>CAUIUS010000004.1:10777500-15577500 GCA_961210405.1 Drosophila mercatorum | reverse complement strand
TAAGACACTTAGAGAGATTTGATTTGGCTAGATTGGCAACAAGACTAATTAATTGGCTAATTTAATTCAAATTTAGTTTATGGGGTAAATATACATACATATACATATACATACATATATCGTATATATTTGTTGTTGGTTAGAAAAGCGCTAACTAAAACTTCAACTTGTGTGAGTTATCTAAGAGTTAGAGCTACAACTAGAGAACGTACGTATGTGTGTGTGTAGTGGGTGTGTGTGTGTGTGTGGAGGGCAGCAGCAGCTAAGGTAAGTACAAAAAATATACTAGAAACGCAAATGTACAAAAGTATGAAGGAAAGTTGAGAATCTAATTACAGGATATAATAATACTACAAAAGAAAATATGAAAACTTGATGGAGTAGAAATCAATTTTTCGTTATTTATTGTTGTTGTTTTGCATGGTGGTTGGGTGGTTGGTTGGTTGGTTGGTTGGTTGGTTGGTTGGTTGGTTGGTTGGGTTGGTTTGGTGGGTGTTAACAAATTAGGTTGACTCATGCGTAAATGTGCAAATGTATTTTTCAAGCTTTTTTCTCTGGTTTGTTGTTTGTTGACCTTTTTTTTGTCGCTTTGCTTTAATTTGCGTTGAGTTTTGTTGCTGAACGTGTTGAATTATTTAGATTTGGTTTTATAGCATTTGTATGTTGCGCTTTTGCTTGCGCTTTAATCAACATACTTACAGTGACAATTACTAAAAACAAAAACTCGCTACTAACTAAATTTTGTAGGTGCGGCAACATGAGCATGAGAAAGATGTGAAAGAAAAATGAAGTTTGGGCTTTTCTCCTTCAAAATGAAGTCAAGTGTGAATGTGCAAGCAATTAGTTGAAATTGAAACAAAGACGAGTGACGAGAGACGAGGCGAGAGAGTGACAAGAGAGAGAGAGAGAGAGAGAGGTGTTGTTCGAGAACTAAAGCAAACAATTGCCTACGTTTACGTAACATAAAAAGTTGAGTGTGTTATGTGTGGGTGACAGACAAATTGAAATGCAAATTCGATTTGAGTTTAAGTTTTATTTTAACATCTTTTTTTTTAGTATTTATTTTAATTTGCACTCGCATTTTGTGCGTAAGTCTTGCAAGGCACATACAAAAACAGTTAGTTAGTTAAGTTAAGTTGGTTAGTTAGAGACAGAGAGAGAGAGAGATAGATAGAGAAAGATAGTGAGACAGAGCATAAAATAACAGTTTGGCAACAACACTAGATCAGGCTTAAAAGTTTTGAAAATGCAACGAGATGCAAATTCCAAAAAAGATTCGAGTCAAACATTCATTGCATTGATGTTCTGTGGTTTGTTTCTTTGATATTGATTTCGATTTTGATTTGGTTTTTGTTTTGTTACAGTTTTTTTTTTTTTTTAAATTTAATTTTATTTTATTTTGATTGTTAGTTTTGCGTTAAACGAAAAATACATTGGCACTTACAAGAGGTCGTCCCCAATACCATGATTTGACACGTTGTGTTAAACCACCCAAATGTGAACGTAGTCCATCTAAGTAGCCGCCCTGAAATGCACACAAATGAACAAACGAGAACAATTTCGGGGGGAGAACGGGTAAAGGTTGAGAAAGATACACAGATAGAGAGATAGAGTGTGTCAAAAACAAACAAACAAACAAAGAGAGACAGAGAGAGAGAGAGAGAAAATCAAAACGAAATAAATATGTAATCACAAATATATATGTATGTATGCATGTACGTATGTGTATGTATATGAAAAAGAAATGAGAATTGTGATTAAAAGGGAAACGTAACTGAAATTGAACAGGGTTCTGGGGTAATTGTCTTATGTGATATGTTTTTTTTTTTATTTGGAAAGGGGGAAATTGTAGCGCCTGCAACTGCGCTCTGTGACAAACTCTAAATAGTTAAAGATATATAAATATACGATTTTGATATAGGTTTTTATACACTATTTTAGCTAGTTGAATATATAAATTTAATCAGGGCTTTTACGTGTGTTGCTATATTGATTATAAATGTCTACCCTGCATAGAAAGAGAAACGTTTATAATGATTTACTAAATGTTGACTACATTTAATGACTTCAAAGAAGGTTTTTTTTAGTATTACAAATTTACTAAAATGTTGATGAATTTTCAATTAATTAATATACCAACTTTTCTAATTTGTTTTACTAATTTTATATTTTGTTTTATAGATTTTAGCTACATTTTGTTCTTCCCAAACTCTATGCCGCTGGCTGGCTGGCTACAATGTTGCTGTCCCTGCATGTTGCTAAGCACGAAATGTTGCTAAGCGACAAATGTTGCTGTCTTGGGTTTGGGTTTTCTAAATTTCGGTTGCATACTTTCGAGGGGCGCGCTGCAAAGCTTCGACTGCAGTTGGCCAATTGTTCGTTTGAGCCACATTTGTATAGCTTAATATGGACTATTTAATTATTGGCTTTGATTATGTCAGCAATTAAATCGCTCAAGGCAATTCGTATTTCCGCAGCTCATTTGCAACTGCACTGGGAAATTGCATACGAGTATATATAGTTGTATATATATTGTAGTAGTAGTAGTAGTAGTGTTAAGTATTTAGTAGTAGTATTAGTTAAAATATAATAGCGCTTAATATATTTACAACGCTTGGGCGAAAAGACGTTTTTTTTTTAGCATTGTGCAGCAAGAAATTGGCTGCTTCCTTATTGTATTTTGTGTGTAATGAAGTTATTTATATCTGTGTGTGTATATGTGTGTGTGTTTGTTAATGGCTGTTTTCCATGTGTGTGTGTGTGTGTGTTTAAAATATAGTTTTGAAAAAAGTGCTTAAACGACGACGCAGACGAGAAACGAATGCAAAGCAAACGTCAAGCGCTTACCTGTTCCTGTTTGGTTTTTGTTTTTCAAGTTGCATCAGTTCGCAAGCAGAGAGAAACAGAGAGAGAGAGAGAGAGAGAGAGAAAATGGTAGAAGCATTTAGATATATATAGAAAATTTGTACAACTGTAAAAAGGTAAACAATTAGACCCAAAAAAAGAGAAAAGAGAAGATGAACAGCTAACGAGGCTCATCTCTTTTCAATGCCAAGCGTGGCTTTTGACCATCAACTCCAAGCGAACGAGCGAACAACACACACAAAAAAAATAAAATAAAATAAAGGCAATTGAACACATTTTCTGTTTACGTCATGCAAGAGCAAAACAAAAACGCCGACAAACTGCCAGCAACAACAACGGCCAAAGCCAGGCGCAGCTGCAGTGTGTCAGCTGCAGATACAATATCTGATAGATACATGCGGCAGTCTCCTGCTGCTGTTGCCGCTGCAGTGGCTGCTGGCCATTGCGTAAAGCTGACAACAACTTACAGCTAACTTACATATATACATATATGTGTATATCTAACTTATGCATACGTACGAAAAATGATATAGTTACGTATATATATCGAGATACTTTTGCATTATTTATCTATAATAATTTTTAGCCATAAATATTGACAATCTTTGCAACAATCTGCACCATTTATAATTGTTGTTGCTCTTGCTGTTGTTGTTTCTTTTTCTTTTTTGTTTTTTGTTTTTTATTACCAAGCCATAAAAAAAGCAACTGAAACGCAGACAGTCGCTGTGTGACTTAAAGAAAGCCACACGCAAAGTAAGCTACAAAAGATATATTTACAAACCAAACCAAAAAAAAAAAAACGAGACTTAAAAAGTTGTGGAAGTTAAGAGGACAAACTTTGTATACACTTTTGTCAGTTAATGATGGGCTTATATATTAAATTTATATATTATATACATACATATATGCTAGAGTTTGGTGTATCTAAATATCTATGTATATGGGTATGGGAATGGATTGTTTTGGACTTTAGTTCTGGGCCTGATATGAATATATGAGTGAAATACTTACAACTTACAAAAAACAAAAATTTTGTAATATATAAAATAAATATTTGTTGGTATATTGTCTATCTTTTATATATATTTTTATTTTATTTAAATATTTTTTGATATATTTTTATATTTGTTTTTTATTTTTAAATTTAAAAACTATTTTTACATATTTTAATATACGTAATTATATTTTTCTATATTTTATATATTTTTTAATTTTTAAATATTTTTTGATCTATTTTCTATATTTGTTTCTTATTTTTAAATTTTTAAAATATTTTTACATATTTTAATATACGTAATTATATTGTTCTATATTTTATATATATTTTTATATTTTTAAATATTTTTTATATATTTCCTATATATTTATATTTAAAAAAAATTTTTTATAGTTTTTATATATTTTTATACAATTTTTTATATTGTTCTATATTTGACATATTTTTGTATATTTTTAAAATATTTTATATTATATTTTCTATATTTTTGTCTATTTGTTTTATTTTAAAAATTTTCTTATTTTCTTTTACATGTGTTCTAAATTTTTATATTATTTTATATATTTTTTATATCATTTTATATTACTTTATATATTTTTATACATTTTTATATATATTGTTATATATTTTTTATATTCTTTAATATTCCTTTAGGTTTTATTATTTATTTGTTGCAGTTTAGTTGACGACAACTCTCTATAGAGTTCTAAGATATTCATTTGGTGGTAAGCTTGACTTGAGATATAAGCCTGAATGCTCGATGAGCATCTAGAAAGACGATAATACTTGGAAATCGTGAAAAACTTAAAATACTTGAAATACGAGGTGCACTACTAGTAAGAATATTAGGAATACTAGGAATACTTGTAGTTCAGCTGCCCAAATAAAAGTCTAGCTTAGCTGTAATTCAGCTGAAGCTCATCTATGCTTATCTGTAACTTATCTCCAGCCCATCTACAACTCAGCTTTAGCTTCTGCTACTGTTCATTCGAACTTCAACTCCAAAACGACTCTCAAGTCTCCCATGCCCCCCGCTGCAGTGTATATTTCAAAACAGCGTCGCTGTCGACGTCGACTCCGCTGCCGGCTGCTGTTTTGGCCGCGTCTGCATTTTCAGTTTTTAGTTGCGCGTCGTTGCTTGAAGCGTAAGGTTGGCGGCCCACCGAGACTTACACAAAGAGAGAGAGAGAGATAGAGACAAAGCGGAGCTAAAGACGAGAAACAAACTCGAGCGGAGCCACAGAGACACAGACGAGACAGCGGCAGGCAGCATCTACCACGGCTGAGTTCACAGCATTTTCAGAGCAACAAAACGTGCGTATAAATTGCAAATTACGTGTAAATACTAAAAAAAAAAAGAGTAGAAGAAGCAGAAATAAGTAGAAACTAACTTAAACAAGTTGCGCTGCGAGTTGACAAATTTGGCGTCGTTGCCGCTCATTTCGCGCTCTGTTTGCCACAAATTGTTGCATAAACAATAAGCAAGAAGTTGCCTGGCCGAGCGCGGCAATTGCCACAGGCAATGCCTATCTGTTGTTGTTGTTATATCATCATTGTGTGTGTTTTACTTTATTTTTTTTTGCAACATTTGGCCGCCAGCCTTTTTGCCACACATGTGTCACAACCCCAAGCAGCAGACAGTTGCGGATCTTCAAGCAATGATTTCTGTTGCTCATCTACTTTGTCTTCGTCTTCTTCAGCTTTAACTTTTTTTCTTTGGATTTGCATTCAATTAGCTTCTATTTCTCACCTTCTGCTCGGCTTTTTATGTCTGCTAATTTCTTTTGTTTATGTTCGCTGTTTTTTTTTTTTTTTTTTGTTGTGTTTTAATTGCCTGCAGCCAGCGGCTTTTGCCTCGCACAGTCGCAACTTCAGCTTCAGTTGAAGTTTTGTTTCTGGTTTCGCAACTAAGTTGTGTCTCTGACGGCGCTGACGGAAGTCTAGATTCTGCCGCCGCTAAACACTGCGACCTAGAAAAGCCAGTCGAAAAAGCCAGCTAAAGGGAAAGCAGTTAGGCCCGGGCTCAGGCCCATAAACACAGCTGCCTGTTGTTAAGACTTGCCTTAAGCACTTCTTTTTTTTTTTGTCAATTTTGAAAAGTTTTTTTTTTATCAAGAACTCAATTGCTCAAAAATCTGTTAACAAAAAACCCATTAAATAAATATCTTCAGCTAGTTTTGACCTTGGAAAGCGTGGGATAGGCCGCCCACTCATAAAGTCAATAACCCACTAAATTGCACACATACAGCTCCACAGAGACATGTATAATAGTAATATAATATATATTTCAATGCGTAGCTAATGGCAGTTGAGCAACTCGAGCCGACTACGCATTGAGGTCAATGGCATGTGTTGATGTGAAGCTGCCTGCGCTTGGATTTGGTTACAAATCTCTCAACACACATACAGAAACTTAGCTGTATACCATACATATATACTATATAGCGCCGTTTGCAAAGTCATAAATTTGATTGATTTTAAATTGTGAGCCCTAAGCGGATTTCGAAAAAGTGCTGACTGAAATAAAAATTGAAAAAAAAGTGAGAAAAAATGTGGAAAAAACTGTCAGTTATAGCCGGCGGCTAGAAAAGCGGGCAAATGGGCTTAAATGGGGTTGGGCAATTGGACGTCAATTTCATTATTGTTGGCTCTTGGAAAATTCTCCGGCTGGAAAATTCTCTCGCTGCTTGTGAAAGTTTTGACGCAACTTTTGCCACAATAGAACGAACAAAACTTTTCTTCTTCTGTCTATTAATCTTGCGTAAACAAAAAAAGGTGAGCAGCTAATTCGCTGTCCGATTCACACCATTGTCTGCCCGCGGCCAGAAGATCATGCGAACAGCCGCCTATTGTGTCATTCTCTCCACGAATATAAGTGGCCATAATATCTATGAGCACGGAGTATGCCGCGCTCATTGACCCACAAAAATAATAAGCCTGACAGCTCGGCCGATCGCTAAGCCCCTGTCAAAGCCAAAACGCCCCAAAGCGCTCATTGTGCAATATGATTAAATATTTATGTTATTGACTTAAGTGGGTCAGAGTTTCCAAGCAGGAGAAGCAGAAAGACTTGCTGCCAAAGGTTTGCACATCACTCAGCCAAAGCTTAGGCTGAAATTTATTACAGTCCGCATAGAGCAGCTGCTTTCGCTCTTAGTTCAAATCGTGGAAGATTTCTTGTTTACATTTTGAGTTAGCACGGGACGTATATGGGGCAAATGCTTGCTCTGATTCAGGCTTGTTAAACATTTATGATTGCTGTTTAAAGAAGCTTAGCTATAGAAGTTTTATGGCTCTAGAATTTAGATTAAAGATAATTTGGTCAATAGTTTGTGCATCTATTTGGCTTATATCTATAGCTGTAGTATCTATAGTATAATATCTATAGTATCTATAATATCTATAGTATCTACAGTATCTATAGTATCTATAGTATCTACAGTATCTATAGTATCTATAGTAACCATAGTATCTATAGTATCTATAGTATCTATAGTATCTGTAGTATCTATAGTATCTATAGTATCTATAGTATCTATAGTATCAATAGTATCTATAGTATCTATAGTAACCATAGTATCTATTGCATCTATAGTATCTATAGTATCTATATTAACCATAGTATCTATTGCATCTATAGTATCTATAGTATGTAAAGTATCTATAGTATCTATAGTATCTATAGTATCTATAGTATCTAAAGTATCTATAGTATCTATAGTATCTATAGTATCTATAGTATCTATAGTATCTATAGTATCTATAGTATCTATAGTCTATAGTATCTATAGTATCTATAGTATCTATAGTATCTATAGTATCTATAGTATCTATAGTATCTAGAGTATCTATAGTAACAATAGTATCTATAGTATCTACAGTATCCATGGTATCTATAGTATCTATAGTATCTATAGTAACTATAGTATCTATAGTATCTATAGTATCTATAGTATCTATAGTATCTATAGTATCTATAGTATCTATAGTATCAATAGTATCTATAGTATCTATAGTAACCATAGTATCTATTGCATCTATAGTATCTATAGTATCTATATTAACCATAGTATCTATTGCATCTATAGTATCTATAGTATGTAAAGTATCTATAGTATCTATAGTATCAATAGTATCTATAGTATCTATAGTAACCATAGTATCTATTGCATCTATAGTATCTATAGTATCTATATTAACCATAGTATCTATTGCATCTATAGTATCTATAGTATCTATAGTATCTATAGTATCTATAGTATCTATAGTATCTATAGTATCTATAGTCTATAGTATCTATAGTATCTATAGTATCTATAGTATCTAAAGTATCTATAGTATCTATAGTATCTAGAGTATCTATAGTAACAATAGTATCTATAGTATCTACAGTATCCATGGTATCTATAGTATCTATAGTATCTATAGTAACTATAGTATCTATAGTATCTATAGTAACCATAGTATCTATTGCATCTATAGTATCTATAGTATCTAAAGTATCTATAGTATCTATAGTATCTATAGTATCTGTAGTATCTATAGTAACTATAGTATCTACAGTATCCATGGTATCCATGGTACCTATAGTATCTATAGTATCTCTAGTATCTATAGTATCTATAGTATCTATAGTCTATAGTATCTATAGTATCTATAGTATATTTAGTATCTATAGTATCTATAGTATCTACAGCTCGCTATGTCATCTCCTTTACATCTTAACCTCAAACAGCACCCCCTTCTTTAGCCAAAATCCCACTTAATTGACTGCTCACAGACCCATCTACAATCCAGCAATCTACAACTTATTTCTATCTCCCTGACGCTTCGTAGCCAATTAAATCAAACACTAATCGTTGCCGGCCAGACGTGAATGGCGATCACATTATTAAGTCAGGTCAAAACAAACAGTTAACAAATAAGTTGAACTTTTAGCCGAGAGAAGTTCGAGTCAAAATCGACGTAACTGTAAAGAAAATGGAAAAATCAAGTCACAATTGGACTTCATTAGCAGCTGAAGTTCTACAGCTGCTGCTGCTGCTCTCGCTTCGTCTGCTTCTTCTTCTCGGCTAGGCAACTGGGTCTATTAAAGTGTGTTGATTATGCCTTTACAGCCATTGACTTTTCGGACCGGATTTTGGCTTGTTTCTCGTTGTTGTTGCTGCTGCTGCTACGCATCAAAATGATTTATTTAACGTCTATTTACATTATAAACAACATTTTTCGAGTTGCTTGTTTGCCGCTTTCGTAAATGCAACAACAACAACAATAACAACTATTTACTTTCCATTTATGCTGCTCGCACGGCCTGCTCTTGACAAAGTTTTGTACCTTATTTAGTACGTTTCTCTAATGACCCACTTTGAGTTTTGGTCTTCGCCTGGCTTCTGCCTGCTGCTGACTGCCTTCTGGCTCTCAGCCCGGACTCGCTCGCTGCCTGTTGTAATTTCAACAAAAAGTGAGTGTCGCAGTGCCCAGACATCCACTAAACGGCAACAGCAACAACAAAAAGTTGTTTGTCTCTTTTGTAGTTGAAATCAAACTGGTTGCTCGCCTGCGCCAGCCGGTCGCTGGTCACCCGTCGAACGTAGTCGAACTTGCCCCCAAACTCCACAGCCTCGTCCCGCCGCCAGCTCTAGTCAGCTGTGCAAACAGCTTGCCCTCTCACTCCAGCTCTCTCACTCTCTGCTAAAACATTTAACACACATTGAACTTGCAGTCGAGATGCGTTTGGGCTTGAGACTGGGATTTGGCTTTAGATTCGGATTCGGATTTGGACGAACGCCTTTTCCGGAAATTATAGCAATTTTCATGTCTTTTGGCAATGCCTGGCAACAACAGGCAAACGATTGTTGCTGTTGCTGTTGTTGTTTGTTGCTTTTGTCTTTATAAGCAGCCAATTGACTTTCACTTTTCGTGCACTCCTTGCCAAGCTAAAAGCATAATAAGTTTATAATGCAGCCGGCTGGCTATTAAATAATGTATCCTATATAAGTAAAGTGCACATATATATATGAATATATGTGTAAGAGAGCTGCAACCCACTTAAAATAGTAAAAGTAAACGTTTCACATTCATTTGCTGTGAGTGAAGCTCTGGCTGTTGAGTGCCAAACTCTAGAATTGCACAGCTTGAGAGCTTCAAATTTAATCTCTTTGATAATTTGAATTCTTTGTGCATGGAAACGTGCTTAAAGCAGACTTATAGAACCCAGTAAAGATTGCATAAAATATGCGTAGATAAATGTTTGGGGTGGACAGATAAAATGCTTGAGCTGTAGTAAGACGGAAATTGGCAAAGTGTGCTAGAGGAGAGGGATAATATCAATATAAACTTATATTAGAATAGAAATTTTGAGTGGATTGAATTTATAATTTAACCATAAAGTCATATATCATATGTAATCAATGTTAATATATATTTCTGCTTATTATCCTACTCTTGATATATCGTTAGCTTGTCAATCTATCAACTTATCGATCTACAGTTCTCTCTGCATATAAGTACATACATTGATTTTAGTATTTCTTCCTTTCTGATATCTTTTTATACACCTGTATCTATTTATCTATCCTCCACCTACCACCACATATATCTCCGACTATAAGATATCTAACTATCAATCGATCGATAGAAAATCTTGATATCTACCTATCTATCTTTCTCTCCATCTATCTATGCATCTTTCTATTCATATATCCATTTAACTACTCATCTCACCATCTCTCAATCCTACTATTCATCTGTCTATCTATCTATCTATTTCTTTATCTATCTATCTATCTATCTATCTATCTATCTATCTATCTATCTATCTATCTATCTATCTATCTATCTATCTATCTATCTATCTATCTATCTATCTATCTATCTTTCTATCCATCTATCTATCTGTCTATCTATCTGTCTATCTATCTATCTATCTATCTATCTATCTATCTATCTATCTATCTATCTATATATCTATCTATCTATCCATCTATCTACCTATCCATCTATCCATCTATCTCCCCCTCCAACTAGCCACCTTTCTCTATCTCTGTACACCACACAACACTTTCATTTCACATCTGTACCTAACCGACAGCCCATACGATTTGTCGTTTGTTTAACTTTAGCTTTGGCAAATTGTTGACAACCGACACTCGTTTTCACACTCCATAATATTTGCAAGTTGGTTAAACAACAACAAGAGCGACAGCCGCTGTAGAAAGAGCTGCAAATCGGGCGATTCATTAAAGCAACTTAACAAATCAACAGGCGGACAAACAACGCTGCGGTGGACTGCAACATGGAGACCTATTTGACCGAGATCAAACAATTGCGTATACCACGCCCGAAATTCGAGCCCAATAGCTGCCATCAGCAGCACCAGCAGGCGAGCGCGACAACTGGGACGCCGCCCCCTCATCATCCGCACCACGCCCACCATCAGTGGCGACACTTTGTGCGCCCCTTTACGCCGCCGCGCGATTATCATTTGCCTGTTGTGGGCGGAGCCGTCGCCTGGTCGGCAGCGGACGACAGCGCCACGCACGACAAAATGTAAAGAGAGCGAGAGAGAGAGAGAGGAGAAAGGGTCTGCGGTCTGTTTGAGCTCAATTGGATTGCATTGGCGTATTGATTACACTACATACATGCTATATAGACTAGATATATATATATATATATATAAACATAATCCATCAAGAGTTGAAGGCTCTTAGTGCTTAAGTTTAGTGTTTTAGTTATAACTTAACTTAGTTAACAATAATAAAGAAACAAAGCTCAAGTGTTTGCATAGAAGTTCCCGAACTCTGAAATGTTCTTTTTTTGATGGTAAGTATAACTGTAGAGGTATATATAGGTATATGCTGAAAGAGATGATAATGAACTGAATGGAGAATGTGATATGTTCCTAGACAGAGCGAGAGGGAGAGAGAAAGAGAGCCCCTTTAGCTGTCGCTATAGCTTACTCACCGCGTCTTGTTCGTATTCCGGTAATAGGGTTTCGCTGCCCCGTCGAGTTCTATGCTCATCACAGCCGTATTCCTAAGCCAAGCAGGAAGAATAAGAAGAAGATGCGAAAAATCAATTTTTTAGCCAAGTTAACTTAGCTTTGTTTTTAGAGTTAAAAGCCAATTAATCTACTACACTTAGCAGCCAATTAGACAACAGTTAGAAACGAAAACACAATTAGACATACACGAAAAAACATTAAGAATAGCTCCACAAAAAAGTTCCAAAATGAAAAGTAGAAAAACGAATAAACAAACTCGAGACAACAGACAACACACAATATAACGAACGGCTCAAGTAGCGCCGATTTTGATTCCGAATGTCAATTTTCTTCTTTTTTCTTTCTTACAAATGCAATAAAATTCTTGCTGGAGAGGAAAGTTGGGGGACTAGGAGAAAAGCAGAAATCAAAAAAGAATTTTTATGAGAGAAAGAGAGAGAGAGAGAGAGAACCCAACGATTTCTGACAAAGAGAGAGAGAGAGAGAGAGAAGTGGGGAAAGTCTTAAGCCAGCATAGAGTTTGCTTTGGGACAGATCAAACGCAAATTCCTGACCTGTTGCTGATTGTCTTTGGCTTGCTTGACTTTAAACTGATTTGGTCCCAAATGTTGCTGCTGTTGCTGTTGTTGCTGTTGTTGCTGTTGCTGTTGTTGCTGTTGCTGTTGTAGTTGCTGTTGATGGGGCAGAAGATGCTGCTGATGATGACGCGCACTTCCAACGCCGCCCAGATGACGCAATGAGGTATGATGTGGATAATGTTGTTGTTGTTGTTGTTGTTGTAGTGAAGGTGGCGTTGGTGATGGTGATTGGTTGCTAGCTGCATGCGATGAGGCTGTGGCTGAGGCTGGCTGATAATGCTGTGATCGATGCAATACTGGTCCCGCCGACATGGGCCGATAGGGTAACTGCAGTGCGGGTCTAGCAACGGAACGGTTAACGGAATAACAGTTACAGTTAGGTTGTGGGTGATGCTCTGAGTGTGTGTGTGTGTGTGTGTTTAGGTACCGTTTATGTATATCCGTTACGGTCATGCCGCCCAGCCCCGAGTCCGACGAGGGACTGCGTCCAGTGGCGGCGCTGACTTCCATGTCGTCGGCTGTTACCTGTTGGGAATGGAATGGAACGAACGTTGTTGTTGCATACGATTCAGAGTCAGAGAACGTGAGTGAAAGAGTGAGACAGACAGATACAGAGACAGAGCGAGAGAGAGAGAGAGAGAGAGAGAGAGAGAGAGCGAAATATAGGGTCTACGGCTAGGCCTTGGAATAGTTTTCATAGAGCCAGCTACACAGATAGAGTGTGTGTGAGAGAGACAGAGTATCGCAAGAGCGAAAGAGATAGAGAGAGTAAGGTGATCAGTGCATTTGTTGAATATATATATATATATATATATATATATATATATATATATATATATATATATATATATATATATATATATATATATATATATATATAGTTTGTAATATATAGTAGTACTATAGGTGCGATATAGTTACTTATATATCTGAATAATACAGTTTACGAAATTTCATTATATTACAATCGATTATGTTACTTATGTAGTTAGCTAAACCTAACCAACGAACGGCCGCTGTTATCGATATGTTATCGATAAGTGGAGCATTTACCTGTACCTGCTACTTAGGCCTAGAACAAGAAGAAGTAAACAATTTTGTGCAACTACAAAAACTGCATTGATCAATTCTCTTTTTGTATTTTCAAAGTTTTTTTGTTTGCATTTTTTTTTTTAAAGTAAAAATTGACATTCGTTTCTTGGCTCGATATTCGCTTGAGCCAAGGCAAACAAAATCGAAAAGCCGAATTAAAAGAAGCTTTTTCACAAATCGATAAACATGCAGAGCAAACAGAGAACAGAGTAGTAAGCATAACAAAATATATATATATATATATATATACAATAATAAATTCGAGTTAAAGTTGAGAGTTTCCTACACGTTGGGGGAATTAAACTACAAGTTTTGCTTTGTCTGGACAAGTGTCGTGTATTTGCATGTGTTTAGAGAGTACTTATAATCGATAGTTGGTTTCCATTAAAGAATTCAATTTTCGTATAAATTAAGTTAACTAAAAATTACAAGAACAACAACAACGACAACAGCGACAACAACAATAAGATGTAAATAAAATTAAGTTTCTGTTTCGTAGTTGAAGAGAATACACAGATAGTTATAGATATATATATATATATATATATATATATATATATATATATATATATATATATATATATATATATATATATATATATAGAGTTGAGTAACCGAGTTACTTCTTTTCGGCTAGTCTCTAGGCGATAGTTTAACATGCGCAGCTAGGTATATATGGTGTCAGTGTCGTAGAATAAATCTTCTAAAAAGCTTACCGGCAAATCACGTGCGGGGTCTCCTTTACGCTGCAGGAATGGAGTTAACCAGTTAGACGGGCAATTATAATGAGCTCTCTACATATATAGAGATATATATATATATTTGACGATCTTACCCTATGCCTATCCACGCTATATGGATCGCGCTCACGGCGATACACTAGCTCATCGTACCGTGTACGATCCTCCGGAAAGACGAGCTCTCGAATTTCCGTCACAAGCGTGTGCTGTGGTTTGACTTGATTATAATATATATTATATACATGGATTAGTTGTTGATCTCACCTTTTCGTACGTATCTAACATCTCTAACAAGACGGCAACAAAGGCATCTATGGTCATTGCTTTCACACTATATTCGGCTATATAATATGAAAGACTTGCAAAATGATGTCGTGGCAGCAGCGAGCGCGCCTTCTCCTCCACCATGGTCGCAATCTGACCTTTTCGGCGTGCTCTGCAAGAGATGGCAGCAGGATAAGTATATCTGATATATCTTCTATCTCAATCTTTTTACTTTCTCTTAGTATATCTCATCTACCAGTTCTCATATCTCATCTCTCATCTCTCCTATCTTCTGTCTTCTCTTTTATCTCTTCTCTCTTCTCTATTCTCCATTATCCCTTATCCATTATCCATTATCTTTTATCTATTATCTATTATCCATTATCCATTGTATATAATCCGTTATCCATTATCCCTTATCCATTATCCATTATCCCTTATCCATTATCCATTATCTTTTATCTATTATCTATTATCTATTATCCATTGTATATAATCCGTTATCCATTATCCCTTATCCATTATCCATTATCCCTTATCCATTATCCATTATCTTTTATCTATTATCTATTATCCAATGTATATAATCCGTTATCCATTATCCCTTATCCATTATCCATTATCCATTATCCCTTATCCATTATCCATTATCTTTTATCTATTATCTATTATCCATTGTATATTATCCGTTATCCATTATCCATTATCCATCATTCATTGTCCATTATCCATTATCCATTCTCAATCCTCTCTTCTCTCTTGTCTACTCTTTATTCTCTATTCTCTATACTCTATTCTCAATTCTCTATTCTCTATACTCCATTCCTTATTCTCTATTCTCTCCTCACTTTTCCATTTTCTCTCTTCTCTTTTCTGTCTCTCTTCCCTTCTCTGTCTCTCTTCTCTGTCAATCTTCTCTGTCTCTCGTTTCTCATCTTTCTCATCTCTATCTCTCTTCACCCTTCCCCCATCCCCCTATCTTACCTCGTGCCCGTTGGACTATACGCATCCCAGGGCTCCATTTCGATGGATGTGCAGGAGTGCGGCACCTTGCCCACGTCACGTATCACCAGGGACATGCGCTTGTGATATTTCAGCTGCCCGACGGCCTCGTCGTGCGTCACATCGAGGAACGACTGATCATTGACCTCCAAGATCTCGTCGCCGATCATCAGGCCGGCGCGATCTGCGACGCTATCCTTGTCGACGCCCGTCACAAAGATGCCCAGGCCGTACTCCACGCCGCCGCGTATCATCAGGCCCAGCGATTGGCCCGGCTCGATGAGCAGTTCCACGCGACGTACCCTAAAAAAATCATACATTATTACTATGTATATATATTTTATATATGTATATTGTTGTATTCCAGCTTACCGATCTCTTCGCTCGTTCCGTCTGCCGCCGTATTCCATGGGCGGCGAGGCCGGACGACCGTGTCGGTCCATCCAGGAGCAGGTCTGACGAAAGGGCAGACCCGATCCGCCTCCGCCGCCGGCGGCTGCTGCCTGGGCGGCTGCTGACTGGGGTAGTAGGGGGGCCATCGATGCGTACATGGGATCCCGCGAGGGTGGACCGAAGCCGTGCAGCGGCGCCGTCGAGTTCAGCGTGGGCGGCGCTCGCACCGTCATACTGATTTGACGTGACGATTTCAATATCTGCACACATCTCTGCGTTAAGAAAAAATGTGGCAATAGAAGAGACACAAAAGAGAGACGGAAGACGGAAGATGCAAGCAAAACGAACGAACGATAGAAGGGGAAGCAAAGAGAGCGAAAATCGGGTGGCAAAAAGATACAAAAATAAAAAAAGAGAAAAGAAGAAACAAAAAAAACCAGAGCAGAAACTGAAACTAAAACTGAATATACAACAAATAACTGTAATTAATTCATAAATCTACTCAACTGGAGCGTACAGAATGCTTGAAAGTGGGCGTGTCCACTTATCAACTATTGTTTGTGCTTTTATTGCGGTTCCTGCTGGAGCATGTCAGATTATTTCCACATTTTCATATTTCAAAATTCGCCGCATTTCCTACGCTCGGCTGTCAGCATTTTAATTGCTGAAAACCAAAAACTCATTTGCGTGCAATTGTGCTAATTGCTTGGCACAAATGTCCAAGCCTCGGATTTCGTTTTGAAATAATCCCAAAACATTAACCACATACAGTTTTTGTGGCCCAACATGTTGCGGCCAGCACTTAAAGCTTAACTTTTGCTCATCCATTTGGGAAATGGACTCAAAAATAAATTTCTGTTAACTTCAGAGTTTGTCAAAGTTGGGGAAAAGTTGGAGCTGTCTCTTGTTTATCCTAAGTTTATTATAATATTTTTCTTTGTCTTTGCATTTCTAAATTGCTGTCAGAATTTGTCATTAAAATATAAAAATAATTATTATTAATTTTTTATTTTTTATCCATTCTCAAGCATTTTCTGCTTCTCCCTAAAGTTTGCATTTTAAATAAATTATTATAAAAATCTTAGAAAAAATCTTTTTATAAGCGAATCTCAAAAGCTTACATATTTGGAAAAAATCTCTACAAAATTATTGAAAAATGTATATAATATTTTTTTCAAAAAATTCTAAATAAAATACTTCAAAAGTACAAGTTTAGAGATCATGGAATAAAATACTTTTAGCTGCAGTACGAATACGAATTTGTTGTACTTGAGGTGTAGCTGAAGCGTAGTTAGGAAATAAATTATAAAAAAAAAAATAATTAAACAAATAAAAAAAAAATACTAGAAAATAGTTTATCAAAAAAAGTTCTACGTAAAAAATGAAGTACCAAAAGTGAATTCAATGCGACTAATCTATTGCCAATTTTTTCTCAGTGTATATATTTGTATTAGTGTATTTCATATACTCATGATGTATTTTAGTATTATTCATACAAAATGTTTCATTATATGTTAAGTGCAAGTTATAGTCAAGAAAAAAACTACTGAAAATCGTTCAGAGCAAAGAACGAGCAGAGGCAAAGGTAGGGGCAGGGAGGTCACGACGGCCATAGACCCGTTCTATTTCTTTTACATATATTGCCAAACAAATTGTTGTCGTTGAAATAAAGTTTAAATTGGAAAGCAGCGTGGGAAATGGCACAACATGTGCTCAACTTTGCCCAACACTCCTCAGTTCGCACTTCCCGCTGCGCCTAGTTTCCTAGTCAAATGTCCTTTGACGGAGCCACACGCAGACACCAGCTACTGTGTTCGCATATGAAGAATTATATTGACTATCATAACGTGTCACATAAAATATTCCACAATAAATTGACTTTCGCTGTCAGCGAAAGGCAGCGAAGGCAGCGAAGGCAGCGCAGCTGTCCCCAACTTGGCTGCCAATGTGGGTTATGTGCGAGCGGTTGGGGGCGATTTAGAGACTCTGGCAAGTGGCGCACATAAAAGGCACAGCTACTCGAATGCATCGACCCTTATCGCAACTATTAACAGGCAAACAAGCAGCCTATCGAACAAAATCGCATTAAAAATCAATAAAGTGTACAATTAAATTATCTCTTTTGAATAGATGTCGTTGTCGTAAGCTCAAGGACTAAAGGACATGCCTTGCTGTTTTTTTTGTTTTTCTTTCAACTTTTCCAATAGATTATGGCGCCTCTTACATATTTTACATATGTGTGCACAAGCTCAGACTACATTATACAAGCATAATTTTATATACTTCTGCTGCCATCTTCATATTTAGTCTGCCTTCGCTCATCGTGTGCTCTAATCGATTTATCGATATATATATATATAGATATAGTCAGAAAAATGTTGAAGCTACTGAAAAACTGTATCAAAAGATAGTTTCATTTGCAGTTAGCTCACCTTAAGCGCCTCCTCGTGATTGATTGAGGTGAATGGCGTGCCGTTCACCTCTAGGATTGTATCACCGGGTCGCAGGCCAGCGCGTTCCGCCACCGAATTCTCCTCGATGCGTGAGATGTAAACACCTAAGCCTGTCGATAAAAAAAGAGAGAGAAAAAAGAAATCAATTAGCAAGCGCTGCGTATTAAACTTTTATTAAAAGACCCAACACAACTACAGAGCCGCCCACTGCTAGGCCAAATTTATATACCTATGTATACCCTGTGGCCATTAAAAATTGTTTAAGCTACAGCACAAGGGCTGTAATGGTGCGTATGTGTGTTAAATGGCATAGGAGCATAGCCAGAGCATAGAAAATGGATTTGTTCTCGATTAACTTTAGGTAATTAAACTTTATGTGAAGGCTTATCGAAAGTAATCGATAAGTTGATGCCATGGGTTACTTGAAATTATTATTTATACTGCAAATAATCGATATTATTCAATAATAATCGATCAGTGCTGATGAGCTGGAAACTATAACTATACTCAAATTTGGAATACATCGAAAGTTATAGATAATCAGATATAAAGGTAACTTCAAAAGATATTTCCAAAATTAATTTATAATACAAAATTAAATTAAATACCATAATATGTAGCAAATTTTAGATTTTAGATATAAAATATAATACATAAATTAAATTATTTTTTTTAATATAAATCAAAATATTCGAAATGCCTGAGATATATATTTTATAAAACTCAATTTATAATTATTTTTAACTATTTTTTTTTTATATATTATTTTATTTATTATTATTTTATTATTATTTAGTTTTTTATATTAAGACTTAATATTTAAGTTCTTTAAGCTTGGAAAATCTATAAAAACCCAAGTTTTAATCTACATTCCGACAGCAGCTGGCTGAAACTAGGGTATCTGGGCAGCTGCGCCTTGGCCATTTGAACTTTATTTTTATGTCTTTGTTTTTTCGGTAAGCCTTTTTCATTAAGCATGAACGAGAGTGAGTGTATGTGTGTGTGTGTGTGTGAGTCTCTCTGTGTAGGTAAGAGCACTGCAGCCATATGCGCCAAAAAAGAAAGCAGAAGGCGAGTGGACTGTGCGAGTCGACGGTTAGATAGAATTGATAGATAGAAGCTTCCTGCATACGCGGCTGCACGACTTAAATAGATTCTTTTTTTTTTATCGATTTTAAAGCCGTCGCACGTTGTACGCCAAAAATAAATAAAACCCCACAGTGAATGGCAGGAGACAGAGATAGGAAGAGCGCCATGGACAGCGAGAGGTAGCCAGGTGCAAAATGCGCTTGGAAATGTCAAAGCTGCTACCGTTTTATAACACTAAAACGAATGTACACGAAAAAAATAGACAAGAGAGAGAGAGAGAGAGAGAGAGAGAGTGAGCGACAGACAATGGAATCGAATTGAAAATTAAATTGCATGAAATGGTCTAAAAAGAGTCTGTCCAATTGAGGTTCCACACATCGTCTCACACGTGAGCGACAAGCAATTGAACTTCGAATCGACTGGGCGTAACATCGCAAACGTCAAGGAATTACTCTGCATATAAACATCCTGCCCAAGTACAAACATACTCATATATATCTACACATATATATATATATATATATATATATATTCGCATTGAGAGCAGCTGCGACTATTCATTGGACTGAGAAAGCAGCGCTCCTTTGCTTTTGTATATTTCTTTTGAAATGCGCTTACAGGTAGATTGAGTTAGCCCACTCAAGAGTGTTCTTAAATAAGAAAAAAAAAAGAGAAAAAAGTATATAAAATATACATACATAAATATTTAGAGCTTAGTGCAAGGCACAGAGAAGTTTACATTAATTTTGAATCCAAGTCCGCCTGTCCGTTTGTCCTAGTCGTCTGTGTAGTCGGGTGTCCCGGAGAGCCCAAAGTTTCCAGCACAAGATCATCGACTATTTTCTCACCCGATGCATGATGGTAATATTCCTATCGTAGCCTTGGAGCTTGAAGGCCAATCTGGCCAAACGAGAACTCAAGTCTGCTTGAGACATGCGCCATTTTTACGAAGCATGATCTGTGACTAAAGAGATCTCTTGACCTTGGACGTGGGCTATAATTTTGTATGGCTATAATAGCAGCCAAACATTCTCTTTCAGTCACAGAATAATTTCTTTGACAATTATTAAGTTTACGGAACATTAAAGCTAACGGATCAATTATATATATAATATATAATATAGTTATTATATAACTAAATCGAATTCTTTAATTTGTCTCGAATCGATTTACACGCCCATGAAGACTGTTTGACTGTGTTTGATAGACCAAGACTGTATATAAAGCAGGGATTCTCATACCTTAAGTTAAGTCGAATTTCAACATGAAGGCAGTTCTGATTGTGCTCGCTGTGGCTGGCTGTGCCCTGGCTGTAACCTACGAGGATGTGCTCGAGGAGGAGTGGCAGAACTTTAAGGAGAGTTACGAAAAGTTCTACCGGGATGCGAGCGAGGAGCAGTTGCGCAGGCAGATCTTCAAGGACAACAAGGAGATCATTGACAAGCACAATGCACGCTACGCGGCAGGCAAAGAGACGTTCACGATGGGCGTCAATGAATTCACAGACATGCTGAACAAAGAGTTTAAAGAACAGTACGTGGGAGGCATCAAGCAACCGTATGAAGACATCGAAGTACAGCTCACATATAAACCACCTCGAAATTTAAAAGTTCCCAAATCGATTAATTGGCGTGAGAAAGGCGCAGTTACCAAAGTGAAGAATCAAGGAACTTGCCATTCCTGTTGGGCATTTGCTGCTATCGGCACTCTGGAGGGTCAAAATTTCCTCAAGACTGGCGAACTGCTGGAGCTATCCGAAAAGCACCTTGTGGACTGCGAAAAGAAGAGTTACGGCTGTAAGGGAGGCTTTACATATTGGGCGCTGAGATATATACAAAATATTGGTGGCATTTCTACTTCTGATTCGTATCCGTATAAGCCTCAAGAGGACGAATGTTTCTTTGACAGAAAAAAACTGGTCGCCCAGGTCAAAGATGTTGTGGAAGTGCCAACAAATAACGAGACGGCCCTGAAAATAGCTGTGGCCGAGATTGGGCCCATTGCTGTGGGCATTGATGCATCTAATCTTCATCAGCATTACAGAAGTGGCATTATAACAACACAGTGCTCCGGTGATATAAATCATTCTCTGGTTGTTGTAGGCTACGACACGGACCCGGAGTTTGGCGACTACTGGCTGCTCAAGAACTCGTGGGGCAAAACTTATGGTGAAAATGGATATGCCCGCGTGGCGCGCAATATCAACTGGTGTAACATTAGCAGAGAAGCCTTCTATCCAGTGCTTTAACATTTGTCAATTTCTTATAAAATGTGAAATGCAGGAATCTCTTTCATGGTTCCCACATCCGAATTATGCATAAATCATGCATAAATATATACAAACTTCACTGTAGAACAACTTTTTATTTATACCAATGTGTCATACGGACACACAGATGGATGAACGAGGGACAGGCAGAGTCAGACTAGAAACAGTTTGAGGGTAACTGTTAGCAAAGCAGTTTGAGCAGCACTCTAGTCTTGAATGTCTAGCACTAAAACTCACCTGAGTCTTTGCCTCCTTTAACGCAAATGCCGAAGCCGTGATCCACTTGTTGATCACGCGACATGGAAACAGTGCGCGTCGTAAGTTCATGTATGTTGGGCACACTGCGGTCTCGATCTCGCTCGCGATCCCGATAGATCTGACAGGTGATAAAAGTATTGTGTAGTGTTTGATATATATATATATATATATATATATGTATAAAATATTCAAGCTTACCTGATGCGTTGTTGAGGGCGGACTGCTGGCCGGGCTGCGTCGCCCGGTGCGATCCCGATCGCGGGTGCCGCCGTTGCTGTAGTGATAGCTACTCGTAGGAACTGAAGACGACTGCGTGGCACCGAACATGCGCAGCACCTGCTCCGGCGAAATGGGCCGCTTCTTGTTGCCGTTGCCCATGGCCGAGGCCGAGTGGCGGCCGCTCGCCGCCGTCGATGTGGGCAGCGTGCCGGCGGTGCCGGCGGCCATGTGACTGGATGGTGAGGAGCTGAGATAGGCTGATCCCCGGCCCGGCAACGAGCCGCCCTTGGTCGGCACACCAGCCGAATTGTAGTAGTAGTGCGGCGAGTGGGGACGCTCAATGATCGTGTAGGATGTGCCCGGCGGCGAGTAGTAGAGCCCCGAGCGGCCTCCGCTGCCGGCCCCGCCGCCACCGGCACGCAGCGAACTGGTGCTGTTGCCCACACGTGAGCCGGCGCCGGGGCCGTAGTGGGCCGCGTGACCGGCGCTGCCTGGCGGCGGACTGATCATGCCGAAGCCCAGACCAATGTCCTCCGCCTCGTAACTGTTTGGCTGCGCTGCGCTGCTCCGCAAATGATGAGCGCTGAGGCCCGATGAGCCGCCCGTCGGCACGCTCGATGATGATTGTGTGGCGCCCGGTACGCCAATCCCGCCAATTCCAAGCCCGGATGCATTCGCTTGAGTTGCATGATATCCATAGGCGCGTGCACTCCAACGTGATGGTCCAAGATCGCATAATTCGGCATAGTCATTGCCAGCTGCGCTCATTGTCAGGGGGTCACCGTCGTATGGTATACCACTACCCCCAAGGCGCATTACACTGTTGGGGTGCTGGTGCTGCAACATGAATACAATATGAGAATATATGTATGTATGCCCATGGTTAGCTCATAGTTAAGCAACTGAAAATAGGCTATCCAATATATATCCTCCCTCCCTACCTCCCTACCTCCCTCCCTCCCATCACGCTCTTCTCGCCTTCAACTTTTGTTTGCATTCGCAATCGTTAAGCCGCAGCTCAGCCACGCGCTAGCTGCGGCTCCCATTACAAACAATGGCTTAATCTCTAGAGTCATATGTTTTCACACACTCACACACACACACACACACACAGTCGCACAACTATGGCCCATTTGTTGGCTGCTTTCCTTTGTTTGCTCGCTTACGCGGCGTATGCGATTTTTGTTTCGAAATCAATAGCAGAACCTACAAACCCCGCTGCATTATTCATGTGCATATGCTAAAGTTGGGACAACTTACCCCTCACCCACTCACCCTCTTTCTCTCTCTCTCTCTCTCTCTCTCCCTCTCACCCGACCCCCTTTGACAGCGTAAAGCAAAGCTCATTAATTCGTTGACGAAAATTGCGCTGTTCACTTTGGCTCTCACTTAGTCCAGCATTCGCATGCGGAAATTGCTCTAAATCCGCTTAAAGTGTCTGCTTATACAGTTATTTTTAAATCTGAATCACAGGGTATACAGCGTATGCTGCGTAAACTCATAAGCTTATGGTATATTGTGGCTGTTGCGTGGCGACTGCTTTTGTTAGCTAAAATTTTGGAATATGAAATTGCTTTTGTTAGCTTAACTACTCAGCTGTCTATATACTATAGATGTTCATTTATCTATATACGTATAGATTTATCTAGCTAGCCAACTATAATTATCTATTTATGTTTTACAAAGTTTTAGGTTTCAATTGTACTTTATATATAAATTATTGAATCTTCAGAAAAGATTTCAAGCTATTTATAAAAATATATACAAAATAAATTGAGAAAAAATTACTTAAGTATATTTTATTTTAAATAATTAATTGTTTTGAAAAAATAGTAATAAAAAATAATTCATATATCATGCCAAGCAAAAAGAATAGAGGAATTTTCTTTAGATTTTTAAACTAGATAAAAAAATATAAAAAAAAAAATAAAAATAATAACCCAAATAATATTTTTTTATAATTTTACGCACTAAACAAAATAATAAAAATTAAATTTTTTTATTAAATAAATTATATGTAGAATTTTAAATACAAAATTATGTATTTAACCAAATAATTAATAAAAAATAATAAATAATCAAATAATAAAAAATTATATAATTAATATTAAATACAAAATTATTTGTTTAATTTTAAATAATAAAAAATGTTTAATTTAAAAAAAATATATTTATATAATTTTAAATAAAAAAATATATGTTTAATTTAAAAAAATTAATGTTTAATATTAGATAAAATATTTTATATTTATTTTAAATAATACAAAAATATGTATGAATTTAAATCAATTTAAAAAATGCAATCAAATAATTGAGTGTTTCAACAAATATTTTAAATACTTGAAATTATTTTTATTATTATACAAAAAATTATTATAGAAAAAATTATTATTTTAGCATAACTAAATTTTTGTAAAATGTCTAAAAAATAATATTACTTTTCATCATCAATATATATTATTTATTTTAATTTTGTTTAGAAAATATACAAAAATATAACTAGACCAGAAATTTGCTTATTATTTATGTTTCACTACTAAAATGATTTAGTTTATAAAATTTTCGCATATTATATAGAGTTTAATGGCTCATAAAAGCAGTTAATAAACAGAAATTGCTCATTTTGGTTGAGTCTGTGCAATTATAAACATCAAATGGAAGTTTCCCAATATAAAGCTGCTCCCACACAGGATACTTATATTTGTATATATGTATATATACACATATGGGTATATAAATATATATATGTATATATATAACAGATGTAGCTGTCTGTGCTTAGCTCTAACAAGCACTCAATAATGTACATTTTGATAAACGGATATACATTTGCATTTGCGAATGTATTTCTACAGCAAATTGGCAAGAAAATGCTCCATATGTCCCTCTCAGTATGTGTGTGTGTGCATATTTTATAAATTCATATGTGCATTTGTATCAATAAGAAACATCAAGCTAGATACCCTCACACACATATATATATACATATATTCGACAATAAATTGCGAGCGTGTGTCCTCTTTTTTGTGCTTGGCCGGGCTTTGTTGTAGAATAAACAGCAGCAGGCTCCAGCGTATTTACTCATGACCTTGCTTTGCAAAGCCAACAACAATGAACACACACACACTCGCACACTCACACTAACTCACTCGCACACACTTGCCGCTGACTGGCGTTTGGCGCTGTCCCAAGGACATTTTTCATGTGCGCAATGTGACATTTTTTTTTTGGAATTCTTTCCTCTTGGCACTCGCACAGTGTCGCAAAAGCAGACGAATTCAATTAATGCACAATTATCGATTGCCAATCGATAAGGCAGCATAAGAACGATAGTCAATTAATCATTCGAGCAAATTGTTTTAATTTGACACGAAATTCTGCCTCCCATTGCTTCGCTTGGCTCCACTGTGCAGCGTTCTGTTGCGTTGGCATTGTCAATGGCCTCCTGGTTTTGTTTGATTTGAAAAGTAACTGTTGTTCAAATACAAATACCAACTAACATGCATACATATTCATAAGCGCACATAACTCTCATATCTATGCATATTTCTTGAGCTCTATTCTGAATACCCCAGCGGAGGGCTATGAGCATTTTTGGGCTGCTACTTGGTAGTCTGTGAATATCTATGGGACTTATGCATGGTAAGTTAGGTAGGTATACAAATCTTACTTCTTTTCTATTCTTAAGAAAGTTTTCATTAACTTTAAAGCATCTTCCAACTGCCTCAATGAACTTTTGCTATAGATAGCTTGGAGCTAAGTTATCATACAGCTCTTCTTGGCTATGCTAATATGACATTCAAGACATGATGATATTTTGATAAAAACTATTTATAATCATGCTTTAATATATCTTCGCAACATATCATATAAATCTATTGATTGAAATAAACTAAATTAAATTTTAAACTAATATTTTAAAATAATATTTTTATTGGGTTTAAGGTTTAAGGTTTAATAATAATGTATTACAATATTAATATATTGAAGCAATTGCAATTGACTTTTCTAGTAAACTATTCAGATCAAGAACACATCTTTAGTCGATCAGAAGCCAGTTGCAGACTTCACATATTAAAACTCTTTGGCCTTTCCAGCAATGCAGATTCATCCAATAAATGTTAACAATTTTTTATAATATTTATATATAAATAAAAAAAATCTGTTAAGCAATGATCAAAGATCCGCTATGGAAGCTTCGTATAAGAAATTAACTTAAAGATTAAAATAAATTAACTTAAAGATTAATGCATTATCTTTAAGTTAATTTCTTATGCGAAAAATCTTACTACTTTTTTCCGAAATATTCAAAACTATTCAATAAAGATGCCAACTATACATATTTTATGTATATTATATTTAATATATATTTTATATATATTTATATGAAGATCTCAGATATATATATAATATATATTTTATTTATATATTTTATATATTTTTATATACATCTTCCACTCCTATATCTCCCTCTCATACATATATCACAAAGCGCATCTTAACTGCGTAGCTTCATAACCAAGTCTATTTTCTATTTGGTGACCTAGCTTTTGGTTTTGCATTTGCAGCTGGTTGCCGTCATGTTGCTTGGCTGTTTGTTTGTTCGTTTATTTGTTTGTTTGGCTAGTTTTATCTGTCGCAGTTTTATTTATTTCTCTCTCTCTCTCTCTCTCTCTCTCTGTCGTCTTATCTCAGTTGTTGTTGACAATTTGCAAGCGCAATTACATTGTCGTTGTCGTTGTCGTTGTTGCTTTTGCTGTGGTTTTTGGCTTTGTGCCTTGGCCCTCAGAAGTATGCTATAAAATACTTTGTGCGTAAGTGGGCTGCGCTTTTATTTATAAATAATTGATGTCTTATATGTGCCTGGCGCTTAATGCGAAATCCTCTTAATAGTTGCTGAAGGCATATTAAAACATTAAGCAGCCAGCGCGCGCTTTCCTCTTGCTCTTCGTACCTTTTTTTTACATTTAAATTGACGCCTTTTTTGAAGAGGGGCAGGTGTGTGTGTGTGTGTGCCTGAGCGTGGGCCTTCATCAAGTTTTTCAGCATTATTTTTTGGCAGGGCTGTGCACAAATATTCAGGGAAGTAATTATGATAAATGCAGGATGTGTGTGTGTGTGTGTGTGTGAGTCGCTGAGTTTGCTTTGCGGCATGTCGAACTTGTAACTGGGTTAATTGCGCGTAAAAAAAAGGTAGAGCCAAGCCATACATCCATCTACCTGTACACGTGTAAGCGTGTGTGTGTGTGTGTGTATGTATAAATGATTTGTGGGGCGTGCGCTTGTGTGTGTGCCCATTTCCGCTTGATGTCAATAAATCTTAAAGATCTGAGAGATTTCCATAAGCCATAACAACACAAGTCATTACAAATGAGAATTATATGATATATATACATATAAAATATAACAAAAATACATATAGAAAAATGTATAACAGAGTAATATATAACTGTATTTTGTAGAATAAATATATATAATTATATACAACAATAAACGTAGGCATATTTATATGTTATACAGAATAGTGTATAACAGAATATAACAGTTTTAATTTGTTATAATAAACATACAATAATCGAATACAATAAATAGGCATATTTATATAACAGAAATACTTGTTGCAGAAAAGTTTAGAACAGTTTGCTATATAACAGTTTTATTTTAATAAAAAATATATATATATAAATATAACAAGTTGGTAAATGAAGAGAGGAAAGGAATAATAAGGAAAGGAATAATATGTAACACTATTTTATAGAATCTGAATTGTATAACAGAATAATAAATATGTATCACTACTCTATATTTATAACAGATTAATGTATAACAAAAGAATAAATACGAAAAAATTATATATAACAGAGCACTATACATGAATGTACATGTCAGTATAGTATAAAAAATAGTCAGCCAAATTATAACAGTTTTAAAGGACAACCAATTCTAGTATAACACATATGACAGCTCCTTCAGTTCAGTCCTCCGTCAGTCCTTAAGTCCGAAAGTATGCCATTACATGCTCTTAACCCAAATATTTTGCAATAAATATGATGAAAACTGTTATACGTATATGTGTGTGTGTGTGTGTGTGTGTGTGGGCACATAAGCTGGCCGTTCCATGGGAACGATTATCGGATGGATTTATGCTGTCAGCCCTCGTCTAGCGGGATAATTATGTCACATAAATAAAACTCAACTGGGCAGAAGAGCAGCGACAGCATTGAACACAAATGGCCAAAACACAACAAAGCTCCGTAAACTTCATACAGATATATATACGCTCACACACGCACACACATAAAGGCCCTTTTACATGTATTAATAAGCTTTGAGCATGTTAAAGCTCAATTACCTGCACAAGAGCCGTTGGCTATTTAAGCCAGCCGAACTCTGAAGTACGAGTAATGTGTGTGAGAGTCAGAGAGAGAGAGAGAGAGAGAGAGAGGGAGAGGGAGAGGAAGAGGGGGTGTGTGTGTGTGTGTGTGTGAGTGGGAGGTATTCTGCTAAAAATAATAACAAAATGTGCTACACCTACACGTGCCTCGCTTGGATCATAGTTGTCTCTTCAAATAATGACAGCCGCACTCAACGTCGGTTGGACAGCTCGAAGCACGTGACAGTTTTTCGTTCCTCAACGGCAGATGAGTTTCAACTAGACCTTTGCTAGGAAGATATATATATATATGGAAATGGAGAACTTAAAGAAAATACATTTACAATGTACTCTAAAGATAGTGTGAGAAGCCTTAGAAGTTTGACGAAGGAGAGCGGGAAAGAGACTCGCGAACAGAGAACTTTAGAGAGCTCTGAATGGTATATAGAAAATTCTAAAAAAAAAAGAACTTAGAGCTTAGAGAAGAGCTAGAGAGCTCTGTTGCTTAGAAAATTCTAGAGAGTTCCTCAAATTTTCGTTCGCAAATAACTATAGATTTTTCTAGAGTATCATAGAGGATCATAGAATATCAGAGAGTAACATAGAGAAAAACGCAGCAAAGAGCATCTGAGAGTTACAATGAGTACCATATAATGTCAGAAAGCATCAGAGAGTATCATAGAATATCATAGAATATCAGAGACCATCAGAGACTGTCATAGAATATCAGAGAGTATCAGAGAGTATCATAGAGAATCTGAGATTGCCAGAGCGCATCAACGATCATCAGAGACTATCATAGAAAATCATATAATATCATAAAATATCAGAGAGTATTATATAGTCATATACAATAGTCAAATATCTGAAATAGATATCAGTTATCTAAGAGTACTCAAGAGCTTCGAAATGGACATACAAAAAGCATTATGAGTTCATTTTTCATTCGACCTTTAGCAAGTGTGCTTATAGTGAGTCTTTACTGTATCAGTTAACTCCTTAACTTCAAATCTCAGTGCAAAACAGTCCAAGCTCTAATGGTCTTATGCGAATGACTTTTGACAGAGAAAATGTAGGGTCTTTTTATATTATATATATATATATATATATTCTTATATTGTATATATATAAAATGCAAAAGACTTCACTGGCTCGCTCTCTCCCTAGAAATCCTAAGAAGAAAAAGTAAAGTCCAAATTAAATATTTGAATGGTCCAAGTAAGTATACGACTCACAGGGGCTTTTGGCTAAATCCAGCCAAAAATTGCAAAAAGGCAAATATCAGAGATAGCTAGCTGCCCAATGAGGCCAACAGAGGGCGCCGGCAGCTCTTGTTCTTTGCATTTTATAGCTGCTACATAAATTTGCACTGTTCGCAGATACATATACATATACCTATATACTATGTAAAGCTGGCTAAGAACAGCTGGTAGACTAAAAGAAAAACAGAATAAGCTCATGATTCTTGAATGCGGGGCAGAGCTATGCAAATTTGGCGTTAATTAAAAGGTGCTCGGATATGTCTGCCATGCATATTGAATGGACGCACACGCGCGGCCGCAGCTGCTGATAAATATGCAACACATTTCGCTATATATGTCTTATTCAATTTTCTATCCAGAAAAAAAAAAGAAAAGAAAAGAAAGAAAGGAAAATGTGTCATGTGTTGGTGGGACTTAAAAGTGGAACGTCACGTAGGTGGCGGGCAAAAGAAAATCTGTTGTAATAAGATATGCGCCATGCATATGCATAAGTTAAGACAGAGAAAAGGTATTTGAAAAGCAAAGTACAACAACAGTGGCGGGGCAGCCACGAAACGTCGCTGACTTACATGTCAACTATTGATTTTTTAATTAAATATTAATGAAGCACAAACAGCAACAACAAAGGACGCAGCACGCTCGAAAAAGCGGGACAGTCGTTCAACTGGCCTCCCTGACTGCCTGCCTGCCTGCCTGCCTGCCTACCTACCACGCCCCTCGCATGCCAGCGCCTGCTTCAAAGCTAAATAATAAAAAGCCTGTCGCAGCTATGCTTCAAGACAAGAAGAAGTCACAAAACTGAAAGAAGTCAAACAAAAAAGGTAAAAGCAACAGCCAAGTTACGAATTTTTAATCACACGTCGTGACGTTATATAAGCGAACATAGAGGAGTTATAAAAGGGCCAAAAAGGAAAAATATCAAATCAAATAAAATAAATATGCAAAACGGCATTCCGCGGAGTAGGTCGTCCTCTCTGCGCTCCGTCTTCTATCTATGCGCAGACACGCAAACGAGCCAAGTAGGAAATGTGGAAATGTAAAAGGCAAATGGAACTACATAGGGCAAGCCTTGGCTATGTTCGCTGCCAGCGTGTGCCAAGTAGTGCCAAGACACACAGACACACACACACACACACACAGACACACTCACACACATACAGTCAAACACATGTCCAGTCACGAAAGTTAGTTTAACAACTCGTGAGTGCAGGTTAGCGAGACGCGCACTCAAGCCGCAGACGATAGACAACTATGGAGTGTGTACAATGTCTGAGAGTACAAGAAGAACTCACGCAACTTATAAAGAGACATACACACACATACACACACACACACACTCAGGCCTAGGCCTAGGTCTAGGCATTACGAGCAGGCACCAGCAGCAAATACGTCATGTCCCACACTCTGCCTCCTGCGCTCTTTTACACGAATTATGCGACATGGCAGCTGCTCACGTGTCTGTTCATAGTAAGCGAATATATATAAACTGAACTATATATACATATATATATATGTGTGTGTGATATAGAATTTTTACACCTATATTGCTGCGGCCTGCTTCAGGTGCAATATTTTATGTGGCTGCCACAAAAAATTCGATTAAAATTTTAAATATACTAAAAATATATATATAAAAAAATGCATATATATTTTAGTTATTTGTTATATTTTTAATATCCTCTCAGATTTTTAGCACAAATTCCTATTTGATGCAAAATAGAGCTCAACTAAACTTAAATAAATCTCAGTTCGATGATTTTATGAATATTTTAAACGATTTGCTTAGCTAAAACAAAGCTAAGGCTTGCAGCTATTTTAATTTAAGGAGAAAAACAGACAGAGAGAGAGAGAGAGAGAGAGAGGAAGAGATGTAGAGAAAGCCAATATAAACATGGCACAATAATAAACTATAATAAACAATAAAGGACGTCACGCAGAACTATAAATATGCTGTCAGGCAAATGGCCTGTAGCCCTTGGAAATATCAGCTTTAATTACGATTGGAATGCAGAAAGTTCCACAGAGAAAAATGGGTAATGGGCAAAGTAGCAGAAGCTAGCGAGTATTTAACACGCAATTGTCTTGCTTTATTAAAACGAAGCTGCAACTCAGAGGAGAAAAACAAAATTGAATTCGAAAATTGAAATACAAATGGAAAACTATACATAAACAAATACAAAATATATACAACTTATATAAATAGGCATATAATAATATTTAATTATATAAATACGTATTTAAATTAATAAAAAAATACTGTATATAAATAATAAATTAATAAATATATACAAATAAAAATTTATGGAAATTAATATGAAAAAAATAAATAAAAAATATAAAACAAAAAGAAAAATATATAAATAATTAAATATTATAAATAAATAAATAAATAATAAAAAAATAGCAAAAGAAAAATATATATTAATAAATAAAAATTATAAATAAATAAATAATAAAACAAACAAAAAAATAAAAAACAAAATTAATAAATAAAAATTTATTAAAATGTATTACTAGAAAAAAATAAATAATCAAAAAAAAATCAAACAAAAAAATATATATAAATAAATAAAAGTTATAAATAAATAAATACTAAACAAAAAATTAAAAATAAAATAAGTAAATCAAAATGTGTTAAAATGTATTACTAGATAAAATAAATAAATACTAAAAATAAGTTAAAAAATAAAATAAATAAATCAACATTTACTATATAGATATAAATTGCATTTAAAATTATAAATATAATATATACTAAATTTAATAAATAATAAATAAATGTATATAAAATATATAGATGCATATAATAAGTCAATAATAATATTCAAATTCATAAATATTAAATATATACATTTTAATATATAGTAGATTTCTATAAAATATATAATATATAGAATTTTTATGTTTGTTCAAGAAGTAAAAAGTTTAGATTATTTATATTTAATATAAGCCTTTCTGTGCATTTATCTGTCCACATAAATTACATGAGTAAATGTATCTTTTTCTAGTATTTATATTTATTAAGATGAAAGTCTTTCTCTATTTCGTTATACAAATAATCAAAAGTTATTTGCAGGCTAAATTGTGTTATATTTAATTTCTATACAAACACACGTGACAAGAATTTATGTTCAATATGTGCCATGCTCCATCATACAGAGCCAACACACGAAATAGTTGTTCGAAAATCAGTTCGAGGCCTGCGGGCTGTGAGCCTGCGGTTAGATTGTTCACTCGGCCGGGCCATAACAATCAATCTTGTTTTATTAAATGAGCCTGAACTCTGAAGGCAGCCCGGAAGGTGCAGGCGGAAGCCGCCACAAAAACTGATACAGGTGAGCACACGAGCGAGAGAGTGAAAAAAGCAAAGCATTAATAGATATTTACGGGAAGCAGTTGCCGCAAAACTAATCCGTTTTTATTTACGTAGCTCGAAGCACTTCACACGCGAAAGGGTCGCTCATTAAGTGGCAGAGCCTTGAGATCTGCCCGTCTGCCCGCCCGCCTGCCTGCCTGACTGCCTGAGAGGGAGCAAAAAATAACGAGGTAAAGAAAATGTTACAAGTTTGGCTCTTAATTCACTTAAGACTTTAGTTACTGTGGACAAGGACTCGCACGGCGAAGAGGAGGAAGAGACGCAGAGAGAGAGAGAGAGAGGAGGCTGACTCGTCTTACAGCATCATTTGTGTTCGTCCTTTAAGCATCTTGTATTAGGAAAGTTCTCGGCAGCTCAGGCACTCAGCCTTGGCGATGCCATTGAAACTGTAACTCTGAATGCGAAATGGGAATGTGGCAAATGAACAAAAGTGGAAATACACACACACACACACACACACTCACACATATATGACAAAGAAAAATGAAACGATTCGCAGTAGTTTTCCATTCAGCGCATAGGCGAATGGAAATATTAAAATTGAAATTGCGATTTGCCCTTCGCTCCCAAACAACTTTTTCAATCAGACAAAAAACAGCAAAAAAAAGGACATGCTAAGTGAGTGAGAAGGGAGACAGTGTGTATAAGACAGAGAGAGAGAGAGAGAGAGAGAGAGAGAGGGGGTAGCTGGCATTTAGAAAAGAACTTGTACTAAATGTAGCCCGAGTCGAGTCGAGCATCGTTTATCCTTTTGCCTACCAGCACATCCTTTGTGCTTCAGCTTTTTTTTTTTTGACAGTGCAAATGCCTGGGGCCGCAGCTGTTTGGCGGCTTTATCGCATCGCATCTATCAATGACACTAATTGCGGGCTTATTATTGTATTATCCAGCCAGTCCTGCCACGCAACTAAACGATTATTACTCTGTTTATTATACGATGTCAAATTGTGCCTTCTGCAATTCACCTTCTCCCTCTCGCGCTCTCTCTCTCTCTCTCTGTATTGATTTTGCATTACTTCGTGGCTCATTGTGCCCTTCCCTTTACACAGCCACTTTTTATCAATTGCCATAATTGAGCACCCAAACAATTATCGACCTTCAAGCACATTTATAGCCAGGCGACTTTCTCTTTCTTTCTTATTTTTTTTTTGTCCATTCTTTGTTTAGCATATGAAATATGCATGGATCAAATTGTCTGGCTGTTGGAAAGTTATTTTTCATACAAAGCAAAGCAAAGGGAAAAGCTAAATAAACTTCAACGGCTCAAGTTTTATAGGACTGGTGAGAAGCATATTATTTGGCAAGATAAATAATGGATAGAGTGGAAAATATTGATATCCGGGTTTTAAGCTTCGAAACTTGTAAAGAATAATGTCAGCAGTCAAGCGTAAGCTCTGCACAAAGTATTGTTAGCTAAGATCAAACACAAAATTCAAATAAGAAATAATAAATATTAATAGTATAACAAATAATAATAAGATAATTAAATGCTGCAAAAAAATATTTTTTAAATACAGCTGATAAATATAAAACGATAATAAAATTTTTTTTAAAATGTGGCTAATGAAAAATTACTAAATAAAGCATTACCTAAATATATAACCAAAAAATATATATAAAAAATCATCAAAAGTACAGATAATATATAAAAAATAAAAAATAAAATATATAACAAAAAAATATATCTAAAAAATCATAAAAAAATAAATATTTTTTACTAAATAAAATAATAATACTGAACATACTAATCAATAAAAATAAATAAATATAAATAAACAAATAAATAAATAAATATACAAATATAAATACAGAAAATAAAACAGATTAAAAAAATAGCTGTGTCAAAAAACAAAAATATATTCATTATAAATTATTTTAAATTTATTTTTGAGTCAGGAATTTTTAACATTTTCTTATATATATTTTAAAATAAAATTCCACGGAGAGCCGAAGGCCTGGACGCTAGCGCTCTTATTATATACTTAGCTTTAATATTCTTGTGTATTATAGCTAACTTTGTAAAAATAAAAAAAAAAAAATTTTTAAAATTTTCTTCGGGTTTTATGTATCTTTAATAATACTATTATTTATTATCAGCCTTTACTAAATAAACTATTTATTAATACAGACAGTAAATATAATAAATAAATATACATAAAAAAAATAAAACAGAAAAATTATAGAGCTACTGTCAAAAAGTAAAATAAATTTACTATAAATTTTATACACATACAAAATGGAATTTATATATTACCTATAAAATCTATACAAACATTGTTATAGTAAAAGAAACTTACAGTGAAGAAAAACATAAAGTAAATTTCCTGAGAAAGAAGAACAGAAAGTGCTTTTAAAGAAATATTTTCAAAAGGTTTATAAACGCAAGCTTTTTACTATTCAAATAAAAGTCTTCATGGAGTTGTCAACGCAATATGCATATGTGAAACTATTATTCCGCATAGAATGACAGCTTTCGGTATTCATTAAAACCCCAGCCCATGCATGGGCAATAATTTTGTCCTTATCTAGTCCGACAATATATGGGCCATATGTTGAGGTGCTCTCGTGCTATCGATTTCTTTCATCTGGCTTAACTCAATTTGAATCATATGGACTTCACTTCATCATCCTTCAGTTCCAGGGGCGCTCAGGGCACGCCCATTGTGCGGCGTTGCGATGGCAATTAAAGCACATCTTCAGCTGCATAAATTGCGCACTAATTGGCGCAACATACGCGCGACCTCGACTAAGTTGCAATTAGAAGCTCGACCAACAATTAAAGTGGGTGAATGAAAGAAATATGCGTAAATATGTTGCATACCCTGGGGCGCCGCTAATAAAAATGCAAACTAGAAAATGCCACGAGTACGTGGCGAGTCGAGTAGATAGAACGTTTAGCGCAAAACGGCACGCAATCGTGCGAAATATTTTCACAAATCGAAATCAATTTTCATTTTCAATTAAAGGCAAACAGCCAAAAAGGGAGAGCAAAAGAGGAAGAAAGAGAAAGGCAGAGCAAGACAAACAGAAACAAACAAGCAAACAGACTGCTAAATAGGCGCTGATAATTTGCCAGCAAACACAGGAAAAACACACGCACGCACACACATAGACACTCTCACACACACACACACACTTACCTAGATCAGCAGCTATTGATGAGTATAAATGCAAATCACTCATACGCCCAGTGCGCCCACCAATGTCCTGTTAGCTGCTCAGCTCGCCTCGCCTCGCCTCGCCCCCGCCCCCGCCTCAACACAGGCCTCGTTTTGACGTTTAATTAGGCGCAAATTTTAATTAAATGTCCTGGCGCCAAACAACTTTTTGGCCAGAATTCCAACCGAAAAACTCATTAAATAACTATTACTTATGCGCCGATGTGAGCTGAGCAACGGTTACATTATTAATTTTCACCCATCAGCCACCCAAACAGCTCCATTGCCCTGCCTCTGGCTCTATCGTGTGTTGACAACGTAACATAAATAATGGCCAGGTAGCACTGAATGATAAATGATACAATAACCTTAGCCATATAGAGAGTCGAGCCCCGCGCTACGTACGTCGGCCACCAAAATTGATTTGCCTGCTGACAAATTCCCAACTAGAGTAGATAACTTTAAAGCAGCCTAAGAACTTGACTTGGGCTGACAGAAAATACTGAAGTGAATATAAAGAAAATGGAATTGATGAACTTAAAATAAAAAATAAAAAAAATATAAAAAAATAATAAAAAGTAAATGAAGTAAGGCGAAGTAAGGCTCAAATAACATTAAATGCAAAATTTGAAGACTCCAGAAAACAAACAAATAAACAAAAGTAAAAACGTTGCAGACGGACGCAACCGTGCGAAAAACTTTTTCACGTCGAGTTATTGGCTCAGAAGCTGAAGACTTCATAAAACTAAAAAACTAACTAAATCGAATTCATTAATTTGTCTCGAATCGATTTACACGCCCATGAAGACTGTTTGACTGTGTTTGATAGACCAAGACTGTATATAAAGCAGGGAATCTCATACCTTAAGTTGAGTCGAACTTTAAGATGAAGGCAGTTCTGATTGTGCTCGCACTGGCTGGCTGTGCCCTGGCTATAACCTACGAGGATGTGCTCGAGGCGGAATGGCAGAACTATAAAGAGGCTTTTGAAAAGTCCTATCCGAATTCGTACGAAGAGCAGTTTCGCAAGCAGATCTTTAAGGACAACAAGGAGATAATTGACAAGCACAATGCACGCTTCGAGGCAGGCGAGGAGACGTGGAGGATGCGCGTTAATCAATTCACAGACCTGCTATTCAAAGAGTTCAAAGAACAGTACTTGGGAGGCAACGACGGACTGATTGATCCCGATCATTACATGATTGATTGAAGACTTGCCAATCACCTCATATTATGCACTTTGACGAATAAATATGTTCAACCTTCGCATTAATATGAATGTTTAGAACAACTTTTCATACCCTGAACCTGAACCCATTGAAAAACGGAAATCAGGCTATATTGATTTTATTAAAATGCATGTGAGATGCAGATGGAGGCGTGGCAGAGCCCATAAAGTATATATATTCTTGATCAGGGAAAGAAGTCGAGTCTATTTAGCCCTACCCGTCTGTCTGTCTGTCCACCTAAAACTAACTATATATGTAGTTATATTATATATATTATTATTATAGCTGTTATTGATCCGGTAGCTTTAATGTCCCGTAAACTTAATATTTGTCAAGGAAATTAAACTGTGACTGAAAGAGAATGTTTGGCTGCTATTATAGCCATACAAAATTATAGCCTACGTCCAAGGTCAAGAGATCTCTTTAGTCACAGATCATGCTTCGCTAAAATGGCGCATGTCTCAAGCAGACTTGAGTTCTCGTTTGGCCAGATTGGCCTTCAAGCTCCAAGGCTACGAATTTGAGATAGTCGATAGGAAAATAGTCGATGATCTTGTGCTGGAAGCTTTGGGCTCTCCGGGACACCCGACTTGAGTTCTCCTACTTCTTATCACATAAGTTTTTCATTTTCGTAGTTTTTTGGAATTATTATAGAACTCATTAAAAATGGGAAATCAGGCCTGTCAGTCGGGCGTTTATCATTATAAATTCCTACAGAGACTAGTATTATAGACCTTATAGAATAGAACATTGCGCCACAACTTATTCATATAAAGCCAGCAAGAGAGTTGATGTATTTAGCTATGAAATAAGTTGATTCCTCTATGAAGCGCTATCAATGGATCGCAATCAACAATCTCAAGCGTTTCCGTCACACGAATTGTCAAAAAGTTTCCATTCACAAAGCTCAAGCGCTAGCATGAAATATATATATCTATAATAATAAAAAAAAAACCGAAAACTCTTTGCCTTTTTGGTCTTTTTGGCTCATTTCCCATGCACAACTATTTTGTAGGTTTTTGTTTTTTGTTTTTTGTTACTTCCTCAATGAATGTCGCTCACCTGTTTGAAATTCTAAGGATACATTTAAATTGCGTTGCGTGTGTGCTCGGCCTGTATCCTGTGCCAGTGTTCGCGCTGAAGAGGCCTATTCAATGGCTCTGACAGGCAGTCAGCGCCGGACTGTCCGCTGCTTTAGTGGCTTCTGCTGCCCGTTCTGCTGCTGCTGCTGCTGCTGCTGCTGCTGTCCTGCCGTCCTGTGGCACGCTTCCTGCAGCAGTCAGCTGCTGGCATGCAAAAGTTTTGCTGCTGCTGCTGCTGCGGATATGCTCGTTGTTTAGTTTACTGTTACTGTGGGCTTTCTTCAACTTGCTGTTCAGTGTTTAGTGTCTCTCTGTGTGTGTGTATGTGTGTGTGTGTGTGTGTGTGTGTGTTTGTGTGTCACTTTATGCGCTTCCTGCTCGATGCTTTCGCACCACCCGCCGCCACGTTGTGCCGAGAGTGAAAGTTTTTTTATTCGAACGCTGCCCGTCAACGAGAAGGAAACCAAATCGTGGTGAGTTCCAACGCTCTCCCGACACACGCTCTCTCTCTCTCTCTCTGTCTCTCGCCAGCGGCTCAGCACGCACGTTTGAGTATTTTTTCTTTTAAATTCTTTTTCAATGCCTAATTTGGGATTCTCTTTGTTTTCGTTAGGTGCTTTCGCTTTAGTTAAACGATACTTGACGATATTTATTTGCTTTGGAGACGGTCACACTCGTGCCTCAAGGCACACATTGAATTGTTGTCTATGGGCGAACTCACCACAGCAACAACTATTGCTGGGCCTCTTTGTTATTGTGGGTGCTGCGGCGCAGGAGGAGCAGGTGGAGCAGCAGAGCAGAGTAGCGGCAGCTGGAGACGCTTACGCCTATAAATCGCCAACTTGCGTGCTCCGATTCGGTATTGATATCGGTTTTGATATTTTCGGACTCCGAATCCGAATCGCTGTAAGTGGCGAATTTCGACGGTAGCCGTAGTAATTTAACCTTCTGCCCTACTCTAGAATGCGTCATCGAACATGCTGTTGTTGTTGTTGTTGTTGTTGCTGCTTGTTGTTGTTGTTGTTATTGTTGTTGTTGTTGCTACAAGTTAGAGCATTTATATGAATTAATTTGCTTAATATTTCATTTGGCACCATCTCTCACACAGAAACACATTGACAAACTGGCTCAAGCACACACACTCACGCAGCGACAGAGGCAGCGACAGAGGCAGAGGCAGAGGCAGCGACAGAGGCAGAGGCAGAGGCTAGTGGCATGCCACAGTGGCACACGCACAGTGTGTGCATAATGCAGTATTTAGACACAGCTGCCTCTCGCACATTTACTGCATATGTCGTGGCAGATATTACCCATACGCCATGCTGTACGGCCGTGTGGTTGTTCCTTGAGCTTCCCGTCGCACTTCGAGTTGTGCTATTGACTAAGCACCGTTGTTGCCTTTAACACACTTGCGCTCAAGGTTACAAAAAAAACTGTTTCATTTGCTGGATTCTCGTGGTTTCGCTCTGGGTTTCTCGATTCCCTCTTATTTTTTATAGCAATCCACTGGGCATTCCCAGTGCTGCTGCTGCTGCTGCTGCCCTGCACATGGCTTCAGGCCTCAGAAAGTATCTACATAATTTTTGCATGCCTCTGGACTTTTCGCTTATTCGCTTTATTTTATTTTATTTAATTTTTTTGCATTTGCTTTAAACACTTTTTAAATAATTAAATATTTTATTAGCATAAATTTCTTCTTCTTTTTTTATATATTTTTTTCTTCTGCTTTTTCTGTGCTTTCTTTTGCGCGTTTCAGCTGCGTTTGCTGCGGAGCGCCCCGTCTGAACCGTGTGGCTCCACTACTCTGACTACTTGGGTCCAACTTTGTCGTCGTCGTCGTCGGGCCAGAGCTTTTCCCCAAAATGTAGGCTTTCGTCAGGCCAGCACGAATCGCGCACGAATAGAGGCACCCGACGACCGGCCCCTGCCCTCCATGGCCCCTGCTCACCCCTTTTGGAATGTGGCGACTGGCTGGCGAGTGGAAATTAAAGCTCTGTCGCTGGCTCCGTCTCTGGCTCCGTCGCGGAATCGGTTCACGGGCTCAGTTACAATTCTCAGTCTCTGGTTTTTGTTAGCATTCGCACTCAAAAGTTTGCGTTGTTTGGATTTTGTTATTTTATTGTGGCTGTCGTCGCAGACGCAAGTCCTGCTCTGGCCCGTCCTGGCCCGTTCTGCCTCGCTCTCAATTTCTTTCTATGTAATTGTTTTCGTTTCGTTTGCTACATTCGTTACTTTCATAATGAAAACAGAAGCACAAGCGATAGAAGAGTCGCCAAATAGTATCTGCCAAATGTAGTCATAATAGCGCACTGCAAAAAATTCCAGATTCTTATAAATAGATAATATATATGGATATAGTTTTTAAAATATATTAAAATAATAAATTGCTATAAAAAGTAGTTATAAGTGCTTAGCAAAGATACAAAAGATTATAGAAAAAACTATTAAAAGATAAAGAGCATTGAGAGAGAGAGAGTGATAGAGAGAGGAGTGATAAATCATTATAATTACATGAGAATCGCAAAGAAAGGCTAAGCTGTATATTATTTAGCATTTTACAAATATACTTTATGAAAAAGAGTTCATGTGCTCCTCGGTATGCTGAAAATCTCTTAAGAAATCTCAATCAATATATATAGATTAATTCCTCAAGTACATATATATATTATTATATTATATTATATTTTATTATATATATTTTCTATATATATTTTATTAAAGAAATACTTTTATTAAATGTTAAGAGAATATTTATTTTATATATAGAATTTATTTCTCATAATAATCTTCTTACTATACACCAAAATCAAAAGGATTATCTTTGTTTCGGTCAACATTTTTGCTAAATATAATTCATAACTGAATTTATTTATTTATTTATTTTCAATTGATTTTTTTTATTACAGTATTTCTTTATTTACAAAAAATTCTCATCAGAATCGCACAGCAGAGCAGTAAAAACAGTAAAACATTGACAAAGAGTTTACTGCCAAAAAAGGACTTAGTTTCTATTTAGCTTCTCTCCATAAAGCTCAACAATTCGATATATGTTATTCAATTTATTTATTATGAGAATCGCAAAGAAATGATTGATCTTATAAAATTTTAATTTTATATTTTATATATTTATTTTATTTAATTTTATTTTTATATATTATATATTTATTTTATTTTTGTATTTTTAATTTTTTTTTTATAAATTTTATTTTTATACTTTATATATTAATTTTTTTTTAAATATATTTTTATATTTTATATAATTTTTTTTTTTTTTAATTTATTTTTATACTAAATATATTTATTTTTAATTTTAAATTTCAATAAAATACTTTTGTCTGTCTATGTATGTCTATGTCTATGAATGTATGTATGTATATGTATTTTCCCTTTAATAAAATAATTTTTAAGAATCTAACATAAGATATTCAACATTTTGTTGCCCTGAGAAGGTCTTTAATAATTTACCTAAAAATTAAATGATTTTGCTTCGCAGAAATGTTTAGAAAAGGCCACATTCATAATCAATCTGAGTGCCATGATCCAGTTTCAGTTGGTCGAGGGAGCATTTAGAGTCGCTAAATGCATTATCTGCACAAAGTGCTTCATGTTTAATTGCTTATCAAGGTGATCTACTATTTTTGTTAGTGCCCTATAAAAAGCTAGCACAGTAAACAGCACGCAAGCCAAGCCAAACAGCAGCAGCAGCAGCAGGAGCAGCAGCAGGAGCAGGAGCAACAACAAGGAGCTACCACACCCACACCCCACACCCAGAACACATTTCGTGCTGCACAAATCTCACTCAATAGTCCGAAAAGGCAGCAGTCGCTAGGGCAGGTAACGAACGAACCAGGCAAACAACAGCTGTGGTGAAAGCTCTCTCCGAGTGCGCGCGCTCTCTCACAATCTCTCTCACTCTCTCTCTCTGTCTGTCTGCGTCTCCCACGCGCTAAACTCAACACATGGCGAAACGTCAAAGGAACGCTTTGACAGCCAGGCGAATATCGAAGGCAAAGCAAAGCAGCGCAAAAAGCCAAAATGAAGTTCGCCAGGTAGGCACAGCACGCCTCCCAATTGGAAGCTGCGCCCAAAAAAAAAACAGCCAGAGAGAGAGAGAGAGAGTGAGAGGGAGAGAGAGTGTGAGTGTGAGTGTGAACGACACGTTGTTGCATTTCGCACACTGACACAGCGGGCAGCATATTAGGCAAACATATATATATCGGGTTTAGGCTGGACGAAGGTTGGCTCCAAGGTGTTGACGAGCGTCCACGTGCTATGGCAGTGGGTGGGCGTCCGCTTGAAGGCTAACGCAGGGCCTGCACCATCGACGTACTTGTTAGCCGTGCCAAAAACTTTTCTAATTGAATTTCATGTTTTGGGGCCTGTTTACGTCTCTGACCCGAACCGAACTGAACCGAACCGACCTGACCCTCGCCTTATCAGGTGCTGCTGCTGCTGCTGCTGTATTGGAATTATGTCACGTTGGCTGCGTCATTCTGTCTGCCAGGCTTATTGATTATTCTCGCTTATGACGAAATGCGTACGCCAAAATAGTTTGCACTCACAAACACACGCACACACACACACACACACAGAGAGAGAGGTAGTCATGACGTCATTGTTAACCCCGGAGCTTTTTAACCGCCACAAACATTTGCCCACACTCGGCTGTCAACTTGTCGCGCCTCCTCTAGCTGGCTGCTGCCATAGAAACGTCAGCTCAACTCATTTCCATTTTCATTTCGAGGCTTTCTAGTTTGTAAAAGTTTTGCTCGAGAGCTTTTCAAGCCTCGCCTCGCATCGCCTCCCACCCACATGTCGAAACGGTTTTTGGGCCTGGGCCTGGGCCTGGGCCTGGGCTTGGGCTTGGGCTCTCAATCTCAATTTGTTTGACTGCTTTTATTATTGCGGCTAGAGATTTATGTTTGTCATTCAAGTGATCTAATTAAAGTTTCTACGAACCAAATTATATATCCAACCCCAGCAGAAAAAGGACCCAAACGGATTCGGATTCCCTTTGATTCGCTGCGTAGGTGAAAGTTGCTAAAGAGTCGGCAAGCAAAAAGTACCAAAACTCAAAATGTAATTTATTTTTATGCCCCCCTGACAAATTTAATGGAATGTGCTGACGCCTGACCCCTGACCCCGGCAAGGGTTCGCAGGCAGTTGACAGCGCTGATATTATCGCAGGTGAAGCAGCACACGAAACCCTCTTCAACGTAAGCCTAGATATTTGTTAGCCTTCGCCATTGGATATGGGCCTAATGCAAGCAGATTAAACGTAAAAGCTATAGATAGCCTGACTGAGAATAAACGAAAAATGCTTGATTATTATTAATTATAGCTGAGATTCGGCGTTGATATGGGAGAATGGATAAGTAACTAATTGAGCTGTCTTTTACATACTATATATGTAATTTTAATGGGGCTGTTAAGTAGATCAATATGTCTATCTCCATAAATAAATATAAATATAAATAATTCTTAATTACAAATTATGAATACTTGAAATATGAAGAGCTTTAAAATATATTTCAAATTTAAATCAAATTTAACTCTAACTTGTTGAAGCATTAAATTATTTATGTAATTTTAGCCGCAACGCCTCTATAACCTAACTTATGAGAATCGCATAGTAAGGTGACAATTAGCTCAAGCTTAGCAAATCTGCATTTAATATGGAAAGGACTTCGAAATCCCAACAATCTTGGGCGACACAGCTCAAGATATGCGGGCAGACTGGAAGCGCACCCAAACCAGCTCACATCTAATCTGGCCAACAACCAAAGCAGGAGAAGACTGAAGAGACTGCATCCCCTCGTGGCTCGTGTATACAATACTTGTATAGATTAACTAACTATAGATTAACTAATAAGTTAGGGTAAATTAAGTGATAAATGCGCTAAAGATTCTCTAACAACAAGCGGCAAATAAATTGAATTATATATTGCTTTTAGTCTCCTCTTTCACCTCTTATTCTAACTCATTCTACTCCTCCATCTGCTTCTCTTTCTTCCTTTCTCCTTCCCTTTTTGCGCATACCCTTAACATATATGCTACTACTTTTCTCTCTGTCTCTACTACTATTCCTCATTTCTTCACCTTCATTCCTCCAACCTCTCTCCCACTCACATCTCTCCATGAGAATCGCAGAGTAGAGCATTATTATTATTATTTTAGAAACCAACTCCCTTTCTATATCATATTCAAAAGTCGTTTATTTATTTTCGTTTTTATATTTACACACATTCTCTTTTTAATGTATTTTTACTTAGTTTTTGCTTTGTTTTTTAATATATATATATATATATATATATATATATATATATATATATATATATATATATATATTTTTAAATAGAGCTCATATTTAATATGCCTTCAGACAAGTACTTTATATTGACATATGTATAATTCTTTAAATTGTTATGTTAAATATACACACAAATACAATATCTTAACTAGATGGTAGAGTGTGGAGCAGCTCATTAAATATATGTATATAAATACTGAAGTATTCATATAAACTCTGATATTCCTCTCCCCACACTTTATATATTTAGTTACAAATTTGCATTGCTATATATAAATATATATATAAATATATATATATATGTACATATACAATACACGTACAGCAATAATAAAACATCTATACAAATACATATCATATTGGTTGGGTTGCTCTGCATCAAATAAAGTACATAGACTCGCAGAGGTAAAACTAATATCGATTCTAACTGCAAAAATTATTGTACTAAATTTTGTATATTAATATCAATATCAGTAAATAGTATATATATATATATATCGATATACATATATATATGTTTTATAAATATCAGCAATTATTCCAGTTTTCAGAGTTCACATAGATATATATATATATAGAGAGAGAGAGTACATGTGCGTGATAATCGGATTTAGAATGGAGATTACAAGAGTTGAGAGTTGTACTACGAGCTAATTGACGGGTTAATCGATAGGTAAAAGCTTTCTTATCGATCAGTTGCATTCAGAGAGAGAGAGAGAGAAAACGAGAGAGGGAGAGATTGCTGTAATAAATAAATTAAGACACTCTTAACTAAAAAACAAATATTTGTTTTGTCATGTGTGCGCATCGTGTTTCTATATAGTATATACAAGCGGGAATCGGGAATCTACTCCTCGCCCTCATATCCCAAGCACCATAACTGGGACAGGGGCACCAGTGTGGACTAGCTGCCCCCGTTGCCAGGCTCGTCCTTGCGCGGTCGCAGTATGAAATTAAGATTATAATTGGTATTCACGGCATAGTAGACATTCGCTGTCTTTGGCATCACCAGCTCCTTGTCGGGCAACACCTGGGCGAGCGTAAACCGATCCGGATCATCCTCCAAGCCGAGCTTCAGCATCGCATTCCTAATCACCTGCGGCGTTCGCTCGTTGTTCCCCAGCATTATGCTCTTGTACAGCACGATGCCGTCCAGCTCGATGTTGTCCGTCTCGTAGGTCACGCGAATGATATAGAAATCGGGAGCCGATTGGGTGGTTACGCCAGCCGGCTGCACCAGCTGTGCGTTGATGTGATTGTGCGGCGAGCCACCGTTGGTGGTGCCATTGATCAGCGCCGCATTCTTCAGTCCATTGCCCAGCGACTGGGAGTGGGTCAGCTTGCTGTGCGCCGACTGTCGTCCGCCGGAGTTGCTGGAATCCATGGACAGGTTGGAGGTGCTGCTCGAGGCGGACATCAGCGAGGCATGATGCGCGTCCCTATCGAGCGAGTTGTGCCTGGAGCTCGTGCTGCTGTTCAGCTCGCAGTAGAACTGCGAGCCAGCTCCGCTGCTCGAATTGGAGTGTATGGAGTCAGTCTTGCGATGGCCATGCCCAGCGCTGCCCATGATCGAGGCCGTCGACGAGGCCGTCGTATTCGTCAGCGAGGTATTCGTGCTGGCCACCGATTTGCGTGGCGCCGGCGGCGGCGGCTCCAGCTGGCAGCTGAGCGCAAACGCCTGTCGCTCGTCCAGCAACGGCATCGAGCCGAACCAGTGATCGAAGAGGGCATCCTCGTGCAGATTGTAGGTGTTGGCGGCGCCCTGCAGCAGCTTGATCTGTGCCAGCACCTCGAACTCCTTGCGCTTCTTATCAAAGTTGATGAGCTTGTCCTCGGTCAGGTAGTCCGGATTGGCAGTGTGTATCATGGTCAGATCAGTGAGGAATGTGCCCAGATACGGTATCGTGCCGTGCGACGTCTGCGTCCCCAGATTCTGTATGAGCTTCTGCAGGTGACGATCCGTCTGATCGCCAGCCGGATCTGGATTCTTGGCGGTGCCCTCGCGCTTCAACACCTCACGCAGAGTCCACGCATTGTTGTCCTCCGAGCAGATGCGAGCGAGTTCCGTAAAGATTTCCATCTGCAAACACACAGAAATTTAGATAAATTGTAGATAAAGATAAAATGAGATATTTCATCTGCAACCTACGCGCTCTTTGGGCAGAAACTCCCAGACCTTGGACAGTCTGTATATCGAATTGGAGTTGAGTCCGGAAATAATGGCCTTCAAGGAGCTGAAGTTCTTGAGCATGCGCAGCTCCTGCGCTATGTCGATCCAGCGTGAGATGTTCGCGGCACGGTCCTGTGAATGAGAGCAGAGTTTAACTAGAGTTTCTCTCCACATGCCTTTACACTCACCTGTGGCTTCAGCCGATCGATGAGTATGCTGGAGACAACACGGAACAGCACCGCATTGAACTGATTGATGGTGGCCACGACCGTCTCGGAGCCGCCGCTGTCGCGCCGCGCCCACGTATGGCCCAGGCACTGATGGGGTATCAGGCGCTTGAAGAGCTCCGTGTCCATGCGGGTGAGCTGCTCGGCAAAGTGACGGACGGGCACGTTGGGGAAGCGAAAGGCCTGCAGAAAGTGCGTGGGTCCGCGGTAGATCGGCTGCAAGTAGAGCCCACTGAACTGATCGCTCAGATCGTAGGTGGAGCCGCAGGCGGTGTGCATCATGAACTGCGCCTGCCCCGACGACTGCGACGCCAGCCAGGGCAGCCCAGAGTTATGGTCTGCAGCTCCGCCTACTCCTCCGCCGCCGCCGCTGACTCCTCCTCCTCCGCCTCCGCCGTACACCTGCTGCCTGAGCAAACGTTCCAAGCGATTCAACACTTTGATATGCAAATCGGAGCGCTTCAAACGTTTGCCAGCAAATGCCAGAATCTGCTGCAAGTTGTCCTCGTGCCAGTCCTCGGGAAACCCGTCCAGCCACACATGCAGCGCCGAGACTAGAGTTTTCTTGTGCTGCTCGTGTATGGAGGCGGGTGAGTCATAGCTGGCATCCTCTGCCCCGCCATTCTGCTGCGCCAACTCCAGCTCCTCCAGGTGCTTCTCGTGCAGCGCATCGTAGCGCTGGGTGAGCAGGCTGAGCACCTGCTTGGGCGTCGAGAAGGTGCGATACGTGGAGAGGAAAACATTGATAAACGTCGACTCCAGCTCACCATCGTCGGTGGCCAGGGCCTCCACAAGGCGCGCCAACGTGGCTGCCTTAACGAAGCGCACACGCACCGTCTCCCACTCCAGATGCGAAATTTCATCATCCGAGTCTTGCTGCAAGAAAATTGCCAAAGGATATTAAACAAGGGAATGAGTATATATATATATATATATCACTTACATTGCTTGCCGTGGGCGTTGGCCGATGATAGCGCACCTTCTTCAGGTAGACTGTGAAAATTGCATTCTTCTCGTGCTCCTCGCCCCACAGGCGCCACGTGGGCTATAAAACACAAGAGAAAAACCAATCAAAATGTCAAATTAGCAAAGTGGCCAAAGCCAAAGGCAATTAATCGAGAGTTTATAGAAATATGTATGTATCTAGATATATATATATATATCGTCGTCTGTTAAATTGCTACATTTAGTCTAATTAATCATTTAGCTATTTTTAGCACGGGTCTCAGCTATTTATAATTCAATATCAAAATTCGCTTAAAACAAGGCAAGAATTTTGTGTTTTCGAAATATTTCCAATATAAACATTGTGTCAAATGGGAAGCTAAAGTATTGTTGTTGCTGTTGTTGCCTTTGTTGTTTATTGTGCTGTCCGACACATTTCCAAATTTCCACATTTTCCATTTCCCGCTTGAAAATTCATTCACATTTCGCTACATTTGGCATTTAAATGGCTTAATAAATATTTTGTTAATAGTCCATGGCTCTGACTCTGACTAAGGCACAATAACAAATTCAGATATTCGATTTATAGCCAAAAGTTCTAAATGCCATTGAATTGCCAAGCAAATTATACAGATATATATATTAAATTGTCTCTATATATATTTATTTAAATTGTATATATATATACATTTGTGTATACATTCCTTCCTCAAAATGAAAAGCAATTTGAAAAGCGATTCCCTGGGCGTTCGACATGATTCGCTTTAATGACAACAAAGAGAAACATTCCAAGCGAGCTCAACCAACTGCATAATACACGCTCAGGTTGCAAGCAACGGCAGAATTTGAAATGATTTGCCGCGCCTCACTGGGAGTCTCTAACAAGCTATAGCTCAAACTGTAGAGCAGAGTGGAGATGTAGCAGAGCTGAGTAGCAGAGTGGAGCAGTTGAGTGTAGTTGCAAAGGGTAGAGTGCTAAAGTAGCAGAGGCGAGTAGCAGGCTATTATAGTATAGAATTGAGTGTTAGAGCAGGAGAGTATAGCAAAAGACTCTAGTAGTTGAGTGAACAGTAGAGCAGAAGTATCGAGTAGTTCAGTAGAGTAGACTAGAAGAGTCGAACAGTAGTTGAGTAGAATAATAGACTAGAAGAGTAAAGCAGTTGAGGAGGAGAGTAGAGTAGAAGAGTTAGAGTAGAGTAGCAGACTACAGTAGTATTAGTGAAATAACTTGCTTATCCTGACTATTGTCTGTGAGTCTCTTAGAGACATTATCTTTTTTCTAGGCTTAAATTTTGATTAAATATATATTTGTTTAAAAATATAATATATTAATATATTTAAAAAATAAATAATATTTAAAAATATAAAAGAAATATATTTTTAAAATAAATATTACTTAAAATATAAATAATTTTTATAAAAAATATATATAAATATAAAAAAATATATAAATATAAATAATTAATACAACTTAATTTTTACAAAAACTATTATTTGAAAAAAACAATTTTGAGAAATATAAATATAAATATACTTAAAAAAAAAAAAACAATTTAAAAATGAACCTTACTTATTTTGCATCAGTAAACATAAAAATAATATGTATATATATGTAAATAATTAATATAAATATATTTTTACAACAAATATGTTAAAAATAAAATTTTTTGCAGTTTTAAATAAGCATATAAATATATTATATCAATAAATAATATTTAAAAATAAATAATATTTAAAAATAAATAATATTTAAAAATAAAAATAAATATATTTTTTAAAAATATGATTTAATAAGTAAATAACTTTAAAAAATATATATAAACGTAAATGATTAAAATAAATATATATATTTACAATAAATATTATTTTTTAAAATAAACAATTTAAAAAATATAAATTTAAATATATTTAAAATATAATTAATTAAAAATAATATAAACCTAACTAATTTTGCATTAATACTCAGAAAGAATAAATACTTTATAATTTTTTAAATTAATTTAAAGGCTCTACGCTCACAAAACAATATAAAATAAATATAAATATATATTTTAAATGCATTTAATTTGTTTATAGAGGTTCTTCCGCTAAGCAAATAGTTCCGCTATTAAAAAATGCATTTTAATAAAGACTGATTGGCACAATTAATATTACAGGGCCATTTAATCAACATGTGGCTAATTATGCATGTTTCAATTTGCATATAAATATTAAAAGGCAAATATTTAGCAAATATTTATAGAAAAATGCAATAAATATATATATGATGTAAGTATGTATGTTAACATGAGTGAGTGTGATGTATATATGTATTTATAAATACATTTATATACAAAATTTAATTAAATTCATAAATTCCTTTAATTGCAATTGCGTGAAAATGCAATGAATGAATCAAGCCATAAAGAAAAAATTGAATAAATAACAAAGCCAAAAAGAAAAAAAAAACAACAACACGCCATTTGTTACACGCGTGTGTGCGCGTGTGTGTGTGTGTGTGTGTGCACAACAAAACATATGTCGGAAGCTGTTTTAAGACCTGCCCCCAGCCAAGCAGCTATAGAAAGATTTGCTCAGTGTGCTCGATGTCAATGCTGAATAGACGCACGCTACCTCTGCCTGCCTCACACAGCTGACCTCTTGTAAGCATACATACATGCATACATACATCATTCTCTATGCATATATATATATATTTATATACATCCACATCCACTTCGTCATCTCTACATACAGAGCTGCCCAACTAAACATTAATGAATCTCATGTTAGGGCAATTAATTGCCCGCATGCGCTTTCATTACACACACACACACAGAGCAACAATGTTGTACAACTACAACAACAATTCTGGGCAACAACAACTAGAGAAAAATCCTGCATTCAAATATGTTTAGTTTACTTTTTTGTTAGCCGTGGCCGTGTCTGAGCTTCTGACCTCATTTCATAAAATTTCGTGAATTGTTTGAATATTTCGTAAAAAAAAAATACCAACAAAAACATGTTGGGCGTTAAGTGGTCGGCGCAATTTGTTTTATGATTTTTATATGCGCTATAAAAGGAGGGGTATATAAGCCCAAGCACGCATTATGCAACGCTCAGCAGGCATGGCCAAGAGCGGATGCTCTCTGAGCCATTTAAGTTGAGGTTTTATTAACTCATTCTTCAGATAGTTCAAGGTTAGATAGATATATTAGAATTGTAAGATATAATATAATTAAAACATATATATTATACATAAATAAATCGAAATATTATTTAATTTTTTTTTTTTTTTTAAATATTTGTTTTAGCTTCGCTAGAGCTGAAAAAAGTCATTAAAAAAAGTTTTAAAATAAATTTTTAACTTAAATAATTTTTAAATATTTTTCTACAACTTCTTTAAAGCTTAAAAAATTCTTTAAAAATAATAAATGCTTAGACAATAAATTTTTATTTAAAGAGTATCTGCTCTCAACTAATACTCCCCTTTAAACAAAATTCCCTAGATCGCTGTAACAGCTGTAAGTTGCCCAGCCCCATAAATAACATTGCCAAAAATGTTGAAAATTTATTTTGTTGTGTTTTTGTTGTGTTTTTGTTTTGTTTTTGTTTTGTTTTGTTGTTGTTTTGTTGTTTTTTCTTTTGTTAGTTGTGTAAACTACTTAGTATACTTATTAGGCGCCAATGTTTGCACTTACAACACTGCGTTTCGAGTGCTTAAGTGTTGGGTAATTCCATTTAATGACTTTCATTCACAGCATTTCACGCAATTCCAACTTGAATCTATATCAAAATTGTGAGCATAAACAAACGCGAAAGCAAAAGCAACAACAGCTGCGAAAACATCGTCGTCGCTCCGAGTGCTTCCTGTGAAGCCCCAACAACATTTTTAAGCAACGAATTTAACAAATTGCAATTGTTTTTGCGTTTCGATGATTGTTCGCTCTGTGTGTATAAATGGTGGGGTATATTGGTTTGTAAGGAAATAGTCTTCAGGGAGTATGAGCTTAAGCTGGAGAAGTGCAATTTGATATATATAGAAAATCTATATCTATACCTGTACCTATATCTAACCTTGTTTAAGATCTTCGTTTTGGTCTTCAAACTTCAACAGAGTTAGATATCAATATTTTTGATAAATATTGTTATTTTTGTATACAGAATTCATTCTTGATCATGTTTCCTTCAATATTTGGTTTATACATTCATCTGCACGAGTATTGGACAGTCATTAATGCCCGATTCAATTGTTTTCACTTATTTTTTGTTGTCTTTATAGTTTTTTCTTCTAATTGCTGTGTACTTATGTTAGCTTGTGATTCGGCTGGCTGATCTGCACATGCCACTTCCCAAATTAATACATGTGTTTAACTGTATATATACACATACATACACACATACGTATGTATATATTTGTGTTGATATGTAGCTAACTTGAAGGCAACTTTTAATCAATTCACGGGGAAAGATCAGCCAAGTCGCTTGACTTTTCTTCTTTAATTTTGTTTTATTTTCTTTTGTTTTTGTTTCGACTGTCGAAATACGAAATTTTGTCTGTTTGTATGTAAACAAATGCACAAATAGACAGACATAAATACATATATGTATATATATAAAGAGAGATGGCTGAATGCATACATATGTATGTATTTATTTAATTTATTTGTTATTTATTTGGTGTTTTGTATGTTTTTTGTTTAAATGCCGCCGCTGCTGTTTGGCTCTCTATATATGTACATATATATACATATTTATATATATGTATGTCTGACTATGCTTCTATATACATATTTGTCTTGCTTCATTTGCTGTGCTGTTTAATTAATGACGCACTATGTTCGCTTGTTTTTAGTTTCATTTACGTCAAAATTATTTTAGCAATGTTTATTCAAAACAACAATTATTAAAGGTTGAGTCTACGGCTAACTAATAACGCCTGCAGCTGCAGGTGTTTTAGCCGCACTCAACGATCAATTAGCCTAACAGGCAGTAAAGGTAAATAGAGGCGCTGTGCATGCAGCAACGGCTAGACTAGCGGAAAATACTAATATAATTAAGAAAATTAATATATTAATAAAAATAAAATGTAAATACATATATTTAATATATAAAAATATGTTTTATATATTAAAAATATACTTTATATTTTATATATACAAAAATATATATTTTATATATAAAAAAAACAAATTTACTATATAAAAATATTTTTTGTCTACATAAAATATATTTTAATTATTTAAAAATAAAATATATAATGTATAAAAGAATATTTATATATTACACATATAAAATAATTATATTTTATATATGTATAAATATATTTATTTTAGTTTAATTCTTAACTCATAAACAAAATAAATTAAAATGAATTATTATTATTATAAATAAAATATTTAAATGCATTAAAAATATTCTGCTAAAACCATATTCATTTACTAAGTCTCTTTGCTTAAAAGCAAAAATCGAATATATGCGGAAATTAAATTATTTCCTTAAAAATTCTTTGTTTTTTGTCTAGAAAGTTTTTCTGTTAGGAGATCCAGCTAAATATATTAATATTGTATATATTAATATTAAATATTTTTATATTATATTTATTTATTTATATTTTATTTGTATTTATTTTTATTATATATTTTATTTTATATTTATTTTATATTTATTTATATTTTATTATATATTTTATTTTATATTTATTTATATTTTATTATATATTTTATTTTATATTTATTTATATTTTATTTTTATTTATTTTCATTATATATATTTTCTTATATTTTTTAAAATTATATATATTTTGTTTTATACATTTAAACCGATTTCTCTGGTCTTATTTGATAGTTCTACATTACAGAAATATAGCGCTTATATGGCATATGAAAATATATTATACTTGCAATATTTTCAATCAAACAAAAGCGCAAATATAAATTGTAAATAAAGTTCTATAAATGCTTGAGACTGAAGACCAAGCCAAAGCTAAACTAAAGCCTGTCTAACATCGCTAGTCAAATGGCAATAAATATTTGTACGGGTTCAAAGCTCTGAGTGAAACAGATAAAAGTTATTCAATGCCAGCTCAAAAATATTTAGCTGAGTGTGCACTAGAGTAGACTAGAGTAGAGAGTCTAGTGAATACCTAAAATAATAAAAAAAATATGAGCGCAGAAAATATTCAAAAATTTAAGCAGTTTTAAATGGAAGAAGTTGAAGATTTCTTTGAATTAAAAATTTAAGAAAAATGTGTTTAATGAGGTGAGACTTAAAGGTGATTACTATGTAATACCCAGGGATCAGATCTTATTAAAGGCAAATATCAGCTGCGAGCTGCCAACAGAAGCAAAGAGAATGAGGAAATTTCTCGTTGCAACAGCTTCAATCAATGTCAACTCAAATTACAAGCAGACAACACTTAAATCAAACAAATTATATATATTTTTTGGCAAATAAATACTGAGCTATATATATATACATATATATAGTCAATCACATGCATTGAGCCCAATTACCTTGGTGTAGGTATAGTTCTTGGCATGCAAATCTTTCGTCTTCTTCGACAGGTTGCGCAGCGTGGCGCCCGTGCAGGCGCACAAATACTTGAGGCTGGCGACGACTTTGCGTTCGGCGTTGGCCACCGCATTCGAGGTGCTGTCCAGATCGTCGTAGGAATGATAGGAGCTGTTGCGGCGCTGCTTGCCGGCCGACGAGGATGTCGAGCGTGAACGTCGCTGCTGCTGTCGACTCAATGTCGACGTGGGCGTGGCAGTGGGCGTGAGTGTAAGTGTGGGCGTTGCAGATTTCTTTTGGCGCGGACAGGTGTTGTGATGATACAGACGCTGCTTGGCTTTGGCCCAATGATGTGCCGGCTGCTGCTGCTTCTGCTGCTGGTGGTAGTTGCAGAGCGTGTTGCTGCTGTTGTTGTTGACATAGCGCCAGGCGCTGCTGAAGTCGGTGTTGTCCAGCGGCGGCATTAGCGCGCGATTGTAGCCAGCTAAGTCCTGCAGCTGATAGGCGCAAGTGTGGCTCTTGATGAGCGTGGGCGGGTGATGCTGCTGCTGCTCCTGCTGCTGCTGCTGCTTTTCCTTCGACTGTTTATGCTGGCAAACACAGTTCGCTTGGCTTGTGAAATTCTGCAAACAAAATTTGGTTGTTGTTGTTGTTGATGCTGGGATCAATCTCTCTCTCTCTCTCTCTCTCTCTCTCTCTCTCTCTCGGGTTTTATTTTGTACTTGATTATGGTTCATTGATTGGCATTGGCTGGCGAACGAAACTAGCCGTGAAACGAGTTCATTCACATCGTCATCGACAACTCATCTCACTCGAGTTGAGTTGAGTTGAGTCGCTGTCAATGCCTAGGGCTTGTCTGCCCGCCCCTGACCTTGGCTACAATTTTCGACTCGCCGATAGACGCACAATATATATACATATATATAAATACTTTTATATTGCTCGGCTGTCGGCAGCCAGACTCATCGCCAACAATGGAAAGCAACTCAAGTGGCCTCTCGCTCGGCACCTTCCCATATTTGGTTAAATACTTTCCCCTTTACCCGCCCCATCCATTCCCAGGCTGGCTTCGCCTTTGTTACTTGCGCTGCCACGCCCCCTGTTTCCTTTTGCTGCTCGTTAAAACAACAACATAAGGTATATTAGCCTAGCCAAAAGCGTGCAGCACAACTTTTCCAGGAAGTTGTTTATTATTGCGGCCGATTTTTGTTGTTTCACATTCACATTGACAGCTGCGCGCGCGATTTTTATGCGCCAATACACTGAGCGAAACTGGGATAGAGTAGGTGGCATAAGAGAATTTGTAACGGAGGGGGAAAAGTAAGAGAATGGAGTGAAAATATCTATATAAATATATAAATAGTCATATATGAATATATATAATATTTTCCAATACACGAAAACTCTCATAAAAGAGCGTAATTTCTGAATTGGTTAAATAATTCGTGAAAAAATATATACATAAGTTTTCTGAATGAAAAACTAGAGAATAGATCAAATATATTCTCAGCTAGATTCTATAATTCTCGAGATTTGAACTACTTTAAATTACTAAAATACTATATATCAATTATATGATAATCCTAGTATCTCTGCCTAACAAACTCTTATAAAATTCCTTTAGCCAAGCCTAAATATCAATAGATTGATACTCTAGCAAATAAATCTATAATATCTATACCTATATATACATAGTTATATATATAGTGCAATCCATAATCCCCCATCCCCTTAAGTGTATTCACTATTCGCATATCTCTCACATACCAACCTCCGCGCCACGCCACGCCATTTGTGTTAAGGAAATCGTTGCTGGAAAATGCGTTTTCATTTTCCGTTTCACACTAGTTTTACGGCTGTTCGCCTTGAGGCGTGCGCATGCACACGGTATTTATTAGGCGTGCGTACTTATTTGGGACTAACTGTAGTGGAGCTGCGAATTTCATGTCCGAGTGTCTGTCTTGGCCATAAGCATTTGGGCCACAAGCTGTGCTCGATTCACGATGCTCCACATTGCATAACTCGTTTTCATTTTGTTTATTCTCTTAATGGTCTGGCCTTTCCTCCGAAATTGTCATGCAGTTATCTAAGCAAACAGATCAGCAGGTCAGCGGTCAGCGGTCAGTCCGGCGGGGTCGGACCCGTGCCGGATGCTGGCCCGTGTCCGTGGCAACGGCGCCTCGGCTATAAATGTTAGGATCATAAAATATATATATATATGCCAGCCCAGAAATAGACGCATAACAAACCGCACGCTGCTCTCAGCTATACACTCATAGCAAAATATATACATATATGTATATGGGATATATATGATATATATTTAAATGGGAATTGCCAGTTAATCTGGCACGTATCAACACAAAGAGCCAAACTCATTTAGATTAAATGCGAGCAGTTGCAACAGTCTGCCCGCCACATTCCAGTTAAATAAATAAAGAGATTAACAAAGTCGGGCAGGTCTTTAGCCTTATGAAGAGCTAAGTATATGCAAAAATTTGCTAAGCTTTCGGCATAAAAATGAATATACAAAAGAACTTCATAGAGTACTTCATTGAGTGATTGCATGATTGATTGAGCTTGAGATTTTTGGAATACCTCAACATTGAGGTAAGCAAATGATTGAAATATTCTTTCTGAAGGTATATTGAACTGGGTTAAGTAAACTGAAATTTACTTGGGCTGAGTATCCAAAAGAAATCGAAAATCTTTAGCAGAAATTCGAAGAGAAATGGGTAAATTAAGGAAAGAAAAGGTATGCTAAAGAAAGCTATTTAATTTATACTATTATAAAAAAATAATAAAACAAAAATGAATTGAAGACATTTCTTAAATATTATCAAACATTAACTTACTAACTCTATTTTCTTCTTTCAGCAAAATATTTAAGAAACTTTTGCCAAGATAAAAAACTTGTTGATGAACAGAAATTTAATTATTTCAAATAGCAAAGTATGGAGAAAATCGAATTAACTGCAAAGCTTTAAATAATCTAAAAAAAAATTTAATATATAAAAACAAATTTAGAAAAAATAAAAAAAAGGTAATTGCTCAGAAGTTTTGTAGAAATCTCAAGAAATCTTTAAGAAATCTGAAACAATGAAAACAATAAGTTAAAATAGCTAAGCCTTAAGCCGACAATAACACAGTCCTGAAGGAATTACTAGCCAAGAATAGCTCTAAAAGCCTCGCTTTTACTAAGTTTTTCATACGAAACTGCTCTATGGCAAGCAACGAAGAATTTCCGACTCTGCAGGCAATTTTTCAAATACCTCTATATATAAAATAAGGCAAAATCAAATTTGTGGCAAGCCGTTAAAGTTTCGTTATCCCAAACCTCAGCAAAAAAAAAAAGCAAAAAAAAAACATTATACCCTGAATTCCCATTTTCAATGGGTTCAGGGTATAAACAGTATTTATAACGAATTTTCTGACTTATTTCAATTTCGTTTTAGCAAGGTTTTACCTATTAGTGCCTATAGCGAATCAACAGATATAACGAAACATTTACTGGTTCCATTCAGATTCGTTATACCGAGGTTTCACTGTAGTTTATTTTTTTAATTTTTAAATTTTAAATTAAATTTATTTTGCAACATATTATCATAGATTCTTTCACTAGAACTTTAGCTTATTTGTTGGCCAGTGTAGCTAGTAAAATAAAATAATAAATATCTTTAGCTGCCATGCATAAAAAAACTGTTCATGTTGAAAACAGCTGCAAGGAATTATTTTTTAAATGGAAATTTAACTTTTCTTAATTATTTAATAACAAAAAAAGTATAAAAAATATATATAAAAATATATAAAAATATATAAAAAAAATATAAATAAAATAAATATATTTCTCTTTAATATCTCAACAAATTCTATTTAGTTTATTCATTTCTTTTAGCTCCAATCAAGCCAAGGCAGTATCTTGCTTAACGACAATTAAGAATTCATTAACCCAAAATAATCCACATATATCATATATTGGCAAACATTACAACATGACGAATCGATTCATGCAAATATTATTGCTATCGAGTCACGTTTCTCGATCTGGCGATTCATTAGATTTTTACCCGCTTGTTTGAACTCTTGTTGCATTAGAGTGTGCAAAGTCTGACTAAAGACTATAAATGAATAGCCCAGACCCAGATCCAGTTCGATCGTGCCAGATTTCACATCACTACTCATATATATATAGGTTTCCACATATAGCATTCGCTATGCCCCCTAATCAGTATGCATATACATATTGTGGAGAGACTCACTCGACTCACTTAATTATAACTCATATTGTATGTACACATATATATAGATATATATATAGTTATATATATGTAACTTGAAATGCAAATCGAGTAGCAGTTAAGATTGATCGACCCTAGCGATAAGACGGCGTCATTCAGAACAAAACAAAAAGTCTCAAATTGCTGTTGAGTCATCGAGCGCGGGGAAAATACATCCAAAAATAATGCTACGAGACGAAATTCTTGAAGTTCTAAGGAAATACGTTAATTATTTATATATTTTTTCGGTATTATATAATTTGAGCTGGGCAATTGTCAAATGTTTCTCAAGTGTTTCTTTTCGAAGGCAATTATAAAGACATAAAGCTAAATTATGTCAATTTGCTCCAGATGATAATGATGAGATGAGGTAAATGATAATGATGATGATAATGATGACGTGCCATTTCACATGAGCTTTTCGTCTATTTATAGAACTGTGGGATTTGACCTTTGTGCGGCCTGATGGCTAATGGCAAAATTCTATTGACTGACGCGTTGGCGGCGGCTCTCTCTCTCTCTCTCTCTCTCTCTCTCTCTCTCTCTCTCTCTCTCTCTCTCTCTCTCTCTTGTTGTGTGGGTAGCATCCATGGCTTAATTGACTTAGCTGCGACGCAAATGCAAAAGATGTTGCAAAAATAGCTAGAAAGCCCCCTTTAGCTACACCCACCCACACCCGCCAAGAATGGACAGTAACAACATCAAAGTAAACAATCGATGGGCAGCTGGGGCGTGGCTGATGGGGTTTCGCCCCGTCTATTTATATAGCGGCGACCCCAAAGCCCGGCCACGAGTTGGCTCTTGCATTGATAAACAGCAAGAGGCAAACAAACAATGCAAATGTACAAAAAGCACAAAGCAAATCATCTAAAAATAGTGAGTGCCTGACTGGCGAATACCCTGTACGGCAAAGGTGTCTAGTTTTGACTATGCTACATAGAAATATGCATATGACAGGCTATACCTCTTAAAATATGATATATTTATGAAGTATATACAACTCGTAGCATATGAATATGGTACATATATGGGGTATATACAACTTGCGGAGCATACTCTAGTTATATATGCTATAAAACTGAATGTATAATATTTTTGTTTTATCTAACTCTCAATAAGCATAAGCCGTATATCGATAGTTCTAGTGAAAGCTATCGATTATTTTATATAAATATAAATAAACTGTAAAAATCTATTATATATCATAATATAATATATAACGTATAATAGTAAGCCAATATACCCCACTTATTTAAACACACTTCAGACAGGTATTCGAATAAAAACTATAGCAGCAGCTGAAATATACAACAGAGCAGCAAAAAAAAGCCGAAATGCTGCACTCGTCTCGTGTCGCATTGACTGACTGACTAAATGAGCGTACAACGTCCGTTCGTCAGTTACAACTGACTGCATTCATCTCCCTCACCCACTCTGCCCCATTCTCCCCCTCTCTCTCTCTCTCTCGCTCTCTCACCTAGTGCCTGCTCTGTTCGCTGGGCGACTATTATCAAACCACATCCGCTGTGCAGCAGAAATGATATATATACATACATATATATATAAATATATATCTTTGTATAGGGCAGACGAAACAAACAGCGGATATAGAAATATCAACTTGAATTAAAGCTTGAAGCAATGAGCATAACAAGAAGCGAAAGCAAAATCGTTAAAATACTACTCCAAAGGTGGGGGAAGCAGTAAATATGCATGGCAATATTTACATATGTATATATAATGCTGAGAATGCGGGTAGACAAGTGATATATATGTATGTTTTAGCTTGTACTATAGACTAGGCATAGAACTGGTTGGCAGAGAACTGACAGAGCTAAGGGTTTCGTATTACAATAACGTTGACATCTTGCTCTCAGCTCAGACTGACAGAACTAATTAAAAGATTGAAAATATTCGCTTGACTTTGATCAATTAGAAATCTTAATAATAATTTAAAAATTCATTAAATATTTTAATGTTCGACTTTTCTGAAGTTTTTAAATTTTTTAAATATTTTAAAGTCCTATAAAAAATTGAAATATTTATTATATATTCTAATTTTGTACTCTTCTAAAGTTTTTTAATTTTTTAGATATTTTAAAAGTTCTATAAACATTTTTAAAATTCATTTTTAACTTTTCTGAATTTTTTAATAATTTTTAAAGTTCTCTCAATATTCCTTTTCAGCTCAGATTTCTATATCTCAATCAACATGAGCTGCTGCTCGAGTATAACTTTATGATATAGATGTGTATTAATTTATTATTATATATAAGCTTTATTGCATATTTTTATATTTTATATATATAAATATATAATATACATAACAAAAATATAAGAATATTAGATAAATGGCATATCTTTTATACCATATTTAATTTTTTATTCAAAGTTCTACATAATTAATTAGAATTTGTTGAAGTTGAAGAAGTTCTAATATATTTAAAGATTCTCTACATTTTTGGTCCTTCATTTGCTTAGGAATACTCCTGATCAGGTATATCTCTGTAGCATATATCCCTGCTCAGATGCCTTATATCATCTGAACTGACTGCAACATTCTTCAGAATTCCAAGTTCTTAAATACCTTCTCTCAGCTCTTTTGAGTCCTCTAGCTTCATTCAATTCATAATTCCCTCTATTACACACACGAATCTTAATTATATTGTTTCCTTTTTGTTTATTTATTGGTTTATTCGTAATGCGCTAAGCAGATTGTCGCTAGGTAACCAATTAGATGCCAACTTACATTACTATTCCCACTCCCTGTCTCCCACTCTCTCTCTCACTCTCTATCTCCCTCTTTATATTGCTTCAATTCCGGCGTAAGGTTTCCGTTCAAGTGTAAATACTTAATATTGATTGGCACTGAGCAGCTTTTCAAGGCGCCTTCAGTTTTCCAAGCCACTGGATGTGTCCATATAGTTACACATACATATATAAATACACATATATTTGCGCCTAATTGCTGTTGACATGTTTGTAGGAGACAACAGATATATAGCGAGATATATATATATATACCGTATATGTATGCCTAATGCATTGCCCATAAATAACCAATTCGAATGCTATCAAAATCAAGTACAAAATAAAACACGGCAATTCCACTTGGATTGCTTTAATGCTAATGGGCGGGGGGAAATACATAAATATACATATATGTAGATGTGTTTTTGTATGTATGTGTATATGTATATATGTATTTGTATGCTAAAGATGTGCGCATAAAAATTGGCGTAGGCTTAACTATTTCAATTGTTGTTATTATTGTTGGCATTTTTGTGGTGGGTTGGGCTTACAACAACAAGAACAACAACAACAACAAGGAGAACAAATAGCTTGTGGTTTTTCTTGGTGCGTTACTCTTGCAGGTGAGAAAATTGTATATGGAAACTGAAATGTTTCTTTATAAAGCGGAAATAGTTGAAATTCCTTTTACTGTGGATATGGAAACGATCGTAAAGCTCTAGGCCCAAAATAGAAGCTGCTCGAACTGTGAGACAATTAGTTTATTTGTTTAAGCAAATTATGGGAGGAAATGAATATATTTAAGCGGAAAATATATTTAGTTTTAATTTAATTGTTTTTTTTTAGCTTTTAATTTATTTTTAAGCAGCTCAAAGACTTTAACAAAAATTAACTTTAAATACGTATTAAATTTTTAAAAATCCATATTTAAATTAAATATTTTATTTATATTTTTTACATATTTTAAATAATATATTTAATTATATTTTTTTTATATTTTAATTTTAATTTGATCAATTAGAAATCTTTATAATAATTTAAAAATTCATTAAATATTTTATTTTTTACTTTTCTGATTTTTTAATTTTCAAAATATTTTAAATATTTAAAATAATATATTTAATTATATTTTTTGTAAATTTTAATTTAATATAGTATTTTTAATATGAAATCATTTTTATAATATTAAATTCAATATATTCATTATATTTTCCAAATTAATAATTTATTCAATCAATAAATATGTATATTTTTAAGCATAACTGTATTTTAAATTTAACTTTTTATTACTTGCCAAATTCTACGAAATTCAATCAAATTTCAATATATTTTTTTCTGCATTATTAAATCCCTATAAATATAAAATATACTAATATTTTAATTAAAAATCAATTTAAAGCCTCATCAAATTTAATTTCCCATTATTTAATCTACTCTGCAAGAGTATCGCCAAGTCGACCACAGCCCAAGCTTACAATTTTTGTGCTTTAGTTCTCTTCCTTGTCGCACTCTTTTTTTTATGCGCGCGCCTTTTTGTCGTGTTTTCGTGTGTTTTGTTTTTGTTGTGCTGTGTGCGGGGTTTGGCAGACAGTTTGGGTTTTACTCAGAGTTTTTACCATTTGAGATTGACTTTGTTCGCTTTGTAATTTACACGCAGATCCCAATTGTTGTTGCTCTGTTTACTGTGGTTGCGAGATAAGATGAATGTAGAAGAAAGCAAAATCAATAAATTTGCTGCTCCTTTATTTTGTCTGTGTGTCTGCCGCAAGCTAAGGCGAAATTGATGCGCATGTGGATGCGATACGATATAGCAATACGATAAAGCACAGCACGTTGCGTTGCGTTACGTTACGCTACGCTACGCTACGTTACGTGTAGGCTTAGCTGTAAATCTGGCTGTCGCTGTTGCTGGTTTTCACGTTTTGTTTTGTTGTGTGTGTTTATTTATTCTGGGCTACGCACCATCAACGAGCACAGTAGCAGCGCCAGCTTCTCTGCTGACGAGGTGGAGGACGGGACGATTATGATGGATGAGTCAGTCGGGGTCAGCTGAGGTGGGCTGGGGGTTGGCTGGGCTGCAGCGCGTACACACAACCCCCGCGCTTGTCGAGCGAAGGGTTCGGGTTCGGGTTTGGTCTCGGGTTCGTTGCACTACGTTCAATTGGCAGGCGCGTTCTCCTTATGTTTATGTGTCTGGCTTTCTTCAGCTATTGCTTTGCTTGCACACACACTCACACACATACATACTCATGCGTGTGTATGTTTCTATGTATTGCACTTTAACACGTTTTTCGTTTCAGTTATTTATTTGCATCTCTTTTTTGATACGCACACACAAATATTAGATGCAGATTTATTTCGTTTATTTCTTTTTCGATAATTTATAAGATTTCATAAAACATTTCACTTTTCGGGTCTTCCTTTCTTTCGTATAATTCACCGCACACTAAACACTCAAAGGAAAGAAGTTCTCTGGCGAGACGGTGACGGGACAACCGTCGCCAACAACTGTTGAAAACGCACTCAGCGGCCAGCTCGACCCGAGATCCGTGCCAGCCCCAACATCGCCACACACACACACACAGACGCACGCTCGGCTTTTGTTCTCGTTCTCTGCCGCTCTCTCTCTCTCTCTCTTAGAACACTGCGAGCGAGGGTTGTTCGAGCAACGTCTGCTGCTAGCACAGCGCCAGCCACTACGACTCATGCCTGCCCTCTCCCACTCCCACTCTCTCCTTCTATTGTTTGCTCTCAGGTAATTTGTTTGGGTCGTGGGAATTTTGCACCCACTCGTATTTTCCTCATTACGCTCTGTTTATGTTTTTTTCAGTGAGCGCCGCTCTTCCCATTAGAAATTGCCCTTGCGCTGAGCGGCGCTCTCTCTGTGAGTCTGTGTGTGTGTGAGTGAGTCTGCCCGTCAATGGCTAGCGAAATTATAACAGAGTGGGAAAAGCTCTCTTGGAAATTTGTATGCGCATATAAAACAACTGAATTCGCATATAAATTCATTGATATGTGATAAAAAAAAAATGAGTTAAAAAAAAAACAAACATAAAATAGATAAAATATATTTATATTACGACCTTTACAAGGTGTGTGAGAAATTTTAAAAATTTTAAATATTCAAAAAAAAAATATATATATATATATTTATTGTTCAACAATATTTATGGGTCTCTTAAAATTCCAAGACTCCCAGTTCCCAACAAACATTCAACTAAAATGATTTATGTATAAAAAAAATACCAAAAAAAAAAAACAAGCATTTTTCCACGTTCCGTTTTGGGGTGCCGAAGTAACCGCAAATATCAGCGCCCAATGACATAATTATGTAAATCTATATATACATATATCTATAGCTGAGCATTGTCTAGCCGGTCTTTCGTATGCCCCACATATGTATATAAAAGAGAGAGTCAATCAAATATGAATACAATAAGAAATACAACAAAAACTGAAATTAATAAGCCTTAATTTACGTAAGCGCCAATCAAACGATTTGTTTTCTATTTGTTAGGTAAAAGAAAAATGTGAAGACTCCCGGGAACTCAAGTCAATTGATCAATTAAAGATGCAGCGACAAAAGCCGAACGAAGGCGACCCAACAATGCAATCAAATGATGCACAAAACCGAATCGATATAAAATGAGCCAAAAGACAAGTCTAATTCAATGTCAGCGCTTTGAGCCAATAGAAAAGAGTTGTGTATAACAGTTTTTGCATAATATAGAAAAGGTAAGATTAAGCCATGCAAATTGCAAAGAAAGGGAATGTTTTAAAGTAATTTTCTAAGTATAACAGAATATCAATTCTATGTATAACAGTTTGTAGTATAGCTTTTAGTAGAAAATTTGTAACAGATTTAGGTTTAATAATTTTCACTAGTTTTCAGTACATAAATTTTCAGTATAACAGTTTGCTGTATAACAGTTTGTTGTATAACCGTTTTCAGTATAACAGTTTTTTTTTGCTCATTCGTAAATAAAAACTTACACTATGAGACAGCAGAAAAACATTTCCAAGCAGAAGCTTAAAAATATAGTAGAAGTGCCGTCAAATTTTCAGTATAACAGCTTTCAGTATAACAGTTTTCTGTACAACAGTTTCTTGTACACTTCTTTGTTAATAAAAGCCTAAACTGTGAGACAGAAGAAACCCCTTTTCAAAGCAGAAGCTATGAAATATTATCAATGAAGTCCCATTAAAACAGTTGAGAATCGCATAGAAAGGCAGCAATTGAACAATAATACTTTGTTGGCAGTTCCAATATCAATACCGTATAAATATTTTATATAAATTAGTTAAATTGAATGTTAAACTTAAACAAAATCAGCTTCAATTGCTGTTAGTGTTAACTGCTTATAGACGACACTTCGGCCGACTTATGATTAAAGTAAATATTTAGAAAATTTACTTAGTAAATAGCTATTGATGGGCCTATTAGGACAGTCTGCGACTATTTATAGGCCAGACTAAATATTAGTCAAAGCAATTAACAGCCCAAAATGGGTCAGAGATGGGCTGAGATCTGTGCTAATATAACTGACTTTAGGCCCACTTTCAACTTACTTTCTATATAGATATAGATACATACATATAAGTAACTCTCTTTATATATAGTTGAGATTTGTCTACTCACCAGACTGTCGGCCACATTTTGACTCATTATACGCGGGCAGCTGCTGCAATTACTTCAATGTGCGTGCTTAGACTTTGGTAAGATGCAATTGCGGTAGATAATGATGATGATGATGATGCTGATGCTGACGATGATGACTGGTATCTGTTGGCTACGCGCATTTTGACTGGTCACAGCTAACAACCATACGCAGACACTTGGCTTTTCGAATTGTGCAACTGGCAATAGGCGGATGCGACGCACAAAATTTCAAGTTTTCTTTTATAATCCAGCTGCAAGAAAGCGACGAAGAGATATAACAACAACAAAAACAACAAGAAGAAGACAGCGAACAAGAAATTGGTAAAAGCAGTGAAAAGCATTTAAAGTCGCACAGTTAACGCGTTTTCTATACGCTCAAAGTTGGAAAGTGCGCGACGACGGCGTTAAATGAAATGGCCAATAAAACGTGTACATGGCCCATAGTCCATAGTCCATGGCAACATCTCTCAGCTTAGTACGAGTGTTGCCTGGCGCCCCACGAGCAAGACTAAGCGCTGCGCAGACGCGGCTGAACGTGAGCAGCAGCTGATTTACGATATTAGGCGACGAGGAGCACAGTGGCGCGAGCTCATATCATATCATATTTATATATCATTTAAATTGTAATCTATTTTTATAATATTTAAAACTTTTAACAAATTTTTTGATTATTTATTTAATTTATTTTTAATTTGTTTTTTTTTATTTATTTATTTTTTATTATTTTATTTTATTATTATTTTTTTTTTTTTTTTTGCATATTAATATTTTTACTATTTTGTTGATCTTGGCCCACTGTGCAACTACGATCACGCGTCAACGGCGACGCTTGTCAGTCAGTTCGAATGATGAATTTCTTTTTTACCACGCGTAATCGTAATGCCTGTCGTACGTAGCTACGACGAAAAAAAAGATAGCGGAGCTTGTCGAAAAATGTTTCGAACGAACGCTAATGAAAGTTTGAGTTTGTTGTTATTTTTTTTTCGGCTGCCAATCTTTGCTTGTTGTTGTTGCTGCGTTCGTATGTGTTCTGAATAGCTGAATGGGAGACATGGAAATATGCGAAAAATGTTTGTGCAGACAATGCAGAAGCAAAACAAAAGAAACAACAGGTAGACTACGATTTTCGAATATCGTACGCAAGAGAGTTGAAGAGTGAGAGAGCCAGTGAGAGCGCACGCATTACAGAAAGCAAACAGTTTTGAGCGCAGCTTAACAGCAGAAGAGCGCGCGTTTAACAGCGCTGAATATCGTAATATATATAAGCAGAACATTTGAATTTCTTCTTTGCTGCCAGCTGGTCAAGCTGTGGAATATATATTTAGCTAATTACTATATACATATATGTATTTATAACTGTGAGTGTACATTAAAACCTGATTTGTGTAAACTTTTCGCTCTCTGATATTAGTAAATGCTTCCTAATGGTTTCTATGGCAATTCTCTCTCTCTCGCTCTCGCTCTCTTTCGATCATTAGGGGCAATTCTTTTTGCCTCCAAACAAGACATCATCAACCTTGATTGCCTTGGCAGCTAGCTGACCCTTAAAACGGATTATGCGAAGCGCTCAATTATGAGCTGAAGTTATGCACACATACATATACTCATATATATGATATATAAGTATATATTCTTATAAATTGCCATGTTTGGGCGCTCATTCGTGAAACTAATTCATTAGCATTTCAAATTTGAACAAAACTTAAAACAAGCTGCTGCTTGCGCTCTCTCTCTCTCTGCCTCTGCCCGCTCTACCTCTCTCTCTCTCTCTCGCTCAGCTGCTCTTTGTTGTTGTTTGCTTAGTGCAAAAAGTACAAAAAGGAAATTTCGAAGTGACGCGCGCTTTTAGATCGTTTTTACACCTACACAGCCACTCCATATACGATATATGCACACATGCGTGTGTGTGTGTGTGTGTGTGTGTGTGTGTGTTTGCTGCTCTGCTTACACTCTGTTGTCGCCGTGCAATATTTTGATATGTAAACGCATATTTTTATTGTTGTTATTAATATTATTTTGGCCAACAACACTTGGCCTGGCCTTTAACGCTCCAGCAGAGCACGGCTTGACGCGCTCTTCCTCACTCGCGCTCCCTCGCTCTCTCTCTCTCTCTCTCTCTCTCTCTCTGTGTTGTTCTACTCTCTCTTAATGATCTCATTGTTTGCAGCTCTCAGACGTATTTACGATATCAATTTTTGCTTTATTAGCCAAAAAAAGACAAGACTCAAAAAGCAAAAAGCAAAAAAAAACAGTTAACATTTTTTGTAATCTCTCTCTTTATATATAGTTTTAGTTTTCTTGTTTTATTCTTTGAGATGATTTCTTGTCTTAACACGCGTCTCGGACGTGTTTTGATATTGGCCAAGAGATTCGCCAACAAAGCAGCTAAAATAATCAGGAAATATATGCATATGTATGTATATACATACATATGTATATATATGTATATATATTGTCTATGTATTTTTATTATTTTTATCTCTTTTTGATTAGAGTTTTTCTGTGCTGAGTTTTGCTTTAGTTGCGTGCGAGTTCATTTTCAGCATTAAATAAACTAACTAATTAATTGTTAAACAAATGGTTAACACTATTCAACTATATATATATATATAGTTGATTATATTTTAGTCTATTTATTTTTATTTTTGTATATTTTATATATTTACACATTTTGATTTTGTTTGTTATATTTTATTTTAGGTTTTCTCTACATTTTGCTTTTATAAATTTTTTATTTTATACGTTTTTTAATTGTATATATCTTTTATTTTTATACTTTTTTATATTTTTTATTTATTTTTTAGTAGTATATATTTTTTGACATATTTCTTTATAAATATATTTTTTAATTCATTAATTTTTCATTTTAATATATTTTTATATTTTAATGTATTTTTACATTTTATGATATGTTTTTTAATTTTATATATTTTTTATAATTAATATATTTTTACTATATATTTTTAGTGTTATATATTTTTCGTTTTTACATATTTTTTCCTTTTTTTATATCTTTATTTTCATACATTTCTTTATTTTCTAAATTTATTTATTATGACTTCTCTTTATATTTTCTTTTACATATTTGATATATTTTTTAATTTTATATTTTTTGGGCATTTTTTATAATTGATATAATTGTAAAGTATATATTTTTAAATATATTTTATGTTTTATATGTTTTACATAATTTCTAAATAGTTCTATATTTTGTAATTTTTATAAATTTTTTATTTTTATATATTTAATATTTACATATGTATACATATTAAATATAGTTAGGACATTTTTAAAAAATTTTAATTTAACACAATTATTTTTAAATATTTTTATATCTATATACAGCTTTAAAAAAATATATAATCTTATATTTTATTTTATAGATTTTTATTATTGTTGATTTTTATATAATTTTTTGTTTGTTTATTTATTTTGTTATTTTTTATACATTTATATTTATTTATATATTTGTTATGTATATCAACTTTTATTTTTTTTATATATTTCACATATATTTTTAAATTTATATTTTGTTGAATGATTTATTTGATTTTTTTCCTTTTAAATTAGTATATACCATATTTTTAGTATTTCTCTAATTGTAGTTTCTGCCCAGTTTTGAATGTTTCGACGTGTTTTTATGGTTTTTACTATTGTAATTATTGTTTTTTTTTTTTATGTTCGTCTCTTTGGAAAAAACAGAAAACACGTTGCAATTGGCAACTGGTTTACAGCTATGCAACAGCTCATGCACGCACAGAGACACACACATGCGGACACAGCCGTGATCTACACACACACACACACACAGACAGAGAGTGACAGACAGAGAGAGACAGTGAGAGATAGACAACTGCAGGTGAGTAAATGGCAATATTGACCATATTTTTGTAGCTATACAATTTTCTCATACATTTCGAACATTTTGCTCTGTTGTTTTGCTGCCTTTTCTTCTGTCTTTTACAGTTTTTTGTTTTGTTTAAAAGGAGCTCGAGGCTGGAGCGAGCGCGCGCGCGCGCGTTCAAACAATTTGCAATTAATTTTAATAATGTAATTAAATATATTGCAGTTGCTTTTCGTATACCTTTTTCCATTTCTATTTAGCCAGTTGCTGTGCTATTCGCCTATTCGGCTTTACTTTTTTGTTGTTTTTTGTGCACTTTTCACACACAAACTCGAAGCAGAAAATGCCATTAATGATATTTGCTTTTGTTGTTGTTGTTGTTGCTGCTGGTTTTGTTGCTGTTGTTGTTGTCTTGAAAATTTTCGTTACGCTTTGGCAGACATTACGAGCCACTCTCCGCACTTTCGCGTCCCGCTCTCCGCTTCTCTCTCACTCTTTCGCACCGTGTGGCCAAACAAAACGCGCCAGTTGGCTATTTTTTTTTTTTGCTTCTCTTTTTCTTTCTTTTGTTTTGCGACCGAAACGAAATTGGAGCCACAGCAGCAGCAGGTAGCGCGCACCCGTCTGTCTTCGCTTACACGTAGTTTGCGACTGAAAGCCAACACCGAAATCGAACACCGCTGAAGCTGCTGCTGGCGCTTGGAGAGTGCGCACCCAACTCTCTTAGCAAAGAGACCAGATCGTCTGCCTGCAGCCAAAGGCGCTTATCGTAAATTGAACATGGAAATGTAAGATATGAACTAATGGTGAGTTTTTATTTCTAGAGGTGAATAATTCAATTTGGAATTAATTGTTGATAATTCTGAATAATAATAAATTAAGATACAAAAAAATACAAATAAATACATATAAATATAAAATAAAAGTTAATAATTCAATTATAGAATTCTTGTAAAATTATATTAATAATTAATTAAATATATCCCATTTAAAAATTGGAAAAACTTCTTGTCAGATGCTTTTTGAGCTTCTCGAACCTTTCCATATGATCAACAAGTTGCACGAGATCCGTGCGAAATGGCAAGGCATTTCCTTTCTCCTGGAAATTGTATTTGGCGCGCTGGAGACGCCTTTTCGATTCGGCTGTGTTATGCAGCTCATTGGCAGACAATTCCCGCTCAGTGGAAAGCGTGGCGGAGAGCAGCGCAGCAATATCCAAGCTCAACTCGAACCTGGGCACGCGCCCATCGCTGTCCAGCAACATGGTGTGGGAGCTGCCGCAGGACCGCAACAGTAAATCTTTCTCGAATGCGCTGCGAGCTGGTTGCGTGCGCTGAGCCGACTTCAAAGAAATGGATAAACGAATATATGTAAATCTCCTTTAAAATCTCATCCAAACTCACCATCAGTGTGGGCAGCTCTGCCGGCAGGCAGAAATCGTATTTCGGCTGCAGCACAAATGGGACGCCCAGGGCTTGTGGTGAGTATTGATAGCCGTGGTGAGTTGCCTGAAAGCACGGATTCAGCTCCAGCAATTTCAAGCGATTCTTCAGCTGCGGCGACAACTGATACAGGTGCACATTTGGCAATACCAATTTCAGCATGATTTCGCACAGTTCCTCGTTCGAATGTTCGTTAAATGTTTCGCTGGCTTGACGAAAATCCCTGAATGCAGCGGGATCTTGTATGAACAGCAGTCGGCTGGAAATTGTGGCATATTCCAGAAGAGCTTTGTGCAGCTGTGAGAGAGAAGCGCGCACGGGCGTGGATGTGATTCTGGCCTCATTGGACCTATCAAAATTCAGCGAATAACTCGAATTCATTATGTTGTTTTGCCGCGTTAACGAAAATCGATTAGTTTGTGTGCTGTGCTATCGCTAGCGCTGAGCAAGGTTTACATGCAATAAATCGATAACTGACTTTTTCAGTATTTATTTATTATTTTTTCATTTACTGACTTTGGTCATACTGTTCCACTGGAAAATGGATGAAGAACTGAAAAAAATAAACAGCAATTTAAACAATGCATTATCCAAGTTGCTGCAGCCCAATGTGAAATGCAAGGACAACGCCTTGCAGCAGCGCAAAGCGAGCATTGCGACGCTGATCCGGCTGCACGTGCGCCACCTGCAGCAGACAGTCATCGTCAGCCGCAGGCGTAGCCAGCAGCGCACGCGACGTCGCCTCAAGAATCTGCGCTCCTTCTTCCTGCAGCAAATGATGCAGCTGCAGTCGAGCTACATGGAAATGTTTGTCACGCTCCGCATGAAGCACTACCAGCTGCAGAACGCCGAGGAAACAGAACTGGCAATGGATAGGGAAACGGAAAGGGAGACGGAAGCAAACACGGAACCAGTTGCTCCGACGCTGTTCTGGGAGCACAAAGTCCCAGAAATGACGGATTTTGAGTTCTTCGATAGTTTCCATGTGACACGTAGCACATTCGAGTCGCTCTGCGGCCAACTGGCGCCCACACTGCGCTCGTCGCCGGAGCTGAAGTCCACAACGGAACCCATTCTGCCCGACAAGTGTGTGGGTCTGGCGATCTCCTTCCTGGCGAGCGGCAAGCGCATCTCCATCATTGCGGAGCAGTTCGCGCTGCCGCGCGCCCGCGCCATCAAGTGCCTGAAGGTCTTCTGCAATGCCGTGATGACCAGCCTGGGCAAGGCCCTGCGCCTGCTGCCCCAGAGCGAGGCGGACTGCGACAATGTCATCGCTGGCTTCCAGCGGGAGTGCAACATGCCCGCAGCGCTGCTCGGTGTGCTCGGCGTCTGCTCCATACCGCTGCGTGGCAAAGGCAAACGAACCGACCCGAGTGCTGCCCTGCGCATGGAGTTCCTCCTGGACGACCGCATGCTCTTTCGCGAGCTGCGCCTGGACAGCGGCAATGCCAGCAAGGCGCCCCTGCCGCCCATGTTCGCCATTGCACCGAATACGCTCACCCAGCTGCCACCACGCCCCATCAATCAGCGCTCTGTAGCCGCCTTCGTGCTGGCGCCCGCCCACCACGGCTACCCGCTGCGGCCCTGGCTGCTGCAGCGCTACGCCGAGCCAGCGGCACCGCATGAGCACGACTTCAACGAGGTAGCCGATCACCTCCAGGAGCTGAGCGACAGCGCCATGCATCGCCTCATGTCCCGCTGGCACTTCCTCAGCCAGCCGCTGGACATCAGCTTCCAGACCGCCTCCTGCATCATCACGGCCGCCACGGTGCTGCACAATCTGCTCGAGGAGCTGATCGAGCCGCACAACCCGGACTGGGGCGACACAGTGGACGTGTCCCGATTCAAGGCGGCGCCAATCGAGCCGCAGGCAGACAGCTCCGAGCAGGCGGAGCTGGCGCTCGACGTGCGCGACTTCCTGGCCAGAACCATCAGCTCCACAGAAATGTAAACCAAGAGACTAAGTTAATATATATACTAACGGTAGATTTACATTGATCAAATGTACGTTTTATTGGTAGTAAAAGAATGTTTTTAGAGTACAAATTGATTTAGTACAGACGCTGGGGTGGGCCCATGGAGGACTTGATGTGCAGGGAGCGCACGTTCTGCCAGTTCTTCTTGAGCAGCGAGACGAGGAAATTGATCGACAAGCTGACGTTCTGTGTGAGCTCGTCCGACTTCATGCCGACGTGTCCAACGGCGACGGACAGGCAGAGCACCTTCTTCATCTGGAACTTGATGGTGGACTTGACCTCCTCGATCTTGGCCATCATCGACTCCTGATGCGACAGCAGGGCAGGGAACTTGCCAGCCTTGTTCAGGCCGGGACCCAGCAGACGGGGAATCTGCTTGATGAGCGACTCGGAGGCGAGGAAAGCATCATAAGACTTGGCCAGTTTCTTCACCAGCTTCTTGTTCTTGTTCAGCTTCTTGAGTGCCTCAGCGTCCATGAACTCAACGCCATTAGCCTTGGCCTCATCGCAATGCTGCTGATCGCCCAGAATGCACACCTTCATCTTGGGACGTGGGATGTTCTTCAATCTGCAAGATGTGTACAAAGAGAGAGAGAGGATTAGGCTGGAACAATTTATAAATAGCTAAATGAGGGAAACGTTTTGGTCAATTTATGTTTTGGGAAAGACTTACGCAGCTCTCAGAGGAGCAGGAGTTTCGTGATTTCTATATTTAACAAGGGAACAGCAACCATTGCTGGTGCTTACTCAATTTGATTTTAAGACCCTGAGTGCAGGTCCGCCGCAATGTGTGTGGGAGAGAGTGAGAGAATGCGCACACACATGCGACTACCTAACGCTGTAGCCATCCAATCAGGGATTGGATTTGGTTAGCAGCAGCGCAGGTGATTTTTAGCCAACGTACTTAACAGTGCCGGAGAAACGCTTGTCCTTTTGGGGATCGTAGTTCTTCAGGCCAATTTGGAGTTCCACCGTCTCCAAGAAGTGGCGCTTCTTCTTCAGCGAGTTCTCAAGAACTCCATTGACGCCCTCAATGAGCGTGTCACGAGACACCTTCGTTCTGCAAAATACAAAGATCTCGTTAGATTAGCAATTCCAAATATACTAATATATATATTTTTGGGTAAAATTATTGTTTAAGCATTGCGCAAATGCTTGCAACTTGCATAATTAGTCACATATTTGGCACAAAATCTCAATTTATTATTGCAATCATTTCCAAACTGATGTGGTCATTGATATTGGTCCAAAAAGCTGGTTTCTGATTGCCGCGCACAATAAATATATTGCAGAAGGCATAAAGCAGCATATTATTTACCAATTTACTGCTTTATTTTCATTAAAATATTCAAGATGCAATTTATTTTTTAAGATTTTAGCAACGAAATTACTTACGCCATGTCTACACTTTGCAACGTGCGATACACGAAAGAAAGAGATGAGTCGCGGCGATAATAGTTGTAAGTATCGATTACTCTTTAGCCAGGGCTGCTCTCATAATAATCGCTGCTGTTATTTATGCAGCTATCGTTAACATATGTAGCCCACAGACACAGTGGCAACGCTGAAGTCTTGGATTTGCATATATAATCCATAAACAAGTTATTTACCAAGTTCAGCTGATTTTGATGCTCTTGAATTGATTTAGAAAGCTCTTATGTGCACGTTATTGAACTTAGATGACAACGGCGCAGTCATAAACAATTCAAATACATAAAGCGCACGTTACAAAATAAAGAGCGAGCTGCGCCGAAACGAGCGAGAAATTAAGAGAGCGAACATTTCGTGGTCAAACAAAACAATTGCTTTCACTATCTCCTCGCTCGCAGTCGCGTTGGGCCTGCGTTGCGTTTTAAAATAAAACTTCTGTCCGTGCGCGCCAGCAGTGCGTGATGCTCCTTCGCTGCAATAAACGAATTATATAATATTTATCCATAAAGTGCATTGATTGATTTTCCACCCGCTGGCCAAAGCCCGGCCGAAGCATCTCCTCAGCTCCAGCAGTGACTCCAGACTTCGGATATGGCGCGTATAATTGAGACCAATGTAAGTTACGAAACATGTTGCAGCGCAGAGCTTTTGCATAATTCTTGATATACTCTCATTCTGCTCATCACGTACGCACATCACATAATTCTTAAAAATATACATTAATATATGTGTGTATGTTTGTACATACATATGTATGAATATGTGTATAATTCTGCCATTTGGCATCTCCCACCAAAAGAATGCAAAGCATTTGCGGATATACCACAAAGGTATTTATAACAACAATTATAGAGTCTTTGGCTGTCGCTGTTGGTGAACACATTCTCAAATGACGTCATGCTGGCAATATTGTTATTTATACGACGTATTTAAAACGGCTAAATGGAATTTTTATATCTCAAGCAGCTATTAAACCTTGACTTATCTAGCTCTCCTCCAGAGAGAGAGGCCTTTGAGCTTAATTTGTTTGTCATTTTTCATAGAGTTGCGCAATATTTCCCTTGTTGCACCCAGTCACAACTGTGACTAAATAATCGTCATATGGCTCATCTCTAATTTTCCCAGTGAACAAGTGTCAAAATTTATGTAAGCTTGCTTAACACTACGTCACAGTCGGCAAATTCACAAGCATATCAGCTGTTTGCTCTCTCTCTCTCTCTCTCTGCCTCTCTTTGAAAAAGTCTCTCACTTAAAATTTAACTGTCATTCGAGATAGCTCTCTCACTCTCACACATTATTTCATATCATCGTTACGTATGCTTGATGAGAGTAAACTCTACAGTAAGCTAAGTATGTATTTGTACAGGGCTCAAATTACACTGATAAATATGCATTTTTAAAATATGATTTGCATATAAAAGTATTCATATTAAATATATGCAGCAAGCTGCAATTGAGCACTTCAATTAGTCAGTATTAATTTATTTGTTTTGAAGTTTTTAATCAGACTATGCTTTACGTGTCCGTTTACTTTTCGCACGCACTGTACGCATACGCGTGCTGGCTCGGCGCTTGGGCCTCGCATTGGCTCCCCGCTTCGACTTGATTTCAATTGTAAATTGTGCGCGGCGGCAAGCGGTTGATCAAACGTTTTGCTATTTCTAATAGCCGATCAAGTTGAATATTTGAATAATTTCAATTGCTAATACGTAGTATATTCATATACAGCAAGTGTGTGAAAATGACAGATTTTGATGTAAGTCTATATTAAATATGTGACTTGAGAGACAACTCAAGAGCTGCTACGCATTGGAATATGCCGCACTCTCTCTCTCTCTCTCTCTCGCTCTCTTTTCACTCTTGGTCTGGTGCCATGGTTTCTAGGCTCTCTGTTTATCTATGCGTGGGCAGTGACGTCATCGATTATTATTTATCACCCGCAGCTCAGTTGAACGCCGCTGTGCATTATGGCGAAACGCAGCACCCAAAATGGGCTATGTTTTCAAGGTCACGGCCAAGACGTCGTTCGCTTGCAAAATATATGAAATAACCTCAATTATGTTGGCCTGCTTAAGAGAGACCAACTCTTAGTTGGCTTCGTGGAGAGGGCACAAACTTACCACAAAGAGATCGCAGATTCAAGTTTCATTTACACAGAAATATGATTTACGAATATCACAAATTGTTATTGGCGGAGACGTTTAGACTTCAATCAGCAAAGGCATCTGTCGGGCACAAAAAAATAGTCGGTGGAAAAATACGTCACGCCACACGACGAAATGTGTCTAGCAATAATCTATGAATGTCTACTGCAGATGAAACTTAATACTCGTAGTAATACGTAACATATTGTTAAATTCTCCGTATTAATACCAATGTCTATTTGCAGTTCGTTCCCATTGCTATGGGTGTAGCGGCTATCGTTGCTGGCGCCTTGATAGTCCACTATTTTATCAACAAGAAGTCGACGAAGCCCCGCTGCGAACCCAATCGAACCGCACGATTGCGCACTCTAGTCGATCCCAATGATAAGTATCAGCTGCCGCTGATCGAGAAGGAAGTGCTCAGCGCAGATACGAGACGTTTTCGCTTCGGACTGCCCTCCAAGCAGCATATACTCGGCCTGCCCGTGGGACAGCACATTCATTTGATTGCAACGATTGACAATGAGCTGGTCATACGGCCGTATACGCCCATCTCGTCCGATGACGATGTGGGCTACGTCGACCTGATTGTGAAGGTGTATTTCAAGGATACGCATCCCAAATTCCCAGCGGGTGGCAAAATGACACAGTATTTGGAGAAAATGGAGCTGGGCGATAAGATCGCGTTCCGCGGACCCTCGGGCCGCCTGCAATATCTAGGCAACGGCACGTTCTCCATTAAGAAACTGCGCAAGGATCCGCCCAAGCATGTGACGGCCAAGTGCGTAAACATGATTGCCGGAGGCAGTGGCATCACGCCAATGCTCCAACTCGTCCGTGAAGTACTCAAGCGCAGCGACAAGGATAAGACGCAGCTGGCGCTGCTCTTCGCCAACCAGGTGAGTCAGGCCACAAAATATGAATTGCTGAACAACTAATTGTCTCCATTTAATTTGGCAGAGTGAAAAGGATATTTTGCTGCGTGAGGAGCTCGATGAATTGGCCAAGAAGCATCCCGATCAGTTCAAGGTCTGGTACACCGTCGACAAGGCAGCCGAAGGTGAGCTGCGGCTTCAAAAGTTGTGCAACACATTCAACTATCATCGAATCAACATCATAGTCATGCTGGGCTTTTTGTTTGAGATATATCATATATAGCTAATAGATAAGTGTTTAGGCAGTAGAGGGCAATCAGAAGATTGTATATCAGGGCAGCCTAATCGGTTTGGTTTAGCTAACTATAAATTGCGAGAAAAGAAATATTAATTCAAGAAAAGTAAGATTCATATTTGGTTTATGTAGAAGAAAAAACAGAAGAGGAGCTTAAATACATTGTTGAATCAGATTTATATTTAGGCTTTTTCAGTCTTATGTTATCAGCTGCATGTCAAATCACGTTTCGAGCTCATTCGCATCACTCACTCAGTCTGAATCAGCGTAGTGCAATCTCAGTAGTCTCCTAATGCTATAAAAGCCATCTATTATGTTGAGAATCTTGTGTTTGCTCCTCGCCACATGCTGCCCATAAACGGATGCCCCGCCCGGCGAACGCACGCTTCATAGCCTGGTTGTACAACACGGGCCATGTGAACGATGAGATGATGGGCGAGCATCTGCATCCGCCCAACCCGGAGACATTGTGCCTGCTGTGCGGTCCGCCGCCCATGGTCAACTATACCTGTATACCGGGCCTCGAAAGGCTGGGACATCGATCCGAGCAACGTTTTAGCTATTAAGTGCCAGCCTAGACCACATTATTTCAGTTATAATCACAAGGCAAGGGTGAATGTTTGGCTTGTGTTTGTTGTTTGTGTAGGTCTAAGACAGACGACTCCCATTGAGTTCTCTAGCTAATCCCCAATTCTCATTTGATTTATTTGAATCCAGGCTGGACTTATAGTGTTGGCTTTATCAACGATGAGATGATCGCCGCTCATCTGCTGCCCGCCAATGATGAGACGATCGTGCTGCTCTGCGGCCCGCCGCCCATGATCAACTTTGCCTGCAATCCAGCATTAGACAAGCTTGGCTATCATCCGGACACACGATTTGCGTATTAGTTGCGGAGTTCAACGATATATGGCTGCCATATATAGAGGAGCTCTTTCGCATTTTTTCAGTTGTCAACTTCTCAACTAGCATTTGGGGGAAAATAATTATCAAATTGTATTGAGAACAAAATAAATTAAATTAAATGCTCTAAATCGAGGTGTGCGTCCGGCTCCATTGGAAATTTGATCAAATCAAGCTTCTAGCAATTTACATTTATTTGTATAATTTTTAACAATAAACACTTGTTGAAACTTTGAACGGAATTCGCTTCAGTTTTTTATTTGTTTTAATTAAGTTGCAATTAGTCAAAGTGAAATCGAACTTGATGAATACCCAAAACTCAGATTGAAACTGTTTATAATATAATATATAAATAAAATTATACAATTAATTCATGGATGTGCCTCTTGGTCTATCATTTACTTTTATTGACGTTATTTATTTCATTTCTTCGTTTTTCATATATATATTAAAAAGTACTAAACATATAATTGTTTTCTTTCTCCGCTTTTACAGCTAAAAAGTAGAGTTGAACTAGAAGTGTAGTAAGCGTCATTAAATATGTAAAACGTTTATAGATATATAAACTAGTATATTTCGATATTTTGTTTGGGTTAATTTTAAAATGATAATTGATGTAAAATTGAGATATATATATGTATATTTGTTATATTTGCTTCGGGTTCACAGAACATTTATAGCCTATTTAGTTAGCATATTTGTAGCATAAATATTTTTATGTTATTTTTTTGTTTGTTTAGTTTTTCTTGTTTTCTGGCCAATTCGTTTGAAAGACATATTGTAAAGATACATATCGGGTTATAAATACGTAAGAAATAAAAATATTGAACAAATAATGAACTCAATAACTTAAAAATTGTATAAGTAATAGTAGCCTAAGGATTGTCTTCTAACGCCCCATTCGATTCATTTTGTGGTGCTCTCGCTCTCTCTCTCTTAAAACAATCCATGTACTCTGTAATATTTCCGATTTGCTGCTGCTCACGCTTTGAACGTGCTCCGCTTTAGCTCATCTTCTCTATGGTTGGTTGGTTGTAGCTCCTCTTTCTTATATATGGCCAGTTAGCATATACAAATGTCCAGTAGCTTGCCAGTGTACGACGGATGTTCGATTGGAGTTATGTGGCTATTGTTGATGCTGTTGTTCGTGTAGCTGTTGTTGGCAGTGCTCGTAGTAGGTTGCTTCTTGCGCCGGGTTCAGCGATCAGCTGACAGTTAAACCTTAATTCATCGTACTTACACTTACAACGAATAAAACTACTACTAGAGGGAGGGGTGTACATTGAAAACGCTAAACTAGAATACAATTTTATCATGGCTGATGCTGGATGTAAAAACACTTAAAACTTATAAAACAAATTGACTTTAGATTTCATATCGTTGCCCGGCTGCTCTTGCTCTTTCTCAGCCAGAAGTTTGCTGGCCAGCTTATATTCCTGTACAATTTTCTCCATTTCCATTTGGCTCAGTTCAATGGACTGAATAGAAGCCACCTTCTTGTATCTAGAAAAAAAAAAAAAAACAAAAGTAAAGTTACGACTTGCTCTAACCAGCTAGTATATATTATGTCTCGTAAACTTACTTGTCCCTATTGTACTTTTCCCGTATAGCCTGTGTGCTAAGTTCTTTGGCCGCCTTGTGAGTCTTGCACAGCGGCACAATCACATGCCTCAATTGTTCCAAAGAGTATGTGGTTATCTCCTCCAGCTGTGGTGTCCACATCGGCAAGCCTAGAATGTAGCGTGCAAATGCCAGCGAAGCAGCCGAAATGAGTGAGGGCAAATATTGCATATACGATTCACCCTCCAGCAGCGACAGCTCACAAATGTACTGCAAGTGCAAGAGTTAAATTAATTTGATTCTCTATCAATAGGTTTTGCGATCACCTACCAAAGTCATAAACTTTAGCTTCTCTGGCATGTCGCAGAGCACGGCGTATGTGTTAATAAAGACGTAAGCCGTCGGAGTGCACAAGTTGAAGGAGAGAATCTTAAGAAACACATTCTCCATGCGCAGCACTTGAGCCTTAGTATAGCTGTCGTCAGTGAGAAAGACAAACTCGCCAACATCTGGTGGATAGATCTCCTCGTATTTGCTGTAATCAGAAAGGAATTTAATATAATTTGCATAAAACTGAAAGCAATCACTTACGAGGCAATGTACATGGCTGCAGTGCCCACCAATTGCAGCTTGGCGCGCTTCACGGACATCTGGCTGAGGAAGCGATCCAAGTATGAGACAGACAAGTAGAGTGTCTCCGTGTCCAGTTTATATTCCTCGGCTACCTCAACCAGCCAGTCAACCAGAATGGTGCGCATCGAGTGATTGATGTCAGTCTGGCGGCGCATATATTGAGGCTTTGGACGATGCTTTTTCTGAAAGAGATTTAGATTTCAGATTAGTGTTTATTCTTTTTCTTTAGTCTTCTATCTTTTAGAGGCAACTGAAATATCTTTTTTAATTCACACATTTAATTACATATTGATCTTAACACTTCGTTGAATACTTTGCGCTAAGCAAACAAATTGTTTTCGAATTTCTCAGTTTATGCTTCAGCATTTCGGTCTGGGAAACTAAACTTGTTTGGCCTCCCCTTGCCCTCCTCGCTCTTAACGCCATTTGTCGAATTTACCAATTTATATTTGTATATTGGTTATTTTGCGCTACGTGAGCCACATTTCAATTGAAGCCACTCCCAATGGATAGTTTCTTAGCCAGAAGACGGCAAATCGAACACGTTGTATATTAGGTGTTTACCTAATGGGCCATTTAACGATTATAGCCGACATGGCAAGCGACCAGAACAGGAAATTAAAGAAATCGTAAAGGCATAAAATATGACTTTGAATGGGAAAGGTATCATTTGGCTTAGGGAATAGGACATTTCAAAGATTTATACATATTTAAGAACATTTCTTCTTCTTTCAATATTTCTCAAGAAGAGCTATAACATATCATAGCTGATATAGCACATATCCTCAGCCAATATTCATATGGAAACCAAGTTATTATTGGGGTTGTTTGTCAGACATTGAAAATTTGTTTGTTTTATATTTTAACAAGCGACTCGGCAACCGAGGCAAACAAACTCAAAGCTACAAATTATTCGCTTCGAGCAACATCAGCAAGTGAAATACTTTCACACACAAACGAAAGACGTTTAAGTGTATATATATTTTAAAAAATAAGCTGACAAGATGACTCTGAAAGTGCCGCTGTGCACCAAGACTGACCTTAGCGAGGCGGTCAAGCTGCAGAAGCGCGTGCAGTACGAGGAGGAGCGCAAGAGCCGCATCTTCAATGCCAGGCATCGGCTGTTTGGCGTAAGTAAAGGCGAATCATCAAGGATTCCTTATTACAGCTCTCTCTCTCTCTCTGCCTTCCACTTAGCTCGATCTTGATACATTGGAGCGTCAGATATTGGAGAAAAAGAAGCAGCGCAGCGAGCAGATAGAATGCGATAAGCGCTATGAGGAGCAGGAACAGCTGCAGAAGCGCCTCATCACCGCCAAGGAAAAGGAACTGGAGAAGGAGAAGCGCATTGTGGACTCGGATCTCAACTATTATCGCTGTCGCTATCAGCGCTTGGATCAGCGCCGCGAATTCGATCTGAATGACCCGAACTTTCTCAAGAAGGCAAAGCCGGCTCGCGTTGCCGATGACGACATAATGCTGGGCATATCCAGCGCACAGGTCTTCTATGGCGAGGATCTGCGTCGGGGCGAGCGACAGGTGAGACAGCGCGAACAACAGCGCGCCTGGCTGGATCAGCAGGTCAAGGAGCGAAAGAATGCGGAGGAGGCACGCATCAAGGCCGACAATGTCTACATGGAGAGCATTCAGTGTCGCGATAAGCATCTGGAGGAGATGGCCAAATCGGATCATAACATGCGCCATCAGATCATACAGAAGGTGCGCCAGTACAACGTCAACTTGGCCAAGCAGAAGCAGGAGAATCGCCAGCGTGCCAAGCGCGAGACATACGAGGACGACATGGCTGAGATCTACAATATGCTCTCTAGCGATATGCTGACCGAGAATCCGGATGTGGCCCAGTCACGTCTCAATCCAAACAAGAAGATTGCCTTCATGTATCGCGGCATGACGCCGGACGAACTGGCCGAGTTCCGCAAGGGCCAGGAGCAGCAGCTGACCCAAACGCTGCAGCGCAAGACCGAGGTGCAGCTGATGAACAAACAGTGGGAACAGTATGCCATCAACATGGATCGCACGCTCATGCTCAAGCAGATCGAAATGGATCGCAAGCACAAGCGGCAGCTGGACGATCTGGTGCGCGCCAATGCCAAACTGGCCATCGAGCAGGATCTACAGCGCAAGGAGGCGATGGTCGCGCTCAGCAATGCGGTCAGTGATGAGTTCTATGACCAGTTCAACAAGAACTCGCGCTAATTTGTTGCACTTGACGACGCCCAGTTCACCTGAGCTCGTCGTAGAATTGTTCCAGCAGCAGCGGCTGTTGTGGCTCCAGCAGCTCTTTCAGGCTATGCCTCTGGAGCAGTTCCACGCACGAGTTCAGCTTGAAAATGAGGTTTAAATTGAAGTTGAATAAAGATTAAATTGCAAGTTGAGTCTTTTGTTTGGAAATGGAAAAATTATAGCTCGAATAATATACATATATATATACAACGAACATTCCAGGCTGAGGGGTAAAGTTGACGCCAAAAGGTTCAAGTCAATGTTAGGGATGGTAAAGTAAACATGGCACGTGAGCGCACTTGAGAGGAACGTCGCTGATGTAGAGCCCCGTTTTGCTATCCGTAATCAACGCATAAGCGACGAAGCAGGCAAACGAAGAAACGAGGAGAAAGGCAACGACGCGAGAAGACAGCGTCAAGACGAGGGTGCAGCAGGCACAACTACAATACTTGTATATATATGCATGTGTGCGAGTATGTGTGTGCGTGTGCGAGTGAGTAGGTACATCTGAGGCGCTAAGTGAAAAGCGACTTAGTAGCCTAAAGTGTGGGACAATGGTTCACAGAGAGAGAGAGAGAGAGAGAAAGAGCTAAGCCAATTTTTCTATATCTATCATCTTGCACTCACCTCGCTCTCGCGGAAATTCTGCAATATATCGTTTTGGTATTGGACCACCTCGTAGAAGCGCTGACGGTCGTTGCGCGGCAAACCCACATGTTCCATGAGCGAGAAATTACCATCAGCTTTGAGATCAGCCATGTCCTCGACCTGGCTGTTGTCAGTTAGCTCGGCGCTAATGATGCTAGTCTCGGCCATGGAACGGTCCACGGACATCGGCGATTGCACATCGGTGACGGACATGGGAGTGTCATCCAAATCGCGGCCATGGTCACTGACAAACTCCTTGCGGACTTGTTCACTAAATATGTATTATATATATTTATAGACTTTTGAAATTATAGAATTTGATTATCACTTACAGCTTTCGATCGATAACCTGTATGTTCTCCTTGTCGGCGACGAGGGAAACCGTTTTGGTCTCAACTTGCAATTGCACCTGTGTGTGGCTGTTGTCCTCGTAGACGGAGAATGACTTGAATTGCTCCACCACGGGCACAACAACGTTCGACTTCTTGCTGGCGCCAAAACAAGCATTTTCATCTACTTTTACCTTGGCTACTTCGCGAATACCCTGTGAGACGAAAAAAAAAACGTTTGAGTACATACACAACAAAACAAATGTCAGAGTAACGCAATTACAACATGGTGTCGTCTGTGTAAATGCGTTAGAAAGGGTAAGCTTATTAAAGGTTAGCGTTGCTGTCTCGCTTTGTTATTCTTTATTTCCCTGCGCTCTGGAAAAATCCTGTTACGTGCGCTGCTGAGCGCAGTCGTCGTTCACTTTAGTTGTTTTTGTTTTGCATGTGTGTATGTGTGTGCGCCCTTTGCTGGCTTCTCTGCATGCATTTCTCGCTCTCCCTCTCTTACTCTCTTTTCCACTTTGCGTCCGTGTGTGTGTGTGTGTGCTTAGGTGCTGTAATTGCATTTCAATGTGTGTGTATGCCTTATTTGCCTTTTTCCTTTGATAGCCTTTTTCTGTTGTCGCTTTGCTCTGATGTCACAGAAAAAGCGCGCAAGATTCGCACTGCCACTATGCATTTCTAGGTTAGTTTTGCTGATTAGGCGCGCAATCGCAGCCTGGCAAACACACATACACACACACACACACACGCATGTGCAGATACTTAACATAATCTGCTGAAAATTACATGCAGCATGTTAAATGCACCGTTTTTAGGTCTATGGGTGTAAAAGAGATAGGAAGAGCTATTCCGAAGAGTGACAAGGAAACAGACACAGACAGACAGACTGACAGGAAAACCCACCACCATTATGTCTAGTGATCACAGTTCCACCACCAGTAAAGCTGAATAAGGGGCAGCTGCTGCGCTAGAATGCCTAACAACAACAACAAAATTGGTATGGGAATTGTGATGGAACCTTACCATTTTGCCAGGAGGCGCGGGGTTGCCGCGTTGTACATTGCCATGGTTATTGTTGGTATTCAGCACAACCAAATTGGCGCGCGGTGCCAGAGCATTCTCCTTGCCACCGATTACAGCGAGCGGCTGCTTGGCACCAGCTCCAAGCAGCGATGATTTTTCCTTTAGGCTCGGCATGCCGGGATTTTCCTTCTCAGTGTTGTCACGATGTATTTGAAAAGTGGCCATTTTCAGATTTTCTGTTACGGACTTTAGTTTGCACGCACAAAATTAATTGAAATGCCTCTAATTGTATCCAAAGGCGCGGACTGCTTGCGTGCGCCTTGCTCTCTTCTTCGTCACTGAAAAATGGTGGCTTTATCGGCGCTTCTCTTTATTTTATGTACGCAAGTTTGAGTGTGTGCGTGCGTGAGTACGTTTGTATGTAATTTCGTTTCTTTAGCTCAGCTGCTGCTGCGTCGGCGGCTTCGAAACCCCGTCGTCGTTTGTTGATTCGCTTGCGTTTCGGTTTTCACTCACACTAGCATAAACGCATATGTATGCGTTAGTACGAATGCTCAAAGTCGAACACATTTACACACGAGCAAAATTTATCATAAAAATTTGAAGCACAAATTACATTCAACATTCACGACGCATACGATATATATTATAATACAGTTGACTTTTAATTTTTACAACATTGTTGCGTCTCTTAGCAGCACTTGAATTTCATTTACATACAAAACTCAGCCCGTGCTTACATCAATCTTGATTCGCCTCTTTCTTACGCTTGCAGCCTTTTTTTTTTTATTTGTCAGATCCGTCACCGTGTACGAGTCCCGAAATTATGCTTGACGCACGACCAAAGAGCAAATGATATTTGATTTTTTCCCGGTCAAACATAAACGAGCTAGACCATTCGTCGTAATTTTCGATAGTTAACATGAGGTATCGATAGATGCATTTAAGCGATATATTTTCGGAATAATTGCATGCCAATATTGCGCGTTTTTTAGTTATTATGAACTATTGTTAAATGAAAAAGGGCATTAGTTTGAGTTGAAGTCGAAGTTTCAATATAAATGTTGCTACTTATCATGAATTAAGTATGTTAAGTATCGATATATGGCTTTGACGTTTCTCTTGATTCTGTTATTGCACTGCTATTGTACATAACCAGGGATGGCACATCAGTACTGCCAACTCTCTTTGATAATGAGCGTTAGAGTTTAAAAGCCTTGAATTTACTTTGTAGACTTTAGTTTATTTTTTTATTTTATTTAAAATATTGTAAAAATTAAGTTCATTATATATAATTTATAATAAAGGGGAGTGTTAGAGGAAATATATATGTTTGTTTAATATATATTTAATATGTTTTAAAATAATTTAGTAAATTAAAAGAATAAATATTTGCCGTAATCTTTCAACAAAGCATTTTCTTTTTGTATTAATAATGGCTCAAAAAATCTGTAGTCTTGCGCAACTATATATTGTTTTGCGAATAGAAATGGAAGCGACCCTAAATCAGGTAGCTAAAAGGGATCAACTTCTGGTCACACATACAAACAAAATTTGAAAGATGTCCAGCCGTTTTCTGGACTACCGGCTGTGCACAAGGAGAACATCTGCCACCCTCTTTGATCTGTTGCGGGCGCTAAAGACGAGGAAACGAAACTAATATCGCTATATATACATAATTTTTGGCTAGCGGCAGAGATATAGACAGAGCTATGGTATTTATAAAAAATTCAAAGAAATAAATAGATAAAAGAAAATAAAAATGTCTTTTCAAAAACTTCGTTTTTTTTTTTCATTCAAATCTATTGCCAATTGATAATAAAGGTGCGAATTTGCATGGGATTCAGGGTGACACTGAATCTGGAGGCTTCGCTAGCTGCAGTGGCCAGCAAGGGCTCGTGCGTGGGTGTAACATACTCCACAGCAGTTGGCTTGGAGCCATCGCGATGGAATTTGAACCGCTTCATGTCGGCCAGATCCATGTTGCCATCCAAGCTGGTTTCCCGTATGCCCTTTCCATGCAAGGCATCGAAGATGTAGCGAATATTGAAGCTGACTGTGTGGCCCTCGGTGTGGTCCATGAAGTTCTCGACGCGGATCAGGAACTCGCTGGGTGAATAGGGTTCCAGGGTGAGCAGGTTGACCGATTGGGGGAAGTCCTGGAAATCGGGTAGCGGCTGCCTCACAGCTCCGATCGTGTTTGATCTGCTGAAGAACTTCCAGAAGGGCAAATGGATCTCCTGCTGGGCCAAGCGCTCGGCCACGCTGGGCTTGCTATCGACTTGGTTGAGGATGAGCTGAACTTTGCCGCGGGCAATCAAACCAGCACCGAATTGTGTCTCATTCAGTGCTTCGCCCACGCCAAAGGCATCGTCCTTCAGCAGTCGCCGGTGGAGCATCAACTCCAGCTGGCCATCCGCCAAGCTGCTGCCGCCTTGGGCCCGATCGTTGAGCAGGGCGAGACGCTTCTCCTTGTCCTCGAGCGCAATGCGAGCCGTTACTGGATAATAATTCCCACTGGCCGACTCGGTCATGTTCGGCGTGAAGTACTCCCGCTTATTCAGCTCTCTCCTGATCATCTCACGGCCATTGGAGTCAGTGTAGAAGACGCCATTCGAGGCGATTCCGGTCTTGAAGCGTGTCACAATCTCTTTGCCAGCATTATCATCGATGGGAATCGGTCCGACTAGCCATTCGAACTCCACACGATTGACGCCTTCGTAGAGGCGAACCACTTGAGTGATCCACTCGTTCACCTGCTGATGCACCTCCTTCACCTGATCGCTCTCGTATACGGCGTAGGCAATCTTACCGGAGAGGACCGTAATGTCGCCATCGGGACGGAAAATGTACGCGCCAGACGAGCGGTTTGCGGCGACGCCGTTATTGCCTTCGGCACCTTTATATATCGCAAAGGTCTGCTCTATATCTTCCGAGACGCCGTTCATTTCGATATTGCTCAGGTGGCCGGAGGCCTTGTCGAAAGTTAGCTTGATTAGCTGCAATTAAGAGATATATGTATATGTATATGTATATATTGATGATCAGTAGCAATGTCACCTCTCTGCTCCTCCCTTATTTGTTGAAATATATGTAACTGGGAGAAGGAGGCGTGGCAGAGCCCATAATATATATATATATATATATATATATATATATATATATATATATATATATATATATATATATATATATATATATATATATATATATATATATATTCTGTCGTTCCGTTCGTAGGTTTGTACACCTCGATCTCAGCACTATATAGCACGCGCAGATCGAGTTTGTTTCCATAAATCGATAACTTGCTTAGATTTAATGTTATCGATTATAAAGCATAATGCGTTACTCAGTTATAAAATTCTATTTAATTCATCTTTCTAGCTAGAGTCTTCCCATTTTGTCTTCCCATTTCATTTGAGCCTGATACAATTTCGATTTTTGTTAAATTTGGAATGCCACGCCCCCTTCCATCTGATATCTCCCATCTCTCGCTCTGCTACGTATTAGTACCTCCCTTCCTTCTCTACTCTTCACTTACCGAATTCTGCACCACAAGCTCCCCGGTCTCATCATAGCTCTCATCCGCAATCTTTTTCATGCGCATATCGTGCGCCAGCACGTAACGTTCGGGTATCTTCGGTCCAGGCAGCACGCGTATGTAGTAGTTGGCAAGCTTGTCCACAGTCGCCTTAAAGACTAGCTCATGCTGGGTGTCGTTCGGCCTGTGCTGTATGGCAAGGACTGGCCAGGGCACCCGCACGACCTCCGACTGCACTGCGTGACCTAGAACATCAAATATATACATATATTACTATACTATCTACTACAATCAGGCGACATCTCGACGCACCCTGCTCATCTGTGACGAGGTATTCCGAATTCGGAACAGGCACCCGGACATACTGAGTCGAGGCATGGGCGAGTGGATTGAAAAGAGTTACGACCACGTTGTTGGCATTCTCTTTGGTGAAGGCGCAGACGCTGATGTTCAGCTCCAAGCAGCTGTCGAACTCGCCTGTGCTGAGGTCTGTGAGCACTCGCAGTGCATCCCGAGCATTGTCCTGGGCGCCCACCATCGCGTCGGTGAGCAGGCGATCATAGTCGCAGGCGACAGCCTGCTTTTCGGTGCCAGTGATGGCGTCGTGATGCTGCATGATGCCCATCACCTGACGCAGTTTGTCCAAATCTTCCGTTTGCTTCTCGCTCACCAGCCGGGCAAAGGCGCTCAGCTGCTTGACTGTCTGCAGCAGGTGATTGCCGTCCCGCTCGAAGCGCTTCTGGGTGGGACGCGAGGTGAAGTAGCCGGTCCAATAGGAGTGCGCATCACTCGCGTACGGAAAGAAGTCCAGCTTCTTCTCCGGCCAGGTCAGCTGCATCTGATGTAGCTCATTGAGGTAGCACGAGGGCGTCGAATAGAAAATATTCACCTTGGACCCCTCCACTTGACGCGCATTCACATATCTGTGGATCGGGCAATCGGCATTAGTTTACGACAGGCACTACACAATCGAAGGCCAATTGATTACTTGATAAGCTTGTCCATGTTCTTGAAATTGATTTCGGCGTTCTCGTACTGAAAGTCGTCGCCCATGGGCACCATAATGTGCGTCGCCCGGAACGAGCTGGACATCTTCAGCACGTAGCTAATGAAGTCGTCTACTCGGGCCTTCACATTATTATCGTAGCTCTTGCTATCGATGATGGGCTGATCGCTGCAGAGCTGATCGAAGCAGAAGCCGGGCGGAGCTGAATAGTGGCGATAGAGTAATCCTGTAAAGATCTCTGAATCAGTCAAGGATTCACTCGATTGCCAAATCATTTCCATGGCCACATCATCCAGCCTCTTGCTCTTCTCCACGTAATCCATGCGGGCAAAGAACTCGCCGCTGTAGCCCATCTGGGCGAAAATCGAGGCCATCTCACGGGAATGGCCAAAGGGATCGATTTGCCAGCCAATCCGAGGGCGGGCACACGATCCGAAGGTCTCATTGAGCAGCCTAAAAGACAGAGAGAGAGAGAGAGAGAGAGAGAGACAGAGAGAGCAAGAGAGAGAGAAACATAAAGTAAGATCTACTCAGTCAATAGACATCTCCTGTTAAGCTTACTTGAGCCCCAATGAGAACTGGTCTATAACACTCTGATAGTGGACCGCAGCCTCATCATTCATGCTCCAGGCACCGCCAATGAACTCCAAGCGTCCTTCATTCACCAACTGCTTAACATTTCGCTGCACAAAGTCCGATTGCTCGAGCCACCACTGCCAGAAGAAGGCCGTCTCCACCTGTATGAAACGTCGGCTGGGATCCTTGGAGAGTTCCACAACCACCGAATCGAGTATATACTGTACACCCGCATGCTGTATATTGTTCTTCGATCCGTAGTAGTACTGGTCCACGGTCTTCAGCCAGCCAACATCGTCGTGCGAGTGCGGCACCAAGTGCACATTAATCATATTCGCCTTGGTAGCTGGACAGGCCTGTCAGATCATATTGCTTTGCTTTATAGATATAGTTCCAATTGTGATTCAGATTCAGCATACCTCATAGCCACACTTGGCCTCCGCCGGACCCAAGCTAATAACCAGCACAGCTGCCACTAGAGCCAAATAGCGCATTTCACCCGACTAGAACACAAACGAACCCAATCGAGAACTGAACCCTAGGCCAAAAGAGAAACGGTCTTTATGTGCCCTGCAACGAGCGCTGCCCACTTAAAAGTGACGATAACGCCAACAGTTGCGGATTAGCTACATATGTATGTTTATACTCATTCGTTTCGGGTATATATGCCTACATGTGGAGAGCTAGCTAAGCGGGCATAAGAACGCTTTCCAAGTAGCTGATAAGCTCCCTCAATAGTCGCACTTCACTCAGCTTGGATACAATATGTTGTTCGTCTATGAACTGCTTGCCTGAACAAGGTCTACGCGCATTATTGATATATATATATATATATATATATATATATATATATATATATATATATATATATATATATATATATATATGTATAGTTTGACTATACATATGAATGAAAATGTTTATATCGTCAAATATTATGCATGCTAAGACAAACAAGTTTGGAGTTGGTGACTTCTCTTATAAGGTATTACGGCGCAAGAATCGGAAGAATTCCTTAGGAGCACTCCACGTAAATTCTGAAGCAGGACATAGCTATGAAGATGTTCTGTATTAGTGAAATCTGCATTCCCACCTTCTTTTGCTTCTATTTACTACTACTACATACTACTACTCATAATGCTTACTGCTGTTATTTATATAACGTATTACTACTACTACAACTACTACTATTGTTACTTATACAACAACAACAACAACTACTACTACTACTACTACTACTACTACTACTACTACTACTACTACTACTACTGCTGCTGTTACTACTACTACTCACACTTATTACGACTACTTACTACCATTACTACGTAGACTCTTTACTCCGTCTATTACTTCTCTTACTCCTTACTTATTTAATCTACTCCTCAACATTCCTTCTATTAATATTAAATCTTATTCAAAAATTCAATTCCAATATCAACCACAATAAGGGGTACTCGCAAATACAAATTCTAGCTATTCGGCAAGAGGTTCGTTTGTTTGCTAATCTAAAAGAGCTCATAAGCGTCTATAGCATTTATGTGAATGTCCGCCGTGGCGATGATAGCGTAAGACCGTTATCCCAAGTGGCTATAATAATTATGAAAACACTCAATAAATTAATATTATGACTCTATAATATTCGTGAATTTGTAGATTATCTAAATGAATGTTAATTGACGATTGAGGGACTTAATAACTGATAATGGAGTGCCACAGCTTTTGCTATATTTATGAATTCGTACCAGGTAACCTAAATCTACCTGAGAAGAAACCAAACCACAACATTGCATTCATATTGGACAGACTAAAGAGGCCTCTAGGTCATAAGGAGAATATATAATAAAAGTTTTATCGACAAGCTTTAATATGTATTAATATAAATATATTATAGCTAAATCGAATCCTTTAATTTGTCTCGAATCGATTTACACGTCCATGATGACTGTTTGACTGTGTTTGATAGACCAAGACTGTATATAAAGCAGGGAATCTCATACCTTAAGTTAAGTCGAATTTCAACATGAAGGCAGTTCTGATTGTGCTCGCTGTGGCTGGCTGTGCCCTGGCTATGACCTACGAGGATTTGCTCGAGACGGAGTGGCAGAACTTTAAGGAGAGTTACGAAAAGTCCTACCGGGATGCGAGCGAGGAGCAGTTGCGCAGGCAGATCTTCAAGGACAACATCGAGGTGATTGACAGGCACAATGCACGCTACGATGCAGGCGAGGAGACGTTCACGATGGGCGTCAATCAATTCACAGACATGCTGAACAAAGAGTTTAAAGAACAGTACCTGGGAGGCATCAAGCAATCGGACGAAGACATCGAAGAACATCTCACATATAAACCACCTCCAAATTTAGAAATTCCCGAATGGATCGATTGGCGTAAGAAGGGCGCAGTTACCAAAGTAAAGAATCAAGGGCAATGTGGCTCCTGTTGGGCATTTGCTGCTATCGGCACTCTGGAGGGTCAACATTTCCTCAAGACTGGCGAACTGCTGGAGCTATCCGAAAAGCACCTTGTGGACTGCTCAATTGGGGATTACGGCTGCATTGCTAGTCATCCCTCAGATGCATTGAGATATGTTAAACGAATTGGTGGCATTTCTACTTCTGAATTGTATCCGTATACGCCTCATCAAGACGAATGTCGCTTTGACAGTTCTGATTTGGTCGCCAAGGTCAAAAATGTTATAAAGGTGCAAAGAAATAACGAAACTGCTCTGGCAGCAGCTGTAGCCCAGCATGGACCCATTGCTGTGGTCCTTGATGCATCTAATCTTCATCAGCATTACAGAAGTGGCGTTATAACAATGCAGTGCTTCGGTAGAGTAAATCATGGTATCCTTGTTGTAGGCTACGGCAGCGACCCCCAGTTTGGCGATTTCTGGCTGCTCAAGAACTCGTGGGGCCTGAATCATGGTGAAAATGGATATGTGCGCGTGGCGCGCAATCGTGCCAACTGGTGTCAGATTGCCAGCCATCCCGTCTATCCACAGGTTTAACATTTGTCAATTTCTTATAAAATGTGAAATGCAGGAATCTCTTTCTTGGTTCCCTCGTCAGAATTACGTACTTTTATAAATGTTTGTATATACATGTTTGTATATACAATCTTCACATAAAAACAAGTAAGAAGACTCTAGTCGAGACCGCTCGACTAGGGTATACCCTGCGAAAAACCGCTATTCCGTGTATGCTCCGTTTCTTTTATATTCATATGAACATATATGTACATATGTGCATTACAAGCAAAACATGCACACACACACATACACAGGCGCACGCACACACAAGCGCAAGTCGTTGCGTCAGCTGTTCTTTGGCTGCTGTTTGCATGCCAATGTTATGGGAAATTAAATGTTAAATAACTTTTTTTCTAGACCAACGATTTTGATCAAACTTGTTGGGCGTGATCATGTCGTCCATATGCATGTGTGTGCCAAAGCACAAGTCTCTAGTATTTGATATACGGGACTTACAAATATGAGGCGAAGGGGGCGTGGCACCCAAAAATTTAACAAAAACCGAAAATGCTTCAGGCCCAACTTACACTAGTCGATAATTATTTTTATTTTAATGTTATCGATTAAAAACGTTATCGAACGTTGGTTATAAAATTACATCTCCCACGTCTTTATAGCTAGAGTCCCCAAATTTTTTTGTAAGTTTTATATTTATTTTATCTAATTTTGGTTTTTGTTAAATTTTGGATACCGGCTCCAAATTTCCCCAAATATTTAAATTGAGGTTAGTTGCACTCAAAGCCAGTAAATGAATGGGTTTACATTTTTTAAAAATTGGAAAAAATTTAATAAAATATAATGAACATAAGCTGAAAATTTCATTCAAATCCATTAATTCGCGCAGAAGTTATTAAACAAAACATTTGGCCAATCGGCCAAACACGTGACCAGCAGCGCAAAACAAATTGTTTTCCTATACATGTGCACACATACACACATACACACATACACATTGAGCTGCGTGCATCTAGCAAATTCTAACACCCGCAAGTTTTAGTGTGCATATTTGCAATAGATGGCGCTATGATTTGCTAATTATCAGCTGTTCAATAAATCGAAACAGGGATGGCGCTATTCTATCGAACCATAGATGGCGCTATTGGCTAAACAATTGAAAATGAATTCAATTTAGTTTTCTGTGCGTTTATACGAAATGCTAATTATGCAGTATTTTAAAAAACGCAGATAGCGCGGGGTTTAGGGTATCTCCTAATCGGGACCCCCGACTAGAGTTTTCTTACTTGTTTCATTTAGTGTTATGTGAGCCTCATGCAATTTCGGTTTTTGTTATTTCAAGTACTAGAGACTTGTGCTTTGGCACACACACACACATATGAATGACATGATCACGTATAACAAATTTGAAACAAAATTAAACATTTAATATCTCATATTATCGGCGTCTTGCAGCAGCAGCGAAGCTGATAATGCACAGTTAGCAGACTGTGTGCTTGTGCGTGCGTCGGTGTGTATGTATGTATTGCTTGCTACATATGTACATATAAAAGTAACGGAGAATGTCAGCGGTTCTTAGGAATCGCAGTTCTTCGCAGGCTTCAGGGGATCTCTTAGTCGAGCAGTCTCGACTAGGGCACTCTTACTTGTTTTATATCAAATATGAATGCAATGTTGTGGTTTGGTTTCTTCTCAGGTAGATTTAGGTTACCTGGTACGAATTCATAAATATAGCAAAAGCTGTGGCACTCCATTATCAGTTATTAAGTCCCTTAATCGTCAATTAACATTCATTTAGATAATCTACAAATTCACGAATATTATAGAGTCATAATATTAATTTATTGAGTGTTTTCATAATTATTATAGCCACTTGGGATAACGGTCTTACGCTATCATCGCCATGGCGGACATTCACATAAATGCTATAGATGCATATGAGCTCTTTTAGATTAGCAAACAAACGAACCTCTTGCCGAATAGCTAGAATTTGTATTTGATGTGCTCAGTGATTAGCGAGTACCCCTTATTGTGGTTGATATTGGAATTGAATTTTTGAATAAGATTTAATATTAATAGAAGGAATGTTGAGGAGTAGATTAAATAAGTAAGGAACTCTAGTCGGGCGTCCCGGAGGACCCAGTTTCCAGCAAAAATCATCGACTCTTTCCTCACCCGATGCATGATGGCAATATTCCTATCGACTTGGAGCTTGAAGGCCAATCTGGCCAAACGAGAACTCAAGTCTGCTTGAGACATGCGCCATTTAAGCGAAGCATGATCTGTGACTAAAGAGATCTCTTGACCTTGGACGTGGGCTATAATTTTGTATGGCTATAATAGCAGCCAAACATTCTCTTTCAGTCACAGAATAATTTCTTTGACAATTATTAAGTTTACGGAACATTAAAGCTAACGGATCAATTATATATATAATATATAATATAGTTATTATATAGCTAAATCGAATTCTTTAATTTGTCTCGAATCGATTTACACGTCCATGATGACTGTTTGACTGTGTTTGATAGACCAAGACTGTATATAAAGCAGGGAATCTCATACCTTAAGTTAAGTCGAATTTCAACATGAAGGCAGTTCTGATTGTGCTTGCACTGGCTGGCTGTGCCCTGGCTATTACCTACGAGGATGTGCTCGAGGCGGAGTGGCAGAACTTTAAGGAGAGTCACGTCAAGTCCTATCGAGATTCAGACGAGGAGCAGTTGCGCAGGCAGATCTTTAAGGACAACAAGGAGGTGATTGACAGCCACAATGCACGTTACGATGCAGGCGAGGAGACGTTCACGATGGGCGTCAATCAATTCACAGACATGCTGCCGGAAGAGTTCAAAAACCAGTATTTAAGAGGCATCAACGAACCGGATGAAGACAGCGAAGAGCTGTTCACATATATACCATCTCTATCTGGTGATGTTTCCTCATCGGTAGATTGGCGTGAGAAGGGAGCAGTTACTCGAGTGAAGAATCAAGGACAATGCGGCTCCTCCTGGGCATTCGCTGCTACCGGCATTCTGGAGGCTCAATATTTCAAGAAGTATGGCCAACTGGTGGAGCTATCCGAGCAGCATCTTGTGAACTGTTCAAGTGGGGCAAATGACTGCACAGGTGGTTGGACACCATCGGCGCTGAGTTATGTAGAAACAACTGGTGGCATTTCTACTGCTAAATCGTATCCGTATGTGGCTCAAAAGGATCCTGTTCCTTTGACATCAATAAGTTGGTCGCCAGGGTCCATTCAGTTTGCAAAATACAAAACAATAACGAGACGGCTCTTAAAATAGCTGTGGCCGAGATTGGACCCATTGCTGTCAACATGTATGCAAGTTATCTTAGTCAGCATTACAGAAGTGGCGTACTAGCAACGCCGTGCAACAGTGCAGTAAATCAAAATATCCTTGTTGTGGGCTACGGCAGCGACCCGAAGTTTGGCGAATTCTGGCTGCTCAAGAGCTCGTGGGGCCCGACTTACGGCGAAGGCGGATTCATACGCGTGCCACGCAATCGTGGCAACTGGTGTCATATTGCCAACAATCCCATCGTTGCATTGTTAGAATAATTGTAAATTTCTTATAAAATGCGAAATGCAGGAATGATGGATAAATATATACAATCTTCATATAATTAGTAATGTTTAGAACAACTTTTTTTTTATATATACCAATGTGTCATACGGACAGATAGACTCGTTCACTTCGTGTGGGAATATGGGGTTTCTAGTGCAATAGCGCGATAACACTGCTTTTAGTGTAATTGCTAGGCCGCAGCACCTATACAAAGTCATGCCATTTGGGCTTTGTAATGTCCAATTTCAAAGCTTATGGACAAAACAATCCCCACAACTTGGCGCCATTACGTTTTTATTTATTTGGATGACTTGCTAGTGGTATCTGATGCTTTCGAGAGACATTAATATGTACTGAAAGAGCTGGCAAGTCAGATAAGTCTGGCGGGCTGACAATTTACATAGAGAAAAGCAATTTCTGCCTCAAGGAGGTAGAAATAATAATTGCCAAAGAAATTATTCTGTGACTGAAAGAGAATTTTTGGCTGCTATTATAGCCATACAAAATTATAGCCTACGTCCAAGGTCAAGAGATCTCTTTAGTCACAGATCATGCTTCGCTTAAATGGCGCATGTCTCAAGCAGACGTGAGTTCTCGTTTGGCCAGATTGGCCTTCAAGCTCCAAGGCAACGAATTTAAGATCATGCATCGGGTGAGGAACGAGTCGATGATCTTCGCTGGAAACATTGAGAAAGGCTCATGAGCCTCCGTTAGCTTCCTACCCTGGCATAAACAAAATGTTAGACAAAAGCTCTATATTGACTTTCTAGGTCCTTATCCGCGAAGTCGTGTGGAGAATATAGGAATCATTGTTGTTATATACCATATGTCGGAATTTTCTTTTCTGACGCCAGATACAAATTTTTACTGACTCCATCACCAAATATTAAGAAGAAGATTTGTTTGACTGCTTTGGTCTTTCCGAAACTGTTATCTCTGATAACAGTTTAATACTGTGTTTCCCAAATATGGAATTAACCATGCGTGTATGGCGCACGCACACACAAGCGCAAGTCGTTGCGTCAGCTGTTGCTTGGCTGCTGTTTGCATGCCAATGTTATGGGAAATTAAATGTTAAATAACTTGGTTTCCAGATCAAACTTGTTGGGTATGTGTGTGCGAAAGCACAAGTCTCTAGCATTTGATATGCGGGACTTACAAATTTGAGGCGAAGGAGGCGTGGCACCCAACATAAACCAGAATTGCGTGAGGCTCAAATAACACTAAATGCAAAATTTGAAGACTCTAGCTAGAAAGATGAGTTAGATAGAATTTTATAGCTGAATTTAGATTTTCGTTTTTAATCGATATCAATAAAACGATAACAGTTATCGAATTTTTAAAACACACTCGATATGCGCGCCCTATACAGGGACCTACAAAAAATTTGAAGTCTCTAGCTATTGTAAGTTCTGAGATCGACGCGTTCATACATACGGACAGACGGACATGGCTATATCAACTCGGTTTGTCACCTTGATCAAGAATATATATACTTTAGGGGGTCTGCCACGCCTCTTCTCCCTGTTACATACATTTCAATAAAAACATTATACCCTGAATTCCCATTTTCAATGGGTTCAGGGTATAAAAATATATATGCTCTTTAAGCATTTATATGTATGTGAAAATGGTATATATTTATTCATCAAAGTAAGGGAACCATGTAAGAGATTCCTGCATTTCACATATTATAAGAAATTGACAAGTGTTAAAGCTCTGGATAGACGGGACTATAGCTTATATTACACCAGTTGATATTGCGCGCCACGCGGACATATCCATTTTCACCATAAGATGTGCCCCACGAGTTCTTGATCAGCCAGTAGTCGCCTGCATACGGATCGCTGCCGTAGCCCGAAACAAGGACAGCATGATTTGTTTTACCGGAGCACTGTGTTGTTATAACGCCACTTCTGTAATGCTGAACAAGATTAGTTGCATCAATGCTCACAGCAATGGGTCCACGCTGGGCTACAGCTGTTTTCAGAACCGCCTCGTTAAAGCTTGGCAGTTGCACAACATTTTTGACCTGGGCGACCAATTTGAAACTGTTACCGAGACATTCGTCTTGATGAGGCGCATACGGATACGATGCAGCAGTAGAAATGCCACCATTATTTTGTACATACTTCAGCGCTGTAAATGACCAGCTACCACAGCAGCCGTAAGCACCAGATGAGCAGTCCAAAAGGTGCTTTTCGGATAGTTCCACCAATTTTCCAGTCTTGAAAAAAAACTGAGCCTCCAGAGTGCCGACAGCAGCAAATGCCCAACAGGAGCCGCACTCTCCTTGGTTCTTCACTCTAGTAACTGCTCCCTTCTCACGCCAATCTACCGATGAGGGAATATCTAAATTTGAAGGCGGTTTATATGTGATATGTGTTCCAATGTCATCTTCCGGTTCTTTGATGCCTCTTAAATACTGGTTTTTGAACTCTTCTGGCAGCATGTCTGTGAATTGATTGACGCCCATCGTGAACGTCTCCTCGCCTGCATCGTAACGTGCATTGTGCCTGTCAATCACCTCCTTGTTGTCCTTAAAGATCTGCCTGCGCAACTGCTCCTCGTCCGAATCCCGATAGGACTTGACGTGACTCTCCTTAAAGTTCTGCCACTCCGCCTCGAGCACATCCTCGTAGGTTACAGCCAGGGCACAGCCAGCCAGTGCAAGCACAATCAGAACTGCCTTCATGTTGAAATTCGACTTAACTTAAGTTATGAGATTCCCTGCTTTATATACAGTCTTGGTCTATCAAACACAGTCAAACAGTCATCATGGACGTGTAAATCGATTCGAGACAAATTAAAGAATTCGATTTAGCTATATAATAACTATATTATATATTATATATATAATTGATCCGTTAGCTTTAATGTTCCGTAAACTTAATAATTGTCAAAGAAATTATTCTGTGACTGAAAGAGAATGTTTGGCTGCTATTATAGCCATACAAAATTATAGCCCACGTCCAAGGTCAAGAGATCTCTTTAGTCACAGATCATGCTTCGTAAAAATGGCGCATGTCTCAAGCAGACTTGAGTTCTCGTTTGGCCAGATTGGCCTTCAAGCTCCAAGTCGATAGGAATATTGCCATCATGCATCGGGTGAGGAAAGAGTCGATGATCTTTGCTGGAAACTGGGTCCTCCGGGACGCCCGACTAGAGTTCTCCTACTTCTTTTCACAAAGTTTTTAATATTCGTAGTTTTTTTTTTTTAATTTGCATAGTTTTTATACACATTGATCATGGAAATAAAGGTATAATGTTTTTGTGAAAATGTATGTAACAGGCAGATGGAGGCGTGGCCAGGGAGACAAGTCGAGTCGGCTTAGCCCTGTACGTCCGTCTGTCTATCCATATGTTTGAATGCGTCGATCTCAGAAGTTATGAGAGCTAGAGACTGACACCATCACGCTCTGAAAATTTGATCGAGAAACTCCCTTATCGAAAAAGTTTATTAAACATCTAATTGCTCTTGTGAGCAGTGCGTGCGTCTGTATGGGTGTATATGTTGATTGTAATTTACATATAAACATTCATATATATACAAGGAACGGCGAATGTTAGCGGACCTTAGGAATAGCGTTTCTTTAATAGTGGACAGACTATAGAGGACTTTAGTTCATGAGGCGAATGTATAAGAGTTTTATCGAAAAATTGATATAAAAACTATATAAGTATATATATATATATATATATATATATATATATATATATATATATATATATATATATATATATATAAATATATATATATATTTATATATATATATATATAAATAGTGTAAAATCCGGTTATAGCGACACTCAAGGGACTGAAGATTTTACGTCGGTATACCCGGAAGACGCTCTGACCGAGTACATTTTTAACAGCATCGTTTGAGGCTAACCTTTTTTGGCTCTCTTTCGCTGAATTTTTCTTTCAAAACGTCGCAATATCCGGTTAAATTATGGAAAATATCATCTAAATAAGCGGAATACATATATATATATATATATATATATATATACCTCAACCGATAATAACTATACCGAATTGCTTAATATGTCTCGAATCGATTTACACGTCCATGATGACTGTTTGACTGTGTTTGATAGACCAAGACTGTATATAAAGCAGGGAATCTCATACCTTAAGTTAAGTCGAATTTCAACATGAAGGCAGTTCTGATTGTGCTCGCACTGGCTGGCTGTGCCCTGGCTATTACCTACGAGGATGTGCTCGAGGCGGAGTGGCTGAACTTTAAGGAGAGTCACGTCAAGTCCTATCGAGATTCAGACGAGGAGCAGTTGCGCAGGCAGATCTTTAAGGACAACAAGGAGGTGATTGACAGGCACAATGCACGTTACGATGCAGGCGAGGAGACGTACAGGATGGGCGTCAATCAATTCACAGACATGCTCTTCAAAGAGTTCAAAGAACAGTACTTGAGACCCATCGAGGAATCGGAAGATGACATCGGAACACATATCACATATAAACCGCCTCCAAATTTAGATATTCCCTCATCGGTAGATTGGCGTGAGAAGGGAGCAGTTACTAGAGTGAAGAACCAAGGAAATTGCCATTCCTGTTGGGCATTCGCTGCTACCGGCACTCTGGAGGGCCTACATTTCCTCAAGACTGGCGAACTGCTGGAGCTATCCGAAAAGCATCTTTTGGACTGCTCAACTGATTTCGCCTGCTTCCTTGGTGGTTGGCCATCTTCTGCACTGCGTTATATACAAAGAATTGGTGGCATTTCTACTTCTGAATCGTATCCGTATCAGCCTCATCAGGAAGAATGTAACTTTGACAGTTATAATTTGGTCGCCAAGATCACAAAAGTTGTAGAAGTGCAAAGCACTAACGAGACGGCTCTGAAAATAGCTGTGGCCGAGCATGGACCCGTTGCTGTGAGCATTGATGCATCTAATTTTCATCATTACGCAAGTGGCGTATTAAGCAAGCCGTGCTCCGGTCAACTAGATCATAGTCTCCTTGTCGTCGGTTACGGTAGCGACCCGGTGAATGGCGACTACTGGCTGCTCAAAAACTCCTGGGGAACGAGTTTCGGTGAAAATGGATATGTGCGCTTGGCTCGGAATCAAGGCAACTTGTGTCAAATTGCCACCTATCCCACATTCCCAGATGTTTAACATTTGTCAATTTCTTATAAAATGTGAAATGCAGGAATCTCTTACGTGGTTCCCTCATCAGAATTATGTACTTTGATGAATAAATATATCTTCACATAAATATATATATATATATATATATATATATATATATATATATATTATAAATCACATGAAGCATACTTTATTTAGTCCTCCGATAAGAAAGCTCTCCAAAAAAGGAAAGTGTGTAATGCGTGAGCTAATAGTTCATAATTAGTAAAGAAAAACTTTCGCTTTGTGTGACCGCATATGACGTCCATGATGACTGTTGGATCGACTATATATAAAAGGATGGGAATCGCATACCAGAAATTAAGTTAAGCTTTAAGATGAAGGTAGTTCTGATTGTGCTCGCTGTTGCTGGCTGTGCCCTGGCTATTACGTACGAGGATGTGCTCGAGGCGGAGTGGCTGAACTTTAAGGAGAGTCACGTCAAGTCCTACCGGGATGCGAGCGAGGAGCAGTTGCGCAGGCAGATTTTCAAGGATAACAAGAAGATAATTGACAGCCACAATGCACGCTACGAGGCAGGCGAGGAGACGTGGGAGATGGGCGTGAATCAATTCACAGACATGCTGCTCGAGGAGTTCCAGGCAAAGTACCTGGGAGGGGTCAATGAAACGGATGAAGAGTCAGAAATTCATCTCACATATAGACCGTCGCCAAATTTAAAAATTCCCAAATCGATTGATTGGCGTGAGAAGGGTGCAGTTACCAGAGTAAAGAATCAAGGACAATGCTTATCCTGCTGGGCATTTGCTGCTACCGGCACTCTGGAGGGCCAACATTTCCTCAAGACGGGCAAATTGGTGGAGCTATCGGAAGGGAATCTGGTGGATTGTTCACATGGTAATAACGGCTGCGGTGGTGGTAGGGCCGAGGTTGCACTGCGTTATATAGAGAAAAATGGTGGCATAGATACTACTGCATCGTATCCGTACAAGCCTCATCAGGGCAACTGTCGCTATAACAGGAATAAAGTGGGCGCCACGGTCAAAAATATTGTGAGAGTAAGAAGACGTGACGAGGATGCTCTGGCAGCAGCTGTGGCCGAGCATGGGCCCATTGCTGTGAGCATTGATGCATCTCATCTTCAGCATTACAGAAGCGGCGTAATAACCACGCGCTGCCACCATCATACTGATCATGCAGTCCTTGTTGTGGGCTACGGTCGCGACGCGAGAGGTGGCGACTACTGGCTGGTCAAGAACTCGTGGGGACTGAATTTCGGTGAAAATGGATATTTTCGCATGGGACGTAATCGCCACAATTTGTGCCATATTTCCAGCAGACCCATCTATCCGGTGGTTTAACAAGTCAACTGGAGTATCCGATAATATAACAACTCAATCAACTAGTTCTGCATACAGTTTAGCTTTCTATATGCTATGTGTAAATAGTTGTTGCACAACATGATATTTAATGTATAATATAATAAATAAACATAAAATCTTACACACTCGTAGTTTTTCATATTATTTTACAGTTATGACCACGAATATAGAGTTAAGATTAAGGTATAATTATCATTTAGCTCTGTCCGTACGGACAGAAGGTCAGACGGAGCAAACAGACTTAGATCGATTCATACCAAATGGGTTTTATAACGCCTCCTTTTGCCTTCAGCCCATTACATTCTGAGCTCTCATTTTCAATATGTTCAGAGTAATTGAGGGGACTCTTTCTTTACTTACTAGAGGCAGGAAATTGTCAGTGATTCTCCAAAGCTGATCTGACAGCAACAATTTTATGATGGCAGTGGCTGCTGTGTTCAGTGGCGCACATGAGATGAAGTGTGAAGAGTGAAAAGCATAGAAAAGGACATCCCCAAGGTATAGTGCTGAAATCTTACGCAGAAGAACATTTTGTAGAAATTCACTATATTTTAAGAAATTTTATAAATAAATTTCAAAATCATCAACCACAATTCATTTAGTCATCCGATAAGCAAGTTCGACGAAAAAGTTTAGGTGTTTCACACCATGACAAACCCTAATAATTCATAGTTATTAATAGCGATTCTTTGTTTGTTGGACTACGCCTAATGGATCGACTGTGTATATAAGGCTGGGCATCGTATACCATACGTTAAGTTAAACTTTAAGATGAAGGCAGTTCTGATTGTGCTCGCACTGGCTGGCTGTGCCCTGGCTATTACCTACGAGGATGTGCTCGAGGCGGAGTGGCAGAACTTTAAGGAGAGTCACGAAAAGTCCTACGAGGATACGAGCGAAGAACAGTTGCGCAGGCAGATCTTCAAGGATAACAAGAAGATCATTGACAGCCACAATGCACGCTACGAGGCAGGCGAAGAGACGTGGGAGATGGGCGTCAATCAATTCACAGACATGCTGCTCGAGGAGTTCCAGGCAAAGTACCTGGGAGGGGTCAATGAAACGGATGATGAGACAAGAATACATCTTGTTTACAGCCCGTCTGATAATTTCGAAACTCCCGCATCGATTGATTGGCGTGAGAAGGGTGCAGTTACCGGAGTGAAGAATCAAGGACAATGCGGCTCCTGCTGGGCGTTTTCTGCCACTGGCACTCTGGAGGGACAACATTTCCGCAAGACTGGAAAACTGGTGGACCTATCCGAAAAGAACCTTGTGGACTGTTCGAGCCACTGGCCTTATCCCAATATGGGCTGCAGGGGTGGTTGGCCCTCGGCTGCGCTCGAATATGTAAGGTTGAATAATGGCTTAGACACTTCTGCAGCGTATCCTTATCAGCCCTACCAGAGCTACTGCCGCTTCAATAGCAATGGAGTAGGCGCAACGGTGCAATCTGTCGTGGTAGTGGAAAGAGGCAACGAGAAGGCTCTGGCAGCAGCCGTGGCCGAGAATGGTCCCATCTCAGTGGTTGTTGAAGCATCTCAACTTTTCAACTACAAAAGCGGCGTAATAACCAAGCCCTGCCGCGGTCAAGCTTATCATGCTGTCCTCGTAGTGGGCTACGGCAACGATGCGACCGGAGGCGACTACTGGCTGGTCAAGAACTCCTGGGGCACCCAATTTGGCGAAAATGGATATTTCCGCATGGCACGCAATCGCGACAATCTGTGCTATATTGCCAGTCAGGCCGTCTACCCCTTGGTTTAACATCTAAATCTGAGTATCCTATAATATAACTAAGACGCAAGTTAGTCACCCACTTAAATATACAGTTCAGCGTCATATATACTATATACAATTGGTTGTTTCACATGAAAAAATGAAAGTGTAATACAAAATAAATAATTATTAACTCATAGCTGGTTACTTTTAGTATACTTTTGGAGTGTTTGTATTAATATATTGGATAACGTTTATTAATCGGTTTGCTCGATGGAAATTCTGCTTTCGACGCGAAACAGCGTTACGACTCCGTACATAAACGTTTTCGATTAGATATAGATCAGTATATATAGATATAGATATAGGTATAGTCAGCATTGATAAACATCACCATAGTTTGAAATACATTTCATATAACAGTAATAGCAGGACAAATACAATGTTTCCTTTTCTCTTCAATTGTTTGCAACAATCGCCGAGTTGCGTGTATAAATATGTATATGTATAGGTAGTTGATAGGTGTAGCAAATAGCATTGTATAAATATTATAGACTTCATCATTTTGATTAAAATGTGTATAAATGTGTGTTACTTAAGCAACGTTGCACGTTCGTAGCAAGCCTTCAGTCAGTCGTTTATTTCATTTTCCACAGGGCATCCAATTCGTTCAATGGATCCTTGGTCTCCTGCTGCTCCTTGGCCGTCACCTGAGGTGCTATTTTCATCTGATATGATGCCAGACAATCTGCATGGATTGCTCCAGGATTCTTCGATATTCATATTTTATTTTCTTGTAAATATTCAGTACTATAATTACATTAACTGGTGGAAATTCTCCGATATGCTTCGTCTCAGCAAAATAAAAAAATGAAAATCGATTCGAGACAAATATAAGAATTAGATATAGTTATTATCGGTTGGGGTATACATATATACATATATTTGTATATGTATATGTATATATATATGTATATATATATATATATTGTCTCGAATCGATTTACACGTCCATGTTGACTGTTTGACTATATATATATATATATATATATATATAAAATTCTCGAGTGTGGTGTTTGTTACCAAACTACTCCGAAACGGCTCGACCGATTCTCACGAAATTTTTTATGCAGATCGTGTAGGACTGAGAATCGGCCAACATCTATTTTTTATACCCAAATAATAAATAATTAAATAATTTTAATAAATGTTTATTTGTTTAACACACTAATACTTGCATACAAGCAAGAAACGTTTGCGGATGCGACAGAAAGAAGAATGCAAAAATCGGCTTCTGTCGCATGCGTTGTCCACTCACAATTTTTCACTCAGCTTTCAGTGTTCTCATGTTATGAGCAAAATACATATATGTCGGTGCGTGAGTGTGAGAGTGTGTTTGTGTTTTCGGGTATTTCACAATAATAGTAATTTCTGGCGGCGCATTTGTGGTTTAAGAATAACCGTTTTAGCGGGGCGCCAGCGTTCTGTCGCTGTCGCCGAGTGTGGTTCGGTGGAAGGCGCGCACAAGAATTGTGCGTCTCGAGTTCAGTCGTTGTTACAACTCGAGTGCGACCGAACTCGCTGCGCTAATTATTGATCAAGAAAATAATACACGTTATACATCAATCAGTTTTCCAACTTGATTTATTACAACAATGCCACGAACACGCAGGGGGGCTAATTTGAGTCGTCAAACAAACAGATCTAGAGGCATGCAAGATAGAAGAGCAATAAGATCAGATGCAGAAAGGCGACAAAGTAATGCAGATGTCCGTGTAAGAATGGCGCAGTTACGTGCATCACAATTACAAGAGGTACGAGATGAGCGAAACCAACAAAGACAATTGGAACGAAGAGAAGCGCGCAGATTCGTAGCCAACAGACGTAGAGGGATTGACCAACATCAACAAGTACTTCGAGCATTTACATCACATTCATTTCTTCGACTAGCATTTCAGTATGAGCCTGATGTTGAATATTACGCTCATTCCAAAGTGGTAATTGGTACGTTGGACAAGGAATGCCCGCACTGTCAAGCCCTTAAATTTAAAAATGAGCCAATTGGGATGTGTTGCTCATCAGGAAAAGTGAAACTTCCAGAAATTGAAACACCGCCGGAACCATTGCACGGCCTCCTTATTGGTACTAATCCACACGATTGGTTATTAAAAAATTAATGAAGAACGTGATTGAGGCCACCATTTTAAATGGCAAGTTTCAAGGTGAAAATATATTGTTGCCACGAATCCCCATGATTCCTACAGATGTGCCAATTGAATTCAAACGCATTCAATTCCCAATTAGATTGGCATTCGCGATGACAATCAATAAGTCGCAAGGCCAAACGTTGTTTGTATGTGGTTTAGATTTGAAAACACCATGCTTTTCCCACGGACAACTATATGTGGCATGTTCTCGCGTCGGGAAACCATCAAGTTTGTTTATATTGGCTCAAGATGGCCTAACAAAAAATATTGTGCACTCTATTGCGCTTAGCGAATAATCTGTATTTTTATTAACTGTCATTTTTAACAATAAATAAATCGTACTTCAGTTGTTTATAACGTTTTCGACTATAACTTCATCCCCATACACTTATAGTAACTTAGATATTAGATATTTGAAAAAGGCAAAACAACGTTTGCCGGGTCAGCTAGTATATATATATATGTATACCTCAACCGATAATAACTATATCGAATTGCTTAATATGTCCCGAATCGATTTACACGTCCATGATGAATGTGTTTGATAGACCAAGACTGTATATATAGCAGTGAATTTAATACCATAAGTTAAGTCGAATTTCAACATGAAGGCAGTTCTGATTGTACTCGCTGTTGCTGGCTGGGCTGTGGGTCAGGATTTCGCCACTGAGCCTCAGTTTTCCGAGTGGGAGATCTTTATGGAGAGTTACAATAAGTTCTATCATGAGAGGGGCGAGGAGGACATTCGCGAGCAGATCTTCAAGGACAACAAGGCGATGATTGACAGGCACAACGCACGCTATGATGCGGGCGATGAGACGTGGGAGATGGGCGTCAACCAGTTCACAGACCTGCGATACGACGAGTTCGAAGCAAAGATGCTGGGAGGGGTCAGTGAATCGCCTGATAAGATAGAAAAAGATTTTACGTATGAGCCGTCTCCAAATCTAAAAATGCCCGCATCGATCGATTGGCGTAAAATGGGCGCAGTTACCGGAGTGAAGGATCAAGGAGATTGCTGGTCCTGCTGGGCATTCGCTGCTACCGGCACTCTGGAGGGCCAACATTTCCTCAAGACTGGCGAACTGGTGGATCTATCGGAAGGGAATCTTGTGGACTGCTCGTATGGTAATAAAGGCTGCCGTCATGGTTGGATATCGACTGCGCTGCGTTATATACAAAAAAGTGGTGGCATAGCTACTAGCGAATCGTATCCGTATAAGGCTTATCAGAGCTACTGTCGCTTTGACCGTTATAATGTGGGCGCCACAGTTGAATATGTTGTGGAAGTGCAAAGAGATAACGAGACGGCTCTGGCAGCAGCTGTGGTTGAGCATGGACCCATTGCTGTGAGCTTTGATGCATCTAATCTCCAGCATTACAAAGGCGGCGTATTAAGCACGCCGTGCCGCAGTGCAGTAAATCATGCAGGCCTTGTTGTGGGCTACGGCCGCGACCACAGGTCAGGCGACTACTGGCTGCTCAAAAACTCCTGGGGCACGAGTTTCGGAGAAAATGGATATGTGCGCTTGGCACGGAATCAAGGCAACTTGTGTCATGTTGCCAGCCAGGCCATCTTCCCACTGGTTTAACATCTGTCAATTTTTTATAAAATGTGAAATGCAGGAATCTCTTACATGGTTCCTTCATCAGAATTATGTACTTTGATGAATAAATATATACCATCTTCACATACATATAAATGCTTAGAAAGTATATATATTTTATATATATATAAATGTGGCATACGGACTAACAGACGCACAGACGGAGGGGAAAAAGGCTGCTAAACAGGTAGATGGAAAAACAGACAGACGGCCGCGTTCACTTCGTGTGGGAATATGGGATTGTAGTCCTCATGTAAAATATTAAGGTCATGTGATCGGCCGTAGAGCGTATTAGTCCAAAAACGGACAACAATGAGGATGTTCCGGTGGTTTTAATGTTCCGTAAACTTAATAATTGTCAAAGAAATTATTCTGTGACTGAAAGAGAATGTTTGGCTGCTATTATAGCCATACAAAATTATAGCCCACGTCCAAGGTCAAGAGATCTCTTTAGTCACAGATCATGCTTCGTAAAAATGGCGCATGTCTCAAGCAGACTTGAGTTCTCGTTTGGCCAGATTGGCCTTCAAGCTCCAAGTCGATAGGAATATTGCCATCATGCATCGGGTGAGGAAAGAGTCGATGATCTTTGCTGGAAACTGGGTCCTCCGGGACGCCCGACTAGAGTTCTCCTACTTCTTTTCACAAAGTTTTTAATATTCGTAGTTTTTTTTTTTTTAATTTGCATAGTTTTTATACACATTGATCATGGAAATAAAGGTATAATGTTTTTGTGAAAATGTATGTAACAGGCAGATGGAGGCGTGGCCAGGGAGACAAGTCGAGTCGGCTTAGCCCTGTACGTCCGTCTGTCTATCCATATGTTTGAATGCGTCGATCTCAGAAGTTATGAGAGCTAGAGACTGACACCATCACGCTCTGAAAATTTGATCGAGAAACTCCCTTATCGAAAAAGTTTATTAAACATCTAATTGCTCATAACATAGGCGGCTTGCTGCCTAAGCGCAGTCTCTTGTGAGCAGTGCGTGCGTCTGTATGGGTGTATATGTTGATTGTAATTTACATATAAACATTCATATATATACAAGGAACGGAGAATGTTAGCGGACCTTAGGAATAGCGTTTCTTTAATAGTGGACAGACTATAGAGGACTTTAGTTCATGAGGCGAATGTATAAGAGTTTTATCGAAAAATTGATATAAAAACTATATAAATATATATATATATATATATATATATATATATATATATATATATATATATATATATATATATATATATATATATATATATATATATATATATATAAATAGTGTAAAATCCGGTTATAGCGACACTCAAGGGACTGAAGATTTTACGTCGGTATACCCGGAAGACGCTCTGACCGAGTACATTTTTAACAGCATCGTTTGAGGCTAACCTTTTTGGCTCTCTTTCGCTGAATTTTTCTTTCAAAACGTCGCAATATCCGGTTAAATTATGGAAAATATCATCTAAATAAGCGGAATACATATATATATATATATATATATATATATATATATATATATATATACCTCAACCGATAATAACTATACCGAATCGCTTAATATGTCTCGAATCGATTTACACGTCCATGATGACTGTTTGACTGTGTTTGATAGACCAAGACTGTATATAAAGCAGGGAATCTCATACCTTAAGTTAAGTCGAATTTCAACATGAAGGCAGTTCTGATTGTGCTTGCACTGGCTGGCTGTGCCCTGGCTATTACCTACGAGGATGTGCTCGAGGCGGAGTGGCAGAACTTTAAGGAGAGTCACGTCAAGTCCTATCGAGATTCAGACGAGGAGCAGTTGCGCAGGCAGATCTTTAAGGACAACAAGGAGGTGATTGACAGCCACAATGCACGTTACGATGCAGGCGAGGAGACGTTCACGATGGGCGTCAATCAATTCACAGACATGCTGCCGGAAGAGTTCAAAAACCAGTATTTAAGAGGCATCAACGAACCGGATGAAGACAGCGAAGAGCTGTTCACATATATACCATCTCTATCTGGTGATGTTTCCTCATCGGTAGATTGGCGTGAGAAGGGAGCAGTTACTCGAGTGAAGAATCAAGGACAATGCGGCTCCTCCTGGGCATTCGCTGCTACCGGCATTCTGGAGGCTCAATATTTCCTGAAGTATGGCCAACTGGTGGAGCTATCCGAGCAGCATCTTGTGAACTGTTCAAGTGGGGCAAATGACTGCACAGGTGGTTGGACACCATCGGCGCTGAGTTATGTAGAAACAACTGGTGGCATTTCTACTGCTAAATCGTATCCGTATGTGGCTCAAAAGGGATCCTGTTCCTTTGACATCAATAAGTTGGTCGCCAGGGTCCATTCAGTTTGCAAAATACAAAACAATAACGAGACGGCTCTTAAAATAGCTGTGGCCGAGATTGGACCCATTGCTGTCAACATGTATGCAAGTTATCTTAGTCAGCATTACAGAAGTGGCGTACTAGCAACGCCGTGCAACAGTGCAGTAAATCAAAATATCCTTGTTGTGGGCTACGGCAGCGACCCGAAGTTTGGCGAATTCTGGCTGCTCAAGAGCTCGTGGGGCCCGACTTACGGCGAAGGCGGATTCATACGCGTGCCACGCAATCGTGGCAACTGGTGTCATATTGCCAACAATCCCATCGTTGCATTGTTAGAATAATTGTAAATTTCTTATAAAATGCGAAATGCAGGAATGATGGATAAATATATACAATCTTCATATAATTAGTAATGTTTAGAACAACTTTTTTTTTATATATATACCAATGTGTCATACGGACAGATAGACTCGTTCACTTCGTGTGGGAATATGGGGTTTCTAGTGCAATAGCGCGATAACACTGCTTTTAGTGTAATTGCTAGGCCGCAGCACCTATACAAAGTCATGCCATTTGGGCTTTGTAATGTCCAATTTCAAAGCTTATGGACAAAACAATCCCCACAACTTGGCGCCATTACGTTTTTATTTATTTGGATGACTTGCTAGTGGTATCTGATGCTTTCGAGAGACATTAATATGTACTGAAAGAGCTGGCAAGTCAGATAAGTCTGGCGGGCTGACAATTTACATAGAGAAAAGCAATTTCTGCCTCAAGGAGGTAGAAATAATAATTGCCAAAGAAATTATTCTGTGACTGAAAGAGAATTTTTGGCTGCTATTATAGCCATACAAAATTATAGCCTACGTCCAAGGTCAAGAGATCTCTTTAGTCACAGATCATGCTTCGCTTAAATGGCGCATGTCTCAAGCAGACGTGAGTTCTCGTTTGGCCAGATTGGCCTTCAAGCTCCAAGGCAACGAATTTAAGATCATGCATCGGGTGAGGAACGAGTCGATGATCTTCGCTGGAAACATTGAGAAAGGCTCATGAGCCTCCGTTAGCTTCCTACCCTGGCATAAACAAAATGTTAGACAAAAGCTCTATATTGACTTTCTAGGTCCTTATCCGCGAAGTCGTGTGGAGAATATAGGAATCATTGTTGTTATATACCATATGTCGGAATTTTCTTTTCTGACGCCAGATACAAATTTTTTACTGACTCCATCACCAAATATTAAGAAGAAGATTTGTTTGACTGCTTTGGTCTTTCCGAAACTGTTATCTCTGATAACAGTTTAATACTGTGTTTCCCAAATATGGAATTAACCATGCGTGTATGGCGCACGCACACACAAGCGCAAGTCGTTGCGTCAGCTGTTGCTTGGCTGCTGTTTGCATGCCAATGTTATGGGAAATTAAATGTTAAATAACTTGGTTTCCAGATCAAACTTGTTGGGTATGTGTGTGCGAAAGCACAAGTCTCTAGCATTTGATATGCGGGACTTACAAATTTGAGGCGAAGGAGGCGTGGCACCCAACATAAACCAGAATTGCGTGAGGCTCAAATAACACTAAATGCAAAATTTGAAGACTCTAGCTAGAAAGATGAGTTAGATAGAATTTTATAGCTGAATTTAGATTTTCGTTTTTAATCGATATCAATAAAACGATAACAGTTATCGAATTTTTAAAACACACTCGATATGCGCGCCCTATACAGGGACCTATTGTAGCTATTGTAAGTTCTGAGATCGACGCGTTCATACATACGGACAGACGGACATGGCTATATCAACTCGGTTTGTCACCTTGATCAAGAATATATATACTTTAGGGGGTCTGCCACGCCTCTTCTCCCTGTTACATACATTTCAATAAAAACATTATACCCTGAATTCCCATTTTCAATGGGTTCAGGGTATAAAAATATATATGCTCTTTAAGCATTTATATGTATGTGAAAATGGTATATATTTATTCATCAAAGTAAGGGAACCATGTAAGAGATTCCTGCATTTCACATATTATAAGAAATTGACAAGTGTTAAACCTGTGGATAGAAGGGATGCTTGCTTATATCACACCAGTTGATTTTGCGCGCCACGCGGACATATCCATTTTCACCATGAGATGTGCCCCACGAGTTCTTGAGCAGCCAGTAGGGGCCTCCCCTCGCGTCATGGCCGTAGCCCACAACAAGGATAGCATGATTTGTTTTACCGGAGCACTGTGTTGTTATAACGCCACTTCTGTAATGCTGATGAAGATAAGTTGAATTAACGGACACAGCAATGGGTCCATGTTTGGCCACTGCTATTTTTAGAGCCGCCTCGTTATACCTTTGCACTTGCACAATATTTTTGACCTTAGCGACCAATTTCTTGTGGTTAAAGCGACATTTGTCTTGCTGAGGCTTATACGGATACGAATGAGAAGTAGAAATGCCACCATTTGTTTTTATATATTGCAGCGCATTCCATGCAGAGCCGGTATTGCAGCCTTTACTCTTCATGTCGCAGTCCACAAGGTGCTTTTCGGATAGATCCACCAATTTGCGAGTCTTGAGGAAATATCGACCCTCAAGAGTGCCGGTAGCAGCAAATGCCCAGCAGGAGCCGCATTGTCCTTGATTCTTCACTCCGGTAACTGCGCCCTTCTCACGCCAATCAATCGATTTGGGAATTTTTGAATTTGGAGGTGGTTTATATGTGAGCTGTACTTCGATATCTTCATCCAGTTCCTCGTTACCTCCCAGGTAATGTTCTTTGAACTCTTCCGGCAGCATGTCTGTGAATTCATTGACGCCCATCGTGAACGTCTCTTCGCCAGCATCGTAACGTGCATTGTGCTCGTCAATCACCTCCTTGTTGTCCTTAAAGATCTGCCTGCGCAACTGCTCCTCGCTCGCATCCCGGTAGAACTTTTCGTAACTCTCCTTAAAGTTCTGCCACTCCGCCTCGAGCAAATCCTCGTAGGTCATAGCCAGGGCACAGCCAGCCAGTGCAAGCACAATCAGAACTGCCTTCATGTTGAAATTCGACTTAACTTAAGGTATGAGATTCCCTGCTTTATATACAGTCTTGGTCTATCAAACACAGTCAAACAGTCATCATGGACGTGTAAATCGATTCCAGACAAATCAAAGAATTCGATTTAGCTATATAATAACTATATTATATATTATATATATAATTGATCCGTTAGCTTTAATGTTCCGTAAACTTAATAATTGTCAAAGAAATTATTCTGTGACTGAAAGAGAATGTTTGGCTGCTATTATAGCCATACAAAATTATAGCCTACGTCCAAGGTCAAGAGATCTCCTTAGTCACAGATCATGCTTCGTAAAAATGGCGCATGTCTCAAGCAGACTTGAGTTCTCGTTTGGCCAGATTGGCTTTCAAGCTCCAAGGCTACGAATTTGAATTAGAATATTGTTCCTGATACAGCAGATTTGTCTGCAATCAGCGCTGAATGCTTAGTGGATCTCGACTCCGAGTATTTATTCTCTGACTGTATGTCCAGGCAATTCATATTTTATTGTTTAATGTTGTGTAGAGTAGTATCAATTTTTGCCTATAATTCTCGATGCCTTTTCATATATATATATATATATATATATATATATATATATAGATACACAAACGATAATAACTATATCGAATTCTTTAATTTGTCTCGAATCGATTTACACCTTTTATTTTTCTATGCGAGATGTAATTCTATGTAATCAGTTCGCTACCAAAATAAGTAGAGCTGAGACGAGAGCATATTGAAGAATGTCCATGAGTTGTTTTAGGTAATTATAGTAAGTAAGAAAAATATTAAAAGTAAAAAATATATAAAAAATTGTAAAAGAAATCTAAAAAATAAATAATATTTAAATTAGATTAATAAAAAGAAAGTTTAAAGCAAACATTTGATTTAATGAGCTAAAATTAAATAATAAATTAATTTATTAGAGTTACTAACGTGACTAACGAATTTAATAATTTGTTTATATTTTCATGTAATGAATGCCCCAACCAAGTAGAACCAAAAATATCTTCAAAATGGGATATATATATAAGATATTTATTGCTGCATTGATAGTGCTTTGCCTGTACCAAGTGTTCGTGAAATTTATGCATGTAAATCTGCGCTTCGGCCAGATTATGACAACGACAACAAGCACAGAGGAGCCAGATGAGAGTGACATGTTTCCTTTAGTGTTTCAGTTTCCACCACATCTGTTATACAACGCCAAGTCCTTGGCTCCTGCGTACATAAGAAGTCAAGGACGAGCCAATGTGAGCATTGTGCTTGGCGTGCCCACTGTGGAAGAGCGAACTCCATCCCATCTGCGTGCGACTCTGAACAACCTGATTGAGAACATGAACGAGGACGATAAGGAAGATACGCTCATCGTGGTGTATATAGGAGAAACTGAGGAGGCCGTCATTGAGGGCATTGTCCAGAAAATCGAGGAGAATTTTGCAGCGCAACTGGAGAGCGGACTCATTGACATCTTGGCACCAGAGACGAGCTACTACTATCCGATTATGGAGAAGGATCTGTCGAAGCAGAGCAAACAGAATGTAGACATTGCGTACCTCATGGCCTATGCTCATGCCAAAGGCTTATTCTATGTGCAGCTAACCGATGATATTCTAACCAAACGGGGCTTTGTTCCCGTCATGCGAAGATCGGCGCTGATGAGGATGTCTTTGGCGAATCCCTTTGAGCCAATGTGGTTTATTATAGACTTTCACCAACATGCCTTCGGCGGCAAACTGTTCAAAGGAGCGGAGCTACCCTATTTGATCACCTATATGCAAATCTTCTACAAGGACATCACCTGGCTAGCATTGCTCGAGCTATTTATAAAGAACACACTCTGCCATAAAAGTGCCAGTGAATGCGAAGAGGACATGCACCGCTATTGGGAAATCCACAGTCACTCCTTATTCCAGCAATTCGGTAACAACATTCTCAGCGATAAGCTACTTTTGTCCTTAAAAGTATAGCGAAGCTCTTTGGGGAGCCAGCCAAAACAGCTCCTATCCCTACAGCGGCAGAAGGATCTGCACTGAACAGAGGTCTGCCGAAGGACGATTACCTTTGCCCACTTCAATGCAGCAGCAAGTCTTAAGTAATTTCTATTATTATGCAATTAAAAACGTTCTCTAAAAGTAGAATGTGTTTTCCTTATCGTGGTATGACCTAATAATCCATAATTATTAATAAAATACTTTTGGTTTCGTTGCCCGCATAGGACGTCCATGCTGACTGTGCGTGTGATGGGCCAAAGCTGTATATAAAGCTTGGAGCTGATAACCACAAGTTGAGTCGAACTTTAAGATGAAGGCAATTCTGATTGTGCTCGCTGTTGCTGGATGTGCCCTGGCTATAACCTACGAGGATGTGCTAGAGGCGGAGTGGCAGAACTTTAAGGAGAGTCACGAAAAGTCCTATCAGGATGCGAGTGAGGAGCAGATGCGCAGGCAGATCTTTAAGGACAACAAGAAGATGATTGACAGGCACAATGCACGCTACGAGGCAGGCGAAGAGACGTGGGAGATGGGCGTGAATCAATTCACAGACATGCTGCTCGAGGAGTTACAGTCAAAGTACCTGGGAGGGGTCAATGAAACGGATGATGAGACAAGAATACATCTTGTTTACAACCCGTCTGAGGATTTCGAAATTCCCTCATCGATCGATTGGCGTGAGAAGGGTGCAGTTACTGGAGTGAAGAATCAAGGACAATGCGGTTCTTGCTGGGCATTCGCTGCTGCTGGCACTCTGGAGGGTCAACAATTCCTCAAGACTGGCAAATTGGTGGAGCTATCCGAACAGAATCTCTTGGACTGTTCTAGTCGTTGGCCCTATCGTAATCTGGGCTGCAATGGTGGTTGGGCAGCGGCTGCCCTGGATTATATAAGGAGAAATGGTGGCGTAGACACTGCAGCATCGTATCCTTATATGGGTTATGAGCGCTACTGCCGTTTTAATAGGAAACAAATTGGTGCGGCGGTCAAATATATTGTGAGAGTGCAAAGGAATAACGAGATGGCTCTGGCAGCAGCCGTGGCGGAGCACGGACCCATTGCTGTTAGCGTCGAAGCAACTCCTCTGTTTCATTACAAAGGCGGAGTAATAACGAAGCCCTGTCGCAATCATGCTAATCATGCCGTCCTCCTAGTGGGCTACGGCCACGATGAGACTGGAGGCGACTACTGGCTGGTGAAGAACTCCTGGGGCACGCAATACGGTGAAGATGGATATTTCCGCATGGCCCGCAATCGCAAGAACTTGTGCTTCATTGCCAACAGAGCCGTCTTTCCATTGGTTTAGCATCGAAATTTGAGTTTCTTTTAATACGAAAATGTATGAAGCAAAAATAAAATTGCTTAAAATAAACATAAAAAATAAAAAATAAAAAATATAATTTAAAATATTAAATTTGAAGTTTATTTCAACAATTTTAAGATCGTAAAGTATTTAATATTCTTTGAAAATAATTAAGGCACCACGATTCTAGTTTCTTTGCCTCATAGTTAGGAAGACGATCACGTCTCAAGCTCTTAAGAGATTTATAAACAGACAAATACAGTTGCTTCTGTTAAAGAAAAGATTTACTTTAAGAGTTCAGTAACTATCTATTTCCTTTCAGATATAAACATTTCAAATTTGTTCTCACCTCAATTTAGCAGGAAAAGAATGTTTTGATATTTTTGTTTGTTAAGTTCAAGAATTAGAATTTGAAGAAGTTTTATAAGATTTATATTTATTACATTTATGAATAATATTATATCATTTTTATATATTCCTGAATAGGATCAACCGTCCTCATCCTGTCTATTTCTCTGTACATAAATATGAGCGCTCATATCTCAGAGCGTAGAGAGCTAGATGTTGGCACACTCAACTCAAGTTTTTAATAGTTCTCATACTCTTAAGAATGCTGGCATTAACACGCGATGCGGGGCCAGCAAGAAATTAGGTCAACTACTACTATTATTATTACTATTATCCGATTAGAAACGTTCTCCCAAAAAGGAATGTGCTTTCCATATCGTGGTATGACCTAATAATCCATAATTATTAACAAAACACTTTTGGTTTCGTTGCCCGCATGGGACGTCCATGCTGACTGTGCGTGTGATGGGCCAAAGCTGTGTATAAAGCTTGGAGCTGATAACCATAAGTTGAGTCGAACTTAAAGATGAAGGCAATTCTGATTGTGCTCGCTGTTGCTGGCTGTGCCCTGGCTATAACCTACGAGGATGTGCTCGAGGCGGAGTGGCAGAACTTTAAGGAGAGTCACGAAAAGTCCTACGAGGATACGAGCGAAGAACAGTTGCGCAGGCAGATCTTCAAGGATAACAAGAAGATCATTGACAGCCACAATGCACGCTACGCGGCAGGTGAGGAGACGTGGGAGATGGGCGTCAATCAATTCACAGATTTGCTGCTCGAGGAGTTCCAGGCAAAGTACCTGGGAGGCTACAACAAAACGGATGACGAGGCAGAAATACATCGTGCTTACAGTCCGTCTGATGACTTCAAAATTCCCTCATCGATCGATTGGCGTAAAAGGGGCGCAGTTACCAGAGTGAAGGATCAGGGGCATTGCGGTTGCTGTTGGGCATTTGCTTCTATCGGCACTCTGGAGGGTCAACAATTCCTCAAGACCGGCAGATTGGTGGAGCTATCGGAAGGGAATCTTGTGGACTGTTCAAGTCAATGGCCGTATCGTAATAGGGGCTGCAATGGTGGTTCGATAGTGGCTGCGCTGGATTATATAAGGAGAAATGGTGGCGTAGATACTGCCGCATCGTATCCGTATAAGCCTCGTCAGGACTACTGCCATTTTAATAGGAGACAAATTGGCGCCACTGTCCAATATATTTTGATAGTGCAAAGGAATAACGAGACGGCTCTGGCAGCAGCCGTGGCCGAGCATGGACCAATTGCTGTCAGCATTGATGCATCCAATCTTCAGCATTACAGCAGTGGCGTGATAAACACCCGCTGCGTCTATGAACCAAATCATGGCGTCGTTGTTGTGGGCTACGGCCATGACGCTAGGGGAGGCGACTATTGGCTGCTCAAGAACTCCTGGGGAATCAATCGCGGCGAAAAGGGATATGTGCGTTTGGCACGGAATCAAGGCAACTTGTGTCATATTGCCACCCAGGCCATCTTCCCAGTGGTTTAACATCTGTCAATTTCTGGAATCAGGAATCTATCACTTTGATGAAGCTAAATGTTTTCTCTGTGTGGGATCGCCGAATTGCCGTACATATAACTGTTAATCGTGTATATTCTAGAGAATTGATAATTTTCAAGAAAATAAATAATAGTTTGCCTACATCTTTCAGTTTTTAAAGCGATTTTTTGGTCCAAATAGTCGAGAATCAAAGTAAACTTCAATTTTTGATTTTTCCTCCAAAGATTAAACTCTATATTTTGATAGAGTAATATTTTTCTTAAAGAAAATCAATTTTGGGGTCTACATACAAAATTTGGTAACTGTGATGGCCAGATTGAGCAAGATATTGAACTATTGAAGTAAAATGCGCTATCCTGATGAGCTTATTTTCCAAAATTTTTTAAAAATACTTTCTAAAATGGTACAGAACCCAATTTTGTTGTATTTTAAGAAGAATAAAGCAGAGTTTCGTAGAAAACAAATTTAAAGACGCTATCTCAATTAATATAGAATATATTCAACATTTACAGTCAATGTGACGGGTGCGCTATCCTGATGAAGCGCAGTGCATATCACATATATATATAAATATATATATATATATATATATATATATATATATATATATATATATCACATGAAGCATACTTTATTTAGTCATCCGACAAGTGACCTAATACTTCATAATTAATAATAGAAAACCTTCGGTTTTGGTGACCGCATACGACGTCTATGATGAATTTTGGATCGGATGTGTATATAAGGCTGGGAATTGTATACCATAACTTAAGTCGAATTTCAACATGAAGGCAGTTCTTATTGTGCTCGCACTGGTTGGCTGTGCCCTGGCTATAACCTACGAGGATGTGCTCGAGGCGGAGTGGCAGAACTTTAAGGAGAGTCACGAAAAGTCCTATCAGGATGCGAGTGAGGAGCAGATGCGCAGGGAGATCTTCAAGGACAACAAGAAGATGATTGACAGGCACAATGCACGCTACGAGGCAGGCGAGGAGACGTGGGAGATGGGCGTCAATGAATTCACAGACCTGCGGCTCGAAGAATTCCAAGAAAAAGTCCTGGGAGGAGTCAACAAAACGGCTGATCGGACAAAAAGAGATTTTATATATAAGCCGTCTGATGATTTCCAGATTCCCGCATCAATTGATTGGCGCAAAAGGGGCGCAGTTACCAGAGTGAAGAATCAAGGGCAATGCGGTTCCTGTTGGGCATTCGCTGCTGCTGGCACTCTGGAGGGTCAACATTTCCTCAAGACTGGCAGATTGGTGGAGCTATCGGAAGAGAATCTTGTGGATTGCGCAAGTCAATGGCCCTATCCTAATCAGGGCTGCAATGGTGGTTGGGCAGCGGCTGCCCTGGATTATATAAGGAGAAATGGTGGCGTAGACACTGCAGCATCGTATCCTTATACGGGCTATCAGGGCTACTGTCACTTTAATAGGAGACAAATTGGCGCGACGGTCAAGTATATTATGGGAGTGCAAAGAAATAATGAGATGGCTCTGGCAGCAGCTGTGGCCGAGCACGGACCCATTGCTGTCAGCATTGACTCATCCAATCTGCATACATATTACAGAGGAGTCCTTAGCAAGCCCTGCCACTATGCACCAGATCATGATGTGGTTGTTGTGGGCTACGGCCATGATGCTAGGGGTGGCGACTATTGGCTTATCAAGAACTCCTGGGGAATAAATCGCGGCGAAAAGGGATATGTGCGCTTGGCACGCAATCGTGGCAACTTGTGTCATATTGCCAGCAACGCCGTGTTTCCAGTGGTTTAACATCTAAATCTGTGTTCAGCGTTATGTATACTATATTCAATTGGTTGTTTCACATGAAAAAATGAAAGTGTAATACAAAATAAATAATTATTAACTCATAGCTGGTTACTTTTAGTATACTTTTGGAGTGTTTGTATTAATATATTGGATAACGTTTATTAATCGGTTTGCTCGATGGAAATTCTGCTTTCGACGCGAAACAGCGTTACGACTCCGTACATAAACGTTTTCGATTAGATATAGATCAGTATATATAGATATAGATATAGGTATAGTCAGCATTGATAAACATCACCATAGTTTGAAATACATTTCATATAACAGTAATAGCAGGACAAATACAATGTTTCCTTTTCTCTTCAATTGTTTGCAACAATCGCCGAGTTGCGTGTATAAATATGTATATGTATAGGTAGTTGATAGGTGTAGCAAATAGCATTGTATAAATATTATAGACTTCATCATTTTGATTAAAATGTGTATAAATGTGTGTTACTTAAGCAACGTTGCACGTTCGTAGCAAGCCTTCAGTCAGTCGTTTATTTCATTTTCCACAGGGCATCCAATTCGTTCAATGGATCCTTGGTCTCCTGCTGCTCCTTGGCCGTCACCTGAGGTGCCATTTTCATCTGATATGAGGTTATGATGCCACCTACAATTGGATATGTATTGAATAGTTATATATGTACATATATTTAGAGCATAGGCCGATCCATACGCTTGTTTAGCACTTCGTGGGCGTGGCTCAAGACAATCTGCATGGATTGCTCCAGGATAGCAGCATCCCGCAGCGAATTTTGGCGCTGCATACAAATGCGGGTCCACACATCGACCACATCTGATGAAATAGTTCAAAATGGCATAAGTCATGCGATTAATGTTGAAGTCACACATTTGTATACTCACTTATCAAAATAGGTCGCTTGTTTTGTGTGCCCATCAGGGCACAAATCGCTATAGCCAGTAGCTCAGAGCGTTCCGAGCCCGTTAAGCAGTTCAGAATGAGCGGAGATGTGGGTGTGTTGGCATCCAGGCAGCGTTCCTGATGCGTATGCAATGCATTCTTAGCTATGCCCAACAGTTGAGTGGGCGAACTGAAACAATGAAATGGAAATGGATGATATATGACATTTGATTATATATGAAGGAATTTGATTTGGTTACGCTTTGGTCCATTGATTGAGCTGCAGCAGGGATAAGTCAAGCACAGCATCGGCGCCGTGCATTGATAGCTTTAGCTGGTATTCCGTACAGTGGCTCAGCTGCTGTATCTTAATGCAGTTCACTGTGTAGTCATCATAGTGTGCAGCCTGATTAAGCAGCTGTGGCCAATAAGGATCAAAGAGCTGAATGGGCAAAAGTTATCGAATTAAGCGATATATATATATATATATATTGATAAGCTTACCTCATTGGTGGTGTGCAAGCAGAGCACAGTACGCGACTTTTCGGACCAAATCATGGACCAGAAATCGTTAATGGTATTCGCTTGCGGTGTTTGGGATACAATAAAGTTGGGACAGCCGGCGCTGAGGCTCTGAGAAGAGAGTTTTAAGTTTGAATACAAGTCAAATATATATTGAGTAATTAGTCTGATTTGGCTCTTTCGCACCTTCATGTAAGCCGCATTGATATAGTCATCCGTTTGCTTGTCCAGCTTGACACGCGCATGATCGTACGGCAGACAGTCGAGGGAGCGATTCTTCTCGGGAAAGAGCTTAGCTATGGTTGTCGTTCGTTTCACGCTCGCATCCTTCTCCAGCTTTTGCTGCAGCTCGAGCCATTTGCTGCTCAGCTGCGTGTTGCCGTTCAGCATCTTGACGTGCAGATTCTCAACGAGCTTCTCATAGCTCTCCACCTCCTTGTGGAAGTATTTCAGCGTCTTATCATCCCCAAACGGATCACAGACACGCATTTGGAATGTTATTAGGCTGTGTCCATTGGCTGGCTGTTGCTTCTCGCTGACGGAATGTGTTAGGGACACCGAGTCCCAGTCAAAATTATCCAAAGAACTCAACTCGGAGTTGACCGAAAGATTGTCAATACTATTTTTGCGCAGCGCCACGATTGAAGCTGGCACAGCTACGGGCGAAAGTCCAGCTGTGGTGAGAGCATCAACAGTTGCTGTTGCTGCCGTGGCATCATCTGTGGAGCCAACCACTGAGGCCGGCGGTGTGGGACTCGTCACGATTTGCGGCTGCAGCAGCGGCAGCGGCACAGCGCCAGCGTCACTATCCAAATCCAGATCGCTCAGCAAATCCACATTGCTAGCATCAGCTGTTGTGGGCTTTGTTGCCGTTTGCAGTGCGGACGAGGCATAAGGAGCACTGCTCGTGGTCGTCTGGGTGCTGGCTATGCTGCTGCCGCCGCTCTGCATATAAATTGATGACTTTGTATCGTTGGCGCTTGCGGCAGCTGCTACAGCTGGTTGCGGCTGCTGCGGTTGCTGTTGCGGCTGCTGCTGTTGCTGCTGTTGTGGTGTGGTTGCACCACCGGTTGAGTGATAGCCGTAAGGTGGCGTATAATAGTTGTTGCCCACAGCCTCAGCTGGTTGCGCTGGCGCCTGGGCCTCATTCGTTGCCTTTGCATGCGAAACAATGGGCGACTGTTTAGAAGAAAGTCTCAATTAGTCGAGGTTTATTTTTAGATATTTACTTTTACTCACATCGAAGCCGGTGGCCAGGCTGCTCCGACTGGCTTGGTCCGAGTCTGTGGTGCCCACCACAGCCGCCTGCTGTCCACTCTGCGTGAACTGGCCATGGCCATGCGTGGCCTTCGGAATGCTGTTGTTGTCGTGCTGATAGCCGCTGCTGTATTCATATGCGCCCGTTTGCGGATTAAAGCTGTAGCCGGGATGGTTGGAGTAGCTCAAATAGTTGTTCGCCTCCATGCCGCCCACTGGATGCTGTGGTGCGGCTGCTGTTGCCTGTGAGGGATACAGCACAGGCTGTGCTGGCGACGTCGACTGCTGCGCTGTCTGCTGTAGCCCATAGCTGCTCGACTGGCTCTGCAGTGCCGCCGGATAAGCGCCGGGCAAGCTTTGCGACTGCTGAGTCGCTGGTGGATAACTGGCTGCAGGCTGCGGTGTCAGGGACTGTGCATAGTTGGTCTGTGGATAACTGCTCGGCTGTGCTTGCAGATAAGCTTGCTGAGCATAGCCTGGATACATTTGTTGCTGCTGCGTAGCAGTCGGGTAAGCTGGCTGCTGCTGCGTAGCAGTCGGATAAGCTGGCTGCTGCTGCGTAGCAGTCGGATAAGCTGGCTGCTGCTGCGTAGCAGTCGGATAAGCTGGCTGCTGCTGAGCATAGCCCACTGGCTGCGGCTGTGGCTTGGGCTCGTTGGGCGGCGCGGATGTGGCCACATAGAGCGGCTGCTGATAGCTGTACTCTCCTGGATAATTGTAGCCGTAGGGCAATTGCGATGGCTGGCCGTAGGAGGCCACTGGCTCCTGCTGCTGCGGCTGCTGCATGCTGAGCTGTGCCATGGCGCTGTGCAGCGATTGGGAGTTGGGCGAGGCCTGCGCCTTGTAGGCGGGCGGCGCAATGTGCTGCTGTTGCTGCTGATACATGGGATTGGTGTAGCCCGCGGCATTCGGATCGAAGTATTGCTGATGCTGCAGGCTGTACGGCGGCGGCGGCTCGTTGGGCGGCGGTGCGCTGGCGTAGGCCGAGCAGGCAGCCTGTGTCGGATTCTCGGAGCCCACGGGCACTGGACGCACCGTGGGCACATAGGGCGTGGCATCGAGTGGGCCTGCAACAGCGGCCAAGCTGCCTTGCTTAGCCTTCAGATAGTCGCGCAGCTTTGGCGCCCCGCTGGACGGGGTGTGGGGCGTGTGGGGTATGGCTTCAGGCTTGCTGGGAGCTGGTGCCTTGACGCTCTGCAGGCGCTGCTGCCGCTCCTCGGACTGCACGTCGCGGGCGGACTTGAAGCGCGTCAGGAGCTTTTGCACATTGCCCGCCAGCTTCTTATAGAACTCCAGGCCCTTGGCCGACTTGGCCAGCAGATCCTCGTAGACGTCATAGGACGCAGCCAGGGAGCTGTAGAAATGCTCGCGCTTCTGCTTAACATCCTGCAGCGTCTTCAGCACAGGCGCCGCACGCGCATACGCCTCGGTGAGGGCCTGCAGTATGTTCTGCTGGGCGAGCAGATTCTGGTCGAGCAGCTGGGTGAGCCGATCGTGCTTGGCCAGCTCCGTGGCGAACAGCGCCTGCAGACCCTCCTGCCCGCCATGGGCAATCACCTTGGTCGTGATGTCGTCCTCGTTGATGGCAATGCGCAGGTCCGCATGGAACTGGGCGCGTTGCGCCTTCATCTCGTTCACCTTGTTCACAATCAGCTTGACATCTTTAAAGATCTCTGTGGTGTTCAGCTCCGAGCTGAGCTTCGGCATCAGCTGCTGTATCTCCTGGAGCGGACGTGCCAATATCTTCAGGTTGTTCACATGCAAGCTCATCGCCTTGCGCAGCGTGTTGTTCGACTCGCCGGCCCGGGCGTGCGCTTCGCTGTATTTCTGGAATTCGCGCGTGAGTTCCGTGATGTGGGCATTGGGCGTACGCTGTACGCCGCTGGCCGTTTGGAATTCTCGTTCCGCCTGCGCCTCGGCCTCCAGCATGTGCGTCAGCTCGCCCAGATTGGTCTCCACGTCGGCCGTAATCTCTGCCAGCTGCGACATGGCCTCGATCAGATCACTGATCGCCGTCTTGTTGGCGTGCAATGCAGCGCAGCGATCGACAATGCCCTGGGGCAGCTTGTTGGCCTGCTCCTCGTTGATGTTGAGATTGTCGAGAGTCAGTGAACTCATGTAGCTATCCAGCTGTGTGTCTTTCTCCTCGAGCAAGGCGCCGTATTTGCGCAGCACTTTCGCCTTCTCCTCGCTGTACATGGAGCTGGCTTCGTGCGCCTTCATCGGCACCAGCCGGGCAAATATGTCGGCGCCAGCGACTTCCTCATCGGTGACGGAGAAGCCAATGCCATTGACCAGATTGGCGCCCTGAACGGCGGCAATGGTGGACAGCTCGGGCACCGCCTCGTGGTAGATGAATTCGTTTTCGTTTTTGGCATTCTTGCGCTTGCCCTCGACCACGTCGGCGGTGAAGCTGAGCGATTCGTTGATTTCCTTTTGATCTGGCAGCCCCTTGGACTCCTTCCGAGCCTCCTCCAGCTTGTCCCAGGCGGCCTAAAGCTCAAATGGATGTCAAAGATTCTTCAATTTGTATTGAATGTTGCTCTCACCTGGTAGAGCGTCAGACGTTCGCCCATTTTGCGCTGCTCCTCGGCCTGCTGGCCGCGATACAAGTACAGGATGCAGTGGAGATAGTTGATCTTGAATCTGACATATTTCTTCCAGAGCTTATAGACGGAGCTCTCGATGACCTGGGCGATGGGTCCGTCGTCGCCGCCCGTGAGCAGCGCCGCCAAGGCAGCGCCATAGTAGACGACAATTTGGGCCGTCACCTTGGCTACAATGTGCGGCTTGCGATTGTCAATTAGCGACTTCTCGAGTATGCACTCCTGTGCCTGGGCCAGGCTCACCTGCTGCTGGAAGAGCAGCAGCTCGCTGGTCATGAAGTCAGAGCCGCTATTCACGTTCGCATAGCGCTCCCTCAGCTCATTGTAGGCCCAGGCAGCGGCCTGAAAAGGTATATATTAATATGTGTATTGTATATAGCTAGCTAGCTAGCTAGCTGACTCACCTGGAAGTGGGTGCAGGCCATCTTCATGCCATCGATGTCGCCGCGCGTCACCGAGGCGCCCGACTGTGTGTGGGCAGCGGCAATGTTGAAGAGTACGGCAGCGCGCTCAAAGCGCATGTCGCTCACCTCGTGCACGGCATTGTGATAGAGATCCTTCCAGGTGAACGTGAAGATGCTGCGCTCCGAGAGCTGCGGGAAGCGATTCTGCAGCGCGTGCAGCTGGCAATAGTAGCGCTTCATAATGGCAGCTCCGTCTTTGGTGGTGCGCATGGCCTGATTGCGCAGAGTTTCCAACGCGTGAACCTCTTTCGAGAAGGCCTCCGGATCTTCATGGTAGAACTCTGCTATGTACTAGAGAGGAGAGAAAGTGAGAGAGATAGATAGATAGATAGTGTGTGTGTGTGTGTGTGTGTGAGTGGGAGAGCGAACAAAGGCTGTTTGTTTGTTTTGGTTTCTTATTGTTGCTAATTAAGCAAATCAACTGTTCCGATGAGTCAGTCCCTCCAGCCCCACCCCTTCCCTCTCCCATCAACCTCCTCCCCCAATATTTGTTAAGTTCGTCGACCGTCGGCTGGCTTACCTTTTTTAGGGGCGCAAAAGAGGTGCCTTCCGGGCTAGATTTGAGTGCAAACCATAGCATGTGCAGTCGTGGCACGGCCTCCATTGTGTTTTCTTGCTTTTATTATGGCTAATTTGCTAATTTCGAAATTTTTCTCCCCCGAATTTACAACAGAAAAATTGCACTGCAAGTGCAGTGTGGCCGTAGTTGGAAAGTGTATGAAATCTCAAAAAAAATGCACAATAAAAATACCAATACTAAACGAAGCTGAACGAAATGTATAAGAGTCGTCGCTCAGTGGTTGTTGTCTTTGCTATGCTGGCATAAATAAGCAATTAGTGAGTGGCCATCATAAATACTGCAAACAATGGGCATGTCACGGCTACACTCGTTCAGTTGCGGCAGGGTTGTTGTCTAGGCTGCAGTAGTGTGCACACCAGACGTTAGAGGTCGCTTTGGAATTATTTAAAAACTTAAATAATTTTGTTGCCATTGTTTTTATTAAAGTATCCAAAGGGAATTTCTTTTGCAGTATACTCTTCTCAGTGACCTGCATTCGCATACTGAACGCGGCTAATCCGATTGGTAAACTGAAATAAGTAAAAATAATACGCAAAACTAAATTACGGCTGTCCGGCGCATAAATGAAAATTTACATTTTTCCTAGCGGCCAGCGTTGACAGCAAAAGAGACAACAAAAGCGGCGACAAATGGCCAACTCACCGACTATGAGGGATGGGCTGAAGGACGCAAGGATAAGCAGCGACACTGGGCGAACAAAAGGCTAGTTGAGCCTTTCCTCTGCGCAATAAAAAAAAAAACTCTTCTAGTTAATTTAATTATTTATATGACATTTTTGCGCTGTTGTTGTTGTTGCTCTTAAAAATATTTTTAGCACTTCCTGTGCAAAATTCTAACCGCAAGAACAACAAAAAAGGCGGAAAAATAACAGCAAATGCCAAAAGAATGCAGGAGGAGGGAAAGAGACAGAGAGAGAGAGAGAGAGCGACAGGCAGTTGGCCAACTATGCACTTCCTGTCATTGTCTACGTTCACCTCTCTCTCTCTCTCTTTCACTCACTCTCCACTGCACCGCACTCTAGCGACTGTTTTGCGAAAAGCCGAAACGTTGTTGTTAACATTTCCGCTGCTGCTGCTGCTGCTGTTGTTGTTGTTGTTGTTGTTGTTGGTGCCCACATAATTCGCATGGCTAACAACTGCGCAAGAAGAATTTGTTGCGAAATTATTATGAAACATTTACAATTTGCACATGGCAAGCGTTTCACATTTTCATTCTTATTTTAATACACTGCCAAAGGGCTGTATGCTAAATATGCCATTAAACAAGTCATATAAGTAATAAATTTCATATTTTAGCTCGTTGTGGATCTTGTCAGTGTGGAACATAAGTAATTTCCTTGCTCATGCTTTTGTTGTTGCCCACTGCAGCCTGCAGGCTGCAGCATGGAGCGAGAGCGCACACTTTGTGGATGCTAGTTTGTATGCCCATTTCGTTTACTCCAATGATCTTAAGATTTTTGATCCCGTTACATATGTGGAACTCAAATGGAGTGAGAGTAGAAAGTTCTAGAATTTAGTCTGTGAGCGTCAACTTGTAAGATCGGTCGTCTCTTTGTGCGTGAGTGAATTAAATCGAGTTTTGCATATAATTAAATGTGTTTTAATATAATAAGTGTGCTAAACGGGTTTCGTTTGCGTATATAGCAATATATAGCCAATCAATTTAAGCATGCAAGCATGTTTAAGCCTTTTTTTTCTTGTGCATACTTTTTTTCGTTGTGAAATTCAAATTTGTGCTTAGTGTCAATAAGAGTGAGAGAGTGCGGGATAGACAAAGCAAGTGAGTAAAATAAATTACCGTTTTAACTGTTAGGTCCTTTTTTGCTTTTTAATACGTTTGCAGAGGCTATTATTTTTTACGACGCAATACGCGAGGCATAAGAAGAGTAAAATATGATTGACTTATAGTCGAATTAATGTATAATATATAATTTAAAAATTTGCTTGCTTATAAGCTTTTCTAAGCTATAAGGGTATTTCGTACTCGGCGTGCCGCTTGTAGGCGCTATTTTTAGTTCTTGTTGTTCTTTTTTCGAATGCACTTAAAAGTCAAGCTGAAGTTTTTGCATTGTTGCGCGTGTGGCTCTGCTTGAGCATGTGTCTGTGTGTGTGTGTGTGTGTGTGTGTGTGAGTGAGTGCGTGGCTGCCAAAAAGTCTGTCAAAATGTTTATTGCGTTGTCATGCGGCAAATGGCAATTAAGTATGTGTGTGTGTGTGTTTGTGACCTCTTTTCTTCATGAATAAATATCACTCTCTTGAGCAAGATTTTATGCGCTCTTAAGGATATTTTGAACAGAGCCGAGGGCTTTTCTCTCTTCTTAAAACTTTGAAAAATTCCCTTTTGCTTGGATTGAGCTAATCAAATAAAGCAAGATTCTATGCGCTCTTAAGGGATATTTTAAATACTGCTGAGGGCTTTTCTCTCTTCTTTAAACTTTTAAAATTCCCTTTTGCTTGGATGGAGTCAATCAAATAAAGAGCCGAGGGCTTCTCTCTTTCTTAAACTTTGAAAATTCCCTTTGCTTAGATTAAATAAAAGATCCAATGCGCTCTTGGGCGTGCTAGGGGTTTTCTCTCTTGAGTTAACTTTTAAAAATTCCCTTTGCTTGGCTTTGCGCTTGCTTTAGTACTTAAAGCAGTCAAATAAACAGATTGTGAGCGCATCATTGATTAGGTGAGTAAATGCTAAAATACCGCACACATAAATCCGAAAGTAAAACTCATTAAACTTATCACTTAATGCTGAAAACAAAATGGCACCGTCATAAAAAATACAACAATAAACATTACTCATAAGCCCACCGACTGGACACAATGCGCATTGCATGTGAGGGCAATTAAAAACAAAAAAGGAAAAAAAAGAAATGGAAAAGAAAGCAAGCACAAAATGGCCGTTAAATTTGAAATGGGCTCAAACACATACATGAGTGCTTGCATGTGTGTGCGTGTGCACGTGTGTGTAAGTAAAGCCAAGAGCAAAGATAAACAGCGACTAAACAGGGACTAAAAACAAAGCCAAACAAACCGAAGAACCGCAGCAAGGGACAGGGGAAAGGACACAAACTTGTGCTGGGTACATAAAATCTACGCGCGGCCCCCAAATTAATACGAATTTATGACAATTTCAAATGCATTTTCAACGTTTGCCCCTTACCCCCTCCACTCCCCTGAGCCATAAAAATTTTTATGCCAAAAGTAAAAAAAAAAAAAAAAACAAAACACGCGCGAATTTCTTTGCAAAAACATTTTATGTGCTGCCTGCCACGCCTACTATATATATATATATATATCTCTGGCATGTGTTTGATTCGAAGTTCCGTCTTGTTGTTTGACCAATTTTATGACCCGCAAGCAGCCGCCCATTTTGTAGGCTTTTGTCTTACGAGCTTCGGCTGCTCAGCCTGCTTCAGCCTTGCCCGCACTCACTTATTCTTATAATTTTATGACTACTGACAATGCCATTTCCATTTCCATTTCGCTGGCACGTTCCATGTTCCTCGTCCGACTTTATGCACTTTATGCACAATAATAAATAAATTCGCATTAAATTCTTTCGTACGCTGCTCTGAGTATCAGCCCAGTCGAAGCATTTGCGTAACTCATAAATACTTTTAATGATCTGAACGTTTTGATTTTGGCATTTTTATTAATTTGTCACAGCTTGTCGCGGCTGTCGAGGGGCCTGGGCGTGGGCGTGGCAGCGCTATATGACTGGCTAATTTGTTGCCCACTTATATATATAGCCTACTATAATGTTAATTGTCCATTGGCATTCTATTGCATAGCATAAATCCAAAAAGGATTGCCCAGACTCAAAATGGATCGTTAAAAGGGGATGTCCTGCAACAGGCTTAGCATTTTGCTAATGATTTAATGAAGAGATTTCAGTATTATCATTCAAAGCAGTTGAAATATTATAAAATTAAATTTAATTTTCCAATTTATCTTTTAAATCTTCAATGTAGATATTCCAATATATACAGCACCTATCATTATTTTTAAAAGATATTATAAATGATTTTCATTATGAATTATATTTTTGTATTAGTATAAACTAAATTTTTTATTTAAAAATATATCTCAAATTATTTAGATATTTTTTTATTACCAAAATAATATTTTTTATTTAGAATTCTATCCTCTTCCATTCTCAATTCATTAAACTCCACTTATAAAGTCTGTACATATTAAAAACAAATTTTTTAATATTCCAGTTGAATTCAATTCACGAATTTCCATCAAATACCTTAAATGACTCAAGCTGTTAAAAAAGAGGAACGCAAATGCAAAGGACAATTGACAGGCGTCGAAAACATTTGCGTTTTTTCCTTACATTTTCTTCTTCTTCTCTTGTTTTTTTTTTTAAATGTGCAACGGAAAATTTCTTCATGTTTTCCAACTTGTCAATTGAAGGCATTTTAATAGCATCGTGATTTTTTGCAAAAAAGTATAAAAATTAAGTATATAAAAATAGACGTTGGGTGTAAGGCCTTGACGTGCAGATACCCTTTCTCGACAAGCAATATTATATTATATATGTTTATACAGTTAGCTATATTCGCCCTTGTTCTTTTAGTCTCTGAGCCTCACATACAGAGAAAATTGGCTGATATTGCTGATTGAAATACAGCAGTTAGTCGCATTTGCCCACTTCCATCTATTACGGGGTATCAAGGAAACAAAAGTGAAAGAAAACTTGTCCAGGCTTCACTCAGTCACAAGCAGTAAAAACATTTTGCTGCACATTTCGCTGTCTGGCCAAGAAAATGTTCGAGCTTAACTTGTTTTCACCGACTATCGTTGAATGATGGCGGACGTTGAGCAGGCGCTGAGTTGGGGGGCCTTGTTTTTGTGTCTTGTGTTCGGTAGATTTTTCGCTGTGGATGTCAATTGATGCGCATTTCGTGATAATTTTCTTGTTTTCCGCATTAGTGCGTTGTCTGCGTAAAGATTCAGCACGGCAGAGGCATGCTCAACTCATTCGAAAATCAATTCTAGTCTATAAACCGCTTAAGCAGGAGTATAGGAGGCGAGAGTAGGGGAAGTTAGTTAAGTAAGACTTGAGTTCTGTTTGTCCTTGAAAGCCTCTTTGTCAGCTCTAACTATTAGTGAATTGTGTATAGAGTATTAGACAGTCGCTTACAGCCTTCTTTTAATACTAGGCTTTTGTGCTGCATTTGAGAAATGTTTTGCAATAAAAGTTTCAATTAAAATTCAATAGTTTTAGAAAGCTTTAAGTTAAAAATTAAATAAAATGTCATTTTTTATTACTGCATGAAAATAATTATTAATAAGCGGAGAGAAATTGTAGAAGTTGAAGCTCTCTTTGCAAGAGCTTTGTGGAAAATAAAACTATGTATACAATATATCAAGAGTTTTCAACATGGAAGTCTGCGCTCATCTTGCTATATGCTTGATAAAGTTTCGTATCAGTGCTGTGAGACAATCTCGCAGTTTAATATAATTTGTTAGATGGCAGACGAAATTCAAGTGCATAAACTGTGCACAATTCAATTATGAAAGTTAATTTCGCAACTTGCAGATCGACTTTTAAAGTCAAGCAAACTTTGTTAGCTGCCGCCAAAAGTCGAGACGGCGATAGCGACAGCGACTCAAGCGACACACAATTGAGTAAAATATAAACAAAAACATAGACACTACAGAGAAGGAGAGCAAGGGAGAGAGAGGGAAAGAGAGAGAGAGAGAGAGAGAGAGAGAGAGACAGACAAGTTGAAGCTGCAGAAATTGGCATACAAAGAATAATTTAGTTTTGGCAGCCGCAACTAATTGAAAGGTATTTGTTTAGCGACTGCAGTTGGGTTTGCCTGCTGCGTGGAAATCAAATTAGAGGCGGAAAAGCGAAAAAGCCGCAAGAGTCACACACACACACACACACACACACACACAGAGATAGACCCCTGTGTGAGTTTTGCTGATGTCTTCGTCGCGACAATTTTCGCATATTTGTTTTGCTAATTGGATTAATTCTGTGATAATATTGAAGCCAACTTTGTCTTCGGCTTTAATATTATTATTCAGCTGAAGTCACATGGAGACGCCAACTATAAATAGCTACATGGAACTGTCGATATAAGAGCCTTAACATAATGCGCTGTAAAGTAGGCAATGATTTTTTCTATTGAAGTTGCGCATGCGTAGGGGGAGCAAAGGATGAAGATAAGTTGCGATGGAAGTGGGGTTTGGTTTGATTTGTTTAGCAGAATGCTTATAGAGGCAACAAATTATTATTAATTTCTTATTTTAAAGCTATGATCTTTAGCTTTTGCTTTAATAATAATTTTTATCTTATATAAATTGTACTTAAATTATTAAACAATAGTCTAATCAAGTTTAAATGCAATTTTAATGCATTTGCAGCTTTAATATTTCCCTCTCTTTGATCAAAACTCATTTATTTACACTCCACGCCAGTTGCCGTCTTTCTTTCAATTTATTACAGCGTCACCAATTCGCTCATAACATAATTTCGAATACTACTCTACCTATACATAAACCTATCTATGTATATGCCTTACAGAGCAAGCTAACATATTTGCTGCTGTTCAACAAATTGTTATCACGACTCTTCGGGCCAAAATGTCGACGACATTAATTAGCCAATGTGTCGATGGAATGCACAGATAAACAACTAGCATTCATTGTCTGAGTTGCTGCTTCCCTCCAACCAACTTTATGCTGCCCTTTGCACACACTCCCCTCTCTATTGCTCTGCACCCCACTGCTCGCTCTGCCGACTAGCACACATTTTCGGTTTCAATTGAACTTTTGTCTGGTTTGGCAATTTTTTTCTTTTTTTTTTAGCTTGGTTTTTGTCGCGTCTCGTTAAATGCGTGGAAATGCAGTTGGAATTGCAGCTGCAGCTTCAGCTGTTGACGGCAGGGGAGGAGGTGTAGAGAGGGATCGGCAGGGAACGTCGTGTGGTGGGTGCAGCGGTTTTAGGGGACGATTGCGTGGTTTCATGAAATGGATGCGTTAATTTGATAAAGCAGCTTTAGGGCACTTTTGTGCATGGAGCATTGCGAGCAAGGATTGCTTTCTATAACAAAACTCGCTGCGCTAATTAGAGAGCAAAATGATGTTAGAAACGGGGAATGCGAGTGGGCTAAGTGTGTAGAGAGGCATGTAGTACAGATGCGCACGGATTCGTGCGGCTGCATTGATGAACTAGATATTTGTGGGAATGATGCCATGGTATTGCCGAGGATTTGTAGTAATAATAAAAGGAATACATATATATAAATATATTTAAATATAGAAATATAGCCATAAATATACAAAAAGTAAGCTTTAATTTCTGTTCAAATAAAAGCAAAATAAATACAAATTTATTTCGGGCACACAAAGTACGTTTTCAGCTCATTTTAATACCCGAATCCAGGTACATTTAAGCCAATAAGCAGTTCAAGATTAAATGTTATACAAATAAAATAAAATAAATAAATATCGTATGTGTGAGAGAGAGAGAGCCAAGTCAATTTCATAAAAGCTGCTTTTATTATGGCAGCAGCCCAAGCAGCTGGCACAGAATGCGGATGGGGATGGGGTCCATGTAACTGCATTAAAAATTACGTATGAGTAATAAGATGGAAGAGGAAGAAGGAGGAGGAGAGAAAAAATACTTTCGTCTGTATAAATGTATAAATAGAAATTGCAAGAAAACATTTGCTTGGGCGTAGAGCGGCAGTCGCAAATGGCATTATGATGGGGCGGCAGACGCTGTCATGTAGGGGGCGTGGTTTGGCGGCGCCTCAGGGTAGGCTACAAAGACAAAAAGAAAACAAGCAAGTTAGAAATATGTTTGCAAAGAGTGTTTAGCTCAGAGATACCCTGTAGAAAGTAAGTGATGAAGAGGGAAATTATTATAATATTTGATTATTATTATATATTATTAGTTGTTAATTTATTAAAATAATATAAAATAATTTATATAATTTTTTATATTTTCTATAATAATTACATAAACATTTGTACACATTTTTCTATTCTTTAAACTTATACTAAAGAAGGATTAGGTTTATATTTAGTCATATCTATTTCTTCAGATTAGTGCGCTTTAGTGGGTATTGCAATGCAGACCAGACTAGAGAATTTGACTTTATTGGAGTGCGGCTAGCAACAACTCAAAAATTGAGCACGAGACTGCGAATGTGACTGCTACAATGAATGGAAATGCCAAGCCAAGGCAGTAGCAGTAGCAGCAGCAGCAGCAGCGACAGCGCATGTAATAAATATAAAGATTTGCAAAGCGGAAAATTGTGCGCTTTTTTTCGGGGTCTCTGCCCACTCAACACTTCCGCCCAGTGCTTGTTTTTCTGATGTACACAGCGAGAAATTAAGCAGGCAATGTGAGAATATGAAATATGAAATGATTTGATAAGAAAAGAAGAGAGAGAGAGAGAGAGAGAGAGAGAGAAACAGAGGAAAGGAAAGATAAATAAATCTATTATTTTACATATATTTTTTTTTATTTTAAATATTCTAAAATTTGGGTAGTGTCTTTTGTTTTTCCCACTTAACAAAAAACACATAATATATTGATGACGCGTTGTCTGATTTACAAGAAGAAAAGGACGAAAAAAAATTTTTATAAAAAAGAAATAAGAATAAATATTAAAAGAACGTTAGAAATGTATACAAAGCTGTATGAATCAGCGAGAGGGAAGTCAAGAGAGATGTGCGTTGGCGACGCTGGGCGACGTTTGCCAAAAGAATTTTTAGTAGCTGCAAACGCGGCGTATGCGCAACATGCAAGCTGCAATGCAATATATATCTTTCTATATATATATATATATATATATATATATATATATATATATATATATATATATATATATATACATATTCATATATGTGAGTGTGTTTGCGTGTAAGAGCATGCAAAATTATAGCGTTTGTAAGCGTATTTCCGCTCTTATGACACGCAGACGGCGACGCAGCAGGGGAAGTTGATGTGAAAAAATCTCAACGGGAGGATTCGTCGTTTTGTGTTTATAGAAATTGCAACAGAGACGCGCGGCAGACGACGCGACGTTGTCGTCATCATCGTCTTTGCTTATCGACAAACGAGGACAATATATTCCCATACGAGATGCTCATTATGATGATGACGATGATGATGATAGTCATGTTACTATAGCCAAGAGGAGTGCGTCTACGTCGACGTCTTTCAACTCCGACAATTGCTATTATTGCTCAAGTGTAATGCCAACAATAAAGTAGCTGTTCATATCTACGCCATTTGCCATGCAATATTGTTTAAGCACACGGCGGGAGCTACATGCTGAACATAGAGGAAGATAGGAAGAGCGAGAGCGATAGAGGGAGAGAGAGAGAGAGAGAGAGAGAGGGAGTCAGGCAGTCAGGCAAGCAGTTGGCAATTTAAATGTACATTAAAAATATAAATAAAATGTTGAGCCTAGCTGCTTGGCAGCTTATAGAGTGAGCGCTATATACGCGACTTGAGCAGCACTGCATAGCGATTTAATCATGAGCCCAGAAATGTGCAATAAAATATTTAAGCGCTGCCGTAAACTGTAGGCTCCACGAGAGTGGATTGAGAGCAAAGCAATGCATTGGATAATGAAATGGAATTGTTTATCTGTATATGTATCTAGAGCTGTATTTGTATTTGTCTATTGTGTATTTATATATATTTAAATGATATTTACATACGTAATTATCATCTATATCTTTATCTATATATGTCTCAGAGTTAATATCAAAAGTCTCCTGCTCACCCGCAAATTGTCTGTTTATTAAACATGAAATCACTTCAGCACAAGTATTTAATTAAATATTTGACGCTCTCTGTGTGCAAGGGCAAAAGGCAATTTTCCACTGATTTTCGGTTGCATTGTTGTGCGCAAATTCCCCAGCAACACCTTGAGTTTTGTCCGAGGAAAGCCACAAAAATGTGCAAAATCAATGAGTTGCATATTCCAGTGAATGCCAACGGACAGTTGAGCTCTGCTTTGCTCAGCTCAGTTTGAGCAGTCAAAAGACAAGAGCGAAGCAGCGTTAAGTATCGTTATTCTATATCCAGTGTGCTGTAGATGCACTTGCGGTTGCCGTTGCAACTAAATTTCCAGTTCATTTATTAAAGTTGCTGTAGAGTTTGCCATCAAAAGTCTAATCATGCCGGATTTGTGGTTATCTATAGCCAGGGCTTACATGTGTTTGCGTGTGCTCTCTCTCTCTCTCTATGTATTTTGTAGATACAAAAACTCAACAGAGCTAACATAACATAAATAAACAAAATGCCACAAAGTGTGGATGCCAAAAAGGACGTGCAGAGGACCTGCCATGTTTGCTGAGATAGCTACAGCACCAGCTACAGCTCCTGCTCATGTATAAATTTATCTATGTATATCTAAGTGTGTGATGGCATTCAATAACATGTCAATATGGATATGTAATTTGACCATTTACTTTACGAATTTCAACATAAATATGAATGGAATTTTTGGGGTAGAGCTCTCGCCAAAAATTTATTATGTTTATATTGCATAATTCAAATAGACACCGAAGTGTTGAAATTCAAGCGCATTTTTCGCATTTACATTGCTCGCATTTTGCATTCTGCATTTCGCATTTCTCATTTCGCAACTGAACTAATTCCCATTGATTTTGTGGGTTGCTTAGAACTGCAATAATTTATTCGGCTTAATTACAGATTTATTTCGAATTGCAGCATCAATGAGCACTTTGATCAATTTTCATAGCAGCTAAAATAAATATTATTTTGTTGCTAAAAATGCTAAATGTGGGAAGTGCTAAAGGTTCAGCCTGTTATATACATTTCCGCAAAAACATTGTACCCTTTTCAATGGGTTCAGGGTATAAAAAGGCAGCCCCAGGCTATGCAGCATGCCAAGTGAATGATACCCATTGCTATAGCTACGTTATAAGAAAGAAATAAGCAATAGTCGGCGGTCGGGTGTGTAGACTGAAAGTTACACTTGACGTAAGAGATAGACGAAGGGAGAGTCACATAAGAGATAGACGAAGGGAGAGTCACATAAGAGATAGACGAAGGGAGAGTCACATAAGAGATGGACGTAAGAGATGGACGTAAGAGATGGACGTAAGAGATGGACGTAAGAGATGGACGTAAGAGATGGACGTAAGAGATGGACGTAAGAGATGGACGTAAGAGATGGACGTAAGAGATGGACGTAAGAGATGGACGTAAGAGATGGACGTAAGAGATGGACGTAAGAGATGGACGTAAGCGATTGACGTAAGAGATTGACGTAAGCTATTGACGTAAGCGATTGACGTAAGCGATTGATGTAAGAGAGTGACGTAAAAGAGTGGCGTAAGAGATTGATGATAGAGCTCCTGATCTGACTCAACTGTTTGCTGTCTTCTGATTCTGCCAATTGCCTCTAGCTGAGTTTTGGCTCTGGCTCTGGCTCTGGCTCTGGCTCTGGCTCTGGCTCTGGCTCTACTTTTGCCTGGGGATCTTCTTCTAGCTCCGCTTCTTCCTGAGTTTTGGCTCAACTCTGCCTCTCCCAATGGCTGCGCATTTGCGAATCTAGACAGCAACCGATCATAAGGAAAGGCGACACTCCGCTCTTACAGCTGCCTGGGGAACTGCTTATGGCTCCGCCTCTGCCTGGGGATCTGCTTCTGACTCTGCATTTGGCTGAGTTTTGACTCAGCTCTGTCTGAGGATCTGCCTCTAGCTGAGTTTTGCCTGGGATCTGCTTCTGGCTCTGCCTTTGGCTGAGTTTTGGCTCTGCTTCTGCCTGGAGATCTGCTTCTGGCTCTAGTGCCTCTGGCTGAGTTTTGGCTCAACTCTGCCTCTGCCTCTGGTTCTGCATTTGGCTGAGTTTTGGCTCTGCTTCTGCCTTGGGATCTGCTTTTGGCTGAGTTTTGTCTCATCTCCGCCTCTGCCTGGGGATCTGCTTCTGGCTCCGCATCTTTCTGGGCTTTGGCTCAACTCTGCCTCTCCCAATGGCGCAGCGTTTGAGAATCTAGAGAGCGAGCGAGTGAGCGAGCGAGCGAGCGAAAGGCGACACTTCCGCTCTTACAACTCCTAGTTCACATTCTGCTCTTAATTAACAACAAACTACAAATAGTGCTAATGACTAAACAACTGCTTAAAATTATAAATTAAACTATTACAACTCAACTTAGCCTCTACTTAATATTATTAACTAATATTAACATATTTACCACAGTCCACAGGAGAAGAGGAAGAGGAGCACTTCACAACACGACTGCCCACCATGGGCTCCCAAATGCGACTGACGCTACGCTGCTGAGGGCTCGCCTTTATATAGGGCGATCGAACCCCAAACATGTTCGATCTGAACTTTTCAAATTTTCGTTATGTTGGTCTGCTGCTCGATCAGCAAGCGAGAAGTTGCTGTTGAGAGCGGCTGTTTGAAGCATTTTCGCCTGCTTGTTAATTAAATGTTAAATGTTGCTAAATAAGAGTTAAATTGAAGACAAAAAAACACATACTTTCCACGTTATATATAATTAAGTGAATAATATGTGGCAAAAGGCCAGATTTTCACAAAAACCGAAGTCTTTTATGTTCTGAGATCGACGCGTTCAAACATACGGACAGACGGACAGGGCTAAATCGACTCGGCTTCTCTCTCTCTCTCTCTCTCTTTCTCTCTTTCTCTCTCTCTCTCTCTGAACAAGAATATATATACTATAAGTGGTCGGGCACGCATCCTTTCTAAAAAAAAATATACAAATTTTAATCAAATATTGTAACTATATAAAAAAAAATCAAAACCTTTAGGAAGCTCCCATAGTTGAGTTTTGTCTGCCATGAACAGCCGTTAGTAAGTCGTTATCAAACAGCTTTTAACTTATTTTCATATCAGAATTTTTCCTAAGAGCCACATCAGCGTTAGTTGCTGCCATGCAAGAGGGCAACTGCAGAGTACTTTGCGTGCACAACAATTAAGCCCAAAGTGACAGGGCTGACTGGAAAGGCAGTATAAAAAGGAACGATTAAAAAAGAGCTGCAAAAAACTGCACAGCGAGAGAGAGAGAGAGAGAGAGAGAGAGAGAGAGAGATAGGCAGAGAGGGAGGGCAAAAAAAAACTATGTAAGGAGCTCAGAGGTGTCGCTCAGCGCTGCGCGTTATACAAGTAATTTTATATGACCCGAATGGCCAAAAAGTCGACGGAAAGTTCGCCCAGTTTCGACCTCTTGTAATTAACTTGTGTCAACGGCGGCGTCATCAACCTTTTGGAGTCGTGGCTTTTGTTGTCCGTGGCGTCGGCTGCGCTCCTCCTTTAACGACTTTTGCATGTCACTTTGTTGCAACCGCAGTGGGGACTCGGCGGACTACGCGGTTGACGCGGCGTATGCGCAATGTGCATTCGTGCATTACGCATACGCCCAGTGCTCAGTGGATATTTCATTCTTTTTTTCTCACAGTTTCTCTTTGCACATTTCTCACTTTTCACTTTAGCTGGTGCTTAATTGAATAGAGCACAGTGTAAATCCACTTAATGACATTCGCATTTAATAACTTTGGCCGGCGTCCGTGTCAATCAGGCAATTGCCCATGCAATGCGCCATCCATGCAGCCAGCGAGCTGAACTTAACATACTTAACGGAAGAGTACATTTTTTTTTGCCAGCAATGCGAAAGAATTTAATGCTCTGCCAGATTATTGAACAGAGTATATATACATATGTATATAGTAATCGGATCTTAGGCAAGACTGGCTGAACATGAATTGATTCAATTTAATGCATTATGCATCATAATGTTAAGTGATTCCTTATCAGACTGAGTTTTAAATGTGTTTTATGGATAATTACAATATTTGCAAACATATTTCGAGCATCGTTGCTCTGTTTTATTTTTAAAATTTATAAAGAAGGGCGGCGTTAAGCTGACAGCAGCAAATGTTTATCGTTTGTTTTCCTTTCATTTTTTTTTTTTGGTATTGACTCAAAAATAAATTACTTTACATTGGCATTAATTGCGCTTGCATTAAACGTAACAAATTGTTGGCACAATCTCCACACATGTCGCTGTCAATGGGCCTTCAGAGCGCTGTCCTGCTCTAATTGTGAGTAGGATACTCTGTGTATGCATGAAAGTTAAGTAAATGTTGACATTTCAATTCGATATTTAACATGCTTTGCCACTAAACCATCAACGATAGCAGCGGCAGCGGCAGCAGCCTTGGTTGTACTTAGTCAGCGGGGTAGTATGTTGGAGTATTAATATTTGAATATAATGTTGGTTGGGTTGAAATACCTTTGATATACATTTATATAAATATGTATATATATGTATATATAAGCTGCAATTTGTGAAGAATGAGGAGGAATACAGATAAACAATTATAAAGCCATAAATACTCTCACACACACATAAATATAGATTAGATATTAACACGAATTAAACATATGAAACGCTGTAATCATTTATACAGCAAAAAAAAAAAAGATTTATAGTTTTTATGGGCGACTTAAGCGATTTGCATGTTTGCCAACTGTTTGCACTTGACCTTGGGCTGAGCCCACGCTTATGGCCGTCGTTAGACATTCATTCGAAATATATTTCGATTTAATTTTGTTAAAAACCTCTGTGCTATGACCACTGTGGGCAGACATGCAGAGCCACTAGCAGCAGCAGCAGCAGCAGCACTTGGGCCGCCTTCAGCGAATATAAAAAGTAAATCGCTAAGTAAAATTTATTTTTATGGCCAAATTTGCAACAGCTGCTGTTGGCCCAAGCCGCAAAATGGCCGCATAACATGGCAAGCAGAAGAAAAGCGAAAAGAAAATAGAAAAGCAAAAGGAAAAGGAAAACTTGGCCGCATATACTCGTAGATTCAACTAAATTGCGCATATATCAAATTGTAATAGTTTCTAACAATTTTGCGCACATTTCGCTGATTTTGCTGCGTGCGTGCAACACGTACGGGCTATAAAATCCTCATGAAATACTTCCATATGCTATAGATATATACATATATGTATCTAGATATATACATATATAGATTATTTGATTTGAAAGTTAAAAGTGGGCGAAGCATTTGGCTAAGTACTTGTATTTTTATTTAATTTTTTTCCTCTCTTTTGGCCACTGGCCAGAAGCTGCTAAAATTGGGTTCTCAACTAAATTGAAAATATAGCTGAAACAGCTGTCAAATATGTGGGAGTGTGTGTATGCGAATGTGTGTGTGCGCTCAAAGGGTTTCATTTCGAGCACTTGATTAGTCCGCAAGAAGTAGGGAAACTTTCAATTGAATTGGCAAAGGCAGCTCCTGCTCTATGAAAACTGCGTTGTAATGCCAAGAGCAAAAGGAGAAGAAAAAAATTGGAATATCATAAAAATCAGTGGAGATTCTTTTGGCCACACGCTCAGCACTTGGCTGATTGCTATTGTTGCTGAGAATATATATACATATATATATCTTACGCATATGTAGCGCTGCTGCTTAGTTACACTTGCAACAATTGCTGTCGCATTCCAAACTCCTCAACTAAGACACATAAAAATCGTTCCTTCCTCACACACAATACACATATAATTTGAAGAGCAGCAAAAGAAAAAAAAGAGAAGAGAACTCACTCCATGGAAATTACTTCGACTTTTGGAATTTTGCCGTTTGTTAAGTGGCAAAAATTCTTTGTGTGCGAGATTTGCTTGGGGTCCGTTGCGTTCTCTTAGATTTTCTGCTGACCGCAGAGCATTTGCCTTTGGCCACATTTGTTAGCATTCTTCGTCTACACACAGCGCAATTTGCTAGCCTTACACAAATCTGTAATGTGATTTACCCTCAGCTGCCATTGTGACTGTGGAGCAGTTGTCCCACTCTTGATTTCCAATTATTGTTGCTTTCATTTATGATAAACGCAAAGCTGTCGGAGGCGGGAAAAAAGGACTTTTGGTCATGTGCATAATATGTTTATTATATTGAAAGAAGGTGTAATAATCTAGCTATTTAGCAGAGGTGATACTTGTGTATATACTTATATATATAAATAAATCTAAAGAAATGGACAAAGCATATGCTCTGCATAGCTGACAGCTACGTAACTCCACAGCTCAGCTGCACGCTGTAGTCAGACACAAGCTGATTGCTATACAGCTTAGCCTTAGCAGTCTAAGCTTCATTTGAAGAGCTGCTCGAAGATTTCGAATGAATTTCGCCAACTTTCTGCTTAGTCCACTCATCTCCCAATAAGTTGTCAGCAGAATGAATTTATTTTGGTTTCATCGACAGCCACAATTGGAATTTGCTCATATCATTTGCGAAATACATTATTATAATTTGCCGTTCAGATTTGTGTACACGTTAACTATTTAATTAGCAGTTTGTTGGTTTGACTGGAGCTTGTGGGTAGCCAGGCAGCCAGCCAGCCAGTCAGCCCCGTCAGTCCAGTTGCATCGAGTGTACTTTTGAGGAGCAGAAATTTCGATACGACCGACACTCAAATGCCCATGCCCATGTCTCCTGTGACTCGTCTCGTGTAATTTATTGACCGCATGTTGTTTTGAGTTAGTTTTCGTAGACATCTCCGACCACTTGGCTGCCCAGCTGAATCGATAATTTGCCTTGACATTGGCAACTTGAGCTAATGCTAATCGGCTTAATTTATAATTGATTCATGTTGCAATCTACAAATTTCGTTTCATCTGTGTAGATATTGCTGAACTAATTATCTGTTGATGAATGCATTGCTTATGCTTACCTTGTTATTCGAATTGTAAATGTAATCATATATTCAATTAACAGGTGAATTATGCATAACATTAGCAAAATGTGTTCAAGCTAATGAGAAGATTTGTTAGAGCGAAAAAAATCGCTCAAAATTGAAATGCAGAGGAGTTGATTTAGCTTTATATATGTGTAAATAGAGTTATAGGAATCTTTATTTATTAGAGTTTATGAATTAAATCAAATAATTGATAAGTGCAAAAATATAAAAATGTATAAATAATATGTATTAATCAGTTATGAATCAGAAAAGTTTCTGGCTAAAAGCTTTTAATTTTTAAATATTTTTATTAATTTATAAGAAAAAGAAAACAAGAATTTCAATACTTTTTTTTGAGTTCTTCTGAATAGGTTTGCCTACTAAATTTATTTGTTTACATCCATAACCCATTAGGAAATTGATGAAGTTTTTCTAAAACCCAAACCCAGTAAACCCAGTAAATTAAATTATGATTTACCAACTTAGGCTGTATATTTGAACAACTATTTAACTACCAACTATTTCCAATATATGTATATCATTCAAGGGAGTTCCCTTTCACAATTTTAGTTTAGTTTTATGTCCCAATTTATTGCAATTTACTTGAATAGCCTCAAAAAGCCTGCAATCAACGTGCAACATTATTATTTTTTGCCAATTTCTCGTTAAAAATTTGGTAATATTTTTGGGCCGAACACAAAATGCAGCTTTATGGCAGGCCAAAAACAAAATGGCAACAATTTGTGCAAGTTTTATGGATCAACAACAAATGACAGCAACAAAAGTGCATTTTATGACCAGAAACCAGCTCATAAAACTGTCAGCCCCACACACACACACACACACATGCTGACACGGACTGCATGGCTGGGCTACTTTTTTTGTTGTAGCTGGCTCGTGCTCTACGGCCTGTAGGTGTTTTTGATTAGCAGCCTAACTGGCAAACAGGATACCCTTGCCCCCTCTCAGTCAACCACGGCTGATTGAACATTACGCACGCATAATTAAACCGTAAGCGAAAATTTGGTGCGATTGAATGGCTGCTTGGATCAGCATTAAAAATGTTTGTGCTGAATATTTGCAATGCATTTTTCACGCATTCTATATGTAATGCATTTGGCACCAACCAACAGCAGCAGGAGCGGCAGCAGCACGTGTGACAGAGCGGGCCGGGGCGCAGGGGGCTGCATTATGCACAGGCGATTAAGCAATTTGACAGAGGGAGAGGAGGCGATAGGGGGACTGAGAGAGTTACACAAATCAAAAGCTTTTTTGGGGCATTACGTGTATGCGGAGACTCTCTCTCTCTCTCTCTTTCGCCCTCTGCGGCCCCGTCTTTCCGTTTGCAGTTTACATTGTCAAGTGGCCTGGTTGTAAAATTGTGCGGGAAATTGTTTTAAACTTTCTTTGGAATTGATGATCAACGTTGCATAACTGTAGACATGCAACAATGTGAACGTTACATTGTTGTTGCTGCTGCCTTTGGTGTTGTTGTACGTCAGCCAGTTGGCTGTTGCCGTTGCAGGACGTTGTTTGCTTGTCCTGAAATTGAAATTTCAATTTTAAACACATTTACAAGCAGCTGGACAAGTCCGAGGTTCAGCCCAACACCCGCCCACATTCCAAACACTATCTGCCACTGTTGATTGTCGGTCCTGGCTGTGGTTTACAGCTCCAGTATGTGTGTGTGTGTGTGTCTTTGCTCTGAGCCATGTCCTTAACCGCACCTACGCCATTTTCGTAAGCTTCATGTTAATAAATGAGTATTTCGCACTTTTATAGCCCCACATGTGTGTGCGTGAGTGTGTGTCTCATGTGCATGAGCTATGTCTGCCTGCGCGTGTGTGCGTGTGTATGCTGAGGTGCGTTTTCATTGCAAATACAACGCGCGCTTTGTGGCAGCTATAAAATTGTGCAGCACTCGCAACCGAATAGCGCAAATGGCAAATGTTCAACGCCTTTGTTATTACGCCAGGCAGAGCGCAGAGAGAAAAAATATATATATGTATATCTAGAGAATGAAGTGAAACTATTGCCACTGCGTGCACTTGGAGAAATCTGAGGGAGCTTTCTAATGTTGTATAAGCAGAAGAGGAGCTTGGCTTAAGGCTCAAGAGAGTGAAATCTGGCGGGCATTAATGGTATTTGAGTTGTTCGATATGAGTAAGTGGGAGATAAGTATTTAGGCTATTCTATAAGTTTACTCAAGCCTATTTTGCTCTCAATTCTGTCTTCTCTACTCCCAATTTCACAACTTACACGCCAATTTCGCTCAGTGCCCTTTGCTTATATTACGACAACTAATATCCGCATTTGAAGCATCCACTAAACACACAACACATCACGCCCACGCACCAGCACATCGACACACACACACACACACACACTTGTGCTCTAGTTTAGCACTAAACACGCCCTTTCCGCCCACATAGTGGACGTGCATATATACCCTGGACTATGTCATAAATGCGACGACGACTATCATAAAAACGCTGACTTCATTTTGTAAACGCCTCGTGCGGGTATTCCATACACACATAAGTATGAATGAGTGTGGGTGTGGGTGTGTGAAAAATATTTAAGGCAGCGCATGCAGCTCGCTTTTGTAAAAAAAAGCACACACACACACGCACACATTTATACACACTCGCAGCTAGCGCAAAACTTGTACGCTAGGTGGCGCTGTGGTGCAACTTATCTCGCCTGTTGGGCTGAAACTTTTATGCCACGTGTGAGAAAATTTCAATTGGCTTAGTTTTTATCGCTCATAAATAATTGAGGCTTTTCCCATTTCGGGGCGTGGCTGAGCGCCTTCAATGATTTTTATTTTTTGCAATTCGAAAAAGCAAATGCAATTAAAAAGAGCTTAAAAGAAAATCTGAAGCAAAGCGGAGAGCTCTAAGCGTGGAAATAAATTGAAATTTGATTGCAAGGCAAGCAAATCAAGCTGGAAAATCTAGTTTCTGATTGAAAATATATAGAGAGGATTTTGATATACTTATATAGAAAACATAAACATGGCTCAGCTTTTCCTTCTGCTTCTTCTTCTGGCCATTATCCAATGCACATGCACACACTTTGCCTTTCAGAGTAGCTCATAAAAGTTGCAACTTTGCAACTGAACAACATTAAAAGCCGAAATCGAACGAGAAAAAAAGAACGACACAGTAAACTAGTTGAAGGATCTTAAAAAGTTCCTAAAAGGCGCCATGTCGTGTTGCTGCTTACGCAACAGCCTGCCTGGCTCCCTCCTCCTACGAGCAGGATTTGCTCTTTGAGATGCGTAGACAACGCAATTCGATGACAGCAAACAGCAATCGAATTGGAAGCCTGCTTAAATATTGGAAGGCACTTAAGAATTGTTTGCTAGGCAACTCTTGATGGCTGCCAATACCCCTTGGCTTCTCTGATAGCTGCTGATGCTGTCAGTGGGAACCATATGCAGCAGGCATAAAACCCCAAAGAGAACAAGTAAAAATGCTTGAGTGAAGAGTATGAGACTTGCAGATGCCCTGTAGAGAGATGAGAGCTTATGTCTAGGGAGTAGCGCAAAGGTTTCCTCTGAATTTGTGCTGGAAAATGTAGAGAAACCATAATATATATACATATGTGTCCTACACTCCCTTCAACTCGCTAATTTACAGGGCAACTCTAGTATTAGTAGTAGGAAAGAAGGAAGAAAAAAAATATAACAACTACGAGTGGGGATCTGCGAAAGGCAAAGCAAACATCGCCGAGTTGCAAAATGCAGTCGAGTGGTTTAAGCGACTGCCGCAGGACAAATGGTAGCAACTTCGAGAATTGGCTAAAGGGGGAAAACTCTGCCTGGTAGCGCCTATGACAAATGCCGACGAAAGAAAACTGTTCCAGTCGAGGCGGAGTCTAACAAAGTTTTTCCATTAAAAAACATTGAATACAAAGTGCGTTGACGTTGATGCTGATGGAGGGGATGATGATGCTGATGATGACGATGGTGTTACTGCTCAGCATTGAGGCTGTGAAAACAAACAGTAAAAAGCAGAAAAAAGGGGAGAACAGAGTAGAAAAAATGCTAATAAAAGTTGCAGTTGTAGACATACGTGATAATACATATGGGAGAGACAAAATGAAACTAAAATCGCAAATGGCGAAGGCCTGGATAAATTGATAGTATCTGAGTTGATTTTTGAAATATCGAATGTGAAAATAAAACGGAAAAAATTGATACAAAGTACAGAAACTCTTATTATTAAAAAAATATACATATGACAAAAGTTTATTTATTTTTTATTAAAAAAATTAAAATTAAAATTCAAGTTTGGAATGCATTGTTTCATGCAAAGTAATTCCTGTTTGTCAGTCAGCTTAGTTGTTGTGACACAATAGCATTGTTTAAAAATACTGTTGCTATCGATGATTTGTGCATAATATACAAAAAAACCTTTGATTGAAAATGGCTTTGCTGATAAGTTTGTGTTCTAACTTAGAAAAATGAAAAGCAATTTTAATGCGAATTTTTGCACGTTGAAATGTTGTGGCACAAATGACATAAAAATTGAAAGCTATGCAAGCTGCATGCTATGAATTCCATAGTGAAAATGAAAATGAAAAATAAAGTGCAGAACAAACAGCTTAAGCGAGAGACAAAAGACAATATTAGAGAGAGGATGAGGGAGAGAGAGAGAAGGGAAGGGAAGGAGAGTGAGTTGTACATATGTAGTCAAAGAACTTTGGAAAGTAAAAAAGGAAATTCCATTTGCATTTTGGTTGACAGCAAAGAATTTCTATGAAAATTGAAGGAGGAAGAGGAATTGCTAATTGTTAGTGAACTGAGTGAGGTTCGCTTATATTCGTTGCATTTTTATGGTTTTAACGTCAATCTAATTCACATTCACATGTGTTTTTCTCGATTTGGCATATTTGGCAGGGAAAATGGGCTAAGAGAGTTGCTTTGGCCATTGCATAACGCATCGCCAATTGCCAATTGGAGCAGTTTCTTATGGTTCAATAAATCTGAGCGATTTTCTTTGGGGCATATTTAAATTTTTGCTGAAGATGATGAAGCGTTAAAAAGCGTAGCAAAGAGAGAGAGAGAGAGAGAGAGAGAGAGAGGGCCAAAGGGAAGGGAGAGGAGAGGAGAGGAGAGGAATGGAGCCAAGACGCATATGCATATGGTAATATTTATGAGTACTCACTAATACACGCTCTTCTGCATTTTGAGCACAATTTTGCAAGAGTTGCCATCGACACAGCTACAGCTGCAGCAGCGTCTATACAGTGCTCTTTCATCCTTGGCTAAAATAACATTGCTATAGCAAATTTGCATAAAGAAATCCCTAAGCTCACTCACACACACACACATAGAGATACATACACACACACATAGTGCATATTTGAGTTTAGTATATGACTTTCACATAAACTTCTTTGGCTGTGCGCATTGCTGAGCTTAGGAGCAGGAGGCGTGCGGCGTGTGGCGTTGAGAATCGTTGCCGAATCATGTTAAGCTGAGGGAATTAATATCGTAGCCCAGGCCAAAAATGGTTAGAACATTTTCGACGTTATTGTATTTATTAAATATTAATCCGCATAGCGTATAAATTTCATCGACATTGGCCAAAGTGTGAAGTGCTGAAGCTGCCAAGGGAGGGTTTCAGCTGGCAGGCGAAATATCTCCTATACCAAAGACAGACTGGCAATATTTATATTGAATTACGCTGCTGTCGAGCAGCAACAAGAGTTTGCGGGCGAAACTCAGTTAAATATTAAGTTTCGTATCATGATTTTAAGCAATATAGTTTAAGTTGTTGAGCTTTTAAACTGGGAAAAGCAAGGCGAGAGAGAAAGAGAGAGATAAATATATGAAGTTTAAGATTATGATGGTGGAAAGAGTATTTTTTTTTATATTTAGTATAGCATATAAAACATTTTAAATTATTAATTAAGTTTTACTGAGCTTTAACTGTAAGCTCTGTTTTTAGATCCAAATCCAAATTAGCTTTTAACTTTCGTGTTGCGCTCAATCACTTAATACCAAACTTGACTTTTGCTCTATTAATAATATTTCATTTCATCTTGTTGTTGGCTAACAGCACAAAGCAAAGTAATTTCGCACTTGAACAAAAGCGATGTAAATAAATAAATAGGCCAAATAATAGATATGCATTTGGCTGCAAAAGTGGATGGCGTGGCAACGGTCGTTGCAGGAAATTGTATTAATTATGCATAGCCAGAAGCTGGCTAATAAACAATGCGAGGCGATGTGAGATAGACAAACTTGTGAAACACTTCAATTAATACAATACAATTATTGTGATTGCGCTGAGCAAACAATGAGAGGCTCTGTAACATTGTGTAGGCGTGGCAAGTCATCAAGCGTATTAGAAACAATTACAATCATAATATTTGTAGCAATAACAAAGTCAATTCGGTTGCTAAGAACTAATTAATTAATGCGCAAATACAGGAATTCTGCATTTTCTGTGAACAGCCGAGTTCGAGTTCGAGCTGCGAGTTGCCAGTTGCCAGTTGCCTGCAAGGCCAAAAGATAAATGAGTAAAATTTGTTGAATTTGAATTAATTAATTTTAATTTGCTGCAAATTTGCAGTTTTTCATTAGACAAATTGACATGACAGTTGCATAATGAAAATAAATTGGAGTCGGAGTGAAGAAGAAGGGCTGAATTAATATCTAGTTGAAAATGAAATGAATGGAAAATTTGTGGAGTGCAATAAATTAACAATTTGCTGGAGTTGAATTGTATTTGAAGGGAATTAAGAGAAGAAAAGTGTGGGCATTGGGCAAGGCAAATATATTAGCTAAAGAAGTGTAAATGGTATAGCAGAATCTGCTTGTGTGATTTGCTGTTTGTATAGGTATTAATATGAGTTGATATAGGTCTTCTTAGGGGATCATATTTGTCTATCATATACTTTTATATATTATTATTTATTTTATTTATTTTTTTATCAATATGCAACTGGTTAACTTTCTTTCGACAACCCTTTCTATATTTCCATTTACGAAACTAGAGATTCCTTTTATTGGCCATAATTCTCAACTATTTGCTGAATTATGTGTGTTATTTCCAATGGCTTTGACAGCAAACAATTCAATTTTTGCACACAGGTGTGAAACAGATTTCTGGCTAAAGACAGTGAATGGAAATTTTTATTGGCTGCAATTTGAAGCAGGTGGAGCTGGTGCTGCAGTTGCAGCAGCGGCAGCAATTCTCAGAAATATTTCACTGAAAGCACTCGGAGCACAGATGCTTTTATTTATGATATATGCAGAGCTGTGAAAGGTTTTTGCTAATAATAAACGACTCGGTAAATTGGTTTTACAAATCATATTTTAGAGTCGACGAAGATGGCTAATGAATATATGGAATGTTGACTAGCTTGGCTATAAATGCTGTAAGAATATGTATAATATATATATGCATTTTCAATCTCAAACTAAATCCTCTCTCTCGTAATCTTAAAAAATATCATTCTTTTGTGAGCGGCTTAGCTATTATTGCTATTATTACTAAAAAATAGTCTTGTAATAAAGCCCCGAAAAATGTTAAAAGAAATGACAAGCTTTGCTTAAGTAGCCAGAGAAGTGCACAGGCAGGCACCGAGCCTAAGTAGTAAGAGCAGACAAAAGGCAACAATAAATGCAAAATACGACAAAGAAAATAGAGGAAGGAACTAAACAGGAAATGTAGACGGGCGTAAGCGACTGCATAATGCACTTTTAAGCTACTAAATAAGCTAAATATATAATAAATATTTTAATAAATAAAATTTAAATAAATAAAAGTAGTTTTATAAATAAATTACATTTTTTATTAAGTTAAAATTTATTTATTTTAAAAGTATAATTTTTTTAATTATTTATTATTTTTTATAAAGAATATATAATAAATTTTTTATTTAAAAAAAATCTGTCCAGTTTATTGTGCAAATTTTTATATAAGTTCTATAGATATCTACCTATACATTCAGATATCTAAAAGGCACGTAGATGCAGGTCCCATATATACTTTGTTTTCACTTAGCGAACGAGTAACAAAGAGAAGAAAACTGCATAAAGGCAGCGGCAAATGCTTTGCCACTTGCAAAGCTGCGACTGTCATAAATTCAATTGGGGCTCAGTTTTTTTTTTCATTTTATGGGCAGCTCTCGAAGCGTATCGGGGACAGGCAGCCACGCTGCTGCTGATGGATCCTGCTGCTGTCGCTGCTGCTGCTAAATGTTGCGCTAAGCAGTAAAAATTACATTATGAAATTAATACACAAGAAAAAAGGTAGAGCAAAAGAGAGAGAGAGAGAGAGAGAGAGAGAAAGAGAGGGAGAGAAATGAGTGCAAACAGGTAAGCGTCGCAGTTGCTGCTATTGCATTAGTTAGAGTGGCGGCTGCAACTCACAGCAGCAGCAGCACAGACGGACGGACGTCTGTTTGGGGGCGTGGGCGTGGCACGTTTGCTTTGAAAATTGCGATACGTGTGTGGTGTAATGGCATTTATGGCTAACCGCAACGATGCAGACGACACCGTAAAGTCAAACAACTTTGTTAACATTTTGCACGCGTGCAAACCAACAAAGTAAAGTTAAATGAAATTCAGTTGATTAATTGCGCTTGGTTGACCTGGCAAGGGCCAAACATGATTAGTGAGTGTGTGGGTGGCTCGGGAGGTTGGCGTTTGAATTGTATTAGGTTGTTAAACTAGTTAAAGGGAACTTCGCTTGAGGAAGCAAGCGAATAGAGAATGCAATTATTATGTGCAGCGAATACTTCTGCGAAAAGGAACTTAAAAGGTGGGAAAGCAATATGGCTGATTGCTCAAATTACGAATATCATTATTATTATTAGCTACAACGATTTTCCTCGACTTACTGCTCTCCTGGACAATCAACAATCAAACTTTGCCCACAAATGCCCAATATGAAATTGGCAACAAAAACAGGCAAAACAATGTATAAACAATGAACCCGAAGCATTGTTTAATTGGCCGTGGCTCAAATTAAATCGAGTCAGCTTTAGTGTTGAAGTTTTTAATTTATTTAGACGAAACTATGGACGATATGTGTCGAGAGAGAAAGAGAGAGAGAGAGATAGAGAGAGGGACTAAGAATAAGGACGGGACAGGGCATTAAAATAGTTTTTAGCTAAAAGCGCAAAAGGCAAAGCTGCAAATTGATGTCAGCATTTAAAATGCACGGCACGAAACATAGTCATAGCCACAGGACAAGGGCCGACACGACAACAGGACGACGGGTGACGGGCGACGCTTAATGTGCATTTTGGTCACTTAAATGCGCCCCAGACAAGTGAAGCAGCTGGTAGAGCATTGAGGCGGGGGACTTGGGGGCCAACTAAGGCTTTTTATTACTGCAGCATATTTATCTTCATCTTGGATGTCGGCGCGTTCGAGACGTGCATTTGATGTGCCTCCAGGCAGCCAGTGTCTATGTGTGTGTGTGTCTGTGTGTGTGTGCTGCAGCGCCAGTGGCCAATGCAGTCAATCGTCCGGCATTGCCTCCTCTTTGCTGTTTTGCGTTTTGATGTCAACGCTTGCTTTGCTTTTGGTTTTTATGGCGCCAAAGTTCCCACTTGGCCTGACAGCTGCTCCACCTTACCGCCGCCCCATCGCCACCCTGCCCTGGCTCGACTGCAGCTCACGTTGCACTTGGGGCTCGCCGCTGGACATTCATAATTCTCTTTGAATTTATGAACACTAAACTGTTATTTACGATACTCAAAGGCATTTAATGTTATACAAATGTGACTGCGGGGAGAGCTAAGAGTGCACAGCAGCAGCGCCAGCGACTGGACAAGGACTGGCAACAGAGCCGCATCAGGGCGATAAAAACTGCTACAAGGAAATTAAAGTGTTGGAAAGGGCGCACTGAAAAAAGTGGCCAATCGAAGCGGATATTAGCTCTCTCTCTGCTGATAAGCAAACTAACCAAAGGCATTCGCATTCGCATTCTCATCCTAATTTCATTCTCTTTTATTAACTAAATAAATATTTATTGTTTCAGTTTGGCCAAATATTTGCTGAGTTTGGCTCGCTGACTCGTTTGGGCGTCTTTTGTTGCATGCGCATGCATAAATTATAATATTTTGTGCAAATAATGTGCGGCAAATTGAGCGTAGTATAATTAATGTGCTCACGCTATATAAAATGCAAAATGATTTGTGCGTAGTCCAGAAATGAATTTTCAATGTCACATTAAGTATACGCCGTGTACGAAATATTAAATGAATGTAATTATGGGAGATTGCTGTTGATTAGTTTTTTGGGTGGTTCGTTGAAATTCGTATTAAATAAATATGTAAATTGAGTTTAGAATTGAAGTCGTGAATTGAAACGGTATTAATGCCGTATTAAGTATACGCTGTGTCGGCAAAACTTAGATGATATAATGATATTAAGGCTAAATTTGCTGGCAAAGTTTTAAGAAAGTCGGAATTGAATTTATTTTTATTATTATTCATTTAAATTCACCTTGAAATTGCTTTAAATTATCATATTAAGTATACGCTAGGTATGCCAAAAATAATATAATAAAAGGGTTAAGTGTTTACTAGCTGGAATATAAGTAGTAATAGTTACTATATACTATATATATAAATCTATATTAAATTCAATTTCTAAAACTGCATTTGTAAGCTTTTAGCACATTAAGTATACGCTGTGCAAGCCAAAGTAAAAGTGATTTATGTCTTTAAGATATAGTTTATTGGCTTGCGAGAATCTACATAAACTCTAATATTTTATTAATATTATTCCATATACTTATCTTCGGTATAGAGCTCTTCACATCAAATTCACCGCTTTCAGTTTCACATCAAGTATACGTCATGTTGGCCCTAATGATGCTGGACAGCATCAGGCAGCAATTGCTTATTATTCACATAAGTCACATAAATGTCAAGTTCAGTGCTAGTTAGCTGAGTTGATGTTGCCGAAACTCTAAATATTGATTTATTGTTAGATTTTGTCAACGTCATCAATATAAATCATGCACTTGTTCATTCAGTCAGCTCTCAGCAGCTGCGTCTTCTCTATTACTCGCTCTAATTTCCTACACACACACACACACACAGCTGAAAATGATTTGATAATGAAAAGGAAATTAACTACACAATGTGTTGGGCTACCTCTCACTCTCTCGCTCTCGCTCTCTCTCTCTCTCTCTCTCTCTCTCTCTCTCTCCCACTCTCCCCATCTCTCTCTTTTGTTGTGCTGTCTGCAGCTGCATCTCGGCCTGCATTTGAGTGCCAAACATCCGTTTCCGCTGTTTGCCAATGTTGTTGCTTCGCCTGTGTCCCTCTGCAGCTGATGATGTGATATGTTGCAGCTGCTTATGTGCAGCTGTCTCTCTCTCTCTCTCTCTCTCTCTTTCTCTCCTTTATGCATATTCCAAATGGTATTGCATATTGCAACTGTAGAACATGGCCGGTGGCACAGACATTCCCAAAACTGGGCAAACGCCATTGTTTTCCCAATTGCTGGTTTGGCTCTGTCTCAGCTTCTCACTTGGCCTGGCTCTGCATCTGAGGCAATTGCAGCCTATTTGCATGGCTGTCTGGATACTGAAAGGATGCTTATTTGGTATACCTATTGGCTTAGATGAGACGTTGCTCGAGAATGCCGACTATCCGTTACATGTAGCTGGCTTATAAATTTACTCTAATTCGCATTAATTTGATGATGACTTCTGGCCCGAGGCGGGCTTCTGCAATTGAATGGAATTTGCTATTGTTTAAGCAAGGTTTCTTTTCGTTAATGAAAGAGCGGATCATGAGTTGCTGAATTAAAGCTTTGCTCAGTCAATTTATATATTGAAGTCTGTGCCTCTATCTATACGTAGCTATTCTAGCCAACCTCTCTCTTCACATGCCACTGTCTTCTATACCTTGATTTTTACTAGTTTCTGTCTAATCTTAGATACAGTTATATATTTTATCAATATCTAGCGTTCCCCTAATGCTACCCACTCAACACCCAACATCCCACACACATGTCTAGCGATTATAAAAATTGACGATTGTCATTAAAGTTGACCGCAGGACACACATAGAGTCCAGCTGAGCTTTGCTAAGCTCCTGCTCCAGCCGAACGGAGTCATAAATAGATTTCTGTGCGCATTGTTGTTGACGCTTGTTTGTTTGCGTTGCCTTAGGCGCAACTTAATTATATTTTGCGCGCTGCTTTTAAGTGCATGAGGCCATGAGCGCCATAGCCCCAAATGTCAATGGTGAGGGGCTGGGGCGCTGGCAATGTCTTTGTTTACTTTTGCAATTGCTCAATTAACTCGACCGCGGGATAATAATCACAATACAAAAACAGCAACAACAATGAGAGGAGCAGCAGACTGAGCGGTAATAAAAATCTCAGTCCTTCGTTTCAGAAATGCTGCGAGGCAAAAAAACAACGCTTCAATGAATCAATTGAAGGGGAGAGCTTGACGGAGACAGAGAGAGATAGAGAGAGAGAGAGAGTTGTTATTGTTCTTTCTCATAATTATGCGTAAACATCAAAAAAGAAGAAGAAGAAGAAGCAGAAGCAGCAGCAGGAGGCCTTTTGATGTTGCCAAAGATGGCATTAAATATGCAACAGAAATTTGCTTTTTCAATTGTCAATTGACTTCTGCCATTCGACGCAATGGAAATTCTATTTTAATTGGCTTCGACTCAAAAAACTAGCCAGGCAAATATTCAAAAGGGACTCGGCCTCGTTTTTTTTTGTCAGTGAAAGGACTCTCGACTCCCTGCCAATTACCATGAAAATTTTCAACAAATATGCAGAGCAGCGTTCGTCGTTGTTGCAGCGCCAAATGTCATGTCAATGTTAAAGCCATAAATCTATGTGCAATATTTGCCAAGGCTGCCAATAATGGATACAACAAGAGAGACTGAGAGGGGAGAGGGAGAGCGGGAGAGTTAGAGACAAAGAGAGGGAGCGGCTACTATGGCTACTGTGAAGCGGGGCTTTGGTTGGCTCTGCGACATATGCAAAACTTGGCATTAGCACATGCAAAATGCATGGGTAAATGGCAAGCAGCCTTGGCAATTGTCAACATGGCTAAGACTCTTGGCATGCATGGCCATTAAGTGTAAGAAAAGGGAGATGACAGACGGAGATAAAGAGACACAGAAATACATATATACAATATATTTTATATTTTTACTATATTTACTAATTATTTTTTATTTAATTCAATTTAATTAAATATTTCTTTAGTATTTTTGTACAGGGTATAATCCTAGTCTATCACACATTTCATGCCCACGCCCATTCATGCTTGTTCAATTCGGTTTAGTGGCCATTGCATGGGCTGCTTTTGGGCCGCCCCATTGTTGGGCTGCTAACAGGCCAAGTGTGCAATTTGCTGCTTGTTGGGGCCGAAATGACACAGTTAGCGCAAGGATATTGTATTTAACTCCAGCTATGAGACTCGACTATTATTTTAGCTGCATTGGCAATATAAATTACGCTCGTTACGGCCAGCATATCAATCGAAATGCTAAGCGAAGGACTATAATAGGCATTTAGCTTGCTTTTAGGGATATATATGTATTTAATATGAAAGTTTATTTTTACAATACAATCATAATAAGGGAAAATATATTATTTAAATTATTTTCAATTAAGTTTTTATTTAATATATTTATTTATAATTTTAACTTTATTAAGTAAGCTAGAATCTGGCATAAACCTATTTATATAAATTTAATTTATTTTTTAATATGAAAAATATTTATTTATTTTATGTTAAAAATATATTCATTTTTATGAAACTTTTTACATATATATATATAATTTTGTATTTATTTTTGCCTGTTTGTAATGGACTCTTTTCTGTTTCATGGTCACCTTAAAAAGCTCATACATATTTTGTGCAAGTGCTGAGAGCCTAAGCAGCTCACATAGAAAGACCTAATGATACGCATACACTCACGTGGCTCTCTCTCTCTCTCTTTCTCCCTCCCTCTCTCTCACACACATTTAATAATTACATACATGTTACAGAAATTTTTCGCATTTAACATGCGATTTATTTAACAAGCACTTGAATTACAGCATTCAAAACGTGAGTCGACAGCTCGCTTACTCTTTGTAGCCGTCCTTTGCTCGCCACCTACGCAGCGGCAACTGTTTCGTGCTGTCTCGCTTCCGCCACGCTGTTTGCTTTACTGTCAAACTGTCAACACAACTGTCAAGTCTCAATGCCGCTTCCACTGTGAGTGTGCTCTGCTCTCTTCCCTTCGCTTTTAGTTCCTGCTCTCCTCTCTGGCCAGCTGGTTCAGTTCTCTTTCGCATCTTCATTTGAATTCACACGCTGTTTCGCTTTTGGTTTTGCTTTTTGCAGTTTCTGTTTCTCCTTTTTGCTTTACAAACTGTTTACCTTAATTAAAATTATGTGCAGCACACAAACAGTTGGCAACGCGTCGCCCAAAAATTGTTTGAGCGTAATAATAAAGTCATTTCCGTTGCCAGCTGTGCAATCGTCGAGGGTGAGAGTGGGATGGCAACGAGAGGCAGCAGCATAGCTGGTCGTTGATAACCTGTAATTGCATGTGTAATAACTGCAGTGTGTGTAGCCTGTCATAAAGTTTGGTTGGCAACAATTCATGCGTAGGGCAATGCTGGCTTGTTTTCTGTGGGCTGCCCACGACTGAACTGTTAAGCAGCAGCAAATGGCAGCGACAGCCACTAAAATCCCAAATTAAATGCCTTTATCTAGCTGTACGGATTTTAAGAGAGTAAAACAGTGATCTCAGCAAGCAGCTGTGGAAGCTAACTTCGTTGTGGACGGTAGGCTGCAACTTGAGTGCAAGTGTGAGAGCGTGATAGCATGCATTGTGGATGGCAAAGCATGCAAAATTGCGCTCACTGTTGATCCCGTTGTGTGAAGAAGAATTAGAGAGTGCTGCAGCTGCAACAGGCGGCGGGAAGAGTGAGAAAGAGAGAGAGAGAGAGAGAGCGTGTGGATGGTATTTGAAATTTCCCTTGCGCTTACACTTATTAGTGTTGGTTGGAAGAGCAAATGAGAGTACTTTGAATTTGTTGCTTGCAACGGCGATGGAGAGTGTGAGCTAGGTAGTGGGAGCTATTTTGAATGCTTTTGAGTGGGAGAATATGAGTTCTGTAAATCGTTGCATATATTGTTGAGTATTTATTGCTCTTACCAACAGCAGCTATGGCAGAGAGCGAGAGCGAGATAGCGTGTGTTTTGCATTGATATTTCATATAGCTATTCCGCTCACTTTTGAAGCCGATGCTTAAAGCGAAGTTAGGGAGTACTCTCTTCGCCAATAGGAATTTAATTCTCTTTTAGAAACCTAGCCAGGGATATTCTTGATATTTTTTAACAGCTTGCTGTAGTCACACGCATGCAAAACTCTAGAATTTAACGTGCCACATGCGTTGGCCTGCAGCTCTTCACATGTGTCAGTCAGCTTGGTGCACTGCCTTCCACTCACGCGCACACACACACACACACTCACACAGTGCTGTACCCCTTGGCAGCGGCTGTCTCTCTGCGTGTGTGTGTGTGCGTGTGTCAGTTGGTCTGGCAACGCCAGACGCAGTGCACTGTGTGCTGGCCTGGCCGGCTTGGACGGGCGCGTTAAGCGTAAAATGATGCAAATTACTTCGAGGTGTGTAACACCTTTCACCAAGCCAAGCATCCAGGGCAGCTTGTGCCACAAAAATGAATTGAAGCTGCATTCACACCCGCACACACACACACAGATATACAGCTCTGCGTATTTTCTTCTTCAGCTGCTCTTGTCATTTTGAAACTTTTAGGCTGCTGTCCGGCATTCTCTGCGGCTGACAACTGAGAAATTAAAACGTAAAACTAAAGGAGAATTTTCACATTTTTCCATCTTTTTTTTTTTTGCTTTTTGCTGTCAGCGTCGACTGCTCTAGCATGAAATTATATCATATCCATATGGCAGTTCTCATTTGGCAGTAGGCTTTGCCCATGCCACAGCCACCCACCACCCCTTGCCGCCCAATCAATTTTCTAAAGCCCTTTCAGACACATTGACAAACTGAGAACAATTCAATTTTTGGCTTTGCTTAGAGCCTGAGCCTAGCGCGCTGTCGCCGACCGCTTTTGTTGTCGTCTTATTATGTTGCCAAAAGAAAAGGAGATGGCTAAGAGTAGGCCTGAGATTGGGGTAGGGGCAGGGGCAGGGGCAGGCACAATGTCCCTTGTCTGTGAGCCAAGTGATTTACTAGCTATTGCTATCCTGTTCCTCCTCCTGCTGCCGCTCCTCTTCCTCCTCCAGTTTCAGCTCCTGCTCGTGCTACTGCTCCTTTAGCGTCTACTTATTATTATTGTCGTATATATTTATCTGACGCCTGCGTTTTGTGCGAGCCGCATAAAAAGCAATAAATATTAAATTGTATCAGGCGGGAGGGGGGCGCCAAGGAATGGTAGGCGTGGCTGGTGGGCTTACCACACACAGACAATTCCATTTGATGTGAAACTTAAACAAGCAATTAATTTATGTGCTCTCCGAGCTTCGGCCGAAAACACTTACTATGTAAATTATATTAATGAACCTTTTGTTGCCGAGCAAACTTATTCAGCTAAATTAGCTGTTCTAATATTTAATGCTATTGCCTCGATATTAATTTCACTTCTGATTTCCATTTGCAACAGAAATTTGTCGAAATTGTTTTTGGCTAAAACTCTTTTGGCCTGGCTTAATGCTTGGTTTTCGGTTAAATTCAATATTTAGGCTGGAACTTTTAGGCCGGGCCAAAAGCAATCAGGCTTGTCAAATTGAAGCAAGAGTCTGAAAACAAAGTCTATCAATTTATTTTCGTATTTAATTTTCGTTTTACTAAAGTTTTTATTGACGGTTTCTACAGGAAATACCCATTGAAAATTTACGAAAATTGGGTATATTAGGGTAATAGAATTTGAAAATAAACGAGATTTAGTTGTTATAATATATATAAGATATAAAAAATATATAAAATATCTCAAATATCTCAAATATATAATATACATATGTATATTAATATATACTTAAAGGGCATATCTTAGTCAATAAATAGCTGCTGCAGGGTATCTCTTGGTCTATGATTTTTTGCTTTCATACTGCAATTATCAATAGTATATATTTTGCTGCATAAATTTTAAAATACATAACTGTATTATCCAGGGTATCTGTTAGTCGATCATCTACTGTTTAAATACTCTTATATATTGTATATAATTTTTGTTATCTATAGGCTGCTTAGTCTTTATTGATTGTTCAGGCAAAAAAATACATACAGGGTATTTGGGAGTCAGTCGCTTAATGCTTTCTCACTTTTATGGTATCTATATATTTTGTTGCATAAATTCGGTAGGCGTGACGAGCACAACAGCAGCTAAAGTTTGAATTATGAAAGAGAGACAGCAGCAGCAGCAGCAGCAGCAGCAGAGCACACAGACAACAACGTATGCTGCGAGCATGTGTGTGTGTGTGTGTGTGTGTTGACATTTCCGGTGGCCGCATGCTGCTGTGCAAGTGTATGTGTGTGAGTGTGCGGTGTGTTGACAACAGGCAGGCAACTATGGTCAAGCTATTGGCTAAAATTGTTGACATTCTGCATACCCTAGACAAATGTTGGAAATAGTTGTGGATGAGCTGGGCTAGAGGGTGAGAGAGGGAGGTATTATAAGGTAGATAAGTGAGTGCTACGAATATGTTAAATATATATACTTAAGGATATAGATATAGGTATATACAGCAATACATAGCTTAGGCTGAATCTTAAGCTCAGGGCTTGAAATCATTCCTTTTATGCTGCTTACAGGGCATTTGCTAGTTGTTCAGTTACTCTAGGCTCTATCACTTGTCTTGTTTCATTTTTTGTGCTGCTTACGTGTTGATGAGTCGTCGATGAACTCTCCGGTTGACGTTGTCACTGACCATTTTCCAGGACTTGCCCCTTTGCAGCTGCCACTGTTGCCTCTGCCTCTGCTGCTGCTGCTGCTGCTGTTGTCGTTGATGATGACATTTTTGTTGATTACAACATTGTTGCAAATTGTTTGTCTCGTTGCTGTTGCTGTTATTCTTGTTGCTGCGGCTGAACCGCACCGACCAAGTGCACTTTCAATATTGAACCTCGGCCACGCCCACCGCCCACCGTCCGCCGCCCTTTTCACTCGAACATGGCTACTATGCATTTTTCAAGCATTTTGCATACACAATTTTTTGGGCGGCGCATCAGCTGCCAGATGCAACAGACAGCAGCTGGGCGGGCTTTTTTTTTTTCTTTTTTGGGATTTTAGATAGTTGAAATGTTTTTACCTGAAGCATTATATTAAAAGAGAGACAGAGGGAGAATGGGAGTGGGAGATATTGCTGATGGTCGACTCCAGACTATGCAGTTCATTTACAAAACGTTTATTCATGCAATGCTGGAGCTCTTTTAGTTGCATGGCTAGCAAAGATATTTGATTAAGAGCAAAGAATGGATGCACATACCTTTTTGTTGTAAAACAAGGAATTAGCTTGTGAGTCAAAAGGGCAGGGACTGAGAGTGGGAGAGAGAAAGAGAGAGGGAGAGAGAGAGAGAGAGAGAGTATATGTGTACAATTTTGTGACAAGTATTTGGATTCTGCTGAAAATATACAGAGAATGAGTGAGAGAGGGGGGGGAGTCAGAGAAGGGTGGAGGTACAGTAAATAAATATGAATTTTATAAAATATATTGTATATAGACAAGCATTGTGGATTTTGATAAGTCTAACTAGATAAAAATATTATTTGTTAGATTTAGAAGTTTGTATATTTTTATAATAATATAAAATATATATAAAATATATTTAACTTTTTTATTTTTTATTATTTTATTTCAATTTTAAAATTAAAACTAAGAAAATAAATAAAAAAATTAAAGTTAAAATTAAATTAAAATTTAAATGAAATAGAAACTAAATAAAATGTATATTAATTTTTATATATGTATATTATTTAATATATTTTCAATAGTAGTTATTTGAAAATTTTTATTTATTTTTAGAAATATTATTTATGCATTAAGTAAATATTTAAATTTATAATTATTTTTTCATATATAAAATACAAAAGTTAAATAAAAATGTATATATATTTTATAAATTTTAAATATTTTATATATACTTTCATATACTTTATATTTAATATTTATTTGGTTAAATATTTAATTTACTCACATTTTCCCACATTTTCCTCGAGCATTATTCTGCATTTGCCACGCCTATTTAGAAATGCGACGCGCTTTCTTCTCATTGTGTGCTGCGGCAACTTGTTGTTGTTGTCGTGTGTTTCGTCTGGCATTTTGAATGCAGCGCGATTTCCGTTTCCGTTTCGCAGACAAATGCAGCAATGCTAATGACTGTCCTCGTCCTCGTCCTCCTCCTCGTCCCTTTTCGCTGCAGCTGTGAATTATGTGTGAAAGATAGCTAAATTATAGCACGCATGTGTATTGTTGCCACTCAATGCTGTCTCAGCAACAACGCCCCCACACACATACACGCACATGCACAACAATAAAAACAACAACAACTACAACAATAGCATAAACACAAACAACTTTGAATAGCTTTCACGCATCCTGTAAATTGCTGGCTCAATTATGTGACTGCCCCACGATCTATCTCTCACTCTATTCCTCAAACTTTCCCTCTCTCTTTCTCTCTCTCACTCTCTCTCCCTGTCTCGCTCGCTTTGTGTGCCACCAGTTTATCAGCCAGCCGAGACACATGAATCAGACATGGGCCGGGCCGCATCGAGGCATTGGGACATTCATTTTTGCAGGCTCGTTGCGCTGGCTTGGGGCTTGGACTGCTGGTTGTGTTGGGTTTGGTTGGGTTCGGTTCGTGCGCCTGCACTTCATTGATTCTTCAATTGATTTATGCGTCTAAGCACCACGAGGTGTATGAGTTGCACAGTCAACGCCAGCGCTGCATTGCGGCACAGAACAGTCAACAGATTTTGATTTAATCCATTTTGCGTGGCATGCCACAGCGCTGAGAGTGCAGCGAGCAGTGCGCCAGGTGGGCTGCGCGTGTGTGTGTGCGTGTGTGAAATGTGGGCTAAAAGAAAAGTTATTTAAGTTATTTATGTGTATGCTTTTTTTTTTGTTTTGTAAAAGTTTTTATAGAAAGCTTTTATCATTAGCGTTTTCTTTGGGAAGATGAGGGAGAGAATGCTTTTATTTATTAATATAATAATGTATGTATATGTATTTAAAAAGATGTATATCCATATTTGTTTTATGTTATATATATTTACAGTTTATAACAATAATAATAATTACTCAGGCTGTCTATAGTCGACGCGCCGCTTCTACTCGACTCAACTGGCAGCAGATAACTCAAGCAGAATTCTATTGCATTTGCAATGGCTCTGCTCGTGATCTAGCTCAACTGTTGCTGATCTCTGGCTCTGCTAATAGCTGTGCCTCTCTGACTGAGTTCTCGCTCAGCCATTGGCTCTGCTAATAGCTCTGCCTCTGGCTGAGTTCTGGCTCAACTCTGACTCTTTTTTTTTTTTAGCTCTATATTGACTCTGCTTTGGCTTTGCTTCGAGCAGTTAACCTGCTCTATTAATGTGCCAAAAATAATATATGCTATATATATATGAAAATGAGTATTCTGCAGTCGGTCGTACCCGATGGCAACATTCTTACTTATTTTCCCACTCAATTGCTGCTGCCTGCCCTCCACTTATGCGACTGCTGATGCAGTTGACAAACTCTGCAAAAAGTCCGTCGTAATTGCAATTACATAGCCAACTCTATTTAGCGCTCAAATTATGGCAGCGTGTATATGTGTGGTCGGTCGATGGGGGCGTGGCGTGGGTTGCTTTGATCACGTTTCAGCTGGTTGGCCACCAAGAAAAAATTGCTGTTGGCCAAATCGTTTTCATTTCGTATCGAAAGAGCCATTGGATGAAGTGTTTATTGCATTTTATGAGCGTGTTTGGCACAAAGTGCACAAATATTATTTATGGCCAAAGAAAGGGAACAAATAAGTGTAACGAATTTATAAACTGGCCAAGAACTCGAAGTTGGCTTGGCACAACTTTTTGCTTTCAATTAAAGCAGTCAAGCAAAATTTGTAAGCGAGGCGAAACTTTAACAATTTTGCTGTAGTCGCTGCAAGTCGCCCCCAAGTTCAAGTCAGCATGAAAATCAATTGAAGCGTAAATTTGATTTAATTCACTAACTTTTTTGAAGACGAGAGGGGCGTGGCAAGCTGAGGCAGTTGTCCCGATGTCCCGACTTGGCATAAACTAACTTCCGTTGCAATGGCAGCCAACTGCAGCTGATGAATAAAACATGTATTTATGCGATAGTCAAAAGGGGTTGCCTAGCTGGCAGAGCTGGCAGAGCTGCCAGAGCTGGGCTGACTTGACTGCGTTGTGAGCGGGTGGGCGTTGGGTGGCTTAGACAGCGGGCGGTGCTATTGCCAAGTGGCACCATTCAGTCATCCAGCTGAGAGTGTCAAGTGTTTTTGCAATGCTCTGCCAGCTCGTCGACAAGTCTAATGGCATTTTAAGTAAATCACAAAATACATTCCAGCATTTTTGTTTTCTTTTCACTTTTTTTTTCCTTTAAGTCTTAAGCTATATTGTAAACAAGTAAAGAGAGTTTTTAGTTGTGATTTTATAAAGTTTAACATTTTTTTGGAAAGTTTTTGGATATAAAATAAACTTGTTTTTGATGATGGAAAAGGAAGATTTTGAGGAATATTTTTCGAAACTATTAAGTTTTATTTGATGTGAGTATGCATTTGATTTGTGAGACTCCCTTTTATATGTTTTAAATCACATATACTTCAGCTGTTACTAATATGAATTTCAATATGAGTTTGTTATGTTCAAGCTAGAGTAGACTTTCATACATTTGTTGTATTTGATAAGAATATGAATTGGTTACGAGAATATGCTCACAAAATATTATTAAAAATTCTTTTAAATTCTTTAAAATTCTATTATTCGCTTTAAATTTTCTGGCAACTTATTTGATCTCCATTTGAATCAAAATATATTTTTAAATCTCCTTCTCATACTCAACTCATTCTGATTTTCCACTTTAAGTCCATCACTCAAAATTCTCTAGCTACTCAACCTTTGTCATTTGTTACTCTTCCACAAAAGCCGCCGAACCGCCTGTCCGTTTGCCAAATTATGCAAAACTTAAGCTTAAACTTGTCCCAGGACATGGGCGGCGCAGGACACACACAGCCCACAGCCGACCAAAGGCAACCAAAGCGCTAAGAACTGCTGTTTTGAGGTTCATTTCATGGCCGCTAAGCCGCAACAACTGTCAAAAGCAGTTGCCAAGTACCTAAGACCCCAAAGCGAACATAAATAAATAATTGTAAGCTACTTAGTGTGAAAATCTACAAAATACACGAAACATTCCTTTGCCATTTCGCACTGCTATGCAAATGTGAGCTGCGCGTATATCTGCTGGCAGCGAAGCAAAGTTCTTTTTGGCTTTCCAATTAAGGAGTTGCGCTCATATATATTAGTTGAGAGAAAATTAATTTATTGTTGGCCAAAGCCGCAGAGCTGCAACAATGCGGGCCAAAGTTGAAAATCAATTTCGCTGTAAGATTTTGCGGACGCAGAAGGCCGCGCCATCAATTGCGCTTTTCCAGTGTGCAAAAAGTTTGAGCGTCTCGTTTCCAGCTGCAACAACAGCAAGAGCAACAGCAGCAGCAACAACAACAACAATTAATCATTTTGACTTTTAATCTTTCATTTGTCCACAGCGTCAGCATCTTTATCGCGTCTCAAACCCAGCCACGCCTCGACGTGCAGCTTTACCCGTTTCTTATACATCTTCTTCTGCTGCTGCTGCTGCTTCTCCTCCCTTGTGTTGTTGTTTGTGTCAAAAGTTTAAGCAAACTGTCCCGGCCCCCGCTATCCGCTCATAGAGCCAGCGAACGTCTTCTATCTATATCCGTCTCGGGCATCCATCTGAGGCTCAGTTTGTTAAGTACGCTTTGGGTCGCTTAAGCAGACTTAATCGCATTATTACTTTTACGAGAGTTTTTCTCTATGATTTACGCTAAGCGAAGTGCAGCAGTACGCACAACTTTCCATTTTCTACACCTTTCTTCCTTTCTGCCACTCACCTAACTCCCACACGATTTCTCATGGCTAAATTTGTCGGAAATGAAAACATCAGAAATGAACTTTTAAGTGCGGATTTTGTGGTCTGACATTGCCAAACCACTCGAACTTGTGCTCCTGCTACCACCGCTACTTCTTCTTTACCTTATTTTTGTTGAGAGTGAATTCAAATTAGTCTGAGCATTTTTACAAATCTGTTAATGCTCTATAATGGCATTAGCTTAAAAATTATGTTCAAATTTTGCATAATTCGTGGAGTTAAATGTTGAAATATGCAAATATGTTGACACGGGGAGCTAAAGACAAAAGATTAGTAAAGGTTATGCGAAATTTATATAATTTTAAATATTATATTTAGTTAAAAGATCAAAAATGATTTTATTAATATATGAAATATATTTATAAATTATTTTCAAGTCTATGCAATTTTATATTTGATTTAAGGTTAAAATTTAAGTTAAATAATATATTTAAAATAATAATATATTAAATATATATAAATATAAATATTACAAAATAAAATTTCTGGAAAAATATAAAAAAAACATAAGCAAATACTTTTGAAATATTACAAAAATAAATAAAAATTTAAATATGTTGAAAAATATTTATATATATCTACATATATATTTTTTTAGGAATTATTAAATATTTTTGAACATTTCAACTTCAATATTAAAGAATTTTACATATATTATTTTATATTATATTATTTTAAAATCATAAATATTGCATAACACTAATCTCATTTCAATGAGCAAGAATTTCGCTCAATTCCCATCTCTTCTCGCTTATAAAACATATTTTCAATAACTAAAATCATCTTAAAGTGCTCCTAAGAGTCAACAGCAACAAATTAAACCCGGCTGGCTGTTGCTGTTGCGCCTGTGATGCGCTTTGCATGTGCTGCTGCCATGAGCGATTACAGCACAATCTGTTGATGTTATAAACCATTGCCCATGTCCAATAAAAATCAACACAGTTTTACTGGTCATTTATAACTCAATTTCATGAGCGAGCGCTGCACACACGAGAAATCAATTGAAAAATCACATTAACCGCACACGCAATTATTCCGATCATCATGGCCATTATCATTATCGTCAACATCGCCATCGTCATCATCGTCGAGTCGAGTCGCAGATTGTGAAGGCAACCGAAAATGGCTGTAAAGGGGCATAAAAACTCATTACATAAACGTCCGCAACAGACAAAAATCGCATTTGACAAATTATTATGACTCTTTATATTATGATGACTGCACAAATCCTTAAATGGTATTTCAATTTTATGTGCCCAACTCAGTCTCCCTTCCCTCTCTCTCTCTCTCTCTCTCTCTCTTTGGTATATATGAAACCAACGAGCGAAACAATTTCGAAAGACGAGCCGCAAAAAGGGTACCAAAAATTCGCCATGCGGTAATGCTATGTGTGTGAATTTAAGTGTGTGTGCGTGTGGCAATTGTCAGTCAAAGTGTTGAGCGAGTGGCAAGGGCAGCAAACCAATGATAAATGACAGCAGCGAGCGCTGTTTTGCGGCTCACACAAAAAGGGCAGCTCAAATTTTCACTGGCTGCGAAACAGATTTGAGCACATTTCGAATTGTGGCCAACGCCAAGTGCTCAAAAGCTGTCTAATTGTTAAAGATCCAATGACACTTGTCCCAAATGACATATGATTAAACAGTTGAAGCTGCGACAGCTGCTAATAGGCAGGGCTGAGAAATTATTTTAAAGTAAATATATATAAATAGTAAAATGTTAGAAAAGTTAGAATGGGAGTGAAGCACGTATATGAATTTTAATCAATATAAATTTTGACCATATTCATTTTTATTGAATTTAATTTTTTTAATAGCAAATTTATCGTTCATTTTGTATAAATTAAATTTTATTTTATCTTATTTTTAGAATAATTCTTTGATATTTTATAAAATATTTATTAAATTAATTCTTGCATTTTTCTATTTTTTTTATAGAAAGAACCAATAAATATTTTATATATTTAACTATTATTTTTGTTTAATAATTCAAAATTTAAATAAAAAACATATATTTAGCAGCTGTTCACATATAACAAAATTCCTTTTTTTGCTGCCATCAAAAACATCTTTTAGTTTAAGTTTTGAATATAGGTTTATTCTGTAAATTAATTATTAAATATTAATGTTACCCGCATATTTCCTTACACGCCTTTTTCCCACCTCTATTCACTTAACTCGCAGACAGAGATATAATGCACATTAAAAACAGATATGAATGCATTTAAAATAGTTCATCTTATGTCATTAGCCCATGAGCCTTTTCGGCTCAGTTCTGTTTGATGATAAAAATCTGCTGTTGTTGTTATTGATTGTTTATCTGTTTGTCCGTCTGTCTTTTTATCTTCCTCTGCCTGCTACCCCTCTCTCTCTCTCTCTCTCTGTTTGATTGTGGTTTGGCTGCTGTTTGGGTCTGTGCTATGTGCGCATACATGAACATTTGGTTAAATATTTTAAACATCAACAATGTGCATGTGCTTAATGCGTCTACTTTTGGCCACGCGGCTGCCTGCAAATATTTTCTTTAATTTTGTCTGTTGCATTTTTTCAATTTGCCGCCAGTGCGGTCGCAGCCGCGTGTAATTGTTTTACTCTTGAAACAGCAGCAAAACCTTGCAAATAACCACAACAAATGCCGGAGAATGAGCCGAATTGAGTGCACTGCTGACTTGATTAATTGCGTTGAAAAAGACTTAAATATATGCATATATCGTAAAAAAACATATATATATTTATTTATATCTCAATTGTTTTTTCCGAGCGCTTAAAGCGTTTAATTAAATTTTTATTTATATATTTTATTTCATTTATATATTCTTATTTTGTTTATTAAAAATTGAAATATTAAGATATACAAATGAAATACAATTTATATATTTAAATATCTATTTTATTTATATATTTAAGTGTTTAAAACTCATTTAAAATAATTCATTAAAAAAAATATATATATAAATTAAACAATATAGAAAATACTAAAAAGTAATAAAAAAAACACACATTAACAACATATGATAAATACAAAAATAAATAAAATTTAATATATAATATATCTAACGTAATAAAGATATTAAATAAGTTGTCTACCTTTTCAGCATCTCAACTACTTCCCTCATTTCCTCATGTCCCCTTTTATATACGCACTAAATATACAAATCAATTCACTAGCAAATTAAGCGGAAATTGTATTTCTCATAATAAACAAGCAATCTAATTAATAACTCATGAGGCATTTATCATGACCCAGTCAGAATCAACCCGTTGCTTATGACACCAGCTAAGTGAAAAGTCTGCGCGCTTTATGCTGCTTGCTGCTTGCCCTTGTGCCAGTTTTTCCCGGACATCCGGCAGCTACCGAAAACACTTCCGCGTTCCGAAAAAAGAAGCAAAAGAAAAGAAAATGAGAAAAATAGAAAAAAAAATTGGAATAAAATGCCGTAAATCAACCGCAACACTTTAGACACTTCCTTCCGCAGCGTCTTTGCCTTTGACAGAAAGTCAGGGCTCGGCCGGAGCTGGGCAAAAGGGGGCAGAATTTCGGGTGGCAAATGTGGGCAATGCGAGAGCAGTAAAAACGGCTGCCATGTGATTTATTTTCTTATTAATTTCCGTTATTCACGCCGCACACACCATTTCCGCTACGTGTTCCAGCTCCTCAGCTGACCAATAGATGCCGCTTACCCCCTCTTTGACTCAACCCTCTAAGCGCAAAGAAAAAGAGCAGAAAGTTGTGAATATATTATGTACACTCCTCGGGCATCGTTGCCTTTCGCCTAACAATCTAATTAATCAGCAATAATTCATAAAATTAGAGCAACACAACAACGGCAACGGCAACGGCAACGGCTGGCAACAACAATAGGAGCAGCAGCAGCTAACTGGGCGTGGCATTGGCCTCGTTTGTTTCACACATAAATTATTAGTTGAAAAGTGCATAAATTAAAAAGCGCGTTGCGCATACGTCGCGTGGTCCACACGCTGTGCAAGAAAAGTGCTGAAAAGTTGCGGGCAAGCGGTTTGAGGTGGGTGCGTGGGCTGCATGTGCTGCGTGGGGGGCGTGTTTAGCCAGCAAGTGGCGCCATTAATTGCATATTAATTTAGACAAATTTAGCCAAGCAACAAGAACAGCAGAAAGTGGAAGGAAAGTGCTTGATAGCTTGTTTGTTTGGTGAGAGTTAAATAATTATGAGATACATTGATTAAAATGGAAAGATATTGAAAATATTTAATGAAATAAAATTAGTTAGACTGGCATTGAATCCATAAGGTATAAATTAAAAGAGAATAAAAATAGATTTATAATATTATTAATAAAAGTAAATAAAAGATAAATTAATAGAAATAAATCACAATAATAAATAAATAACAAAATAAAATAATAAATGTAATAAAATAGTTATTTTAAATTATTATTTTTGAATTTGCAATATACTTGAAGTTTATTTTATAACTCTTACAATCAAACTTGTAATAGGAAAAGAAAATAGCAGAGCATTGTACATTCCTGATTACCTATCCCCAGTCCCTCTCCTACCCCTTCCCAAATTATCTATTCGCAATTTGGCTCTATGTTAAGCTCAATGGCATAGTTAATTCGGCTGATGCCATTCATTTGCCTCTGTTTTGCAATTCAACTGAAATATTAATTGAGCCTTGATAAAGGACAAAGGGACACGCGTATTATTGTTTCTGCTTGGCAAGGCATAAATCTTCAGCATAAACACAATTGATTATTATTAAAACAGAAACAAAAACAAAAGCGAAAAGAAAAGGAAGCAAATTTACTCAAAGTGGATGAATAGAAAAAATCTAATCTCTAAGAGCTTTTGTTCTTCTTGTTGTTGTTTGACGCATATGTGGGCAGCGCACGCTCTCTCTCTTTCTCTCTCTCTCTCTCTGTCTCTCTCTGTATAGCTGTTAAACTGCGTTTAGCTCATTTCCTTTTGCTTGAAGTGATTTACGAGTAATTCGCCATTTAACCTGTGGCTAAATTTGTAATTAGTCAAGTTTTGTGAGGCGCATGCATAAAATTTCCCTTTGCCGGGCTTAGCGAATTTTCCATGTGTGCTTGTGTGTGCCTAAGTCTATTAATAATAAGCTGTGTGTGCGTGTGTGAGGTTTTTATTATATAGTATATATATAGAGCCTTGGCTTACTGACACTTACTTAGAGGAACTTGGAAGCGTTGCCAGGCAGCTCCCGAGGCCCACATGTGACAAAAGCCAATTTCATTTACTTGATGGCTGCGAAATGTGAGCATGAACCGCAAATTAATTTTGTTGTGGAATGGGAGGTGCGCGAGGGGGTGAGCAGGGGCGAGCGGTGTTTAATAGCTGGAACTGAAAGTGTTTAATGTGCTCAGCAGCGATCGCTCAGCGGCAAATATTTGCATATGCGAAAGGGAAAACTTTTAGGCACTTGTAGTAAATAAAGGAAAATAGTAAAGAAAAGAAAAGATAAGATAAGAGTGAGAAGGAATAATTATTAAAGACTAAAGTTTTGTTTTTTATATGAAATATTCAATTTATTATATTATGTTTTAAAAATTTATTAAATATTAATAAATAATATAAATAATAAATAGTAAACAAACTCTGCAGTAAATGCTTTAAAATTGAATTTTGAATATAAAAAATTATCTGCAAATATTTATATATAAATATAAATAAATAAAAAAAATATCGGCAAATATTTATATATAAATATAAATATCTAGATACACAAGTATCTGTCCATCTTTTTCTACCTTCCAAAAAAATATTTGTTATATTTTCTTTTAATGTAAATAAACATTAATTGGCAACACATTGGCTTAGCTCATTCCGCTAGTATCGTATAAATAGCAAAACCACAAATGCCTGGTCGACACCTTTTGTGATTCTATCGCTGAGCAATAAAATCAAATTGATTGAAGTTTCGCACGCTCTCGCATTTGCGAATGGGCAGCAGCTGTCTGGCACTAGCACTCCCTGTCTCTCGCTCTCCAGCTGCAGGCAGTGTCTGGCTGGCTGCCTGGCTGGCTGTGAACATCAATTAAATTCATTGCCAAACAAATATTGTACAAAGGAATTATAAAAGCAGCCAAGCACCCACCGAAAACTGGCCAACGTTTTGTTTTTGGTCGCTGTCTGGGCTAGAAGCAAAGGCAAAAAAAAAAAAAAACAAATTGCAGCTACTGCAGATGGTTGATTGAATGTGGAACCAATTCCAACCCTTCTGTTGCTCTTCTTGCTTCTTTTTGGCACTTTTCGTTGGTGAAAGGGGAAAAAGTGCCGACATTTTGTAAACAAAGCGTTTGACGTGGCAGACGTGGCTGTCCCGTTTCACTGAAAGGTCGTCCATATGATGTTTGAGCCAGCCAACCTAATGCCAAAGCCCAAAGCCCAAACCCGAACCTAAACCAAACGAATCCTGTTATCCCATGGATTGCAGCTACAACATGCATAGCTAGCGTGTGTTTTTTCAACGCTTTTATTAACGCTTTTTATGTGTGTGTGTGTGTGTGTGTGTTGTCATCTTTTGTATGGGTTTTTTAATTTTTCGACTGATTGCTTTATTACAGAGTGCCTGTCGAAGGCCTGTGGAATGTTTGGGTCTTGGCTCAGCACTTTGTTTGAGTATGCATGTGGAAATGAAATTAAAGAGAGCACTTGAAGCTTTAATTAGCAGAGAAACTAAAGTTTTAATTGGGGAATATTTTAAAAGTAAAGTTTTATATTTCCTTAATATTTTTTGGTATTTTATATATTTATATATTGTAAGAAGTTCTTTAATACTATCATCTTAAAAGTCCTTGTGGCCTCAATTGTCTTCAACGCATTTACAGCTAAACAATGAACTCCTTGGAGCTCGCACTCACTCCTCTCTAAGCTACTCTATTATTTTGCACATCAATTAGAAACTTGTTGAAAAATCAATTAAAATTGCCTCAGAGTAATGCCAACACTTAATTTGTTGCAAAAATATTTCGTTTGAAATTTCTTAAGCCTCCAGGCATAATTTTGCATTTTGTGAAGCACATGAAAATAAATTGCCATAAACAACAAACAAACAACAATAGCAACAACAACAACAACACCAACAACAACAACCACACACAAAGGCGAAGCTTGAGAATGCACTTTGCAGAAAGCTGGCAAACAAATGAAACGCATCAAAGTAGACAAGAGAATCCATGTGCAAACCATTTCAGAGCGTCAACATAATAAATCAACTTTCCTGACGAGTTTTTCCCCATTCAGACAACGAAATTTCCTGTCTAATTTTCGCCATCTTTTGTGCCGTCATCAGGCGGGCAATAGGAAAACGTTAAGTGCTTTGCCAGCAAACTTGTCTGCTTGTTATTAAAATGATGCTTGCTCGATTAATAATGCAGCTAGACATAAATATGATAATATAGAGATGTGTGGGTATATATATTATATATAAACCTATATTTGTATTCTTCCCGAGTGCTTGACATGCAACGTCATCGCATTCAGCTTATAAAATAGTCGAAGTCTTACAAGAAGTGTTCAAATTTTGAAAAATTTAAAAGTTTAAAGGTTTTGCAAATGAAGAAAACTCTAGACTTTTCTTAACTTATCCTTAAAATATATAAAATGTACATGAGCTATTCATATTCCCACTTCGAATTGCTTCAATTCTCAGACTTAAGTCCATATCTCTATATGCTTTGCCCTGTCAATATTTGCAAATGTGGCCCATTCACAATTGCATTAAATATTTTTTGAATTTCTATAGCGTGGCTGTCAGCTATCAAGAGTTGGTGTTTGAAATGCATGGAGAAAGGCTTTCTATGCTATCGTTTTATTACTTTTTTGCTGCTGTGCTGCATTCTCGAATGCTCGACTGCTAACAAAGATTGAAATTGTCACGTAGGCTGACACTCGGAGATAACAATAAACATTTTACTATCACAGCAAATTTTCCAACCGAATTGAAACTAAGGCCAACGGCTTTTGAATAGACCCGGACGTCGCCTTAAAGTATGCAGCAATGCGCACGTTTATGGCATCGCTGTATAAAAATATTCAATTTCATATGCATGCACTGAGGGAGATACCAAAAGAGAGAGAGTGAGAGAGAGAGAGAGAGAGAGACTGGGAGTGAGAGTCAGGAAGAGAAAATGAGACAGAGATAGAGTGAGATCCACATAAAGTCGCAAAACGAATGCGAGCTGTGCACATTCTGCTATGCATATGGGCACATAGATAAACAAAAAAAAAAAAAAAAAAGCATACATACACTGAAAAGAATTGGAGGGATTTAGTAGGAAATGAAAGAATTGGAGCCACTTTAAAAGCGGCATAGGGTATGATTAATATCAAGTATAGCAGAAGCTGTAAGAGTTGACCAATTAAACCAAAAACTTATTTAAGTTTTAAGTCAAGAGCTAGATATTTGCTTATGCAATAATAATTATATTAATTAAAAAATTAAATCAATTTATTTACATTTTATTTGATTTATTTCATTACAAGAGAATTTCTTCAAAATTCCTCCACCTCGTTTACTCACATTTCTAGCTCCAAATCTCCCTCATACTTGCCATAACTGGAGGGCATTAGCGAAACGGTTTCGCCGAACTTAGACTTGCAGAGAATTGCGCAACAAAAGCAATAGACAAAGACTAAACAATCTTGCGCTGACTTTGCCTCAACTTCCGGAACACCCACAACTCCTACTGCTCCTGACTCTCCTGCTCCTCCTTCTCCTCCTTAAACTCACACTCGGCTCTGGCTTGTTGTCTGCCTTGGCATTTGGCGAGGGACCAAAAGTCACCATCACATTCCATTACCAAAGCAGCTGCAGCTACCAAAAACGTTTTGCTGCGATTTTTATGCAGAAAGAAACGAGAAACAAAAAGAAAAAATATGTATATAAAAATGAGCAGAAAATATTGTAAAATGTTCTGTTTATGCTGCAAGTGGACACGTGGCAGCCACTTGAAGTCAAACAAATGCAACAAAAGCAACTGTTTGCTAATGCCAACACAACGGCCAGGGAATGCCCTAAAATGAAATATATTTGAGGAATTTAAGAGATATTTCTGATAAAAATATATCATTGAACTTTTTTACCATTTAACCAATATTTTTAATAAAAATAATATCTATATTTGCATAAAATAAAATTTCTTAAATATGTTGACTAGAAGAACTGTGATATTTGGCATTTCAAAAATATCAGGTAAACAAAATATATTAAAAATACTTAATGAAATTTCTCGAACTTCCCTTTTTTTGAGAATTTTTTTTTAATGAATATAATATCCATATCCATATATTGGGTATATATATATATATTCATATCGAATGAATTAATTAACTTTTTTAAAAATATTTTAACAAGAAGAGCAAAGTTTTTCAGCTCCGGTAAAATCTGCAAAAAATATTTAAAATATACTTTTTATATAAATATTATTTAATATGCACTTAAAATATATATATGAAATATTTTTTATATATTCACTAAGACTTTCACATAGCTCATATGGCCGCAGCTCGGAAATCTCAGCTATGAGCTTTACGAGTGCATAATTAATTAGCGGTGTCTGTGGCAGGGCGTGGCCTGGCACGGCGCCTGTTGTACATTTTGTTGTTGGTTATTAAACACAGCTACAACAACAACAACAGCGACAGCAACAAAGGAAATACAAAAGCAACGCGGTACATGCAAACATCATCCAACATAGTTGTAAAGAACACACACATCATATGTATGCGGCCAGCTTTATACCCACACATTTCGTAATGCTCCCTGACTGACTGTGAAGCCTTTTTGAGTTAATTAAAAAGGCACTTCGCTGCTTGTGTGTGGCGCAATCTTCTGTGTGTGTGTGCGGGAGTGTGTGTGAGTGTGAGTGTTACATTATAAATGGTCAGCAACAACAGCGAGAAAAATCGTGAAATATTGGCTCTTAGTTTGGAGTACGTTTAAATCAAAAGCAGTCTGCGCTACTCCAAATACTCACTGCAGCTGCTATGTGTGCTCTACGATATTCGACATTTCATTAATTATTTCTAATAGATTTTGATGGAGGAGAGCAGAGAAATCAATCAAACTAATCAATGTGAAATAGTCAGAAAGAGAGAGGGAGAGAGTAAAAGAAAGCAGATACGTCTAAAAGTCTTTTAGAGGAAGAAGAGCAAGACTTAAAATTTGATTTCTAATTGAAAAAACTTACAACTCATTTATATTTTTAGTAAAATAATACAAACATTTAACAACAAAATAATAATATAGTTGCAACTATACAAAGCTTAGAAATAGTTTAAGATATAATATATAGATAAGGATATAAGTTAAGTTAAAGTAATTAATTTATTTTCTTATATAATTCTTAAATAATTCAAAATATTTTAAGCCCTTTGTCCCAACAATATTTGTTACTCTCTCAAATACTCTGGCAAATCGGCTAGAACAGGCTCTGAGTTGGCTAACGGCTGCCAATTGACAACAGACAACATTTAGTTGGCTTAAAATGACAAAACGTATTTGATGTTGTCAGCGGGCGTGCCCAAATTCCCATACTCTCCCTAAACAACTGTCACATTTGCTTATGCTGGCTGCAGAGGCTGGCCGAGGCGGTTGGCGGGAGGACTCCGGGTGGATGGCTGAGTGTGAAGAACAGAAATTTACATTTGCTTATGTGCCCGCTGTCGACTTTGCTTTGTTTATGTATTTTTTATTATGATTGATATTTTTTCCTACTCGTTGCTCGCTCTCTCTTATATTTTTTTGTTTGGATTTTCATATTTATTGACAGCTGGCTAAGAAAAAAGAAGAAGCAGAGGGAGGAAGGTAGGTAGGGCGTTGAGTGAAGCAGTGGAAGGCGCATGTTGTTGACTTGTTTAGCATTTTTTATGAGCCGTTGACAGCAGCTCGACTCGACCCACACTCGACTCGCCTGTTTGAGTGTCACATTTAATAATTTGACCATAAAATAGAAAGTTTCTTAAAGTTCTGGCTGGAAAAGGATTTAGACTAGAGTTTAAAATATTTTGCACATTTCTTTGGCTTTACCTAAATTGAATTTGCGTTTCTTTCACTTGACAATAATTAATTCTCAATACTAGAAATTTACATGGTCGTTAGGCAGCTGCCGCTCTGGCTGGAAGATGCTCGACTAATTTAAATCTGCCACGCCCACACGGAAAACAAAAGAATATGAAACTTATTTAAATGCGAGCAGCAGCTCTTTTGGGGCCATCGTCAAGTGCCACTAGAAACAATGCAAATTTAATTAAAATTCCGAAAATCTGAAAACAATGCGCACGTTTTCATCATCAACATTATGCCCCGGCGCGGCCACACACACACACTTACACATACAGCCAGACAATCATACACTCACACGCCCGCACACTCCATGCGCCCACTCAGCGGAGACAGGCGAACGTTTCTCTCTGACCATGGCCATAACTATGCAATGGCCCCGCTATCAATGCAGCTGCGCAAGGACAATGCAGCTTGGCGGCTTCTAGCTGCCTGACTCTTTGCTCTTCGCTGCTGACTGCCGTCTGCCTGGCCACAGCGCTTCTTGGGCGCTCGTTGCATGTAATTTTGGTATTTTCTTTATAGCTAACGATGAGTGCGAATGGAACTTGGAATATGTGGCACAGTTTGTCGTGTCTAAGATTGAATAAGAAAATGATAAGCAATTTCAATAAATTGTAAGTGAGAGATAATATGCTGGAATGAAGAAGGCTTTTGTTAGTGCTCTAGGCAAGGATTTTCTTGCCAATAATAATAATAATAATAATAATAATAATAATAATAATAATAATAATAATAATAATAATAATAATAAGTAATAATAAAATATATATAATAAATAGAATGAAATAAATACAAAATAGTTTAAAAAAAGTAAATAATAAAGAATGAATAATAAAAAGAAATTATAAAAAAATAATAAAAAATAGTAATAAAAACAAATAATAATAAAATTAAATAGCAATAAAAATAAAGAATAAATAAAATAAATATTAAAAAATAAATATTTAAAATTAAATAAAAAAAGAATAAATAATAAAAAATATAATAAAAAATAAATAGTTATAAACATAAAGAATAATTAAATAAATAAATAAAAATAAATATTTAAATATTTAATATTTAAATATTAAAAAATATTTTTAATTTAAAATACATTAAATATATATTTTTCATATATATTTAAAAAACATTATATATTATAAGCCCTCAAAATAAACCCAAAACTCAAAGCGCCCAGAGCACTCACAATTCGTTCTCAACTCAAAATTCGCGCATCTTTTGTCTTTTTCTTTGTCGCTTCGCCCGGCAAAAGCAAATGTAAAGTTTTGGGTTTCGACGCGAGGGATTTATAGTGCGATTATACCATTGTCTGTGTGTGTATAGCCGCCTCAACAGGGCTATAGTCAACTTGTTCCTGTTGTTGTAATTGTAGTTATTGTTGCCGCCACTGTCCTCTGTTGTCCGCCCTGAAATTGCATTTTTATAAAGCTGAGCAGCGCTGACCCACCTCTCTCTCTCTCTTTCCTACTCGCGCTCTATAATGGAGTAGTTTTTAAATAAACAATGCGAATTCGTCGCCATGCTTGTGCTGTCATCACAGAGCTCAGCATAGTCAAGGGTCGCGCCACGTTGACTACTGTCATTTGGTGCCAAAGGCGGCTCCCAGTTGCCACTGGGAAGCCGCAGGCTTGGCTTGGGCTGGCTTGGGCTGGCCTGGGCTGGGTTGGCTTGGCTTGCCTTGGCTTTTATTTGCATTGCTATCGCGGGAGCTGTGCTGGCTTTATAGGTTCTTAGTTTTATTTCATATACGCGATGGACTTGGTTTTTATTCCAACTATTTTCTTTCGTTTTTAGTGTCATGCCTGCTCAGAGCCTGCTCACTTAGTTATTTAGACGCCATCAACACTTTTGGTCATGGAATTTTATGCGTCCACAGAGAGCTAAATAATTTGTGCTGCAATGCAATTGTTGAATGTGCGCAATTTGCAAAATATTTAGCTGTAAAAAGAGCCGAATGCATGTGGCTCAATGTGCATATGTTCATATCTTGCCTAGGCTATAAGGGACTCTATCTGGTGGAGATCTGAGCTGCTGCTGCAACTGCTTGTTGTTCTACTCTTTCACAATATTTGGCCACACAGTCAAGCAATTGCCGCCACAAAAGCCGCAAAATTTCATTTGGAAAAGCCAAACGAAAAGTTGTTTTGGCCTCAGCGAGAGAGTTTGCGCCTCACTTTTTGCTGGCAAAGTTGCACTGCGGCACTTGTGGTAGGCGAAAATAACTTGCCTACGTTTGACTTTTGGCAATTTTCATGGGAAGCGCGACTTGCAGCTGCGGTAAACATAAATTACTTACGGCCAACAATCAGTCGAAGTAGTCAACTATTGATGGGAGCTATAAGGGGAAGAATCTGTTTAAGGCATAGCTGAGTATAAGTCAAGGTAATGCCGATTGTAAAGGGTATCCTTAGAGTATCCTTGTCCATACATTTCTATAAGAACTCGACAGCTGAGCGTGAGCAAGCTAAGCCATTTGCTCAGAGTCGATTGTGAAGGCAGCTTAGATCAGCTTTCGCCCGCATTTGATTTATTTGCAAATATATAAATGTGTTTTACACCTGGCTAAAGAGTTTCATAAGTGACTGCAGCTCAGCTCTTTCCGTGATATTTGTTGCAGCAAAACTCTGAGCACAGCGAGCGGTTAAAACATTGACAGGAAGTTTCTTTTTTTTTTTTTTTGGCAATTTCAGCTGGCTGTCAGCTTTGCATATGTTTGCCAACTCTTTTTTCTTCTTTTTGCTCAATGTGCTTAAGTTGATTTCACGAATTTACAGCCCCGTGGAGAAAGTGAAAAACAATGTAATAGAAATTTCATAAACTTTGGCGCTGGGCGCTTTCGACAAGTGCAAAACGCTTTTTATCTATAAGGATTTGCTACTCCAAACCCACGATAACAAAAAAAAAAGGGGAAACACAAAAGTTCCTCTGCTCATTCTTTCCTTTTTCGGCTAAGTTGCATGCTGCGTCTAAGGCGCAGGGGGCGTGGCGTGGCAGTGGCGATGGCAGGGGCAGCAGCTGAAGAGTAGCGTAAAATCCACTTAAGCTGCTTTTGCAGATTTTGGGCGCGTTTTGTTTTATGTTTCACATTTTTTTCTGCTCTTTTTTAAGGGGGGGGGGACATTTTTATGTAGTGGGGGTGGGGTTGGAGCAAGGGGCGTTGCATTATTTCAAGTTTGGCGCCAAAGTATTTAAACCATAAAAATGTGCGCTGCGAGGCCGGCGGGCGCTCAATCTTCTTTCGCTGGGTTTCTTGTGGCCAATGGGAAATGTCTTTCACGATTTGGCCAACGTAAAAGTTGCCAAGCATTTAGCCAGAGATTTATTGGCTGTTACTGCTGAACCGCAGCAGCAGTTGCAATGGCAGTGGCAGTGGCAGCAGCCATCGCATCCAGCTGCTTTATCACGGCAAACACGTAACTAACTTAGTGGCAGACCAGGGTGCAAGCCTCAAGCTAGATGCTGCATCAACGTAATGATATGGATGATTCAGTTTTCATTCAGTTGTTGTCAACGCTCCCTCTTCTTCATTGTATTACAAAATCTTTACTGCTAAAAAGGGAGAGCGAGAGTGAGAGAAAGAGAGAGAGAGAGAGAGAGAGTGAGAGTGAGAGGTAGACAAGTCGTACCATAAAAGCGACCATTACATTGATTTACATGCGCACGTTCATGGCCAGCAGCTTACTGTCTATAACTGCCGGCCCCGCCCCGATGCTTGGCAGACCAACCGCTCAGCCCCCGTTTTGGCCACAGATATATTTTGGTATTTTATAGTGCATAGTAAAAATGCTGCATTTGGCATTTTTATTAGCTGCTCAGATGAGCAGAACGAGCTGCGGCTTTCGTTTTATTAGCAGCTCTTAAAAATTAAAAAAAGGAGAAAAATATAAACGAAAACCGAAAACCTTTGTGCTTCAAGTGGTTTTGGCTACTTGATGCGTTTCCTTTACTCTTTTATTTCGCTTTAATGCTTGACTGTAAATTGCAATAAATAAAATAAATAATAAAATGCCGTCATCAAATTTGATCTGAGCGACTAATATTGTGAATGTAAAAGCTGTTACTAGAGGATATTGGGAGAATATATTTAGCATAAGCGTAGCAGTTGGAGTTTGAATTGTAGAAATTATATTTAAGTAGCAATTGAAAGTGAATTAGGTAAATAGAAATATTTATAACAGTATTAATGTGTATTTCTCTCTTAATATCTTACAGATTTTCTAGGAGTGTTGGCAAGTAAGTGAAGAAACATTTTCTTAAATACGAAAATAAAAATAAAATAATATAATATTAAATAAAATGATGTAAAACTATAGGAACTATAGAAAATTCTATAAAATTAAAATTTTAGAAAATATCTACATATTATTTATAAATATTTTATTTATTTAAAATTATATATGAATAAATACTCTTCATAATTCAAAGTGGATAAAGTATTACTTACTGTAATTTAGTATTCAATGTGAAGTTTTTCTTTGACAATAGTTTAACTGCTTATAAATCATCATTCATTCCCATAATATAAACTATATATCATTAAATAAAATAATAAAAAAATATACATATGTATAATATATGTAAAAAATTTATAAGATAAATATTTAAAATTTTGAAAGTGACATAAAATTATAGAAATAGGTATTCTTGACAGAAATTTATGTTGAAATATTATTATATTTATTATTATAAATAATTAATTAAATATTGATCAACTTTGTATTATAAAATAAATGATAATAAAGCAAAGTCTATATGCCGCATATATAAATATATATACTCGTAGCTCACATCTAATGTCGGCTACTACTACGTACGTACTTCATGTCGTTTTCGTTTTCAATTTCTGGACACAGACAGGCAGAGCTGGGCAGCTTGTGGACTCAGCGTGCCTCAATGTCAGTACCAATTTTCAATCCCCGGCCAGGACAATGGCATATGGTAGCCAAACGTAGTTGAATGGCTTTTTCCCCTTTTTTTTTCTGTGCTGCAGCAGCAGTAGCAGCAGCAGCTGCATTTCGCGGCAGCCTTTGAAGTGAGTTCTGCAGCTTTGAGCAACGTTTTCAACTGTCAATTAAACTGCACTCTCGCAGGGACAAGCCGATGACGTGTAGGCGGCCAGGGTGAGTGAAAGAGGGACTGCATGAGTGGAAGTCTCTATCGTTCTGCGCTAAGCATGGCATTTAGAGAGGCGCTGAACTAAGGCTGCTCAAAAAAAAAAAAAAAAAAAAAAAAAACTAAAAAAGGCCCGAGCTCCTGTTCTCCTGTGCTGGAGGTCTTTATTCAAGGCAGGTGTAGCGGAAAATTGTGTCCTTATACAGCAGCTGACCTTTTTCTGCTATTTTTTGTGTCTTTTTTGGGGCTTCAACAAAAATGTTGTTCAGTGATTTTTTCCTTTTTCCCTCTTTTTTTAGTCGCCTTTGGAGCTTTGAAGCAATTGTAATTAGTATGAGGATGAGCGAGTTCGAGACTGAGGATTTGAGTCGTTTGCTACTTGGGCTTGGGAATTGTTTCAGTGGATTTGCTTTGTGCAAATCGTTTTTGTTGTAAATAAAGAGTTGAGTGCCATTTGCCAGCAAACATAATTGAATTGAATTGAATTTGATTTGGGTTTCGGCTGTGAGTTGATAGATTTTTTGGGGTAGGCTTTTGTGTGGTTTATTGGACATCAACTGTAGGCCTAGAATCGAGTGTGTGTGTGTGTGCTAGAGTCAATTAAAATAAAGCCAGCTTGCTTGGCTACAAATAGATTACTTATAAAAGATGTAGTTGTTGGATGTTGCCTTGATACGCTGAGCGAAGGGTATGATGAACTTGGAGAAAAAGAGAGTTGATAGTGATAGAAATATGACAGAATATATTAATGATAAAATATGATAATAATAACAATCATGTTTATTATTATAATTTTATTTATTAATGTACCCAGTAGTTCAAGGCGAGTAGAGCAATCGAACTAGTCTCTTCACGATTTCCATTCGTTTTATCGATTAATGAATTCACATTAAAGTTTCAATATGGCCATAGGTGGAGTCTTGAACTTTTGGCAAATACTGTCAAATGGCTGATTTATTATTTATTAGCCGTGACCCACAGAAAAAGCGGACGTAAGACATTGGGCATCTTATCGAGGAGGGTCGCCTTGGGTTGGCCCACAAACAATCCATCAATTATGCAGCATCCTCAAGTGATGAAAACAAATCAAAATGGCTAAAGAAAAAATAGAGCAAGAAATACGAATCGAACTTGGATCATTTGACAACTGACAAGATGACAATTCGGTCCATGGAAATCCAACTAATTGGATCAGTGAAAAATAGTTGACGCCGGAAAATAGGCAACAGTTTTTCGTAGTGGCGCAGAGACTCCGCTCGGCTTGCAGATTTTAGGTTTCTGTTTTTAGCCATTTGTCGCTTCTGACCCGCAACCTAATTGACTGGTTTTTGAAATTAATTTTTTTGTTGTATTATTTCTTGCGGCCGCCGTTGCCGTCGCCGTCAATGAGCCATAAAAACTGCCTCGCATATCATTTGAATGGGGGAAAAAGGTCTTTTGAGGTTAACATAAAGGAAGCCGTTCACTGTTTGGCAGCAGAAATTTCGGGCAGAGCGTGGCGTACGTGCGTCGCATTGCGAATGGTGTGAAAAATGAAACACAGAGAAGCGGGCACGTTAAAAGCAGCGGCTGCCGCTGACAGCTGGCATAATGAAATAGAAACGCGTGAAATGAAACGGAAAAATAAATGTTGCTCAAGTGTAAAGCGGTTTGTTTTGCAACCGAATGATACGCAGGTCGTGAAGAGAAAGGCGCAGAGGCAGAGGCGTGGCTGCTGTGGATTGCTTTTGAGTCTGGCCATGACAAAGGTTTTCATTTTCATTTTTATTTCATTTTCTTTGATTATTTCTTTGACCATTTGACCTTGTTTCGCATTTTTGATTTTAACAATGCTGAGTGGACATAATGGTATTTAAGCAGAAATTTTCTACATTTTATGTAATGAAAACAATTTAGATTTTTTGTAAGCGTTATGCGAAGTCGTTGCAGGGCAGAAGAGAAGTGAGAAGCAGAGCTGAAGGCTTTTGAATTTTAAATAAAATTAAGCCAAAGCAAATGTTCCTTCCCTCACATATAAAATTAAAAGGCATCAGCTTGAGTCACTTACACGCATGAGAATCGAATAGAGCGGCAATATAAAGAAAACTAGCATTTATAACATGTTCCACTTCATTACGCAACTCAAGCGCTTCACATGCACTTTGCATATGCATTTTTTTGTTGTGCGCCAGAAGCTTTTAAGTCTTCTATATTTATAAAGAAAACTCATCAGCTTTAATACTGAGTTCCAGATCCGGAGGAAAGCGTTTTACATATAAAACATTTGCAGCTGTCTGCCTTGCATTTAGCATATTTGTTTTCATTTATCTTGTCGCTGCCTTTGGCACTAAACTCGGGCTACTTAAATGGCTCTCCTTCTATCTCTATCTCTCTCTTTTTTTCCCTCTCTCTCTCTCTGTCTGTCAGTCTCTTTTGCTCTTGTAGCAATGCTCTCACAAAGCGCAAAACGTATTAGCAATACTTTTATGCACACTTCACTACCCTTCGCCTATCTTTGCTGCCTGTCAGGTGAACACTTCATAAGTATTTATAAGCTTCTCTGCTACAGTGGGTGGGTAGATAGTAGCTGCATTAAAATGGAGCGTGTTTTAATGCAGCGCAAAGGCAAAAGCATAAAATGCCAAAGCGGACTGCTTATAAGTAGTAAAAATATAACTCGCCTCGCTTTTCCCCTCACCTCGTCCTCTCTGTCTGCTCTGAGCTGTTTCTCTGTGCGGAGCGTCAGTAAATTTTATGCTTTGACGAAAGTTTTGCTTAATGACAGAAACATCCGTCAGATGTGCACACTCACTAACACACACACATAGACACACACACACACACACACACACACGTAAATAAGAATGTTGCTTAAATAAATTAACAAAGTTGCCTTGGCTGTTGGCTCTTTGCCTATAACACGAAAGTTGAAATGAAAATAAAATTTAATTCAAGCGTCAAACGTTGACGTCGACGTCATGTGTTGCCGTTAAGTGCCATCATCAGCAACATCATTATGATCATCGTCGTCATCATGATGAGCAGCGGCAGCTCTTGTTCTATGCTCATCATCTGGCAAACTGTTTTGTAGTTTCTCACACAGACATGGCAAAACTTTGAGCATGTGCAACGGCAACGGCGAGTGGGTATAAAAAAATAAAGAAGGTGAAGTGGGCGGGACGGGGCGGTACGCAAGGACTTTGTGAATTGAAAAATAGTTGCCATAGTTGCCAAACGCCTTTCACAGCGCAAAAGCCGCTGCAAAAGTCAAGTGTTTAATTAAGGTTTGCCAGCCGGGCGAGTTTTTAATGCTCATTGGCGAGCAAATGCGGGAACGTAATTAAAAAATAGCTGCAAAAAACTAAATATTAATTAAATAATTGCGGCTATAAAGAAGGGTATTCCATATAGATTTAGTAGTTGCCAACGGAATATATACAGATATAAGTATATATATAGAGCTCTGCATATAGCTGCCTGTAGTTGGCCATGTTCTGGCCGAGTTTCAGCCGGAACTTGTCGGGCGACATGTCAGTCATGATATCTTCCAATTAACGTTGTCGCTCTTTTGCACTCGGACCAGACACTTTTCCTCTGGCCTATGGGCATAATTTATGAAGTGTCGAAAGTTTCTGACCTGTCAGCGACGGCAAAACGAATAACGAAAGACATGACATCGGGACAAAATAAGAAAAAAGACGAAAATGAATAAAAAAAATGAGAAAAAAATGTTTGATGTTTGTAAATTAATAGTTGGAAAATGATAAATGCCATTAACAATGAGAAATTAGATAAGTGAGGCAGTAATAGATATTTAGAGAATAATTGTTGTAAAACATTTTGTGTATTGCCAATTAATATTCACTTTTTATTTTTTTAATATTTTTAAAAAATATAAAAATATATATAAAATAAAATAAATAAAAAAGTAATAAACAAAAATTAATAATAGTTATATTTATATTATATGTATATATTCACAAAAAAATAATGATGTTATAATATTACTATAGTTTCATGAAAATAACATATGTATCTCATAATGGAATATTTATCAAGGTTTTACAATAAATATTTTCACTACTTAGAGCTGGGCTCTGTTTAAAGCTTAGATAGTAAAATGTAATGCAAAAAGCTAGAAAATCGCATTAAGAAATATATAAATATTTCAATTGAAAACTCTCGAGAGTCCTTGCCCTGTTGCTTAATTGAAGTTCAGAGTTCAGGAGTTGTGGTCGCACAAGATACAACACGCTTCCCAAACAAAACCTGCTAAGCAGTAGACTGTATCAAAATCATTGGCTTTTCATGCGGCGTACACGCTTTCACTCTCGACTACGGCAAACAATCACCTTGTCAGCGCATCCACAACAAGCAGGAACAAAGCGCAGGAAACTAAAAGCAAGAACATTCTTCAGTAACAACGTCCATGTACATGTGCGCTTGTCCTGTACCTGGACACAGAAACTTGGAGGCGAACTTTGGAAGAGGATGGGGGGCTGGGCATGATGAAGGCTGCCAGCGCGCATAGTACTTAAAGTTGTTCAAAGAGTTGTGTAGTGGACGGCAGCAAGAGTCAGAGCACTGCTGATTCTGATTGGTGTAGCGTTTTGGCATTTCGAATCTATGCGCAAACATTGCAAATGAACTCTGATTGTGCAAGCCATTCTAGCAGCAGCAGTCGACATTCCAGGGTCTCGAGCTCACAATAATGCCGATGATGAAGCTGACAGCAAAAAAAAAAAAAAAAAAAAAACAGAGGAGAAATTGCAGCCCGGTCATGGACAACAAGTGTGTGTTGCCAAAGGGCAAGTCACTTAGCTGCGACTAACTGCGCCATACTCTGTACTAAGTCCTAAGCAGCCAGAGTTGTCATGGAGCCGAGCTGAAGTCTTTAGCTGCTTTTTGTCGACGCCTTAATTTTCAGATATATTTTTTTAGCTGCTGCAAGTTTTGACAAATGCTGGGAGTTCATTTGCCAGCGAGCGCTGTTTCCGGCTGCTGGCTCAATGTCGTGCCTGGCCACGCCCATCGCCTCCAGAGCCGTCATTGTCATCAGCAACGCAGTTGCTCGTTCACCTTTTGGCATTTTGTATGCTGCAACAGCTTCCGCATAGCAGCTGCAACAGTTGCTGCTGCTGTTGCTGTTGTGATTGTTGTGCCATCAAAATGTGTCATTGCTTCTCCAAAAGGGTTTTACTGTACTCGACTCGGCTCAGTGCTGCTCTCCTCTCCTTTGCCTTGCTCCAGCCTGGTTCTGTTCTGGTTTATGAACTGCGAGTCTATAACTCTGGTGTCATAGTCCGTCGCAGCATAGCTCTGCTGCATGCTTGATCAGTGCAGCCATTGACAACATCCGAATTGTCATCATCATGAGCATCGTTCTAATCGTCATTATCGTCTGCATCTTCGTCAGCAGCATCAGCGTCAATCAGGCAGACTGACATGGAAATTATGAGAGTTTGTATTTTGGCATTCACGAATCGACCACGTTTCCATCTTCAACCAGCCATGGCTATGCATTGTTGTTGTTGAGTGTAGTTATCGTTGTAGTTGTAGCACAGTGTATTGCTTATAATTTATGCGTGTGCCGCTGCTGCTGATTATGGCCCCAAGGCTGATTTCAGCTGCTGCTCACGTACAGCACACGCACACACACCGAGACAGAGACAGACGTAGCCGAAGCAATGCAAATCATACGCACCGTTGTACGCAAAGGTGTTGCACCTTAAAGCAACTGAAAATATTTGATTTGAATTTAAGATTATGTGAATTGGCTTGGAAAATGCGGAAATTAAATGTAGAATGAATATAAAATATAACAAAAATATATAAATATAAATAAAATAAAGAGAAAATATTTATAAAATATATATATAATAAATAAAAAAATTTAAAAAATATAATATTATCAAATTTGAATTTAAAAACTAGCATTAAATATAAAAATATATAGAAATATATAAGCATATAAATTATATTTTATATATATTTAAAATTTAGTATAAAATATAGTATAAAATATTTATATATTACCAGAAAATATATCTAGCAAAATTGAAAAGGTTTTGCTTGATTGCCTCAGGTATTTGCTTCAAGTATTTTACTTTTGTGCAAATGCAGAGCTGCTGTTCAATGTCAACTTGAGTTGAACTTTCTGTGCCATGTGCTTCGAGCAGCAGCTGCTGCTGCTGCTGCTGCTGCTGCTGCTGCTGCCACCTGGGCGAGCAGTTGAGTTGAGTTGAGTCTTCTTTGGACAGTTGGCTTTTGTTTTTTTAGTTGGCAAAGTTTATGCACCGTTAGTTGGTGGTTTGTTTCCTTGGCCAAGACAGTGCGTCTTAACTTAGGTAGATATACCTGACCCTGTGGCCTGTTGCAGCTGCAGCCAATCGCATTGGGCTTTAATTTAAAAGTGCATTATTTTGTCTGTCAAGGCGTAAGAAAAAACTTTCTGAATGCGCAATGAATGAGTGCAGCTGTGGAGTATTCGCTTGATACTTAAGCGGGTGTAACTCTCTCTCTCTCTCTGGTTGTGCGAGTGGCTGGCAGAACAAAGTAGCTGACAAGCTGACACAATGACCGAGTGGGCCAGCCAGGAGGCATATTGTTAGACAACAGTTGGTACCATTAAATGTCATGTACTCAACATCAAACTGAACTGAACTGAACTTCATTTCGGATTGTGATTCTCTGTCGCTCAGAGTCTTTCCCTCTCATGCTGTGTGTCCATCTGTCAGACTGTTTTGGCCAATGTTTGTTTTGCATACTTTTCGGCGCCATTAACAACAGACTGACAACAACAGCAACAGCAACAGCAACAACAATAATGGAGTTGTTTTTGTTTTAAAAATTATGTAGTTTTGTCTGCTGTTGTCTGCCAGTGCAACGTGTCATTAGAAAAGACACTTTGACACAAACAAAAACCCAGAGAGCTCACTAACTGCTACAGATATAGACTGGCAGTTACGGTGTACTAAGGTATGGGCCAGACAAAATCTAGAGTTTTGCAGAAACAGCTTAGCAGATAATATTTAGGACAAATTATCAACCTTTAAATTTAAGAAACGATGAATTTTTAAAAGAAAGGTGCAAAAAATTTAAAATTCAGAAGAATTTAAGGGTTAAAGGTCTCTCTATTAATTCTAAGCAATATACGATTCCTGCTAATATTATCTGGTAACAGCTATCAGAAAGAACGAAGAGAAGTCACAGCTCTGTGCCATTCAATGCATATTGATAATAAATCATATTCATAAGAAAGAATTTTGTATATACTTTTTATAATTTTTTCCTTAAATATTCTTTAAGAGACAGATTCCTTTTTATCTACAAGACATTATTCAAATATTATATTATACATGAATATTAAACAATAGTCTGAAGATAAATAAATAAAGTCCAACTATTATTTTAATATGGTTAAATTGGTTCTGCCCTTTTCTGTCTATTAATTTCTTGTATTTCATATATTTTCTCTTCACTTCTTCAATTTCTTACTTAATTATCTAGACATCTTTTTCATTCATATTTATCACAACAAATCCACACACAACTCGAAGCTACCTCTTTGGCAAGACACCTCACAGCTGCTGGGTATGCGAAAGGGCACAAAAGTTGAGATCAAAACTTTGTCCTTTGCATCTCAGCAGCTGGCTGGCTGGCGGCAGGTGTTGTTTGTCCTGCTGTCCGTTTATTTAGGGGTCACTGCAAAGGCGAATTACGGCCATTAGTTTGGGTCGACAAAAAAAAAAAAGAAACAGCAGTAAAAGCAGGCCAACAGTTGGCCATTGTTGTGTTCGTAGTCCGGCCGAGCTTCTGCTCTGATATTTGAGTTTTCATGAGCTCACTAGGCACGTAATTGTTTAGAAAATTTACCAGCAGCAGACGGCAGGTATGCTAAACGCACTTAATGAGAGCGCAAATTGCATTGGACCGAATCAAATTGCATTGGCATTTCATATGGTTAATAAATGAAGAAATCCAAAATATTTCGAGCAGACGAAATGCGAAACAAAAACCAAAAACTACAATTCAAATGCATTAAGAATTAAATATAATTCAATGAAATTGCGGAAATGAATGCGGTTTGAGCATGTGTGTGTGTGTGTGTGTGTGTGTGCGTGCGAGCGGAAGTGCGACAAAAGTGAAAAGTTTTTTTTAGTTTTGGTCAAAAACAAATATGAAAATTTTGGAAAATGCCAAATGGTAGATGGAAAATTTACCTAAAATTTTAAGCGTCAATTAATAGACGCAAAATGCTTTACCAAATGACCTCGACTCGACTCGACTCGACTCGTGTATTTGTATGTATGTGTGTGTGTGTGTGTATGTGTGTGTGTTTGGCAGCAACGGAAATGACAGCGCTGCAACGCTGCAGGAAGCAATAACCGAATTCAGTTACGTTGCACGGAAATGACACACGGCACGAAAATCAAGCGAAGGATGAGCATAAAAATTGTGAATGGGAGAAAAGCTGCAAGTTGCAGGCTGTGTGGGTGTATGTGTGAGTTTCTCTCTGTGTGTTCGTGTGTGTGTGTGCGTTGCAACTAATATGCAAAAATTCTATTCTGATTTGGAATTTTTGCAATTTGCATGTTGCATCCTGAGAGTCAAGCACAGGAAAATCTTCTCAATAAACTAAAAGTTAACATAAATTCAACGCTTCAGCTGATGCCATAGACTGGCAGCTGAGCTATGCTCGATGGCCAAAATGTCGATGCATATGTATGAAACGTTTGACAAAATGGTACAAATGCGGTTTTTGGATGTAAATGGCAAAAATCGAAGCTGAATGCAGATAAGATGTGGGCAGAAGATAGACAACTTGAAATTAGAAAAAGCATAAGGCAGCTGGAAGAGCAACTTTATTAAAATTTTCGATGGATAAAGCAGGCTAAGAGAGCATGAAATATCGTAAACTGCCAAAGGTAAAGGAATCGAAATTAGAAATACTTTGCAGGGCAAATGAATAGCTTTGAAGTTGATATACGTTCAACGAAGATTTTTATTTGATTGGCACACCTTTAAAAATTCATATGTCATGATGACGAAAAGTTTGTGACTATTAGTATTTTTAATGATTTTTGACAATTTACGTAAGGGCTTCAAATTTATTTTGTGGGTTTCTCTGCTGAATACACATATTTTGTGTGTTTATTTAGGATAACTTTTCCCTTTCTTCAAAATCTGAAAAGCAGTTTATACGCGTGCTTCTTCTATCACCAAATACCTACACACGATATCATTATTGTTATCCCTGAGCATAATTTAATTTAGTTAGTTAAACAAGCATACTAGTTATTAAATATAGTTTTAAAATGCTCTTTTGTTGCCCAATGATCTTATACAATAGCCAAGCGCAGCTAACAACAACAGACTGCTGGGCTTATTCCATAGCAACGTCCCAAAGAATAACTATAGTGCAGGTTTTTTCGTTCATATCCTTAGCTCTGTTACTTCAGCTTCCTCAGAGGGCCGCAAGCAAAGTCATCGTCAAGTCTTACAGCTTTAAAATATATTTAGTGTGAGTTAGTTAATCTATAGCTCGTCAGGCTGTTGGTGAATCCATCAATACAGATAAACACATTTTGCAATGCTTTTAATTTGAAGATAGTTTGAAGTCTTAGGTAGTTTGGTTGATGTGCGCTTTCAGCTCATTATGAACAGCTTACCTCAGATATATCCATTAATTTTAAAATAAAAACACAGTTTGACATATTTTGTAATTTTACAATTTACTTTTATTTACTTGTTCTTCATCATAATTTACTTTACTTCGTATATTTAGGGGCTTCATTCATATATATATATACCATATATAGAATATATATATAGCATATATATTCCATATATATATATAAGTACTTGAGTCTAAGTTGTTTACCTTCAATTTAATTCCACTTTTTGGTTGTTCTCTGCTTTACTTTACTTTAATTCAATTTAATTAATATATAATTCAAGTTTTCCTTTTCCGCTCTCGGCATTTTCAAGTAAATGCTGATTTATATAATTTAAATATGTAAATATGTGTTTGTGTGTGTGTATATAATTATACAATAATGTATTAATATATATATATTTATATATTTTTTGATGTATTTCACATAATTAATAATAAATAATATTTATAATTAATTACAATAAATTGCATAACAAAATTGATTTGACTTTCCATTTTGAGTATTCCACTTGATGTTCCGTTAATATTAATTATTAATCTTTTGTTTTTGTTTATACAATAATTTTCGTATATTGTTAGAAAATCATGAAAATTAATATTAATGCTAATGTTAGTGTTTTTTTTCTTCTTCTCATACATAGTTTTTTAATCTTATTTATTTTCTCATTTGGTTTTGCGGTCGATTTTAAATATATGTATGTATATGCATAAAAAAAGTATTTGAGATGCTTTTTTTTGCGAGTTTATTTGTTGTTTAAATTTTTAAATAAAGTTTGCGGTTGTTTGCATATTTAAATTGTTGTTGTTTTTTTCTTAAATGTTTTTAATGTTGTTGTTGTGTTAATTACTTTTCGATTTTAATTGGTAATTTTTTTAGTTTATATTTATATATTTATTTACGCTAAGTACAATGCCTGTTTATGTAGTGATAAAAACTATTTAAATTGTTTTCAATTATTTTGTTGTTTTTAATGCGGGACCTTTTTATGTAGATGTGTGTTGCTAGTTAATTTGGTGCGCGACTTATAAAATACATATGTAATTATAATATAAGTACAATTTCCTTTTTTTTTTTTTTTTTGGTAATTTTTCTTTATATTTTATAACAATTAATATCGTTTTTCATAAAGTTAAGAAATTCGTTATTCATTTGCTTTAAACACTTTTAGATTTGTAAGTTTTTCTCGCTTGGGAAAAACGAAGCTCAAAAGCATAAATAAATAAGATCAACAACAATTAATTAAAAGTAAAAGTAAAATTAAAATTAAAATTGACCAAAATGCACTGTTCCGGGGAACATTCGATTATTATTGCTTCAGCTCTTCCAGAGCTCCCGTTTTCTTGTTCTTCTTGACCTGGGCATAGAGCGAGGCGGCCTTATAGTTGATGGGCCCATAGTGCTGGCTCTCGAGATCCGCATAAATGAATTCATCATCGAAACTTGCGGCATTTAATGGCTAATAGGGTTTATACGAAAAGAAGTCTTACAGTAAGTCAAAGATCAAATCAATTGAAATTAAACTTTGGTTAGAAAGCGCTTTTCACATGCATATTAATAATCTATAACGCCTGTCGTATTTTTTTTTTGTGAATAAGCTAATGAATAGAGAAAGAGAGAACGAAGTGTGTTTTTCATAGCATATCGAACGATTTTAAGAATCGAATTAATTATTTTGACGACAGCACGACAGTTGAAATAAATTATTAACATTTTTTGTTTGTTTTTGTTTTTGGTTTTTGTTTATCATAACAGAAAAATTTGACTTAAATAGATTTACCTTTGGTTTTTGATATATTTTTTGTGACATGAAACATTTAGAGGAAAGTTATACAAAAAGAAGAATTTAGAATATATAGGTATTGCTGCCTTTGTATGGATCCTCAAAATCGGACACATGCTATAAGAAATGAATTTGTCATTTAGAACACACTTCAGAATACATTTCTATTATAATTAACAAATTGTTAGCACTTTGTTTAGGTGTTTTCCGTTAGGCTGAATGAATGAAATGATTTGTTGCTTTGGTATTTATAATTTAATTAAATTAAATATATAATATATACTATATACTATATTAAAATAAATAAATAAATATTTGTATAAATATGCTTGGCTTCTGGTTTGGTTTTCTTTTTGCTGCTGCTTAGATTATTCGATTATATATTCTATATACAATACATGTTACATATCTAAATTGTTTAGTTCATATAGATTTTATTTTGTATATTTTACACAAAAAACTACGTCAAACTTAACACACATACAGTCAAGAGTTGCCTTAGGTATATTTATGTTTCATTTCTATATTTAATACGAGAATATTTAAGAATGAATTAGTTGTGCTTCGGGTTGTTTTTTTTTTTTTTTTTGCTGTTAATCTTTGTTAATCCTTAGATGATCGTTGAATGATGATTTCTCCTTCCTTCTCTCGTGGAATAATAAATAGATAATTGATTAAATTTTAAATTTAAGCTAACTATATACACTAACAATCAAGTCTGCCGACAGTCGAGTCTGGCTGCTTTTTTGTCTATTCGATTTCTTCATTTGGGTTGTGTTTTCGAGCCGCCGCCGTCGCTAGGCGAGCCGCAAAATTATCTATTACAATTATTAGAGACTATATTTGTTGTGAATACTATAAAAATATGTAAAAACATTGGCAAAAGTTGATGGAATGCTGAGAACCTTACGCTGAATTCATGAATTTCTTTAATTCCCTTCGGTCTAAATGCTAAGCTAAGTTTTTCGTTAATCGTTTTCCTTTTTGAATTTATTTTTTGAATTTATGCTATTTATAAATATGTTTTTATTCCTTTAGCTTTATTTAATTACTAAATACCTTGTATGCGTCATTTAGGCCTGTCTAACTGTCTTCATTTTTATTTTTATTTGTATTCTTTTGTTAATCTTATTAAATGTGCACCTCGCGATAGCTTTGGGTCATAAAGTATTTCAGGGCACCGGCGGTTGCATTTGCCACAGCTGCACTGTGGGCGGGCGTTGTGGGCGGCGCTGTCAGATTATGTGCGCCCTCAGCAACAGCAGCTGCTTCTTCATCATCATCATCATCATTATCATCATTCTCATTATTTGCATGCTCCTCATCATCCACCATATACTCCTCTTCGCAAAAAGAATAGCCCAAATCCTCGTCTTCCTCTTCAGCAACATCGGAGGCTGCTGCTGTTGCTGCAATTGGTTCGTTTTGTGGCTTGTTGCGCGCAAACATAAAGTCCGGATGCGTTTTAGTTAACACCTCTAATGCCTCTAATGAGGCAGCGGGATTTAGTTGACCCAACGACGGCTGGTGTTGCTGCCGCTGCAACTGTTGCTGCTGTGCCTCGTTCTCTTGGCATGTTGCTGCTGGTGGTGTTGCTGCTGTTGATGTCGCAGGTGTTGGTGAAATTGGCTTAAAGGCATGTCGTTCGCTCAGCGCCAATGGACGATAGATGAGTGGCCCTTGTGCTCGCTCCAGCTGCTGCTGCTGCAGCTGGCGTCGCAGCTGCTGCAGCTTGCCGTTGGCCGTTTCTGTTGTCTGAAAGTGGAAGGTGTGATGTTTGCGCAATGGCAAACGCATCGGGCGACGCACCACCAGACAATCGTAGGCGCCGGCCACTCGTTGTATTGGGGGCGTGGCTGTTGGCAGGGGCGGGACATATCTTAAATTGTGATTGCAGTCGGCGGCAGTTAATTGACTCGCCTGCAGCAGCAATTCATTTGGCATTAGCATTTGTTGTTGATGATTGCCACGCCCACACCACTGCCCAGGCCCAGGCCCGCCGCTGCTGCTGCTGTTGTTGTTGTTAATTTGTTGTTCGACCTCTGCTGCTGCTGCTGATGCTGTTGCGAACGATGTTGCTGCCGTGCTATGACTGTTGGCTGCAAAGGCTTCAGCGATGTTGTTATTGTTGTTGCTGGCAGCAGAGGCAACGGCATCGACATCGGCATAATGCCGTTTGATATGTGCGTAGGGGTCACTGATGGTCTGTCGTCGAAATTTCTTACTGCAGGCGCTGCTGTTGCCTTTGTTGCCGATGTTATTGCTGTTGTTGCATTGCCGTTTAAGTGCTAAAAATGGATTAGTGGCCAACAATTGCGTTTGCTGTGGTTAGTTTCGTACGTGTTTTGGTTTTATTGTTGGTGTTAGATTGGTTGTGTTATTTCCATCAAAATCATAAGCAATCGTGACATGTAAAAGAAACAAAAATGAAATGTGTCAAACATAAAAGTTCAATTAAATCATAAAAGTGTTTAAGCAAAAGCAAAAGGCAATTATTATTTGATAGAAATTTGTGTTGAAATTGATTTAAAGTTGAGCTGCGAAGACTTTTGTTGTTCGCTGTTGTTTTATATGTGGTATATAGCTGGATAGACCTGAACTCTATAGCAAATATCTATGCTAAACTTGCTTCACTCTTGGCATACTATATATAATTATTAGGCTTGGAATAATTAGAAATGCTCAAAGATATTTTTAAGTATTTTTCAGAGGACAGAAATTATTTTAAATATTGCTAAAAATATCTATATATATTTATAAAATATATTTTTAAAATACTAAAAATTAAAGTAAAAAATATTTTTAAAAAATATTTATAAATATATATAAATATGAAAATGAATAAATATTATTTAAACAGCATTCGCCCCTGAGAAGCTCTGCTATGCTAACCCCAAAAATCTCAAAAATTATTCAACTGAAACGAAAATTTCTGCAGGTTATTGCAGATGCAATCTGTACGTAAAAAAGTCTATATAAAATATATAAAAAAATATATATAAAATATATAAAAAATTATAATCTAACTAGAGCTCCAGCCTCAGCTAAATCATAAAACATATTCAACTAAATCGCTCACATAAAATCTGGAAATTTAAATAGTTAAACTTGCTTCAAACTGCTGTATGAAATTTAGCCCATGGCCCGAGATACCTCGCTGCCCCTTGCTTAATAGGCAACCCATTGCCGTCTGAAACCTAAGCGAAATCTAATGTACGCACCTCATGTGGACCTACGCGATGCGGCAGCTGTTGCATTGTTGCTGCTGCTGCTGCTGTCGTTGATGCCGCTGCTGCTGCTGCTTCTGGCGTGCTGGAGGGTTTGCACTTGCCGCGACTGGCGGCACTCAGGCTGCTGGCAACGGACAGCATGGAGGCGGAATGTGCTGGCTGATGGCCCAACTGATATTGTTCGTAATCCTCGGGTGTTGTGATTTCCGGCGTTGGCTGCCTTTGATGCTGTTGCTGGTGCTGATGCTGGTGCTGCTGTGGATGACGATTGCAGCGTGAGCTGACGGTGCCAATGCCGCTGCTATAAAGCGAATTGGATGAGCTGAGCGAGGTGGGATCTGTGACGGGCGCCGACGAGGCCGATTCATAGGACGAATTAATGTGTGCTGGTGAGCCGGCACGTGCCAATTGCTGCTGTTGTTGCTGCTGTCCCTCCACATTCATGTAGAGTGGCTTGCGTGTGATACCCGCTGCGGAGGCTTTGTGGGGCTTGGGCGTGCGCTGGCCCAGCGCCGGCAGCTGCGATTCATAGCTGCTATTCGATATGCCCGAATCGCTGCGATAGATGCTGAGGCGTTCGGGCTCCATCAGCTGGAAATCAGCAGCGCCGGCGGCGGCGCCGGCCGATGCATCAGCCTTTTGCTGGTGCTGGCGATGGTGATGTTTTTTCTTGTGGCTCGCCGAGACGACAGCAGCCGGCTGCGTGTGCAGCTGCACCGTGGCCAAATTGAGATTGTGCTTAAGATTATGACTCATATTGAGTGTGTGGGCCATGCCGCTGCTGCTGCTGCCGTCACCGCCCATGTCCAGGTCGAGCTCGTTGCCGCACTTGTCCGCCACGTTCTCATAGACGGGCGGATCATAGAGGCGCATGGGCTTGCCGTTGGATTCAATATCGCCATGGCTACCACCAGCAAAGGAATGATGCCGCTTGCATTTGGTCGCCGTTGTCGACGCCGTCGTCGACGTCGTTGCCATGCCCAGCGAGGTATTTAGATTATAGGCGGGCTTCTTCAGCTTGTTGCCGCCGTTGGGGAACTTCAGTGAGTAGAATTTCTTGTCCATGTCTATGCGATCCAGCAGACTGCCCACCTTGCCGCGCTTGCTGCGCTGCATGCTGCCTAGCAGCTCGTCGCCGGCCGCATCGTATTTCTTAAAGTTGCTGGCGGCGAGGAAGGGATTAGTGTTGAGCAGCGCCGAGGTGGGCGCCGGTGGTGGCAGTGGCACGCGCTCAACCACCGCATATGTGGGCTGATAGTCATGCTCGATGGCATTCAGCAATTGCGCATTCGATGCGGAGTTTGTGTGAAACTTTTGCTGCTGCTGCTGCTGCGAGGGTTGCTGCGAAGGTTGCTGCGAAGGTTGCTGCTGCTGCTGTTGATGCTGATGATGTTGCTGGTAGTATTCGGTGTAGCTTTTGGGAAAGCAATTGCTTAGATTGTATTGTATTTGATCGGAGCTGGACTCGAGCTGATCCAGGCTGCGATTATGTGGGGCTGTAAGAGGGGGCGGGGCTGTGCAGCCACGCCCGTACTGCAAAGTGTTGTACTGCTGCTGCTGTTGGTGCTGCAGATGTTGTTGCTGCTGCTGATGTTGCTGCTGCTGTTGTAGCTGTTGGTCGTAGTAGTGTGACGGCTGCTGTTGAGGATGCGGATGCTGTAGAGTCTGGTGATGCAGCAGCTGCTGGCTGTGCATCGCTTGACCAATATTTCCATTTAGTCTCTTGGGTCGTGGAGCGACGCGCACCACATTTGTGTTGTTATTAAAATTTGTAGGGGTAGTAGAGAACTGTCGATGCCATGCGAGCGAGCACATGCAATGGGAGGTTTCGTTTTTTATTATTATTTATTTTTGCAATTCAACATTTGATTAGCAGCGAGCGAGCGAGTGAGTGGGAGAGAGAGAGAGAGAGAGATTATTCGATTAGTTGCGTTTGGAGTTAGTTATGGCGCTTGTGCAAGTCAGTTAGTTAGTTACAAACTGGATTAGCTGTGAGCACTGTGTGAATGAGCTGTATTAATTGTGGCATTTGCAATTTGTGTCTGAACTAGCGAAACACAACACTGATTAGAGGTTTAGAGAGAGAGAGAGAGAGAGTTGTTTAAGTTGAGAGTGGAGTTGAGTTGGGTTTGTACATATGCGAGCTAAATGGAAAGTTGCTTAAGATATTTACTGATTTCTTACTAAATGGAATTTAATATGCAAGAAATTGATTACAAATTTACTTTCTATATATACATTTTATATATAATTGTTAAAAATATCTATAAACATGTTGAAGTATACAAATTTTCAAGAATTTTCCAATTTAAATTTCCATTAAACTATTTTATCTAATTAATTTTGAGGTCTTTTGTTTTGGAATAGTTAAGGCTCACAAAAAAGTAAATTTCGTTATGTTTTATTTAACTTTCAAATTTATTTTGTTAAATTTACTTGGATGCAGAATTATTTGAATTGTATGTTGCTTGATAATTTAATATTTTCACATTTAGTTCGCATATTTGCTACATATTATGAATATTTATTCTTCACTTTTACATCTAAAATAAAAGAAAATTTGTAAATAAAAACTTACGTTTTTGGCATTACAAACTAGTCAATATAAGCAACAATATAGGTTTTATATGTGATATTTAAAAAATTGATATAAAATTCAGGGCTTCAAAATACGAAAGATAAATACCAAAGCAAGATATATAAAATGTGAAATAAATGAAAAATTAAAGGAAAATATAAATGAAGCAGGATACATCAGGCAATGGAGAGCAAAAAGCAGCTGGAATGTAGGCTAAATTACATTGAGTAAATACGTAAAATACACAATTCATTGCTTAAATTATACAAAATATATATAAAGAAAAAAAATCATATGATTGTCAAATAGATAGAGAAATAGAGCTTGAGCTAGAGATAAACATAGACAAGAGGCAATATTTATATATGTAGATACTGAAATAGAGCTTAGACTTAGATACATAGAGTACATATTGATACGAGGCGAGATTAGCAATGTGTGTGGGTGCCATATATGTGTGTGTGTGTGTGTTTGTTGAAAGTGTGTGTGTGTGTGAGTGTGTGTATTAAACGTTATCATAAACATTTCTAGTTTTGAAAAGTAAACGAAAAAGACAAATTTTAACTATACCTTGTTAGGTGCCGTTTGCAGGCCATGAAACGGTAGATTCTCATACTCGCCAGGTTCCGTCAATGGATCCCCCAGTGAAGACGACTTGTCGTGTACTATATAGTAGTATATACGTATACGGATCGGTTGATTTTGGCGATTAGCATTGGGGGAGTTTTTTCGATTTGTGTTTAAATTGTTTTTATTATTTTTTTTTTTATTAAATCAAAAAGTGTAAGAAAATAATTGGAAAAAGAAGAAAAATATTGAATTAGTCAATCATAAAATAATAATTCATTTAGTTTGACTAAAAATTAAGCCTAAGCTTCTTCTTTTTTTTTTGTAGAGTGTGAATAAACACCTAAGCTAGAGTTTTATTATATTTTTTTTTATTTTTTTGTAATAAATAGAAAAACCTAAAGAAATGAAAGGGCTTCAAACATAATATTTCATTTTTTATATTACATTTTTTTAAACTTCTTTTTGATTATATTTGAATGACATGCAAGAATCTGGTAACACGAAAAGCAGGCCAAGGACAATTCACAAGCAGGCAACATGAAAAACAACATTGAGTAAAGTGCAAGACGGAACGGTATAAAGAAAATCAAATGTTTATAAATATATGATATATGTTAACTATGACAAGTTTGTTGTTGTTGTTGTAGTTGTTGTTTTTGTATTTTAAGCTTTTGTTTTTGATTGTTCTGCTTGATGGAATTTCTCTTACTTGATTTTATAGAGTATTTCTTTTTTATATAAGGACCTCCTCGCTTGATTCATTGAAATAAATTACTTACAGCGATTAAGATGTACAGAGATTTGAAAAGTTTAGCAAAATGAACAATGGAAATAAAAATATAAAGTTGAGAGCAGGAAGTGTGTGTGTGTTTGTGTGTAATATGTACAGAGTGAACGGAGATGAAATGAGCTGAGCTTGTGAGTGAGGTTTGAGGTGTGAAGAAAGACAGGTTTAATAATGTAAATATTTTTTAAAAATTTGTGAGTTCCAAAATTGCAGATTTTAAATTTTCAACATTTTTATACGATGAAAACTTACAATTTTTTTTTACAGATTAAAATTTTTTACAAGTTTTTCAATAATAAAATTTTTAATAGTTGTTACAAAGTTAAACTTAATATTTTTTCGAAATATTTTCAAGTAATTTTGATAAAAAATATTAAAAAGTTTTGAAATTTGGTTTGAATAACAATTTCAATTACTTTGAAGCCAAATAAATAGCTTATGCCTGTCGACTTGCTGGAGTTAGAGCCTTAGCTGTCTTCTAAGATAGTTAATCACGTAAAGCCTCAGCTTTGACTTCAAATTTGCAAACTCAGCAATTTCAATGAAATGAAATGAATTTTGAGAATTCATAAAGTGAAGTCTGCTTTTGGCAAGTCAGCTTTGGCTAATAAAAGAAATATGTATATAAGAAGGTTACGTTGAGATATTTTTGTGTGTGTTTTCTTTTTTTTTTTTTTTTAATAAGAAGAGGCCTACAAATTCAATTGAGTGTGTAGATGAGTGTTTTATGAGCTATATGAGTGGATGAGATGACTTGTGGGTTTGTTCTTACTTTGCACGCGTTCGATTTTGCTGGGTGATACCACAACTGTACGCTTGAGCAGGGGCGGGCAATTGCCGCTGCTGATGCTGGTCAACAGCTGCTGCTGCTGCTGCTGCTGCTGTTGTCCAGGGCCACGACGTGCTGGCAATATGGGCGGCGGCGGGCGTGGCGGTGGTGTTGATGTGGGCGACTTCAATATGCCGTGGCGTTGCGGTTGCTCCAAGCAGCTCACACCAAGCCCAGCGTGGGCTATTGTTGCTGCTGCTGCGGGTATTGCTGTTGCCGTTGCCGTTGCTGTTGCTGCGGTGTCTGTTGGCGACGTCTTGTCTAATGAAGGCGCTTGAAATGTCACAGAGGCATGTGATTGGACACTGCTGGAATTGTTTGTTGTTGTCGTGGCTGCTGCTGCTGTTGTCGTTGTTGCTGCTGCAGTTGTTGTTGTTGTTGATGTTGAATTAGTTGCTGTTGCTGTGGGCGTCTTTTTGTAGGTGACTAGCGATACGTGAAGATACATGTGTGTATGTATGTGTGTGCGTGGGTTGTTGTGTGTGTGTGTGCATGATACGCAATGCGATACAACATAAAAAGCAAACGATAAACGATAAAGAAAATCAAGAATTAGCTATGAAACTGGCAACTGTTGCTGGTGTTGCATTTATTACCACTGCCGCTGGAACGTATGCCTTTGAGGCGGTGCTGCGCTCCGAATGGCGTTTCCTGACTGCCACGCCCACGCCAAAATGTGTGCAACAGACCCACATGGCTGCGCTGGCTATCCCGAGTGCCGTCATCGCCATTGCTGCCTCGCTTGGCCCGCCTGAAAACAAACTTCCAAATCCGCTGCATATGACTGGGAGCAGCAGCTGCTGCTGCCGCTGTGGCTGTTGCATTGGAATTCTCTAGGCAGGCTGTAAGCTCTGCCTGCGGCTCAGCTGCATCTGTCGATGGCAAGGCATTGTCAGTGGAATTAGTCTTCATCAGGCTAGATGTTGTTGCTGATGCTTCTGTTGTTGCTGTTGTTGCTGTTGCTGCTGGTGTTGCTGCTGGCTCCATCACCGATACCATCACCTCGGTTAGCATTGTGCTATTTGAGTTAGTTTGGCTATCGTTCAGCACGGCACTCAGTTGCGCCGACAATTGACTCGCATTCGCTGAGGGATTTGGCAGCGAGCTCGGATTCGGATTCGGTTTTAGTGTCATGCGATTAACGGCTAGATTCTCTTTGGTGTCGCTGCTCACGTGCAACATGACACCTGGCCGCAGTGGCCAGCGCGGCGGTGATTTCGGTACTGTGGCATGCAACGTGCTATTTCGCGTTGTGGGCGGAGGCGTGGCCAGCTCATTGTTGTTCTCGACTGCGGCGAGCTTTTGTTGATGTTGCTGCTGCTGCAGTTGCTGCTGCTGCTGCTGCTGTTGTTGCGGTGACAGCAGCGTTGCGGGCAACAATGTGGCAGCATCTGTGTCTTGTATGGGCAGGGCAACGCCTACTTGCGGCAACACGGGCTGATACGATAGCACACTATGATATGTGCGTGTGTGTGTGTTTGTGTGTGAGTTGTCGTAGTTGTTGATATTAGGCGTTCGATAAGCGTGTTTTTGTATGAAGCAAGCGAGCAATAAACAAATATCAAAGCACACACAGCGATACGAATAGGATAATATATATATATATATATAGTAAAAATATTATATATATATATATGTGATAATAAAATTTATGTTGTTGTTGTTGTTGGGTGCGCACAATAAGCAATTTGAATATGCAACGAAAATGAATAAATATGTAAAAAAAATAAATAAAAATGAAATTAAAATTGCATTTAATACAAGAGAATCTTAAAAAGCATGCATATCTTATAGATAGAAAATTTTAAAAATTTTTGTTTATGTAAAAATATTGAATTATCTTTAGAGACAGTTAAATAACCAGGAATTTTCTGCCATAACTGGCAGAACCACAAAGCTGGGCTCAATAAAATATTAGCTTTCATAAATTAGTTTTATTATTAAAATAAAGCCCGTAAAGTGGTCACAGCTTTCAAGCTTTAGGCTGCAATATATCCCGAAAAAATGTGCCTCAATATATTCCAAAATCTATTTGAATTTTTAAAGTTTTATTTAAAACATTTTAATTGACCGAACTGAATTATCCTAAACATAAACAGCGGCTGCATATAGAATTTTCATATAAATATTTGTAGCTGCTGCATATAGAATTTAACACAAAAAAAAAAAAATGATTTTGCTTTGATAAAATTGGTTTTAAATTAAAAATATTTTGTAAACAAATTTATTTTGCTATAGACTTAGAGGGAAATCTTTTAGCTATTTCGAGCACAATTTGTGCTATAATATTTGAATAAAAATTTGAGAAATATATATTTTTTTTTAAATATTTTTTGAGATATTTATAAATTTAATTTCATTTAAAATTTTGGGCAGACTGTTGTTAGCTATGGCAAAATATTTGCAAAGTTCTATATAAATATTTATGTTTTTACTTGAGAAAAAAAAGTCATTTGAAAAAAATAAAAAAAAACAGCAAATTCGTACAAATATTTTCAAAAGTTACTCGAGTAAAATAATTGATATGAATCGAATGCAGCACTTACCTTTGATTAGCGCTTATGGAAACTTCCGTATGATCTTTACCAAATGAATTCAAATCAAATGAGATTTTGTTGTTTGTTGTTGTTGTTGTTGTGATGCAGTTGTGTAAGTGTGTGTGTTGTTGTTGTAGCAGAAGTTGTTGAGTTTTTGGCGCATTTTGTTTGGCAAGCAGCGTTTTAAATGTATTGTGGTTGTTTGTTGTTGTTTGTTGTAGTTGTTGTTGTGGTTGTTACAGCGAGCAATTATTAAGTGAAGCAGCATAGAGACAACAATATATATGTATACATGTATATATATATAATGTACATGTAAGTGTATGAGTCAGATAGATAGATTGTTAAGCAATAATTGGTTGAAACGAGATGCAAAGCAAAATAAAAAAAATTAATTAAAAATGTTGCACAGCAAATAAAGAATATGTGTATATAAAATGCAGACAAATAAGTATACAAAAATAAACAGAAAAAAAAAAAACATTCATTTAGTGTTGTTGTTTTTGTTGGTTTACGTTGCGGTTGTTAATTAGTTGTATATATATTTTTGTTATTGTTGTGGGTTTTGTAATTAATGTATATTTTTTTGGAGAATGTTGTCAACAATGATGCCGAATCAAGCAGAATTATTGAGCACACAAATTCAATAAAATATATGCGCGTTATAATTGAAAAACAAAAAGAAATAAAAGTTTTAATACATAATCATAATTCATATTTATATATATATATTTTTTTTGCATACAAATATTATTTTCATAATAGGCTTTGATTAAATGACACGTGAAAACGAGATTGAATAAGAAGCAGGGTGTTTTTTTATGAATGCTGAATAATTGGATTTTTTTTTATAAAATATTAATTAAATATTTATAAATAATAATAATTATTTTTTCAAAGAGACAATTTAATAAATCATAATAAGATAAATAGTTAAGAAAACTATTTCAAGTTGAAAAATATTTAAAAAAATATATATATATATACTTTTAGCAGAAGATAAATTAATTTAAAAGAAAAGAAAATGTTTTAGAAATTATGAATGAATATGAAATAATTTTCGTTTTCAATTTTGAATAATATAAAATAATTAATTCTTTTCTTATTTTTAAAGAATTTAATTTTTTTCTGTTTTTATTTTACATTAATTAAAATCCTTCAATTTTAATCTTTTCAATAACATTTGCAACACCCTGTATATATTTTTTTCCTTTTCATTAATTTCAAATAAGCAACGTTTACACAGCAAATCGCAACACAAAAGGGCAAAATAATAGAAAAAAAGTTGACATACAAATGAAATGAAATTCTTAGCCCACTTAATGAGGCAGCAGCGAAAGCCGGATTTAAATGCATTTAATAAAAGGCTGAAAGGCTGGGATAAGCGATGTAATTCAAATGGCATACTTATAAAGCGAACAGGCTAAATATCATTTATAGTCAATGTCCTATAAACCTGAATAGTTGTTGCATGCATTTAGATTTATCAATTGGAAGGAAAACAAAGAGCCATGCAAAAAGTTGGGGACATGCTGCTTTATGGGCACAAAAAGTCAAATGAAATAAATACGAAACTGATTTCGAATTGAAAGAAATTGCGAGAGAAATACTCAATTGATAAATTGAATTTCATTTTGGTCTTGTTTTCGGGTGGGCCTAACACTATGCTTGGGGCAATAATTTATCATAACTGACTGCACTGTATGCAGTTATTATTTTTGAAGTTTATAATAGTAGTTGCTGTTGGTGTTATTGTTGATGTTGTTGTTGTACTCACATTTATCCTGACGCCGACGGCGACGGCATATGCAAATGATGATGCAACAAATGATGATGACGGCCAGCAGGAGTAGCAAAATGCCAGCGACCAGTATAATGAGCGTCGTTTTATCCCATCTCTGCCACCAGGCCAATTGTTCTAAAAGGGGAGCGAGACAGAGATAGAAAGAGAGAGAGAGAGAAAAAGAGAAAGAGAGGGAGAGATGGAAAATTGTATTAAAATCTGTTGCAAGAGCAGAACTTAAAGCATACACACAGAGTGAAAACTTAACAATACATGCAATTCTTAACCAACTGACAGCTGACAGCTAAGCCCAATGTCTGCCTACTTAGCTGCCTGACTGGCTGACTGGCTGACTGACTGGCTGACTGACTGAGTGACTGCCGTTTGCAGTTGCTAACTTTAATTTATCAACTTGTCACATGGTTTTGCCATGGAACTGCAGCCGTAACTGTTCCGCACACGCTCCGGCACAGATGCATTTTATATGTATATTACTTAGACAACTCCAAGCCAGAGCGTGCCCCAGTTCTGCAGTCGCCCCACACGGCTCCCCACGCATTGTTGGCATTGTCTTATGAAATTGTGCTAGGCAGCTGTGTAGCCGCATCCTTCAGCTGGCTTGTCTCTCATTGTTTTCCATATTTGCTATAATTCAGCTGTTTATCATCCAAACAAATGAATTGTCTTTGCCAGCAGCTCGCTCTGTATGAACGTGTGTGTTTATGTGTGTGTGTGTGTGTGTGTGTGTGTGTGTATGGCAGCTGCCTTTGTTTCGTGGCAGCGTTTATCTATGTTTGTTTTCCGAGTGTATTCACATATGTTATGAGCTATTCATTTTGGCATCGTATGCGGATTCGCGTGTCAACAACATTTAGCAGCCGCTCCTTATGCGAAGCCCTCCTACTCCCCCTTCTCTGCCCACTCTATTCCTATCTTATGCAATTAAACAAGCGAGCGAGCGAGCGAGCGACAAATGAAAAATGGCGGCTTTTAGTTATAGTTCGGTGTGCGTGTCTGTTATGTTTGCTGTGTGTTATGTGGATTAGCATTGGATTGTGGCTGAGCAGCCGCTTTTATGTATTTCTCTGCCAGCTGCGGCTTTGTTTATGGCTTTAAACTAGTTTTTAGCTGGTCATTATATAACTAATAAGCGCGCTTTACAGCTGTACTAGAATTTTCTTAGAATTTTTAAAGTTTCTAAATATTTTAAATTAAATTTTTCTATATACTTTTGTTCAATTTGAAATACTTGTCATGCAGTTACTTACTTTTTGGTCGCACTAATTGTTTAGAAGCATTTTCAAATGAGCATTAAATGGTGTTTTTGAGTGATAAGCAGGGGGATAAAGACAGAGAGATGGAGAGAGAGAGTATATAGCAAATACATATATGTTAATACACAGGATACTTTTGTGGTAAAAATTTAGACAACATTTGGAATAGTTACTCGAACTCGAACTTGAACTAGGGGAAAAAGGCAACTAAGAAGTTGGAACTCAAAACAAATTTGTGCTGGGCATTTACCTTGCCACCAAATATAAAGTGCTGAACCAGCTGTTAATATATGAAAAAATACATCAAATATAAAATATGAAAATAATAAAGAAAATTACATCAAATTATATAAAATATAGAAAATGAACATAAGACTACAAATAATAAGAGAAGAATAAATGTAAGCCAATAGAGAGAATGTTTAATAGTAGCTGACAGGTTGCAAGCCAAAAAATAAAACTGTTGACGTCATCAGCTGTCAAAATTTCAATTTCGATTTCAATTCAATCAAAGAAATGTTATAAAAAGTGGACACTCGGCCAGATTAGCTCAAAGGCAGCTCTCTACTTGACGGGCATTAAAATCGCGAGAGAAAAAAAAAAAAAATAAACGGCAAAGTAGAGAGAAAAATCCAACTGGATTTCATGACTTAAGCAGCTGAGGAAAATCACAGCGCATAAAATATAAAAATAAAAAAAAAAAAAAATAAAAGAGGAAACAGCAAAAGAAAAGCTCGAACTGATTTTCGTGGAGCGCAGAAATCAATTTCCGTTTGGTTGTAATAAAACGTGGCGCATGTTACGATAACAGGTAAGCAAAAGGGCGGCGGCGGTGGCGATGGCGATGGCGACGACGATGGGCGTGGCTGGAAATGGGAATTGCGCTGGGGCGGCAAACAATGCCCTAATTGCCACGGCCGGGCAAAGACGTGGCCGTGGCAGTGGCAATGGCGGTGGCCGTGGCCGCCATTTTAGTTTAAAGCGGAAGCAGCTAGCCACCATTTTATGCAGCGCATAAAAAAACAAATGCCGGAAAGCGGAAACAGATGAAGCAAATATTGACAGTAATCAGCTTCCGTTTGCCAGTTGTTGTTGTTGTTGTTGTTTTGGGGTTACTTCTCTGAAATATAACTCACCAGCCACTTCAATCTCACAGAATGCGCCCGCTCCAACCGAGTTGTTGGCCACACAGCGATAGGTCCTGGCAATGGCATAATCCTCCTGCAGTATGTAAAAACTCTTGTCCACAAAGGTCTTCTTGTCGCCAGCGCCCAAAGTCTCGACAGTTTCATTCTCGGCTTTAATTGACCATGAGAAATCGGCCTGTAAAACAGACAGACAGAGAAAGAGAGAAAGAGAGAGAGAGAGAGGGAGAGAGAGAATTAGTTTCTGTTTCAGTTGCATATGTGAGTTGTTGCACAAATTGCCTATTGAGGCTATGCAAATCCTAGTCTGTCTCATCATTTCAGTTTTTTTTTAAAACATTTTTGCCTTTGGCTTATTTCTATGGTTTGCTGTTGGTTTGCTTTTAAGTTTCTGGTTAAGTTATCAAAGCCGATCTCTGGCTTAACTAACACTCAAAGGTGTCATGTGGCTGAGATGAATGTGAAGTGCTTTTGGTATATGGAAAGGTATTTGTGAAGGGTTAATGAAAAGGAAAAAAGACATGAGACTGTAAGGGAAACTAAATAAATAATAAAAATAAATATATATACTATTACTACGACTATTAAATAAAATATATAAAAAATTCGTTGTATAATTCACATATAGTACAGCATTTCCACAAGTATTTCCAGCTCTTTCAAGCTGCCTGCTTTGCCTGTTGAGCATCTTTAAAAAAGCTTTCAACTAGAAACGCTTGATACGCCTGTCCGAGGCACCCGCCCACATCGATTCGCATCAATTTCTCATCTGATTGCATGCTACGTTATTAAATTTTAACTTTACGCCCGTTGAATAATTTCCAATCAAATAATTACGAGCCACCGAGTTTGCCCCACACACACACTCGCTCGCTGTGGTTGCCTGCGTGGCAATAAATCTTTGGACCAACCTGCAGGTTATATGCCCGCGCTTGCCCGCCGCCGCCTGCCCGCCTTAATCGCCAGCACGCTTTAACTCAAGTAACGGCAAAGCAAATGCAATTGCAAAAATGAAAAAAAAGAGAGAGAGAAAGAGAGAGAGAGAGAGAGAGTGGGTGGCAAAAAAAATGCTGCACTGATTTATGCGGCGTGGCACAAAAAGTGCGAACTCCAAACTGAAGTTGGGAGTCGAGTTGGTTGTTGGTTGGCAGTTCCCCGCTCTCTCTCTCTCTTTCTCTCTCCCTCTCTCCCTCTCTCTCTCTCTCTCTCTCGCTGGCTACAACAGTTGCAGCCATCAGGAGATCCGGGTTCCGGCCAAAAGGTAAACTCATAAAATTGAAAATACTTGCAGCTACCTGAATCGCAAAAGAACTGAACAGAAAAAAAGGTGATGCAAAACCTCTATCCGTTGGTGTAACCAGGCTTCATGGCCTGCACCACAATTGAAATGCTATCGTTATTACCATTTCGATGGCCTCTGCACAGGGAATCGAAATGCTTTTACCCATATACTACTTCTTCTTTTTTGGGTGGGCGGAAGTGCGGGCGTCGGCGTTAGACTAGGGTTTGGCTTTGGATTCAAGTGTATTTCTAGCTCAGGGTATAGCGCAGCGAATAGAGCGTTTGGCATTCAATGTGAAGCACGAATTTATTGGTTGGTGTTGGAAATGGTATGCAAAATATGCTGTTTATATACGATACTATAAATATATTATATATTAAAATATATATTTAATAACTTTTTTAAAATAATTAATAATTTTTTTAATTTTTTATATTTATGTTTAATACTTTTTATTTATTTTTTTAAATATATTTTTTTTATATATTTTAATATTTGAATATTAACCATTATTATTTGTATATTAATATATATAATAAATTTACTTTGAAATGTTAAAAAAAAATAAAATGAATTATTAAATATTTCAAATAAATATAAAACAAATATAAATTATTTGGAGGATATATGCTGTATGATGTATGACGTAGGACGTATGTTTACAGTTTTCTTTTAAAAAAAATGTATCAAAAATAATAATTGTCGTTTCTCAATATATTTTATAATTTATATATGATATAAATATAATTCCATATATTTTATTATATATATATGTGAACTTATTCTTATAATGATATATTTTTGATCTATTTTTATCAATTTACCTAGCTATTCTGCTAGCTATTCATATAAATAAATCTATCTTTTGGATAGGGTATTCTCGCTTCTGCTTGTTCATAGATTATTTGATTTTTCAACCCTTTGCTCACTGCAGTGGGCCTTATTGACACTCACCTCTTCAGGATTTCCGTATGCTGTGCAAATTAGCGTATCCTGATCATCGATTTCTCGCCTCTCGATTTCACAGCGTGGCGTAACTGCAGAAAAGCAAAACAAATAATCATAGAAATTTATTAGCTAAACATAAAGGGGAATCTCTTGCTCGCTCTTTACTTACATTGAACATCGATAATTGTTTCGGCAATGCGATCTCCGTGCTTGTTGCGTGCTCTGCACCTGTAGATGCCCGTATCATTGCGCTTGATGGGATCGTTGATAATCAGCGTGTTGCCCATGGTGACCGTCTTATTCGGATAGAGCCACTCGTAGGAAGGTTCTGCAAGAGGAGTTGATGTAGCTAACTGCAGACAGGAGAGGGAAACAATTGATTTACCTGGATTAGCTTGCGATTTGCATATGACACGTCCCGGTATATGATGCTCCTGCACATAGACAATGTTCTCCGAGACGCTGATGTCATTCGGTGCGTCTGTAAACGAGAGTGAGGGGGTCGTTTAAAGAGTTTGTGTGTTTGTCTAGCTGATTGTCTGGCTTGTCATACTCACATTCAATGCTCAAGTAGGTGGTGCTGTTCACCGTCGGCCCCACCGCGTTCGATGTCGAGATGCACATGTATTTGGCGTTATCCGATTCGATGTCGAATTTTTTATTCGGGAAATTTGACATATTGAAGTGCTATAATCGGCGAAAACAAAAAAAGCCAAAAAATATAACATGAAAATATGTCATTTACGTGAATTGGGGATGAATTTTCGCAGCTGCGAGTGAGTCGCAGCTGCCATACGATGCGCCTTTCATGTCTACAGCTAAACAATTCAAATTAATTGGCATTTTCAGTTCAGCGGGGGCTTTGTACATATATACAGCTATTTATGTACCGAGTTGCTCATGTGACACAAGTGGATATTACGCGTATTTGATGTGGGATAAAAAAAAAAGAGGATTCTTAAATGCGAATTTATATTTCTGAATTGCTGTCATATGATAATAGGTTTAATTTGATGGGAGTTTGATGAATGGAATGGAGCGATAGGGAGTAGGGGAGAAAGGGAGGGGGATTTATGTAATCTTGTAATGTCCTAATTTATTATATTGAAAATGTATTATGTCTCTGAGACTAAGTCTTAATTGAAAAGTGGAATTGTTATAAAATAATGCCAAAAAAATAATTATAATAAACAAATTAAATATAAAACTGAACTAAAATTTTTCAAGCTATCTTTTTACATTTTTAAATCAATTTTAAAATATATTTTAATATTTTAAAAATATTTAAAAAAAAATAAGAGAATATTTGTAACTCATTACTTTAATTTTAAATATATTTAAGTTTTGAAGTCACGTTAAATTATTAGGTTGGATTATTCTTATTTAGCATAAAAATGAAAAAAAAATACTTCAAAATAATTTATATTCATATTTTAAAATATTTAAAATAATATATATTGGTACATTGGATACCAATATACCTGCTTAGCTCCATTTGAACTAATAAAATAGTCCTTATCTTAAAGACTCCTATAAAACTCTCCCTCTCTCTTTCATCTGCCCGCTTTGTACATATTCTGAAATTTCTTCAAGCCCATTCCACTCTTCAGTCTCGGTTAATTTGTCTAAATATCTACATGGCCACCCTTTTGATAGCCCGTACTTACCAGAACTGAGAGCATGCTCTCGAAATCGCCCGTTGCCGGCGAGGCGTCCATATACTTCTCTTTGACAAAGTAGCGGGTATCATTCTTGTCAATTGGTACGCCATCCTTCTGCCAGGCGATCTCGCAGCGGGGCACGCACTCGATGCGGCAGGTCAGATTGAAGTTGGACACGGAGTGAAGGACGCCCGTGTACGGCTGCATATTCTTGATGAAAAATGGCGGCGCATGTACCTCCAAATTGACTGTGGCCATTACGCCCTTGCCGCCCTCATTGTACGCATAGCAGGAGTAGTTGGTGCGGCTGTCCAGCCCGACGGGCTCAACGGTCCACTCCTTGGTGACAATATCCTGCAGCGGTCCACGGCCGCCACGCAGCCAACGGTATCTGTTGGGTTGCGAGAGCGTTTGAGCCACATACATGAATTTGCCCATTTTGCGGTAGAGTGCATAGGATGCGGTGGTGGATTCGGATGAGTAATCAAATGGATGCCCCCCATTGTACAGGGTTAAGATTTGTGATTGTGGCATGTAGGTGGTGAGCGTGAGCAAAGTACAAAGGGAATGATTCAAATGTAAATCGATTAGAGCATGCGTTTCTTTAATTTCATGAGCTGTCGTATGCACGGCATGAGTGCCGGACAGTGTTGATAATGTTGATGATATGTGTGTGGGATTAAGCAAATGCTGTTGTTGTTGTAGCTGTTGTGGCTGTTGTTGTGGCTGTTGTTGATGTTGCTGTTGCGACTGCTGCTGCTGCTGCTGTTGCCTGAGCTCTTGTTGCTTTTGCAACAGCAGCGCCTCAAAAGCGGCATCTGCCTCATGCGGTTGCAGTGCCTGAACCGTGTGATACGCAATTTGTGGTATGGATGTGTTCTTGTGACTGTTGTTGTCCAGTGTGCTGGCTACAAACCTATTCGATTCGGGATAGCCCGGATCGTCCACGGAACAATAGAAAATGACGCTCTTCTTCTTGATGGCAATCGGTGGAAAGTGCGTCAAAGTAGCTGGTCCAGGCTCATAGTGCACCTGCGAGGGACAGAGAGACGGAGAGTGTGCGTGAGTAAGTGAGTGAGAAAGAGTATTCAATTTAAGCGAAATGATTCTCGCACTTACCATCAGTTCCTTGTCCTCGCTGCGCGGTCCCCAGCCAGCGGCATTGTAGCCCTCGCAGGAATAGTTGTAAAAGAAGCCACGACCAATGCTCTCGAGCAGCAATTTGCTGGGATCAATATGACATAAATCCTCCTGGGAAGTAAAGAAAAGAAAAGAATATGTAGAGAAAGTAAGAGAGAGAGAGAGAGAGAGGAAAGTTGCCTTGACTTACTCTAGTTTCCTCGCAATCTGGCAGCTCTTTCAGCAATGTGGAGTTGGCATACCAACGCACTTTGGTTAGCACAGATGGATTGGCGTCCAATATATTACAGAACAAAGTGACATTCGACTCATCGCTCTCCTTGACGGGTCCCTCGGGTATCATCTGTACCTCAACGATGGGCACGTCTGAGGAAGAAAAAATACATAAATTTATATAATATATAGATTTAAATATATGTAAATATTAATATAATAAAATAAAAAAAATACATAAATAAAAAATATATAAATAAAAAAATAAATAAATATAATATTTATTTATGAAAAATATATAGGTAAAATATAAATAAAAAAAAATATAATATAATAAAAAAAATATATAAAAATCACATATAAACAACCTTTTTTATATTAAAAAATAATAATATAATATGTAAAATAAATCAAATATATATATTTTTGTATAACATATTTTTATATAATTTATTTTGAATATTATATATATCATATAATATATATTTAAATAGGTATTATATATAAAGATAGTTTATTTGACTCTTCACTTACACTGCACATCGAGATCGATTTGCTGCTCGGACATGCCTTTGCCTATGGAATTGGATAGCTGGCAGGTGTAGTTGCCTATGTCCTCCTTATCAGTTGATCGTATGACTAAGGCAACGTTCTCGGAGTTGCCGCCCTGATAGCGATCCGTATCGTTGACATTAACAATGTCGCCGTTGCGATACCTGCAAAGAGTCAGACAGCAAGAGTTGCGCAATCAGTTGAGATTCAGATATTTGCCAGGCAAACGTTGCGGGGCATAATTAAAGATGCTTTTGCCTAGTTAGTTAGGTTACAGAACCCAGCTCAAGCTAACAAACAGAGAGACAGGCAAACACATTTATGAGACGACACGCATGTAAGAGACACGGGGAGAGGGAGGGTGACGAGCAGCGGGTGTTGAGGGAATCGTCTCTGCTCTTGTTGGCTATTTAAAATTTATAGGCACGTTTCAGTGTGTTTTTGTTTTCGTAACAGAGACAGAGAGACAGAGACAGAGAGAGAGAGAGAGAGGGAGGGAGGGAGCGAGCTCTTGTAAGCTGCCTGCATTGTCAATGAATCTCGACTGCTTTTCAGTGGCTCCCAGCCAGACAAAGAACTAGAAAATTATGTCAAATGTGCATTCGAGACTTTGCTTTGGTTTAACATATTTGCAGTTGTTGCTGGCATTGCATAACTCCCAGACTGAGAGCAGCTTCAATCTGAGATACTCAAATTGAACTTCAAGCAAACATCAAATACTTGAACTTTAAAACTTTTTGGGGTTTAACATTTGCAGAAGTTTTAATGGCACTAGAAATAAACTCTGCTTATGAGCTTTGCATGTTATTTGTTTTACTATTATATCTGGTCTGGCTTTAACTCTGGAGATATTTCACAAAGGCTGGCCACAAACAATGCCAGATTCTTCAGTCTCGATTTATTGTTATTTTTCGTTTCTCTCTTTTTCATTGTGCATTTCCCTGTGGCATTAAAACAATTTTACGCCCACTGCTGTCTGCCACGTGTGTGGCTGCCCTGCTGCTGCCTGCTCTCGTTGCGTTTGGGAGAAATTAAAAAATGCATTGCATACTTTGCAGGGCAGGCAAGAGCGCACGGCATAAATGGAAATAATATTGGCCGCAGCGACGACTACGACTGCAGCTGCAGCTGCAACAGTCCAGGTTTGCGCCGTTGCCATGGCGCAGTATAAATTTTAATTGATTTACAATAACAGAGAGAGAGGGCTGGAGTGAAAGAGAGTGGGAGAGAGAGGGAGAGAGTGCGCGTCAGTCCTTGCACAAAAAGTAATTTTGATCGCAGTCGAAGTTTTTCCTCACATTTCACTCGGGCTGTCTGGTCTGATGAGCTGAGTAATTTTCAGTGTTGCGGCCTCGTCGATTTAATGAGTTAACGCCGGCCGACTTCTGCTTCATAAATCCGGGCATATCATCAGCTGGACAAGCGTAATTAATTTTAATTATCAGCTGCGCCCAAGAAAACAAAAAACTAACGAAATTTGCGTGACTATCTCGCTCCCTCCCTCTCTCTTTCTCTCTCTCTCTCTCTCTCTCTCTCTCTCTGCCTTCTCTGTGCCATTTGTCTCTAGTTTAGCTTGCGGAAATGTGCGTCCAGCTGCGGAAATGCTTTTAATGGCCAACGGAAAAGGTATTGAAATTATTTTTATATATCTTGAGAGCAGCTGGCAAAGTGCTGCCAGAGACAGAGAGACAAAGAGAGAGAGAGAGAGAGAGTTGGAGGTGGAGACCATAGCTACTCATTAATAAACACATGTGTGTGAGTGTGAGTGTGTGGCTTGTGTGTGTTTGCCACACATGCAACATGAGGCAGACATTTTTAATTGGTTCGTAGCAGCTCCTGGCATTCGAGGCAACTTTGCCTTTTGTCGTCAACAAGCCGTAAAGTCAACTTTTTTTTCTTCGTTCTTTCCTCAGCTGCCTCGTCTTGTGCTGGGCCTGAGGCAAATTTTGTGGTTTATTGCCAGTCGCTTAAATAATTCAACAATTACAATTACTTTTGTGGTGATTTATAAATTATGTGCAAGCCATACACAAAGGGTGTGTGGGTGTGTGTGGCCTGTCTATGTGCTTGTTTGTTCTAATGTTGAATGATTTTTAAGGGTTGCTCGTGCCATTGTTGTGTCTGCGAGTTTCTCGGGCAGACAAATGCTCGTAAACAGTAGACGACGACTTCCCAACCTCGCTACAAATTAAGATTAATTTTATGTAAATATTTCATGGCGTGTGGCTGGCTGGCTGGCTGGCTGAAGTGGCGTGGCGTGGCGTGGCGCAGAGGTAGAGACATCGAGAGAGTGCATAGAACAATGCTGATTTGATCTAATGCTGATCATTATTGCTGATTGCAATTGAATTATACGATGTGAGAAAGCATTTTAATGAAACGCCAGTAAATCAAGCAAATGAATATGTGCCCCGCCGCATGCCAAGTAAATGAATACAGGTAACAGATACAGGTGTGTATACTCTACGTGGCAATTAGCAAATGTTACCTTTACAATCCAATTAATATGCATTTCACCAGCTGAGCTCGGCCAACAATTGTGGCTGGCCCAAAAAGGTATGCTACACAAATTCCGCATGGCCTGCTCCACGAAATTTTCCACTGTCTAAATTTCATGCAGTGCCCCCATTCCTCCCACTCTCTGTCTATTTTTTGTTTGCTGCGCCACAGGAACTGTGCGGCGCAAATGAAATGCCTGCTAAATAAATTTTCTGTGTCACTTCTGTGTGTGCATTTAATTTCTCAGCTGGCATTAGTATAAAAAGCGCAAAAAAAAAGAGAGAGTAGAGAAAAGTGAAACGAGGCGAAGACTTGAAGCGTGGAATAGGCTTGTAAAATGCAGCCACTTGACACAGACAGACAGACAGACAGAGAGAGAGAGAGAGAGAGAGAGTGAGAGAGACACACATGCACACAGTGAGTGCCAGACGACATGTGTATGAGTGTGCATGTGTGTGAGCTTTATGCATAGTGGCTGCTTCCATCTTCATTCATCATAAGCGTGAGCTGCTGCTCCGGCTGCAATTGTTGTTGTTGTGTAATTAGGAATTCGCGTAGCGTTGACATTAAATATCGCTGACAGCATCTGCCTAAATGGAATGCATTCCCCAGAGCCATTTAACAAAAGCTGTGCGGATCTCATAGAGAAAGTAGTGAAATTCAAACTGGCAGAAGGTGGACTGGGCAATGCTCTTAAATGGCCAGGGGCTTACAGATAAGATAGCTCGAAATAGATATAGAAATAGAAATACGTTTCAAACTTTAAATCTATAGAACTTCAGCTGCCTTGAGATCGAGACTAGGAGAGGCCTAGGATCAACTTGGCCAATGCTTCAGTTCGAGAACAATATTAATTTCTTTTATACATATATTTATATATATTTTATAGATGTTTGTTTATTTAACAAATATTTATAATATATAAATACATAATTCATTTATTAATATATAAATATTTTTTTACTTTAAAATTTTTATTTATAAATTTTAAAAATATATGTATTTATTTATAAGCTTATAAAAAAGTATATATGTTTATAAATTTGAAAAAAATCTTATTATTTATATATTTTTCATATATTTTCACCCTAATTTATATATTTTATAAATCTATTTAAAAAATATATAAAAATATTTTGAATCAGAAGCAAGATTCACTTTTATCCATACTTTATCTTTAGCTTCAATTCTTGTTTCTTTTGCGTTGTTGCCCACGCTTTTGTCTACTGTCTTCTGTTATATATAAATATATTATTACAGCTATCTTAGTTATCACCAAATATCTTGCATCTATAGACTTTTACTTATCAAACCCCATTCAATCTACTTTCCGCTTATTAAAGTTTTCTCTTCATTCATTAATGAAAACTCTACGGATCTGCTTTCGCTCATAATGTTCGCTGCTTTTAGCCAAAATTAGATTTCATACGCTTTCCGCTGCGTGTCTTTGCCTCATCTAAGCTGAACTTTTTGGCCTCCGCAAACACTCAGTGCTCATTCCTCACTCAATGAATAACGCGCATACGCCACGTGCTCGCGCTGGCATCAGACAAATTAATACGTTCTCAGCATTGGACAGAAATCTGTGAATAGCAATTGCAATTGCAATTTGCATGCGCATTGCATGCGCTTCTAATGGCCGCAGAATTCTGGCCAAGTTTGTTAGACACAACCATTCAGTGGCTCATCTCGCATCGCGCCCAGTGTCTCGTTGCCATCGGTCGCTCGCTCACTAATTTGCCAGCCAGGCCAGGCCAGGACGGGCAGCGCGCTGGGGTCGGGTTGCCATGCCGATTGCCAAAGATTCTGCATTATGCGTGCCTGTTGGTCGCTTCACAACATTCCAGTAGCTGCTGCTGCCCATTGCTACAACTTGCTGATGGATTTTGCATGGCTGTTGTTTGTCTTTGCCGCGACTGACAGCTACACTGTCCCAAAAAGTTGGGGACATGCCGAAGCGATAAAAGGGGTCAATAATCAAAGGGTTGCGCAGCCAAAGCAGCAGGCAATGTACGTCAACAACTTAAATTTGGAATTGTAGAAATGAGCTATTGTAGGATTCGAATTCAATGAAAGTTGGCTTAGCGAACTCCAAACTAAATTCCTTTACCAATTAGTAGATACTGGAATAGTTTAATATTGATAACAAATATGATATGATAATAATTTTGTGGCTATGTAGAAGCAAACGAATTTCAAATTGATATTAAATGAGATTTAATTATTCATGCAAATAAAATCAAATAAACTATGTTTTGCCTTATACATAATTTCAATTGATATCAGTTAAACATAGTCAGGGTTCTTGACATTAGAAAGTAGAAAATGAAGCAGAAATCTTGTTTATTAGACAAACTTCAACTTAAATCCAAGATGTGCTAGCTATATACCTTTACTGCCTCATCAAAATATCTTCTATGCATTGTACGCATTCAGCAAATTATCTTCAAGTATTTTCAAGCCTTATACACACTAGTAAAACCCTCTTCAGCCTCTTTCATTTGCTTTCCATTTAGCATTTTCTTCCATGCAGTTTTCGCCTCGATTAATGCCATGCTCAAGTGGAATTGTCTGTGCCGCAATAATTTCTCTATGTTTAGCTGGCATGCAGCATGCACCAGCCTGTGAATTCTGTACAGCAATAACAGCTGCAACAACAGCAGCAACAATAAGCAGCTATAAATTCTGGTTTGCATTGCTCAAACTCTTTTTTGCGATTCGCATTACGCAACTGCGAGGTTTGTTTTGATTTGCAGCAGATAAATGAATGTTCGCTGCGCTTGATGATGTGTATCTCCGTGTGTATCTATATATATGTCGTCTGCCTCTGTCTCTCTGTATACCCAATTTACGCACTTGACGCTGTTGCCGTTGCGTAGATTTGAACTCTTGTTGCCTATTTACTTTTGTATTTGTTTTTAATTAGATTTTTGTTTACTGTGGAAATTTTAGTTTAATTGAGTTCTGCTGCGCCACAGCTCTGACTCTGACTGTGACTGTGACTGCTACCTGTGACTGCCGACTCCCGACTGCGACTGTGACTGTGCTGCCTGGCATCACAAATCACATAAAGTGCCAGCTAGCCGCAGGGCCTCAGCCCTGTTGCCACCTCTGCAACAAAGAGCGCGTCAGTTCTTGCCTCTGGCCCCTCTATGCTCTGTCTCCTTTCAGCACACGCTGCCCTATTGCCATCTCTGTCACATGTGCGTGTATTTTGTGTGCTGAATTTAAAAGCAATTTAAATTCGTTTGCCTTTCGCTTTTGACTTTGGCGCGCGGTGCAATTTTATTTATTTTATTTTCTAATCTTTTTTTTTTATTTTTGTTTTAGTTTGTTGAGTTTCTTTGTGAACTTACCAAACGACCTGGGTGAGCGAGGCTGGATTTGCCACATATTCGCAATTGAGCAGCACAATTTCGCTAGTATTTGTGACCATTTCCGGCGGACTGACCTTGACAACGGGAGGATCTGTGGGGGAAGAGAGGGAGAAAAGAGAAGGGAAAGTGTTGAAAAGTATTGCTTCAAGAATATTCAGTTTGTGTTTAAATGAAAAGAAGAGGCAGGCTTATATGTATAGCTTTTATTGCAGCGTTTTCCAACACTGTTTTAACCATTTATACTTACACATAACTTCCAAAGTCAGCGCTGAGGACATGGGCTTCTCGCGATTGATCTGGAGTACAATATTCTCAGCCTCGCAGCGAAAGACGCGATCGTTCTCAAAGCGTGTGGCATTAAAGATCAGCTCCGACTGCGTGTGATACGTGCCGTCCTCCTTCTCAAACTATATCAATGAAATAAATTAAATTAGATTACCTGAAACAAAAATTTATCTAATAGTACTTACAGCCTTCGTGCGTATTTCAGTTAGTTCATTCTCCTCGCCGCTGATTATCGAAGTTGTATTATACCAGGTTAGATTAACTGCGGGCCGTGCGCCATGTATCTGTGCGTAGGAATAAACAATATACAATCAGTCAAATATAGATACATATATCTACATATATATAGATCTGCCCTCTGGGGCGTGATTTGCTGTGCTCGGCGACAAGTCGAGGCAATTGCCATTAAATTTCCATTAGCCAGTGCGCATATTCATGCACCTATTGCTATTACCGGTACGATTTTTACCTGGCTGCCACTGTCTAGGCAGCTACTAGCTAGGCAGTAAAACAATTGCATAAAATTCCATTAAACATAATACGCAATCAATAGACAATTTTGCATAATTTTACACAGTGCACACGAGGCACGAGGTCCTTTCGCTCAAAGTGCTGCTAAACTGCAGCCAATTGAGCGCTTTTCCATTAAAATGCAATCGCAACAAGGCAGGCGAAAGGTAGAGGCGCAGCGGCGCAAAGGGCCAAGCAAATGACAAGGCATTGTCATTGACTAGCTCAGTCTCTGCCTGTGACTTGGCTCGTTTCACAGACCACACCCACACCACTACCCGCAGAGCCACATACACACACATATGCTCTCGTTGTGGACGAAAAATCGCAAAATAACTGACAGTTAATTATTGTCAATTACTCGGACTGCAACGACAAAGGACCAGCCCGAGCTGAGCAGGAGAAGGAGGACCTGAAAACCTAAAAGCTGTCAGCTCGACAGTGCAGCATATAATGGACACTGGTATGCAGTCGGCATATGTAGAGTCTTTGAAAAGAGCCAAAGCTTAGAGAAATAGCTATATATAATAGCCGAAATAGCTATATCTATTATAGACAAATATGGGGAAATATGCAAATAGAATTTATATAAATTTCAAAAATAAATTTATAGAAAGTATATAGAAAGCTTATTCAGATATGAATCTATAAAGAAGTGAAAGAATATTCTGCTATTAATACTATAATATAAAATATTTCTAATATACATTTTATAGATTATACACAGTATTTTTCAAAATATTATATTAAATTGATATAAATTATATATATATTATAGAATTTACATAAATTAAATATAGAATTTATATAAATTATATACAGAATTTATTAAAATTATGTATAGAACTTATGTCATTTATTTTGTTCTTGTCAGAAATTAAAATTTCTCTAACAAAATCTAAAAAAATATAATTTATATATAATTTTGTATGCCTCCCCAGACCATATAGTAAATCCATGCCATATTGAATATTTAATATAAATAATTATATATTCCATTAAATTTACTCTCGTATGTCCCAGCTGAAAGGCAACAGCTATGCCTGACAACCTAGAGGCCCTTCTTGAGCAGAAGTCTGCTCGTAAATCAAGTTTACGTTTAATAGTTCAGCCAATACTTACGTCACATGTTAGCACCACTTTGCTGCCCTGCACCGTGTGGTGCTCCACGCCATTGATGTCGATGCTCGTCGGTCGCACTGCAAAAATGAAAATAAAAATGGTGAAAAGTAGTTTGGGGTGTCTGTTCGAAAATTGCTTAAAATGCTCGACTTGTAATTGGGTTTTGTCTGGGCTCTAGGCCATGCATGCGCTACGCTGCTCGGCTCGACTGCCTCCACTTGTTCATAATATAAAACATTAATAATGGCAATTTGCATGCGGGCTGCCTGGGGCGTATATCGAGTGCCATTACCTACATTTTCAATTGATTGGTAAATGTTTTAGGCTTAGGGTTAGGTTGGGCTATCAATCAATTGGCTGCGTCCACTTTGCAAATGAAAAACTTGGCTTAGTTGGCTTAGTTTTATGTTACCCTTAATGACATTCATTAATTGCTGCAACAAAAAATGTCAAATCATTCGTCAATATGGGAAGAACAAATTGAAAGGGACGTGGAGAATCGAAGAAGCATTGGGTGGGCGCCGGCAGAAAATGTCACTCGATATTGTCAGCATTTAATTAGAAAAAATTTATTTGCATGACTTTCAAAACGCTCTCAGGCGCCTAAGGGATTCTGTTCGTGTTTCGGCTGTTGTTGTTCTTGTTGCAATTAAAAGGGTTTTCGCCGAAAATTCAGCTTGGGTTCTTGTTGGGTTAATGAACCCCAAACATGTCAAAGTGTCGCGTGAATGTTGTCGCTGTTGTTTTAGCCTCTGCAAATTTATTACGCTTTTTAATTAATGCTAATTAAAGCAGCACAATCGAATGAGTTTTTTATATATACAAAAAATACAAGTAAAACAAAAAGTCAACAGCTTTAAGCTGTAATTTGTCAATTGAAGTTGAATCGATATAAAATATTGTTGATATTAAACAAAATTAATGGGCTTAATTTAAAGAAATATCTATTGGAATTTATGTAGATTTAAGATATATTATACTATATATTTCTAACAAATATATTTGTAATGAAAAATTGAAATTTGAGAAAATTAAAATTTATTAATATAACAAATTTTTAAAAAATTAATTTATTATTTTTAATATTTGAATATTTAAAAGAAAATTTTTAAAATTAGGTAATATTGTTAATTTATTATTATATATTTTATTATGATATATTTTTTATTATTTGAATATTTTATTAAAATTTAAAATATTCATACAAGTATTTTAAATATTTTTAAATATATTAAAAGTGAATATAAAATTGTTTGTTTTACTTTATAAAGTAATAATATTAATATAAAAATATTTTCATTTATCTTTAAAAATGCGAAATTCCAATGAAAATGAAATAAATTTTCATTAAAAGTAATTTAGGGAATTCTCATTTAATATATCCGAACTTTCATTAGTGAGTTTTAAGACCTTCTAGTAGGAAAATTTTATGAGCAACCTTTCCGTGCGGAACATTGTATTTTATGCACTGTAAACTGGAAAACAAAGTCGTAAAACGAACCCTTTTCGCTAAGCAACTCATATAACTAAGCGCTCTAAGCACACCTACATAAATATATTGGCAATTTCTGCAGCTGCTGACTCATAGCTGGCTTTTAGGGTAGACACGAGTCGTTGCGGCTTATGTTTATCGTTTATTGCTTGTTGTTTATCGTTATCGCAATGCTGACTCACCTTGCAAATCGACGCCGAATTTGGTAACAATTGCATTCTTAATAGCCGCCGATTCGACGCGACATTCGATATCCTGTGCCAGATCCTCGCGAGACAAAGCCCATTCCAGTTCGAGCGTAGACGTGTAGAGGCCATCGTGCAGGTCATGGGTGGGCGAATCTATGAGTGCAGAGAAAAAGAAGAGTTTATAAAGTATTTGTGAAGGAATATGATTTAGCTGAACCCACTGCTGACTGCTGTCGGCTAACTCCTAAAGTAACTGCTAACTTTTACATTTCCTGTTTTTCCAGGTGCGTTATTTTGCTAATTACAAGCAATTATGATAAGCAAAGGCTTTTAAAACCAAAAATAAATAAAATTTCGCTTGGAATCAAAGATTGGGTCTAGAATCGTGGCACGTCAGCCCCAAAAAGGGTTGCAAACCACAGACCGAAGGCCAATTAGAGGGCCCAAAGCACAAAGTGAAAAAAAAACAAAAAAAAAAAACAAAAATTAAATACAGGAAAATTAAAAAGAAAAACGAAAATGTTGCCGCCTTTGTAAATTGCTGCCCGGGATTTTCGGGGCATAAAAATTACTTTAAGTGCCTTTCAAGGCCGGCGCACGGTAAACCAAAAACTCCGCAAACATTTCGAGTGGCGAGCGAGTGGCTTTAAATTCTGCTTTAGCTAATGTAATGGCTTGGCTTTTAAAATAGAAATCAATTAATTTCACTGGAGCTGGAGCTGCAGCGCAGGCTCTTAAAAATTTAATGAAAATCGCCTCAAAGTTTATTTTTATGCTTCACAATAAAAGGGCTTGGCTTGGCGTTTTATGGGCGCGGCCGAGCACATTTGCCTATGCCCAAGGAGGGCGAACAACAAAAAATAGAAGAAAACTGACATTGATAAGCAGCCAAATCCTTCCGTGGCCTGGACCTGGCTTTATGACCTCGCTCGTCACTCACTGCATAAACTTTGTGGCGCATCGTAAACCACGTCTCCAGCTACAGTTCCCAGCCCCAGCTTATGCATCAAATTGGCTGCTTAGTTTCGACCCCCTGCCGTATCCAATGCCAAAGCCCACAGCCAGTTGGCGCTGCTCAAGCATTTGGGGAATCAATAAACGCGCTTCAGCAGTTTTTATGACGCAGCACGAGAGTGAGCAAAACCTTTATGCGATTTGCTACCTTCTTGCCACATACTAGTTGGTTAAGGGCAATACTCACATGTGGCCAGCCGCTTGCTGCCACGCCACCAGCCCACATCTGGCTGGGGTCGTGTGTTCTTCACCGTGCAGGTTGCCTTCAAGCTCTGCCGCTCCTGCATGGGTCCCACGATGCTGCCGTTCTCGATGCGGTCGCCCTTTGCGTCCAAAATCACGACCTCAGTGGGTGGCACTGCACGTCCAACATCCAACCACATTCGTGTGAGTGTGAGTACGTGTGTGTGTGTGTGTATGTATGTGTGTGTTTGTATGGGTGTGTGTTTGTTCGTGCGTAGTTCAAATCAATTTTTTTTTGCATTTTTGCAATTTTTACATATTTTTTTCACATTTTTTTTTTTGTTGGGAGGTAAAAATGTTGAATTTGTGTTTTTAATAAATCATATTTGATTTGCATTGTATATAAAAAATATTATTAGCAAAAATTATAAGAAATTAGGAGTCAAAATAAAATGAAAATGAAGAAAAATTAATCGAAGAAAATTAGTTTTCAGAAATGAAAAGCTTTGAATGAGCGAAATGTAATAAATTAAAAGTTAAAAATTAATAATTTTAATTTTATATATAACTAAATTCTAAAAGAAATAAACTATTTTATGAAAACATTCTCATTCAGTTAAGAAACTTAAGAAAATGATATTTCTTTTGCTTTAATTGGCAGTCAACTAAATTGATAAAATGATAAGAGAATTGAATTAAATATGATGTTTATTATAAGTTAAATTTACCAAGGTTTTCTACGTTTAGTTTTGCGTAGTTGTATTTTTTTTTAGTTTTTATTTTTGTAAATGCATAGCCAAAAACGTTTGGTTGTTTGGTTTTGGATTTTTGATTTTTATATTGTTTTTTTTTTTTTAGTTTTAAGAAATCAAATTTAATTTAAAGCGTTTAGTTTTTTTGGGAGTTTAAATTGTTTTTTTTTTTTTTAGGTTGAGTTTCACATCAGTTTAAAGTTTTTTACGGGGAAAGGTGTGAGTGGGGGGAGCACACAGTTCAATACAGTTTTTTGGGAATAGGAAATCAATTTTTTTGGTGGGTGCACACGTATGAAACGAGAGGAGGCGGTGTTGATGAACAGAAGTAGGGCGTGGCGTGGAATTTGATTTAGTTTTTTTTTTGTAGGTTTTATTTTATGTTATTTTTTTCGGTATTTGTCATGTATTGATTTTTTTTCATTTTTTTGTTGGTATATTTGTTGTTAGTTTTTAGTTTTTGGTGGAGCGAATTTGTTTGAGTTTTTGATAGCAATGCATATATATATATTGAAATATATATATATATAGATATATAGATAGTAGTGTAATGTATATATATTGAAATTCCATGTCGATGTGGACGAGCGTTTGTATGCGATTTTTCAGATATTTTTTTTTCGATTTTTTTTTATGTTTTTGTGGGACAATCAGTTAAGAGAAAATATTTGCATGAGTTTTGACACGTTCAAATGTTATGGTAAAAGAGTAGAGCGGTTAAAAGTAAAGTTTTCGATTTGCACTCTGCAAGGGATTTTCAACATTTTCGCATACATATACATATATATATATATATAGACTAATGCATAAAAGTTATTTTTAGTTTAGTTTTCCTATACATATATATACACAAAAAAGAATGTTTTAGGCGTGCAAAGGCAGGCAGCAAAAGGTATGGAAAAAAAATAGGGTTTATGTATATTTATTTGTATATTCACTTGCATTGAAATAAAGTCAGAGTGAAAATGCAATCGATTTGGCAATTTGAAGTTATTTTGAATTGTAAATTGTTGTGGAACTGCTCAAAGTTCTTATACAAATTGAATGAATAATTGAGCTTTTTTTATTCATTTCTATATTCAAATTCTGTTTTATGACAGCGCAATAAAATATAGAAAACATTTAGAAAATTGACAGCTAAATGCTAGTTGACATTCGGTCATAAATATTAAATTTTAAGATTTAGTTGCAGCTGTTTTTACGAGAAGTTGGAAATTAAAATATACAATATTTATATAATTTTTAGTCAACAAAAATCTTTTAATATTAAATATATTATTTACATACAAAATTATATATTTATAATTGTATTTTGGGAGTATATTTCAATACTTAATTAAAAAATTTAATTCAACAAAAATTATATTTTATATTATAAATAAATAAATTAATTTACCTATTTTAATTTAAATACTGAAAGGTTTTTCTTTATTAAAAAGTTACACATATAATAAAATATTAAAAAAAAAAATATTTTAAATAAATATATTAATAATGAATACATTAAAAATACTTATTTAATGTTTAACTGATGAGAAACCTTTCATTATTTAAATTAAAATTTTTAATATGTAATATTTATTTAAAAATTTATTATTTGTATTGTTAAAAAACAATAACCTTATAAATTTAAAAATTCTTTTTCAAATTTTAATTTCAGATTACAGAAAAACCCTTTGATTGATTGCATTTTCATTTTGATTGCACATAAGTAAGCAAAATATTTTGATTTTATATTTATATTCAGGGCGGGGGACAAACACAGTAAGCATAAAACGCGTTCAGATCAGACGCTCGCTGCACATGCAAGATCCTGGCAGATGTTTCTGCTGCTCCATACAAATTCCATGCACAAACACACATGTATATATATATTTTATTTATGATATGAGTTCAGATCTTTTATAGGTTAGTTTAGCAGTTAGTTTAAGTTGATATAATAAGCGAACAGAATACGAAAGCATTGTACAAGTTATACTCGAAACAAAAGCGCAAATTAAAATGGGTTATAAAGCGAGATGAGTTTTATCAGTTATGGAAACATGCAAAGGGAAGAGCCTTGGCTTGGCTCGGTTTGTAACTTACCTAAGACTCTCAATTCGACACGATAGCCATTGAAGTTATCACACGTTTCTTCTGGTATAAAAAATGTTGTATCACATAGATATATATCCTCGTCAGATATTCTCAAGTCCTTAATAACTAATCTGTATGGATTCTGCTCAACAGTTACTCTGAAAGAATCGAAAATATATATATATATAGTTATAGGTATAATTGGTATATAACTATTTAGCTTACCTATTTTTAAATTCATCATTCACACTTGTCACATTGCTATCGCCCAGCAGCATGGCCGCAATGCGATCGTCGCCTTTGAACCAGTTGAGCGAGTGAAGCTTCCCGCATTTCTGTTCATTCACCGGACAGGGCAGCACCACATTCTTGTTCTCATGCTCGCTGATGGTGCGATCTGCAAGAAAGAAAGTTAAACATTATTATTATGATTATTATTATTATTATTATTCTACACAAAGCGAGGCTGCAAAAGTGCAGTGCACAAAGTGAGCCCGAGAGCTCGGCCATTCAAATGGAGGAGCGCAGCCATATGAATAAAGTCCCTATTCAACCTTTGGCACAGCGCGTGTTGTGTGTTTAGTATCATAAATTCAAAAGAACGACACTTTTTTATATTCCCTGCTCTGCTTTCAAGCTCGAAACACCTTCAAGACTCCCATACACACAGAGTGGCAGAAAGCGCTTTTTTCTGTATGAGTCTCCATGGCGAAATTGAGTTGCTGTTGAAATGAACAAAAATGATTCAATTTGCATGGCAACCAGTTTGTTAGACAGTGGCTCACAACAGCCAAACAGCCAAAGAGCAATGCAAATTTTCGAAAATTGAAATTAAAGTGGCCCTAAGAGCGGCTGAGGCGCCTAAGTAAGCCTTTAAGTAGGCCATAAATATTATTTCGTTCTCTTTCTGGTTCTTCTTTTCCTTCTTTTCATAGCTCAAACTCGACTCCCATGTAAATTTAAATGTTTACATTATGGCCAAACATATTCTCATCCTCATCCTCTTCCTCTGACTTTTTTCTTCTGCCTGCTGCATTGATTTATTTATGGCTTTTCTCTGTTTCGATTTTGGCCATTTCTTGTTTGGCTCGTGCCCACAAATTATGCAAAGCAAATATGGGCTTTTGATTTGTTGTCCTTAGTCCGAGGGCCTCGCATATGGTAGTGCAAGTTGAGTTCTCGGCTCGATTGTAGGCTTAGCTCAAAGGGGTTAGCTTATGGTAAACATAAGCGAATCAATTATATAAATTTATTATTTATTGTTTAGTTTTATGTGAAAAAAACTTATGGAAAAAACTTTGCCATAGCTATGCCTAGTAGTATATTCGAACTTAATGTTATTCTAAATGACGTTACGTTGTATGATGGCATAACGCCATATGTCAAAGAGCGTAAAGTCATAAGTAAAACAATATTTTAATACGTTAAACAGCGTAAAGCTCTTTGTTAAATAACGTAATTGCATATTCTAAGTAACGTAACATCATTTGCTAAACAACATAAGGTCATGTGCAAAACAGCGTAACACTAAATTTGAAAATACGTAAGATCATACACTTATCAACGTAACATTGCATAAATATATCCATAAAAATCCATATAAATATATATAAATATATATAAATAAATATAAATATATATAAATATATGTTGAAATATAATATTATTTAAAAAATTGCTTCAAATTAGCGGAAACAGTCGTTTGCTAGTTAACGTTACGTCATTCGCCAAACAACGTAACATTACGTTTTAAAATACGTAATGGCATACTCTAAACAACGTAACGTTGCATAAATATAGCTCTAAATATATGCAGAAATATATATATTTATATATACATATACATATATTCAACAATACAATATAATTTAAACAATCTCTTAAAAAATTATTAACATAACTATTACAATTTCGCTTAGCCTACACTTAATATTATTAACAAATATTTCAACATTTTAAAAATATTTACCAGAAAGAAGAAGAGGATTTTCACTGCACTGCACTACTGCCCACCATGGGGTCGGGTTTTCGACTGAGCTGGCGCGGCTGCAGGCTCCCCTTTTTATAGGGCCGACCCTTCTTCACTCAAGGCAGCAGCGCCACTCTTGAGTCGTTTCTCTGTGAGTTAGTTTGGGCGCTCGATCAGCGATGCAGCGAGCAATAGAAATACGCGCTGTTCGCTCAAGAGTGCTAAAATATCAGTGAGGGCTGCTAGACCCGCAGGCAATGCTCAAAGTGCTCTGCTTCTGGGTTTCGTTAGTTTCTCTTCTTTAGAGATGAATTGTTGATTGAGTTTAATGTTTGCTGGCTAATTGAGACTTATATATATAATATATATATATACTACAATATATATTATAGCTTAACGAATCTCTTCAGCTCACCTTCTGCCAGTTACACACATTTACATAAAAATAATGTATAATATACATTTTGTATAACATTTCTCTATTGAAACTCGCTCTATCTCTCTCTCACTTTCTCTATGCATAAATCAACATTTTTCTAAAAATTTAGCTGCCTGATTGATACAACATTAAAATTTATTCCAAATTTTTTCCAAGACTTTGTTTGGCCTCTTCCTTTCGGCTTACTCTCAAGGGTTGCCAGACAAATAAAAAAAAAAAAAAAAACAATTTGCTTATCAGCTTAAGGCCTTAAAGATAATTTGAAATTTACGCTTCATTTCAGGCTGTTGGCATATGATAAAAATATAATTTAAGTATGAAAACTATTATAACAGCTCCAACTGCAGAGCGAAAAGGGTAAGCATGGATCACCAGCTCTCTCTCTGTTCTCTCTCCCTCTCATATACGACAATCAGTTGTGTCTGAACTGACTGCCTGTCTGTCCTTCCTCTATTTCTACTGCCTCTCTCTATCTCGCTCTCTCTGCCTGTGTCCACAAATTTCCTGCTCTGTGGAATATTAAATTAGGCGCCCAGCCGTTTCACGTTTCTCTTGCTCCTGCTGCTGCTGCTGGAGCAGCTTCTCTCGATTTATTTTTTCCTTTCTCAATTTTATTTTCTTTTTTGTATTTTTCAATTTTCCTATTTGGTTTGCTGGTTAGGTTTTCGCACACATTTTTTTCGTTTCTTTTCTTTTTTTTTATCTTCTTCTATTTCTCTGGTAGACTTCCTTTTTCCGCTCTGTGCTGCTGTTGCCTTCCTCTGCGCTGTATAAAATTCAAACAGACATGTGAAATATTCAATTTCTCAAGTAGCAAATCCTCTGCAGCGCCCGAGCCCCAGAACTGCTCGTCCTGATTGTCCTGCCACTATAACTGTAATGCGTCGTATGTTGTGCTGAATTAGCCGTGCCAAATGCTTCGCCGACTTGCTTGGCGTTGGCTTGGGGTTTGGGTTTGGACTTGGGCTAGGGTCGAGCCACTGGCCTAAGGTGATGCGGGCTATCGTTAGGACTACATGTAACCTTTGTTTGGCTGCTGCAGCTGCTGGTGCCTGCTGCCGGGTGCCAGGGTTAGCCAAAGACTGAACTTAAATGGCTGCCAAGGGCTAAAGAAGCTGAACTCTTTTCGAGTCGGAGCAGCAGCCATATGGCAAGCTGACAAGTGCTTAAAGCAATTGCTTGATTATAATTAAAAATAGGGTGTATTTGGCTAGATTTTGTTAGGATTTAAGGTAATACATATGAGCTATAAATATCTTAAATAAAATATATAAAGTAAATAATATAAATAAAATATATAATATACAGAAAATTAATTAAAATAAATAAAGTAATAAGTAAAAAATAAAATTTAAAAAATAAATAAAATAAATAAATAAAACAAATTATATTAATAAAATAAAATAAATTATATAAAAAATAAATAATAAATAAATAAATTAAATAAATATAATAAAAAATAAATTAAATAAATTGAATAAATATAAAATAGAACAAAATACATAAAGTAACTAAATAAATAGAATAAAAATAAATTTCACTATATAAATACAAATATTAAATAAATATAATAAAACAAAATAGTTTATAAAATAAATACAAGTGCTTTAATAACTTATTTGAGCATAATTTAAATGTGGTATATTTGCCTTAGCTATAATTAGGATTTATATTGCTGTTTACAAGTTATAAATATATCTGTGCCACCCCACAAGGTAAACCGTTTCTATTTTCGGCACTCATTCAGTTCATTTTTCCAAATTGAATTTGCTTTGATTTCCCTTAATTTTCTCATCTAAAGTTTGTAATCATTTAAATCACATCAATCCTTTCGCCTGGTCGGAAAACATTTCACCTGCCTAGCTCAGCAAACACTTCAAATCAATCGCATTCTCCCCTGGGACCTGGGGCCTGGGGGCAAACAATAGTCAAATTAGTGACTCAATAAATGCATGACAGCACAAGCCCAAAAACTCCGAGCAGAAACCCAAAACGTAGCCAAATGCTCTTCGTTCGTTTGCCCAAATTGAAACTCATAAACTAAACCGCTGGAAACTTGAGCGTTGGCCATTCACATTAACGCCCTCAGACCCTTCGGCAGCTGCTTTGCAAAAGTTTCCATGCCACACACACAAACACACAGAGAGACACAAATCAGCTGAGCTGTGGCAAAATGTTAGGAAAATTTCACCACAGCTTTGATAATTGTTCATAAAGCCAGCTCCGGCAGGCCCATTCAATTGAAAAGTTTTTGCGAAAATTTATCACCTCATTTTTCAGAGCGTTTTCCAACTAATTTGTACCACAAATCTCTTTGGCTACACCTGCAGTCAGCCAAGCGAGTGTCAAATATTACAGAATTCCCATTCATAGTCAGGCCTAAAGTGGGCACACTTCCTCTCCCTCTCCCTCTCCCTCTCCCTCTCTCTCTCTCGCTCTCGCTCTCTTTATCTGCCCCTCATTCTTGTCGCATTTCAGGCAACACTGGCATTGGCACACAAAAGATTGTTAGCAATCAACTCAAGCACCAAACTTTGATTTGTATGACCATAAATCGCACTTCATTTTTGATTCAAGCCCCACCCCCGAGCTGCCCCCTCTGTTGGCGCACACAGTTTTGTGGTTGTCTGTTCATAAATTTTGTGCCCCAACGAACTTGGCAAAAAGTTTCCCCCCTCCGCGTCACGTCACACAGACGCACACAGACATAGAGCATTAAGCCTTTGGCAAACAGTTTTCTTATCTGCTCGGCATGTGTGTGTCTCCATCTCTCTCTCTCTCTCTCTCTCTCTCTCTCTCTCTCTCTCTCTCTCTGTCTGGTTCACCCCTTAAGTTGGCATTTGCTTTTTGTATGGTGTGTAAACGTCTTTAGCTTGGCTTTTATAATTCTATTTCCGTTTCCGCAGTAACGCAAGGAAAAAAACTTTCTGCTTGCTTTGCTCATATATTTCAACATCTTTTTTCCATGTAGACCATTTCCTGCGTCCTTTCTCCGGCTGCAAATCAAACTTTTTCACATTTAGTTGTGTGAAGGAGTCTTGCTTGCTCTCCCTCTCCCTTTTTCTCTCTCTCTCTCTCTCTCCCTGTGTGTCTGGCTGCCATCATCATTGTCATCATCACCATTGACGCAACTAGCTACTGTCCGTGCCCATGTCCATGTCCGTTTGTGCTCATGCTTTGCCCTGTCTTGCTTCTTCTTCGTGTTCTTCTACATATCGTCGCATTCTTTTGTGCCCTAACGCTTTGACATTGAATTTCTCTGTGTCATTTAGCATTCACTTGTGAGTGTGTGTGTGTGTACTTGTGGCTTAGGCTAAACGTACTCAGCACTTGGGTTAACCCACACTCACACACACATAGACACTCGGCTCATAGACGAGCTGCTCTGTCAACAACCCGCATAATTCAGCGATAACTGCCTGACAGAGACACATTCTCAGCGTGTGTGGCTTGCATTTTGTGGTCTTGAGCTCGGTGTTTATCTACGGCTCGGTAACTCATCTCACATTAAACTAAAGACAGTGCATAAAATTAACTTGGATTTAAATAGATTTCAACCGGAGCTCACTCCTGTTGGCCTGGCCAGTGTAAGCAGTCGACGACGCGACTTCATTTGCCATTCAAAGTTCGGGCATTAAAATGGACGACTCTGCCTCGACTGCAGCCAATCACCTAAGAGTGTGCAATAAAAGGCGCGCTAGCAACGCGCATAAAAATTTAATTTCTAATAATAATATTTTATTATGGCCTCTCATGCTGCACCAGCAACAACAACAGCAAAACCAATTAGAGCAGCAAGCAGCACACAAAATGCATAAACGATTTTAATGGTCAATTTTGGGGTAGAGTTTACTATTGAGTGGGCGTGGCATTGAGGGCAGCTGGTGCTACTGCTGCTGCTACTGCTGCTATAGCTGGTACTCTGTTCTGCGTCCTGCGTCCTGCGTCCTCTGTCCTTTTGCGCTTGGCAGCCTGAATTCAATTTGGCCGCTTGGCCGCTTGCTGTTGCCTCATAATTAAATCTTGGCTAGTTGCATGTCCCAGTCATTAAAGTAATATGTTTTTGCCTAATTACGCATCACACACACATCCACACACACACACACACACGCGCTCATAACTCAATTGCCTGAGCTCCATGTAGTGTAGTGTAGTCTATGCTTTTTTCGACTTTTTTGCATATCTAACGAACGCCGCTGGCCTTGGCTGTCCTTTGTGACATGAAGTGTTGAAAAAATGGGAAAGTTTTGAACTTTAAGGTGAAATATAGATACTCTTTGAATGAGACAAAGATGAAATGGCATAGGATCAAAGAGTATTAAATAGTCAAGCTAAAGTTGGTGCCTTTTAAAGTAAAGTTTTATATATTATTAATAATTTAATTTATAATATTTTTAAAATTATTTGTAAAATAAAATATTTCTTAAGTATGATCAATTTTAAGACATTTTAGTAAGTTTTAAATTTAATTTAAATTTTTAATTATTATTTTTTATTTTAATTATAATTTAAAATACTTTGCACTTGATTAATTGTTGTATTTATTAATAATTTTTATTTTTTAAATAAATTTATATATTAAAAAAATTAGTTTGTATATATTTTTAAATTTTCAATTGAAATGTATATATGTATTTTGACTTTTTTGTATATTTTATATTAACAAATTAGTATTTTGATTTATTTGTATATTGTATATATCAAACCTTTTTATATATTTAAAAATTTTAATTTATTAACAAGACTTCTAAGGCTATCATAAATTTATCTAATCAACTTCCTGCTATTAAATTAATAGCAACAGCATCGAGTCCCTTCTTTCATAGTTACCCACCCTCAGCAGCTCAATTAGTAAACTTGTCGCCTTTGCTACACTTTCTCTGCCAACACAATCTGCAGTCAAATTGCCCCAACTCCTGCTCGGCTCGTAGAGTATTTCAGCAGCAGCTGCTCAAACACAAAGCAACTGTTGATTTTTAATTAATAGGAAAATTACAAGAAATTAATGAAATTTAAGCCTGGGCGCTGCAGCGGGTTCAGCACCTGCTGAAAGCAGTTTAGTTAACACAGAGAAGCTCTAGCCAGGTCTAACAAGGCTCCAACAGGCTTAAAGCAAATCAAAGGATTTTCGGCTGGAGCCTTAAATTTAATTCATTTTGCATTCCTTAGGCTGCCTTTAGTGTATGCTAGTGTGTGTGTGTGTGTGTGTGTGTATGGGCGTCTGCTTGGTCTCTTTTTTCCTGCATTAATTCCATTAAAAGCGCTTCGATAACATGTTTCACGCTTGGCCGCTTCCCTGGCGTCAGCCCCTAAAAATATGCAATACAAACAATTTTTCATGCCGCTACCCCAAGAGCAGCATGTTTTTTTATACTTTTCTGTGCTGTGTTTTTTCCCCGCTTTGCTTTGCTTCTCGGCACTCACGTGCCGGCACCTAGCACGTTTATATATACAGATATATATATGCCTTCGTGCCATTTCCATAGCGCGCTTCAAATTTTTATAGAGCGAAAAAGTATGCAATGCTGAGGCTGCACACATCTGTGAGTGTGTGTTGGTGTGTGAGTGTGTGTGTGTGTGTATTGCTTATCGCTTCATATGTTATGTGTAATAACATCACCTTCATCTGCTATTCATAGCATGTTCATCAATCAATTAATCGATACGCGAGAACGCCAACTGGCAATGCCGAAGCGGAAATGGAGATGGGCAAAAGGCAGTTGAGAGTGCAAGGCGTTGTAATATTTATAAAAAAAAAAATAAATAAAAAAACATTTACAGAGTATATAAATATGACAAATGATGTGTGGAGCAGAAGCAAAAGTCATTCAATTTAATATCAAAAAATATCTTTAAGGGAAACAAATTTCAATGCCCAAAAATATTTCTTTCATTCAATTGAAATATAAAAAAAATTGAAAATAAATATATGTAAAATTAAAATATATATATTTATTTAAAATATATTTCCTATTAAATTCAAATAGTAAATAAAAATAAATAAATAAATTTATGAGTTTATATATATTTAAATAAGCAAAAAAACAACTGCAAATTCATAATTTTATTGGGAAAAATAATTCTCTTGTTGCCCAAGTGTTTTACAGTTTCAATTTTCTGTTTTACCAAAAATAAAACTTTTTTTGTGATTTTCTTTTGGAAGTTCTACAAGCAATTAGGTTTCGAGCAAAAGTTTTCACTGACTGCAGTGACCAGCATAAAAAATAGATTTTATATAAGCAAATTTCTTGGCTCAAAAGTCAAGCAATGCAAATTAAGTGGGCGGGGGCGTGGCAGCTGCTGTTGCTGCTGGACAAAAACAATGTCAATGTGGCTGCTGCTAAGCGTTCCCCAAAGCACAATTAAGCTGGTGCAGAGGCAGAGACCAGATATAGATAAAGAGAGGGAGAGAGAGAGAGGGAGGGAGAGTAAGGAGAGAGAGAGTGAGAGAGAGAGTGTATAGCACACACAACTCAACCTGAAGCACACTTCTCTGGGGAGACACCTTTATGAAGTTCGGTGCAAATAGAACAGAGCAGAACTAACGATAAGCGCTATGATTATGACTGCCATGCCGGACAGCTGGCAGCTAGAGGCAGAGTTGAGTGTATGAGTGTGTGCCACGCCCACTACAATTGTCCATCAGAGCTCTCGAGCTCTCTGTGTGTGTGTGCGTGTTTCTTTGCCAGCTCCTGCTTCGGTGCTAATGACACACGTGTCTTGGACCTGTGCTGTGCGTCTGCAATGTCGTCGTTGCATACTTTAAGCGCCTTAACACGTCTGCCAACATTTCTTTGTAACTGCTGCCCCAATGCCGCCACCCATTTTAGTTTTTTTGTTGCCACCGTTGTCGTTGTCGTCTGTAAGCTTAAACGTGCTTTGCTCTTGATAGCGCTGATTACAAAACAAATAACTGGCAGAGAGAAAGAGAGAGAGAGAGAGAGAGAGAGAGAGAGGGCGCTTGGAAAATCGATCTATTTAAAGTTTGTTTCTCTAACGAAAACTCTCGAAACTGTTGTGATTTAGCTGAACTTGGACAGTGAGTGGCATCGAAGTATTGATGCCAGCAGAACTTTGATATTTTCGAGCAGCTTTTGAGGGAGAGAGGAAAAGATTTTGTAAACCTCTAATATGACAGGCTAAGAATTTCGAGTGGGAACACAAAAGGTGGGGGATATTGTGAAGTAGCTTTAAAGCACATGAAATTTGTAGTTGGCGAAGCAAAAAAATATTTAATTGGAAAGCTCCTGCAAAGCAAAGGAATAGTGATAGTTGAGAGCTTTGTTATTTATATGAGCTTCAATGAGAGCTTAAATATATATAAATATATATATATATATATATATGGTAAAAATTATTCAAATTCTTTTCCTCCACTAAAAGTATCTCAAGTGTCCCTTCCGAAAACTTTCCACTTATTTATATAATCTGTCATAAGGTCAACTTCTTCTTGAGTTCCTCTAATGGATCGTCTCCTTATCTAAACTACAACATCTTTTGGCATTTCCATATTAGTAGAGCAAAGCTCTACTTAGTTCGAGTACAGCTGAGTGCAGACCCTTGACGCTTGCCTTTTTGTCCACTTAATTAGAACAGTTTAGGAATTTATTTCATGCTTATGATGGGCATCTGTGTTTTGGGCCTGGCATTAGGCAGCTGTTGTCATATAATGCTTAAATTGTCGCAACCCTTTTCTGTGGTCTTGTAAACCGAACTGTGAACACGAATGGGCCAAAGACTTAAAGCGAATTCTGGCAAACTCAAGCTGAAGCCAACATCGACTCAGTGTGTGTGCGACATCTTTGCCAAAAATATCTAATGCCAGGCGAAACTTATAGTTGCTTTTTAGGCCTTTTAAATTATGCAAACTGCTTTTGTGACACACACGGAGAGAGAGGGAGAGAGAGGGAGGGAGCGAGAGGCATATAGCACATGGCTCTGATGTGTTGTCCAATGCCCAGAAGCATACAAAATATCTTATTACCGGCACTTAAAAGCAACACTAAATTTTAATGTGACAAAGCATAGAAAACGGCCAGACGGGGTAGCCAGAGCCAGGGCTAGAGCCGGAGCCAAGGCCTTGGCGGAGCCTTTGCTAGAGCACGGAGCATAGAGCACAGAGCATAATTTAATTTAATTACAGCAGCAGCCGTTGCCTTTGCATAGGTTCAATAAAGTCGTCAGCCAACCCGACTACCATTAGTAAATAGTTGTCCTCCACACACAGAGAGGGAGCGAGCCAAAAAATGTGGGCGCCCATTCATTCATAATGAATGTGGTTTGCTTGGCTCCAAGCAGCCACGCCTCTCCAGCTGACTTATACACATAAATATACCTCTATATATATATATTTAGGTATATATATATTCATAATAAACTGCCACAAATCTCAGACATGCAAACAATTTTGAAATTCAACGAGCTGAGCAGGCTCACAGCCCGCACTCATGTTAAGTGCATGACCCTCAAATGTCCTTAAGCTGTCAAAAATAAGTGTCAAAAGTGGGCAGCTGCCCTGAAGGATGAGAACAAATAACAACGAAATAATAAAAATGAAATAATAAAAAAAATCAACAACAACAACAACAAAGCAAAAACGTCAAATAACAAAAGCAAATTGAAGAAGTCCTCAAAACGGCGAAGCTGCAATGCTCTGTAAGCTTTTGCTGTCTCTGTGAGGGAGTTTCAATTGGCTGGCAGAGAGATTGAGGAGAGTATGAAAGTATTTAAAATAGATTTAGACAGACATCATACAGATAGCTCTACACCAGTTCAATAAAGTAGTTAAGCTAGCCAACTAATATTAGTCAGTGCGTGTAGGCGAGTCCACACAATGTGAGCTGCCCGCCCACTCATTCATAATGAATGAATGTGATTTGCTTAGGCCACATGGGGCACACTGTGAGGCAAAGCTCATTTCTGTACATATAATTTCTCTATTATCTACTCCACGTCACATGCTCCAGCACAATTCGTTGTGGCTCTCGCAATGACAGCCAAAAATCAAGTAAAACATAAACACAAATTTTTATTTTGTTACATTTTCATCTCTGGCACAATGAAAAAGTGCCCGACCACCACCTAGCATAACAACAACCTTCTGTTGCTGTGAGTCCTGAGTGCTGCTGGTGCTGGTGCTGGTGCTGGTGCTGGCTGGTTCTGGCATGTCCTTTAAGTGGCCGTTTCGGCTGCTGGCCACGCGCGCGCCTACCAAAGCCGCCATATTGAAATTATGTAAACGGCTGTCGAGAGCACCGGAAGCTGCGTGGCGCCACCCAACCGCCCAGCCACCCAGACCAGCCCAGCCCAGCTCAGTCCCGCTCCGCCCACAAGCAACGTTATTTACAATGTTTTTTTTTTTTTTTTTTTGTTATTCCCAGTCGCCGCCACCTGCTGAGCTGAGTCTGTGTCTCACTCTCCCTCTCTCTCTCCCTTTCTCTCTCTCTCTCTCTGTCAGCTGGAGTCCACTTCATTTGCATTCATTCATTCGGTTTGCATATTTTTAGAGTGTGTTGCTCGAGCTTGTTTATCAAAAATTAAAGGTTAATTTCGTATCCCGCATTCGTTGCTGTCATTTAATTAGCCACCCACCTGGGAGTGGAGCAGGGATGGGGATGAAGCTGGGGCTGGGGCTGGGGCTGGGGCAGGGGCCAGCAGGCAGCTGCTGCGTTGATTTGCGACTGCCAGTGGGCAATCATCAAGCGCTGCTCTGTTTTGTCCGCTTAGATTTATTGCGAACATGACCTCACGTCCTGCAGCAAATACAAATCCTCAAAATGATTATATGAGTTCTTTATCTGCGTGTGTTTTGTGCCCGGCTCTGGCGTCCACTTTGAATTTTAATTGTGTTTATGCTCATTTAAATGGGGGCGTGGCAATTGCGTGAAAAGTTAAAGATTTGATTTTGAATTGTGTGGAAAAAAAGTAGTAAAGTGTTGGTTAAAAGGGAAGATATATATGGAAAAACTTAATGAAATGAAAGCATATCAAGAAAGAGCAGCAGCTTGTGGCGCTTGAGCTGAGTAGAGTTTCGGAGAGGAGCTAAAAGGAAATTTTCGTGAATTCCAGCTGCAATGTTGTAGAATTTTTGGGTTGATTTCTCTTTTATCCTAACAATAATCTGTCTATGCTTGCCCAGCGTCGATCTGGCATTTATTTGCTTCATTTTGCCTCTCTCTCTCTCTCTCTCTCTCTCTCTCTCTCTATGTCTCCATCTGGCAATGATCTGCTTTCCCCTCCCCCCAACTTCCTAACTTGCCTCGTAATATTTTTGCATATTTCCTTTGCATAGCTAAAAATAAATATTCGTTAGGCAGGTAAAGCTAAATATTTGATTATTTAAACAGAAATTTAAACGGAAGTTCAGGAAAGGAGCAAAAGATGTTGATTCAGTGCGAACCGAGTGGGCCCCAAAAAGGGAAACCTTTGCTCAATTCTGATACCCACTCAAAAGTAACTTAAATAAATATCAAAGTATATATATATATATAAAGCTCAGTGGGACTGCCCACACACTCAGTGGAATTTTCAGTGCAATAAATAAACTTTTCTCTTCACTTTTTTCTGGCTTATCATGAGCGAACAGCGCAGCGAAATGGGAGACTCTTGAGGTCGCCTTAGGCAAATAAGTAGACAATTGTTTCTTATTTTTTTGTTTGTGCTGCCTCCGTTTCATTTGTTTTTAAATTATTAACTCACTTGGCATAGAGCAGGCAATTTACGTGCTCAAATATATCAGAGAGGGAGTGGGAGAGGGTGGGAGTGGGAGTAGGAGTGTGCATGCGTACGTGGGTCACCCTTGCCGGCATAATTAATCTAAGTGGGGCGTTGTATATGGCCATGACGTCGCACAGCCTAGTTATTAATTTGCTCGCCTTCTCTTGTTATTTGGCCAAAGAAATTCGTTTTGCTCTAAGCTGCCAGGCGATGTACGCAGCGCGCACTTGTCAAGATTTATTTCAATTTGCTACGCTCGCACAGCCCGCACACACACTAAATGACTCTTATCAAAACAAACACACAAAGAGAGAGAGAGTGGGTGAGAGAGAAAGAGGGGAGTAAGAGAGGGAGTGCCTGCCTGCACACACATGTGGGCAACAAGTCAGCGTACGTGCAAAAGTTGTTTTCGTTTGGTCTACGCGTCGTATACTTTATGCTCAGCTCTGGACGCGCACAATTTTGCTTGCGTAGGCAAGCACGAAGAAAAATGAGACACAAAAGTGCTGTGTAAATGTGTGAAATTAATACAGATATACACACACATATATATATATATAGAGAGAGAGAAAGAAGGAGAGAGAGTGAGCGAGAGAGAGAGCGGCAGCTGTGAGGCTTATTTTGGTGTCTATAAAATCTACGTTATTATTGCATTAGGCCAAGTTCGTAGCCAGAATTTATGCCAGTCCACCCTCTATCACTCCTTCTCCCTCTCCCTCATTCTCCCCCTCTCCACACACATTAATATGTTGCCAAACAACTTATTTAGTTTGCTGCTTCTCCACAAGTGTTCAAATTTATGACACGCTGCAGCAACAGTTGTTTCACTGCCGCTGCCTTTATTAACCCCACAAAGCCTATTTTCATGCCAACAAAAACTAGTAGAAGAAGAAACAGAAGAAGAAGACAAGGCAGCGACAGTGGTAGTGGCAGAACACTTGTTACCAGTTCATTGCAGAGTTGCTGCCGTTGCTGCTACGCTCGATAATTACATTTGTGAACTCGTTTGGCCGTGACGCTTGGCTGCGCCCACCACCAACTGCATCAGACGGGGCTAAACTCATTTGCCAAAAGTTGCAAGTTCATGTGCCCTCCCTCTAGGCGGGTCAGTTAGCCCTAAACACTCGAAGCGTAACGCGCCAATTGCATAGCGAAGAAGACATTTCTCTATATTGCCATTGTTGTTGCAGCCTTCTGTTCTGTCGTTTACGCTTGAGCAACGACTGTGTCTCCTGCTGTACCACATACTTGACCCGCTACGGAGAGATAAATGTTCTTTCACTTTTCGCATGTTTGCAAAAATAAACAAGCAAAGGTGAGGCGGTTGCCAAGGCAATAGAAAGTTTAAATAGAGCAATTCATAAAGGTAGAAAGAAATACAAAATGCCTGATAACTTAAAGTTTCGGCTATGCGACAATATTTGTTGGCAAGTTTGACAAACACTCAACTTCAGCGAGAGCTCCACTTCGGTTTCTATAGGTGCATGTACTCACGATATATATGAAGAGTATAAAGTCTTACCTGCAAAGATAAGGAGAGAGAGAGAGAGAGAATATATAAGAATAAGCCATAAATAATTAAATTTATATTATATTTATTAGTTATATAATATATACATAAATATATAATATTTAAGATTCATTTTAATTTATAATAAGTGGAATTGTTTAATAAATTTTTATAATTTAATTAAATAAATTCTGAATACCGAAATTTAATTTATATTATTATTTAAATAGTTAAATATATTATAAAATATTTAAACATTTATAAATATATCATATATTTATATAATTTATTATCTTATTATTATTAATATTTCTTTGTTTAATTTTTTATTATTTTTTATGATTCATTTTATATATCTCATAAACATAAAAGATAAAATTGAATCTCGCCAGCCTTTGGCCCAACTCAGATTGTTTTAGAGCTGCCTCCATCAATCAAAGCGGAGTTAGAGCTGGATATCTACAACACAACTCTAGAGTTAGTCAGAACAGGAAAAGGCAAATCGAGCTAACGACGCGACGTTGACACAGTTTAAAAGCTAAACATGCTCACAGCTAAGCTCTAATTGCGTCCGAGAAACATTATTAAATAGCAGCAAAAAAAAACAAAGAGGAGAAAACAAAAGGGAAATAGTGTGGCGCGATGAGACGTGAAGTCAGCCAGCCAAATGTGCTGGCAACATGCGAAAATTTATTTATGCACAAGTCACAAGGTCCTTCGCAGTCGACGAAAGCAAGGCGAGACACAAGCAAACAAAAGCAAATTTTTATGCAAGGATGGAAACAGAGAGAACTCGAACTGGAACTCGAACCCGAACCCAACTCCGTTTCGTGTTGAATGTTTTTGTGCGCATTTTTGTTTCGTTTTATTTGGGTTTTATTTTCACAGCACTTTATACAAAAGCAAAGGTCAAACGTATTCCCACCACCCGCTGAGTGGGTTGTGTGGGCTGAGATGGGTTGAGTGTAGCTAGCTGAGGTCAGACAGGTGGAACCAAAGAGCTGTGACATAATTTTGAACTACTCTGGGTTTTTGGGTTATCTGTGGACACATTTGCTAGCTGGTTAGTTCGAGTCCGCAGGGCCAGGACAGCCGAGAGGGAGAGAGAGAGAGAGAGACACGGAGAATGGGGGAGTGACTCCAGCTAGCACATCATAATGAAGCAATGTAGCAAATGTGGCTATGAGATTTTTAATGGAATTTGTGGTTATCGCTTGCGTCGTTTGTTTTATTTATGACCCCATAGACGAGCACACATTCGGTTGGGGCCAAGAAATTCTCATTATTGTTATGGGCCATTGCTGTTGTCATTACCTTAAATGTTGACGAAGGTCCTTTCGGTTCGAGCCCCAACTATGGCTGCGAGAACATTTTCAATCAGGCTTGCGGTTGCCAAATTGAAAATGTAATGCAAATTCAATTTGAAATTAATATTAAATTAGGGTTGGCCAGGCCAAGTATTTTTCTCTGTGGGCAGCAGCTATTAGATAAGTTAAACATTCAGGGATTGGGGGGAAAAAGACTGAAGATATATTTAAAAGCAATTTAAAGAGTCTGAGTGAGTTGACAGCAGCTACAGAGAAGAGGCTGGGCTGCTCAGGCAATAGCCTAAAGAGAGGCTCTGTGCTTCACTTTATTTATTTTTGCATTTAAATTATATTTAATTAATATTAAAATAAGTTTTTAATATTTTATTTATTTATTTATATATATTATTTATTTATTTTTTATTTTTTTATTTATTTTTATTAATAATAATTTTTTATTTTATTTATTTCTTTATTTGTTTATTGTATTTTAATAATTCTTTCTGCTTCTGTCTGCTAACTTGCCTGCCAACTTCATCTAGTTTTACCTTAAATATTGCTTAGCCTATGGTAATAGCTACTTCATCCCTGCCCACATCTCTCTCTCTCTCCCTAAACTATATAGAAAATCGAACTAAAATTGCAACTCTCGCAGAAAACTCGCTCAGTCAAGCACTCACTCTATGTGCTCTCAATATTATGTATTCATTTTCGTTTCGCTCGCGCATTAAGCAAACAACGAGCACATAATAAACTTTAGCCAACGGGAGGAAAAAGCTTTTTGCTAACAAATTTTGCCATTTTTTGTTCGCCCAGCAGCAGCAGCGGCAATATTAGTTGATCCACAAGAAAAGGAGCTGAAAACTGACTAACAATACAAGCGAAGCGCCAACAATAACAAAAGCGAACTGAGCAGCAGAACAAACAAAATGCTGTGGCAAAGGGTTCAGCATGCGGATAAAAAACTTGTTTTTTTTACGGTTAAAGGACAGCCAGAGAGGGGAGGGGCGGGGGTGACCAGCTTGAGTAGGGGAAAGTGTTGGCAGCAAAAGAGAAAAAAAAATGATGCAAGGAACTTGCTCGAACCGCGGCACTTAATTCGCTTCCCTATTAAAACAGCGACAGTGCCACTGTCTCGCCCCCCCTCTCTCTCTCTCTCTCTCTCTCTACCTTTCTCTTTGCTGTGTCTCCACGTCTGCTGTTGCTGCTTCTTTGTGTGGTCCAAAAAACTTTTTTAATAAAAATATTAAATTTGCATATGTTGCTCCCAGACGCTCAGCGCTGCGAGTTGACTGGAGTCGACTGTAGTCGACTTGGCACTCAGGCCAGACATTTTGGGGTTGCCGTTGGTTACCTGTGGCAGGAACCGCTTTTGCCGCCGGAAGTGGTAACCAGTCGACAGACTGTTGAAGGCAACGAGCTGTGCCTCGAGTGGATAGCCAAGTGCGTTTTTATTGCCAGGCCCAGCCCAGACCAGCCCAGCCCAGCCCGGCGTAGCCTAGAATTCGCTCTGTTGTTCTTATATTATTTTCTCTCAACTTCTACCCCCCAGCAGCACACACGTTTGTATTTTCCACTGTTTTACCAGACGTTTATGACGCCCGCGCTCGCAGGGCTGACAGGGGACAGAAGAAATGCCGACGCTCAAACCACTCACCAAATTAAGTTCAAGTGAGCGCAAGTGCGGAAAGGTTGACGGTTGGCGGCTTTTCCGAGTTCCTACTTAAGCGCTGATTAAGCGACTGAGATGGAGTAAAACAGAAAGAGAGAGAGAGGGAGAGAGATGGAGGGAGAGGAAGATAGATAGAGTAAAGTAGGCGCAGTCACACTTTCTCCAGCTTGAGCTGCTGCTCCAAATGGAAAGGAAGTGCTAAAATGATTTCTAGTCGCAAATGCAGCTACACTTTGTGCTTTCTTTGGGCTTGCCAACTTCAAAGGCTAGCTAAAAAGCCAAGGAATAATGCTAGAGTTAAAAGGAAAAGTTGAGGTAGAAGTGGGAAAATAGTATAAAAACAAAGTTTTCTTAATGTAAAACTAGGAAATATATTATTTTATAGTTTCTATGTAAAATCTATGCTAGAAGAAAGAAGAAGAAAGCTTCAGCATAGCTTTAACATACTCTAAAACGGAAGTTAAAGGAAGTTACATAAATTGTGATTGAAGAAGAAGCTCAATTTATAATCATTTACTGGTAAATAAAATATAAGTATTTTAATTTCTTTTTTAACTAAGTATTTTAATATTTTGATGAAGGATAAGCTGAGGAAATATCTATATCTATATTCTTTATTTGATATATATATTTATATATAATATATTATTTATTCCATTATATCTTATGAAGCTTATATATCGCTTCCATTAGGTCTTTCTCTACTTTAAGCTTTTATCATTGACTCATATCAAGTCGAGCCGCCTGCTCGTTAAATCTTTGATTATAGTTCATTTTCTTGACTTTGTGCAGATTTTGCATACAAAGTGTCATTCACTTCTTCTTCTTTTTTGGTGGTGGTGCTGCTGTATCGGTGCTTAACTCGACAGGCTTTTGTTGTGGTTCAGTTTGAGTTTTCTTTTTTTTTTTTTTGCAGCTGCTGCTGCTTTCGGCACATAAACATTGCATGTGAGCAACTGCAGGACAGAGAGGATCCAAACTGAGGGTAGCCAGCCCATGTGTGTGTGCCTCTACCTCGCTCTCCCTCTCTCTCTCTCTCCCTTTCTCTCCCTCTCTCTCTGTGCTGCACAAGTAACAAAAATGTCAAACGATAAGTAAAAGCCGCTTACATTCAACTTGGGACAACAAAATGTCAACGTGGCCGCACGATGCTGCCAATTTCTGTTTGAGAGTATTAAATGTTGCTGTGGCAATTGTCTTTCATACATATATATAGAGAGAGATATATATATTTATTTGTTGCTGCGGTTTACAGCTGAAGAGCAAAAACTATAAGCGATTTACAATTCAGCTGAGGATTTGTGAGCCAAGAAGTAAATCTAAGGGCGCGGAGCTCTCACTCTCTCTCTCTTTATATATATGCATATATAGTCCTGACTAAAGAAGTTAATCAGCTTAACATATCGCTTGCAGTTGCTAAAGGCGCTTAACTTTATGAAGGGAGAGAAAGAGTGAGTGAGAGAGAGGGAGATGCATTAAAGACTCGAGCTTGAAGAGAGAGAGAGAGAGAGAGAGAGAGAGAGAGAGAGAGAGAGAGAGAGAGAGAAGATGATCAAATTCCTATGGCAGTTGTTATGCAAATCACATTTTTGGCCTAATTTAATACATTTCCATTATGCATTTCTTTAAGAAGAACAACAGCAAGAGCAGAGTGAGGCTGCCGCCCTCACTGCTTGACACCTACGCCACGCAGACAAATTTGCTGACTTGACAACTTTATTTAAAGAAGTTTCTTGTTTTTGTTAGGGAAAACAAAAATGCGAAAGCAAAAAAAAAACAAAATAAAATAAAATTACGACAAAATGTTGCGTAAAAAAGTTACTGTAATAAAGCATTACACATTATAATGATGGGAACATGTTACTGCAACAACAACAACAAGAGCAACAAAGAGCAATAACAACAAAACTAACAAGCAAAAAATGTTGTCAACAAAAACTTTGTTCCTTATAACAAGTAACTGCAAAGAGAGCGCGAGAGAGAGAGAGGGGGAGGGAGGCAGAGGCAGAGGCAGTGGCAGAGAGAGAGCGCGCGAGATTTGTTGAAAAGTTTTTAAGCATCATCAAAATGCGCTCAGGCCTAATTTAAATGTGTTTGAACTTCTGCTGCCGCTGCCGCTGCTGCTGCTGCGTCCCATTCTAATAATATTTACATACATACACAAAAAGGGGAAACGCGGCGCTGAAACTTTGCCTTTTTTGAATGCTCGTTTAGCTAGTGTTAAGAGAGTATATCCAGTCGTCCGAACCTACTACATGTTGCTTGTTGTAGGCTGCAAGTGTTGCAACGAGGTTTGAGCGTGGGAGGGGCAGAGTTCGATGCGACGGAGTAGGAGGTTGTCGGTGTGGAAGTAAGCTGAGCGAGGCAGCAGCTGAGAGGAGTTGTTGGCACACTGTTTGAATAAGGGGAAATGAAATGAAAGCTAAACTGTCTCCTCTTTGAGCTATAATAATATTATATTGGAGTGATTGTCGAAGAGTGAAGTCATTTAATTAGAATTTTAGTCCAAGATCTTAATATATTGCCAAGGTGTTTTGGAAAGTATATTCTTCTACTGCTCCTATCTTTTATTATTTATATATATTATTATTATTTAATTATTACTCCCTCTCTCTCTCTCTCCAAGCCCTTCATGAGGCAGTCATTAGGCAGTCAGTTGGACTCGACATCTACTTAGCTTGTTAAATAAGAAAATGCGTTTTCTTGTGCCAGTGGCTGGCAAATGTTGGCACAGCTTTAAGTTTCAGCACGACAAAACTTTTGCTCAAACACAAAAAAGTTATTTACATATATATAAATTTTTTATTTGCTTGCTTTGATGTGTGTGTCACATTAATGCAAATATAATCTGGCCACACCTCCCGCTGTGCGAACAAATTACAAATTGAGAGCTGTGTCAACACTTCTGGATGGACCGGACGGACGGACGGACGGACGGACGGGTGGACGGGCAAACTTGACCTCAACTAAGAAGTTGAATGCAGCCACAGCGTCAACTTCGAAACTCGCAAAGCAAACCGAAACTCGCTCACAAGTTTTTAAGTTCTTAAGTACACATATCACCTGCAGCTGGCTGCGTGGGCGGGTGGCAGCTAAGGGCGATTGCTGGGGGCGGGTCAGTTGGAGACTAACCGCAACAAATGTGGTTTTTGTTTGGAATCTTAAGATCTTAAGCTTATGCCTGAAGAGGGCAAATAATGCCAGCCAGCCACTGAAATGATTTATTTACAGCGGGGCAGACGGTGAAGTCGGAAGTTCTGAAGCTGCTTTGTGCCGAGGATTAGTTGGCTTAGCAGACACGAGTCAAGTGTGCCTATAATTAAGTTGCTTTCAAATATATATATAGATATATACATGTGCATGCGGCCCATTTTTATTTCGATATTTAGCCAATTCGGCACATAAAATAGCCAAACTAACTGCAGCAACAAATCGAGGCAACAAAGTAGCACGTTAATTGCATTTTGACTGCGTCTGCCCTATAAATAGATGCAACTAGAGCAAATTACGCATACGCCGCGTGAGTCATGGACAAAGCATTCGAGTGCGAAAGAAAGAAGTGGATTTCGATTTGTTTACAAAGCTAAAGAGCCGCTATTAATATTTGCATAAATTTGTTTATTTATAATACCAGAAAATATGTGATAAATAAAATAAATATAAATATATAAATAAATAAATCAAATATAAAATATAAAAATATCAAAATAAAATATTTAAAAAAATAAAATATATTTAAAAATATATTTTATATAAATATATATATACAAAAATTAATAAATATAAAATATAAAAAAATATATATATGAATATATAAAACAAAATATATATAATAAAAATATAAAAAAATACAATAAAATAAAAAAATTAAAAAAAAAAAAACAATTATAAAAAAATATAAATAAAATATGTTGAATATATAGAAAAATAAATAACTATATAACATTTATATAAAATAAATAAGTAAATATTTGTAAAGAATAGAATAAATAAATCTAAAATTAAACAACATACATATAATTTATTTGAAATAAATTAATATATAAAATATATATAAAGCAAAATAAATAAGTATATAGAAACATATATATAGCTAAAGCTGGGCTATCTGCAGTCAAAACTCATTTACTAAAAACTATTCCTCAACAACTTTCAGCTCTCCCTACTCCATTTTAAAGGTATCAATGACTGTTTGACTAATCTAGCTCTGGTCGGCTGGGTTTCAGTTTAGTCATTTCTGCAGCTCTCTGTAACCTAATGCCTTCGAGCCTATGCCTATAGCAAGCTGGGAGTTCTTTCTGCTTTGGTCAAGCCTGCTTTCATTTACCTGTCATAAATCAGTTGCGTTTTTGTCGATGCCTGCCACAGTCAGTGGCACTAATAAGGCGCTCGACCCGCTCTTCTAGTAATCCAATACCAAAGTACCCATAGCCATAGCCGTTGCCGTTGCCGTAGCCATGGCTCGACAGAACTCAATCCGTGGCACTTGATGTCAGCTGAGCTACGCACATGCCACGCCAGCCAAACCGACAATTGGCCACACAGTTGTTGTTTGCCATTCCAGTTGGACATGATTGCAGCCAGCTACTTGCAACATGCCACAAAATCAATGAGCGGCAGCAGCAGCAGCTATTTGTAACTGCGCCAGCCCAACTGACGACAGTTTTGAACAGTTGGCAAAATTTTGAAAGTGAAATTTAATACGCTACCTGCCATACGCAAGAGAAGAGGCATGTGGCAGCTGCTGCTGCTGCTGGTGCTGGTGCTGGTGCTACTGCCTGTTTCCAGTGTGGTTGCAACTTCTGAACTGGACTGTACACCCTTGAAGGGCTTCCTTTATTGCTTCCTCTCGACGCTGTGAAACAAGTTGACCCACGCCAGCAACGAGAATATCAGCAACAACAACAGCAAAAGCCAAGCAAATCAAAACATGTAAGAACCTGGCAGTAGGGCATTATCAGCTGCCTAATACTCTATGCTTGATATAATGCTAATATATAAATATATAAAATATTAATATATATTAAAAAAATAAATAAAAAATGAATATAATAATACATAATAAATATGAAAAACAAAATTATAGTTATAATTAATTTAATATATGTAATATATATTTATTTATATTTTTGGTTTTTAAATTTATAATATTTTTATATATTTTATTACATCTTTATAATTTAATTATTTTATTTATTTGTTGTTTCTTTTTTTAAATATATTTTAATATAAATTGCACATAAATCTGACTTTCATTATAATATAAATATTTTAAAGTTTATAAGCTCCGGTTCTTTGGCTGCGTCAGCTCAGCACAGCTTGCTTCCCACTCATACAAACAACCAGAGAAAAGAGTTCGAACTCCAAGCATAGCCCAACCAATATACTCTCTTCGCTTCACAAGCGAAGCCACTCGAACAAGTTTCTTGTTTAGGGGAAGTGAGAAACTGCCCGGCAAAAAAAAAGACGAAGCTGACGGCCGCTCTGCGTATATGGAAATTAAACTCGACTAATTTTCATTTACTGATTTTTTCCACATTGTCAAATTATGTAATTCGCTTCATTCCTTTTTTTTTTGTTGGTTATTAATTCCACATTTTTTTAGATTTATAATTTATGAAGTTTTAAATTACAACGGAAATTAAATTTTTAATGCATAATTTGCTTCCGTTTAGTCACATTTGTGTCAGCCGCAGCTCAAATGACACTGGAAAAAATGTTTAAAAATTATGGAAAAAATCTCTAAATGCATTTTTTGCATACTTATACATTTCGCACATTTAAGCCGCTCTAATTTATGCATAGAAATAGTCGGGGCAGCCATAACAAGTTGCAAATTCAGATGAGGATGTGAAGAGGGGCACACAGCTGGGCATAACAAATCTGAGCGACGTCGAGTGCGCAGGGCGAGCGAACGCCTCAAGAATTTGTTTAACGCGCTGCATTTAATCATAGTCAGTGGAGAGGAGGGGTGGGCGCTGGTGGGCGTGGCACGACCTGCAGCACTGACGGAACATTAGCAAATATTTGCGCTGCACTTTGGCTGAAAAATGCAGCCATTTAGGTGCGGGCGGAGGCAGAGGGCGAGAAATCACAGGTGCGTGAGTCATGCGAGAATCTCATTTTTACCTGCAGCTGCAAGAAACTTTCCATTTTTTTTAGTGAGGTTTGACAGGCAACCATTTAATTTGTGTGCGACACCTCCTGAGAGCTGCCTCAGACTGTGTGGCATGTGCCAGCTGAGCTGCAGCAGCTCTCGGCACTCGACTCCCAGACAATGCTCGGGACAGTTTCCCTTTTTTTTTTTGTTCTTGCTGCTCGACTGTTTCGGCTCGCTCTGCAGTTGCCGAAAATGAATGGTTAGCTGTCAAGTCGTACAAACTAAATGACAGTTTATGCAATGTCAAGAACCCCTATATCATCAGGCGCCCTGTCAAGTCCAGGCCCAAGTCAACAAGTCAAAAGAACTGAAACAAAACGCAAAAAAACTGAAGCGAGCTTAGCGCGAAATTCTTGAAAATGCGCTTTGGGCAAGAGTTTACCCTCTCCCAATCTCTCTCTCTCTCTCTCTCTCTCTGTCTCTCCTTTCTCTCTTTCTTTCCTTCCCTTTGCAGCGTGATTTTTGCCATTTTCTATTTTGCATATGCAGCGTCATAGGAGCTGGTTTATTGCTCATGTTTGAGCGCCGCAAAACATGCAACATTTCGCCATTCGCCATTCGCCATTCGGCATTCGCTGCTCGCTGTTGTCTGTGATCTTAACAGAGCCCACTCGTGGCAGCGACAAGCATGACAGGTTAATTCGACTGTCAAAACTGGAATTTATCAGACAACTCACGCACAGCGCGCGGCCCAGCCCAGCGCACAAATATGGTATGGAGTAAACCGCAACTGCCAAAAAGAAAAAGCCAACCCAAGGGCCCCAAGGGCCTGCGACTGTAGTCCGCACAGCGAAAAATTGTTGTTGGTTTAAATAAATATTTGCGTTATGCTAAGCTGCAGTCTCAACAGGCTTAGCTGGCAATGAAGTCTGCACGGGGCGCTGCTAACCAAATGAACCTCGAGACTTAAGCGAATGCTCCAGATTTCAGCAAATAGTGCCCTAAGACTGAGGATTTGGGCTCACAAGAAAGTGTTGGGAATTGTGCATAAAGAAAGTTTTTTATTTCACAACTGAAAGTTCTTTTAAGCGCCCACTAAGTCGCGACGGACTTAAATTGAAACCTCATTAAGAGTCGACGGAAACTGTTGACAAAGGAAACTGAATTTTAAAACAGTTGCAAAAATATTTGTAAAATTATTTTACGGCTCAATAAAGTCTTTTAAAAAAATCTAATTAAATTCTATATTTTATTTTTAAGTTTTCATAATTTTTTTTAAGTAAAAAAAATTTATTTTGTATTTTTAAAATCATTTTAAGGCTCATTAAAGCCTTTAAAAAATCAAATTAAATTCTATACTTTATCTTAAAATAATTTTACAATTTTTTAAAAAAAAAAAAGATATATTTTCCTGTTCATTAAAGTCTTTTAAAAAATTTATATATATTCTATATTTTATTTTTAAGTTTTTATAATTTTTTAAAGTAAAAAGATTTTTTAAATTTTTTTTAAAATCATTTTAAAGCTCTTTAAAGCCTTTCAAAAAGTCTAATTTAATTTTATATATTATTTTTAAATTCTTTAGGAATACCTAAGCAACTATAAACTCGCCAAAACGAATCTAGTTGGCAAACTTTTTGAATGCTTATAACAGGTTTTTTTCTTTCAAAATGAACTTCAAACTTCATTCATTCTCCATCTCTATTACATAATATTTTGTCCAAGTTGTCAGCTCTGAAAGCATTTGAGCTTCATTAATTAAGTTCCTTGTTGATTGTCAATCCAAGCACAATGCTAATCCAATTCTGGGCTACATTTCGAGCTCATCACAAAGTCAACAGCTTGGGGCAGCAGGACCCAAGTCCACCACATCATGCGAGTCACCCTGATGCTGCAACACATGCACACAATGAGACTTCATTTGGGTGGGTGTGTGTGAGTGGGAACTCTTCGGCATTTGCAATAATTACACAAAATCTAAAAATCTCTTGTCAAACATTTGCACAAATCAAAATGAAGAGCGTAGAAAATGTTAATTTAAAATGCAAATAAGAGAATTGAAGGCACATGTGCGAATCACTTCTCTTGTCTTACCCACTCTCTCTCCCCTATTCTCTCTCTCTCTCTCAAAATATATTCATAACAATTGTATTAATTTTTTCTTTCGCTTTGAGCGCAGCTTTGGTTAAGAGGACGAGTCGAGTTCGGATTGACTACGTCGCTGCTACCAATTTGCATATTCAATTGCCGCAGTGACAGGCCGCACAGCACAGCTGTAGACAGACTGGCCTGGTTGGTCGGTCGGTTGGCCTGGCTGAAATCTCCGTCTCTATCTCTCTGTTTGGCATAATTGTCTGACTGCGAGTCAGTTAGCCGACAGTCCACAGACAACTGAGTTGATTAGAATCAAGTGGCTGCTGTCTGCTGCAACTAATCTATCTCTCTCACTCTCTCTCTCTCTCTCTCTCTATCTATCTCTTTATCTGTCTGATATCGAGAGTGTGTGTCGAGTGGAGTTGTTGCCCTTACGGCTTCAAACTAATTTCAATTTCCCCTGCGCACATTGTTACATACTTAACGTATTTTGATTATGCTCAAATTGCATTAGGAATGAACTCGAAGCGAAAACTTTTACAATCCCATCAATGCTAGCTGAGTAGCTTTCAAATAGTTAAACATAAAGTGGTTCAGAGAAGCTATTAGAGATGGGTGGGAAGATGAGAGCAGGGAGAGAAATGAGAGAAGATGGCCGAGAGACAAGTTTATGGCTGAGAGAAGAATTCTAGTGAATTGAGGAGGACGGAAGAAGAAGATGGAAAGAAGTTAAATTAAATTAAATTGAGAGAACAGAGAAGAGGAGAAAAGAGAGAGGGAGAAGACGCCAGATTGTAGAGATGCCAGAGAAGTGAAGAGAGAAGAGGAAAAGAAAAGGAAAACAAAGAGAAAAGAAGAGAGGATAAATGAGGGAAAGCATAAAAAGAAGTTAAAAAGGAGAAGGAAACGAAATATGGAAGATGGGAAATAGAAATAAGTGAAAAGAGTTCAGAGTATGTCAGAAAGAAGAAGAAAAGAGAAAGATAGGAGAAAGATAACTCCGAAGAGAGGCGAGAAGCTATAAAATACAGCATATAAAGCCTAACTCTAATTAGAAACTAACTCTAATTAGAGAAAGAATCTTTATCATATAACAGCTGATATAAAATTTTGATTGGCTTGCAAATTCTAATATTTGATAAACTTATGCAACTTTTCTTCATATAATTTGTATTCTTATTTTCAACTTTAATCTAGCTAATATTTAATGCAATCTAAGCAGCTCTGCTAGCCTCTGTAGACACAGATTCTTGGCTCTGCTTGCAGCTTGAGGACCTGTTGAAGTCTCCTCTGTCATATTGGCCTCATTTACGTGCTTGGGCATATGTTGTGCCTCGGCTGCGACACCACAGACACTCCAAAGTGTCTTCGTGCTCAAGTCAACTGGTTGTTTGTTGGCGGTTGGATGAATGGTTGGGTGGTTGGCTTGCCTGACTGTTTTGTTTGTCATTGCATAATTATGCAGAGAGAAAGAGCGAGAGCTGCGCTTCCTGCCACGCCCACGCACATGTGGCAGGCAGCTGAACGATGCGCTTGCCACTTAGCAATTCAATCACATTTCGCCGCTGCAGCTACTGTTGCCAACTTGCCTTGCTAAGCCATTTCCTTGTGCACATTATAATTATCCCTGTGTTTAATTAACGTGTTTACACATAGAACATACTGAGAGACAACGAGAGAGCGAGCGAGAGAGAGAGAGATAGCCACTTGACCGAGTGACCTGCTCGTAAATTGCTTTGCCGCGACTTTCTGCTCTAGCTGCCTCTACTTCTCAGCTCGCTTTTAATGGTCGTTAATTTCATTTTGAACTGTGGAAATTTAATTGCGGCGCGACTGTCACTCACTCCGCCAATATTTGCCCTAAGCTGCCTCAGCTAATCTGAACCGCCCGCCTCGCCCGCCTCGCCCGCCTGGCCTTTGACTGGGGCCAATCGAATTTTGTTTTAGGCCCTAATCAGCCTCGCTGGCCAGCAACAATTCAATTAGCGCTTTAATTGATTTGCGTTTCGGTATTTGTCTTCAAATACCCACACACTCACATTCTGTCCACTTAACGGCTGCATTGCGCTCATTGACTATGAAAAGCTGCTCGTTGTCGAGTGGCTTTGCCAAAGTGCATAGCTAACTAATCAAAACGGGAATGTTAGAGTAGCTAAACAAGTGACTTGAGGTAGGAATGAAGTGGTTGTCATAGAAGAAAAGTCTAATAAAGAAAACTCTGCTTAATCAAAAGAAAATCGAATATAAATTTAATTAAAATTAAAACTCTGAGAAACTTGAATATAAATTTAATAAATTACAGAAAAATATTAATGCTCAATATATTAAAAAGTAAAGACTTCTGCTTTGCATGCCATAAAAATATTTTAAAACTTAAATAAATATTTATACAGAAATTTTTGAGAGTCTATAAACCTTAGTCTAAGCATTAAAAATCAATTATATATTCTAATTTATGAAAGAAGCATCCAAATTCTTATGCTTATTAAAAGACTCAACAGCATCTGCTTGAAGCTCAATTAAAGCATTAATAAAAATAATAAATTCGTATTTTGCTGTTGTCAGGGAAAAGTCTTTAAATTTATCTGCTTGATCGAGTGCTTCATCAGACAAATGACAGCGTGCTTAGGGCTTGAGCTGCTTTTACAACTCTCCTTTGGCTGGCATATTTAAATCCAGTTGAAATTTTAAATAAAAACCATTTTAGAAGTCAAGCAGCAGAAATGCTGCCAGCCTCAGCCTCCGCTTTGCCTCAGCTGACGCCTTCACACGTACGCACAGAAGTAAATTTTTATTTTATGATAACAACATGACAACAACAGCAACAACAACAGCAACAGCAAATGCTGCATGTGATGTTGTCACACATCACACACACACACACACACACACACACTCCACACATTTGCATGTGTGTGCGTGGCATAAACTGAGCATGTGATTTGTTAAAGGGAACAAAGCGAGTGTGCGACATCTTTTCTTACCCCTCAAGAGATACACAATGTGTGTGTCCCTTACACACGCACAACAATTGGCACGTGTTCCCTTAGCAAAATGAACAACAGCAAAAAAAACACACACACACACAAATATACACATATATATGTATCTACAGAAGATATGTGTGTGCTTCCGTCTTGGCATTCATTTTATAATATACCTCGACACAGACTCTGGAGACAAACTGTGGCTTGCCTTTCGGGTACCCCTTGGTTGTTTCTTTTTCTCTCTCTTCTCTTCTCTTTTTTCTTGGCTGGCAGCTACTTCTCTCCTGCTAGTTGTCCTATCTTGATTTGTGGCAATTGAATGTCATGTGCAGCAGTAACTGACAGCATCAACATTATCGGCAACACATGCAAAGCACACGCCACTCCTAATCCCCTCCCCCCCCACCAAAAAAAAAAAAAAAGCAGTCGGAAAACAGAAGGAAAACAAATACAGCCCGCCTGATTTTATAGATACTTTTGACGTTGTGTCGCGCATTTCGTATGCTTGATACAGATTTTAAGAGTCTGCAAAATTTGGCGAGAAACAGGTGTTCGAAATTAGTCAGCCAGAAACAGGCGGAGCTGACTGCCTGAATGGCTGACTGAACGCCTGCCCACTCTGCCTGGGCTTTATTAGGTTAATGTGAGCGCATTGCCTTGATTATTTAAGTGATTTTATTTAAAAGCAACAACTAAGTGAACACTTAACAAATTATCATTTGAGAATATATATTTTATACAATTGCTAACTTAATTTTGTGGTTTTAATATTCCTATTATTTTTATTATTATAATATTATTATGTTGTAATATTCTTAAGTCTTTTTATAAGTATATATAAGTTTATATTTATATATAATAATATTTCTAAAAATTTACAAGTCATAAATTGTCTATTATAAAGATCTAAATATATATATTTGATTACAAATTCTATATTTAATTATTATAAATAAATAATATTAATATTAATCTTTTTTTTAAATATCACCTAAAATATTTCGCATCCCTTCTGTTAATTCACATAATATTTAATAGATATTAAATATTGATCTCTCCTCAATCATAAACATGATATTTGCTTTGATAATTTTCCAATTCAATAAAAAAATATTATACAGAAATAATCGTAAACAGTTTATGTATCAATTCAGTTTGCAGCTGCAGCTGAATACACATTTCGCAGCAAAAAAATGAGAAAATATATAAAAATAAGAATACAAATTACTTCTCAAGCTTAAAAGCAAATTGCAATGAGCAAATAGTAAGAGTGAAATGTTGCAGCTAATTCAAAAAGCTTTTAAGAACTGACAACGACTGTGGCTCGCATCACGTTTTAGTCTATAAAAATAGCGTCATGATATAATACACACAGTCTGCAAAACAATGAAACGAGACAGAAAGAACCGCATGAAAAACAATTTATTTCGTATAGTTTTTCTGTTTGTTTTTTGTTGTTCGTGTTTTGCTCACATTTATTTTTGCAGTGCTGCAAGTCGATTATTTATAGAGAGCGAGTTTCGGAAAAGAAGAAAACACTTTAGCTAGTGCCAATCGAGCGGCGAGATAAAAAATAGAAGAGAAAGCGACAAGTGTCGCAGCGAGCGCGAAATAAAAATGCATTAACCGTCGCACATGAAACAGATGTCATAAATTTTGCGAAACTCTAAAGTTAAATAGCGCGTGAAACTATGAAAAATGCAAAACTCTAATGAAAGCCATAAAACGGAAATAATAAAAGAAGAAAAATGGCATAAAAACTGAAAATTAAATGGAATGAACGACGAGGGCGGGGGCTGCATCGAACGATGATTAAATACACCGAATTTCTCTTAAGAGAATTATACTGCCATGAATCATGTGTATATATATGATTTCCTTTTTACTTCTTAAGATTAAATAAAATAAAAAAAATGTTTATTAAATGCGACGCCAAAAGTTCGCACATAAAATTTTCCTTTGCGCTAAACGTGTGAAGAATTTGCGACTTCCTGGCCCCCAGACTGCTCTGCCTCTCTCTCTCTCTCTCCCTCTCAATTCTCGCTGTTTGTCAGCCTATCCCTACGCTCCCGTCACTCCCACCCACACTCAGAGCAGAGCCTGCGCCCAGTTTATGCGCTTAGAATACGTTTATATGTTTTTTTGTTTAATTTTTTTCAGCATTTTTGTTTTTTATTTACTTTTTCTGTTGTGTGTGTGTGTGCTTTGCCATAAAAATGTTTAATGAAAAGTTTGGGTCATAAAGCATAAAGCATGTGCAGCGGGCGTCGGCTGACTCATGGAACTCACAGCGAATAAGCCAAGTTTGAGAAATTCTTGTTGATCGTCATTTGGTTTCACATGCAGCCAAGCATTGCGTCGATTGTGGGTGGCTTTGGCCAGAGGCAGCTGCAGACAGCAGACACTGGAAGAACAAAGCTGGGAAAAACTTCGCGTTGCAGCAGGAAAACATTCCGCAAATGCATTTCCCATGCACATTTTCTTGCCGCTCACGCTCAAAACAAAAGCGCGCCGCGGAAATGCATATTTAAGCCAAAGAAGCGGCAAATGGCAAGCGGCAACTACGGGCTCAGCTCGTAATTTCAATTTAATTAAATCAACAACAAAAATATAGGGAGAAAGAGAGAGAACGACTTCTTAGTTAATAGCTGCCACCTTCACTTTCTCACACACACCTGAAGCTAACTGTGTGTGTGTGAGTGTTTTTATTGTTGGCTTGCGTGTCACATTTCATTTCAATTGCGCCTCTTCTCTTCACTCTTCGCTCTTTCTGCCCGCTCCCTCTCACTGTCTCGCTTACCTCATTCTTCAATATTTTTAATAAGTTTGTTCCACATTGCTCAGCCACAGCCTGCGCCTACTCTGTCTCCCACTCCCTCTCTCCCTCTCTCCTACTCTCTTTCTCTTTGTTTCTCTCTTTCTTCATTTGCGCGCTCTTCTGTTTTGGCCACATTAACGCTTAACAACTTTTTGTTGTTGTTGTATTATAATTATTGGTGTGATTTTGTTGTTATTCTTTCCTCTTTTGTTAACTCTTTGCGGGCACTTTTCGTTTTTATTTTCTATACCACGCCCACTGCCCCCGCTGCTTGGGTAATTATTATTTATTTTCAAGGGTCAGTGATTTTCTCGTTTGTTTTCTTTCGCCACATTCTTCTGTCTTTGGCGGCAATTCAATTGAATTTTGGCGTGTGAATTTCGTGTAGGAAATACATTTTTCTTATGAGCTCTCAGCAAGAGTTCTTTTTTTTTCATTGTAGCTTAAAAGTTTCTAAGAGAAGTTAGAAATTTATACATAAGTATATAAAAAGTTGAATATATATAAAATACTTGAGTTGGTCTGGCAGAAGTGAATATATATAGTTAAATGTATTTTTGCTCTGCTAAAAATTGCTTTCGGCATATGAAGCTTCTTTAGCTGTCTGTTTAGCTTTATGATAAAAGGTGTAGGAAATAGTTTACATATTGAATTTAATATATATAAAACACTTAAATATTTAAATATTTAAAATTATTATGTAAATATATAAAATATATTAAAACATATGAAATACATAAATATGTTTTATAAATATTCTTATTTTTAGTATTTTTCATAAAGTTTGTATAAATAATATTAACATATATTTATTATATATTAAAAATATTTATAAAATAAATATATATATATTTTTAAAATATTCTTATAAATATACTGACTCTGCAAAATTAATTTAATAATGTTTTTTTTATATATTTATATTTATTTAAACACATTTACAAATTGTTCTTTTATGTTTTAACTGCCTCTGTTGCTTCATAGCACACAGCTTTATGTCATGTCACACACAAGCTGCTTTTACTACAGGCTAACGAGCCTTTGCTGCATAGCACTCAGCTTTTTGCTGCCTTTATTTCAACTTTATTCATTCAATTTCTACGATTTCTACTAATGATCTCTATTAGGCATTCGAGCACCTAAATTGCCAAATTCTGTGGCGATTGCATAAGCATTTAATGGCAACATTTGTCGCTTGTTGCCCTATGACATATTCATTGCTCTATTGTGCCACGCCTACACCCAGGCTCGTCCGCTCCGCTCCACTCGCCCTTTCAAATGCACTCGCCGTTGCATTAATTATGCATTTACATGTTGCATATGCGAATCGAATTTCAATATTATGCACTCGGAGCATTTTATGAATGTGTGTGTGTGTGAGAGTGAAGATGTGTGTGTGAGGGTGTCTATATGTATGTGTGTGGATCGCTAATGAACAAAATGCAGTTGGTGCAGTTTGTTGCCTTTGTTTTGTTGGCCTGCAGCTGCTGCCGCTGTTTTAATTATGTTGCCATGGCAAGGGCTAGAAGGAGGGAAGGAGAAAGGCAGTGAGGGATACTGTAGGTGGAGCAACAAAGTTACAAATATTCAACGGCTGGTTTTGGCTAACATAAATGAGGCGCCTTTGTCTGAGGCTCTAAAATTTTATGCAGCTATGAAAACCTAACGAGGCGCATTCAAAATGTTTGAAAATCACATCAAAAGCAGCAAAAGAACCAAAAGTATTTGACTCCAGGGATTTTCATTAGGTATATATAATATCTCATACATATAATATACAGCTATATATAAGTATCTATATAAACTCTCGTATTAACATTATTTTCAACTTTTAAAGTGCTTTTCTATTGCTCGATTTCTTCGCTTACTTTTTGCGCCCTTTTCTAGTCTGGCTTATTAATTAATTAATTATGAACTCGCGCTCCTCATTTTATTTTTATTTTTATTATTATTAATTTAGCGCTGGCTGCATTTAGTGTGGTAAAAGGAGGCAAAGTCAGTGTTGTCTAGCGCTTTCGCATTCATTTCTGCACCTCTTTTTGCCAGCCGCTGTTCATTAGCATTTGTAGGACATCAGCTTATGATGGGTTTCTCGCCCACAGCTCTACAGTCTCTGCTGGCTGTGCCTCTGCGAAGCGAAAAAATTGCATAGTTTTTTGCATTCTCTTCTTCTTCTCTTTTTTTTCTCATTTCTATTTGTGCTTCGTTCTCTTTGCCCTAACAACATTTTTTTGCTGTTGTTGCTCTTGTTACTTGTTCTTGATGAGCTTGTTGTTCGCTTCGCTCTTCTTTTTTCTCCTTTTGCTGTAAGCCAAACAGTCAATGTCTAAGGGGCGTGGCTCTGCCATCAGACTTTAAGAAGCACAAAAAAGCAGAAGTAAATCGTATGCGTGAATGCGCTGTAAGCTAGATTTTTTCTTGCTGCTGGGAGAGAAGTGCATTGATGGACCTCAGATCTAATCACATTTGCAGGCTATTACGAGGCGAGGCGCTCCTTTGACTGTCTGCATTAAGTTTCATGTAATTTAACTAATACCGAGTGGCTAAGAGCAGAGTCAATTAAGTTGAATTTTTTAATGGTTAAGCCAGGTTTTAGAGTAGCTTAAAGGATTTGTTCGCTCGCCTTTTTATGGTTGAGTGAAATCAGTTTTAAAGGAGTTTTTACTGTGAGAAAATGTATATTGTGTTAAGTATTAGAATTATTTATTTATTTATATACATATTTTTATTAATTTATATTTTATGTATATAAAAAATATTTATAAAATGTTTTTTATTGATATATAAATTATATATAATAAAATTATAGTGTATCAATTATTTATAAACTGATAAAAATTTATTTTCATCGAAAAATTATAAATGAAAATATTATTTATATTTTATATTATTTTGTAGGCTATTATAATTATGAAAAACCTTTATATATTTGTTATTACTTGTATTTTTTGATATACAATAGCTTCTCGAGTCAAAAGGGTGAGGAGTTCAGCTATATATATAGCTACATATATAGCTAAAGTTGATTGTTGATTAGAAATTCGTCAAAGTCCAAATAAATTCTTATATAAATATAGCATGATAAACTCATACTCCCCGTGACAAATATACGTATATATATAATATACAAATATCAAATATTTATATATATAATATATTTAACAATAATAAAACTCATAGCCCACAACTGTGTCCATAAATAACAGCAATTATATACATTCATTTAATATTTTAGTAGATATACCATAAACACAAACTTTCAATATTTGAGGCCTAATGGCGGAACATATATACAAATACAATATAAGCTAATAATGAGACCCCAAAACCCCTCAAGCCCACCCGCTCTTGTCGTCGCAACATTTGAAATAATTTCAATTTCCAACTCAAACGATAATTTGTAAAATGCGTAATTAAATTTGATTGCTCGATAGTTTTCAAAAGCCACAAATTCAATTGCATTTACGTATGTGATATAAATACATACATATATATCTAATTATGTATGTATATATATATATATATATATATATATTTGGGGGTTGCTTTTGCTTCCCTCGCACAATTATGCTAATGAAATTTCACTTTTTAATGGGTTTTGGCTGTCTGATGGCAACGTAATCTACCTGCCCATGCCCAGCACACAGCTAGGCCTATTATTTTTCATTTTTTTCTTCCCATTTTTAATTCTAATTCGTATTTTTGTCTGTAATTATATAGCCATGATATAAGTAGGAGACGGTGGGTGGCTGGCACTTACCTATTTGGGCGCTGACATGAGCAACAACTGTCAGGCAGAGCAGTGGCCAGAGCCATGTGCCAAATGTTGTTGTTGTTGTTGTTGTTGTAGGTCGCCTTGTAAATCCGATTAGCTTTTGGTTTGGGGGCGAGGGCGCTCTGGCTGGGCTGTTGCTGTTGCTGCCGCTGTGTGGTAAGCGCCTCAGCAACATGTTGCCAGTGTTGTAAATGTTGCCAGCTCGTCGTACGTAATGTTGCCAAGGTGGTTGTTGTTGTTCGGTTTCTATTTATTGGTTTTTGTCTTTGGTCTCTTTGCCGTTGCCGTTGCCGTTGCCGTTGCCTCTCTCACGCACATTCAAGAAGGAAGCAGGAGCAGGGGCAGGGGTGAGCGTATCGGTTGGGGTCCTTTCGGTTCGCTTGTTCGTTTGTCAGTTGCTCTTGTTCTCTCGTTGTCAGATTTTAGTTCTGTTGCTGCGTCCCTTTGGCATTTAGTTGATTTTTATGGTTTGTTTGATATATTCTTATTTCTTATTTTTGGCTTTTCTCTTGTTTACAATTTCATTTCCTTTACACTGATTTACACTTATTTCTCACAATTCTGACGATAAGTTACAATCATTGAACATTATGCAAAGCGTCTGCAAAGAAAAAAGAAAAAAATGCGAAAAATTGAAAGAAAAATAGGACAAAGTATGTTGAGTGCGATAAAGTAGAAGAAAGTTGAATTATTTATATACATATATTTATGACTTTATTTTGTTGTTTATATATATATTTATGTATGAAAACATTTTTATTGTAAATTATATATCTATATATATGTATACATTTTATTCAATGTTTTACTTTTAAATTTAAATATTTTCATATTGTCAAATTAAAATATATATATATTTTTAAACAATTATTTATTATATTTAGAATAATTCCTTGTTTTATAAATTTCATTATTTAATTAATCTTATATCCATTTTATATGGTATTATTATTTTGTATTAAATTCATTAGTTAGAAAATTTTTATATATAATTTGCTTATTAAAATTTATACATTTTTTCGTTTTAGAGTTTTTTATTATATTTTTTAAATTATTTATTTATTTTAAATTCATTTTCTTGTCTTTTTGTATTTTATATCAATTTACTGATATTTATTTTTATTTATTTTATATATATATATATTGCATTTTTTAATTTATGTATATATTTTATAATTTTTATAAATTTGTTACGTTTCATTTTATTACATTTGATTTTATTCCCATTTATTTTTATCACATGCTCACAATTAATTGCTCTAAAAATACATATTTCATATCATTCCCCCATGAAATGTATATTTAGACGGCTTCAGTATCACACTTGAATCAATCATATCAATTCATTTGTGTATAAATTACATAAACATTGCTTAAAACACAGTCGCATGTGGCAAAAGCTCCTCTTAGCTCTTAGCAACTTCCTTTCTCTGCATTTGCATTTGTTTCGATGTGGCTTCGCTTACAATTGCCATTGATACGTGACTTAAGTGCGCCCACCTGGCGATTATCTTTTGTTTTCGAGCCTGTGATTATAACTCATGCAAATTTTGTCTTTCAAGTTTTCTCAAGTTTATTTGCTGTGCAAATCGAATTTCACACGTGCTTCAATTGCAATTGATACGCATTCGATTTGCTTTGAAATTATTTCAGATTTCAATGGTTTATTTATTGAGTTTTCGCTTTTTGTCTGAGCAGTTGGATTTGATTACACAAATTCAATGACTTAAATATGTCAAATGAAATTAAAGCCTTGAAATCGAGACACCCAGACGAAAACTAAATTAAATACATTTCGGGCAAAATTGCGTTCAGTTGCTGTGTGAAACTTAAGCATAATGAAGGAAAGTTTTCAAGAATTTCAAGATTAAACTTCGTATGTATTTGCTTCGCTTTTCTCTGGGTCAAAGGCAAACAGAAACAAAATTGGTTTTATTGAATAGGAAGAGGCGGCGGCTGAAGGGCGCGTGGAGGCGTGGTCAATTGCTATTTCCTAAAAGTATGCTTGGAATTATTTTGGCGATTTCTTGCTCTGCTGTTTGTTTGTCCAGCAGCAGCAGCAACTGGACCATGGGGGCGATTTGTATATATTTTAGAGGCGGCCGCTTATTGATTTCGTCGAAGGCCGCACACACGCGGCGTATGCGCAATATTTGCCTTTTGGCACTTGCCAACCAAAAACGAATGAACCAAGCAAAATAAATAAATAGCGTGGAATGCGCTGAGAGCCACAGCACAGCAGCAGCTATAACAACAACAACAACAGCAACAACAACAACATCAGCAGCAGCAGCAGCAAGAATAACAACAAACAAATAATATTAACCAAAAACTTAGCCAAAATGTTGTTGATGAAAACGTGACTGGACACATTGAGTGGTCCGAATACAAATACAAATACAAAATGCAATCAGAAATACAAATATATATGTATATATACCCGTTGCTACAGCTTGGTCAGTTTCTGGCACACAGTGACCACCAAAAGTCAACTGCCAGCGCAGCTATACACACATATCTACACATACACACACATGTCTAGGGTATATATACATTCTATTTCTCATTTCGTTAGTTTGCTCAAGTTTTTGTTGCTTTTTGACGTTTCGCTGCAAAGTTTCTCTCACATCTTTTGCGTCATTTGTAATTTTAAAGCTGATGGCTTTTATATCGACTGCTTTCAAGGTGTCCGCATAATTAAGGCAGATATTTATTCATATTCTTAGTAGGAGGCGAGAATGACTTAGGGAGATGAGTATTTTAATTTAAATTATGATATTTCATTATGGAAATATACAAAAGTATTGAAAATTTAGAAGGCATATGCATTAAATATTTTTTATAATATATTGAAATATATTTAATATGTAAATAATATTTTAAAATTGGTTAAAGAAGCGAGAAAAAGGTTTAAAGCATTAAACAGTTAATTCATTATTATTTTAATATGATTAAAATATTTTTAAATTATAAGAAAAATGATCGCAGTTCAGCAAATAATAAATTATGAAATGAAATTAAATTCTAGATTTAAAAAAAAAATGTTTTTAATATTATAAAAGTATTTAAAATATCGTTTTTAATATTTTTAAAATAATGAGAGATCTTCAAAATCTTCTCACTAGCAACAAATAAACATATTGCAGCTTATTCATTTATATTGTTTCCATTACTCAAGAGTCTTTGAAGGCATTTCTAATAGCTCCCAGTGCATCTCTTTCAAATACGCATTCATCTATCTTAATAACGTCTTCAATTGCTGCTTTACCTGCTTGTTAAGTTGCCTTGCTCAGCACAGAATTTGATCATAATTTTTCTTACTCTTTGGCATCGCAATTTGTTGGATAGCTTAAAGTAATTTGCTTTAAATGGCCGTCAAGTCAGCTGCCAGCCAACTAACTAGCTGTCTATTCACGCTGACCCTGCCCACGCGCCTCCTTCTCCCTCTCTCTCTCTCTTTCTCTGTCTCTATCTCTGTTTTTCCCTCAAGTAGCTGGCTGTGTGTCTCGTCCTGAGCGTCCTTGATTGACAGCCGCTTTCTCTGTTGGCTGTCATTAATCAGCTTAAACAGCTGGCGCGTGCAAAATTAAAATATCTGCTGCGAAGTAACTGAAGCAGCCAAATGAAGTGGCATCAAATTGCACGAGGAAACGGCAAAAACAGCCAACAGAGTTGGGATACGAAATGGAAAGATGCTGGGGAAGTATCCGTAGCTATCTTAAGCGAAACCTACTGTTATCCATTTTAATTGGCTATATCTTTATGTAAGTCTTTGATCATTTTTGTCGTGTCTTTAACGATCAACGAAAGTTATTCAACAGTTTAACGGGAAAGTTACTGGGAGTCAGAGTTACGTATTTATTATATATAATTGACATCATTGTATATACAATATGATTTGTAGTATATTTCTTTATATTATTGGTATATGTATTTTCATGTTATTTTTTGTTGGTATTTTTATTTTCTTTCGCCTTATTTTTATTTTATTTTTATATTTATGGTATTTTAATTTTTTGTTATATTTTTGTTATATATATATATATTAGTATTTTTATTTGTTATTTTATTTAGTACAAAATATTTCTATTTCTTTATATATTATTGAGTGTCATTTTTTATTATTTTTTTACATTTTATTTAATTAAATATAAATAAGATTTTATCCCAAGATAATATTGAATATTAATATACACATTTTATAGAATCATTCATATTTTCTTTTCCATTTTTTTTTCAATAATTCATTATTCCTTTTATGTGTTGTTTTTTTGGTATTTTAGTTTCTTTCATTTTTTTTTTCCTCTTTCAGTTTGTAATTTATCTTTGGTCGCATAACATTGGCTTGTTAATCTTGTTTTGCACCGTTCCTCTGATCCTTTTCTGTGTGTTTGCATCTTTTTCATGGGATGTGCCACATAATTTCCCGTTATGTGTTGTGCGTCACACACACACACACAGAAAGAGAGAGAGAGAGAGACACAAACGAGCACACACATGTATGTTGCTTCATTTAATTTCTTATTTCTTTTGCGACATTTCTCATTTCGGTTTTTGCCTTTTCTCTCTACCTTTTCAGCGTTCTTCTGGTCTCATGGCAGCCTCTCGCTTTGGCCTTGTGGTCATTCAACTGTGAGAGAGCCAAGAGCTGAAAGAGAAAAATACATAAAAAATTATTAGATTTTTCTTATTTCTGTTTTGTTTTTTTTTTTTTTTTTTCGTTTCTTTTCTATTTTCTAGCGACTTTTTGCTTAAAGAGAGAGAGAGAGAGAGAGGCAGAGTGGGGGCTAAATTGCTTTTGTATGCATATGCCGGATGGTTGGATGGATGGTTGACTGGACGGCCGGTCCCCAACAAATACACACTCACACACACACACACCTACACACAATCGTGGGAAATTAGGCAGAAACATATTTAAGGCGATTTTCTTGATGAGATATCGTTTAATGGTTTGCTGTTTATCTTTGCACGTTCTTCTCAGCCTCTAATGAACAGTCAGCAAGTCACAAAAACTTTTTGCTATCCATCCATCCATCCATCCATCCACCCACCCAGCCACCCACACACGCCAGCCACAGCTGCTGTTGCTCAGAGGGGGCGCTGCATATCAGAATGTCTGCATATTAAGTATACGATATTACGTATACGCACGAGAACGCTGTGAAATTGCCATTGATAGTCGACAACTCAGGCAATCGCAATGGGACGCAGATAAATATTTGTAAAAAAAAGAAGAGGAAGAGAAGAAAGAGCACACAGATTGTTCAGTTTGTGGACTTTTATGAGACATTAGGGAACAATAAGTGGGAGAAGAGACGCCGATAGAGTCAAGCGAGAGAGAGAGAGAGAAAAGAAATGATGCAATGCATAAAAACGAGTGTCGCAGCAGGCAGTGGGAGCTTTCTCACAGCTGAACGCTGCTACCTGTGGCTCGCACGGATAGGGTCTAAGTGCGATAAACTGACGATAAAGAGTCGGCAATTGAAATATTTCTATGGCCGGCTAGCTATGCCGCCATTAGGGGCCTCCATTGTGTCACCGAGTGTCACCTCAAGTTGGCCCTCAGACGAGTTCAGCTGGGCTCGCTTTCACCTGTGGCCAATTAAATGTTATGAAGTGCCATGGAAAATGATTTTCATGCCTAAAAACTTTGCGTTTTACAAATGCCAAAATGGGAAACTTTTAGCGTTCGCTTTAATTAAAGAGGAGCCGGGGAGAGCGCATAAATCAAGCGCGGGCATAACTATAAATATGCCTGAGTTATGTTTATGGCTAAGCCAAGCGTCGAACGCGTTGGCGACACGTGAATCGCGCATTAAAAGTATTTATATATACGTATATCCGCGTATATATCTTTGGTATTTCTTTATTTTTTTTTTCCTTAGCTGTGGCACTTCCATAATTTGCACAATATTTTAGGCGAATGTGGTAGCTGCATGCTGGCCAGGAGGATCTATGTAGAATCTCCAACTGGCTGACCATATTGTTTATGGCCGTGGCTAAGCCAAAAGCATTGGCCATTTGCCTTTGGCTTTCGCTGACTGCCTTCATTTTTGTTTTTTGTTTTTCCTGGCTCGGCGCAAAGACAAACCCATAAAAATGTCACAATTCATCAAGGCGGCTAAGTAGTTTCGTATTTTATAACGTCCGAAGGGAGGTAACTTTTTGTTTATATATTGTCTCTCTGCTCTCTTCTCTTTTTTTTTTTTTGGCGCTTTTAGCGTGACCTCAGCGGCAACTGCCATAGAAAATGCCCTTTGTTTGCACAGAACTCAATTTGAGCACTCTTAAGCGCATTATTAGATGATTACGATGCGAAAGCCTTTTCAGCTTGCTCTAATTTAAATTTATCGTATGCCAAAAGTAGTCGCCTGCATTAAAGACTTAGGCAAAGTTGCAAATTTGTCTCCATTCATGAATATTCAATGTGAGCGAGAGCAAAAATATGTAAACCTAAATAGAGGCAACAAATTATGCCATAGTCTTATGACTTTCATCTCCTGATCAGACAAACAAACAAGACTATTTCCATAAATAGAAATGGACATAAGAAAGTGTCAATAATTTAATGTTGCTTCGCTTTGCATCTGAATAATTTGATTGATTCCGAAAGTAAATATTTTATGCTCTGAACTATTGTGTCTAGGTTTCTGGCCGCTGTTAATGCGGAGTCATCATCTTGGCGAATTCCTCATAATTCAGCAGACCATCTCGATCATCGTCGGCTATGCGTATATATTGCTCGAGCTCCTCATCCGTTGGGTGCCACTTCAGTCGTCTCATGACGAAGGCCACCTGTTCCTGGCTGACGAAGCCGCTGCCGTCCGGGTCATACACGCGAAATGCCTCGCGAATATCATCCTCCTCCTGCATATTCGACAGCCTTAGGATCATAGCCTCGGCAAACTCGAAAAACTCAATCACACCATTGCCATCGGTATCCAACTGATTGATCAGGTCCGCCAGCTCGTTCTCCGTCGGAATTGGACATCCTAAAGTACCTATAAAAGTGCTCAAGTCTCGTGCTTGCACAAGCCCTTCATCATCTTTGTCCAGCAAACGATAAGCATCCTTCATAACCTGCAACTCTTCTTCCGAAAGCTCGTTCATGTTCAGATAAACACTTTACAAATTTTGATTACAAAAAAATAAATATATAGAAAATCTGAAAAAATCTGTAAAATCTTGAGCTGTGTGTACTACTTGAAAAAATACTTTAAATGTGCCATATTCATGCTCACATTCTATATCCTGAGCCCCACGCCTACTTAGGTTTCATTCAGTTGGAAAGTTGTGGCATTAGTGATATTCCCTAACACATTAAGTATTGGTGGCAGCTCTCTACTGTCCTGCTCTCTAGAATGGGACTATCTTCTCTTGCAAAGATTAGCGAGATTCCTATATACGTTCTTTATTAAGGGTAGTCTTCTGATTATATTAGCGATACCCCCCTATATCTTCTTCATATCGGATAGTTCTCAGCTGTCGAGCTTTCCCTAATGCGATGAGAGCTCCACATTAAGGGTAGTCCCCTCTTCGTTCTTTGCTAAGTTCGAATGAAACTCGCAGCTTGTTTAATTTGAATACTGAAAAAACGCGTTTATTCTTTCTTTTTTAATTATCCACAGAAGAGCACAGTAAATTTCGTGTTTGGTTTGTTTTTTTTTTTTTTTGGCAAGCTAACATTGATCAGTATTAATCACGAGACGCGAGTGTTGGAGTAATCCCAGTTGTGTGGATCGATTTCGAAGCGCTTTAGGCGCTCGTAGTACTGACCAAAGAAGAAGGCCTCCAACTGATAGGTCTTAAATATGCGAAAGAAGCCCTCGCTCACATACTTGTTGTTCCAGACCCAGATGCAATGATTGGGAAATGAGTCAACGACTTGCGCCCTGCCATTCTGATCCAAGTCGCATGGCAAATGCATGGTATGGAAGTCGAAAGGCAGCGTGGGCTCCGTATCTTGCCGCTTCCTACGCACAATATTTGCCATCACGGTGCCGGCCATGGGCTGAACTACGGACGGGGCTTTCGACAGTTCCGTCTCATTGCTGCGCCTCTCTGCAATTCTGGTCGAATTTGTATGAGTTTCGTTGCTCTTGGCGGCACTTTCTTCCTCCACTACAATTGTGCTGCTGCCCAGACTTCTACACTGGCCACACGGCATTTGGATCTGCAGTCGATACAGAAATTAGGCTAACTCAGAGAGAGGGAGAGGGAGTTGAGGCTAAGGCGCTTACCAATGCAGCCAGTCCTAGGAGAAGTATGGATGGAACCAACTTCATGTTTTAACCGAAAGTTTCTTTGTTCTAATTATATATTTTGCGGAAAATCTAAGTTTTATATTTGGGAAATGATTTAACTAATAACAACAAACAGCGCACGGAAATTTTAACAAATATCTACAACTTTGGAGCCTGAACAAAAGTCAAACAAACTGCCGAAGCGAGACTTGCTTTGTTTGAGAAATAACTGAATTGAGACAGCTGAATGGGGAACGGGGATATCTGTTGTAGTGGACTCTTCCTCAGCAATTAAGCCAAGTGGCGATCGCGGCGACTGCCTTAAACAATTTGCTAGCGCCAACAAAATGGCGCCCGCTTGTGTTGACCAAAATTAACAGTATTTCGACGCACACACACATACATATTCTATATATTGATGAGTCATAACAGCAGCAACAACAACAACAACATCGGCAAATATGCAGCATATTTTATGGCATATACGCAGCCAAGTGTCAGAAAAGCTTTTACAAAATTTTTACCACACACTTTTTCAAACTTGACTACACTCTGTCCCTCTCTGCTCCCTTGCCCATTCCTCTTTCTCTCTCTTTTATTAAAATGCATTTAAAACGCCTTTTTCCAGTTTTTTTCTGGCATTTTTTTGCAGTGTTTTTGTTTTGTCGCTGCGGCTGCTACTGTGAAAAGCTCATGCATTTCAGTTTTTTATACTGTTTACGCCATTTTAACTTTATTGTTGTTGTTGTGTATGAACAACATTGTTGCAGCTCTACGAGTATGTGTGTGTGTGTGAGTGTGTGTGTGGATAGACATGGCAAAAGTGAAATGGTTATCGCGCTTGTTTGATTTAATTTATTGGCTTAGCGCCATTGTGGCCTGATGTGCAACACTTTACACTCACAACACTTTTTTTATTCTTCTCTCTGTACAGGCAAGCAGAGAGAGCGGGAGAGAGAAAGAGAGTGAGAGGGAGAGGGAGCGAGGTAGAGGCCACACTGGAGTCGCTTTTTGGGCGCTTCCAGTCAATCTACTCTCGTCCGCTCGACTTTGTTGCATGTTGTTTGAATTTTTTCAGCTCGCCATTTCTTTTATATATAATTCTCCTCTTTTTCTCTGTGCGCTGATAAAATCGGCTGATTGCTGTGCTTGTCTTGCTCTGAGCAGTGGCTCCTCTCTCTCTCTCTCTCTCTCTCTCTCTCTCTCTCTCTCTGTTTTTTGTATAAATTTTATAAAAATGTTGTCCAGCTGGGAAATGTTTAACCGCACACACTCAGGCTAACGAAAAGGTGGCTTAAATTGAATTTTTGCCTGTCTCATAAAGAAGAAACTGAGCTCCACTAGGGGAACTACTATTAAATAAATATTTATATATTTATAAATTGAAATATATAATCTTGTATGGACTTCTGAATTTTAAGTTTTCTCTAGGATAATTTAAAAAAAAAGATTAATTTTTTTGTTTATAAAAAATATAATTTTTTAGACTTTTAAATATTTATTTATATCAAATTATTATTTTTTTGAAATTATGAAATACTTTTCTGTTGACGATTTAATTTTTTTATTTTTAAATATTTATTTTAAATTATATTAATTTCGAAACGGTTTTTAACTTGGCTTTAAATATTTATTATATATATTTTAGTTTTATAAAATATATTTCAATTCAATTTTTCGCCAATTTTTATATATTTCTCATTATTCTCTGCAATATTTTCCATATAAACAAACTTTTCGAACTTCTTATTATACTTAAAACTTTCTATAATACTCATTGCTTCCGCATGAATATCCAGCTTTGCGAAAGTGTATTTCGCGTAAAATCAACAGAAAAACACTTAACAAGTGCCTCACTGTTCGCTGACCCTTGACATTTGGCAAAGCTTTCGCGTATATTGAAATGCAGCGTGTTAACAATTTATTTGTCTTTCACTTGCAGTAAAAAATATAAATAAAATATATAAAAATAAATATGTAGAAGAGAAGCAAAGACAGGGGAATCAAAAAGTAAAGGAAATTATGTAAATTGAGAGAGTATTGAATATAGATGATTGAATCAGCTAAAATAGGATTACAAGAAATATATAATATAATCAATAAATCTATAACATAGCTAGATATTTTTGTAAAAGATAAAGATAACGATAGTTGTAGTATCTGGATCAGTCATATTCATATGTATATTGAAGCACTCTTATATCATTGCATCTCAATCACATAAAGAACATTTCTGTTAATTATGTTAATGATAGCCGGGACAGCGGAGCTTTCGAAACCTCGCTCAATCAACAGGCGAACAGGCGAACATATCATATATACTAACAAATATTTATCATAATTTTCTTGTTGTTGCTGTTATTGCTTTTTCTACTTCCTTGATTTGAATGGTGAACGCACTTAGAGCCTTTTACGTGGCAAACATGAGGGCGGCATTCGTTTGGCTGGCCCGAAAGTCAGATGTCACATACATTGAAGTTTGATTCGGCAGGCTGTAAACACCAAACAGTCAGCAAGTCACGCACACGAACACACGCATCAAAAAGTTGACAGAGGCGTATGGAGTGGGAGACCTAAGAGCTGAGAGCTGCTAGCTGGGGGCAGGCAGACTCATGTCAGCCGTGGAGTGTGGGAGAGAGAGAGAGCTGGGGGTCGTCAGCTATTTGCTTGCCCTTTTCTGACATTTGCTGCCAAAGTTGATATTATTAATTTACAGCGCGTACCATGCAAGGGAATGTCATAGCCGAAAGATACCCTACATACAGCGCCCCACACCCCTTCTCGGCAAGCCGCCCATGCTTTGCCCCACCGCAAAGTATGCCGCACGCATTTTCCCTTGTCCCGGGCGACATTTATCGGCAAGTTTGTCAGCAGACCGAGTAGGCGGCGGTGCGTGGGCCCAGGACTCACACACACACACACACACAGTCACAGACACACACGCCATAATCATAAAATGATTTTATTGCGCTGGCAATTTCATTATTTCGGATTTTAATGTAATTTCTCCCAGTTGGATTTGATGCAAGGATCTTAAATTTCACTTGACTGGGAATTGAGCAATTGGGCAATTGACTGGCTCCTTTTACTAATTAGCCACATGGTCCAATATATATAAGAAAGACAGATACATTCAACTTTTCCAAGTATTTCATTAATTAATTTGCGAATTTCCCACTCCGCTCAATTCTCCAACGTGTGCTTAACACAACTTTGCGTGCCACAAGTGCCACAAAAACAACAAAAAAAAAAAAGAAAAAATAAATTATATAAAAATAGGAAGCCTGAGAGCTGGGCGCAGGGCAGTTCAGATAAGTCCCCAGAGGTGTGAGAGTAAAAAAAAAAAGAAGTAAAATAAAATAAATTGTTATGAAACCGAAAGAGTTGCCCCAACGAAGATTCAATGCGCTAACTTGGCTAGAAATTATTATTTATTACATAAATATATTTTAGAGATTTATTAATAAATATTTTTTATATTTATTTATTAAAGTATGGGTTCGCTTATGAACTATATATATTTAATTATTGATTAATTTATTATTTATAAAATATAATTCAGTTATATTTGCAGTTCATATATATGCATAGACATAATTAATTTAATGGAGATAAATCATTTCTTTTTTCATTTCAGTTACTGTTTGTCAAAGTTAAAAACATCTGCTCTTGAGTGAAAGAACATATTCATATACATGAGTGTGTATATGAGCTCAATATATTTTTGAGCGCTAGAGAACTTCTTTCAACTGCGCTTAGAGAATGAAAGAATTGTGAACAGTTCTCTTTTGAGTTTAAAGCTGCTGGGTAAGTCTTTTTAAATATTTTTCCTATATTTATATAAATAAATAAAGTTAAATGGACCAAACATATTTTATAATATTTATAAATATATATATATATATATTATTTTTTTACACTTTACTCACTTGAAACGTCTACAATTTTTACTATAAAATTAATTTTGACAGACAGTTTTGCTTCTAGAAAAAAACTTTCTAAGAACTAATTAGTAAACAGAAGCCAAATATGTCTTTTATATATGTTATATCTCTCTATGATACATATTGCCATATGTTATATCTCTCTATGATACATATTCAAAATATATGTATGTATTAAATATTCCCAATGTCACAACCTCTTCGCACATTTTCCATAACCCGTTTGCATAGCGTATTAAAAAATTATAATGGCAGCGAGTTGTGACTCTTGGTCAGCTGCACATAAATTTAGATTAGAAATAAAGGTAATGCCCACACATGTACACATATGTGTATGCACGTGTGTGTGTGTGTCGCGTAGGATTTGAATGCATGCCTGTCGTAAATTCATCACCAAATATCAACGCACACCATCAGCGCAACATAAAAGGAAATGTGAGAAAAGGGAAATAAAAACCAAAAACAAATAAATAAACCAACCATGAAAAATGTTTCGTGTGTGCGGTTAACAATTTGCGTGCTTTTCTTACTTATCCCACTTTTCTACCCATTTTTTCCTGTTATTCCTACACGTTTCCACACAAACAGGTGGCGGGACAGGCGACTGGTGGCTGCACGGGCTGCAGACGTATTTGAATTGCATTCTGTCAGACTTTGGGTATCCTGCTTAAAATAATTTCAATTACAGTTTATTTTTTTGGTCTTTTAGGTGTAGGAAAAAAGGAGCTGAAAACGTATGATAGAAGTGAGAAACTGAGATAGAAGAGGTAGAAGAAGTCTGCACGACTCGGAGATGCTCTAGAGTTGCTTAAAAAACTAAATAAATTTATGGATATATTGAAATATATATAGAAAATATTTAGAAATTTTCCATTTGATACTCGATATCTTCCGCCTAGAATTTCTAGCCAAAAATAAAAAGAAAAAGAAGTTTGTAGCCAGAGATTGCGAGTTGAGAGCTTTTCGCTTTGTTTAGTTGGCAAACAGCGCAGGCAACTTCCCAGCAGCTTCAATTCCAGACAGTTGGCAAATAGAAATGGCAAAACATGGAAAGCAAAAGGAAAAACTATTTCCCTTTTCATCAAAGGAGCAGAGCCAAAACATCATCATTATAAAGCCGAGCATCTGAATTTATGACACATGTCTCAGGACACAAAACTGCGAAATATCATTTGGACATTTGGTTTCGTTTTTTTCTTCTTGTTTGTTTGCTGTTTTTTTTGGTGTGGGTGTCTAGTGGGCGTGGCTCGTGCGGTGCTGCGCCTTTGTTTATGCAGCAATTTATGACATGCAAAGCAGAAGCAAACACATGACAAGGACAATGGGCAAACATGAGCGACCCCCCATAATACGCCAAGCAAATATTTATGCGGCTGCCCACCTCTCTGGCTGTCTCTCTCTCTCTCTCTCTCTCTCTCTCTTACTATCTCTCTCAGTCTGTGTTTTCCACTCTGTTGCCTCGAAATCGCAACATCTATGAAGCACTATTAATATTTTTATTAGGTTCGACAATATCCAAACGCTTCGTTCTTGTTTTTGTTTAATTAGTTACAGCACAAACACGCGCGCTTCCTCTCTTTCTCTCTCTCTCTCTCTCTCGCAATCTCTCTCTCTCTCTCTCTCTTTCTATATCTCTCTCTTGCACACACACATGTTGATTATGACAAGCGCATTAATTGCTTTTTATTATTTGCCTGGTTTATCTTTGATCAAACAATATTTTTATTGTGCAAAAGGCACTGGAAATCGATTAAGTCGCTCAATCGAAAGGCCGCTTTGTGAAAATATTAAATAAAAATCGATAAAAAATATATAGAATATCATTAAATGACTTATTAGTTAATAAATGTAAATGCTGTCTATAAAAAGCTTTAAGTTTTGGTTTTTATAGCTCTAATAAACTGATAAAAAATATAAATAATAAATCGATAAATATCGATTTTATAGAATTTAACTTATAATACATGCTAAATAACAGCAGTTCATACAAAATATAAATATTATTTAATTAGCTATATTTTATTTAGAAATTTCTCAATTCCCTAACATTATTGGCGCAGCTCTGATGTTGGTAGCTTCAGAATTTGTTAGGCTAGAACTTTTACCATAATTTGGCAATTATTATGCCACTTTTGCTGAGCCGCAGCCAAAGGGGGTAGGCAGACAAAAACCACTTTGATAAAGAAAATATTCCCAACAATCAAAGGGCAAACAAAAAAGAGAGAGAGAGAGAGAGAGAGACGACGACGACGACGCGTTTTACTGAAGGGAGCGGGGAATGGAGCAGAGCAAAGCTTAAGAACCCACGAAAAAGACGCGAAAAGAAATCAAATTGTGCGCGCGGGTTTTAATGTTAATTCTGGTGGCGTGGGCAAAAAAGGGGAACCTGACTGAGCTTGGGAAAAGTGTTTTGTTTGTTGTTTAGCCTTTGCATAAGAAATGTGTTGTTCAATTCTCTTCAGTTTTCGTTTGGTGGAGTTGCGAAAAAGGTGAAGACAAACCAACAGCAAAATTGTGTTTACCTTGGCTTTTGTTTGCATTACATTTTTGTAAGTAGCCGAGCAGACGGGCATTAAAATAACACAATAAACTAAAAAGAAATTGAGTGGGACTAGGAGGGGTGTTCCTGGGCGAGCGTGTACTCGAAGCGAACTAAATGCTGTGCAGTCAGGCCTAAAGTCTAAGCACTTTGAAGATACACTTGACCCCTGCTCCGTGACCTTAGTCATGCGCTTGATTGATTGCACAAACGAAACGAAATAACTGAAAGCCGGAGACCAGACGACCAGCTGAACAGCTGAACAGGTGAGCGGGTAGGCAGCTGCACCTGAAGGTATGCTACAAATTTAGTTGCCAACAAAATTTCCAATCAAAGATCAACTCGACATCAACTCGAGTTCAAGTTTTCTCTGTTTCTCTCTCTCTCTCTCTCTCTCTTTATTTTTATTTTTGGTTAGTTTGTAATTGTAACAAATGAACCAAGAGCCTGGGCAGTTATTTTTATACAGAGCACGGGTTAGGGGTACTCTCGCTGCCTTGTGGCTTGGCTTTTTCAAGTTGTCTGACTGCTGATTCAGTACGCTTGACTGGGCTCTCGATTGCCGGCCATATTATGTCGAATATTTACAATTTAATTGCAATTTACTTACGTTTCGTCTATGAATCGCATTTGGCATTTGCATAAATCCAAAACATTTTGATTGCGTGCGCCAAATATCATTGTGCATATGATTTATAATTTTGGAAATTTTTAATGCGGCATAAATTACATTATTTATGTTTGGGATTTGTTTCGTTTATGTTAGTTTATATGTTTGCTTATGCCCATATGATTTATGCATTTATTTACTTTTTGTTGTCGCTTTATCAATGTGTATTAATTATTAATTAGAAATAAGTGTAATCATAACATTTTCTCCTTTGCTGTTTTCTCTTTTGGCTTATTTTTTTTTGGCTTTTATTTATTTAGCTTTTATTTATTTAGTTATTTCGTCAACTCGCTGCTAAATTTATATGAAAACTTTGTGCGATTAACAAATCTGAAATGTGTATTATACTAGTTTTTAATTAGGTTCAATTTATGTATGTTTTACTGTTTGTATTTGCCATGGCTTATAATATTTATGTTATGTAGTGAAATGTGGTTTTATATAATTTATTTCTATTTTAATATGTCATAATTATTTACATGGAATATTTATGATATTATTTATAGCTTTCTTTATGTATTTGTTTGCAATAATAAATAATAAATTATATAATAATGCTGATAAACAAATAGTTATTGATTTATTAAGTTTTGTTCTCGTATAAGATGCTTAAAATATGATTTAAAATATTTTAAATTTATTTATGTGTTTTTTTTATATATTTATATATATTTTACATTCATATTTACATATATTTTTATTATTTTATATAGAGTGTTTAATTAAATTTTATTTTTCAATTAAAATATTTGATTCCCCTATATTTTATTTCATTTATTTTATATTATTTACTCATAGTTTTATATATTTTAATTTAATATTTATTAGTTTGTATTATATACATATTTCTATTTATATAATATTTGAATTCTGCTTTCATTTCATTTTATAATCTAACTTTTCTCACTTCTCAATCCAATTATTTTCCCAATCTTGAATATTCTTTAGCCCAAACCTAATTTGCTTCAACTACTTCAGCTGAGTGTTGCTTCAGCTTTGCTTCCTATTGTCGCATCCATTTGGCTTCCTCTGCACGTAGCACGCATTACACGCACCTCACAGCGCCTACACCTGCCGAGCTTCCCCTTCCCCTTCCCCTTGTGCAGCCGCGCATGTAATTTGCAATTTACATTTTCAGCATTATATTGTAGGCAGATTTTTAATTTTGTGATTTTTCTGAAACAAAAAACAATTTTGAAAATGCCTTTAAAATGATATCAAAGAATTAAACAAATGAAATGCAATGTGAAGCGAGACAGCCAACGAGGGTCAGCCTTTTAGGCCTGCTGCCCAACTGTCCGGTCGGTCAATTGTCTGTCTGGCTGGTCAGCGAGCAGGGGTCAGGTTACGAGCGATTGGGACACGTGCATTTGGTCACTCGCTGTGCTTCAGCAGCTCTCATTAAAGGAATTTCCGCTGTGGTCATCGAACCATGAATTAAAATGTGCACACAAAATGTTACCCAACTCTGCCCGCGCTCCCTACCACACACACTCTCTTTCTCTCTCTCTCTCTCTCTCTCTCTCTGTCTCTCACTCTCCCGCTCTGCCAGTGGCCGGAGGATGCGCCACAAAAATTGAAAAAATTGTTCGGCCTGCAGGCCGAGGCAGGGCAAGTGAACAAGTGGCGAGTGGAAAACAGGTGGCATTTGATATAACTTTTGTTGCTCTCGGGGGTAGCTAGAGCAGCATTAAAATGCTCTTTGAATATGTTAAGTAGGGAGTAGCGAGCTGAAGAACTATTACAACTTGTACAGCAGCTGACACAACTTGCGTTTGAGTCTAGTCTTGATACTTATTCTATGACAAAATATATAGCTATATTCCTTATAGTAACTAAGAGTGCTGCTTTTGCCTTTGAAAACACTTTTAAAAATTTATAATAATTTAATTTATGTTCAGCGAGAAATGGAATGTTGACAGAGACTTGCCCATAGTCACACTCCTCAGAGAGAGGCAGCAATTGCTCTAATAGATTTTACTTCGGGAAAGTCTAGTCTCACTTTTGCTTAAGTAATTAAATTTTGTCGGCTGCTAATATATTTAAAAAATATTTTTAATTATTTATAGTTAACTCATAGAACACACTCGCTGTTAGATCTCAGCTGTCTCATTCGGTTCGTTGTTTTCTTTCCAGTTTCTCGCGCATTAAAATGTCGCGTGTAGGCTGTGCACTTATATATACCTTGATTTATAGCGGAATATTGCTAATAAACAGATACAGAGACAACATATGCTCATCACTAATGACAACACATGCAGCACAGCTCAACTTTTCAGTTCATTTGTGTATAATAAGCTCTAGCTTTTCCCCGATATATGCTGCTGGTTGACTTTACTTTTGCGATGGATATATAGATATACATATATAATAATATATATAGGTACAAATATATATGTATATATATATATTGCCAGGCATGACACATTTTTTGCATGAATTATAAGCGAAGCAAAAGAAAAACAAACTAAATATCGTAGCGCGCTATTTTTAAAATTCGTCTCGGCTATGATATAATTTTTGCCGATTTGCTTAGCCGGCGATTTATATATATAAGAGACATATCTACACATATCTATCTGCATGCTGTACATTATATATACACATGTACGTATATATCTATAAACATTTTATTTTCATTTTCGCTTTTAGCGAACAAAAAATATTTTCAACATTTGCTCATTTTTATTTTATTTTTTTTTTTATGTGTTCGATTTACTTTTGGCTGTGACATAAATTTTTATGTTGAAATTTTGTCTAAAAACTTTTCAATTTATTGTGAGTTATTACAGAAACACATAAGGTCAGCATTTATATATAGTTGAGTCCCTGAATGACTATATATTTATACATAAATTTAAACATTTTCAAGAACAGCCACTGAACTAAATATTAAAAATATTTATTAAAATATTTTTCGCTTTATAGAAGATATTTTTAATTTGATATCCGCTTATTAATGTTTGATTTCATGTCTTAAATATTTATTTAAATATTTATATTATTATTAAAATTAGTATATTTATATATTTATTTATGTTTGATATACATTTATTTTTAATTGATAAATATTTATTGCTTATTTAAAAATACATATAAATTTCTTTTTTAAATATTTAGAAAAATATAAAATATATTTTAACTCAATTTTATTTATTACTGTGGCATATATCATTGAAAAAATATTTTTTAAATTATAATATTTATATTTTTAATAATTCTATAATTGTTTAATATTCATATTTATATCATTTATATCATTGATTTGCTTTACTGTATACTCATTTATTTACATATTTTTTATCAAATTGAATTTTCCTTTATATATTTATTTCTTCTTTTCTTTATTCAATTTGTTATATTTTCGAGCATTTTCTTGTTGCTTACTTTCACATAGCTTTCGCGTGGATCTCTGTGCATAACTCAGATTCAAATTTTCTTTATTTCTATTTATTTTTTATTTATTTTTTTTTTTGTTTTTTGCTTTTCACACGCGCGCTGATTACTGCCAATTGTCGTTGTTGCTGCTGTCGTGCTGCTGTTTGGTGTTGGCCTGGCCAAAATGACAACAACGCCAGCTGCAATTCAATTGAATTCAATTCGATTCGATTCGATTCGAGTTGGTTTCTCGGTTCGTAAGACGAAGAACGCGCGCGTATGCTAAGGGCAATCCGTCCACGTACTCGACGCACGACGTTCAAAATGAAACTGAAATCCACTTGATGGCTGCACGGGCGGCCAAAGCCAAAGCCAAACAGCCGAAGCAGCGACGCTGGCAGCAGCAGCAGCAGCAGCAGCGAAAAGTCACCCCTAACATGGCTAACGCGCGAAATGTTGCCGGCTGCGTTGCCGTCTTACAGCTGACATTGACGTTAACGTTAGCGTTAACGCCGACGCCAGCAGCGCGGCCAGCGTCTCGCGTGCTGGTCAAGTGTTCGAGCCATGCGTCGCGGCCACTGAGAGCAGCGACGCAACGTCGCAACGCCGCAACGCCGGGCCACATGTTTCCCGTCTTGTGTAGACTTTTTACTTGCCGTTGCTGCTCATTCGTGTTGCTCGTGTTGTTGTTGTTGTTGTTGTTGCTATCAATTTTGACTTTGGCATCTGCGGGCGAGCATTTCCTTTTGGCCGAATTTTCCATTTGTTTTTCTTGTTGTTTGTTTAGTTGCGTTCGGTTTGCGCGGTTTTCATTTGCGCACAATTTGATTACTTGATCTTTGCGCTTTTATTATGGAAATACGTTTCGATTTTAGATATATAACATTAAATTATATATATGATTATAAATATATATAAATAACTATATATATATATAATAAAAATGTATATAATACGTATATTTATATGTATAATATTTAAATATAGTCAAGTTCGCACAGCTATAGTTTTATACAGTCTATAGTATATAGTACATAGTTGAGGAGAGCAGAGAAAACACTGACCAAAAGAAGGGGTATTCGTATAGTATTTACTCCTTCTTTTAGTTCCTAGCTCTGTAAGAGTTCCTTCTTTTCCTGCATAAATTCCACTCGGTTTTTGTCTCTCCCTTTCTTCCTAGAATCCTCTTCTCCCTAGAGCCTAACTACTTAAAGGCTTCGAATCTTCTCTAGTTCCTCTACACCTTTTGCTTATATCAAATCGAATATCTTTTATATATATCTAGAATGCCTTACTTATATCTGGATCCCATTGTATTATGTATATCTTTCTTATATATCTTAACTCTACAATCCTCTTCAATCCACTCTTTCTACTATACTTGTATAGTTTATTTTGTTTCCAACTCTCTCAACTTTCTCCCCTTCTCTCTCTCTCTCTCTCTCTCCCTCTCTCTCTGTGTTTGATTTCCAGTTCACAAAGCAAGCCTTATTTTCGACTTAAATCCATTTTACTTACAAGCGCCCGTAGTCGTGTGAGCATAGCATTCCGAATCGGATGCTTATTGGAAAATTTTAGAATTGTAAAAAAAAATAGGAAATTATCGAAATGAATAGAACTTTCTCTTTAGATGAGGTTTACCGCAAGGTGAGTGGAGCGAGAGAGAGAGAGCGACTGCTGAGACAGTCTCGGCAGCCAGACTAACCTCTCGTTCATTCAGGTGAGCTGCTTCGTCGTGGTGCGGATGAAGCACGAGGATCGTTGCAATTTCATTCAACGCGCCGAAAGTTGCAAATTTTTTAAGAACATCCTAAAATACTACACCATCATGTACTGTGGCTTGGGCGTCAATGACAGAAGCTCCGAGTTGCTCGTCATTTTGATGTACGCTGTGATCGTGTTCCTCCTAATCCTGTTGATGCAGATGCTGATGGAAAAATTGTGAGTCACTTTTGTGACTTTTGTACACATATTTATTTATATAGACTTCGATATCGATATCTGCAGCTTTTGCAATATAATCAAGATCGTTGCGATCAAGCTGCATTTGAATGAATATCTGGCCGGCAGCTGTTTCGTTGGCATCTGCAGCTCGATGCCCGATATTCTGACCAATCTAAGGCCCGGCCGCATGATGTTGCCGCTCTATGCGATGACCGTTAGCAATGGCTTGAACGTGATCCTGCTGAGCAGCGGCGCCATTTGTTTTCTGAGATCGTTTCAGATCAACAAAGTGACTGCCATACGCGACATTGCCTGGCTGATTTTTAGCAACGAGCTACTGCTCTACTTTATAAAGACTGAAGGAACGACCAGTTTGACGGAATCCATTGGTAATCCATAAACGACTCTAGCTCTCTCTCTCTCTCTTCTCATTTCACTCCAATCGATTGCCTTGCAGTTCTCATAGCAATGTATCCCATCTACCTAGTCATCAACGTAATCGATCTGATAATGACGCGTGCGCACTTAAAAAGTGGGTGAGAGAAATGATCATTTTAATGGACTTTAGCTCCACTCCAAGGAGATTAACTCTTACACAGAACTCAAGCTCGAGGTGGCCGATATGAAGAGCAGAGATCTGTCAGTTGAGGATTTCATGAAACTAAACCTATTGGAGGACACCGTGAATGCCCTGGAGATGGACAACACATTGGTGCTGCACAACTATCGGCACACCTACTATTACGATAATATGATCCGGAAGAGCTCTGTACGCCGGTCTCTTTCGCTGCGTAGGTCTACGATGGGACGGTCCTCCAAGCCGATGCCACGCAAGGTCACAATCGATTACACTAGCACACGCGACGTCCTTTACAATCCGGCGAATCCCAAGAACATGTTCATCTTCAGCGAATTCGTAGCGGCTCTTCTCCCCATCAACAGGGAGCAATGGGAATCGAATGGCTGGTGCAGCCGCACCTTTCAAGTATTCCTCGCCCCCCTATACTTCATCTGCGTCCTCGTGATACCCAATCCCGACTATACGGCCGACAAGCACGGCTGGAACAAGCTGCTCAATTGCTTGCATATCATAATTTGTCCTTTTGTCTGCATTTTGTGTGCGACGGGTGAGCCTGCCCGTCTCTCTGTCTCTCTCTCTCTCTCTCTCTGCCTTTCTATGTCTCTATCTGTCTCTGTCTTTCTTTCTCTCTTTTTCGCTCTGTATCTGTCTCTATGTCTATGTCTCTTTCTTTCTTTCTCACTCTCTACCTCTCTTTCACTCTACCTCTCTTTCTCTCTCTTTATCTCTCTGCATATGTATATATCTCTCTAATTTTCTCTCTCTCTATCTGCAATTCCCTCTATCTATATCTATAGCTTTTCTCTTTCTCTTTTTCTGCCTCCCTCTACCTCTCTTTCTCTTTCTCTGTCTCTCTTTGTCTCTTTCTCTCTCCTATTTCTACAGACATTCTCTCTCCTCTCCCCTCCTCTCATATTTTTCTCAACCTTCTCGTTCTCTTACAGTTTTCTATCACAAGGATTATCACTATTTCATCATCCAGTTCCAATATATGCATTGCGTATATTCGCTTGCGATTACTGTACCTTTGGCCATTGCTGTGCTCATTCACTCTCGCACTGATAGGCCACCCGCTTATCATTTTGTAATCTCTCTCTCTCTCTCGCTCTCTCTCTGGATCATTAATTTGTCAATCTATTGCAGGTCTTTGTGATATTGGGCCTCAGCGGAAGTGTTCTCCTTGTGACGATGTGCGTGGCAGAGATTGAGGTGCTCTTCTCGATAATTGGCTTGACCTTTGAGCTCTCGGAGGCTTTTATTTTGATCGTTTTTCGTTCGTTCGCCACCAACATTGGGGACGTCATTCTGAATGTATCCCTGGCCAAGCAGGGCTACGAGCGAATGGCATATGCCGCCACCTTCGGAAGTCCGATCTTCTGTGCGTATCGATAATACTCTACTACCAATATTTCTATATACCTCATATCACTCTCCCTCTCTCTATCTCTCTCTCTCTCTCTCTCTTTAGCTATGCTAATGGGCATAGGCCTGGTCTGCTTTGGGTACACTTCGGCTGATAAAGTGAGCGCTGCCAACTGGCTGGTCGGCACTCATGGCTATATAACTATCATTTTCTTCTTTATCGCAATCTACTCGTGCCTCTTCTGGGGCTCGACCTACAACTTTTTTACTCGTCGCTCGATAGGATACTATATGTTTATTGTATACCTTACGTTCTGTTTGTACGAGATTATGGCTGAATTTAACTTCATCAGCGATATTTCATTCATAAAGCCACACATCGAACCCAAATAAGAAATGATATACTAAATAATTTAATAAATAAACATAGAGCAAGATATAGTCAAGCGATATTTGAATTTAAAATCTTAGCAGATATGAGATCTGATCATTCTCTCTCTCTCTCTTTCTCTCTCTCCTTGTCAGATATTACTTATATATCTAGTAGAATACTATATGTGTATACCACATGGAATATTGCTTTGACCAATTTCCCTTTTAGCCCACATATTTATATGTCTGTTCAATTGTATTCCCATAAACCAAATAGTCTTAGCTAATTCTATTTACATAACAAAATTTGTTCAATGAACAGAAAAAGCAAATCGTGCCACGATTTACAGATGGGATCTACATGTGGTCTCAGATTTACGACCACACAGCGAATGAGCGACGCATTTCAAGTTCAAACGGAATATGTGTATATATCTTGAACAGTATATTAAAAGCAGGGCCGATATACATATGTATATGTATATATCTGGGTCACAGCAAACAAACATTAATTGGCCAAAACGGCTGGAAAAGCAAGGAAAAAGCTAAATAATATGCAAAGATCTTGCAGTACAGAGCGAGAGAGCGAGAGAGAGAGGGAGGTAAGAGGAAGAGCGTATTTATTTTTGGCGCTTGACAAAGGACAAAAAGAGACAAGAGCAAGTCTGGCTGGCCGGCAGCCAAAGCAAACGTGCGCACGTAGATAAAAGCAGATACTCTACACAAGCACAACAAACTCTACACAGCTGAGAGCGCCAGAGAGAGAGAGAGAGCGTCAGAGAGCGTGCAGCGCTGTTGACGTCGGCAGCGGCAGCGGCAGCGGCAGGCGAATGAGCGTAGCAAAACAAAAAGCGAACAAGCGGCGCTGCGTCTTCTTGTATTACAAATGCTGGCGGCAAAAGCAAAAACAGGCGGCAGCGGCGTCTGACACCTGTGCGTGTGTGCCAGCACCAGCCCTGCGCTCGCTTATCGACTCGTTTATTAATGAGACATACGGTCGCTGCTGCTGCTGCTGCTGCTGCCACGCGCCTTCAGCGGCAGTTGCACGCAGGTGTTTGGCCAGGTAGCTGCTCTCAGGTATCGACATCAACTCGATCTGCACTGGGCAATTGACTCTTATATTATTTATGTTTATATATATGTGCATATATCTCTTGTGGTCTTATTCTGCAACGCTTTAGCTTGGCAGCCGTCCATGCCAAGCAGATGCTGCGACTCCCGAGCTCAATATGCTGCCAATGCGAGCAGCTGTCTTCACTTTGTTTCCTCGACTTTTATAATTTTGTCGTAAATTCTGAGCGCAGACAGTTTGCTGTAGAATCTGTGCAGCAGCTGAGCCAAAGGGAGAGCAAAGCATGGGAGTGCTAATGCCAGAGAGAGAGAGAGAGAGAGAGCTAGAGCGAGTGCTTTGCTTGCTAATGCAATGCCGTTGGCTGCACTACTGACGATCCCGTTAGCTGATGTGTGTAGCTGACTGCAGCCTGTGCAGCTACACTTGAGTGAGTGAAAGAGAGAGAGAGAGAGAGAGTGTGAGAGTGAGCATTGTGGATGGTAAGCGTAGCCTACGTCACACCATTGGCTGTTGAGCTGTGGGCTGTGATTGGCTCAGCTGAAGATGAACTGCATTTCTTTAAACAAATTCTCGCATATTTAATGTGGAAAATCTAACTTCTGCTGCTACAATTTCGTAACAAGAAAAAGCCAAAATAATTCAGGTAATTCAACAAAAAGAGAAACTGCAAATGGAAATAGTTTCTTAACTGGGCCCATTTCGTACTTAACGTACTTAGCCTTTTAGGCGGCTAATTCAATTGCCACAAAAGTGGGAATTTAACTTTTAATCTTTTTGTTTTTTCTTTTTCTTTTTTCTTGTTTTATTTCATTTTGTTGGGTGAGAAAAACTTGCCAAAAAGCCAAAGAAAATGCCGTGAAAATTAAGGAAAACTGAAACCTTGAGGCAGTCCAGCCACCCGCCCACGCAGCCTGGCCCACCTGGCAAGAAGCCGAAATGCCAAGAGAGTGCGAATTGATGGTAGGGTTAGCAGTCGTCCTGGCTGGGGTCCTGGTGCCCCTGTTGTGTGTGTGTGTCGGACTTGTCGGAGGTCGTCGAGCGAACTGTTGGCAATGTTCGCGCTTCGTTAGCTTTAATTTCAGTAATTTGCAGCGACGATTTGGCCCAAAAGGCGGCCAGACGACGTTAAAACAAAAGTGTAGCAAAGAAACGTCGCGACATTTTCACGAATCAAGACGCAGAGCAAAAGCAAATCAAGGCCAGGGGTGAAGTAGGGCTGTGCTAGAAGATACCCTGGAAATCGATGGCTGACGACTTGAAGACTATGAATCTGTATATATGTACATATATTACAATATATATTACAGATATATCTGAAGAGAAATCTTCGTCTCTCTCTTAAAGATCTCTGTCTCTCTATATCTATGGTCTAACTGCATATTTTATATATAATATCTTCATACTCATCATACGGTTATATCTTTAAAGCTTTCTATTTCCCTCGTCTGTTACATGCTCATTCGCATTTCCAGTATGCTCTTTCCCTTCTAGCTACAGGGTATATAGCACCCACAAGGCAACTGGGAAAACTTTCGCTCTCGCCGAGGTAAACTGAGACGTTCCTCGAACAAGCTACTGCCCTCGCCTACTCACTCTCAGTCTGCCGCCTCGCACTGGCCACCTGCGCTGCACACCTCTTGCTTAATATTTAATGACCAATGGAGTCGAGACGAAGTCGCAGTTAAATTTCGAATTCGCAGCGAGTTGAAGTGGAAGTTGCAGGGAGCTCGAAGCGGAGGAGCGCAAGCAGCAGAGCCGTGCGCTGTAATTGCAAAATGTTTTGCAATGGAATTTTATTTACATTTGCCATGAGCTGCACAAGAAGACGTCTAGTGGGCTCCTTAAACTCTACCACTCTCCACCCCCTCTCTCTCTCTCTCTTTCTCTGTCTCTGTCTCTGTCTGCCTCTGTTTTTGGGCTGAATTCCAATGCGATTTTCATTCGTTTCATTTGAAAGCTTTTCATTTCGCGTTTTGTTTCCTTTTCTGCACTCGCCTCGGCTCGCCTCCCTCCATAATGAAGTGTACGAATTTGCTAAAAAGCTGGATTTCCGTTTCCATCTCTTCCTCTTCCTGCGCGCGCGTGTGTGTGATTCTTAACGAGTTTAGGTTCGCATGTATTGCTTGAGCAACTCTGACTGAAGGCTTACCAAATGTTGTTTGAGAAATTGCGCAAAAAGAGGAATCTCAGTGCCTTGGCTGCCTTGCGGAGGCCAAAAATAAAAATGAAAAAAGGAGTATCTCCTTTCGTTTTGTTGCTAATGATTGCTGTAGACAGTGAGCGCCGGAGCGAAGTGGATAGAGAAATGTGTAATACGAACCTAATCGAGTCATCCTCGAGCATAAGAACTTGTATAAATCAAATAATGCCGAAGCCTGAAAGGTAAACAGCTTCTGTTCCTCATGATTCCCAAATTGACGCAAAGAAATGACGAGCTGCAACAGGAAGTTGTGAATGGCGCAATAGACAGAGAGAAAGAGAGAGAGAGAGAGAGAGAGAGAGAGATGGATCTTGATATGTTATACATACATACATATATACTTCATGCTCTGGTTCTATGTTGCCTAATTTGTACTCAATAATCTTTTAAGCTGGACTCTTATACTACAATACTCATATGAGTATAAGTAGAATATACTTCGACTTATGCAAATCTGCTCTTAAGCTCTTTTAGTCTTATACTTTCTCTTATACGAATTCACAAACTAAGTCTTATACTCGTTCACCTATGCTTGACTCTTATACGACAGTACTCTTATATTCTACTTATACAAATATACTCATATACTCTTATAGTATTACACCTTCTCTTATGCTAATTCACAAACTAAGTCTTATACTCGTTCAACTATGCTTAACTCTTATACGACAATACTCTTATAGTCTACTTGTACTTATCTGTTCTTATACTCATATAGTCTAACGCTTTCTCTTATTCTCTTATAGCCTTATACTCATATAGTCTTATACTTTTTCTTATACTAATTCCCAAACTCAGTCTTATACTCGTTCACTCTACTATTCTTATATTAGAACACCTTTATGCGTATATGAACATTCTTAAACTCTTATATTTCAACTTTATACACTCTTATACTTATATAGTCTTATACGCTTGGCTTCAAATCTTATCATTTTATACTCTAATGCTCCTATACTCTCTGATTTACTCCGCATATTCCTCTTCAGTTCACATATGTCTACGCTCACACTCAGACTCTTATACCCTGAGCATTCCTCTGCGCTTCTCACATATTCCGTAACTGTCTGCTAAGTGGCCTGCTGCTCAGTTCACGTTTATCTTGAGCACTTCGACTGGCTATTTTCAAGTCCGTCATAGTTTACATACATATGTATATGTATATATATATATATTTGTGCTTCAGTTAAATAACATCTAATCAAAGTCGTGCCAGATATTTCCCTTAGTTGTCCAATGCAAATAACAACGGCAGTGACGGCCATGTCATGGAATCCTTTTGTTGCATATGCCCCATTCGTTCGTTCCACTTCCCCACGATTGGTTACTCTTCAATCTAAGCCAATTGTGCCATTGCTGGCAATTGTTCGGCCCTAACCAGAACAGATGTCAGACAGGGACAAGGCGGGGCGAGCGGAACAAGGACTGGGCAAAAGAAGGACATGGCCACTGGCGGTTGACATGATGACGTGTGTAATGAGCAAACAAATACGCGCGATGCAGCTACACAGGGGAAAAAAAAGAAAAGTACAACAACAGCAACAACAGTAACAACAGGAGCAAGAGCAACAACAACGACAACAACAAAAAGCGCAAATACAAATAAATAATAAAACAAATAGCAGCTACAATAACAATGGCCGCCTGACATATCCTGCAGCAACGAAATAACAACAAGGAGCAGGGAAAAATCACTAATGAATCCGGCAAATGTTTTTAGCTTGCAACGTGGAGTTGCAGTTGCATGCGGAATGAATGGAAAATGAAATTGTTGCCAGTTCCCAGTTCGCAGTTGCCAGTTGCCAGTTGGAAAAACAAAACACAGAAAAAATGGCAGAGAGAAGAAGGACTAAACAGCTGATGAACTGGTTGATGCCCTTAGATGAAGGCTGATATAACAGATAGAAGTTTTTTGTATATATATGGCGTATTATATCTAGAGAATTTATAATGTTATAGAGAGTGGAATATCTTGACATTGGAAACTCTTGCGGTTTAAGCTTAGAGGCTTATCTGTAACAAATTTCGTGTGGCTAGCTCAAGAGCTGCCTGAGTTCGTTGAGGTAGAGTGGAATGGAAGGAAAGAAGAGTCGAAATTTATATAGAAATACTATGCAAGAAAAGCCAAAAAGTAGCTAAATATATAAATATTATATAGAAAGTGATTATGCTTATAGTTAACTGTATATACCCTTTCTGTGCAGGGTATAATGAATGGAGTTACCAGACAACAGAACCGGAAAAAATACTGCACTCTTTAATCCCTAATGTCAGTTCACGTTCAATGGAGTCGAGCTTGAGCTACTCCGCGCCTGCTCTGCCTCGGCCTCGGCCTCTGTCCCTGCCTCTCTCCCTGTCTCTGCCTACTTCATCTGCTCTCCGCTCATTCTTGTTGTCATTTTGTGGTCGCTACGCTGTGCCATTTCTTTGGCCAACTCTTTGGCGACCTTTTCATATTATTTTCCATTTGTGTGTGTGTTCTTTTTTTTCTACACATTGCAACGGATGCGCCACGTCCGGCGCTTGTAACCGGAATAATAGCTACGGCAACAGCAACAGCGAATTCCCCCGTTTCTCTGCTTTTTTTTTATTTAATTAAAAAGCCAAAAAACAATGCAATGCTTGGCAAATAACTGTTAATATATATGTATGTAGTATATATATTAATATTTCCCTTAAATTTTGTCGTTAATATGTACTAAAAATTAAATCATTTTTTATTTTGCTTAATTTTTTATGCAAATTCTAGAGTCTAGCTCTCTCTCTCTCTCTCTCACTCCCTCTCCTGCTTGGCTGCCTCATTTAAATGTAAAAAGGATTAAAGTTTATTGTGGTTGGGCGGGTGGCTGAAGTATGCTCCTTATGCCATTCGGAAGTTGAAGTAATTGTTGGAATTGCACATTTGTGTGTTTTAATTGTTGAAATTATGCAGAGGCCTAAAACGCAGAGGGTGGACCGAAAAGTTTTTCGAAAAAGGGGCGCTCCGCCTACCCGCCTCCGCCTCCGCCTGCTTGCCTGCTGGAAACGACCAACGTGCGCTTGTTGTTTTTATGAGCTTTCACGCAAGTGGGCGGCATGCCAAGTGGGGGGCGTGGCAGCTGAAGCGCTGGCAATAAGCAGCATTGTTGGTTTTAAGTTTCCTTCGGCTCTTGCGTCCCTTTTCTTTTAACCAGCTAAAAAAGTTTGTTTCATTTTGATGAAGCAGCGGGTAGAATACAAAAAAATGTATAAATATATATGAGGAACATAAAAAAAATATATATAATGCCAGGCAGACTAACTAAATAGAAGAAAAAAGGCTTAAAAAACAGCTGAAATTCACTTGAGCAGACTTGCAGACATGCAGCAGCTGCTTGCTATGGCAGACTGATCGAAGCTGCCTGCTGCAACACACACAAAAGCTGAATGCTATGTGGCATTAGCTAGAGACGTTTCCAACTCAAAACTTGACTCAAATATATTTAATAATATTTTTAAATAGTAAAAAAAATACCTTTAGCTTCAAGAAACATCAGCTTACCTGAAAATAAAATAAAAACAACATTAATTAGTTAAATTGATATTTATAAAAAATATATTTAAAAAAAAATTCTATTCATAAATGTTCGCCTTTAGTGTGGCTGCGCTGACCTTTTGCGTGGCGACTGAAGGTCATAAAAAAATAGCATAAATAGACCTCAAATGTAGAATGCGGCTCTTTCAGAGCCCGCCGCAAATAGATGTTTGCCCCGAAGGTACATCAGCCGCAATCAAAGCAAAGTACATGAAAGATTTATGTTTGGCAGCCAAGAAAAGACCAAGGGACTGCGAGTTGTATACTTGGGTAAGTCCCTGGTACCGGCTACTATATATTTGTGAATGTATCTATCTCTCTATAAACAACTTTAATGCTCTCAAAGCCGATGCCAATGGGCTTCGTCGTTCTTTTATTTCTGTTCTCCTTTGAGTGCGGGCAGCGCGCTATGGCAACGCGGCGTCCTGACCATAAGCTGACCAAATTCGAGCCGCGGGCTAGTTTTCAGTTGAATACATTAAAAATTCGTAAAAGAAATAAAACTTCACGCAGGACAGAGCTCATTAAATGCACCCACGAACCGTCCATACTTATGTTTTGTAACGGACCTAGGGGCGGGGGCGGGGTGGTGTAGTGGGTGGATGGGGAGAAGCTTTTCCTACGAACATAAATCAAAATGCGCGCGCGTCTCTGAACTTAAAAAGCACGTGCGCCACAAGGAAGTGGGTGGAGTGTGAGGTGCAGGGGGCGAGATAAACTCGATGTGGGGACTAACGGCTGAGTCTGATATAATTAAGCATCATAACTCGAGGGATATTTGTGTGGATGCTTGCAGGAGTGGGATGAGTCTGCGGATGAGCCAGGAAATGAGCAAAAGCTGCTGCGACGAGCACGAAAGTTAATCAAAACTTGTTGTTGTTGGTGCTGGTGTTGTCGGTCCGTGTTGCTGCTGCCTCACTGTACGGCAAATAAAGTTTTATGTAGTGCAAAAACGTTATAAACTTTCCACAAAACAAAACCAACTCGAAAGGTAGCGAACAAAGAAATTCCGAAAAAAAACAAAAAACAAAGAAAGAAACACGAAAACAAAATGCCGAAACAAAAGAAAAACATTCGATAATATTATGATATTATGGTGGGTGACCTGTGGGATACCCTATAAAATGGAAGTGAATGCCGAGAAAGAGGGTATATTGTTTGGGGGAGACATTAGGGAAAGAGAGACAAGGAGTAAGTTGAAAAAGTCAGAAAGGAAGATAAAGATAGATCTAGATAGAGATAGAGATGGAGGTGGAGATAGAGACAGATATAGATAGAAATAGTTAGAGGTAGTTTGAGATAGGTAGAGATCGGTAGAAAGAGCAGTGAGAGAGATACACAGATAAATATCTAGAGAGGCAGAGAGATTGAAAGAGGTACAAGAAAAGGAGAGAATAAAGAGAAAATGGAAAAAAGAAGAAGCCAAAGAGTGAAACAGAAAAAAAGTGAGATAGATTTAGATGCAGAAATGGGAGAAGGATAAGAAGAGAGCCAAGAAGAGAGAGCCAAGAAGAGAGATATATAATAGAAATGATTAACCTAAAGAGCCCTCAAGTAACAGGGTATTCACACAGTCGGGTCAACCAGAAAGCCTTTAATGTATTCCAGCTCAGATTGTGCTGAGGCGTATGATTCTTAGTTGAAATTTGAAGTGGAGCATAGGAAACATGCGCATTAATTTAAAGCTTAATATATAATGAACGTAATTGCAGGCGACGTCACTCTACGAGCTGGACAATGACTGAGAGAGAGAGAGAGAGGGAGAGACAGAGAGAGAGAGGGAGTGGGTGAAAGCGAAAGTGCTGGAGGCTAAACCAAATTGGTTGCTTGAATGGTTGACAACATGTCCTCGGCATCGTCAACGTCGACTCCTGTTTGATGTAGTCGCAGAAATTCCGGACGCAGACGACGAGCCGGGACGTGGCCCGTCGTTGGGTTCGAGCCGGGGTTTTCCCTTTTTCCGTGCGCCTTCCGTTGACAAGCAAAAGGAAAGTTTTTTGCTGAAAAGGGATCCAAATGCCCGCCGGCCGCTAAAAATACAGACAAAAGAAAACCGAACTGTCAGGGCAGGAGGGTGGCCAGGGGCAGGGGCAAGGGCCAGGGGCCAGGGGCAGATGGGGGTCAGGTGTTTCGTTGGGGAGGGCGAGACGAAGAAAACGAAAATGAAAACATGATGCAAATGTTATTGTATTGTTTTTGAAGTTGGAAGACGCCAGCAGATGGAGCATAGGTAAAAGTTCAAGCTGTTGTCGGAGGGGGGGGAGAGGCTACAAATTTTTGGCGTGGCAGCAACGGTCAGCGGCAAAGCGTTATAATGAGCCGGCTTTTGTTTAAGGGCAGCTAATAGCCTAATTAAATAGGTATTGATGGGCAGCGGAGCTCTAAGATGGGAAGTTATAGGTGTTGAGCGAGCAGAGAGGGTTGTTGAGGGTAGTCGGAGCATGAGAGAGAGGGAGGGAGGTATATATATTTCTGCATATCTTCCAGCTCTGGCTTCATTAAATGATATTCAAGTGAGATATAGACTTGTTTTAGCATTAAATTTAGCTATTTTTAGCGGCAAGACGCAGCGCTTCAGAAGGCGCCCGCATGCTATCTAATTTAAATAAGCATTGTTGTCATTTACATAAAATCTAATTAGTAGCTATCGTCTGCCCTCACACACACACTCGCAATTACAATCGCATCAGTTCACACAGAGAGAGAGAGAGAGAAAACATAGCAGGGCCTGCACTCAACACTGTCTCTGCCTCACCCACTCCCTCCCCCTCTCTCGCTGTCATATCATGTGCACATCACATCAATTTGCAAAAAGAAATGAAATGGCAAGTGGCAGCCACTTAAGCCACATATCGCAGCGAGAGTAGCTGAAAGGGGGCCAGAAGCAGGCAGCAGGCAGGAGGCAGCAGGCTGAGGCCAGGCCAAAAGGCAGTCAAGTGTGTTTGCTTGTTTAAGCGAAACTCGGAGCGAATCTGAATGAGTACGTGCGTTACGCTGCCTGTCAATTGCAGTTGCGCTGTTCGCGCTGCGCCTAACACACCCACGCCTTCACCCACACCCACGCCCACGCCCACGCCCTGCCTCGCACCTTTCAATACGCAAATCAATTTGTGCGCGATTTCTGTGATATTTTGCTTGGGTTTTTCTTTCTGCTTTTTGCTGTTGGCCAACAAATCGAGAAATATCCTGTTGGCAGGACAAACTGAATGTGTGTGTTTTTTTTTTTTCAACTTGCTTTTTTAGCTAGGTGGCAGGCAGAAGGTCGTGTGGTGGCTGCTGGGCGTCGACTGTTTACCGCTTAATGATGTTTGTCGGCTGTCGAACGCGCGCGTAAATTGGAATACGTGCTACCAAGACCCATACCCTGCTCTCTCTCTCTCTCTCTGTTCCCTGGCATGTCCTGGCATGCAAATTTAAATGTATGTAAATCGTATGCTTCGCGCAACGCCTACGTCTCTGGCGCTCCATTTGCATACAAGAGCTCTACATGTGTTAAAGTCCGCCCGGAAACACAGCGCCTCACACTCCCGAATGCCCCCCTCTTCCCCTCTCTCTCTCTCTCTCTCTCTCACTGTCTCGCTGAGTCTGTCTCTTAATCCTTTTTGCGCGCATTAAGAGCTTGGCCCGAAAAAATTGCTCGTAGACCTCTCCGCATTGGATTTCTGTAAAGCATTATACAAATTTTATGCGTGTCTTTCTCTTATGAGTAAGCCCAGAGTCCCTGCTCCCGCTCCCGCTCCTCCTCCTCCTCCTCCCTCTCCATTTATCCGTTGTACGGTCTAGCTGTATTATTTTTGGTTGCCATGCCTGCGGTCGCTCTTTTTTTTTGCGTCCTTTCTTGTTGTGCTCGACGCTTGACTGACAGCCAGACATCAAAATCAGCTTAGGGAATTTTCGCTTAATAGAAAATTTACAATGTTGTTCGTCCTGGCGATGTTGTTCGCCGTCCTTGATATCCTCTGGCTGGCGTTTGAATTTAATTACGACCTCAGCCCGGCGGCGGCTTAAAGCGTGTAATTAGTGCGACATATAATTGAAAAGCACTCAAATGCTATGGCCAGGGCAGAGCACACACATGTCCTGCCGTGGCCTGCATGTCCTGTCAGCGCTACATTACCTATACAGCGCTTAAAACAAAAATAAAAATACAAATTAAATAAAGATTACCAGGCAAATAGTATATATATATATATATATATATATGTATAAAGTTCGACTGGAAACGAGGAAAAATTTAATTGGAAAAACAGTTCGAGGCACGAGAAATATTATTAAAATAAATTGATCAAATTAAATGAGTAAAGCTATTTAATTAGACTTCATAAGCAGACAGACAAAAGAGAGAGAGAGAGAGAGAGAGAGAGAGAGAAATAATATAATATTTAATATAAATTTATAAATTTATAATGCATAAATCTTGAGCGTGGCCCAGTTTGCCGCCGTAGGTAAACAGCTGCTGGCTGCCATATTGATGGCAGCTTTACCTGATTCGATTCCCTCTACACATTTCAATTCAATTGCTTGCTCCATTTATGTAGCAAATGCACTTTCAATTCAATAAACTCAGCCCAGCCCAGCCCGGCCTGGCCCCGGCACACAAAATTTTCGGTCACAAAAGCTGCTGCAGCAGCTGCAACAAAAATTAATTTCACTTGAAAGAATAATCAGAAAAAAATATGAAGAAGCAGCAGAAGAGGTAGGAGAGGCAGAAGAGGGAGGAGAGGGGGAAGGAGCATAGCGAGAGCTGTTTCAATAAATCGCTGTCCAAGCCAAGGGCCAAGGCTTGCAATTTCTTAAAGGCCATGTCCGAAATGCAGCTCCTTTGCGCTGCGCATTAATATCTATATACATTTTTCATCTCTTGCAATGTGGACAATGCAAACAAGCAGCAGATTTTCGTACAGTTCAGTGATAGGCTATGAGATACCCTATATGGCAGTACTTTGTTATCAACTGTGATTGGAAATTGAAATGATATCAGCTATAATATATAGATTGCTAAGGAATAGAAAATGTAATATTACAGAGCAGCTTGCCTAACCATGAAATACCCTATAATATAAAAAAAAATTATTAATAATATATGAAGAAAAATCCAAATTGATCAGGTATATTCCACTAAAGCAAGGATATAAGCCAACTCAAAGCACTACTACGCTCTACTCTATGATAGCTCATATATTTTCATAATTTCACTCCAGCCGTGTGCAGGGTATATCGCAGCTGGCTTCCTTGAGAGATATTTCAATGTCGTTTTGTGTTGACTTCAGCTCGGGACTTTCACTTTGTCAGCGCCCAAAAGTTCCAAGCTCTTAATTGAGCAGCAGCAGCTGCTGCCGCTGCTGCGGGCCACTTTAAACTTAAAGCCAACAAGTCACAAGCAGCAGCCGCCCCAGCCCAGCCCAGCACAGCCCAGCTCATGCCAGCCCTGCTCAGCTCAGCTCAGCTCAGTTCAGTTCAGTTGGCCAACAGCTCGGCCCATTTAATTAGCCCAATTAATGCGCACTCACGTCGCGACGCGTTGAAATTGGCGCTGAGTTCCATGAGTTCATTTGGCTGTCTGTTGCTGCCTTCGGGGCGGGGGGGAGGCGCCTATTTGCAGCGAAAGGTTTATTTGCATTAAACTGTCAAATTAATTGACAATGGCAATAGCTGAGCATCTGCTTTGGCGCGCTGCACTCGGCCAGCCAGCTGCGGCTCAAAGCCAGCTTTTGGCCAGCTAAAAATGTGGCTGAAATCGGAGTCGGCTAATTAACAGCGAGTCAGCCAGTGCAGTCTGAGTGGAGCTTAGGGAATCCAGCAGCCCAGCGCTGAGTCGATTATGTCAAACTTAATTGAATGGAATGGGTTGCATCAACTATATATATATGTGGATGGAGAAATATATAAATATACATATAAAAATATAAAACAATTTATAAATAAATGTATAATAGATAAATAAAACTGGGATAAAGTCAAGAGAGTGAAGACAGCTTGAACTATGCCAAATCCAAGTCCAAGTCATTCCCATGCAAGAGTAACTTCAATCTGCTTACAGACAGCGTTCATGAGGGCTTGAAGAGTTCTGCTGCTTAGTCTAAGTCTCAGCTATATTGCCTAGAAGTTCAATCCCAAACTTCAGCCCAGCTAAAGCCAATCAATGCCTATCCAAGCTTCTTCACCCGCTTTGATCAGGTATTCTCATACACCTGAACAAATCCGCCCAGCGCTGGCTGGCTATGCTCATTTACATTAGCAGCGACATATCTTTCATCTATGTCAAAGTACGAGCAAAGCGAACAAAACGCATTACACGAAACTCAATTTTCAATTTTCCAATAACTTTTTGGAAGAGCCAGACAAAAATAACAATCATTAAAAGGGACAGAGAGTGGGAGAGTGTGGGAGAGAGAGAGAGAGAGAGAGAGCACTTCAACTTGCGCTCATTTGCATCTGATTAAAAATAACAAACAGAGGCAGAAGCAGCAGCTGAGGGACAAGCGAAAAAAACTTTCTCAGTTACTTTGCTGCTGATAATATTTTCCCGAAAAAAAAACACAAAATTCAATTTAAATTTTCGTCTCATATTTCAATTGCACTACGACGCGAATGCGTAATTTTTTGTGCCGTATGTGGCCTCTGCGTGAGTGTGTGTGTGTGTGGGTAGCTGATAAATCAGCTACATATCTCTTACATAACTGACATTACTCAGTGACATGTGTGTGGCGCTGCCAGTCAAGCGACCGAATTGTCATTGAACCACAGTTGACATGAACACTCTGTCAGGCTCGCACTGGGATCTGATCTCCGGGGACTTTCGCTCGCTGACATTTTTGCTCTTAAGAGGCTATTATAATATGCAAGCTGAATATGTAACGCAGACTTAAAAGATATATATAAGATATATAAAGTGACTCGGCCTGACTTTAATAAAGTTATTTCAGCTGCTCCTCAGCAATTCCTCTCTCAAGTTTAAAGGGTATTTTGTCTTCTTGGTGCGCATTGAAATTTCTCTGTCTGCTCAACTTTATGACTTATTTGCCAATCAGCAATTTAATGACTTCCTGTTCCTGGGTATATACGTAATTAATCCAGCCAGAAGGAAGTTGAGCTTCGATAAAGCCGAACGTCTTTAAGTGGCTCCTGCCTGCATTTGACATTTGATGCATTTGTAATGGGGTCAAGTGGGCGTGGCTGCAGCCCTAACTCAGACTCAGACTGCAGATCCATTGCAATGGCAGTGAAATTTTCTTATTTGCCGCTCGAATGACGTTAATTCGTCTCTAAGGAAAGCTGCTCCTCCTCCTCCTGCTCCTCCTCCTCCTATTCCTGGAGGTAGGTAACGAACGAGTAAAACAAGTTCGTAAAAAGTCAAATAAATGAATTTCATTTATACTCCTCGCCCCAGACATAAACAAAGTAAAATCGACACAAATTCCACTGAGCTCCGAGCGTTTTGTGTCTGCTGCCAAAGGATAAACGCATTGCCCAACGCACATCAAGAGCGACAGAGAGCAACAGAGAGGGAGAGTGAGAGAGAGAGAGAGGGAAAGCGAAACACTAACACACTCAAAGCATATTTGCATTCAAATTTTGTAGCAACAAGCAAACAAACAAGCCAAAGGAACGACGCTCAGCTCTGTCGGTCTGCGGAGGGGTATAAAACGCTGCAATTGCCGTAACGTAGCCAAGCGAGGCGTAACCCGCAAAATCACCCGAAAAAGGCAGGGCGAGACATCGAGCAGAGCTGGAAAAAACATCAGCAGCACCAGCAGCAGCTGCACTTGCCGAAAAAAGTGCACTTGATTGATGGTGATTGATGAATATTGTAATTGGCTGGAAAAGTGAATCCAGGACTCTGTCTACTTGAGAGTAAATTATGATAGTTTATGGCGTGTGGAGTATAAATCTTAGTCAATGATTGATTGTGATTGATTAATGTGTGTTGAAATGTTTTTGAAAATGATTGATTGTGATTGATGATGGTTATATAAATTTAAATCATGTATAAATTATGAAATACTATGGAGAGACAGCATAACTGCCAATTATATAGTTTATATATCTGAAATGATTGACTATGATTGATGATTGAAGAAGTATAGATGATAGATACACAAATATCAGAAAATAACAGCAGATATACAAATCTGGGCAACTGTCAACTTTAAATTTGTATTAAATCATAGATTGATCAATCAAAAATAGCATTTGATTGATGGCAGCTTCCACTTGCTATTCCTTAAGGCAAACAGCTCACTTTTCCCTTATAAATTCCATTTATGTTTAATATCCCAATCCATATCTATAATCAGCTAGGTAGCTGCCCAATCAACTCGCTTATAGCTGAGTTCAATCAGACTTTTTTGCGCCGTGTACAGTCCGGACATTTCGCAGTGCTCTGTGTAAGTGAGCTCCACAGAAATTTCGACAGTTGCGCCAAAGGATGGCAACAAAAAATTGCAACGCCAACCGAAAGACATATAAAAATCTGTCAGTTTGAAAAACCGCGCACATGTATCGCAATCAGGATTCGTTTCTGTTGCTCCTCCTCGCGTTACCCAGGCAGCGGTTAGCCAGTCCCTTAGCCTCGTTGGCCCTTGGCCCTTGGCCCGGCCGAGCGCTGTTGCACGTCAGCTTTGTTTGCGTTGGCCCAGAGCCGTCAAGGTGAAGGCATGCCAAAATGACTCGTTACCCATTCACGAGCCTCACAGACTTGGCACTCGATGGATGAGCGCGGCGATACACGCGAAGGACCTCCATGCCAACAGCTGAATGAGTGAATGACTACCTGAGCAACTGAGCAACTGACTGACTGACTGACGGACGGACTGACTGATTGACGACTCGACGACCTTGTTGCTTGTGAACTTGGCAGCTGAGCTGCAGCGAGTGTGGGCTGCTAGCTATGTGCCGAGTGCGGCTTGTCAGTTGCTCACGGAAATTGAATTGAGGTTATGACTCGCGGTAATTTCATATGCTTGCATACATTTTGATTGAGCGTGATGTGTGATTACCTACTCAACAGTTGCCAGTTCTTCTGCCTCGTTAATCAGGCGACGGGGGTGAGGGAGCTTGAGCTTGAGCTTGGCTTAGTCTGCGAGCAGTTTTATAATATATAATTGAAGTCTATATGTATTAAATTAAAATGATTGATTGGCTTTTGATTGATCTAATTCAAATACAGCAAAATCATTTAGCTTTTCATATATGTCTAAGACTTCTTATTAAAGTTTTAGTTTCTAAGTCTTCCGACTGCCAACAGAAATAAATTTCAAACTACAGCTAAGCTTCTCCACTTTATGTGTGATTGATTGATTTTGATTGAACCTCGGCGTTGACCACAAAAGTGATTTTGCTTTTATAGCATGTCTTAAAAATGTTGTTTGATTTATCGATCTGCCAGTGGCTCGCGTGTGTGTGGGAGAGGCGAATAAATCAAAGCTAATGTAATTAAAGCTAAGCACTTGTCAATCCCCTGACCAAATGGACAACCCTTGAATCTAGTCCAATTGCAGGAGCCACTCGGCGACTTCTCTCGAGCACTTTTGCATTATTTACGGCAACTTTGGGGTGCGATTGCCCCAAGAGTCGCCGGATGCGAGACGAGCTTACAAAGCGGAATCGTCGCACCTGCTGCCAACTGTTTTCCATTTCGTATTTCGTATTTCGCATTGCGCATTGGGCATTAGCAATTGTCACTGCGAGAGGGTAGCTCGCTATGTTCGTTGTTCCTCTTGTTGGCTAATCTAAAATGTTCTCTACTAAATCACAAAAAGTGTCAATTGCACTTCAGCTCAAGCGAGCTTCGATTGGGCTGGGTACGGGTACGGGTTCGATTGCTTCCATTTTTATGGCGCATATTTCAGAGCCAGCGCCAGCGACGTGAACTCCAAATGCTGTCCAGTTGCCTGGCTCTGTCGCCGCTGTTGCCGCTCTTGCAAATTGATGTCAATAAGCGATAATTGAATTAGCGTTGAAATGCACAGTGTACACTGTGCTACATTGCATTGCCCATTGTTTTACAGTCAGTGCAATCAGGGACCGATTCACTCGATCCCTCCACCTATCTCTCTCTCTCTCTCTCTCTCTCTCTGTGTGTTTTCTTTTTTCCCTCTCGATAAACGGATTTGGTTCATGTTTTGTTTTGTTTCTGGCATCGTCTTCTGCTGCCCGTTTCATCAACTAATTGTTTTGGCCGCTTTTAGTTTGTTATTTACTTGATTTAACAGGCGATTCCCCCGCTGCAGCTCCGCACTCGCAGCTGAACAGCTTCGTTGACATGATTAGCATTAATTGAACGCTGATTTCTTTTGACTGTTCAACGAGATTTTATTTGCTCTTCCCTCACACACTCACACAGAGATAGAGACTGTCTGGCGCAAATGATAATGAAGCACTTCCTGCTTTTTTGCACCGTCGAGTGGGGATTTTAAGCTGAGCCACGTTTAGTGGGCGATTAGGCCAGCCAGCAGCGCTTGCAAATCAATGCAGCAATGTCTTTTGCCTTATCCACTTAGCACAGTGCGATAATAAAGAGTGTAAGCGCACCTTAATAGTCAAATCCTGTGCGCCTTCAATCAACATTAATCAAAATTTAATTGAACGCTAAATGAGACTGACAAGAAGTTGGGCCGAGCTAAAGAGATTCCAATTTGGGTGTATTGAATGGAGAGGAAAGAGAACTATTAATGGTATATGCATAGAGCTAAAGAGTGTGAAGTGCCTCTCTATGCAATTCTCATAGAGGCTAAATATATATATTTGTTGCTAATATACGTATAGTGTCTCTCTATGCAGTTCTCAAATATGCTAAAAACAGCGGTAGAGCTTAGATTTCCAGCTGCACCAGCTACAAGTGTCTACTGCCTCTCTATGCAGTTCTCATAGATGCTAAAAACAGTCATAGAGGTTAGATTTCCAGCTGTTATCTTGAGTCTTAAAAAATATATGTAAATGTCAAATCTCTCTAGACTCTAAACAGCCTCAACATTTGTTGATTCTCCCCAATTCAACTAGAGAAATATTTACCAAAAAATGAGCTCCATTGTGTGCGCCCATTTTTATGAACTTGTCAGGTACAAAATGGGGTCTTAAACAGCTTGTTCTGTTTATGGCTGCAAGCTGCAATTTGCTAGTTAACATTTTCATTGCTCGCATAAAAGCGAACAGCTCGCACTTCATTACATGGTATAATACATGTTGCTGTATAAGACCCCACCTCGTCTCACTTTAACACCTTGCAATTAGAATTTTTTATGATACGCCCCAACAAGGGGCTGTTGTTTACCCCTTTTGGATAGGCAAAGAGGCCTGCAGGCTTTGCCGTTGCCGTTGCCTTCGCCTTGGCACGCACTCGACTCATACTCTTATGTTTTATTTCATTTCAGCTCTTTCCTCATTGCAATTTGCCAGTTGTAATTGCTGGCAGTTTGATTGCCAACATGCGCGCTGATGGCCAAGAACTATTCCAGTTGCTCGTTTCGACTCGTTGATTTGTATTATAAAATCATTTTTCACGCCGACGCTGCCTGCCAACACTTGCGCCGCACCGTCTCCCACACAGCCCAAGGCATAAATAAATCAAAAGGCAAAAAGTGCAAAATATATTAGAGTAAAGTGAATGACTAAGAGATACTCTGTAAAGGTAAGTCCTCGAAATTTGAGAGAAAATAATTTTTACAAAAAATTTTCTTTGGTTTCGATATATATCGTTATATACTCTATGCTTAGGCTTCTTCAAAGACTTATATCATTACGCTTTATTCAGAGTTTATTTAAAGTTATTTAAATAATTTCTTAATATTTTCTATGAATTTAGTTTTGAGCTTCTTAGAACTTCAGTTCTCATCTCTTTTCAACTGAGCTTCCTCATAGCTCATCCTCGCACACTGCAGCGTATCAGTAAGAAACAATATGCTAACAATTGAAGTCCGTGCACTTGGCGCGCTCTCCTAGACGTTGGCCATAAAATTGGCGTTAAATTACTTTGCACGCAGCTGCAGGAGCAACAGCTTCGCTGACGTTGACGTCTGCTGCCCTCGCTGCTCTGCCTCCAATTGATGCAAGTCGAAAGTCTGGCATATTGTTGCTCCAAAGGGTAGCAGCAGCAGCAGCAGCAGCGAAGGGAGCTGCTAGGTGTGCTCTGTTATTGCAATGCAAATTCATCACGTAATCGTTAACAGGCCTGGGCCAGAGACGGGCAGCGGGCGGGCAGAGGGCGGGGCGAGAGCAATTCATTTCAGTCAAGTGCAGAGCACAGGCTGCGAAAGGGCGCTCGCTTGGAGTCCGGAGTCCGGAGAGGAGTCCAGCTACAGATCCTGCTCCTGCTCCTACTTCAGTTGCTGTTGCTGTTGCTGGCAGCACTTCAACCAATCGTCTGTTTGTCTGTCTGTCATCAGTTGCCAACCAGGCAGGCGCAGCCTTTTACTGTTTGTCAACCTGTGTGGCCTCTGCTTGCTTCCTTATCCTCGCCAGCTACGGCTTGGCTCTTGGCTCTTTGGCTGAATTGTTTGTTGACCTTTTGGCATTCATATTCATATCTCGGTCTCTCTGTGTGAGTAGTCTCTCACCTGCAGATGCCTTTCATGCCAACAAATCAGCGCAGTTTTCACTTTTTCCCAGCATTCCCTATCGCCATTTGTAACAATTGAATATATATATATATATATATTTATATATGTATATGTGTATGTTTATATATATTTCAATTTGCATTTTGCCCATTACAGCAACAATTTAGAACCTTTTCTTTTTTTTCTCGGTTATTTGGCTGGCAGTCAGCAGGTGTTGAAATTTGTAGACCATTTTTTATGCCATAGAATGGAGGAGATGGGGGAGTGCGCGGGCAGCGTCGGGTCTCTAAATGGCGTCGAGTGTTGGCTGATGATGGCAAATTATATTTGAAAAGTGGGCCTCAAGTGTGACGAGATTTTCAAATAAGAGCAATGGGATAAGCTATTTTTTGGCTGAGGGACGAGAGGCTGTAATGATTTTTTTGTATGCACTGAGAAGTTACAAAATATGATAAAGTATACGAATTTTAGCTAGAAATGGAATATGTATGATTGATATATGTATTTGCAAAGAATTCTAGCTTGAAATGTTATATACAATATCGTGAAATTGCTAAATATTTCAATTTGTTAACAAGGCGTATACTTGATATTATAAATAAATGTAAAGAAATACTAAGAATATTTTGTTAAAAATATATTAAACACAAAAAAAAAAAAAAAAAAAACATATAAAATACATAATATATAAAAAAATATATAATAAATATAAATTTTATTTTTAAATTCAATATAATAAATACAAAAAAAAATATATCAAATACATAAAATATGTATAAAAATATAATTATTAAAAAATTTTTAATCTATATTTATAATTAATAATAAAATTTTTTTATTTTTTTATATATTTACTATATTATATATTATTAAATTTATATTATATTATTTTTATATAATTTTTATTAAAAATATTTAATAATATTCTAAAACTATTACTCATTATATATATTAAATTTTTCTATACTTTTATTTATTATATAAAAAATATATATATATATGTATAATAAATTTTTAAAATTTATTTATATTTTATTTTACATTTATTATAAGTATTTTATTATATTGCATATATTTTTATATATATTATTTATTATATCTTAATATTCTAAAATAAGTATAATACAATTTTACTATAGTTTTTCATTTATATTTTTTATTTAATATATTTATATTATACATAACTTATTTTCTAATTTTATTTTTACATACATATTTCTATCAATTGCCACTCAGCCTTAGGCCGCTTAAAAAGCATTTAAATGCTCTTCTTTGCCCTGCGATAGATATCTTCAGTCAGTTGGCTTTTAATTTATATTTATTTGGAATTTCTAATGGCGCTCGACAATGCAAAACAACAAATTATCAACGATTTGTCAGGTCAAATTGTTCTGCCATAATCTCTTATAACCACCTCTTTTTGGCCAGGCTGAAATTGCCTTGGCATAAACAAAAGCTCTCTCTCTCTCTCTCTCTCTCTCTCTCTCTCTCTCTCTCTGTGTGTGTTTTGGTAAACATATCTTATGTAGAGGTACACAAATGGCAACATTTTGTGGCCAAGTGTACAAAGCAATTGCCATAATTGACACAGTAGCTCGGAGTAGGAGTAGGGGGGCGAGGGGTCGGGCCTGAAACTGAATGCACTTTGGCTGAAATGCGGCAAACTTAAACTGTAACTGAAAAGACGCTTAGCATTTTGCGGTCATTCTGCTGTAGCCGGCGCAATGCAGCAAACTGCAGTTGAGGCCAACAACAATGCCAGGACAGGGTAGCAGGCAGCCAAGCAGCCACGCAGGCAGACAGACGAACGGACGGACGGACGGAGAGACAAACAGGCAGCCAGGGACCGAACTGTTAGCCAACCGCAATAAACAATAAAGTGTAGCATAGTGCAGGGCGCGCAGCGAGTGTGAAAGTGCCTGAAGGGGAGCACCAGAGAGAGAGAGAGCGGGAGAGAGAGGCAGATAGAGAGAGAAAGAGAGAGAGAGAGAGAGCCAGCAGCCAAAAAGGCAACCAGGCACCACAGTAGTCACATGGTGGAAGATTAGCAGCGTATAAATAATGGCTAGCATGGAGGCACAACACACTCACGCACACACACACTCTCCCAGCTGAGTGTGCGAGTGTGGCAAATATTTGCGGCTATAGGAACCATAAATATTTTTTGTAGGTCGTCGCCGTTGTCTCAGTGTGCCACTTGAACAGGGGCGTCTGGGCGGCGCGGTAGGTGTGCCACGACACGAACTCTGTCGGGGCGAAAGTTAAACCGGGAGTGAGGCAGTTCAATGAGCTGCACTTAGCAGACAGACGAGAAAGCGTCCGGAATATTGTTAATGAGTTGTTCAATGTTGATGAAGCTTGAAGAGTTTTTTTTTTGATAATTCGCAAGAGCAATTAAGACTCTGCCTCTAACTCATACTCTCTCGTGTTCAGAGTTTGAGTCTCCTGCAAGCTCTCTCTGGTCTTGCATTACTTTCCCTTACACTCTTTATATATTATATCTCTCTATATCTCTTTGAATGTCCCTCTTGCACACGCATCTCATTGTCATTTCCATTTCTCATTATTATCCGTCAATATTTAAGTTCTCCGCTCCACTTTGCATTACCGATCAAAGTTGAATTAAAACCAGATGAGAAATTGTTGAATTGCTGTTGCTAATCTTGTTGTTGTTGTTGCTGGCACAAAGCGTGTCCCTTTGCATGCAGGACTTGCCGCACCGGCAGCGCTGCGCTGCACTCAAAGAGATAAACAAAGCCCACACAAATGCCTCAACCGCAAATATTTCAATGAAAATTGCGCCACAAAATCTGCAGGCAAACAGAATAAATTTGATGGCGAAATGCAACTGCAGAAGGAAGCAGAAGAGAAAAAAGGCGAAAATAGAAACTTTATATGTTCTCTCTCTCTCTCTCTCTCTCTCTCTCTCTCTCTCTCTGCTACTCTCCTTCCTCTCTTATGTGAGAGCAAATATCCATTGCATAGTTTTATATGCCTGTTTTTCAGTTTAAGTTTTTACATTTATTTGTTTATATGTATAAATAACAATAACCATATGCGAGAAATTTGGGTCATCTACACAGCAGAGAGGGAGAGAGAGAGAGAGAGAGGGAGCGGGAGCTTAGGGTTTTTCCGGAGGGCTTTCTAGTGGCAAGCCATAAAGTTATGCGACTGAAAACTGTAAACATTTTTCAGTTTATGGCCGGGCATACAAAATATCGTCGTCATGATCATAAATTTAAATTTATAGCAGTCCAAAAATAATGAGCAAAGCAGTAAAAGTTTTCTCTTTTGTTGTCACAAACACACACACACACACACATGCACACACTCACACACTCGCATGCAAATTAACAGTTATGTTAAATGAGCAAACATCAGCGCTGAGAAGTGAAAGCTGCTGCTGCTGGTGCTACTGCTGCTGGCGCCTGGAAGGCTAGAAGCCTGCAATGCCAAATTATAGACAAAGCAGCCCGGACTACCTGCTGTTTATGCCCATATTCTAAAGTCAAGCTACTTACAAGTGTGTGTTCGTGTGTGTGTGCGTGTGTGTGTGCGTGTTTGCGTTTGGCATTTGAATGAATGCATAGCCTGCTGCAGCTCGCTCCTTCAGCTGCTGCGTTGACCCATTATATTCATTACAGGGCAAAGACTTGGCTAACTATAATGCACCTACACACACTTAGACACACGCACACCCACGCACACTTGGGCAGCTGAGTAACAAGTCAGGATTAGGGACGAATGAGCGGATGCAGCACAGCAGAGTGCAACAACACAAACTGCTGCAGCGGCACTAGCACCAGCTGCAAGCAAATCAAAACAAAGCTGCAGACAAAACTTAGCCAAGCACGTACTCTGTCTATCTCTCTCTCTCTCTCTCTCTCTCTCTCTCTTCCACTCTTCTGCCTCCCTCTCTGTCTTTGTGCTTCCTGGCAGTTGACTCGCCCGTTAACTTTGTCTTGCTTAGCAAGTTCGAAAGGTCAACGCATTTTATGGTAATTTCGAAAGCTTACAAGCATAATTTTACAGCTGAGCTTGCCAGTGGCCCACTCACTCGCTCACTCGCTCCCTCCTCTCCCTCTCTCTCTGTTTGTATTTAATGCATGCAGACGTACGAAAATTGCGTGGGATTAAAGCCAAAGCTCACAATTCAAATGTATGCATTAAGGATTTGGCGAATTGCTTATCAGATCCCGTTGCCTGGCTTAAATAAATAATATTCCTATTTCGCGCAAGATTTAGCTGAGTTGCTGCTCAGCAATGCGCAAACATTGCCATTGCAATCATTAATAATTAAGCCAATTAAATACCAAGCATGGTCAGTGCTGTTGCCTGTTGAATTATTAACTTGATTAGCGAGGCGATTACACGAAAATTGAGTTGGATTTATGAAATTTTTATTAAAATAAAATTTTATAAAAATATTCTAAAGCTTTTGGTTGCTTTTCTGATGTATACAAATAAAATTAAAGGTTTTAAAAATAACTTAAAATATTTATGGGAGTTTGGGAATGTTTCTTTAATAAATAAAATGAATATTAAATTCTTTAAATATTTATGGAGCTTCAAAATGTTTTTCTGATATTTAAAAGTATATTTAAAATTGTTGAAAATTATAGCAAATAATTATAGGGCTTCCAAATGATTTTCTGATGTATAGAAATATTAATAAAATTGTTCGAAATAATTCTATATATTTATAGAGTTTCTTAACGATTTTCTGATATATAAAAATAGTAATAAAATTTGTATTAAATAATTCTATATATTTATAATGCTTCTTAAAGATTTTCTGTCATATAAAATCATTATAAAAATAGTCCAAAATAATTTAAAATATATATATCTGAAATTCTATTAGCGTTTTGGCTGTCTTCTGTGCTGCAGAACTTCATATATTCATAAGTCTGATCACATTTCAGCCTGCTCTTTGTAATATTTCACATTTTTCATACACACGCACACATATCTGTTCTTTTCACTTTATGGCAACAGGAAAAGTCTATAAACTTATTTGCAAATACAGCCAAATACACTTGCAAACTGCCAGAGGAAATGCTACCTGTGTTGCGCTCTCCCTCTCTTTCTCTCTCTCTCTCTCTGACTATCTAACATTTTTTGCTTACTGCATTTTCTACAACACACACACATACACACACTCGCCGTCTGCATTTCATTTTTCGTTTCGGTTTTTACTTTCATTTTTGCTGCTGACGGTGGAAATATTTTGCGAATGCTTTCAGCTGCAGCACATATCATAATTTTTGCGGTCAGCCCACGCCCACCTTTGACCCGTGCGTGTGTGTCCGAGCACCTGCTCATTTATTAAATGCGACTGGCCCAGAAAACGCAGCTGTTGCCTTTGCCCCACATCCGTGCACTTTGCTCTGCAGCAGCAAAAACGCATTTGCGTATTAAGTTCGTTTTCGTGTTAACACAAATTGTTGAAGGCCAAAATTAGCTGCAAATGTTGAACAAGAAAACTAAAAGTAAATACACTGAAAGGACGGACAATCAAAGAGAGAGAGAGAGAGAGAACTATGTGAACTTATTGAAATATTTATTTAGATATTCCAAAAATGTCAAAGGCAGCTTTAAGCTTGAAATTCCCATTGAAACCAGCATTCACAGCGCGTTAGACTGAACTTGACATAGCCGCAGCAGAGTCGGCGGGAAGAAGACAGAGATAGAGAGAGAGTCGCTGCAAATGACAAAGTGCCAGCTGAAGCTGCAGAAGCTTTGACCAGCAGTTGGAGTTGGAAGCAGCAGCAGAAGCGTGACCAGGCGATGCGACACGACGCTGCGAACGCCACAGAGCGGAAACTCTTTCGGACCGCAGAAAACGCTGAGCTGTGGGCGATGCCAGCAACAACAACAACAACAACAACAACAACAACAGCAGCAGCTGTAACAATAGTAACGACTACAACAACAAGAATATTAACACGCGACAGGAGACAACAGCAGCGACAACGATGACATCGCCAGGGAAACACAATTCAGCCACTGGAGGAGTAGCTGAATGCCCGCTGAGTCTCCACTGACTTTTCCACAGGCCATATTTTCATGTTGTTTCTCTTTATTTTTATTTTTGGTATTATTTAGCGAACGCCGCGCAAAATAAAACTATGAAAATATTTCTGCAAACGCCTGCGACAACAGCGCACAAATTTTCGGCTGCAAAACTTTTGAGCGGAAAACTTTGCTAATTACACGCAAAATGTTTGGCTTTTTCTATTTTTATTTTATTTTTTTTTTTTTTTTTGCTCTGTATTTTTCTGGACAGGCAACTAACAACGGCAGTGGCAAACATTCTTGTTGTTTGTCATAATTAATTTCGAGAGACCACGGACGACTCTGGCCATGCCACGCCACAGCTCCGCTTCCGCCAGATCAACTTTAAAAATGTGCTAAGCAGACAATTAACGTGCTAGCTGCTGACATTTTCTATTCATAACTTGAACGGATAGATCTGAGTCTTCAGTTGCTGTGTGAAGAAGGAGAAGCTCAAAGATCTTATATATCTTAGATATACTGTAATTTTATATATGAAAACCAAACCTCAGCCAATGAATCGATATCAGAGAAAAGCTTAACACGCTCCCATCTTATTAATATGTGAATATATATACTATATATCTGACTTAAAGTACCAAAGACAAACCCCACAGTCCAGTATCCTCAACCATATCGATTTCCCATGCCCAATCACCTCCAATCCTGATGCCCGCAAAAATAAAACTTAAACTTAATTTGCACAACCTCAGACGCCCTCGCAATCGATAGCCGAAAAGCGAAATTCATTCCGTGGGCAATTGCTTGATTGGATTTTATTATATAGCTTGACAATCCGATGTTTCGGGCTAAACCGCAGCAAGCCAACGACTCTGGGCTATGCGCATTAATTAAACTTGTACGAGTCATAAGAACATATAATAAAAGCTCGATACCCAACATAAACACTTGAACAAATTATGGCGCACTTACAACTTGCCAAAGATAACGGTAAACATATATAGCGTGTGTGCATATGCGCAATAACGAGCCACGGCTTCTAGTGGGGAATTACAGACATGCCAGCAGCAGCAGCGTGGCCACAGTGGTGCAAAGTTTATGGAAAAGGAAAGGGTGAAGGTAGTAAAATAAGTTCGTGATTCTAGATAAATGACTTTCAGCTGTTAGGAATATATAGATTTTTTTAAATTTGAGCAAGTTTTTCTTTATTAATTTTTTCATTATTAAAAATATTTTGATATTTATTTTATTTATATTTTTTCTTGTGTTATATTTATGAAAATAAATTATTTGCATACCAATTTAAATAATTTTCAATCATTGATTATAAATTATATAAAATATATAAAAGTCCCACTTTATATATTTTATTATTTATTTATCTTAATTATTTTAACTTCAGTTTTTAGCCAACTTAAATTATTCATAAAATATTTTTATTCTTCTGGGAAATCAACTTTTCTTGGCTCAAACTATTAAAAATACGTAAAGCTGAAATTATTCTGGCGAATATATATTAAATAATATATCAATATATTTTATTTAATTTTTTAAAAGTTTTTCTCTTAAATATAAATAATTATTGAGTAATTTAATAAACTCCAGCTGAACTTCCCCTAAAATCTCCCTCCCTTATTTTCACTCCTTGCCAATATGTTTTCTTGTCACTGTGTGACGGTAGCTTTCGGTTGGGCATTAAAAATCAGTAAAAAGAAATCAACAGACATTAAAAGCGACAACGACGACAACGTTGACGGCGAAGGCGTTAAGGATGATGACGCCAGCGATATGGCAAGTTGCCAGGGCGAAAGCCAAAAGGATAATGCAAGGCGCAGGGTGTCAGGACTCAAAGGAAGACATGCATAAAAATAAACACACACACACACAGACAGATAGAGAAAGAAAGAGAGAACTTGAAGCAACAAAGTTGTCTCGTCGCCCGCCCAACGTCATGATGATGCCACCTGTGGGCGCCAACAACACTCGAAACTGTCAATTATGTAATGTTACACAATGTTTATTATAATTTTTATGTAGCTCAACGTAATTACATGTCGTGCGCTAATATTTATTAAGCTTGTAATAAGCAAAAAAAAAGAGGGCAGAAGAGAGAGAGAGAGAAAGGGAGAGAAGAGCATACTCCAAAAGGTGAAAAAGAAGAGGAGACCAACGAACGAACGAACGGAAAGAAGGTGTCGTACGCTTTTATGAGTTTATTAATGAGCCATCCCGACATCAAGTTGGGGCAAAGGCACCTTGAGGGCCTGCGCTGAAGCTGTAGCTATAGCTGTCGGTGGAAAAAAGGCTCACATGTCCAATTAAGGGACTCGTGAAATCACGTATGGCTAAAACTAACAAGCCGAGGGCAACTTTAAGCTATCAGCACACGTTCCGCATCAACTTGAAGCTGCAAACTTTGACTCAATTAACATGTTTCCCTCGCTCACTCGCTCACTCGCTCGCTCGCTCACTGGCTCGACGGGCACAACAGATCCCAGCTATGCCTCGGGTCACGTACTCGAAGGAGCCCAACAATAACAGTGGACACTTGGCAATGCGCCACAGACATGGACAGGGGACATGCTTTACGGACATGGCCATGGCCAATGAAGCAACAATTTTCAACAATGAAATGGCCATAGAAATAGCCGTTGTTGCTCCACCAACCGAGTCCTCAAGCCTCAAGCCGCAGCAGGTCATGTTTGTGCTGCCAGGATTATGAGCGTCGGAATTATTATCTTTTAATTGGGCGACATGTGTCAGCGGCTTTTGTCATTTTAGCGCGTGTCCAGCCATTGAACCGCACAGCGAGGCTATGCATTGTCACAAGTGAATGCCAAATCAGATCATTAGTTCAATTGTTAAGCGATAGCTCTACACAGATTGCTATAGAGCAGCAGAACTTGCTGCAAAACTGTATCCGGTATTGAGTGAAATTTCAGTTGACAACGAGGTTCGTTGGATTATTATAAATTTAATTCTGTTTAATGGCAATAATATAGAAATTTGTTTGAATATAATTAGATATAGTGTATAAAATATGTAAATATTTTTTATATAGTATAATATTTAAATATTAAATATAATTTGATAAATTAATATTATACATAAATTATAACTTAAAATATATATGATATACATTTATTTAATTGTTTTTTTAAACACTTATAGCAAAGCTAAATATTTTCAGCATATTTTTTTATTCAATTTATATGCCTATAATATAAAATAAAAATATTTAAAAAATTTTTTCAATAACAGCAATTTTAAAAATAAAAAAATATATTTAATTATATGTGTAAAATATAAAAAAAATTAATGGCTCAGTCAATAATAATATATTTCAATAATTTTCTGAAAATATCTAATAGTATTAGAAGGATTATATACAATAATAATAATAATAATAATAATAATAATAATAATAATAATAATAATAATATATAAATATCTTAAATAATTTTCTACTCTTATTCATCATCATATAATTTATCTATCAGATAATTTATTAAATATTTTCCATTGAAAAATACATAAATATTTTTAATTCTAGATCTATATTAGTCTATTTACTCTTTTAATTCTTCTAAATCTTAGTAATATCAGTAAATTTCCTGATTTATATAATTGGAATCCCATATTTATGGCGTGCTGTGCGATGCGCACTTTAAGCATACGCATCTCATTTCACATTTGTTTACGAACTTAATTTCATGGTTATTATTTTGGAATTGCGGATGTAGTCTCCCCTGGGGGCGTGGGCGTTGGTGGCTGATGATGATGATGAGTTATATGCTCAAAGCGAAATTAAGCAACTGAGGGAGTCTGCCCGACGCCCCACTGGCTTGGCCTGGCCAACGACACCGGCACCAGCACCGGGCATCGGGCACCGGGGAGTTTGACTTTGCGCCGGTTCTTTGAAACAGAAGCTGCTTGCCATGTGCGTGCGGCAGCAGCAGCACCGGCAGCTGAGGCAGGTCATAAAATTAAATAATTTAATGCTAGGCAAGGCGCACAACACAGAAAGAGAGAGAGAGAGAAGAAGGAGTGTGTGAGTGTGTGTGTGTGTGTGTGTGTGTGTGTGTGTGTGTGTGTGTGTGTGTGTGTGTGTGTGTGTGTGTGTGTGTGTGTGTGTATTATGACATCTTTTGAGCCCAACAGCTGGCCATGTCCTTGAACTTCTCGCTCGTTGGGTGGGCCACGCCGGGTTGCATTTAAATTGTGCAAATTATGTGGCATTGCACAGCCACGGGCGGACCTCGAGAGCCGTCAAAAAGTTTTGCTACTCATACCCGTGACGCCCCTACGCTTCGACAGGCTGTCATTATTCAAACGCAGACCTAAAGTTTGAGAGGCACCTTTTCTAGGGATCCGCTCGGCGAACTGCCTAAAAAGTCAATGTCCTGCCGAGTGGCGTGCATGTGCTCGAGTGTCTAACTGCCGACTGTCGACTGCGACTGTCGACTGCAAACTTCCTGACTCACCAGCACTCGCACTCACACTCTAGCTCTATATAGTTTACACTCAGTTTGTTTACACGCTGCTCTGGCGGCTTTTTCTTCACTCGACTTGCTATACACTGCATAAAGAATTTGTTTGGGTGGAAATGTATTTGCATATCAGAGAAGACGTATTCCTTATCCTATCAAATATCTTATCTGACATGAGCATAGGCAAAGCTTCAGCTACTTCTTCTACGCTCTCTTCCTGCTCCTATTTAAGCTTCATATATATTTAAGCCCAACTTAGCTGCAAGGTATTCCTGCTTCGTTGGCTCTACTTATTGCAGATTTTTTTTTCGCTGCTTTTTGGTATTTTTTAATGGCGCACTTGAGCGCTGCTGCTGGCTTCGTGCTACGCTTTAAACGTTATTATAGCGACTTTTTATAGACATATAAATATCATCGTTAAGTTCGTCATAAAAAATAAACCAAACTAGCGCGCCGCTGCATACGTATGTGTGTGTGAGTGTGTGTGTGTTGGCTCTAATGATCGTCCTGGCCAGATAGCGCTTGGCCTGGCCTCTCCGCAAGGATTACTCGTACATACTTAGTGCAGCGCAAACAAATTACTGTTAATTAAACTCGAAATTGTTGTGGGGCGCACTTAAAAGCACTTTTGCGTTAGATATGTGTGTGCGATAAGGACGCGGGACGCCCAAGTCTGATGAGATTGCCACAGAGTGAGAGAGGAAGAGAGAGGAAGCGAGGGAGACTCTTGTCTACTAATTAACACCGACTATATATAGTATGTGTGCGATCGGAGTCAGCGAAAATGAATAACTAAACAATTAACAAAGCAAACTTGAAGCGCTGCAAATGCACTTTCAGCTCGCTGACGAATTGTTGACAGAAAAACTATCGAGGCAGTTGGGGTAGTAGCAGAGGTAACCTTAGCTTAATTTAGATTATAGTGTGACTGAAGAAGGCTGATAATGAGCTGAATGAGAGAACATTAAAGGAGAAGCGAATATGAGATTCCTTACTTTAGCAACATATCTCGAAGACTTGAAGATTGAAAATCTAATCGAATTATAATAAGAAACATCAAAGATCAGGCTTACTTCGGAGCTTGCTTTGATGGAGAAACGTATAAGATATATACCAATATGCGACAAAGATGTGATGAATCAGTAGCCAGGCTGTTCTTGACTGCATTAAACCTACCTCAATACACAGAAGTAACTCTCACACAATTTCTATATAGCCCACATTCAGTGAGAGCCAATTGCAAATATCATATTTCTATGCCCATCACGCCGCTCCGGGCACAATTTATAATTCAGCTTTGTTGCAGTGGCCCAAAAGGGAAACTCTCTGCTTCAGTTTCATGGCCTGTTTCATGCTCAATTTATGCCAATGCAGCTTGCAGTTTTTACGTGCCCAGCTATAGATATCTGTTTGCTAGTTCATTGAACTACTTTTGAGGCCGTGGCACGGCTGACCAGTAAAAGTTGCCCCAGTGCAAATGAAATTATGCTCTTAATTTGGCTTACAAAGGTCCGAAATCCAATTCTTTGGCCTTCTGTGTGTGGCCCTGTGGCTATTTTTTAATTTGTTATTTTTGGCCCCACTCAAAGGGCCTGCCCCACCCGCAAAAGTATGCAAATGTCTGCATTAACACATTTGCTCATCTAACATGCTATTAGTCACAAGCTCTGTGCGGGGAGGAGAGAGGGATGTGTGTGTGTGTGTGTGTGTGTGTGGAGGAGCCGTAAAAAAAGTTGGTTACAAGGAAATCAAATAGTTTACCTACCATTAATTACAGCCAGGGGGCAGTTTGTGTTTGTCTCTCTGTGTGCGTGTGTGTGTGTGTGAGGGTAGCAAAGTTTGGCTGAAGCTGAAGGGCAAAAACTTTGCCTGCCACAGCACAGGTAAGCTGAGTGGGGTTGGGGCATTGCGTCAGCCGCAAAGTATGCAGCAAATATTTAGACATGCCTACTAACCCAAGCAAAAGTTTGATGAGAAGCGCCGAGAGAGGCGGGCCCAGAGTCCTCGTCCTCGTCGTCGACATCGTCGTCGCATTAGTTAAAAGCGTTCAGGGGGCCACTTTGGCACGCTTAATTAACACTTTATTAGCTTAACTCCAACGAAAGGCTTAACCTGGCTTACAGCTGCAGAGTAACTCGATCGGCTGGCTCCCTGTGTGTGTGTGTGTGATTTTTGCGGTAAATATGCGAGGTGAAACCACAAAAATCTGTAACAAAAATGCTTAAAGGCTGGAAAAACTATTTGAGGGGCGGGCCCTCGTCTGTTGGCATATGTAATTAGAAACCGGGCCGGAATTTGAATTTGAATTGAACCTGAGCCTGAGCCTTGGCCCATGTGCAGCCAAGCGATAAGAATCATATAATTTAATTAGGCTAATTACTTTCCGCTGCGCTTCGCTGGGCAATTATAAGAAGTCCGCATGAACCAATAGCCAACGGAAATCTCAATACTCATTAGATACATATTAGGAGCAGAGACTCTACAGTGTCTACAAAAATTAATTGCCTAATAAAGCTAAGTCTAAGGCTAAGGCCAATATGCAAAGCAAGCGAAATAAACATGAAATTTTATGTCTCAATTTAAAGTCGTCTGGAAGACGCGGCACAAAAGGTTGACCGAAAATTGAATGGAATGGCGGAGACACTGAGAATGTTCATGCCAAGAGAGAGGAGAGAGAGAGAGAGAGAGAGAGAGAGAGAGAGAGCATAAACTTATCTTAATTGAATTATCAAAAATTATGCGGCACACTTAAGACGACGACGACGAGCTGTTGCTGGGCTGCTTTGAATGCGGCCCAAGCAAGGACAAAGGACACGCAATTGCTGTGGGTGGCTCACCTGACGGCTAAGCCATCAGCCATCAGCCAGCAGCAGGCAACAGCCATCAAGGAGCTACATTCTGTGGCATTTAACTTTTTAAATGGTGAGACGTCGCGGCGCATGGCCAGACGCTTGAGAACTAATGAAGACGCTTGTTGATAATTTATGGCCAGCCAGCACGCAACTTTGTGCGTCGAGCCGTGTGGGCGTGCCTGGTGGGGGAGGGCGGGCGGCTTTGAAGAGCGATTAACGCTGAGTGTAACACAATTAACATAGTCTGTTCGAGTTGCAGCGCCATCTAGAGTTCGGCAGTGCAGCTAGTTGGCGTGTAAGCGGCATATTTAATAGTTAATTGTTTGCGTTTGTCGCATTGGCCTAACCATAAATCATTTGCCACCCATTTGTGACGTGATTAATGTTCGTTAACCAGAAAGAAATCGTAGAAAGCAACTCCTTAACCCATCATAGACAGCTCGCTTCAGTTGAGCTCGCATTGAATCGAATTATAGTTTTGATAACTCCCTTATGCTAATTAATATCTGTAATATGTTTGCCAATTTCGCTAAAGACTTGCGCAATTAATCTTGGCCAACTGTCCTCCGCTCATCACACACTGTCCTTTACCACCCACAGCTGTCCACCTGGTTTTACACTTTTGTGCCATTAACCTCATTGGGGGCCATCAAGTGCAGAGCGTAATTAATATAAACAGTTGTTCAACTGCAGCTCGCTCGCCTTTTTTCAATGGCCAACTTCGGCTTGGCGTCTCGTCCGGCTAAATGAAAAACTTTGGAAACGTCAGGCGCAGTTCGCCAGCAGAAAAAGTGAGGGAAATTTTACAATTTGTGGCCCGCTGGCATGAACTGAAAAGGTAAATAAATAAACAAGCTCAAAATCATAAAATTAAATAAAAGTGCACAGAATAATATAATAAAATATTTCGGGTCAAACACTTCAACTTTATTTTTGCCCGTTTCGAGTGCTTCGGGCTTCGGGCTTCGCTTTTATAGATTTTGCGGTCAAAATTAGTTGTTGGGCCACAGCTTGTGGGGCGCCAGCGAAAGTGGCGCATAAATCAAATGTGGCGGAGGGAGGGGCTAAGCCCTGAGCGAAAATCAATAGTCAAGCAGACTAGCAAATTGAGCCCGCAGTGCATTAAAGCGCCGCAATTGCTTATTATTGCCCAAGAAAAAATGAGAAAAAATGAAAAGCGAGTCAAACAAACACATTTAGCTACAGTTTAGTCGAGCTGCCACTTCAAACTTTGGCAATAAAAAATCTGTTGCGGAATGTGCAACAACAGCAACAGCAACAGCAACAGCAACAGTGAGTGCATCATCAAAATTGTTGCCTGTCTAGACAGACAAAATTTGTTCATAATAAAGAGAGAGAGAGAGAGAGAGAGAGAGAGTGGGAGAGAGAAAGCGAGTTGAGCTCTCGCTTTAATATTTATGATAAAAGCAAAAATTTTGCTGTTGTTGATTTTCTATAATTATTTTGAAAAATTTTTCTATTTAACTTTGCAGTTGGCCTAGCGCATATTATTATTTTGGCATTTTTGTGCTTATCTTTGAACTTTTCGGCTTAATCCCCACTGCCAGGGCCCGGGCACGTAGCTGAGCTGCTCAACTGATGTGCCCAGAGGCGTGTTAATTATAGCTGTGTGAGAGAGAGTGTATCTGTGTGTGTGTGTAAAAGGGGCTTTTCAAGTTATAATTGAAATTTCCACATTTTCTATTTTTAAGGAAATTCATGCGCTCAACATTAATCAAGTGGAAATACTTTTGGAATTGTTCAGAATTTGTTTTATCAATTATTTATGATTACTATGAAGTGAGGAGAATTCTTTGAGCTATGCGTACTAGAGCGGCTCTCAGCTTAGCCAGAATTTTTGGGGAATATATAGATATTTAAGCTTTTGTCTAAATTGAATGGTGTAAATCTCTTTGAATATTCATAATTCTAGAGAATTTATTATAGGTATTAAAATAATACTAAGAAAATAAGGAAGACATGAGAACTTCAGCTATAGCTCGTTGTTTCTACAGCTTGTCTATGATATTTATGATGAACATGGAGTGACTGTATGAAAGAAAGGGTTGCTTAGGATTAATAATAATTAATAATTATTAATATACTAATAGAATTTTGCATTTATTTTGAAAGTTAAGTTTCTAGAGTGAGTCTCTGACCGCACGAAAATTCTTGAGAATTTATAAATTTAATAGTAGAATTTATAAACTCTCAAGCCTTCTCAAGAGCTCTCAAAAGTTCTAAATAGTTGCCAGGAATTCTCAAGAATTGTCAAGACTTACTATGAAATGTTAAGCAAGAGCTCTCTCTACTTTAAGTCCCACAGCTACAGATTAAGATTTATTTAGCTCTTTCTCAGGCAGCTTAAGCAGTAGCCGTAGTAAGCATACAACAAATAAACTATCATATTTCTTATATATAGATAGGCTGTACTAACTCTTGACCATAATAACTAGCAACTTGGTAAATATAATCCCAATTATCCACAATTTACCTCCTTAAAGCTCTCACTCTCTCTTTCTCTCTCTCTCTCTCTCTCTCTCTCTCTCTCTCTCTCTGGCTTGCTCAATATTTAGCAGCTGAATAAGCTGCCGACTTGACCTCAAATTAAGTTTTCCGCGCTCAAATCCATTAGCGAACCGAATGGAGACTTGAAGAATTTCAAAGGGCAACAATTGCTTTGCTCCTTTTTTTGGCTGGTCACTGCCTCAGCGCTGACAGCTAACGACAGCGCGCATCGAAGTTTTCGGTGTGCCATGCCCAGTTTTTGGCCAGAGAAATAATCACCGCGCTAAAAGCAATGACCCGACCTACTAAGTGAAGTGCCTAGCCAGCAGCCCAGCCTCCTCGACCCATAGCTAAGTGCAGCGCTGCTAGTTTCTTGGAGCAAATCTTTTGCGTCTTGGCGGTTATTGCCGATTTGGCCAAGTTCTCCCATTGCGACGCTTTGCGGTATTTCGTGTACGTGCTTTTCATACCAAAAAAAAAGAAAAAAAGAAGAGAAAAAGGCAAAAGAAGTGCAAGATCCGTGCGAAATTTACCTCAAATGAGGCGAGCAGCGGGCAGCGGGCAGCGGGCGTGGCAGCACGCACTTCACGGCGCTTGCTTTTTATTTTAACATCATTAAGTATTTCTAAATGAGCGCCGCTTTGAAATTAAAATTAGATTTTTACTTTTTGCCAGCTGCTCTTGAATTTAATTTGAGTTTCAGCTGCAGTCGATGGTTGAGCCGAGCCGCAGCAGCATTTCGAATCGTTAGCGTCGAGGATGTGTGTGAGGGCACATAATTAAGTGAATTATGCATGTGCATATGTGGCAGGTGGGGTAAGTGGGGCCAGCTGGGTCTGGTGGATCAACTGGGGCTGGCCTAGTGCCGTCGACTTGGCATTTGAAGCGGCAAAAACTTTGCGCTAGTCACCTACAAAAAGTAAACATGTATAACGTAATTTATTTCAAGTGAGAGACACAGACAGAGACAGAGAGAAAGACAGAGAGAGAGAGAGAGAGAGAGACGGTGACTCTTGACCAGCATTTCATGTTGTGGCATTTTAATTTCACGGCACACTTTGAGGCATCAACATAATTTCGTATGCAACTCATGAATTTCGTTACGTTTAGAGTGACAAAGACTCTGTCTCTGTCTCTAACTCTACCTCTCCCTGTCTCTCTCTCTCTCTCTCTCACTTTCTCCTGCCCGTTTCGCTCACTATCGTCACAGTGCGTCTGACATTTCTTTGATTTGTGTTGCCTACTCTTAGAGCGAGAGCTACGTGTGCCACGTGCCCAAGCGCATGAGATTTTTCGTTTCGTTTCGTTTCGTTTGTTGTGCCTATTAATAAACTTGGCTTTGTGTTGTCTCTGATAGAGCCGAGCCAGCAAATTTCAATCTAATTATGATTGCGAAATCATACAGAGATTTTTAAGTGCGGTTGGCTGGGAAGTATATATATACATATATTTAAATTTCTGGCTGTCTAGTGTGAAGCTGTGTGAGCAGACTCGACCCCATTGAAGCTAGAGAGTGGACAGTTGAGGCATATGTCCAGGTATATATGAAAGACATATACAAGCCATCGTCTTTCAGCTAGCCATAAAAAAGGAAAGTAAATGAAAGGTAAATGGGAGACGATTTCATCCAAAGCTGAACTGAAAATGAAGTAGAGATGCGCAGTTGGAAGGTGTCAAGGAAAGAGTTGCCTAAGTTCAACTATCTAAAATTGATATTACCTTAGCCTACTCTACATATCTTTGCCGTTCAATATATATTGCTTAATGCTCTCAGTTCTTATCCTCTGCAATTTCTGTTGCTGCCTGCTCACCTCGCACTTGATTTCATTTATAATTATAATTAAAATTTAATGACGCTCCCTCAGCTGGCATTTGCGCATTATTTACAGTTAAGCAATTAATTTCAATGCGCGCACTTCAATGAGCAGATATAACTCAGACTGAGATGAAGAGAGACAGCGAGAGAGAGAGAGAGAGAGAGAGGGGGAGAGAAAATTGATTAAAAATTTGAAACTAGTTCAATTGAAATTCTAAGAGGTTTCGAAACACCTGCATTCAGCTGGAAAATTTGCAATTAAAAGCGAACAAAAGCTAAAAATTGATAGCAAACGAAGGCGAGTTAAAGCCCATGGAAAATTATGGAATATATTTCAATAAATTTCAGTTCGAGCCATAAATTATGATGAATAATTGTCTAGCGTTATAAATAAGCTCGACTATTAACTATTCCCATTACAACGCACAATTGCGGCGTCTTCAATCGCTTTATTAACAGTCGATTGATGAGCCCGACGCAACCTTTGAGCAGCTCTACATGGCTCCTCGGGCCCCCTTTTCCTGCTCTACGAGTACATTAATAAATAATAATCGGACGTTCTTTTGAAGGGGGGGGGGGGGGCGTCTGCCACGCCCCGCCAAAGTTCTCTAAATGCTAAACGCCTAAAAGTGTATACGCCCCGTCGGCCCGCTAGACATTTTTCACGTGGGCCGACGTGAATTACGTCGTTTAGCTTTGACCTTTGACGGGTCTGTTACATATTTTTACCCTTGTAATTTTACCCATTTTTTTTTCTTTTTGTTCTTCTTCTTCTGCTCCGCTTTCATGTTTGTCGCTTGCGTGTGTGCGTGATGTGTTTATTAATTTCCCCCGTTTGCTGCTGCCTGCCTGTGTCCATTGTCCCAGCACCGGTCGACATTCAATTACGTTTTCAGTCCAAGGCATTTATGAAAATTAAAAAGAGCCAAACTAGAGAGAGAGAGAGAGAGTGGGAGAGGGAGAGGGAGCTAGAGCCTACAGAGCACCACCAAATGAGTGACAATTTGTATAATTAGTGCAGAGCAGAAGGCAACAGCAGCAGCAAGGAGCAGAGTGAAATGTGGGGCGTAGGCCGAAAATTGGATACAACCTTTCATATACAGAGCGACCCCAAACATTTACTTTCTAATTATTTCACACACACACATAAATTTACCATTCCCATTTTTTTTTTTGACAATTTTACAAATTTAATTAGAGACAAAAGTTGTGGCAGAACAAAAAATTGAACAGAAGTTGAAGCTATTATTGTTAGACCACAAATAATTTGTGGGACTTAAAGGTTGGCTTAAGAAGAGGAGAGCAGAGGGGGAGTGCAGAAGAGGAGTGCAGAAGAGGAGTGCAGAGGGGGAGTGGAGAAAATGAATGCAGAGGGGGAGTGGAGAGGAGGAGTGCAGAGGGGGAGTGCTGAAGAGGAGTGGAGAGGGGGAATGCAGAGGGGGAGTGCAGAGGGGGAGTGCAGAAGAGGAGTGCAGAGGGGGAGTGTAAAAGATGAGTGCAGAAGAGGAGTGCAGAAGAGGAGTGCAGAAGAGGAGTGCAGAAGAGGAGTGCAGAAGAGGAGTGCAGAAGAGGAGTGCAGAGGGGGAGTGCTGGAATGTCTTTACATATTTGTTTTAAATAATTGTTTTCTAAATATTGCATAATGCTTAATTCTATTAATTATTATATTATAATTATTATATTATATTAATTATATTAATTATTATATTATATTAATTATTATTATATTAATTATTATATTATATCATATCATAGTATGTTTTATATTTATTTATATATACTTATTTTATTTATTATTTTTATATATTTTTAATTTCGTATATTTATTTTTTTCTTCTTCTTTTTCTTTCCCCGCACTACATAAACAAATTCCAATATATTTGCATATTCATACGTTGCTTTCATTAGACATTCCTGCCCCCACCTGGCTTGCTCAGCCCGTTGCCAGCTCAGTTTCGAGTTAGTCCTCTTTAAAATGTGTTGTTGGCCGTGCCACGCCTCCAACTGCAGCTGCAGCGCGTGTGTTGCATAGTTTTAGGCTGTTGCACTTTGTCCATCTGATAAGGCAGCGCCTAATGGCCTTTAGTGTTTGGCATTCAGTTGTTTGTTGTATGTGCGTGTGTGTGTGTGTGTGTGTGTGTGTGTGTGTGTGTGTGTGTGCTTTGTATTAGCCATGCAACACCCTCGACTGGCCGGCAGCTATGGAGCAGCTCTTGCAGCCAACAAACGTGCGTGCCAGCGCAGCGGAAGTTATTTCAGACGTTTTTATGCCTTTTGTTTTGGGGCCTGGGCCATTGTGTTGGTAACCCTTTTTGGTAACTCGCTTGTTGGCCGTTGGCCATTGGCCATTGGCTGTTGGTTGTTGGTTGTTGGTTGCTGTGCGTGAGCGAGGCACTAGTAGTCGTAGCTAACGGGATTTCGTGTGCCGTTCATTTCATTCAGCTGATAATCGTTTAGACCTCTGCAGACACATTCACTAGGCAAACTCAGCGAATGCTTCAGTTCCCAGTTCCCAGCTCTCAGCTCTCAGCTGGCAGTTGGCAGCTCGCAGTTCAGGTTCAGCTTTTTCGGTTCGCTCGAAGTTCAGCGTTCGCCAAAGTGTGGCTAAACACCGGAAACGGAAGTGAAAGCGCAGTTTTTGTGTGTTGTTACATTGAAGTAACGACCCGGACGACAACGACGAAATTATATTTATGTGCCGGAGCCACGTTTAGTGAGCTCCCCCCTCACTCTCTCACTCTCTCTCCCTCTCTCTCTCTCTCTCTCTCTCTTTGTTTATTTACTTCATTTTGCTTGCATATCTATTGATTTTTCCTGGCCGCGCTTTAAGCTCAACTCAACACCAATCGGCCCAGCAGGCACTCAATTTCTAATCGAGTTTTCAGTTTGGCTAACAACTTTTTGATTTGGGCAAATCAAAAAAAATGCCTAAGCAGCTGGAAAGTAATTTTTAATGAATTTTATGGGTAATCTCTTTGAGAATTCATCGATGGAATCAATATTGAAAGAGAGCCTTTCTCAAGCGAATTATTTCCGATATTGAAATTCTTTTTTCAAGTTGAAACAGAAAAGTTTTTGCTATTTGATTGGGCCGCCTGGGTAAATGCCTGAGACCCCTGCCTGCCTCAAATGTATATTAATCGCCTTCGACTTCGCCTTCGTCTCGGCTCTGTGGATCAATCAGCCGAACGGCAAAAAAAAAGTATTTGTGAACTAATTTAATTAATAAAACAGCCAGCTGCATTTTGAGGAGAGGCAAGCCTTTTTGTTCTCGCCCTCGCTCGCTCGTCGCTTTTAATGAGCACTTAGTACAAATTAAATACACAGGCGCAAAGGGCAGGAGTCCTGCACACAAAAAAAATTGAATGTCCCCGGCTGGCTGGCTGGCAGGCTGCATGGCAGGCTTCACACGCCGTCAAAGGGCTCAACTAGCTGGCATGATGATGTGGAGCAGAAACAAGCGCAACAACAGAAACGGCCAAAGCCAGCGGAGGAGCCCTAATACAAGTGTCAAGCCGAAAAAAAATGGACACAGGAAGACAAAAAGGACAAAAGTTTTCCACGCTCTTTTAGCCCTGCGCCCGCCCCCTCGCCCTCACCCTCTCTCTCTCTCTCTCTCTCTCTCTTGTCAATGGGAAAAACGCGCGAAGCGGCAAGAAAATGTAATAAAAATTTGTAACGCCATCAACGTTTGCACCCACTCTGTCCCACTCACTCTCTCTCTCTCTCTCTCTCTCTCTCTCTCGCTCTTTCTTGCCTGTGCACTGTTTTGGGCTGTGTCTCTCGACGGATTGAGGAAGCAATAAAAATGTCGCTTAATTGCAAAAAGTTTTGCTTAGATTTTCATTATTTTATTGCATACTTTTAGGGTTCCGCTGATGGTTTTTTCCTTTGCTCTTCCTCCCTCTATCTCTCTTCTCTTTCCCTTGTGTAGGTCAGTGCGTGCTGCATTTAAGGTTCATTTTTCCCACACGACGCATGTTTTGCTGGGCCGGAAGCAAGGCAACTGGAAAACTCTCATATTTTATTAAGCGCCAGTCCGCTTTTTTTTTTGGGCGTCGCACTTTTGCTGAAGGTAAGCGAACTGCAGCTGTAAATGCGTGAAATTTTGATGAAAAATCTGTGAAGCCCCTAAGTGGCAGAAGGAGAAAGAACTTTGAGAACTTGGCATTTTTTCATGGGCTGAATTGTGATTGATATTAAACATGAATGACAAAAGAAATTATATTTATTTATATATTAATAAAAAAAATACAAAAATTAATTATATAAATGTGAATAAAATAAAAATAAATATTTAAAAAAGAATATATATTATAAAAATATATAATATAAAATTAAATAGCTAACAAATATTTAAAAAATATAAGTAAAATAAAAATATATAATAAATAATAAATAATATTAAATTGATTAATATTCAACTTCATAATACTAGTCTTATAAAATACACAAAAAATATAATAGTCAGAGACATTCCAAGAGACTTATCAAGCATTTCTTTCATTTCATGTATATAAACAAAATATTTTAAATGCTTATAAATATTCATCTATTTTAATATTTTATTTATATTTTATATATTTTTTCAATTCTTACAATTACAATAATTTTTTTTAGATTTATATTTTCAATTTACATTTATCTGCTGATATTTCTGTTCCTTTTATGTTATTTTTAATTTCTTTTTTAGCTCAGCTTGACTTTGCCTCCCACTCTCTCTCTCTCTCTCTCTCTCTCTCTCTCCCTCTCTCTCTCTCTCTCTCTCTCTCTCTCTCTCTCTCTCTCTCTCACTCTAGCACTACTCTCTGTTTTGCCAACTCCCTCATCGATTTTCGCTTGACAGCCAATTAGTTCCCTTCCTCTTCACATACTCCATCTATGTATAACTGCATTTTTTTCGCACATCTGCCGCATTGTGCTCGTATTTTCATAAAAATGCAAACATTTCGCCGCCTGTTGACTTTGTCGAGCTGTTGCTCGCTTTAAATAACTGCACGGCTATTAAATGCATGTGTGGCATTTAAATGCATATTGTTTTTACAGGAAACGAGAACAGCGAACAAAATAAAATACAATCGACTCGACGGACTTATGCAAATGTTTCGCGGTCAATGTGTTGGTATTATGCGCATTTTATAAATCATTTAAAGTTGATCTCAGCCAAAAAAAGAAACACTTGAAAGCTTGACACAACAAATATTTTGGTCCCCTTGCCGATATCAGTTTCTATTGAGATATTTTTAAATATTTCATATTTATTTTATGTAATATTTTATTTGTATTCGACCCATCCGTGTATAGTATATATCAGTCTCTGTGTGTATTCACTTAATTAAAAAGGTAAAGCTCATGTGGGCTAAAAAATGTTGCAAAAGAAACGAAATATTTAAAAAAATATCCATAAACAGTTCTGTGTGTAAGTCTATGTACAGGACCCGCATATGCTAGATATGAGCTGCCCTTAAACAAACACACGCTCACATTATTTTATATATACGTGTATAAATTTTATATATTTTTTTATATATTTTTTGTAGTTTTCTCTCTCTTGAACGAAATTTAATTAAAAGCACATTTCACACAAATTACAATAAAAAAAGAGGGAAGGAACGAAAATTGTGTGTGTTCAGTGCATGAAATTCTACGTAAATTTGTGGGCCAAATTACAAAATGAATTTTAAACAAACAAGCGGCTCACTTAAATGGTTAATGAATTAAGTAAGCTGCAAAAAGCGTTCGCTGTAAAGTGCAAAGCGAGCGACGAGCAGCAGCTGTGAGAGGTCGAAAAAATAATAGGAGTGAGATAATTGGATGAAATAAACGAGTTAACTTAATCGTATGTGTCATAAAGCTGCTGACAGCGTAAAGCAGAGAGAGAGAGAGAGCAAGGATCGAGTAGAGCAGATAATGCACAAAGAGAAGGAGAGATGAGGGGAGAAAGGTGGAAAGAGAAACAGTGAATGAATTTAATAGGAAGGCCAGTGCTTAGTTAATTTATGTAGTTATTCGCTCTATATCAGACTCTCTCTAAGCATTAAAACTCTTCAGCTGATATAAGTTTTCCTTTAACTTCCATGCAGATTTCTCTTTCAACTAATCTCCCTCTGTCTATGATCTATATTATACGAACTATTTATTTTCATTAATATTCCCTGTAGTCTCTTTTCAATTTGAACAAGCGCCTCTTAGCCGAGGCAAGTCTTAAACTACAAGCAAGCCTTATGTGAACTTTATTCAAGCGTTATTTTCCAGCTCCCCCACTCATGCCGCTCATTACTCATGCAAAAGTTTTCAACTTGTAGATGAAGAGAGAGAGAGAGAGAGAGAGAGAGAGAGAGAGAGGGGGGAAGCTCTGCTCCTGCTGCTGGCAAAGTCTGCCTCCGCACCTCCGCAGCTATAGCCACAATAGTGCTGATTTAACGGTGCATTTATTGCCAATCTATTTGCCGACTATCAGGCATTCGAGCGCCCGCCGCCGCTGATCCCGAACCCCCGATGTGCCGTGTGAATGACGTTGATACATTTGCCAGCAGGCAACGTGAGACGATGCCACGTGCTGAGTGTCATTGAAACTAATTGAAAATGCGTCGCACACACACACACACACACACAGAGGCAACTATGAAAAACTTGAGGAAATCTTGGTAGACAAAGTTTTGCTGCTTTTCAAATGGAAATGGTATACAAGATAGACGAGACACCCACACACGCACTCGTGCACACATATAACACATTTTTATTAATAATATATAATGCAGCAGCTGTTGCGTAACACCTTTACAGGTGTGTCTGTGTGTTGAGCTAACAAAACTTTTCATACACCTTTATTTATGTGCATGATTTATAGAAGAATGACATTGATTGATTTGGAATTGATGGTGCGGAAAACTGCAGCAGCAGCAGCAGCGGCAGCAGCAGCAGGAACAGCGGCAATTCAGCCAATTGGAAAATTTAACTAAAAAGTAAAACGGAAATTCGTACTATATATTTTTGATCAAATTAACTTGGCTCAGCTGCAAAAGGTTGCCAATTTCCCTAAACATTCTAATTTCGTATACATTTCAGGCACACATATCATGCTCAATCTAAATTTTATTTAATTAGCATAATTGTTGCTTATTTACTTTGCATATATTCGATTGTGTTTGCCTTTGCTTTTGGGCTAATTGACATTCGAATTGTGTTTTAAATAGGCAAATAAAATGCTAATTATATTAAAAGACAATTGCAATGAATATTTGGATTCTGGGTAAATTAGCCATAATTAGATATGGCAGAAAAGGCAGAGCTAAGCTAGAAAATATGTAAGAAATATATTTAAAAAAAATAGATATTTAAAAAAATAAAAATGTATAAAATAAAAACAAATATATTAAAATAAATATTTTCAGAATATATTCTTTTTTTTTAATTTAAATAAAATATATTTAATGGAGAAATAATTATTTTTCATTTTATAATATATTTTTTTTCGTTATTTATTTATATAAAAATTAAATATATTATAAAAAATAAATTTATGTTAAAGCTCAAAATAAATTTTTTCTTAATCATAAATATCTAAAAAATATTAATATAAAATAAATATTAATAATATAAATTACTCTATAATAAATAAATAATAAATATAAATATATATATATATATTAAATAAATAATTAATATTAATAATATTATTTAATATAAAATAAATATATAATAAATATAAATAAATCTATGCGTCGCTCATGCAGTTGACGCAATATTTTATATACAAAAATATGTATTATTTATACATATTTATAAACGAAGACATTAAATCTTAAATAATATTTCTATATATTATTTAATGCTTTTTCACAACTTCTGTTTTATCTTTTCGAATTGTGAATATTTTCGGCGCAGGCTTAATTAAATTCATGCTCATGTAAGCTTTGCGGCCAAATTTTCGGTAGCTGTCGACATGGACAACGTGCAACGCACACACACACACACATAGGTATATAACATATAGCATATATAACATCATCTGTCAGAGTTACAGTAACAGTTACAGCAACTGCGACGGCATCACGTGACAGACAGCCACACAATTTTTTTTTTGCAGCAAAGTTTATTTATTTATGCAAAAAGCCAATTGTTTTTATACAACACACAGTGTGAGGGGCGAGGCGGGGGCGAAGGCGGTTGCACCTTGAACAAATTAAGCAGCCAAATGCTGTAAGAATACCCTGTAAACAAATGAATTGACAGAGGCATAATGAGCTATAAGTACTATGCAGAGTATATCAAGGCTCACTATAGATACATATATTTCTATAGCTCTCATTGAATGACAATCGAGATCCGCATCAAATATCCACCCGCCTACAGAGTATATCCCAAGTGGCTCACCTTAGCCTTCGCTCTTTTAGCCCTGTCACGTTTTATTTGTGTGTGTGTTTTTTTTTCGTTTTGTTTATTTATTTGTTAAATAAAATCAATGAAAATTGATTGGCTCATGACAGTCGCTCGGCATTTGTGGGTCAATTTTTCGGGCAATTAAGCAAGCTGAAGCCAGCTCTTTAAAGTGTCCAAGCCTCGACTCCAGGCACGGGCGCTGCCTCAAGCCCCAAGCCTCCAGGCGAGCAGACACGTGCCAGGGCTTGGCCAACTCAAACTTGATCCTGTGTCGGCAAACAGTCGCCGGCTGCATGGGTTAAACAAACTTGAAAGCTGGAAGACAGGCGTTAAAGCACGTCCCGAGCATCGCCAACGGTTCATTCACTGCACTTGCTCAACTCCCAATAGCTTCACTCTCTCCTCTCTCTACCTCTCACTCTCTCACTCTCTCCCTCTTACTGTCTGCAGTTTAATGTCAAAAATTTCGAATTGACGTTGATATTATTTGGCGTGTGCCGCAGTTGCGTTCCAGCTGCAGCTTTAACTCTCACTCCCTGAAGCAGCGACGCGTCGCTCATGCAATTGGCGCAATATTTTGCGCTCTGCCCCTAATGCAGTGGAGTCTCTCCCCGTGCTCTCCCCGTGCTCTCCCCAGCTGCCTGCCTGGCGCATTTCGTGTGCTAATTAGAAATACGTGATAAAAATTGTGCAGCGCCATGTCCTGACCAACGGCTGTTGTCCCTCCAATGCTGCAGCAATTGGCAGAGCTTCTGCTGCTGGGATATGTGCAAATAGCTGGAATTACACACAGCTCTAGCTGGGGTAGCATGAATAAATGATGCAGCTTGTTACAGTCAAGCTTAAGGCATCATTGGAGTTAAAAAGGGAAGTTTTATATATAATATCATATGATTTCCCTTCTCTCATATGCAAGCGTATTAGATAGACTCTGCAGACTAAATACCCTACCCAAACAACCCCTAATCATCTACAGAGTATATATTTCTTTGGCCATTCCCATTTCACCTTTGTCCTTATCATTTTGAAACTCAAAGCTGGAACGTGCCGAGCAGTCTTAATGCAGTATTAAAATGTAGTTTATAAAAGGATGCACTTCGGCAGCTACTAAATGGCTGAGAGCCATCAGCATATTGGGCAAATTAGCAAAAGCTTCGAAATTACGTGCCACGAAGTCAGGCACCAAATTGGCAGGACAAACATTTTGAGCAAGGCTAAAATCTTTTGCTCATCAATCGATTGGCTCTAACTGTGACTCTCACTTAATCCAGCTATTTGAATTTTGCGGCATGCAAACAAACGAAAAACAAAGCCGAGAAAAAAGGAACTTCAAGTCGGGACATAAATCGATATTTTGAAGTGGGCGACGACGAAGGATAACCGGGACAACGGCGACAACTGTGGCAGGGGACAGGGGGCAGGGGCCGTTGTTGGCTTGGATGACTATCAGAAACCACTTTGGCCGGAAATGGCATAATATTTGCACAGTCACAGGCAGAGGCAGAGCCTAAGAGGCAACGCAGGCTCACCTTGCGGCAACTGCTAAATGCTCGCGACGAAAAAGCGACACATCAAGTGGAAACTTCAGCCCAGCCAGAAGAGAAATTCATTTTTTATGTGATATTTTATCATCTCAGCTATGTTATGTCTGCTCTTTGCGAATTCAAGACGCATTTTGAATTCTCAGCCATACAAAATGGGATTTTCGGAGGATTTGGCTCAGCAAGAAATTTTATTTATTTAAAGCTTCAAGGTGGCTCCCTCTCTCTCTCTCTATCTGCTCCCTCTCTGGCTGCTCCTATTGTGGCAATCGATATAATTTGCCGTATGTGAGGCACGTGTTGGCATTTAGGGGCGTGCCTTTGCGCCCAATTCACAGACATTGTAACATTTTTTAAATAACTCCTCGCTGGCTGGGCATTTGGGACACGACACGACTCGTTTCGACTCGACTCGACTCGCCTCGAGTCTCTTAAATAATATATATGTTAAGAAATAAATGATATAATCTTAGGGCTGCCCAGAATGACAAAACGTGCATTTAAAGCATTCAAAAGTATTCCATTTTATGTGAAATCAAATATTCAGAGCCGCCTTTCAGCTGCTGCTTTAAGCCATCATCTCTCTTATGCTCGCGAGCATCGCTCAATAACTTCATAATTCATAATCTCATTAGACGCTTTAAGCATATGGCACTCAGGCGCGTAGCCGAGCGGACTTTTAACAAAATTTACATGCCTTATCCTGCATCTAATTACCGTTAAGAGCCGCGCTGCCAGCAGCCAGCAGCCGAAGGGGGGCGGAAGGTAGACAAAGCTGAGTATAGGAAAAAGTTTAACAAGCGCATGGCATACATTAGCCTGGCATGCCGTTCCTAGAGTACCCACACGAGCACTCATCTCAGCTCTCTCTCTCTCTCTGTCTCTCCTGCTTATTGGAAAAAGAGAAAATGCTGCGAAAAATTCGCTTCATAACAAAGTAGCCGCCGCGTTAAGTCGACAGCGCAGGGAAAACAATTTTTAATGCCTAATGAAAAACAATGCAGCGACGTAACAGGACAGCAGAGAAAAAAGGAAAAATTCCTCGGAGCGAGGGTAGAAATAGGGCACAAAAACTGCAGCAAAGCCACAAACACACACACCACACGAACACACACACATGCAGCCACGTGTATTCATATCTATTTGTTTGGCTGTTTAGCAACAAAGTTTCCGGTTTTTATCCTCGCAGCAGTCAGCAAAAAGTGACAAAAGAAGCTGTCAGTTGGTGGCCCCAACGTTGCCTTTTTTTTTGTTTTTTTTTTGTTTATAACTAAAACTGACAACAGAAAGGGGGAACAAAAAATAGAAATGATAATATGACACAGAACTAAAAGCCTTTGAAGAGCAAGAAAAGTTGCATAAATGGTAAAAGCGTGTTGAGAATTGTGTGGAGAAAAGGTTCAGCCAGAGCCATTCATTTTCGAGCTGCTGATGGCTCTAATTGGATGCTGGCAAGAGGCGTTCATAATCTAGAGACAGCAGCTGAAACGGAGCTGAAGCTGTGTGGATAGACGTCGGGGGTTGCTTAAGAAAATTACGTATACGCAAGGTGTGCTGAGTTTTGAGTATGACGAAGCGGGGAGAGGACACAATGAGTGAAAGGGAAGTAATATATAGTAATATAAAAGTGAGAGGAGAAGGAAAAGAGAGTGAATTTCTAAACATTTAAATGGTAATAAATATTATTATATTTTTTTAAATTAATTTAAAATGATTAGCCTATAAAACAGCTATCTCTTGGGAAAAAGAGACTAAGGCGCAAGCTGAACTAATAAATAATTAATAAGTAAAATAACTTAACTATAAGTATCAATAGCTATTTATCTCTCTCATAATCTACATTTTCACTAATAATAAATTACTTCTTCTGTAAGACCTATAGATATTACCTAAGCCCAATCACAGTTCCGATTTCTTCTACTGAACTAAATGAGCTGTTTATCGTTTTCTCATTAGCGCAGTTTGCGCCAGCTTAGAGTCATTTTGTTAGCAGTTAATTAACTATAAATTATTAAAAGCCAAAAGACACGACGAGCGAAAAAGACAGCAAGAGATTAGAGAGAATGGGAGAGGGATACAGAGAGAGGGGAAGGGCATGGCAAGTACAAAGACCACCAAAATTTGAGCTGCTGTCAAATTAACCAAAAAGCGGCTTTTGCTGCAAGCATGGGCCCCCATGTGTGTGTGTGTGTGTGTGGGGGGGGGGCTTGTGTTCTGGTGAGCCTGACAATGACAACGCGACATTGAGCAATTATAAGGGACAACAACAAGAACAAGCGCTTTAATGCCATGACACAAATTCCTAATCAATCTTCACGACTTATTCATGCATACAAACCTGCGCGACAACAAACCACGCACACACATTATCGCTCTCTCTGACTCTCTCTGTGTGTGTGTGTGTGTCTAACCTCTGCTCTTGTCTGTCTGTCTGTGTGTGTGCATCGGTAGCTGTTTGAGTTTTGCAATTACAACATAAGCACACAATCATTATCATAATCCTTAATCGATATTATGGCTTACAAGAACATGAGCGGACAAGCAGGAAGTGTGGGGGGAGGGGGAAGATGGAGAGCGAACAGCAGACAGTCAACAAACATCTGCATGCTCGTGTGGATGTGTATGTGTGTGTGTGTGTGTGTGTGTGCATTGCTTTTAACCCACTTCCGTCCAGGCTGTTTCTGGTCTGGTTGACTGCTTCCGCCTTTTGCATCGAATTAAAATTCCACATACGAAGCGCGCGTCTCTTGGCCAAGTCAAAGAAAAACGAGGATATATATATGTGTGTGGAACTGAAGGTAATCCTGGTTAATGGATGAGTCATAGCACTGAGAGAAATCATGTGGCACTAGCAGCAGCTTAACTTGAGAGGCATCAGGCTTTCATTTAATAATAAATTTATTTATTTATTTTATATTTAATTTAATTACATATTAATTTTTTTATTATGCATAAATTATTTAAAAATTAAATAATAATATAATTAAAATATATTTATTTTATTATATTTAAATTCTATAATATTTATATCATTATTAAGAATTTAAAATTCATGCAAATTAGTTTGAGCTAAGCAATTTGCTGCCGCATCTGCCTCCGCCTCGGCTTCTGCCTGCCTGTGGTCTTGGCCTCTTTTTTGTGGCCTTTTACCTGTCGTTAATCGTTAAATTGCTGTTAACAAATTTAATGTGCTTACAATTTATTACGGCGGCAAGCGGCTGGGCTGGCTAGAGCTTGGCTTTGCCCTGTTGCGGCCGCAGGATTAAATGATAAAAAAGTGTTAAGCAGCAGCTAAAGCAGCGGCAGCAACTTGCAAAGGAGACCAGCAGCCCGGCCGTGGAGGCAAACTGTTTAAAGTTGCTGGCCCGGTGTCAACAAAGCGTTTAATGAAGGTTGAAAATTTGATTTCAGCTTCTTTTTTTCGTCTTTTTCTTCTTGCTGTTGTTGCTGTAAAGCTGCACAATGGGGCGTATGATTGTTATTGGCGCGCTGCTGAACGTTTTTGCTGTGCGCTGTTTGCGCTTTTGATGACGGCGTGAACGAAGTGCGAGCGCACGAAAGGACTCAAAGACGCTGATGTCGTGTACGTGTTAAGTGGTTATTGGTCTAGCCCAGCTTGCGGATTGGCTCTGCAATGCAACGCTCTCCATGTGTGAGGAGGTCTTAAGGTGGCGCAGTTCAAGTGATATTTGCATTAGATTTTCTACATACGACACGAGGGACTCGGGCGAAGCTAAGTGCAGCTTTGGCTGTCGAAAGCTTAAATTATCATAGCGTGCAATTCGTATTATGGATAATATCATTATATATGTAGCTATATATGCGTAGTCCATGTGCATAATCATAACACTTTGCGCGTGACATAACGATAAAAATATCGTGTGGTAATAAGGGCGAGCTTAATGTTTTGTAAAGGCGCAGTCATAGGTCTTAAAGAGAATTTTTATAATAATGGAAGAATTTATTGAAAAAGAGAAGGGTTTTTAATGAATTTCTAAAATACAGGAATATTTTCTTTGAAAGAAGATTTTCATAATAAAATTAAAATAATATTTCCAGAAGAAAAGAAAATAAATTCGAGCATTTAAGCAACTTCAAAAGCTATTAAACATATATAAAATTAAATTTAATATTTTTTTAAATTTATTTAAAAACAAAATCAATTGCTTTTAGTCTCATAAAACTAAAAAATAATTTTACAAAATTAAATATATATTTTTATTCAATAATAGCTCTAAGTTCTCTCTAAGTTCTAAGATATATTTTTGAAATTTTAAGAGCTTTAATAAATCGAGTTACACCAAAGAAAAAACCCGAAAAATTAAAGCGACTTTGCTGAAAACTGTATGACAAAGTCGCCTGCTCAGTGCTGTTCAGTCTCAGACTGACCATGAAAAGACAACTTGATTTGCCAGCTCCCACACAGAAAAACTTTTAAATCACAACAAACACTAAATCAAAGGCAACGCACACACACACACACGCACACGCACTTAGCAATCACTTTAAGCCTGGGCGCTTGGCAAGTCAGTGTGTAGGAAACAAGAAATAAAATATCAACTTCCAAAAAATAAAGAGAGAGAAGCCAAACAAAAAAAAAAAAAAAAAAGACAAGAAACTGTTGTACAAAATAGGAAAATCCGCCAAGAAGTATGCAATAAATCACAACAAAACGCAGCGCACAAAGCCAGAGACAGTTGTATGGCAAGGCGAAGGCAACCCGAATAGTACACATAAATTTGTGTACGCTTACAAGGTTAGTTCAACAGAATGGAAACTGGGTTACATGATGCCGCAAAACTGATAAAAATCGAAAGAGCGAACGAGGGAAAGAGGCGGAGAGGAGGGAGTGAGAAAATGCCAATAGATGCAACATTCGAAAAGCGATTTACGACACCATGGTTGCGCATAATATGATATAGCTGGGGATCTGCTGGGCGCTGGCGGCGGGGGGATTAGTCCTGAATGACGCATCATTTATAACTTGGCACTCAACAAAAATTGTAAAACAGGAAAAGACAAACGGCAGCCACTTTGAACGCGAATTAAAGTAATAAATTAGTTTTTTTTTTGCTTTTCGTCTTCGGCTTTGGCTTTGTCGAGCGGGCGTGCGTTTTGGCTGTGGCTGTGGCTGCGGCTGCGGCTGGCTCGACATGACAATCCAGAGGCTTCTCAGTCTGGCCGCCTCGACTCCCATATGGGCGCACAATGTGCCCACTCATTTGATTTGAAAGCCTTCACGCCAGCCACAAAGCATTCCGCCGAGGCAACAACGGCGCCCTTCCAATATTTCCACCAGGCTGAATCGAAATTTGCCTTTGCCTGTCCCCCTGCCGCCGCCTCTCCCACAGTTGGCTGCCTTTTTACGCTAAATTGCTTTGCATTTTGCGCTTCAAACATATTTTTAGGCATGCTACATTTTTCATAATGCTTTGACATTGCCTGGTCCTGGTCTTGGTCCTGGTCCTGGTCCTGGCCCCATACCACTTTCAGCGCGACTTGCCCGAGATAAACTGTCGCTGATATCTAAACTCTCCCTCGAACTCTCTTCGAACCTATGCCATACGCATATTCCGAGATAATCTGCGCGCTTTTATGGCGAATTCTTTTATGATATTTATGCACGATATTTATCTCAATCGTCTCTCTTTCTCTCCTCACTCTCTCTCTCTCTCTCTCTCTCTCTCTCTCTCTCTCTTTGACAGTTAATATATTGAAAAAGGTTTTCCACAATGATAAAATGCTGCTAAATCTACGCAAATTTACAAGCACATCGAACTATAAACCAAACGATAGAGCCGCATTCTTAACAGTTATTTGCTTATATAAAAAGCAAAACTTGTGGTAATCGCTTATTTATGGTCTTTCCTCTACCCAAAAGAAAAAACCCCCTCATAATGGCTGTTTTTTGTGGCTGACTCGTAAAACTCGCGCTAAGAGCAACAGCCATTGTTGAGCTGCCGCTGAGATTTTTTTATACTATTTCACGTAGTGAACTAGTATATTGGGTTTGTGCAATGTCCGTCATGCTGTCCGTCCGTCTGTCCGTATGAACGCAAACCATTTCCACGCTATTGAAGCTAGAGACTTGAAATTTGAAATATATACTCGTGTATACCCTCGTCTGATAAAGTGTCAAGATTTTCCCGATACGCCCACTAGGGGCGTGGCAAATCGGAAAATGCATTTTCCTGTATCTCAGAAACACTACTTCTAGAAGAGCTAGACAGTTGAGATTTTAACTGAACACTCATGTCGACATCCCAAAATCAAAAAGCTATGGCGGATATATCTACGCCCATTGGGGGCGTGGCAAATTGGGTCAAACTGTATCTTCTACAGTTTTAAAGCTAGAACGCCCAAATTTGGCACGTGGGTTACTGTTACGCTCCTATAAGGATCGCCCAAAAAATTTTATGGCCACGCCTACTAGGGGCGTGGCAAATCGGATCTGAATATATAGTGATTTTACTAGTTTCGTTATATTTTGCGCACTATTGATGCTAGAGACTTGAGACTTGGTATATAAACTCGGGTTAACATCCCACAATCGAAAAGCTATGGCGGATATATCTACGCCTTCAGGGGGCGTGGCAACTAATATCAGCTTATATCTCCCACAGTTTTAGTGCTAGAAGCTTCAAAATTGAATGTTAAGTTACTGGAGGCCTCCTCTATCGATTCCCCAAAAATTATTGTTACGCCCCAAAAGGGGCGTGACATACAGAAAAATACCCTGTAATTTTCGCATTTTTCGAATGTAAGCATCCAAACTTTACAGTTATATTCCTGAACGCCCACTCTATGCACATGCCAAAAATTATTTGTTTACGGCCACTGGGGGCGTGGCAAATCAAAACTGAAACATGTGCAGCTTCTGAGCCAATAACGCGCCACATAATGACTTTGTGACCTTTGACCTTGTCTTTTGATTTGTTAAATTATATATATATGTTTGAAAAGAATATTTTATTAATACAAAATAACTAAATAAGGAAAATATAACAAAAATATCAACATGACCGCACCGGGGTTCGAGCCCACACCTCTACGCTCACTACTTAAATCACATGTTCAGAGTTGCCACCTCTCTCATTTTGAGAGATGCCATCTCTCTCGATTTAGGTGCGTATTTTTGCTAAGGTAAGGGTTCGATCCTAATTGAAACTGTCTGGCCACCTCCAATGAAAAGTTTTAGTCTGCAGCTAATTTGAGCGGCGAATATGGGGATTTAAGGTTAAATTTTAAAAATATAATGTGATAGATGCCCCTGTGTGCTGCTGGGACGTGAAATAGTATTTCGCTGTCGGTTGCGTTCGACAGCAACTTTCTTACTTGTTTTTTTCTTGACTGCTGCCAAATAAAACTGAAACTGGAATTCATATGAAAGTTGGCCAAATTAGAATTTATACAGATATTAAAATTTTTGTTAGAGTTCAGACTATCAAAATGGGATTTTAGTTCAAGCTAATAAAGCTAAGAGAAGAACTACTACTTATTGATTCCCTTTTAATTTACAATTACTTTTGACTTCCACATCACAATTTTAGTCAATTATTCAAAGCAAGTGAGAGAAACTGCATTATTAGATAATAGTTATTTAATCTACGCACCTTACAGATAATTCTTTAATTTATAATATTGATCTCGGCGGCTTTCAGCTGTTCACTTCACTTTACAAAATATTCTTTGGCAGCTTACCTGAAAGAAAACAAATATATGAGAGATATTAGTAAAGAAATATTTAATAAAAATATTTAATAAAAATATAAAATAAGATAAATTATTATATTTTTATAAATAATTCTTTAAATAATATATTTTATTGTTTAATTTCTTTTTAATAATATATTTAATCATCCACTTTTGCATGCTTAACATGAATACAAATAAATATAAATATATATATCTCTATTTAGATATTTATGTATATACCCAAAATTCATCGACAATAATTTACAACAATTTAAATGAATATACTTCAAAGAATGTTGCAGTTATTTACGTAATTTTCTGCACTTCCTTTGAATATGTAATCAAAAGTAATTCATTAAACAAAGTCGGAAAATTTCAACTATGCTTATTTCACTTCACGGAAATTTACATTTTCACTTGCATAATTAACAGTACAGTTTGCAGAGCAGCAAAAAAAAAATACAAAATATATATAAATAAAGAGTGGAGAGTAGAGGAGAGGCGAGGAGAGGGGCCACAGAAGTGCTCGCTCTTCAGACTCTAGCGAAAAATAGCGAAATAATATGCTTACTTCCGCATTGCTAAACATAATTTTCTTCGTCTGCCGCTGCTGCTGGTCTACTTGTGTTGATTTTCCTCTTCGCTTTTCCTTTTTTTTTTTCTTACCTCTATTTTCTTTGGCCGAGTACAACTAAATATTACGCTTATTTTGACGTCAAAAAGCTTGTTGAGAAATTAAAAAAGCGGCAAATGCGCGAAATGCAAAACAGAACAAAACAAAGCAGGCAAAGCGAGAAGCGAGGCGAATGCATGGAGTAGAGCAGAAGATGGAGCAGATGGAAAAACCGCAGCCAAGATGGCGACGCCGACGGCCAGACAAAAGTTTTTCCAGCTCAACTTTTGTTGCGTTTTTCTAATATTTTTGTTCTATTTTTGTTCGCTTTTCTTTTTAATTTACTACGTTGTATTTTTAATAACAGCAGCCAAACACAGCGCAGCGCTGCGGCAGCGGCAGCTGCTTTTTTGCTGGCCACAAATTTATTTTCGCCACACACACACACACACACACGCACACACATTTCGTGAGCAATGCTTAAGAGTTGCCTACGTGGAAAATGGCGGTGGACCAATACACTCACACGCCCACACCCACTAAAACAAAATGAAGAAAACTCAATCGTCTGCGGCGTCGGCTATAAAAAACAAACCACTTTACATTGCCCGGCTCTGCTATATTTTGTTTGCATTTCTTTCTGGTTTATTCTTTATTTTTTTTTTTTTTTTTTATTTTTGTACGCCTGCTCGTTGCGGTGGCGTATACGTAATATACAATACGTGTACGTAATATTCTTTTTGCTGTCTGCTCCGATGTGCAGCCTTTGCATTCATAACGCGACGACGGTAAAAAAAATACGTTAATGAATTTGCATGAATGAATATTTGAAAAGCTGCTGCAGGAGCCAACAACATTTTCATGGCGTCGGAGCCGGCGCCGAGATTTGAGCGCAGGAATTTATGCACGAACAATTTATGAAGGCAAGCGCAAATTTATGGCCTCTAATATTATCAGCAGATTAGAAAAGTAACTGGAAATTATGGCCACGTTTCAGCGTTTATTAACATTTCGCTTGACCCATTTTTTATCTGACTTTTTGGCATTTGTGTATGAGGAGTGGCGGACTGGATTCATAAAATTTCCATTTTATATTTTACATTTTGCATTTAACATTTTACATTTGGCAATATGCATTTTGCATATCACATTTGGGGAATTTAACAAATTTGCATTCGCATTCGGCGTGTCAGGGCCGTTGCATGTTTATTATCATTCGAGTGTTTGGGCCTTTCGAGTGTTTTAATTGACCCTAATTGCGTTTTGATGCTAATGAGCTGGCCTCTCGCAACTTTGCTTTGAATATGTATCTCTCAATTTCTCTCTCTCTCTCTTTATTTTTATACAATACATTTTTTTATAGTTTTTTTATGGGAATAACAATAGGGATTGAAATGGGCGGTTTCTTGGGCTTAGACGATGCCACCTTCCATGGTCATGTTGCCGCTCTCGAGTCCGATCAGATTGGCCTTGATCAGGTTGGCGTTGTCGGCTTCGACTTCGCGTGCAAGTTCCGGCTGTGGAGCAGCTTTGATCATGCCCAACTCGTAGACCTGGTTCACGACGACAGGGGCGACGTGCTCCACGGTGAGGTTGGCACTGGCAGTCGCAGCAGTCACTGCAGCTACGGTGACTGTCTCCGCTTTCTTCTCCATGTGGGTCAACGGGGTGGTGGTAGAGCACTGCTCGCACAGGGCGTGGGCCTGTCGGGAGCCCTTGTTCCTAGGCACTGGCTTGCCACCCTTCGACCCCGGCTTTCCCTTGCTCGGGGCTGGACTCTTGGCTGGACTCTGGGCTGGAGCCTTGGCCGGACCCTTGGCTGGACCCTTGGCTGGACTGTGGGCTGGACTCTGGGTTGGACTGTGGGCTGGACTCTGGGTTGGACTCTTGGCTGGACTGTGGGCTGAACTCTGGGTTGGACTCTTGGCTGGACCCTTGGCTGCGTTCTTGGGCTTGGCCGTCGACCCGTGGGTTGTGGTAGGCTGCGTAATCGTTGTTGTTGCTGTCGTCTTCCTAGTCTGGGTTGCTTTCTTGCTCGGCTTGGCGTGCTTCAGGAAAAAGTCTCGCGGCGAGAGTGTCGTTGCCGTCGTCGGCTTCAGCTTCTTGGTAGCAGGCTCCGGCTCTGCTAGAGACTCAGCATCTGCTTTGCTTGGCACTGGCTGCATAAGCACAGCGACAAGCACAAGCATGGCCAACACTGGTAAAAAGCGCATCTTGACAGTTATTCGGAAGAGCTGTTCGAAGTGAACTGATTTCCAGCAGTGATCAGAGCGCCTTTTATACACAGAATACCTTGTCAAGTGATTGACTCACGCGTGGCAATCGCCCTGGGCAACTGTTTTGTGCTTCAAGCACTTGCAAATATACCAAACAGTAAAACAGATCTCCGCGGCCGACATATGAAATTATTACAACATCTTTCGAAAACACACTTTGCATGAGGCGTATAAAAAGATAGTTCCGCCAGCGGAAAGTCAGTTCGACTCTGACATTCAACGGAACAGCAAGCTGGACTATGGACGCTCCCAAGCTATATCTGATCTTCATTTTGAGCGCGCTGGCTGCTCAGGGTCTGGCTTCGCCCGAAGACGCGGCGCTCTTTATGCAATTGTCTGAAGAGAATCGCCACACGATGCCTATGAACGTGCCCTTTGTGAGCTTCAGTGACACTTCCTTCCAGGCTCTCAAGAGCGATGCGTTGAGCACGACCACAACAACCACCACAGAGGCGACAACAAAAACAACAACAACTAAAACTGCAGCTACTGCAAAGACTGCAACGACTGCAACGACTGCAACGACTGCAACTACAGCAACTACTGCAAAAACTGCAACAACAAAGCCAACTGCTTTGACAACAACCACAGCGATGCCGTCTCCAACAACAGCAACAACAACAACAGAAAAAATAGCAAAAATGGCAACAACAGAAGCAACAACAACATTAGCAACAACCACATTGACAACCACAACAGTGAAGCCAACTAGTGCCAAGGATAAGAGGAAGAACAAGAGGAAGAGGAGCGGACGCAAGCACAGATCATCTAAGCAATCTAAGTAAATGCCTGAAAGAATTTCATTTCAATCATGCACAACGTTCACGTACATTAACGACCAGCTCTTCAACAAATATTTCCGATAACATATTAAGTTCGCCAAGTTTTCGATTAAATAAGCATTTTCCTGAATAAAAACAGTGATTTGTTCCAACTTTGCATTGCATATGAATTTGTTTACTTCTTCTAGCAACTTTTATTGACAGCAAAAAAAATTGGTTAAATAAAAGAAAATATAAATAAACAAAGATTTTTTATTATATAATATTTAATTAAGTTAATTTAGAGAGTGCGTAAAAAATATATTTTTAATAAATAATTCAAATAAAATATAAAATAAAACAATATTTTTATAATAAATAAATATTTAATATACTTTAATATATTAAATAATAAAAATAAATCAAGATTTATTGATAAAAAATATTGAATAATATTTTCATATATAATATTTTCATATATATATATATATATATATGTCATTCTATTAATTATTTGTCATTCCTATCAATAAAATAATAATTTAATGATGAAAAATATTAAATAATATATTCATATATTTATATTTAAATTTCATATATTTATATATTTATTAAAAAATAAATTATTAATTATAAATCTCCATGCTAATTTATAATTTAATCTAATCTAATAATTTAATGATAACAAATATTAAATAATATATTCATATATTATATTCATATTTATATTTCATATATTTATATGTTTATTAAAAAATATATTATTAATAATAAGTCTCCAAGCTAGTCTGCAAATATTTTAATTGAAACATCTTAAGATCAGGAACAATTTAAATTCGTCTGGTCGAAGTTTTTGGCGCCGTATGCGATGCAAAGTTGCGTCTCAACTTTTATTTTTTTGCTCTTGGCAACTCATGTTGCAAATGTTGCAGCTGTTGGTCTCAAGTTGTTGCCGCATCTTGCTTCTTTTTTTTTCTTTCTTTACTTTGAGTTTTCTCTGCTCGGCCGTCAGCTGCGTCAACACAGCCAAAAGCGAGGCGTGTGAACTTGACGTCGGGAAATGGCAAAGCAAACGCAAACTTTTCGCAAGGTGCAAATGGCAACAGCTGCGATTAACATTTGTCTACCATCGCCGATAATACCCTAACATCCAAATATTAGTAAAGCATATGCTTCGTCTAATACAGCTGAGTTTGTATTTTATATATTATTTTTGTTTATATATTTTTTTTAGTAAAGGCAGAGCATTTGCTCAACGGCAAAGCTGTTTGTCTGCTGATTTTATTATACACATTTATTTATTTATTTTCTATACTGACATGGCGTATACGTAACGCAGCTGTCAGGGCTCGTGTATCGAATGGCAGCTTGATGGCCGCTTAGCCAGGAAACCTGCAGTTTGCCCTGAACTTGACACTCAACAGGCAACAGCAGGAGTCAGAGTTAGCCAAAAACTTTCATCGATGACATCACGCGCCTACAAATGGGAAACGTGCATAAAATATTTATACAGCGCCGTCTGCATATATTTATTCACAAATTTGCAGATTGGTTACTCGTTTTTGGGCTGTCGCCTCCAAATGTATTTTAAAAAGAATCCAAATAAAAACAGAACTAAAATAAATACGAGATGCACTTTTAAATGCTGAATAATTCACTCGCAATTCCATGCGCTGCGCTGCGCCAGTGGCCGGCGCCAATTTTATGCGCTAAATGAATTTATGAACAGTTTGTGACATATTTTACCACACACACACACGCACATGAGCCATATAGACGCAGCTGTTGGCCGTAGCTCGTTTAAGCACTTTTTTAGCTAATTTTTTTTGTTTTTGCTTTAATTTTTAATCCAATTTCGCGCAGCTTTTGGCCCCTTTTTTTGTTGCAGTGCATAAATAATAATGAAAATGAAAACGAAAACGAAAACAGAGTGGAACTCATATTGAAATCACAGCGAGAATTGAGCGTATGCAATTTAAATCATAATGGAAAAAAGTAATGCAGTTGATAATGGGCGACAAGAAGATACCCTCTGTGCACAGAGAGAGAGAGAGAGAGAGAGAGAGAGAGAGAGAGAGAGAGAGAGATATGTGGAAGAAAAGCTACAATAAAATACAGATAGACGTATGCATATGCTTATATGAACTCGACTCTTGCTGCTCTTCATGAGCATACACATATAATATGTAGCTTTGGCCAAGTTATCTTCTTCGTATCAAAACTATATATACCCATTTTGAGCTTAGCCCAGGGTATACAAAAAATGCTATCAAAAACCGCATTCAACATGTTTTAGTCTAGAAAATATATATATGCTTGATGTGTGTTAAATACGGCAATAAATATTTTTAATGTAGGGCAATAGAGTTGGTCTCATTAAGGCTAAAGCTTTAGTGGTATTTAGTGCAGGGAATTTAAATGTGTTTTAGAAAGTTGAATATTTAAAAAATATATATAAAATAGACAACATTGTTTATATAACAAAAAATATAAATAAAATGTAATATATACAAATAAAAAAATATTTTAAAATATTCATGCATTTAATATAAAATAAAATGTATTTCTAATACCTTGATTTATATCAATTTTTTATTTATTATGAATATATAAATTGCTTCATAGTAAATACATTTAATATCATTAATATAATTAATATTTTAATAATAATTTTAATATTATTTATATTAAAATTTACATAATACATCAATTTACATTCATATTTATATTTAATTATATATAAAAGTACTTGTAATATTATAAAGATAGCTTCAGCTGATGCAGCTATTATAGTAGGCTCATCAGCTATAATTCTACGTATATACAATGCTTCGCAGTATAGGAAATACTTTAATTGGGTTTGCAGAACAAACCATAGCTGAGCAGCAGCACAACTAAAAGGAGAGCGAAGTGGGGCTTTTGCTGCAGACAACCGCTCTTGTCGGTTGTTGAATGCGTCTTCCCAATGTGAGCCATGGCGATCTTCGTGCTCACCTTTGAGGTTGCATCTGTTGTAGTCAACGGCGTAGCATCGCCATTTGCTGTTGTTGTCTCAATGCACGGCGTTGTTGTGGCTGCAGCAATTGTTGTTGCCAATAGATCATAATTTGCAGCAGTTGTCATCTTTGAGTATGTTGCTGTCTCGTCTGTTTTTGTCGTTGTTGCTTCAGCTGCAACTGCAACTGCTGCCGATGTCATATTCTTCCTGTCGGTATTTGTGCTGGCCGTAGTCCTAAGCAGAAGCGTGAAGAGCTCAGCGGGAGATCGCGTTGTGGTCGTGGTAGCCGGAGACTTGGTCCTAAATCTATCGAAAATATTTGTTGTTGGTGCTTTAGTTGTTGTCGTCGTGAAGAAGCCATTGGTTGTGTCTCGATTGAGGTAGGTCTGCACAGAGCTTGTGGAATCCTCCTCCAGGGACTCGTCCTCATCAAACCGTGAGTCCTCGGCTCTCGAGCTGGCCGCCAGCAGCAGGCAGCAGAGCGACAGATGCGACAGATGGATATGCATGGTGCTGAAGCAAATACTTGAAGTACACTGAAGAAATCTTCAGGTATTGGCATCTTTTATAGCCAGAGTTAACCGTTTATTGCTTGCTGCCTAATCACTGCAAAGCAGCCGTCAGTTAGTCACGGCTCTTAGACCCAGAAGCAGCTGGCTGCACATTTCTCGTCCACTTTTAGCCATGTTTTGCATTCCGTTGGCCAAAAACAGAGTAGCGAGAGGGCATGCCCAAGCTGCACATTCACATTTATTTATAAACAACAGTCGCTCAGACTCACACACATTTTTATGGGCCTGCAGCACTTATCAATGCAACTGCCAATCATAACGGTAGGAGCAGGGCGCTGGGAGTAACCGTGGAGGCGTGGCTGAGCCACATATCGTAGGCAGGCGACAGTCACCAGCCACCAGCCACCGCTGGGCATTTGTATGAAAAACATTTCATGCACTCTGCTGACACATGCCGTTTTTTCAATTCATTAACTGTTTTAGTCATAAATTACTGTGCTACAACAGTTAAAAATAAAGCAAACAAACATGTATGTGTGTGTGTGTGTGTGTGTGTGTGCATAGAGAAATATAGCTTTTAGCCATTGTCACTGGTTTGAGCTTTATCGACATAAATTGTTTGCAAAATAAACCTGCTGAGAGATGAATGCAAATATTTGTGGATATTATTTGAAGAGAGCAGCAAAAAAAAAACTAGTTGGAGCTACCGAATATTGATAGAGAAATACATGTAAAAACCTAAAAACAAATATTTTTAATTTAAAAAATAAATAAGTTAAAATAACAAAAGTTATAAAATATTATTTCAAAATATTAAACTGAGATTCAAACAGAATTAGACGACAATAAAAGCTGCTGAAGTAATGCTTTCATATATAGATATTCTATAATAAAGGGCAAACTATTTTTAAATACAATAGTAAAGCGAAATTACTGCCTGAATATGTCTTTATTGTTATATACATTCATTCATTGAATACATTTTATTTGCCCTGTATTTAAAGCAGATAAAGGGACATTGTTTGCTCCATCACCAGAATTTCCCAGTTAAGATAGCACAATAAAGTGAAATTCCCTTGCAGATCCTCAACTATTCCTAGCTTCTCACATTCATTTAACACATATCTAAAACAACATTTAGAATTTCCCTGCATTTGGCTAAAATCTGTGGCAAAGCCTGGGATCACTCAGCAACCGCTGTTGCAATTAAATACGAGCAATTCATATTTTGGCACTTGCTGCAACTAATCCCAAGGAACAACAAACAGCGAACGTATCTCGGCGCACAAATAGATGCAAAGCACACACGAGCACAAATCACAGAGGCGCCTGCAATTGCTCAAATATTGAAAAACAAAAAGCAAAAGTGCGACAACAACAACAACAACAACAACAACAACAGCAGACAGTGGAAAATGTGAAAAACAAATTTATAGTACAACTTACAACGAACATCGTATATTTTATATGCCATGTCGAAAAACATTTCCCCAAGCGTTAAAATGTTGCATACAAAAGGCAGCGGCAAAGGCAACAGCGAGCGTCGCACACATGCAAAATATTTTGACACAGATTAAAAGCGCTGCAACAACAATGCGACTGCAGCAAACAGTGCCTCAAAACACAATACAACGTTGTTCATTTAAATTTAAATGAAAAGCAACCACATTCGTTAGGATAAGCCATAGAGAACATTCTCCGACACTAAACTGGCTGGACCACAGTGAAATCTACCCTCCTCTGCCCCCCTCTCTCTCTCTCTCTCTCTCTCTGCTGCTGCTAGATGGAGCATTGACTCTGACTGGGCGTGGCATAGGGGCCACATATACAAAGTCGCACTGACCTAAATCAAACAAACGCTAATGCCCGATTTTCAGCGCCACAAAATGCTGTGTGGCAGGCAGAACAAGCCGAGCACAGGGCTACCCATAACACCCCAGCTCTCCCCCTCCGTTTGCACAATTCATATTTGTTGCATAAAAATGTGTTCCATTTCAATGCATGCTGCCCCATGCTACATGCCACATCGTTACTGCCAATGCGAAACAAAAGCAGCATCGAGCATCAAGCATCGACATTGCCAGAGGACCAGAAAATTTGTTGCCTCAACGCAAAGTTACAAAATTCCCTCCTCTCGTTTGTCTTTTATTCTGCCTTTGTTTTACACTGCGCAAAAAGTAAAAAACAATTGAAATGTTATTTTAGAGTCTTGTGATAGTTTATCGAACTGCAGACAGCTCATTTTATATGGTGCTCAGCAATACCTTTTCAGCAATACTGTTTAGCTAGGTATTGAGCTATATAAACATATTTTTAGAATACATTAAATATATTTCTTTAAATATTTATCAAAAATATATTGTTTATATCTGTCTAGATAGTAGACAATTTGACAATATATTAAATATATTTTTTATAAGAAATGTGATTAATATATTATAAAATACATCAAATATATATGTCCATAAATAATATATAAAATTTTACTATAAATTATTATTTAATTTTTTTTTTTTTTTTAACTTAAATATATGTATAAAGAAGCCCTCTCCATTCGTTTCCTTCCATTTATTATATATATTCAAGAACATATTTTTATTTAACTTCAATTCATGATCATATTCTATAATCTTTATATTCTATAACATTAGTTGTCTCCACTTGATTTATACCGTAACTGGGCCTGTCGCTTTATTGGCGTCGTGGCGTTAATTTTTACTGCGCTTTGTCGTAGTAATTAGAGTTGGCCATTCAGTTGAGGTCACGTGCTGAGATGAAGTCGAGGTCTTTTGGTTACGTTTTTTCAGCTTTCTCACTCTTCGTCTCGGCTTCATTGTGGTTAGGCGGCTCGATAGAGGTCGCTTACGCCTATAGAACGTGGACCTGCCGTCATCTGGCGCATTTACTGCCTCTAGTTCAGAAGGAGCCGCTACCAATTCTTTCGCTGAATCTTTGACTTTTGTGGAGACATCGTGCGACGGATCCGCAGAGAAAGGACTATCAGTCCTTTCGCCTGAGCCCTGTGTGGCTAGAAGCACCAGTGCCAGTAGCACGGCCGATATCAATATCAACACCCGCTGCATTTGAATGTGAGACTGAAGAACTTCCAGTCGAGGGTAGCGCTTTAATATGATTTTCCCCAGCTTAGAAATATGAGTTTTTAGATAAAGTTGTTGATAAGCAAACACATGTTTTCCAAGTAGTAAAGGCAGTAAAGTGAAGCTTAATTGATTTGCAAATGCAATGCGAAGGCAGCGGATCAGGTAACAAGCGATAGAGAAACAGAGAAAGCTTGAAGTTGTTGTAGTATATCAAATGTGAACAGATTTAAATATATTAAAAATATTTATATGAATATGAAATGCAAATTTAATAATTTAATAATAATAAATATGTTTTAAATATTGATGTATAGAATAAATAGAAATTTTTAAATATTTATATAAAGTAGTAGATATATAATATAAACAAAAATAATATTTTAAAAAAATATATATAAATATAATTTTAAAAATATTTATTTATTTTAAATTAAAATTTAAAATTAATAAATATAATATTTAAAATATATAAAGAAGCCAAAACTAAAGAGAAAAAGACTAACTTCGACTAATTATGAAAACAATATCAGAGCTTTAAAAACATATTACTCCAGCTCTCTTTTCCTCTCTCCCTTTGAGCGCTCTGCAGTTGCAGTCACAGGCAGAAATGTTTTCACTTAGCCAACTCGTAAGCGACTTAAATTTCCTAGCTAACTACCCAATTTTCATTAAACTTTGCCCATTACACTCCAAACTGAATTGCAGCTAAAGCGGCAACCGCTTAATGTAAAGAACACCGAGATAATGTTGATAAGAGAAAGAGACTACAACAACAACAACAAAAGATACGTAGAAGGAAGCGGCATAAAAATTACAAATTAAAAAACGCTTGCAAATAATAATAAAGGCCAAAAGCAGACAAATACACGAGGAACAACAAAAAAAAAAAAGGAGCAGGCAAACAGAGTAGAGAAACAAAAGTTTTTGCCAGGCTAACAAAAGCTAATTAAGCCATGGCACACAGACAAAATAACGGCGAAAAGAAAATGCAATGCCGAGAGGAGCAGAAGACGAAGCTAAAGTAAATTGAAAAGCAGAGAGGAAAACTGCAGCTCAAGGAAGCTGTTAAATAGCTTAAATGGCGTTGAGCGTGTACGACATGTGTTCGCAATGGGCAAGTGGGGGCACTGATGCTCAGTGGCGTGGCAGAGAGCGAGAAAGAGAGAGAGAGAGAGAGAGAGAGGGGGGAGCGGAGAGAGGTGCATCTGCTCAGTGTGTAGCCGTGCCCAAGCCGGCTGGCTGCCAGTCAAACAAATCCATTTTAAACCTTAAGCCTCAAGTAAACAACACGTACACACACACACACTTATGGCTGGCGCCCACTTCAGCTGGTGGGCGTGGCAAGTAGCTGCCATTCTTGGCTGCTTTGGCTGCATTTTGTTTGTGTGCATAACAAGCAGAAGCAGGAAATTGAAATGAAATTGTAATCCTTATTTCTCAAGTGAGCGAAGTGCTTGAAATGGCTGCCTGGCCAGGTTGAGCAGAGCAAAAGAGAGTGGGAGAGAGGGGAGGGGGAGAGGTACTGCCTGTCCTATGCGCACGTATGCATATTTATATATGCATTTCCCTGCATCCAGCATGCATGTGTGTGCGTGTGTTTGTCTTAGGTGTAACAGGACGCCCATGCGGAAATGCAACCGCTAAGCAGACGTTTCCTGACTGACAACAAAACCAACAAAGAGCGCAGAAATCGCGCTCAAAACTGTCGCGTTTTATAGCCAGCTAGATGGCAGCTATGATAATATACATATATACATATAATGTAGTTAGAGCTGGTGAGAAAATATGGAGTGTGCCAAGAATGTTTTAGCTGGTTTTGGAAAGTAAAATAGTAGAGAAATGAGGCAAAGGCAATTAAGATTATAAATATAAAATATATATTTTATAAAAATATATATTTATATTTAATCAATAATAATAATAATAATAATAATAAAGAGTTAAATATTTGAAAAACAATTAATTAATAATAATTATAATAAATACTTAACTATACTTATCATAATAATATTTAACAAAAAAGATAAATATTAATATTATAATTTTATAAAAATTAATAATACAAATAAAATATAATACAATACTTTTTTCATTAATGATAAACAAATTTGCATAATAAATACTAAAAATAATAATACTATTTGTGTAGTAATTTATAATTGAAATAAAATGTATAATATAATAAATAATAAATAATAAATATAAAATAATATATATATATATATATATATATATATATATAAATTAATAATAATTATAATAAATACTTAACTATACTTATCATAATAATATTTAAAAAAAGATAAATATTAATATTATATTTTTATAATAATTAATCATTAAAATAAAATATAATACAATACTTTTTTCAATAATGATAAACAAATTTGCATAATAAATACTAAAAATAATAATACTATTTGTATAGTAATTTATAATTGAAATAAAATGTATAATATAATAAATAATATAATAAATAATAAATAATAAATATATTTTTGTTATGTATTATCTCTTGCCTTTTCTTGTAATTTTATTATGCCTCAATTTATTAGTTAAACTCTTTCCTTCAATACGCATTCCCCTAAGGTCCAGTTTGCCCTGCCTCGACTGCTCAACCCTCTCACATTACTCATACGCCTAGTTGTGCCTGTCACACATGCCTCACGCTGCGCTGTCGCCAAGCAACGCTCGTCAGTCGCATTAGCCACGGCGTGGCGTCCAATCAAATGGCTTTTAATCGAACGTGTCATTAAACTTTTCATCAATTTGTGACGCACACGAGCAAAGCGTAAAATGCCATTGACAAGTTTTTGTTTTATGTTTTTTTTTTATTTGTCTCATCTTGCCTTTCGGACATAAAACTTTTTGCCACCCACACACTCTCACACACACTCAGCCACGTTTATAAACAATTTAAGCCGTACATGTGTTGTTTTTGCAACACAAGACAAACAGAGGGAGAGAGAGAGAGAGAGAGAGAGAGCGGGTTCAGTCAGGCCCGCTTAACTGTTTTGTGCAGCCAAAACGTGTTTATGTCTGTTCATTGTCACATTTACTTGTAAACTTTTCTGCTTTTCCTTTTCCCTTTAACCCCAGCAGCCCGGCCCGGCTAAGAAACTGCTGCCAGTGCCACTGCCACTGCCACTTTGGGTCGAGCCCAGAGTGCGCTCCTTAGACATGTCAGCAGCACAGCAGACACTTGCAGTCTGCACCAGAGCCGAACGGCAAAAGAAGAGAAAAAATTACAGCAAAATTGAATGCCCCAAAGAGGCGGGAAGCAAAACGGAAGCAAATAAGCACAGCATAGACGACGATTAAAAGTGCAGACATCGCTGCGACATAAACAAGGCACAAAGTAGTAGAAAAAAACCAATACACACACACACTCACACACATACGCACACTCACACACAGCAGCTTCAACTAAAACAAAAGTTGCCACAGTCTCAGCATCAGCCAAAGGAATTTTCTCCTTCTTGACGTTGTCGTCGTTAACTTTGCGCCAAAAACTGCGAAGGCACTCAGACACAGATACACAGATAGAAATACTAACACACAGCCAAAGAAGCTGCAGCTCGCAGCGTATATGTTGCGCTCCTGTCAATACTCAGTTGGGCACCAAGAAAAATAGTGCAAAGAAATTTATAAAGAATACTTGAGTGTATTTTAGTGAAGCTTAAGAAGTTGTCAAGCTTCACATATTTTTTATAAATTTTTTGTTTTATATATTTATATATTTAATAATTGATATGCAGATAGATTTAAATATATTTAAATATATATGAAAATAAATCTTTGGAGTAAATAATAAATAAATAAATTAACAAATAAATACAAAGTTAAAAATAAATAAAATTTTAAGAATAATTATAATATATAAAAATAAATATTGAATAAAAATAAATAAATAATAAGTAAATAAAATTGTTTTAAAATTTAATAAAAATGCAGACATGAATAACAAATATATGAAAAAATTTAAAAATATATTAAATTAAATAAAAAATGAATATAAATAAAAATAACAAATAAATAACTACAAAATAAATATATAAAAAAATATATAAAATTATTGCACATATTCTTCTTCCCAAGCATATAAAATTGGCTGATGAATGAATTTCTGGATAGGGCATTTCTCTATATATTTATTTATTATTAAAAACGTTTGGCCGCACAATAGAGGCCCGTTTTGGGCAGCTGTCAGCTGTGGAGTGCAGTTTCCACACGGCCACAGCATGTGTCTGCAGCCTGGCCGTTTTGCTTATGCATAATACAATTTAGCTGCAGTTGCTGTTGGCTGCTGCTTGCTGCTTGCTGCCTGCTGGCTGCTGCGGGCGCTGCCAACTGGTCTTGCAGTGAGTCAGTCTGCTCTCTCGCTAATACAATTTGTGGCAAGTTTTCAGCGCTGTTGCTTGCGTCTTGGCGCCTGCGGGCTAAGCAAGTCAACTGCAGGATTTGGCACAGAGTCAGTCGGTTGGCTTTTAGCTCGAGCTGCTGCTTGTTCTTGTTCATCAATTTATTTAAATTTCAGTGCAAGCCACGAGGACTTGACAGCTGGCTGTCAGACGCTACGCTGGCCACCGCAAGAAACTTTAGCTAGAGCTCACCACCGCCCACGCCCACGCCCCAGCCCGACGCTCGACGCTCGACTTTGCTAACAAAATTACGCTCGTCGAGCGGCTTTGGCAAAAGTTACGAATGCTGTTCGAAGCATGAGAGAAGCACTTTCCACTTTTCACTATTAAATCATATTTTCAGCATTTGCTGTTGTTGCTGCTGCTGCTCCTGCTGCTGTTGACTTCATATGCCAACTGTGAGTGCGGCTCTGAGTCTGACTTTTATGCCGTCTGCATCAGCTACACCCCCATGCGCACATAATTTCTACTTATGTACTTTGCTCCTGCTGCTCCTGTTTGCCATATAAAATGTATTTTATAGTTTTACAAAAGAAGAAAAAAGAAATGGGGAGAGAGAGAGAGAGAGAGAGAAACTTGTAAGAGCATTATGCTCAAAGTTTCAATGTGCATTTCAATTACACTTTGGCGCAGCGCATGGCAAAGACCCAAACAAAGTGCCAACAAAATAAGAGATAAAAACTATAGAAAGATTATGCAATGCCCAGGCAAGCAGCATATTCATATCGAACTAATATTCCCCGAAGTTAGGGTATCTGCAGCTCTGCTTACATTGCACATTGTTAGTGGCTCTAATTGAAGTCCAGCTGAATGTGGAGCACTCATACGCCACGTTGTACGCAGCCATCAGCTGCCAGCCGGCTGCATTTATCCCCTTTAGTCAGTTGCTAATAAACAAGCAAGCCAGCACATAAATGCCTGACGTCTTACTAACAGCTACACGGCATGCTCTTGATGACAGAGACAGTATAAAACAGACAGACAGACAGACAGAGAGAGAGAGAGAGGGAGAGAGAGGGTAAGAGATGGGCATTCGTCATGTCTCAGCTGCAATGAAACACATCTCGCTCGGGCTGCCTTTGTCAGTGGCACAACTAATAGGTATGACAGTAAAATGCGCTTAAGGTGAGCTTTAAGCTGGCTGGAGAGCTAGCGTAAGTTATGCCTTAAGCATGCAAATAGAGAAGTAGAGAAAAAAGAAGTAGAAGTAGAGCAAAGATAAACTAAAGAACGAGAGAACTGAAGAAAGAGAATTGTTAAATGGATTGAAGGCATTCCGGATCAGCGGATGAGCAGAGAAGTAAATATATGCAAATTTCTCTGTCTTAAATAGCTACTCAAGCATAATCAAGAGGTTGCTAATAAAACTAATGAAACATCTTCATCAAGAACAAAAGTCTTCTTCTAATTTAGTCTAACTACGCTATATATATTTCTTCTCGCTCAACTCCTAATCGAAGTACCTAAAAACTTTGTTAATCCAATCGCTATGCAGTTGCCAGCATCTGGCAGCCACAATTGGCTGTCATCATTATCAAAGTGTTTGGCCTGTCGCCCTTTGCTGTCCTAATGCTGCCCTCTGTCAACGTCTTTTGGCCCGAGTTGCCAGCTACTCTTTTTTCTGCCGGCTCAGGCGCCAAGTGCGACTTTTATTTATGGCCTCAGACGTTGGCGACTGCTGTACGTGTTAAACCCTTTTAGCTGTCTTTTTTTCTCCCAGTTTATCTGCGAAGACAACAGCAATTGCTCCTTGACTTTGCTGGACGGACCTGGGCATGTCAACAGGCGGCCACAACGCAGCCAACAATCCTGGCAGTTGTCCTTGCCCACGTTTTGTTTTTTTATCTTTTAATGGAATTTTAAAATCAAATAATTGGTTTTGTTAAGCGAAAGAGAGAGAGAGAGAGAGAGAGAGAGAGAGAGAGAGAGAGAGAAGGCTGCTGCAGGTGAGCTAAGGCCTTAGACTTAGTTCGCTCAACTTATCGCCCTATTGCTGTTTATTGCAGTGAAAAGGATACGTGATCTGCTTGTTAGCTACGGCTCTATCCGCTTACATGGCATGGGCCTCTCTCTTTGATAGATGAAGATACGTTTTGTTTTTTCTTCTTTTTGGTCTGCACATACATATATTTATTACTTAGAAAACTAAAAGTTTAAATACATTTTCGTTTGGAGGCATTCTCGATTAAATACGCTTTAGATATGCATGCGTTTGCTTGGCTTTACTTCTTCTCGGTTGGCTTGGCGGTCTTTGCATCGGTGGCAGGTGCAGCTCCAGCTGCAGCTGTTGTGCTGGTCACGCCGGCCTCTGTGGTGGTGCCGTTGCCTGCGTTGCTGGCAGCGGTGGTGGTGGTGGTGGTGGCTGCCACCTCGGCACTATTCTTGGCAGCCGCGGCAGCCGCTGGGGCTGCAGGAGCCGCCGGAGCTGCCGGAGCTGCAGCAGCGGCTGGCTTAGCTGCCTCAGCGGGCTGTGTTTTCTCAGCAGACTTGGCCGTGGTCGTTGGCACTGGCGTGGTCACCGTCTTCGAGGTGGTCGCGGCACCGGTGTGGTTCAGTGTGGCAGCTCCCTTGGTGTTCGTGCCCGTGGTCCAGTGCACCACCTCGCCCAACTTGCTGCCAGCCTGGTGCTGGCTGTGATCGGCAAACACCACAGCAATCACGGCAATGTAGACGAACAGGCAGAAGGTTTTCATGTTGGCAAATTGTATTTGGGTTTCTCTCCTGCTACTAGAACTTCTCTAAGGCGCTGATTGAACTGCACTGTTCAAACTGACGCTCGGCGAGCCTTATATACCCAGCCGAGACTGTACTCCACAGCTGTTTTACAGCTAATTGGGCTCGCACCACAGTCAGGTACAGTCACGCATGGCAATGCTAGTCACAGCTCTCTGTTGACTTTGCATATTCTGACTAAATGAATCTGGGCAAAAACTAAACAGCATTCAAAACTCTATTGACTACGCAAATATTTGTGTTTTCTTTGAACGAGCTGCATGTGCGCCTCCATTTCATATTCGAGTGAGATTCCCATGAATACAATGCAATAATTATAAATACCCAGAGCTAAATCAGTCAGAACTATTGAGAGAAATATATAATGGAACACATGATACTCTAGAAAAATTAGGATTGAGGAAAATGAGATAAGAAATGCAGGAAAATGGGTAAGGCTTAAGTGGAGCTGAGGCCTTTACTAGCTATAAACTAATTAAATCTGAGATAAAATATATTTAATTTATTTATATTTATTTTTCATATATTTTAATACTTTATATTAAATGAATTTATATTTATATAATTTATAGTCAATTTAAAAATATTTATTTAAATTTAATTTAATAGAATTCTGAATTAATATATTTTATATTAATTCATCGCTTATAAATTCATATCAAATTAATTAATATTAAAATAATTTATATCAGACTAACTTATACAAAATTAATCTACATAAATCTTAAATAAAATATATTATTTTAATTTATAATAAATGAAATTAAATTAAACTAACTCAGAAATTATTATTTACTTAAATTTAATTTGAATGAATTAATATTAAATTAGTATATACCAAATTGATGTATAATTCAAAATTCCTTAGCTAGATACTGGCACATCTGAGAGCACAAAGCTCAGCTTCAAAATAACTTCAAAGCGCAGGAATTTCAGCTCTCTGCATGCCCGCATTGTCACACATATTCCCAGATAATGTTCAATGTGTATCAAAATCTTTGAAAACTTTGCTCCAATTTGCCTCCTTCGTAGCGCCGCTGCCCCCCTCGTCCAGCTTCTGTGCAGCAACAAGCAACTTGACCTGTATTTTGTGAGCACTTGAGAGCAGTTGCAACTGCGTCAACAATATTTGCATTTCTCTAGGTAAATGGAACACAATGCGTCAGCGAACAACATCTGCATTTGTGTGCGTGCATACATAAATCAGCAATGCATATGTGTACATATATATACATATATATCTGTATGCACATACATCATTCATATTTATATACTTATGGAGGCAAAAAGAAAGCAATTTGAATGGAAAACGAGGCGAGCAAACAATTTGCCCCGCGGCGTTGAAACGTTGCAAACGACTTACGCAAATGAAAGCTGCATCTGTGTGAGTGAGTCTCTCTCTCTCTCTCTGTATGTGTGTGTGTATGTGTGTGGTAGGTGGTAAGCCATAACAACGACACAGTTGCTAAAGAGTACACGCAACAACAAAGCGCCTGGCAGCCTCCAAAAGTCGTTCAAGTCCAAGCCCCCCAAGCGAAGAGAGAACCAAAGTCCAAAGTCCCTTTAAGAGTTGCTGCTACTTCAACTTGCAAGTGCGTCAATATGGCACAGTCTTTTTATGTGTGTGTGTGTTTGACAATGTCAGTCGTGCGTGGTGGCAGCACGAAAATCTTTTACACCAGCTCTGCTGGCCTCCAGCACCGCCCCGGCCAGCGCTATATTTGCCAATTCACGTTATAAACTTGTTTTCAATTTCAAATTCAAATGCTGTCCTTGCAAGTTTGCGCCTGGAACCAACCAGCATCCAGCTTGCACTCTCGGATACAAAACACATGCAGGACATGCAGGACACAGCCGAGCGCTTGGCAACATTTGTAATCAAGACACATGCACTTCAGCGAGAGAGCAGCAGCAAAGCCTTTAACAAAAGTCACTGCAAAACTTTTTTTCCTCTTTATATATGTATGCTGCATGAAATTTCTTAAGTAACATCAGCCACCCCCCCCCTGACCCTCCCCCAACTCAGCCACCCCATCTTATGATGCTTGAACGTGTTCTAGTAAATTGCATGAGTTTTTTGCACACTTTTTGATCGTTTCATTTTGCTCGTGCGTACGCCGTTGGGATTTTCACTTTTTCTTTCCTTTCCTCCGCAACTTTCGCAAAATGGAAAAACTTTCATAATAACCAGCCATTTGGTTATTAGAAACGAATGACTAAATCTTAGCCGCCTCTAGACGAGCTATTTGTAATTTGTAGAAATTGTTGGCCCGCTCTAAAAGGCTTTTTATATCTGATTTTGAATTTTCATTCTCCTCGTTCTTTTTCTTTTTTTCTGCTAAGCTTTTATTATCATTTTATGCCTTTAGATTTTATAATGAAAACTTTCCTGAGCATTTAGTTCAAGTTGCAAATAGAAGCAGATTTTAAAAAGATTTAGTGCAAAAGTTGAAACTGTAAAGCGTGAAAAGATATATGAAACGAAATTTAAAACCTATTCAAAGTGAACTTAAACAATTTGTCGACTTTTTTGGTGAGAAAGATAGAAAAGAAGAATTTAAATGAAATTTTTAAATGAATATGAAATTCGCAAGAAAATATATATATAAATAAATAATAAAATATTAAAAAATATAGTATTTAAATAAATAAATATTTAAATAAAAATATTTTTAAAAAAATATTAAAATTTAGTGATAAGTTATTATTATACATGTTAAATTATATAATAAAAAAAATCAAATAAATGTATAAACTATATTACATATATAAAAAAAATTATGAATAAATATTTCTACATTTTCTACGTACATTTTATTATTTTTTTTTAATTTATTTTATTTTATTTTTATTTAATATTATTCTAAAATAAATTCATGAAATATATATATAAATATATAAGCATCAAATAAATAATATTTATTTGAGTGCATCTAAATTTATTAATAAATATTTATATAGTCTACAAGCAAAATAAATATGAACTGATTGCAGAAATACTTTTTATTTACATGACACAATAATTTGCCACTAAAAAAAACAAATCAGAAACGACGCACATAGAAATTTTTAGTAAATTGGCCATTTGCTTACACATTTAAAAACAAATTTATTTTATGGCAAAAATTATTATTTTGCATATTTGAGGCAAATAGTAGGAGACAGGCAAGGTTTCCATTCGATTGCAGGCGAGTCCTGTGTCCAACCGACCAAAAGCGCCTTTCAATGGCCAATGCGAACAACATGCGAAAGCTGGTCAAATAAAAAGGCAGCCTTACGAGCTGTAAAAGAAATGAATTTCCCTTGAAATTTTGCAATTGAAGCCAGGTGAATTGAGTGTAACTAATGCTAAAGACTTGCAAGAAATCTGACTTAAATTTTGCATGCAAATGTGTGTGGTTGTATGGGTGGGTGTAGCTTGTGTATTGAGCATAAATTAAATTTGTTTTAGCAAAAGAATCTGTGCTTTAAGTGTGTGTTTAAGCTGTCGCCAGCCAAGACATCGTGTAGCTACGCCCATGAGCCTGTGAAAAAATACTCGAAGGCTTGCTGGCTCATGCCTCAACCCCGAGCAGCCACTTTGCATGACGCACACAAAACACGAGCAATTTTAGCAACAATGTTCTTGTCTTTTTCGGTAGCTACAGCATTCCACGACTCACACACACGAGCCAAGGCGCACCCGCAGGGCCACCTCAAAGACATTGCTTGGGAACTGTTACGCATACTTTGAGTAGTCTCTCGTGTCACTCTTTCTCTCTCTCTGTCTCTCTATTATGAAGCTCTTGCATCTTTGGGCTGCTTTATCTTAGCCAACAAACAGGAGTGGCCAGCCAGCAGTTGCTGCTGGTAATTGAGCAGTTATTGCAGCTAAAATCTGTAAAATTTCCTGATAATATGCTGCCAAAAATATTCTGCCACCTATTGCTGCTCTTTGGCATGTTGCTGCCGAACGATTTTGAATATTTGCGGTATTTGCTGGGCTCGAATGCCGCCAGCTGTGCTAGCTGCTAACTGGTCCCACTTTTTCGGCCAATCGACATTGTTTCGGGCATTTTTGACATTGCGTATACGCCGAGTGAGCCGACAGCTTATTAGCTCAGCATTTAGCCTGGGCCTGTACTCTGACAATTTATTTAGTTTAAATAAGTTTTCCGATTTGTAGTTTACATACTTCAGTTCTTGCTCTATAATCCACTCTAGCCACATGTAAGCCCGCTTTCCGCTTCCATTTGCCACAGCAAATTCACTTAAGCTGCAGCCAAATGCCTTCAATTATGCTTGCAACATGCTGCACGAACATGACTAATCATGTTGTGGCCCCCTTTCAAGCCTTCTGCTGCTGCCGACAGGCGGCATGTGGCTTAGAACTTAATTTCCTGTTTACAGTCATAACCAGCCACTGGCTCGGCTGAGCTGGGCCCCAGCAGTCAGACACAGATACGCACGCAATGCACCTACAACAGCCAGTTGAAAGGTAAAAGAAAAAAAAAAAAAGAAAGCAGAGTAAATATAGAAAGAAGTCAACGGAAAGTCACTTAATTAAATGTTGCTCATACGGCACGTGGTACGAGCCCCAGGGAACAGAGTCGCCAGCTTGTTGCGCCAGCAAAGCCTTTCACTGACTTTAAGCCTTTGCAGCAGAAGCTGCTGTGGCCAATGCAAATACGCAGCAGCAACACCTCCACAAAAGGGCCAGGCCAAGCCCAGCCAGACATCCGGGCAACTCTCGCTTCCTGTGCCCGGACTCAATCTCAATCTCAGTTGCCAGCTGAAGTCTTTGCCGTCTTTGCCAGCACAAAATCCTCTAATTAAATGTAAATTACAAAATGTTTCAATGCCAAGTGGCAAGAAGCAAGTAGCAAGTAGCAAGTAGCAAGTGGCAAACGGCAAGTGGCAAGTGGCAAGTTGCAAGTAGCATTGTCATTGCAGCAGACACGTCAGCTGAAATTGTAATTTTCATGCTTATTACAATATTTATGCGCGCTAAGCAGCTGGGGACAAGTCCTGCAACTTGACTTTGGGGCAACGCGTTTCTCGCTTTGTGTCATTTGACTTTTCTCTCTCTCGCTCTCGCTCTCTCGCTCCCTCTCGAATTGTTTTCTTATCATTAGCGCTGATGAAATGTAAGCCAGAGCGCAGCAACTGACGTCGAAAGTTTCGCCCTTGCTGCGTAATGGCTGCCATTTCCGCTTTAGATGACACGACATGACACGCGCGCAGCAAACTTAAAGCCAAAGCCAAAGCCAAAGCCAAATCCAAAGCCAATGCCAAGTGCCCGCGTTGCCAACCGAGCAGCTGCCACGTCCCCAGCCTCGCCCCCGCCCAATCCCTTCTCTCCCTCCCTCTCTCTCAATCTCGTCGCGCGTCTCCAGAGCTTAGGTAAATGCAAATCCTTTTGCTCAGCGCTCGAGTCTTGCTAAATTGAGACATTTGCATTAAGTTTCAAAAAGGACAAAAAAAAACCTAAAATGCAGCCAAATTGAAGCTGAGTTTAAAGTGGATTTTTGCATATTTTATTTTGGTTTTTATATTAATTAAATATTTTTAAATATAAATATATAAATGTGGAGTTGAAAGTTAGCTTTATATTAATTTAATAAAATAATAATAAATAATAATCAATATTTACAAAAATATTTTAATAAAATTATATAAAAAATAATTATAAAAATATTCCAAAAAAGATATTAATAAAAAATATATAAATACAAGTTTTGAACTATAACTTGGCTCTATAAATATTAAATTCAACAAAAATATAAAACAAAGCTAAATAAATATAGTTTAATAAATGGCTTTACACTTCTTAAATTTTAACTATTCACCTAAATCTGCTAGACTCTCAACCCCACTCTCATCGCCAATCTCAACCCTAGATAAATCCAAGCCAAAACTATTTTCATTTGAGGCCCAATCGAACGCGCAGCCATTCAAATGGTGTCATTAAAAAGGCGGCAATAAAAGCTATACAAAATGGTAGCTAAAAACTAAAGAGGATATGAGACTCTGGCAGGGGATGGAGTGAGAGAGAGAGAGAGAGAAAGGTAAAGCCAACTGGTAGCTGGCTGCGTGCAAGCCGCACACATAATAAAGTTAACGCTCAAAGGACGTGTGGGCGTGACAGCGATAAAAGGAGCTCTTACCTAGACCAGTGCCAGACCGAGACCAAAGCCTGCGGTTTAGCAATTGCTGCAGAATTTGACAGTTTCCAAAAATTTTCGCAATTAGATGCGAAGAGCGACAATTTCGAATGACAGTCAAAAAGCCAGAGCTAGAGAGTGAGAGAGAGGTGGGAGAGGGAGGAGGGTGTCTGACTGTGTGTGTGTGTGTGTGTTGGTTAACAGATTGTCGTTGGCAACAAAACTCTTAACGTTGGCTCGTCAAGTCACAGATTCTGTTTCTATTTCAGCTGCAGTTGCCCTGGCGGGGGCGAGCTCCATTTGATGCCAGTTTTTAGCGCCTACAGATTTTTATTGCTTCTGACATTTACACAGCATTTGATGTTTATTGATGGCTACGTGTGTGAGTGTGTGTGTGTGTGGGTGTCGGTTAAGCGGTTGTGCGGCACAAAATGGCAGCCGCTTCATTGACACGTTGCCCATTGTTTGCCGCCGTCACACGTGGCGTATGCGCAGCATGAATTTGCGTATGTTAATGATTCGCACAGCAGCCGAGACGGAAAAGTTTGCTTTTAGTGCCCTCTAAATGAAATAGTTTAGAGCCCAGCCATAAATGAGGCGGTTAGCGAGTCTCTGTGTGTGTGTTTATGGCCTATTAATATTCAATTGTGAATGAAAATTTGTGGCACAGATGCGTCCCTGGGGTGCACTTTAAGCCGTGCCGAGTGCTGAAATCAACTTGGAAGCCAAATTGACTGTGGTTAGGCGAAAGTTTGAGAAAATGGGCAGGCCGGGAAAGGCTTAAACTTGATGTAGATAGATAAGAAATGAATGTGCAAATGGGAAAACTTTAATTGGCAGATAAGTTTTGGAGTAAGGTATATAAAAGGAGAGAATTTTATGAGCTCCTTTAATTTATACTATATAATAATGAATTCTTTTTATAAAGTTAATTAAATTATATAATTTTTTATTTAAAAATTATATAATATATATTTTTTGTACTTACAAAAATTAAGATAAAAATATATGTAGTTCTTATATTTTAAAATAAGAACTAATTATATATTAAATATTTTTTAAATTAAAAAAAAAAGAGTTACATTACCTAATAAATATTTTTTATATTTAAAAATATTAAATTATATAATAAATATTTTTATATTTATTTTAAAATATAAATTAAGTTAAAAAAATATTTGTTATATTTAAAAAAATTTAATAGTATAATAAATATTTTCAATGTTTTCCCTGGATTATTTATCTGCATTGGCCACACCTTTCGCCTGCCGCCAACTCAATTTGCCTTTGCATTTAATATCAATTCAGTTTGTACGCCCCTTTCCCATTGTCTCGAGCACTTGGCCTGTGCACTTGGCTATAACAATTGACCGCTAAGCGGCCCAGCTGGAATCTCGACGAGAGTCAAGCGGTTGCTAAGCCATTGCTCGGCCAAGCGAGCACTATAAAAGCGGAATACGCGCCCAGCGACGCCCAAGCACTCAACTGCAATTGCGACTATTAAGGCAGAGCAGAGCTGAAAGAAACTGGCTGTGTGGCAGGACGAAAAACGATATTGTCCTGGCTGGCGGAGCGTTAAGTGCGAAACCGCGAGACACGTGCGAGTGCTCGATTATTGAGCTAGGGCCGGGGCTAGGGCCAGGCTTCAAGTTGCAACACAAACATAAACAGAGCTGAGCACAAAATTCCGGTGAAAATTAAGCAAAAATTGACAGAAAGCGAGAGAAAAAACGTCGGAAAACAGAAAGGAAAATCGCCAACAAAGCACAAAACAAAACTCAAACAATCGCCAGGGCGCATGGGTGTAAGAAATTGAAAAGAAACCAACACTTGCACATAACACTTACAGTTAACAAGAAGTGTTTCACACACACACACACTCACACGTAGAGTTATCGCCACCAATACTAAGATAACCACAACAATTGCCTGGGCAACCATTTGGTGTGTGCCATTGACAGATTCCCCACTTTGATTTTGACTGGCGAAAATTTTGGCGCCTTTTATGTGGCACTATTTGTACGCTTGAAGTGTCGAGCGCGAAGCACAGCTAAGTGAAGCTCTGATTAAAATGTGGCCATTGGCATAGAGGCTTGCCTTTGGCTGCTTAAGCTCTAAGGTATTAAAGTCTAAAATATATATACATGGATATCCTATGTATCAATCTAGATACATCTAAATATATATTAAATTAACGTTATTAACTATATTGATAATTGTATTAAGCATATTTTAAATTCAATTTTTGGCATTTGCAAATCTTTATCAATTTTTGTTATCTGCAAAGTTTTCTACAATATTTTAGCTTGAATTTGTTTCTATTTTCAAGCTTCATTCAGACTTGACTACAACTACAGCAACTTCTTTCCGTTTTCAATTAGTTCACGCTCTAAAAGATAGTTGGATAGATCTAGATCGACTTTGTCGAAATTCCTTGGTAAGCTGTCGCCTTAGCTAGTTCGTCAATCATTGCACAATGCTTCCACAGACCTTCTCTCTCTCTCTCTCTCTCTCTCTCTTCCACACCCACCCACTCAGTCCACTTTAGACTTAGATGGCGCCAACGGGCAAAAGGAAAAAAATTAAATGCTTTTGTCCAAGTTTTCATCGTTCTTTTCCCTCTTTTCTTTTGCTGCCGCTGCTGCTGCTGTCATTTGCCAAAAATTCGTTTCTTTTGCTTTGCTTCGGCTGCTTGTTCTCGGCTCGTCTCACAAGTGTCGCCAGCCACTCGAAACTTGTGTAAACAAGGCAACAATTTAAAAAGCAATAATTGAAAACCTTTATGGCATGCCGAATAAAAGTTTTGTCAGCTGTGCCGCTGCCACGCCTCCAGCCACCCGCCATCTCCGCCTACGACGACTTGTTTAATAAAGTTTAAGAGAAATCTCTACATGCTCTACTTCTTCTCCTATATATATATATATATATAACATATATATGGATTTGCTTTTGCCCTGCTCGCTAAGCAGATTAAATTGGCAAATTGGCCATGTGCCACGCCCACATTGCGGCCACATGGCAAAGGCAGCTGCTAAGCTTAAACACGCGTGCAGCGAAAACAGTCGGAAAACTTTTACCACCGTCGCCACAGCCACGCCCACACCGACTTTTGTTTTACTTGTCGCCGTATGCAATGGGCCCCAAAGCACCATGAATCGATTTCGTTAGCCAGAAACTTCACGGTGGTACGCGCGCAGGCCGACAGGTGGCGGCAACGTGCAGGCAGGCCCTTCGTATAGTTCGTCTAGGCGTTACCAGTCAAATTTTCGCATGTGCGCACCAAATTAGATAGCATTCAAAAGCAATAAAAATGAAACTTTGAGCAATTGGTAAGCAGCAGCAGCAGCAGAGAAAAAAAAACTAAAGTGTGGGCGGGAGCTGGAGTCAATGTGGACAAAGCAGTCAGTGCCAGTTGCCCTCAAGCTATTATATACGGAAGCATTTACGTGTGGGTTTTGTTAGCCTGAAGTCTTCAATTCGGTAGGAGCTTACATAAAAATAGCCAAGCAGCAGCCAATTACCGCCAAAATAGTAGCTATAGTAGCAGTGATGGCACCAGAGCCTCTGCTTAAAGCTGACAAAAGGCCAAAAGAAATATAGATTCTGATTGGAATTTATAAACAAAATAAAAAGGTATAAATAAACAATATTTAAAAATGAATTTACTAGATTAAAATAGAATAAGTTTTTTATTTTCTTTATCTATCTTTTTCTATCTAGCTAGGATATAGTTTTCCTATATTTCTACAATTTCTCCATCAACTCTCTCCGCAGCAACTCCCTTGACAAATCCCATATGCCCTCGCCCCCACCTCTTACTAGATATTTTGACAGCTTTACTAGCTCATGCACACGCACTGTCGCTATGCATAGGGCACAGTCAGATCCAATCTACAGCCTACAAAGTAGAAAAAAACGAGATACAATAAGAAAAGCATTTGTAAAGCGCAGAAAAAGGGAATCCAATAAAGTTTATTGCCTCGTTGCACAACTATCGTAGTTTAGCTTTAACAAAAAAAGGATTTCCGCTCGTTTTTCGTGTTGTTGTTGTTGTTGTTGTTGTTGTTGTTGTTGTTGTTATTGCAGCTGCCTCGACTTTATTTGAATTTGTCTAACGAGCGCTTAAATAGCCTTGAGCGCTAGGCAGCAGTCAGTCAATTTTTCAAAGAAAAAAAACATACGCGGGGCGTGGCCGCTGGCCATGTTTCTTCACTGCCTGTCTGTCTGTCTGTGTGTGTGTGTGTGTGTGTGTTGCCGGATGTGGCTCAAAGTCATATCCTGTGTAAGCCAGCGTCCGCTTTGGCTGCACATTTGCGCCTCGTTTTTAGGTGCTTTCCCACTCTGCTCTGCTCTGCTCCCCTCCCCTCTCCGATCCTTATCGATATACACTATAAAACAGAAGCGCGCCCAATTCCTAAATTCATCAAACCCCAAAACTTTACGTTTCGCTTCAAGTCTTTGCCAAACTTTTGAAGGTTACCAGCTCAGGCAGACTGTAAGCATGTGAGACCTTGAAAGCTGCGCTACTCCAGCTAACTCTCCAGATTTTATCAGGAAAGCCTTTATGTGCCCTAATGAACACATGTTCCACCAGCCCAATCACCCTCCCTAAATCTAAATATAAAAAACTATGTTTTCATTAAATTAGCCTTAAGTTCAGCATAAATCCTTTTGCCACATTAATCAAACAGTTTTATCAAATGCTTTCAATCATGGAACGTATTAAACTGAACCAGGAAAAATTATACAGCCACGTTGCGATGCAATCAGTCCCGGGCAGCAAAAAAGAAAGAAAAATGGCTGAAAGTGCAACAATATTAAACAAGCGGCTGCGGCGACATTTCAAAACAAAATTTTTAATGTGTTGAACAACAATTAAAATGATTTTTACACAAGAAAATGATTAAATTTAAATGGTCAGCAAACACGAACTCGATGCCTGCAGCTCATTGTTGAACTAAGCTAAATTATATATACAAACATATATAGTATAGAGTTCATATACATATATATGTATAAGTGGAAACTGAAATTGAATATGCTGCAAGCACACGAGAGAGCTGAGCGCTCTGCGCTGTGTGTTGGGTGGGGTTGAAGAGGTGCGCCTGAAAGTATGCTTTAAATTAAAAACATGCCGCAAAATGAGGCAGTCACACGCACGCTTTTCATATAAATGAACTTTTTAATATGAGCCAACGAGTAGAAAGTGCGTTCACACACACACACTCACTAATAAACACACATGCAGTTTGTTGGTCACATTGTTTGCGGTCAAGCCAAGAGCCAAGCCAAACCTGACCAAAGCGGCCGGATTGCCAAAAATGCCAAGCTCTGTGCCAGCAGTGGAGCATGAAAGCATATCTGAGCTACGGCTATATAAATATTGATCGTTTCTAAATACCCTGTAAAGCAATATAGAATAAAGAGAAACATATTAATCAAAAATGATCAAATTTTAAAAAAATTAAATGAAATATATATAAATAAAATAAAACAAAATAAAATAATATAAAATAAAAAAAAAAATAAAATCAAGTCAAGTAAATAAAATAAAGTAAAATAAATAAAAAGGAAATGCAATAATGAAAATATAAATGCCAGAGGCAATCAAGAAAATCCAGAAGTAAACGAAATAATAAAGAAATATAGAAAAGTGTACAAAAAATAAATAGAAATAAATTAAATAAACAAAAATTAAATAAATATTATAATTTCACATGTAGTTTTAAAATCATTTAATATTATTTAATTATCGTAAATTTATATATAGTAAAATTAATATTTATTTTATATTTTATTTATTTTATATATAATTTATTTTTATTTATGTCTATTTTTTCATTTCCTTTATTATTAAATATTTTATTCATTTATATTTTATTTATAATTATTTATTTAATTTTATTATTATCTATTTTATTTATATGTAATATATTTTTTTAAGACATTTTATTATATTTTATTATATTTTTTCTATTTATTTATTTTTTAAATATTTTCATAATTTGTTAATTTAACAACTGAGTACCTGGTAGTTCAGCTCAACGTTGACCTTCTCTTGCACAAAGGCCAAGGCTATTCCATGCTAAACAAAACAAAATCCGAATTTATAATATCAATAACAATATGCCCAAAGTTGCGCTAAGCCTTGCGGTTTGGACAGCATATTTCCAATTTATATTTTTATTATTTTTTCCCAGCGTTTTTTTTTTTTTCAATTTCGTCAAAATTCAAGTGCAGACTCTACATGCACAGCGAACGGTCAATTGGTTGGCTCATAGCTTAGCTAGCTTTATTATATGGCCTACAACAGAGCTTCACACTCATGTGTGTGTGTGTGTGAGTACGTGAAATTAATTTGTGATGTCCGTTTTGGCTGCTGCTGCTGCTGCCGCTTGATTGCGGTCATAAAGCTCCGTCTACGGCTCCGGCTCTGGCTGCTGCTGCTGCTGCTGTTGGTGTTGCTGCAACAAGCCCCAAAAAGTATGCTACAAATTGCCTTAATTCCCCAACGCAAATAAGTTATTCCGTTTATTTGGTGTGTCGTTGTCGACGCTTAGCGCTCAACGCTTTCATGTCCCGTAACTTTTCGCATGTGTTAAAATTAAAAACTTTTCTTTTGCCTTTTTGTGCTCTCTCTCGCTACTCACTCTCTCTTTCCCCTTTGGTCGCTGCGCGTGTTTTTATCTTTTATCTACGGTTTGGTCAACACATTCACGCACACTCACACACTTCCACACACGTGCTCGGTTGCCTCTTCCACTCAAACACTTTTGTTCTACCTACGACGACTCTCTTTTGTGTGGCTAAGTAAATTCTTTTTTGTTGTTTTAATTATTAAGTCAAGCTCAACTCATGTGTGTATGTGGGTGCGACTGGACATGTGTGCCACAAGCGTGAGTGTGTGTGTGTGTCCTTTGAGGCTTGCATATGTTAGCAGCACGGCAAATGCCAACGAGCTTTTACGTGTCACGTGGCTCACTTTTAAATTGAGTTTATTGTTTAGGCCATAAACTGGCATTTTGTTGCGAGCTTTGCCAGCGCTCTAATTGCTCAGGGAGTTTGCAATTCACATAAAATGTAAGAAAAAAGAAACCAGTACAGCAAAACATCATTAAAAACGTAAAAACCCCAAATAAAGGTTAACAGCAAATAAAATTTGGATTACGTAAGCTTTAAAAGACATTTGTTTTGGTTGCACCAACGGCCAGTCAATAAGTGGATTTCGTGCTCAAAATAAATTTATGTATGAGAGAGAAACGTTGAGAGTTTTTAAAAGAAATAAATAAATAAACATAGAGAACTTGAACCAAAAAATACATTTTTAATTATTGAGAATTAAATTTGATTTTAAAAACCTCGAGTTGTAACATCAAGTCCTCCTTGAGCCTTAAGACTTTCTCCTTGCCTTATCCCACTTGATTAGCTTAAAGTTTGTTTAAATTAATGGCTTCGACTATCGCTTGGCCCACTAAAGTATACATCTACTGCACTTACTCGCTCTCCCTCTCCCTCTCTCTCTCTCTCTCTCTCTCTCCCTCTCTCTATTTCCGGCCATTTATCTATAGCCGCCCTCGAGTTCAAATATGTACAAACCTTAATCACACTTTGTGCACTGCAGTCGAGTGGCAAACAGCGTGGCATAGAAATTTTCCCATTACCTGTTAAAGGTATGCAACATAATTTTTAGCCTCACGCCGCGGCATGCACATAAATTCGCAGCGCTATCCAACACTGGTCGCCTCCATTTGAAGATTAACGCGCGCGCGAGCATAAATAACAAGCGAGCGAGAACTATTGAAGAGGCGGCAAGCATCAGGCATCAGCCAACAAAGGAAATGCTTGCACAGGGGACGCAGCCGGAGTCTCAAGCGCAAATTTATTTTTCATAAGTAAATCCCTCACTCTGTCTCCTTCTCTCTCTCCCTCTCTCTCTATATCTCTCTCTCTCTCTCTCTCTGTCATCCTCCTTCTCTGTGTGTATAAAAAACTTTGCCATTACGTGCCAGTGCAGCCAAAAAGTCAAAGTGACGGCAAAGTCAACACAAGAAATTGCAACCCTGCAGTTAGCGCAGCAAATGAGATGCCCTGGGACACGCCCACAGCTCCCTCTCTTTTGCTGTCGCCGCCCAGTTAATCTCTGGAGAGCCAGTCTGAAGTGCCGACTGCATCCTTGGCTGAATGTAATAAAAACCCAAAGTACGTTTGTTTGATAATCCCATTTTAATATTTATAGTAATAAACGCTTTTACGCGTTGCCGCTTCTTCGATGCGGCATTGGCAATGGCCAACCAGCCACGCCCACTCTTAGCTAAAGCATATTGGCGCCCTCAAGATTTGTGTGTGTGTGTTTGTCTGGGCAATTGCGAATGAGTTTCATTAGATGAGCTGGGGGAGTTTTTGGTGCAGCTGATTGAAGTGAAGAGGGCGGCTTTGACTGGGGTATATTAGAGCATCAGATACTCTATATTGTCTATTTACTCTATAAACTCTATGTACCCTTTTTAACGTGCCATATACTCCATATACTTTAAATACATAAATAAATACTACAAATACTATAAATACTAAAAAAATACTAAAAATACTATAAATACTATAAATACTATAAATACTAAAATTACTTTAAAAAATACTATAAATACTAAAATATACTAAAAATACTACAAATACTACAAATACTATAAATACTAAAATATACTATAAATACTTTAAATACTATAAATACTATAAATACTATAAATACTATAAATACTATAAATACTATAAATACCATAAATACTATAAATACTATAAATACTACAAATACTATAAATACTATAAATACTACAAATACTACAAATACAACACACCGTGCCAATTCTATATTATCTTCATACTCTTATAATAAAGTCTTATATTCTTATATTATAAGTAATATTTATTCGCCATGCCCAAGCCCCGCCTTTACTCCCAGCCCACTTACTTATTTATACTCTTTCTGAATGCAAGAAAATGAAGTGCGCTCAGATTGTGGCTTAGCAGTGCTCTGGCAGCGCTGAGTGAATGTCCATTTGGCATATAAGAGCTCAGAGCTCGTATGTCGATTACATATTTGATTTGCTCTGATTGCGCTGAAAGACGTTCGCTTTCCGTTTGCTCTAACTCAATTTTTGTGCAGTGGAAATCTGCTTTGTTTTACCCCATTTGCAGACGTCTGGCGGAAAGCTTAGCTCTGATAGCAAAGTCAATCCAATTGCCGCTCATAGACTCGGCGAACAGAGCAAGTGCCTTTTAGATGTACTACGTGGCGTATGCGTAATGTCATTTGCCTGCCTGATTGAGGCGAAAGAGTTTCAAAGACTAATCAAGCCCTGACTGCCATAGACGCCGCCATACGCATCTTTGTAGATAAGCTGGGAAATAAATGTGAAACGAAATCGATTGTCATATTAAATTCGTATTACTTTCGGTTTTGAAGTTGTCGCGCCACTCGCAATCAATGTCGAAATAATATGGCGGTTTCGCTTACGTTTATTTTCCACTGATTTCCCAGAAGGAAGAAGGAGTCGCTGCCCCCAGCACCCACAACTTGGCGATAGTTTTCGTTTGAAATGCAAGCCGCGTGGCAACTTGTACCAGTCCTCGCCCACCCCCTGACAGAGTGTGTATGGCAGGCTCTGAGGCGGCCTGCCAAGGATTTGCTATGTCTCTCTCAAAAAACTTGGTCCTTGCCGGGCTGCTGCTGCTGCAGCTACTTCGGTAGCCATGGAGCATTATCTTTTGGCAATGCCAAACACTTCCGCCGAGCGACAAGAACGATAAATTGTTGCGGAAAAGTGTTAAGCGTGGAAAAGTTCAGGCCAAAGTTTCGATGCTGCGCGCACTTTTATTTAGGGTTCATTATGCTTTCTTATGCTACTTTGGCTAACGCCCGCCCACCCGCGCGCCCACCCACTCGCTGGCTGTGCTTTGTTTGCGCCATTGAAAATAATGATTACACGCTTACGTTTTGCTTTTCTACTTATTTTCTCTCTCAGTGTGTGTATGTGTGTGTGTGTGTGCCCCAAATTATGAGCAGGCTATAGAAATTGGCCGACAACCCGAAAACTATAAGCCGATTATCAGCAGATTTCTCGTATACCCTGCGGAGAGCAATTAGGGTGTCATAGAACAGCAGAGAGCAGTAGCCGGACTCAGCCAGAGTATCTGTCAGTTTAGCTAGCGATTCGTAATCGCCTTTTCAATGCCCAATGAGGCACACAGCTAGATGAATTGCTCTTTGAATAGTTATTGGAACTGGGAACTGGACCACGAACTGGACTCGACTGGCCTGGACCAGTGGCCGACATTGCATGTCATCGAAGTTATTAGCGCTAATGCTCCATTAATGTGCCCTTCATTCAATGTGGCGGGCCCACATCATTCTGGCTGTAATGGAATTTGTTAGTTTCTGGCGTTCAATTAGCCCAAAGGTGTCCAGCCACCTGTCTCCAGGGGTAGCACGGATTAGCTGCTCTTTCGAGACGCCGACAGCTTAGGCAATCATTTGCTAATTATATATAAAAGTCAGTTGGCCGCTGGCAATGGAATAAAAATATGCTAAGCGAAAGGGAGCTCAGCTTGAAACATTGCTTAAAGCCTGCTTATGCAGAGAGAGGCTCATCAATCATTAAATATTCGACAACAGCTGCCAATGCATTCAAGTTATTAGATCAAAATCATCAATCAAACTTCAAGCTGTTATCAATCAAGCAGCGTTTAAAGGGCAAAATATTGTATACAAATATACGGAAAATAAATGAATGAAAAATTTAGATAAATTCATGAAGTATTTTATATTATTAGAGAATTTTAAAGATAAATTTTAGATATATTAAATAATAAAGGAAAAGCAACATATAACAATATATACAAAATGCATAAAAATATATAAAAAATATTTTAAAAATTTAAATAGTATAAAAAATATTTTATAAATATTTTTATAATTTTTTTCACTATTTTTATATTTTAATAAAATATTTGTATATTTTTTAAGCAATTTTAGTTAGTAAACTTAAGTATCTAAGCATCATGCAAGGTTCCATTAATTAGATATGGATATATATATATATATATAACTCGAACTATGCTCTCCCATCAATGCCCACTTGAAGGCAATTGAAGCAAAGCGAAAATCTGGGCGAGTGAGTGGCAGCCGCCAATCCATTGGAGTATGGCAGCTATGTAATAAGATTCGCAGCTATTTAGAGCAATTTTTTGCACGCTTTTTCCACCTGCTGCGAGCTGTCAAAGGGGCAAAGGAACAGCGGACAGCCGACAGCCGACAGCCGACGGCGTGGCACAAATGCAATGCAACTGCAAGAAAATGGGTAACAAAGGCGACACGTTCGCAAGGGGGGCTAAGGGCCAGCAGCTTTAACTTATTTTGAGGCACTCAATGGCTTAAGGAGCGCAGGGAGAAGCGGGACTGGCAGGCATACAATTTTCATTTCCGCTTCTATTTGCACTGCGAGCCAAAGGCAAACAGTGGAGAGGGAGAGAGCAGAATATCTCGCATACCTGGCTGCAAAGAAAAGAATTTCTTTTGAGTTACTTTAGTGGGGCAAGTAAAGCAAAAGAATGAAAAGGGAGTCGAAAAAAAAGCAAACAAACAAACAAAATTGGATCGAAAAGAAAAGGACACATGTGTCCTGTTCGCCAGGACAAAGTTTGCGCCATTTGCGCTGCCTTAAGGTGTGTTTAATGAAAAGTTGCTCGGACACATTAGACGTAGCAGCAGCAGCAGCAGTCGAGGACAATAGACAGACAATGGTCCAAAAGGATGCGGCAGCTGCCAGAGCCAGAGCTACGCTTGCCACAGCTGCCGCTGCTGCCACTGCTGTTGCAGGCTGCATCAATATCCTGTTGCCATTTTGCGCTATTTACAAATGAAATACGCCGCAAGTTTTCGAGCCAAAGTAACCACGAAAATTAAACTTTTGCCTCGTTTGTGTTCTATCGGGGGAGCTAGGGGAGAGCTCAGTAGAGCAGCCCAAAAGTTTGCACAGCAAGAAAATGCAATGGGGAAAATGAAATTAAAATGGGCAAAGTGAAGAACCAACAAGGTGCAATTCAAGTGGCTTTTCTTAAATTGCTTGCCACGAGCTACACTGCCACAGTAAATAAGGCGATTGAGCAACGAAACCACAAGCATGTGAAATCTACACTATTTAGCCATCGATATAGACAATATGCTAAGATAAAGGGTAATATGAAGGATACAACTTTGATATTAAATTAATTTTTTTAATTATTATAATTTAGTATAAAATTTATGTACAAATATTGTTTAATACTATACAATATTAATATATATACATTTTATAAAGCAATAAATACATCAAGAAGAGCTGGATTTCGTAAATTTATTTATAAAAATAAAAAAAATGTGTTTAAAAATCACTAATTATTTTCTGCTTTCTTTATGGAAATTTATAATTTTTGTAGAAGTTTGGTAAGCTTCTCTAAATTATTTAATCAATATAAATATTTTTATTTCATATAAAAAATAATAATTAGAAATGCTTGAAAAATAAAAAAATAATAAATAAAAATAATATATATTTTTCAAAAAATTAAAAGTAAATAAATAAATATTAAATTTATTTATTTACTTTTAATTTTTTTAGAAATTTCTTTATATGTTTATTTGTATATGTTTTTTTTTTATATTTATATCTTATAAAAAACAATGTGGAAGTACTTTAAAAATTTAAATTAAATATAAATACTATTGAATATTAAATATAAATGTAATTTAGCTGCCTGAAGCTCCACAAACAAGTGTATATATTTTTTTAATTTTTGAAAAACACTTTCAATACATATTTGCTTATATTTACACGCCACAAGCCGAAGAGAATATTTAATTTCCTTTGCTAAGCCTAAATAAACAAATCTCAGATTTAACAAATTGAATATATGTAGTATTCCATGCATTCTCAGATATTTTTTCTAGCTATTTTCCGCACTCTCCTGCTAACTATAAACTACTAGATTTGAGCTCAACAATTTCTAATCTCTGCAACAGACACTTCAAATATGTTTCTCCCATCCTGCATGCCCCGGCCCACAAAACTTTCAACATAATCATCAGTCACGCAATTTGTAAACATAAAATGCGAGTTTCTATCAAGTCAAAAAGATCTAAACAAACTGTAAAAATTACAATGCCATTGAACAAGTCTTGCTCTTGGCCAAAAGCAGAAGAAGAAGAAGAAGAAGAAAAAGAAGGAGAGAAAAACAACAACAAGAAAAAGGTCAGTGAGGGAATGCAAAGAAATTTCTGGCGACAAGTAAACAGAATCTGGGAACATCAATTTTGTCAAGTTTTCACGCGGACAACAACAAATCAGATTCGTTTGCGCCTAAAAGCACTACACTGTCCGAAAAATCCCAGTAAATGACAATGCTTAAAGCTGAATTTGTCTCACTTTTGGCTGCTCAACCAAAAATTTGTCTCAATTGCCGCTGCTTTTGCTTCGTTCCAATTCAATTTGCTTTGAGCTGAATTCTCAGAGATTTCACAAATTGTTTTCTATCAGTGTTATTTCGTGCAGTGCAGTGTTCAACGCTTTTAAAGTGTCTCGTCCTGTTTAGCAATAGATGCGAGATAGGCGAGAAAGACAGGCAAACGAGATTTGCACGCACAGTGCGAGAAAAAAGTCAATGGACGTGCCAGAGCTATGAATGCCAAGTGACACTTGAGTGGAGTGTTGGTTGGACAATCACGCCGAATCCCGAAAAAGGGGCAACCGAAAGGAGGGGGCGTGCCTGAAGGAAAATGTCTTAGTGGGAAATTGTCCCAAAAAATCGATGGCCGAAGCCTTGCACTTATTAAATTGAAAATACTTTCAGGTTGCCCACTTTAAGGCTAGCCGAAAAAAAAGGACTTTGATTGATGGCTGTCCCGCCAGCTGAGCAGTTTAATAAATGAATGCGGTTAGTCTATGTGTGTGTGCGTGTGTGTGTGTGTGTGTGTGTGTGTGGTCCTGTTTGAAGTTTATCATAGCAACATTTGATTAATTGCCCGGGTCATGCCAAAGACCACGCCCACCGCAACGCCTCCTCCTTCAAATGCCCGCTGACAGCTGGCTGCTAGTTTTCAATTAAAAAAGTGTGAGAGAGAAAAAACTTTTACTCCACTGCGGGCGCCGCAAAGGCGGCAACAACTTTGTATGTGGGTGGGTGGATGTCGCTGTCCTCTTGGCTTTTACGATGTCGCCACCGAAATTAATGTAAATCCTTGTTATCCCTCATTTTATTTAGCCACTGCCTGCAGTTTTACTATGCAACGGTCTCCTTGCCTCAACCAACCAATTCCATCTTCATCTCTAGCCACCAGCTCCATCTGCTGCTTCTGCACTGCGACACATTTCGCCTTTCGCTTCTTGCGGCTGCTGTTTCTTTCCAGCCATTTGCCACTTCAGCTTCGACTACTTTTTTATGGTTTTGTGTTTTTGTGTCTTTGCGTTTTACGGTCAGCTTTGTCTTTTTGTAATTATGGTCACGTATGTGCCGCAAAATTTTATGTACAAAGTAAAATCCACAACCAACAGACACATTAATTGCAGCTTGTAAAGCACAGAGATAGAGATAAAGCCAGAGAGAGAGAGAGAGAGATGTATATTTTATATAGGCGACAATTTTTTAGCATGACTGAAGGATATAAAATAACTAGGGCATTTGTCATCAGCTGCATGCTGTGAAGGCGGGCGTAAATCTTAGAGCTTTATGCAAGTTGGAGTAGAGCTGGAGAGCAGAAAGCTAAATAACGTTTGCCTTCAAGTGCCGAAGCCAGACAAAAGTCTTGGCTCTAAGCAAAGACTTCGAATTTGTATATAAATTTAAAATTATTTTCTGAAATATTTAGTTATAAGAAAAGATATTTACAAAATCTTGAAATAATTTTAAGAAAATCGAAAAATTTATGTATATCAATTAAATCTAATTATTTATGAATTTATGCTCACATTAACAGATGAAATTCTAACTAAAAGTTCTACGCTCATGCATCTAAAATATTTATTTTTTATAACTATCTACATATATTTTAATTTATTTATTTACATTATATATATTATACTTTATTTTTTTAATTTTATTATATACACAAATATATTTTAAATATGAGTATTTATATAAATAATCTTTAGCTTCTTCGCTATTTATATTTATAATTTTTTATTAAATATTTTCCTATTATTTAAATACATTTTTTTTATTAAATTTGTATATTTTCTATTTAATATATCACAAATATTATAAATATATATAAATATATTTCATTTTATAAATTTACTTCGTAAGCTCATTAAAAGAGTAAATGAACGTTTGAGCTCGTGCGATTAAATTAAAAGGCAGACTTTGTGCTAATTGTAAAGTGATTAATTTTTGGGCGCACACTCAGACGCTAATCGATTGATCAATCAATCAGTCAGTCAATCAGTGCAAGAGCCAAGTCATTCAATTTGTATGCAATTTTGACCGCAAACATTTGTTAATTGACCGCAAAGCAAGCGAGGATGCGTGTGGGTGGTTGGATGGAGTGTAGGTTTGCTGTGTATGTTTTTGTGCGAGAAAAGTAAATCGTATTGGTAAACACAAACACAAACACACAAGCAAGCACACCCACACACACACACGTATGTAGAGAAATAATTAATTATGTACGCTCAGTTGCATTTGCAGTTGCAGGAAATGAAGCTGCGCTCTGTTGACTGCCAGCTAAATTATGCCAACATGTTGGCTCATTGCATGCCCCCAGTTGGGCCGGCTTCCGGTCCGCCAGCCCGCCTGTTTGCCACGCTTAAGTGCCGATAATTGCTCAACTGCGCTCACCTGCTGCTCACCTGCCGATGCACACGTATCAACTGCCAACTGAACACTTCCACTTGCCCAGCTCTTCACGGCGCAGCATCAAAACGTCTAATCGCCTGACATTTAAGTGACATATCGAGCATAATCGCTGAGCAGCAAGCAGCAAGGGCTTTCCCCAAGATATATATTGATATGTATATTTGTGATGCTGACGATTACCTTAAGCAAGCCAACTTCTGATTTGAGAGTAAAAAGTGAGCCATTTGAGCAGCTCACTTAAGGTGAACTCATTCAGTAATCAATGTAATTCAATCTCTACTGGCTCTACTGCTTAATCAATTATTCAATTGGGATTGAAGAATTCTATTCGTTATTCAGTTATTCATGCATGACTCTCTCACAATAGAACCACTGAGTTAAAGAACAACTAGTATAACGTAGGAAAAACATTTAACTAATTGCTAAACATGCATAATTGAATTAAATAAATATAAATTTAACCTTGAGTAAAATGATTTATTAATAATAATTATTTAATAACAATTTTATTTTTTTTCTATTATATTTTTTCATTAATATTTTCCATAATAAAATTTGTATTATATTCATAATTATATTTAGCTATCTATTACATTATTATTTTAATAATATTTTAATGTCAATTTTATTTTTATTTGTGGATTTTTTTTTAATTTATATATATTATTTATTGCATTTTTAATTTAATTTTATTTTTATTATATTTTTATTTTTGTTATCATTTTATTTAAAGAATATTTTTATGTTTATTCTAAATTTTTATATATTTAATTTTATTCTATTCTTATTTTTATTTTTATTTATTTTTTTATTATCATTTTATTTACATTATATTTATATTTTCTATTATACTTTTATTATCTATTATATTTTTATATATTCATCCATCAATTAAAACTCCCAATTTAGTTAGCCTTATCGCTAAGTAGCTTCGTTAGCTAGCAAAAAAAAAAAAAAAAATCAGTAGAACAAATCTTGCCTTAATCTGAGCACATTGACTGCATAAGCAGCTTCGTTGTTATGGCCAGACAGCACTTGACTTTGGCGCACCCGAAAGCTGTTGGCCATCAAGTTAGTTTTGAGTGTAGTTTATTGCCCAAGCAGCAGCCAGACACATTTGACGGCCACAGTCGCAGTCAGACACCTAGACAAAACATGTGCATAAATTTCAACAGTTCGACGAACACATAAAATCAGCTACTTATGCCCAATGCCAAGGAAAACGCCTTAACAAAGCCGCACATCGAAGAAAAGCCGAAGGAAAGCCAAACTAAAGAAAGGCAAAAAGTTGATACAAAAGTGTAGCAGCGCCGCCAACGAAATTGATTTTCAGGCAATTTGTTCGTTTATGGATTGCTGCCCAGCAGCCCCAAATAAAAGAGAAAGAAGAAGCAGAAGCAGAAGCAGAAGCCGAAGCATGAAGCAGATGAAGAAAATAACACACAAAAAGAGGACCTAAGCAAACGGCGATAAAGGACAGCTGCTGCTACTTTCTGCCGTAGATGCAATCGCCCTTATCATCAGCCTGGGCAGCCAAAAGCCCAAAACTAAGGGGAGAAAAGAAAAAACGGGCGCAAAGAAGTTGAAAGCCAGCTCATTGACTGCAACACTTTGACACCTGACAGCTGCACACAAAAGCGTGCGACGTATTACTTGCCACACACACACACACATACACACGGATATAAGGATATAAACACACACACACACACACACACACAGATAGCAGGGAAACATTTGCCTCCATCATCTTGGACTGTGGCACTGCGGTCTTTGCAAACTTCTTCCAAGACATGAGATTTATTTCGTGTTGTGGATTTGGTTGCTGTGGCGGCTCTGCTCTGTGTGCAGCATTTGAAGTTCGTGCTTTTGCATGCGGCGAAAAAGATTAAGTGACGCCATCTAGCGGAGAGTAGCATGAACTTCACAGAAATGCCATGCATGTGGGGCCATATGTATGTGCAGTAGTACTACATAGTTGAATATATGCTAAACTTGCAAATTGAAGTTGGACAGAATGAAAATAAATATTGTTTTTAGTTTTTTCTTTTCTGGCAGATATTATGGGAACTGAAAAAAATAAAATAAAAAAGTTTAAAAATGTATAAAATATGGAGAGAATTATTAGAAATAAATATTAGAAGCATATATCTATGAATATATTTATACAGAATATAACGCTACATTATCTAGAGTGTGTCGTTACGTTATTCAGCATATGAGATTACGTTGTTTAAGGCATTGTGTGTATACAATTTTTCGTATTATATTATAAGTCAATAATTATTCCCTATTTAACAGAGATTAAATATAAATATATAGCGTAGCGTTATATATATAGAATATCTTTAAATATAATATTAGTTTTGGCTTAACTCTGCCTCTGCCTTGGGATCTGCTTCTGGCTCTGCCTTTGGCTGAGTTTTGGCTCAACTCTGCCTCTGCCTCTGCCTGGGGATCTACATTTGGCTCAACTCTGCCTTTGGCTCAACTCTGCCTTTGGCTCAACTCTGCCTTTGGCTCAACTCTGCCTCTGCCTGGGGATCTGTCTTTGGCTCAACTCTGCCTCTGCCTGGGGATCTGCTTCTGGCTCTGCCTTTGGCTGAGTTTTGGCTCAACTCTGCCTCTGCCTGGGGATCTGCTTCAGGCTCAACTCTGCCTCTGCCTGGGGATCTGCTTCTGGCTCAACTCTGCCTCTGCCTGGGGATCTGCCTTTGGCTCAACTCTGCCTCTGCCTCTGCCTGGGGATCTACATTTGGCTCAACTCTGCCTTTGGCTCAACTCTGCCTTTGGCTCAACTCTGCCTTTGGCTCAACTCTGCCTCTGCCTGGGGATCTGTCTTTGGCTCAACTCTTCCTCTGCCTGGGGATCTGCTTCTGGCTCTGCCTTTGGCTGAGTTTTGGCTCAACTCTGCCTCTGCCTGGGGATCTGCCTTTGGCTCAACTCTGCCTCTGCCTGGAGATCTGCCTTTGGCTCAACTCTGCCTTTGGCTCAACTCTGCCTCTGCCTGGGGATCTGCTTCTGGCTCTGCCTTTGGCTGAGTTTTCACTCTGCTTCTGCCTGTGGCTCTGCCTCTGGCTGAGTTTTGGCTCAACTCTGCCTCTGCCTGGAGATCTGCCTTTGGCTCAACTCTGCCTCTGCCTGGGGATCTGCTGGCTGAGTTTTCACTCTGCTTCTGCCTGTGGCTCTGCCTCTGGCTGAGTTTTTGCTCAACTCTGCCTCTCCCAATGGCTGCGAATCTAGAGAGCGAGCGAGCGTAAGAAAAGGCGACATTTCCGCTCTTACAGCTCCTAGTTCAAATTCTGCTCTTAACTATCGACTCAACAATCTAGACAAAAGTGCTAATGATCATTAACATAGCGATCATTATCACTAAACAATTGCTCAAAATTATAAATAAAACTATTACAATGCAGCTTAGTCTATACTTAATATTATTAACCAATATTTACCAAAAAGAGGAAGAGGAGTTGCACTGCACGACTGTTCACCATGGGGTAAGGTTTACGACTGAAGCTAGCCTGCCGCAGGCTCGCCCTTATATAGGGCCGACCCCCAGCCCGAACATGTTCGTGATCAATGCTTGAGCCAAGAGTGCTCTCAGCTGTAGAAGAATGCTGCATACATGTATGCAGCGCCCTGACTGCTGTGAGGCAGTCTTATTTTGCTCTCGAGTTCGAACATAGATGAGGCTGATCAGCGCTTAATGTTTGAGCAAAGTGTGAGGCAGTCAAACGGACAGACAGGGGGAGAGGCAGCTCCACTGATAGATGGAGAGATCAATAGACGAATTGATATTTATATATATGTATATACATATATAAATATATATAAACATATATATATGCAGGCATATATAAGCATTATAGCAAATAAAATGATTTATTTCGTTTAAGAATTTTGTAATAATTAGAATTTCTTCCCAGAGTTTCTTTGCTTAGTCATGAGCTCTCTGCCTCTGTCTGTTTTTTGTCTACCAATTGTATCAATTTCTTTCTCACATTCTCTCTCTCTCTCTCTCCCTCTCTCTCTCTCTCTCTCTCTCTCTCTCTCTCTCTCTCTCTCTCTCTCTCTCTGTTTCTCTCTGCTAATTATTTTATTTTTAAAGATTTCTTCTTCATTTATGCTGATTCTTTTCAATAAGTGTCTCGCATAAAAGTCTTTAAGCTTTTGCTGTCTATGAAGTTGGCCCCGAAAAACATTTTCAGCTTAGCCAGTCAATGTCCTGACAAAGGACACTCTGTTGCCATCGCCTTCGACATCGCCATCGCATTATTCAACGCGTGCTGCATGGGACATTAGCCAGAATGGTTTGACAAGCTCTGGCAGCGGGCAGCGCAGATGTTGCTCGGCTCATGCTGCTGCCGTTGCTGCTGTCAAACAGGCGGCGAGGCAATCAGTCAGTCAATTTGGCTTACAGTTTTACTATGCAGTTTTTTTGTTTTGCGTCTCTGCGTTATCTATGTATATATATATATACAGTATGTATATTGGGGGCTTCCTTAGGCTGGCTAATATGTCTGTCCTGCTGCGGTTTGATTTATGGACAGGCGGTGGCTGGTCAGCGGCACTTCAAGCCATTAGCTGCCAGCAAATCCAAAGCATGTCAAGCTGTGCATCAATTTTGACTATCCAATTATCTGCGTATATCAAAGTTTTGTTTTTTTCTGTCTCTCCTCCATTGACACTTCAGTGTCGAGGACCTCGCCATGGGCAGTCGAACTGTTAACAATTTTTTAAATTGATCAAAATGTATTTAAACAGAGCACTTTAGACATGTGTCGATTCCCATCTATATATATATTTTTCTATATGTATAACATATTTCCAACTGCGTCAATCACAAAATTCCGATTCGTTTGTATTTTTAGCTGATTTTATTTGAGTTATGTTTGGCCAGCACGCAGAGTGTCATCCCAGCTGAGTTGGCCAAATAAATTACTGATTTTTGGCCTTTTCAATTCAATATGCTATAAATACAGCTATTCGATATCTGCGCTGGCCAATGAGCCTATACGGAGGCCCATAAACTTGGCTTACAGCGCATGCTAAATATTTTTGGTTTTTTGTTTATGTGCGGCAATTTAAAGTTTGATTTATTTTTTGTTATTCTAAGTGCAGATTATTGCTGGAAATTATTATGCTAACTAGAGCTAAGCAGCGCTGGCAGCTGAGGCTCTTGTTAACATTATTTAAGGCAGGCAGATCCTGCTTGAATACAATATTCATTATTCAGCTAAAATATTATTTAAAGAATGTATCAAAGATGGAACAGACTAAAATGGATTGCCATGAAAATACTATTCAAATACATTTTTAAATATTTTTAAAATACAAAATTAAAAATTTATACAAAGTTTGTTAAAAAATATATCTTAAGAAATTCCTTAAATATAATTTCTAAAGTCAGTCAGAAATTTGACATTCATTTTTAATGATTTTTTCTTTCATATTATTTTTTATTTTTTATATTTTATATTTTATATTTTTTATAAGGTTTAAATATATTTAAATATTTTTTTACCTTATGTGATATTTTTCTTTATTTTTTATATTTTCAATATATTTTTTCCAAGCCATAATTCGAGTAAATAAATTTTATAAAATATGCAGAAAAATCTCTGATATGTATATATACCAGATAACTCAGCCAAGACCCTCTTCTACTCTAAACTGTTTTATATAATCAAGCGAAAACTTCGCCTTAGGCAAATTTCTAGCCATTACCAAAGCCTCTCAGCTTTAAGCCAATAAAACATTAACTCTTTATGCAAATGCTCAACAAGCTCAACCCTTAAGCTGCCGCTTACAATGCCTAATACATATATATATATATATATATATATATATATATATATATATATATATATATATATATATATATATATCTACCCCATAATGTGCATCTACACGTCTGGCTGGCTGGCTGTCTGTTACCCATCATTAATAAATATTTATGCGCCAATCATTTACAAGCGTTGCCAATAAGCTTCAAGGACGGCGGACAGAGTGCGGGCCGACCTGGTCTCTGGATTCCGCGCCATTTGCCTAATAAAGTGCATAAATTTAAATTATGCCGAAGAGCCACAAGTTAGCCGCGACTACAAATTGCCGCAGCCTTAGTCCTAACAAATGATCGTGGCATAAATCAACAAATAACCAAATAAATGACACAAATATCATTTTTATGCCCAGACAGACAGAGCGAAAGGCAGCGGCGAAGGCACAACTTGACGCTAAGTTTTGTGCGAGATAAAAACCCATTAGATTTTCTAATAAATAGCGGCATTAACTAAACATAATGAGCACTTAAGCGCTCACTTCTGCAGCCCGAGACGGCGACGGCAGCGGCGACGACGACGCCGACAGGGCCACGCCCACAAAAAGTGGCCAACGGAACGGCTTTTGCCATTAAATTCAAACTTCCTGCTTGTGCGTTGTCGTCCGTAAGTGTATATGTCCTGTGGCAGGACTTTTGTCTTGCAGCTGCTTAAAGTGTTGCCTAATTTACTACAACAAACAAACAAAAATCCAAAGCGAAAAGCGGCTAGGATATAGGTGACTCGTAGATGCCCTAACAAAGCTACGATTGTGCGCAAGAAAATAAATAAAACTTTGTGTAAAAAAAGCATAAGTAATTATCAGTAATTATTATTATTTGGCATATTAATATACATATTTATATACATATGTATATATAATAAATAAATAATTTTATTTTTACAATTAATATTTATTTATTCATTTTTATTTACTGTCTTTTTTCATGTTTTTTGTTTACAGCTTTTGTATATATATAAATTAGTTTTTTATGTACTTATTTCATAGATTTTTTGCTAGTTTATTGGTACGAATTATTATTATTTTATATTTTTATTATGTATTTATCTTTGTTAAATTTATTCTATACGTATAAACTTTTATTTTGGTAATGCTTTATATATTTATCTTATTTTTAAATATTTATTTTTTATTTAAATAAATCTTTATATAAGTTTTATTTTTATATGTATATATTTAACTATTTTATTTTATATTTTTTTAATATTTTAACTATTTTTTATATAAATTTTTTTTTAATTTTAAGATATTTGTTCTACATCATATTTTTATATTTTTATATATACAAAAATCCTGAAAATATTCGTAATACCCTCGCCGCATAAAGCGCACCAAATAGAGCAAATGGCAAAGGCAAAAACTGTCGCTGGATTTGGTTTTGGTTCGCCTTTTGCTGCCCTTTGTGGCTGCTGCGGATATTAAGGACATTAAATCCACATTATTCATTACGTTGTTGTTGCTCCCATTGTTGTTGTAGTTGTTGCTGGCGCTATTCAGAACAGACAACGGACAGCGGACAACGGACAGCAGACAAACAGGCAGCAGACAGCAGGCATCGTACAATGACAATCGTTGCTGCTGCGTTCCAGCGTTCTTATTAAAGCCATTTTGGGTAATTCACGTGAACGTTGCGTATACGCCCCGTTGGCCATTGTGCGATCATCGTAAAATGAGTAATTGCCAGCATGTTTCAACGCATTCACATTAATGAGTGCCCACTGTGCGTGTGTGTGCGTCTCGGAGTTCGTGTAGATGTGCCGCATTTTTATGTTTAATCATTTTTCGGCGCCTTTTTATTACCTTTTACATCAAGTTCCTTGGCTCATTTTCGTTGGCCCTAACAAGGAACAGCTACAGCAACAGCAACAACAGCAACAACAACAATTGCAAATTACAAAATCGTGACTAGCGTAAATTTTGGCCAATTTCTGGTATAGCCATAAATTTGCCATTAGTTCAAAGTTCCCTTCATCGAGCCGCTTGACCATGGCGCTCTTTGGCCCCGGCCAGTTGGCCAGTTGCTAAATTGTTGTGCGGTTATTAGTTTAAATAGCCACAGAAGTTGTTTAGCTGCGGTTTCTTTTGTATTATTGTTAGCTTAAATAGCCGCAAATTTGTTATAAATGCCTTTTCTCTTCGTCTTCGTCTTCGTCTTCTCCTTCTGCTTTCTCTGCCCCTTTGTTGCGCATTTCTGTAGCAGCTTGCAATAAAACACAATGCAACGATTAACGCGAAATGTGATTGCGTTTGGCCCCATTACAGATGTTCATTTTGTCGAGCATTACGTGGCGAATTATGCCGAAATGGGCTAGAGTTAGCAGGCCTTAAGCTTAACATAGAATGGATATCGATAGTCTTGCAACTCTAGATAAAACTATTAATATATATTGTTATCGACTTGGCTTACATTTCACAGCTCTAACTAGCTGAACAAGTTCTGTATGAAGTTGAATTTGGAAACTTTCATATGAGTATTAAGAACTAATGCTTGAAGGCTACAACAATGGAAGAGCTTAGAGCTGATCCATCACTATCGATCGATAGCTATGACTTTTCATCTATATAAAAATGTTATCGCTAGCTGAACCCTTCTCAAATGCTTTCGACATTTGCTTAATTTACTGCTCTCAATTGTCGTCTTAGAATATTCAATAAATTTCCACTTGAAACCCTTCTCTACTGCTGAGAATGTATACCAATTTCAAGAAAATAATCTAATTACTATTCCCTAGCAGCAGTTGCTTGGCTATTCAATCATGTTTCTGTATCTCTGAGTTTTGCCTTCACTCATTTCCAATCTCTACCACAAACTAGATTCTATTATAATCCTTTCTATATTTTCATTTAATTATTTTATAATTCCTATATACATTTCCCACCTCATTCGCCTTACCTTGCAACACTTCCAGCTTACATCAGCTGTCGTCGGAAATACGAAATGGAAATGAATATCGAAACAGACAGAGGAATACAATTTGCGTAACAAAGTAAACAAAACAAGGCAACACTCTAAGATGTATGCACGTATATGTTAAAACATTTTTATCAAAAGGAAAGCGAACGCAGAAGCTGAAATCGAAACCGAAAATCGACAGTCAGACAGACAGACAGGCAGTCGGACTGGCTGACTGGCTGACTGACAGCGTGATGGACAGAGAGTTGAGCAGCGCAGACAGTGGCAACAACACTCAGGTTGCAGCAACATTGAATTTGGTGTCCCTTGCAGGCAGCGTTGTTTGTGTGTCTTGCACACTTGAATTGCTGCTCATTCAACATTCATTCACATGGGCAAAGGACTCACCAGCACCAGCGCCAGGACGAGCTCTTGCCAGTCACGTCCTGTTGCCTTGGCTGCCTTTCGGCTGTTGTTGCGGCGCGCCTCATTCTCGTATCGATATTCAAATATTTTCCGTTGACAGATTTCACAATTTTCCACTTTCATACCTTTCCCACACACACACACACACACACACACTCCCAGAGTCGAGCTTTTCCTTTTACTTATTGTTCATTCATTCGCCGCACAGCTTCTTTACTTATGTCTTCCTCTATTTCCTTGACTGCGTATTTGCTTGCCCCACCATTTGGGGCTCATTTTGGGCTTAGAACAATTGATGTGTAAAACTTTGATTAGGTTTGTGAAGTGCGGCCTAAGAATAGGCGTCAATTCTTGTGGCATTTCACAGAAGAAAAAATGCCAACAATCGTAAGCAAAGGACATTGATTGCCTCCGTGTGTCTTAAGCAGCTGAAAGGGTTTGCCTTAAGGGCACTCATACGTGGATGAGATTGTGCAAGTCTGCGTGAGTTTGATTGGTTCTCCGCGTTAGACTTGGCTGAAGGCTTCGCTATCAGTTCTTAAATAAATAAAGAGTCTTTTGACTAAATGTTGTAGTTAAAGTATTTATATATGTCTCTCCCTTTCTCTGTCTCACTCCAACTCAAACTATCCTTCCGCGTGCCAGCTCAACTTATTTATGACTAACACCTTCAGCCTCTGCATAAATTAATTGAATTTCATATTATTAATCAACGGAACTGAAATAACTTTCAGCGCGCATATTTCTTCATTAAGTGTCAATAAAAATGAAGGCAAAAAATGAGAAAAAAAAACCCTTGACAAAAGGCATGAAAATATTTGAAATGTATTTCAAATGATTTACATTTGGCAGGCCAAGCCAACAGTCCGTCAGCTGCTGACAGGTTTTTCCTATCAATTCTCATCGCAATACACTCAATTGAAATTTTTTCCATAATTGTGTTTTTAATTACTTGAACGAGACTTGGATGGAAAATAAAAAAAAAATTATATATATATATTTATATTGAATGCCAACTCGAAGCGAGCAGGCATAATTAATGAATTATGCGGCACGTTAATGTGAGGCATATTAACATTAAATTATAGCTCTAGATTGTATGCATATAATATATATATTTTTTTATAGTATCTGTACTATCTGTTGCTTCTGCTGCGCTCCTCAACAATTATTCATTTATGTGCCGATTAATTGTCGAACTCTTTAATTGTTTTCAGCGCTATTATTTCTTCTTTTTTTATGAGAAATCTGTAAATTCATTTAACTTAAACGTTGTTATAATTAAATTATAAATACAAAAGTTTTCATTTAAATATATACAATTTATTAAATTTATTTTCTACATATTTTATGTACTATATATAAAATATATATTTTATAAAATTTATATTTGAAACAATATGTATTTAAAAATTTGAAATTATATTTTGTACATATTTTTTTTAGGCATTATTTGTTATTTATTATTTAAATTGAAGAAAGTAGAGTTTATAAAATATATAAAAATATTTGAAAGTATCTATAATATATATTATAAATACTTTCAAATATTTTTACATATTTTATAAACTCTACTTTCCTCAATTTAGTTTTCCTTAAGTTTAACGTCCTCGAACGCCCACAGTTGCCAGCTTTCATTTAGCTATTTTAAACCACGCTAACATATCCATTTTCCCTCTCTCCATTTTCCCACAAATTTTGCGCACCTTGGTCATATTTTCTAATTTGCTGCAACGCTCTCTTTTCCCATTTGCGCTGCACATACCGAAAATATTTTTGTTTTTGCTGCCAACAAAAAAAAAACAGAAAAAGGAAAAGAAATAAATAGATGTGTGTATATCCAGTAGGAAAAAAAATAACGCAGGGAAACATGAGGAATGTTTGAAATTCCACGCAAAAGAATGCAACGAGTAACATTTTTTTGGCTAGACATTTGCGTAGCTAGGGAAAGACGGAGTTTGTCCAATGGCAGGTGGAGATGGGGGGCAGCAGCAGGGGCAGTGCGCGCATGGAGGGCATTTGGCAAAGTCAACGTCAACATGCGGCGAATGGCAGACGGAAGTTGTACGCAAAGACAATGACTAAGCACACCAAGGCAGACGAAAAGCCAGAGAGACAGACCCACAGAGAGAAGCGAGGAGCGAGAAGCGAGGAGAGTGTGAAACGTGCAGGCAGCGAGACAGACGCATGGCTAACCGCAGAGTCTGGCTGCGAGAAAGAGTGCGAGAGATGAATGCCAACAATATGCATACAATGCAAAGCCACAGATAAAGTTTTGTTTTTTCTAACCCGCTTCCCACTCACCTCAGCCCGCCCGCTGAGCGAAATTTCCTTGACAAACCGTTGTGCAAATGCAAATGCAACTGCAATCCAAACACACTCACACACACTCGCACACACACTCTTAAGGTATTCCGATGAACATTTAAATTGCAAGTTGTCCCAAGCAATGACTTATATCTATATTTACCTCTGTACAACATGACAGACAATAGCCCTTATCAGACGGCGTAATATTGCTTAATGTAATAAGCTTTGCTTGCTGTAAGTATAGCTATAGATAAAGCTTATCGACTGCAAGCTACTCTATTCTAATCTACAATAACTTATAGAAAATTATTAAAAATGATAATAATTAATTTAATTAATAATAAATATAATAATAAATATAATTAATAATAAATAAATTAAAAACTAATTTTGGCCATTTTTTATTTATTTTTTCTATAGTAAAAAAATTAATGACAATTTATAAATAATTTTAAAAATTAAATTATATAATTATATTTTTTATTTCATTACAAAATTAAATGAATTCGAAATTTAAATTGTATATTTTAGTATTTATTCATTTTAATTTGTATCTATTCATTTTATAATTTGTTTTATTATTTTTATATTTTCATTATATATTTTTTATTTGCTCTTAAATTACACAAAAATAAATATGAAAAGTGTTTAATTTTTAAATTTAATTAAAAATTAAACACTTTTCACATTTATTTTTGTGTATTTTTCTCAAAACTTGCTTTCAAAATTTCATTAAAAGATTAACAACATCGCACATATTTGCTCTATTTCGCTGCTCACTTTTTGGACAGAAAACAATAAAAGAAACAAAAAACTGTGCCACAAAAGAAATAATCCGCTCAATCTACTCAACATTGGCCCCGAAAAAATTGCTATAAAAAAAAAAAAACAAAAAACAAAAAGAGGAAACTTGGCCCGTCTATTGAAGTAAACTGAATTTCGAATGGATATTTTTGCTAGCTATATAAATTTGGTGGGTGTGTGCAGTTCAATTAACTTTAGCCAAAAAACCACTAAAAACAACAACAACAACAACAGCAGCAGAAGACAACAGCGTGGAAAAAAGCAACTTTGTAAAATGGTTTAAACTTTGGCATGCCAGGCGAGCTGTTGTTGTTTTTTTTTTTTGTTTTATTTTTTGGTTAGACAATGCACCCACGCAAATTGTGGGTGGTTAGGCGGTTGGTTAGGTGGTTCGTTGGCTGGCTGGTCGGTTGGTTTCCTCTGCTTTTTATGTTACAGACTATTCAGCATTGACATGCGATGTGGCCAGCACATTGTGTGTGAAAGCCAGGCACTGTAATTTGTATAGACATATACTTATGGCTGGCAGTGTATGTTGCAGCTGCACGCGTTAGTTCTGTTCCTGCTGCTGCTGCTGTTGTTGCTATCGATAAAAAGCGCCTTTTTTATCAAATTACAGGTTTTAAGAAAAAAAGAGTTTACGAACTGAGATATATATATAGTATATAACATATGAACAGACATTAAAGGTTTTCTAGCACATTCTCTTATGGCTTTAAATGAGCCTGGTTTGATAAAACCCTTTTTCGGCTCTCACCTTGAACCAATCAATTAACCTGACTCAAAAGTGGGCGTGTCTTGTCCATTGTTTGGCCCAAGTGCGATTTTGATTGATATTTGACATTTATGCGGCACGTTCGTTAGGCTCCTTTCCATTTGCACATATTGTTTACACACCCACACACACACACACAGGGAGAGCGAGCTGCTATGAGCGTGCTCTCCACGTCAAACAAACAATTTTCGACATTTCAACATTCATTAATCAAAACGGAAATTATAGGGAGTCGCTTTCCACACATACATGTGTACACCACTGTATGAACTAAGCAATCCAAGCACTAACACACACAGCAACTCAACTACGACAACAACAATGAGTGCAACTTTCTCGTTTGTGTTCGCTGGACTGTGACGCGGAGCGAAGCATTTTCGTAGCATACTTTTCGGCGCCCGCATTTAATTGAAAAGCGATGAATATGGCAGATAGAATGATGAAACAGGAAATAATAAGTCGCAAACGTGCCGAGATACTGAATAAATAAACAAAATGTATAAAGCACAAATTGAATTGCTAATAAATAATAAATAAATTATGCCAGCATTAAAGCAAAACAAATAGTCGGCAAATAAAATCAAATTTATGTTTTAATGGAGAGATCATTTATTAGATAAAAGAAGTTTTTATTTGAACGTGGCTTCAAAATATATTTGAAAAATAAATAAATAATAACGAGAATCTAAATGCTTATAAATGATAAATAAATAAAATAAAAATAAAATAAAATAAAAATAAAATAAGAAATAAAATAAATACTATATTTAAATATTTATAATTTAAAAAATATTTATTAATTTATTAAATTTTATAGAAATGCAGAGTGGAAGATTTCACGTTGGCAAAAATAAGAAAAAATAATTATTAATAATAAATATATGGAATAATACTTAAAAATAATTTTTAAAAAATATAATTTATTTATCTTACCAAAGTTAAATATATTTTAAATATATTAATTGCTTCAGAAACTTTTTACGAAGATTTATGGCTGACTGGATATTCTGATATCTGTTGCTATTTCATTCTCTTTCTCTCTTTATCTCAACATACTACATCAATATCTTTGTTTAACTCTCTTCGTCTCAATCTCTTTCTTTATATATATTTATATATATTTCTTATATTATATTTCTTTCTATATCTCTATCTATGTACATATCTGATCTTTCTCCATATACCTTTACCCCATTTCTCTCTCTCCCTTTCCCTCACTCTCTTCCTTGTTTACCCTCACTATCTATCTCTTTCTCTCTGTCTTTATAGCTACCTCTCTTTAAAATTCTGTATTTCTGTCTCTCTCTCTCTCTTTTTCCCCCTATCTCTGCCTCTTTTCCCTCACTTTCCACTCCCATAAACAATCAAAATATTCATTAAAATTGTTAGCAGATCGCTTTAATCAATAGTGCATAATATGTATGTATATATATTACCCATATCCCGCTGCGTTATAAATTGCTTTACATCAAACGAGAGTTGATTAATTATAATGCTCGAAAATATTTTCTGTTTGAGTGATTTTTAATGAAAAATCAACGCGAAAATTAACACAGCAGCAGCGAAGAAGTGAAACGGCCAAAAATTGAAAATTACAACTAGAAAGCGGACCACACACACACAGAGAGTGCTACCAATATTGGTGGCGACCGACTGATAAATAGGCCCAGTCCGCACGCTGGCCTCTTGGCCAGAGTGTTGGCCAAATCGGCGCAGCACTAAATATGAACTGGACGTAGCACCCGCTGGGTTTTGTGCCGCACAATTGAAAACATCGAAACGGAGTGAGACAGAAGAAGGGAGAGAGAGACAGAGAGAGAGAGAGAGAGAGAGAGGGGGGGAGGCATACCCTCCTCTCGCCCTAGATGCATGCCATTAATAATACGCTTACGCGCTTTTGTGTGGCCAAAACTTTGCTGCGCCCATGCCTCCTGCCACATGCCCCATGGCTCATGGCCGCTAGCCGCATAAATGCACCAAAGTCTATATGTGCGTGTGTATGTGTGTGTGTGTTTATGTGAGTGTGTGTGTGTGTGTGTTTGTAGCGCTCAAAGTGGAGCACTGCAGCCCCTTACCCGAGGCTGTTTTTTGCGGCTTGTCATACAACGAGTCGACCAGTTTATACACATGCATAAGCACACATACATGCAGACACATACAAGTCTCTACATATACATATAGAAACATACATGTACATATACCGGCAATATATATACACTTAAAGAATTATTAAATTATTGCATTGCTGCCTTGACTTGAAGAGCTAAAACTCCTCTCGCTGCCTAGAAATAAATATGTAATTGTATGCGTGCATATTGAAAGAAATATATAAATAGGCATTAAATTATAGTAATTGCATTTATTTATAAACTAAAAAATTAGTTTATTTAATGTAATAATGGAGCGTAAAGATATTGATTATATTGTTAAGCCAGACGAGGTTGAGATGGAGAGGAAAAAATGCAGTGAAAACTAGAAAACTTGCTCTGATTGTATAAAAAGTAAGCAGACCATAAGTATTATGAGTCATAATTTATGAGTCATAATTATCATAATTTATCAAAATTATATAATTATCAAAATTTAAAAAAAAAATAGTTTTTGCCATGTAATATATTGAAAAATTTCCCCTGAAATATTTGTTTTTAAATAATTAATAATTATAATATAAGCCTTAAAATATTTTAAAAACTTAACAAATATAAATAATTCTTTAAATATTAAATTTCAAAATTCTAAAAAATTTAATATATTAAAAAAGACTACAATATTCAGAAACAATTTAAATAAATTTAAATAAGCCCTAAAATATTACAAACAATTTTTTTTAATTTAAATAAGGCTTTAAAATATTTTTAAAAACTTAAAAAATTCAAATATGCCTTATATAAACTTCTCTTCGATAAATGTAACTCATATATATATATATTCAAATACTTTGTAGAGTAAATTATTTAATAATATTAAATAGAAGCTAGATTTGGATGTATGTTCCATGCCAATATACTGGGCAAACAGGAACGTAAGGAAAGAGAGCATGGAAGAGTATAGAAGAGTTTCAGCACCACTTTCATTAAGAGGCGAACCTAATTCATATGCAAATTTCAGCCAAAAGTAATTCATTTTCATATCCCGCAATAAATATGGCAATAAAACAAACGAAACATCAAATGTATTGACCAATGACAATTATATTCCGATCAGCTAAGGGCGCAGCACTTGAAACCGTTTGGCATACATACGATATACATCTCTCTATATACACACATATATATATACATGTGTATATAGCTTCGATATTTGGAGTCAAACATGAGTGAAGCACCCTTCTAAATGCTGGCACAATCCAACCAATTTGCTCTTCAATTTGCCTCCATTTTCGAAAGTTCGCGTGCCAAACGCCACAAATCGATTTACATGACAGCCGAACAAAAACAAAAATACACAGAAAAACTTTGGGAAATGTGAAAAATTACGAAGCATAAAAAAGAAAAATGACAACAACAGCAACAGCAACAGCAACAACTCCAGTTAGGCAATGGGGAAAAAAAACACAAAATGAGGAACATTTTTGAGGCGCTGTTTTTCGATTTGTAACAATTATTGGTCGTTACGAGGCGCAAAACAAGCAGCCCAATTTCCTTATACACCAGCCGAGCGCCACATAGCCCCAACCCAAGCGCCCAGAAGCCCCGGCTGCTGCCCCCACCTCCGGCCCTCAAGCAATTATTGCACATTTTTGTGGCATACTTTGCGGCTGACGGCGAGCACGAATGCGCCTACCCAAAACCCACTTCAGTCCAGTTCCTATTTAACCACGCCCCCCCCCCGTGCGACAACGCCCTACCTCCCTGCCTCCCAGCCAGGCTAATGCTTTTGAAATAATAACAATAAATATTATTGACATGCAAAAATGCCACAAAATGTCAGGAAATATTTATAACACGGCAGCAACAGCGGAGGCAACAAAAACACCAATTTTTAGTTAATATTTGCATTTGTTACTTTTTTGTTCTTTTTTTTTTTGTATACTTTTACAGCGAGCAGGAGAGATAGCTTGTTGATGTGTTTCATAATTATATTAATAAATGTAAGAATTAAAAAATATATAAAACTTTTAAAATTATTTATTATTTATTTTAATATTATGTAATAATACATATAATACATTTTTATATATTTGCATAAATAATTACTATAAAATATATATATTTATATATATTAGTTACACAAAATAAAAAATTATCTCAACAAATAATCCAAATAATAATGATTAAATTGCAATTATTAAATTATGCTTAATATTATATCCTTTTTTTCACAAAAAAAATTGTTATATTTTTCTAAACCAGTTTTCTCCCTCCATAAAAATATTATTATTATTTTACTTTGATTTTTAATGCTGCAAAAAATATATATAATATATATGCCCACATATTGTGAGCTTTTAAAAATTCAGAATGCAGAATAATTCAAGAATTTGTTTACATTTATAATTGTTATTCAGCTTAACTATTAAATTAAAATATAAATATATATAACTAAGATTTTGTATTATTATAAGAAATTCTTCAATTTTTTCTAATTTTTATTCCATTTTTTCTAATTATTAATATAGACAAATATATATTAACTATATATTTGGCAGTTTGTTAATTTTAGTTATTTTTATTCCCAAATATATTTTCGCAGCATCTATTTATAATTATAATCTTCTACTAAGCCAGACATCTGCCAAAACATACTTAAATTTCAACTAACCCATATAAAATATTCTATTTTAGTTTTTTTTATAGTTTCTGGGTTTTCGGGCCTGGCACATAATTATCGATAATTGATTTGCCGTCAGCTGCTGTAATTATGTGAATAATTTGAGCTGACATATTGTGGGCGGGGCATAGGGCAAAGCTGAACTTTTGGCAACGCCCACAATGCTTTAATGTTAATTTTAGTTTTAATTTGAATTTGAGTTTTTCTCCTGCTTTGCACACACACAAATTTCGCATGAATTTTTAATTGAAATGCTCGCTGACATTTTTATGGCTTTTCGTTAGTTTTTAGTCGCACATTTTTGGGCCAAATGTGTGTTTTCCAGTTTATTTATCGAAATTTATTGGCTTCGGTTATTCGGGTTGGCATTGTTTAAGCGGACACAATTTAAAATTCAATAAAATACAAAGCGCCGGCCAGGCAAACGCTCGTTTCACTAGGTGCTTCAATTGATAATCGTTCTCGCTCCCTCTCTCTCTCTCTCTCTCTCTCTCTCTCTCTCTCTCTCTCTTTCTATATATATGTCCATGTGTATGGCTCTCTCTGTCTACTAATGTGTCTGACAGATGTTGCTCTGCTGCATTTGTTTAGCTGCAGTGCAATTTGTATTTTAGTTTTCTTAGTTTAGTTTCGGCAAATGCTTTTAAATATTTTTTAATGAAATTTGGTCTAGTTTTAGAAGAATCCACTAAATTCTATGATTTATTTTAATAGAAATCTAAAATTTATAGATTTTTTAAAATATATTTAAATTTGAAATTCAATTTTGTTCATTTATTTTAAGTATTACATAAAAAATAGTAATATTAGAATATATATCAATTTATAAACTTACGTACTAATAGTTTTATTATAATTTTATTAAAATATTTATAAGAATTATATATTTTTTAATATTTAAAATAAATACCAAATTAAATAAAAAATCTATACAATATTTATTATACTAATAAAATATCATATAAATATTGTAAATATCATAAATATATAAATCAATACTGAAATATAAAAATATATAAAAAAAATTAAAAGAAATTAATAGTTGCAGATGAGAACTCAATTTATGTTTTAGAGAATCAATCAGCTGCAAGCCTCAAGCAGGTTATAATTATCAATATCTATAATAAATTTACTATCAATATTCAATATTCAATATTCAATATTTTTAAAGTCTTCCCATCGCAACTATATATTTATTTAATGTCTGTTTCTCCCACTTTCGTCTTTCAGGGTCTTCAAAATATTTGTAAACAAGAACAAGCTCTTAAAGGTAAGCACACTTTGCGCTTTGCATATAAATATTCTGCTCTCCATTTTCATAGACTTATTTATGCCTTTGTTCGCATAATGCTGGGCGAGCATTCCGCAGCAAGAATTTCAAGGGACAGACAAAAGCTGTTGCAGTTTGTAGTCGTAGTTGTTGCTGTTGTTGTCGCTTATTGTGCTGTTCGGTTGCATCATTTCCATCAGAATCATTTCTTTTTTTTCAGCTTTTGCTTTTGCCTTTGCTTTTTTTGTATCTTGTGCCGCACTTGAAGGCGCTTTTCCACTCGAGCAGCGAGCTTTTCTTTGGTCGCACTCGAGCGACGCTTCAATTCGCACTTCACCTGAAGAGTTAGAGTCTGGCGCAGCCACCCGCCGCCACAAATGACAATCGAAGGCTGCAGCTTACAGCAAAACAACAAAACAATTTCCCCAGAGCACCTCGGAGCGTGCACTACAATTACACATATTTTCCATCTCGATTTTCCCGTTTTCCGCATTTTTAAGTGTTTTTGTGTTTAATTAAAATACTTTTCGCACTTTGGCTTTGTTGATTTGCATTTGCAATTGCATTCGCTGACTGACTGACTGACTGAAACTTTTCCAACATTTCTTTTTTTTTCCCCATTTTATTTTTTATTTTCAAATTTTCAACTCGTCTAAAATGATTCGCATTCTTTGCCAACTGAAAGTATTTTAATATAGTTTTTTTGTTCCCTTTTTTTTTGCTTATTTTTTGTAGCTCGTTTGGCATTGGGCTGCAGTTGCTGCAGGTATTTTCATTAAGCAGCGCCTGACTGTGCCCTTTGCTGCCAACTTTGCCAGCTTTTTGCTCATATATATATATATATTATTTATATATGTTTATGAGTAGCTAAGTTTTATATTAAACTGAAATACTTTTTGCCAGCTTTAATAGCTAGTCTGTGCTTTGACATATGCTTAAACTTTAACTGACTCTGATTTACTTTCATATTTAGTTAAGTCTTTCTTATTTATTTTATTTACTTGATTATTTTATGTGGAATTAATTTACATAATAATATTAAGTTAATATTTCGCTAAAGCTTTAACTGACCTTTATTTAGTTTCATAAAATACAGACTAAATATATAAGTCTTTTAAAAAAAATTTAATAAACATATCAAAACCTATCTTAAGCCCATACCAAATGTCAACCTGAGCATGCTGTATTCCCTTTCTTAGATACAAAATGCTTACAATTTTTACTTAACTTCAGATTGATTATTACAAGTAAATTGCTCTGCTTTGATATTAACAAAACATAAAAATGAATATGAAGAATATAATAGTAATTTGAAATATTAAAACGCTTAAATAAAATAATAAATCATAAATATATATACAAATATATATAAATATATTTCATTGTTTTTCTTAATGCACTTTTATTTATTTAACTTTTTTATGTGTAACTTTTAGCTTTTATAAAAATAATAATAAAAATAATAAATAATAATCTTATAATACAAGATTTTTTTTACACCATCAAAAGTTTTTCAGAGTTTTTTTATATTTACTTTTAGCTACATTGCATTTTTTTTCCGTCACAAAGTACTTCTAATAACAAGTTCTTTATAAATTTAATTTTATTTATATTTAAATATTTATTTATAATAATATTTTATATTCATAATTTAGTATATTTATCAAATAATGTATATAGCATAAGACTTACCCATAAATCTCAGCCAAACAACTAGTTCGTCGTCTTCAAATGGAATTTAATTGAATTCAATTGAAATTCTTGATTATTGTTTAAATAAATCCGCACTTGTTTTTAATTGATTTATGTGATATTTGATTTTATTTCTTGAGTTGCACAAACACACGTACTTTAGACATACATAAATAAATATATTTAGAAATATACATAAATATATATATTTGCCATTGACTTATTGATAAGATGCTGGGCAGCTGCTTTTAGCAAATTTATAGCTAAGATTTAACTAAACGGAAGAGAAGAGTTTAATGAAGAGTGAAGGCTAGACGACAGGCATATTAGAGCATTAGCTTAATAGCTAAATTTTAGAGCAGAAGTTGGGCAGGGAGAAGGCTGAACAAATACAGCTGCAGAGGAATATTCTATTAAAATAGCTAAATAATGTAGCTAAAAATAAATCTAAATAAAGAATATCTTACTATTGCTCGTATAACTATTATGAAGCTCTCAAAAATTTGTTGACATAAGTTTCCGGCTATAAAGCTAAAAAAGAGTTGAAATTTGAGTAAATCTAATAAACAGAAATTTCTGTAAAATTTTATTTGAGCTTGTGAGCAATAGAAATTATCTCAATTTATAAGTCCACAAATAATATTATTCTCATCTATAATTATTAATATTGCTAGAAATTCATAGAAAGTTATTAAAACAAGCTCAGTGAATTTCTATTAAATTTTTTAGCTATAGAAAATAATTTATCTTAACAAATGAGAATTACAAACTTCTGCTTCCCCACTATGAAATATTATTAATAAATATGATAAAGGCAAACCTATGTTTTCAACCTTCACAAATCTAATTTAGGCAACTCTTACGACCCGTTATAAAAATCCCTGAGTATTACAAACTCCTGTATTTGCCTCTCATGATCGCTAGCAATTATCATAAATTGCAAATTTTCATAGCACACTTTCCGGCTGGTTGAGGAAAGCTTGTGCCTGCCACAAGCTCGAGTACATTGAGCGGCACAGCTGATGCGGCTTTCGAGTTGTTTCGTGTGCGAAGCACGTGAAAAAAACAGCTGCCAAGAACAGCCAATGGGATTCGCACTTGACACTTGAGCAAGCTAAGGGCATTTGCTTTACTGTTGCTTTTGCTTCTGGACTTTACCGTTGCCCGCCCAAAACGCTATCTTATTGCCAATTCTGCTTTGTTGTTCGGGTCAATTTACACGCAGTTTTTGGTTTATGAACTGTCAAGAGATTCTCGCTCGGGCGCTTGCAAATTTCAGTCACGTCACGGCGCTGGGAACTTTTCGAACTTTTCGCTTAAATCGTTCGTTTGCAACTGAAGCGACTATTGCACACAGCTCGCCCAATTCGCTGCACTCGTTGGCGACGACGACGACGACGACGACGACGACCAGTCAGCCAGCCAGCCAGCAGAGGCGACAGCAGCAGCAGCAGCAGCAGCGACAGCGACAGCGACGGCGACAGTCAAAGGCTTCCAATGCGATACGAAGCTCAGGCGAATGCTTAGCCCAAAAGCAAACAAAACAGAGACACAGCGCCGGCTACCGTTAGACGCATTCGTGAACTCTGCTCCGACCCATTGCCAAAGTGTTCCGCTGCCTATGTTGTTGCTTGATAATAAATATAAAAATATTTTAAAAATATAAAAAAAAAATATTATAAATATAAAATTAAAATATAAAATATTATAGATTATTTATATATATTTTATATATGATTTAAGACAGCATTATAAATGGTTTGTTGTGTTTCTAAAGGATAGAGAGAGGGAGGGAGAGAGAGAGAGAGTGTCTTCGTATGTAATGCATCTGGCAGCATGCATAGCTGGCGCTCGCGGTCTGTCGTAACTTTATGGCGCTCTGCATGCTGTTGCATATTCGGGAAAGGCATTGGAAATGCATGGAAAGTGCGCCCAGTTCGGATATTTATACAAATTCACAATCACTTGACAGCGAGCAGCTGTGAAGGATGGCAGAGAGAGCGAGAGTGAGAAATGCTGATTAACATATGAGAAATACATTTAAAATGCAAAGCAATGAAATAAAAAATAAAATAAAATAATAAATAAAATAAAATAATAAATAAAATAATAAATAAAATAAAATACAAATAAATATATTCTACTCTTGTATTGAAAATAAGTAATTTATTTTCTTATATTATTATTATTTATTTTATTATATTTTATTTATAATACAAATATATGTATTTAATTTATTTAAAGAGATAAATTTAAATAAATATTTATTTAATGTTTTAAATAGCTGAATAAATTTTAAACAGTATTTTTAGTTTATTTAATAAACAATGATTTTTTAATTTTAAAAATTAATATATAAATATAATATTTTTTGTTAGATTTAATTGTATATATTATTTTAATTTATATTTATATTTTATATTAATATTATATTTATAAAAGAATTTAAATTAATATATATTTCTTATTTCTCTATAACAAAATTTCTTTTTTTTACTTTCAAAGTTTTTAGAATTTATAATTTTATTATTATTTGAGCTCACAAAATAAAATTATTATATAAATATTATTTATAAAATATATTTTATTTATAAAAATAAAAACTAAACTGAATATATATATTTAATATATATTTTTATGGCTAAATAATTTTTCAAATATTCCATATATATTTTATAATTTATAATTACTTTATTCAATCTATAAAATTGCTCTAAACAAAAGCCGCTTTCCAGTCGCCGCTCTCTTAAGTAAACAAATGCGCTCTCTTAAATGCTGTGCCATAAAATGCCTGGAAGCGCGCTTCCCATGTTTCGCGTTGCCAAAACGTTCTGCCGAAGTTGCCATAAAAGTTCCAGCAGCAACGACGCTCGCAGCGCCTAGCGTAGGCGCGCGCTCTCTTCAGTTCTCTCAGTCGGTGGGTCTCTGTCTCTGTCAGTGTAACAGCGCTCTGTTACGCTCCTTGAATTGCTTTGCTCCACATTTGAAAGCCACAAATTGCTGGCAGCTGACACTTTGGAGTTGTCATTCCTAACTGCACGCTGCCTGCCCGGCCACTCGAAGGCGCCACGCGCCGATTTACGAGCACGCGAAAGCCAAAAGGCAAACGCCATCGGCTACACCAGCAACAGCAACAACAACTGGAGTAATAACAGCAGCTGCTGCTGCTGCTGCTGCTGCTGCTTGCTGATGAACCTGCCTCAAGATACAATGGAAGGAAAAATAAGAGACCGGCAAGCTGCTAGCAGAGGCTAAGCCCTTAAAGGCGAGCTCTTAGTTTAGCGATACTTTGGCAGCGCCTTGAAGCAGACTATGAAATCATAATTGATAATAGTTGTTGTTGCTGCTGTTGATGATGTTGCTGTTGTTGTTGTTGCTGCTGTTGCTGCTATTGATACTATTGATATTTGTTTGTGTTGCTGTTGCTACTGATGCTGTTGCTGTTGTTGTGGGTATTGTTGCAGTTAATGTTGCCGTTGTTGTTGCTGTTTCTACAGTTGCTCTTGATGTTGTTGTTGCTGCTGTTGGTGTTGCTATTGCTATATATATTGCTGTTGCTGTTGCTGCTGTTATTGTTGTTGCCGTTGCTGCTCTTGCTGTTGTTGTTGCTAGTATTGCTACTATAGTTGTTGCTGTTATTGTGGCTGTTGCTGTTGCTGATTTTGCTATTGTTGCTGCTGCTGTTGTTGTTATAATTATATAATTGTTAAAATTATATAATATTATTGTTGCTGTTGCCTCTGTTGCTGTTGTTTTTGATGTTGATTCTGTTGTTGCTGCTGCTGTTGTCGTTGCTGTTGCTGTTGTGGCCGTCGTTGCTGTTGCTGCTGCTTCTCTTGCTGTTGTTGTTGCTAGTATTGCTGCTATAGTTGCTGGTATTGGTGATGTTGTTGCTCTTGCTGTTGCTTTTGTTGCTGCTGCTGTTGCTCTTGTTTCTGCTCTTTACGGTAATCAGCTTTCCATTTCCCCTCCCCATGCTACCCCACTCTCCCGCTCTCCCATCTCCAGCCAGAGTGGACCAAAAAATTGCATGTTCATCCGCTTACAAAGGGCGCGCGAGGCCCGTTCTGTTCCATACCAATTTATGCCCTCGCTCTGCCACCATCTCTCTCTCTCTCTCTCTCTCTCTCTCGCTCTCTCTCTCACTCTCTCTCCTTCTCTGTCGCACAATTTGGTTGGGCGGCCAAATCAATTGCTCGCAACATGACTAAATCTTTTGGATACACGAAATTTGTTTAGTGTGCTCTGCATTGGCGCCCCGCGACTCGTGTGAAGTGGGCGTGGCCGGGGTATGCCCGATGGACCGAGCATTGATTACAACTGCCAATTTTGCAGCTTGTTGCACATTTCGTAGCGTATTGTGTGTCGCATGTTGCAGCAGCTGCAACAGCAACAACAACACCTGTGCGGCTCATAAGAAATGCAGAGAGAAACTAATTATTGAAGTGCATAAGGCAGAAGCAAACTCAATGAGAGCTCAATAATTAGCTGGCTCAGAGCGGGGTGAATAATATGCATAATTAGCAAGCAATGGAGTTGGTCAGAATAAGCATATGGCAGCATAAGGCAAGAGGCAGAACAGGGCTAAGCTGAGGAGTTGCAGTTGGCGGGTAAAAGATACAAAAGTATCTTCAGGCAAGAGAAGCAGGTGGAAGTAGCTATAATGAGGAGTTGACTGCGGACACAAATCTTATAGATACTTTTAGAATAAGCTGCTTATTAGGTATTATAATACATCCAAGACTAAAGTATCTGAAAGTCACATAAAGGGTGTCCCAAAACTCGCGCAAGATTTGAGCTTGACACCATTTGTGCGATAGAGTGTTGACAGCCAACAAAGAAATACTGCGTGATAGCTGACAGTTCAGGGTTATTAAAAATGAAAGAAGAAAAACAATGTTTACTGTATAAATCAATAAAAAAAAAATAACAATTTTTAATTATAAAGCTGTGTGTTCTATCAAAATTACTTCTTGCGTGAATTTTGGGACACACTTTATATCTAAAAACTAATAGAAAAAGTATCTGTAATATAAGAGTTTAGCTACAAAGAATGTATGGTAATAACGAAAAAAATAAACAAAGAGTAGCATAAGAGAATCTTTGAGATATAATGGATACAGATATAATAAATATAACAGTTGCTATAAGGAATAGATTTGGATTATAAATATATCTGATATGATTTCTTCATATTTTCATAGTATCTAAACACATATCACACACAGACACAGATATATAGAACAGTATCAGCGTATGGCAATGTTTGCTAAGCCAAAACAAAGTATCTTTGAGATACAATAGCTCTGATATGCAGTTGTATTCGAATGTGTAGAGAAGAATCTTATATGAACAATGAGGATCTAATGGAGATCTAATAAATACCTAATTAAGATCCAAACTAAAGACTTTCTCTATTCATATCTAATTTTTTATTCGCTTAAAACTTCATTTTAAATTTGTAACTATGATTTTAAGGCCAAATTTTCCATAGGAAAATCCTTTACTATGGATAGCCTCGTGCACTGCTATGCGTTCGTAGCACTCATTAACTTCGCTTGCCTCTTACGAGGTGTTCAAGTAGCAAATTCTCACAGGTCTATTGTGAATAGGCCTCGTTCAAAGTGACTTGGGGGCAAGGCTTGCTTGCTGTGGGACGCCAAAGTTTTATTCCAGCTTTGGCATCTATGATTTTTCGGCTTCCATCAAAATTTCTATGCTAAATGGAGAAAACTCAAACGCAGCCCAAAAAGCTACAGAATACGGAGAACCCAGAAAAACTCAAAGCTGGAAAGAGTGGAAATGGGCTGGGAGAGTCAATGCCGTCCGCCGACAAGAGGCAGCCCGAGGCGGGGCAGCAGCGCAGCTACACGTGGCTGAACGAGCAGGGGAACGTAATGAGCCGCAAGCTGACGGAGTACGAGTGCCAGCTGGAGAATGATGTGCAGCAGTTGCAGGAGTCGCTGTTCGCTATATCGTCGCACTATGCCAGGATCCAGTTTCGCTTGCGGCAGATCACGACGTCGTCGGGACTGGAGCGGGTGTACCTGCTGCAGGAGCTGGAGCGCGTCGTCTGCCAGGGCATCGAGGCCAGCCAGCAGGAGGACGAGCTGCCCGGCCTGCGGTCCGACTCGCAGCGGATGGGCAATGTGCGTCGCAAGCAGCGCAAGATCATGAGCGACCTGAGGAGTCGCCTCACCGACCTGGCCGAGCTAACGGACACCTGCTTCTGTGTCGAGTCCAGCAGCAGCTACGAGTCGCGCCGCCACGGGCAGTCCGAGGAGGACGACTACCTGCCGCGCTGCTCCAGTGCGGAGGCCCACGACAAGTTCTGCAAGTGCAGCATGTGCCGCGAGCGGGCCAACGCGATGGCCTACCAGCGGGGCTATCTAACGGAGATCTGGGATGGCAACGACGGCATGGACTTGGACCTCGACGACGAAAAGCCAACGGGAAACCATAGCAGGCGACGATCGCTGACCAAGCGGGCTGGGAACAAGGAGCGGAAATCGCTCACTCGAAGCTCAAACACTTCCAACATTCTGCAGCCGACTGAGGGCAGCAAGCCCGGGCTAACCTCCCGGAGAGGCAGCAAAGCGGCTTCCGGCAAGTCCAGCAAGGGGGCTTCCAGAGCTGACACTCGGCGCGGCTCGGTCGAGCAGCAGGAGCCCTGGAAGTACCGCACAGTCTGGAGAAGCGGCCTAACCAAATCGAGGTCTGAGCAATCCGAATTCGGGGGGAAAGTTCGTCCCACCCCATCGCTGTACGAAACGAATGCTTCACGCCAGAAGTGGGCCAACAATGCCACTCCGAAGTCCACTCGCCGTAGCCTGCTGAGCTACGAAATGCTCAACACAAAATTGCTGAGTCCACTGCAGCGGACGACCCTAGAGAAGAGCAGTCTTCATAGCTTGGGTCGCTGCTGTCAAAGGTCGCCCAATCCGCCGGAGGTGTGGAAGAAGGGCAAGTCGGAACCAGTTGGTCGAACCAGCTCGCAGTGCTCTAGAATGCAGTGCCTTAGCGAGCCAAGAACTAGTTCCATGAACACATCCACTATGAGAGCCTGCAAGTCCTGCCACACATACCAGGAGAGTCGGCAGATCCCGCACACTCCCATGACCGGCGCACGGAAATCCTGCCTCAAGCGCACCAAAGCTGCTGGCCTGAAGAAAGCCAAATGCGCGTTCAAAAGTGAACCCAATTTATGCTTTGAATATTCCAAGGATATTCTGAGTACGTTCCAAGAGACAAGGGCATCGGACAAGGGCATCTCAGCTTACGGCGGATCCGGCTATATTTCCAGGCACTGCCGACGGTTGACTCAGCAGCTGCCCGAAGTTAATGAAGTTTCTGAAGAGTCTGAAGAACCGGAAGGGGCTATAGTGTCTGAAATTCTGGCAGTTTCTGCAGAGCCTGAGAGGCCGGCAAAGCCTGAAGTTCCGGAGAAGCCTAAAAAGTGTAAAGCGACTGGCAAGAGAGAGAAGCAAGCCAAGCTAAACTCCAATTCCAATGCGCAATTGGGCAATCCTCACTGTGCTTCAGCCACTCAAGTCGCTATGGCTAAATCGGCTGAGAAATGCAAGAATTCCTATCCCGTCTATCCCAGTTCTCCCCCCAAATATGGCTCCCATAACAAGGCGAGCTTCGGACGTCGCTTCTGCCAGCTCATCTGCTCCACGCTGCGCACCCAAGTGGAAGATAAAAGTGGCCTAAAGAAAGTGAAGCTCCAAACCGAGTTCATATGCAAGGATCAAGCTGATAAGCCAGCAGAAGGCGAGGCTCAAAACAAGGATACGGACGAAACTGATTGAGCACTGAGGAAGCAGGCCAAAGCGATTCCCCAGTTATGATCTTAAGTTATTTGAAAACACTCTCAGAGCTCAGCGACTGCTCTCAGCTGACTCTGAAAACGTTTTGAAATAGCTTAGGATGATAGCCGCTTGCTTCCGATAGATATGTGTGCCCGAATGATATATATATTTTATAACTAATTCTGGAGTAAATCGTAATGAATGTGTGCGTTTATGCAGCGAGTAATAAAATTCTACTATTTAAAGTGGCTTAAAGTTTAGGATAGGGCAGAGGGTGCTCTAGTAGGGGCTAATGTTAAAGGAGATAACTTTACCTATTTATTTATTTAATTTATCTTTTATTTCATATAAGTTTTATTTTATTTTTATTATTATTTTATTATTATTTTATTTTATTTTATTATTATTTTATTTTTATTATTTTATTTGCATTGTATTTTTATTTTATTATTATTTTACCTATTTATTTATTGTATTTAATTTATCTTGCATTTAATTGTATTTTTATTTTATTTTATTATTTCGTTTATATTTTATTTTTATTTGGTTATTAATTTAGTTTAATTGCTTTTTATTTATTTTTATTTTACCTTTTATTTATTCATTTATATTTTATTAAATTTAATTTTTATTTTAATGTTTTAATTTTATTTTATTATTTTATTTTTATTATTTTATTTGCAATGTATTTTTATTTTATTATTATTTTACCTATTTATTTATTGTAATTAATTTATCTTGCATTTAATTGTATTTTTATTTTATTTTATTATTATTTTGTTTTCATTTTATTTTTATTTGGTTATTAATTTAGTTTAATTGCTTTTTATTTATTTTTATTTTACCTTTTTATTTATTTCATTTATATTTAATTAAATTTAATTTTTATTTTAATATTTTAATTTTATTTTATCATTATTTTAATTTATAATTATTTTATTTTTTCACTATTATTTTATTTTTATCGTAGTTTTATATTATTAATTTTGTATTTTTTTATTTTTATTGTACTATTTTTATTTTATTTTATTTTTATGTTACTTTATTTTTATTGTTTATACTTATGTATTTATCCCGATTTTGATGGACTTTCTTTCAATTATTGCCAAGTACAGCAAAAATCTCTGACAAAAGCAAATATTTGATTGACTCAAAGGAAGCCTGTGAGCTGTACCCTGCGATGCTGGCTGCTGGCCATGGTCATTGAACCCGCAGAGCAGCATCCCCTAAGCGGCGCTCTCTACCAAGGCTAACACACAATAAGCTGATGCTGAATGAAACCAGTTTTTGGCAATTTTCCGCGCATATCCAAAGTACTTTTTGCAGTCGGTCTGTTAGGTAGCAGACCATACCGTACCGTGCCATGCCGTACCATGCCGTACCGCCTAAAAGGGCCAGATCGTGCCGACCTGGCACTGAGGGTTGTTTTCTCATCTTGGCAGCAGCCGCATTGTTCTCGCCGGTTTCCCATCCGCTTCATTCATGAGTGAGCCCTGTCTCTTTGAGGGCCTCTTGCTAAGTTGGTCTATATCATACCCACATCTGGCTGCCCCCCTCGCTTCGCCTGTCCCATGCGCAGGCGCATGCGCTGCTTGCTGGGCTTATCTTTTGTCTCATTTGTCGACTGGTTTTTATGACGCCTTCCGTACGAGCTCTTGTCCTGCGGGTCTTCGCCTCTCCCTCTCTCACTCTCTGTGTGTGTGCTCGCCTGACATCTGGCCAAATGTGTGAGTTTGTCATGGTACAAACCATTAAAGAGCCGCTACACATGTGCGAGATATGCTAATAGTCTGGCTTGTTCAATGATATTTTGAGATAAACACAAACTGTTGTGTGACAGACTTGCAGAGATAACAAAAATGATTGATAAACGAAATATTGGAAATTATTTGAAATGAGAGAGATTAGATGAGTTAGAAGATCAGTTCGAGTAGGTGGGCATAGTGGAAATCAGAAATAATTGAATTCTTGTGAGTTGAGATATAAAAAAACCTTAAAATGTAAAACTCTTTACATCCAAAACTTATCTTCGAAAAATCTAGAAAATAGTATAGAAAATTTCAAACAAAGCAAATATTTAAAGTCTAAATTTATACAATATATAATATAATAATTTATATAATATAACATTTTTTATTATATTATATTTTTGGTTTATTTGTAATTGATTTTTAATTTATTTTTATTTTCATTACATCAATTTACTTTATTTTTATTATATTTATTTATTTTGATGTGTTATATTTTTTGTGAATTTTTATTTCATTTTCTTGTGTTATTATTTTATTTTTTATTTTTTTTATATTAATTTTTTTGTATATTTATTTATTTATTTTATTTTATTTTTTATATTAATTTATTTATTTTTGTAATATTTTAATTTACTTACTTATATTTTTATATATTAATTTAATTATCTTTTTATATTATTTATTTCTTATGTAAAATTTATATTTATTTTAATTTTGTATTTTTTATTTTATTTTAATTTATTTTTATTTTATTTTTATTTTTATTTAAAATATTTTCAAATTAATTTTTTTTATTCAATCATATATTTATAACTTCTCTAACTGCCCACGCATATTTGAAATTATATTAATAGGCATTTGTAATATTTTGTATAATATGCATATTTTATTTAACTTTTCATTGATTTATAAATATTTACATCGCTTTGCAAACGTAATGGTAGAAATTAAATTTAAAGAAATTATGATTAACTGAGAAACTAAGAATAGATTTTTGCTTTTAATAATAAATTTGTATGAAATAATATATTGAATATGTATTTGCCACTTTATGTAGAGACTTAAAGACGATCGTGAGCATTGCCAAGATTTCAAAATAGATATATATTTGTTTTTTGTACTCTTCATGAATTTGAGTTAAGAACTATCTTCAAAAGGAAGAGAAACTATACGATAACATGTGATGAGATGTTGGCTAAGATAAGGTAAGCTAGAAAAAAAGAGAGCTAGACATAGTTTTAGATATATTAGATATATATATAAATGGATATATGTAGATATATATGGATATATATATTTATGTAGAGTTGTTTCCGCTTAGAACTAAATTAACGTTTATAATAAACTAAATCTCATTTATATGGCTAACTATCTTTGTCTTTGTTTTGTTCTGTCTTTTCATTGAGTTCAGTTATTTGTATATTTCTTTGTTTTCCTCTTATTTTTTGGGATATAGCTTTACAGAAGTCTTCCATATGTTTGCTTTTCCTTTTTGGCATTGGCACAATTTTGGCATGATTTATGGCATATTGAGAAACATTTGTGAAGTATTTTGGTAAATGGCAAGAAAACATTTTGCTTTGAGCAGCTGCATTAATCCATAATGAGCTCTTTCTCTACAAACTAGAAACTAGAAAAATCCCCAAGACCCCCATTTCCCAGCCCAAGACCTTTCCGCCGCCTATTTGGCTGCCTCGCATTGCTGCATCTGCACCACCAACAGGAGGATGCGGTTCATCAGGTTGTCCGCCTCGGAGTCCTCCAGGCTGTTCAGCTTGGCCGAGATGAAGCCACAGAACTTGGAGTTGAGCACCTCGCGCACCGTCTGCGGCGGCGGCAGCTCCAGTCCGCCTGCCACAGCTGCGACATTCTGTTGCTGGCGCAGATGGCGATGCTGCTGCAGCATCTGATCCTCGTAGTCATCGCCCTCCATGTCCCCATCCTCAAGCTCATCCGCTTCGCCATTGCGACGACGTTTGCGGCTTATGATCGGCGTCTGGCCGTCGGCGCCGCCGCCGCCGTTGATGCTGCGCGGCGAGTTCGAGTCGAGGATGATGGGATAGGGAAAGTCGGCGTCGATGGCCTCCAGCTCCTCCACCTCGTCGGAGGCATTGCCAGCATCCTCGTCGCCGCTGCGCAGCGAATTCGTGTCCAGATCATCGAAGCTCTGATGATGCTGCGGCTGCGCGGCGCCGCTGTCGTTGCGCGTGGAGCTCACGCGGCTGTCATTGTGCAGCGCCTGCGCCTGCGCCTGCTGATGCGCGGGCAACGGCAGCAGCGGCAAGGGCAGAGGCAGAGGCAGACCGAGGCCGAGGCCAGCGCTGCCGCCGCCGCTGCTGCTGCCGGCGCTGCTGCTGCTGCCCGCATTGCCAGCGCTGCCGCCGCCCGCCGACAAATCCAGCTCCGACTTCACATTGTAGTCGTAGTAGTAATCATCGCCGCTCATATTCAGCGACGAGCACTTGGACAGATTCAGCACAGCGCTCGACGGGTCGCCGAAGGATGAGTTCAGCTTGAGTCCAGCAGCAGCAGCAGCAGCAGCGGCCGCAGCTGCAGCGGCTGCTTTGCTGGCGCTCAATATGCTCTGATTGTTGTTGTTGTTGTTGCTGCTGCTGTTGTTGTTGTTGCTGTTGCTAGTGTTGTTATTGTTGTTGTTGTTACTGTTGTTGTTGTTGTTATTGTTGTTGTGCAAGTGGTGAGCAAATGCGCTCAGGCTGAGATCGCCAGCATGCGAAGCGCCTCTGCAAAGAGAGAAGAGCGAGAGAGAGTTAGAGTAATTGGAGTATGTAAGAGGAGAAGAGCGAGAAAGAGAGGGAGAGAGAGAGAGAGTGAGAAAGAGATAAAATATGGTAAATTTTATGAACAAAGTTTTCTAATTGAACAAGCTTAGAGTAAATGTTATCAGTTGAGCTCTTCAGATGGATTTAATATAAATTGCCTAAAGAAAGCAGATATATATAGGATCCGGAGGATCCGGATCTTTGAATATACTCTTATTTTTCTATAATGTAATGTAATATCCTATTTGTATGTATGTATACTCTTGTATAATATAATATATAATTGTGTATGATATGATATGATATGATATGATATGATTTGATATGATATGATATAATAATATATGATATAATTTGATATGATACAATAATATATGATATGATATGATATAATAATATATGATATGATATGTCATATGATATGATACGATATAATAATATATGATATGATATGATATATGATATAATATAATATGATATGATATGATATATGATATAATATAATAATATATGATATGATATGATATGATATGATATAATTTGATATGATATGATATAGTAATATATGAGATGATATGATATATGATATAATATGATATGATATATGATATAATATGATATGATATGATATGATATGATATATGATATGATATGATATGATATGATATAATAATATATGATATATGATATGATATGATATAATAATATATGATATATGATATGATATGATATAATAATATATGATATGAAATGATATGATATGATATAATATATGATATATGATATGATATAATATGATATGATATGATATATGATATGATATGATATAAGGTGTGATATGATATGATACGATATGATATGATATTATATTATATGATATGATATGATATGATAGTTATCTATTCTACATGAATAATATCCATAACTTTATTCAAAACTTCGAACTCAATTCAAACAATTTCCTAGATCTTCCGCTGATCTACATATATTATATTGCCATCTCTTGCTCTCTCTCCCCCTCCCTCTCACTTTACATAGAAACTAGTTCCAAAAATAGCGCCACAATGGAGCCAAGCAACCCCAAGGCGACACAATCCCAAAGGAACGTGCTCGCACAGACCCCGAAAAGGAAGAAAAGAAATGAAATGAAAAGAAAGCGACAAAAACTCAAAAACTACCCAAAAACTCGTGATGTTTTGCGCTGGATTCGGCTTTTGCTTTTGCTTTTGCTTTGGCATTGGCTTTGGCTTTGCCTGGAATTCAGATTCTGGTTCTGAGTTTTAGTCTTCGGGGCTGGTTTCTTGCGCTACTCAAATTTCAGGCGCATTTTCCACAGCTGCCCGAATGCCTCGACTGCAGCGAGACGTGGCTATTTTTAGACCAAGAGCGAGGGAAAACAGGGCTTGGGCCCAGTTTGCCAGGACGGGGCTCCTTTTGCGGCTGGGCTGCTCGGGCCTCCGGGGCAGGTAGTTGACAATTGGAACTGTAAAATGATATGCGACCGAGCCATGCACGCGCGTCTGTATGCGCGTTCACAATTTCCCATCTAGCCAAGCCATTCAGCATTTTTCACATTTTCCACATAATCAGGGCCAAATGCATTTTCACATGTTCCCGTTTGCTGTTTGCTGTTTGCTTGTGGTTTCTGCGGTTCTCCTTCATTCGGTTCGCTCTCTGTTTGCTTGCGTCTAGTTCCCAAGTCTTATCAGTGTTTGCTTCCGTCAGAACCCAGAGCCCAGACCCAGAGAGCCAGAGCCCGAGCCCGAGCCCGAGCCCGACCCAGACATATAGCCAGCCAAAAACCCAATGGCTGGACAGTTTGCATTTCTATTTCATGGCGTTGCTCATTATGAGGAATTCCAATTTTTGTTTTCCCCATTTCGGTCCGTTTATCAGTGACTAATGGTCAAGTTTCCGCTCTTAGCTGAGCCCAGCTGAACTGAACTCAACTCAATTGCTCTGATAAGCCAAACCAAATGACAACGCTTCAAGTCAACTCAAATCTACAGTTCTTCGCTTGCGGTTAATAATAATGATATGAACTGCTAGGAATTATATAAACTAGAAATATTTGACAATTATTACGGACTATATATTAAAATGTTAAATATTCTGATTAAAATTGTGAAAAAAAAGATAGATAGATAAAAGAGATTGATGATAGACAGATGGAAGACATAAATAAATAAAAATAATAAATAATATAAAGAATAATAATGAAATATAATAAATAAAGAGATCAAATTCAATAGATCAATATAGATATATAGACCTATAAGCATATACAGAGATTGAGGCAAAGATAGTTAAGATTCTCCTTTTATTTTATCCATCTTTATTATCCCTCTTTCCTACTCAACTTTATATCCAATATCTTTCTATCTTAACCGTCTTTCTTAAGCATTTTTATATTTATTATCTTTCTAGCTTATCCATCTTTATAAAATCCATCTCTATATCCAGTTCTACAGATATTTAAAGGTATGTATATTATATGTATATCCATCTCTAAACTTATAACTGCTGCTTGGCCTGTCAATCATTCAATCAACCTATCAATCAAACCAATTAAACAGACTTTGAGTTAACATTTAGTTAACATATAGTTAACATGCATTGAACATGTTGACAACATACAACTAACAGTTAAAATGAATTGAAAACATAGTTAACATATAGTTAACATTTAGTTAATATATAGTTAACATATAGTTAACATACTTAACATACAGTTAGCATGTAGTTAGTATACATTTAACATAGAGTCAACATATAATTAACATACGTTTAACATACACATATGTAACATACAGTTAACATATAGTTAACATACATTTAGCATACATTTAGTCAACACATAACATGTGTCTCATTAACATACATTTGGCATACACATAGCTAACATTTAGTTAACATATAGTTAACATACAGTTAACATATAGTTAACACACAGCTAACATATAGTTGACATTTAGTTAACATACATTTAGCATACATTTACCATATAGTCAACACATAACATATGTATTATTAACATACATTTAACATACACATATGTAACATCTAGTTAACATATAGTTAACATATGCTTAACATACATTTAACATGTAGCCAACACATAATTACTATATGTATTATTAACATACATTTAACATACACTTATGCAACATCTAGTAAACATCTAGTTAACATATAGTTAACATATAGTTAACATATAGTTAACATCTAGTTAACTTATCATACAACTACTCTCAGCACTCTGTTGCTCTGGCCCCATTACAATTCATAATCCTATGACTGATCAGTCAGTCAGTCAATCAAGCTCGCTTTCAGCCCCATCTAGAGCACATTATATTTTGCAAGCTTCCCTCGGCAGTTACAAAATACTAAATATTTGGCCGCCAATTGCTTAATCGCAGCAAATATTTTAATAACATTTGCGTTGCATGCGGCTGTTGCGCAAATTGGGTATACGCCCAGTATTTTATTCTTTTGTGGGCCCTCAAGTGACGCATATGCAAAAGTATTTTTTGGGTGAGCAGTTTCCCAGTGGATAGCAGCTGAGATTGGTTGTTTTTTATGATTGTGATGGGGCGCGGTTGGTCAAGCTTGGGGTGTGGTAAAATGGCAGTGGCGGGGGTAGGGGCGAGGGTAACGAGCGGCGAGCGGGTCGCTTGGCACGACAATAATTTCATCAATTTTGCAGCTCATTTGCTTATTAAATCATAAGCGTGACACAGAACCGAACACGAATAGACTGAGAGAGAGAGAGAGGGAGAGAGAGAAAGAAAGAGAGAGAGAGAGAGAGAGTGAGCGTAGCCTGGTCATCTCTGTGTTGGCGACCAACCCCGTTCCGTTGGCGGCTGGTCGCTTTGCGCACTTATTTTTAACCCTGGTCCGTTAGACTGCGTCGCCTCAATTGCCTCAGCCCAACAACACACACATAGGCAATCACTCATATTGTCTCACTCACTCTCTCTCACTCACTCACTCACAGAACATTTTTAATCTACGCTTCTTTCTAAACTTGGTCCACTCGCCGCAATCTCTCATCGTTCGCTTTGTCCCCGCCGACTGCGCTGCGCTGCTCAGCTCAACTCAGCTCGGCTGATTGTCATTTTCCATATTTGCTGCCCGCGCTCTCATTGCGTTAATTTATCACTCTCTTTAGCGCGCTCATTCGTGCGCTCGCCTCTGCCTGCATTCGTCGTCTTCGCTCGTTCGCTCGTTCGTTCGCTCGCTCGCTCTCTCACTCGTGCGCTCTGCCACCACCAGCACCAGCAGCAGCAGCCGCGAGCAGCGAGCAGCAGCTAAGGCTAAAGCGTTTTGTTGGTTTTCGCAGCTTCCCTCGGATTTTGTTTTTGGTTCAAGTGGCGGACAACAACAACAACAGCAGCAGCAGCAATCATTGCTACAACAACAACAACAATAGCGTTGTATAATTTTCGCTCTGGACAAGATCTGTTTTTATGGCTCAAGCCACGGTCTCGGGCCCGGGCCCGGCCCGTTCCGTTGTCTGTTATCAGCTCAAAATAATAAAAATTTAAATATGTATGTGTGTCTGTGTGTGTGTGTGTGTGTGTGTGCGGGCATGTGTGGACCCGGGGCCGCCGACTGTGTGTTGCCTCAGAGCTCTGGTTGCTGCCGCTGCCGCCGATGTGGGTACAGTCAATTGAAAGGAAATGGCCTTATTTCATATAAATATATGTACATAAAGTACAACACACACACACACACACACACACACACACACACAGACACTCATAGAGCTGTTTGCTCCACATGAGCCGCAGAATCTGCTGCCCCAGCCCAGACAGAGCCTGGTCATTTCTTTGTTCGAATTGGTTTTTTCCGTCCAACAGCTTTTCGAGATTTCTTCTTCTTCTTCTTTTTCCTCTCTTTTTTTTCAGCAAATACGCGTATTCGCATATTTGCATATGCAAGTGTGCGTGCGTGTGTGTGAGTGTGTGTATTGGGCAGATGTTTTTACAGAGGCTTAGCTGAGATTTGTCTGGTTCGCCTCTCTTTGCTCCTCTCATGCAAATGGCAAATGCTGGAGGGAGATGCAAGTAGGAGGGGGCTGGAGCGGGGATTACAAACGTTATAACATAGACAAAAGACTTTTTCAAATTACAAAAAATTAAAATAAATAAATAGTTACAATATTAAAGTCAATTTTCGAATTCCTAAAAGTCTTCAATATTGAAATTATTTCAATTTTAAATATTCGCTGATGTAGAATTTTTCAAATTTAAAAAAAAAATAAATAAAAATAATATATTGCAATCAATTTTAGTATTTTTTTTTTTCAATTTTAAATATTATCTAATATATATATATGTATATATATATTTTTAAAATTTTTCTTTTCACTTTAAATAAATGTAATTTAGTTAAAATTCTCGTTTGATGTTTATTAAAATTTTAAAGAAATTTAATTTAAATTAAATAAAGTTATTGAAATCAATTTAAATTTTTTTTTAATGGTTTCAATATTGATATTTTTCTATTTTTCAATTTTTAATATAATCTATATATATTTTCAATATATTTTTTAGTTTTTAATTTGAATTATTTTAAATTGAATATTTTTATAATTTTTTTATTAGCATATTAATTTTTTTTTATTTTTTTTATTTTATTATTAATTTTTGAACTTACATTTTTTAGTATATGTACATACATACATATATATTTTCTATACATTTTTTAGTTTTTAATTTTTTAAATTTAATATAATAACATATTTTATTTAATTTAATTTTATTATTATTATTTTTTATTTTAAATTTAATTTAAATATATTATAATATAATTTTTGTATTATTATTTATTAAATTTATTATTTAGTTTAAAGAGATCATCATAAAGCCTCAGCAAACAAAAAAAGAATCTAGAAAACCCATATAAAAGTGCTGCCCATAATAGAATTACTTAATCAAGCAGGTCTTATACTGTGAGTCATCTTATAAATATAAGAGTGAAAGCACACAACAATGCTATGCTGATAAGAGTTAGCCAAAGCAAAGCTTCCAATTGGTCGTCAGCTTATAGTAGATCAGCTTTCCAATGATCCACTTGCTGGCAAAATGAACTAGTTCATTTCTATTTAAAGTGCAAGTGAACCGCAATTGAATAATTATATATGTATATGTAAGTAGCTAAGCTAGCTTGAGTTCATATGCAACTGGCCCACTAATCGAGTGGAAGTCAGCTTAGCTTTCCAAGAACTAGCAGCATGATATATGCCCCGTTAAACCCACAAACTGAATCGCCTTATGCCATGTTTCACTTCACTGAGCAACAAATAAGTACCTTATATGTATATATATATACACATGTATGTATATAGTCCGTCTACAATAAGAATATAATATGCGCCATCATTTCAATTTCAAAACAAGATCGATTGAGTCATCAAGCTGAAACGTGGCAAAGGAAACATTGGCTAGAATCGAAGCTTTTGCTCTTTGCACAGCAAAAGACAGCGAAAAGAAGAGACAGAGAGCGAGAGAGAGAGAGAGAGCGAGAGAGGGAGAAGCTGAAAAACAGACTGGAAATTCTATAAAGGCCGTACGTAGTCCACGTGAATCAAGCCCAAGCCCATATGTATGTATGACAGTTGCTAATCTGAAGTTGAGGTTGAAATTTGCCAGCGAAACCAAAAGTATGAACCGTTATTCATACTTTGAGGCTGGTCTTTGCCCCACACCACAGCTGTCTGAGTCTGCCTGCAGTGCGTGTATAACAGCGTATAACAGTCTGTGTGCGATAAGCGACTTCACTTGTAACACTAGTCAAAGGGCAGAGACAATGGAACTCGCGATTGGATTCAATGATTCCACAAACTGACCAAATTCAGGTGGGTGTAAGCCGACCCCACCGATAAGCCTGACCAATAACAATATATAATATATATGTATATATGTATATATGTGTGTGTGCATTGCGAGCAAGGTTTTCCAGCAGTTTCTAGGTTATTTACATGTTAATGTGTGTTATGATAGGGCTAAGGCAAAGCCAAGTTCCATTAGGGTGGACCTTAAGCAGTGAATAAGTGAGTGTGTGGAAAGTGTATGGATCTTATCATATAAATGTATATATGGAAAGTGTAAAGATCTTAAAATATAAATATATACGGAAAGTGCAAGCTGTAGTATATTAGGCTGGACCAAAAAATCAATACTTAATATTTTAATAATATTAAATTTTTTTGAAATATGTAATTCTAAACTAATTAATTCAGAATTTGATACCAAAAAAGTTATCATTGATTAAGGAAAAAATATAAATTAATATATTAAAATTATATACATATGATATTATTGTTGCATATTTTTATTATTATAAATTATTATTTTAAATTTTTGGTATTTTAAAATAATATATATATATATATATATATATATATATATATATATATATATATATATATATATATATATATATATATATATATATATATATATATATATATATATATATATATATATATATATATATATATATATATATATTTATATTTTATTTTTATTTATATTGTAATAAATATTTATAAATTATTATTTTTATATATTATTATTATTTCATACATAAACGATTTTTATGAAATAATAATGTATATACATACATACATAGTAATAATTTATTTTTAAATATTTATATATTATGTATTTATTTTTATATTTTGCTTTTATTATTATTTTTTATTTATATTTTATATTTTTTCTTTTATTTTTTATTTGCATAATATTTTATTTATATATTTTTTTCTTTAATTATTTTTTTTTTTATAATTTTTTTTAACAAGTGCTCACAGTACGTTTTTGGTCCAGCCTAATTATCACTTGATTAATTCCGTTAAGGGTTGTTGCACGCTTTGTTTTGATTTCGTTTTCGTACTCACTTTCTCTCTCTGATGACATCTCGGAGGAAGTCCATGGCCTCGTACAGACTCCACTTTGGCTTGAACCCGTCGCCCATCAGCTTCACGTGGGCCAATTCGCGGCGATAGGATTCGCGCAGGGACTTGAAGGCGCGTGCAACGCGTCGTCCAGGCGCATTGAATTCGCGGCCGATGTGCTCCCAGGCGCGGTTCTTCTCCTCCTCGGCGCCCTTGAAGTTGGGCAGGCGCGAGTCCCACAGGATGGGATTGTCGTGCACCATTTGGATGAGCTTCAGTTTGTCGGAGGCGTTGCGGCGCACCACTGCAGGGGCAATTGGAAAGAAACAGTTATACATAGCGGAAATCTAGTTAGATTCGTTGCAGGGGTGGGAGCAGGGGCGGGGACAGGGTGGAGTACGCACATTTCTTGATCTTCTGAGCTGGGACCACGGCCAATTCGACTTTGGGCTTCATGTCGAGCGCAATGGCCGCGGCGGCTGCGCTCATGTCCTGCAGCGAGTTGGTTGTGGTGGGTGAGGAGCCCGACGAGGCGACGACAGCGGGCGCCATTAAAATTTGCTGCAGTATGTGTAGATGAATGTTATTGCTATTGTTGTTGGCCAGCGCGTCAGCCAGGCTCAGTTTGTTCACTTGACCCAAAAGTTCACTTATCACACATTCACATTCACATTTGCGTTCACATTCACTTTACTGTTGCTTTGTGGCAGCGCGCGATCGGTTTTGGGTGGCAAATAGCTGACGACGGGGGCAGCTACCCTCTCACGACCAAGTTTAAACAGCAACTAAAAACCAAAACCAAAAAAAATAACAACCACCGCGAGCTGTGACGGCCGCGACAACAACGACAACGACAACGGCTACGGCTACGGCGACGACGTCAGCAGCGCTGCTAGCAGCAAGCCCGCATTTTCGATGCGAAGCCAAAACATACAAGAAGCGCACGATTTTGCATGCAGCACTCTTAATGCCCTGCACGAGTCTGCCTTGCAAACAGCGCCGATGAGCGGTTGAGCTTCGTTGTGAAATTCGTATGCTCGGCGCAAGGGTATGAAAACACAAACACGACTCACACACACGCACACAAGCGCATACACGCGAGCCACAAATAAAGACCCAGGCGCAGGCGAAAGAGCCACAAAATCACGCGCGCTCAACATGCGCGCACTCTGCCTCTCTCACTCTCTCTCGCACTCTTTGTCTCAGTCAATTGTGCTCTTCGTCGCTGCCTGGGCCAATACACAACGTGTGTGCGCGGCGGCATTACCGTTATCGACGCCTGCGCCGGCGTCGCCGCCACAACGATAGCGCACGATGAGCTCAAAGAGCAGTCCAGGCCGTTGGCTCGGCTCACGTCGGCTCTCGTTCGCTCTCGCTCTCGTTCGCCTTACTGGCGTTCAGACGGAAAAACGCCGTTTAATTGCAACAACAGAAAGTAAAAGCGAGCGCAAAAGAACGAGCGCAAAAAAGCAGAGCGACTGAGACGACAACGTCACTAACACAAACACACACGCACACACTCGAACAAATCAAGCACTGAAATTATGTGTAACACAAAAATCCGTTGACGCGTTTGCAGCGCTGACGTTTTTCAGTAGCCGCCGTCGATTCTACTTCGCGCTGTTATTTGTTGGAGATGGGCAAATTGTGCTATGCGCGACATACCCTACACTTGAGCGATTAGGCATACACGAATTCATTTATAATAAGCTTAGCAGCTTGTGGCGTTTTTTTTATAAAAACTAAATAAATAATAATAGAAATCTATTGTCATTTGATGAGTGATTAAGGATTTATATTATAATTTGTAGGTGATTATATTAATTTAATTTTCAGCTGATTGACTTTTGAATATATGCAAATGAAAACGTATTTTAATTACATATTGATGAGTGTAGGGCATTATATGCCCATGCCCAGTCGCCCCTTCTCCGCCTGAATTCATTAATCGGCTACTTTGTAGCTCGATCCGCTCGCTCTCTGCCACTTTTCTCCCACTCCCTTCTCTTCTACAATTGTTGCACTTATTCCATTTTCCATTTCGTTGCTGTCTGCAGTTTCTAAGAGGGGAATGAGTAAAATATTATGCGCATGTGTGTGTGAGCGTGAGTGAGTGAGCGCTAGAGCAGGGACCGTTGGGGAGCGCGGCCGATTTGAGCCCGCTTAATGATGGTTCTCTTTAGTTTGGTTCGACGTTGGCGTATGCGGCTGCGTCTCCGTCTGTGCCTGTGCCTGAGGTCGCGTTCAATTGCGTTTTAGTTGAATTTATTAATATGCCCACTTTGTGTGCTTGTTTTTATTTTTGTGTGTGCGTTTTACATACATTCGCTTCTGCTTTGCTTTACGTCTGCGCTTTGTTGCCTTGTTTTGCAGCCGCTGTCGCGCAGTCTCGCTGTGCCAGGCTCTTGTAAGAACTTACAAAAAACATTTGGAGCACACATGTTGAGCCTAGCATAGCCGACGCCAGTGCGACAGAGAGAGAGGGCGAGCGAGCGAGCGAGCAGGCATAGATAAAGAGCAGAAGAGAGCCAAACCCACTGCATACGCATGCGTATGCATGTGTGTATGTGTGTGTGTCAACATATCTCGAGTCTTGTTTAATGTTAATGCCCAACATTTGTGTCTTGCAACGTTTTGTGCGCTGCCCATTGGAAACGGCGATAACGACAAAATTCCCGTGCAGTCATTTAAGCCGCTGAAATCTAGCGAAAAAAAACAAGAATAATCTAGCGAGCGTGGGAGGGAGGCAGAGAGAGAGAGAGAGAGAGCATGGCTTTTGTCTGTATGTAATTTATGCCTAATGAACTATTTCCGGCCAAGTGTCAATTAATGTATTCTGTATATATTCTGGCCCTCGGCTTGCCCCACACACACACACACAGGGCACAAGGGGCAGCAACAACAACAACGTGCCCGCACAAATGTTGTGATGATCAATTCTGGCAAAAATAAAAGAAGAGAACTCAGGCACAGACACAGAGGCGGAGAGAAAACTGTAAACCCCAAAGCTTTCCCTCTCGTTCACACGCAGAGAGCGCGCTTGCCGTTTCCGTTGCAGCCTTTGCATGCTTCCTCTTGATCCCGTTCAGTCGCAGCCAGTGTTGCCAACTATCAGAGCTGAGAACTAGTAAAAAAGCTAGAAATAGCTAACTAAACATTGTGATACCTTGCATATACCTCTGAAAAATGTAAGTTTATATATAATTTATTTCTTATTGTGCTAGAAACAATTTATTTAAATAATTCATTATAGCTTAAATGACCGCCAGCCGCTTTGCTCTGTTTGCCAAACGTTAGAGCTTACTGAAAAATAGTCAAACTGTCAACACTGGTCGCTCTTCTCGTCTGCATTTGCTTTCAAGCCAAATTAAAAGTCATGCAAGCGGAATTTGTTTTCTACTGCTGATTAAATTTTCGAATGTGCGAGATAAATTTCGTTTTTGGTTTTTTGTTTTTTCGACTCTTATACATATTTTATGATTACTTCTTTGGCATTTGCGCCGTTAATTGAGCGGCCATAAAACGGTTTGTTGGACGCGTACTAAGCGAATGTGTATAAGAGTGATAGAGGAAGAGGAGAGGGGGCAAAGAGCGCAGCAGTTAGAATAATGAATTTGGTATGGAAATGAAGAGCATGTAGATTAGTCTATGATACGAGAGAGAGCGAATGAGTCAGTGAAGATGAATGATGTGTGTATGCTTATGTGTGTGTGTGTATGTAAATAACAAAAGGAAGATGGAAATCGATGATTGGAAGGAATAATTTGTAGCTGAAATCTTATCTAAGTGAGATTTTGAGTGAGAAAAAAGGCGAGAATAAGAATTTCCTGGAATTAAATGTTTAAATACCAAAATAATTCCATTAGATAATGAGTTTGATATAGAATATTAAGGAAATAAGTTGGAATATATAAAAAATATATATTTAAAGATCTCAAATGTTTTGTTGTTGTTGTTGTTGTTGTAGTTCAATTAGGTAATATCGGAAATAGCAGAGACCTATCCCCACAGGGCTTATCGGGCAAATTAATCACGAATTCAATGCAAATACCAAAAGCGGCTGTGGCTGTAAATAAAGCCAATAAATATTGACACAGGTCAGAAGACGAAGGGAGAAAGAAGAGGAAGAGAAGGTAGGAGGAGGGGTAGGAGCGACGGGTTGCTCAAGCAACGGTTGGTTCATAACGATCGTAACTGTTGCCGTTGCCCGGTTTTTGCCCGGTTCTAGCGACTCGATAAGCCCGAAGAGCGAACCCTCCTCATTGAAGCCAGGCCCAACCCAAGTCAACTCAATCAGGCAATAAAAATTGTTATAAATGGGGAATGTGTTTGCCCAGAGGGGGAGGGGTGGGGAGTGGGGTGAGGGGTGAGGTTGACAATTCAAGACCAAGTCGAAAACAATTTCCAGCCAAACATTTTTATTTATTTCTGATGAAGCAACAGCGGAAGAAGAAGAGTCAGAGAGAGACAGAGAGAGAGAGAGAGAGAGAGAGAAGAACAAGGCAAAATAGATCGATCGAAGAACCGTTTCGAACAGCAATCAAGTAAAACGAGCCCCAAACGCGAAAAATCAGTTGACGTTGTTTTTGTTGCTGGCGCTGAAATATTTAAATTTTGACCCAACCCCAATCCAAATAAATTTGTGGCGTAATGCGTGCAGCTGTGTGCGATGCCTCTCTTTCCCTCTCACTCACACTCACTCACGCACACACACTCTTCTACTGCCCGCTCTCTCTCTCTACGTCTCGTTTCGTCGAGCGCTGCCTTCGGCTTGCTCATGCTCTCTCGTGCTGTGCTTCGCCGTCGCCGTCGCCTGCGCCGCTAGCTGTGCGCGCCTCTTGGTCTCTTGGGGTCAGCAATTGTCGCATATCGTTAAGAACCCAAAAACGAAACGCTGAAACGGCGCAGTTTCCAAATTGGCCATGTGCCTGACGATTCGTAACGGCGCATGCGAAGAGCACGATCGAGGGACATAGCGAGAAAACAGAAACACACAGAGATGTACATAACGCAGATGTAAATGTATGTAAATGTGAATGTACATACATATACATGTATACATATACATACATATGTATTTGTGTAGAGTGTAATATGCACGTATGTATGTGTATGTTTGTATATATATTGATTGTCTTTTGGGCTTGACATCTATCCACATTTGGCTTTGACTCCTAATCTACTCCTACTCACGCTCTTCTTTGACAAACTCTGTGACATAAGGCAAAGCAAGCAGCGCAGCTTAGCTAAATATAAGTATAAATTATAAGAGTCAGACAACTAAGTCATTCACGTAAGATAGTGCAAGCAGCGCTGCATGCCTAAATATAAGAGTTGAAAATTCTGAGAGTGAGCAAATATTAAAGTCAGTGCAAATATGCCTAAAAATAGCTTAGCGAAGACACTAACCACGAGCTTAGCTAATGCTCGTAACAAGCAAATGTTGCCAAGAGTTGTTGCTGTTTGTTGTTATAGCCGTTGTTGTTGTTGTTGTTGTTCGCATATGTTGCCAATGGCTTTTGCTGTCTGTTGCATTTTTAAATTAATAAACAAAATGAGTCGAGTCTGTTGGCAGCCGGCACTTAAGTGCCATTGCATATGCACACACTCTTATACTAATGTGTATGTGTGTGTGTCTATGAGATACTTGTATTCATTAGCTTACCCCAGCGGCAGCCACCAATCAAAAACGTTGCTGCCTCGCTCTCAGAGCCGTTTATTGCCCACTGTTGTTGTTGTTGTTGTTAGCCTGGGACCTCGGTTTTGTGTTTGTAATCGCGGTTCATTGTGGGCCAGCACTTGGGTAAGCCACACACACACACACATACATTGCTTATCGTGCGGCGAACGTTGATTGTTGTAATTGCTTTAAGTTGCTGTTTGTTGCTGTTGCTGCTGGCCATTGGCCGTGTCTGCTGATAATAAGTCTAAGGCTCTCGGCTCAGCTCTGGCCCCTGCTGCTGGCATTGCTTTCTTCCAGCGCCTGCCACGAATTTTCCACAATGAGCTGTAAAGTATCTACACCATATGTTGCTTATCTCCAAAGCCTCTCTCCTCCCCCCTCTCTCTCTCTCTCTCTCTCTCCCTCTCTGCTAATTACTCAGCTCAGCTCACCTACAACAAAACTACACAAATAATAGAGCAAAAAAAGCTTTGCTTAACTTTAACCCCTTGGCAAGGGGCATTGTTTGCTTTGCTCCTAGTTTTTGGGCCACATTTTCCCACACGTCCGTTAGAAAATGAGAACAGAAAAATTTAATTAACAATTTACAGCAACATTTGGACAGCGCACAGAACAAATTTGGGCCAAGAAGTGGTGGAGTATAAGGCTTACAGATACCCTGTAATGAGAGAGCTATTGAGGAAAATAAAAATATTAAAAAATAAAAATATATAAAAATATAAAAAATATATAAGAATAAAAAAATATATAAAATAAAATAAATAACAAATAAAAATGTGTGAAACTAAAAATATATTAAAAAAAAAGAAACATAAATTTCTGCAAAAGAATGTAGATTAAGGAGAAGAGCATATAAGGCTTTAGCATACCCTGTATTCAATGAGTGAAAGAAAGAAATAAAATAAAATATAAATATATTTCAAAAAAAAAAAAAAAAATATTAATAAAAAAAAATAAAAGAAGTAGAGCATATAAGGCTTTAATAGACAATGAAAAAAATAAAATAATGCGAAAAAATAAATGAAAGCATAAATGGAAATTTCTGAATATTTATATACATTTAGATGCATGAAAAACTCAGTTTGAATTATTTTATATAATTTGGAACAAACTAAAGTAAAAAATAAGTAAAAAATTCAAACTGTTATACTCTTTATAATGAGAAGCTTAGTAAAAGATGCGTGTTCAATTATAAAACTAAAACTGTTATAAAGTGTATAACAGTATAACAACTCAATTTGTTATAAAGCGTATAACAGTACGAATTTGTTGCTTAGTAAAAGATGATGTTATTAAGCGTATTCAATTATAAAACTAAAACTGTTATAAAGTGTATAACAGTATAACAACTCAAGCTGTTATAAAGCGTATAACAGTACGAATTTGTTGCTTAGTAAAAGATGATGTTATTAAGCGTATTCAATTATAAAACTAAAACTGTTATAAAGTGTATAACAGTATAACAACTCAAACTGTTATAAAGCGTATAACAGTACGAATTTGTTGCTTAAAATTGATATAAAGTAAGTTAATTCTAGCCAATTAATATAAATAAATAAACAAAAAATAATAATAAATAATAATAAAAATAATAATAACAATAATATTATTAATGATAATAATAATAATAATGAAAATAATATCAATAAAAATAATAATATTTTAATATACAAATAAATTGTATTACAATATTATATATACTTATATAAATTAATTCTTAAATATTATTTTCTTACTAAATTTAAATAAATTATTTTCCAATTTTAATAAATTTTATTTTAATATAAAATATATTAACTGAATACAATTCTTAAATATTACATCCATTTCAAATTGATTACAAAAACCTATCCACCCCATTGCCCACCCTTCTACAGGGCATAACGAACTGGCAGTCCACCGCCAACGCCAACGCGAGTTAGTTAATGCCGGCATGTGTTGGCCATGTCTCACTCGCAGCCCGACCAAAAACTGACAAATGCAACTGCAGAGGCAGCAGCACTTATCACTCAGCAATCGGGGCCAGTCAGAGGAGATAGCAGCCCCTCCCGCTGGCCACCCGCATTTGGGTGGGCTGGCGAAGTAATTACATGAGAACATGCCAAGAAGGGCGATTGAAAGGCTTGAAGCTGGCTTGGGCTGGCTTGTTCGGGTCCGAGTTGGGTCTATTCGCATTTAAATGGCCAACCAAATTGTTGGCTTAAGCCAAACGAAGCGGCGCTCCGATTCCCAAGAAATGTCCTTGTCAGGAGCCAAAGAGACATGTGGCAAATTATGACATTGACCAAGCAAGCGAGCAAAAAACAAACCTTACAATGGGTTAGTTGTTAGTCAACTAGTTGTTGTTGTTGTTGTTGTTGTCGTGGTTGTTGTTGTTGTGGTTGTTGTTGTCACATGTAAACCAACTGTCATAATCAAGGCAAGTTTCCCGCGGGAAGTCGATGTGGAGGGAAAACAGCGGCAACATGTGCTATCACTGCTGTGCCACAGCTACTCCTACACGAATAGATATATACAAATATATGTACATATCTATATATATATATATATATCTGTATATAGTATATTAGAGAAATCCCACAAAACTAGCAAAAGAGATTTTGACTTCATTTTGCGCTAACCAAGTAAATTGGACAAGGGGTAGCTTAACTTTATCAAGAAGCTGAGGACATTTGGAATGAAACAAAGGATTAACTTTTAGGTAAAAGGAAAGTCTGACAGTCAATATAAAATTAGATAAATTTAATGAAATTATAATAATTAAATTAAATTAAATTAATGGAATTATGTCAGCAATTTAGAATAAATATTTAAGATAAATATTTGTGATTAATAATTAAAAGTATTAAAAATATGAATTGAAAAAGGATAATATACATATATATATTTATATATATATATATATATATATATATATATATATATATATATATATATATATATATATATATATATACCGTGCAGGTGATAAAATAGCAGCTCACTTTATTTTACAGTAAAACTTGACTAAAATAAATTTGGTTTGCAGTTTCTTTTCTCGTGTCTTGCTGACAGTTGGGTTGGGGAGCAAGAAAAAATATAAATTTAAAGAAAATAAATAAAATCACTTTTATATAAAATTTAAATAGTGAAAAAATATGTAAAACTACAAAAATAAAAATAAAAATAAATACATATAAATATTTAAATGATTTAAAAAATAAATTATATGTATAAAAATATATATAAACAATTAAATATGTAAAACAATGAAATATATATAATATATATAAAATATACATTTGATCAATTAAATATTTATAATATTTAATATCTAATTTTTCAAAATGTTTTTATATGCGTATTTATAATCAAATATTTATATATATAAAATAGCATACTTTTCAGATATGTAATCTAATTTTATATTTATATATTTTTAATAATTAATCAATTAATTATACTGTTTTTAATAATTAATTTTGTGTAACATAAAATATTTCCAACGTATATTATTTATAATTTATAATTTATTTAAATTAAATTGATTTATTTTTAATTTATTTATTTATAAATAAGTTTTTTTATTTATATTTACTTAAAAAATAATATATATTTATTTGAAGAATATATATACATTTGTATTTAAAATATATATATTTATATATAAAGAACATATTTCTTGAAAATTGAATATTATTTTTTATGTTTATTAAAAAATAAAAAATATATATTTATATATTTTTTAAATATTTTTTTCAATGTTATATATTTTTTATATATTTATTTTTATTTATTTTTGTATACTTATTTTTTATATTTTATTTTTTAAATATATATTTTTTATATTTATTTTATATGCAGTAAGCGTATAAAAACGTCTTTAGTATTTTTCACTTTCCACTCAAATTAGAAACTCAAATTCAAAGAAAAATCCGCAAAAGGAGCAAAAAAAAAAAAGAAAAAAGAAAAGCATTTGCGTTGCCCCTTGAGTGGGGCGCAGACTTTGGGGAAATAATTTCAACTCTGTTATTATGATGTTATTAGAGAGCTTTTGTTTTTGTTGTTGCTGTTGTTGTTGTTGGATTGGGTATCTGGGGAATGCTCGAACTACTGTTAAATGTGGCACAATTCTCGTTGTGTCTTCACTTTCACTGGCGAAATGTGTTTTATTAGTGGTTTTTCGTTTAGTTTTTCTTTTCTTCAGCTGCTGCTGCTTCTTGCTCTTCTTCATCTTCTTCTGCTTCTTCTTTTTATTCCTTGCATTTCGCTTGTTCTCTCATTTGTGTCGACGATTTTTCACCCCAGTTGCAAGTTTTTCTTTTCTTTTCGTTGTTTTCCCAGCTTTTTTCGTGCTGCTGCTGCTGCAACTGCTGCCAGAGTAAACATGTGCCCGAAGCGCAATCTAATTAAGTGCAGTGTAGACTGCATAGCTAAAGGTTTGTGTGCGGGGTAGTTACTGATGGACTCAAAACGATGAGCACTCGCATGTGGGTGTGCGAGTCTGTGTGTGTGTGCGTGTGTGTGTTGGCATCCTTAGCCAGCACACGCAAGGGCAGCTTCAGTCCTGTCGTCTTTGCCGTGCTGCTGCATGCGATTTGCTGCTTTCTTCTGCTGCTGCTGCTGCATGTGACGCAAGTTTATCTATCTATCTCTCTCTCTCTCTCTCTCGCCCTCCTCCTCATCTTCTTCTTCTTGTTGATTTTTTGGTTTGTCTATTACGCAGCGCAGCTCGTGTTGCTTTCCTTTGGCTTGTTCGAACAACATTTAAATTGGCTAAATGGTTTTCCATTGCCCAAACCTTCACCCACAGCCAACCGTTGGGATTTCGCCCTCTGAGCAAATGCCAAATGTGTTTCTTCTGCTTCTCTAGTTTATCTGTTGAGATTAGTTTTTATTATGCTGCAATAGTTTACAGTTTATAAATTTTTAAAAAGCTCGTGGCCTGCATAAAAAAATATATAGTTATAGACATTTATACTATATATATATATATTTTTTTTAAATAATTTAGATAAAAGTTAAAGCAGCGCTGATTGGATTTGAGAAGGGAAAATTTGTTTTTATTGGCAAATGTGGCTGAATTTTTAAGCAATTTTTTAAGCATGAATAAAAGTCGTAAATATTTCTAATAAAATTAAAAAAAATCGAAGTTGACTTAGTTTTGATAAAAAAAATTATAATAATTCCAAAAATAATATAGAAAAGCCGAAAAATATTCTATTTGAGGTAGCAAAGTTAACAAAAGTATTTACTTAAATAATATAATACTTAAATAATATAATATATATATATTTTATTAAAATAAAATTTAAAAATTAACAGTTTTTTGCTATATAAGTATTTTTTTAAATTTTTTGAGTGCGTAAAAAAATTAATAAATAATTCTGCAGACCTTAAAAAGTATTTTATTCTTTATTATACACTTATAAGTAAAATATATAATTTATTATATATTTTTCTACTTGATTTTTATTATTTAATAATACTTCTGACAGTTTTAAATCTGTAAATAAATCTACATTTCTTATCAATCATAGTAAATATATTTATTTATTTATTTGTAATGTTTAGCAGCAATTGAAATTACAGCTAACTTAATTTATTAAAGCACTGGCTGCTGGGGCCTTCGGCTTAAGTAAATATAATATTATAATAAAAGCTCAAAGTTATATTCCTTTTTACATCGACTCCTTTCACACCTTCCAAATTGCGCACTTTCCAGCTCATATCTCAAGCATGTCCTGCGTATACTTAACATATCCTTTCGCATACGTCACGTGTCTGACCGCAGCTGAAGACAATACAGAAATGATCATAGCTGCGAGTGTTCTGTTCCGCTCGATGCTCTACCTTATTTGTATCCTTCGTGCGAGTCCTTTTTGTAAAATATTGTCATTATCGCATTAAAAGCGCCTACGGTTAAATGGGCATGCAAAGTTTTACGAGTTTTACGCGTATTTACAAGCTGTAAGAAAACACACACGCAGTCACACAGTCGAGTCCTTTGTCCTTTACACTTTACCCTCTGCCTTTTTACTTCCTCCATTTTTTTGCGTAATTTGCAATCGCTTTGTGTGCATAATTTATGCATTAATTATAGGCAAGCGTGCCGGACAATAACAACGCCAGCAACAACAACAACAGCAACAAGGATTCCTCAATAATAATAATAAAAAACAACAACAACAACAATAAGTTGGGAGCAATGCACTTTAAATGTAACGATTATAAAAATGACTTGTAAAGATATTTGCAGCTGACACGCGGCCAACACTTAAAAAAACACACGTAGTGTGTGCTTTTGGTCAAGCGTGACTGACCGCCAGATACTCTAGGAATTTTGTTATTAGTGTATTATTTGATTTTTAGTGTAAACTAAAATTTTAAAAATAATAATATTATTTAGAAATATAAAAAAATATAAAATACATATATGCGAATAAAATACTTTTTATAAATTAAAAAAGATTTAAATTAATTTTTTTTGCCAATAAAAAAATACACAAATGTGACTGACTGTCAGATACTCTATCAATTTTATTACATATAACTATTTTGATGTTAAGTGTAAACCAAAATTTTAAAAATAATAAAACATAGTTTTTAGTTTAAAAAATATAAAGTATATACGAATAAAATAATTTTTATAAATTAAAAAAGATATAAAATAATTTTTTATCCATAAAAAAATACCACAATATTTTTTACCAATAAAAAATAATACAACAATTTTTTTACCAATATAAAATTAAAAAAAAATAAATAAAAAAATACAAATATTTTCTTTCACCAATTAAAAAATAAAAATATTGTTTAAAAATTAAAATTATTAATTTATTTTTTTTTAAATTTTAAATCTTAATTTTTTATAAATTACAAAATATAATATATAATTTTATAGGCATAAGTTTCATTAAAGAAGTTTCAATAACCGCCTAAATAGCTATCATAAGCTCTCAAATTTCTAGCTTTTGAAGCTGCCAATATGCCCGCTCTGCAATGCCTTTTAATGAGTTCAGAGTGCATAAAAAAAAGAATATGCAGCAATTTATAACGTGAGTTTATTTACCGCAAATTGTTATAAATCGAATCGATTAAAAATCGAAGAAATGACAATAAAAAAAAGAGAGAATATAATGCCAAAAGAACAAAAAAAAAATGATGCCAAGCGGAAAATGGAAATAAAACTGCGTGTAAAAATATGATAAATTACGCAAATGTGGCAGCCTCGCAAAGGACATACATACATATAGATATATGTATATATGTATATATATTTATATCTGCATGCACATAATTGGCATTTTTAACATCATTTTGCGCACTGTGTGTGGCATTGCTCCTTTTGTGTGCCATTGGCGTCCATATATTCATCATTATTCGAATACCATAATTATGTTGGGAGAATAACTTTAATGATTTGCATTTGCTTGGCTGCAGCTGAACATGAATTGAGCATTATGAGGCTGCTTTGTGTGCCACTTTGATGATATAATGCGATATTATATTCCGAAATGAAGTTAGTCAATCAACTGGGGTAGTTGGGATATAAGTTTAACTGTTAAACAGGCTGTGGGCGAGTTAAGCTGCAGTTGCGTCAGTGAATCAGGCAGAGTAGTTATCAGTCAGTTACAGCTATACAATATCAGTCAATACGTCAGTCTGCTAGACTATGAGTCAGTCAATCAGTCCATCAATCATTTATTCGGCCTGCCTTTCCTGGTAATTATTATGTCAGATCTATAGTCAATCACGTGTAGTCATTAGTTCGTCTTGACTTGGTTTATATGTGGTTTCTACCTTTACGTCAATCAGTTAATCAGTCAGTCAATCATATATGACTGAGTCAGTCAGTCAATCAGTTAGTTTGTGGGCCATCAACTGAGAGAAATTCTACTTAATAAAAATATTGCTTAGGCAGGTTTTCTTATAGGTGCAGCAAGGCGATAGTCGCTCAGTCAAGAATGCAGTCAATCAAGTTGTATGTTAGTCACGCAGTCAATCAGTAGTCAATCAAAGAGTCTATCAATGACTCTTTTACTCCTGCAGCTAATCTGTCAGTTAGGCAGTCTGTTAGTCAAGCAGTCAATCAGCCCATCAAGAAGTCTATCAATCAAGTAGCCAATCAAAGAGTCTGCCGCTCCTTCAGGCAGTCAATCAATCTGTCAACAATCAACAATCAGCAAATCAATTAAACTGTCAATCAATCAATGAATAAATCAATGCGTCAATCAGTTTATGAAACATTCAGTCTTGAAGACTTAAAGGAATGAACCTAATACATATCATTCTTATAAAAAAATATTGTCAGAAGAGATATATTTCCTAATAGATAAATTACATAAAAAACTAAGTTAATTTATTTGTTAAAAAAATATAGAAAAAAAATATATAAAATATATATTTTGATTAATATAAAAGAAAAATTATTTGAATTTACAAGATTTATAATTAAAGTTAATATATTTGATTAGCAGATAGCTTTTTCCTCTTCTCAGCTCCACTTTGCACTTGCTTGGAGCTCAGCTCCGCTTTACCTTGCCATAGATAACTCAAGGTAGCTAACACTCCACCCTTAGATATAAAAGTTGCTTTCGATTGTCAGCCATAAATTGTAAATTTAATGCGCCCAGAAGACACCCTCGGCCACAGTTAAAGACACGCAGTCCATTCTGTTAGTCAGTGAGTTGTCAAACAGTTTTATTGACTTTCTATAGAAGTTGACTTTGGCAGTGGGCTGAGGTGCGCTTCCTCTCGCTTCCCACTCTTGGAGTCGACAAATAAACAAACCCGAAGGCACAGCAGTGGGAAAATAAACACTTGGCCAGCAGCACGGCCCGAACAACAGATCAATGGCCAGGCCCGTTTAAAAATCGAACCCTGGGCCATGGCTACACCAACGCCAACAAGAAACAGATTAGAAAACTTCAACGGCTGACCAAGTTGTTAAAACTTTTTCCTCTTTTTTTTCTTCTTCTTCTTATTTTTGACTTTATTTTATTTTATTTTCTTTTTTTTTTGCTGTCGTCGTGGCTGGCCCAAATTGAGTGGGGACTCGGGCTGCGTGAGCTGCGTGTGACCCTTCTGCGCCAGAGATCTAGCGTCTCACTGAACGAGTTGTTACACCAAATTGACATATTGCGTTCAAGTTGCGAGTTGAGAGTTTTAGTTTTCGATGCCTGCTGCCTGCTGCCTTCTGCCTGCTCCCAAACTTGACTTAACTTCCAGCTTGTCTTGTCAATGCCAATTTTTTGCGCTTGTCTATTTTGCTTATTGCCAGGGCCAGGCCGAAACTTTCTGACCAACTTTCTGCAGCTTTATCGACGCTTTAAAGTTGCGAGCAAAGTACGCTTGATGCTTTCCTGCTGCTGCTTAAATCTCAACATGTCGAGCCGTAAAAATCGCAAGAGAGAGAGAGAGAGCGAGAGAGAGAGAGAGAGTGAGAGAGCGAACATTTAAAGCGCTCTCAAAATTAAATTACACATTTTAACACGTTTGCCTCGGATCACTTAACACTTTGAGCAGCTCGCGCTGCTCGCCATAAACTCCACTCTCAAATGGAAGCCAGGCTGTGCCCGACTGGCAAATACTCTAACCTGAATGTGTTTAAGGCGTTTATCGTAGCATACTCTGAGGCGTACTCTAGATATCTCATTCTGTTTCTCTTTCTCCTTCTCTTTCTTATTCTCAATCTCTTTATCTTTATCTTTTCATTCCCTTTCCTAATCTCTTTCTCATTCTTCTTCTTATTCTTTTTCTTATTTATTCTCATTATCATTATCTATCTTATTCTCCTCCTCCTTCTCATTCTCATTCCGATTCTCTTTCTCTTTCTTTTTCTCTTTCTTATTCTCTTTCTCATTCTCTTTCTCATTCTCTTTCTCATTCTCTTTCTCATTCTCTTTCTCATTCTCTTTCTTATTCTCTTTCTCTTCATTCTCATTCCCTTTCTCATTCTCTTTCTTATTCTCACTCCCATTCTCTTTCTCATTCTTTTTCTTATTCTTATTTCTTCTTTTCATTCTCATTATTTATCTTATTCTCCTTCTCCTCCTCACTCTCCTACCTATTCTCCTTCTTATTCTCATTCTCTCTCTCACTCTCTTCTCATTCTCTTTACCTTATCTCATTCTTAGCATCTTGCTCCATCCCATAACCTTCCTGATTCTCATTCCCATTCTCATTCTCAATATCATTCACTTCTCTTCTCTGCTCTGCTCTGCTCTTCACTACCTTTCACTCTGCCCCTGTTACATAGTCCTTCACATATCCTAAGCACCCCGGATTGTGGGAAACTCAATTCATTTGATGGCAAAGGAGTAAAAGCTAAAATAGCTTCTACACATTCGCCGTTCGCCTTCAGAGATTGAGGACTGATGCTGCCGTTGCCTTTTAATGCTCCAGACACATTGGAATTTGCGCACATTACAAAGAAGAAGAAGAAAATGTTGCTACTTCCGCTGTGTCGATGTAGCGACTGCTTTGAAGTGGTTTATACTGATTAGTCGGGGTAAATTGGCTTAAAAACGCGCGGTTAACACACACACACATGGGTAGCAGAGAGTCAACGGTAAACAGCTGCTGGCAGATAGAAGACCAAAGTCTAAAGAGTTCACAGCCAAAAAAAAGCTATTGATGGGCGCCTAACTGGCAGATACCCTGCAATGGAGAGGTGTAATGCTGAGGTACTTTAAATGAAGGAGTTCTTATATATTATAAGATATAGTAGTATATAGATATAGTAGTATTATATCTAGAATATATCTGATATACCAATATATCCTACGTGAAGCACTTACTTTGCTCTAGATACCCTGTAAGTTAGCAAATGTTAGGAAAGATACTGTGTGAGCTGATAAATCTATCATAGGAAAGCGAAGTATGGAAATCTGGTCGAGTGTGCCCTGCTGTAAGATACTTACTACCTGACTTTGGCTGCTTCCAGCTAGATACACTTATACTACCCCACTTTTTACGCACTCCCCACCATTAACAGGGTATTTAAAGTGAAATACCTTTCCGAATTTCCAGCCTGCTGCCAAAGGACAGTTCCAGCATAGGGTCAGAGCGGAACGGCACTGAGCAGCACACAACGAACGTTGTTTAGTTTATTGCCAACGCGTTGCTAATTGGCGGTTTTATAGTTTTAGCTTGTAATGGCTTTGAAATTTTTGCCAATGGGCTGCCCCCAGCTAGGAGGCTACCTATCGAAAACGTGTGGCAGCCAGCAGTCAAACCGCGCCGCCACCATGATCCACAGCACCGCCAAACGAATTGGCATTCGCACCACCACCCGCATTTGCGACGGGCGCTAATGATGATTGGCAGCTGTTAAAATGATTAAAGGGTGCACAAAACGTTGGATGTACCTCGCTCTCTCTCTCTCTCTCTCTCACTCTCTCTTCTCTATATATATACGATATATATATATATATATATATATCTATATATATTTAGCTAGATTGCGCTGCATTTAAAAGTTTTGGCCAACTGGGCATAGGGCTAGCATTAAAAGTTAAATGAAAGGCTAAATGAAACTCAGTTTTAGTATATTTCAAAAATGTTCATTTGAAGCTCAAGTAAATTAAGCTCAATCAAACAGTAGCTCAAAGCTAATTGTGCTACATTTGTATAACAGTTAGAACAGTTTTGTTTGCACACAATTAGAATATATTAAGTCTTATACTCAGTTAGTTGTTTGAAGCTTGAAAGTCAAGCTTGATTTAAGCCAAATCACAAATCAAGTATAACAGTTATAACAGTTGACTTGCTGAGATATTTATCAGATTCTTAGGTATAAAATTGTTAATTTGCAGTTCAAGTAAAGGAGCTCAATAAAAGAGTATTTAAAATGTATTTTTGTATAACAGTTATAACAGTTTTTAGATTTGTATAACAGTTATAAAAGTTTTAAATTTATATATCTATAAATAAGTTTGTTTAGAACAAAATATATATTAGTATAATATTTGTATAACAAATATAACAGTCATAAATGCTAATTTATCTAGTATTTGTATGACAGTTATATTAGTTTTAAATTTTAATATCTCTAAATCAGTTTATTTAGAACAAAATATATATTAGTATAATATTTGTATAACAAATATAACAGTCATAAATGCTAATTTATCTAGTATTTATATGACAGTTATACCAGTTTTAAATTTTAATATCTCTTAATCATTATATATTAATATAATATTTGTATAACAAATATAACAGTCATGAATATTTATCTAGTATTTGTATAACAGTTATAACAGTTGTAAATAAATAGTTTATCTAAAACAAAGTCTATATCAATCTCTCACTCACTTATGCTTTCAACATCATTTTGGCTTTTGCCAATTTATTTTCTGTTTTTATTTTCTTTTTTAATTTAAGTCCCTAAAAATTGTATATTTGAAACATGAATATAAATTCCGAAATTGTTTTTATCGAAAATTGCTGTGGAAATTATTTGGCCAGAGCAATAAATAAATATGTTGTGACCTTAGAGAACTTTGATTAGTTTTTTCAGCAATTGCATCAATTTGGACAGGACAGGACGTAGGGAAAAATACATCGATGCATAAATCGATCAAAAATTGCACTTTTTTCGATTAGCATTTCCATTTGCATTTGCATGGGCGAAGTAATAACGCTTTGAACCTGCAAATCGCATGCCATCGGAGCGCTTCCACCTTCGTCTATTGCCAATTTTGATGTATGCAGTTTTTGGGACAAATTCGCATTGAACAATTGCTCTGGATTCATTTTGCGTGAGAAATTTTCAATTAATATGCGCAATTGCAATCGAGTGCCGGAGTTTTTAGCATATTTTCTATAGAACTTTTGCCATACCCTCGACGTGTGTCGGGAGAATTGGAGGGGGGGTGATATGATGGCTAGCTGTAGGTGATGTGTGCTTGGGTTGGGTATTTTAAGTATTTTAAATTCTTTTTTTTACAAGAATTTAAGTTTAACAATAAATTTGATAAAAAGGCTATAAAAACTGTTAATGTTTAGCCATTTAAGCCAAGCGAAGTTGTTATTTATTATATCTCAAATTTATAATATATTTATTTTATATATATTTTATTATATTTTTAAACATATAAATATATTATTATTATCATTATATTTTAGTTATTTACATACATTTTAAATACTATTTATATACTATTATATTCATATTTAATTAATTTTTATTTATTTTTAATATATATATATTTATATTTAGGTTTATTATATTTTTTATATTTATATTTTTATATATTTTATATTTTCATTGAAATAAAAAATTTATTTGGCAAATATATTTATGGCTCTTTATAGACAGTTCAAAAACACTATATAGAAAATTTAAAAAAATTCCATTTGTACATAAAACCAATTAAAATTTAATAACAAATTCTATAATTCATTTTTATATATTTTTTATATTTATTTTATATATTTTTCTATTTTTATCTAGGGTAATGCCTAGTCCTCCACTTGCTCCTCACCCAAATCCTTCAGATTTCTTTCTTGTTTTTCGTTTTTCTTTTTTTTCTTTTGGAAACTGCAATCCCTTGCTGCAGTTACGTTTATGCTTTTGGCATTGGTTTTTTTTTCTATGCTCCTACTGCTGCTGCTGGTTTTTTCTACAGTTGGGCGGTTTATGAAGTCGCCCACTTTGTATTCAAGTGTAAATTGCATTGCAGCTGCGGCAAAGGGTGGCAATTTTTGGTGGATTTTGCATTTTGAGTGGAATGAATGGATACAAAACACTTTTTTGACTCTATGTATGAGTGTGTGTGTGTGTGGGTTCTGAGTTCGTGTTGTCGCAGGTGGCACCCGAGTGCCACATGTGACGACGCCAAGTAGTTTGCCGCACTTGACAGACAAGCAACCAACCAACCAACCAGCCAGCCAAGCAGTCAGCCATCCATTTAGCCAAACCATCCATCTAACCAGGCAGTCAGCATTTCATTCAGATATTTCTGCCTGCTAGTTGAAAGCGAAGAATTTACAATTCAAAATGCTACAAAATTGTCTTCGGTTCGCGTGCAACATCTATTTGACAGCTGTCAGTGGCGGACAACTTTTCTTACCGCCAACAAAATGAAAGACATTGAGCGAGACAGAGAGAGAGAGAGAGAGTGAATGAATGAGAGAGAGAGAGAGTGAATGAGATAGAGGCTTATAACTTTGCCGCTTGGCGCTTTTGTAAATGCAAATTTTCAATCAAACTCGAGAAGGCTGTGTTGTCGCTTGTATCAGCGTTTCCATCAACATCTTTTAGGCTTCTGCTGTCGTGCTTAGTCTTCTCTCTCTCTCTCTCTCTCTCTCTCCCTCTCTACCTCCCTCACTTTTTGTTTCTTTTTTGGTGCGTGCCTATCCGCAGCAATGCGCCTTTTGCATATGCAACACATTTTAGCCTAAAATACGCACAAAAAACTAACGTCCAAAGTACAGGTGCAACAAGAGCTCTTTTGAGGCATAAAAATATATATTTGGGTTTTTTGAAATGCTTAAGAAAATATATAGAAATATATATATAAAATAAAATAATTAATATTGACTAAGCAAAAGTTATATTATTGCCGATAACTTTATTGCAAGATACGTTTAAGTTATCGATAACTTTTAGCTGCTAAAATTAATAATCGAATTTTCCATTTGATTTGCCTTAAAATTAAATTTGACAGAAAATAGCTAAGAATATATATATCTATCTACTATAAAAAGTTTCCACAAGTTATCGACAAAAGTTCGATTAATTTCAGCATACAGCTTGTTTGGGGTTTCTCACTTCAAAATATATATAAAGAGCTTATCTATGATAGATATATATAATAATAAAAATTATTATTATTATATAATATATTTGTAAACTCTTAGAATCTTCGATAGGCCATCGATAAAACGTTGATAATATCTATAATAAATATAAATATTTTATATAATATATTTGTATCGATAAAACTTCGATATATATCCTTATACACTTTTTTAGCTAGAAACTTCATACACTCTTGCCATTGTCAGTGAAATTTGCCAACTTTTTTCTAGGCATTCGTCGCTGATGGCCACGGAAGTTGTTTTGCATGCGCGACAGTTGAAATTTGTGTTGAATTCATCCTGAATCAATTGAAATTCAATATTTTTTGGCTTTCCCTTTTTGCAGTCTAGTTGGCAGATTTAAGGTTGGTCCAGTTAAATCTGGCTGCGGCACCTGTGGCATTATTAAGCACTCAAACAATACAAAAGTTCAATGCTATTTGCCTTTATGCGCCATCAAAGGCGAAGTGTAATCTCGGAGTAGTTTTTACGCAAAGTGCCAAAGAAATGCCAATAAAGATACAGAGAGAGAGAGAGAGGGAGAGGGGGATAGCTACGCCAATTGTTCGCATTAAAACAGAGCTTGTAAAAATATTTTGCTGCCAAGTAATGTCCTGCACAGCGCCTGGCCACAAAAAAATATCCTTTTATGATTTATCCCAGCGGTGGCCCGTTCAAAGTTGCACAAACATGTGGCCAACTACTATGAGTGGACCGGAGTGCGGCATCCTCCCTATTATCCGGGGACATTTTTAATAAGATTGCGTGGGCGTGTCGCAAGGATATCTCTCTATAATGCTGGCTGCCGGCTCGAAACTAACTTATTTAAAATTATTTATGTGTCAATTATTGGGGTTACTTCCTTCTCCACTTCTTCTTGCGTTTTGTATCGAAATCGTGTCGTCTCCTGCTCCAGTTTATGGAGCGCAAAATAAAAACGTATTAAATAGCTCGGCCATAAAGTTGTACGAATTATAGCGCTTGTATCCAGTTTACTCTAGTTTTGTCCAGCAATTGAAGTTATTTATTGGCTGGGTCACTGGACCACAAACTCACAAAAGTTTCGGCGGCCCTCAGTTTGAATTTAAGCGCAGGCCATTGGCAAGCCAGAACAGCTTGTTAAAAATAGCTAGAAATAGCTAGAAATGTCTAGAGATTAGCAAATCAAGAAGCAATTTGAAGCTTTTATAGGAATATCTTATATCAAATCTGTTACTTTTTATATATTATTATCAATTTCTCTTTCATTTATTATATATAATTTATAATATAATAATTTAATATCTCTATTAAACTCTTTAATATCTATTATATTTTATATTTATTTTTTATTATTATTTTATTTTTTTTTGTATAAATTTGTAGTATTTTTTATTTTGTGTATAAATTTGCAGTATTTTTTATTTTATCTAGAAATTTTTTAGAATATTTTGTATATATCTTATAAATATTAAAAAATGTATTTATAATTATTAAATTTCTCTTTTTATTATCTTTAACTTGCCTTCCTTCCTTCCACTTCTCTACTGCCTATAAATCTCTATAGATCTTATATTTATTTTTTTTAAATTTATTTATCAACTATATAAAATCCTATAGCTCTAGCCTTTCTTTATCTGTTTATATTCCCAATATGTTTCATTCGAGTATTTACACAAGATAAGCCCACAGATTGCTTCAAACAATCTACTTAGATAAAGGCAGCGCTAAAAGTAAGGCGGGAATATCAAAAATCATTGCAGTCACTCTGTGTGTGTGTGTATGTGCTGGTGTGGCAGAAACAGGCGCCATGGCCCAGTTATTGTCAACAGGATGCGGCAAATATGCCACTCTTTTATGGGACGCTTCCGCATCCGGCCGAGCAAGCGCAGCCCCAGTCGAGGTAACAAAGCGGATATAGTTGGTAAATTACGGCACAACCTGCGACTCGCAGCATGCCAGAAAAAAGCCAGAGATAGAGAGAGTGAGAGTGTGAGAGAGAGAGAGACGGGGTGGGAGACAAGCTACAGCGACAGCTATGCAAAAAAATGCAAAGTGCCAACGCACTAGAGAAAAGTATCTAAAAGTATGTTGCAAAAATAAGACACCGGCTAAAAGCCGAGCGACAGCACAGCGAAGGAGAAATGCTCTTCAGAACCCGAAGAGTTTTTATAAGTATTAAATATAGATATTAATATATATATATATATATATATATTATCTTAGAAAATAGATTATATTTTATTTAAGGTGGAAAAATACAAAAATATAAACTAGATTTAATTTATTTTCAAATAAAATATTTAGCAAACACAAAAGAATTTACAATAATCAGAAATTTATCTCATTTAAATTTAAACTTAATTTTTCAGTCGAATTTCGACTAATTATTTCAAATAAATAAATAAAGTATGTACAAATAAAAAATGTATTATATTAAAAAATTGTTCGTAGTTAATTGAATTAATATACAATATTTAAAATAAAATCTTGCTCTCATAAAAAATATATTTAATTAAATAATTATTCTAATTATAGAAGGCTGAAATGCGAATATTATGTTATGCAGAAGAAAATCTAATAAAAAATAAATAATAATTAGTAAAAAATTTGTTTGAAAGCAAAAAATTTTAAATAATAATTTTAAAAAATTTTAAATTATCAATAATTTGTTTTTTGCTTAATGCAACTTTTGGCAGCATCAAGTATTAATCTAAAATATTATTCTACAAAGCAATTCCTAAACTCCTATGAGAAAATCGAACTTCAGCTCAAATATTATGAGCCCAGCATCAGCAGGGAATATTTAACACCAATAACCCCATTCGAGGTGGGAAGAAAGGGAGCGGGGAAAACTAGTTGGGCCTGGTTTTATCTTGTTCAATTTCTGCGATCACGAAACTAAGCTTATATAGACTCATAACAGAGTCATAATACTCTATGCAAGCACATATAAAAATGGCATATTAAATGTGGCATGAACGGGGCAGGCGGACGGACGGGCAGAGGGCTTGTGGCACGGCAACTGGTATCGATAGCAACAGTTGCAGCATGCAGTTTGCAGTTTACAGTTTGGAAGCAGCCGGAAGCAGCTGGCGGCAGCTGTTGGTGCCGCATTTTTAAGTTTTACGTGCGGCACGTGCGGCAAACATTGCCCAGCCGTGGCATGCAAAACTCTTAGCTGCAGATGGAGTAGAAGCAGTAGACTTTGCCAGCCACACGTGCCCCACTCTCCACCTCTCATGCTGGCTCTGTGTCACCCTTGCCTTTGTTTCACGACTTTCAGCCGCGCGTAAAAGTAAAGAAAAACTGTCAGCTTTTGCCGTGGGCGATGGGGCGTAACCAGGTGCACTTTAAGCCAGCTGCCTGGCCCCAGCTTTGAGTTACGGTCCCGCATTGTCAACATGCAATCCGCAATCTACAATCTGCACAGCTGCGTAAGTGCGTCCACCGATGGGACTGCTAAGAGCTGAGCATAGCACCGAAGCGCATCGCTGATTGGCCCAGCATCGCAATGTGGAGCACTGCAGCAGTTGCAGCAGCAAACGGGGCCACTGGATTCACTTAGCTTTTGCTGCGAGTTAAAGCCAACTTAGAAAGTGATCATAAAACAAATTTAAAGCGAAGCTAGCAGAAATCGCCAAATTGCCAGGTATCTACTGAGAGAGAGAGAGAGAGAGAGCCTCTCTTCCTCTCATTATATGTTATTTATATTGAACTCCAGCCAGACACATATTTTGCTCAAGCATTTTGCATTGTTCTCAGTGTAGCTGAAAGTATCTTGCTACAAATTTGATAATTTTATCTATTCAAATACTTGGGTTTATAGTTCTAATAGCTGAGCTGGGCAAATTGTTGAGCCAAAGAAACGAGCGAGCTCTACTTTGCCACAAGAACCAAGCACAAAAGTGTCGTAAAATAAAATCAAAATGTAGCAAAAAACAGCAAAAAAAAAAGGGAAAACAAGAAAAATTCAAAAATAAAGGCGAAGCAAAAACAAACTTTGAGCTTTAAATAAATTTTTTTGACTTTAGCAGTCAAGTGCAGTAAAAAAATAAAGTAAAAACTACAGCAACAAAGTTCTTAAATAAAATTAAAAAAGAGAGCAATATGTGAAAGAAAAAGGGGTAAACACGACTTGAAAATACCTATTAAATGTATAAAAAATATTAAAAATAATACTAAAAAATATTAAAAAATATAAAAACAAAAAATATATATATATAGAAAATATAAATAAAATAATTGAATTCAATATTAGATATAAAATATTTAAATTTATTAATTAACAATAAAAATAATTGATTTTTGTATTAAATAATTTTTTATTAATTTTTTATTAAATTAAAATAATAATTTTGAATATATAATAATAATTTTCAATCTTTATAATAAATCTTCACATCTCTGATTTTCTTGTTTGCTTACAGGGTATCCTCAGTGCGAGCTGATTATGCGCAACTACAGCTGGGCTACTCATGTACAACCAAATGGCGAAGGGGTGAGTATTGAAGAGGGGGTCGGCAGCAAACGCGCTGAAATAATGGGCCCAAAAGCCTTGGCATTAAGTTGAGACTCGAGTTTAACCAAAAGGAAGCTGTGGGAGCAGCGAGCCAAGCAGCCAACGAGCCAGCCAACCAGCCAGCCAGCCAGCCAGGAGCAGGATGTGTGCTCTGCTCAAGGATATGGGCGGGCATAAAATTTAATGCCTGTGCCTGAATTTGGAAGAGTCGAGCGCAAGGATATGTCAAAGAGGAGGACACGAACAGAAATGCAACTTCTCGACTCTGTTGCATTATGAATGTCGCATAATTTAAGCGCCCGGCTCGTTCCGACCAGCGAAGAAGCCTTAAAGAGCTCTACTTATATATGTCTTTAAAGCGACAAAAAAAAAAAAAAGTAGGAGCAAATCTCGGGCAAAACTTTGCTTAACTGTGCGTGTCCTGGCCGTGACCACTTTTTGTTTTGGTCAAGTGTTCGGCGTGCGTGCCATGTCCTCCTCCAACACTCGAATCGCTGCTAATGTGGTGCCCAACTTTGGCCCAAAAACTTGGTCAGCGCACGAGAGTATTTACAAGTACTCCGCATCGACTTGCACTGCAGCTGAGACGTGTCCAACGACAGGATATTACGTGCATAAGTGAGTAGTGACGTCGACGTTGATGTTGCCAAATGTCTCTAATGAGCAAACAAGTAAAAATATATTCCTAATACGGCTCACATTTGCGGGCACTTGCATAAATTATGGCCAGAAGTTGGGCGGGCTTCAAATATATAATATTAAATTTATTTATATTATTTAATTTAATATAATATATATTATTTAAATGATTACAAAATTAATTTAATAAAAATAATAAATATAGTATAAATAATAAATAAATATAATTAATAATAAATAATTAAATAGTAATAATAATAATATTCAATTTAATATTTTGCATAAATTAATAAATTCAAATATTTTCAGTAAGATATTAAACTAAATATAATAAGTTTAATATCATATTTTGAATATTTTAATTTATGGAAAATATTAAATTTAAAATTAAATAACTGAGTAAATATTTAATTAAAATATAATATTTGATATTATTTATATTTATTTAATAACAAAATTATATTATTTTATTTACTTTTTATTTATTTATTTATTTTTAAAATTTTACTTTACTTCTTATATAAATTTATTACTATATTATTACAATAATAAATTGATATATCTTTAAGCTTATTTGCTTAATAAACTTCATTTCAATGTCAATTAAAATTAGACAATTCACAAAGTCTTCCCTCTCTAATCACACTATCTCAATCTAATGTGTCTGTTAAGCCATTTCATAGTCATATTTACTGAGTGTCGACAAATGCTGAGCAGCAAGCTGATGGCCCACGTTATTACACAATATTATTTGAATATATGCTATTGCAGTTGATCTGTTTGATTTACATATTGATTGGCGCAGTCCGAGCCTTAGCTTAGCTTGGCCAACAAAAAACAGCTACAATAGAATAGATGCATAATAAAAAACGTAGTATTGTTTGATTACTGCTCGAATTCTGGTTATGACAAATACGTGCAACGGAAATGAGCATAAAGGATGAGGACGGGGACACGGACATGGCCATGGACAGAGCTGAAAGCTGGAATGAGCTGCAAAGCGTGTCCTTCATGCAGCAGCAGCTTTAGGTTGCTATGTGTGCAGAGATTAAGATATGGCAATGGCTGTCCTTCTATACAATGAAATATCTAATCTATTTTTGATGAATCGCAATTGCAAATTTTTCAGCAAAAACAGGGGTTTTTGTGTTGCATATTACACTGAAAGAAAAGTGAACGAAAGAAAATAATTTTAAAAATATTTTTAAAAAAATATTAAATTAGGCTTCATTTAAAAATTGAATTTTTCTTCACTTTATTTAATATTTTTTTTTTACAAAAAATAATTATTGTTAGGGCATCAAGTAGTCCATATTCATTTGTTGTATTTATACTCCATCAACAACTTTTTTGTTGCTCTTGAATTCGATTCGTAATGCAATTGAAGTGCTTGGACAATATGTTGTCCCATTGTTTGGGCACTTTTCGCAGTGGATGTGCATCGAACTGATGATGATGATGATGATGATGAGGGTGGTGATGATGATGATGACGTTGTTGCTGATGATTCTGATTTGGTATGCACAAAAACATTGAGTGGCATGTAGGAATTGTCATCAATAAAATAAATTGTTGTATCTATTATTATTTTTCGTTGCATTTGCATTCGCATTTGTGTTTCTATTTTATTTGCATTCTTTGTTTACTTTACGGCAATTCGTACTCTGAAATTAACAGAAAATATTAAACCAGCAACGAATCGAATTGAATTGTAATGGGGATTGAGGACTGGGGATTGGCATCAATTTTGCATGGATTATGAACTCTGCTGGAGCTGGACTTGGATCTATGAAATGTTATTGAAATGCAATAAATAAGACTTAAAGTATTTTTTGTACAAAAATAATTGATTACAAAAACAAAACAAAAAATACAAAAAAGTGAAAGAAAAAATATTGAAAAATATATTTTTCTTACTAAGTGCAAATTTACAAATTTAAAATATTTTTAAAATAATTTATTTGTATTTATTTTGCATTTAACTGTGGAGTATCTTTTTATACATATTTTCACACAATTTTTGTTTGAGTGCATTGTAATTAATAATTTATGCGCCTAATTGGATTATGCGGCGCACTTTTATAAATATTATAAAATATTACATTTCCGCTTGGAAATAATTTAAATAAATGTATATTTACATATATATATATATATATAGTGTGCCCATGTTTAGCAGTGATATAATTGTATTTGATTGGCAGAAGAAGAAGCGCAAGTTGCGTGTTCGAGTGTTTGCAATGCGATAAAAACTGAAATTGGGTAAGCGATAAAATGTTTTTGAAATGGAACTCTAAATGTGCGTGAAGTGCAAGAGAATTTGATAAATGAATTTCATTCAAGCATCATCAATCGCTGTAATTCTAAACTAATTCGCACTAGTTAATGAAGTGTTTTGGGGTTTTTAGAAAACTTGAAATTGGAAGCTTATGAAGGCGCAAAGCTGATGCTCATATTTGGATAGAATTGTTTGAGACTGACATACTATACATATAAATTGGAATAATATCTGAGTAAATAATGGAAGTCAGAGCTGCTGTCTAATATTTCACTCTTCACCTATCTGGCCTTCTTTATATTTGCTGACTTTTTTCCCCTCGCTCTCTCTCTCTCTCTCTCTCTCTCTCTCTTTCCTCTCTTAATCTAAGCAAATTTCAAATTCTTCTTTTTGGCGCTTTATATTAAATAGAAAATGAATCTAGCTCAAGCAAGTACAAATTTTAACACATATTAATTAAATTTCTATATGTTCTATTAATATTATAAAACAAGCTCAGCTAGTTCGAGTGTGTACTTAGCTATATATACACTCATCCTTTAATAATATATGTAAATTCTCTAACAAGTTAACATTCACTCATTATCCTCCTTCATAATGCGCAACATTGTATGGATATCATAACATATCATAACTTAATGATTGTGTGCTGCTCACCCACTTGAGTCTCAAACGATGTGCGAATTTATGCCACACGCCTCGAGCCTCGAGAGCTTTTCAATTGTCTTTGTCAGCTGGACAACAAGGAGCTAGTCTTCTGAAGTGTGCTCTGAGCGTCTTTTGGTCCAGTTGATGTCTATCTAAATGCTGGACATTAATAACAAAGGGACGAGATACGGACAAGTTTGGCTTATAAATATGCCCGAGTAAATTAACTGCCTCGTAAGATTGACAACGAAGACAGTGGGAGCGAGGCACTGGCCTATAAAACTGGCCAAACAAAGGGCTGAAATCTTGTCGTAAATTTCGCAAGCAAAGGCAAAACAATTAAACAATGAAAAGTGGGCAGTCAAACGGCTGGGCTGCCAAACAGAGCAGGTGTGACCAGGTACTTTTGCCTAGTTACGGCCCTGTCGGCACTTCATCATCGGGCGCAACTGCCGCTGGCATTGCTCAAGTCAGCCTGCCCGACTCGACCTCGGTGATGGCGCGATGATGGCCACACTGTGGAAATGGCTTTGAAATGAAAATGGGCAAAAATTAAATGAAAAACTGATTTTTATAGGCATTGAGAAAAAGAAGAATGGGAAAATAAAAATGATTGAGATAATAAACTTTAAAAAATATTTAAATATATATTTTGACAAAGAAAATATATTTGATTATAATTTTTAAATGAATGGCAAAGCTTTGAGAATATTTCAAAAATATAATATTAATGAAAACTTTAATAGCAGATGATAGACAAATATAGGAAAGAGTATGCCCTTTGATTGGTCAGCCTTATGATATGATTGATAGCTTGAGTTCTTCGACTATGATACCTTCAGTCACTTGGGCTGGCAAACTCTTCTATATTAACATAATGTTATATCTTTGTACTTTTATAGGGTATCTCTTAGTCCTACTATGCTTCACTCTGCTGCTGCACTGGCTGTTGTAGACTAGACAAAGGCGCGTGCCAGTTGCCTGCAGACGACACCGGCGCCTGTAAGCAGACAACAAGAAAATTATTATTTATAAATTGCTTGTGTGTGTTAGTCTCCCCCCCCCCCCCCCTCTCTGTGTATGCAACACCTTAAGCTCGGCTATTGCCCAGCATTCAGTAGCCCTCCGGTGGCATTGTCTGTTCGAGTCGTGTCCCTGGCAAAAATCTTTTGACTTTTGTTTAAAGTTTTCAAGTTTGGGGTAAAGATTTGCCATGTTTTGTATATTGTTGTTGTTGTTGTCGCTTTGCCTATTGGCATTTATATAGAGAGCCAGTTCCGGCTCCTGGCCCATTGTAGTTGGCAAGCCTTTTGTTAAAGCGCTCCAACAACCTGCAAATTATTGCGCCTGCATTGCTTTGGCAGTTCAAGTGCAAAGCACAGCCAGCGGACAGAGATAGATATACGAGTGAAAGAGTGAGATATAGCTATGTATATTCGTATGTATATATATATTTTTTAATTAAATTCTGAGTGCCAACTGCACAAATACTTGTTTTCAAATTCTTCGGGCAATTGAAAACTCTACCATGCTCCTTCTCCTGCTCCTTCTCCTCCTCCTCCTCCTTTGGCCCCCTTTCATTTCTTCCTCTTTTTTTCGCGCTCTCTTTACATCTCAATAAACAATTTTTATTGCAACGCGCGAGGGTTACGCCCATTTTTTTACCGCCTTGCGGCCGCCGCGGGTCATGCACTTGTTATAATATTTCAGTTTTGTTTTGTTTTTTTAATGTTTTAGCATTATTATTTCATTTTATATATTTAAAAATTTAATTTGATAGTGAAAATTTTGTGGTAAGTTCTCTAAACGATAAAGCTTTAAGTCAGAGCATGTTGCAGCAATAAATTTCAGCTATAGTCAATATGAGCTCATCAAGACCATGAACCTAAATGGAACTAAAGGGGCAAAAGGAGTTTCCTTTGACAATGGGAGCTTTCAAAAGTTGAGAATTACCTTTAAATAGCTGCAGCTAATGTTAAATTATATATATTATATATAAGTTTTACTGAGGAACTAATTCTAGTTATGTTAGGCACAAAAAAAGGGCTGACCACGCAAGTCTGATAGTATTTACAGTGCTTATATTTCAGCAACTGTTTGAGCTATTGTTAACATTTTACTTTGAAAATATTTAATAAGGCTTGCCATTTAGGATAAACTAAACTTTGGCATGTGAAGCATTCAATTTACCGAAATAACACTGCATGCATGCGTTGTACCCACTCATAAAAGTATGGACCCGACGCAAGCAATGCTCCCAAGACCGCTGACAGCTAAGTTTTGGCTACTGTTGGCATAGTATTATACTTTATCCAAATTGGCATGAATGCAGCTTTCAAATAAAATTAGAATTATTAAAATATCTCAAACCATTTCTGATAAAAGCCACTTGTTTTCCTATCAGACTTATGTGGTCAGCCTTAACAACAGCAGCTTTTTACCATGAAGCTCTATTTTGATATACTTTGTACTATATATGATAAGCTTTACACTATATATGCCAACGAAGCTGTATTTGCTGCACTTTCAGCTAGTCAAGCATTGGCGAATGGCTTACTTTGGTAACTGAGTTGACCAAATTGAGCGAGATGTTAACTGAAATTAAATGCGCGATTCTGATGACGCGGTTTTAGCTACCGTTTTTTGTAAGCTTTATTTCAAAAATATTTTAAAAATACTTCCAGAAATGATAAAGAGCCCACTCTTAGTTTATTTTAAAGATATTAGAACAGAGTTTCACAGAAAAGAAATTCTAAAATTGTAGCTCAAATGATATAGACTTCTGATGATGCGCCGTGTGTGTCTATAGTTGTTGTTGATTAACTTGAGCATTAAGTAAAAAAAATCCAGCTCAGCGGAACTGCAACGTTTGGCATGTGCTACTTGATGTTGAGCTGTTGCTTTGCTGCTGATGCTTCTCCCTCTGCTGTTGCTGCAACATTTTTATAACGTTATTTCCCAACTGAGTTAAGTAGCAGCGACGACTGCCCGCCCAGCCCCACATATCGCATAATTACGCAAAGTGAGCGATGAAACAAAAATGGGTAAGGGCGGGAGTGTGTGTGTGTGTGTGTGTGTGTGTGTGTGTGGGTGGGTGGCATAAAAAAGAACTGTAATTAGTGGTGCGAAATTAGTGTTATCCTAGAGCGCAAAAACATTGGAAAAAGTCCAACACACACACACACACACATACACTCAGGGCCCCCCCTCAATCTATTCTGGCAGCCCCCACAGCTCGAGCACGCTGATAGTTTTTTAATGTGTGTGTGCGTGGGTGATGTATGAATAGAAACAGGTGTAAGCCATACCAGCACGAGCCCGGCTGCTTTCAAGGCACTTTCCATCACTGCAGAGACCATGCCCCACGCCCCCTGTCGCGCCTGTTCGATGCCAGTGAGGCAGAAGCTTAGCAAAATGCCCGAGCTGCGAGTCGCTGGCTTCATAAAGCGTGCTATTTGGGTCAACAACTCAACTGCGACTGCCAACGCGAGCGGGGGCTGGGGGTGGCGTGGCAGCAACAAGGTAAGTGGGCGTGCCCATGCAGCTGTAACAGGCGACGAGTGACGGGCGACAGAGGGCGCTTTGGCGCGCCAAAAACTTTTTATGAACTGTTAAATTTCCAATTAGCGCTGATTGTTGCGATTTAACTTAAAAATGAAAAAAATAAAAACAAACAAACAAACAGCGCGTGTGAGCCGCCAGTTAAGCTCCCAGAAAGATGGATGCATTACTCCATATGAGCAGGTGCTGAAGTGTGTGCGCCAGCGTAAGTCGTAGCACTTTGTTGGCGACTAAAGACTCGCATATGTTGCCACATTCAAAGGCCTTTTCAACTCGACTTCAGTTGGCCAACGTTGGCTGGAAAGTGCGACAATAATAAATGGCCAAGGGGTAGGAGAGGGCGTTGATACTTATAGAGATATCTTAAGTTACATATTTAGGATAGGCTTTAGCTGTTAATTTTAGGTGAAAAGGGATGAAAGATGTGTAGAATAAATTAAATTTGTTAAGTATATATAAATTTAATTTAATTTATTATATAATTAAATATAGGTATATTGAATTTAATTAAATTTATTATGCACTTCATTTAAATTTATTAAATATATATAAATTTAATTTAATTTATTATATACTTAAATTAAATTGATTAAATATATATTAATTTAATATGTGTACATAAATTTAATGTATAAATTTATTAAATATATATACATTTAATTTAATTTAATATAATTTATTCTATATCATAAATTGATCAAATATATATGAATTTAATTTATTTATTATAAATAATTAAATATATATATGAATTTAATTTAATTTAATTATAATTATTATTTAAATTTATTAAAAATATATAAATTTAATTTAATTTATTATATACTTAAATTAAATTGATTAAATATATATTAATTTAATATGTGTATATAAATTTAATGTATAAACTATTTAAATTTATTAAATATATATGCATTTAATTTAATTTAATATATTTTATTCTATAACATAAATTGATCAATTATATATCAATTTAATTCTATTTATTTATTTAATTATTATGCACTTCACTTAAATTTATTAAATATATATAGATTTAATTTTATTTATATTATTATTATTATTTATTAAATATATATAAATTTAATTTATTATACACTTTCGATTCATAATAAATTTATAAATATATGAATATATTTTTATATATATTTATTTTTTTATTATTTATATTTTCTTGTTTGTTGCTTACCTCTGGCGTTGCCTCTGGCTGATTTTTGACTCGACTCTGACTCTGCCTCTGGCTGATTTGTGGCTCAACTGTTTAGCCTCCGCTCCTGATCTGTCTCAACTATTGCTTACTTTAGCTCAGTCTCTGCCTCTGCCTCTGGCGCTGCCTTTGACTCTGCTTCTGGTTGATTTTTGACGCGACTCTGACTCTGCTTCTGACTCTCTGGCTCTGGCTACTTTGGCTCAACTGTTTAGCCTCTGCTCCCGATATGGCTCAACTGTTCTTTACTCTAACTCTGCCTCTAACTCTGCCTCGGGCTCAGCTTCTCGCTCTGCTTCTCACTCTGCCTCTAGCTCTGCCTCTGGCTCTACTGCACTCAGTTGTATGAGTTACAGCGGGCCCTGCCGATGATAAGATGTATGAGTTAGAACACTGTATGCTGCACTCTTCTTTCCAAACGTCATACCACTCAGTTAATCAGAGCGGTTCGAAGGTTTGAGCAGCTGGTTGGCATGCAACACTTTGAACTGAGCCGACGTTGGCTGTGGTCGTAAATGTTCTGTTTTCATGTTTGATCACACATTTGTTTATTATAGTTATTGTATATGGTATGGTATTTTAATTATTAATAAATTATTAACTATATATATCATATAAATGTTGCGAACCATCTCACTTATTTCAATTAGTTCACTAATTTATTATATTCATTTATGTTTATATATTTATTTATATTTTTTAATATTTTTTATTCAATTTTGTTGCTACATAGATTTAATTGAATTTCGATAAGTGTATATTTATATTAATATTTTTATAAATACTCATAAAATTTTTTAAAATTTTTTTATTTATTTTTTATTGAAATTTTTATTTAATTAATATTTTATTTTGAATTATTTGTTCCACTTATTTAATTTAATAAACATATACTCTGTATGTCATGGTCAAAGCTTTGTCTTAAATATTTAATAAATAATACATTAAATAAATAATATATTTATATTAATGTTTTTATAAATACTCATATAAATTTATTTTATTTTTTTTATTTATTTTTTATTGAAATTTTTATTTAATTATAATTTTATTTTTATTTATTTGTTCCACTTATTTATTTTAATAAACATATACTCTGTATGTCATGGTCAGAGCTTTGTCTTAAATAGCTCCACATTCAGCCACGTTAAGCAGGCAGGAAAGTTTCTCGCGGAATTGGCCAACGACTTCAATCAATAATTAATGCGGCTTACAACCGTCGACCGTCGTCTGATCCTTTGAGTTGCAAAGCGAAGCCTGGCTGCCTCCTGTGTGTGCTCTGAGTTTTCCTTTGCTTTTCCTTTGTTATACTATTTCACGTAGTGATATAGTATATTGGTTTTGTGCAATGTCCGTCATGCTGTCCGTCCGTCTGTCCGTCTGTCCGTCTGTCCGTATGAACGCAAACCATTTCCACGCTATTGAAGCTAGAGACTTGAAATTTGAAATATATACTCGTGTATACCCTCGTCTGATAAAGTGTCAAGATTTTCCCGATACGCCCACTAGGGGCGTGGCAAATCGGAAAATGCATTTTCCTGTATCTCAGAAACACTACTTCTAGAAGAGCTAGAGAGTTGAGATTTTAACTGAACACTCATGTCGACATCCCAAAATCAAAAAGCTATGGCGGATATATCTACGCCCATTGGGGGCGTGGCAAATCGGGTGAAACTGTATCTTCTACAGTTTTAAAGCTAGAACGCCCAAATTTCGCAAGTGGGTTACTGTTACGATTCTATAAGGATCGCCCAAATTTTACGGCCACGCCTACTAGGGGCGTGGCAAATCGGATCTGAAGATATAGTGATTTTACTAGTTTCGTTATATTTTGAGCACTATTGATGCTAGAGACTTGAGAGTTGGTATATATACTCGGGTTAACATCCCACAATCGAAAAGCTATGGCGGATATATCTACGCCTTCAGGGGGCGTGGCAACTAATATCAGCTTATATCTCCCACAGTTTTAGTGCTAGAAGCTTCAAAATTGAATGTTAAGTTACTGGGGGCCTCCTCTATCGATTCCCCAAAAATTATTGTTACGCCCCAAAAGGGGCGTGACATACAGAAAAATACCCTGTAATTTTCGCATTTTTCGAATGTAAGCATCCAAACTTTACAGTTATATTCCTGAACGCCCACTCTATGCACATGCCAAAAATTATTTATCTACGGCCACTGGGGGCTTGGCAAATCAAAACTGAAAAATGTGCAGCTTCTGAGCCAATAACGCGCCAAATAATGACTATGTGACCTTTGACCTTGTCTTTTGATTTGTTAAATTATATATATATGTTTGAAAAGAATATTTTATTAATACAAAATAACTAAATAAGGAAAATATAACAAAAATATCAGCATGACCGCACCGGGGTTCGAGCCCACACCTCTACGCTCGCTACTTAAATCACATGTTCAGAGTTGCCACCTCTCTCATTTTGAGAGATGCCATCATTCTCGATTTAGGTGCGTGTGTTTGCTAAGGTAAGGGTTCGATCCTAATTGAAACTGTCTGGCCACCTCCAATGAAAAGTTTTAGTCTGCAGCTAATTTGAGCGGCGAAAGTGGGGATTTAAGGTTAAATTTTAAAAAATATAATGTGATAGATGCCCCTGTGTGCTGCTGGGTCGTGAAATAGTATTTCGCTGTCGGTTGCGTCCGACAGCAACGTTCTTACTTGTTTTTGATTTCCAGTTGTTGCCGGTTTCACTGCGAGTGAACCTTAAGTTTCCCGCTTTCCGCTTTCCCCCTTGGCTTTTTCATGGTCATAATGTGTATGCACATGGATATCGAGGAATATCTGATGTATATGTGTGTCTGTATCTGTATCTGTATCTGCATCTGTATCTGTATCGCAATAGCCCAGGCGATATCCGCATATCCTGCTGCAACAGGCTCAACTGGACATGTGCGCCAGCCAGCCCCTGGCTCGCCGTAGCCTTTAACGTTTCTCCCAACAGATGAATGTCTGTTAAATATTTATGAGCATCGAAATGTTGCCTCAATGCATATTATAACAAATGAAACGTCAATTTCATGCGAAAAATGCAAACAGCATCGAGCCAGGACCATGGACGAGGGACCACAGACCAAGACCGGAGCTCGTCGAAGCTTGTGGAAGAGGTACCTCGGTGCCTCCATTGCGGCCATGAGTGGATGCGCTCTGTGGACGCTTGCCCCCCCCCCCCTCTCTTACTCTATCTCTCTCTCTCTCTCAGTCCTTTTCTCTCCCCCTCTGTTTGCACGTGACATGTTTCCTTGCTCGCTGCCTATGGCCATTCGCCTCTACTCCTAGGTGTGGGCAGTTTTTGGTGGGCGTGGCTTTAGGCAGCACGCGCTCGTTTCGTTTCTGCACAATTTCATTATGGATTTTTATGCATGTCCCCCGAGCGATATACATATGTGTCCTGCCCATATGTATTCATTCTCTTTGCTCTGTTTTTATAGAACGGCGCAAAAAGTATTCAATAAGCGAGCGAATGGCAAGGTAAACTTAAAGGTAATGAAGGGCTTAATCAAGTATATAATACACATATATGAATATATCAAATATTTATGGTATATTTAGGATATCTATTGGGTATACTTGACCCATTGAACCAGCTGCGATCAATCATGTTTTCAGTTTTAATCCTCTCCAGCGCCACTCGCATTAAGCTGAAGCCAAACTCTTTTTAATAGCCGCGTCAAAAGTTGTGCAACTGCCGGGCAGCAAAACGTTTTAACTTTATGCTAATTAACTAAGCGCCGCACTCGCATCCGCTGCCTGCCGCTCGCCGCTCGGTGCTCGCAGCTGCTGAACTGAGAAAATCCCTAACTAAAAACGATTAAACGTCATTAGCATTATAATAGCATCGCGACTTTGACTTTGAACGTGGTCCACCTTTGGCCCGCCCCTCCACTGCCCTGCCCTGCCCTCCAGCTAACGAATGGCCAGTCATTCATCTTGGCAGCAGCAGCTGAAGTAGCACCAGGCGAGCAGCAGCGGCAGCAACAATAGCAAAGTCATTTAGGGTTTCATTTTAATTGTAATTAAAGCGATTATTAAGGCGCCAGCGCTCAGGATTTTTATACCTTTTACACTACTCCATGAGAGAAGCAGAAAAAGCGCTAATAATTAACTATAAATATTCATACTAATTAACACCAGCTCAGCTTAGAATACTTTTAAGAGTTTTGTATATAACAATAGCACTTTCATTTCTAGCTCTGTCTTTCCCTTGCAGGGTATTCCATAGTCGATTTCCTTTATTCCCGTTTATTTCCTTTTTAATACTCTTAAAGTCCCTGCTTAATCTTGCTTACCTGCAACTAGCTGGCAGCTAGCTCATTTTCAATTTAAAAAAGTCTTCGCAACTTTTTCTATTTGCTTCCCTCGACTTTTGCCAGCGCGCAGAGGCCTAAAGGCTTTGCAGTTTTCAGTTTTCAGCTGGCTGAGGGTTTTTGGTAACAGGAAAAAAAAAGTTGTCATTTTGTTGTTATTTGTTTGCTGGCGACAAAACTTGTGAGCTGCTCGGGCCAAGGAACTACGTTAACTTTCGTAGTTTACTTCCCCATTCAATAGAAATTGATTTGCTTTTTCACCAACAAATTGCAGCTCAACATTATGTGGAGTACAAAATGTGTGTGTGTGGCCAGAGGCTTATAACACAATAAAGCCAGACCAAATTTAGGTTATTTAGTGAGCATGCAGGAGGTACATAGAGAGATATATGTAAGAGAAATAAAGAGGAAATCTGTTTGCTTTGTGTTGAGTGAGCTCAGATGAGTTTGACATTTATTAGACTCTTATATTGCTTATATTTCTTAGTTGTTTTCGATTCTTAGCTAAATGTAAATATATCATATACTTATATTAATTATGATTCCAGGAAACATATATATAAATATATAAATAAATATAAGAAAATATAAAAATTATGTAAAATATATAAAACAATATTAGCTACATATAGAGTGAGCTCCGACGCATCTTCTACCTTCATGAGCTTACTTTCTTTTCTCATCAATCTCTAGATTCTTATTTAAATACAAAGCTAAATAAATATATATTTACATATAAATTGTTTATGTTATTAATTAATATAAATATATTTATGCATATTCTATAAAAATATATATAAAATATGTATAAAAATATATATAAAAAAATTATAAGTTCTAATTATAGTTGATGTGATTTATAAGAAATATATTTGCTCTATGTAAAGTAAGCTCAGCTGATTATATATATATATTAGTTAATTATAAATTAAAATTCTTTTTCTCATCTCTCGTTCTTCTACATATTTATATTAATTTTATTATAATATATTACTCATATTTATATTATTCCTCCTTCCATTCTCCTCCCCTCCATGCCTTCCCTTCCACATTAATTAAACTCATTTTGATTTAAGTTTCCATTTTTTTTAGTCTAGATCATAAATTTATTAATACATTATTCAAATGTCTTCAATGGCACATTCACAGACTCATTTTTGTTTTTCTTTTGCTAAAGAGCTTATACTTATCATATAGCCACGATGCTCCTACCGCTCTCCATTTCAGTTCAACTGCAAAGAGATAAGAAAATATATAAAATATTTATGAATATTACAAAAATCATGCTAATATCAATTTCGATCGTATCGTGGCTATTAAAGCTTTAATTAATTTTATGCCCAGTCAAAAAAAAGTCAATTAATATGACATGGATCAGTTTTAATGTTCGTTCGTCTAATTAAAGGCTCTCTCTCTCTCCCTCTCTCACCATATTAGTCATAAAAACTTTTATGGCTCAAAGGAGACGCTGTAAAACCTATCCAGGCAATTAGGCAGCAGGCCGCAAGGAGAGGCTGCCGAATGAAAAGCAAATATTATTATGGATGGCAGAATGCCCTTTCGGATGACAAGTGGCAAAAATGTACTGAGCTCTGTTTGAACACTTGCCCAAATAACTTGCAGGCCTCGCTCACTCACTATTGCCTCTGCCTATCCCCTCTCTCTCACTCTTTCTCTGTTTCGGTCTCTGTCTCACACTCATTTTTTTGACATTGAAATGGTAATAGATGGAAACAACTAACCACTTGCATGACACGCTGTTAACTTGAGGTTTTTCGGCTAATGAAAGTTACGGCCATGCAGCACCAGCATCAGCAGCAGCAAAAGACAACAGAGATCGGGTCGTACAAGCAATGATGTATAAAAATATATCCTGTAATTTTCTGAATTTTATAAACAGCTTGAATATTTGTATTTCATTCGCAATATAAATAAATAAATTATAAATATATATAAATATTAAAAAATAAAATTATTTGAAAGAATTTTTAATTTTTATTTATTTCCAATAATAAAAAGGATTAAATAAAAATATTTATAAATAATATTATTGTTAAACAAAATTTGCTGAAGATTTTAGAGTGTCAGAAAATTAAATAAAAATTAAGCAATAATTTTTATAATTTAAATTTATTAAAATAATTATATAAAACTAAAAAAAAAATTTAAAAATATTTATAACAAATACTTTTATGAAAATTTGCAAAATGCTTTGAAATTTCTGAAAATTTAATAAAAATATATAATAAATGTAAAAAATATAAATAATACAAATTATTGAAAGCATTTTACAATATTGTATATAATAATAATAATAAATATAATATATAATATATATTTTTTTATTTATGAATAAGATTGTATAAAAATATTTGTGCAACATTTTCTCAACAGCTCTAAATTATAAACTTTGAACTTGGCTAAATCTCTAAATATTTATCTTCGGTTCATCTTAAGTTTCACAACGATCTTCAACTTCCCTTCACCTTTGCAACTCTTACAGGGTATTTGAAAAAAAGAGACAAAAGTGAGGAGCAAAGAATAACAGACGCCGCACACTTGACATATGTGTTGGTCTCCCCGGAGCTACAGAGAGTGAAAAAAATGAGGAGAGGAAGAGGAACCACAAGCAGTCAGCAGAGATGGAGACAGTATATACCAGAGATAGTAGAATCGAATGCGTGTGTGTGCTGTGGATTTTACGCACTGCTAAATAAGCAATTTGCAAAATGTCCAAACCAATAACATAACAAATGACAGTGGCTCCAACAGCGTTGCGGTTAGCTGACTGGATAACTGGCTCTTGGCTGAGCTGAGTTGGACTGGGCTGGACTGGGCTGGGCTGGGCCTTGCCTTGGCTTAGCTAGAATTCGTTTCGTTCTGGCTGGGTTGGAAGATGGCAGCTGCAACTGCAGCTGAAAGCTCAAGCAGCAGCAGCAGCGGCAGCAGCATTTGGATGGCTAATGAAAATAAAGGTTAAGGCAAGCAAATGTGCAGCCATGCCACAACGTGGGGCACGTAGCGCACGCCACACACACACACACACAGGATACGGGGCGAGTGTGAAAGTTTTTCTTGTCAACCTCGTGTGGCTGCAAAATATTTTGGTTTGATTGGTTTGCCCATCCCATCCAGCGGGCCAAAAGTGGTTTATTCAAATGCCAAAGCGTTTGCCCTTGGCCACTCGCAACCACAAAGGAAAAACTGCAAAAAGAAAACGACGAAGCGGCAAACTTGAATGGAAATTTGCAGGTGTCAGCAATTGACACAGTTGACTAAAGAGCTTAACAGCAGCAAGGGATTGTGGATTGAGTCGCAAACTTAAAGGGGAAACAAATGAGAAATCATGAGTGGAGCATAGATATGTTAATAAAGGAAGTGTAAACCTTGAGTGTTAAGCCTAATTGTTAGAAAAAGACCTGGGCAGAAGAAGGACTTCACTTTGAAATACTTCCAGCTATATTCTTAAACATATCTCTTGCTCTCCCTTGTAGGCCTCCATATATCTCTCAAGCTAACCGTCTCTCTCTCTCTCTCTCTCTCTCTCTTTGGAGTTGTCCTTCTCATAAGGCTCAACTTCCTAATAGAAGCCTAAAAGCACACTCTGAATATTTAAAGTCATTCGCCGTACTGGGGACGGCACAGTATTTTGGATGGGCCTACGACAACGTCGACAACGTTGACAACGTCAACAGCATCAACACAACCGCAAAACATCAAACTGCGTTGCAGCAGTTAGCAGCGGGCAGCGCACAGAGGTAGGAGCAGGGGCAGGGGCAGGGGAAGGGCACCAGCAGAAAGGACATCTACTGCGGGAGTCTGGGCAACTTCGAGGTTACGGAGGGTAAACGCAAAGCCGTATAATTTACAGCACACCTCAGTGGGCAGAGCGCGTGGGTGTAGGCCAGACAGCGATGGCGAACAGTGGGACAAAAGCAAGGGTAACTGAATGAAATTTATGAAAATTTGAGTGTGGGGAATTGAGAGAGAGGGAGAAATTTTATAAATATAAAAAATGAATATTCAATAAAAAAAAGCTAAAACTAAATAAAATAATTTTAAAAAATAATTATAAATAAATATTTAAATAATAAAAAATATAAAATAATAATACAAATAAATATATGTATTTTAAAATAAAAATAAATATATGAAAATAAATAAATAAACATTAAATAATACTAATAAGTATTCGTAAAAAAATAAAAAATAATATAATATTACTTAATTAATAATAAATAATAAAAATAATAAATGTATGTAAACAAATAATAAATAAAAAAAATAACTATTAATAAATAAGTAGATTTTAAATAAATATGATAATATTTAAGATCTATAAATCAAGAAGCACAAGAATATTTAAGTATTTAACTGAAATAAATAAAATAAATAGAACAAATAAGCCAACTGAAACAAATAATACAAATAAAATAAATAAATAAGTAAAGTACATAAATATATATTATTTAATATGCATAATATATATCAAATTATTGCTATTAAAATTTCTATTCTTGCTCCACTGTGCATCAATGGGGAGTCAGCACATTGATGCATTTGACAGCGGCGACGATGGGGGCGTGTCTAAACACCTACACCGATGATAATGGGCCGGCGTCTGTTTATGAATGTAGCGCTGGCCAGCGTGGAGTCTGATGACGATGACGATGACGATGATGACGATGACAGCACGCATAATTGGCGCTGTGCATCTTGAAGTCATGCGGAGCCCCAGCCCCAGCCCCAGCCTCAGCTGGTTTTCGACTGAAGCAACAGACGTGCCGGAAATCAACTTAACACAACCGCAAAAGCGCAATCTCCTTTGCCATGGCCAGCCACAATGCAGCCGTCCAATAGGTTTTTGTTTCCACTCTTATTTTTTAGTCTCCCCTTCCGACCCATCTCTCACCCCTTTCGCTCTCCCCTGCTTGTTGCGTGTGTTGGCATTTTGGATAATTGGTGTGTCCATGTTGGCCATCGTAGCAATGGCTGCTCTGTCTGCCCGGACTGGCATTTCGACTCCCTGGCTGCACATTAAGTTGCGCTTCAGACCCCCTCACAAAATTGACTTAATGATGCTTCGGTGCAACGACTCCTCGACTGCTCGACTCCTGCCCGACTGTGGTGACATTTGCTACGCACCCAATTGGTGTCCATTCGGAGTCAGTCGCTCCCCGTGGTCCCATAATGATGTGGCTGACTCGTACTTTGCCTGCTTTGCTTGTGCGAACTGTTTCCATGCATTTAGCAGACATGTTTTATGGCCTGTTGGCGCCTTCGAGCTGAACAACTTATTACCAAACACTTTTCCAAAATGGATTTTCTACTCAAATATGCCAAGGCCCTGGGATTCCCTATTCATTCCCAACAACTCCAACTTTATGCAAATCAAAACAAATCGAAATACGCTTAAGTATTCTTCATCTTCTTTTTGTTATAAATGCAGACTCTCATTCGGAGAAATCAAATAAATTACAAAACAATTTCTGTGGCTGGCTGCTCTAGGAAACGCATTATCTAAATTAAAGCTCAAGCCTACAAATTTGCACATCAAACTCAAATAGAATAGGAAAAGAAGCGAGTTTTAGTAGTATTACGAATGAGCAATGCTCTTTTGAAAATTATTTACAAAAATATTATATATAATATTTATTTATTATTTTTAAAAGTTTTTGTTGTATAAAAATAATATTTTTAAATTTTTTTAGAGTATTTTTTATAAATTTTTGATGCAAAAAAATAGACTTTTTTATATTTTAACTAAATATTTTTATAAACAAGTTTTTTCTGTATAATAATAATTTTAAAAATTTTTTAAAGTATATTTTTAAACTAATTTTTGATGCTGATAAATAGTTATTTTATATTATGAAAAAAAAATTATTTTTATAAATAAATTTTTGGCGTATAAAAATATTTTTTTTTTTACTTTTAATTTAGTTTAAATTTATATCTTATTTTAATTAAATTTAATATTCATATATATTTTTTATATGAAAATTATATTTCTCTATTTGAATTTTCAACACATTTTTCCTCTCTCTAAATTCCTACTAATATCTATATACCCTTTCTCAACATAGAGGAATCAGAATACAGCAAAAAAGACAAATAAATGCAAAAAATTTCCAAATATTTAAAGTAAACAAAGCGCACAAATCTTTTGTAGCCAGTTTCTGCTATTTGGCTATTAATCAAAACAAATAGCTGAAGAGAAAATAAATATTTAATTACCACTCAACAAGGGCTTTTGTAAATGTTTTCGTTTACAGCACGGGCACGGGTCGGGCGGATGTGGGGGAGGGGGGGGGCGTGCCAGACTTTCATATTCTGTTAACGGCATTTGGGAATTCATAAGCCTCATTTTTGGTCTTTCTTTGCATTTCATTAGGGAAATGCATAAACAGTTCAGGCTCTGGCTTTGCATCCGCCTTTGCTCCGGCTGCCGCTGCTGCACAGCCCTTTTTGTGAGCCAATTTGAACATCTCAAGAACTGTTGCAGGCCGTGGCATCCAGGCGCACCTGTTCTACTTTACGTTCTACATTGCAGGCAGCAGAGGTGAGCGCCGGCGTGGGCGTGGTGGCAACTCGAAAGTCGAGTGTTGTCTGGATTTGATTGAGTCAAAGCAGAACTTACTCTGACAGTTAATTTAATTAGTCTGACATTTTCTTTTGCAATTGCCTGCACTTTGAATGCCCTGTGAAATGGGCAGGATATATTAAAGATAAGGCAGTTATTAATGTGAAGATGTAAAGCTAAAAGATTATGGGAGCTATAGATTATAAGGTCTTGTAAAGTTGAAATTTGAAACTCATTTATTTGTTCATATTTCATGAGTTAGAGAGTTGAGTTAGACAAACTATTTTATGCTATTTTTTAACCATGTACAGGGTATCTCTTAGTCGTTTATGCACAAGTTAAGCATTTTTCTTGGTATATGCTAGCTAACTCTAAACATTTTCCTAGTTTTAATTTTTTAGTAATTTTTAAGATTAATTTTTCAACATCTTTTGATTAATTAAAATATATATTTTTAAAATATATAAATTCTAATATTCTTTTTATATTTGCATATATATATTAAGATATATATAAATTACTCTCTGTATTAAATTTATAAATCTATGAATCGCTGCAAGCAATTTCCCATCACCTCCTTTAGTACTTCTGGCACACAACAGCTCTTTACAGAGTATCTTCAAGTCACATACGCCCACTTCAAGTCAGCCGCCTTGTTAGACGTAATTAATTGTGTATCAACAAAAACGAAATGCCAAACAAATTGCCAAAAATATATCAAAAGGCCATATTCTGTAGTCGACTTGACAGTTGCTGCTGCCTGTCCGTCCGTCCGTCCGTCCGTCGCTCCGTCTCCTGGTCAATTGTCGTTGGTCGGTTGGTTGTTTCAGCTAAAATTGAAAACGCATTTGCCAATTTATAAATGTTGTGTGCTTTCATTTCAATTGATTTGGTTTCGATGCGCTCAGTAAAAGCCACAAAATAGCAACAAATATTATTTTACTTGCTTTTCGGCTTTTACGGCAATCAATTTCTGTGGCTCCATGCGAAATACCACTAATGGTATCCAATACCCTCCAATATTAGCAACGCACACTCAATTATTTTTAGTGTATGCACTGTGTGTGTGCGTGTGTGTGTGGGCGTGTGCATAGACTCACTCGGATTGCCATGCAGTTGGTAAATATTGCAAAAAGTTGAGCTGAAAACGTCAAAATATTTGCACAAAGTTAAACTGAGTTGATTTATTTAAATAAATAAATAATTAAATATATATAAAGATATATATTTTTAAAATATTTTTAATGTATATATAAATATTTTAAAAATGTATAAAAATATTTTTTAAAAATATATATAACTAAAAGATATTTTATAAAAATCCGTAACAACTTTTATTAATTTTAAAATATTTTTAAGCCTTCCTTCAGCCTCACACAACTTTATAGAACTTAAAGAAAACTTCAACTAGACTTTAACAAGCTGCTTGCAAATCTTTTTAACTGCCAGCTAAACGTCGCGAAATATTTGCACAACACTTGAAAAAAACGAAGGAGTAAGAAAATTTTAGCAAATTTCAGCACTGATTGTCAAAAGCGTAAAAGTTAAAACTCTTTTGGGCCCGGCTAATGATGATGATTTTTAATGAAATACTTAAACAAGTTTTGCGCGACTCAACCAGCCTTCTCCCTCTCTCTCTCTCACTCACTCACTCAGCAATCAAAATTATTAATTCATGAAAATTTACAAAAATTTTCAAGCGCTTCTGTTGACTTTCGCATCCGTTTGCCAAGTTGTGAGCACATCCAAAAGGTAAACTTGCATAAAATCTACAGCAATAAATTTTGCAATTATCTGAGTGAGAGATAGCGACTGAGGGCGGCGCGGCCGTTAGCCGGCTAAGGCGCCATCTTTTAGTGCCGGCCATTGCCTAACAAAATGGCGCCAACTGGCGTCATTTTTATGCCCGATTGATGTGCAATATATTCAGAGAGCGTTGCAGACCAATGACAGCAGCTGAGCGATTTAATCAAGCGGAAAAGAGCTTTAGCTGAGAGAAGCTTATGGAGAGTGCTTTGAGAAATATTATAATATTTTAGCAAAGATCAAACAAAAAAATGTATAAAATGAAATTTAAATATGAAAAAGAAATTTTATTATTGTTATAAAAAATCAGAAAAGGCTTAAAGACAGCTTTAAGCATAGCTTTAAATGTTATTTAATAATAAATTTATTTATAATAGAGAAAGTTATAATGAAGCTTGGCCATAGTCTAATGTGCTTTAAAAGCTGCAAGCTTTCGGGTGCTGCAAAATAATATAAAAATTGAAGATAGTCCACAAATCTTTGGCTTTGTTTGATAATAAAATGTCAAGCAGTACAGAGTACATACTCAAAGTGAGGTAAAAGCAGAGTAAATCTCATTTTACAGCACTTTCCAACACTATTTCGTGTGTCACAACTCACTTTCAGCCACTGTCATCCAGAATTGGTAACTTAAATTAATCGTTGGCAAAGAAGCTGACAAATCCATTTCTAAAGCGATTTTATTGGCAGTAGATATTTCTTCACAAAAAGCGAATTCAGGTTAGCGGGGCCAAGGCATGGGTGGAGGTTGGTAGGTGGTACAGTGGCTTCTTAGGAGGGGCGACTGTTGCCAGTTTTATGATTGCAGCGCACGTCGAAGACGTTGCACGTCATCAATTCTTTTGACATGTCCTGCGGCCATTAAGGCTGAAGGAGATGACGACGACAACGTAGCCAAAGACAGCTCAATGCAGAGAGTGTGTGTGTTTGTTGAAGTGTGTGTGTGTGTGTAAGTTTCCGCTGCCTTTCCGTTGGCTTTTCCCTGTGGCTGCGTCTCAAATTAACCTGATACCAGCCGCTGCTTTACGTATGCTGTCAAATTTCCCAAACGCAGGCGGAAGCATTTCCCAGTCATCAGCCAGCAGCGGAAGCGTATCGAAGGCGCCTCCTGCTCATTAAAAATGCAATCGTCCTTAGAGTACTCTCTCTCTCTCTCTCTCTGTGTGTGTGGCATGAATAACCCAAGAGCTGACTGCTTATTGTATGACTTGGCCATATTAATGGCTGTCAATATTGAGACTAGCAGCCTTTTGTGCTGCCTCAAAATCCAATCGCTTGCCTGCATTCAATTATCTAACTGTATCATGTTGCAGGCCGCATGCCCCGCCTCTCCCTTATCTCAGTATTGGCCAGGTTTTTGTTGTCCAGCCATACAATTACAATTATGCTAATGCTAATGCTAATGCCTGCCATTCACCAGCTCCTCGCAATCCCATTCAATAATGAATGTTTACAAATTTGCATTTGATTAACCAAAGGCAAGAGTATATATATACAAATATATATGTAATAAATGCGAATTAATATCTGTTTGCACAGATTTGCAATTTATATATAATTTAATGGAGGCAGCAGTTGGACTTGGTTTGATTAGCAAAGCTCTCTCTCAAGTCTGAGCTGAAATTCATAAAAAAAAATCTAGAATTTTTCTCAAATATTTCACATTGCTTCAGCCAAAGTATTTTTTGCAACGTATTAATCAAATGCGTTTTTATTATGCCTACAAAAGTTTAGGCTGGCAAAGGGGGAGGCAGAGGCGCTTGCTTGGCTCGCCTAGCTAGAAAATCCATTAAACTTTTACGACCATTGTAAACATTAAGTTGCATATGCAATTTTATGTGCAAAGGGCTAAACGCCGCGGGCAATGCAACAAAATTTCCTAACAGCTTCGCAGCTTCACAGCCAGCTGCAAGCAGCGCCAGACGCGTTTATCTAACGCCGCTAACATTGTAGCCAACTGTGATTTGAGTTCTTTTCGGGCTGCCACTGAAGACGGCAAAATGTTCGAAATATCTTAGCTTAGTAGCCAAGGAAGTGTTGAAACTAAGAAGGAAGGAAAGAGACAGAGAGAGAAATATGTAGCCCATATATAGTGTGAGAACGGAAGATATATAATAAAATATATAAAAAGAGAGCGGAAGAAAACGAAAATATATTTAAGAAAATATATATAATAAAATAAATTTCATGAAATATATAATCGATGCACATATATGATCAAGGAACTCTGTGTACACTCAACAAAATTCTACTTTAATTTAAAAATATATTTTATACAAAAATAATCGAATAATTTTATAAGACTTTTTTCAATTGCTGATCTTATTTCTCAGCCAAGCTGAATCTGACTCTGCTCTTGCTGCCTCTCTTTCTCGCTTTGCTCACAGATCTCTTTCCTCTATCGGTCCCTCTACCCCTCCCTCTCACTCTTTGTCTCTTTGTCCATATTTTATACGCTCGTTAGCATAATAAACATTTTTTTGCTCAGTTTTTTTGAATCAAAGTTGCGCTACTGTTTGCCCTATCAGCGACTCGCTGCATTTCATATAACGATAATTTATGGCAAATTTATAATGTTGTAAGTGCCAACAAACTTGCTGAAACTATCTATAAAAGGCCACACCACACACTCTCGTAAGCCACCCACTGTGCCGCTTAGTGCGCTGCCGCTGCCCAGAATTAAGGCTGAGCTCGTAAAGCTGTTGCTATAGATACCAGATAGCAATGACTGCGAAGGGGGAAGGGGGAGGTGTAGGAAAGCTGCTGAGAGTTGACGGAAAAGCCACATCGACACACACACTCACATACACATACACACACACATACACATACAGAGACACCAGAAGCGTCACAGCATAAATATTACAAAATCGTAAATACACACGCCCAAAACTTGTGAGGCTAAGTTCACACTGTGTGTGTATGAAGCGAGTGTGTGTGCGTGTGTGAGTGTGTGTGTATTGCGTGTAGTCATTCGCACAGCAGCAGCTACACTTGACTCATAGATCTGGCGACTCAGACAGCTTTCAGGCCTGCCAAAACGAGGTTTGCTGTGGAAATTTAGCAACTATAGTTTATAAGCAACAACTGCAAATTATTTTAAAGATATTATAATAAAATATGTATATTTATTTATATAATAACTTGCTGAGAAACAAATTCGTTTTAGGAATATTATTAAACATACATATTTATACATTTAAATGGCAATTACAAAAAATCTCTGCTCCCTCTTCTTTTTACAAGTCAAGTCTGCGAAATTTCCGGCCTGACAAATAATTAATATGTATATTTAAAAAATAGAATTTATAAACAAAAAAAAAACAAAATGCATAAAATAGAAGTAAATTATGTTTTTAAAATGAAAATATAAAAAAATTAAATGTATATATATAAACATATTAAAAAATCACAACTTTTCAAAGTTCTTTTTGGCTTTCTGCTCAACATATAAATATATGTGTATATATTAAGAGTATACTAATTAAATTTAGTAATATTATATATTAAATTAGAATTTTAAAAAATTTATATATGTGTGTTATATATTTAAGCTATTTTTATTATTCAAATTATAATATTTTTAAATCTATTAACTTTAAATGTACATAAAAAAACTATATAAAAATACATTTTATTCAATTATGTAAATAATATTTAATAAAATAATATTTTAAAGAATCATATTTATTCAAAAATTAATTTATTAAAATTATATTTATTAAACTTATATATATCTAAAATAAATAATTAAACATTTGTGTTATTTAAATTATTCGAATAATATTTATTTTAAATATATTTATTAAATTTATATTATATATAAAATAAATAATTAAATTTTATGTCAACTGCAAGTTTATATGACTTCCAAATTTAAAATTAATGCCTATTTAATAATATAATAATTTAAATTAATAAAAATAAATGCTATAAATTTTATTTAAATAATTAGAATACTCTAAAATATATTTAACCTTTTTTATACTTATATATATGTTTGTCTGCTTGTCTGCCCTTTTGCCACATATTATTCAGTTAATAATATATGTATATAACCTGGCAAGAAGAAGAGCTGAACAAGGACACTTAGGGCATGTCTGTGTGTGTTTTTGTCTTAATTTTAACTCTTATTTAGCAACATTAAACAATCAAAAGAGGCGCAAATGCTTCAAACAGCCGCTCTCAACGGCAACTTCTCGCTTGTTGATCGATCAGCAGACCAACGAATAACGAAAAGTTGAAAAGTTCAGATCGAGCATGTTTGGGGTTGGGTCGCCCTATATAAAGGCGAGCCCGCAGCAGCGTAGCGCCAGTCGCATTTGTGGGCCCATGGTGGGCAGTCGTGTTGTGAAGTGCTCCTCTTCCTCTTCTACTTTGGACTGTGGTAAATATGTTAATATTAGTTAATAATATTAAGTAGAGGCTAAGCTGAATTGTAATAGTTTTATTTATAATTTTAAGCAATTGTTTAGTCATTAGCACTTTTTGTTGTTAAGTTGTTAGTTAAGAGCAGGAGGTGAACTTGGAGCTGTGCGAGCGGAAATTTCGCCTTTCCTTATGCTCGCTCGCTCTCTAGATTGACAAAGGCACATTGGAAGAGGCACAGTTGAGCCAAAACTCAGAAAGAAGCGGAGCCAGAATCAGATCCCCAGGCAGAGCTGAGTCAAAACTCAGCCAAAGGCAGAGCCAGAAGCTGATCCCCAGACAAAAGCGGAGATGAGGCAAAACTCAGCCCGAGTGTGAATATGAACTAGGAGCTGGAAAAGTGGAAATGTCGCCTTTCCTTATGCTCGCTCGCTCTCTAGATTCGCAAATGCACAACCATTGGGAGAGGCGGAGATGAGCCAAAACTCAGCCAAAGGCAGAGCAAGAACCAGATCCCCAGGCAGAGGCGAAGATATGGCAAAACTGAAGCAGAAGCAGATCCCCAGGCAGAGTCACAACTCAGTCAGAGGCAGATCTCCAGGCAGAAGCGGAAGTGAGTCAAAACTCAGCAGAAGCAGAGCCAAGAGCAGATCCCCTGACAGAGGCAGAGCTGAGCCAAAATTCACCCAGAGGCAGAGCAATTTGCAGAATCATAAGTCAGCAAACAGTTGAGTCGGAGCAAGAGTTCTTACGTCATTCTCTTACGTCAATCTCTTACGTCAATCTCTTACGTGAATCTCTTACGTCAATCTCTTACGTCAATCTCTTACGTCAATCTCTTACGTCAATCTCTTACGTCAATCTCTTACGCCCATCTCGTCACTCTCTTACGTGGCTCTCCCTTCGTCATTCTCTTACGTCAAGGGTAACTTTCAGTCTACCACAGCCAACCGCCGACTATTGCTTCTTTCATCATTACGTACATATAACGTAGCTATAGCTAAAGCTGTATATATTGCCTCGGTCATTGTACGACTTGGGCAACTATTGGCTTCCATTCACTTGGCATGCTGCATAGCCTGGGGCTGCCTTTTTATTTATGCGTGAAAGCTTTTACATTTTCGGACAACTTGCAACGCGAATATGTGGCATGTGGAGCTCCTCTTACACTCTCCCTCTCCCCCCCCCCTCTCTCTCTCTCTCTCTCCCTGCGTCTGGGCCACTTCAGCATTCGGAAATTAAAACTTTTTTATGGTCTTGGCATGTTGTGTGTACACAAGAGAGAAGCAAAGCGAGAAAAAAATAGTTGATACATATATAAATTTAAATATATTGTTGCAAGTTGCAGCGAAGTCAAGTGGCGACCACACAAATTGGTCAAACTAATAAATTTGGTAGAACTTAACTAGTTTTTACAAGGATTTTTTGTCGGGTCCGGCAAATGCAGACGCACATACATACGTGAGCCAAGAGTAATCCGAAAAAAGCTACGATTTGAGCGTTAAATGATTGAGCGGAAAAAAGAATTGTAAAACTAACTAAATTTATAAAAACATTTGTCAAAGAGAGCTTTTGGAACTGTAAGAAGCTATTTGATTTACAGCTTGAAATTGGAATATTTTTAGTAATTATTTTTAAAAATTTATATTGACTTAAAATAGGTTAAATAAATAATTAAAATATGTATTGAAAAAAATGTATTAAAATATTGTCATAGTCAAAATAAAATAATATATTAATTAAAATATTAAAAAATAATATTTATTAAATTTTAAAAATAAATAATTTTAAATGAAATATTTAAAAAATATATAGTTCATAAAGAAATATATATTAAAATATTTAAAAATATATAATATTATTTTTACATTTTATTTATTAACATAAATATATAAATAAAATAATATTTATTAAAATAAAATTTGATAAAATAATATGCATTAAATTTAAAAGAAAGAAATATTAAATAAAATAATATTTATTGAATATTTATTAAAGTTATATATATAGTAAAGTTATATAATTTATAAAATTATATACATATGTGTATAAATATATATAAAAAAAATAATAAATATTCGAATAATAAATATTAAAATAATATATATTAAAATAATAAATATTAAAATAATAAATATTAAAATAATAAATATTCAAATATTTTGAGCCTTAAAATGTTTTTTAGCAGCAGCTTAAAAATAATGTGCATGAATATATTTTTGCATATATATATATTTTTGCTCAGGTTAAGCTTCACTCACCTATTTAGCACGCCTTAAATCTCTCATTCTTGACCAGTTGCTGGTGCTCTTTGTCCCATTTGTCCTCCTCACTTCTCAGCGATTAGCAGCAAAATCTTGTTCATCAGCTCGTTGGCTACGGTTTCATGCAGGGTATTCAGTCGTGCGGCAAGAAAATCGCCAAATTTGATATAGAGCAGCTCGCGGTGCGTGGGCTGATGACGTGTGCTGGCAGCGCCGGCACCTGTGAAGCTGCTGCCAGGTGAGAGGCGACCCCCTGCGCCTAGCATATTCAAATTCCCGCTGGGCGGGCAGTCACCGCGATGATTATCATCGAGATCATCATCATCATCATCGTCGTCGTCATACTCCAGATCATCGTCGTCATCGTCCAGATCACCAGCATCCACGTCGATCAGCTCGTTGTTCGTATTGATAATCAAATGCGGCGGAGGCGTGGCATACAGCCCGCCTTTGCCCACCTGTAGGCGAGCCTTGAGCTGCTGCTTCGTCTGCGGTCGGATCGTGGCCAATTTCGAATGTGGCCGCGCCTTCTGGGCCGCACGACTGGCCGCCGCCTCATCGGGCAGGTCAGGCGAATCGGGCTCGTCCTTGATATAAATCGAAGGTGAACTGCTGCAGGAGCGCGAGCTGCCACACAGCTGCACCTGAGCTGCCGGCGGTGTGGCACACGGAGCGGCGGCCACAGCCAAAGGCTGGACAATAGCCGATGGCGCCTTCTGCAGCGATGTCAGGGTCACGTCGGGCTGCAGTTGCAGCGCTTGCAGATGCTGCGCCTGCTGCTGCAGGCCCACAGGCAGCTGGCTAAGCTGGCTGGGCTGGATTGCAGGTGCTTTGGCTGGCTGATTGTTGGGATTGTTTGGATCGCTGGGCGCAAAATATTGATATTCATCGTGGGCGACGCTGTTGTTGTTATTGTTGCTGCTGCTGCTGATGTTTGTATTGTTGTTGTTGTTGCTGTTCGTGTTGTTGTTGTTGTGGGCCGTTGACACTGCAACGGGATGTTTAGCGCGTTCACGAGATCTGAGCAGAAAAAGGGATACATATAATTATATATTATATTATATATTATTTATTTAACTAAAAATCAAGTTTAAAATTTTAAATAATTATTTTTATCATATATATATCAAAATTGAGCTCCCAGGTGAACTAGCTGCCGTTGTTTTATTTGACTTATTTATTTTCTGACTCCCCTATAAACATTCCCCCCCCCCCTCTTCTTTACTCACTTTCGCTCCCTGATGACCTCCTTGAGAAAGGCCATGGCATCGTAGTACTCCCACTTGGACTTGAAGCGCGTGGTGCCCAGCATCTTCTCATGATTGAGCTCGCGTCGAAAGATCTCCCTCAGCGAGGTGAAGGTGCGCTGCACTCGCTCCCCGTTCACATTGAACATGCGTCCCAGCTCGTTCCATTTGACGGCCTTCTTCTTGTCGGAGCGCTTGTAGTGCGGCAGGCGGCAGTCCCACAAGATGGGATTGAGGCGAACTAGCTCGATGAGTCGGCGCTTTTCGATGTTGTGGCGCGAGAAGGCCATATCAGTAGCTATCTCTCTCTCTCTCTCTCTTGTTCTCTTAAAAGTCTCTTAACTGTTAGTTGTTGCTGCGGCCTCTTTTGTTGGCATTACCAAAGCGCCCACTGCGCATGACACACACGCACACACGTGTTTCCGGCTGCGTGTGTGTGTGTGTGTGGGCGTCCTTTGGTCCTTTCGAGATGCTGCGTGAAGTGAGAAAATCGTTAATATTATTTGTTGCCTGTTTATTGCGCTGATGGTCAACTGGCCGAAAAGTATGCAACGTTTCGGACACTTCATATTTTGTTTGGGTTTGAGTTGCGTTTTGAACATTGTTTCTGAGCCCCAAGTTCAATGAACTGAATGGCCCAGAATAGATGGTTTGGGATTTTCGAGACAGAGAGTTATTTGTTTTAGAGACACGCAAGAAATGCAAATGCAATTGTAAAGCCCCAAGCTGGAAGGGGTTAGAGAGGCTAAGCAACTGCAACAACTATGCAAAACAGGTTGAAAATCAATATAGAATTTATATGGGGAAAGGGAAGAACAAGCAAGAAAGAGCGAAATATTATAATTAATAGGTGAATAAGTTGATTGATTGAAGGATTGATGATGGGGTGAGACATAGAGATTCGAGAGTTGGAGCTTTTAAAATGTTTATATATTGCTTAAAAAATATTAAACATATTAAAAAAAATAACTTTAAAATATATAAAATATATATCTTTAATATATTAAATATATAGTATTTAAAAAATGTCTTTTAATAATAAAATACTTTTTAAAGTAATATAAAAAGTTTAAATATTAAAAAAGGATTGAATGTAAATAATAAAAAGTATCTTAAACACACTAGTCTATGAAAATTATTTAAAAATATTTTTTAATTTGCTCATTAAGATCATTAAATATTTAAAAAAATATATATATATATATTCGAACAACTTTTCCAACTCATTTAGTTTCGAGAAATAATTATATTTGTAGGATAACTTTTTACCATAATTTATACACAAATATTTTAATAAATTTAGAAAACAAATCATGAAAATTTAATACCAAAAAAAAAGTCTTAAATATATTTATAAAATAAATTACTTAAAATATTAATAAGAATAACAGAGAAAACTTTATCAAGAAAACCGCAACAGTAATTCATCAAAATTTCCATTTAATACCATTTGGCAGAGCTAATGGGAACAGCAATTGATTTTTTTTAATTCAGGTGAAAATTATGAGCACACATATGTATTATACTATATATATATGTATATATATATATAGCTATAGAAGTACTTCGTACAAACAAAGTACAATTATAAGTTAGCCAAACAAAAAATCGCATAAAATAAACATTTGCAACGTTCTGGCTTCGTTTTCTCAGAACTGAAGCGTTGTGGTCGAGAATGTGCAGGTACATGCTATATATATATAGTATATATACATAAATATGTATGTATGTATATATTATATGTGTGTGTGTATAGGTGTATACATAAAGTTCTGTGTGGATAAGTAGCTTTTATGCGCTAGAAGTGAAATTTTAATTAGATATCTAGAAATTAGATTGATGGAGCTGATTTATTGCGTTGGTAGACACTTTTGTCTTTATTGTTAGCATGAATCAATAATATAGATTTTATATTATATAAAATCTAATTAGTTGACTAGTTGTAGCTATAAGATATGATAGAAACTATAGTACTATAGTACTATAAAGACTGATTGATTGAAGTAAGAGCTAGTATTTTTATTTTATGATAATCTGGTTTTTGTTTGCATTTCAATAATTTACGAACAGAATTTTTATCATAGAAAAAAAAAAAATTTATTTATCACTAAAAAATAAGATAAAGATAGCAAATTGAAATTTTTAATAATTGAAATATGTTATAAAAAATATAAAATATGGGAAAAAAGATTTTGAATATATAAACAAGAAAAGGATTGACTAAAGTATCTGAAGAATGATTCAATGCAAAACTATTTTATTACTTTAAAATTTTATTTTTAAACAAAAATATATTTTTTAAAAATATTTAAAAAAAATCATAATAGTGTTATACAATTTATATAATTTATATATTTGTATATAATTTTAACTGCTTAAAACTATCTCAATGTATCTCAAAATATATATGTATATATTTCTTAAAGTATATTTTCTAGATCTTCACTTTTGCTGAATACAGATTTAAGATAGATAGATAGATAGATAGATAGATAGATAGATAGATAGATAGATAGATAGATAGATAGATAGATAGATAGATAGATAGATAGATTTTCATTAAAGAAAATGCTGTGATCCATGGAAATATGATAAACAGCTTACTCAGAAGAGCTACAATGCTACTACGTCTTACCAATCCTTAAAGCAGCTTTGCCTTTGTCTCGCTCTCTCTCTCTCTCTCTCTCTCTGTCTCTCTCTCTTCTTCTCTAGCCGTCTACCTGCTTTCGTTGTCTCTTTGCAGCTTACGTAAGAGCTTTGTCGCCTCTTTAGCTTTAAATTTAGCTTTTGTTTTTTGCCAATTTCTCGTCTCAACTAAATTTCAATTGTGTGCTCACACACACACACACACAGACATATATATTCACAGACACACACATGCAGAAAGGCTAAAAATACACAAAAGATTTGCCGAGTTGCTGATACCAACAACAACAAAAAAAAGTTTGTATAAATTATAATTGATATAATTGAAGCAACTTTTATACGCACTTGCACTTGCTTGAATTCGTTTTTGATTTGTTTAAACTTTTTCGATTTGTTTTGTATTTTTTTAGCAATTTTTTTTTAGCAATTTTAAACTAAAACATTTGGCGCCTCGCGAGAGACTAAAAACAACTTTTTTTCAGTTCACAAATTTCTTCTTTTTTTTTTGCTGTTGTTTATTTATTTGTTGCTGCTATTGTTGTTGTTGTGTTTATTAACAATTTGAGCAGCACGTTGAGAATTTATTTCAATTTATTTCAATTAACAAAACAACAAAACGTTGCCCATTGCTGCTGTTGTTGTTGTTGTTGCTGCTGGTTGTTCGGTCGTTAGCTCGGTTGCTGCCACTTGTCGCAGTGTTAGTAATTGTTGCTGTGTGTTGTATGAAGGCTATGCAACAACTATTTGCCACCACAAAAATCTGTAAACGATGCGAGCGCAAAATGTACCACAAAATTCACAAACACAGCTGCAGCTGAGCGTGCGTCTGTGTGTGTGAGTGTGAGTGTGTGTGTGTGTGTGTGTATACACAAATAAGCGGGCGGACGCAGCGAGAGCAGCAATAACAACAACTACAACTACTCACACGCACACACACACACACACACACATACAGCCGACAACACAATTGCAAGCTCAATTGATATTCGTATTATTATTAATTTAAATTGTTTATTATATTTATACATTTGTCTGCGTGCGTGTGTGTGTGTATGTGTGTGTGTCCATGTGTCGCTGCCCAACGCTTTGTTGCCAACGCTTCTTGGCAGCAGCTGCCGCTGCTGTGCGTCGCTGTTTTTCACAACTTGCCCCACAAAACCAACTGTAAACGAACTTAAATTTTCTTGCAAATTGGCGGCGCAGCAGCCGCCGCCGCCGCCGCTCAGCGCACGTAAGCCACATAGAGAGCGACGTTCTGCCCGCTGCGCTCAGCCAATGTTTTTGTTTGTATTTGTGTGCACTGCGAAACAAACGGCGCGAGAGCGAAAGACGAACTGAGTGAGAGAGGAGCAGCGAGCAAAGAGAGCACAGAACAGACCTACGCGTTGTTTTTGGGGGCTGCCTGCGTTCGGCTCGCTCACTCGCCGTGCGCTCTCTCTCTCTCTCTCTTTTTTTGTTGTTGCTGCTGCTGCGGATGTTGCTAATGCTGAGAGGATGCTTTTTGCTCAGCATTCTGCTGATGTAAACAATTGGGTGAACTTTTGCTGTGGTCTGCTGTTGCCAATAAACCTAGCAACGTGTGCACTTGAGTAGGAGATTGGCAGAGGCAGCGAAAGAGGCAGAGACAGAGGCAGAGACAGGAGCTCCTGCTGTTCAGCTACTCTATTCAACTAGTTGTTAAGTTAGCCGTGCGGACTGAGAGCTAAGAAATTGAGTGTGAGTTTGAGCTAAGTATGCTGGCGATTTACTAAGAAAGTCTTAGTAATTAAAATTTTAATTATATTCAATTTGTTATTTTAAAATTTATATAATATTTTTTTATGAAATAAATATATATAAAATGTATTTATTTTAAATATATACAATATATATTTTGTCAAAATTTAAAAATATTTATATTTAAATTTTTTTAAAATTATGTTTATATTATTTTAAATTTCTGTTTGAAATTACTTTATATTATTTTAAAAACTCACAATAAAATTTACTTTATTTTGTATTAAAATGTATATCGTATTATTATATTTACTATTTATTTATTGCATATAAAATTTAAAATCATTTTATTTTATATTATTATCATTGATATATTTTACTTAATTTATCATCGCATAAAACTTCTGCTAGTCCATCCACTGTCAATGCCAGAGCACTGATCGCTAAGCAAATAAAGATATGTATGTATATAATGTAATGATTTTTGCCCGTCATAAATCTTCAGCATATCTCCAAGCGATATGCATAGAATAGAAGGCTTATCAGCTTGGCAAAGGCAAATAAACGAGAGGCCGAAGACAAAGCGAAAGGGGCGCGCGCCCACAGTGCAGCAGCAGCAGGAACAACAAACAAATGTGTGAGCGAGCAGTGTAAACAAAAGAAAATCGATAATGCCCAAGATTGGCAAGAGCTGAGCAAAAGACGTAGCAGCAGCAATCGCAGCAGCAATCGCAGCAGCAACGGCAGCAACAAGCAAGAAACAAGCATAACAGCATAACAGCTGAAGAGCGCAGTGCAGCCACAGCCACACAGAGAGCAGCGGCAGTTGAGCGAGAGACCGAGGGTTGCGACTGCCCTTGCTTGCTTGGATAGCACCAAATTCATTTAATCTGTGTGTTGGTAGCAGGCGCTGAGAGTCTGCGATTGGCAGAGCCCTCACACAGAGGCTACCGTTAACAATGGCCTGTTCGCAGTCGGCGTGGGAGCGCGCGCGCTCAAAGCTGCTCTCTTGCGCTTGGTTGTGTCTCTGCCGCTGACATTTAACAATGCGAACAAATACAAAGACAAAACACACACACAAACACACACACACGTACACAGAGAAATATTCAATTTGATGCTTGGTACTGGCCTGCAATCAACTTTATTACTCGCTGCCGTCGCTGGCGTCGCAGTTGTTATTTGCTTTTTGCTTCTCGTTTGGTCATCTGAAAAATAAGCTACACATACGTTACTGTGGCAGCATCGACGTCAGCTGCGACGTCGACGTCGGCATTCGTATTTATCAATCGTTCGTTCTGTGGGCCATTGCAGTCATATGCCCATCATTTCATACCCTCCATTCGCATTGTTAGACTTATCAACGTGCATAGCTGTGTGTGTGTGTGTCTGTCTGTTTTGAATGAGATTAATTAACAACAATGCAAATCTTACATGCGGTACGACTATTTACATACAATATATGTATGCATGCATCTATATCGACTTGTTTATTCTAGCTGATTGACTGCCGGCCTGATAGATAGATTGATTGATTGATTGATGAGCCGAGCTGTAGCAGCCAGCAGACTAAATATTTTTACTACAGCTTAGCTTAGGTTGTTAGCAGAGAACACATTTTTGTGTTGAACTATTTGATTTATGGTATTTTTAGTCATCATTCAATCAACTTTATTTGCTACTACTATTTCTACTACTAATTGGCTATTGTTTGACTGTTTCGTTGTGGAGTTGTTTTATGTTTTACTTCCTTGTTTTCAATAATTTAAGAACTTGAATTTAAATTTATAGCTTCAACTACTTTTTTCTGCTACTATTTGCAATTTTTCTACTACTAAATTTATATTTGTCTGCTACTATTTTGTATTGAGGCTTATAATAGAAATATAGTTAATATGATTAAACTACTTTCAATAGTCTCTTCAATAACTACTACTCATTGCCTTTTTCAACTACTAATTGTATTTTTGCTACTACTAAATGCCTTTTTTTTAGTAAAACTACTTATTTATATCTACTACTATTTTCTTGCAGAACTAGCTCATTAAATTTGTATGCTCACAAAATATTCAATGGTATTTAACTACTTAAATAGTGCCTTTAACTACTTTTTTTTACTACTAACTGAACTTTTTCTACTACTAAATGACTTTCTTTGCTACTCTTTTCTCTGTGCGCCCCTTCACTTAACTTGCAAGTCTCCCCCCAACTCATTTAATTTACAAATTTCAACTACTTAAAATTATGTTTTCAACTAATTTTTCTACTACTAACTGCCTTTAGTTCCACTACTTTTTTGCCTTATGAACCATTTGAGCAAGTATTTTAATAGCTCCTTGATTTTCGGCTGTTTCTTGACCATTCACTTGCCATTTATTTGAATCTCTGGCCTAGCTGGATCCAATTAGCAGCGATTGGCAGCAAGAACAACATCATCAAGGCAAAAAAAAAAAAAAAAAAAAAATAGTAGTCGAAAGTCAAATACAGAAAAAACTTTGGCCAGGGGCAAAAGTTTGGCAAGTCGAGAACTTGTGAATGAATTATTTAATATTATGCCTGGTACATGGGCAACTTTTGGTGCTTTCAATACATTTGCTTTTCTCAATTTTCCAGCTTTTCCGTTTTTAGTTTCGCCCCATGACCGAGTCGTAAGTACTTGGGCATTTTTTTTTTTTTTTTTTCATTTTTCAATTTATACTGTGTCTCTGGCAGTTGCTTGCAAATTGAGGTGAAGTATTTAAAGGCAAAGCCGGAGCTCGGGGCCTCGACTTATAAATCGACAGACTCTCCGGTCTCTGAAAGAGACAACTTTTGATTGTCAGACTTATCTGCTCTGCCGTCGTCATCGTAGCCGTCGCAGCTGTTTGTGCTTCCATTAAGAATCCATTTAAATATTATCTTGTGGCAGATGCAGCGTTTCGCTTCCGTTTGACATTTAGCCAAATGAGCGGAGATAAATGCCGAAGGCTTTCAATAAGCTCCGCACATAATTATGTTTTAGCTATTTAAGTAATTAATTTGGAGTCTCAAAACAAATATGATAATTTACTTAAGCTGCTGAACGGTGGCACATTGCAATTAGGACTCGCCGCAAATGAAATTAGTTGTGAAACTCAAGCTCAGATTCAAATTCAGTTTCAATAAATTGCTTAACCTGCCACATGCAACATGCAACATATGCCACATGCCGAAGTCGCAGTCAAGCGTCATAATTGTTTACGCTACACGCCGGGGCACAAATGATTTTGTCTTTTGATTTTAATTGGATTTAGCGAAGCTCAAATGCCCCCCAGCCGCCACATTGATCAAATACCTTCGCATCTCAATTGTTTGGCCTAGCCTAACGACATTGTTGTTGGCCCTAATCGAATCTGATTGCAAATTTAAGCTGCTTAATTCAATGAAGCTCACATTGTCACGGTCTTATAGTTTCTGAGCACAAACATGAATAGTTATGCCTTTTAATGTATGTGAAAGCAGCTTAAAAAACAATTTAAGAATTCCAAATTAAATTATTTACAAATTATACAGTTAATAAAAAATTTAAAATGTTTTTTTTTTATATTACGAATTAGAAAAAATACAAAATTAATTTATTTAAAAATAATAAAATATTTTTATAAATAAATAATAAAATTATTTTTAAAAAATAAAACGTTAAAAAATAATTAATAATAAAAATAATTACAAAAATAAAATAATAGAGAATAGTTATGAAAATATTTAAAATATTATAATAACTATTAGTTACATTATTATTTTTAAAAAATATATAAAACTAATTTATTTAATTTTTTATAAATTAGAAAAATACTAAAATAAGTTATACATAGAGGAAAAATACAAAACACATATTAAAAAAACACACATTTTAATACCAAATAAATTTTTAAAAATTAAAGTGAATTTATTTAAATATTGAATTTTTTATTTTTCTTATTATTTATATTTCTACTACTTTTTTGCCGCATTTGATTGAATTTTTCAAATATTTTTAAATGTCAAATCTATACAAATATATTTTTTTAAATGTTCAATATAAAAATAATTTTTTAAAAATTAAAAATTAAATTTTAAAGTTTTCAATTAAATATATTTACATACTATAATATTATAAATCCTATAAATTATTTTGACTTTTTGTCCAGCTCTTTCAGCTTTAGCTTAAACAAAGCTAATTTTCAGCTTTTAATTAGCAGCGCTTTACGTCCTAAACAGTTTATCAAAATAAATGAAAAACTTTGCCAAAACAATTTGTAAAATTCAGATTCATAGAAAAATTGAATGTTTTTTGACCGCTCAACCTTTTCAAGCCGCTGCTTCACAAAGTCAAGCGCTCAATTACGTAACTTGGCCAGAAGAGAGGGGGGAGAGTGGAAGAACGGCAGACAGAGGTATGCTGTGGACCGTCTGCCATCTTGTAATTCGACGTATTTTTCTATTTTTTATTTTCCTTTCTTTTTTTGGGTTCCTTTTTTATTATTTTTGGAGTAAAAGCAGTGAAAGAAAACAAAGAAATGCGAACGCTGTGCAAATAAATGCAAAATAATATTACGAAAAGTTGACCGAAAACTAACGAAAGAAGCAGGAGCGGGTCTGGCAATGGGCGGGGGGAGGGGCGGAGGCGGAGGCGGCATGTGAAGGCCCTCGTTGAGTCGTTGCACTTTGGCTGCCGCTGCCGCTGCCGCTGCTGCTGCGCCTAAAAGCAAACACTTTATTTCTAAATAGAATTTTGCAATTTGCCAAAAGTTTTCTCGTGCGAGAGTTTCGCTTCTCGCTCGCTGTTCGCTTCTCTCTCTCGCGCTCTCGCTCCCTCGCTGCCCGTTGGCCATTACTTGTCCATTGATTTCAATACCAATTTTTTATTCCCATTTTGGCTTATTGGCTTCCTTTGTATGCCCGCTTTTTGGCTCCTTTTTTAGCTGTATTTATTTCTTGGCCTCTTTGGCTGCCGTTTTAATGCGCAATTTGGCAAAAAAAAATGTATTTTGATTTGATTTTTCGACATCACAAATAGAGACAACTCGACTGCAATAAGGCTCATCATGTTGATGATGATTACATTAATGGCTGATGGAGCAGGCAAGAAAAAATCTCTTCAAGGGCCACCAAATTGGATCTATCTGAAGAAGCTATGCAAATTTATTGAAGATGTTTTATAGAAAAGGAAAAATTAAGGAATATGTGAATTAATGAGAGAATGAATCTATGAAAATAATAATATATGAATATATATAAATATAATAGGAGTATATATGAATAAATAAAAATATAAATGAATTTATGTGTATTAATATGAATATATATGAATTAATATGAAATAATATGAATATATATGAATTTATATGAATATAAATGAATTTATATGTGTTAATATGAATATATATGAATTTATATGAATATAAATGAATTTATATGTGTTAATATGAATATATATGAATTAATATGAAATAATATGAATATATATGAATTTATATGAATATAAATGAATATATATTAATTTATATGAATTTTTTTAAATATATGTAGGTGAAATTATACGAGTATGAATTTATATGAATATATATATGAATGAATGAATTTATATGAATATATATGAATATATATTTTATTCAATTATATGAATATGAATTATAATTATGAATGTATATGAAAAAAAAGAGACTATGAATTAATATGAATTAATATGAATATATGTAAATGATTGAATGAATAATTGAGTAAATAAGTGAATAACTGAATAATTTGAGTGACTATTTCAATAAATAAATAAATAATTATAAAGAATGCTTGAGTGAGCGATTGAATGCGTTAATTAATGAATGAATAAATGAATATATATGTACATATACCCTTCTAAGTGATTCTCATTTCAATCCCCATTTCTCTTCCCCTGCTTATTTCTCTAGTTCTTTTTCTAATCCAATATCTTTCTTGTTTTTCAGATCTTTTTTCTACTCAAAGATGGCTATGAACTAACAGAGCTATGGACGCTTGGATAAGTATATTATAATATAATAATATAATCATATTAATAAAAAGAAAACTCTCTATTTTTTCATGAATAAACTTTATTATTCCATATGCTTTTGGAGGGGGATATAAATGACAAAAAACTAAAAGGAAATTCAATAAAAAGCAAAAGTTCGTATCGAATGTTAGCCAAGCAGCTGGAAACTAACTGTGAAGGAAACTTTTCCAGTGCTCGGCCTGCACACTCTGTGTACTATCAGGATCAATTTGGTTCAATAGGCCTAAGTTCGGGTGTTCAGCAGCGGCTTAATGGCGATAACGGTAACGGATGCGACGCACGGTCTTGTAGCGGTAGCCATCCTTGCCCACCTCGGTACCCTCAGCGGGCACATCGGCAGCCTTGACCTCAGCGACATCGGCAGCTGGTGTCTCAGCAGGGGGCAGGTACTCGTTGGTGGCCTCAGCGGCGGCAGCTTCCTCGGCGGCAGCCTCACGACGGTGGCGACGGAACTTGAGCTTGCGCACGGTCTTGTAACGGTAGCCATCAGCGCCCAGGACGGTCTTCAGCTCGGGAGCCAGCTCCACATCGACAGGGGGCAGATACTCGCCGGAGGGCTCGGCAATCTCGGAGACATCGCGACGGTGACGGGCACGGAACTTGAGCTTGCGCACGGTCTTGTACCGGTAGCCATCATCAGCGACCTTGGTGTCGACAGCCTCACTTTCCACGGGCGGCAGGTACTCCTGAGTGGGTGGCAGATACTCCTGGCTGGGCACCTCGCGGCGATGGCGCAACTTCAGGCGACGCACTGTCTTATAACGATAGCCATCCTCCGACAAGGCGGCGGCCTCAGCATCGCCAACGGGTGGCAGATACTCAGCCGACGGATCCTGCACAGCGGGATCGGCGGACTGAGCGGCGGCAAAGGCCACCAGGCAGAGGGTGAGTGCGGCGACGAAAAGTTTCTATGGAAGGAAATAATAAATATAAATATTAATATTTATTTACTGCAATGTTGAATGGATTTTAGTACAGGTGTACTAAAATTCACATGAATGTTCTAAAAATGTTCTAAGTATTATTTTGCTTATTTATTTCGGTAAATAAATATAAATATTAATATTTATTTACTGCAAAGTTGAATTGCTTTTAGTACAGGTGTACTAAAAATCACTTTGAATGTTCTAAAAATGTTCTAAGTATTATTTTGCTTATTTATTTCGGTAAAAAAATATAAATATTAATATTTATTTACTGCAATGTTGAATGGCTTTTAGTACAGGTGTACTAAAAATCACATTGAATGTTCTAAAAATGTTCTAAGTATTATTTTGCATATTTATTAAATACTAATATTTATTTACTGCAATATTGAATGGCTTTTAGTACAGGTGTACTAAAAAATCACTTTGAATGTTCTAAAAATGTTCTAAGTATTATTTTGCTTATTTATTTCGGTAAATAAATATAAATATTATTATTTATTTACTGCAAAGTTGAATGGCTTTTAGTACAGGTGTACTAAAAATCACTTTGTATGTTCTAAAATGGTTCTAAATATTATTTAGAATATTTATAAGACAATTATCAGCATACGTATACTATATATATTTTTAAGACAATTTTGTACTAATGTGCTAAATATTTTAGAACATTTTAGTACATGTCTGTCAAATATTTATAGTGTATACTAAATTGTAGAACTTAGAAATTTATATTTGAGTACTATTTATATTTTAGTACATCTGTCGGCACACTTTAGTACACTCACCATGCTGAAAGCTGAGTTCTTTTGCACAAAACGAACCAGGCGAACTGACTGAAGATGTTACTGTGTCGTAGGTATTGAACCCAATGATGCCTTGGTCCAATTTGCAATGGGTATTTATAGCGAAAACGATGGATTTAGATCATCCGTTGCTCAAATCTGGTTTTCATTAACATTAACTCGAAAAAAAAATGATAATAATAATTGAAATAAAAAAATCAATTAAACAAATGAAATGTAGAGCCAAGTCAAGTGCGCATCAAAAACAAAACGAAAAAGAGCCGAAGAGCTAGAGATGACGACAGCCCGTCTTTGGCTCTATTAACCACTTGATAATGTGGCTATGACGAACCGCCAACAGCGAACGTCCGCCTTCAACTCTTAGTTGGCTACGCACTTGAGCACAATTATTTTTGGATCAGGTTTTTGCATGTGAAGTGGAACGATTTTGGTCCGTCTCTCGAGCTGAAACATTTTTTCATTACAATCGTTGGCAACAGAGATTGGCTACCGTTTAGAGCTCCGCTTACAATGGACAGACTGCGTTTCACAAATCTTATTTCATAATTAAATTTGGATCTATTTTCATAGTTAATTTCTACCACAACTCCTAACAGCTTCTTAGCACTCACTCAAGAGGCTCTTCGCTCGAGTGCCTCGCCAGAACGCTTCAAACGTTCTCTGGCCTTGAATATTGCTACAGATTTCAAATTTCAGATCTCAAATTGTTGATTTTTCATCGAATTTGTTTCCTGCTTTGCGAACAGCACTTGAAGCTATTAACTGTGAGTATTATTATGCGTATTATTATATCGTTTTGCGCTGCGCATTATTATGTAATTAATGTTGAGTTATTATCGTTTAGTTGTAATTTAAATACGTCTTCCCAAGATTATTACAAATTTTTATTACGTTTCATTGCTCGTTCAGAAGACTCTGCCAAAAACAACTGTTGAACTGTCTCTTCTGGCTATTTTTGGCAAAATTGCGAATTTATTTTTAAAGCAATTATCCGCATTTATATTTGGACTCAAGTGGACCAAGAGCAAAAAAAAAAAAACTAGTAAGGTATAAGAGGGTTTTGTATCCTATTAGAAATTTGGTAATAAAGCAATTGAAGTATCAGTTGATGCCAATAGATCGAAAGATATTAACTGCTGAAGACGTTTTTATTATGCTTTGCATAGAAATATATTTTGAATATATACAAATATATTTATCTACTATTAAATATAAAAATATAAAATATTAAATATAAAAATATGAAATTGCATAATATATTTTTGAATTCTTAATTTAATATAAAAATGCATTACAGAAAACTTGAATTTATCTTTTTTTTATTATTAATACATATATTGATAAGCAATAAAAGATAAATCAAATTCAAACAGATATGTATATATTCAAAAATATATTTCCTTGCCATAAAATTCCAAAAACTATGTGTTTAAAATATAAGTATTATTTATAAAAATAAATACAAATTTTTAAAAATATCTATAATATGTTTAAAGCATGATTTATAATCATTTTTTGTTTTATATTTATTTCTTTTTATTTATTTTATATTTTATATATTATAGGAAATCAGGTTAGTTTTACTTATTATACATTAATTTATATTTATACAAAAATTATATATATTTAATTCTTTTTTTAATATTTATAAATTTTGTTATATATTTAGCTTTATATTTTATATATATTTATAATATTTTTAATATTTATTTTAAGTATTTATATGTATATTTCCACAACTTTGCTGTCATATTTTTTTTACAAATATTCGTATTTGTTAGCCCAAAATCCGCAAAGCTTCATTTAATTTTATTAAAGCTAAATAAAACTCTTTGCCTTTGAAGCCAATAGGGCGACGGAGAGTTCTTATTAGAAAAGCAGCCAAAAAACACTCTTCCAAAAATATATATTACAGTATTTGCCACCTGCTACTGCCTTCAGCCCGTATCTGTATCTGCTCTCACATTTCATTGTATCTGTTCAGCCTATTCAGCTGTTTTCTCATTAATATTTTAAAAATCCTTTCTTTTTTTTTTTGGAAGCCGCTCAGTTAACTCTAGACCCAGTTTGTGTTGCGCTGTGCTACACTGTCCGGCATTAATTCATTTCGAGTGCATATGAAAATGCGATCAACACTTGGCAAACACAGACAACGCGCAAATACAAATGACAGTAATTATAAAAAAAAAGAAATAATAAAAAACAAGAGCAACAAGAGGAATTGCAATAAATGCAATAATATGCAGCTGGGCAAGAGTTATGCATTAAACAGAGCCAGAGTCATTTAATTGGCCACGCCCAGTGCAGGGCAGTGTTTCGATTGTTCGATAAGGCAAAATTGTTTACACGCTGCATAAGGACAATGGCTAAAAGGTAACGAGAGGGGGTGAGTGGGGGAGGAGGTACTACACCTTTGCCGGGATACGCTCTGCATTAAAATGAAATTAAATGGATGCGCTGGCAATTTGAGTTGCTGTTGTTGCTGTTGCTGCTGCTGCTGCTGCTGATACTGTCATTGTTGCAACAAGCGTTGCTGCTGTTGCATATTTTATGAAATGCATCGCATGATAGAGGGGCAGCGGCTACGTTTGCTTGTTTGTTTGCAGTCCAGTTTTTTTGGAGGGGGAGCAGATGCTGGGGGTGGGACCATTTAAATCGCATTGTGCAGCCGTGGAAGTTGCTGCAGCCAAATAGGCCGTCACACAGGACGTATGCGTAATATCGGCAACACGAACAATAACAAATACAACGGCAGTAATAAATCGACAGTAAATCCATTTCAAATACACCGACGGCTATATTCTGACTCAACGGCTGAGCGACGCAGACATCAAAGTAAATACGCAGCAAAAAACGCGCCTTCCATGCATATTGAAAAAAGCAAATTTCATACTAATCTCGATATATATATTTATTGCAATTGCCAGACATTAATACTCTAAATATTAAATTCTTTTCGTTATTTTTTTGTCATTAATATTAATTATTTAATAAATAACATTTTAACGTAATTGGTCTGGCTTTTTATATGTTTTCTAATCGAATTTATGCATTAATAAATTGGATTATTGTTCAATAATTAAATATATAAAAAACGCTTTGGGTTTTTCTTTTGGAAAAAATAATGAAAATTAATAATAAATTGTATTTTATATAAATAAATAAACTAAATTAAATATTTATAATAAAAAGTGTAATTTAAACAGAGAGAAACGCAATGCGCATACGCTTTACGGCAAAATTTGCAAAATACGATATTCGTTATCGTATCGTATTTCAAAATAAATACCATTTACGATATTCAGAGATATGTCAAACTAATGAAAGCTTGCCATTCAAGGAACGTCTATTATCTGTGTACGTACGATATACGGATACATACGATATTTGTCATACGATATTAGAGCTACGATATTAAATATGCTTTAAGCATATGCGGGAGTGCTATTCAATAAGCATGTAGTGATGTTACATACGATATGCGGTAACATACGACATACCACATACGACATACCACATCCGATATACCACATACGATATACCACATACGATCTACCACATACGACATACCACATACGACATACCACATACGATCTACCACATACGATATACCACATACGACATTCTAACTTAAAATAAATCAGAGCATATTATTCCATCAACTTATAGACATAAGCATTTTCAATGCCTCAGCTAACATATGGTATACGACTTACGATATTCAATATATTATACTAAATATGACATTCTATATATTTCCAGCAAATGAAAGCCTTCCATCTGTTATCCTTTGCAAAGCAGCATACGACATTCCACATACGATTTACGACATACGACATTCGATATATCACGAACCAATATGAACTATTTACAGCCGCTGCCCACTTTGCACGCACGACATACGATATATTTGAAGCAAATGAGAAACTACTTGCAATCTGTGTACCTCTAGCTGTTACCGTTATCAATGCATCAGCTTACACAAGCCGTGTAAAGGGTAGGCGAGGGCAAACACAATTGCAGTAACCAGATCTCGCTCTCGCTCTCACGCCATGGCTTCGACACGCTGTCTCGCTCACACACACATACACAAGGCTCAACTTGTCTGCTTGTGCGTGCCCTCAATTGTCACTGTGTGTGTGTGTGTGAGTATGCTGTCTGTCTGCCTGTCTCTGTGTGTGTGTGTCTTTGACTCGCTGCCATGATAATGTGTCATTATATTAAAAGCTTTGCAAATACGCCACCTACCGGGCAGAAACTGTACTCCCAGGGCAGCTATGCAACTCAGCTTGGAAATTTCATTAGCGTTTCAGCATTTGCGTTCTGCTTACATTGTTGTTGTTGCTGCTGTTGCTGCTGGTGTGTTTGTGTGTTGGCCATAAAACTAAGATGCCATTGGGAATTAGCTTAACCAGCAAAGCCTGCCCAGCCAGCCAACTGAGTATATGTGTGTTTGTTGGCTTCAAGTGCAACCTCAAAGTAGGCAATTAATTTGTTAATTGCCGTGAATATTGTTGGCCAAATTGATGGCATTTGACATGGCTGAAACCCAAATTTGTCCAGCCTACAAGTAAATTGAGTTTACACGCGGCCAACACATCCAATTAGACGAGAGCTGGCAAGACTGGCTGGCTGGCTGGCCATCAAATGCCTGTTAGCGAATCTCTTTCTCTTTCTGATGCTGTTACAAATATTTCGTATTCTATTATTCCGACTGCCAATTAAGCTGCCAACTTTGGGGCCAGCTGAACGCGCGCTAATTGCATTTGATGTGACTAAATATATAAACGCATAAAAATGGTTGCAATTTATATTTATTTATGCACAGCAGGCGAGCCCGGCAAAATAAACAAGCCAAATAATATTTAACAAGGGTAAACAGGAATGTGTGTGTGTGTGGGAGTGTGGCCTGCACATAGCTGAAATGCTTTTTGGGTTTTGTGGAGCCAGAGTCGCGCATTGAGGCATTTAACCAAATTCATCATACGCACTGTTGCACAGCTGGCACCTTTCAACAATGACAACAACAAATGGGCAGCAATAGCAGGGGTAGCGACAGGGCCAACTATCATTATGTGTATATTCTGTTGACCGTAATGAAAAGATCAAAAGGACATCAAATGCTTTTTCCCGGACAATGCATGCAATGGGCGTCGTGCATGGCTAAACATAAACAAATGCAGAACAATTTAGAGCACAAAGTTGTGTAAAATATATGATAAACTATATATAAATATATATATATATATATATATATATATATATATATATATATATATATATATATATATATATATATATATATATATATATATATATATATATATATATATATATATATATATATATATATATATATATATATATATATATATATATATATTTGCATGACAAAAGATTGAAAGCTTGTAAAAATAAGAATGGAATGAGAGTTTGCTGGTAATAGTAGTAGATGAGAAGTGCCTTTTTGCAGTAGAAATGAGTAGTTTTATTAATAGTAGTAGAAAGAAATAGAAAATAGTAGTAGGAGATAGTATTAGTTAGAAGTGGAAGTAAATAATGATAGTAGAAAGAAGTAGTAGCAGACAGTAGTAATAATTAGTAGTAGTAGAAAAAAGTAGTAGTAGATAGAAGTAGTAGATAGTAGTAGTAGATGGTCGCAGTAGAAAGAAGTAGTAGTAGAAAGAAGTTGTAGAAAGAAGTAGTGGAAAAAAGTAGTGGAAAGAAGTAGTAGTAGATAGTAGTAGTATCATATAGTAGTAGTAGATAGCATTAGTAGATAATAGTAGTAGAAAGAGGTAGTACAAGATAGTAGTAGTGGAAAGAAGTAGTAGTAGATAGTAGTAGTAGAAAGAAGTAGTAGTAGAAAAAAGTAGTAATAGTAGTAGAGAGAAGTAGTAGCAGATAGTAGTACTACATAGTAGTAGTAGGTAGTGGTAGTATAATGAGGCAGTTGTAGATAAATAGTAGTATAAGATGATAGAAGCAGAATATACTACCATATTGAAGTAAAAGAATATGGTATTAAAAGATTGGAGTGACAGAAAATTGTAGTAACAGATTCGAGAAATAGAAAATAGTAGTAAAAGATAGAACTAATTGCAAATAATAGTAGAAGTTAAGTTGAGATACATTTTAAATTCACTTTCTAAAGATTCCTTTCAGCCGATCTAGATAACTTATTCCTCATTATACTCATCCAAAATAGTAAGCTTGACTTCATTTCATTTTAAATTTAATCAATAATTAAAGATCATACTTATATTATTTTTAATTTTAACAAATATCTAACAAATATTACAAATTAAATTCTTTTATTCATTTACTCAAAGTAAAAACAATTTCTCCAACAATTTTAATCACAGCTATTCAAGCTCGTTTTTTTTTACTTCTCGCTTGTCCTTGCAGTTCATGAATGTCATGAAACACCTGTCATCAACATTATCATCAGCTGCTGCCCACTCCCAACGGAAAAACATCCGCAATTCGCATCCGCATCCGCTGGCCTCATCAGCGACATCATTAAGACCCGCCACATGACATGGTTCAAAAGTTGTTGTCGTCCTCGTCGTCGTCGTCTTTTTTCATTCCGCTCGTTTAGCATATGTTGAAAATGTTCACATAATGGTCCCTTAATCCCCAGCCTGGATTGCTGCACAGGCCACGCCCCCGCTTCCCTCTCTCTCTCTCGCACAGCTAACCACTCGACGACAGTTTTTGCTGTTCCGGGCTGCTGTCAAATAATATTTATATACTATTCGAATAATGCGCGGATTATGTTCTTAATTGATGCAGATCGACCTATTATTCGGGTATTTACAGAGTCTGGCCCCCAGGCATTCGCTTTACAGCTCAGCTTTCATATATTTTTGCAATTAAATTTTCAAATAAAAAATATCCTATTTCGGGCTGTGGTTGGCATCATTTCATTCGCGCCAAAAGTTAATTTCATTTCGTTGACCGCATGTTAAATTTGCAAACTTTTTGACTTTGAGCACGGACACTAAATAGTTAGAGAGCGAGAGAGAGAGAGAGAGAGAGGGAGATAGAGCGAACCTTTTGGCGCTGTGGGCGTGGCCAGCGATAGTTGACCGATAATCGTTAACAAATTTTTTGCAGGCTTCTGAAGTTTTTGCTCTGGCATTATTGTGGCTGAAAGATGAGTTTGGGATAGGAAAGAGCTACGGTGAGTTGAAGAACGAACTTTATTTAAATTATATTTATTTTTACTTTTATTTTGAATAAATTTAAACATTTTTAAACATTTTTCATTTCAGGAGGAAGGGCGCGCTGATACTTGAAAATTTAAGCAGAAATAGAAGGATATTGCCAGGTAAATTTATTAATTATATTATGAGAAATAAATACTAAATACAGGAATTTAAAATATTGTATTTTATTAAATAACAATAAAAAGTATTATATATATTATGCCAATATTTGCATAGCTTCTGTCCGAATTAGCCTAAACTCTTATACTTCTGCCTGCCAACAAAGTGTATTTATAACGTATTATATATATTTTTAAAATATTTTCATGGCATAAACTCTTGCCTAGAACTGATATTTGGTTATTTGTAATTTTTACTAACTTCTGATTTATATTTATATATTTTTAAATATAATGCAAATTTTATATTTTTATATTTATTTTTATAATATTTGTTATATTTATATATTTAATTTTTTTTTAATAATATAAATAAATACAATTTATTTAGTTTTTAGATTAAGGTCAAAGACTTGAGAATGAGCATGTAAATTATGTCCAGCAGCCCAGTCTCTGCTATAACATAAACAAAAATCCTTTGCAATTCCTCTAATTCTTTTCGCTTACAACTGTTTGGAATGTCAGCGTAATTAGTGCATTAGAAATGCTAATGCCCACGTGTCTGCAGCGGAATTGTTTTAGAATTGAATTTCAAAACAGTAGCAGAGAGTCGTCTATATTGTTTTATTTATCTTTTCTTTATGGGGCATGCATGTGCCATGACCGTTGCCGTGGCCGTTGCCGTCGCCGTCGCATGTTACAGGATTAAGCACTTAACGACAATTTCAGGCACGCATTTTAAATTAATTATGCGTTATTTATAAATAAATGAAATGCACACGCAACGAGCACACAAAATGATGTGCAATGGGAGTCGAGTGCCACAGGAGGATGCACAGCCAGAGGATTTGACGCTGAAAAACCGCAGGACGAACATGTTGCGCTTAAAATACTTTGCTAATTTTTCGCTAATATTTGCCAGGTGGCTGTTGCTGCAGCTCCCTGCTGCTGTTGTTGTTGATGGTCGTTTGGTTTGTCTGCCTGTCGGAAATAACAAATATTTAAACGTATTTAATTAAAACTCACAAATGAAACCGCAGCGCGCCAAGCGCTCCAAGCCGCTTCTCATGTTGAGCCTCTTGCCTCACTACCAATGCCGTTTGCATTACATTTTATGCTGGCACACAAACACACACACACACACATACATACATACACATACATACATACACACACGCACACATGTATACATAAACGTGGCTCAAATTATTGTTTATTTATTTACAGCTACAGTCACGCGTATAAGTATTTGTATTTGCATTTGCCTATCTCTTTCGCCCACTGTGTGCGCGCGTGTATGTGTGTGTGTGTGCTTATTTGTGGCGCGTGTCTGTGTGTGTGTGTGTGTGTGTATGTGTGGTCTTCTAAAGCGATTTGTTCTGCGCGGCTTTCCTAACACTTCCACCCAACAAATACTCTAACTTTTTTATGTAAAATGCAGCAAACCCAGCTAGTAGCACTTATGTCTTATACACAAAAGTCTTATACAATATAAGCTGGGTTTTTCCGTTTTCAATACTTTTGTTAACTGTATATTTCTATATTCAAAACTTACGCTCAGAATGCATGTCCCTTTTCAGTTAGAGCATTGGCTGTCGAAATGCTTGTTTTGTGTTGCCTGCTTTTAGGCTGAAAATTTTATTATTTGATCGCCTGCGTGAAGCGAATTGCATTGCATACTTTTGAGCGCTTATTGTAATTTGAGGCGGCCTCATTGGCATTGCGCATACGTCATGTTGGCCGAAAGGCAAACAATTTTAAATTATTGCACTACTTTCTTCTTATGCAAAAACAATTCAATATGTATATATTTTTTAGCTATTATCTATTTATCTATTTTGTATCTAAGCAGTTAATTGAAAACCATTATTTTTTTCTTTGGCAACTCTCATTGAAACTAAGCTGCTAAGACCCAAATGAGAATGTTACTCTTGCCAGAGATAAAAGGGCGCTGCGCTAAATGACAGCGTGTGAAAAATTGCATTCATACGCAGATGTGAGCACAATAAATGCTATAGAAAGTCGAAAGAGAATACACTGCAAGAAACGTAGCGCCGCCAGCGGTTACTTTAAGGGCAACGAAAAATGTATGAATGAGTCCGACTCCCCCCAAAAAAAGGGGCAAATGAAAAGCGTGTCTAAAGAAAGATACACAAAAACGATTTTATTTTCTCAGTGACGCTTTGTTGGCCACACTCCTTTGGCTCACACGAGAGCATGGCTGAGCGTATGTATGTGTTGGTGCTGGTGTTGGCATTATCCCAGCAACTTTCGTCTGGCTTTTCAGCTCGAGTTTGTGTTTTTCACTTGCCTCTGTATTATTTACCCAAGGCGAAGGCTGAGGGCGCTCAAAGCCAGCTTATTTGCCATTTAACTAAGCTGGTTAGCCAACTAGCCAACTAGCCAACAGCAGCAGCAGCAGCAGTTTTGAGTCGAGTCAATAGTGTCATATATAGAGAAATAAAAGTGCACTTAACGTATATGTATGTATTATAAGTATTTAATTACTTTGGCAATATTAAACACTACAGAAGACTGCATGAAGTGCACCAGGAGTCTTGGACTACGCATCATTTGTTGAGGCGCGTAACCGGCTACGTTTTTGCCTAAAAAATCTGCGGCTACGTTTCCGAAATATATGCAATAGCCGACGATCATCCAGGTGAGGAAAAGCCAGCAGGCAAATGACGACATTGTGAACGCTAGAAATATGTTTATCGCAATGCTGAGGCAGGGTAAGAGCGGCACATAGGGGGCCTTGAAGGGCGGAGTGTACGAGGACTTTGGCTGCAGGAAGATCAGTATTATGCAGACGAGGTTCAACGCGCCCATGACAATCATGAGCAATGACCACAGCTTAATGGGCAGCAACTTGAAGAGCAGACCCATTGCCACCGAGATGACCACGAAAATAAATGCAAACAAACGGGCCGTGAACTCGGAAAGTGCGTTCGATTGCCCCTTGCGGCGTGCAACAACGATCTGGCGCATAACCGTCTTGAAGGTGATAGCGCTCGTATCGGTCTCGCTGCTCTCGTCCTGCTTGTAATGGTTGAGAAGCACGCCCACGTCTAATATGGTATAGCAGCTGGTAACTGCGATCAAGGCCATCTCGAGTAGGTAATCGAATTTGACGATTAAAGCGCATGAGGCTAAAGGAGTAGAATCGAAAGTGGATTATCAGGAGGCTGGTTAGAGAAAGGTCAACTTACCCATGACGAAGGCGGAGATGAAGGCGGCTCTCAAGGGAGTCTTTGAGCAACTATTGATAGAGCCAAACCACTTGGAAATGATGCCGTCCTCGCCCATAGCAATGACGGTTTGAGGCAGCGTAACCATGGAGTACACCAAGGATTGAAGCAACGACAGCAAAGCGCCAATCAAGACGATCCAATGAACAATCTCAACTTTAATATACTTAAAGGCGGATGTCAGCGAGGCATACGGATCGATCCGATAATAGGGCACCAGCAGAGTCAGCATGGTGCCCAGAGTCAGGTTGGCGCAGATGGCAAACAGCAGCGTGACAAACATGGATACGGGAATATTGTAATTGGGATCGATGGCCTCGTCGACCAAGTTCGGGATAATCTCGAATCCAATGAAGCAATAAAAACAAATTGCCACGCCGGCCAGCAAGCCATGGTAGTCATAGGGAAAGAAGCCGCCCGTGCCTTTGCCATCGGTATCACTGGCCACGCTCTCCCAGTTCTGGATGTCGGCTGAGGAAAGAAACTGCATTAAGTAGGATATATAGTTAGGACTTATAGAATATATATACTCTTTGTGCAGCCAACGATAATGACAATCACAATGGTTGTCAAATTGATAATGATGACGGAGATATTCAGGATCAACGATTGCTTATGGAGAAAGGCGAGCCCACAGACTAACAACATGATTAGACCAAAGGCAGCGAAGTTCGGAAATGGTGGCAGATGCGGGCTATTCAAAGCAACCATTTGTCTTAACATATTCGATATACTGTGGTCAAATAGCGCGTTCACATAGCCGATGATGCAGCATGCCGCAGCCGCCCCCATCAATATATTCCGAAGGATCATACACCAGCCGACGCTGAAGCCGACAAGCTCACCCATGAGCACATAGCAATGGATGTACATGCTCCCGCGCGGAACTCGTGTCGCTATCTCCACAGCACAGATGCAGCTCATTAGCGAAACCACAGCCGCTATGCAAACACACACGCTGACAGCCGGGCCAGCCTTTTTATGGGCCACATATCCGATCAGCACGTAAATGCCTTGCCTCAAGGTGGCGCCCAAGCCCATCAGTACCAAAGTATAGATATTCAAGGTGGGATTCGTCCCGGGAGTATCGCTCTCAAACACCTTGCGACGGTTCAGACGTTTACGTAAAGACATTATAACTATGATAAAATTCCAATCAAGTCCAATTCAAATCACACCAAGCAGCTTTAAAATATATATATATATATATATACGTATATCTATATATATATAATTAGAAGTCTGTGTAAAAGTGCTTAGTAAAGAAAAATATCAGACGATAGAAGTCCTTTCTTTATCTTGTTGCTGGTCAAGCTTCAACTGATTGTAGGAGATTAGATTAGCTTTGCAGATCTAAGCAAAATACTTGACCGACTGGCAGCTACCCTGTACACAGATCCTGTTTGATGTTGCTCACGCGCTTCCAATTTTGATTTCTCTTTGCCTTTAGCTGTTGTCCTTAGTCGTTGAGTAAACTTGCCAGAGTTGAAGACGATTCTTGTAGAGTTCATTGCTTATTCAAATGTATATATAAATAATTAATACATATTAAACGAATTTTTTTGTTTTTTAGTTGCACAACGTAAGGTGTAACATGAATGATGCGATAAAATCAAGGCTATATTGAATCAGCCATCAAATTTCTGATTCACATGATCGCAGATGCCTTGTGTAGTTTGTCACAAACGCATATACTCTCTTGACACATGTTCAATGGGTAAACAGTACAAAATAAGAGAGTAAGCCATGTGGGGTAAAACAAAAACCTAAAATACCAAAGGTATTTTTATAACACAACTCGATAAGATTTAACCTTCAAAGAATTGCATTTGTTTAGATCAACATCCAATAAAAAAAAAAACATTCTCGATTCTGTTGAATACAAGTTGATAAGATTTAAACTTCAATGAAATTTAATGAATCGATCAAAATCAAAAGAAAAATAAATTAAATATAATATTGCTTGATCAGATTTATTTTTTTATAATTTACTTTTATATTTTTATATATTTTTTTGATTTATTATTATATATTTTTTGTAGATTTTAGATTAAGAAGTATAAAGTTACTTGATAAGATTTTATTTTTAAATATTTTTAAATATTTTTAGATTAAATATAAATAAATATTCAAAAATGTCCCATAAGAAAACACATATTACTAGTTATTATTTATACAACATTTTGTTTTATTTAATTAACAATTTAATGTGGGGGGCAAATTCGTTTCTCGTTCTTTGAACTTGGTACATGGATGTTCGGCTTATCGGCTAAATAACATAAATACAGCACTAGCTTAGGGTAGTTAAATTGCATAAAAATCTATGACAATATATTTTAAATTATATTACAAATTGCATTTACATAACGACAACAAGAATTGTGACACGAATATATATGCGAAAATTTCAAAACTCTATATACATATATATATACATTTACAAATATCACAAAATTATGGGGGCATTATGTACAGAAATCGGAAGGCAGCAAGATTTACACATTAATAAACAGAATAAACAAATAATGCAAATCATTCACAAATGAAAGGAAAATCATAAAAATAGTAATAATAAAAAGTCTGCATTGAGCGGCCTTTAGGAAGTCGTGTGTGTCTAAATTTCTGGCGCATAGAAATAACAAAAAAGCCCTAGAGAACTCTCTGGAGACTGCAAGTGCAAGTCCCGTCTGCCTCATGGGTTATTCATTTAATTTTTATGCGCAATCTATTCATCTCTCTCACAAACACATGCAAGCTAAACTCAGAGTATAATTGAAGTTACAAGCAAGATAAGTGGGGTTTACTACGGGGTCGATGATGGTAAAAACTAATAACTTTTTTTTTAATCTGCGCTCACAGCTGACTGGCCAATGAACAGATATATATATATATATATATATATATATATATATATATATATATATATATATATATATATATATATATATATATGCATATTATATATTAATAATTATGGTTAAGTGTTATTATTTTATTTCACAATTATTTTTAAAATATAATTTAATTTAATCATTTTAAATATTATTACCAAAAAATATCTGATTTATGAATTTAACTATTTTAAAGACTTTTTATGCTTTTAAAATTAAGAGAAAAAAATATGTTAAATAATTTTAAATATTTTTTGAGCTTGAAAATTTTACTCCGAATTTTTAAAAATGTTTTCAAAATTAAATAATAATAATAATAAATCACTTAACTATTTTTAAATTGAAAAAAAAAATATTTCATATTATTTAGAAATGTTTTAAAATTTTTTAAATATTTTTAAATAATATTTCAAGATATTTTTTTTACTTTCTGGTGATTAATATTTAATAATTAATATAATATATGCTAAATATCTGTTCATTTGTTAGTCAGCTATGGGGCGCAGCCTTAAACTAGAAGGCAACTTATAATACTTGCTCTGCTACAGGTTCGAGTCTTCTAGATCGATTTATAGCTTTTCCGAGTACTCGTATTGCGCTGGCAATTTGACGCCGTTCTCCACCTTCCAGTCCGGCTCGAAGGCGCGATTCTCATGCTGCTGGGAATGGGAATCGGAGTTCTGCATGGCATTGGCAGCCAACACGGCATGATTGCGATTCCTTGTGATTTGCGTTGAGTTGCGTATGCCATAGGCGAAATATATGCAATAGCCAATGGCCACCCAGATCAGGAAACGTATCCACGTGAACAGGTCCAGCTGGAACATCAAGTACAGGTTGACGAAGACGCTCAGGCAGGGCACGAAAGGCACCAGCGGCACCTTGAACGTCAGCTCAATCGTGGACACCGGCTGCAGGCCGATCACAAAGCAAATGCAGATGAGTATCAGGCCGACCACACTCAGAGCAACAATGGGCCCAGCTGTCTCTACTTCGAAGACCTGCATGAAGATGCACCAGATGATGCAGAAGATGGCGAAGATGACGATGCCGAACTTGGTGATGGCCGAGGTCATCGTGTTGGGCACCTTGTAGCTGTTGCAGAAGAACTGACGGAAGACGTTCGGAGCACGCACCGAGACCACCTTGGTCATGTTGTCGTCCTGGTAGCGCAGCACCAGCACACAGATGGCCACGATCGTGTAGGCGAGCAGCGTGCCAATGGACATCATGTCGACCAGCTGATCCAGGTTGAATAACATGGCCATCACGGCTGCAAATATGCCAGAGACAATGGTCGCCAGCAGCGGAGTCTTAGTGTATGGATGCACCTTGGACAGACGCTTGAAGAGAATGCCGTCGTTGCCCATGGCGTAGAGGATGCGGGGCAGTGGGAACATGGCACCCAGCAGGCTGGTGCAGAGCGCGAACACAGCGCCGATCGTCACGATCCACTTGATCGTATACCATTCGACGGAATCGAAGGCTTTTGGGAAAGGTGCGTCCGGATCCTGCAGATAGTAGGGCAGCATCATGGTCAGCACCGTGGAGACGCCGAAGTAAGCCAGGAAGATGATGATCAGCGAGACCACAATGGCCAGGGGTATGTTGCGCTTGGGGTTGATGGCCTCCTCGCCGGTGGTGGCGATGCAATCGAAGCCCACAAAGCCGTAGAAGCACTTCGCAGCGCCGGCCATGACACCAGCTATGCCGAAGGGCATGAAGCCGCCTGAGCCAGCCCAGGAAGGCACATCGCTAGCGGGAATGCGCCAGTTATCAGGATTTGCTGTTAAAGGAAATTCCCATTTATCGCCTCTCTATGTGATTCTCACAGATATAAATACTCACCATTAATGCCACCGGCAACGAGGACAATGCCAATTGTTACCAGGTTGACAGTGGTAAAAATGTTGTTCAGGAAACTGGACTCCTTGGCACCAAAGGCCAGCAGAGCAGCGAGCAGCAGCACCATGCCGAAGGACAAGAAGTCCGGATAGTCGCCCAGGAAGCTCACATTGATGGGCATCGTGTCGATGAGTGCCTTCGACATGTTGTTGTCGATGAGAGAGTCGAAGTAGCCGCTCAGGCCGCGTGCCACGGACGCCGTGCCAATCACATACTCCAATATCAGGTTCCAGCCAATTGTGAAGGCCACAAACTCGCCAATGGTCACATAGCTGTAGACGTAGGCGCTGCCCGCCTTGGGCACACGGGCTGCAAACTCCGCATAGCAGATGCCCGCAAATGCCGACGCGATGGCAGCAATCAGAAAGGAGATGGTCACAGCTGGGCCGGCGATATTGTAGGCCACCTGGCCAGCCAGCACATAAACACCCAAGCCCAATGTGCTGCCCACGCCGAGCGCAGTCAGATCAAAGAGATTCAGCACTCGCGCCAACATCGATTCGCCCTCATCCACATCGTCCGTTTTACGGCGAGTCAGAGCTTTCCATAGTTTCAGCATGACTGTAAAAATACATTTATTTTATTAATATTGAATTAATTATAAAATAAAATATATATTAAATTAAATAATATAAAAATAATAATAATGGAAAAGTATTTAAGTATTTTTGTAGTATTTTGTAACAAAAATTATATTGTTTTATATGAATAAAGGATTTATTTAATATTTATTGTTAAATTATAAAATGATAATAATTAAATTCATTTATTTTATTTCATTTTATTCAATCATTCATATCGTAGATAATCTTGTTATATACATTTAATCTATATTTATTTATATTTTTTTAATATACTATATATTTTTTATCATTTCTATTGACTATGTCACCTCTGAGATAAAGATGAGCTTCACCCATGTAGAAAATACCCACACACCACCTTCAGGTATTTATAGCGCGCATTACTTGTAATGTATTAATGAACGATTTAGAAACAATTGGAACGCTTAGACATTGTCCAGGTCATGCTTATCTTATCTTGAGCAGCTCTCAATACAGCTGACGATAAGGCTGGCAAGAACAGTCAACATACATATTATGACGCTCGGGCTCAAGCTTTTCCATATCGCAACAAGTTATTTTAATGGCCCAACTCAATGCGATTTGTCATGCCGAACATGGCTGTATTAATACAGACACAGCGAATATATACAGAACACGGCATTAGACGTGATTAGATAAATTGCAATTCCAAATTAGTTTCAGCTTTCGTACATCAACTCGTTCCACGCTTTAATCATTTATTTACTTTATTGTTTCCATTTTAGCACGACAACTGCAAGTTTTTCTGTTTGGTAGATCTTCAACTGATTAATAATTTTTAAAATATTTATAATAATATTATATTATATATATTAAATTAAAAAATAGTATTTATTTTATTTAAAGCAAATATATAACTATAGAATTTTTATTTAATTTAAATATATTATATCTTTTGCTTAATTGAAAATAAATTTAATTCAAAAATATTTAAAAATTCCTTAGCTATACTTCTTTTTTTACACCTGAATCAATTTCAATTAATGACACTTTGAATAGCTTCTATTGGGCACTACAAGTACAATTTATCAACGGAATATTTAGTGTCAGAAAACTATAATAAATTACTAAATAACAGCTGTAGATATAGCTACAATTTATATTGGGTAAGCGACGCCTACGACATGGACGACATTTTGATAATAATCAAATATATATATACATAGGAAAAAAATGGAAATGTTTCCTGGAACTCTGTGAAGCACGCGCCCGGCGTAAGCGTATCTAATCTCGCTTTTTATATCAATTTTATTGTTTCTTTTCTTGTGAGTGGATTAGTCCACAGCAATTTGGTTGTAGCACTTGAATTTGATGCAATTACAAGTGAGTTTTGGATTTTATTGCATTTAATCTTGGTTTTTTGGTTTTTCTTTTTGTTCCAGGGTCAAATGAACGATAAGCAATCAAAAACAAATCATCAATTCGTTAAGCCACATGGAGCTATGGGGTCTAAATAAGGCGCGTTTCCGTACTTTAGCTGATGTATAATAGATTTTGATTTTCTATTTTTCGTATCTCAGCTAATTTTCCCACGCAAATCTGTTGCGTGGGCAGTTGCTTTAATGGGTCAAACGTTAGCTTAAGGACAGCTGAAGTTGATTTAAAAACTCGTCTACAGCAGCTGAATTAATGCCAAGCACGTTGATCACTTGTTGCCTTGCTCGGCTGTTGCCACATACAGTACAGGAAATAAAAACTTTTCGATATTGGCAAAGCATAGCAATGCGAATTATTGAAATCTGTCAGAATTTATGGAACCTTGAAATCACTTCAAGTATTATCTACTAATTGTTATATGTATGTGTGGAGGGGAAGTGGCGTACTTTCACTTGAAACTCAGTTCATTTCGTTGTACTTTCGAGTGTGTTGTTGATAACACACGGTTAAATAGTTAACTATGATCTCATCGTTCCATTAATCCACTTCTATTAGGTCAAAACCTAAGCGAAACGAGTTTTGCGCTGCAAATGATTTATAGAGTTGTTTTAGACATGCAGATATTTAAATATATATTTATATAGGTATGTAGACATGCGACCCTTGCATGTTCATTTGTAAGATATCTACCATTTTACTATTTATTTTTATTTTCTGTTGTGATAAAAGTTTTCTTTTAACTTGAGCCACATTTGCAGTTTGTAAATTGAGCAATTTTCTCTATGAGCAATAATAAAGATATTTTTAAGATAATGTTTTTTAATTATTATTAATTATTGCATACATATTATAATTAATTTGTACTTGCAGTAATCATGTTTTAAATTTAAAAACTATATATTAAATTAGCATATTTATGATTTTTCATTTATTTTGGGATTTATAAATGAATTTAAAATATATTTATATATTTATTTTGTAATTTTTTAAATTACTTAGCAATATTTATTTTGATGTTAACGAAAATATATTTATTTATTAATTGTTGAAACTAACTTGATTTATTTTATAATATATATTTTTTTTTGATATATGTAAATTAATCAAAATAAATGTGCTTATTTAATTATTTTGCAATTTATACATTTTCAAAACTAATTTTATTTACTTTATAATTTATAAATGCATTTTATATTTCAATAATTTCTATTATTATTATTTTTTTCATAATGTAAATATTTTTATTTCATACTTATATATTTAAGAATATATTATTTATTAATTTGAATGAATCTTCTTAGTTTTGTTCTACACACACACACACACACACGTATATATAGAGTTACATAAGCTACCAAGTTATTTATGCTTAATTAAATTAATATTTCCACATACTTGTAGAAGCTCTTGCTTTTGCCTTTGCTTTTATACTCTTTCTTTTTTGGCCCGAAGAATTGGTTAACACAGTTCCACTTTAAGCACAAACTGACATTTGATAGTAAAAGTTGGTAACACTCTGACGAACTTAACTTTTTTTCAGTTAGCCAATATTAACGACCGCGCGCGACGCGCTTCAAAGTTATTCTGATCGTGCGGCGTTGGCTTTTGTACGCTTAAAGCCTTGCCCTGGCTGCCGGCCAGCATTAACAGCAACAAATTGTTAACAACTTTTTCTTAACGAAAGCGAACAGCCGACAGCGTCGACGTCGAGACAGCGACGCCGACGTCGACAGCGACGGCGACGGCGACCGAGCGTGTTCATCAAGCGCTGGATTTCCGGTTCAAACCGATTCGTCTGCTGTGAATTTGGCCAAGTTATATATTTCTCTTGCACTTTTTGTTGTTGTTGTTGTTGTTAATGTGATTATTATATATATATATATATTTTTGTTGTTGTTGTAGGGCTTGTGGCTTGTAACAATTGCTTGAACCCCGCCAGCTGTAGATAAGTTAAACAGAACGACCTTTGACGTCACAAGCGATAAGCTTTACAGGGTATATGCGAGGCATACGATAATGAGGTGAGTGAGGCATGGATCAAACTTGAACTTAAACTTAAGGCAAAGCATAAATTAAAACTAAAAATTTGTTTGCTTAAATTAAAAAAGTTTGCATAAATGCAAATGAATTTAATGGAAAAGAAGACAGAAAAAGAAAAAGAAATATTTAAAATATTCAAACAACATAAAAGGGACTTTACCCTCTATTAACTGCTGTTTTAATTCTTGTTTGTATATAATATATATATTTAATTTACTTATAAATATTTATATAAATATAATATATATATCTATACAAATTTATATATTTTAAATATTACAATTTATGTTTTTACATATTTATTTACTATTTTTTCTCTTTTCTAAATCTTCTCTTTATGCAAATATATTTTGTCTCTATGTATTCTGCCTCAGCTGAATACACAAGCTATAAAAATAAATAAAATAAATTATTTATTTGTTTATTTTAACAAATTCCAGCTTATGTCACAGCGGAAGAATTTGCAGATTTCGATCAGCTAAAACTAAAGCCAAGTATTCTCTAGTATCTCTGAGCTCATCCAAGTCAGGGTATCTTGTGACTGCGTCCAGTCTTTTCACGTCACACGGCGCTCGTGCCAGATTAGTCGCACGATTTTGAATCGCATATCGGGCAGAAATATAAACGTTGACAGCTTGTTAACTACATTTACTGACCACTTGTCGCCGCCCGATTCGAGTCGGACGTGTGGGCCTTTCGCATGATAAGAGCAGCCGAAAGTATTCCAACACGTCCGTCGATCGTCGAATCGAACTGAAGTCCAAGCCCTTGACTCTACGAGTCCCGCACATTATAATAGCTGTAAAATGTCGTTAAAAATGTCAACCCAAAACACGTAAAAGCTGTGCGAGAATGCGTTCCATTGTAAGCGAGTCTGTAATGCTGGCGACTTATAGAGCTATGAATTAACCTTGACACACATACGCATCGCGTTTGGATAGATAGACACTGCGGATAGATTGTGTGGGTTCAAGAAACAGCTGGAAAAATACTCGTTAGCTAAGGTTTCAGTTATGATAGAGAGAGAGAGAGAGAGAGAGAGAGAGAGAAAGGGAGAGTGGGTCGAAAACATGTTGACAACTGTGCATGAATATTTATTGTTTTAAAATGTCTACTAAATTAAAGAAAATATTTTTAAAGAACTTTAAGAAAAGAAACCAAGACTTAACAGCAGTTTGCAGTCTGAAACTCTATGCAAGTCTTAGAATAATTATAGCTATTATAGATCCAGCAGCCTCAGCTAACAGCCATAGCTGGTAGATCACACGACACGAGCCACTGGCTCGTCTCTCGCTGCACTTTGTGGGCGCTTAACAAGATTTTCAGTAATTTTCCATTAGACTCAATGGCGAAATTGCCACTCAATAACAACTACAACTAACAACTGACAGCCAACAGCAACAACAACTAGTCAAAATCAACTTGACCAACAGAAGACGCCAAACAGACTACAAAGTTCAGCCTCGAACACGATCAATGACTCGACGCATTTTTTTCTAAATATAAATGGCGTTTTTCGTAAAAAATCAAACTTTTTATCCGAATCTAGAGCTGTAAGTGAATAGAAACACCAGCTAAACTGGTAAGAAAGAAATAATGAAAAATTGTTAAAGCCAGTCGCTTGGCCTAAAGACACATTGATATGCAACAAGCAGCAGCGGCAGCGCCAACAACAACATCGAATGAAATTTGAGAACCTTAACCGACGACCAGCAACTTCCTAGGTAGTCCAACTTGAATCCAACTCGAATGCGATGCGAATCGCACCACATTTATAGCGCAATCACTGTTTGCGGTTTTATTAGAGCTGAATTACGGATTCAATTCACAGTTCGATTGTCGTGACGTCACTAAGTAAGCCAGGGACGTCACAAGTTCGCTATAAGCCACCTGCTAATTGAATTGGGCCCAATCAATTACTTTTCAATTACCTGCAAATATTTGCACTATTTATTTTCACCTCTTTATATTGGACAATTATTTGCTCTGGCTTTCCGTAAATATTTTGACACCTTGACAATGTGTCGAGGTTTATCTATTGTCAACATTTATATATAACTGTATCAAATGCCCGAACTGAAGTGCCATTCATGTATAGTATCTGATAGCTTTCGATATCGCATCGTAATAATATGTATTTAATTTATGAACAGCTTTACATACATATTACTATTATTATAACATTCTCCTTTTTCGCTCTCATGATTTATAGTGAAGTGCCATAAATTTGAGTTTTCTATTTGCCTGCAGCAAATAAAATATATATTTCGACAGTTATCTTCGATTGCATTTTGCTCTCTGACGTCAGTTGGATTTATTGTTTAGTTAGATACTTAACAGCTGCCCATAAACATTTTAATTACTGATTTTGAAAACGCTCTTAAAGTGTCTCCAACGATATATTTTGAATTAGGGCAACAAAAATCAGTTGCGCATGCGCAAAAAAAATTAGAAAAGATAAAAAAAAAACTATTCTAGCATAATTAAAAAGAGATTTTAGAATTTTAAATAAAATTTAAATAGTTTTGAAATGTTTTTAGAATATTAAATATATATTTTTTAAATAATTTTCTATTTCTTGAACTTCAAATAAATTATTTCCAAACAAAAAAGTCTCTAAAGAATTTTTAAAATTAAAAATTGTCAAAAAGTTTTTAAAAATAGGCTTCAAAATATTTTTAAAATTAACAAATAATAAATAAAAAATATTTTAAAATAATATTTATAAATATTACAGAATATTTTATATCTTGTATTATAAAATATTTTTGGATTGCATCTAAAGTGCCATAAATGATAGAAAATTCCAAAGTATATACATCATCTGATTGGCTTCGTCAATTGTTAAATTGCTAACAATATTCAATATAGTAATAATCATATATATTTCGATATTGCTTTCAATCGGCTACGATTTCTTTGATAATCTTAAGCCTCGTCTATTTAATTTCGCTCATAAAATTATAAATTCTTAGTTTTCGTTGGCTTTATGATCCCCCCCTAATATAATTTGGAACTTTCGCCATATAATTTGCCATAAATATAGAAAATATCAGGGTATATGACTTCCTAAATGCGCAAATGTTGTGTTTCATCTGGCCAGACATCTGAAGTAGATTCGACACTCAGAACCCCAAAGTCTGGGGGAAACACGCGTTAGCCAAGTGCAAAGTCGGCCTGTGTGCCATAAAAGTTGATTCCCTTTATGGCGATCGCAATTAAAGTAGGCACCATTCATCTATGAAGCATTTCGCCAGACTTTCAGATAAGAGATAATTGCACATTATGACGATTTCAGCCAAGGCGAACATAATTTCCATGTTGTGTCGACGACTTGATAGCACTGATTCTATTTGGCACTTCAGGATTGGCTATTGCCTCTCTCTCGCACACGAGCCCTCTCTCTCTCTCTCTCTCTCTCTCTCTCTTTCGCTCGTTTTTTTATCTTGAACTCAGCCTGTGCCTTGGCATTATCTGAGACTTGTTTATGTCTGTCTTGATAATTGGAATGTAAAAGCATTTGCAATGGTTTTTTTTTTAGATAAAGACTGAAGTACTTTCTTTCCCTTCAAATGCAGAGGCGCCTCGAAATGTTTTAGGGGGGGTTCACTTAGTATATAAGACTTGTTGCAGTAGTTAAATAAAATCATTCAATGTTATATGTCTAATATATCTGCTTGTTTCCCTTTTCAGATCCCCCTTGGTCTACTTCACTGCGGCATATATAATTTATGATCTACTCCGTGTCTGCGTTCTCGCGCAAATATTTACAGACTTTAGGCACGAGCGACTCGTGACGAGAATTCACAATCGTTAACTGGCATATCGCATATAGTTCACTTGATTACAGTTATTGCGGGGGGTTTTAATGTGAGCCATTATTATTAATGTTATTTAAGGTTGCATTACGATAAGAACACAGAAAGGTGACACACAAACAACCCACCTACTATATAGATCATCATTCCATCCTAAATCATATATATTATGCTTATAATCTCGGGCGCAGCTTGCGGCATTATTAATTCGAAACTGTTTACTTTGGCTGGCGGAGAATTCTCGGTTCAGTAGCTCTTATTTGGATAGAGTTGTCCATCAAATTAGAGATATATTTGGCTACCGAAAACAGGCTTATCCAAATTGACATAACAGTAGCCATAGCTCTATTTGACTAGCTTATAAAGGCAAATAAAGTAAACAATTTGGTAGATAGCCACAAAGTATATCAAGTTCAACTGTTATACACAGCCTATTTACCTAGAAGTAGATTTATTTAAGAGTAATTTTATATGGTTTTGTACTCAACTAATATTTAACTCTTATACTCTGATTTTAATGTTAGTTGTATAAGTTGTTATGCCTCTGTTATGCTGCTCAAGAGAGTATTTTCATAATACTCTTATGGTCAAGTATAGGATTATAAGAGTTTTTTTTAATTTAGAAAATTATAAGAGTATGGGAACATACTCTTTTGAACAGTACTCTCTTATACTCTTATAACATTAATCTCTTTTACTCTTCTACTCGTAAGTCTACCGCTCTTGAGTTACTTTTATATTAATCTACTGTTCTGCAGTCCTTATAGCAACTATTATATGCACTCTTATACTCTTATACTCATATACTCAGCTGCTTTAGTTCTTAAATTGCTCCCGGTTAGTATTTATATATGCGACCCTTATACTGCTACGCTACTTTAATCATCTTCTACCACTATTACACCACAACTCTTATACTCTTATTTGCTACTGCTGCTGATATTTAGTAGTTGCTAATAAAGCTTTCATATACTATACTCTGGTAAACAGAAGAGAAAGACAATGTGTGCTAATCTTATATTGCTCACTTAATCTTCACTCTTATAAGGCTAACTAGTATACGAGCAGCTATATATCCTAGGCTTCGTTAGCTTGCCACTTATACTCCACTCTTATAAATGGCATTAGTTATCTGAAATGGCTGCAGCTTAATTATGAATATAATGCAACCCTATTACAATAGGAAATACAACTTTTGTTATCGTCACAATTATCATCTCCGCTGTCAGCTGGTAATTGCAAAATTTGTGAAATTCGAGTCCCATAGTTGAAAAAGCCAGGAAAGTCACTGAACTCGCCCCACTATACAAATAACATCATAATAAACAATATAATATACTTTTTTTTATATATTTTTTTGAAAGTTTGAGTTTAGTTGAAGAGGCGAACAACAAATGTTTGTTCATGGAGCATTTCCCATTAAAAAATGGCGAATTTGAAAATGAAAAAAGAAGAAGAAGAAGAAGAAGCAGAACTGGATGGAAGATTCGTTGTTCATCTATTGGGAGGCGGAGAATGGAGTAGGTGGAGGAGGAGGCGCCGAGGCATTTATAACAATTACAATAGCTTGTATTTTAATGCGGCTTGTTGAGTGCTCAGTGTGGCTTGAAAATTGTTTGTGACTTTGAAGCACCGTATGCCGTGCATTTCGTATGCACGAAGAGCCGAATGGGTAGCCAAGGGAGAGGGGGTGGGGGTGGGGGGGATTCTTGAATGGGGAACAGTACGGAGTTGACGTTGCCTATGATGACTCGAGTGGGGGGTAAATATTCTTGACATTTGCATGCCGGCTGCGAAAAAGTCAAAGCCAGTTGCAAGGGTTACTCAAGCGAGCTAATTACGAGCGAATGCTCATCGGCTGGAAAAAATAAGCCAAGCAACCCAAAATAAAGCTAGGAAAGTCTCCGAGATGATTATGTAAGAGCTGGCTTTAATGCTTAGCTATCAAGAGTAACTCTTGTTGGACTAATACTAATTTAATATGCTATAAGAGCTCTTATACTCTGTTATGGTATATATGGAGTGCATAGTAGAGTCTTATATACTTCACTCTTATACATATATGTATAATATCACTGTTTGACATAGACTCCTTATACTACGATTCTTACACTTTGTTATAGTTCTTAAGCTCCATTAGTCGCTCACTTATACTTCACTCTTATAAAATAGCTATATAAGCTGTTTGGCATTGTCTCCTTCAACTACCACTACTAGGATCTGCCATTAGCACTCTTATACTCTGCTACTGTTCTTATACTGCACATGCATTATTATTAGCTATTTTTCGCACTTCTATCATATTATGCTTGCTTCAGTTACTTTTGTATAAGACTGGCTCTTCTTGTACTTTTCTTTTTATCTTGAACAATTTCCTCATTACCTCAAATGACAATCAGCAATCATAAAATTGCCTTCATATTTTATTGAGAGATATGCATCTATATTATAAGCTTATCGCCCTTGACATTGTTGAAGCGGCAATTCAGTTAGATTTTTACTGTCTAATAATGCAATTATTAGCCCTCACTTCGTTTTGTATTTGATAAGCATTACGGCGAAATTACTTTCCCACGGCTGAACTTCAATGGAACTAATTTTATATATATGTATATATATATATATTTATTATCAGCAGACAAATAAAATATATATTATATATAAACTTCAACTAATTTGAGTTACTAATTCAAAAGAAAAATTCCTAGAAGCACGAAATGCAGATAAGAATCAAAGTAACTTTGAACTAGCTATAAGATTAAAACATAAAAATCATATTTAATCAATTGATGATAATTTATTGGATTATTTATATCAGCGATATGTAGAATTTTCAAGAACTCTGTTGCCAGGTGGTGAGAAATCAAAAGCTATACGACTTGTAATGTTATCAAGCAGAAGTGTGGCAAAAAACCCAGAGACCTTGGCTCATAATTTACTTTGTATAGAGTATAAGACTCTTAGCACGGTATAACACTCGAGCAATCCATTTAGAGTTTGCATTTGAGTACCCCTCTCAAACTATCGTCGGCCAGATCTTAACAACATAGAAAAGAAAACAATCAACTTCTAATCTCAACTAGATAATTAATGATCAGCAGCCGCAGCAACCCACAGCAAAACTATGTTGCCTAATGGACCCAAATGTAGCGTGGAGAATGAGCGGAAGATGATTTGTAAAAAGCAAACAAAATAAACAGCGATGATGTCATGCATGCTGATAGTAACACAAGAAAGAAGACAGAAAGAAAGTGCTTGTAAAGCAAAAAAACAAAGACAAAACAAAAGTAGGCAAAGAGATCGCAAAGCACTGGAATCGCACTAAGCTGAGAAACAGGCCTCGAAGTCAACTGCTCACAGACAATGTGACTATATAAATCATTTGAATTTATTTTAAAGCATTTTTAAGGTTTTTATTGATTTTTTATGTATTCTAAAATTTTTCTATATTTATTTTATATTTTTCTGATTTGTTTTCCCTTTTTTTAATATTTATTTTACTTTTTCAAAACTTTTAATATTTATATATACTTCTTTAATTTTTTATAGCCATTAATTATTTGTATTATATTTTTAAAATATTTATTTATATATTACTAAAATGTTTTTTATATGTTTTAATGTTTTATTATATTTTTAAATATTTGTTTATTTATTTTAAATATTTTTTATATAACTTAAAAAGCAAACACAAAATTATTTATTTAAAAAAAAAAACAATTTAATTGTATAAAATCTTAAAACGCACTAAATATAATTTAATTATTTTTTATAAATATCTTACCTTGATAAATAATATATTTAATAATTTTTTGTTATATTAATTTATTCACAATTTGTTTTTATTTTGAACTCGCGGCGAAATGCACTCAACGAAAAGTCTGAATTAAATATTTTCACAATTTCCGATGCACTTTTATTTTATACTTTACACAAAATAAACAAAAATAACTCTAAAGACTTGTGAAGTGACAAACTGGAAAGGAGAAGAAGCAAAAATACAAAAATACAAAAAAGAAAAGAAATGAATATGTGTGCGGCGCTTATTTACTTAATTTATTCAACATTCACGTTTATTTTGTTCACTTTACTTTATATAATTTTTGCATATATGCACATACATATGTACGTACTTTCGCACTCTTTACGCCGTTTCTCTCGCGCCTTCGGCTCGTTAAAAGGGGAGACAAAAAAAAACAGACAACAAACAACAGTGAAATAAAACGAAATAAAATTTAATTTGATGTTTCAACTGAATAATACGAAAATAAGTTGTTAAAGTGCGTACGAAACGGAAGAATAAGGTCGACTAAAAAGACAAAGCCAAGGAATGAATAACGAAGCTGTGGCCAAAGAGAAGCGAAAATAAAACGCAAAGCGGCAAAAATGTTAACTGTTCATTATAGCGGATACTCTGTAGTGAGTGTGTTAAGGGTATATTGGGTTTGATAATTTGTATTAATATAGTAATAAATATATAGGAGATATATAACCCTTAACTTATAAATCAATCCTTATACCAATAATAATACCTTTCTGTCTACCCAAAAACTATTTGATTACGAAAGTTTTACTTTAAAAAAAATACAACTTATTTATAATATAATAGCTTTGTAGCTGCATTGCCAATATAAAACAATAAATTGCTGCCACGTGATTAAATGCTAGGAATATATTACAGTAAATATCATAAAGTGTGATTCATCGATTGCTACACTGAATATGTGGATTAGATAAAGGAATTCCCAGAATGTTATAGAAGCAACTCAGCTAAGAACGAATCGTGCTTCAAGTAGAATCTACACAAATGCTTAACATTTAGATATTATTGTAATTATTCTGCATTGAGATTAATTATAACTAAAAATAAGTTGCATTTAGCAACTTGCACTGGGCAATTTGTAATTCAATTGATGGCGGGGGATTTTGTTTGAGTTTTATTATAGAGAGACTGGAGGTAGCCGCGCTTCAAGGTAAGCGTGCGAAGGTTATCTATCAGCAGCTCCCATGGAAAACAGAAACTTGGTTTAACTGCAGCATTTATAAGCTTAGTATAGGCTTAGTTAGAGTTTGCTTGACTATGCTGTATGTCTGCGATGGGGAAATAGACAAACCAACAGGGTATCTCTATGTAAGTCTATGTAAGTCTATGCCATAGATTTCATAATTTAAAACTAATAAAAGCAGCAATTACAGAGTATCTCTAAGTTAGCATACTCAACTCTTTCGCCATTTAATTATCTACACATTTTCATAATTTGCAATTAACCAAAAAGGCAATTGCATATAATTCAGCTTATCTTAAAAAAAACTATATATTAAATAATTGCATTCATATTTAATAAACAAATATTAAAATTAAAAAAAAAAAAACTTTAATTTGTGACATTAATTGCCAATTTATAAGGGGGCCAAAACAGAAAGAAAAAAATGTGTATCTCTTACCAACCGAAACTCTACTGGAAATTATTTGCCATCTGTTTTGCTGTTTTGCTTCGATAAATGAAATAAATTAAATAAACAAAAAAAAAACAGAATTCTTTGGTTATATTTGTGGTATTTCTTTTGTCAAATCAAGAGCAGAGAGAGAGGGAGTGACAAAAAATAACAATAATGTTTATTAATAACATGTCATGCATAACAAAAACAGCAAATGGAGTTAACCAAAAAAAAAAAAATGAAGGCAAACAAAAGCGGACCAAAATTGATAGATGTTTCCCTATGCAAATGCGTGTAATTAAATTAATTTAATCAGCAGCATTATTTTAAATGAGTAAATATGCAAAAGGCAAATGAAATAGGAGTGAGCTAGGGGATTAGCTCTGCTCTACCTATATGGAATCTATCACTAATATTCATCATAGACCCAATTCAATCTATTAGCCTTGACTTGTTTTCCCAACTGTGTTCATTCAGTTCTAAGCCATTCATAAATTGCCAGCTCCAGTTAAGTCTTGGCTACCTCAACGTGCCCCACGACCAACAGAAAAACTCAGTTTCCTTAGCGTCAAAATTATTCCGCAAATGCTAATTGATATTATTTATTGATTTTATTGGCTGCGATGCCTTCTTATCGCACCTCACTAATCAGTTTGTTTAGCGAAATTCATTTTAATCCGCGCCCAACCCCAAAAAACTCAATGCTAATAAGTCGAACATGCCGCAGACGCATATTTATATGCCCCCATCAAAAATAAACTATATCATTTTATTTTTCTTTCAGATATGTATAAAAATTATTTATAAATATATTTAAATTGCAATACAAGAGTAAATAGTGGAGCTTATATCATATTCACGCCCAGCAAGGTATCTATTAGCTGGGCACTACCAACAGCAACACCCTAACTAATTTGCTTTTAGCTCTGCTTGATCTGTTCTTTGCGTGTTTCATTAGAAAAACAAGTCAATCATATTCAGCTGCTGTCGATCTAGTTAGAAACATTGACAAGAAGTTGGATTCAACTGGATTTTAGCTAGAATTTCACTTTGAGTGATAGATAGAACATTGACATTACTGAACTATGCAATTGAATAGTCTCTGCATGAATAATATATAATATTTTTTATTTATCACACAAACTTTCCACTTCCTACGACTGTGCATCATTAGACCTCAGAGAAATAGCTTACCTAAGCTTCAGTTATGCTCGCTTTCAACTTAGCCCAGCCACGCCCCCTTACTAATCAGCTGCTTTAAGTTCCAAAATTATGCATAGCCAATTTGCAGAGAATTTCTTTGAAATATCTCTAGCCGAAATCAATTAGAGTGAGGAAGCGAGCTACTGCTGCTGCTGCTGCTGCTGCTGCAGAGGCTACTGAAATAGCTCATAGCTAGCATGCCAGACATGCTTTGGTTGGCCCCAAAAGCCAAGAGCATCTCCTGCTCTTACTCTGCTACACTCACCCCCCCCCCCTCCCCTTTGTATGCTGGAGCACAACCCGTAGATGCCCTAACAAATAACTTAACAAGTGATTAGTCGAGCTCAAAGTTTTGCCTTAGCATCAAAAAGTTCCTTCGGTCGCCAGGCTGGCGAAAATTTGTGTAGCACACTTTTAGGCGCATTTCCAGCATAAATTATTAGACTGTGCACATATCCGAAGCCCTCCGGCCAGGCTAATGGCTTTCACTCCTCTATCTGCATATTCATATTCAACTATGAACATTTTTCGCCCATGCAATTTAGCCTCATTATGGATAAAACCCAATAGATTATGCATGGGTACACCTTAGGCCTAGCTATAAATATCGTAAGACTAATTGCAGTCAATTGTTGAACTACTTTGGACTATATCGATAGCTACAGGTTACACTCGAAGAAAGTTATGGGCAATAATTAAAAGAAATAACTATGAAGATTTATCTTTTAGTTTGTCTTTTCAATTTTAATGGAGTATAGTTTATAGAATTATATATCTATATATATATTATATATATTATATATCTATATAAAGTGCCCCTTTTTTTAGTGCACTCATATCCCATGTTTTATTAGCTAATTTACAGCTGCCTCTCAGTGGGCAGGTAGCCGTAATTCAGATCCGGAAGAGCTGCGACTAAGTATAGAGCTTGCACACATTGTGTGTCGGCTGGCTAGTCGGGTAATTAGTTAGAATAGATCTGGTTGGCCGACCTGTCTGGCTGCCAGTTAACTGTGTGAATTGCCTCTATTTATGCAGTGACTGAAATGCTGATCTCTCTGACAATGAAATGCCTTCATTCACAATTGGCGCAAGGTTCGCCATGGAGAGTGTCAGGGGAACTAATAGACACTCGTACTTGCTCTAATATCTAGTCTAAATAATGCACATTAGCTGGGGTGCATATCTAGATTCACAAACAGGATCTATTAGCATACGAATAACTACATTCTACTCGAAGACAGCTCAACTCAGTATAGTATATATGACTTATGTCAGCAGGTTCAACATCAAAGCTTTAAGCAGAGTTTTATTGTCCGGGCTAAGAGCTGCGGCGTTATGTGAACGTGTTCTTATGAGGTTGTTCACTGCGAGTACACGGAGAATCAATTAATTTTCTGTACAGCTAACAAAAAATGATATTCTTGCTCACATTCAACTTGTACACTTAGAGAAATAACTTCAACATTTGATTGTGTATAAGGCGGATGACTGAGAGTTCAGCATAAAAAACTAAAATTAAAAAATATATGAATAAAAAATGTAATATAAAAATATAAATAATAAAAATTCAAATTATACAAAAAAAAATTTGAAATAAATTAAAAAATTAAATATAAATTTCGAAAAATAATATTTAAATATATATGTATATATTTTAAATTAATAATATAAATTTTAAAAATATATATTTTATAAAAATAAAAACTATAACTTTTAAAAATAATAGTAATAAATATATAAAAATAAATATATCATTTGAAATATTTTAAATATAAATTATAAAAATATAAATATAGAAAAATAAGTTAAAATAAAAATATAAAATATAAGGAATTAGAATTCCAAGTATCGTATTCTTATATTCTTCTGACCACTCTCCTATGTACGCCAAATCCCATCAGACTTTAAATTGAAATGGAAATCACCTCAACTTCAATTATATGTAATTGAAAGCTTAAAAGTCGTCCCCAACTTTCAGCTGTTTTATGGTAGATAATGAATTTGTCTCCGTTTTTTAAATATTTATTTTTATTTAAGGTTTGCCCTATCGCATATCTAGCTGAATGTCTGTTTTGTAAGCTCGTAATATATATTATATAAATATTATAATATTCTCTGTCAATTCCACTTGGATTGCTCGAAAACGCTTCTACATATTAGACAAATATGAATGATGTTTATTTTGGTTGCAGTTTGACTTGGTAGAAACCAGTTCACAACCCGTTTAAGCCAGTGTCATTGACGTTCTGTATTAGGCCATAAAGCTTTATGGCTTCGTAGTATGTAAACAAAATATTAAATATTAAAAAAGCGAACTGGTCAACAGATTAGACAGATATAAATTATATATATATATATAAATTATATATAGTATTATTTTTTAAATATTTTTTTAGTCGAGCCATGTCTCTCAGCCTGATCTACAAGGCGTTAACTCAATTTGCCCTTTGCCCATTAAATAAATTTCACTTCACGTACCTCACAATTGCGCAAGAATTACGATTATTATGGTTAATAGCAGCTCTTTGGGAAAAAACACCTGCCCAACTAGACAGAAAATATTATTTATTAAAAAAATAAAAACTGTATCTGAAACGCGACCGAGTGCGGCGAACGTTGGCGTTGAACTCGCGCGAGCCGCAAACAAAAGATACGCCAAGTTCAAAAGCTGAACACATAGAACCAAATGACAAGAATTAACTGTGAACGGCAGCAACAACAACAACAACAATTATAGCTACAACAATCACAATGATCATTCACAAGCGAAAAACAACAAAATACATTTCATAATTAAGTAGTTGTAGCTAAATAAAATTTAATTATTGGAACTGGTCGTAGCTGAAATGCTCTGCAAATAATTGAAAATCCATTGACTTTACACAGATATCAGCGAATAGCAAAGAGAAACCCTCAACTGTTCTACTGTTCTAAATTAGCCAAGAACTCAATTGATGATCTTGTCAAGGGTTGAATGTACGATATATGTATATATGTATAATATATATTTGTCTGATAATATACGACATAATAAGAGGCAGTAGCTTAGTTGTTGCTGTACCAAATCGATCTGTCATATATATAATTGACAGAATTTATATCTTATATCTAATAAAAGTATTTTTTTTTTTGCAAGCTAAATCATGATACATCATAACAGATCTGTATGAATTGACAGAAAACTTGAACATTGATGTAAAAATTGAAAGAGTTAAATGTTAAATTTATAATAGAATATATATAATATTTTTCATATTGTAATATACATAATATGATGCACAATATGATTAGAATACAATATATAGTACGAGATATAATACAATATATAATCCTTATCATATTCTAAGACTATAGATAGATCTTACAATTACAAACATTTCAACTCTGCTCTTAATTTTCTCTTTTTTACAATTCAATTTTCAACAAAGAAAACATTTTTATATCATTTAAACAAATATCAAATTTTATATTATATATATAAATAAAAACAAAACCTAGTACCAACTTGTAGTATGCATTAGAAAAATCAACTTAAGCATATTTTAATCTATTTTGTTAATGAACGAATCGATTAGTCCCATCTTACATATTAAACTGATTGCGATGCTTGGAAGTGGAGGGCTGCTGCTGCTGCATCTGTTGTTGTTGCTGCTGCTGTTGCTGCTGCGTCTGAGCTTGCTGCTGCTGCTGAATATGTTGCTGCTGCATGTTGCCGACTGCTGTGCCGCCCTGCTTCTGATAGACCAAGCCGGCGACGCCTGGGATTGTGTTGCAGCCGACGCAGGCGTGCAGAGTCTCGTGTATAAATATATCACAATCGATGCAGAAGGACTGCTTGCAGTAGCTGCATCTAAAGACGACTTTATCTGCCACGGGCTGCAACACCTTGATGCAGCCATAGCACTTGCGCGGAGCATCGTTATTCTCAGGCGCTATCGTTCGCACCGACTCAAAGGGCATTTCCTGGAAGTGGGGCACTGGAAACAGATGATGATAGGAGCGAGCCAGATGGGGCGCTGAGACAAGGGTGAGGCCACAGCATTGGCACTCCACAGGAAGCTCACAGTACTTGCTGTTGCACTGGGGACAATGATGGCCGGTGGTGGACAGTTCGCTGGGCTCGTCCAGATTCTCGATGTGGCACATGCACATGGAGAGCGGTGCATCCTTGCCCTCCACCTCGCTCTTGCTGTGCGGAAAGCCCATGCGTATCAGCGAGTTGTCCTGGGTCTTGGCTGCAGGCGGGGGATCCACGTGAGACAACAACTGATCTCTATAATGTGAATCATCCATCACAGCACCAAAGGTGCCCATCGTCTGCTGCGTCAAATAGCGACAAATGTGAATTTCCGCTGATAACGAAATAACCGAACAGCGTATACGCTCCCTCTTCAGCTCATCTATGGTTAGATTGATATCCACCGGATCGCACGTTGTCAGCGATCCCATAATGATGACGATTTCCCGTGAGGCATGCGATGGCACGACCTTCAGTGTCTTCAAAGCCAAATCCAAGCCATTCTGCAGTGAGGGCTCGCTGGTAAGCGAGACATTCGCAAGACTGCAAAAGATCAGGATAATCAAGGAATCTCCAACAACTGGATCCACTCACCTAGCTAAAGCCTTGAGATGCACACGGGATGTCCCCGTCAGTTCTGTTATTTTCTCAGCTCGCTTTGCCTTTAGCGCAATAATGCCCAGCTGGCTGATGGGATTCTGATCGAAAAACTCTTCAATAAAGATCTCCAGTAGCTTAAGTGTGCACAGCAAACGCGTGGGCTTCAGATCCGGCACGCTCATCGACTCAGAGCAATCCAAAACAATGAACAAGTGCCGCATCATACCCAGGCGATTCTGCTTCGTCTTATCCGCTTGTCGCTTGCGCTTCGCCTTCTGTATAATCTCGGCAATGGCACCGTCCAGCAGTCCGTCATCGTCCTCTTTGATGGCTTCCCTGTAGTACGAAATTCAACTTATAACAAAGGAAAGCAAAACAGCAAATCTCTTGCTAAGTTACCAGGTCTTCTCATAGCCCGTCTCCCAGCGGTACTCCTTCTGATCATCTTGTTCATCATCGGCCATCTTCATTGCGAAATTATATTGAATTGTTTTATCTGGAGAACAGAATTATATTCTTAGCCATGCACACTAAACCGGCAAACGAAAAGTGTGCACACAACACAATTTAAATTAATTGGGCAGCTGAAAGAATGTAGAGTTGCCATTATATTAAAAATCTAAAATCAAATGTAGTAAATCAACAATAAAATAAGACATAAAAATGTAAAATGATTAATTAAAATTAAAATAAATTTCCACACATGTAATTATAATACATTTAATTTAATTTACTTCAATTACTATCAAACGACCAGTGTTGCCATACTGAAAGCAGAAATACACCACGCCACGTGATTGGCTTACAAAGTGCTACAAAACGCGGACGAACGGAAAACGGCACTACACAATCGTTTGAGCATATACGACACGTTTCCACAACTAAAGTCTCGTAAATTGTACGTATCTTGTTCTTAAAATTATGTGTAGTAAAGAGTTTTAGTAAATAATTTTATTATTTTTATTAATACATATTAACAGTGTAGTTTTAAGTAAGGTTTCAATAATGTATATATATGAGGTAGCGCATTCAAGTGTCACCCGAGCGATGCCCTTAAAACAGAACTGGCCACTTCGTTCAGTTGTACAAACTTTTTTGGCATTCAGAGTTGGCGCGCGTGCAATTGTGAACAGCGTTGCGCGAGTTGGAGAGTAAAAACAGTTAAATTAAAATTAGTTGCTAAATACAAACTGGTTATTCTCTACATTTACCCAATATACTATTGTATATGAAGGTGTGTTTAACAAAGCCAAAACCAAATTATAAAAACGTGAAAAATGCATACATAAATCTCGTGAAAAAAGCGGTCATACATGGCGAATTTTGTCTTAAATATCGCTAGATAATGCGCTATATTACATTAAATAATCTGCATAACATTTATAAAACCTTGAACTAACTTCAGTGTGTGAACGGATGTCTACATTCAATTAATTCAGTATATGCAGTTTAAAATGCAATATGCGGCTTTTAACCCAAAAATGGCGGCTAGTTAAAGATAAGAAAAGAAGAAAAAAATATGTATATAAAAATGAATAAATATTATATTATAAAGAAGCTTATGTTTTGATGTTACATTTTTCGCGCCCGGTTTGCTGTTTTGTGCGTCTACTTTTGTGCGGGCGTTCGTTGCATTTTTGGCCATCACGCTTTGTGCTCGCCTTTCTGCTGAGGCTCTGTATTCTCTGCTCTGCAGCCATTACATACATCTCAAACCCACCACACTTTGCTGCCAGTTGTGAATGTTGCCACTTCGTTTAACAAAATACACCACGGCACTGTACTTTTATTATTTTTTGCTCGCATGTGCGTGTGTGTGTTTGTGCGCGTATTTTCGATGGTTTTTATTTGTTTTTAAATTGTGAAAGAAAAATATTCAAATTGCAAATTTTACAGTTACAACGGTGGTTCTTTGTATAATGTTGGCACAGGAGATTGCACCGACGGAAATTGGCAAACACGCAAATATAATAAGAGGCAAGTGGTCGAAACTCGCAAAAAATTACACAAAAGGAGAAATTTTAACATTAAAAGTTCCTTATACAGTTGCTCAAGAGGAATTAGCAAACATGGATGTGCTTGTGTGTGGACGCTGCCTGCGAGCCTTTAACTTTGTTGAGGAGTTTCAGTCGCACAAGGAGGACGATGCTTGCGAAAAGGAAAATTCAAGTTTGAAGGAATCTCTGGATACCAAGCCCACAATTTGGGCATTCGCGCTTTGGAAGGCAACACAGTTGCACACGCGTAAGGAGAGTAACAATCCAAATTCCTGGGCACTATATCAGCACTGGGTAAAGTTAGAAGAGAGCGTGCGTGAACCATGGATTGTTGCCGGTCGAACAATACAGTCATTTGGCAAGATCGGGCATGGTCAGCTGCAGGATATGCCTGTGCGCATCACCAAAACTGTTGTCAATCCCAACAACAACAATAACAACAACAGCACGGCAAACAGTAACAACACAAGTGTGTCGCCAACAAGAAGTAAGAGCTAATACCTTTTTTATATATATATTTGATATGTAACTCAATATTTGTCCACTTATAGAATCGCCAGGCGGCAAATTGCCAACTGTTGCTTCCCAACTGAAGGATACAGAAAATGAGCGACCTAAATCTAAACCAGGTACGCCCACTCCACCTGGCGCTTCAGCACAGTCAGCAATATCGGGTGTTGTCAAAAATAACAATCGCATTGCTACACGTGTCGATCCAAAGACCGAGCAACGCACTGAGGAGGCCGTGGACAGTATTGTGGCGAAACGTTTTAATCCTCGCCGGAAAACGCATGAGTATTTGGTCAAATGGATCGATCGATCGCACAATGAAAACACTTGGGAGGTGATGGCCAATCTGGAGCGTGTACCCTACTTTTTGCAAATGTTTGAAAAGCAGTTGGCGCGGCAGAAGCTCAAGCGTGAAAAGAGTCTAGATGCTCTAAAGCGTTTGCAGGAAAAACCGCAGCAAGACAAACAGCAGTCTCAGTCTGGCGGCAAAATTGATGCGGCTCCGCACAGTCCACAATCCTCAGCAATATCACCCAATTCGGGCACTGGGGCATCACGACCCTCTCGTACTTCCAAGACCAAAGCTATGGATCAGTTTAAGCAGTGGGTAAATGAAGGTGGCACTGGCGAGGGCTCCACGTCGCCCTCATCGGCCAATGAGGATGAGTCGGCAACGGAACAGGAATGGTCGACAGCTGGCACAACTGGAACAGGTATTAAACGGAAATTAAATCATACGGATTCCAGTGCCGAGGCTTCTGGCCTAAATGCCTCAAACGACTCAATGGAACTGGAAGATCTTGAAGAAGATTTAATACCGTCGCACACAGTGAAGCGTTTAAAAAACGGCGGCAGCTCCGTGCAGCTGAATAAGCCCAAAATGCAATCGTCAATGCCAGCAACGCCTGCTCGCATCAATGGGAACTCCTCATCCAGTTCGATGCTTGGCGATAAGGAACACAAAATGGGTGAAGTCATCTACACGGAGGATAGCACAAGCACGGGCATGTTCCGAAAGCCCGAAATGCCCAATACAATACAAACAGTAAGTAAATTCTAATGATATACATATATATAATCAAACTGAGCACATATCTATATTTTCCTGTTTAGAAACGCAATAAGCTCGAGTGTCCTGTGCGTTATTTAACCCGTTCTGAAATGGTCAGCAACAACAGCGGAATCTTTCGCGTAGAACAAGCTGAAAGTGGCCCACTTTCACCAGTTTCAAAGGCAGCAACGTCCTCTGCAGGTGGGCCTGGCAAGCGCATGGCTGTCGGTCGATCGTCTGGGAACAACTCACCGGTTACCGTTGCACAGCGCACGCATGTGTTGCGCACACCTGGACAGGTACCTCAAATGCAACGACGGCCTGTGGGTAGCAGCAGCACGCCCAATACGCTGCGACAGACGCCAATGGCGCCCAGAGCTGGAGCTGGAGGGCGCATGCTGGTCACGCGCGCCAACACGCCACAGCAGCGACAAGTAGCTGGATCCAAAGCTGTGACGCCAGAGCAAAAGATATTGCAATTATCCAAGTCCGGGGATCTCAAGGTGACGCGGAAAGTTATGACTCGCGAGGATCTGCAGGCCCAGCGTGTGGCGCAGGTGCGCCAACAACGGCAGCAACAAGCTCAAGCCTTGCAACAGCAACAACAGCAGCAGCAGGTCCAGATCCAGAAGATTCAACAGTTGACACCGCTGAGACAACGGGCGGCAAATGCAGCACTCGCCAAGGCACAGCCCATGCAGATCGAGATGGAGGTGGAGCAAGAGGAGCTGCAACAGCATCAGGCACAGCTGTGCCCCATCACTGGCAAACTGATTGGACAGGAGGAGACACAGCTGCAGATGGAACAAGAGCAGCAACAGGAACAGCAGCGCGAACAGCTAGAGGCTGCTGCTCAAGCGCTGCTCGGCGGTGATCAGCAGGTGCTCACCAACGAGGATGGCTCCGCGTTGCTGGTGCGTGGCGAAGATGGCACCGTTTATCAAGTGGCCGGCAAGAATGCCGAAGGCCAGACAATACTCGTTACCCAGGGACCCGATGGCGAACAACAGTTTGCTTATGTGGCTGCCGCCGAGGGTGAGGATCAGGATGTCCTTACTCTAGATAATGCTGTGGCAGAAGCCGTGGCCGCTGTTAGCCAACAGGGCGATGGCACCACAGACGGTGAGCATATACTTGTGAGCATGACTGAGGAGGAACTGGCCCAGCACCAGGCTGCGGTGCTGCAACAACAGCAACAGGAAGCGGCACCAGCGGGCAGCACACCACACACGGCGCAAATTCACATCACGACATCGGACAGCGATGGCACTGAGGCACAAATACCTGCCGAAGTAGTGCAAGCGGATTTACCTTCGCCAGGTAAACAATTGCAATTAATTTAAGTTGAAATTGCCCCCCTTAAACTTTATTGAATTTTCCAGGTGGAACTCGCCGCGTAGTTTTGTTGCTGCAGGATGGCACCTTTATGATGACTGAGATGCAAGAGGATCAGTTCAAGACGCTAAATATCCCGACGTAAATAATTCAAAGCAAAAGATATATATATATATAGCATGTATGTAGATCGTAAGCATTATAATGATATATATATATATATATATATATATATATATATTTATATATATATATATATAAAGCACGGGCAGTTGTAAGGATAAATTGACACACACAAGAGAGAGAAGCAGCAGCAGCATCCTGTAGCTGTAGCCGTAGCTGTTCCCATTTTGCCAACCATATCGCACCCGCATTGAGCATACGCATTCCCCAAGTATATTTTTTCAAACAATTCAATTCGATCTATTTAAATTTTTTTAACTTGATGCAAAAAAGCCCACTTTGCAATAAGTGGAAAGTTCTTCAGTTGTTAATGGGGCTGATCTGTTTTATATATACATATATGAATATATAAAAACTAAGCAGTTTTTAAGATTGTGTAATTATTTGAACTAATGGAGGAGGAGTTAAGACGAGCCGAGTCGATTCCAAGCGTAATCTTCAATCATGAACAGCGGCAACAAAAATATGCATTAGAGAACGTAACTACAAATTAACTTGTTCTTGTACTTGTATTAACTAAAGCAGCAAATTATTAACAAACAAAAATAAGCAAACAAAAAACTATCTAATTTAAAGTAACTTAAAGTAATTCGTAATGCAATTCTCTAATATAGGCAACAACTGAATGCAGCTGTTGCATTTTGATGAACAGTTAAATATACTATTTAGATAACTCACAGCAAAAACACTGCAAATTTGCAAAACACACACACGCACACACCTTACACACACATACACATACACACTCAGCAAACAATTTAGATTTAGAACATTTAATTGTAATATTATAATTAATATTGTACATTATTTAAGTAATTTTAAAAATCGAATGAACTAAAGCAAACAACAATAAGCTAATTTCGTTATTTAAAAAAACAAAAAGAGAAAAACACTTAACAAAATGCATAGTTGTAAAATATAAACAAAAATATATATAAACTGCAATTTAAATTAAAATAATAAAAAACAGAAGAACTTTTGTCGATTTCAAATGAAATTTTGGAAAAAAAAACTATAAATTGATAAGAATTTTCTGGGTTAATAAATTCTATATAGATAAGTTAACCAAAAATATATAGAAATTTCAAATTAAATCTTTTTGCGAGCAAACTCATTCTGAATGAAGAAACGACTTAATAAAATATAGTTCCAATATTAAGATATTTAATATAAACTTCTGTTTAACAGCTTTCATTATAAGTTTATATCATAATTAATACATAATTCTAGCCTAAGTCGCAGCCTTCTGAAACTTGGCTATAAAGAATCCCACAGTATCCAAGCTTTGACTTGGTCCAAAGCGCTGCAGTAGCTCGCACTGTGCTGCATCCAAACCAGGCAATGTCAGACCAGCTCCACCCAGTTTGGGTGTTGCGTCCACCAGCTGCAGCTGGGTATATTTACGCAAAGCCCAGGCCACGATCTGCTCACATTCCGCCTCGGTGACGGTGCAGGTGCTGTAGACCAGAATACCGCCAGGACGCAGCAAATGCACAGCCTGAGCTAACAGATTCCGCTGTATATGAGGATAGGATTCCAGCATCTTGGGTTGCTTAATGTTGCAGAAGAGCTGTGGACGATTGCCCAATCCGCTGCAAGGCGCATCCAGCAATATGCGATCGAAACTATCGGTGGCAAAGGGCGGGTTAAATGAATCTATATCCCTGCTCTCATCCCAGGCCGTTGTGGCATCAAATTGATGCGCCGTAATGCAGCTGTAATTGCTCAGCTTCCCTTTCATGGATTGGACTCGACTCGCAGAGTTGTCTAGGGCAATGATGGTGCCTCGATCGCCCATCAGTTCGGCTATGTGAGTTGTCTTGTTGCCTGGCGCCGCGCACATGTCCAACACGCGTTCACCAGGTTGTGGATCTAGAACGTGCACACACACCATCGAGGGCAAGTTCTGGAGCAGAGCATCTGCATCGCTGAGATCCCCCAAGGTGGGAACTCCACTCAGATTCGTTTGCATGCGCACGGCTATGCCGGAAGCTGGCTGTTCCTTGTTGTTGTATAGCTGATGGCGTTGCATGAGCACCTGACCCACACCTATGAAGATCTTCTCGTCACAGTCGTAGCGCGTCGCCGTGCCCCGCTTACATTTGCCTGGCAAATCGGCAAACACGTTGACAACTTCTTGGAGCTGCGTGCCGGATTCCATTGCCAAGACACCCGGCGCATAAATGTGAGCGCCACGCAATACAGCAGCGCCGCAACTGGTGTCCACAATAAGCTCCTTACGGCTGTCATCATATTTATTATCAGTCGTGTCTAGAGGGGAAATGCAAAGCATTTCAGGTAAATCCTTTAACCCATAAACTCGAGGCGCTTGCGGGCCGTAAAGCGCGCTTAAATTGGCTTCCAGTTTCAGTTTGTAGTCCGCCACATTAGTGCGTAGTGTGTTTATACGATATGTCGTAATGCGTGGCGTCTTGCAAAGCCATGGTAATAATTTTTGTAATTCGCCAGACTGCGTAAAAATGGATTAAAATCCATAAACAAACCAAAATCAAAAGTTAAAATATCAGTGTTGCATAATTGGTTAACAACACACTTATCGATATATCGTTGTTGTCTGTCTGCCTCTTATAGACATATTGACAACTGGTCTCGTTTGACTGTCTTTTCTTATAAAACAATCTTATTATTGACTCACATTTACTTTAAGTATTTCATTTTCCAGCAGCAATCCTTTGCCATAAAATGGAGTTTTGGGATAAAACATATTATAAATCGATTGAAATATTTAGCATGTCACGCTCGTTATCATCTCTAAATTCAACACACCGGCCTCGCTTGTGGACAAGACGTGGCAGCATATGCGTGCCGAATAAAATACCCACCATAGTATAGTATAGTGCTGCTGCTCTAGCATACGTGCACGCTAAGCATTGCGTTCATTTTCAGCGTTGGTGAATTTGCAGTTTTTTCAAAGGCAAGTGTATTCTCGGTCAAGTTTTATTTCGCTCTGTGATTTTTAGACATTTCCAAGCAGTAATTTCTAAAATTTCTGCTCAAATTGGTGTGCGTTTGATTCAATTATTTGGTGCGTATTGATTTCAAATCAAGTTTTAGGTGCAGCGGCTATAAAACGTCGCATTTTAGTTAAAAGCTGGTAGCATTTTTATCTTTTGGTATTGAAAGTGCTGCCGCAGCAATGTGGGTGATGTTGGTGTATTGGTGTAGAAATTTTAACACACGCACACATGCATCTGACGTGAGCAACTGGCGATGGGAGTGGTATTGCAATCGAATGCTCGAAATTTGAATTATCGTACGCGATAAAAGAAATTAAAGCCGCATTCAACAACTTTTTGAATTAATTGCATATTTTTTTAAATGTATATTGCATTGTGGCAGTAATTATACATTATATAATACGCTTATTGTTTAATTTTGAGTAGTGAGAACAATCGGTTGTCACGCACGGTGTGTATCGAAGAGCGGTATCGCAACCAACTCTGTGCCATCGCCAACTTGTACATTCTTCTTTGCTGTCGGTTTGGAGGCAGAAAAATTGGTCAAAGGGAAATTTACAAAAAAAAACTATAAAGAAAACGGTAAATAATGAGTGCAAAGTGCAAATAATGAAAGCCTAATGCGAAAGCAATGTTCAAAGTGCAAATCAATCAAGTATTTCGATTAAAAATAAATAAAACAAGACAGCCGCCGCACGACGAAAGAAAATGAAAAAAAAAGCATACGTCGCCGTCATCATTTCTTAGTACTCACACAAAGACAGCCATTCACACACACACTCACACACATATATATATATACACTTAAAAAAATTGCATAGGGCTGTCTAATGTGTGCGTGTATTAATTTACTACGCAAACAATGGAAAATAAACAATTCGTTGAGTTTTCAAATACCTTTATGTGATTTTCGTCTGCTAAACTCGAGAATTAAACAACGAGAACTTAACACGCACACGAATCTTTTAGGGCAACCCTAAACTCTCATCATGTGCGTGCATATGTATGTGTTTATGTACTGTGTGTGTGTGTGTGCGTTGCAGGGTGTTGCTGCTGCTGCTGCGGCGGCATATAAAAAGTTGCTACGTGTAGTTTTCACATATTTTCTTACACATATTTTTTGCGACATTCAGTTCTGATTTTTCTGCATTTAGACAGGTTTTTAGTTTATTATTTGCGCTTTTCTTTTTTTAATCTACCACTCAAGTCGCCCCTGTGTTGTTGTTGTCTATACGAAATCAATTAAAATTTCAATTGAAATGCATATTGAAGTAGATTGTTGTGTGTGCGTGCGTGTGAGCATGCCGTTGTACGTATGTATGTGTCTGTACTTTACACACACATATATACGCATTAACAATAGTTAAAACCGCCGCTGCTGAGTCACCACAGATTTCGAGTCATCGAGTGGAGTCGTTTAGCATTTGCACTGATAAATCTAACGAATTTCCCAGCTCAGAGCATTTACCGCCACACGTTTTTCCTTAAAAAATCAATATCTTATCAGTTACTGCGGCGTCAGCGGCAGCGTCGACTGAACTCAACAGAGGCCAATCAATGTCTTCCTTTTATATTCTGACAGCGGCTGCTTTTCTTTGTTTCTATTTTGAATGCGACAGCTTGAACTTGGCGATTGTGAATGAATTTTGTTTGTTTTTTTTTTTGGCAAAAGCTTTTTATTAGCAATTTCTACACTTTCTCGCTGAGCCGACTAGCTCTTTCGACTACAGCAGTTTCGTTAGCTTAATTTTTACCATTTTTATTGTTAGATTTCATAATTTGATTTCGTTTTCCGGTTTACTGATTCACTCAAACACACACGTCAGCTTAACAATGCGATTCGTAATAATAAAAAACAGTTTGCAATTAAGCGGCAAAACCTGAACAACATTTGACTCAAGCTTTAGTAGTCATTAGTAAACATTTGGAATTCAACTCAGTTTGGCAGCTGGCCGTAGTTAATCGAGTAAACTAACTTTTCACTTCATTGCAGTTTCTTCTACAAGTTGCACGTCGCACCGCAAATCCACCAAGGAGTTGCATAAAACAGCTGTTTAGCAACTCGGATTTGAACTTGTTTTATAAAAGTTAACCCCGAAGAGGAAGAAGAAGAAGCAACAACAGTCAGTCGTGCTGTGTAGTGTAATTAATTAATATATAATAAAAGCAACCCATCCACACATTGAAGGACAGCAGAGGATAAACCAGGCAGCATCAACATGGGAAATGTATTCGCGAATCTATTCAAAGGCCTCTTCGGCAAAAAGGAAATGAGAATATTGATGGTCGGTTTGGATGCCGCTGGTAAAACCACAATTCTGTACAAACTCAAATTAGGCGAAATTGTTACAACGATACCTACTATTGGTAAGTTATATACTAGCTATAAATAAGTATATTTATTAAATATTTATCTATTCCTTTTGCAGGTTTCAATGTGGAGACTGTAGAATACAAGAATATTAGCTTTACAGTGTGGGATGTGGGCGGCCAAGACAAAATTCGTCCATTATGGAGGCATTACTTCCAGAATACACAAGTACGTCCTTTGCCAATTGTTCGAATCAATCAATCAAGCAATTTAATCTTAACTAGATGATGTTAACAACTTGTAATGATTATCTTATGATTATTCAAAGTTAATTTTTGTTTCAAGACGGGACTGATATCTTCCCATTGTATTAATTCCATTCCTTATCTTTGTTGTACCCGTTTAACATTCTTCTTTTGAAATACTTTATATACACAGGGTCTTATCTTCGTCGTTGATAGCAACGATAGAGAGCGTATCGGCGAGGCGAGAGAGGAACTTATGCGTATGCTGGCCGAGGACGAGCTCAGAGATGCAGTCTTACTAATATTCGCCAACAAACAGGTAATTAATTAGTCAGTAATTAATTAGCGGTTAGTCTAGTTTCAAACATTTCTTATGACGTCAGCTCTTTGTGAAATAACATATTGCGACTAAAGCACGTGTTAAACAAATGTTGATTTGCGTTGATAAGAGAGTGAGATAACAGGGTCTGGAGAGTGCACTCCCGCTAATTAAAAGAGAAATCTATTTAATTTTCTATATATAAATCTATATCAATGCTAAATGCGCTTTCTTTCTTCTAGGATCTGCCAAATGCAATGAATGCGGCTGAAATCACTGATAAGCTGGGCTTGCATTCACTCAGAAACCGCAATTGGTATATACAGGCGACGTGTGCAACCAGCGGCGATGGTCTCTATGAGGGACTCGACTGGTTGTCTAACCAGCTAAAGAATGCTAATCGCTAAATAAACTACAATAATAGCAGCAGCAACAACAACAGCAAAAACAACAACCACAACAAAAATAATTATACACTAAACAAAAGCAAAGCAGCGAAATCTTCAAACAACAAGAAAAGCCACAACAACAACCACGACTAGAGACAACGGCAACTTGCATGTGGGAAGAAGACGATGAAGAAGAGCGAAGTTCGGGTTCTGCGCATTTCCATATTTTCCAACCAACATAAAAAGATTAAGAATAAACACGCAACGCCGATGCGCGCATAATTCAAACTTGTTTAAGAATCGCAAACAACAACAACCACACACCAACACACACACAACATAAAAAAACAACAAAACTTTTCAAAGCAGCATCAGCATATTAAAAAACGCTATGATTTAATTTAAAATTATATATATAATTATTGGATGTTCAAATGCAAAAATGAGTAAAAAGAGAACCCAACCACAACAACTAAAACAAGCAAAAGTATATGGTATAAAATTGTCTTTTTTAAGTTATTTTTGCCCTACCCCCCTCATCAATATATATTTCTTTTTAATTTTATAAATATAAAAGTAATAATAATGAGAAAAACAAAACTGTAATTGTAATTGCTCTTTAAAAAAAAATACAAGAAAAAACAAATTTATTTTCTTTTGTTTGTGTCGCGTCGCTTGGCAGCAAAACAAGTTACAACAAAAACATATAAACTATATTTAAAATGAAAAATAAAACAAACGGCAAGTACTATTTATAAAGGTAATTCTAAATAAAATTGAAAATAAACAAAAAATTGCTGAACCATTTTTGATACACATGGAAATTAATATTTAAATTTTGTCCTTAATCTATGCGAATGTTATCGATAATTTATAAGCAAAACTTGTTCAATTGCCGATAAGTTTTAGTCAACACTGTTCTCCGGCACGTGCAGGGTTGCTTTTGTCGATAACTAAAACATATTCTTTGCTGCCTGTGCCAATTTATAAGTAATTTTTCAATTAAATTAACAGAAAACTAGACAAAATCTCTATTAAAATGTCGGCCAAGCAAAACTCTAAGAAATCCAAGTGGGCGCTGGACTTCAATGTTAGGTAAATATAGCAAATGTTATTAATAACACGTCAGGCTAATTTTTCTCTCTCCTGTGATGCAGCAAAAATGCGGATATGCCTTCGCCGCCTGGTTACAATCCCACGGCTCTAGTAAATCAGACAGAAGTTGTGCGTGATCAACGGTTGGTTATTAAAAAATCATGGGATTTGGCACTGGGACCACTGAAACAGGTAAGGAAATTCACTTATTGACGACAGTCTGGGTTAACCTTTGGAATTTTTGTACTCTCTACTAGATACCCATGAATCTGTTCATTATGTACATGTCCGGCAACTCAATATCCATTTTCCCGATCATGATGGTGGGCATGATGTTAATACGTCCGATCAAGGCAATGTTTACCACACAAGTGACTTCCAAAATGGCCGAGGGTGCTCAAGGCACCGGTCAGCGCATCATTTATATACTGGGAAATCTGGCAAACGTAGCACTGGCTCTCTACAAGTGCCATAGCATGGGGCTGTTGCCCACCCACGCCTCCGACTGGCTGGCCTTCGTGCAGCCCCAGACGCGCTTAGAGTATTACGGCGGAGGCGTCTCCTTTATTTAGATTGTAACTTTAAACGTATCCTTTATTTGAGTCATAGATAAAAACTTGTTTAACACACAAAGAAACAAACAAAATCAAATATATATATGTATTGTCTTTCGTCTCGCATCGCCTCAATCATCCAAAATCTTTTTGGCCTCCTTTTTGATATCATGCGCTATCTGTTCGACTGGCGATCTGCGAATGAATAGAATAGAAAATCGGGGTAAATAATTTAATTTGAAAGCAGTCAATTTATTTATAACTTATATTCGACAATTAAATGGTCAATTTAGCTATTTCGGAAATTTGTATTTGCCAGAGCAGATCAAAGCTATATATTTTGATTGTTAATACAACTGCTTGGTTTAGATATAGAAGGCAACAGTTCCGCTATTTATATTACTTTTTGCCCTCAATGAGTTCGCGGATTTTTTGGTTTAATCTTTCAACCAGCTTGGGGGGGTCATCTACGCGAGGCACCTGCGAGAAAGTAGATTAGATTAGATCAAGTTCGGATTTGGATTGTTAAATCTTGCAACTTACTTCGTAATTCTGCGATACGTAGAGACCTGTGTAAACGCCGGCCCCGAAAGTTAGCTGCAATGAAAAGAATAATACAAATTAATTAAATTAAAATTAACCCCATGTTTTTCGGGCAGTTTCAAGCTGCTGACCAAGGTGACAAATAGACCCCATCCGCGCTTTGATGGACACGGAGGTATATTATCACATGTGGAGCATCCACATTCATGACGCTTAGCCCCCATTTGCCCTGCTAATCCCAGCTTATTATGACATGGTTGGCATCCTCTTGAAGATTGTTGGCACCCACTTGAAGATTGATTGCGGTTCGCCACTATTTGCTTGCCAATTCCGAGCAATTTCATTTTGCAAGCTTTGTAATTTTTAACGAAATTTCCAAATATTTACATAAAATTTATAATAAGTAGAAGTCTTACTTGTTCGACTATCTGACTACTATGATTCAATTCTATTGAAGCATAATAATAAGTAAAAGATACAAATGTATCTGGTCAATGGGCTGCAACGTATATTGAGATCCGTTTAGCTATCGACAAGTCTTCGAGTTGAAGAATCAAAATGACTGGAGTTGCCATACCCGTTTATTTTATGCGGACTCTAATCCTTAAGCCAGGATTCACCACAGCTGAGCCCGCGATGTATATCCCCATGATATGGCAAGGTATAATACTTGCAATTTATATAAATTTAGCAAATTCCTTTGTTGCTGGTTATTGACTGTATTCTTATGTCTTTGTCCCATGATTAACACTGACAACAACAACAGCAGCGGCGGCATTAAATCATCGCCATAAAAAGAACAGCGGCAAACAATAACAAAAAAGAACACTTTCCGACTTCTTGCAGTCGTGCAATCGCGAATTTCGTACACTTTCACTTGTATTTTGTATTTCGTGCGTTACTTACCACAAATTTCAACATTGTCCAATAATTAAAATCACCTTTTTCGCCCGCACGCGCCAGAGTGAAAACTAAAACAAACGCCTCGAATAAAATGTCCAATCTGTACGGTACAACCAACGCGTGAGAGCGAGCTGGTGTGTCTCTGTGTGTGTGTGGCCGTATAGATGTATGTGTCTGACTGAGAGTAAAGAGCGTGCCGATAAACAGCTGGCACACTACGTTTTCTCTGTGTCTGACGTTGGGTGTTGTTGCTACTTTTTTTTTCTTTTCTGTTATCTAATCACAGGCGTAAATAATAACTGCAGAATTTTGCAGGTCGATTAACTGTTTAACGTTGTTTGGCAGTATGCAAAAATGTTAGTTTTGTAGCGCTTGATTTTCTATTTAGCAAATTTAATTTTATTAATATTTTTATATATTGAAAAATGCAGAGAAGAGCTTTTGGCCAGCGCAACGAACGAGCAACGTGTTAAACACTAAATAGTAAAAGCAAAAATAGCCCAAAATAAAAAACTAGTTTTTTTGGGTTGTACCTTTGTGTTTTCGGTGCTTGTATGAGTGTTAATACAAGATATTTCTATGTAGTAATAATATTCAAAGTTGAGAGCGCGCACTCAAAATTCAAATGCGCGGGCTGCTGCCGCAACACTGCACCAATTGCGCTGTACAACACTTGTGCCTGGCTTATCTGTAAATGGAGGAATTTGTTTACACTTTACTACATTTATTAATTTAAAGAATATTTAAAAACAAATTGCACATTTAACAGGGCATTAATTACACGAATAATTTTCAATTAAAATCGTTGTTTTCTATTATAGCTTAAACTACGCCAAGTCTAGATCTAGGCCAACACTGCAGGTCTCGTCTTCAGGTAAATAAACGCGACTATCTGTTGGATATAGTATATTTTATTTTATTTATTATAGAACAACAGAAGAGCATCGTATTTACTCACCATCATGGCTATAATACCCAATGCCGGCAAAACAACAGTTCCAATTTTGCCTTGCATTTGTGCATTTTCCAATTTGCGCTCCTTTTTCTGCTTACGCGTCTCCTTTACCTTGCCCTTTAGTTGACGCATGTTCTAGAAGTATGCGTAAATCGGTAAATAATTCATGTTTTGACTGCTTCGATTAACTTTACCTTACCCTTCGCCTTGGTTAGACTGATGACGTGTAGTTTTTATGATAACTTAGAATATGCAAACAGAACGGTATTGGCGCACAGGTAGCTGCCGATAGGCTTTGTCAACAAGTTGTTTCTGGTTTGGATTTCTATACACATGTATCTTCGTCTTCGCTGCTCTCGTCGAAACGCGCTAAAGAAAGTTGTCGCGGTGGTTGTTGTTGTTATTGTGGTACAAACAGTGCCACAGCTGTGCTAAGAGTAATGAAGCTGAGAAGGTTGCAAGCTTTATTGGGTGGGAGAGATAAGCAGCAACTAAGACCGGTTCATTTTCAGCATATATATCAAATAAAAAATACAAATGCAGCTTTAGCAGCTTATATTGATATTTTATTTATGCATTTGAATCAAAATTTATTTGCATATATTGCCAAATCAAATCTTTAATGTGACGTCACAATATTTTAGCTCTTAGCTGAGCATGCAAGTAAACGAACGAGTAATTGAGCAGTGCTGCCACATCTTGAAAAAACCCCATTTAGTGCTGTAAAGCTGGGAAATAAAAAGCGCGCAGTTCAAATAATATAATTTACTTACAACTAAAGCAGTTAAGTAGTGTAATCAAATTAAAAGAAATTTTAATGCATTTGAGTTAGTATTATATTATTTATTATTTTTTATTTTATGTATATTTCAACTATTTTGTATTAAATATAATAATATTGATGTTGCAGGTTTTTGCTGGCATATTTCGTACAGCAAGTTTTTGTTATTTTTTAATTTAGCGCTGCCAACCCACACTTGCTTTTATTTCATTTTCTACTGCGCTGTCGTTGAAAATACAATTTCTCCAATACAATAACAAGCGCGCGCATGTACACACACACACACGCACTCACACCCATAGGCTGGTCTGATTTTAGTAACTGATACGGCGCAGTGTTGGGTAATATTAAAGTTGCTTTAAAGCACTCCGCCCACATGTTGATTTTGCCTTGGCTGTTATTCTTCTAGCCCATATATCTTTCTCTATTTTTTTTCTTCCATTTTTTAATTTGCGAGCATTTTGTTAAGCTTTGCTGGCTGGCTGGCTGGCACAGCTCCAAGAGTCAGCGAACCAGATATACTCGCCAACTAAAACTGTTGCACCTTCACCTTTAAATGCGATTTTGAAAATGTATGAGCAGTTCCAAATGGGCTTACAGTCGACTCGAGCGGGGCAGCTGAGCAGCTGGGCGTGGCGGCTGTCACTGCTTGGGTTTCCTCTATGCTAAGTTGCTGGCCACAATTTCGTATGGGGCCGCATCAATCTCTGGGGAGCGCAGCATCGACTGCATCGGCTGCTCCTTTCTTACGCTAATTGACAGCATTCTTCATGGAGTTGAAAATGAAGCAATAATAATGCAAAATGCCGCCTGAAAACCGTTGCAAATCATTCTGAGACGCACGCCCAAGTTTGTGCATCGGTAATGAAGCATTCGCCGGTGACCAGCGGCCAACATTTTGGCCAAAGCAAAGTTCGTCCATTACCATAAACGGCAACCCGATCAATTTGGACACGGATTATTGGCAACTATTTAGCCAGACAGACAGACAGGCAGGCAGAGAGGCAGGCCGGCCTGGCTTAGCTAGGCCAGCTAAAATGGCCCCTAGCTGCCTGCCACTTGTCCAAGTCGTCAGGCTGCCGTAAATTGAGCTTTGAGTTCGTCTCTGGGCCACCGCCCCGCCCCGCCCCGTCCTGCCCTGCCTCGGCGCGCCTGCTGGATTGGCCTCAATGTGTGTGCAGCATGTCGAAAATGCATGTTTCCTGATCGCAACTCTTCGCTCAATCTGTGGGTCCGCTTCTAGTTCGGACTCAACGTTAACATGATTTTCGACTTGTTCGTTAGACATTGCTAGTGATGGGCGCGTGACACGGCAATGCCAGACAGCACTTAAGAAATTAATACTAATAAATATGATAATGTAATTAAGCTGAAAATATACAGAAATAATTATGTTAAGCTGATTTTTTAATAATTTTGCAATCATAATAAAACAAATTAAATATGTTTTTAGTGCTGGAAAATATTCGGAAACATGTTCATTTTCGGCACCTGTAATCGAACTAATCGATAATAACATATGGCTCTCTTAAAATTTATCGTTTACTGCGCACCCATCTCTAGGTGCACTGCAGTTGCTCGGATAGTTCGCCAACTTTGTTGGCCGTTGATTGGTTGCTCATTGTCCAGCTGTCTGTCTGCGTGTCCGGCTGACTCCTTAACTGACTTAGCTAAACTCCTTATTTTGATTGCCAAGTCGTAAAATGATGGATTACCGAGTTGGGATTTATTTCTTGTTACGGTCATAATAGATTATCTTTGCTCACTCATTGTCAGAGCTGTTGCGCCTTGAGTCGCGTTTCGCATCTTCTTTCGACAAATGCTCGTTAGGCTCGCGTGGAATTGCCTACCGTTTTAAGGCAGCTTTCTGTCTGGTTGGGACTGGGCGAGGGCCGAGGAGGTGGTACTCAAATCTGCCTTGATGATATACCAGGCGGTTTCTGTTGCCGCTGCTGGTTAATCACTCAAGGCTAGGGAGCGAGATACTGCGGGAATATGATTAAAACTATTAGGAATAACGAGAAATGCAGTAAAATTAAACTCTTAACTAACCAAATGAATTATAAAAGTATAAGAAAAATGTTTATTATAATATGCAGTGTGTATGCACACACACACATACATGCATACATATATTTTGCCTAGTTAACGTAAGACGTTGATGAACACCGTAAAGTGCGCTGTGTATAAACACACACACACACACATACATATACAATTCCAGCTAACTTGCTGATTGATTACAGTGTTGTAAATAGCGATAAAAACTTGATTTGATCATTTTGAGAGAAAGTACGTAATTTATTTGGATAATAAGAGCTGCAGTTCTTAGATTGGATGTTGTTGATAATTTAGCATATTCCTAACCGTAGTAGGCGGCATAATATTGTGGTGCGGCCACATAGGCAGCAGCTGCGGGCGTCGCTTGAGGCGCAGCGGCTATGAACTTGGCATAGGCTGTTGGCTGCACAAAGCTGACGGCACCTGCAGGATAATATACGACGGATGGCGGCTGCACGGGCGCGACGGCCGCTGGAACGACAGCAGGTGAGGCGGCCGCTGCCTTGGGCACCTCCACTTCCTCGGCAGCATCATCAATATCCTCTTGGGCTTCGCTGTTTGCCACTAGGCGCGCGGGCTTGGCCTGCAGACGTGCTGGAGAAGCTGCCTCTGGCGCTGGTGACCTGTACAGCTGCTCAGGCTGCTGGGCGGCAAAGTTGATCTGAGAAGGAGCAGGCGCTTGGGCTGGCGATCTATACAGCTGCTGAGGCTGCTGTGGCTGCTGTGCTCCCAAGTTGATCTCAGAAGGAGCAGGCGCTTGGGCAGGTGCTGGTGATCTATAAAGCTGCTGCGGCGCCGCATAGGTGACCGCTGGCTGTGCGCCCTGCTGCAGATTCTGATTTCCCGGCTGATAATTGTAGCCGGCCTGCTGCTGCCGCTGCAGCTGCTGCTGTTGGTAGCGACGTCGCTGCTGCACATCCGCCTGAGCCAGGCTCAACAGGCAGGCGAGCGATACGATGACAACTGGGCTAAGTTTCATTGTTGTGACTGTGGCTGACCAACTGAGACTGAATTGCGTATTGTCATATGGTTTTTTATATGTTGCAGCGGCGGCTGCTTAAGATGCCGAGCGCGTGCTGTGGGAGCCGGCACACGACCTCCCAGGCCGCACAAAACAAAATTGACATTGACCCCAAAAACAAACCCCTCAAAGCTGAATTGTTGCATTCGCGCTTTGCAGTTGAGCGATGCTCGTGGTGGCTCATAACCCAAATCCAATAGCGAAAACGGGCGAAGCAAAGCCGCAATGATGGACTGGAGCATGACCTGTATAGGGCAGACTTTTAAATAGATGTGTATTGCTGAGTATTTTCTTTATAATTTCTATATATTTTGATCAATTATTAATCATTCGTCTTTCCAGATAGATGATCTGAAGAAGGTTTAGACCAGCAGAACAACATTAGAGCTGAACATCAGCAAAAGGAATCTGTCTTTAGGGAACATATTATATCAACTATCATATATAGCCCTAGTTGGTATATAAGGTATCTTTATCTTTTAACACATCTGCTAATATCTGCTTGATTTACAGGGTATCACGCTGCATGTATCACTGTCGCTCCAAGCGCTCGTCATCGCTGGTCGCAGCGTCTGTCTGGGCTGTCATCAATATGCAGCCGATGTTCTAAAATTTTATTGGGCTTTTTTGGCCCGTTGCCCACGTGTTGCTCGGTCAACAACAGCAGCCGTAGCAGCAGCAGCAGCAGCATTTGGTTTGTTTTGGTCAACCAATAGATTGGGAATGGGCATGTAGTTTAGTCACGTCCAATGTAACACTATAAATTAGCCCATCTGACATGGGGCGCATGTAGTGGATACGATTTGGAGCTGGGTTACACGGCCAGCGCGACGAATGCAGGTGACAAAACTGTGGAATGTAAAGCAAAACATATAAATTGGCCGTTTAACGAGCTGACTAGATATTTTGCATTTAAGCAAATGAGCGTAAAAGTAGTTGAAGGATAGAAATTAGGAAAGCCCTTAAAAGTATTAGAAAGTCTGTTTGATGAACTTATATATATAGCAATAAGTATATATTATGGTATGACCTCAGTTCCTTTCTGCATTCCTTTACAGTAGTTTTTTTAGTTTCACAAAACTTTAGCTTAAATATATATATATCTAATGAAAACAAATCGCTTGAAATCCAATTTAACGCATTTTGGCAACACCCTCTCCATAAATCTAAGTCGAATAATCAATTATTGTATATTTCATAGCACCTGCATAAATTTGCCATAAGTAATATTGGAACCGCCTTTGGGGACTGCCACGGACTGGCTGAGAAATGCGTGATAAATTCAATGGAAATGGCGGACAATTGCCATGGAGATGTGCAATATTTACAAGGATTTCAATAAAAAACGAAGCAACTAATTGTTGCAATTAATTTATTAAATTACATTCGACACTAGCCACCGCAGCCAGCTGAAGTCGATAGACGCTGCGATTGCCGCTGGCGCAACGGGAGGCGATGCGCTTGCACTGGGGCACAGTAGTCACTTGGACAAGTGAACAACTGGACAGCTGGACGAGTGGACTGCGGATGCTGTGGACAGTGGTTGCCTGACAGTTTATGGACCATAAAAGAAACTGCATATGCAGCACATTTAAGCTGCAATAACGCAGAGTCATGTGCTTCTAATGGCTCTGCTCAGGAGAAAACAGCTAACAAATTTTTGCACTAACTGTACTTTAATTTAATGCAAGCTCTGCTCTTGATGATGATCAGCTTGCAGAGGCTTATAGCCGTCTATGTAAATAGTTGTCATTAGTTTTTAGTAGTTGGAGTTACTGCTGGAAGTTTAAATTAGGATTTTAGAGTTGGTAAATGAATAACTAAAAATAATTTAAATCAAAATTTATAATACAATGTATTAAGAACTAGAACTTATAGATAAGCAGCGTAAATATGTATTATAAAAATTTCCAAAATTTATATTTCAATATATTTAGCACTAGATAATATAGATATGATAGAATATGTATTATAAAAAATATTAGAATGTATCTAAGACTCATCAAAAATTGTATTTAGCTTAAGCCTAAACCTAGCTTAGCCTAGTATTTAGCCGGACTTAGAGGAACTGTCAGTTAAATTAATTTCGGCTCATAACTTTTCCAGCTTTCCAGTTCCACAGAACTGAGCCAAATTGGTAGCCAAGTTTTAATTTAACAAATGCCAGAGAATGTGCAGAGCAGCAGAAGGAGAAAAGAAAAAGGAAAAGCGACTTCCATTTAAATGAAGAGAAAGATGGGGCGACTTCTGGGAAGTGCATGGAGCAGACGTCCATTAGAAATGGGCGAGACATTCGTATCTATTGCCAAGAACTGGGCGTCATATTTCAAAAGACGGCCAAAAGACAGCCGGCCAATGGCCACGCATGCGTATCGAGAGCTTCTCGGGAGTTTCCTAGTGGCCGCCAGGCCGACACGTATCGGGGTGGGCTCGCTGCGGGAATTATGTAGATTGCAGCCTGGACTCGAGTGTGGAGCATGGATCGTGGAGCGTGTTTGCGGCGCGTTTACAATTAATTTTCGACCAGCTCTGCTGGACTTGGTAGCTAAAACCAGACCGGATCGTTGGCATGGGCGAAAAAGAGTTTCTCTAATGCACGCCCGGTTTTTGCATGTATATGTATATACATAGATATATATATATATATATATATATATATATATATATATATATATGTATATATTATTTTTCTTGATTTTTGTTGTACTTTTTGATTTATTTTTGCTTTTAGTGTCTTTTATTTTATGATTTATACGAACTGCAGCAGCGTCTGCTCGGTCCGGTTCTGCGTATTTTCTTGACTTTGGCTTTGGCTTTGGCACTGGCGATTTTTCACCATTTTCATCGTAGATCAAAATTAAGTGATTTTAATGATGAAATTTATTGGCGCATTTATTTGTACATGATTTGGAGCAAGCCAAACTGACTAGCTGGCTGACTGGCTGACTGGCTGCCTGGCTAACTGGAACCCGCGGGGCGATCGGCCAATAAATATGTTCGACATGTGACAGATTTCGTTTGCAAAGATAAACGATCCCCGACTCCATGGGCCAGCCAGTTTATCAGGCTGCAGACTACAATGGGAGGTCTACCCAATGCATTTCCATGTTTTTTTTTTTTTTTAATTTAATTTTAAGTAGTTGAGCTCTATATAGAAATGCTTAATGGACTAATTGGCTGCTTGTTTATAGTTCTTTTATGAGCCTATACAGATTAATAAATTGTTTAAATTCTATTCTATTATTTTTTCAAATTTAATATTAATTACTAGAAATATTTTGAAAAGTTGGGAAATATGTTTTTCTTATTTTTAAATTTTAAAAAATATTATAAATATTGTTTATATAATTTTTGTAAATTTAAAAATAATAAATCAATCAAATAAAAAAAGAGTAAACAAATAATAAATATATATAATAATAATACTAAATACCAAAATTAAAATAAATATTTTTTAGTATTCTCAATTTTTTGAATAAAAGACACTTTTATTAAAAAGATAAAATAAAAGATACTTATATTAAAAAAAGATACTTTTATTTATTATTTTTGTATATTTTAAATATAAATTAATTTCAACATTTTATATATTTATCTATTTGTACATTTTTTAATTTTTATATTTTATATATAATAATAATTTACTTTTGAACATTTTATTTATTTTGTAATTTATTATTTTAATTATTTATATTTTTTAAAAGTTGGTTTGAAGTCTCTATTTTATTTACTTGAAAAATAATAAATATATAACATAGTTGTTGTATATAATATACATCCAACAAAATCTGTTTTAAGCTGAAGCCAATTTATTTTGTAGCTTTCAGCTCTTTGATCCCTCGAACTGCTCCTGTCGCAGCTCAGACCACACATTGTGAATGGCCGTAACCGCATTATGAATAATTGAACTGAGAACGTTTTTTAATTACTGTTTATATCACTTTTTTCGCTATAATATTTCGCTGCGCGGCTAGACGCGGTCTGTCACATTATAAAATAATTATGAATATTTCTTGCTATTTATTTATTCAGTCGGTTGTAATTGAATGCAGAGCAAAAATTACCGCTGGGCTGAATACATTTTTAATGTTTGTTTGCGCGTCGATTTTAACTCCATTTATTTGTAAAATGTATAATATATATATAATTAATTATAAAGGGACTGTGAGCGAAGCCAAGTTGATATTTGCAATTAAAATAAAATTTCGCAAAATTTGCATAAATTTATCAATAATAATTAATAGCATAATTGCATGCAAAGCTGCGAGCAAATACAGCGGCAAAATATTAATCAATTAATTGGCAAACGCCTAATTATATTAAAAATAGTTAAATGGGAAAAATTCTGGCTGGGAGTGACTGACTAGCAGATACCTAGTAGCGTGAGCAAAGCTGATGCAATTATTATATATATTTTTTTTATTGATGATATATATTACATTAAACAAATTTTGACTAACTAAAATTAGTTATGGACTAAGTGTAATTTATTGCAAATTTGATTATGAAGTCGAAACTATTTTAGAGTATTTCATTTCCTTTTATGGCTTGCCTCCGCCTAGACTTCTACATAGGTGCCTTGCCTATAAGTCCCAGCCTAAAGCATGATTTGCAATAGATATCATTTGATAATAAAAAAAACTTTAACTGATAAAAAAGTTGTATTTATAATGAGTTGTTTTTGCTTAGTCTGGGCGCATTCCACGCGTCATCATTTGGCCCAACAATTAATAATGAAATTGTTATTAAATGACTCTTTTTATGCAAAATACTTGGCCAAGTAATTAGTGCTGGCAAACAAGTTGGGAATGGTGGTAGGAGCAGAATTGTTAATAATTTCGAATCATTGCAGCAGAGTCTAGCCTCAGTTTTCTTATCACTCGATTGGCATTTCTTTGGGGTCAGGGACTCAGTCAGCCAGCCAGAATCAATGCTCCAATTCACCTATGAATGCCTCACGATTGTTCATAAGCATATGCCATATGTATATTTATATATATATATATATATATATATATATTTCTTTGTGCACATACATATATGTATGTCAATGGCTGTGTCACTCTTTGGCTTTGCCATTCAGAGTGGGGTAACCTGTCAGGATGTCTTCGCTTTAACCTGCTGCTCAGCTAATCAAATCAAATTTGTAATGAGAGTGCTGCGGCAGCTGGTTTATGTTGCCAGCCAGAAAATCCACTTGCTAATTAAATGAAATTTAGTGAGAACGAATAATATATACACTATGAACAATTGATTTCATTTAATATATTTTTAAAATTTTATTTAACATGTTAAGCAGTTTTTCTTAAAATTTGTTGATATTACATGCAAAATTCTATGGCATATTTATTATAATACAATTTTTATTATACTACAATAATAAATATGCCATAGAATTTTTTACACATATATATTAATATATTCATTATTTATTTTTAAAATTTTATTTATTTGTTTTTCAATTTTAAAGCTTCAATTAAATTATTTTTATACAATTTTATACATTTTGCTGCTAAATAAATATTTCCTTTCATATAAAAAGAAGAAAATATATTTAAAAATATTTTATTTGACCATATAAATATTTAAAGCACTTAAATATTTAAAATAATATTTTTTATATATTTTTAAAGCTCTTCAACGTATATTAACTTAAGTATTTCTATACAAATAAAAACAATTTTTTGTATACAGAAATTCCTTATACAAATTATATTCAAATTAGAATTCTGAAGAGCCTTTAAAGTTCTGTTTCGTTATATTTATATTTTATATTATATTTTATTACATTTTCCATGGAGCCTCGGCAAAGGGTATTTAGCTTCAAAAATACTTGGGTGCTTCAGGCCGAAACCGCATTTGCCTTTTATTTGCTTAAATGAGTTTCGCTTTTGAGCTTGTGGTTTACACAAGGAGATAGCGGAGATACTTCCAATTTCTGGCGCGTCATGTGAATTACGAGTTGGCATTTAACTAACCTTGAAACAATTTTTCAATTCAATTTAATTTCGCATCTTTTTTTCGTATAATTTTTTATTAGCCTCGACTCCACACACACACACACACACACACACAGAGAGACATTTGGAATGGAGTTTATTTGGTCGAAAGTCGGCGTCGATGTGTGGAGTTTGTTGAAATTTGATACCTGGCGGAACAAGAGCTGCGGCTGGCAGGCAGGCAGGCAGGCGGGCAACCTGTTGCCTGATTTGTTGCATGTTGCTTGCTGGCAATCAACAGCTAACAACTACAGCAACAACAACAAGCAGCTGCAACAACTTGTTGTTTGTCGCCAAATGCTGTTGTTTGTTGCCCACGTGGTGTCATGAACCCGCCAATCCAATTCGGTGAAAACTCAACGAGCCATTTTATAAAGTTCGGGTGAAATTTTCGAGTGGAAAGTCGTGGCACGATTTTCTCACGACTCTGCAAATTGCTGAGAATCACACAGCATTTAGGAATGGCTTTGTTGTTGTCGTCGTTTTTACTTTGTTTATTGATAAATAAGGTTATATACAAATAATTGAAATTCTTCAATCGAGAGTTTTTCGTTGCCAGCCAGCCAGACTCTAGCCTGGGCCTAGCCTAGCCTTGAGCCTGCATTCACAGTCAAGCATGGCCTTTGCTTAGCTTTTTTAAGATTGAATAAACTTTGAATGAATTTTTTATAGACTTGAAGACTTAAATGTATTTAAGATCTATATAATGGCCTATATATAAAGCTAAAAATTTAATACATAAATAAAATATAAAAAATTTCCATATTTTAAAATTATTTCCAGTGTTTTATTATTTTTAATATATTTAAAAAATATTTTTGTATATATTTATATATCTTTGTAGATATGCCGATTTACTATAAACATTAAATACGTTACTCTGAAAGTGTTGAGAGCTAAAAAAAATACCTACACATTTAATGAATTCCAGACTATAATATGAATATTAAAATAGCTTAAAAATATTTATAAAATATTTTGAAAATATTAAAAAATATTTAATATACTAAAAAATATTTTAAAAAATTTAAAAGTACTTTTTAAATACTTTTTTAATGTATAAAACATATTTAAATATTTAAAAATACTTTTTAAATATATTAAAAATATTTTAATAAAAAATAAAGCACAGGAAATAATAAATTTAAAAATTTCTAATTGAGTATAGCAAAAAATAAAATTATTTCCTGTGCTCTATTATTGTTTAAAATATTTTTTTATATAATATATTTGTTAAATATTTTAAAAATATTTCTTAAATATTTAAAAACTTGTTTATTTATTATTTTTTTCAGTGTGCAATATATTTACAAAGAATATGTATATAATTAGCTATTAATGCCGTAATTTTTGACAGTACGGATTGCGCCTGGGGCCGTGGCTGCGGCGTGCTGCAGCGTGTTTCAAGTGGAGAGCCACTTGATGGGCGCTGTCGATGGGGCGACAAAAGGCGAGTGGCAAGTGGCAAGTGGTGCAGCGCAGGTGGTGCAGAACAGAGGCCGAAGGCCCAACACCAAATACAAAACTCGAATGTGGCTTTTAATTAAGAAAAGTGCAACAGAACGCCGTAGCTGACGACGATGACGAAATGCAGTAAACCGGAAACAAGAAAAATGTCAGCAGGAACCCGATGCACGAGGCACGAGACTCAATGGTTGGCTGCCTGGTCTCAGGTCTCAGGTCTCAGGTCTGGTTTTGGTTTTAAATAACAAAGCTGGCAGCGAATGACAAACCAAAAAGCCGACGCCCTTGAGTTAACACGAGGGACACGTGTCATGGCAAATGGGCCTGCCAAGTGGCTAATTAGGGTTTGAAAGGGGGTTCAGCGGGATTAGACCGCACAGAAGCAGCTATAAAGTATATGTATATACATATAGAAACATCAGGTGCAAGTAAATCAAAACTGACAGCTCAAAGGAGATGAGAATGTGAGTCTGCCTCAGTAGATCCCCCCTTAATCCACAACTATTGATATCAATTATGTAAAACAGAATTCCAGACAATTTCACAATTATCGCATGTTTTGTATTCTTTGAAATTTGCAAATTCCAGCAAGTTGTTAAGGCAGCCCTCTCGAGAAATTGTTTATACTCACGCAACTGCATCGAGCCCCTCTCGTTACGGCTGGCTAATTGAAAAACTGCGTGCTTTGGGCCCCCACCAGATCCCAGACTGAACCTGTCCATGTGTGCGTGTATGTGTGTGTGTATGTGTGTGGTCTTATCACTGACAGTTGTCAGTGGCTATAACTGACACCTAACACCAGGCCATTTATGTTGCGGCTAAGAGCACTGCCAAATCCCCAATCTCCAGGCCCCAACTTATCGTGCCTCGCGTCACTCTGCTGATGCAACAGCGCGAAATGCGCCTTGACAACATTTGTCAGCGATTTCCCAGCGCTGCCGCTCGAAAGCCTGATTGGCGGCTGATTCAAGATTATAGCATGGCTCAAACTAAACTCTGATAAGCATCGCTCACACTTTGATTAGTCGTCATTGAGTCAGTGTCTGGGGGTAGAACCCAAGTGTGATCAAGGCTGTTTGAGAAGGCATTAGCCAGGTAACTGTCGGACGGCTTTGAGTGAATGTGGCAGGAGCTGGCATAGAAGTCTATTGGAGATGGAGATCTCCTAGACAATCAGAAGTTGATTGAGCTATAGATCAAAGTTCAGCTTAATGGCCGAGTCACAGACCTGAGCCAAATGCAGCGAGGCCTTAACCTTTTGTTTAGCTCCTGTTGAGCTTATGACAGAAATGAGTTGCGTTGAGTTGAGCTGAAGCTGTGTCCTTACAAACCAGAGTGTCAGGTAAGCAAGGAAGAAACGCAGGAAGAAGGAAACAAAGCAAGGAAGGCTGGCAGGATGGCGGGAAGGAAGGCTGTAAGGCAGAAAGTAAGGAATGAATGAATGAATAAATGAATGAATGAATGAATGAATGAATACATAAATGAATGAATGAATAAATGAATGAATATATGAATGAATGAATGAATGAATACATGAATGATTGAATAAATGAATGAATGAATAAATGAATGAATAAATGAATGAATGATTGAATGAATGAATGAATGAAGGAAGGAAGGAAGGAAGGAAATAAGGAAGAACGGGAGGAAGGAAGGATATAAGTCAAGAGATAGACAAAACTCTAAGAAAGGAAGGAAGACAGGATAGAAGGAAAGAAAACAGGAAGGAAGAAAGGATGGAAGAAAGACAGGAAAAAATAAGACAGGAAGGAAAGAACAAATGAAGGAAGTATAAGGAAAACAGGAACAAGGGAAAGTAGCCAGGAAAGGGAGTCAGGAAGGACTGAAGGAAGAAAGTAAAAAAGTCAGGAGATAAGCAAGATTGTAGGAAAGGAAGGAAGGCAGAATAGAAGGAAAGAAAGAAGAAGAAGGAAGGAAGGATTCAAGGAAGTAGGGAAGGGAGGCAAGCAGAAAGGAAGATAGGCCATTCTGATTTCCTTCCTTCCTGACTTTCTTGAGTCCTTTCTTCTCTCCTGTCTTACTGTCTTCCAGCCGTCATTTCTTTCTCCTTTCTTAAGTTAGCAATGAAAGAAGAAAGACGGAATATCTTGATTTGATTCTTTATTTGAGCTTAATAAATATACAAATTATATCCGAAGATCTTCATTTCGAAATCTCAAATTCGTCTTTAAATATTTCAGAGAGCATAATGTTTTATGTATGTAGAATATAAAATATATATAAAACCCTAAGATGACTTGAGCTGCATGCTTAAAATATATTCTCTATAAATATATATATATATATATCATATATACACATATCATCTTTAAGGCAACTTCACTCTGAAGTTCCCATTGCGACAGTAAATACTGCGTAAGTGGGTTTTGTGGTGGAAATAGAACCCATTAAATATGCGTATAATCACAATTGGGTGCGCCCATAATCAGCCAGCGATTGTCTAAAGGAGATAGGCTAAGACTGCTCAGGTGAGGGCAGGTGATCGACAGCGGAGTTGCTCTGTTCGAGCTGCGTCATTGATGGACTACAATTGCTTTGCTCGTCACGTACAGCCGGACGAGCACTCGCACTCGCACATAGATGGAACAAAAGGCCGACTGGACTAGCGCGCAGAGGCTAGAGCCGCGCCTGGAGATGACGATCGACAATTGAGCGCTAATTAACGCCTCATGGCTGGCAGTTGCTGGACGCAGCTACCAGCTCTCCACGTGTGTCAAAGGCATTCCTGGCAGGCGTGAATTGAATTCCCCCCGCTGCAGTGCTGGTAACTACTTCATTTGGCTTTGCGAATTTGATTTATAGCTCGCAGCAATGAATTGCAGGAATGTCGAGCTTGGTGCCGGGTGCCGAGTACCTGGTACCTGGTACTCGAGCGATTAAGTGCTTAGCTCATTAGCCACGACAATGCGTTGGTATTTGGGTTAGTCGCGGCTCCCCACCTGCATTCCAGCGCTACCTTATGGAGCTAACGGTAAAGATCTGTGCACTAAGCCAAGGCGGAAAATCTAAGACCAATTAGCAGAGGAGGAAAGAAAAAACTGTGAAAGCTGAAAAAAAAAACTGATTGATGAAGATTAAGTTGGAGGAATGCTTAGAGAGAGATGTGCTCAGGCATTGAGGTCTTCAGGAATTGTGGGGAATTGTGGAATTATGAATCAATTAAATTATTAATTATAGAGATTAGTTGAAGAGCTCTCAGACTTAAGAGATATTTGCTTTGGCAAATGGGGTCTTTTTATAATGTGGAAAATCAGATAATCTTGTAATGCCCAAAGTACATAAGATAATTGGCTTGAATAATGTTTAAAAAATAAATATAAAAACCTTAATAGAATAATAATATTTTTAAAATATCCTTAGTAGTTATAGAAAAGTATAAAAAATCAAAGAATTCTAAAAAGGCGTGCGCTGATGCGCTAAAAAAAACTATCAACATTTTTATTATAAATTTTTAAAAGCATTTCTGATAAAAATTCGAATAGAAATAAATATAAAAATATATTTTAAAATTAATTTTTATTAATTCTTTCAATTGCTTTTAAAACATATATTTTTTTATTTTTTAAAGTACAAATTGAATTGATTCTTATTTTTAAGCATAGTTTTTTTATATATATTTTTGTTTTTTATGTATATAATTTTTGTTCATATTTTAATTTTTATTTGTTAAGTATATAGTTTTTTTATATATTTTTTGATATATAATTTTTGTTTATATCTTTAAATTTTTTTAAGTATGCAATTTTTATAATATTTAAAATTTTTAAGTTTATATTTACATTTCTTTAAATTTTTATTTTTTTATTTTAATTTATTATTATATTATTTTTTATATATTTTATTTTAGTAAATTATTTGTTTATGTTTTTAGTATATATTTATATATTTTTTCCAGAATTGTATAAATTAATTAAAGTCTAAAAATAAGAAATCCAAATTCGAGCCGATGCTAATCGAAGCCTGCAGTCGAGTCGCGCAGCAGCTCTTGGCTATTTGTCGGCAGACGCTGCTGATTATCTGTGGCTGCAAACGATTTATCAAAAGTCCTGGCATCTACTGCGTACTCGATGACAACTGCTGAAATGCAGCTCCATCAATGTGGAGACAAATAAATGCTGCAGCAGTTGGCCAACTCGCCAACTGGCCAACTGGCTGTCAGGCGATCAATTGCGACTGTTAACACTTTATCAATATCTGTGGCGAGGCAGCGGAGCAATTGACTTAGAAGGCGGTTTGCTTGACTGAACGGCATCAAAGTGAACCACCGACAGCAGATGATAAAAATAAAACTAAAAAGAGTTAAAAGACAAAGGAAAAAGAATTGCAGGTGCCAATGAAGTGTCCAGGTAGGCAGTAGTCGAACAGTGCACAGCCGCAGGTATTCGATCTACACAATGTTCAGTTGGCTCTCTGCGTCCGCGGCGTCTCGGCGAGATCAGAGCCGGAGAGCGTGGCTCTGCGCTGCGATAGTGGATCGGCGTTTGCTGGCTCCACCTTTTTGTTGCTGTGGCGAGCCGGCAGCGTTTTCTCCTCTTAATTGACGCCTTGATTTGCAGTCGATTCGTTGCAGCCCATTTCGAGGCTCCCCCTTTCCTCCCAATCACTCCCCAGCTTCATTAATATCTCCTGACTTTTTTCTTTCTGCCATAAATTTAATCAAATTCTCTTTCGAAACTATTTTTAATTTATTTATTTATTTCGCTTCTATTTTTAGCGTTTCTTTTTCGTTAATTTTTACTCAATTGACCCACTTGATAATTACATTTTGTTTGTGAACCACCCTGTTGCTGCGGCTACTATCGCGCAGCGTTGATATCGGCTAAAGTGACTGCCGAATCCAACAAGCAGTCGTGGCCGAGCGGTTAAGGCGTCTGACTAGAAATCAGATTCCCTCTGGGAGCGTAGGTTCGAATCCTACCGGCTGCGAGATGAAGATCACTTTTTTTAATATTTCATTTAAATATTTATTTGCATAAATTTATATATATTTAAAAAGAAATTAATACAGAACTAATGTATTTATTGCTCTGACTATGATCACATTTTAAAGAGATTTCAATTTAAAGTTAAAAAATTAAATAATAATTATAATTAAATAAAAATATTAATATAATAATAATAATAGTAAATAAATATATAATAATAATAAATAATATTAAATAGTTATAAATACTAATAATAATAATAATCATTATAATTATAAAAAATTGTTTTTAGAAACATAAACAAATAAGTAATAAAAAATAAATAAAAATATAAAAAATAAGTAAAATATAAATATTTAATAAACAAATTTATTTAATAACTTTAATTGAATTTTACTTAAAAAGAAGAGAAAGCATTAACGTATTATCTATTAAAAATTGATTAGAATTTATTTTGATTATAGATTTTAGGGAAAAGATTCAATTTTATATTTATTATAATTGTGATAAGAGCTGGTTTATTATAGCAGCTGTCATTAATTAAAAATTTATATTATTAACTAGTCTTGGCTAGCTCTATAAGCAAGAATCTCTCGCTCGCGCTCGGTCTGGGTCTCTCTGTCGTTAGCTATCTTAATGCCGCTCTCTCACTCAACCTCGCTCTGTACCGCTCCCTCGCTCTAGCTCACTCTCTTTATATATTTCTCTTGCTCTCCTGCACTCTCTGTCTATCACTCGTCCTCTCTCTTTTGTTATTATATTTTGCTCTTTCTCTCTCCCTCTCACTCTCTCAATGGTGCTCTATATCTTTCTGTCCCTCATCTAAAATATCATATATAAATATATATTTCAAATGAGTTTTTTACTTGTATTTTTAACTAACATTTTCTCTCAGTGTTTCTAAGTTTCTCGCTTATAAAGTCATCTGCATTCCTGCAATTTCTCAGTTAATGAAAATGTTATGTAAATTTGAATCTGAACCATCTGCTAGTTACTAACTTAATGTGTGTAATTATATATATTACTTAACAAGCTGACTTCCAGCTTCCTGTGAAGTGTAATTCCCTGATTCGCTGTGGAGCTCTTTGAGTCTCTTCATTGGTGCAACACGTAGCACACGCCATTCGAAAGCTATTTACGCTGCCATTCAGGCTGGCGGATAACGATCTGTGGTTAATCTATAATTGGGCTCATTAGTATTTAGCTTTTAAATAAATTGATTAACCCATCAAAGAGAGGAAGGGAGACGGAGAGGGAGAGGAGCTAGCCAAGTCTCAGTTCCAGCTGCGAGTTATGTAATTACAAGCTGAATTCTCTGCTGCGGCTGCGGCTGCTGGTGTTCAATTTGGCTTCACGCGTTGCTCAAGTGGCAACTGTCCGAGGCGCAGAGGCAAAAGCTGCACAATAATCAACGATGGTAGGCAGCAGACACACGCACACACAGAGAGAAAGAGAGAGAGAGAAAGAGAGAGAGGGAGAGAGAGGGGGAGAGAAGTCTCTAATTAAAAATAACAGAAAAATATAGGTTACACCTCGACAAAGACCGTTGCATGGCGAACAGTCAGCAGCTGGGGCTCAGGTGTGCTGCGCGGGGCAGGCAATGGCAGCCAGGTAATGGGAAACATTTTCATCAAAGCAAATACGCAGCGGGCGCAGCGCGGGGCCGGAGTCTGTGGGCTGGGCAAGTGGCACTTATCATGCATGCGCCAAGTGAAAGAAGCAGCCACACACACACACACCAACACACACACACACACGGATACACGAAAAAAATAACTTAATGGGCTGTAATTACGTGCTGCAGTTGCATGCAGCAGCAGCAGCAGCAGCAGCAGCAGCAACTGGAAAAAAAAGAAGGAATGCCCCTAACCGAGACGAGACGACAACGTCTTTGGCTCTTTGAGTCGAGTCGAGTCTTCGAGTCTCCCGTCCCGTCTCGAGTTGCCTGTCCCCGCTGTCTCTTATAGAAAATTAAAGCCTAAATATGCCAGTGCAAAATTTACGATGTGTTTACGATCTCTTAAATTATTGGTTACCCTAATGCGTGCCAGCAACGCGAACTTCATTCACTTACCTTGCCTCGACTCAGTCCATCCACATCAAATGACAGCCCCTATCCCTCAAATGGCTGCAGTTTGTGTTCTCTGTGGGAAATGTATATTTATCATATACATATATATACAAACGTATATTCTCAACTCCTCTTATCTATCTAGCTGGCTGGAAACTCATCTGTGGGGGGAGCTTAGAAGAAAACTTTAAAATACGAGCTCATATCAATAGAAATTTGAAAAATTGATTGAACTTGTGTTATGAATAAAACAAATTAATTTAAAAATATATAAAAATATATAAAAATAAATTTAAAAATACATAAATATATATAAAATATTTAATAAGAAAATAAATCTATATTTTTAAGCTATTTATATTTAATTTCTTAGCTAAAAGATATTTTTATTAGCAATTTTTGATGGATTACAAAGAAATTTATTTAATATGTAATAATAATTAAAAATTATAAAAAATTAAAAATATTAAAAAAATAAAATTTATAAAAAGAAAATTAAATTAAAATAAAAAAATATTTAAAAAATTCAATATAATAATAATATAAATAATATTATTCATAATAGTATTAAAAATAATTAAATATTTATGTATTTAATCTTTACATTTTTAAATATTGAATTATGTTTATATTATATATTTATATTGCAAAATTATGTTTTTAATCCATCAAACATTTTTTTGTATATTTAATTTCTTAGATATTTAAAAGATATATATTTTTTTATTATTTTCCAGCAGCCGTTTCCAATTAAAGATATATTAAAAACCCAGCTTTGCTTTCTGTTGTCAAATTTTACTTCATTTTACATACTTAGTTAATATGATATACATTTTTTAACATAATATTGGAATATTTTGTTGTTTTTAGATACTTATAAAATATTTTTTATTTTATTTTATTTTATTAATTTTTTTAAATTTATTTTGGTTATTTTGATTATCAATCGATCAAACGTCTATTTATTTAGATTTTTAAAATTATCATCAACATTTTTAATTTTTTTTTTAAATTATTTATATTTTTGTATTAATAATATATTGTTAAAATATAAACAATATATGTGTTAGTTTTTATAATATTTTATAATATTATTATCAATAATATTGTAATATCTACAATATTTTGAATATATTTCCTAAATATTTGACTATTTATTCAAATTATATATTTAGTTTAATTTATATAATTTATATATTTATATTATATATATTTATATTATTATATTTATTATCTATATATATTTAGAATTTATATATTTAGTTTAAATTCTTTGGGCTCTAATAATTTTGTTCATGTAACTTTATGAGTATTTAATACTATTATCGATTATAGAATATTTTAAAATACTTACTTTTAATATTTTAAGTATATACGTCAATCCAAGTAGCCCTTGAGATCCGTGCCAATCGAAGTTTCGAGCTGTTCGATGGGGCGGTTGGGTCAAGCGCAGTTTGACTAACAATATCCAAAAATACAAACCTTAAAATTAAATATCCAAATTTCTTGATAGCATGGAAAACGAAAGGCCCGTTGATATGGAGTCTCTCAACTCAGGCGGTGCAATGACAAGTGAGAGCGGCGATCCGGAACGAGGAGCTCCGAATGCGCCCATCAAGCAGCGGCTGCTTCGACAGATATCTCACAGCAAATACGGCCAACTCGTGGAGCAGAGCCGGGAAGAGTTGCTGGTCGAGCAGAGCTCAGGATCTAAGCCAATGCAGCAGACGGGCATACTTGTCGAGGTCCGTATACATGCATATATCATATATATAGCTATTAGATATATATCGATTCCTACTTACAGAAGGGTATTATGGAATCCTCAGATCGAGTTGAGCTAATCGGCGATTGCGGCTCAGCGGAAAGCTCTGGGGAAATGGTGCGACAGACAAGAGATGATTTCGTAGAGCAGTCGTGCTCGGATCCCAAATACGCGCACGTCAAGGGCATACTTGTGGAGGTATTTTCCATGCTTTAGTATAATAATCGAAGATAATAGCTTTGATTTGGCAGAAAGGAATACTGGAGGACAGCAGCGATCCGGATGTCGATCAGGACAGTTATGTGGAGACGAGCTCGGAGCTGGAGTCTTTGGAAAAGGAGCTGGAGAACTATTGTCTAGTGGACTCGGAGCGTCCGGAAGATATGCCGGCTACCATAGAGGACATGATGAAGTACATCAATGAGTTCACTGAGGGCTTGGACACCAATCCGGACGTCAAGGAGTGGGCCAAGTTTCGTGCTTGCATCCGAGAGGTTCACGAATTCCACTTGAACAAGAAGACGGAACAGGGCAATGCGGAGGACAATGCGGAGGACAATGCGGAGGAAAATGCAGAGGACAATGCGGAGGACAATGCAGAGGGCAATGCGGATGAGCGGATCCGGGACAACGGCCTGGATCTGAAGGAAGACCTAGCGCAGGTCGAACAGGATATTGTGAGCATGATGCAGCCACTGAACGAGCTCATTAAGCGATCACAGAAGCTGACGAGCAGCATTGAGTGCATCGAGAACAAGATCAATCGCTTGGACCTCAAGGTGGATACCTTCTACATGAGATACAATGACAATCTGCAGAAGCGGGAGCAGTCCTTCGAGGATATGTCGGCGCTGCAGCGACTGCGCGAGCGAATCGGCCAGAGGCTGTCCAAAATCGAGGCGGATATTCATACATCCAGAACTCTATTGTTCCAGGGGCGTGAGCAGGAAAATTAAGGAGCAAGCGCAAGGATACGAGGCTCGTTAGTGAAATTGTAGGTATGCTTGCCGAAGAGGAACTCTCACTATAGCTCTCTCTCTCTCTCTCTCTCTCTCTTTCTCTTTGGCAGCAATTACTCTTATGAGCCTCCATTCCGCACGCAATTACTCTGATTATGGTCCTTTGTTATTGCACTTTGCTTACGTCTTTATAGCCGATCTGACAAACCAAAGTCGCCTTTCACGTCGGCACTCAAATTCTGTGTATGTCTTCAACAATTTACATTGAGCAATAAATATCGAATATGTTTAAGGCATTTCAGTCAAATTGGAAGATATGGCAGGGGTGCTAAGATGAGGATAGGATAACATGTTAAGGATATAATATATAGTATATATTGTACATAATGAGATATATTAACAGATTGAGTTTAGAAGTTGTCTTATACCAACAGATATAGATATAAGCCCTAGTGTGCGTAGCAGCTTCACTCAACTATTCATTGATTTAGTTACTTTATGTGGCCATGGCTTATATGGTTAAAGCTAGGAACTGCTACGTGGCAGATAGGCTCAGTATGAGCTACTTTTAAGAGATATTTCCATTTCATATAAGTTCTATGCATTCAGAGACATCTGAGATACCATGCCCTACTTATTAGATACTATATCTTTCCATTTAGCTGATGTCAGCTAAAATTTCCTTGGGATCTTTACTAAAACTAGGCAGGCAGCCCCTGGCTATGTTTACCTTATGTCCAACAATTACAGTTTGGAGCTTTGCTTACATATAACTGGAAGACAGCTCTGACGTAGCTCTTGAACTATATACATATGTCTTAGCTCATAGTTATTATGCTGTAATTGTAGAACTGAAGGCAGCTCTTCTATGATAGAAAACAAAGACTTCCTATATCAGACTTCCCTATCAGGTCCTCGATATAGGACCTGCTATATGATGGATTTCCTAAATCAAGTACTTCCCATATAATGGACTTCCTATATCTTGGATCTCCTATATGATGCATTTCCTATATCATGGATATCCTTCCCATATCATACGCTTCCTATATCAAGGACTTTCTATACTTCCTACATGAAGGACTGCCTATATCAAGGACTACCCATATCATTGACTTCCCATATAATGGACTTTCTATGTCAGGGACTTCCTATATCAAAGACTTTCTATAACATAGACTTCTCATATCATGGATTATTATAGATATAAATTATTATAAACTTCCCATATCACGGATTTCACATATCATAGACTTCCTATATCATACATAGACTTCCTTTATCATAGACTTCCTATATCTTGGATCTCCTATATCATGGATCTCTTACATCATGGATATTCTATATTATGGATTTCCCATATCATGGACTTCCTATATCATGAACGTCCTATATCAGGGACTTCCTATATCATAGACTTCATATATGATGGACTTCCTATATCATAGACTTCCCATATCATAAACTATCCCATATCCTATATCATGAACGTCCTATATCAGGGACTTCCATGGATTCTGTATATCATGCTTCCCATATATCAGAGCTTTTCTTCTCCTCCTTCTCCTCAGAAAGACCTTATCTGCCTCAAGATACATCCATAGTTCAGCTAAAGTAAATCCGGAAGTATTTAGAATCCATTATAAATTCGTATAAAACAAAGTTGGCCATATCTATATACACTTATGGATGCCAATATCCAAGTTTGGCTTGTGTCTAGTCGTCATTTATTTATCGCACGTCGAATATATATATATATATTCCAAATTATTTGTCTTTCCTGAGTTCCTTTTTTCTTGTTGTTGATCAGCCGCATTTGGGCGTTGGTGTGGATTCGGTTGCTTCGGTATGGTTTCTCCTTGCTGCAAGAACTTCGTCCGTGAGATCCTGGCGACGGACTTGTACTCGGGTTTGGTCGCCCTAAATGGTCGGTACATCCAGCGGCACAAGTTCCAGCCGCTGAAGCAGGCGCTGCCCGTGAAACATGCCGTGCCCCAGAGACTGGGCACAGATGACTATCGACGCTATCATAAGGGAGATCAGTGTGAGCTCAACGCTGTCGGGCACAAGCGAGTCGATGCTGTGGCTGCCCGCCCAGAAGAGCCAGCCGCTGTGGAGCAGGCGAGCACCTCGCAGGGATGTGCCTAAGAAGTGGTTCGCATTCGACGTGGAGGTCAACGAGCACCTCTGGTCCCTCTGGGGCGGTCTCCATCCGCGCTCCACCTGCTTCGACTGCCAGATCCGCGGACACCAGACCCTGGCCTGCTGCGTGGTCGCCCTGTGCGCGGCGAGCGTCTACCGCAGCCTCAAGGAGTGGACGCCCAAGTTCCTCGACGCCATCGTCTACAGCGGCGACAAGTATTACCGCGCGAGCATCCTGAGCAGCCGGGCGGCCAACGAGCTGTCGCTCGAGTGCGACTTCCGCGGCATCAACTTCCTCGTCCAGCTGCAGCTGGCGGCCTACGGCCAGCTCTACAGCGCCCCCGCCGGCAAGATCATGGGCCTCTACGAGGCCCTCAACTACTTCTTCACGCGCTACCACCACGGCATAGTCAAGTGCCACGGCCAGCATCTGGCCTTTGGCTACTCCTCGTGCCGGGACGGCGGCTACTTCCTCTACGACTGCGGCTGCTGGGAAAAGCCCCTCTTCCCGGACAACATGGGCGCCTCCTACGTGCTGCGCTGCAAGCAGCTCCTCCTCCTCGTCTACTGCATCGTGATCACCCTCAATGTGCGCATGGCCGGCGTCGACTTCCAAATCTTCAGCGTCCAAGCGAATCGCGTCTTTAACTAGAAGCCCGTGCGGCATTACGGCGTAATACTAATTGGATCAGCATATTCTTACGGATATTTCTTTCGTGAGGGACAAATAAAGACGAGATAAAGGAAAAAAAAGAAAATATTTTAAAATAAAAAATAAATATTAAAAAATTAAAACTAATTTTGCGTTAGAGCTGGGAAATGAGATCTTGTTTGCCCCAAGTTTATATAAATATGTATATATAGATCATAATATCTTCAGTTCTTTTGGCAGAGTCAACTCTCTCTCTCTCTCTCTCTCTCTCTCTCTCTCTCTCTCTCTCGAATCTCGCGTATTTCTGATATTTCTCCTTTTGTTCGGACTTCGCTTCTCTGCTTTCCCTTGTACTCTAAAGTAGAGCTCATCTCATACCTAAACTTCTCTTATTTTTATTCATTTTTTTATATTTTTATAAATTTTTATTAATTTTTTTGTAATATTTTAAATTTTTATAATTTTATAAAATTTTCAATCATTTTTTAAATTTTTTATAATTTTATTTTATTTATATATTTTTTCTTTCCTCTTTTCTTTTCCATATTTCTATTCGCCTCTTTCTTTATTTGTCTCTTTTTGCCTATTTCCCAATCTCATTATCTATTTTCTTCTCTTTCGATTTATCTTTTAATCTGTTATTCTCTTCTCTCTCACTCACTGTCTATTCATTTTTTCCCATCTCTTTCTATGGTATTCTATTCTTCTATTTTCTTTCTCTATCTCTACTTGTCTTCTTATATCTTTTAAAATATCTCTTCTATTATAGAAAGGAACTTACTTCTTCTAATCCCATTTATCTCTATCTCTATCTCTCTCTCTCTCCCTCTATCTCTCTCTCTCTCTCTCTCTCGCTCCTTACTCATATCTCCAAAATAGTTGTCTCTTTCTCCCTCTTTATACTCAACTTCTATCTTCTATTTCTCTTTTATTTCTATATCTCTCTATTCATCTTCTGATTATCTTCCCTTTTCCTCATCTCATCTCTCTCTTTACGAATATCTCTAAAATCATCGTCTCTCTCTGTCTGTCTCTCTCTCTCTTTCTCTCTCTCTCTCTCTCTCTCTCTCTCTCTCTCACTGTCTGTCTCTCTCTCTCTCTCTACACATCTTCTTTTCTTTTCTGGCTCTCTATCTTTTTCTTTCCTTTTTCTTCTTTCTCTCTCTCTCTCTATCTCTCTCTCTAATCATCTTCTACCTTATCTGCTAATCTCATCTCTTCCAATTGCTCTCCCTTCCACTTGCCCACCTCCTCTGATTATATAAGATAATCTGCTGATTACCTATCTAAGCCAACTCTGTCTTATTCTTTGTCTCAACTTGCCTTCCGCAAAGCTTAGGCTGCTTTTCTACTTTCTTTTTGACGTAACTCAGGGAAACTCAAGCAAGTCTTGCCTCAAAGCCAACCGCCGCCAACTAATCAAAGGCTGAGCATAAAACTTCCTCGAGAGAGTCTCAGGATAACCCCTTGGCGAGTGCACGAAAGTTCAAAGGGCTTCTCGGCAGGAGCAGGAATCAAGTGCTGTTATCTGCGAGAGCATTCAGGTTTTTCTTGCACTGCCCTCATTCAGGGCATTCCTTGAGGCTGCAGCAGCGCCGATGCGTCTCGTCTCATCTCGTCCCTAAAATCCTGCCATTAGATAATCAAAATAGCTTTGCATTCAACCCTTGCGCTCATTCAAGAAATTCCAGAGACCGAAGACCGAAGACCAGAGCCGAAACCAGTTTCATGTCAAAACCAAAACAAAGTTATTTGCCAACTTCTTTTTGTTTGTTTGTTAACTTGGCTAAAACGAAACCCGTCTACTACGCAAGTACGCTAAATACTACACGGAAACTGTGAATCAGCAGGTAACGAAATAAATGAAAACAAAGCATCAAAATTAAGACCAAATTGCAGCCCAGAGCCAAAATAAACCAAAATCAGCCCATACACAATAAAACTGCATTCCAAAAACTCAGTCAAATGTACAAAAAAACCAAAAAAAAACAAAAAAATAAACAAAATAATGAAAAAGGCAAGACAAACTTCTAAAAAAACGAGAAAACGAAAAAAGTCCAATAAGAAATCCGGTTTCGTTTTCAACCAGAACCAGAGAGTTGGGAGTTTGAAAGGTTGCGACGCGCTGCTCGTTTTGCTCGTAACTCTGCGCTTGCCCATAAAACGAGGGGCGGAGGGGTGGGGGTGGCTTTGAAGTGCTGTTATGAAGAGGGCTAACCAAACGAAGTTGGCCAAAAAGTGCAAAAGGCAGCAAAACTCTCTGATAAATTGCAGGAGACGAACTTGAAATTTAGATTTCGAGAGCAACCGCAAAATGTTGCCAGAACAGCGACGGCGGCTGCGGCAGCGACGCTGACTCCGACTGCGATGTCAGCAAGCAGCGCAGCACAGCGCACCACAGCGCTGCGACTGCGACTGCACGCGAGCGAACGAGTTGAGAGCGAACATATACATATGTACGTATAACTGCAGCTTGGGGGCGTTTTGGCTTGTGTTGGTGAGCCAGGCAGAGCGACAGAGTGAGAGCGTCAGCGAGCGAGCGAGAGAGTGAGAGCAAGAGAGCCAACTCGTTGGAGCAGCGGCTGCTGCGTCCATGGAGTTTCTTTTATGCACACAAAAACAGACACACACACAGTCAAATATTATTGCAGTTTTTATTGGCATTGTTAATGGCTGTGTGCGTGCTGCTGTTGTGTGTGTGTAAAGGGTTGAGTGCTGCGCTGTCTGTGTGTCTGAGCTGAGCTGCGCTGCATTGGTAGTAGTTGCAGCGCCATGCTCATGTGTCTCTCCATGTGCATGTGTGTGTGTGTGAGTGTGAGGCAGGAGCATTTTATTGATTTTTGTGCGAACAAAAAAGTTTGGCATGCGATTTAGTTTTTTGGCAACGATAAAATGTGGGGTAGCACCGAGTGGAACGAGCCGAAATGTTGCGGAACAGTTACTGTTACTGCAAGAATCAGCTACTATAACTAATGTTAAATAAGTTATGAGCACCAGAGTTTATTTGTTCCGAGTTTATTGTATGCAAATAATGCCCGCATAATTTGACAGTTGCTTTGCTCTATTTTGCCATGCACTCCTGCTCTCTCTCTCTCTCTCTCTCTCTCTTTCTCTGTCGCACTCATGCGAGCTGGCGAAGAGCAGGCAAAAGTGCAGCCGAAAATATTCTTTTAGTGCACAGGCAGATAGCTGTAACTGCTCTGACTCGCTCACTCTCCTTCGCTCTTCTGCCTTTGCATTCTCTTTTATAACTTTTTCAGCACTAACAGAAAAAAATACTAAGAAAAAAAAAACCTAAGTATATGTATAAACGCCATCAATTCGCACCTTAAGCCATGCCAATTGAGCGGTGATAATAAAAAAAGGTTTGCTTTATGCACTGACAACCTTTTGGCACACAAATCCCACCACGTTCCAGCTCTCGGCGGTTGTTAGCTGACCAACTAAACTTGGCGCAGCGTCGGGCGACCCGCAGCCAAAAGCCAATGAATAGCCCAGCGGGCAAATGCAAAAATGGAATGCAAAAAACTCCAAAGATGCACAGCAAACGAAGTTCGAGGTCATTGCATTGCACACACCAACACCAACACACACATACACATAGTACATACAACTACAAATAAATAAAACAACAAATGAATTGAGTCCCTCGTAACGCTCTCGTGCCCGTGCCTCATGGGAGACGGCGGGGGACGAGAGCTGAGAAAGTTCCAGTCAAAATTGCAAATAAAGTAAATGGAAATGACTAAAAAAGTGAAATCCACAAAAAACGACCACGGCATCAGAGCTAAAGCAATAACAGCAACAACAACAACAGTTACAGCGGCCAACTGCAGTTTGATTGTTGTTGCTGCTGCTGCTACAGCGCAGCCTGCGGAGGAGTTAGCGACGCGGCGACTGCCATTTGGCACAAAAGAAGAAAAAGCAGAAAAAATCGTGCACAAAAAAAACTATGTGTTCGGCGAATGACACACAAAACAAGTAAGAATACTGAAGCGTGAAGTGAGCGACTGCGAAGTACCCTGTAATGGAAATGTGTTAGGAGTGAGCAAATTAGCAAGAGCAAGAAATAAATATATGATTATTAAATATGTATATTTAGAAAATATTTTAATATTTTTAAAAATCATGTAAATAAATATATATAAGTTAATAAATTTATATAATTAAAATATATAGAAATTAAATTAAGTTATAAAAATAAAATATATTAAAAGTCTAGAAATAAAGTTGTCTTTGCAAGCAGTTTGTCAATATACTTTGCCTGCTGGTAATTGTGTACAGGGTATACAAAGGCACAGCAGCAAAAAACAGCAATGCAAGAAGATTAATGATACTGTTCAAGGATATTTCGCTCTATGCTATGCTTAAGCTTTGCCAGCAAACGAAAAGCAGCAAAAAAGAACGAGAAGCGAGAGGAGAGGGAGTGAGTGCTCGAATAGCTGATACCCAGTAAGACCAGCTGAGCTGCTGTTTGAAATAAAATTGTGACCATTTTAAAGTTATATTTCTTAATCTTTCATAAAGATATATTTAAAGATATATTTATTTGCGTTTAAAGCCAGTTACCAATATTAAGATATGAAGCAACTATAGTTAATGCTTTGGCAACTCCCTGCTGGCATTATAGCATGTCTTAACAAGCTGTAGCTGCCACGCCTCGCAGCTGCTGCTGTTGCTGCTACCATGCCTAGTGGAGTTGGCACCCACACACACACACTCACACGTCTCACACTTAGATTTTAATGACTAAGCGTCGCCTTTACAGCTACTGCTTAACTACCAGAGGCCGTCTACCACACACACTTCTCATTCTTTCTCTCTCTCTCGCTCCCTGATTTGGCTGATTGTTTTTAACGAGCGCAGACGTTAGGCCTACTAACACTCCTATCACGCCTCGCCTCTCCTCTCCTTTTGTTATCTATTCCGCATTCTCCTCTATTTTAGCAGTTGAAAACTTTGTCTGCGTAGGCATAAACGCTTCTGCTGAACTACTACCCCGCCCTCTTTTTCTGTGCAACTAGTCTCTCGCTCTCGCTCTTGCTCTTCCATCTCCTCTCTGTCCACTTAGCAACTGGTCAGTCAGCAGTTCGAAGCTTCAACTGCCAACTGACTGACTCACTTAATGACTGAGCGGCGAAGCGTGCCCCGAAACGGCAGCAGTTACTCCTGTTATTGCCTTGGCTCCACCTCTACACCTCTACACCCCAAGCAGCCCCACCTCCCCACTGCTGCTGCTGCTGCGGCTTAATGACGCATGACTGCGAATTTTGCATTCAGTTCGTGTTTAGTTTTGCGGTTTTGCCTTTTGCCTTTTGCCTGGCTGCGTTCAATTGCAGACAAAGAGAAACAGAACGCAAAGCGAACGGAGTTTTTTTTTACTCTGCTGCCCATTGATTTGCTGGGCGAGGGTCGTTTAAAATTATACAAGCGCATGTGGAGGGGTAATGAAAATGAAGAATAGCGTTAATATTATTTTAAATTGTAGTAAAAATGAATATATTTATAAAAATGTAAAAAATGATAAAAATAATAAATTAATGATTTTTATCATGATAACGTGTTTAATGCCAATTAAAATTATGATAATGCTAATATTAATAATTAGGATAAATATTATAACTAAAAATATGTGATAATGATGATAATCACTATAATAATGATGTTAATTTAACCAGTAATGATAAATTAGCCAAAAATTGAGCACAAATTAATATATTTCTCTTTATATAGAGCATCTTCTGCGCCATACACTCCCTGCTTAGCAGCTCGCTTTACATTTCAAACTCTTTTTATGATTTTGCGCTCGTATTGTTTTCATTTTGATGAATGCGACGCTTCGAGCTGGCGTAAAAAAGCGCAAGTGATTTCCAAGTGTAGGAAAAGGGCACAAAGAGGCAGACGGCGTGTGAGTGTGTCTATAGGCAACAACTACTTGATAATTGTGAGCCGCCAGTTGCTCACATTGTTGCATGCTAAGTAGCTGCGAGAACTGAGCACAGCCGTTGTCTCCACCCACACACACAGACACTCAGACACACGAATACTGCTCAGACAGAGACGTTGCTTTTATTGCTTGGCCGGGAACCCGGCACATCCGACAAGGTCTCTAATATGTGGATATGGGTCGTCATCGTCGACAAAGTCAACGAGTTGGCATCGTCATCGACATTTGCATCTCTCTTCACAATGTGTGTGTATGTGTAAGTGTGTAGATGTTTTTCTTATTTCTTGGCATTTCTGTTTTGTTGCGCACATTCCTGTTTGCCATTTTCAAGCATATACAGTTGCCTTTGCGCTGCCTGCGACCCGATTCGCCCGCTTCGTATTGCCTTTGCCGCGCTGCGACGCGACTTCGCCTTGCCTTCGCCTTCGCCCTGCATGCGTTCTGCTTTGCCCGTGCTTCGCCCCGTTTCGCCTTGCCCTGCCCCAATGTCAAAGCGCAGCAGTAGCATCTTTATGCCACGGTCAAGGGCAATTGAAATCGCTTTGGCAGCGCAGTTAGCCGCGAGAGAGTGAGAGAGCGCGCGCTAGACCTACTGCATTTAGATGTATTTATTATCAAATATGATTATTCTCAATAGAAAATCTGATTATTTACTGAACTACTGACAATAATAAATTATAATAAAAACTAATCGAACCTAAATTTCTCTATTCGCCATTTCCATCAGTCTCCGATTCATGCGCAGAGCCCGGGATATTATATACTTCCAGGCCTGCGCATCGCTCTTGGAGAACTGCCTCGGCTGACTTCTTATCTGGATAGGTTTCTCTATAACTTTCTGCTCGACTTGCGTCGGGCAGACGCTCCGATCTATAAATTGTTCTGACATGCTCAGCTTTAGCCTCCGATTCTGTTACGCAACTTTCGGCATAGCCAATCTCGATCTGAGTAATACGTTCCAAATTTCAATTCATATCTGATATACCAATATATTAAAAGTCAATCAATTAATAAAAAGAAACTTTTTTTTAGAGAATTTGGAAAACAAGAAATTTCGTTTTATATATTTCGACTACTGAGTTTAATGAGTTAGATATTATGACAAGATAGGCATAGATGGAGGATTTTTAAGAAGAGAAATTAAGGTATTATATGTATAAGATATATATTAGAGGTATATTTTAGACCAAAAGATGTCATTTCCTATATAACTCTGATAACTTTTTCTATCTAGATATTTTAGAGTAAAAGATTCCATTTCTTAGATAGCTCTGATATCTTTTATCTTTCCTTTCCTTTTTTTAAATAAAAAAAGAACTAAATTAATAATTAATTAGTTATAATGGAAAAACAAATATATAATTTCTATATAAGTTTGTTATCTTCTTCTATTCTATCTAGTCTATTCCTATTCTTCCCATGCTCAGCTTCTCTCTCATTAAGGAACGGAAATGCCACGGAGATGTTATTGATTGTCCGTGAAGCTCTGACAAGACAAGCGCTCAGCATTTGGTGACATCGACATTTGGTAATTAAAATTAATTTTTCACAGAGTTTGAGACGAGGCAAACGATTCAACTGCATTCAAGTCGGTCAGCCAGGCAGCTAGCCAGGCAGGCAGCCCAGCCGTGAAATCTAGTTTTCCCAGTTCGGAATGATAAATGGGGTCTAGTTAGCGTAGCGCCAAAAGAGAAACAAGTTCACTGGTTGCTGCTGTGTTGTGCAGAGCTCCCCTGCCTCTAGCCCCACCTCTCTCTCTCTCTCTCTCTGTCTCTTTCTCTCATGTGTCTCTCTCTCTATAATCTGATGGTGCAGCTCTCTGTTGATACTTTTTAAATACCCTGTATATAGAGGAATTGAGAGTTGTTTAGCTGCTTTAACTGATGTTATATATGGGATAAGATGACAGGAAACTGTCTTGAATTTTCTTGGTATTTCGTATAGGGTATTTTGTATAGGGTATTTTGTATAGGGCATTTCGTACAGGGTATTTCGCATAGGATATTTCCTAGAGGGTATTCCACATAGGATATTTCCTAGAGGGTATTTCATGTAGGGTATTACGTACAGGGTATTTCGTATAGGGTATTTCCTATATAGGATATTTCGTATAGGGTATTTCCTACAGGGTATTTCTTATAGGGTATTTCCTAGCAGATCATGCTTAATCTCTCCTCAGATATACCCAAATCTGCAAATGCAAAGCTCTAGAAATCAGTTAGTCTCCGCTATAGGGTATCTTCAAGTTGAGCAACATTTTAAAACTCCTTTTCATAGTCACAAATTTTCACTTTACCAAAAACTAAAGTAAAGTAATTCACCCACTTTTACTCCATTTGAGTTTTAGCCGTACAGAGTATCTGCCAGTCGATCAGTGGTGACAGAACTCCTTTCTGGCTACCTGGTTGGGAGTATGTGTTGTATTTCAATTAGAGCAAAAGTCGTCCTCGGCTGCAATTAGCAACAAAGTATCTGGCAATGTGTGTTTTCGCTATTATCATTTAAATTTATGTTATGGTCCTACATATATTTGTTACGTCCCACTCTCGATCGGGCCGCTCCGCGCCCATGCACCTGGCATGCCTTACGATTATGGCCAGCATTGGGCAATTTGTTGGCCGCTCGCGATGCGCTCTGCCAGATAAAACATAAAACAGAAACGGCTCGCCTCGGCCTATGCCTCTGTCTCTGCCTCGGCTGGTTGGGCGAGCGAGCATTCAATGAAAATTAACTAGGGACAAATTGTCGATCGCGGATCGGGGCTCGATCGGTAGCCAACTGGCTGCCGATGGCATTGCACGCTTAACGGCACGGCTACGGCTACTTCTTCGGCTGCTGCTAGCGAAAGAGTTATCTGCGCGCTCTTGTTTGTTGGCCAAATTACAGCCCTGCGCCTGGGATGGGTTTATTTCTGGCTGCCTCTTAGAAGGCCATTCTCTTTTACAACTCTTATAGCAACTGCTCCTAATCATCATAATCATCCTAATCATCATAGAAGTCTCTCTCTCTCTCTGTCTCACACTCTCTTGTTCTCTTATAAGCAAATGTTGATGGTAAGTGTATCTAATAACAGTATTTGTCTTGATACGTTTACTCGGCGAGAATCTCCGAAGTTTTATATCTTTATAGGCAACATTCCTCTCTCTCTTTCTATGTATGTGTATCTTCATATATATCGCAACATATCTCTTTACATCTCTCTTCAAATCCCTCTTCATATCTCTCTTTATATTGATCCCAATATCTTTCTCTGTGTATCTCTCTCTTTATCTGTCTCTATATATTTCTCTCTACATATTTCTCTCTATCTTCCTCTATCTTCTTTGTCTTCTTCATCTTCCATTCCCTTTGACTCCTCTTCTTTCTTTCTAGCCTCTATCTCTCTCTCCTTTCACTTCTCTCTCAATCTCACTCTCTTCCTATCTTTATCTCTTCTTTCACTTCTCTCTCTATCTCTTTCTATCTCTCTCTGTTACTCTTTATATCACTCGTTCCCTCTTGTTCTGTTCTTCTCTCTCTTCATTTTCTCTGTCTGTCTATGTCTTACTGTCTTTCTCTCTCTCTCTCTCTCTTTCTGTCTTTTTATTTATATTTCTCTCTCTTTTTCTTTTCTCTCTATCTCTACTCTCTTTCTTATTTTCTGTCTCATTATTTTGCTCGTTCTCTATCTATTTTGTTTTCCTGTCTCTTTCTTTCTTTCTGTACTTCTATTTCTCTATCATTTTCTCTCTTGCTCGATCTGTCTTTCAGCCTCTTTCTTTCTTGCTATTTCTCTCCTTTTCTCGATCTTTCTCTATAACTCTCTTTTTCCTTTTCTTTCTCTCTCTCTGTCTCTCTTTCTCTCAGAATCTCTGATAATTCTCTTATTTATCCCGTATCTTTTTAGCTCTCCTAACTATCACTATAAAGCTCATTCAAATTTAAAGCTCGCGTGCAGCCTGTTGGCATCATCTTCTTCCTTCCTTTTTTGCTACCCTTATCATCCCCTGTTTGGGACACAGGCTCAGGCTCAGTCTCTGGCTCTGGCTCTTGCTCTTTTAATAAATGAAAATGTTTTTAATTAATATGCTTCAATATGTCGAGTGCAGCACTTTACTTTACTTTATGCAGCCCAGTCAAGCCTGCCCCATCCCCTGCACCCTGCACCCTGCACAGCCCTTACCCGCCTCGCTCAGTTCCACATTGAAGCTTGATTATTCAGAGCAAATGCCGGGGTTTGTGTGAGGCGGCGCCTCCGTTTTTATTGTTTCATATTTATTCGTATAAGCCCGTAGGCTAAATTTCAATATTTTATTTACATATAAAAAAAACCATACACATACATGCATGCATACTCCCATGTGTGGGTGTGTGTGTGTGTGTAAGAATCCGTCGCTTAAGCAATGCAACAATATAAATACCCACCTTTCCCTACCCTTTTCCCTCCCCCTTCCATACAGTTGCTGTAGCTTTCGTCTCTTTGTCAAGCTTTTGCGTTTGGCCAGCGGCGAATCTGCTTTTGTTGTTGTTGTTGCTATTGTTTTTGCTTTTAATTATTCAATGCGTTGACTGCGAGCAGAGCAAAGCTCTCATTGTGTGTGTCTATTTATAGCCATTGCAATTCATTTCACTTGCTCTGTGATTGGCTAGTTTTTTTTTTCGAATGCGTAAGAAGCAGAGTTGCACTCAAGCGTTCTATGCTCGGTCTATTTATAGCCCACACCTAGCGGCTAGTTGATTCCTGGAGAGCTTTTTGTGCCGATGCTTCAACCATCCCATATTGTCTAGTGGTTAGGATACCCGGCTCTCACCCGGGAGGCCCGGGTTCAATTCCCGGTATGGGAAGATCAATTCATGATTCTTTTTTTTTTTTTATATAGAGAGATAAGTATTATTGTATTTTAAGTGGGTTTTTTGTTTGAAGTACTTTGCGAATGACCATCAGCCAAGGGTGCCTGCCCTTCATATGCATCAAAATTAATAAGCTTTCAATATATGAATGCAATTTAGACAATCTGCAGTTACTTTAGGTCTTCAAAATTCTATATTTTTTGCGGCTGGCATATTCATTGGCCGCTGCACCCCTGTTGTTTGTGCCAGAGCATATGCATATTGCAATTTCTCATTTCCGATGCCATATTTGTGTTGTTGTTCTCTTTTTCTCTCCCTCTGCCTCTCCCTTTCTCTTTCTCTTTTATTCTCGACATAACAAACCGCAAACTTCATTTACAAAATGGCCATTCATTTCAGGCAGCCCCCCCTACGGCCCCATTCCGACTCGTACAACATGTACCTGGCAATTTTTATTTAAAAATGCAAAAGGCTTTGTCGACGCATTGTTTCTCCTGTTGCAGTTGTTGTTGTTGTTGCAATTGACTCCTGACTACAGCATGCATTAAAATTGGCAATCGTCTCTGTGCGGTTGAATAGCTGACAACCTGACTACACGGCCCGGCAGCAGCACACCTGACGCAACCACCCAGCCACCCACGCCAGCTGCAACAATTGCCTCTGACAGCCAACGGACTGCAACTTCATTAGGCGTTGCCCTGCAAAGGTATATCCCAAAAGCCAGCTGCCACGATATTGCAGGGGGTGCTCAACGTAGCACTACGATAAGCAGTACCTACATACATGCCCATATATAAAGGTATATATATTGTTATATATATATACACATATATAGAGAGCGGAATGCATGCTTATATAGCTGGCAGTACACTAGCCAAAATTTTATAGCTAATTATATACAATTTATTATTATAGACTAAACTTGAAGACTTATTAATCACAAATTTTGCACAGTGTACTGCCCATTAAATATATATATTTAATCCATTTCGATTTTTGCAGTAGCTTAGGATTTTTGCTTAAAATATGCCACGAAAAATGTTCAAAAACTAATTTTTTATTACCTACAATTTTGTTGGTCGCAAATTTTGTTCAGTGTAGCTATAAAGCTGTAAAGCTAATTTCATTCAATGAAAATAAATTGGTTTCATATTACCAAACATTAGATACACATTCTCATTAATTTCAAATATTATTCAGGCTTTATTAGTCACAAATTTCGCTCAGTGTATTGCTGGGAAATAACTTCTTCAATATTTTATACATAGTAAATATTATATAAATTTTTATTTAAGCTAAACTTTTAATTGTTTTAGATATGCTCACCTATTTCATAGCTAGTCATAAATTTCGCTCAGTGTATTGGTGTACAATAACTTTTTTATTATTCCATACATAGCTAACTTTATTTATTTATTTTTATTAAAGCTAAACTTTTATTTATTTTAGATACTCCCACCTTTCTTTAATCAGAATTTTCGCTCAGTGTACTGCCGTGTGGCAACCCCCTATTTGCTGGCTTGCATTTGGGTTTTTCGGCTGCGCCTTTAGTCTGTTGCATTTTTCGGCAATGTCAGCTGAGGGCGGGGCAGCTTAACTATGTGAAAGTGTGTGAGTGTGTGTGTGTGTGGGTGGCTTGGGTGGTTGGGTGGCTTGTGTGGCTTGGGTGCCCATGCAGTGGCTGCATCCTTGCATTGAGCTCTGCTAGCGGCTTGCTGCTTACTCGCTGCCTGCCTTGATTGTCCCCCTGCGACTGCTCGGGCGCATTTGCATTTTTTATATTTACAGTTTATACAGTATGCATATTAGCTCCCTCTCTGTCCCACCCATGCACCATGCTGCACTTTGTGCTGGCTAGTGCCGTCTCGCTCTGGCTTGTGGCTTGTTGCACTGCACAAAAATCGATAAAGACAAAAATTCAGAAAAATGCACTTCATGTTGCCATTGTCGTCGATGTGCGTACTTTATATAGTCATGCATATATGTATGTATGTGTAGCAGCATCAGGCATATATATCGTGTGTTTACATATGTGCGTATATACAGGGGATCAGACCTTATCGCACATCGTGCAGCAATCGCATCGCGCAGTTCCCTAACCAACTGCCTGCGAGTTCCCAATATTGAAAGAGACTGCACTTTGCACTTTGCATTTTAAGGCAGTTTAATTCAATCAGACTTTGTTTGTGAATATCCACATATATCTCTGGGCTGATTGATAGGAGGATGTATGATGCGAGTGCTCACATATGATAAGAATCGCATTTGGGCAGGAGGCTACAACCATCCCATATTGTCTAGTGGTTAGGATACCCGGCTCTCACCCGGGAGGCCCGGGTTCAATTCCCGGTATGGGAAGCACTCTAATGATTTTTTAAAATATATTTTAACATTTATATTAAATCTTTCTAAAATTCGAAAAATTCTGTGTGCGTAAAAATTATTAAAATTGGAAGCGTACTATTTCCATTCTGTCGATCGTAAAAATTTCTTGAGTCTCCCTATCCAGATGCGTGCGATTTTCTTAGGAATCGTTCCGGTATAAGACGCATCAGAATAAAACAAATCAGTACTTGCATGTACCCTATCATCAGCATTAGATTCAGTGTAAGCATCAGCATTCTTCTGTCCCTGATCCTGATTGATAGTCACATGCTTTAATCTATTCGCGAGATTTGTATACTCTCGATATTGATCAGCTATCATATGCATGCGCTCTTCGATCATTCGGACACGGCTTGCAGCTGCACTTATGTAACAGTTAAATTCGTTATTATATATATCTATTGGTCGTAGCTTTTCAATAGTTGTTCGGACTCTCGAACCGGCCGATGACTCCATAGTTAAATTTTGATTGCGTATCTGTACTGAATTTTGCTATAAAAGTAAAATTTTTATAAAGTGAAAATACAAGTGTTATTTAACAGCCTACTTACTTGCCTATGATTAGAATAGAAAAAGATCTTTGCATGTATACATAAATATGTATGTGTACTTATAAATTGTAAGTTATAATAGTTTCTAAATGTAGTCAACATGTGTGTGAGTCTTAAATAAGACTTTTAGATGGCGTAGATCATCACTCCCATATTGTCTAGTGGTTAGGATACCCGGCTCTCACCCGGGAGGCCCGGGTTCAATTCCCGGTATGGGAAACAGCGAAACTTATTTTTTATTAATTATTGTTATTTATTATGAATAAATTGATGTTATCTAATTCATTTAAAAAAAATTATTTTAAGTTTTTTATAATTATTCATTTTATATAATTATTATTTTTATATTTAAATAATTTCATATCCATACTAATAAAAAAAACAACCAGTTTTATGCACAACGCTGGTTTATATATGAATTTATAAATATATTTAAAAGAGAAGAAAATATTTGAGATTTTATAAATATAATTTTTAAAAAGTGCTTTATTTTATAATTTATATGAATGGCATATTATTTTGGCCAAATCTGACTTTAGTGTCGGCCTGATCAGTTCTCCCATATTGTCTAGTGGTTAGGATACCCGGCTCTCACCCGGGAGGCCCGGGTTCAATTCCCGGTATGGGAAATAAGAGAATGGTTTTTTCTTAATATTTTATATTTTTAAAATAAGTTTTAAATATTAGTTTATGTATGTTTTGTGTTTATTTATCTCCGCTGCACATTTGCTCTCAGATCTATTGAGCTTTGTGCTGTCAATTAGCTAGTTAATTGATTTACCTGTAATAAATCTTCATTGACAACTCCACAAAGGACCTGTGCGAGCGCACCTGCGGACTCTCCAGTTGCCCATAATCCAATTACGTGCGCGTATTACCCATAATACAGCCAGCTGCAGGCAGACAAATGCGAATTGTTAAAGTTCGATGAGCTAAATTTGATTGGCTACGTCTGCGAGGGAGGGAATCGGGGCTGGTGGCTTATGTCTAGCTGTGTCCTGGTACTCAGGGGTCTAACGGAAATTTAATGGAATATAATATTGAATTATGCGAGAAAGGCGTACAAGAAATTGTCCTGCGTTGGCCAAATTAAATAAAAGCAATGCATAAAATATACAAAAAAGCGACCGCATTGCATAAACAGCCACAGAAAGTGCTCCATGTACGACGGCTATATAGCGGTATAAATTCCGTCCGTACTGACCGAGCGCTCCTTCATTTACTGGCCCGCTGTATATAACGCACTTAAAGCCCATGTCCATTACACAAAATACAATCTGCGCCCAGCCTACCTATGTCTGGGCGCCACCTCTCCAACCCCCTGCATCCCACACACACACCCCCCCCTCCCACGCGATGCGTTTCACTGCAGCTGGACCCTGGGACTCTGCTGTCGCCGTCGCTCGCCCTGTTGCTGCTGTCTCGCTCCCACACCAGGGCGAACAAAAATAAACATCGGCTTGTATTAATGAAAAATTTCGCGTACATCGAATTCGCATCATTAAAAATAAACCCAACCAACAACAACAAAAAATATATATATGTATATACATATATAAATTAAGGCCCGAAAAATCGCATATGTGAAACAGGCAAACGATTTTTAAGGGTTGCAAAAACATTCGAAAATGTTGTATGGAAATCAATTTTTTGTTTTGTTTTTGCAAATGGCAACAATGCCAATACATATGCGGGTACATAACGTACGGACGGACATACATATGTGTGCGTGTTATATGTTTTAATGGCCGCACAAAAAAATGATTCTTGTTGCATTTTTTAACAGTGCGAAGCACAGAGGAAAAATTGTCAAGGCAACAGACAGAAAAAGCATTTATAAATGAGTATTAAGAGTCTAAAATTATTATATAAATTTAAGATAAGTTCTAAATACATTTAAAATATGTTTTTAGTAATATAAAAAAAATCTTGTCAGAAGTGGGATTCGAACCCACGCCTACAGAGTAGACTGCGACCTGAACGCAGCGCCTTAGACCACTCGGCCATCCTGACTTGATGTTGCGGCGCAGCCAAGTGCTATATGAGCATAACGAATTACAACTTAAAGTAACTCAATTCGAATTCGAATTCGAATTACATATATAAATTGAGACAGACACATGCAAGGCGTCTAGTAAAGATATTAAATAAATTCTGATTTAATATCTGAGTAGTCTTTGCTATATTTTCAATATTCATTTATGAATTTCGCCCACTGTTCAAAAATAATGCAACACCCTTGTCTGCAATATTTACAATTGCATGCAATAACTACACACACACATACATATAACATAATAAAAGTAAAAAAATATGCATAAAAAAACTTTTCACATGCGCCAACTTTTTGTTTGTTTTCGTTTGTGTGTTTTCGGGCTGCATTGCAGCAGTTGCAACAGAGGCGTTCACCATTCGGGGGCATGGTTAATCAGACCTGGCGTAGGGCTTAAAAAAGAATAACATGGCCAAAAAGCAATAAAAAGTGCAAGCAATTGGCAGTAGCTGACTGCGCTGGGCGCTGCACTGATAGAGTAGGGGTATTACTGCAGAGTATAAATAAATATTAAACTAAAGTAATTTAGCTAAAGTTAATATTAGCTGAGATTCTATAGTATATTAGTATATTTATTATATTTTTAGTATATATTTTAGTGTCTTCATTGCATCGATATGCCCTGGAGTGTAGCGCAACGCAGCTAAAAAATTAAACAAAAAATGTGCGAGGAAAAAAAATGAGTTTATTTTAATGTCAACCCATATACCATGTACCATGCTCTATGACATATGTATACAAGTGTATATATATATAGGAGAACTCCCTCCCTCCCTCTCTCTCTCTCTCTCTCTCCCTCTCTCTCTCTCTCTCTCTCTCTTATTCTCTCTCTCTTTCTCTGTTGGCTGTGCGTAGCTCAAACCCATATGGAAAAACTGTACTTATTATAGATTCCAAATGATTTAAGCGCTAAAAATCTGCTTTTTTGCGAACAATAGAATTATGCAAATCTATAACTAGTTATGCAAATCATATGTATGTATATACATATATACTTTATATATACATATACTGAATATATTCTGTATCGTTTGCCATTTGTCAATTTGCAATTAGCCAATGAACGTTGTTTTTGTTTTATATTAATTTCTTTTCTCCTTTTGTCAATTCATTATAAATTGTATTTTAATTATAATTAATTATAATTACAATGCAATGATTGGACGCGAGCATGAATTATATACTTATGATAAGTATATAAATATAAATTAAAAAAAAAAGCATATATATTTGTATATATTTTTAATGACATTATAAACCATTTACAATGTTTAATGGCGGCCTATGCTTGCAGAATAATTTATTTAGTTGCGATTCGTTATGTAGATTACAGGTAGGGCATGGGTTTCAGCAGGTTAAAGGCGGGGTAATGTGAAAAAAGTCAGGCTGTACTCCTAAATGTGTAAAGAAAGATATAATATGTATAAAAATTATATATAGAATATATATAAAAAACTGTATATTTCTAAATCTGTTTATTATAGATTGGTGAGATATACAAGGCGTATAATCTACAATTATTATAATATATAATGTATAAACAAAATAATTATAATCTGATTTTAAATTTAGAATATGCCTTAAAATATATTTTTTTTTTTATATATCAGAATTGTCTAAAATAAATAAATTTAGTATGTAGATTTTTAAAATATAAAATTCGAATTTTTGTGTGAGGTTTTGGTTTAAAATAGACTGAAGCAGCATCAAATTCGTAGAGAATATATCTGAAAACTTGTTAAAAAATTATTTAAATAATTAAAATTGATTATTTAAGTAATTCTAAAAATGTATTTAACTGTTTTTTAGATAAAGATACATTTTTAAATGCATTGAATATTTTTTAGATTGTAAAATATCTGCTCTAGTCTAAAAAAAACTAAGAAAGTATGAAACTCGTAAGCAGAGCTTGCAAATAACAGTTGAGCGTTTTTGCGTCACGCTCAAAGTCAGAGCAGGAGCGAAAAACAGAAAATATTCCGCTCTCGCTCTGAGCAAGTCGTAAGAGAAGTACGAGTCGTAAGAGAAAGTCTTGAAAACTCTATAAAATTTGTAAGAAAAAAATTTTTTAATATTAAAAATGAAGCAAATTTTATTAAAATTTTTTATTAAAGCTTTCAAAGATGTGAAAGATCAATTTTAATATTTAACAAACTGAAGAAGTAAACTAAGCAAACAAAATATGTTCATGCAAAGCACAAGAAATTGTTCAAAAATAATAAACGCATTCTTCTTTTCTTTTTAATATACCAAAATAATTCTTAAAAAAATAAAATAAAAAATGAATTATAAATTTAAATAATATAAAATACAATTTTATTTGTATTATAATGATTTTTTACTTTAATACAAATATAAAACTTAGTAATAGCTAAAAAAAAATAACATTTTTCTATTGAATTTTGTTCAAGCTCTATAAAAATCAATTTAGTTTTTCGACTTTCAGCTATGCATATCAAAAAAATGTGCTTTATATATTATAGTTTATAGTTGTATATAGTTTTATATAATAGACATATACATATATTTTCTTTCAGCTCTCGAACATAACGCCCAATATATTGTGTATACGACCTGTCAGCAGGCAAAGTTGCGTGGAAAGAGCAAAATGCAAAATGACAATAAAATCAACAAAAAAAGGATATAAAAATATGCGCAACTTAACAAAAAAAATGCAAAATTAAAATATAAAAAAAAAAATTAAATAAAAAATACAACAACAACGACGACGACAGCAAAATGCGTTGCGTGCGTTCGTTCGTTTTGGGCTGGATTGGGTTGGATTTTGGTTGGTCGGCTCTCTGGGCAGGGCAAAAGGCGGGCAGAAAAGAGAACAAATATAATAATAAATTGCATTATAATTTCTTTTTTATGGCGAATGCAGCGGGCAGCAAAAAAATAATACAAATGCGCGCATATAAATCAGGCGACATGCGAGATGCGATATCATGCACAGGCACAGGCACAGGCACAGGCAGAGGCACAGGCAGAGGCTGCAAAAGGTTTTTGTTTTAATATGTATATTAGAATAAATTATATGTTTTATATATGTATATATGTGTGTGTATGCATGTAGCATAATACTTTTACATTTTTATTAAAGGAAAATTATATTTCAAGTGACTTGAGATTATTTAAATATTTTAAAATTCGATTTATTTGAATTATAAATATAAAAAGTATATAATAACATAATATAATATAAAATATAAAAAATATAGAATAATATAATATAATATAAAATATAAAATAAATATTATATATAATATTTAAGGATTTTTTATTCATTTTTTGTTGACTACATAAAAGTAAATAAAATAAAATAATAATTGATTTTTAAAATATATCAAAAAATTTAAATAATATATTTTTTTAATTTTTTTATTATTTGCAATCTGTTTTTTATAACAATAAGCAATTTTTTTAAATAATATAAAATAATATAAATAATATAAAAATAATATAAAATAATATACAAATAAATAAAATAAAAAAATTATTAATTATTAAAATATATCAAAATAATTTTCGAATTCAATAACAATTTTTTGACATATAGAAAAATTATTAACAAATTTGTATAATTAATTTTTAAAATTATTCATTTTTACATACCTTAAAGTAAATAAAATAAGACGTTTATAATTATTTAAATATTTTATTTTAAACAAATGTTTATAATTAATTTTATTTATTATATTTTTATTTATATTTTGATTTATTTTGTAATAAAAAATTATATTAATATTGAAATATTTAAATAATACAAAATAATACTAATAATAATACTACTTCACCTTGCATCTTAAGCTGCCTTCAGCCTGGTTTTCGCTACATTCTTTGCTTCACCAGTCGAATTCCAGTTAAAATGCCAACAATTTCAAGAGCTGAGCTGTGAATGATGCTCGCGCGATAAAAAATGCAACACAAACGCATCTAAAAAAGAATTTAAAAAACAGTTTGTTGCTGCTGCTGCGAATGAGAGGCATGCGCGCAGCAGCAGCGGCTGCGGGAATGAGAGTTGCATTAAATGCGTGGTTGCCACCGCTGCTGCTGCCGCCGCTGCTGCTGCTGCTGATTATGTTAATGATGCTGCAACAACAAAATAATCGTATAAATTAACATGCAACACACATAAAATAAAATGAGGAAAAAGAACAAATTTCAATTGCGTGTGCGTGAAAAATGCAGTTGTTGGACGAGTGGGCGTGGCAGAAGGGGCGGGGGGGGTTGGGGCACGCAATTATAGGGCTGCTAATTATATTGACAGTCGAGCAGCACAAAAATGAAATGAATTTAAATAAAAAATAAAATAAAATAAAATAAAAATCAAACGAACGCACGCACGACCAGCCCCGGCCCCCGCCCCGCTCCCGACCCGCTCCCGACCCGCTCCACATTTTGCGGTTTTTGTTGCAACTGCGACTCATAATGAGTTTTAAAAGGCTCACGCACAACATTTACCGTTGTTGTTGTTGTTGTTGTTGTTGTTGTTGCCTGTCGCTGGGCATTTTGTTGCTGCGCTGCGTACAAAAAATTCAGTTTCGAAAATGCTTTGTCAACAGCAACACACATTCAAAAACTTTTCGGTTTAGTCGCATCAGTTTTCTCTATATGTATATATATTTTTCGCCTAGTTTCCAAAAAAAAAAAAAACAAAACAAAATTAAAAAGAAAATCAAATTTACACATCCCAAAAAAGAAAACCAACAAGCGTAACAATTAGGAAAATCAACGCGAAAAGTGAGTGAAAATGTTGTTTACTAAACAAATATTGCGCATACGCCACGTTGGCCAAACGCTTTCATCTAAAATGCTGCGCTTAGCCCATGTGTGTGTGTGTGTGCGTGTGTGTGTGTTTGTATTTTGTATTTGTGTTTGCTTTTGTGTTTGTTTTTGCTGCCACCCCTAATTAATGCACCTAAAGTCCAACCCCTCCCCCCCCCCCCCTATTCATTGGCCCCATTCCTATTTCTCTATTACGCCGTCGACGTCGACATCGTTCGTCCTCTTCGCTATTTTGTGGTTTTTTGTGGGCGCCCGCGCCCACCCCCTCCCTCGGCTTACACTCTTGTTTTTGTTGGCTTTAGTTAGCTGCGCTCAATGCTCCAACTGATTAACAAAATTAGTTTAGAAAACTCTGCACACGCGTTCGAAACAAACCAAAAAAAATCTCTGTTCGGTTCTTTTCGTCACCAAAAAATCTAACAAAAACGGAAAAAAAAAAGGAAAATTCATGCAAATATCTGTATAGGAATTGAAATGTTTTAGAAATTTAGCATTTGACGTTGTGCAAAGACGGAATGCTTCAGCCACTCTTATGATATTAGCGAAATCAATCTGCAGCCATAGCGAACCATTCATGTTTTGGTATGCCTAATCAAAGAGTTTAATGATTAGATTAGTTCGATTATCTAATACGATTTGTGGACTTTATGGATTTGTGTGGAAATATATTACAGATATTTCAATATTTGAATTTTTATTATTTAATTTAAAAATTATAAAAGGTTTTAAAAGTGAGCCAAAGGAATAAGTATTTTTGTGTACTTTTTGCTCAGCTTTTTCACCTGTTAAATAAACAATAAATAATAATAAATTTAATAGATATATAAAATATAAATTTGTATGTATATATAATTAAAATAAATATATGAAAAATAAATTCTACCAAATAGAATATTAATATATCAGGAGTTCATGTTTTAAGATAAAAACGAAAAAAAACCTTCGTTATATCAAGTGTCAGATACAGTGAAACCTCGATATAACGAATCTGATGGGAACCAGACAATTTTTTCTTTATATCTATTGATTCATTATAGATACTTATTAGTAAAAGTCAAGCGACTTAAAGAAAAATTCGTTATGTTGAGTTTTTCGTTATAACGAAGTTCGTTATGTCGAGGTTTCACTGTATATCAAATCCTGAAAATGTTGATAAGGAATCCCACATGTGCATGATCGTATAATATTTGATAAGCAATTTAGCACAACATTCTTAACAAATATATCAATTAAATATATTTAGATGCAAATTAGTGCCAGTGCTAGTACCAGTGCTACTATTTTAAAAATACTATTATTAAAATTTGAAAAATTACTATAAATATTATAATTTATTTAAAAAAAAAAAGATAAATCTGGAATAGTTTATTTTCAATATTAAACATTTTATATATTTTTTTTTTAATTCAAGTTGAAAATATAAATTTGAAAAATATAATTAAAATTGTAAATATAAATTTTGAAAACATATAAAATATTTAATATTTAAAACTATATAAAAAATTTAATACTTAAAAATATGTACATAAAATATTTAATATTTAAAATAAAAGTATCAGATTTATATTTTAAATTTGAGTTTTAAAAATATTTAATATTCAAAATAAAATAAAAACAATTTCTTAAAAATTAAATATTTAATATTTAAAAATATATAAAATATTAAACACTATTTTAAATAAAATATACTAGATTTATATTTTGAATTTAAAATTTAAAAATATATAAAATATAAAATATTCCAGTTTTAGTATTTTAAATTTGAATTTTGAAACTCTATAAAATATTTAATATTTTAAATATTAAAAAATTCCAGATACAATTTCTTAAAAATTTAAAATATTTTTATATGTGCAAGAAATATATTCATTTATATATTACAACTTACAATCTATTATTTTATATTATTCTATATATTAATTATATATATTTTTTTTAATTTTATATAAATTTTCTTTTCATTTTATATTAATTTGATGTATAATTAAAATTGATTTAATTTATACAATCTATTTTAAAATGTTATAATATGTAATATAAATTGAATAAAAATTTCAAATTAATTTAATTTTTAGTGTATATAATATATAAATTAAATTAAATTTGCATATTTAATATATACAATAGAATATAAAATATATATAAAAGTATTATTATTACTTTTCTTCGCTTTAATATTCAATATATATTCAGAAATTTCTAATCAAGCTTTGTCGGCTTCAACACTTGCTGGAAAACGGTTCGCACTTTAAGTTTCATTAGAAAATCGTTTTCCTGTGTGCGTGCGTGTGTTTTCATATTCTAAGCGACCCCAGCGGAGGGCAGGATGCGGTTTTGTTAACCATTTTGTGATCTATTTTGCTCGCAACGAGAGTTTTTGGCGCTCGTTTCTGGCATTTGTGTGTCGCGCAACGACGGGCAGCCGAGGGGCTAGCTGGGGTCGGGCAGGGTGTGTGTTTGACTCGTCTTGAATGAAAGTCAAAGTAAAAGCAGCGCCAACAAAAAACCTAAACAAAACATAAAACGCCGCTGAGCAGAGAGAGAGAGAGAGGAGGAGGAGGAGGAGGAGGCGTGGCAGAGGCAACTAGAAAACAGAGAGCGCCAAAAAGTTTGATAAGGCCAACAACAGCAACTGGGGGGAGCAAGGGATGGGGGCTGGGGGCTGGTACGTTCTGTCGTCTCAAAAGCAGGCAAAACGACTAACGGTAAACAACGAACAAACAAAAACAAAAACAATGCGAGAGTTGCGCCCGCCGGTAGAAAACGAGCAAAGAAAATGAAGACGACGAAATGCAACGCGAAAATGAAAACGCCGCGAGACGATGCCGAAAAGGAGGGAGAGAGAGAGTGTGTGTGAGTGTGGGCGTAAAGGGTTGCGCAAGGGGGCGTGAGTCAGGTGCTGATGCTGTCGCTGACGTCGCTGCCGCTGTGCTGCCGGGTTGAATGCACGCCGCGTGCAACAGAGAGCGCAGCAGCAGCAGCTGTGCGTGCGAGCGAGACGGCAAGCGCATGCCCAATTGTGAGCGCTCTCTCTCTGCGTGGCAAAGCGCATGCGCCTACGGCGAGCGCTCTCCACGCACAGATGCTGGACAGACAGCGAGAGAGGAAGAGTGGAAGAGAGGGAGAGGGCGTGAAAGAGAGTGAGAGAGTGGGATCAGTGCAGGTGCATTTATTTATTTATTTCGATTCATTTCCGCTTTTGTGTGTGCTAAATGAAAACTCATTTCCTTTTGATGTTGCATGTTGCTGCTGCTGCTGTTGTTGTTGCTCTTTTTTTATTTTTTGTTTTGTTTCGATACACACGACATTAACAAGGGAGATAGACACATGTGGCCATAGCTCAAGCTAGACAGAGTGCGAATGGACGCGCGCGCTCTCTCACCTACTCCCTCTCTCGCTCTTGCTCTCTCTCTCTCTCTCTCTCGCACTTTTAGGTGCTGCTGCGCGATAATGAAAAGTATAATGCACCAAAGTGACATAAGGCTGTAAATTAAGCAACAACAACAACAACAACTGTAAACTGTCGCCCTTTACATGCTCAACACACACATACACACATAAGTATATATGTATGCATATGTGTGCCTATGTGCTAGTAGCCATACACCATTTACCGTTATCTGCATATGCTGCACATGGGCTGAGCATAAGCTCTGCTGTCTGCCAACCATGGGCGTGGGGTGCTGAGGGGGCGGCTGAGTGTGGTCAATGCTAAATGACCAAAACTTCATGCGCTCATGTATGTGTGAGTCTGTATATATGTATGTGTGTGTGTGTGTGTATTACATTAAATGAAAAACCCTTTTCATACCAAATTACAATTATGGTAAACACACACACACATACATACACACACTCCCACTCACACAGGTAAATTTTAAATGGTTTTTTGTGTAACTGTATTTTAGCCGCTAGCCCATTGATGCTCTTTGATGGCGCAAATGCCTCGAAATAAAAAATAAAGCTTGAAATTGAACTAAAATTTACATAAATATCGAAAAGTTCCCTCTTCGAGTGCTAGAAAACCAAATGAATTATTTAAGGCATTTTAGGTGCCGAAATTCAGAGCTTAAATATTATAAAGAATACAAGAAATAAACCAAAGATTAGCATAAATAATATATGTATAACTCAAATATTTCAAATTTTTAAACTTTAAAATTTTTATATAAAAATATATATAAAAATATTTAGAATATTTATAAAATAAGGCAAAGCAGTTAGATTAAAAAATATATATAGAAAAAATATATGTACATATATGCATACCAAATTAAAATTTTAAACATTAAAATAATATCTATGTATACATATATAATAAATAATAAATATTATAAATACAAATTTTGTATATGAATTTATAGTTTTGAGAATTGACAACTATATTTTTAATAAACTCTTAAATTTATATATTTAAACAAGTTTTATTCATGCGTTTTGGGTTTTTCTCATATATTTTTAAATATATATAAACATTATAAATATATACATACACATATATTTTTATATTTGTATTTATTTATATATTACATATATATTTGTTTTTCAATTCTATTTATAAATAAATATATTTTTATTTGTTATATATTTTGAACAAGGTATTGAATTTATATATTTTAAATTTTTTTTTTTAATATTTATATTAATAATAATATTTATGTATATGTTTATACATTATATATTTTTAACAATATATTGAAATTATATATATTAATTTTCAATTAATTATTTAATTTATATATTTTAATTATTATTTTAATTATTTAATTGTTATTTTTAATTTTTTGAATATTTATATAATTCAAAATATATGTTATATATGTATGAATGTATGTTTATATATTATTTTCAAAAATTATTTTATTTATTTATAAAAATTATTTTTATTTATTTTTTAAATATACTTTCTTATTTATTTTAAAATTCTTATATTTATCTATATTTATATATTATATATTATACATTTTTAATAAATTGCTTTATTTATATATTTAAATCATTTATATTACCATAATTTTTAGCATTTATAACTCATGAATTAGCCTAATTAAATGGTATATTTGAATCAAGTTTATTTTTAAGTATTACTTGTTGGCCAACAAAATATTCCATAGCCTCTACAAAGTCAAGCAGTCAATTAATAATATTTAAATAATATTTAAAAGTAGTTCCCGAAACTCAACTCAATCTGCGCATATCGAAAGGCATTTGGGAATTCCCATGTCTAGCTGCCCCCATGCACACACACGTTTACATGCTTGTATGTATGTGTGTGTGTGTGTGGCTACATAAAAACATTTTTTGGCTAATTCATATTTATTGCCGTTCCATTTCTTTCTTGTTGTTCTTTCGGCTTTCGGGTTGTCTGCGCGCCCGGTTTATGGAGCTGCCGCTCACATTGGGAGCATATGCTCTGGTCGCCTGGCCCGCCCCCGCTTCATTTCGAGCTAGCTGTGTCTGTGTGTGTGTAGTCGGCAGCAGCAGCAAAAAAACAAAACCGGATCGAAGCTACACACAAATGCAAAACAAAGCATAAAGCTCCCTCCTAACCGGCACACATACACACACACACACATACATGTGGATAAAGCTCACCCACATATACACGCTCATTTGCAAAGATAACAAAACAAAACCGGCTTTTGTATTTATTTGACTTTTTGTTTTCGCGAGCTCTTAAAGCGACCTAATATTTCCTTTTGTTTTTGCAAATTTGTTGCAAAAAGCGAAGCGCAAAAAGGCATAAAAGTCGAAGCGCAGCGATAAGATAAGACAAAGGGCGCCTTATCACAGCTGTTTATAAATATGTATGTAACGCGCACACACATGCTGGCTATAAACAGTTGCAAATATGCGCATACAAACAGACGCCGCATATATATGTAGGTATGTATGCAGGCAAAAGCTTGTTCTTAACCTATACCACGCAAAGCAATTGCGATAACAAAAACACAATTAAAAGGCGCTCTCTGCTGCGCGAGTCGCCTGCTTTGCCTTTGCCTTCTCCTTCGTCTGCTTCTGCTTCTGCTTCAGCTTCAGCTTCGTTTTGTTGTAGTTGTCTGAATGCCGAGGCCAAGAGGTAATCGCTCGAGAAGAGCACAAAGCGCAATAAAATAAAGCGCAAACAAATATGCCAGACACAAATGCCAATGCACGCAAAAAGTTTCTCTCTATGAGCGCCAGTGTGTGTGTGCACAACTATTTAAAGTAGTTCTTTTTGTTGTTTTCATTTGCACGACTCTTTGCTGCTTGCATGTGTGTGTGCGTGTGGGTGAAGTGTTTTTTGTTTTTGCTTGCTTCTATTTCTGGTGCTGCTGTCTATTTGCGCAAATTTCTCTAACTGAACGAGCGAACGCAACAGCGAGCGCCTGAACGTAACCGAGAGAGAGCGAGCAAGAAGGAGTGCGTATGTGTGTGTGTGTGTGTTTTTTGTATGAGAGCGGGAGAGTGTAGCAGCTTTGATGTTTTTCGTATGCTTTGTTGCCAGTTTTCGTTGGTGTTTTTTTGTGCCGGCACAGCACACAGCACACACAAATACTAAACAGCCGGCAAATGTTTTGTATGCACACACCAATACACACTCCTTTTTGCATGCATGTTGGCGCCAAATATTTGGCGCTGTTGCCGCTGTTCATAGTTTAGAATGTTTAGCTGTTAGCCAAAGCACATCTGACGTACGTACGTACGTACGTACGTACATTTATTACTATCAATTAATTCGAGCTGTTGCTACTGAGCATCGAGCAGATTCGGCCCGTTGTCCATTTGATCGCACCAATCGTTCAGCTCGGTCAGCATCTGCTTCCAGTCGCCATGGCCATGGGCGTGCTTCAAGCCAACTTCTTCTTCTACTGCTGCTGCTACCTCCTGATCTTCCTCTTCATCTTCTGCTTCTTCCACTTCTTCCTCTTCTTCTTCTACTTCATCCTCCTCATCTTCATCTCCGTTGGTCTCGCTGCCCGGCAACAGATCAAATTCCGGAACAACATCTCGATTGCCCAACCCGTCCATTAACCACTCCTGCTTCGGATCCGGCTTGATCTTGTCCAAGTTGTGCCACTCGCTGAGGAACACCTTCCAGTCCTCGTCCTCATCCTCGTCCTCGTCCTGCTGCAGCTGCTCCTTGGCCGACAGCTTCAGCTGCTGCGCATAGCTCCGCTCGCCCAGCAGATCCATCTCGTGCAGCTCCTCCAGCTGGAACCGCAGTCCCCCACCGCACTTGGCCCGTGGCCACAGCTCCCAGCTGTGGCACTTCAGGCCACAAAGGAGCATCTTGTTGAGGGCCATCTTGGGCATCATGCGATTGGTGTTCAGCTGGCTGCGCTCCTCGGCCGTGCTGAGCAGGAAATGTATCGGCTCGATGCGATGCTTCACGTCCTTCAGTATCGACGCAATCTTCTCGTGCCGCCGCAGGATGCTCAGCAGCTTGAGCCGCGTGCAGCGGAAGTCCCACAGCGCCTGGCGCGTCTCGCCCTGCATCGGCTCGATATTGCGTGGAGTAAGGATCTGGTTGCCCTTGCTATGGATCCCGTTCGGCTTCCGACTCCTCTTGTCCTTCATCAACTGCGGATTCCTCATCCCCCTCTAAGAACTCAGCTCAGCTAGCGAAATAAACGTGAACAACTGCCGAATGTCCTTTCTCTGCTAAAGACCACTGTACTCCTCTCTGTGAACTCCGAATCACTGTATGTATATATATATATATTGGATACATATATATATATATTTTTTTAGAAAATATTTAGATTTTGTCTCAGTCCCCCCTACTCTGTTGCCTACTGCCTAACGCCTCTCTCTCTCTTTCTCTCTGTGTGATTCTCAGCTTGAAGTTGTGATAAAGAAAACAGAAATAAGAACTTTACAGTTGACGCAGTTAACGGGTTCTTGACAGTTATTTACTCGGTTACTAGCTGCTGGCTCTCTATGTGATTCTCAAATTTATTAATTATTAATAGAAAATAAAAATCAATTTTATTTTTTTGTAAAAGAAAAGGAAGCAGAAAATATTTATATATTCAAAAATATTTATTCTCCATTTTTTTAAAAAATTTTTTAAGCCTTTGTATGCGATTCTCAAATTAATTATTTGGTTTATAAAATGCTAACATCTTTTTTATGGTAAAAGAAAGTGAAGTGGAAGATTGTTTGGTATTTATTCTTGATTATTTATGCCGTTCTACGTGATTCTCAAGTTTTGCATTTAATAAAATTTATGAATGCCTTTCTATGTAATTCTCAAATTAATTATTTGGTTAATTGAATAATTAGATTTATGGTAAAAGAAAGTGAAGTAGAAGATTTTAAAGATTTTTTTAGTATTTATGCTGAGTTTTTAAAATCTCTTTATGCCTTTCTATGTGATTCTCAAATTAATTGTTTACTTAATAAAATACAAAGATATATTTTATGGTAAAAGAAAGTGAAGTAGGATATGTTTAAGATTTTTTTGGTATTTATTCTGAAATTTTTAAATTTTGTTTGCCTTTCTATGTGATTCTCAAATTAATAATAATTTTATAAAATGCTTAAAAATTTCTTTTTAGAGTCAAAAGAAGGAAGTAAACTATTTATTTCGCATTTCCTAAAATATTTATGCCTTTCTATGCGATTCTCATAAAATAAAATATTTTCTTTCTTAATTATTTGTATATTGAGTGAATAAATTAATGAAATAATATATATTTTCATTACTTGATATTTTTTTTACAACAGTTATTCTCTTTGAAGCGCCTCTCTATGCAGGTTTCATGTAGTTTTTATTCACTTTCCTTGCTACAGGTTAGCTCTGAGACAGCAGCGTCCTTCAGGCACACCTCTGTCCCTGCCCAATCTATTCCCTTGGGCTGCTTTAATCATGCCACTTTTTGCGCCTCATGGCTTTTTGTCAGCCATAGAGCTGACGATTTACTTATAGAGAGAGTGTTGACTTATATTATAGCAAATCAAGTCGAGATAGAATAAATTAGCTGGAGAGCTGGAAAGAGAAGACGACTGATGGATGCTCTTTAATAATACCATATAGTAGTATATGTACACTGTATTTTATTTTTTATTAAATATATAGAGATGCGTTTCTAGGCACATCCTTCATAGTCCTTCAAATTTGATTTCATTTTAGTTCTGCTTGCTCCTTGGCAGCTTTAGTTGCTTGTAGGCCTCCTCCGTGTGCTTCTCCTTTTCGATGAGGATCTCGTGGACGTCGCCCAGCTGCTGTATGATGCGCTGCTGCGATGACAGGACATTCTGCAGCTTGAGGTCGGCGCACTTGAGCATGTACTGCATATTGGATACGTCGGGCACATCGCTCGAGTCATCCACTTCGATCAGGTTGGGCGACTTCTTGCCATCGCACACGGTGTAGCTCAGCTTGCGCTCGGGCGACTGCTCCTCCTTCTCCTCCGGCGGCGGCTGGCGACTGTCCAGAATGTCCGGCAAGTTGGGCACGCAGCTCTGCTGCAGCACCTTCAGGCAGCCCTCAAGCGAGCTCTCGATCTTATTGCATTGCTCCACGGCTCGCTTGATGCACTCCGTGGTCGGTTGCTCGATCGGATTCATTACACTTTGTTCAATTTTTGTTGTTGTTGTTGTCTTTCGTCGAACTATCAACTGTATAATACAATATAGTATACAGTCACAATTATCGACTCGCTTGTGCTACTGAATTCGACTTCAAATTTAGTATGAAATGTCCTTGACGATGGAGGCAAATGTTGCATTGATGTGACAGAGGGAATTTGGCCTGGAGTGGAAATGGAAAGTTTTTGGAGTGATAAATTTATATATAAATACTTTACAGGCTAGAGTTGGATCTATATATGAAAGAAGTTTAGCTAGATATATTATTTTTACATAGAAAAACTAATAGAAATCTTTTAAAATTTGATGAATTTTGAGCTGGGAAATTTGAGTAACTTTTAAAGGTATATCAAGGCACTTGCTACAAGCTTGAGATACTTTAAGGTGTATTTTAGATATATAACAATATATATGAAAGTATCTCAAGAACTTTCATTTCATTTAAACTGAGATACTTTCTAATATGAAAGAAATCCAACAATTTATATAGATCTTAATATATGTATGTAGGTAGTAATACAGCCTTGAGATGTACATACATATGTATGTAGTTTATTTATTTATATATTCTATATAATGTTTATTATATATAATGTATCTAAAATATACATAAAAGTATCTCAAGCTTTTTCAATATAAAGATACATATATTTCATTTATATTTTTTATACTTTTCTATATATCTAATATATCTAAATCTCAATTTCGACATATTTTTATACATATATATTTTATATATATTTTCATCTCTAATTTACATATGTATCTAAATCTCAACCTTCAGATACTTTTATATATATTTTAGTTATACTATTGTTCATATTTAACCTAAAGATACTTTTTCATTCAGCATAAAGATACATTTGCTGCCTTTCTACGTAAATTTCAAATATTCAAAAATACTCAAAGCAGAAAAATATATTAAATTTAAATAAATTAAGTTACTAACTCAAGATAAGCATACCTAAAATACCCATTTGAGCTACATTCAAAGAGAGATATGCATCTAGATACATTTGTATTTTCTATTTCTAGCACTTCCAGCTGGCACTCGCTTGCTATGCTAGTCCCTGCCCCAGCCTTGCTTCAACATGCTGCACGTGGCATGTCAAAAATTTAAAAGGCGCGCCACATGCCCGGCCCACCGACCCTCCTCCCCGCCCCGCCTCCGTCCCGTCCCTCTCGCTATGTTGCACTTGATTTACCCAGTTCTAAGCTTGGCAATTTTCAAATCGTAACACTTTCACGCGCTGCGCGCCAAAAGGAGCAGCGCAAGAGGAGACGCTGCTCAGACGTCAGACCTGTCGCAACTGCACACACACACACGCACACGAACAGGCTGTACAGCAAGCAGCGCTGTTAATGCGAACCCTTGCTCTGCTCTGCTCTGCTGGCCGTGGAGCCACCCAAAATACCAACAACTTTGCCTCCAACTGGCGGCAGCAAAGACACGCGACGTCAGCAGCGACGCGCGCGTCAGCAGCAGCAGTCGCGCGACAAGCACGCACAGAGAGTTTCCAAACAGACAACAAATACATATATCTACATATATACAGAGACATACACACACACACACATACATATGTATGCATCCATACACCTCCAAGTTGCATACATATGTATGCATCCATACACCTCCAAGTTGCTTTTTTGCAAAAACTTTTTTCAGCGCTGCTTTTTATTCGCTTTGTTTGCCTTTGTCTGTGCGCTCTCTCACGTACACACACACACGCACACACTGACGCGCTCTCGCTGCTTCTGCTCTGAGTATCTCTCCGCCTGTATGTGTGTGTGTGTGTGTCTGTGGGGGCCGCAGCAGCGTCGTCGTGGATGTCGTCATCGTCGTCTTTTTGCGTTCGCTTCGTTTCATTTCGTTTCGTTTTTGCGGTCTGAGCGCGCGAGTGTCTGTAAAAAAAAGCTCTTTCAAAGTCTCTGTCGTTGTCGTTGTAGCCGCCCCCAACACACACCCCGCTAGCTTAATATATATGTATACATACATATACATATATATCTGACGTTTTTTTTTTGTATTTTTCCATTTCTTTTGCGCTCTCCCAGTTGCGGTCGTCGTTGGCGTCGCTGTCGCTGCCAACGTCAGCGGCGCTGCTTGGCTTGGCCGCTCGCTTTCATGGGGTTCTTGAGCGTATGCAAAAGATTTTTGCACATATTCATCTTTTTGGCCGTTTTCGGTGCGTTTCGTAGAGCGCGCGTCGCGCAAAACTTTTCAGCCAACAACATTTTTCGCGCTAAATTTGTCTTCGCTTTGTTCTGAGTGTTCTCTGTGTTCTCTGTGTGTGCCTGTGTGTTCTGATTCTCTGTGTGTCGCCGTTTTCTGCTGTTGTCTGCATATCTTCATCTTATTCCGCCTTACATTTTCACGTCTTCTCGTCTGCCGAGATGCCGATACATCACCTTCTGCTCTTCTGGGAGACACGCAGTTACACACTTCCTACTACACTTCTCGCCGTTCGTCCGTTTTATTTACTTACTCTGTGTTTTGTTTCGTTCCTTCTTCAACTTGAGTGAATCCAACTAAACAGCGTGCGTCTCTCTGTGCGTGTGTGTGTGTGTGTGTGTGTGTGTGTGTGAGGGACATCTTGGGATTGAAATGGAAGCAAAGTGCATAAAATTGGGTTTGAAGCGCGTTTTTATTGAGTATTTGAAGTTAATTAGCTGTTTGGCGACCTTGTAGGATAATAAATAACGATGGAACAGTGGAACAGTCTTTAACTAGTGTTGAAACAGTGCTAAAACTCTCTAAGAATCATAAACAATGCTCGAAAATGCTTTAAAGTACAGTAAAAAATGTTGATAAAGACTTAAATGTGAAATATATAAATATAGAATAAATTAATAACTAATAATAAAATATAAATAAAACATTAAACTGCACAATTTTTACTGATAAAAAATAATATATACTATAAATCTATACTTCATGTGATCTATTGATATATAAAATATATATATTATATATCTATAAATTATAGTGTGTTTTAAGTAAAGAGCTCCGAAAAAAACAATTATTTTTTAATATAAAATATTATATATTATAAAATATTATATTTAACCAATTATTTCCTCACATATCTCATATATGAACTTTAAAAAATTATGAAGCATATTAAATATCATAAAAATGAGATATATTATTTAATATTTTATTTAATATTGTATATAAAAATTTATAATTTATTTTATAAAGTATTACATACTTTATTAATTTAAAAATTAAATCCTTAAAAATATATATAATATATGACTTACAAATTTATTATTTATTATAATTTATTTCAAATAATATATAACTGTGTTTAAACAATTATTAAATATCATAAACTATATTAAATAAATGATTTAATAATATATCTATTTGGAATATGAGCTATGAAAAAAGATGTTCCATATATGAACTATAAAAAATGATTAAAAAATATAAAAACCTGAAAATAAAAAAAAATGAACTTAAAAGGTTTTAGAAATAGAAAAACTAAAAAAGAAAAATTACAGAAAAATGCCGAAAAGCTTAAGAGCTAAATAAAATATTTAAAATAGAAATTTAACTATTTACACTATAAATTTATAAATTAAAATATTTTGTGTAGTGCAAGATCAACAAAATATAATATAAAACTAACTATTAGTATCTGTAAGATACAAAGATACAATTGTGATTTTATATTTAATTGTGCATAAAATACCAAAAACTGTTTATAAACCTTGCCGCAACTATTGAAAGTGTTTAAAACAATTAAGTGAAGAAAATGCATTCGAAAATAAGTTTTATTTTGTTTGCCAAATAAAAATCAAATGAAAAAGTGCTAAACAAACTAAAGCAGAGACATAAAGAGAGAGAGAAAGAGAGAGTTCTAAAAATAAGTACAGAAAAAAACAGTTTCAATTAATGACAAAACACTCACACATACATATATATCTAAATACATGTGTGTGTGTGTGTCTAGTGATTGAGTATCTGCTATTCATGGCTTCTATTCACTAGCGTTGCGGTTCGCCAATTTTTGAACTTTTCCCATAAATACAAACATGTGTCTGTATGTACGTGTGTGTGTGTGTGTGCTTGTGTTTGTGTGCGTGTGCATTGTACGTCATCTAATCGGTTGTATTTAAATGCAAATGCGCTCTTTAGCTGACAGATTTGTCTGCTTAAGCTGCCTGTGTGCGTGCGTGTGTGTGGCTGCAGTCGCCGGCGGCAGCGCGCCGTAACGTTTCGCTCTTTGTTTTGCTGCCTTAGATTGTATCACAATTTGTTTTTTTTTGCATATGCTGCTTGCTGCCTTTGCTTTACCGTTTTATTTGTTTGCTATGCGGCTACTCAAGGCACAGCCCACCCCCAGTTGCGCTAACAGCGGCGTTTTGAACTTGAAATTTTTGTTTGTTCGCTTTTAGTTTTGCATTTCCAATACTCAGCTGCTTGTTGTTGTTGTTGTCTATGCCGTTATCCTGCCAGCAGTGTGCGCTCTCTCTCTCTCTCTCTCTCTCTCCCACACGCTCTCTCGCGCGCGCCTTGCTTAGACAATTGCGTGTGCCTCTGGGGCTTAGCTTCGTTTATTGTGTTGTAGTTGAAAGAGAGTGGAAGAGTGAAAGAGTGGGAGAGCGGGAGAGCAAGTTGTATGTGGTTGTGTGTGTGTGCGTGCTGCCATGTGGCTGCGCTTTATTTTGGCAAACAGGAAGTAATGGCAAAGGCAGAGTGATATCGATAACGATAAAAGGCGATTATTTCAATTGAGCATAGAAAATGTTGAAATATATTCGAAAAGCAGCTAGAAAATGTCAATAATAATAATGATTATCAGCATTGAAATGCATTAGTGCAGTGCCGTCGGCCTTCACAATTGCCGACGGCTTTTATTTCTACCTCTATCAAATAAATTTTCTAATCGATTCTTCATTCTCTTTCGTCACACAGGTGCTTTTTGACTGTTTGGAACATTTTTAAAGATTACGTTAAAACGTTGTTGATACTTATTAAAAATATTGTTTTGTTAATTCTAATAATAATACCAACAATAATAATACGAAATAATGATATAATACCAAGACTCAATCATCATAATACCCCAAATTACAAATGTAATTATAATAATAATACAAAATATTTATATATAATAATCATAACTCATGTGCAATCAGTTAGTAACTTTTTAATTTATTCATTCTAACTGTTTATTTGTATATATATAATTTTTAATAAAACAACAACAACAACAAAGAAACGGAAAAAGAGCAGAAGCAAAAAAAAAATATATATATAAAGAGATATATATTCAAGTTTGATTTGAGTTTTAAGCGAAAATAAAACAAAAAGTGATTTTTAGTTAGTTTCTCAAAATTTAACAAACAAAATTCACAACAAAATTTGGAATACTACAACAACAACAACAACAACAACAACAACAACAACTACACAACAACTACAACTACAACAACAACAACCACTGCAACAACAAACAACAACCAACCGACAACAATAAAAGCAACAACAACAACAACAAATAATAAAAAATATAAAAATAAAAAAATAAAGAAAAAAAAAATAGAAAATAATAGCAAGCGAAACGTAACAATAAAAGCAAATACAACAAAAAAGAAAAGCATAACTGTAAACGAAATAAAAGAAATAAAAACAAAAACAAAACAAAATCAAAAACAAAACAAAAACAAAAATCAAAAGCCGAAATAAAACCAAACACAACAACCAATCCAACAAAGCAACAGCAACAACAACAACAAACACAACAAAAATAGCAACAAATCGAAACGAAACCGAAATAGCCTTAAAAACAAACAACAAAAATAACCAAAAAAAAAAAAAACAAAAGCAACCGATAACCGATAAACCGATAACAAAGCAGCAACTGAAACAGGATTAGCAAACAAACAAAACAAACAACAAAAAATAGAGACAGATAAAGAAACAAAAATAGAAAATAGCAACGAAACAGAATACCGAAAAATCAGCAGCAGAAGTAAAAATAAAAAATAAAAGAAAACAACAAAAAACAACAAATCAAAAGTCAAATTCCAAAGCCAAAAGCAAAAGCAAAAAACAAAACAAAACAAAACGCAGAAAGCAAAACCAATATCAAAAGCAAACAAAAACAACTACAAAAAAATAGCCAAAATTTGTTAAATTTTTTTGTGTCTCATTAAAAAATAAAAAATATTTAAACAGAACTAAAATATTTATAAAAAATAAAAAAAAACTCTTGTGTTACGGTTTTTCAATTTTCGTCTTTTAAATTTTCGTTCGTAAAAAAGAAAATGTTCTGAAAAAGTCTTCGAGCAAAGCAAAGCAAAGCAAAAAAAAAAACAATTTTCAAAACTTTGATGAAAGCAAAAAGAAAAAGGTGAACAGAAAAAGTGGAAAGGCGAAGCGAAAGGAAAGAAAAACAAAAGCAAAAGAAGGGCTCAGACCCCATTTAGTGTGTGTTTTGGCTAAGGAGAGCACGAGACAGTTTGGGAGATATATCTATATATATCGGTAATATATATATACACATATATATATAAACATATATATATATCACAAAAACAAAACAAAAAAAAAAAAAAACAATTTAAGATAAAGGCAAATATTCATATCGTGGCAAAAAAACAAAAAACAAAAACAATTTTAAAACAATTTTCAAAGTAAATAAATTATTCGTAGTGCAGAAAGCAAATTAAAGAACAAACAAAAGAAAACCCTTCAGAAAAATCTAAAAAACAAAAAACAAAAATAAAACGTTTTAAGCTATATATTAAATTATATTACATTTACGATAAAAAAAATATGATGAAAATGGAATTCAATTGAAAACCCACAACACACAAACAAAAAAAAAAAAAACATATTTGAGAATTTAAAAACAAACAGTTTTTGGGCCAAATAAACAAATATTTAAATATTTAAAAACTAAAACAAAAAGAAAAACAACAAAACATTCCCCATTTCGATATAATCCTTGGAACAGGAACTACGGACAAGAAGAACAGCTAAATCAAACATTTTGGGATCGAACAACTGGTAAGTGTGCGAGAGCTATTTAAGATCAAAGACAGGGAATACTTAAGAAGTGCGAAGTATGATGAGATTTAGTGTAGTTTATTAACTGCGAATCTCAAGGAATCTACTGCAATGTTATAGGGTTTTAAATGCAAGTCATATAATTTATATATTTATAAATATAAATATATATAATTAATATGAATATACAATTTATAAATATATTTTTAATATTTTTTAAATATATCACATAATTATATATTGTATATATTTATAAATATAATTTTGTAGAATAGTTTTGACTGAAAATAAACATAATTTGAGAGTAAATTATATATATGAATATGACAGTAAAGATTTGAAATTGTTTTATAAATTCTATACATAAAATATATGACTTATGTAAAGTATTTATATTTAATTTACGTTTTATTATCAGTAAAAACTTTTTTAAAAAATTATGTTTATAAGTATATACAATATATAAATATATGATATATTTAAAAAACATTAAATATATATATATAAATTTTAGATATTTTATAAAAATATTTAAAATATATTTATATATTTTATACTTATATAAAATTATATATACAAAAATATTAAAAATATATTTAGATATTCTATACTATAATTATATAATTATGTATAATTATATATTTATATTTTAAAAATATTTAAAATATATTTATATATTTTATACTTATATAAATTATATATTTGCATTTTAAAAATATAAAAAATATATTTATATATTTTTACTTATATAAATTATATATTGATATGTTAAAAATATATAAAATATATTTATCAATATAAAATCATATAATTTGTGCGATTTTTCAGTTTTACAAAACTTTAAGTATTGATTAAACATTTTTATTTATGTTAAAAATATCATATCTCTATAAGGAAAGAAGCTCTAAAAAAATATTGAAAACTCATTTATCGTAATTCAAGAATTTTGTGGCAAAGCCAGAGATCCACAGATCCATATAATGTTCTCATTTTAATTATGATAATTATTATATACAGTTAATAATAATGATATAAAAAAAGAGTACAGACTGGTGCAAAGTATTAAAACTGAGCGAGCGAGACAGCTAGAGCGTGTGAGTGTGTGGTCAGCGGCGCATTGTGCGACAGAGATGGCGACAATGCGCGCCAAAAAGCAGGCAACGAAAAAAGGAAAATGCCTATTATATAAGAGAATCTTATATACACGCATATATATAAATGTGTGTGTGTGTGTGTGTGTGTGTGTGTGCTCATCTACATGCAAATTGCATTTACGCGCAAAAAATTAATTATTGAAAAAATTGCGCGAAGCGAGGCAGCGGCAGAGCCAGTGGCAGTGGCAGCGGCAGCGGCCGTGGCAGCGGCTGGAGAAAGCGAGAAAGGGTAAAAAACCATGGCACCCATAGCACTCACCCACCCCTGCGTCCACTGAGTGGGCTGTGGTCAGTGGGCGTGGCACTGCTGGCAATTGAAAATCGAAGCGCAAGAGTCGAAAGGATGAGCGAACAGCAAAAAAAAGCGAGCCAGCATTACACATATTTTTTAAATGAATTGAAATAAAATTTCGTACATAAAAATGGGCATACGTATGTGTGTGTGTATCTGTGTGTGCGTGTACATAAAAGTACAGTTGACGCCATACAATTTGAACAGCAAATGGCAGCAGCAGCAGCAGAGCCTCTGCCTGGGCTGAGGCCGTGCGAGGGGTCAGGGCTTGTGGGTTGGTCAGTCAGCATCCATTTGACATGACAGAGCAACGACTGTGGTCTGCACACACACACACATGTGTGTGTGTGGTATGCGTAAGTGTGAAAGAGACTGACTGTCTGCAGTACGTATTATAGACATTTGCTACGCCTGCCGCCCACGCATTGCAAGTAGCTGCAATTTGAAGTGGTTTTTATCGTCCCCTCACATTTTATATATACATGTATATATCTCTCTATAATGTGCGTGTGTGTGTGTGTTTGGTATGTATGCCCAGCAGCACTTGTTGGCCTGAAAAGCTTGAAAAAGTCAGCTTAGATCAGGCTGCGGCTATATTACCTAGCCGAATTCAATAAAATTTGAAAGAGCCTGAAAAAAGCATGAAAAAGGAAGTAGACTTTTCATGGCATAGCTTTTTTTTAATCAAAATCAATTTTATATAGAAAACTATTCAATGTAATTTAATTAAATATTATTTTAGATTTTTTTAAAGAGTTTTAGCTTATTCTCTCTCAGAGATATATTAGATATATATCTTTATCTTATTTATTAATATATTTAATACAGCTTAAAATGTTGCTAACTTTCATTCAACTCAATTTAACATTGATCTGCCTATGAGTAGATCCGAAATTAAGTTAAAATACCAAACACATGATTTTCTGCCTGCCAAACTGCTGAAAAAGTCATGTCTTTAGCTTGCATTAGCTGCTAGCTTTAGATTTTTAGCTAATTAAGCAGTCAAAGCTCATACGTGCCTCGCATACAGTTCCAAAAAATTGAATTTTCCAGCAATTTTCCAGAGCTTTTCCAGCCTTTAGCCCAATGCTGCTGGCTTATAGATGCGTTTAAGCCTTGTCATTAATGACAACTTTAATTTGCATCGTTTTTTTGTCTGTTTTAGTTTTCTTCTTCTTCTTTCTACTCTTTGCTTTGTTTTACTCTGTTTTTTATTTGCGCTGCGTTGGCAGTTGGCAGCTGCAGCAGCAGCAGCAGCAGCGCACCACCCGCACCACCTAAACCAACTAAATCCAGCAAAAAACGCACACTTTGTGCTTTTTCTTTTTCTTTTGCTTCGTCTTCTTCTTCTTTTACGCTTTTTGGCTGCATTCTTTTCCATGCCATTTCGTTAATTTTATTGCAGCTGCTGCGAAATTTTCATTTTCTTTTTCGCTTTTTTTTTTTTTACCAAAAAATTTCTTTTCATTTTTATTTTTGCATTGTCATTGAGTGCAACTACATATATGTATATATGGCAATCGCATATAGATACGGAGTCTAGAGCAAACGTGACATATCATTACCCACAGCTAAATACCCAGCGGGGCAATTGGGGCAGTTGGGGGGAGTGGCAGCTGGGCAACTGTCAGGTTTTTGCTGTCTATAACATCAGAAAACATTGTAAAATTGTTCTCTTGTTTTTTTTTCTCTGTGTAGCGAAGGTTTTTTGGTTTTTTGTGGAGTGGGAGAGAGAGAGGGAGGGCGGCTCTGTGCGTTGGCGAAGAGTTTTTGACAGAGCTGCGATATCTTCTGTAGAAAAAGTAATTAGAGTTTGGCTTTGGGGAGATAGGAGATAAGAGATAAAAGATTTACCATCTATAAGCATGAGATTAATTAATTTCAAAATGAATACATTAAGCAATAAGTATATAAATCAATTTTTATGATTTTAATAAATTTATAAAAATATTTCATAATGAATAAATAAAACAAAAATATTTATGAACTCATAAACTTGAAATAAATATATGAAACGCTTTATAAAAATATTGAATAACTGAATAAAATAATATTTAAATAATTGAAGCTGTGTTAAACAGTGTAAATATAATATATAAAATATAAAAATTAAATATATATATATAATATATAAACTAAAAAATAAAATATAAATATAACATATAAAATATAAAAATAAAATATAAATATAATATATAAAATAAAAAATAAAATATAAATATAATATAAATATATAAAATAAAAAATAAAATATAAATATAATATATAAAAAAAAAAATAAAATATAAATATAATATATAAAATATAAAAATACAAAATATAAAAATAAAATATAAAATATAACGTAAATAATATAAATATGAAATATAAAACATAAAATATGAAATGTAAAATACAAAATATTAAATATGAAATGTAAATTATGTAATGTAAAATGTAAAATATAAAATACAAAATATAAAATTAAAAAAAATTATGTAAAATACAAAATATTAAATATGAAATATAAAATATATATATAAAATAAATATTTAAAAAAATTAACTATAATTGCTATTTATTTCTTATTTAAAATTAATAATTTTGCTTATTTAACATTCTTAGCACATTCATAGCTAAACTTATCACTTATAAAATTCAATTAAAAATAAAAAATAAATATATAGTCATTAAAAATATTTATTGTATTAAGTAAATATTTATTTGATCTGTCTAATTATTATGATTAATATTCAAACAGATTTTAATACCAAGACAAATACCAACTTAAACTGCCAGTTCATGCTAATGTTCTCTGCTCCCTTTCTCATTTACTAAACAGCTCTTCATGCAACGTATCACTCAGCTAGACTCCCTTCTCCCCGCCCTGCCCTCTTTCTCCATCCAACTCTCCTGCAACTACATTTGCTCTTCATTTTTATTTATTTGCAAAAGCCCTTTAAGAGCCAGCTCTTCATCTGCTTAAAGCGAGCTTCGGCACAGGTGCGAGGCTTTGTTTTAGAATGTTTGCCCTGTGTGACGACCCCCTCGCTCGCCTCCCTCTAGCACGTATATGTCAAATTCATATTTGGCTGGCTTTTGACAACTTCAAAAGCATTGCGAGGCTCCACGTTTGTTTTTTGGCGACTTCTTTTTCATGTGCTGCAAGTTGAATGCCCCCAGACGAGGCATAGCTAGGCAACGGCGCGCGAATAGTATGCGCTGTCTAACTGCCCCACTGTGTGGCAGCAAGGCCAGCGCACCAAATGATGGCCAACCACTGCACCACAGCAGCAGCAACACTTGGGGTTAGGGCTGGGTGGCTGTTGCCCGCACATCGCGCACATTTTCGCTTTTGTGTGTGTTTTGACATTCTACACGTACTTAGGACAACGACGACGACGACGACAACGACAGCGAGCAGCAGGCTTAGATGTTGCTGTTGCTGTTGCTGTTGTTGCTTGTTTGTTTGAATTTGCTTTCATGACTTTCACTTGCAACGCGACGCATTGTGCCACAGATTTTTGCCTAAATAGAGTTACGTGCGCTTGCCGCACGCGAAACAGTTTCAAGAGCCCAACGAGAAGTACTTAATTAGAGCTACACTGCATCTGCTAGGGATATGCCCTGAAAGCGGCTTTGTCATATGCATACATTTTAATTGGGAAAAAGGAGCAATTGGTGTTGGAAATAATCATAAAGTTGAGATGAGTCTAAATGTATTTCGAAGTCGTGAGGAAGCTAGAAGAACTGCTGCGTTAGATAAATATATTAAACCTGGTTCACAAATGAACTATAATTGGCTAATAATATTTTTAAGCCAGTAGACGGAGTAAAATAGCAAAAAAAAAGAAAATAAATAAAAATAATAATAAAAAATAATAAATAATATACAAAATAAATAAATAATAATAATAAATATACTAAATGTATTATATGTATAAAAAAATAAATAAAAGATAATAAAATAAATAAATAATAATAAATAATATACTAAATGTATTATATGTATAAAAAAATAAATAAAAATAATAAAATAAAAAAAAATAAATAATATACTAAATGTATATATATATATGTAAAAAATAAAATAAATAAAAATAATAAAAAATAATAAATAATATACTAAATATATTATATGTATAAAATAATTAAAAAATAGTAAAATTATAAAAAAAAAATAAATAAATAATATAGTAAATATATTATATGTATAACAAATAATAAAAATATGTATATTCAAAAAAATTTTTTTGTATTTTAACCAGGAAAAATATATAACAAGATATTTAAAATAAATATAAAATTTTAGAAATATATGTATATAAAAATATATATATAAAATAATCAGACAATTTGTTTTATTTTGTTTTTCATGTATATTTTAATATATGACAAAAATAATTACACAGCAAATCAAATTTTCTGTTTATTTTTTTTTTACATACATATATATATTTTTTAAGTTTTATACTTATTTTATTCGCTGTATTTTCTAAAAATATAATATTTATATAATATTAAATATATATTAAAAGAGAAATATAAATAATCAGACAGCAAAGCGCATTTTATGGAATTTTATTATTTTTATATATTATTATATCTTTATATTATTAAATACAATATATTATCCCATTTTTTTTTAGTTTTTATAAATATTTTAACCTATTTTTGAAAGCTTACTACAACAAGCAAAGGCGCGACCACGCCTCTGAATAAAATATGTAACTTTAACTTCTACTTTTTTTTATACAAATAAGAAAGAGAGAGGGAGGAAGGAAAAGAAGTAGAAAGAGTGAGAGGTAGAGCTGCCTGTCAGCAGCCTATCAAAAAACAGCTCGGCCACGTAGGCGTATGCGTAATATTTTCATACGCCTCCTTGGGCGTTGGGTTTTTCTTTTGGAAAGGGCGCTTTGCAGTTGCTATGCACGTGTCGCCGGCTGTTTAAATTGTTAAACTACGTTTAAAGCAGCATTGAGTTAGGCAAAAGCTAAGGCAACAAGAAAAACTATATAAAAGCAGTTGCAGAAAGATTTTTGATGCTGTTTTACACAATGGCGCAACTCTTAAGCAAACTGCAACATAAAATGTATACTAGCTGCTGTAGTAAACACGGCGAACAAAAGCTTTTAAAATAAAATACGCATGAATATGAAAATATGATGAGGACCTTTATGCGCACCCCCCTGCGGCACCCCTCCCCTTCCCTCCCCTGCTCACACTCTCTTGGCATTTGTTCTTGCCTCGATTGTGACTGTAGCAACAATGAGCACACACAAACAAGTGCACTTTTTACCAACAACAACAACAACAACAACAACAACGATAACAATTGAGGCTCAACAATAGTTGTCTCCCCACTGCCACACCCTCTGCGCAAATGTGGGCGTTGCCCACATGGCCATAAAGAACTGAAGCTGGCAAAAGGCAACTTTGCAGGCGCCGCGCGCTGCCTCGACTTCACGAGTTTTTCGCAATTGTTTGATTTACATTGAAAGCTGTCAGTGTTCAAAAGCCTTAAACAAAGTTCCAGCTGACGTTTCGACGGCCAACCGCATGCACAGTAGCCAAAGCTGTCCAATTACCTGAAAATATTACCTTAACACACAATTTGAAAGTGTCGTAAAATCATGTGAAATGCTGAAACTTAAGAGCTTAAAGCTCTTAGCTTAAGCGTACGCCATTATGTTTGAATTATGCAAGTAATCGAGCTTAAGTCTATATAAAAGATTAGTTAAGTCAGTGCTTAGTGTAGCTTAAAGGAAGCTTTCATGGTTTAAAGAGCTTTAATGTGCTTTAAACAACTTTGATGCCATTCCAGCAGCTTTAGTGTGTCTAGGAGCTTTGAGGTGTTTATTATATAATATACTGAGAACTTAAAGCTTTAAGCCCATAACTTTAATGAGCTTGAGCTTTGTTTGTTTACATCATGCATAATAAAAGTTAGAATGTGGGAAGTTCTTCTTATATTAAAGGCTGCTTAAGACATATATATTCCAAATGATCTAATAAGTCCGTCAGACTAATACCTATATCTACTCATTACTCTTTAATGCTCAACTATATAGGTATAGCTTTAAGCTCTTAGTGCCTTAAATGCCTCAATGCGCTTTGTAAAGCTTTAAGCCTGGTATACTTAGTATTACTCGCTTAAAGCTCTGCTTATAGTTTCCTTAGCATTCTCAGTCTCTGCCGCTTCTCTTTCGCAGACCGTTTTCGCAATCTTCTTATGCTGAACATGATCTTCTGCGGAAGCTGCTTAGTTTTTTGGCCCATTTGTGAGCTGTTATCGAGCCATAAAGCAACGTGTCAAACGAGTCTAATGCAATTAGCTTAACCGACTGCTGCAAAATGCAATTTAGCGAACTATATAGATTTTCAGCTGACGAAATGACAAAAGACAGCGACCAAAAAGTTAAATACCAGAAAATATCAGAGAAGCGCGGATAGAAGAGCAATGGGAGCAGAGAGCAGAGAGCTGAGAGCGGAGAGCGGAGAGTATGCTAAGCGGGTACAGTTTGTCATTTGACAGGTGTCAAAATGCAACCGTGCGTAAGTCAGTCTCTCTCCATCTCTCTCTCTCTCTCTGTTTTTACGCCCTCATGCGTAAAGTGTGAAAATCCGCACGCACCTGGCGGAAAAGTGAGAGGCAAAGCTGCACAAAGGCCACGCACCGACAACAACAACAACTCGAACATTCTGTCCCATCTTAGTCTGGGATTTGTCTAAGGGCATTCATGTAAGTAATAGGATTATTTGCAGTGTAGGAGGTGCTGACGGCGTGGCCCAGGGTTCGGTTACCAGCTCTACGACCCTCTTTTAGCAGCTGCCCTGCCCTGCCCCTGCCCTGCTCGCCACTCGCTCAACTTTACGTTTTTGACATAGTTTCGCAACGTCTGGCAACTTATCGAGTGGCCCTCGTGGCAACATTTTAGCGAAGTTTTGCTGAAAAATTGAATTAGCTTTTGGAATGTATATAGAGGAGAAGGTATATATATAAAATTGTGTATATATTTGTATATATTTAAATATAAAAGGCGCTTAAAGCTGCATATTACGTATACGCCACATATTTTCATTAGTATTTTCTTTAAATATTTTGACAATACTCATTAAATGTGGGCAAGATTTTCTACCTTACATAAAATAGAGTAGATTTATTATAAATAATATTTTAAAATATTTATAAATAATATTAAAAATGTTTTTACGTTTAAATATTACGTATACGTCGACTGTAATTTATCTATTTAAAATAAAATAAAAAATATATACAAATATTTTTTAAATATATGAAAATATTTGTATAATATATAATAATATTTTTAAAATTTATAAAAATACTAGACAAAATATTTTATTTATATTTTACACAAATTACGTATACGCCACCCCTAATTGGCTGCCATCAACTGCACTTTCTGCATAGAAATTGATTCATAATGTATTTGCCTCTTCACTTCTCTCTCTCTCTCTCTCTCTCATTTTCGAAGTTCTGTTCTTCCGTTACACTTTGTTCACCTCTTTTTTCCCTTTGCATCGCAAGATATTTTAATTTGCTGTGTATTTTTTTTCTACCCTTATTTTCCTTTTGATTATTTTTTCTGGCGCTTTATCGCAGTTTCCTTTGTGCGCTTTGACTGAAAGTGAAAACGTGCAACTGATTGGGGCAAACTCTCTGGAACGATCATGCCCACACTCCTTAACTTTGGCCATGTGAAGTGGCACAATCCCTTGCCGCCCCACCCCCTAATGCCAAATGAGCGAAAAGAGACAAGTTTTTAATAGAAAGCAAAGTTTTGCAGCGAGACAAAGGGCGGCTCAAATTGCGGCATGAAAAGGATTTTCCTTTGAATATTTTATAATAATTGGATATATTTTGTGTATATTTATATAGTATTTTATTTATTTAATTCTATATACTTACTAATTGTTTTATTATTCATATTTATTTGTTATCGAATTTATTATATTTTATTTATTTATATTATATAAATTATATTATGCATTTTATCTTAATATTATTTAATTTAATAATTTAATTTACTGTATAGTTAATTTATTATATCTTATTTTTATGTTATTTAATATATGTATATTATTTATATATTAATTAATTTGATTTTAATTAAATTTTTATTTGTTTATAGATAATATATATTTAAAATATTTTATTTATTTTTTATTTATATATTTTTTAAATTTATTTTCTATTTATCTTTATTTGATACCAAATTTATTATCTTTTCTTTTATCAATATATTTTTAAATTTATTTTCATTTAGTTATTTTTAAATTTATATAATATTTAATTTATTATATTTTAATTATGAATTATTTATATTAATATAATATAACATATTTATTATATTTAATTTACATATTATTTTTATTTGATTTATTTGCTGCCTTTCAGTTTATTTTGTTTACATTCATTCACACTATTTTCTATTTCAATTATCATCAAAGGGCATTCAATTAGAGGTAGAGAGAAAGCGCTATCAATCAGCCGCTTATCAGCTGCCGTTATATATGTATATATACTATATATAACAAAGAAAACAACAAGCTTTTGCTGCAAACATTGCAGATAAGCGTGAAAAGTAAATGAATTAAAATAAAACTAAATAAATAGATATAAAAGTGACAAACAAGACTAAAAGTAAATAGAATAAAACTAACAAATAGAGAAAAATTCAAATCAAAAGTCAAATCAAAGCAAACTTTTTGCGAACTATTTGAATTGTGAATGAAAAAGGAAGAGGAATTTGTTATCAACTCAGCTCAGCTCCGCTCCGCTCTGCTCTGCTCTGCTAGGTATGTCACAATATTGCATTTTGTTTGTATTATTTTGATGTTAGGTGCGAAAGGTAAACAAAATCAAATCGATAGGTGAGTGAACCAAAAGGCAGCAGTAAAATAACTAAAAAGAATAAGAAGAAGCAGAGGCAAAATGCAAATGCAATAACAAGTGCACAAGCATAGATACAGCTAGAGATACAAACACACACACACAGATACAGATACAGCTACAGCTGCAGATACATTTAGCAGCAGCTAAAGATACATTGGGAAGTGCTGCCAACAATGCGCCGCAAGTTCTAAATTTAAGCATCGACTAATGCCAAAAAGACAATGCAAACTTTTACACTTTGCGTAGCGCTGAGATGCATTTTGGGTATCTTTGAGATACAAATTTTGTATATGAAAAAAAAAAGGAAATGGGATGGAGGCGGCTATATTGCAGTTTGGAGTGGGATTTGATGATGCCAAGCATGAGTTGTGTTTGGTATAAGAGTAGAAGTATGAAGTAGAAGTTCATAGCTTATGAAATGTGTATGTTTAGCTGAGATATGCTCAACTAGCCTATGTGAACTGAGTGAGTTTTGCAGTTATCAAGCTGAAATTTGGCATGGAAGCTAGTTTTTAGTTGCTGTTACTAAAAATGTAAGTTGGGTTTGATAAAATTGGTTTTAGGTTGATATTTAGCTAGATATATATGGCAAGATTATAAAGAAAACATGTAATAAGCATATATGAAGAATATTCATATAGAAAATTACGATATACGAGTGTAAAAGCAGTATAAGTATGTAGTATAAGAGTATAGTTTACTGAATTTGTATATTTAGCGAAGAACTGCTCAACTGACCTATGTGAACTGACTGAGTTTTGGGGTTATCACGCTGAAATTTGGCATGGAAAGTAGTTTTTAGCTGGCTATACTAAAAAATACAAATCAGGCTGAATATTCCATTTATAAGTAAATAAATAGTTATAATATAGTGATAATATATATAAAATATTTCATAAAAGATCTGCTTTATATAGTATGATATTATTAATCACTGCTAGGCTTACTGAATATCTCCCTTTTCTATTGTTAATAATAGCCATATATGCCCATCTCTATAAGACTTCCAGCAACCCAATGAAAAATTGTTCTTTCTTGATGGGTTTCTCTGCTGCTTCTGCTGCTTCTTCTGTTTTTTTGTTCGTCTTTTTTTTGGCCATGTCTTAAAATCACATTTAAACTTGTGTTTTTGTTGTTTTTGCCGCGTTGCCAAAAATGAAATAAAAATAAAAAAGCGAAACGAAAGTAAACAACATGCAAAAACGGCACAAAAGACACGACGAGCGAGAGACGTTGTCAGCAGTTGTAGATATTTTAGTTCTTCCCTCTCGCACCCGCCTCGCCTCCTCTCTTTCCCTCTCCCTCTCCCTCTCTCACTCTCTTTACATGTCTACCAATTTGACCTATGTATATATATGTATATCTCTCTGTCTTCTCTGTCTCTGCCCCCACCTTTGTGCATGCTCAACTTGTTTCGTACTTATTAAGCATTGTTGTTGTTGTTGGCTGTTGTTTTTTGATTGTTTATACAAAAAAATTCGTTGTTTATTTATAAAATATTGCATACACATCAGACAATCATTTACTTTATATTGTACATGTGTCTTTCTTATACCTCTCACCCCCCCCTGCCACCTCCCGCACCTCCACTCACCTGTCAATCTAGCCTCGGCCGCCCCCGCCCCGCCTTTGTCTTCGCCACGTTTTCGTCAACCCGGAAAACAACGAAATCAAATGAACAATTGCAAATTTCGTTGCTTCGGTCACGATAAGTGCCTCAGACTGACTGTGTGTGTTGTGTGTGGGCGTGGTCACTATAAATTTGGGAGGCGTGGCAGAGGCAAAGCGATTACGCCCCAATATTCTTTGTGGCCAATGTGGGTGTCGTTCTTAACTGATTGTGTAGAGTGCGGCCCGAACTGGGGGATTGGTCAACAGCAGCGGGTCTAGAGGTCGAGTGGGAGGGAGATAGATAGTGTTATCTGCCAATCTTATATGCTTAAAAAATTATTAAAAGCTATATTTATCTTCTTTTTTATCGAAATAATTTTATAGATTTTTTTCGCATTTATATGCCCTTAAATAATATCAATAATAATAATATCCCATATATAGTAGTAGCTGTCACTGCTGCTAGGCTTTAACAGCGCAGCTAATGCTAAACAGAACTCAAATAGCAGCAGCTGTAAAGGAGAGCAGAAAAAAACACGATGTACTCAATCAAACGGGCCAAACGAAAGCGCACACGAAGTGCAGCAGTAGTAGCAGCGACGGCAACGCCAGCAACATGCGCTGACAGCGCAGCTAACGTTAGCAGTGGCGTCGCCGTAACATTAGAAAATCGACAACAGAGCGTCGCAAGCTGAGAGCGCAGCGTAGAAAGAGAGTAAGAGAACATGAGCGAGTCTTGTCAACGACTGCACAACACTAACAAACTTGTGCCTTGCACACACACATACACACAGAAAGCTGGGGGCCTGCGTTCGACCCGCCGCCGGCAAAAAGTTAAAAAATTTTGCAATTGTTTTGACTAAAAAAGCTTAGAGAGCGCCCATATGTCTGTGTGTGTCTCAGTGAGTGATGGCCCGCCTGTGTGTGTGTGTGTGTGAGAGAGAGAGAGAGAGAGAGGAGAGAGACCTGCTCGCTACTCGCCGCTCGCTGCTTTTTGCTTTTTTTAGTGTATTTGTAGTTGGCGGCGAGACCAGAGACCCCCAGACTCGTGGCTATAGCCATAGCTAAAAGTTGGCGCGCGCTCCGCTCCCACAAAAATACCAAAAAAAAAAAAAAACGAAACAGAAAAAATATTTAAAAAAAAAAACACGACGACGACAACATCGCCTTGCGCTGGCTGAGTTTCTTTTCGTTTCGTTTCGCTTTGGTTTCGGAATCGGATTCGGTTTGTTGTACTTACGATTTAGTGTTCGTGTGTGTGTGTGAGTGTTAGTGTGTGTGTATTTAGTTTTTTTTTTGGCATTTTGTTCGATTTTTGTGCCTGCAGTCGTCGACCGCCAACGACGACGACGTCGACATCTAATAAAAAGCTGCACACGGTTTATATATAGAGAGTACGCGAGCACTTGTAACATAGAGCGCAGACTGCGTGCAAATTGCCAGCAATAAAATAAATACCAAAAAAAGGAAGAATGGAAAAAAAGGAGGAAAAATGTAGCTAAGGCGAAAAACTAAATAGAAACAAGCAAACGAAATACCAAAAACAACCAAAATTAATATAAACAAAACGTATTTTGAAATTGTGTGCGAGTGTGGGTGTGTGTGTGTATGTGTGACGCGCGTCGTATACGCAACGCATTGCCAGGAAGCAAAAGAAGTCAACAGAAGCAGCGACGCAGCGAAGCAGCGCAGCAGCTGTCAATAAACCGCCAATATTTTTGATTAGCAAACAAAATACTTAACAAATTTTGTCAACGTTTGCAGCATTTTGCAACTAGAAAAGCAGAAGAAGAAAAAAAGTGTTTGATGTAGCTGCGGAATTCGACGGCGCGCGGGGGTGTCTGCCTGCCTGCATCTGTGACTGTGCAAGTGTGCGTGTCTGTGCATGTCTGTGCATGTACAGCTGCTGTGAGCACGTGCAACGCTGCCTAAGTGTATTAGTGTCTCTCGCAGTGCTCTCTCACTCACACTCGCTCTCAGCTGCGCTCGTGTGCGTGTGTGTGTGTGTGTGTGTGTGTGTAACAAACGCCGCTGCAATTTGCAAATTTTTTTGTACGTCGCCGCTGCAACTGCGCGCTATAAACTTTTTGAGGTTAGTCTTAGATGTGAGTGTGTATTTTTATGTATGTATACATGCGCTAATATAGCAGTTATACAGTCTTACAGTTAATATGCATAGATGCAGAGTACATTTTTGGGCTGCCTTTGCCTTTGCCTTTGGCTTTGTTTTTGTTTGTGCGACACAAATAGTTATCGCTGTTATCGTTTTTTTATAGCTGTTGTTGCTGTTGTTTGTGGGCTTGTTGCCGGCTAACAGTCGAAAATAGTTATTTGTTTGTTTGTCTGCTGTTTGTTGTTGTTTTTTTATGGCTTTTGGGCTGGGTTTTGGCTGTTTAATGGCGTCTAACTCGCTTTTATGGCCCCTCCAATTAGTTAATTTGAACTCAAAGTGGATTTTAACTCACTGATTTATAGGGACGTTGATCTTATAGACAAGCTTGACTTATGTGTTGACTATTTTACAGATACTTTTCGATATTTGGTATTAGGATACTTTTGGCAAATTTAGATTGATTAGTTTTCAAAATAAGCTAATATATCATTGCTTAACTTTTCAATATCTTGGATATATTAGCTCTCTTTTAGTCAAGATAATTATATATACATCTCAATACATCCACTGCTCTTTAGGACTATCTCAAGGTTTCTTTCTTTGACTTCCAAAAAACTAACAAAAATAATATAATATATAATAATTTTCTTTATGCTAAATTTTTAAATGACTTTTAGTATTCCTTATGTTCCCACATTAAATAATATATGATATATAATATATGATATGATATTATCATATTTGTATTCTAATGGACAACTTATGAAATTACTATAAAAACTCTGCTAAACTAAGGCAAATAGGCAGAAGGAGGCATGGTCAAACCATATGAACTGAAGATATTCTGGAACAGAATCTACAGTCTGTTGATATTCTACCTGTTCGTCTGTCAACTAATTCGGCCATTTGTCTGTCCGTTTGATTGACTCTCCGTAGAGCCAGCTGAGCACCTAAAGGAAGCAGAGAGACAGGCAAAGACAGATATAGAGAGTTGGGCAGAGAATATTTATAAATATGTTCGTCTCTTTAGTCAATATCTGGCATAAGCTCTCCAATTAGAACTCGCCAAATGTGGTATAAAAATTCTCTTAAAGTAATATATAATACATGTATGTATGTATGCATTTATGTAGATACTTTTTACGTTCTCCAATATCTGCCGCAAGCAAAAGAATTTCTCGGTTGATCTGCATGGCGGACAGGGTATTTAATAGTCGACTACAGTTATTTTACTGCAATTCAATTCAGTCTTAAACTCGATGGCACATTTATAGCAAGATATCTTACTACTTTGATTACCTTAAACATATATTCTATAGAATGTTATCAAATACAATTTATAACTATAACTAATATATTTAATTATAATAAAAATTTTGTGTATTTTCAATTAATATTTGTAAACATTTTAAATTAATTTTTTTTTAAATATTTTCTTTTCTTTGCAGCATTAAAAAACAACAAATAATTAAAATTTTAACGAAGCAGCGCAATAAAAAAGGATTTCACAGCTAAAAAAAACATTTGGAATTTATTTTTTTTGTGTGACAAAACTAAGGAGAGGAAAACAATTTTGCAACAAAAAAAAAGAACAGGTGAGCGAGAAAAAAATACAAAAAAAAGAAGTTGAGAAAATTAAAAGAAAATTAACTATAAATAATGAAACTGAAAGAGCGAGAGAGAGAGAGAGAGAGAGAGAGGGGGAGAGAGAGAAAGAAAGAGAGAGAGAGCGAGAGAGAGAGGGAGAGAGAGACAAACACTCAACTTCAAATGCTTTGCGCGTAAATCAAGTTGACAAAATGCAAAAGAGGCAAAGGGTAGACGATAAGGGGGAGGGAAGTGGAGGGGGGCATGCAAAGCGATGTCACACACACACACACACACACACACACACACACAAGCATAGAGAAACGGCACTAATGAGCAGCAACAACAACAACAACAAGTAGTCAGAGCAAAGCGAAATACGCAAAAACTAAAAGCAAATAAAGCAACAACAACAACAAATTTGCCACAAATCATTTGCGATTTTTTTCCACTCGTTTTTTTTTTTTTGCGAAATTCCCCCTGGGGCTAAATTCGTTTATATCGAGTATGTGTGAGTGAGAGAGATAGATAGAAAGAGGGAGAGGGAGAGGTGGGGGACATAATCTGTGTGTGCTGCTGCTGGTGCGTATCTACAAATGCTGTGTGCGAATGTCAGGCCATAAAGGAATATGATGAATTATACGCGCGCAAAAAAGACAAAAAAACAAAAAAAAAACCAATCCAAATTTTCGCACAAAAAACTAAAATCCACAAAATGTTCAACAACAAAACAAGCAAAATCACTTAATTGTGTGCCCGCAAGTGTTACACTATATGTATGTGTATGTATGAGTATCTCTCTCTCTTTCTCTCTCTATCTCTCTTTCTGTGTATGTGTGCAATAGCTAATGCATGTGTGGCGTGTGGAGCTGCCATCCCAATCGAGTGCCCATCTATCATCGCACGAGATCTCAGTTCGAATTTGTTCGCTTTGTCGTTTTTTGTTTGTCGAATTCGAAATAAAATGGACGCGTTAATTAAATGTACAGATATTTACATACATACATAGTATGAGGTGCTTGGGGAGTGCGAGAATGACAGCGACTGTTAAATGCTCTAACTGAATTAGCAGCAATTTAATTGAGTTATGTTAAAACTTAACATTTTATTAACATTAAATGATGAAAGTAGATAAATATATATTAAATTATACACAAAATAAAGATAACATCTTATTTAATTGATGAAAGTAAAAAAATAAATATTTAATAATTTACTAAGATAAAAAAACAACTAAAAATTAAAAAAAGTATTTATATACAAAAAGTAAACAAAAATATATTTTTATTAATTTACTAAAATAAAAGATATAAATATTAAAATAATATAAAAAAGTAAAAATAAAATATATTAAAAAAAGTATAAAAATAATAATTATTTTATTATATTTGCTAAAATAAAAAAATTTTAATTAAAAATAAAAAGCTATAAATATATAAGCACTAATTTATGAACGTAAAAAATATATTATTCAAATTAAAATATATATATTAATTAATAAAAAAATCTAGAATTTATTGTACTATTATTAATATTTTAATATATTAATTAATTAATAAAAGTACAAAAATATATATAATTATTAATTTATTAAACTCAACTAATTGATGTACTTATATTTATATTTTATTTTTATAATTTTAATTTAATATAAACTATAAATTTATTATTCATTCAGCAATTAAACATATAACTAAATATTTTATTTAATTTTCAGTCTAAAACCTAGATAGAGCCATAAATTATACATATAACAGAAATACATACATAGAAATATACATGTATAACATACACATGCATATTCATTTCCAGTAATGTTAGCTAAACAACAAAAAAGAACATTCGCAAAAAAATATAGCCAGCAGCAGCAAACACAATGCATAAATTGGACGCTTGGACGCTTTGGTCGCCTTTCCATGACTCACATTCTTTTTTTTTTTTTTTGAGTACTCTTTTTTTGTGTGTTTCTGCTGGTCGACAATTGTGCTTTACCTGTTAGTTTATGCGCGCGCTCTCTGCCTCTCTCTCTCTTTCTTCCGCTCTCTCTCGCTCGCTCTATTCGGTACTCTGCAGCTCGCTCTCTTCGGCTCTCACGCTCTCCGGAGGGCAGCAGCTTCTGTGTATTGAATTAGACGACTGCACAAATTACGTTAAATTTTTTTGGCGCTCGTTTTTGTTGCTGGCGTCGCAGCAACAAGCGCAAAAAGTTTGCCATTTTTCGTTGTTGTAGTTGTTGTTGTTGCTGCCTTTGTATGCCCTAACCTTGAAACCAAATTTTTGTTGTGCTGTGCGTCGTGTTGTCTTCTTCTTTCGCATACTGCTTTTTTTGCGCTATGCCAGATAAATACAATAGATAGATAGGCCCGTTCTAGTGTGTGGCGTGTGTGTGTGTGTGTGTGGGGCTTTTAGTTCCCCCTATAAATTGGCTAAATAAAAATTGAAGTTGTAAATCAATTTGAAAGTTAAATTTGTTGTAGATCCGTTTTGGCTATGGAGCGGGTAATTGAGAGAATGCTGAATCACTTGGCAGTTCGTTTTTTAGTTATTTATAAAGCGGAGTCTGTTTGCCAAGTGTTTTTGATGATGATGAAATTGACAGAGAAACAATAGATTTAAATGGCTAGAATGTACATAAATGTATGAAGCGCTCTTAATAGTAAATGTTATTAAGCAGTTATTAAGCTATGTTATTAAGAGCGGCAGGCGAATGCAGCGCAGCTCACTGTTAAAAGACACTTTGACACTCAAGCGCAGCGCTGGGAGAGTAATTTGAATGTTATCAAAATTTGATCTTAACAGCAGCAAGGGCTTGACAGAATGTTGAGCATAAAAGTTATTAGCAGCTTAAAAGCAAAGAGTCAATCGTGGCAGCAAAGCAAAGCAGCGCAGCTGAGCTCACTGTTAAAAGACTATTACTCAATCGTGAGCGAAGCTAAAAATAGAATTAGGATAAGCAATTAACATTTGTGCATACCAGCGCGCTGTTAGCTCGTTAGCAAATGCAGCGCTGTTAATATTATACGATCTTAACAGTAGCAAGGGTTTGTTATGATGTTAAGTAGGTAAATTATTAACAGAGCTGTTACTATTATGTGAGTTTAACAGTAGCCACACTCTTGAGTAAAGGAAATTAATATTATTAACAGCAGCAAGGCAAAGGCTTGCTGTTAAGTAATTATGTGAGGAATTTAAAGATAAAGCTGAGCGCTGTTAACTGCTGTTAACGAGCACTGTTAAAATTTGCTGTTGCTGCTATTTAGCACTGTTAAAGACTCTTAATCATGGTTAAATGTAGAATATGCTAATGCCATACGGTAAAAGAAATATAAATGTTAAATAAAGTATATTAACATTTCTATTATCCATCCTCGCCCCTTTCACTGTAAAATGACAATTTCAAGCTTTTATTTGCTGTCGCTGCATTCGGATTAGAAAATTATTAAATATTTATTTATATGCCCATTTCCCGTTTGCCATTTGTGCATTATTTTTATTTAATTTTTCAGTTTGCAGCCAATTTCTGTGCATGCTTCGCTGGCAGTGAAAGTTGTCAACGTCCACAGCCACGTTAACGCCCCCCACGATTTCTACTCTAGTTTTTTTTTGTTGCAGTTTACCTCTTTTTCTTTGCTATTTTTTTCTATTTCTATTTCGATTTCAATGGCGTGTGGGTAAAGCGTGGCAAAGCGACCAATGGGAGGCAGCGTTTATAGCCATTAATATAGTATCTGGCGTTCATCTCCTCTCTCTCTGCTGCATGAGTGCATGAGTATCTTTTATCTGTAGCTGTCTGCATCTGTATCTTGTAGCTTGTATCTTGTATCTTGTGTGTCTTTTGTGCTTTGGCTGTCAGGTGTGAAGTAGGTGGAGTTCCATTTGTCTGCTTGCCCAAAGACTGCATTTCGATCTGCTTGGCTAAACCCTTGTGGGCATTCAACTGCAAGCAAAAGCCGCAATCCTGAATGGGTGGTAGTGGAGGGGGTGAAAGAGTGGGAAAGTTGTCATATAGGGAGAACAAAAAGAGTGCTTCAGCTGTGTAATGGAATACGTCATAAAGCAATCTTAAGACAGTTATTGGAATTGAATTGAATTTAGAAGAAGTTAACATAATAGCTTAACATATGTTAACCCTATAGGAGTTAGACTCTGTTCAAGTTCGATAAATGTAGACTTGGAAACATCTTACCAAAAACTGTTATACATTATAGGAGAAGAAATCCAGTTTGAACAGTTTCTTATGCAGCTCCTAAGTCTGTTATTCTTCATAAGAGATGATGTCCATAGGAGTTCGAATAGCATTTGATCGAGTAGCAGTCATATCAATTTCTAGATCTATCTAGCTTGACTTTAACAGAGCTACACTTATGTTAACTGCAACTCTGCACTAGGAATGCTAAGCAGTCTGTTGAGTTGACAGTGAAACGTCACTGCTGTCCTTTTACAGTGCTGTCTATGTTAAGTATATAACATTCTCTCCCATAAACTGAGCCAAGTCAAAGCTTAAGCAACTTTTAGCTCTGCTCTAGCTGCTGTCGTTCCCGATCGTTATGTTAAAGCATCTTCCCGATGGATCTGCTAACACTCATTTAAATGGCCGCACACGCATATAAAAATAAACAGCTCATTATAGTCGCTCGGCGAGGAAGGCGGCCAGAGGGGGGTGGAGTGGAATGGGGCGAAAATAAAACAAACATGCCGTGCCTCATAGAATAGATAGTGATAGACTCGAAATGCAAGCGAGCTGGGAGTGGGAGAGGGAGCGAGGGGGCGAGGGAGAGAGAGAGAGAGAGCGGGCAGCGTGGGGCTGGCTGGAACTGGGGGCAACTGCAGCCGGCAACGAACGCATAAATTGCAACTGCTGTCGCGCTGCCAATGGAGCGCAATAATTCACAAATAGCAACAGCAACTTGGACGGCACGAAGTGCAACTGCATTGCCACTAACAGAGAGAGAGAGAGAGAGGGAGAGAGAGACCCTAACACCCCTCTCTCTCGCCCTCTCTCACAGTTGCTGGGCGCCGTTCCATGCCAGACCGTTTCTGTTGGCAGTCTGTTTGCTAGCAGCGCGCCTCGCGTTCATTTACGGGTTCAAGGTAGTTTAGTTCTCTCGCCTCAAACGAATCGAACTCGAACACACACACACACACACACACACACACACACACTCTACACTCACACACACACACACACACACATACGTTCACACTCCAATCTTAAGTCGATGCGTTGCGATTCGATGCGGTAGCGCGAACTTCTTGTAATTGTTGTTGTAGTTCTTAATGCAGTTGTTGCTGCTGCTGCTGCTGGCACGCATTGCATTTGCAATTGAATTTTTCCAATTCATTTTGTCATTTGGCAACATTTTCGATTGCGCTTCACAATTTATCTCGACTTGAGGCGAATTTGATGTTGGCGTTGGGGCATCTTGATAGAAAATAAAATAAGATTTTGTTATGGCAATTTAAATATTGGAATATTTAATTTAAAAACTCATTTAAAAGACATCTACGGAGGAAAAAAATAGTTAAAAAGCATTAGAAAAATAATTATAATTATTTAATTATTTTAATTATAATTTATTTGGCTAGAAAAGTATTTGAGACATTTATTTAATAAGAAAAACGTATATAAGATGTATAACTAAAAATATACTAAATATTTAAAGCATACAAAATATATTAAAATAAATAAATACATAAAAAAGTTATATCAAGTATAATAAAATATATAATAAATTTTGAAAACTAAAAAATATATATAAAATCTAAAAAAAAAATCAAATAAATGTACAAGGTATAAAAAAATATAATAAATCTTATAATGAAATGACTTATCAAGTATAAAATAAAATATACAAAATATTTCAATTTAAAAAATATATAATAAATCTAAAAAAAAATATCAAATATAAAAAGTATAAAAAATATACATAAATAAATAAATACATGCAAAAGATGCGTAAATTATAATAAAACATATAAAAAGAGATTTATCAAGTGTAATAAAAACTATAAAAAATATTTAAAATTCAAAGATACATATGTACAAAGTCTAATAATAATATACAAAAATAAATAAATATATAATTTTTGCATTATTGTATGTATGTATGTATTTTTTTATGCAGATACATAAAGTAAAGTAACATATATAAACAAAAATGTTAAAACTAAATAAGTGATATATATAAACCATAAAAAACATATAAAAAACTTTAAATATATAGAAAAACATAGATATTTATAAATTAATATTAAAGTTTGTATAAAAGAAATTAAAATATATTATATAGCTTTTTATATTTTTCAATTTATAAAAAATCTATGCAAGTCTAGGATAGTTAAATTAGCTAAATAAATAAATCACAAATGTTAAAAAAATTATAATCTTGAGTAATTTGCTTCATATTGTTTCTACAATAATATAAAATTTGATGTACGTAGCAAAATAATAATGTAAAATTTTAGTTTGCACTACAAATTGAGTTATGGAAATAGTTACTAAAATAGATATCTAGATAAAGACAGCCTAGGCACTTGTTGCTCTTGGGCTTGGCTAATTTCTTTTTAAATAGCCATAAAACTGGCGACTCAACTTTAAGCTCAAATAGTTTGAACAAGTTAATTAAAAGTCTTTAGCGGACTTTGGAGGGCTCAGCTCAGCTCAGCGCTGAAAGTCAATTACAGTGCCTGGGGCCGTGTCATCGGGAATTGTGTTTGGTCTATTGCATGTCCATAGATTGGCAATAAATCGGTTATTCATGTCTCTGTGGTCGGTCAACTGCTTCCACATGCCACATGTGTGCCCGCTGCCACTTGTGCCTGTGCCTTGTATATTGTTAATAGATCTATACGCTTGGGAACAGGCCACGAACTGGGTGTGTGCGAGAGTGTGCGTGTGTGTGTGTGTGTGTGTGCGGAGAGACCTTGATCCCGCATTAAAAAGTTGGCACGTCGTCGTGAAGCAACAGGGCAAGAGCGAAAAAAAGATAAAAGACAAGAGTCAGAGTCAGGCAAAGGCAGAGGCAAAGCCAGCCAAAGGAGACACTCACAACATGTGCGTGCCTTTGGGGGTGGGTGTGGAAGCAGCGGCAGGCCCCTCTCACTCCCTATCTCCCGCTCTCTCTCTCCCTCTCTCCCTCTCTCTATGTGCGAGTTGCGGCACTCCTCTCAATCAGCCGCTGATGATGATCTTCATTGTTTTTAATTTGCGTCGCATTTTTGTTGCTTTTCGCTTGAAATCGAAATTTTGGTGCTGCCTGAAATGGGAAATTAAACTTTTTGTTTTCTTTTCTTTTGAATGCGTTGGGAATGCAAATTAATTAGAAATGCCGCGTAGGCTTTGAGTAAAAGAGAAAAGTTGCCTATTTCATAAATTACGTATACGCATTGGCTACAGTTAATGCTAAAGCAGGACTGAGGGAATGAAAGTTGAAGAAATATTTGTTAAACTTTAAACATATATAAAAAATATTTTTAAATATAAAAAAAATATTTAAAATAAAAATAAATTTAAAAAATTATAAACTATAGGAAAATATATTAAATATAAAAAATGTATAAATTATTGAATTTCTTTAAAAAAAGTGTGTTTAAAAAAATTTTTTTAAATAATTGATTAAAATGATTATGATTTTATTAAACAATCATTTAACTAAACAATCAAAAATAAGTAAAAAATATTAAAAAAAAATATATAGTATGATAATATATACAAATATATAAAAGATACATAAAATATATAAAAACAGATGTCAGTTAAATAAAAATATATTTTTCGAATAAAAAATAAATATTAAATGTACAAAAATATACAAACATATATAAATTTTATACACAATTATTTAAAAAGTAAAGAATATAAAAAATATTAATTTTATTTTATAAAATATATTAAATATATTAAACATTTATTTATTTATTTAAATGATATACCTCAAGAAGAACCTCAACTAAATCCGATTCTACTCTCATCTCTCTTTGCAGTTTGACCACAAAAATTCATGAGAAATTCGATAAAACCGAAATTGCATTTCAGTCCGAAATTTCGAATAAACATGTGAGAAGATTACATGTGTTTTGGCAACTCATTGAAAGCAGAAGCAGAAGCTAAAGAGAAAACAATTCAAATTTAATTTCAAAGCAAAAAGAGGAAAAACAATTTGAGCTAACATAAAGAAGACACTCAAGAAGAAAGGAACTTCAGACGATTAAGAAAATGCGAGCCTCGAAGAGAAGCAAATGAAACAAGCAACAAAGCAGTAGAAACAAAAGGAAAGCAAAGCAAAACAAACAAACAAAAAAAAAAAAATGTGCAACAAAAGTCAATAAGGAAAAGCGAACAGTGAACGCAGCAGCAACTGTCAGGGGAAGCTGCAGCAACTTGCAGCAAGAGGACAACAGCAGCAGCAACAACAACAACAGCAACAATAGTTCGTGTGCAACAGCAACAAATATAACCAAACCGTAACGAGAGCAACCACAAAATGGCCATCAACTTCTCGGCGTCCTTTGCGGCCTGCATAGCAGCTGGGCTGAAGGTGCCGCGCCAGATAATGTACTGCATAACGCAGGACACGGGCCAGCCGTATGTGCTGTACAAGGACTCGCAGGACGCGGAGCGCAATGCGGGCGCCATTGGCGCCAGCGCCGCCCAGTGGGGCAGCGACATGTACCCCAACATACAGCAGCAGGCGCAGCAGCATCTCAACGCACAGCAGCAACAGCAACAACAACAACAGCAACAACAGCAACAACAACAACAGCAGCAACAACAACAACAGCAGAACGCCACAGTCGCGGCGCAGGCAGCGGCAGCGGCAGCTGCAGCAGCTGCGGCGGGCCAGCCACAAAGTCCGCCGGGCGGGCAAGAGGCGCGCGACAATGGCAGCGGCGATGGCCGGCAGCAGCAGGTCTCGCCCTCCTCCAGTCCGTATCCGTCGGTGCAGCAGCAGCAGCGAGCGAATGGCAACGCCGACGACGACGCCATGAATCAGGTGAGTGGGGCATTATAATGATGTGAATTGAATATCTATAACTCTCTCTCCCCCTCCCCCTTTGCAGCTTGCCAATCAATCCGCGCCAAATCCAAACCAAAGCAGCAACGAGCCGCAGCACGCGCCCACGAATGGCGGCGAGGCCGGGCAGGGTAATCCGCACGTGCAGCAGAATGGCGGCGGACAGCCACAGGGTGATCCGAGCAACGGCTTCCAGACGCCCGACTACTATGCGCCGCGTCACGGCGCGCCGCAGGGCGGCATGCTGGCGCCACCCGGCTTCCCGCCGCTGCACTATCTGAACAAGGGCGTGCTGCCCATGGAGCAGAACGGCGGCGAGTCGTACGCGCTGCCCGATCTGCTGCCTGGCCAGCAGCAGCAGCAGCAGCAACAGCAGCAGCAGCAGAACGGCGCTCAGCCGAACGGCGGCCCGGCCAATGGCAATGCCAATGAGGGCGCTGCGGCACCCAATGGCGGAGCAGCTGGCGCGGCGGGCGCCACGGGGACGACGAGCGGTCGCACGGGACCCGGCCGCCCGCACAAGAACAAGCCGCACAGCGATCTGCGGCTGTTCAAGTGCCTGACCTGCGGCAAGGACTTCAAGCAGAAGAGCACGCTGCTGCAGCACGATCGGATACATACGGATGCCCGTCCATTTCCGTGCTCCGAGTGCGGCAAGCGGTTCCGGCAGCAGTCGCACCTCACGCAGCATCTGCGCATCCACGCGAACGAAAAGCCATTCACCTGCCCGTACTGCTCGCGCAGCTTCCGGCAGCGAGCCATACTCAATCAGCACATACGCATCCATTCGGGTGAGAAGCCCTTCGCCTGCCCCGAGTGCGGCAAGCACTTTCGCCAGAAGGCCATCCTCAATCAGCATGTGCGCACCCACCAAGGCGAGCGACAGTTAACACATCCATTACCGATAACGATAACGATGACAGGCGATGACAGCGCATCACTGCGCCATCGCCCGCCAGTCAGGGCCGCAAGGCAAACCAGCTTCCCGACCCACTTGCTAGCTCCTTTCGTAGCTGCTCTCGTAGTGCTAGAGCGAATCGTTTGGCTAACTGCGTTTGCAGCAATGCAAATCCCTTGCAAAATTCTCAAATTACAAATCACAAATTACAAATTGAGCGATGTTTTGGCCGAAATTCAAATTTTTTTTTATCAAGATATATCTTTGATCTATTCCAAATTTAAGTTGTTGACTCCTTGAGAGTGCCCCAAAATGGAAAAGGGAATTTTTAGAATTCAAAGAGATGCAGAAACTGAATAAAGCTAAAGAAACTAAGCTGAAGCTGGATAGGGGAATGCCCTTAATGTTGCTTAAGTAATTATAGAAAATCTTTAAAGCAAAATTTGAATATAGAAAATTATTTAAATAGTTTTTAATGAGACAAAAGAAAGCAAACTATAATATGGAATACCCTTAATATTTTTTAAACGATGTTAAAGAGCTCCCTTAAATTTAATTTAAAAATGTATATAAAAAAGAACAGTTCCAAGCAATCTTTGGCATTTTACTCAGCAAATTTTCGAAACTTGCAAAAGTCAGGAAAACTAAAAAAAGGCAACAAAAAAAGTTCATTCCGTTTAAGGATCTCAAGCAGTCAACAACTGTAGAAAAAGAAACAAAAAATAGCAACAAAAAAAAACAAAAAAACAAAAAAATAATATATATATATATATATGGTTAAGAAGATCTCTAGTTTAGTGCAAGATGCTAGGCGACCTATATAATAAGATCGAAGATGGCTATGAGCCAAATTTAAGCGCTGCTAACGGAGGCACTCTCTGGCTTGATTACTTTCATATTTACCCGGCTGCGGATCAACACGTCCCTACCACAGATGTCTCGCCGCATCTCATCTTCAAGAACGGGCCCCATCCGACGCTCTGGCCCTCGGACGTGCCCTTTCCGGGCGAGGAGGCGGACTCGAAGGGCGACATTGCCGTCGCTGGCGGCGGCTACCACGACGACGACTCCCAGGGCACGCCCGACGGCAGCGGCGGCATGCACTACCCGTCCTACTTCAAGGATGGCAAGGGTGAGTAGAGCAGCTGGCCCCACTCCCGCCCCCCCTGTGCAGTCTCTTAATCATTGCCCTTACTAGCAGGCCAAAAGATACTGCCCGAGGTGCTGCAGCACATCGGGGTGCGGCCGGCGAATATGCCGCTGTACGTGCGCTGCCCCATCTGCGACAAGGAGTTCAAGCAGAAGACGACGCTGCTGCAGCACGGCTGCATACACATCGAATCCCGGCCGTATCCCTGCCCGGAGTGCGGCAAGCGCTTCCGCCAGCAATCGCATCTCACGCAGCATCTGCGGATTCACACGAACGAGAAGCCCTTCGGCTGCATGTACTGTCCGCGCTTCTTCCGCCAGCGCACCATACTGAATCAGGTGAGTACGGCCGGAGATCGGAGTGGCTAGATCTATATCTCTATCTCTCTCTATACTTAGCACTTGCGTATTCACACTGGCGAGAAGCCGTACAAGTGCGGGCAGTGCGGCAAGGACTTCAGGCAGAAGGCCATACTGGACCAGCACACGCGCACCCACCAGGTAGTTGTAGCCTAGCCGAGCCCCGCAGCAACAACCCAGCTAGCCATAGGGAAGACTTGGACTAATGTAAATTTCTCTATTCGCTCTCTCTTCCCAGGGCGATCGTCCGTTCTGCTGTCCCATGCCCAATTGCCGGCGACGCTTCGCCACGGAGAACGAGGTGACGAAGCACATTGACAACCACATGAATCCGAACAGCACCAAGGTGCGCCGGCAGCAGCAACAACAGCAGCAGCAGCAGCAACAGGCCCAGCAGGTGCAACAGCAGGTGCAGCAGCAGCAGCAGCAACAACAACAACAGCAGCAACAGCAGCAGCAGCAGCAGAACGCGGCCGCCTCGGCTGCAGTCGTCAATCATCTGATGAGCGATGCCAAGAGCTTGGTCGCGCAGCAATTCCTGAACAACAACAATCCCGCCGTCGTGGACAACAAGGCCAATATATTGCCGGTGCGCAACATGGCGGCGAATGCCGCTGCCGCTGCGGCCGTTGCCCAGCAGTCGGTCGTCAAGAACGAGCTATACTTTCCGCAGTGCTACGGCCCGCCCTTCCAGCATCCCTTCCACGCTCAGCAGCAGCAGCCGAGCGCCGCGCACGCCAATGGACCCACGCCGCCCGTCACGGTCACCGTGGCCAGTGCACCTGGCGTAGTGGTGCAGCAGAATGCGGCCACCTCGGTGGTGGCCCAGTGACATCCCACCACTGGAGCAGCTGGAGCACAACAGCAACAGCAGCAGCAGCAACAGCAGCAACAGCAACAGCAGCAACAGCAACAACAGCAGCAACAGTCGGTGGTGGCAACAACAACAGCGCTTCATCCGCCGCCACCGGCGCCGCCGACAAGTGCGCATCATATCACGGCCGCGGGCGTTGCCACGGCCCCGCCCACGTCGACACACGCCTCCACGGTGGCGGCGCCGCAAACGGTGACGTTGTCCATAACATTGCCGCCGCCGCCGCCGCCGACGGCGCATCCGGCGCACACGCATGCAGGACATGCACTGGCGGCCACGCCCAATGGCGTTGCGCCACCACCGCCGCCCACACTGTCGCACGCGATACCCATACACCCGCACATACACTCGATATTCGGATCTCTATGATGTCATCAGTAAACAGCGCAGCTCCACACACATCATCCAGCGACAAGCAGAGAATGCTCCAGCCACGCCCACATTTTAACAAACAACAACTCAGCCTTGCACAAAGTTGGGCGAGTTGTATGAAATATATATATATATATATAAATATCGAGATATATATGTATATTTGCAATATTTTGTAAGTTTTAAATAGTTCTCTTAAGTTCTTTAAAAATGATAAAAATCAAACAAAAACACGAAATTCTCCTAGTTTTAAAAAGAAGAAGTTTTGGTCAGACATATGTGTATATATCTATATATATATACATATATGTATGCGGAACATAGCATGAACAGACGAGTACTAGTCTTTTCGAAAAGGACTCTAAACTCCTTTGACACACACACACACACATACATACATACACATAATGGTTGACGCAGCTGAGGGAGCAGTGTTGGAAAAGAGAGCAAGCTTTAGCATAGATCAACCTGAACACAACGTTATACGATTCCTTTATTCTCTATACTTTAGGATCTTAACTTTTAACTTAACAAATTTATAAATTTACACCGAAAAGTTTCACAGAGTTATACGATTTTTAGGCGTACTGCTTAGAGTAGTTGGATAGAGAGAGAGAGAGAGAGAGAGAGCGAGAGAGCGCAAGAGAGTGTGATAGTGATAGTTGGGGCAGCTAGCGGTGCAATTAGTGGTATAAATAGAGAGAAAGATGAGAGACAGAGAGAGAGGAGAGAAGGAAAATCAAGAGGCGTTCGACGTTGCGCTGAGCAAATTATGTTTAATTTTAAATATCTTTTGGCAAAGACGAAGACAGCAGCTAATTTATTTGGAATATTCACTTTGATTTAAATGAATATCGCATATGTTTAAACACTTTAGTTTATCTTTGATTGAGATGTGATTTTTTTTTAATTAAATCTAAAAAAAACCTACAACAAAAAAAAACAACAACAACTAACTTGCAATTTAATGTTTAATTTAAACAATTTTATTTTAAGTTTTTGTAAATTGGAAACGAAGAAAATTTGTGTTGTCTTCCCTTCCCCCGCGAATTGTTTGTGTGTAATTTATGTTGAGTTTTATTAAGTAATTAGCAAACTATAAATAAATATATATATATATATATATACTTTATATATACACTATGTCCACACACAACAGACCCAACTCTAGACTCCGATCCCAACTGCAACAAAAAAAGAATAAAGAAAAAAATGTTTATAGCAAAAGGTTATCCAGATGTGACTCTTCAGGTGCCATAAACTACATAAACAATAGTCAGACGAACTGTTAAATCTAAATCTGATATCAACTGTGTGGATCTATATATATATATGTATACAAACAACAACAACAACAATACGAAAACTTTAGTTTCTTATATCAAATTTTCCAATGTACCGTCAAAGCATTTATAATTGTTATTAAACTAATAGAATATGTTACCTACAAACTGAACAGAAATTAATTATAATTTAGCTAACCCCGATTTGCAAGTAATTTACTCACACCTACAATTTATATATATATATACACAAGATTTATATATATATAATTTATATTATGTAATTTGTAATGTTAAGTTTCGATTCGATATCAAATTATGCAAATTGATTTGTTTTTTACTGTTTTAGTTTTGTAAAATTATGTTTGCATCTTATTATTTAAACATTTTGAATAAACCAACAAATAATTATAGTTTTTTATATCATTTTGTAGAGTTATGGAGTAATACGATTACACTACACAGCAAGGCATACGTTTCGGCTTGGGCAAGGCGTCTGATTTTTGTGATAGGCTCAGTTAAATACCAAAAAACAAAAACAAAAAGAAAGAAACAAAAACACTTTTCGGCAGATAAAATTGTAAATAGTCGACCTTTTGGCAAATGGCAAAAATTGAACGAACACAAAAGTTTTATAAATAGTTTAAAGTGAAAAAGAAAAAAGAAAAGAAGAAGAATAATATTAACAACAAAATTGTTTTGGCATCGTAAGCATTTTACATTAACGAAGGTTAGTCCAAATTTTAAATACCAAAAACAAAAGAAAACAAAAACTTTTAGGCACATTTGAGAAAGAACAACAAACAGCAACAGAGGAAGAAGAACACGAGAGTTCTATGATATCCAATAGGAACGAACGGCTTTTATTGGAATTAGACCAGGCTAATCGAAGAACAGCATGATTTGCTATAAGTGTGAGCAAAATTAACACTAAGCGCTATAAAACAAACAAAAAAAAACAAAAACTCCTTTAGGCCTTTTTAGACGAAATTTTTAACAATTATGTTTGGCTTTAAAACGAATATCGAAAATCGAAAACAGTTACAAACACCTTTTGGCTTTAAATCAAAATTATGTTTAGTTTTAGTTAACTAACTAACGTGAATATCTACTATATAAATATAAATAATTATATCAATTATGGCAAATTATGCTATAATTCCAATAAAAGCAAAAATTTAGACTGAATGTCGCTGTGATAAATGCAAAAAAACAAAAACAAAAACAAAATCGAAAAACTAAAAAACTAAAAATTAAATAAAACTTTTGTAAATTTTTAGGCATAAAAAACGAATACAAAATTTAACACTTAATCAAAAAAAAAAAAAATAACATAAATTTAGGCGCTAAAAATTTAGGCAAAAAAAAAAACTATAAAAATCTAACCAAAATTTTTCAAAATGCTCCAATGAAATTTATGATTTTCGTTATAATTTTTAGCACGTTTCATTTGTAATTTCCAAATATTAAATATTATTTTTTGTAGTTGCAAACAAAATTTCAAAGAGAAACGAGAAAGCATAGAGAGCTCCCAGAAAACAATTGAGAACAGATCAGAGAGAATAAAGAGAGAAAGAGAGAGAAGAAAGCTGCTTCAGTGAGAGTAAAACGAAAAGCTCAAATAGAGAAGAAACTAAAACCGGATAAGACAAACGAAACCCTAGATGAGAGACGAGAGTTAGATATGAGTGTGAGAGAAGCACTCGAGAGTTGAGAAAGACAAATAGCCTAGACAGACAAAGGGGCTAACAATGAAATGAAATGAAATGAAATGATGTAGTTTAAGCCAGTCCTGAAAACATATATACATACATACTCGTATATAAGAGAACCCTCAATAAATAGTTAAAGTTATAGTGAGAGAGAGACAGATGGGAAGAAAGAGCAGAGAGAGAGAGAGAGAGAGAGTTCTACACACAAGAAAGTTACAAGCATACCTAACAACAACCAACAACAATAGCCCAATTTAAATAACCAAGAGTACAAATACAAGTAATTTTTATAGCAGAAATTTTAATTGCAGTCTCAATAAAGCATCCATTAAACAAATATGTAACTACACACACACTTACACACACACAGAGGCATGGATATGAAAAGAAATCATAAAAATTACCAAACTTGGCAAATCAAAAACTTCAAATGCGAAAATGAAAAACAAAAACCAAAACTTGACAAAAAAAGAAAAAACAAAACAAAACAAAAAGAAAACATCTCAAGAGAATCCTTTCTTCTTATAATAAAAACCAAAAAAAAAAAAGAAATCCTAAATATAAAAGAAAATTATGACATTTCAAATATAATATTTAAAGATAAATGTATTCCGAAAATCATGAAATTTCCAAAAACTCATCCGGCTCATACAGTTCAGATCAAAAGCAAAAACCAACAAAAATTCATAGTAAATGCCCACAAACAACAACAAAAACAACAACAACAGCAACAATAACAAGAACATGATATAGAGTGCTCTAGCAGCATCGGCTATAGCGCTCTGGTATCTGAAAACAAACCGCTTTCGCTTTCTGCAATAGTGATAATAGTTTTTAAGTCGAGAACCATCATAAAGCAAACGTCAAACTTCAAGCAAATCAATAAAACAGTATGAGAAATATATGAAAATTATAGATAAATACGCATTGAAATAGCAACGGTAAGCATCTCAACAACAATAATAATGATGAGTAATAATAATAATAATAATACTAAAAATAATAATTTAATGTTGTAAGTCCCATGAAAAAAAGCTGTTTGAACGGATCGAGTCAGAGCTCGATTTGATGCATTTCATTTAGACTTTTAGTTGAATTCTCAAATATCAACAACAACAACAACAACAACTTGAACAAGAAGTATATAAGCTAGATACATAATATATATATGAATATATATATATATACGAATGAAACAAAATACAAACAAATAGCATATAGTGCATGGAAAACCTTAACTCTTATATTATATATATATACGTATATATATATATATATATATATATATATATATGTATGGTGTATTATATTTTTTAACGTATTTAATACATACTCTATATATATACAGGATATATATATCTACTTATACTTGACGTAAAGACAGCCAGAAATGAAATAGAATGAATTATCAGACAGCAGCAGCAGGATATACAGTAGTACTGAAAGAGAGAGAGAGAGAGAGAGAGAGAGTATGTAAACAATAGAAATACTTAAGCAAGATGAAAACTGTTTTTATTTAAGATAAACAACAACAACAACAAACAAACAACAATAGCCTCGTTAGTTTTTAATGAATACGAATACGAAACAGTGAAAAGAACAAACAACAAATATTGCAAAAAACTCAAAATGCTGGCGACTTGGCTGGGGGGCTTCGCTAGGCTCGTAATATTTTCATTTATTTCTTAATGCAACAATCAAAATACGGTTCCTCATTGCTTAACACACACTCACACACATAACATTGTACAGTTCTTGAATGAGTTGAGTAAATATAGAACCTAAATACATATAGAGAATACTTACCAGACGACATAACGAATGCCATAGCAGCGCGCCGAGTTTACTAAATATTCTACCTCGAATTTATTGCAATTTTTACATTGATTAGATTAATCTCTAGATTAAACTTGCAAACTTTGAGTTGTTTAGCAATTGGAAAGCCCAAACAGAACGCAGAGAGAAACCTTGAAATTTTGAAAGCAGATGGAGATGCTTATTCAGGAAAGAGCAGAGAATTTAGTCCGTTATTGAATCGAAAGATTTGAAAGGAGAGATAGAGAGTATAGATACAGCAGATATAGTATGGCAGATCTATAGCCAGGATGCTCAAGCTCAACTGCCTTTGCCTATGATCACATACAAAAGAATAGAATCTGCTGTCATTGCAGTCGGGCAAAGTTGATCAGCTATTCTCTCCTGAATAAGTATCACGCAGTCGGCCATGCCCGACTGCAACATTCTTTTTTTTTATATTTTAAGTTCAGTTTACAAAACGAATTTGCCAAAGAAGAATTAAAACACAAATGATTTGTTGTTCCTAGACATCGCCAAGCTAAACTCCAACTCAATTATAAAATGTTTACGAAGCCCAGTCAAGGTCAAGGCCAAGGCGTTTTGAGGCTTTTTGCAGTACACACAATGTGCCCATAGAACAAGTAATTTAACGTAAAAAGCAAATCAAATGATTTATTTAACATATATTATACTTATACGATCGATGTGAATTGTTGTTGTTTTTGCAACGAGAGCCACAAGCGCAGCCACAAAACCAAGAGAAATAGTACCGAAAATATTTTACAGAATTTTTTACAAACTCAAACCGAAGCAGAAATAGAAATAAAAACAAAAAATACAAAAAACAATTAGCCATTAACAATAGTTAAATAAAGCAACAAAAGAAAAGAAAACAAAAAACAAAAAACAAACAACAAACAACAACAACCACAACAAAAAAATAGCAAAAGTCAAAAGAAAACAAAAAATAAACAAAAATAAAAATAAAAATAAATTTCTATATATATAAAAGAATAAATACATATATATAAAAGAAATAATAGTAACATTTACTTAAAAGAAACCCCCTTAAATGTATTTGACTAAGTGTTAAGTGAAGTATGCAAAACAAATATTTTGAAAACTTGCGATCGCTTAAAGCATTCACAGAAACAAACTTAAATAAGTTAATAAACAGTTAAGTTCTGCACTAAGAATGAATCCCAGCAATCCATAGAGAGAGAGAGAGAGAGAGGGGGAGAACCGAAACACACAATTTGTTATGTTGGCATTTATTTAAAGATGAACAGATGGAACAGATCTACAGACAGAACAGACATATATAACTGCATAATAGAGTTTGTAATTGATGATTATGAACGTTTGACAGGGACTACCATATAATACCGAAATAGAAATAGCTGAACCCCCCCACACACACACACACACAGATCACAATAGCAACAAATTTGATTTAGAGTTCAGCTGAGAAGACAGAGAACAATCTAATTATAATTATAATTATTATACTGTACATATAAACACACACACACATATACATACACACACACGCATACAATGTAAAGATAAATACCATATTACAAAACTGCAATAGTACCGAAGTAAGTAAATCAATTATTTATTATTCCCATTCCGCCAAGAAACCGAGCGCGTTGTATAAAATGAAAATACCAACAACAACAAAAATACCATAAAAATACCATAAAAAATAAACACACACACACAAAATACCAAAAACCAAAACAAATACAAATACATAGCTAAAATTTATGTTCTAAACTAAATGTAAAAACAAAACCATCAACAGTGGATCGCCAGCAACCAGGCGCCATCCACGTCGATTCTTTCAGTTGAACAATCGCAACATATCCAAAGCTCCTCCCCATAAAAGAAAAAACCAATCCAATACCTTATTTAAGTTTTCTGTCCTACAAGAAGCAACGTTTTTGATTTTTATCAGAAAGTGAGAAATAATACATTTGTTGAGCAGTGTAAGTGCAACTCGAAGCCATTAATCAAATCAAATCAAATCAAATACAAAGCAATAGTGATACAAGCTGTGAGCAGGTGCGGGTGCGAAATATACCGACGCCTGCTGCAGTCATAGCCATAGCCTGATACAACAACAAAACAACAGCAACAACAATAAACCAATCGAAGCTTTTGTTTTTACTAATGTAGAGAAACCAAACATACAAACAGAGAGTAATCAGCAGAGAGATCTACATACAACAAGTGCAACATATACCGCAAAGCAGCAACCATAGTACAATAAACAAAACATTTTTCTTATTGAGAGCAACTTTTTATACAGCCAAAAGCAATAGACAGAAGCCAAACAGATTCAATTGAAGTTGAAATTGAAATTGAAATTGAAATTGAACAGCAAACAAAATCAGTTGAAGCAAATCAAAAAATACCAAAATACCAAAATGAAATAAAGTAATATAAACTATATACATATATTTTTTAATGAAACTGAAACTAACAATAGATAAACAAAGAAGACAAACGATTGTTAAACATTTTTTATATATGAATTTATATCATTTCGAATTTAATTCACAGACAAAGCGAATTAAACATATATAAAATAAAAACCAAAACATAAAAAACAACAAAAATATAAAAAAAAAACATTTTTTATATTACAAGAGACAAGCAAAAAAAAATATATAAAAAAATCTCACTTTACTGGTAAAAAGAAAAAACCAATTGGAATCAAAACTAAACTTAAAAAACAAAAAAATGCAAATACAAAAGAAAAAAAATGCACATGAAAAGCAATAAAACTGGCTACAAGAATTCATCAAATGTTTTTGATTTTGTTTTTCAATATTTTTTCGAATTTCCATTTGATTTGAATCTAAACCAATTTCACTTCAGTTTTTTACCTTCTTTTCTTTTTGCACACACATCACAACCACAACAAGCAACAACAAGCAACAACAACAACCAAAAATTCAAGAACAACATAGCGAACATTTCAAAACTAACTGGCAAAGCAAGTTTCGAATCTCAAGTTTTATATAATATTTGTGGCAAGCATAGAAAACATTTTGCATTTAGGAAATAATTTAAGAAAACTTTTGAAAATTACCAAAAATAAAAAACGTAAATGAAAATCCTAAGCAAAGGCGAGGATCGTCAAGGAAAAGTTTGGTCAATCAAAAATAAAAAATGATGATAAAATGAAAATATTAAAAAATGATGGCTTGACCAAAAGGCAAAGTAAAAGAACAAAAAAAAAAAAATAAGAAATGAAAATGAAAATGAAACAAAAACAAAAACCTTTCTCGGCCTATTCCAAAACTTAAACAACTCACGGCTAATACATAAACGGAAACGTCCTCTCGGCAACTACAAAATTTTAAAAATCACACATATATATATATATATATATATATATATATATATATATATATATATATATATATATATATATATATATATATATATATATATATATATATATATATATATATATATATATATATATATATATATATATATGTATTATGCATTCACGGCAACTACAATTTACATTAAATTACATTTTTGGAGCAAATAAAACAAAATTTACCTTTAAGCCAAATGTTTAAGCATCATTTTTTAAAAACCAAAAATATAAAAATAAAAACCCAAAAAAAAAAAATTATATAAAAATGCTAAAGCGGAAACAAAAAGTAAAATTCAGCAACATTTAAGTAATACTAAAATTAAAATACTTTAGGTATTAAAATTAAAACTAATACTAAATTATAGTAAGAAAACCAAAAACAAAAAATACGAAAATATGGGGAAAAATTCACATTTAGAAAAGAAGCAAAGGAAAATTACACAAACGAAAACTAAATAAGTAAAACCTATATATAAAATTCTCAAAAAATGAAAATACAACGGAAATATACTAAAGAAAATATCAAAAAAAGTAAAAATTCAAAATTTTAATTGTTGTAAGCAAAACCAAAAAAAAAAAACAAAAAAATACAAAAGCTATATATATGAGCATATAATCAGCACACTTCTTAAATACAACAAAACAAAAAACATAAATTTCTACTTATCAATCCCGAAACGAACCCCAAACACAAACACACTCACACACACACATACGCATACCCACACACCCACACTTATACGCAAATTTGTACCACCTACCACACACGACACGCCCACAACTCTTTCCATTGGTTTAGATTTTAAGCATATTTTTAATAATGTAATCGTCAGCCAAAGCAAACAATTTGAAGGCAGTTCACAATTGTCCTTTAACTTACTCCAATATACGATTTTAAGGCAAAAAAAACAACAACAAATACAACACAGACACACATACAGTCTTACACACACACACACACCCACACACACACACACTTGAAGACATGGCAAAAGTAAAATATTTAAGCGAGTAAAACATATGCAAAACGTCGTCTAGTTTAATGTCGTCAAATTTTACTTTTTGTAATAATTATTAATATTAACAAATATATATATATATATATATATATATATATATATATATATATATATATATATATATATATATATATATATATATATATATATATATGTATAAATATATATTTGAATATTTATATATATACATATATATATATATATGAATTATATAACACGGCAAAAGTATTGTAAACGTCTAATCGACCTACTAATTTCAAAATAAAAGCTAAGCAACAACTGCAACGGCATGTGCAACCAAAAAAATATAAAAAAATCATTAAAAAAACGAAAAAAAAAAACAAATGAAACTTCAATGAATTTCTGGCATCCAAAATAAAATATAAAACAAATAGAAACTACTTAAATTACGAAAAAAAAACGAAAAAAAACTTATATTATTATACAAGAAAAAATGGAAAATGAAATAAAAATTGAATCTTGTAATATAAAAAAAAATTGAGTGGAAATGTTTCAATTTCAATTGAGTGAAGACTCTGGAAAAAGACAGCGAAAGCAGAGAAAGAGAGCAGAGGATGTTAAGCAAAGCAGTGGAGAGGAGCGCGCAGAGCAGCTGAAGTGAGAGCAGAGCTCGATCACTGTTATAAGATAATTGTGAAGAAGGAGCATAGAGTTAGTGAGTGACTTACTGTTACTGAGAACTGAGTGAGTTGAGTGAGAGCGTGCTCACTGCTTAAAGTTAAGCGTTGAGTGAGTTGAGTGAGAGCACGCTCACTGTTAAAAGTTAAGTGCAGGCAATGCAGCGTGAGAGCAGAGCTCGATCACTGTTACAAGATAATTGGGAAGAAGGAGCATAGAGTGGGTGAGTGAGTTACTGTTACTGAGAGCTGAGTGAGTTGAGTGAGAGCGTGCTCACTGCTTAAAGTTAAGCGTTGAGTGAGTTGAGTGGAGAGCACGCTCACTGTTAAAAGTTAAGTGCAGGCAATGCAGTGTGAGAGGAGAGCTTGATCACTGTTACAAGACATGAGCGCAGAGCTGCTAAAGTGAGAGGAGTACAGCGTGAATGTGTGCGTGAGCTAAGTGCAAGCTCAATCACTGCTAAACGATAAGCATAAAGAAGACGCAGTGAGAGGAGAGTTCGCTCACTGTTAAAATATAAGTGCAAGAGCGCCCCATTCAACTCCATTTCGCCCTTTTCTTCGGGCTCGCTTACTTTCAGCCTCGAGCAACTAACATGAGTGAGTGTAAAATCAGTGCGCAGCGAGCGCTTGATCCGTAAAGGTCGATTCACATATAAAGTGTGATCTTTTAACGCTGCTCGTAAATATACATATTTGGCTTGTGCTGTGTGGCCACATAATCGCGCTGCCTTTGCACTGTTGACTTAACAGAGCGCTGTGAAATAATTACTGTGACTCGATGAGAATTAAAGGCAATGCTTAGTACAGCTATAACAGCATTTGGCATTTTGTGGAGTTAAGGGAAATCAAAAGTGAAATAGTGAGTGATGAATAGTGAAAAATGAAACAGAATTGGTTTTGAGAAAGTGTTTTTATAAAGTGTAAACAACAGAGAAGAGGAAATTTCTGAAATTTTTATAAAAATATACTAAAAATTCTTCAAAATATTATTAATTTGTATCAAAGTGTGTGTAAGTATATTCTTAAATCAAATTTAGCTCTTCTATGCATGAATATTCAATGCATCCCTAGTATATGGCCCCATTTAGATCCCTCATATACCCTAACATATTCCGGCTCTGCTCTAAGAGGTTAGCAAAGACACACTTAACATGATCTGTTAACAACACAGGTTTAGGGCTAGCACACTTAACATGAACTGTTAACTCAACAACACAGCTGTAAAGCTAGATGCGAAGCTTGGGCATTCGCTTGGCCTAGCTCCACATCTATTTTGTTGCGCTCCCAGTTCCATTTTATTATTATTTCAATTTTTTTTTGAGCTTTCTTCGCCGCTAGGAGCGGAAACCGATTCTCTCCTTTGGGTAGTGATTGTAGGTGGTGTCGTAGATGGATCGCATGCGAATGCTTTGCTCGTTGCGACTCGCCATTTCGGCATTTCGTGCAATGCCGACAGTCTTCGTCAGATTGCCGTAGCTCTGCAGCATGTCCAGCTGCGGCGCGTGCTCGGTTATGCCGCATGTCAGAGACTTCCTCTGCTCGTACTGCTGCTGGCGCAGCTTGGGCACCAGCTCGTACAGCAGGGTGTTTGTGGTCGTGTAGTTTCGCTTCATTGTGGAGTCGGTCAGGAATCTGATGCTGGACGTGGTGCCAGCGAAGAAGTTGCGCATGCGCGACTTGCGCATCTCCCAGAAGTGGGACTTGCTATCGGCGACCTTCAGGGCATCCGCCGCATCCGTGTACACTTCCTGGCTGACCGAGAGATGCTTCTCGCAGTTGGCAGCAGCAGCCAGTCCTGGCAGTATGCCGTTGCCCTTCTCATCGAACGCATAGCGGCGATGCGCCCAGTTGCCTATCAGCACCTCCTTACCGTACGGCTGAGCCACCACATTGTCCATGGGAAAGAAACGGGACATTATACAAAAAACAAAAACAAAAAAAAACTAAAAGGAAAAAACTGAGGACAAAGAACTGAAATACGATCTATTTGCTATAGAACAGTTAACAGAAAGTACAGAGAGATATAGATCTGAAAATGTAATTTACATTTATTATGATCTATCGATCATTCGATGGTTCCAAGACATTGCCCAATTTTAGATTTGATCCTGTAAGGTGGCTCTTTTAGCCCAGTCTGTCAATCATGTCCTTCATCTTGGCGCTCTCACTGGGCGTTCCGTATCGCCCCCTGAACTGGTCCCCGTACGAGGTGGGGATGGGACAGAATGGTTCCGCGAACCGATTGGGATTGAACTTGATGGAGCCTATGTTGCCGTAGGCCTCGAGCGCGTCGGGCTGCGGTGAGTGGGCGAGCTTCTTGGCGGCGTCCTGCTCGGACATGGTCTGCTGGAGCTCGCGGCGGGTCTTCTGCAGCGCCTGGGGCCACAGCTCGTAGACCAGGTAGTTGAAGGTCGCGAAGTTGCGGTTGAATCTCTCCGCATCCAGGTACTTGTAGGTGGAGCGCTGTGCCATGTAGTTCGAGAAGCAGTTCAGCTTCGCCTCGCCAAAGTCGCGCAACAGCTCGGTCTTGTCCAGGCCCTCCAGCGAGTAGTCCTCCTTCGTGGCTGGCAAGTGGCGCTCGCAGCCCTTCTGCTCGACGGACTCCTCCAGCACACAGGGCACGATGGCGGTGCTGCTCTGCGGCATGTCCTGGCCGCGCGTCTGAAACCAGTTGCCTGTCAGCACATTGCTGCTGTAGGCGGGCGTCGTGTCCATATAGCTGTAACGGTCATCGGGAATCCACTCTGTCTCCTCCATTACGTCTCAGTAGAAAGTTTAGAAAAATAAAAAGGGGAAAAAGATTGAAATTTAAGAGAAAAAAAATAATAAGGAATATCTGCAATTGACGAATGTTTAACTGGTTCTAAATATCTATTCCATGCTTAAGGCCTGCTTTGATGAACTGAAATGAAAACGATACATAGATGGCGCTGCTTTTCAGAGCTGCCTGTCAGCTACGCACATTGCATCGGCATACTAGACTGTGAGCCACAGATGGCGCTGCTTAATACCCACACGCCGCATGGCAGACAAGCTCTGGCTGCTATGAAACTGCAATAGCCACACAAGAAAAGACTTTGTAATTTGTACTACATAAAGTTAGGTTTATTAGTAAATATTTGCATTCTGTTTATTTATTTTTCGGTGATACATAATAAATACTTATATATTGGTTTAATTTATTTTATACTCGTATATTGTAGGTTGTATAATTTATTTAGTATTTTTTTTGTATTTTTGGTTTTAGTTTTTGTTTTATTTGAAATTTGAGTTAACTAAAATGTGAAATTTCCTTTTGTATAGTTTATGTAGAGCATTTCGAGTTAGCTAAGAGATTCATAAGAGAGAGATTTTCGAAACACAAATGAAAATTTAGAAAATTGTAATATTTTTTCCTTTAACTTCCTTTTTTCTTCTTGTTTTAGCTCTAGTATGGATATTCGTCTAGTATATTATTTAAGCTTACATTTAATAGCACAGTTAGACATAGTTTTTATCATCTTTGAAATTGTTGGGAAAACAACCAAAATCGAGAAATTCCTTTGATTTGTACATGACAAGCAAGTATAGATGGGGATCTATTAGATAGAGCGGGAATCGAAAGGCCATAGAGATTTGAGATATAACCGAAAGATAGCACGAAGATTAGCGTTTATTAGAGACGTTTGCTGTGTATTTAGTTTTAGACACTTACACATAGCATATGATGAAGTTTGTATTATCATAATATATATATATATATATTTGTGTAATATTTGTAATAAATAGTTTTTCATTTATTTGATTTTCCATTTGAGTTTAGTTAGTTTAGCAAGCAGCAAGAGAATTATATTATATTTTGCCAGATCAGATATATCTGTATCTGTTATCAGTATCGTATGCATATCCGATTGCTAATATTCCACTAATAATTCAGACATTCACGTTAATTAATTAAATACACTTAATTTACTAATTATTGTTACCATTGTGGATGAGATGTTCTGTGTACTTTGTGTATGTTTGCGTGGATTATGATCTTCAGAGACTTTAGGTTGATGCCATTAAGTTTAGTTTAGATATTCAATTAGCGTTGCTTCTTCTTCTTTTTTTTTCTTTATTTTTTTTTTATAGAATTTTTCCTTTTTTTTTTGCGTGTTTGCCATGATATATGAGTGTGTGCAGCCTGAGTGTGTGCGTGTGTGTGTGTGTTTGATAATAAATATTTATGCTTGGTCCATTAAAGTATACGAATTTAGTTTTGGATCGAGATGATTCGATCGACAGACAAAATGCCGAAGAGTGCAAATAGATGTTTCAACAAGGTGTGCGAGCGATCAAAGACCAAGTAGCCAAGTAGCTGATATGTGATAGGCATCGACCACTGTCCGTCCCCCAACTAAAGGATTCCGCATATTGTATATCTAGGGTGTACATACATATATATAGAGAGAGAAGAAATAGGTGCCTCGGTGCGCTGGTGTAGTCGTCTATGCTGTGAGCTGTGATGATATGAGTTGTCTGTTCCATGATATTGATTCGATGCTCTAAAGAACATTAATAAGAGTATTTAAGAACGTTTTAGTTGATCTAAATAACGGTTATTCATTGTTGTTTTTTTCTTTTGTTTAGCATTATTAAATAAATATTTTTGGTTTATTCTGAATTTATTGCTGACTAACGGAAACTACGAAAATTTGAATTGAGAACCTCTTTTACATTGTTCATATACTTCTATATAATATACCATTTGATTTTATTTTACTTTTGTTAAATGGAATTTGGTATTGTTTTCCTTATTGCTTTCTTGTTGCTGTTAACCTAAATGCTGTTGGCCATAAACAAATAGCTTGGTTCCTATGAATGGCCTTTATAGCGGCAACTAACAGTATTTTGTGATTAATTTCATTAATAAATTCCATTTGTTAAATGAATTTCGCCTCAAGCTCAAATCTCAGTTGATGATTGCTTGAGTTACGAATAAAATTTCAGTTTTCAGTTTTCAGTTTTCAGTTTTTGTTTTCGTTTGTCCTTTTTAACAGATCTCAAAAATTGTTGTCAATATCTTTGTCGCCTCACGCGCTAGAGTTGTTTTTGTTGTTCTTCAAATTACCGAATAAATTAGTTAACAAAATTATTCAAAAAAAAAAAAAACCATTTGCTACGCTTTGCGTTCTCCCCGCTACTCTTGTTGCACATTTCATTTTACATTTTGTCGGGAAATTTAACTTGTTAACTGAATGCAGCTGCCGTCGAATCGAATCGAATCGAATTGTGGCTGTGGGTAGAAATAGACAATAGATTAGCATAGTTAATTTAATGTATTAATTGATTAATGAGGAAACAGAAAACAGAGCTGATTTGATTAGAATGAAACATATTTATTTAAATAAAAAACAAATTGAAAATACCTGTTTGGGTTTAGCTAAGGAGCAAATTAGAGTCATAATTGAAATGTCTAGAAATAATGTGTGGGTGTGAAATGCTGCTCGTTTTGTATGTGCTTAAAATAATATCACATGAAAATGCTTTACAGATACTCTTGATAGTAGAATATTGAAACACTTTGATACGACCTTAAATAACTAATGTGTAAATGGAAAAGATTTCTATTTGAATTTCATTTCTGATTTCGGGGATCTGCCATGCTGGAACTCGCAAGAGTTCATAAATAATACAAATATAATTCGGATGCGCTGAGATATACAGAGATTTGCTTTCGCTTTTGCTTTAGAATGTGTGCGCAAACTTAAGACTCAATTATACAAATGAAATACAAACTACGAATTTGTCTACTTACAAAATTATGAATTTTAAAATTATCAAATTAAAATTATACATTATGCAAATCAATCAACTCGGATGACACGCAGCACGAAACATAACGGCTAATTTATATATACGAAATTTAACATACGAGAAGTCATTTGGAATTGCCAGGATCGATCATTAACTGTTCCATTGATAACTCTCTTGTTACTTTTGATTTTGTCTTCACTCTATTTTCTTGAATTCTCTTCTTCTCCTTTTTTTTTTCTCGTTGTTTGCTATCTTGTGGATGGATGGATGGGTTGGGTTGGGTCAATTTATTTGGCGCTGACTAAGTCAAATGTAAAATTAAACACACGTTTTTTCGCTATATTTCGCTCGCTCGCTCGCTGGCTCGCTGGTTCGCTCTTCGTCCGGCTCGCTGCCACGCTCCTCACTTGGTTTTTGCATAGTTTTGCTATTTTTTTGTGGTTTTTTTTTCTTTTTTTATTTTGTTTTGTTTTGTTATCATTTAATTTACTCGGCTTTTGGGTGCAACTCAGCTCTAGCGCTTGCGTTTTGTCATACAAAGTCCAACTCGGATCGGGTGCTGTACATTTTGCGCTCCAGGGAGCGCTCGAACCACTTCTTTATCTCGGAGACAACGAGCACGGAGGAGGTGAGCGTGACCAGAAAGAGTATGTCGTAGGCGGTGAGCGCCTCCGTTTGGAATACCATTTGGAGCGGCGGAAAGTAGACGACGAGCATTTGGCCAATGATCGAGAAGGCAACGGCCAGCAGGAACATCCGATTGGTGGTCAGCCCAATGGTGAAGACGCTCTTCGTTTGCGAGCGGCAGGAGAGCGCGTTGAACATGTCGAAGAAGACAAAGCACGTGAATGTCATGGTCGTATCCCGCTTCGTCTTGCCCAGCGTGCCGTCGGCCATCTCGCGCTGGAACACCCAGAGCGTGCCCAGCACTATGATGCTGGCGCTGAGCAGCACGTTGACCACCACAGACTTCGTGATCATCGGCTGCTTGACGTTGCGCGGCTTCTGCTTGAGCACATCATGGTCCACGGGCTCCACGCCCAGCGACTGTGCCGGCGGCCCATCCATGATGATGTTGATCCACAGTATCTGCATCGCATTCAGCGGATTGGCAATGTCCATCAGGGTGGCCAGCGCGATCAGTGCCAGCGCCGCAATCGAGGTGCTCAGCTGAAAGCGTACAAAGTTCCTAATATTGTAGAAGATGCCCTTGCCCTCCTCAATGGCAGCGCTGCAAGCAAATAAATTCGATTAAAATATGAAATAAATTGAGAATTTGCAGCAGACAAGAGCTGATTATGATAAATGGGCTTAGAAGAGGTTGCAAATATTTTATAGAAATTGAAATGAATCAAAGCTTAAAAGGCTTTTGCTTCAAATGAATTTAGAGCTTAAATTTGGCAACACAAATCAGCTGATGCTCCCTCTCTCACTCTCTCTGATGGCAGGTGAGAACTTTTATACTCAATCCAATCCCTCTCACTCTCAGCTCTTATCATACCTCTCTGCAATCTTTTCAGCATCTACTCACATAATTGTGTGAAAATCGTCATTGACCAAGATCATGTCAGCAGCCTCCTTGCATACGTCGGTGCCGTTCTTGCCCATGGCAATGCCAATGTCCGCCTTCTTGAGAGCAACGCCATCGTTGACGCCGTCGCCAGTCATGCCGACAATGTTGCCCGTGCGCTGCAGCGACTTGACAATCTCGAGCTTGTGGCGCGGCGAGACGCGGTAGAAAACGCTCACATTGTTGGCCACCTTGTCCAGCTGGTGCTCGTTCAGTTGATCGATTTCCTGGCCAGAGAGCGTCTGGTGATGTATGGTATCGATGCCAATTAGACTAGCTGCAACGCATAAATGTTAAGCAAATGTTAATTAAATGAGATTTCATATTTGTAATGCCCAAAAGCTTATCTAAAACAAACTCTTTCCCCACCTTTCTCTCTCTCTTACACAGTTAAAGCTAACGCCCTTCCCTCTATATCTTTAGACAAGTTGAACCTAATCCCACAGGTAATTCCTGAGCTCAACTGCCCGTTCGCTTGTCTGTTTGCCAAAGCTAACTAAATCGCTTTTCATTGCATTTTCCAGGCAATTGGCTCCGAGCAACAGGCCAGCTGCGAGGAGTTGAATTGTAAATGGAGTTCGAGTCGACGTCGGAGTGGGAGTCGAAGTAGAAATTGGAGTTCCAGTTCGAGTTGGGAATGCGTTTGAAGCTGCAAAACTTAAATTCAAAGCCAACGAAAATGACAAGTGAGTATACGTTGCAGTCGGGCACTACCGACTGATATTTACCCTTTCACGTAATTAATTTGTGTTATATACGAAAGTCTTCAGTCTTGCAGTGTTTAATGTATTCTTTATTATTTTTATCTTTACAGATTGCAACAATGCTCTAGCTATAAATGTATGTAGGAGAGCTGTAGCACAGGCAAAGCTAATACATAATTTTGTAATAATATATATATAATAATATATAGACACTATATTATAGATATTATATATACGATTATTGAATAAAGAATGTCGTTTATGGCTTAAAAAACAATAAACAAAAATTCATAAATAAATACACTGTTTTTTTTTTTGGTTAAAAGGGATAATTTACAGGCAATGGCAAATTTTTAAAATTAACAGTCAGAAAAATGCACTGTTAAAATTTCATTGCATAGCATTTGGCTCCAAAAATTTTACCTAAAATTCCGGTGAAGTACCAGGCGAACAGGAATGAGCAGTAGGGCTAAAAATGTTACTTAACAGTTTGATAACATAGCAATGTTAACTAACATAATTATGTTATTTCGCTGTTAAGTAACAGTGCATTAACATTGCGCTGTTAGCGCGCTGTTAGCTAAACATTTTCAGCCTCCTACTCATTTCTGTTCGCCTGGTACTTTACCGGAATTTTAGGTAAAATTTTGCCTGCGCAGCAGCCGCGCCCCTGATGTTATGCAACGAAAATTTTAACATTTTGGGCGCTAAATTTTAGCAGAAATATTTTGAAATACCAAGTGAATTTTTCTGTGTATTTTGCTATATATTTTTTGTAGTTATTTTTTTACATATTTTTTTAATGTTTTTTATATATTTTTTTTTATATACATTTTTTACATATATTTTTATGTATATTTTTTTTGCTGCATTTCGAATGCAAAATAGCAGGTTGCTTACTTAAAATTCAAATATAGGCCGATCTTGGCAAGATATATACGTTTTCGGATGTGTAGAAGTCTAGACAATAGAATAAAAAAGTAATTGCAGATTCTGAACGCTATCTAAAGCCACAAATATGATTTTGAAAGCACCTGAAAAGGAATTCATACATATTTTTTGGCCCATTCCAGGACCTGTAGGTACGCTAGGACTATGTGCATGGTATTGTATGACCAAGCACATGTAGGTCAACTAGGTATCATTAAGGAGTGGCTTGGCTGCTGGAGGGAAAGATATGCTGAAAAAAGTCATGGGCATTGCACAAAGCCAATATGCTCATTTCCCTTTCGCGAATGGGTATCAGAAAACGAATAGGAGCACAAACAATTGTTAATTTGTGCGGGACGCTGCTCAGAATTCAATTGTGAGTCAACGTGATGAAAAACTTCAAAGGCGATGCGCGCGCGAGTTAAGGAAATCCCCAATTCCTCTGTTTCGGCATTTAGCCCCGCCTCCCAATGCCCGCTTGGGCTCTTGTTTTTTTTTTTTTGCACTCGAGAGCGCATTTATGAAGTACGCCAGGGAGCAGCAGCAGCTGTTAGGGACAAGAAGGACAACAAAAGGATGTTTTGCAAAAGTCGCATCGCCATTTTTCATTATGGCGCCCGCGTATTTGTCTTGGCAAGTGCGAGGACAATCTCTTGTCCTGTTTGTATAAAATTTTAAACGAAAGCGCACTGAAGTAAATAACAACAACAACAACAACAACTACAACGACGGCAGCGACGAGCACACACACAATGGTGCAAAAATGTGCAGTAAAATGAGCAAAAGAGAACGTAATTAAAACGCATTCAGCGTCGTCTTCACACTCATCAGCGCCAACAACCGCTCAACTGCTGCCGCTGTGTCCTGGCTCTGGTCCTGGCGCCCAGAGACAATTAAAAGCAGCATTGCTACAGCTACCGGGCTATATCTTTTGCAGCCACATTCTGTAGCAGCCAGGAAATGGCGCTAGCTCCAGCCCAGCTCCACCCCCCCTTTGTAAGCGTCTATCAACTGTTTCATCTTCTTTGGGTCCTTTCGCTTCTAAATTAAAATTAATGCAAAACTTGAATGCGCGCAATTTTCTTCGCCAAGCAGTTTGGCGGTTGCCATTTTATGACGTACCACCACCACCCAACCACCAAACCACTGAAACGACCCAGCCCAGCCCAGCCCAGCCCAATCTATCCGTTCGTTTTCATGCAAATAGTTTACTTGGCCATCCAGTAAATTCATTCTGCATTTTTTTATGCGCCATTTTCAGGCAGCACATACCCTGTAATGCTGAAGGCGAAGGGTGGCTTAGGCTTGTCTAAAAACTAAAATTTGAGCTGCAGCTAAGTTTTGTTTACTAGTGTAAATCTCTAGCTGAGCTGCATTAAATTTGTCTAGCTTCACTTTACTTTTACAGGGTATGTGCCAGTCAGTCTTAGGTCGGAGTTAACAGCTATGCATATTATTTACAAATTTTAGCACCTGCCAGACATATTTTTGCACAAATTTCATACATATTTTTGCACTGTTTAACAAAATTTAAATTAATATGGCAAATATTTTTATAGATCTCAGCGCCTGCCTTGATTAACCTTTTATCTCTGATGTGTATATATATAAATATATATATGTATATTCTTCTTATTCATTTCATAAATCAATGAATTGTCATTTGTCATCAGAGCTCGCCACATCACAGCAGAGCACAGCGCAGCACCACAACCACACACACCTGTGCCACCTCACCTGTGCTGGTTTTCTCACCTGCAGCAACTCATGTTTTTGCCATTGACCGCAAAACCTATCAACGGCAGGCAAACAAAAGATTGCGCATAATCTGTAAATATTGTCATTGACGTGGCAAAAATAAATAAACGCAATTGCAAATGGATTTCCAATTTCTGGCCGCTGACAAAGGCCCAACTCGCGCTGCCCAAAAGAACTCATAAAAAATATATAGAAAATGCCGTTTTACAATTTTTTGTAATATTTTCATATGAAAATTGGAGCGAGAAAAAGAAAAGTTTGGTCAAAGCGAAAATATCAGCAGGCATTATGCATGTATGAATTTTGAACAAAAGGCCGAAGCCATTCATCATTTTAATGTGCGGCAGAAAATAACAAAACAATCTGCCAACGTGTATCATTATAAAGGCCTCAAAAAGACATTAGTGAAAAGCTATCAATATATACATATATATATAAAATTTGTCAAATTTTAAAGTTGTGATAAATGCCAGGCATTAAAATTTGAATATGTGGAAAATGCATGCAACACATCAAGTTGCGGCTGCTGGGAAAACTTTTTATTTTGTTTATTTTTTAAGGAAATTTGTCGCAGCAAACCGCAGGCCAAAAGCGGATTAGAGCACAACTTTTGGCAAAAGTTGCCGCATGAAAATGACGTTGGCCAAGTTTATGAAAGTCTGAGAGGCGCATGCAACAAGCGCAGTTCACTGTTGCCAGCAGCTGCTCAAGCACAGCACCAAATCAAAGCTGCACAAATATCGGCAAAAAAAACAAAAGGAAAACCAAAGCCAAAAGAAAAGCTCAATGCACAAAATCTCTTCCATTTGGTAATGGAAAAGGGCGTGTGGGCGGGGCATGCCTCAAGCCAACTGTTTGTGACATTTGCATTTAAATCGGTCGAGTAGCGGCCTGAGCCGTGCCTCTATCGAAGCCAGCTTGGAGAGGAAGGGCGCATGCTCTGCGCTTGTTTATTAAGCGACTTTCGTATACGTGACAATTCTTTCAGCTCTACAGATGATGTCGATGCTGCAGCTGCTGTCTCTGCTGCTGCTGCTGCTGCTGCTGATGATGACTTTTGACTTCCTCCCACTTGATGCTTCCGGCTGCCATGGCAATCGCTGTGTGATTATCTACGTCTTCCGCTGAGGTTGCACTCGCTGCTCTCCCTCTGCTCGCTCCTGGCTCTTGTTAACCAGCGATTGATGTGTGCAGCCAGCACAATACACCCCAGAGAGTTCGAAGCTGTCGTCGGTCTCTGCTCAGCTCGACTCTGCTCTTCCACTGGATTACAACTGCATTTGCAAATGCACTTCGCTAATTGGATATGTGTCAAGTTTGAGGCGAGCGAATCAAAGGCTGTCAGCAGACCCAGCCCCAGCCCCAGCCCCAACTGAGCGGGCGTGACTCGGCGCCGGATATGTGGCATTGATTAAGATTTGATCGGGCTTAGCAGCTGCTCAAACATGCTCCGCCCCTAATTGCCTGCCAAGACGTGCCTCTAAGCCCTTCGCCACACATCGAGCAGCCAAAGTGCATTCAGTGATTTTATGAACTCCGATTCATTCAGCTGCTGCTCAGCCATATACATATATATATATTCAACTAATTTAATCAAGTGTAAATTGGGTCACAATTGTCGGGCAATTATAAGTTATTAGAGCTAGCTACACTGGCCAACCGAATTGAGTAAGCGAGAACTGTAAACGCTAGATATATTTAGATTCTCTTATCTAAGAGTGGGTGTAAAGCGTGAGATAAATAGCAAATTAATGCGTGTATCTTAACACACTTGTGTAAAGAGAGTATGAGTAGATGAAGAGCTGCAGACAGCGAGAGTGGTCGGAGAATGCTGTATGAAGCAGAGCTGTATGCAGCTGCATGGAACTGAGGTATGAAGCTGCTAGAACAGCATCGAACTGTGCGGACTTGAATGAGGCTGTATAAAGCAAACACAGCTGCATGGAGATGGAACAGCAGACCTGCATGAAGCTGCATCTGCAAGAAGTAGCATCGAGCTGCATGGACAAGTATGAAGCTGTACGAAGCTCTTCTCCTGCTCTCGCTGTATGAAACTATTTTCTTGCTCTCACCTATGAGTATATAGTCTAGACTCCAGAGAGTAAACGAAGAGTTTATAGTCTAAGGTTGAGAGAGTAAAAGAAGAGCTTCATGCCGATATAAATGTGAAGAGCCTTTATAGAACTGGAATAAAAGAAGACCTAGCTGAAGCTCTCTTGACTCTAGATTCTTGACGATATCTGGCTGGCAAATAAATATATATTTTTTAATTTTAAAAAAGGTTTTTTTTGGGGAGCAGGAACAATACTTTCAGATGCCATAAAACTTTGAAGTCTACTAAATATGGCGCAGTAGCATTAATATAATAAAGTTAGATTCTGCATGCGTCTACTCTGACTGTTGAATGTAAAATAATTTGTTAAGCTGTGTTATTAGCATTCAGTTAAGTGCGAAGATTTATCAATTATCACTTATAGCTATACTTTTATGCATATTTATCTAGCAATGATTATAGAAAACAGTATTTAATAGAGGAAGGTGTTTACAAGGTTGAGAACTTGAAAGCTATATGATATATATGAAGGCATTGATATAATTTGCAATGTAAATAAGCTGATAACTTGAATTTGTATATATATGTATATTAATATATATATTACATAAAAGCCCCATAAAATATTTGGAAAATGCGCCATAAATAAATAAATATTTGCCAGCAAGCAAAACAATCACAATCTACGCTTTAAGTTGAGCAAAACAAAAGCAGAGCAAATCCTAAGTTCATTCCACTGAAAATCCTAATGAATTCCCACTTTAGTTTAGAGTTTACGAAAGCCAAACCAAACCTGAGTCCGAGCTTGAGTCAGTTAAACATGCCACAAATGAAATTAGCCGCAAAGCAGCAGCCAGTCGACAGGCGACAAAGCAGGCAACATAATTGGCAACCAAATTGAAAATGAAATAGACCAACTCAATTAGGTCTGGCTCAGCTGTCCCTCGGTCTGTCTGTCTATCTATATCTATATCAATGTCTCTCTCTGTCTGTCTGTCTGTCTGTCTGTCTGTCTGTCCGTGGTCATATATTTAGTCATAGATACGAGCATAGGTGAACAACAAATTAGTGAGGATTAGTTCAAGCGCTCGGCCAGACAACAGTCAGCAGACAATAGACAACGGTTGAGCAGAGCCCAGCTAGCGGCCAATTAGGTTGAGCATATGCCATAAGCCGATTTCGGGGATCTTTATAATAAACGGCTAGCCAAAGGGGACGACGGTGGGAGGGAGAGGCGAGAGACCAGGGAGGAGCCGAAGAGCGAGCAGCGGAGCGGAAACTCATTTACAATTTCAACGTCAAATTTCAATCAATATGCAGGTCTGCAGCCAGCGGCTTTAAATCAAATTTACTGAAGCTCTATCCTGCTATAATTATGCCGTTATTCAAAAGAGTAAAGCAGAAAAGCAAAAAAAACTAAGCAATGAGACTAGCTGAAATGCGCTATATATGTAAGCTCTAGGAATATATAGAAATCATAAGAAATCTCTATTACATTTTCAGATTTATTACTGATATTTTGTTAAGTTGGCTGCACTTGGGGGCCGTTATTAAGTTGGCTGCACTAGAAGCGGTACTTATTAAGTTGGCTGCGCCTAGGCAGCTCAGCTCTTTGCACTTCTCTATCTGCCTCCGTAATCGTGTTACAAACTAACTGAAAGAGTTGAAATGCCCCTCGCATGGGCTTGTAAACACGAATTGTTGGCAAAGTGTATTGAAGTTTTTTCAATGCAGACGAGCTTTGTGTAGCCAGTGCTGGGCAGGCGGAGTCGCAGCTGCTGTCCAAGTTGATGAATTCCTGTTCGCTGCAGACCAAAATGATGACGACGATGCTAAAGGTGATTCTGATGTTGATGCTGATGCTGATGGTGATGGTGATGAGTGCTGAGGATGGGGAGTTGTGAGCCACAGTTAATTATTTCAGCGGCTGCTGATGCTTCAGATGCTGCTGCGTCGCAGGATATTAGATGTGGGTCGGGGGTCTCTATACGCCCTGCGGGCGCCACGACAACAGCCAAAGAAAATCGCTACCTGCGCTAGCTTCCTGCACCTTTTTCTTCCCCTTTTTATTTTCCATTTTCCTTGATACAACTTTTTCTGCTTCCTCTCATTTTTCTTCTTCTTTTTTTTTGTATTTGCTTGTTGCTTTGTGCGGTATCTTTTCCAATTTGCTGCGTTCGCCTTCATTTTACACTCCTCCAAATTTGCCAGCTCCGACTATGTTGACATAATATCTCCTGCTAGACTATCCCGTATCGAAAAGTTGTGGGAATAGCTCGGATTTCTTGTTTAGCAAGTCCTTTTTTCGTGCAGTGCACGACTCGATGTGGGTGGGTATATATATAAATACATATATATATGGTTAAACTTAAGATCCTTGCAGTTAATGAAAAAGTTGCACTCAAAGTGCATTCCAGTTGTCATCGGCTTAGGCAAGCACTTTGCACTTTCCACTTTGTACTTTGCTGGCAAAAATGTTACGCAACTTTCGCAGCAAACTTGCAAGTGCCACAGCGCCGGCCAAGCGAATAGAAGCGCTCGAGTACGGTTGTTGTCACACACGCTCCGCCCGGGGGAAGCCAGCAGCTGCCTCCCGAGTGCATTCTAAACTCAAAACTTCAACTGAAACTGAGCTGCGAGCTGGGAGCTGAGAGCTGCGAGCTGCATAACTTTCAGCAGCTCTTCAACTGACATGGTTAATTAATTCTGTTTGCATACTTTTAGGCTGCACGGCCGGACAGCCGACTCTGTGTGATCCTTGACTTTGGACTCGGCCTCCCCCAGCCAGACATGCATAACATACATCATGCAGCGTCCAGAGTCCTGCGAGTCGAGGGCATAAATTCTGCTGATTTAGTGTGGTCGGGTGGGCGTGGCTGGGTGCCACTTTTAATTACGCAGCGTTGACAAATTTATTTGCATAGTTCGGGCGCCCAAGTTAAAGCCAACAAATTGTGGCCAGAGCCGAAACGAGCTTCTAATTGAGTTTTAAGTTTGCGAAGAAAGCGAATCTGACAGCTCAGCAGGGCTGATTTTTGGCTTATCTCGCACTTCAATTGAATTAGCCAGAAGAAGTTTGTATTATTAGAGAAATCCCCCACCCTAGAGTGCTGCTCTTTAGTAAGCTCGAAACAGAAACTTACCTATAGCCATGGCCGTCTCCTGGGCATCGCCGGTGACCATCTTGACGCGCACGCCGCTCTGCATGAGCAGCTCAATGGACTCGCGGACCAGGGGCCGTGGTGGATCAGTGATGCCCACCAGGCCGCAGTAGATGAGGTCCTGCATGGACTTGCCCTTGGCCAGGGCCAGCACGCGCAGACCCTTGCGTCCGATTTCGTACGCCTCCGCCAGGAACTCAGCCTCGTTCTGCTTGGTGAGCGGCACCGTCTGGGTGCCGAACTGGTACTTGGTGCACTGCGGCAGCAGCGTTTCCAGGGCGCCCTTGGCGAAGAAGATCTCCTCCTTGTTGTTGTTGTACTTGTGTATGCACTTGACGGCCATCATCTTCTGCTCGGAGCTGAACGGGTACTCCTGGATGCGCACGTAGTTCTCGGCCGTCGCGTACATGCCGTTCTTCATGGCGACCGCGACCAGAGCGCCCTCTGTCGGCTGGCCTAGCAGCGTGCCGTTCTGGATGTAGGCGTTGTTGCAGACGGCCCCAATCTCGAGGAGGTTCGTGATGTTCGTCTTCGCCATTTCCACGTTGTTGCAGTGCCGAATGTGTATCTCGCCCTGGTCGTTGTACCCGGCGCCCGTCACGTCCGCCATGTAGCCGTCGGAGGTGATGATGATCGTGGCCGTCATTTCGTTCTTGGTCAGGGTGCCCGTCTTGTCCGAGCAGATGACGTTGACGCAGCCCAGGGTCTCCACCGTCGGCAGCTTCTTGACAATCGAGTTCCGCTTGGCCATGCGCATCACGCCCAGCGCCAGGGTGACCGTCACCACGATGGGCAGGCCCTCGGGTATGGCGGCGACGGCCAGCGAGACGCTGATGTTGAACATCTCGGAGAGGGGCTTGCCCTGGAGCCAGCCGAGCAGCATGATCACCCCGATGATGAGGAAGGAGTAGAAGCTCAGCTGGGCGCCCAGTATGTCCATGGACTTCTGGAGCGGCGTCTTGGGCGCCTCCTCGGCCTGCATCATCTTGAAGACCTCGCCGAACTCGCTGCGCTCGCCCGTGCTGACGACGATGCCCTTGCCGTTGCCGCAGCGCACCAGGGTGCCCATGAACGCGATGTTCTTCATGTTGCTGTGGTCCTTCGTGTTCGTGTTGTTCAGCAGGACATCGGTTATCTTGCGCGCCGGCTCCGTCTCGCCGGTGAAGCTGCTCTCGTCGATGGACAGATCGACGGCGTCGAACAGACGCACATCGGCGGGCACCCGGTCGCCCACGTTGAGGTAAACCACGTCGCCGGGCACCAGCTCGCGGGCCAGGAACGTGTCGAGGCGGCCCTCGCGCAGGCAGTGGCACTCCGGCGGCACCAGCTTCTTCAGCTCCTCCAGGCTCTTCTCGGAGCGGTACTCCTGGATGAAGGCCACCGTGACCACAATGAGAATGGCTATGGTTATGCTGACGGCGTCGTCGAACTGTTTCATGATGACCGAGACGAGCGCCGAGCCGAGCAGCAGCAGGATCAGCGGATTCCTGAACTGCTCAATGTACTTCTTCCAGGTGGGATCCTCCTCGATCACATTCAGCTCATTGTGGCCAATGATCTTGGCCCGATACTTCGCCTCCGTCCACTTCAAGCCGGTGCGCACATCCACCTGCAAGCGTCCGGCTACCTCCGAGGCGCTGTGCGTCGACGACTCCGAGGTAGAGAGCAGCATTTCGGGCGTTAGGGTTAGACCCGTCTGAGGTTGGCAAAGAAACGAGAGAGAGAGTTGTTAATGATATGATATGTATATGCATATATTGGAGAAATATATATGTTTAATATAAGTTAAGGAATGGGTATTAAAATGAATTTTTAAAGAGATATAATTGGGTTAGCTAGAAATGCCTTTATGAGAAGCTTTTTGATAGACCTTAAGACTAGGGATACGTATAGTTATAGTATAAACTGATGTTTATATATATATAATTGAATTTGTTATATCTTTATGAGATTCAGGATATTTATAGTATGGTATAGCTTATATGGGTATTAAAATGAATGTATAATTGAGTTGATAGACTTAGGATTAAAGATATTTATAGTTATAGTAAGATTGTTAGCCATATTCCTATAAACTCAGCAAGAACTGCATATAAAAGCAGCTAGCACCAGGCAGCCTGTAGCTAATATATGTATATATAATATCATACATCATTCCTTATACTTAACTTATCTCTCATCACTCATCCTTCTCTCCCACTTCTTTCACACCTCAAAGCCTCTCCCTAAACTTAGTTTTCTTTCCAAACTTTTCAGCTCTTCTAACTCTTTTCTAGTTTCCCTTCCAAATTTTATTGATTTTTCTTTTGGCAGTTTCTTCTTCGCTTCGAGTTGCTTTTGACCACACAACTGGCTTGGCTCGACAACAGCTCGTAGCAGCCCCACCACTGCACCACTTGCAGCTAATTTGCACTCGTCAACAAGTTTGTAATCATTCATGCCGCTGCACAAAGCCAGACAGACGACAATGCCCCACCCAAAAGCCCCTTTTACACATGAGCTGTCTCTCCCTCTCCCTCTCTCTCTCTCACTCTCCTGTTGCAGCTGTCATGTCCAGCTGGCGGCAGGCAGGAGTTGGCCTCAGTTAAATTGCCACCCACTTGTGATTTCGACAAGCAAATGGCTGAATACGTGACTTCCTGGCATTAAAAACATTTCTTCTTATTTTAATTCCACTTTTTTTTTTTGCTTTTGTATTCCTCATATTTTTTCATAGATTGCGCTCGCTTTTGTCGAAAAAGGGGTGTTGAGTCTGTGTCTCTGCACTGCGTTCGGCTACAATAAATTCAAATTGTGACCAGGAGTGTATCTCTGTGTATCTGTGTGTGTGTGTGCAGGTCGTAAATTTCAGTCACTGTGATACGCTGCTGTGCTGGGACTCGGCAGCTTTGCGGTTGCGTTTTAATTTCGAGTGCTCTCAGATTTAGTTCGAGGTTTTATTGCACCTCCGCGGCGAGACGCACACTAAAATATGAAACTAGATTGGGAATATACGCAACCAGCTATGCATAACTGCGTTACGAAGCTATTTCAAGGTGCTCCCATCTTAGCCCACTCGAGCGAAACTCTCCCCCTCTCTCTTAAGGCACTCGATTAGTCGCAGACCAAACCAGGGGATAGCATTTATCTATTTACCCAATGCAGCAGCATTTCATAATGAAGACTCTCAAAATTATGTGCGCCGTGCGGCGTTTTAATTAAAATGCAGTTTTAGCTAGCCTCCAGCCAAATGTGCTCCAAAGGAAGCCAAATGAGTTGTAATTAAAGCGCTCGCCGCTCAAAGCGCATTCTCAGCGGCAATTAGAGAATTCCCAGTTGCATTGAAAATATAAATTAAGGACGAACATCTAATGGTCAGCAAAATATATACTACTCGGGTTTATGTGTTAATTAACAGATATGTATAAATAAAAACAAATGTAAATATAAATATAAATATAAATATAAATATAAGTATAAATATAAATATAAATATAAATATAAATATAAGTATAAATATAAATATAAATATAAATTTAAATATAAATATAAATATAAATATAAATATAAATATAAATATAAATATAAATATAAATATAAATATAAATATAAATATAAATATAAATATAAATATAAATATAAATATAAATATAAATATAAATATAAATATAAATATAAATAAAAATATAAATATAAATAAAATAAAAATATAAATATAAATATAAATATAAATATAAATATAAATATAAATATAAATATAAATATAAATATAAATATAAATATAAGTATAAATATAAATATAAATATAAATATAAATATAAATATAAATATAAATATAAATATAAATATAAATATAAATATAAATATAAATATAAATATAAATATAAATATAAATATAAATATAAATATAAATATAAATATAAATATAAATATAAATATAAATATAAATATAAATATATAAATTTAAATATAAATATAAATATAAATATAAATATAAATATAAATATAAATATAAATATAAATATAAATATAAATATAAATATAAATATAAGTATAAATATAAATATAAATATAAATATAAATATAAATATAAATATAAATATAAATATAAATATAAATATAAATATAAATATAAATATAAATATAAATATAAATATAAATATAAATATAAATATAAATATAAATATAAATATAAATATAAATATAAATATAAATATAAATATAAATATAAATATAAATATAAATATAAATATAAATATAAATATAAATATAAATATAAATATAAATATAAATATAAATATAAATATAAATATAAATATAAATATAAATATAAATATAAATATAAAAATTAATAAAAAATATAAATATAAATAAATAATCTAATTAATTTACTAATACTTTGTTTTCCCATTCTAATTATAGCAAGCCTTAAATTTAATTATACAACAATAATAACAGTAATAATCATAAACAAGCTCTTTCTTTTTTTCTAAATTAATTTCACGTGTCACAGAAATTGTAGAATTCCCATTTCGAGTGAATTCTTACAGATGTGACTGGGAGATAGGGGAAGTTATAATCGGCTTGGTTTATTTTGAGTTTCATGCATCATTTAAGCGTATAAATTGCGCTGCGGTTGCAAACCAAATACTAAGCACACATAAATACAGTCAAGCTGCGCTATGACGACCAGCAGAAAATATATTTTAAATTCCAGAAATTAAGTTAAAAAATATAGGAAAATATTTAAAGCAAAATAAATGTTTGATGAAAATTTGATAAAATGGCAAAAATTGTAAGGACTATTATTTAACATATATATATTTATGATATAGATTATATATTAGCTAACTTTTAGTTAAACTGCACTGCTGCTCGCTAGTATTTATTTAATTCGCTGCTTTGTTTTGTTTGGCTCTGCGAGCGTGACTTTGAGAGTACTTGGCCTGCCAATTGGAATATTTCAAGCAGATAATTGCGAAATTAAATTTGCATTTTGGAGAATTTAGCTGCTGCTGCTGCTGCTGCTGGTTGGTCGGTTTTATCTGATTGCCAATGCTCCATCCATTTGGGCCCGCAGCGCAATGCCATCAACAAGTCAAGTGGCCCAACACAATTTGCAGCTCGCGGGCAACAACTAATTCAAACGCCAACCAGACACAGCCTCCCCCCTCGGGCTATCTATCTATCTATATATATAGAATATCATGTTGCTATGGCCAGAGTTGACTCTCTGCCCTTCAAATTTACACATGTGTGTTAAGCCCTTTGATGCAGTCTAAAATTTGGATATATTTCGAGAATTTTTGGTTAATCTGGAAACATTTATATAAAGTAAATAACTGAAGCATTATTGCCTGACTACCCAACTGAACTTGAGAGATAGAGATACCATTGCTGTTGTTATATAACTTATTTCAACCCAGATTCCTACCTTACCTTTCTGATCTCTTTTAGAGAAAGTGAAAGTAAGTTCAGTTAACTTTTGTTATATATTAAAATATGATAAAAATTCAAATAAAATAAAGCAGTCTCATAATATACGCCAAGGTCTCAGGTCTGATGTCAAAGACCTCATCTTACTATAACTTATCTTATATATGTTTTCCTTCTCCTACTCTTTTGCCCTACATTGAACTCTGCTGACTTGAGGCAGTCGCAGCTGCGACCTTAACTTTGTTTGTCTAATAGTTTTCCGTCTGTGTGTAATCAACTGTCAAATGACAACAGCAAAAAACTAGTTCGAGTTATCTTGAGATAATTATGAGCCTAGTTATAGCTGGTAGTAATAACTTACTATTACTTCTGCCTTGTAGACATTGTAAAGTTTTCAAAACGTGTTTGGCACATATAATAAAAGCAGCGAGAAGCATAAACTCTATGACATCTTAATATAATACTTCATGAATATCTCTCTAAGTCTAGATACTCTACTAGATACTCAGTAGAGATCTTTCATGAACATTCCACAGAATTGCAGTTAATTACTAATGCCATTCAGCTAATTGATATTGCAACTTTGATTTCTAGAATCCAATCTTAAAATATGCCGAGAGAAACTGCAGTCTGTACCAGCCGGTTCCAATCCTAGAAACCCGCTCTTAACGCCTCTCTGCATAAATAGGCCATTAGCATACAGAACTATAAAATCGGATGGGTTGAGCTGATTAGCAATGCAAAAATTATAATGATTCCTAACTAACTGAAGTTACGAGGCGCAGCATGCAAGCACGTGTCGTCGTGAATCCCAGTAGTTTCCCAGTTTAAGAAAAACTCACTCTAATGACGGGACGTATACAAAGTGCTTGATCATCATTCATCTTCTAAACATATATATATATATATCTATATACGTATGTCTTATACCTGATCATCGTCAATGTAGATGCTTATGGCACGCCTCGTTCTAAGCATCTTGCAAAGCGGCTCCAGGTAAAGCTCTAAAAATACACAGGTGAGCAATAGCCGATTGATAGCCCCAACACCACTTGACCACAAGAAGTCACGCAACATAACACATAAATGGGCGAAAACAAGTAATCTAGTCGAGCATGAGCGACTAGCTGATACGCTGTAAACAGTTTTAGCATTTCGATAAGGTAAAAGAACTTAAGATAAGCTAAGATTGGGTATGTGAGGAGACATATATATATATATATATATATATATATATAACTATATAAAGATATATATACTTTGACCCACATCAGAATGACAACAGCTGGGAAAGCAATCTCATTCAGTCTATCTTTCAAGGCACAACTGAACAACCACTTCAAGAACTGTTTACAGGGTATTCGAGCTAAGGATAACCAGCACCGATTAGAGCAATAGCCAAATATTAAATGCCACTTACATCGGACGTATTGATGACAATCATTTTGAGATAAAGCAGAAACGATGACGTCGATGAGATGAATTGTTATCATTAGTGCGGGTTCCGGACCCACTCACTCGACATTTAACAAATGTAGGCGACACCACAAAAATAGCACGCTAATCAAAACTCTGCCTCTGCCTCTGCGCCGGGGGCCCCTGTGTCGATGTCGAGGGTAGTTTTTGTTTTTATCAGTTATATTTGTTTAATTGTGAGAGAAAGAGAGAGAGCTTTGGTCACGCGCGAGATGCGAACATGAATAATAATAATAATGTCGTATAAAAGGTGCATATGCATCAACTATATATATATATATATATACATATATATGTATATATATATAGTACTTTTACAAGTGTTGTAAGTAGCCAGGAAATTCTTTGGAAACAATGCTAATGATACGTTTCCATATTTCATTTGACGTAATGGCTATAGCAATCAAAACTCAGATTCAGATATATATATAATTTTAAAATATATATATATAATTGAAAATGTGTTATTGGCAATGTATTTTGATTAAATGCGATTTCTTATCATTCAAAATAAAAAGTAAATCATCAAAGAGTTGGATCAGGCGACGTGGGTCATTGACAGCGCTCAATAAACACACGTACATAGATAGAGCAGCTATCGCATTATTATTCATCAATTTCGTATTAAGAATTTCACTCGCTCCACTCGAGGTAAACAAAATTGTTTTCTTGTTGGGCTACATCGGAACACGCCACGAAGAATGTTGCCAATAAGACAAGACGTAGACTCCAATTGGAGCGATCAGCAGCAGGCGCTGGTATGCCAACTGAAGACACACACACACACACAGCACATTGGAATGGAACATGCACAAGTATGGAAGCTATTTATGTCTGTATGCGTCGTTCAGTGACGTCAAGTTTCAGCAGAATTGTGCGAATGCTTTTCTTCTTGAGCAGCATTTGCTAGAAGCAAAAAAGAGCTAACGTGGCCGGGCGTGAGAGGGAAATGCAAGCTGTTCTTTTTCAATTTGTATGAAACACTTTTACTTAAGACGAACGTTAGTTGACTTGGCACAGGAGTTTACAGTTTTTTGTTATCTTATGCAGAAGAGATGGGATATGTATGTTTTCTGAGGAGCGTTGCCGGCGTTGCGATTGAGAGGCTCCGAACACGACTAAACAAACATTTACCTATTGTCAGACAATAAAGCGGAAAACGTTGCTATAAAATTGAATTGATGTTTTCTGTGATGGGAGTACATATTTGTGATAAATGGCTGGGAGATACGATATGTGCAGGTATGTAAGTATGTACAATGACAGGTAGAAATAGCCAGATAGAACGAGCGACAATCATGGACAACAACAAATAGCGGCATAAAAACAACGAAGAGAGCGCCCAGACAGACAGCTATACAATGTACAAAGAGTAAGCAAAGAGCGAGAGAGAGAGCAACAGAACGAGAGCGCGCGCTTCAGACGTTGTCGGATTTTTTTACTCACGCGACGAATGGAATATGAAAAACCACTTGAAGCACTCGGCGGACTGCAATTGCCTTTTTACTCAATTTAATCTGTAATACACTTTGTTTTGTTTTGCCTACGTTTAATTTGTATTCTTTAATGTTTGGCACCATAAACGTAATCACGAATTAGAACTTAAAGCAAAGGTAACGTGTACAACGCACAGCGGCGGCAAATATCGAACTGAGGCGGTGAAGCTGACATGTCAAGAGCATAGCGGCTGGAGCATGAGAGCGACAGAGATGGTGAGCCACTGTGTGAGTGTGAGCGAACGTGGCAACAAGAAGAACGCGCGCAAATTAAGTGAGCGCAGAGAACCTACAAAGCACGCGCACACTGGCAATGAAACACTTTAAATTTGCAAACAAAATTAGTGAGCGCGAATTGTTGATGGTAAGCTGTAATTGATATACATACATAAATAAATTATATACATGTATATCTTTTTATAGAAAAGCATTTATATAATAGTAATTTTACAATTTAAATTTTTCTCAGCTGAGCAAAAACATGTTAATGTAGCAGAAATAATATAATATGTACCACTGTAAGACGGCGAATGCCACTCAGAATTCAGCAGGTAGCTCAGCGCAAAAGCTAAAGAGAGCGCGGACGCCGTTCAGAGAAAAGCACCAAAGAAAAAATGCAAATAAAAAGAAATCAAAAGAGTGAGAGACTGTGGAAGAGAGCAAGAGAGCGGATATGTTCATTGAAAAGATCACCAATACATATGCAAAGCACCAACAGCAGCAATACTCAGCGCTCTTATTGGAATATATTGTTTGTTTAAGCTAGTTGCCTGAGTATGGGTCAAGTTCAAGAGATAATAAAAATAATTATCGAGCTGTGAATCGGAAGTTGTATACGCATATAAATCGGTGTTTGCCAGACTATTACCAGTATAGATTACTATTGTTTTGCCATACCTAATTGGCCAGTTCGTAAAATATGACATTTCCCCGGGCTCTCGTCAAACAGTTTCTCATTGTTCCATTTTGTAAATTCTAATTAGAATGTAAATTGAACTGAAGATTACTATCCCATAGACAGCTACATGTGTTTAGGTACTATGCAAAAAGAAAACAATACGATAATTATATTGTATAAAATTGTCAGAAAGGGCTTCCCTTTTCCCAGTTGGGAATATAATATAGAAGATAGAACTAGAGGCAAGTCATTAGTGGAGCTCTGTCCTCCCTTTTCCTGTTGTCAACCTGGGCTACACCTGTTGATTAATGCTCCAAGCACTTTTTGCCTCAGCCCCAGCAAAGTTTTGTGGCTGCTTCGTATTTCTTTGAGTGCGCAAATAATTAGGAAAATTTTAATCATGCTAATCAACTCAGGTACTTTCCCAGGACAAAAACACCAGCCTGACCGAACTCAGCTCAACTTTTGTTTTGTTTTCTTCTTATTATTTTCCATCTTACAATCCTATTTGCCGGTAAGCTTTTTACGAGCCACTTTTCCTGATGGCGGGCGCAAAGCAACATTGACTAATGATGCTGTCTTGACGGACGATTGTGGAGTTGCTTGCTCTTTTGCTCTCCCCCTCTCTCTCCCTCTCTCTCTCTCTCTTGCTCGCTCTCTGTCTCTGAGAGAGAGACAATAATAAGACAGCATCGTGAGGTCAAAGGCAGTTGCCACAAACTGTTGGCGCTTCTTGCAAGTCATTATTAATGTACGTCGTTTACTAGAGATCCTGCCGGATGCCAACGGAATTTAAAGGCTGGCCTGGGCAGGGAGGAGGAGGAGCCGGAGCAGGGGTTGCAGCAGGTGGTCTGCTCTTAGACAAAAGTTGCGTCGCGCTAAGTTGCAAGCATTTTGGTTGCCACCAAAGGACGCTTTTCGAGCTGCAGAGCTGCAACAATTTCCGGCATCAATTGCCACAGCGCTGCGCACAGTGGTGAATAATGCAGCTGAATTGTGTTCTACATATAAATATATATATTTAATATGACAAGAATTTAATAAAATAGACGAAAAATGCGAAAACTCGAACTGAAATTGAAAAGCGAACAGAATATTCCATTAGAAAATAATTGCTTTGAGCTAGAGAGCAACAAATTATAACGAAAATTGTTCTCATAAGCAATAAGAAACAATTTATTTTACATATAATATACAAATTTATTTGTTTGTCAAAAAAATATAGATTTATATGTGTGTATATTAATAAATATAAAATATATTTTTTTTATATTATAAAAAAAACATACATAATAGTTTGTAAAAGAAAATATTTTATTATATATAGAATTTCATATTTAATATATAAAAACTAATAAAAGCTTTAAATTTAATACTTTTTAATCCTTTTTATAAAAGGAACTTAAATAATAAATAATTTAATAAAAATATTAAAAAATAGCAAGTATAACTTAAACATTTTTATAAAAAATATACAACAACAAAAAAAAACATGCAAATTTTCTAAGCAACTTATTTTTGTAAATTTATTTATTTATTTATTATAAAGCTATTAATAATTTAAATTTAATATGAACTTATGACTATTTAATTCAATTTAACTTTGTTATGTATTTAATTATATTAATAATTATATTAATAGTAAAAATTTAATTAAATACAACGAACAGTTAGAAATTTCTTTATGAATATTAAATAAAATAGAAGTATAATTCCTAAAAACAAAGTCTTATAAAATTTATTTAATAGGTAACTTTAAAAAATTAATAAATCATTTTACTAAGACAAAAAACTGAAGGAGCTTGCATAATTAGTAGGAATTAAAAAAAAAAACAGATTTGATAAATAAAAAGTATCTCAAGTTGACCAGATAAACCACTTTTTATACCCTGATTTCTTTACCAGAGTTTGCTGAATGCATAAGAATAGTATATACTATTTTATGCATCCCGAACTTGGTTTATGCTCGTTTCACCACAGTGAGGAGATCTGAAGTAAGCCTCGTTGATTGGTTGCCTGGAGACGATTGTCAACAAGGATTGTCTGCAGTCGCCGCGGCCAGGAGTTTGCTTTTGTTTTGGGCTTAATTGCAACTTAGTTGCCATCTAATTGGCATACACATCTGATGGCCATGATGAGACTCACAGAGAGAGAGAGAGAGAGAGAGAGAGAGGCGAAGGCAGGTCTAAGTTCGAACTGCTTTCAGCAAATCAATTGGCTCGATTGTGAATGCATTTGTGTTGACAGTTGTCAAGCATTTTCTAGCCCAATAGCTGCAATCAGAGCTGTCTCGAATTGTTTATTTCGGGCTGAAAAATGCCAATCGAACACACACACGCATACATACGTATATATTGTCCTGCTGACAGTTAGCCTGGCTGGCTGGATGCCATCATTGGTATTGCTATTGCCGAAATTTGATTTTCGATCCCCAAAAATCACACTTGAATGCATTCGTTGACACTTCAACGAGCCACACCACAAGCAGCCTCGTTTGTTGTGCAATTCAATTCAATTTCCAGCTCTAGTCTTTGGCCTGGCTGTCTCTCTATCTGTCTGCCTGCCTGTCTATCCATCTATCTGTCCGCTTAACTTAGCTCATTGCTGGCCAAATTATGCGGCATCGCATTTCATGACCAGCAGCCATTTGTCTATTCAGAAGCTGTTGCATTAGAAACGCTGATTGAAACGCAATCAACGTGAGCCATGAGCATGGCTAAGGCCAAGCAGGCATTCTCCTGCACGTATTCTGATTAGATTTCTGGCAGAAAAGCAGCTAAACGTAGCTAGTGCTGAATATCTAAGAGAAACTGGAAGAGATTTATTGAAGCAAAGCTTTGAAAGCACATGAGAGCTCAATAAGTCGAGACTGAAAGCTGAGGAGAAGATACTCAAGCTCTTTAGTTGGATTAAATGTATATAAGGTATATGTCTAAGGAAAAAGCACATGAAAGTTAGATTTGTTGAAGGCTTAAAGTTTTCAAGAGAAGAGAAAAGGCCTAAAGGCTGAATTAAGTAAATACAAGATGTAAACCTTGGCTAAAAATAAAAGAGAAATCACATAAAATCTAAAAATAAAAGAGAAATCACATAAAAGCTTAAAGTTAAATGAAAGTCACATCAAAGTCTAGATTTAATTTGCTTTTTCTACTCTTTTTAGCTTAGTTTAATCATGCGGACAACGAGAAATTCTTCTCTATTGGAGCTTTAAGATTATAGACATTATAGATAGATATAGCTATAGCTTATGCATGAATATGGAGCTAACAGAGCTTTAAAGCACCTCAAAATCTAAGCCTCCCATCATTGTCTTCAAGTTAATTGAATAAGAAGTAAGCACTTCAACTAAAGCCTGCGCAAACACACTCGATTATCTCAATTGTTTTATGGACTAATTGATTCCAGCTCTAATCAATCATATGCTAACTGCACTTTAAAGAGCCGAAAACTTTGTTATCGCTGCAGCGCATCAAATCGCACTTTTGGCCACTAAATCACCGACAACAACAAAAAAGCGCACGAAAAATGGCTACTAGACGAGACGCATACATCATCCGACTGTAATCGTTCACAGTGGCCCGCAAAGCCAACGTGCACTTTGGTGCCCCCAAAACGTAACGTAAATGCCCCTGCGGTCCGAGCTGTGCGTTACTTAATGGTCAAGAGCCAGGCGTAGGACCCCTCCCACCCCTCGGCATAACAAATGGCGAACAAGTGCGCCCATTATTCTAGCCCCGAACTGTGAACGTGGAGCCATGGAGCTTGTGGCATTCGGTTTATTTTGTTTGCGTAGCAAATGTCGTGTGAAAGCTGAAAATTGTTGAAACGCCCGAGGCAGAGGCAGTGGCAGTGGCAGCATCAGCCGTGGCCAAAACTACGCAAAATTTGGAGCTGTCTAACGAGCTTAACGGAAATGCAAAAGAAAATGCACAAAAAAAAATTGTAAAAAAAAAAAATAAAGGAAAATTAAACTGAAAAAATTGATAGGAATTCGAGTAGATCAAAAAGTTGAGATCTGGGCAGAGGCAGCGCCGCTAACGATGAGCAAATAGTCGAAGCGATGAATGGCTGAAAATCTGCATAAATAATATCAGCATGAGTATGAGAATGATGAAAGGAAAAGCTTGTAAAGCAAAGAAAATTAAATCAAATTATGTGAAAGCGACTCTGGGCGAATAAATAATGAATGAGCTTTGGCGCCCGCAAAAAACAATTTTGAATTGTGAAACTCACAAAGTCTTAAACCTTTAAAGAGCTGAAATGATTAATAAATATATATACATATATATATATGTGTAAACTGCTTGTCATGCTTATCCATATCAATACCCTTTCTGCATATCCCCTTGGCATATCCTTCTCTAAGCCTCTCACATTAACAATAGAAACTTTGTTAAGCTGCTGCCTGATGTTTGTTAAGCGGCTTATTCTAATGGGCCAGCAAGTGCAGCGCCGCCAGCTCATGTTACCACATTTTCTGCGCCATTAAATGCAGCTCAGAGCCAAGAGGTTAAAGCCAGAGCTAAATAGAGGCATGTTTGGCTAAATGCCTGAAGGCAGAAAGGTATTTTGTTGGTATTTTTTGGTTAGTTTTTGTTTGTTTCAAGGCTTTTGCTCAAATCAAATCAAATCAAAGCTCGAGCCCAGCCCCAATTGCTGGTAGTTCACATGTAAATGCAAATAAATTCAATGCTTTGATTTGCCATCCAATTTGCTCACAAGTTGCTGCCAGATTTCTGTGCATGAGTGCAGCCTGCAGTGCGGCCCGTGCAGTTACAATATGAAGGGCTTACGATAAGAGGCGTTACGATAAAACTAAAGCCCTCCACTTGTTAGCAGGTAATAAAAGAGGGGAGTAAAGAGGGAAGTAAAAGGTAATAGAAATTAAATAATATATAAAAAATGAATGAATAAAAAAATAATAAAAATTAAATATTAAAAAATAAATAATAAATTACAAATAATAAATAAAAATACTAAATAGAAATTTTAAATAGAAATTCATAAATAAATAAAAAATACGAAATAAATAATAATACATAAATAATAAATAATGCATAATAAATAATAAATAATAAATTGTAAAAAATAAATTAATAATAAATAATTAATTAAAAATAAATAAATAACATATAATAAAATAATAAACTAGAAATAATTAATTATCAATAATAAATTAATAAATAATTTGTAATAAAAATTAAATATTAAAAAACAAATAAATGAATAAATACAAAATAAAATTATATTCAAAATAAATAGAATAAAATAAAATAAAACCAAAGTTTGCTAAACGCTCTGAGCGCTTTTCCCTCTCATCGAATGTCTAAACTAAATTTCAAATTAAATATTTATTCATTTATGAATTCAGTGCAAATTTATTTCAAAAATACAAAATAAACTCGTTCATGAATATATATAGCAGATTTCCTCGAATAGCGAAACGCCGAGCCACGCAAATTTGCATTAAAAAAGAGGAAACTGGAGAAACTGCAGCAGAAATATGTACATACATACAGTTAGAATATATATGGATATATATGTGCATATAGAGTGCCTCTGCCTCTGCCTCTGCCTTGCTTGATTGTGTGTGTGTGTGTGCAGCTTGGAACAGAAAAATATTTTAAAATGCGGGCTGTTCCTGAGTGCCGGGGCAATTACATGCAACTTCCCTTTTCTCTGTTTCTCTTTTTAAGTGTTCCCATTCTTTGGCAAACTATTTGTTGGCCTTTTCGACCACCTTTCGGGCTGCACTTTATGCAAGCATAATAAATTTGTGAACCTTGCTTTGTTTTACGACACATTTTTCCATGCTGAGCGGCTGCTCTCTATAATGGGTGTCGAACTGAGCGAGTGTTGGCGTTGCCGCTTAAAGCAATGGGATGCTTTAAGGGACTGGATTGGAAAACTCTTTATTCCTATACTATTGTATATGGATATAGTTTGACGGGATCTATTTCTCTTTCTCGAGATCTTTACAGATGCTCGCCTCTCTCTCTGCAGTTCTCAAACATATATGTTAGGCTTTCGATAAGCATCAATCTACATGCTTCCCTATGCGATTATTATGCAAATATCAAGCGCCTCTCTCTGCAATTCTCATGCTAAGTGTTAATCAGAAATGCCTCTCTCTCTCTGCACTTCTCATGCTAAATGTTAGTCATAAATGCCTCTCTCTGCAATTCTCATGTTAAATGTTAGTCCGAAATGCCTCTCTCTGCACTTCTCATGCTAAATGTTAGTCATAAATGTCTTTCTATGCAATTCTCATGCTAAATGTTACTCAGAAATGCCTCTCTCTGCACTTCTCATCTATATAATTGTTGCTTTCCAATAACAACTCTCTGCAAGCTCCTCAAAACACTCAAAAACGCCTCTCTCTGCACTTCTCATGCATCAATGTAAGCATTCAGTAAGCATTACAACGCTTCTATTAGCTTCTTCCTATATCATCTGCATTGTTATCTAATCTCCTGCACTTCCAGCTGACTAGACACCCATTATACTTGGGCTTTTTCAACGCGCGCGCGCGCACACACACACACAGAGAGAGCATTAATTCGCATTTAGTTTTCTTGTCATTTGGTGCACTCACTGAGCGTTGCTTTCTTTTGTGAGAGACCTTCAAAACGACAAAGCCGACCCTGCACAATGTCATAATTACACTCGCCTACACTCGCTTTACACTATTTGTTGGGGCTCAGCTTAAAGCTGAGCAAACTATTCCATGCCGTCGAAGGGCAAGCATGCTGAGAGCAAACGTTGAACACACTCAAAATGAGAAACAATAATGGATTGCAATGGATTGTATTTACATATGGATTTGCCAGCCAGCCAGCCAGACTCAGACTGTGAGTGTGACTGTGACTGTGGAGAGCAGTTTCGATATTGCACAATGCATCGCACTAAGTGGATGGGAATCCGAGCACTAGACGCAGCAGCAGCAGTAGCAGCAGCAGCGCATTGACTAGATACAGTCGGCCCACACCACGCCCAGTAGTCGAGTAATGGAAACGAATAAATCTTGAATGCCTCAAATATTTGCTATATGCGACGCTGTCATGTGTGCGGAACAGACTGTTGCACGGACCCAGACCCAGACACAGACTGAGGCCCGTCCAGGCTGGTGTAAAACAAATTTCTATACAACACTTTGTGCTGAGGCGAGAGTTGAGAAATAAAAGAAATCAGCAAGTTGCAGTTGCTCTTGCTGGGGCAAGGCATTCAGGCACCATTATAATAGTTTGCAGCGCCTGCAGCGCGTCGACTTTAACTCACTTTGACACTCGAGAGCCGCAACGAGATAAAAATGGCTGCGACTCCGGGACAGCCAGCCAGGCAGCCAAGCAGCCAGACGTTGCCTTCGTCTGAGCTGTAAAATATAAGGGCGTAGGTGTTGGGAGACAGCACAACACGCACTGCATACAAACAGCGCACTTCCTTGGCGCTCTTAAAATAATATATAAAATATGCATTGCGAGGAGGGCTAAACTAGATAACTGCATAATATGATATTGCGCATACGCCGCATGGCCAGCAGAGAGCATAAAGTGCTTAAAACGATATTGGTTAGGGTAGACGGAGAGGGAGTTGAATGGAGTCTTTGAGGTTAGCATAGAAGAGCTATAGTAAATGCTATATATAAGACATATACTTCATAGTCTTATACAATTTATGGAACTAGTTTCAGTTTAAGAGTTCTCTAGCTGCAGTTGCTAAAGCTTTCGGCTTAAGCGTTGCATGTTTAATGCGTTGTAAGCACATGAAAGTCCTTTTTATCAGTTCATAAACTAATATTCTATAGCACAAACTGATTGACCAGTAAGAGAATTATCTTGCTCTTCATTCAATAAATATTTCAGCTTCTTCTTTTTCAGCTCAAATGTAATTGACCCCAGTCAAAGCTTGAAGATTATGCAGCTAAATCAAGATATTCCTTAGTCTTCGTCTCCCATTCGAGCTCCTTTTCCATCTGCTATTCCCATTATTAGATTACGTCAACATTGTACATTTCTCGTCAATTTTCAGCTAGTGTCGCTGAGCCAATGGCAAGAGGAAAATTCTTGTCACAGCGCTGTCAATGCAAATCAAGCGAGCGACCACACCCACGTTGCAATTCTTTTCTTTTTTTTGTGGCGAAGCGAAACGAAACGAACGAAATGTTGATAAAACACAAATGGTAAACGAAGTTGCCTGAAAAATGCAAAGCAGACAATTGTTGTTCTTGCCGGCTGCCATTGTCTGTTGCAAGCTTCATTAGATGCACGTATCCTGCAGGAGCAGAGGAGGAGGAGGAGGAGGAGGAGGGGGAACATGCTGATATAGAGGAGCCACAGTTGTGCCAGCACAAGGCAAGCGGCACTAATAGATGTGGCATTCAAATTTATTTCCAATGCATGCTGCCCTGGAGCGTCGAAGTCGGAGTTGGAGTCGGACAGAGTTCGAGAGGAGCCAAGCTCCGACTGCGTGACACTTAAGTGACAATTTAGACGACACATGAGGGAGCCCAAAACATGTAAATTGCAATAATGCAAACTGTGCAGAGAAACTATTTAAGCACAACTAAACTGTCGCAGGAGACAACTAGGAGAAATTCTGACGAAGAAGCAGAAATTGAATTCTCTGATTCGTATTGAGTTTTCAACTGTCATCGGCTTGGCCATAATTACAGCATATATTATAGAGTCCGATTAGAGACAGGCAGACAATGGGGATGAGCGACTGACTGTAATTTACGATCATTTATTCAAAAGGGGAAAACAACTTTACAAAGGCCACACATTCCCAGCCCCACACAAAGCAATGTGAATAAAAAACAATTCTCTCTCTCTCTCTCTAAACTGTAAATTTAATTAATTAAGAGTATGTTCAAGTGCAAACAGCAGCAGCAGGGCCAAAGCGACAAAGCAAAAAAAACTTTAACAACAGACAATAGAGAACACAACAGCAACAACAAAATATTGACAAAGTTTTGCAAGCCCGATAACTTTTTCTCACAGCTAAACTCCACGGAGCACAATAATTGCTGCCAGAAACGGAAGTGAAATCAGCTCGAAAGGCGTGTGTGTGGCGACAACAACAGCGACAGCAGCAGCAGCAGCGACAGCAGCAGCAGCAGCGACAGCTGTGGCAGTTGCATAGATATATTACGTATACGCAGCGTGCGACACACAGCAAATTGTACATTAAACGAATGAAAGCAAAGCAAGCGACGTACAAAAGTAAAAGAAAGGAAAACTAAAAAAGTTTACAAAGCACATAAATCAGAGTATAATATAAATATATAAAAATAAAAATATATTAGCTTGGAGTCTCATCAAATATATAAATATCAATACAAATATAATAAAAATACAAATCAAATATATATTAAAATAAAATAAAAAGTTTAACAAATATAAATATAGAAAAATATATAAATAAATAATGAGAATTGAAATATTTCTGCAGGCAGTTTAAATATATAAAATATATACAAAATTATACAGAAGGCAGAAATCAATGAAAATCTTTTTCAGGTAATTTCACTCAAAGCAAATCAGCTTTAATCACTTCATATATATATAGCACACTTAGTTCGTAGTGTTTTATCTTATATCTGCAATGGCCAAATCACAGTTGCATTGAGCTCGGCAAGCAGATTAAGAGTTTATTACGTTCAGTGTGAAATGCTGGCACACACTTTATTATTGAATGTTAAATGGCATTGAAATTATTTAATAATCATATTGAGGGCAGCATATGCCGAGCGAAATCAGGAAGTGAAATAAAATTGGAAATTGCAGTTGCAGTTGCAGTTGCTGTGGCAGCTGCTGTGGCAGTTGCAGTTGCACAGACTGATAATTTACATATAATTGAGTGCAGTGCTTATTGGAATCGTATCAGAATGCGTGCATGTGTGTTTGCTTCCTGTGTGTGCTCGTTTGGCTATATATATATATGTATCTGTGTGTGTGTGCGCTGTTATCATGGCTGGGCTGAACGACATTTATATGCATTCGTTTGTTCTGTGCGTGTAAAATGAAAATTTATGCACACTTAATGGTCGCCTTTGCCGGCAACAGCAGCCCCAGCCACGCCCCTAGCCGTAGACGCTGCCACGCCCACATATTCTGTTGAATGCACTCGTTAACAGAGCAACCTCTCGACTGCTACACAGCTATGCAGTCCACACACTGTCCGCTTCCAAATGAATTATGCTTTTTTTTCTTTCTTCTCTTCACTCCATCTATCTCACTCACATGAGTGCATCCATCTCTCTCTGGCACACTTTCAGTTGAATTGGCATTTTTCTTTGCGGTTTGTCGCATTTTAACATATAAATTCGTGACAGGAAAGTTGATGATGAATGCAGACTTTAAATTAAGTTGAGATTTCAGTTATATATATATATATAAACATACTGAATATTGTGAATGCTTCTTCGAGTAGAACTTTCGTGTCTTTTGTCGAGCTTTGCTTTGTGTGGAGTTTGTAGTTCGCTTCATTGCTTTGAGGAACTTTTGGCAAAGATTTGTGGCATAAAAGAGTAAATGTTATATAAAAATGTTAAAAAACATTATGCTAAATATACTTAATTTATGCTCAAGACTTTTGTGGCACAACTCCAAATAGAAGAGAACTAAGAAAATAACAAAAAATAAATGTTTTTTCTCTGCTGAAACAAACAAAGTTGTGAAAGGTAACTGTTGGCTGTGAAAATGCGAAAATGCGAAACTGGGAACTGGAAAATGGGAAACTTCAAGCTCCTCAAGTGAAAATAAACTGTAGTTGGGGCAAAACGTGAACTTCGCCATATTATGCTTATTGGAAACTTATGGCAAAATGAAAACTGAGCATGAGCTAGCAATCAAAATAACAGAAATAATAATAATAACGGCAAATTGCTCTTGCTGCAGCACAAAATTCAATGAAATAACTTGAAGCAGCTCGTAAAAACTGTGCATTGTTATGGACTGTTGAAAGGGGTCAAGCATGCAGCAAATGCAAATTGAGTTCTTAGCATTTAAGACAGAGTTTCGATAAAGCGCCCTCTAGTGCTCAGTCGAAGGTATTATAAAAGAAAATTCCAATAAAATGAAAATTGAGTTGTTCAAGTCGAAGAATTGAGCAAACGACTGCAACTGAGCGTCAGGCAGATCATGTGAATGCCGACAGCACAGCGCCATCTGTTTCTAGTTTGCAGCAATATGAAGTGGCAGATGGGAGAGAAGCTCAAGGAAACAGATGATTTTGTGCATAAAACATATGCTAAAGGCAAGCAGTCAATTATGATATTAAAGTAAGCTTTAAGGTGGAATTTAATGTGATTTTTTAAAAATTAAATATATATAAGTATATAAAATATATATTTAAATATTTTAGTTTTAAAAATTTATTATAAAATATAATAAATATTTTAAAATATATTCAATAATTAAATAAAAAATCTTTTAAATTATATTTCATAATAAAATATGAGAAAAAATATATTTAATTATATTTTATTATAAAATACAAATATATATATATTTAAAAATAAATTTTATTATAAAATGTAAGCGAAAATGTAAAGTTAATAAATTATGATTATTTTTGCCTATCAAAATGCAATCTAAATTAATATAAACCGAAAGTGAACGCAAATATTTGGCAAATCAGCGGCAGCCGAACAAAATGAAATTAAATAAAAATGGCAAATGAAAAGGCTTTGTGTGTATGGGCAGCGGCGTGAACGGCATGTCAGGCAGCATATCAGCTAATTTAATTTTTTGAGTTATGCGCCAATATTCGTTTAATTTTTCAATTAGTAAAATAAACAGAAATGCCAGAGCGCATAATACAGGAATGGACAAGCACACACACACACAGCATGCCATTGTGTGTGTGTTTTTAATTACATTAAATGTTTGCTTTGCTGAAAATAACAAAAATAACAACAAAATCTAGTGCAGTGTGTGCAGGGCCATGGCATAGAGTGAGTGAGAGAGAGAGAGAGAGAGAGTGAGAGAGAGAGAAAGAGAGAGAGAGAGAGAGAGAAAATAAAACTAAGCAACAAAATTGTAATCAAATATGCATTGAAAATACGTTGAACTATTTTTGCATAACTTTCCATGAAAGATATTCACAAACAATTATTCATGAGTTTGATTTGAGTTTGATCAAATTTGATTTGTAAATGGAAAATATAAATTGAAGCTCTATTTGTAGAATAGTTTGCAATATTTAATTGAAATATATTTTTAATATATAGAAAATTAGATTTTTTATATATTCAATTGCATTATTGAAATATATTTTTGATATTTTTAGCTTAAAAATTCAAATTAATCAAATCAATAAATTAAAAAAAAAAATCAATTAAAAACTCTACCCAAAAATCACAAGTTATATTAATATTTTTAATAATATTTATTTCAGCTAATTCAGCTGACTTAAATATATTTTTGATATATTTTATATATACTAAAATGTACAATTGAAATATATTTTTTGAATATTAAATTATATAATTATAATATATTAAAAAAAAAATTAAATTATATAATTGTAATATATTTTTTTTTAATAGTACAATATATGTATAATTGAAATATATTTTTATTATAGTAAAATTTTGTTTTCGATTAATAATTCAAGCAGAAAAGCACAATTAATGCAAATAATTTTAATTATAAATTATTCATAAGTCCAGTTTACTTAAATATATTTTTTATCTACAAAATTATATAATTTATGTATTAAAATTAAATTTTTTGTATAAAAAATGCAATAAACAATCCCAGTTAATAAATATAATTTGAATTATAAATTAAGCAAAAATCAAGGTAAGCGCTTTCGCTTGGTTTTTTATGTCCAGATTTAATTTGTTAACTAAAATCAATTAAATGCATAAAAATATATATTTTTTTAAATATATAACGTTTTTATTTAATTTTTTTAATTGGAATTCAATTATTTATCTGCCTGCAGCTTAATCAATTTTAGCCGCTGCAGCTCAGATTTCAATTTGTATTTTAAGCTCAGTGGCATTACAAATTCTTAAATATAAATCAATATATATATATATATATATATATATATATATAAATTGATATAGCATAAACATAATTGGGTATGCGCCACGCCCTCTATTGTAATGCCCCTATCGAGCTGTGCATCTGTGTTAATTATTTGCACATTCATCACACACAAAAGTGCGCAACCGCAATTCAGAATTTATTCAATTTTAATTGTTTTCGTGTGCAGCATTAATTTTTAATGCACGCATCGATGAGCCAACAACAGAAATATACATATAAATATTTAAAGGAAATTTTAATTATGACAAAAAAAAAAGATGAAATTTATTGACGTTTATTGTCAGCGTTGCCCATTTAATTAGTTGGGTAAAATCTGACAGCCATTGAGAGAAAATTTCACGGAAAAAACTGATAAATTTATATTTATTGTATAACAAAAACATAATTAACAAAAAAAAATTGCAACAGACAGTTAATTATAATAGAATTGCGAACAAACTCAATGAGAGTTCTCTTGGCGATAACAAACAAATATTGAAGAGTTTTTTGAGCTTTAACTCAAATCATTCCAGTGAAATTAGCAGAGATAAGGAAAGAAGGCGCATTCGGGCCGAAAATTCAGGTCAATGCATTTCAAGTAAAACTCCCCCAGGAAAAAAGGGGAGGAGAAACAGAAGAAAATTCTCAATTTCTTAAGCCCAACTCTGATGAGGCAGCAAAACACGTTAACGATGCAGCCGCAAGAGGTGAGAGGAAGGGGCAGAGTTAGGATTTGCTGTTATGTGGGCATGTGGAAGCCAGGTTAGCTGCATGTAGTTCTTAGCCACTTACATCATCGAGCACAAGTTTGCAACTACATAAAATTTTCTTTTCACATGCAGGCTGCCATGAAAGCCGTTAAGTGCCCCATGAACAGCAACGGCAACGGCAACGGCAAGTTTTCCATTTAGCAGGCGGTAAAGCCGCAAAAGTAATATGCTCGAGCTCGAGCTGGAGCTGGAGCTGGAGCTGGTGCTAAGGGCGCCGTGGCTAAGCCCAGTCGAGTGTTGATTTAAAGGCGGAACAGCAACGGAGCCGAACACGGCCAACAACTTGGGCGTAGTTAAACAAAAGAGACTTTGCCGCCAGAAAACTGACTAAGCAAAATCAATATTGATGTTCATTCAATTGAAACGCCAAGGTGCTAGAACCGAGCCGAAGCGAAGCGAAGGGCAATTTATGCCACAAAAGACACACTCGAGCTCTGTTGTCCGTTGAAGCTAAGACTGACGCGAGTCGATTGAAGTGCCACACGGCAGGGGCTGAGACTGGGGCTGAGACTGAGGAAAAATTGTTAATTTTCTAAAGCAGTTTAGAAGAGAATCAACAAAAAGTTTGCTCAAACAACAGATAAGAGTAATGTTAGAGCAGACAAGTGACTGATTAGAGTCCTGATAAGAATTGAACATTAGCAAGTTGTTGCCAGATGACTGATGCGAGCTGAAGTTTATCCTATTTATGTAATTAACAAGCCTTGGAGTAAGGCCAAGAGACTGCCTATGCAACAGCTTCAGCTTCGGCTTGTTTAACTCAGCTAGCAAAACAAACAGCTCAACTTCCACAGCATTAACACTTTTTCGTAATAATCAAAGAGTTTTAAAGCACTCAATTTGCCTTAGTTAAACGTTGATTTTCAAGCATTCGCCTCAAGTTGGGCAACTTTTAATTAAGTTGCTGCGCTCATCACCTGCACGACTTGAGCTACGCCTAACTTTCGATATGCTTTAACCCTGAAGCCTTTCACACTCACTCTCTCTTCCTCTCTCTCTCTCTCTTTCTTCCTCATTAGCACAGCATTCATCAAGTGTGCAAAACGGGTAAAGAAATTGTTAAGTAAATCCAGTCAAGAAACTTTCAAGCAATAAAATAAAAAATAAAAATAAAAATAAAAGCTACAAAATAATCGAAAAAGTTTTTAATGTAGCAAACATTATTTTTTCTTAGCACGTCCCAGCGCTGGCATAAAACTATGTTAGAAACTAACGATTTCACTCCTTTTCACACTCTCTCTATCTTTCTCTTTATCTCTCTCTCTCTCTCTTTATCTCTCTCTCTCTCTCACAGAGACTTCAGCTGCATAAAAGTTGCATTTGCTTTAACTAATTTAACACATCCGACTGACTTTAAATGCACTAATTTGGCCAGCTTTGCTAGTGATGAGCGGCCACCAACGACTAGCAGCTACTCTATATTATAAATAAATTAGCTAGAATTTATAATAAAGTATTTATATATAGAGAAGAGGGCACAACCATTTAGCTGCAGGCAAAGATAAAGATGGTTAAGTCACAGCTCAAGTAGAATAATCGATATTTATCGATAGCATATAGATATACTAGGTAGACTCACAGCTGTAGGCATAGAGTGAGCTCTATGCAAATGTTTATTATTTAGAAAAAGTTTAACAAGTCACAGTCAATCGATATTTATCGATAACACATATATATCATGGGCAGCCTCACTGCTAAAGCATAGAAAGGCATCTATTCAGATTCATATTCCCTACTCCTCTTTTACTACAACTAAAGCATAACGTATATGCGTTCGATTAATTAAAAAATGCTGCTTTAGCTTAACTTTAACTCTCAATTTATGCTCATAAACTATAGAAGTTTTGTTGTTGTTGTTTTTTTTTATGTAAAAGTTCGCTTCAGTTTTACAGCCAATTGAACAAGTCACAAACTTCAGCAAGGGCGGCTTCTGCCACTGCCACTGCCACTGCCACTAACACTGCCTTTGCCTTTGGCTTTGTCTCTGACACACGTTGCGTATACGCAACGCTGGCTTTGCACGTCTGTTGTGACTGCCTTTGTGGCAGTTGCTGCCACAACCAAACGATTTTCTTTTCGCTTTTCGCTTTTCAGTTTTTGTTTTGTTTTCTTTGTTTTTTTTCTGCGCAATTTGTTTTTGGCTGGCGGAGCTGCGCTGGGCCAACAACGGTTCAGCTTAACAGAAATTTGATTATTCATGTGCAGAGCGCTGCTAACTTTTGTGCGGCTTGCATAAAGGAATGCCTGAATGCTCTTACGGTGGGCTTATGGAATTCGTTATGGAAGGTGGATGTAGTATATGCTGATGTATAGTATATGAAATGTATATGGATATACAGAGTATATAATATATAAAAAGATTATGTAAATTGATATAAAGTAAAGTTTAGTTAGGCTTCAAATAGAAGCTATAATGTTTACAGGATACTTTATATGGGCCTTGTCTGAAGGCTGCTTTATATATTATATTAAAATATGTATTTGCTCTATAAACAGTTATATAGGCTATCTAATTTAGCAAGCTATCAATTAGAAGCTTTAATTAGGCGTAAGCTTAGACCTATCCCAATCATAAATTGCTTAAAGAGTATTCCTATTCTGCAATGACTCACTTTATAATCTTAAATATTGCTAAGCAGAGTATTCCTATTCTGCTATGGCTTCTCTTCACAATCGCATAAATTGCATAAAGAGTATTCTTATGCTGCTCACTTCCTAATCTCATAAATTGCCCAGAAGAGTATTCATAGGCTGCTACGGCTTCTCTTGCTAACTTCACAACCTCACACATTTCTATAAGAGTATATACAATCATATATACTCTGCCATTGCCCTCTAGAGAGTATTCATATTCCGCTCTGCCTTACTTCACAGCCTCACACATATCATGTTCATATTTACGCTGATCTGCCACAGCTTTAATCTTTACACTTTACAAAGAAAGAGTATTTCAATGCTCATATAGTCCCTCCACCATACTCTCTCTCTCTCTCTTTATGTTGTTTTGTTAATTATTTTTGGTGTGAAATATGCTCTGGGGCTGGCTTAATACTGATTGCTTGGCTTGTTTTACGCCTGCCTAAAGGACTTTTACCTGCTCCAGCACGCATATATAGGGTGTCTTATTGCTAGCATTGTTTTCTCAGCTACTCACCTTTGATTGCGCGTGGCATATGCAAAAGTAATTTGTGTGTTGTACATACCTGCAATAAAAGGAGAAGAAAAACGTAAATTTATGGGAATAAAGAAATGCTTGTGATATATGCAGGATATAATTGGGAGTGGGGACACCCTTTGGGCCAAAAAAGCAATGTTAAATTATGCCAAATGAGCAACAATTAAGTTAATTGGCTTAACGTTTTGTTATGCAGCCTTCCAGCCAGAGAGACGAGCAACGAACAACGAAAACGCTGAGAATTATGAGTGAGTGGCTGAGGTTGGGCCTAAGCTAGTTAGCTATACATATACATACGTCGAATGGGACACACGTGCGGCTAATGAATGAATTTAATTTATGCTCTAAAATTATGCCAGGACACGCTCTGACAATGGCTCGTCTAACAGCTGCCTCTAAACACCCCAACAAATTAGTGAAACGAACTTTCTCTCTCTCTCTCTCGCTCTCGCTCGCTCCTCCATCACAGTCGCATGGCAAATTGACTCAAGTTTCACACAGAGAATCAGAGTCGTCTCCACCTTACCTCCTTGGAGTCCTTGCACGCCCTGTCATCATCGCTGCCCGCCTTGGACTTTGTTGTCTCTAGCAAAACGACCGAATTGCCACGGCTGACGTCCGTGTGGCCGGGATCCCGGCGATTGCGCAGGAGACTTGTCGTTTCCGGCGTATCCGAGTCGTGGTCCAGCGTGTCCAGCGACATGAGACTCGGACAAACTCTTGAGATATGCAACTTTTGTGGAGGCATCGTCCTCATAGCACAACTTTAATTTGAAGTTAAATACAATGTGCCCCTGAAACGGGCTATCGAAACCGAACGAACGAATCAGTGTCGCAGGCAGAGTGCGTTGAACTGCACGAGCCAAATGTCAACCAGTCATATAGCCACGCCTCTCACGCCCACACGCATGCCAAGCCCTGATAATGACCATAAAACTGCGAATATGTCGTCTGGCCATAAATAAGTTGATTAACGCAGCACTTCGAGTGGGCGGGGGGACTAGCAGGCGGCGTTGTCCTGCTCGAGGTAATGAAATTAACGCTGCCCGGGGTAAGAGCCAATAGAATGGGTTCTTTATTTTTTTTTGTCTTATTTATTGCCAGCTGCACGAGAGCACAGCGAATGCGGCACTTGCCAGATAAGCGCTCTAAATTAGACAGACTTTGAGGCAGCCTAACAGTGCTAGCAGCATGGGAGTTGATTGTGGGAGGGGGATGGCCAGAATGGTTGCTAAGGCTATTTAGAAGAGTCTGCTCGATTGACTATAAGTGATTCTCAGGCTATGAGTGGCAGGCATGTGGCTTGAATGTCAATATTTATAGGAATATAGCAAAAATTGCCAATCAAAGTTGATTTATTACTGTGGAAAGGCAAGAGATTCGAGTAGAAGTAGAGGTTGCATGAGGAATACTATATGGAAACTGAAGATATATGTTAAAAAGGGAAATTCTGGAATTTCTTAGTTAACAAAACTAACAAATTGTTATAAAATGATTATATTACACTGTGCAACAAAATTTGATAAAAATTAATAGCCAAGAAACAGAATTAGCTCTATGACAGCTTTTCTTGTCCCATTCTTGTGAAGCATTGTATTGAAATACCTTCAGCAATGTATATTAAGTTTGTTATTGAAATTCATTTCAGCCCTTTTAATATTATATGTTCTATCTTAATAGCTCTCTCTCTCTCTCTCTCTCTCTCTCTATCTATATATCTATCTATCTCATCAATTGCCTCATCTCCTGCTCAATCTGCTCTATAATATTTATGCACACGCTTCATTTAGCTATTTAATAAATTAAATTTAAGTCTGCATTCCTGCAAATTAATTCAACCCAAACACACATACACTCACACTCACACACACATTCACTCGCACTCACACCCACACATTCATTCATTCACTCACACACTTGAGGCATTCCGCACAAAATGCGAAACGAAACCGCAAAGCAGCTCAAAAGATGTGCGAACCACAGTCTCAAGACGCAAATGCACCACGTTGAATATTGCGGTGAGAGCGACAAGCATGCCAAAAGAGACTACAACAACAACAATCGTAAACAACAACAACAACAACAACAATTGAAGCACTTTACAACACTGCGCCCTAGGCCCATGCCCAATCCTTTTGCCATTCGCTAACGAGTCGCAGCGAAATATTGAGACAATTAAATTGCCAGCGAAATGTACGCAAAATGCGAAACAATAGCACGCATTTAGAGATGGGCTGAAGTCGTGCTTGACATAAAAAATATAAATATATATATATATAGCCGATATATGTAGTTAAGCTATCTGTATATGCCTTAGTTAACTCTAGCTTATACTTTGCCCAACATTGTATCAAATATAATAAAAGTAACATATATTTATTTATTGCTTACACAGGCTGGTCACACTGTCTCACGCATTTCGTGTCTCACGCGCCCATCTCTAAACAAAATGGCTGCCAGGTGAGGCGGTTAATCGTTGACGCAGTTGCAGTTAGTTTTGGGCGTCAACCACAATGCTCATACGCCACATGGGCACGCCTACAGCCCTTTGAGCACGCCCCCTACCCCCAGCCCCTAGCCCTGCCCTCGCTCGCAATTTGACAGTCGTCGCAGTTGGCGTTACATAAGTTATTTATTGGAATTTGAGTGTCATTGAGTACGTGGCGCTCCCAGGCATTGGATGGAGTGGGGGCTCCCATATATGTATGCCGAGTGCAAACCGCAACTCTTTGAGGTTAGAGCGAGACAGAGAGACAATATGAGAGAGAGAGAGAGAGAGAGAGAGAGAGAGAGAGGTGGAAATGTGACCCCGAGCTTAAACACTCTGGCAGATTGCATGCTGGCAACTAGTCGAGAGGTGGGCTTTATTTACGATTTGTTTGCTCGCATTGTAAACACACACAGGGATTCGCTTAGAAGGTTCATAAATAACCGATGCCAACTGATTTCGCCATAAACAAGGCAAATACAGTCGAGCAAACAAATTAAATAAAAATAAACGCGGCTTTAGCTAAGCAAATGTTGAGCATGAAAAGTGGAAAGTTAGTTGAGCTGTGATAGGGTAGGGATAGGGGATATATCATAATGTGAGATATATATAAAAGAAGAAAAGCTTAATCGTTAAATTTATATCATATATACCTATTTTCTTATATAGAAACACAAGTGAGCAGCAGCTTCCCCTGACAGCTCTTGCTCTAAATTTGATTGCGCCTCAAAGTATGCAACAGTTTTCTTCAGCAAAATAAACCCAGAACTTGGCTCAAGTTTACAGCTGTAACTAATTGCATTTGCCAGGTAAGAAATATGTAACTTAAATTGCATTCGAGTTAGTGTTAGGTGCTTATCTAAATATTAACTGGCTGCTGTCCAGAGATATGCAGCTCAAGAGCCACACTCGCTGGGCGAGTCTATGAAAATAACTGATGCCGGAGTATCTGCATAACTGTCAGTTGCAGCCCACACACACACACACACAGAGACACTCACATACATGCGGACACCTTCACATAGTTGTCGGAAAATTCCACTTTTAACTTGCAGTTTTTGCAATTTTCGCATGCATTAGACAGAGACGCGCTGGCCATGACTGAGCTTTGGCTTGCGGGGGTCTCTGGCTCAGCAGGATTGCACGAAACATAAGCTCTGCTAATGTCTGTCAGCGGCATACCGCACGCAGTCTAGGAAACAGATACAAATTTGGTTAGCAGACAGCGAACCAGACCAGACCAGACCAGACCAGTCCCAGCCCTGCCCATGGCAGAGAGTCACGGGAATCTGCTTCAGTTCGTGTCCGGGCAGCCGCAACGTGTGGGCGAACTTTGCATAATATTTGGCTACATTTTTGGCCGGGCTGAAGTTGCCGGCATAGCAAACAGTCTCAGCAACATGAATATATTACACACACACATACACATACGTATATGAACATTTGAGTGTGTGTGTGTTTCATTTATGAACTGTAGATTAACAATTTTTGTATCACGTGCCTTCAAATTGTTTGTGAATTGCAGGTTTCAGCCAACTAAACTGATTTTCCTTTTTTCACTATTTTTCTACATTTTTTCATATTTTTTTTGCTATTTTTCTTTTGGCTAACAGGGCTGCTGAACTCTGGTTCCGATTTCACTCGTTATTTTGCTTTTTGAATCTAAATTGGAAAACTTTTGGTCAGCTGCTGGCAAAATAAAAGGAAAATCAAGCGAAAATGCATAACTGGCGAGCAGTTGGCATTGAATTACCCTCTGGCTAGAGTTTTTCTTTGATTTATTTATATTTTATACCTGAGTAAATAAACTCTGTGGATACTCTACTAAATTATATATTAGCTCTATAATTTATGGCTAATTATTTTGATTTTTTTCTGTATATTTCCTATTAATATTAATAATTATATGTGAAACTCCCTCTTTACATACATACAATAGAATAGATTTATATATTTATGACTCTATTTCAGCAGCGATGTGTAAACTTTTAGCTTGCATTTGAAACTAGACAAAATAGCTAAAAGTAGACAAACAGACATTAAAGTTATAGACTATATGTAAACATCGAATTCGTCTGCCAGAAGACTTCTGATATTGCTCTACTTCTCCACTCTTTTACTCTTATACTGTCGTACTGCTCCTACTACTACTCCTCACTTTCTTTGATACTCAACTCCTCTATTCATCCACTCCCGCTCTCCTCTATTGCTCAACTCCTCAACTCTTCTGCTACTCTACAGCTCTACTCCTCTACTCCCCTACTCCTCTACTCCCCTACTCCTCTACTCATACACTCCATCTACTCCTCTACTGCTCTACTCCTCTGTCCCTCTACATCTCAACTCCTCTCCTGTTCTACTCCTTGTCTTCTCAACTCTTCTGCTACTCTACTGCTCTACTGCTCCACAGCTCTACTCCTCTACTCCCCTACTCCTCTACTCATACACTCCATTTACTCCTCTACTGCTCTACTCCTCTTCTGCTACTCTACTGCTCTACTCCTCCAGAGCTCTACTGCCCTCTCTTCAATTTCTCTGATCTTGTGCTACTCTACTCGTCTTTTCCTCAACTCTCTTAGGAGTAACTCTTCTCAGCTCAACTCCTCTACTCTACACGTTCACAGCTCTACTGCTCTATGTTTCTACTACTTTCTCTTCAACTCATGTCCTTCTCTACACTTCTACTCCTCTCTCTCCATTTCATTTCAATATTTTACCTAAGATTAAATTTGCTATTTTCCTATTTATCTGGAATATCTTTTTTTCAAATTCATCATCTGTGCTGTCTGTGCTAATGCATATTGTGTGTCAAAACATATCAAGCCACAAATGTGCGACAATTTCCATGAAAAGCACACACACACACACACACACACACACACACACACACATACATATACCTGGGCTTAACATTGCAGTCACATTTGCCGTCATCTTTCGTCAAGTTGCGCATCAATAAAATTTCGCTAGTCAATGGAATTTACGTGGGCTTGGCAGCTGCTGATAAGGCAACACACAGAGGGAGAGAGGGCGAATGTGTGTGTGTGTGTGTGAAAGAGTAGAGAGATAGAATACAATACCCTTGCTCATATTGACACAAGCAAAGCCCCTGCCAGACAACAGGAAGCTTTCAAAACTGCTGTGACAGGCTAAAAATGTTGCCAGGCTTTGAAACTTTGGCTTTGGGGCTATGGAGTTGGGGCCATGGAGCCATGGCTCCATAGAGTAGTTGAGGTTTGCCTGCCTGACTGCCTGCCTGTTGCTGTCCACTCCCAGCTCCATTTTAATTGTTTTGCAGCTGGCCAACGCTCGCCTACGGCTCTGCTCTCTATTCTAATCGGAATTCAGTCTCTCCAAATGGTTTTTACTCATTTTTTCTTTTTTTGCTGAACAGTGGCAAACGCTTTGTTGCCGCACTTGTAGTTGTGGTCATAACTACATATTGCACATGTTGCTAACGGGCTAAAAAATATACAGAGGGAGGGAGAGATAGGGACACTTTGTCTGTGTGGCTTGTGTGGCCTGCGGCGCTGTAGGCATCGGTTCCGATTCAAGACTCGCTTCACCAAAAATTGTGCTGCCATCAATTAAATAAATGAAAATACAATAAAATGCCACAAAATGTGTGAGTGGTCGTGTCACGGCACGTGCTCAGCTCTAGCTCAAGTGCTTATCAGCGGAAGTCCAGGCTGTCAGCCGTGTGCGTGTGTCAACGTAGAGCAAATACTGCGCCGCCCACCGGAGGATTGCCATTAGCCAGCAGCAGATGTTGCTGCCCTGCCGTGCTTTAGGCCCGTTTTCTTTGGCCACAACCACAAAAATTTCATACGGCTTTTATTTTTTAATCCTGGCAGCGTCTACGGCCCGTAAAAGCGGTCGTAAGTTGCAGCTAATCCATGTAGGGCGCCGTGCCAGCGCTGCCAGCCCATTGTTAAGGTCAACAACAACCCATTGACAAAGAGAGGGACAGAGACAGAGAGAGAGAGAGAGAGAGAGAGAGAGAGAGAGAGCGAAATTTTATGTTTGACAAGCCGTTTTTTATATTTTGATGGGATTTTCGCATTGGATGTGCCAGGCTTAATATTTATACAAGAGGTTTAGGGGCTGCCTTCGCTCACCTGCACGTCAAATATTTATTTTATTTCTTTAGCTGCAACATCAAAAGGAAATTGCTGCGACTTGGCAAATGCTAGTAAAAATATTTGATGCACTCTCTGCACCCTGCACTAACTTTAATTGGAAACTAAAGCGAAACTATGCGCAGCGCAACTTCGCAGCTGGAGCACCTTCAGCAAATTGAGCGCCGCAACTTGCAGCGAAATTTAAATAAACATTCAAGAATTGTTTATTTTAATTAAATTTATGTTTTCTTTGCGCGTTGTTTCGCTTTACTTTTCATTTAAACTATTTTTTAAGGCGATTGGAAAACTTATATATAATTTTCTTGTCAATTTGCGGCGCAAACTTGAACTAATAATAATATTTATATATAATATATAATTTTTAAAGCATCTATATGCTTTTCAGATTTTTATTTAATTTTGTAATAAATTTTTATATATATTTTTAACTTTCTTGGACGGACTTTAGCTGATTTATGCCCAGTTTCCCATACATACAAGTACCTAGGCACATTATGAGACCGTACACTATTATAATGTTTCTTTCCCCTGTTCCTATTCATATTAGGTAAAAATATACTTGCTCCAACAGTTCCCTTTCGCTGTTCCTATGCACAATTTACCTTATGCTACAATAGCTGCAATATAAGTGTTTCTTTCCACTGTTCCTATGCACATTTGGCTAAAATATAGTACATTCTCCAATTGTTTCTTTTCGCTGTTCCTATGCACAAGTTACCTTATGCTACAATAGCTGCAATATAAGTGTTTCATTCCACTGTTCCTATGCACATTTGGCTAAAATATAGTACATTCTCCAATTGTTTCTTTTCGCTGTTCCTATGCACAAGTTACCTTATGCTACAATAGCTAAAATATAAGTGTTTCATTCCACTGTTCCTATGCACATTTGGCTAAAATATAGTACATTCTAAAATTGTTCCCTTCCTCTGTTCCTATGCACAAGTTACCTTATGCTACAATAGCTGCAAATATAAGTGTTTCATTCCATTGTTCCTATGCACCCTTTGATCAAATATAGTACATTCTCAAACTGTTCCCTTTCACTATTCCTATGCACAAGTTACCTTATACTACAATATAACTGTTTCTTTCCACTGTTCCTATGCATATTATTTAAAAGTGTCCTTTCTTAAGCTGTTCCCTTTCCGCTGTTCCTATTCTATTGCACATATTCTCTAATATAACTCATTTCCTTTCCTTCCATATTCAAAATACCATTTATTCTAACAAAGTTTCATTCCATTGTCCCAATTGGTATTCTCCCTTCTCCCTTACAAGCTGACACACTTCTATGCACAACAATCCGCCTTTCTCCAAATATCTTTTATCTTATACGCATATTTTGCTAATTGGCACACTGCTGTGCGGAACAATGGAATCGAAATTATACCCTTTATACCACATCTATATATTTTAACAACAATGCTTTAATTTACCAAATTATTTCATTAGATTTGCGGCTTCCCACAACATCCGTTTGTTTATTATGCCTTTATTTCTATGGGTAATACCAAAATTTTGGTCATAATTCGCAAACGATTTCATTAAGCGCATAATTTATGGTAAACAATTATTTAATTTATGATTTACAGCTACGATAAGACTACAGTTCTGAGAGTAAGTGGGGGTAGTTGAGGGCGTAAGGGCTGCAGCTAGCAAATGGTATGTTGATCAAGTTTTATAATGCACTGATTAACGCTTATAAACAGAGCGTGAAATTCGAATGAAATTTAATTTCATAATGGATTACGGCAACTGCAACTGCAACTGCAGCAACACAAACAACACAAGCAACACAAGCAACAACTTTACAGAGAACAAATATTGACAGTGGCTGAGCGTATGAGCAATGTGGGCTGTGTGCATATGTATATAATGCCTCCTTCATAACAATCGTCGATTGAGCTCTTGGCAAGTTCCTCAATCAATTAAAACAATATAACTGTGAAAGGACGAGTGTGTGTGAGGGTGTGTGTGTTGGCCTTTTATTGAGTGCGAGTGAAGTGGCGGGTGGATGGCAACCGAAAAATATGAAAACGAGGACAGACCTTGACAATGCGCACAGCGATATGAATGAAAGTTCAAAATGCTTCTGACAGCTCACTGAGAGCCGTGTGCGTCATTTAATGCGCACTCTGTGAGTGTATGTGTGTGTGTGTGTGGCAGATTACCAAGACTGAGGGTGGCAACGCGAGGGCAGAGTGAACATTTTTTAATTAATTTATGTCACAGTTCCGACTGCAAACAAACAAAAAGGTGCAGCACATCAGCAGGGCAAACACAATCAATAGCAGCAGCAGCAGCAGCAAATAAACTTGCGATTACTAGCATACATACCTGTCTCTCTCTCTCTCTCTAATATACACATTACCTCTCTCTCTCTCTCTAACTTACTTGTTGCCTTTCAGTCTCACTCTAACTCTAACTCCCTCTTTCACTCACTCTCTCTTTATCTTCTAGCAAATCATAGAAAATCAATTTCACTGTAAATTTACGTATTGTATTGACTTATGGATACCCTGCGTTAAAGATGTGAGATGGGCATGATAAACTGGCAAGAAATGTATAAGTTAACTATAAACTAATACGTTTACTTAAAAGATTAGCACAATAATGAAACATTTTCATGGCTACCATAAATCAAGAGCGAGAAATAATTGAAAATGTAAATAAAATTTAAATAATTTAAATTCTTTCTAGATTAAAATAAGTCTAACATAGTTTGTCTGCCACTTGACAGGGCATCATTTAGTCATGCATTGCCCCAGGACTCAATTCTCTGTTTAAGTTACGAGTGAGCCGAACTTCTATGATTGAATGGGGTGTTTCTCTCTGCGCCGCTGGGACAATTTCTGCAAGCAAACATTGAAAATCCTTGGTCCAATGAAATATTTATGCAGCAGTCCGTAGATTTGACCCAATCAACAAATGCAACATTGAGAAAACATTTTAAAGTTCCAGTTTGCTCTGCGATAGTAAAACATAAATTCTTTAGTTCTGCTTAGTTGATTGCTTTGATGCCAAACAAATTGGATTTAGGAGAGCTTGAGATTCTAATTTGATGCCCAAATAGCAATAAACAGAAGGCAAAAGAAATAAAGAGAGAGAGAGAGAGAGAGAGAGAGTTTTGGCTATAGTTAATAAAATTTACCTTTCCGCAAAGTGCAATTCAAGTGAATTTTTGCCGTTAAGTAATTGCCACTAGAGCTGACTCGAGTGCTTAACTTGTGCGTTTAGAGAGCGTTAAATAAGCCAAATTATGAACAGCATTTTGGCCAAGGAAGTGGGCCACGACAGAGTGTCAACTGAAGGGCAGTTGGCGAGGGCTTGAGCCAAACTTCGATTGAGCGACGAATTGTATAGAAAAGTTTATGCGCTTGTTAGTTGACTGTTGCCTCTCATTTATAGAGTTGACAATGCCAATGCCAATGTTAAGTATACGCCGCGTGGCTCTGACCAAAAATGGACACAGCTGTGGACACATATTGTATGAAATATGAAATGTCAAACAGTTTCTATGCAATGTGCGTCATTTCATGTACTCCTTCTCAACCTCTCACTCTCCCTCCCTCTCACTCTCTCTTTCATAATACGAAATGTCATGTGAAGTGACAGCTGTCATTTGCCTTCATACACTTCTGAAGCGATACACCCTGACAGCTTTAACAAGCGTCGTGCTCCATGCTGGAACACATTTCTCAGAACTTGATTGGAGCGCTTTGAATAAGATCTAAAAAACATTTAGCTGAGTTTTAGCTGCAATTGACAACTAATGGACGGCTTCTAAAGTAACTGAACTGTGATGCCTGATGCTGACTATATTTTTGTTAAAGAAATTTTAAAGATTTTGAGCTTTAAGATCTAACTGCTAAAATATTAAAATTAAATCAAGATAATTTGCTTCAGTATAATATAGAATGGGCTCTAAAAGACCCTACTTGTCGTGCCTCGTAAAAGCTTCAAGCGTATTCTATCTCATATCTAAGCATTCAACAAGTTTTCATCTTCAGAGTTAGATTAATCATTTCAGAGCTCAAAGCTGGCAGACTACCAAAAAACTGAAAAACTCAATAGCTTTGCATGCTTTTAGGAGCAGCTTTATGCCAAAATTTAAACTGCTAAGCTAGTTCTTAAACTTCTCGAGATATTTACAAATTAAATCAATTTTATATGGATAAGGAAAAGTTATTGTTGATTTGAAAGGAAATTGTTTATAAGAAGGAAGAATTTAGTTGAAAGGTTGTAGCTCTTAGACTTCACGAGATTAAAGGCTAAAGGAAACTCTAATGTATATTTAGATCAAGCTAATATATACCTAATGGACTTGTTGTAGCTACTGCCTCTACTGCTTGAGATATGAATAAAAGTAAAGCTGTGCTAAAGACTAGCAAGCCAGAGGACTAAGCTCCTACCATGTAAATAGAAGTCCTATAAAAGATTTTAAAAAGTTCTCATGATATTTCAAATCTTAAAGCCTAGCTATAAATGTTCTGGCTAAAGAAATAATTTATTTCCATTTCAGATAAGGTAAAAAAAATATATACAAAGAGCCAAACAAGCCAAAGCCAAAGCCGAACCCAAAACCTTTCCTTTCAACTGCAAAATGTGAGCTAAACTTTTCAACTTTTTAGAAGCCTGACAAATTCAGGCAGTGTTCCACTGCAGGCCAGGCTGACCCACATTCGTGTTGTTTGGGCCACCAAAAAAAAATGTATAAAATAGTCGCTGGGCAGCTTAAAGGAGGCGTGATAAATGCGCACTTAAATCCTGCGAGTGGCATCGAACGAACGGGCTAGAACGAAGTGCGTTGGGTTGCCATGGCCGAAAAGCGTCGCATTTAAATTAGTTGGCTATGTTTGATAAGCCCTAACGCATCATTTAGTGGGATTTGCCTGTTGCCCGCTGCTAATAGAGCAGCCAATGAAGCAGCAAAAGGCCACCAGGATGTGTTTGGGGGCTGGGGCAAAGTGCATAATCCGCTTAACGCGCGGTGGCGCCGGACAAACAAAGGGCAAAAGAAAACTGAGTGCGCAGCCAGCGAAGCTCTTAATGTGCTCTGGCCTGAGTGCTACAACAACAAGAACAACAACCAGAACAATAACAGGAAGAAGGAGCCATGACAACAGCTTCAATCATTTTTCACGTAAAACGCAATTGCATTTGGCTGCCACGCCCACTTGACACTTGGCTACTATTAATTTTCCATTAGCCAGCGACGCCAGCCGCACAGAATGTCAATCAAAATTATTTCCAGCTTGTCATAACATTGTGTATGCCATATCCTGCTCCAGCTCCTGCTGCTCCTGCTGCTCCTCTCGCTCCTAAATGCAATGAAAATTGCCTTTGCCATGTGCAAAATGTATTATTTTCCTTCCACTGGACAATCAATGTTGCCTCTGCAAACAAGCTTTTCCCACCCCTGGACCTGTCATTAAAACTGTCAAAGTAAGCGGGGTTGGGCAGGGGGAAAAGCTGGAAAATTCTCTGTGACACTTGCAGCTGTTTCCTCAACGACTTGACACTCAGCCGCCGACTGTCTTTAGTTGCAGCAAATGTCCTTTACGGCTGTCCACAAACAATTTGTGATATGTGGGCGTGGCAGGGCGCAAGGCGCGCCCTGCTTGAATGCTCCCAGTTATGACTTTAATATTCGTTATGGCAACCATTCACCCGGTCGGAAAACTCATTTTCAACCAGGCCAGAGACAATTTGTTCAGCAATCCGATTAAATCAGCGATAGTCGCCAAGGCAGCGGCCAAATGACAGAGGAAGGGGCCAGCGATAAGAATTATATAACAGCTATGGCAGCATTCATCGTTCAGCGAGATTTCTCTGTGTTTTATATGATAAAATTACTAGGAAGAGGGCCGGAAAATTGATTGAAAAGCTTATGGCTTGATAGGCAGTGGAAATAGGAAAATGCTTGGCTTATATTGAATTCATTTATGGCTTTATCTCCGCTTTCAATTTATCATTTATCGATATTTTTATATATTTTATACCAATCTAACAATAATTAAGTCTAAAATCTATAATAATAATCAAGACAATAGAAATGTGAGAAAGTTAGGCTCAGAGTCTTACGTCGAATTCTTCTAATTTAGTTATATCATTTATTGATATTTTAATGTATTTTTTGTTTAATTTAAGGCTATATAAAAATTATAAAATTTAGTTTTATCAATATTTTAAAATATATATTCTTTTATTTAAAGCAGGGCTGAAGTTTTATGTAAAAATTATCAACTTTAGTTTGATCTTCTATCGATATTTTAATATATAATATTTAGATTATTATTATTTTAATTATTATAATTTTTTTATTTTAAATCTAATCTATTTTTTTATAATTTAATTTAATAACTCTATTATTTATTGAACAGTAAAGTCGAAAATTATAGTTTTCATATCATAAAAAATATATGAAAATCACTTCATTCCCCTGTCATTTGAGCTGTATATAATTATTTATTCACTTTATTTAAAAAAATGAAGTATTCCCGAATTTATTCCCGCAAAAATAAACTGAAATCATTTAAGTTAAATCAGGGTGCACTCTATAAAAGCAACATTCGTGGACCTTTGTGTTGTTAATATATGCAAATGCCGAATTTATTTTATTTTCTGTGCATTTCCTCTTAAATAAACCCAACATTTTTTAACACAATACTTATGCGTGCAGCGATTTTAAGTTTCACGCAAAAAAAAAACAAGGTGAAAAATTAAAATTGTTCAAAGTGACTCGCACGCAAAAAATGTTGTAATACACTGAAAAACAGCGCAGATACATATGCTTTTGGGGTGCGATTGCAAAAAGTGTGAATTGATTAAGTCGATTCAAAGATATCCTGTTTTTTGCGAAGGTAAATTATTGCGTATTTGCCTCGATGAAAAAACTCTTGAATAAACAGCTGTTGATTTCCATTTTACATGAATTTATACAATGGGAAATAAAATAAAAATATGTCAGTTGGGTGAAAATGTAGCCGATGTAAAAGAAATATATATAATAAATATAGTTATTAAAAATATATTTGAAAAAAATTCTTAAGCATATTTTTGTTTCGTTCTAATAAAAATATAATAATTATTACTTAAAATATATGTTAAAATGATGTTCTATTAATGAATATATTAAAAATATTGTAAAAATATCTAAAAATTATGTAAAAAATATGTTTAATACATTAAATATTTAAAAACTATAAAAAATAAATTATAAATAAATGTTTTGGGTATAAAATCATTTCTAAAAAAATTCTGGTATAAATACATATTTAAAAATAGGTTTAAAAATAGTTTAAAATATATATTTTTAATTTTAATATAATATTACATAAAAAATAATTTTATATATTATAATATTTTTTAATACATTTTTCATAATTGTAAAATAGTTTAAAAATAATTATAAATTTTTGTATATATAAAAAATTAAATAAACTTTAAATATTTAATATATTAATACTTAAAAGACCTTATGCTGTATACTTATTAGTTATTTTCCAGCAATTTTAGAATAAATCTGTCTTCAAAATTAGTTTTATAAATTTTTTGTTTCAAAATATATGTTTTAGATATATTATACATAATATTACTAAAATACTTTATGACTAGCCCACCGTATCTACCCCATTTACTGGTATTTCTAAGTGGTATGCATGAGCCAGAGAATGTGACAACAAAGCTTTGGAGCCCCGAAAAAAATGGGACCCCCATCTGGGTGCAAAGTCTGCTCCCGCGGGCTCTTTTAGTACAGATTTGCCACTTGTTGTATGTTGTTGTTGTTGCTGATGGTTGTTGTTGTTGTTGTTTGTTATATGGTTGCCAGGCTTGCTTGCCGCCACATCGTTATGTGAGTTGGCTGCCGCTTCAGTAGCGCCGCCTGCTGCTGCTACTTTTCAATTGACAATTTTTGCATGTTTACAAGGCAAAGGCAGAACCGAGGGCAACAGGAGCAACTCCTGCCAGGCTTAGTCCTTTACATATTCCTTATACGTGGCTTTTTTGGCTTCTTTTGTGAACGGAAGTTTTTGCCTTTCGGCTCCGTTGTCGGTCGACTCGTTGTGCTTACTTCCTGTTGATTGTATTGTTTATGATGGCTCATAGAGCTCACTATCCATGAATCATGGCATAGCTCCAGCTTCTTCTATATTGTGCCCATAACTGTCGCTTGCCTGTGGCGCCATTGACGTCGCTTTGTCTTTAAAGACCTTTTGCACTCTTTAATTGGACTCGGTTATAATGCTAAATATTATGGTAATTATGTGGGCATTAAGCAGACATTAACACGTATACGCCATGTTGCCATCCGCTCTTTAGTCAAAAGAGTTCCCAAATTCCAATCTCCACATTCTCTAGCCACTCTCGCTCCACTCAGCTGGCGCAGGCTCCTCGTGCCATTCCTTTGAACTTTGATTTCATGCAAAATGTTAACAAAATTGTTGGCCTTGGCTCCTTAGCTGCCCTCTCTCCTCCCTCTGTATACCCAGCAATAAAAAACTGGGCGTAGCGAAGTTTGATTAGTGTGTGCGCTGCACAGAGAATTTCTCTCTGAGCATAACAGGGTATTTAGCTGCGGGTTGACTCGCTTTCTGAGTGAACTTTTCTGTGGTGCTCCTTGGGTTATTTCTATGCGGTTTCTCCAACCGACATTTAGTGGCTTTTGCGCTCTTTTGGGTTTGTCTTTTGGCATTTTGCGCCCAATTATTTCAATTTGTTAAATTGTTAAGCCAAACTCGGCAGCTGGGCAAACTGCATGAGCTGTGGAGCTACTAGAATTTAATTAAAACGGTGTCAAGGCTAGGTAAGTCCAAGGATGAAGGATGAAAAGTAGATGTGAGGTGGGAGTCAGTCAATGAGAAGGTAAGTAAAGGAGGAGAGATATCTATAGAAGGGGGAGTTAAAGGGAGTCTAAGCTTGATTTGACACGCCTTCTATAATGGGCATAAGTATATAACCAGAGCAGATAGAGTTGATCCCTAATAAGAGAGAGAAAGAGAGAGAGAGAGAGAAGAAAGAGCTTTTCTTTCCAGCACTCAACTGTTTTCTATAAAGCAACATAAATACCCCTTTTTTAACTTCATGAACTCCTCTCTTTCACTCCGATTAACTAACACCCAAATCATATACCTACAGTTTTCATACACAAAACTCACTTGAAACAAAGTTAAATCATATGAGCAAAACTTTTATCAAACTAAAAACTGAATAAAAAGCGAGATAAATATATGAAACGAAAGTTTTGACAGCGATGCGCACGAAATCGAATCAAAAATGCTGAAAAACGCCAAAAAGCTTTTCGGAACAATTGCCCAAACAAGACACACACACACGTACACCTACACACACTCACACACACACACATGTGCGTAACTTCTGTGAATGTGGCGCGGCTAAGCGAGTGGCAACATTATAATAAGCCGTGAAATAAAATGCAAATTTCGCACATCACAATTGTGCGACAACAATTGCAACATATGCAGCAACAGCAGCAGAGAAGGAAGAAGAGGAGAATGAGCAGCGACAGGGGGCAGCAGGGGAAAAGTTGCCAGCAAATAGAACATGAAAATTGAGAAACAAACTTTTGCTTGACGCCTGCAGGATGCGAGCGAGACAAGTTAACAATTTGGCCAACTGGCGGCCGATGTTGGCTTTTAGCTGATTCTTTTTTTTTATTAACAATTAAAAGTGCAAATTATGTTTGCTTTTATGCAGCAGGGGAATACAATTTAGAATTATAAATTTGGAAAGTAGAAAAATAATAGATAATATAATAATAATGAATGAATGATAGATAATAAATTTAAAATAGTAAATTAATGCATAAAAAATAAAAATTAAAGCATAATAGATAGACAAAAAATATATAAGAAATTATAAATAATATTTAAGAAAAATAAATAAAATGATAAATAAGCAATAGGAAATAATAAGTAATAAAAAATAAATAATAAATGATATATAATAAATTAAAAATAAAAAATAGAAAAAATAAGACATAATAAATAAATTATAACAAATGAAAAATAATAAATAATGTAAAAAAATAATAAATAAATAATAAATGAAAAATAATAAATAATAAATAAAAATTTGAAATAATAAATAATATATAATAAGTGAAAAATAATAAATACTGCAAAAATAATAATGATAATGATAATAAATAATAAATGAAAAATTATAAAAAATAACAAATAAGAATAAATAAAATATAATAAATGAAAAATAATAAATAAATAATATTATATTATTAAATGATAAATAATAGTTGAAAAGTAATTAAAGAAATATAATTAATAATAAAAAATAATAATAAATTACACTAATAAATTTAAAAAAATAAATTACATATAAAAATGTTTAATAATAACAAAAAATCAACTAATAAACAATAATAAATAATAAATGAAAAATAATAAATAATAAAATATTGATTATAAATAATAAATAATAATAATTAAATGTATAATAAATAAAAAATAATATAAGAAATAATAAAAAATGAAGTCTATATAAGAAAGAATAAATCAAAAATCATAAATAATAAATTACAAATAAAAAAGATAATAATAAATCATAACAAATAATAAATAATAAATAACTATAAATTAAAAAATAAACACAATAATTTATTTATTAATAGAATTTCATATTTTAAGTCTAGCAAAGAAAACGTTTGCCATTTCCCTAATATCAGTCCTAATCGATAGAGTTTTCTTATTCGTTCTTTAGCCATTTGAGCTCATCTCGCATAATTTTGCAGCTTAAGTCAATAAGAGCATAAGATAATGCGCTTATCATAATATGCATATATAGCCTGTATATATACATAGATATACATATACATATATACATATATATATACATATCTCCACTCTAAGCTATGCCTTCGCCTAAAGACATCCTTTCAATGCCATGCAAATCGCATTAAAACACTGAGCAGAAGACGCTGCAGGACTTTATTGTCTGCGCGCTGCTTTAGCTTCGGCGTGTCTCAGTGTTAATTAGTGTCGACACGTCGGCTCGTGCCCAGGATAATGCACATTATATAACTTTGATATTATTACAGTCCATGCAATGCGCTTAAATGTAGGCAACGGAAAAGGCCAGGAGAGAGCAGGGTACGGCAGGCCATGTAGCTGGGAGCTGCTGTTCCGTTAGCCGTAAGACTGGTTGATAAATATCCTCAGCTCCGAGCATTATAAATTCATGCGGCGCAAAGCGTTTGCTGCATTTATTTTGCATGTCACAAATTCCAAAAAAAAAAAAGAAAGGAAAACAAAAGCCCAAACGGCTCGCAGAGGCGACAGGCGACAGCACAATGTGCAGGGCCGCCCCCAGCTCACGCCCATTGGCAAACGCCTATGCTGGCGCCACGCCCCCATTGTATGCTGCTGCTGTTGGTGTTGTTTTTGCACTGTGTTTACTAAAATAAACAAACAGAAAGGGGCCGAAGCCGAACGGCCAGTGGAGCGCCCAAATGGAGCCCAGCACGTAGTGCAGTGCACAGGGCGTATGCGTGTTGTGGCAGCTGCAACATGCAACGTGCCTGCAACGAGGACAACATTGCTGCAGACCAAAGCCCAGAATGTAGGTTAGATTGCAGCCGGCTTAACCGAGTCGCTCTCTCATTCATAATGAGCCGCACTTGATGCGAGCCACATTTGAGCCAGGGGCCAAAGCATAAATTAATTGGTTAGTTCACACACACACACACACAGAGAGAGAGAGACAGAGACCAGCACACACTCACTTAGACAAAGCAAATGAGAACAGGGACAAGGTGGCAAATAGTGCCATAAAGCAAGATATTTAAAGCGGCTATTGAGATAGGAATGCAAATAGAGAAACTGGAGCAAACTACGGCTTACTGACGGAGTTTTGTTTGTAAAGAAATGGAAATATAAATATATATATATATATATAAATATAACTTTGAAAATATAAATATAAATATCTATCTAACAGCCTCTGTTAATACACAGCTCTGCATGAGTGAGCAGCAGAAGTTTCAGAGATGCCTGCAGCAGCAGCAGCAGCGAGCCAGTGATCGAGTATGTGTGAGTGAGCAGCAGAAGTTTTTGAGCAGCTTGCAGCTGCAGCTGTAGCAACAGCAGCAGCGAGCCTTCCCATTCGCCAGACACTGATCGAGTGCGAAAAAAAAGGCTCAACAGTGAAGTTTCACTCGGAATAGGATTCGAGTGGGCGTCTCGGGCCCTATAAAAAGGCGAGCCTGCGCCGCGCTTCTTCAGTCGGTTTCCTGATCTTGTGGTGTTCAGTAGTGCAGTGTGGCGGCCCTCCTCTTCTTCTTCTGCCGATGTGTGGGTAAGTATTTATTTAGTTAATAATTTTAAGTACTATATTAAGTTGCCTTGTAATAGTTATAGTTAATAATTTTAAGAAATTGTTTATAATAATTGTAATCATTAAGCATGGAGTGAGCCCGCCAACTGTGTTTGCTCTGGAGTCATACTCTCTCCCGCTCTCTGAGGAATATGGAATTTGGAGAAATCATTAAGCTGCAAGGGAAAGGAAATTATGAGCAGCGAACCTCTTGCTCGATCACTCTCCGTCTGAGAGTGGCCAATGGGCATAGCTACTGAGTACGAGAGAGTACAACGAACCTAGCAGTACTTATACATATGAGCAGTGAGGGCAAGCAAGGGGAAATTATGCTGATGGGAGTACAGCGCCTTCGGATTGGTCAACTTGGATAGCTTCTATGAGTACGCGAGAGTACAAGGAATCTAGCAACACTCATACGTATGAGCAGTGAGGGCAAGCAAGAGGAAATTATGGAGAGTGGAGTGGAGTTATGGAGAGAGTGAGAGCTGATCAGACTGCGCCCAGCGATTGGTCAACTTGCAAATTCGAAGAGAGCGCAAGTGAACATGGAACAGCCAGCGAGCAGCAGAACTTACGCACACAGAAGGCACTTAGCAGCACACACACACATTGACAGAGCAGTGAGTGCAAGCAAAAGGAAATTTTTGCATGGAGGGAGCTGATGGGAGCAACGGTCCTCTCGCTTGCTCACATTGAGCCTGGAGATTGGACAGCTTCGTTAAGAGCACAAGAATTTAAGAGTTAAGCAATACGTAATATGGAATACGTAATATGGAATACGTAATATGGAATACGTAATATAGAATACGTAATATAGAATACGTAATATAGAATACGTAATATAGAATACGTAATATAGAATACGTAATATAGAATACGTAATATGTAATACTACTAATGCATTATCATATTGTAAATAACGTAATACAGTTAACGTAAAAGCAAAATGTAATGCGAATTCTGTGATATGACACTCACTTCGTGCTTAGCTTGTATATACTTATGTATATAATTTTACAAGATTAGTATTTTTTGTATGCCAAAACTAAATATTTGACTTTTTATTTAAATTTTAAATAAAATAAATACCTACTCAAATATATTTTTTGCCTCTATATAATAAATATATTTTATATTTACAATTCTAGTTCATATCATACAAAGTTCAAGAATTTTTGTAAAATATAGTATATGCATATGTGAAGCAAGAAAAAAAAAACACGCAGCAATTAATTAGATAGGTCAAGCAACGTTCAACGTCGGGTTGATTCAACTGCGCTGTTTCTAGCTGCAGCGATAACAAAATATTGCCAGCTATGAGCTATGAAAGTAAACCCATTGACAACAAGCGTGCAAATAAAAATTCCCAATCAAATACACCTACACAGTAATAATATATAATATATATATTACTGATAAGGCATATTGATATATAAATAATAAATATGTTAACAAAAAATATTAAGAAAAATCCCATTAATATACTCTTCTTTAGAGTATAAAATTGCAAAGGAAATTGAGCTTCAATTATTTTTAACTAATTAATTTCAAACAGAAACGAGCCGAATTAAATTATTTTATACAATATAATTTAAAAAATATAAGAATAGAACTTGAAGGAAAATATAATAATAATAATACAATGCAATATATAGTGTAATAAAACATAAAATAAATATAGTAATATAATATAATATATATTATTTATATATAATATAGTATATCTAACATATACTATATTATATATAAATAAACTTTATTATTAAGGTTACTATATTTATCTACCAGTATATTACTACATATTTTATTTTATTATTATGATTATTATATTTTTATTATACAATAACTAATATTTAATATAATATTTAACTATAGACATCCTAAAAAAATAATGGTTGATCTATAAATAATATTTATTATTATTATTATATATTATTTATTAAATATTCATTTTTTATAAACCAAAAATATGCTTACACGAAATATTTTTTGAAATAAATTTATTATATATTTATTATTAATATATATTTTATTATATTTTTTATTAATAGTTAAATAGTTTAAGCAATTTATGAACTTTTCTCGCTTTGTTTCTCTATCAAAATTTCAATCAAAGCCTTTCGTGCTTAACACTGTAGAGAACTGCCCACAGTAAGTGTATGTGCAGCGGTGTCCAAGGCAACCAGACAGACGCTCTAGCGATAAGCTATTCACACACACATATACATATATGATTCATATATATTATATATATATTGTAGATTACAAAGCAAATGCGCTGCAAGGAATATGCATATAAAAATGAAAATTATATTCAGCTCGAGTTGCAGTTGAAGTCAAGCGGGAAACTCAAGCAGAATGAAGATGAAGCTGGCATTATTCTTAATACTCGCTACGTTGGCGCTGGCCAGCGGTAAGTTCTCTAGAGAATATGACTGCGAGACAGAGAAACTAATTTGAAATTTGCTGATATTTAATAGGCTTTCGCATGCCCGACTGTCCGCACTGGAGCAAATGCTGGAAGGATTACAAAGCTGGACGAATTATCTACTAAATGGCAAATTCGAAAATTCTACAATTATAATATTTAAATATTTAAAATTATCTCTGTATGTGTGTGTGTATCTAGTTGTAGAGTAATGTCAACAGAAACTGAACTCTGTGCATATAGTAAATAAACAGTTTATTAATCGAGCTGGGAAATGGAAAATGAATGCGCCCAAATGAGTCATTTAAATCGTTTTCCATTAGGCTTATGCGCTTAATTAAGCGTTAAGGCTATTAGAGCGAAACTTTTGAGGACCCAACAACAATTTTTCCACACTGAATGTCCAATGGAATAAGGCTTAATGCAAAATAAATAAATATATATACATATATATATATATATATTACCACTAATTGAACGCATACATATGTATATATATGTATGTGTCTGCGTAATCCTCTTGCTTTTCACATTATTCGCACACGCAACACGCAAAAATACAAATCATCCACATTGGGGCTGACAGTGGGGCTTACCAAAAGATTTTCTACCCCCCAGAGTTGGCCATAAGTCGCACGAACGTGCATAGAAATTGATTTTGCTAAAATAGAGAAATGACAATTGTCAAATAAATGCTCTTAGAGAAGCAGGAATCTAGGCTGAAAAGGAGTTTTCGATTTGGGTTTTTGCTTGGGGAATATTTAATATAATTTATTTATTTTAATTCATGAATAAATATAAAAAATATAAAAAAAAATAGTAATAGAAATTCGAATAAATATTTAAACAGAAATATTTAAATAATTTGAACAAGTTTTAACTGTGCTTTTTCTGTGTAAAGCATCTGTTAAAGATATCTATATACCTCTAGATATATCTGTTGCTGTTTAATTGAAATTTATTATTAAATGTGTAATAATTTTTTTATATTTTTTTATGAAGAAATACCAACTTATTTATGGAGAAAAATGAAAAATTCTAATAAATATTTAAACTATATTATTTAAATAATTTGAATAATTATAACTCTGTTGCTGTTTAATTTAAAATAACCATATATCAATATTAACTATTTCAGTTCGATTTCTCTGATATAATAACCATATATAACAGATATATGCAAATAAAATAACTCTTAGTAATAACAATCTCTTATAATATCTATAAAATTCCCATCTTATTTATCATTTCATATGCCTGCATCAATAATTAATATATCTGCCAATCTTTTCCAATCTCTCAAACATAGTATAAGCGCCACTTCTGCACAGGAAATAGGCAAAAATCTATGCCAAACCCAGCTTAAGCTTTATTTGGCTACGCCTAGTTACGCCTCCGCCCGCTAGATAGCGCCACGCGCACGCAAAACCCGTACACACACACACACACGCGTGCCGCATTTTTCCGGTGTATTCCCATTACGAGGGAGGTTTGAACTGAATTTTAAAATGCAATGGATATTCACAACTGCTATGATTGACATGGGCTTGACGCATTATTGATTGAGCTGTATGCGTGTGTGTTTGGGGGAAAAGTATATTCATGGGCTGACATTAAGGTAAATATACACAGGCATATTAAGTTAATGGCCAGGTGTGAATGCCTTGTCATTAAGTACGCACAAATGTCGCTCATAACTTATGTATATGGCCAAGACTTGGCTAAATGAATAATAGATAGCTACGCTTATTGATTTTCAGATTACACTGTGAGAAAATAGCCATAAATAGGACATGGCATACGTGTATCTGTACATCAAAAATTTAAGATGTGCTCACGCAACTTAAGATTCGGCTGATAAATAAAAGAAAAGCTGCACTGAAAAAAATAACTAGCTATATTTAGGATTAGATTTTACTAAAATAAGTCTAAAATACATACATATTTTTTTTTTAGAATTTTTGTAACTGAAAATAGTAAAATTTAATTGAATTTTCTTTAACTTTAGCCTAACTTTCGCTCAGTGTATTCAACCTGCTTTAAAGATAAGCGGCGTGCAAGCCAGCTTACATAAACCTCAGCGCACAGCCAACCAACCGAGCCACAGCCCCCGCCCCTGGCCCAGCCCCAGCCCGAGCCCACAAAGCCCGCCCCAAAATGTCCGCACACGTAAAAACTCTGGACCTCAGAGAGAGAAAAAAAAAACATTTTAAGTAGATGTCATTACGCGTTCGCGTCGCCGTCAAACGACTTTGAGAACAACATAAATCCATTAACATCAGCGCATTAAACGTGATTTCCTTTCGGAATCGACAAAGTCTGGCAACGCCGCTGCCTTTGTTTGCCCAACTATTTAAACAATGGAAGCGACTTTCGAGCTCAGGTGCGCTTTAGCTGTTTGTTTTCTTTGTTCTCTTATCGATTTTCTAGCCATTGTCGATTTTTCTTTACTAACACAAAAGAAATTCCGAGATAAAGAAGTCTTCTCTAGCTGCTCAGCTCAGTTTGATCGTCGATCAAGACTTACATTCAAAAGTTGTAGTTATCGATAAATTTGGTTGACTCACCTCGATTACACTATCGCTGCCCAGTCCGCAGATCTTGTTCTTGGTGTTGTACAGCCGCTGCTCCAGCTGCTGGTGCTTGCGCTGTTTGCGCTGCTTACGTGTGGCTAGACGCAGTCCGCCGCCGCCACCGCCGCCGCTGCCGTCGCCGCCGCCCAGCACTTGCGCTGCAATAACAATTTCGTCGTCTTCGTCGTCGTCGTCGCCAACGCCGGCGTCGACGTCGTCGTCGTCCTCGTCGTTTAGTACTAAACCAGCAGGTGGCGTGCCACTCAAATGAAACTCATCGACATCGATATCGGCCGCGGTGTCCGGCAGCAAGTCTAAATCACTTTGAAAGCTCAGATCCAAATCTTGGGGCAGCTTCGCATACTTTTGATTATTTTTCATTGTTGCTGTTTATTCGTATGGGCTGCGTTGCATGAGTCATGCCATGTGCAGTTACGAGTCCTGCGAGAAGTAACACTGTTATCGGCCTATCGTCTTGATTTGTTTTTATTGCAATTCGCGCGTTGCTTTCGCTACAATTTCACACACACACACAAACAGTCACACAGTCATACACACACACACACACACACACATGCAGTCGCAAACGTGAATATGAACCAAAACAAAAATGAGCACAATCGATTTTTCCGCCTTGTCGCTGCCGTTCTCTTTGTTATTGCCCCACTACGGGCGATAACAACAACAGCAACAACAACAGGTTCCTGTTTTAGCTGCACTTCAATGCAACAAATTGGGCGCAACGGAACACAATCGTCCTGCTCTCTCTCTCTCTCTCTCTCCCTCTTTCTCTCTTACGCCGCTTGCTACGTAATTAACACAAACAAACAAACTCACACACGCACACATACACTCATCAAATTGCAATTGCACTTTACAATGTCAAACACACTCACACAAACACACACACACACACATATATACAGTCAAGCAACTTCGCGATTGATTTGGTATTTGAAACACTTGAGCACTCGCTTCAGTTTCCAATTAGATTGTTGTATGCGCTTTTCCCGACTACAATTTTCATTAATTTTTTGCCGTCAAGACGTCTGCACGCCACAAAATCGCGTCGCGTATAAAACACAGCGCCAATGCCGTTGCCGATGCCGATGCCGTTGCCAATGCCACTATCCCCCTGTATGTCAACTGTGTACGTTTTTGGCTGTGTGCGTGCATATGTGGTATTGGGGCTGTCTTTTGGGGTAAAAAGTTATCGAGTCAAAGTTTTATCGCATCTGGCAGCGCTGTTTATCGTAATTGATGCTTAGAGCATGCAGCTTTTGTCATGCTGCAAGCCAGAAGTAAGGCGCGAGGATTCAAATTCAAATTTAAATGTAAGAGCAAATGAGCTGGCAATGTAATATTATTAATGTATAGAGATAAATTAAACACACACTTTGGCATTTGTAGTATGAGAATGGTTTTTGATCAGTTGATTTATTCAAAGCAGTGTTTTTTTTTTTAATCGAATATGTTGGATTTTGTTTTGTCGATTTAGTCCCTTTATAGTTAATATCATAGAGATATTCATACACATACCATTATATATGTTTTTTTTTTGTATATTTTATATAAGTTGTCATGCTTATATATTGTATATATATGTATTTGTATTTGTATTTGTAGTTTCCTTGGATAAAAATTAAATCTTAAAAAGGATAAGCATCATTGTAGCTACCACAAGGTGTACATTTTGTTGTTGTTTTTCATTTCTTTTTGCTGTTTGTTTGTCTTACAAGTAAATATAGAAAACATTTGTGAATTACGCTGCATAGCTAATAATTGTTAATAAATGTTGAAGCTTCAAGGACAAAAGCGTCGTCGAATGAATCGAATATTTAAAACTGATTTAATTTAGCTATAAAATTGTGTAAATATATAAATATAAATACTGTTCACTTACAGAATATAACACGCATACACGCAAGTTTGTCAAATGGTCAAAATAAATTATCGACATACACACATACATATATATGTGTGTATGTATATAAGACATATAAATATGATTCCTTTTCTCTTCCAATATTACATAGATATAAATTAAATATTGAATATAAATAAGTTGCGGCAATTAAATGCTTTAAGTACATACATTCGTTTCGTTTCGCTTCGCTTTAGCTGCTAATTAAATGTTCGCTTAGTTCAATTAATTAATAATTAATTACTGGCAACATTCTGGAGATGCTTTGCGTTTCATAAAAAGTATCGCGCATGCGCCACTGCTAATCGTAGTGTTGCAATATGGAAATGAAATCAGTAAGGTTGTTTCAGGAGTCAGTTTAAGGGCTTCTCAGTTTGGATTATAGTGGATTATCAAGGCAGAACCGACTTTAAAAGCCATTTGCCAGCTTCAAAAGGGGGGCAGCAGCGCATGCGTCTCGTCTGAGCTTAGCCTAAACAATTCTCAGCTCCTCTCGTCTTAAAATTTATAATCGACTTATGTAAAAGTTAAGTGTACAAAAAAATAAACATGGCAAGCGCTTAAGCGTAACTTAAATTAAGTCTGTGTGTATACTAAGTAGCTAAGAGTCAACTATTGCTGATGTTGTTGTTGTTGGTGTTGTTGTTGTTGCTGTTGTTGTTGTTCCTGCAATTGTTGCATCAATTGTTGCTTCGTTTCGGCTTTCACAGTTTTGTAGCGATCCTTCTCCTCCGTATTCTCGGGCGGCTCACACTCAAACGAGGCAATCGCAAGCGTATTCTCGTTGAGCACCGCATTGTGCTGCAGGTAGGAGATGACATTCGGCAATTTCTCAAACGGACAGGTGACTTTCTTCCATTCATTGAACTCCATCACTTGTTTGGCGAGTTGTGAGCATTTCTCAAAGTTGATATGATTGTTTGGCAAACTGCAAGAGTGGACAATTAGAAAGGCGTTTCATTCAAGTGCGATTCGAGCCAATTACCGATTCGAGCAGCCTTCGTTCAAAAAGTATAAGTCCTTAACAAATAAACTAAAAAATGGAATGATTATGCGTTCGCGTTCCTCCGTGGCGCCCTCGGAGCGCCACATGGCAGCTTTAAGCGTCGAGCGATAACTGTTGAAATTCGATGTTGGATCCATTTGATGTTCCAGCACTGAGAATTTAGCCGATTGCACTTTAGACCACTGCAAGCAGAATATAAATTAGACAAATGATTTCAATTGATTGGGTAATTCTTGCGAGAACTTGCCGTCTTCTTAAGCCTGCCAATGGGCGCCAGATTGAGGCCAGCTATGATGGCCATCAGACTGTTGAAGTTGCCAATGTTGAAGCATTCGCGCGCTGTCTCAATCCAATACTCGATAATACGCACGCGCTGCTTCTTCTTGGGGTACTAAGGGAGTAGAAGAATGAGTTATATGAGAATCGTATAGAAAGGCCATAGGTTATCTTTATAAATGATCTCTATCTCTTTCAGCTAGTTAGGCATAGAAAATTCTTTTAATTTATCAGCTAATACCTAAGCTCTCCTCCTACTTCATATCTTTTGGACAATTTTCCCATCATTTCTTTTCATGCGGAAAACCCTATTGATTTTCACATATTTCTCTCTCTTTTTATCTTTTTTTTTTTGCAATTGAATTTCATTTTTATGGCTTTGCGCTGGGCAAACAAGCGTATTTCCATACGTTTATGGCCGGGCATCGTTTCCATTTACAGTTTCATCCCTGCGGGGCCATCCAATCATTTTAAGCACTCGCTAATCCCACCGCCCACTCCACCCACCTTCACAATTTCGCTGGCCGTCAAATAGCTGAGGCGATTGAACCACTGAACATACGACTCCAAATTGCGTGTCTTCTTCATATCATTCAAGGAGGAGCTGCCCGCAGTCGACTCAACTGAAGCTGTGATTGTGTTGCCCGTCCCCTTCGCCTGCTGCTGATAATCCTTGGCAAAGGCCTGCACAAACTCCTCGGGTCCAATGTGCGAGAGACGCTCCAGTTCGATGGCCGTTAGCTGATGCGCCAAGTGCTCGCAGCTGGGACACATGTCCATAATGCCAAACACCTCGTCGGGCTGGGGAGTGCTCGAGGCGGAGTTGCCGCTGCCGCTGTTTGTCGAGTTGCCGCTGCCGCTGCCCGCCGAGCCGCCGCCCCCCGCACTCGTCGGCAGGCCGTTCGTTGCGTGGCCACTGCCCGACGCATGGGAGCTGCCTAGAAACGTCTGAAACGGATTATGCAAATGCAGATGATGCTGATGATGATGAAGCTGATGCTGATGGGGCTGCTGCTGCGACTGTTGCTGCTGGTGCTGCGACTGCTGCTCGATGGCCTCGCAGTTGAGCTGCTGCAGGAACTCCTCGTACTGCTCCAGATCCTTGAGCCGCGCCACGAGCATCTGCAGGATGCGCGACACCTGCTTGCCCAGCGAGTTGTCTATGTAGACGCACTTCCTCGCCAGGATGCGCACCTGCTGCATCAGCCGATCATCCCGAAAGTCGTACGGAAAGATCTCGATCCACTCGGAGAGCAAACGGATGCAGTGCTGCGCCGAGCGCTGTGTCAAGGTGCGCTGCTGCGGCTTCGGCTCCAGCTCCAGTTCCTGCCCCTGTCCCTGCCCGGCCGCCGATCCTTTGCGCTGTGTCAGCGGCGAGGCGGAATTCAGGTGCAGCGACAACGACGGCGGTTGAGCCACGGCCTCGTCGACTACATCGCCCGCTGGCTGCTGCTGCAGCTCCCAGTTGCTGGAGATCTGAGCGAGCAACTCGTACGGCCGGATGAACAGGCGCCCGCTCAACAGAAAGGCAAACAGATAGCTGTGCTCCGGATAGTAGTCGTGCGTGGGCACCATGTGCAGGATGAGCGACTGCAGCGTGCCGGCCTGCAGCTTGCCCTCGCAGTAGACCAGATGCCCCTCCTTCGGCTCCTTGCTGAGGGCCACTGGCTTGCTCTGCTGTGGCGGTCCATAGCTGAGCGGTCGCTCCGGCAGCTGGGACTTCTCCACGTGCGAGCTGTCGCGTCGGTGGGTGGCCAAGGTCTTGGCCACAATGCCAATGCCGCTGCCGGCGCTGCTGTTGCTCCGCTGCGTCTTCAGATCCGGCAAAGTCTTGTGTGTCGTTGTCGTCGTTGCGATTGTGCTGGCTCCCGTCTTGGCCTTGAGATTGAGATTGATGTTGGCGCTGCCAGTGCTGCCACTGCGGCCATTTGTGGCACTATTGATGCCGCCGTTGCTCGACGACGACATTTGAATCCCGACGCTGTCCTCTGTTACTCTGTCTCTCCTATGCAAGCGCCGCCCGTGCGGGCAGCGTCAACAGCTGCAGGAATAGAGAGAGAGCAGAAGAGAATACAGAATTAGCTACAATTCCAATAGGAATCCTTACAACATAGGAACAGACAACAAAAGGATTGGCAATTGGCGAATGACAAACGACTGGCCGAACATCGTCCTTAATCGTCCTTAGCAATTAGCCAGCTGACAAAGCAAAAGGTGTGGAATGTAATTTTAAGCCTTTCCCTTAATCCTTCTCCCCCGCATTCCACTCTGCTTGGGTTCATTCGGATTTCAAATGAATTTAAACAGTTCTAGGAATCATTTGAGACTTAAAAGCTTTTTTATTGCTAATTTAAAGTAAAAAACAACAGTAAACATATGACAGATGTTTCTTAGATTTGATAGCTCATTAGTAGTGTTTTATAGCTCTAACTAAAAAATGATTTATATAGAAGTTATATACATATAGTTCAGCGAGATATACAGCAGACTTTACTCTGGTTTTTTATATTCAAATCAAAGTTCATAAAACTTCTTCACCTAACATAAAAAGAACCTGCAAGTTCTGCTTATGAAAATCGCATAGAGAGGTCGACAAAGAGAGAGCGAGCGAGATAGCGCGCTGCCCATTAACACAGTAAGACAATTTGTAGAGAAGACACCGTCGAGGCTGCGCTCATAAACTACAAAGAAAAAGAACACGTTAAAACGTTTGGTGAAAACTGGAAAAGTGTCGCTCGAAAGCAAATCCATAGAAAATAGAAAATGAATAAGCCGTAAATGCTGGCTATTGATTGCTGAATGCGACACTTAATCACGTAAGCACAACCCACACAAAGTTAATAGCTCTGAGAAAGCCAGTTCGAGTAGCCAACTTGGAAATGCCCTTTAAAATTATTTAATATAAATTAATATATATAAATAATATATATCATAAATATATATATTAATTATGAGATGTTTATTGAAATGAACACGACTAAAAGATACCCTTTATATAGTAATTTTAACTACAAGATCTTTAGCATTTATATTGTCTGAGATACTCTCAGATTACATCTTCTATATATTACAATATCAAAGATTCAACTGATTCCATCTTTAACTCGTCTCAAACTCAACCACCAAACTAATATGCCCCACACATCTGCCACAAATATAGGGTATTAAACGAAACCACCTTTCCAAACTTCACCCACTCCCCCGCAAAATATGGCTAGCCTCAGTGTGGCGGCCAATCCAAAGCAAAGATAATGAAACCATAAAGCTTCATGTGGCGGCGGTATAAACTGTTAATTTCGAGCTGCTTATCAGAGTGAACGAATTAGAAGACAAGGGAGAACACGAGAATTACAAATATTAATTAACAGCAAAATAACACAAAAGAAAAGAAATTACAGCTGAAATAGGTCAACAAATTGTAATGAAGGGTTATGGGTGGTTGGGGGGTAGAGGGAGGGGGAGTGGGAGGGCTAGCTAAATGTTAATTGAATTACCAGCTAAAAGAAGACGCCACAAGGTTGGGCCAAAGGTGTAAAAGAATATAAGAAGCAAACCACCCATACACCCCCACCCACACCACCTCGACACAGTTGAATTTTCACTTTTCTTGGCGCACTGCAAGGGCAAGGGGCAATTATTAAGTTGTGGGCCAAAACAGAAATCAATTTCGAATGCGGTAGAAGCAAATTAAAATCTATATTTATAGCGTTTACACTATATATGTACATATATCTATGTGTGTGTGTATAAAAACAACAAATGAGTGGAATGCACGACGCAGCAGCAGCAGCAGCAGCGAATGCCATAAAAGCTTAAAACAACAACAACTGTAAAAACAAGAACAACAACAACAGCAGCAGCCGCAAGAGGCAAAGCAAAGCAAAGCGCACCATAATTTGTATACAAAAGCGGAACAGTGGAAAGGGACGGGCAACGGCAATGACAGACACAGCAGCAGCAGCAGAAGGCGAAGAAGAAATGTAGACAAGTCAATAAATGGGGCCGTGGCCAGGCGGCTGCTGCGGCTGCTGCCAAGAGAATGAAACAACCCCACAGAAAAAAAAAATGAAATAAAATAAAACGCACACAGCGTCACGGCTGGATGCATGGATGGAAGGATGAATGGTTAGGCACTTGAGTTTAGCCGTGTCCTAATTGGAACTTACCTGCCTGCTGCAGTCGCTGTCGCAGCTCCGTTGCATTGCGCTCTTTGATTAATTAAATGTAATTTGGCACACGCACACACACACGCGCAAGAGAGTGTATTTAAACTGTTCCTGATCACTAATACATCGCCAACAATTGATCCGAGCTCTCTCGTCTCTTTTACTTAAGAGAGCGAGCTTAGCATGTAAAGCTGATGCTGCTGCTGCTGATCAATACAAATGCATTTTCACTAATAGCTACTCCTCTCACTGTCTATCTCTCTCTCTCTCTCCCACTCTTACTGTGTTTATTGCATCGAAATCAGGACAGCGTGTGCATAGTAGTAGCAAAAGGGGCGCTGCCTAACGAAAGTGGAACACACGATGCTGCTGCTGCTGCTGCAGAGCAGCCGGTCGCTCGGTCGGAGGGGTAAGTTTGTGTGTTTGCAAAAACAATTTACAATACGCGAAAGGTGAGCTTTGCGTCGCGTCGCGTCGTTTCAGCTCTTGCTCGCACCACCTTTGTCACCCCCGCAGCCGCAACGGCAATCCAAGTCGCAGTCGCATATGGCGGCGGCCGCCTTTTGCGTTTTTCGTTTGGTCAGCGCAAATACAAATATATATGAAGATGTGGAAAACACAGTCTGTTATTTGTATGTATATATTGTACGATTTGCGTACGTTTTGACTTTTTGAGCACACGACGTTTTGTAGTTTTGTTTAAAATGCGTCTTTTGCATACGATATTATATATTGACGACGATTTCGTATGTATTTGTATGCATGTGTGTGTATGTATGTCTGGCTGTATGTCTGTATGTTGTGCGCCGACCGGTTTGTTTGCTACGCAGAATTTTCTTTTCCACTTTCTTTACGCCGCCCTTGCGCTGTTTTTGTTATTTGTTTGTGTTTGATTATTAGATTCGCGTTATTTTTTATCCACACAAAACGTTCACTTTTCTATATTATTTACATAAAACATTCACGTTCGCCTTTCGCTTTTTATTACATTAATTATGCATATATTGCGCCAATTAGCAACGTTTATGCCCGACTCGCCGTTCGCCTCGGAAGCAATAGGCAAGGAGTGCGAAGACAAAACAAAACTACGAAAGCGGTGTGCCCGTACACGTGTAACGCCAAAATCCCTTGCCAAAACTGAAGTCGTTAGTATTTGAATGCACAGACTGGTCACACAAAAGGGGGCAAAGGCACCATCAATAGAGATGAGCGGCAAATAATGGTTAATTGTAACAAGCTAACATCAACTTCTGCAATATAAATTGAATTTATTTTTGTAATTATGACCAGTACAAATCAAGCACACAATTTCCTAATTTGTTGCTTTCATTTTTATTACAAATATTATTTGAATCTTAGTTTTTCTTTCATTTTGCGCTCATATAAGAAAACATCGATATATCGATAACCGAAGAGAATGCAGAATATCGTTTGTGTCCAGCACTAAGCAACAAAAACTCTAGTGAAAAGTCGGCGGAGAAATGCAACGCTAAATTAACTAAATTTGCAGCGAAAAACAACACAAAGGCATACACAACAGCGCCACACACAGAGAGCATAGTGTTCAATCAAGCTAACGACCAACGGTGGCTGGCAACATTTAAATGGCCAATGGCAATGGGAACAACATCAATACGGACGATGCTGCCGCTGCTGGCAACGCAGCCACAGCTGCCCAGGAGCAGCAACAGCACCTGACCGGCGACGGCAACGGGGCCTGCGGCGATGCCAAGCTGCCTGCGAATGTGCGCAGCGACAATCTCAACGATCTGGTCGCCGATCTCTGGCTAAACGGCAGCGCCGGCAACCCGACTCGCGGCGACTACACAAATATACGGGCCACCACGGGCTCGGCGACGTTGATTGCATCAGCAGCAGCAGCTGCAGCGCCTCCGCCAGCAATGGCAACGGCAACGGCGAGCACGAATGCCCCCGCCTCTTCCTCCTCCTCCACATCAACATTTTCCTTCAAACACTTTCTCAACAGCAGTGGCACGATTACGGCTCCAAGCAGCACAGTCACGTCCCTGGACGCGGCAGGTGGCGCGAGCGTGAGCAGCAGCAGCAGCAGCAACACAAATGCCAGTTCCACTGCCAGCGCTGCGCTGCAGACGTCGACGGGCGCCAGGCCAAAGGTGCCGCAATCCGCATCCGTGAGCCACATGCAGCCGGATTTGAATGGCAGCGCTGCGTCCAAGATGAAGCGTTCGCCACGTTTCAGCTCCTTCGACTCGCAGGCGAGTCTGGCCGAGTATGCAGCATGTGGCGGCAGCAGTGGCAGCGCCTCCGCTTCCGGCTCCACTCGACTACGTCCGGATCTACGGCTGGAGGTGGAGCGCAGCGGCATTGTGCTGGACGACGACGATGACTACGAGCACTTGGGCCTGGCCCAGGTGCGCAACAGTCGCCTCTACGACGACCGCGTCGACGATGGTGAGTTCGACTCTGACTCGGATTGGCAGAAGATCCGTAATATCCGTTCTCAATTTCCAGATATCTTTCCGTCGACATCCTCGAGTCTGCACGCAACGGCCAGCAGCTCGCGCTACGTGCCGCGCTCCTATTCCAGCTATGATATGCCGCCGCATGCTGCATGCGCCGCTGCCTCAGGATCGCCTCGTCGTCGACCTGCTTTGCGTCCGAATCGCTTGGTGCTGGGCTCGGCCTCAGCTTCAGCCTCGCCTAAGATGAAGCTCGATCTGCCGCTGGACACGTCGAACGTGGCTGGCGCCGCATCGGCTCTGCCGGATTTTGTGCAGGATCATTTGCCGGACTCGTGGTGCCAGGAGGCGCATCTCAGCTCGCCGCCCAACTCGCCTTTAGGTGCCGCCGAGGCGCCCAGCTGCAGTCTCGCCTTGGGCGGTGGCTCCATCGGCGGTGCTCTGCTCCTGCCCGCTGCCGCCGCCGCTGCAGCTGGTCTGCCCAGCACTTCAGCGATGCAATCGGCCAGCGACGCGGCTGGCTCCACGGTTAAGATGCTGCCGGACTTCCTCTCCGACGGTCCCATACTGCACTCATCGCAGCGCATGGCGGACGTGGCCATTGGGCTGCCCTCGAATTCCATAGACTCCCCGCCCCAGGAGCCGGACGGCGGCGTCTCCTGCACGTTGCGCCAAGAGAACGAGCGGCTGCTGCGCGAGATCCAGGAGATGCGCACCGAGCTGAATGTCCAGACGCGTCGAGCGCTCGACTACGAGCAGCAGCTGCTGGCCGTGAGCGATGCGCGACGACGCGAAACGCTGGCCTCCGCCACACAAACACAGAACACGCAGCGCTTGCGGCGGCAGGTGGCCCAGCTGGAGGTAAATATAGATACATGGATACAAATTTCTATATATAATCTATATGTATTCCCGTTATAGGCTGAGCTGTTCGAGCTGCGGCACAGCAGTGATCAGCTGACGGCTGGCGCAGCGGGAGCGACGGCCGCATCAGCGTCTTTGGGTGGCGCCTCGGTGATGACGCCCGGCAGCAGCCACAGCAGCAGCAGCAACACATCGCGTCCGTCCAGAACGCAGCAATTGTCGCGCGACCTACTGCGAGCTGCGGACAATGCGGAACAGAATTTGAGGTCAGTCTTGGATCAAGTTAAACTGAATCAATAGCTAATCTCCTTCACTCCTTCCACAGGCAACTGCTGGCTGGCGTCGATAATCTGCGTCAGATGGCGGCCAGCCTGGAGCCGTCCACAGCGGCAGCAGCCTCGCCTCGCAGCCCAAGTTCGGATCCGTACACCGACTTTAATTAGGAACTATATTTTTGGGTGCAGTTGTTGATGATGATACAGATGATCATGATGATCCTGATCCTGTGTGTATGTGTGTTTGTGTGTGTGCTTTTTACTCGAAATTCATTCAGTTTTGTTATCCGTATAAGCCGCCCAACCAAACACCACCTAGCGCTTGTTTTTAGCAACCTTTTTATATCGAGAGCTACAAATCTATCTATCTATATATATACATAAATATTTAAAGAAATCTATATACGCGTGGCATCTGTGAGGGATTCGAATGGCAATTGGAGGAGCATCAAAGCGCAGACTTGTGATGTCGATTGAAAAACCGGATATAAAGAGAGATATATATACATATATATATAAATTAAAGCATAACAAAGTGTAGCATATATATATATATATATTTTAATTGTGTTATACGAATAACATAAATGTTTATATATATAAAAGAGAAAAAACAAATGAAGCAAACTATCAATAATAATAATAATAAAATTGTAAATTAGCGCAAAATCAGCAAATTAATTAAACAAAAACACACGGCACAGAAATTCAATTCAAATCTGCTAACAAGGGAATTAATAAAAATAAATAATACCTTTAAACCCCGAATCCAATATATATATATACACAAATACATAAATAATATATTTTGTTAAAAACAAAATTATGTTTAAAGAAACTAAATAACAAACTGCAAAGCATCTGTGCACCTGTGTTCGTAGTTTGCGCTTCAACCAACAAATGAAATAAAATTGTGAGCAACAAATTCAAATATTGTTTTATTTATTAATATTTAAATTTAACGTCTTATTCAAGAGTGAAAAGTACTTAAAGGAATTTATTTTGATATTTTATACTAAATTTCCCTTGTAGAGTAAAAATCCAAAATCCCATTTCTTTCCACATTCCCACTCATTCTAAGAGCATTTCTCATAGTTTCATATGCCATATTCCTCTGATAGCTCACACAGAGATCCCAGCCTTGACATTGCGCGAGCGTCTAATAGATAAGGCATCCACACACACACACACACACACACACACACACACACACACACACACACACACACACACACACACACACACACACACACACACACACACACACACACACACACACACACACACACACACACACACACACACACACACACACACACACACACACACACACACACACACACACACACACACACACACACACACACACACACACACACACACACACACACACACACACACACACACACACACACACACACACACACACACACACACACACACACACACACACACACACACACACACACACACACACACACACACACACACACACACACACACACACACACACACACACACACACACACACACACACACACACACACACACACACACACACACACACACACACACACACACACACACACACACACACACACACACACACACACACACACACACACACACACACACACACACACACACACACACACACACACACACACACACACACACACACACACACACACAGGCGCCCCTCTTACGCTCACTCTCCCGCTCTGACAACAGCTTCCCACGTTCCAGCCGGTTGGGAACTGCCGTTCGTTTCCATTTAGTTTAGTCGTGGTTTGGTCGTCGTTGGGCGCGCACCTATTTTAATTGTTTCGTGCAAGATCGACGACTAGAAAAATTAAACATTATTGCATAGCTCCTACGCGAAGGTGCACAGCAGAATTGTGAAAAAAAAAACTAACAACGCAAATTAAGTAGGAAGTGCGGCGTTAATTTTGCAGCATTTGCATAGCAGGAAATTATTACAACTGGAAATTGTTGAATATATTTAAAATGCTGTCGAAGGGATTGTTGGGTGAGTGTAAAAATATATATAAAATATGTGAAGAAAACAGAATTTATATTTTTAAAATATTTGTTATTAAAAAAAAAAAACATTTCAAATATCACATTTCTTTAAAATCTTTAAATCTATTTATATGCTCGCATATTTTTATGTGGGACAAATGTTTTTTTTTTTAAATATTATTTTAATTGGTTTATTTTTGGCTTTAAATTTTATTATATTTTTTTCTGACGTCAAAAAACGCTTATCAGCTCATAAATTCATGTTTCTTATCAATTAAATATTTTTTTTACATTTATGTTGATTAGTTTAATTATTATTGCTTTTATTTTCAAATATTTTAAACAAGAAATAAAATAAAATAAAATACTCTATTTATTTTTTGACTGGATTTTAGATTACTTATGCCAATGTTAAGTTGTTTATTTTATTTCTATATTTTCGAGTGCCTTTTTTTAGTTTATTAATTTTTTTATGTATAAATATTTAAAATTGTTTTTTTTTTTAAATTTGTATTTATTAGTTTTTTATTATTTTAAGATTTATATCTTCTTTCTATTTGTACTTCTTATTTATTTATTTATTTTTGTAGTCGTACAATAGTCGTAAATTTTTTTTTTTAATATTTCTTATATTATTTTTTATTTTTAATAATTTCTTTTTTTTCTGTTTATTTTGTTTCTATTATTTTTGCTGTTATTATTATTTTTATATGCCAAAATTTGTTATTTTTTTGACTTTATATATTATCTCACATTTTTCATAATTAATTTATTTGTTAGTTAATTTCAAACACCCTAACGCATACCCTTTAGCATTGCTTTCTGCTTTCCTTTGTTCAGTCTTTCATCCACATTTATTCAAATTTAAATTTAATAGAAATGTTTGTCGACCTTCTTGTGGCAATGGCAATGACCGCGCCATTGGGAACTGCGCATATAAGCACAAGTGCTGATATATGAGACTAGCCAAATACCCTGCAATCGCTGTGTCAACAAATACTTCAGTCCTAATCACGCCAGTTCGCGTGGACAGCGGCTGATAAGCGCCCTCTAAGCTGATAATTCGGCAGGTGTTTGTGTAGCGGGAGAGAAGCAGAGATAACTTTTAATGTTAGGTTCGCCTAGGTAGGGGGTCTAGCGCTTATCGCAGTGTACTTAATTATGATCAGGAATTGTTAAGTGAGGACGGAGCAGCGTGTTGCTGGGGTGCGGCTCCCCCCATATCGTGTGTTCTTTTATGGAACCATTGTAAATTGAGTGTAGTTAAATTGCATTGTTGATTAATATTTATTTTTATAATAATTAGTGATGTTTAATTCAAATTCATTTATAATTTTATATAATATTTATATATTTATATATTTTATATAAAAATATGTATATTATTATATTAATATATTTTAAAAAATCTAATATATTTTAAAATTATAAATAAATAAGAGAGTAATTTATTTGTGAATATTTTTATATTGTATATTTGTTTTAAAAATATATTATTAAGGGAATCCAATATTGGACTTTGCTTTCTTTTTTGATTTGCATTTTTAAAAGAATTTTTAGAGTTCTTATAAATATTTTAATATTCTTTTAAATGCATTTAAAAGTTGCCTATTAAAATTTTAGATTTTCTCTGGGACTTTTGATTTTTATGATATTTATTTTGAGAAGGGTATTCACTAGCTAGCTTTAGGCGCCGGCCAATTGACAGCAACAAAGTTAACGCTTTCTGTAGGCGCTTAAATTTAATTTAATTTAAAGTTTAAATTAAATACAATTGTTAAAGCAACTGAAATCTGAACTCAACAGCTATACATATATATAGAATATATATAGAGCTGTGCGCATTAATCAGGAATTAATTGTGTTCAATTACACGACAGTAATAAATAAATGTAACCAGTTATATTAGGATCAACCCACTCGATATGCATGAAACTGATCACATCTCAAAGATATTATATATAAATATACATATATAGTAGATATATATATATATATATATATATATATATATATTTATATATATATATATATATATATATATATATATATATATATATATATATATATATATATATATATATATATATATATATTTATATACCTATATCAGAAACTGCGCCTTACAAATGGTTTCGGTTGCACTGTCTCGATTTCAGTTTACTTTTTCCACTTGGCAATTTGCATTCTTGGACGTTTCATTCATTTACATAGACTATATAGTCTGTATAGTCTATATAGGCTATATTATACTGTCTGAGCTGCTATCAATTTAAGTTTAATCAAATGTCACGTGTCTTACAACATTAGCAATAATCTCACGCTTGACCTAGCTGAAACTATGACGAGAGATAAAAGAGATTGTTTTTTTTTTTTTGTGAGGTCTATTGTAAGTAGACAAATTGCATATGGTAACAGTTAGGGCAATGGGAACAGATGAATATTTAATTTATTATCTTAAGTATGGACAAATTATTCATTTAGAATAAAAATTAAAAATTGTAGAAAAATATTTAAATGGAAGTTTCATAAAAATACAGATTTTTCTATAAATAAATTTTAAATAGAATAAAAACAAACAATAAAAAATAAAATAAAAATAATAATAAAAATAAAATAAAAATAAATAATAAAAATTAAATAAAAAACAAGATTTAAAAATAGCCAAAATAAATAATAAAAAATTAAATTTAAAATAAAATTAATAAAAGTTTTAAATTAAAATAAATAAAAATAATATTTTAATTTAAATAAATAAAAATAAAAATTTTAAATTATTAACAAGAGAAATAAAATAAAAATAAAATTGAAATTTAAATATATACAAATTTCAATAATTTTAATAAAATAAAAAATAAATAAAATTCATAAAGAAATTATATTTTTAATAAGCCGAAATTTAAATACTCTATAAAATATATACCAATCGCATTTCTTAATTTATTAATTATTTTTATTATTATTAATATTAATATATATTTACTAACCTCACTCTCCCCCCCTCTTTTTGCAGCTCAGACAACATGCAGGCTGATCCGCTGCAGCTCGACGCTGCACTCGAAGGCAGCGCCCGCCGTCATGACGCAGCTGCAGAGCGAGATGCCCCAGTGTGAGCATCGTCCGGCGGCATACAATGGCCCGAGCTACGAGCGGATATTGGAGACACGCAAGAACCACCTGACGCCCAATCTGTTGGCGCACTTCAAGAAGCCGCTGGTCATTCACGCCGGCCACATGCAGTGGCTGTACGACCACGAGGGTCGCCGCTACCTGGACATGTTTGGCGGCATTGTGACCGTCTCCGTTGGTCACTGTCATCCGTAAGCGAAAGCTCTGCTCCACTTTGATTCCATATTGAATGCTTGATCCTTGCAGCAAAGTAAACCAGGCGCTCAGCGAGCAAGTGGCGAAGCTCTGGCACACGACCAACATCTACATGCATCCGAAGATCCATGAGTACGCGGAGCGACTGACGGCCAAGTTTCCGGGCAAGCTGAAGGCCGTGTGCTTCGTCAACTCCGGCTCGGAGGCGAACGACTTGGCCATGCTGATGGCGCGCCTGCACACGGGCAACCAGGACATCCTGACCTTCCGCAACGCCTACCACGGCATGTCGCCCTACACAATGGGCCTCACGGCGCACTCCACCTGGCGCTACCCGCTGCCCGGCGTCAACAATGGAATACTGCACGTGATGAACCCGGATCCCTACCAGGGCATCTGGGGCGGCTCTGCCTGTCGGGACTCACCCGTGCAGGCCCTACGCAGCTGCAGCTGCCCGCCCAACGAGTGCCAGGCAGGAGTGAACTACTACCATGAGCTGGAGCAGACCTTCAAGTACTCGTTGCCGCGCGGCAAGGTGGCTGCCATGTTCGCCGAGTCGATTCAGGGCGTCGGCGGCACCGTGCAGTTCCCCAAGGGCTACCTGAAGCGGGCGGCCGAGCTGGTGCGCGCCAACGGTGGCCTCTTCGTGGCGGACGAGGTGCAAACGGGCTTCGGGCGCACGGGCGATCACTTCTGGGGCTTCGAGTCGCACGACTACGTTCCGGACATTGTCACCATGGCCAAGGGCATTGGCAACGGCTTCCCTCTGGCCGCAGTGGTGACCACGCCCGAGATCGCCGCCTCCCTGGGCATGGCGCTGCACTTCAATACCTACGGCGGCAATCCCATGGCCAGCGCCGTGGGCATCTCCGTCCTGGACGTGATCGAGGAGGAGCAACTGCAGCGCAACTCCCTCGACGTAGGCACCTACTTCCTCAAGTCTCTCGAGGAGCTGCAGCAGCGCTACGAACTGATTGGCGATGTGCGCGGCAAGGGCCTGATGATCGGCGTGGAGCTTGTCAGCGACCGGGAGACGCGGGCGCCACTCGCAGCGCCGCATGTGCTGGACATCTGGGAGATGTGCAAGGATCTGGGCGTGCTCTTTGGCCGCGGTGGACTGCATGGCAATGTAAGTTGTGACAGTCTGGCAACGCCAAGAGTCTTATACGTGGCTGTTTGTGGTGTTTGTCTTATACTATATCATCTATCTTACGTCATCTGTCTTACGTAACGATACACATATGGCAATGGTAGCTCTGACACTCTGGCAATGCCAAAAGTCTTATATATTAGGTTGGGTGGGTCTGTGTGTTGTCTTATACTATCTCATTCTTTATACTAATTCTAGCATATACTAATATATATACTAATCAGTAGAGATGTGGTAACTTCTCTCAGTCTGGCAACGCTAGAACTCTTATATGTGCACCTGCTTGCATTGTATGTCTTATACTAGCTCATACTTATACTATCGATACCCATAGGCAACCCCAACTGCCTGCCCTGGTTGATCTTACACTACTTCATCGTTCACCTCTAGTTGTCTTAACTCTAGCATTATCTCCCGCATAGCTAATACGTATTATCTCTTTGTACCTTCTCCTGATCGCTGCTCCTCTCATGCATCATCCACGAAACTCTTTGCAGGTCCTGCGCATTAAGCCACCCATGTGCATCAATCGCGCCGATGTCAAGTTCGCTGTGGATGTCCTGGCTCAGGCCATAGCGGACTCGTTGACCCGACACAAATAATAGCAGAGAAGACTCCAACTAGCCCAGACTGCATTTATAGAATAGATTTTTTATACACAAATTCCTTTACGTAATAAAGCAAAAGTAATCTGAATAACTGATAAAACATTTTACACATCATACATATATGTATGTATTATATATATAGAGTCTAAGCACTATTATCAACTGTTCAAGCACTTTTTGGGTTTATCTTCTAACTCATGCTCATACGCAAGTTTCCTAACTGCAAGTATGTATTATCATATATATATTTATTACTCAAATTTCTTCCACTCCTATCATTTTTATTAAACTATTTCTCTCTTCCCACAGGTGCTCAGCTTCAGGCCGCCGCTGTGCCTCAGCCACGAGGACGTGGAGCTTACTTTGAGTATTTTGGAAACAGTTTTCGTCGAGCACATGAACAAAAGGCCACGCGGCTGGCGAACTATAACCAGTCAGAGCCGTGGCCTAAACTAAGATTCACATAAGAGATCCACATTAGTTTTTAATTCTATATATAATATTTATTCCTTAGAAAACTAGTTCAATATAATTGAGCATAATTTCTGTTTTTAGAGAGCACAAATCGAATTGAAAAGCAAACTGTGAACATTTCGCATTCCAATGTCTCTGAGCGAGGCTTCAATTTAGAATATGTAAATGTAAAATTTATACATATATCTATATATATTAACTGTAAATATTGTATATACACATTTATATGTATATGGATACTTTAGGCACAGCATTTGTCATTAGTTTAAGTTTTACTCTTATACACAATTTTATCTCTATATAGATATTTTGCGACTTTTCTTTTGGTATTTCTTTCATTTGTAACTTTTGATTCACTAAACTATATACTAAATAATTTAATTAGTCTTCTAAACGACGAACTACACGAAATCTATACATTAGTTAATTAACACAATTCCTATTCGCATCAGCAGACTCCATCCAACTGCTGTTGTTGTTGTGGTTGGGTCGTGCTATTCTCCTGCTGCTATACTTGTATATCAATGGGTTTGCCATCGTTTTCATAGTCTGAGTTGAGCAGCGTCTCGGCCAGCTCCTTGCGCGCCTTCTGCACCACCCAAAACATCAGAGCAAGGCCACAAATTACCTAAAAATTAATGACAAATTTTGTAAATTTATAAAATAATTATTTAAAATTTTTAAATTTCATTTAACTTGATTTTAAAGCCCTTAAAAATATAACAAACATCTTTGGCAATTGATTAATGCCCAGTATAAGACTTTAAGGGCCAGCAGTAAGTGCCACAGAAAACATTGCCTACTTTCAGGCTGCACATGAAATTCGTGGCAAAGAGAAATCACTGCCTCAAGCCTTATTTATAATGCAAAAGGCGTTATGCACTTTTGTGCAATCAGGTTCAAGTCAAGGCGAATTCTCAACTTAATTTAGCACGCAAGCCCATTTTTGTTGTTGCTGTTGTTATGCAAGCAAAATCAATAGGTCTTGTGTAAGTGAAAATACAAATATTTGCCACAAGGTAAACAATGTACAATGTATATATATATATATATATATATAGTATATAGAGCAGCTCACCTCGATCACAAAACTAATGTAGCCCGTCACTTTGGTATTGTGATCATTGAGCACCTCGTGCATCGAACGCAGCGTGGAGCCCAGATAAACATTTATCGTTTGGGCGGGCAGCAGACCCAGAAATGTGGCCAAATGATAGTCGCGCGCCTTGATGGAACTGATCTGTAAATAGAAATGTGTAAAAATGTATAAACATGCAATAACTAAACAAAACGAGATCTTAAGTTTTGCATATGTGTAATTTATATGATTTAATGCAAATGCCTTCATGCGTAGCAATAAAGAATATTTAAGGTTGGCATTTATATATGGTTTATATGTACATTTAAAAATGTTTGAATAAATATAATTAGTTACAAATACTGTTTAATTTTTAAATAAATAATAAGAAAAATGACCAAAAAATCTATAATATTGTTTAAGTTTGTGTTGTCAGTTTACAAATGCAAAAAGTATAAGACTAAGCGTACAAGAGAAAAAGTGTTGCCTACTTTTAGGCTGAGCTAAAAATTACACTAAATTGAAGGTAAAACTAAAAACAGATGAAAACTAAATAAATACAAAAAAGAAATCATAAAAAATATATTAAAATAAAATATTAAATTAAAAAAATAAAATGAATATGAATAATTTAAAAATATATAGTAACATTTACATAAATACAGCAAACAAATTACCAAGCTTAAGCAAGTTTCTAATCTTTGTCTTTCAATCTGTTGTGAATTTATTTCACTTGAAATTTAAGTAACTTATATATTAAATGATGCTTCGCATGGCGTATGCATATGACAAACAGAGCTAACAATTCATACAGCATTTTGGCAGCTGAATAAAACCCGTTTATACAATTTCAAGTTCAATTTCTCAATCAGCTTTCAGCTGTATTTACTTCGCATTTACTTTTATTTACTTTGCTTTATTTATTTTTATATTTTCGCTCTTTCCGCGCCTGAATGTGACTAATGAAGTGCCGACTGTGACGAATTCCATACAAAATATATATATTAAGTTCGTCACAGCTGCGAGGCGCTTTAATCGAATCGATAAATATATAAAGAAACTTTCCAAAAATTTACGTATTTTAAGCAGCCTTTTCTATCTCTCTTTCTCTCTCTCTCTCTCTCTCACTCTCTCTCTCTCTCTCTCTCTCTCTCTCTCTCTCTCTCTCTCTCTCTCTCTATGAAACTTCTACTCTCTGAGCGCATTTCGAGTGAGTAAACAGCGGAATTACTGAATAAACACACGGCTAAAGTCGCCCAGAAACAAAGAAGCTTCACTATGCCGACTGTGTATATATAATTGAGTTTCTATATATACATATGTGCGTATGTAGACAGCTGTTCGTCCCTGACTGATAGTCGCTGTATATGCATATGAGAAACATATGTTCAAGTACACAGGTCAAAGACAGAACTTTTCGATATCATTTCTCATCAGTTCACATATATCCTTAACTTTAAGTTGAACTTACTCCAAATATGACGTTCTGCAGTCCAAATGGTATGGGCGTCAGACGCGTAAAGAGCACCACTCGAAACGCTTTGGGTCCAGATATCACGCGCAGTATAGCTCGTCCAGTCTCATTTTTGATCAGTCTGAAAATAGCCACGAGCAAACAGATGAAGCAATTAAATTAACAGAATATAGATATGACGAAAATATATAGAGAGATATATATATGATAAATATGTATGTATGTAGAGTGGAAAGAAATTGATGCTTCAATGAAGCTTCATTGATTTAGGAATTTTATATTATATTGAATTACTAAAATATAAAAATATAAGTAACGAATATAAATATAATAATTATTCATAAATTACAATTTCCATAATTCTATGAACTTTTATTAAAGTCTTTAGCTTAGCCCGCCTGTTTAACTAGTTATGCTACACAAATCAAAGTCAAACTCAACTCAAACCAGTTCAAAGTCAATTTCACTTCACAGCAAACTCGATTTCCGTTATCATTGAAGTGAAATGCTTTCTGTCACCAGAACTTCCACTCCATGGAGTGAAACATGCCCACTCACAGGTAAACAGTGCTTATCGCATTAGCATTCAGGCATACAATTTGCTTTACGCTTGAATGGGTAAGCGAACTGCTACCTGTTTCGACACCTGTCAATTACACATGTCTCTCTCTCCCCCTCTCTCTCTCTCTCCCTCCCTCTCTCTGTCTGTGTTTATGGAGCTAATCAGAGTTCAATTTGAGTCCATCAACTGGTAGTCAGTTAACCAGTTTACCCAAAAACGCATTGCCCACATTTGGGCCATTTAGTGGTCTGGCCCAGACCGCTCTGGTTGGTAATTTACGATTGCTCAATTTATTGGCCATTTGTCTGATACGATCTGCTGTCAATGTGGGGCGTGCGCCATTAGCTATCGCCCATAGAATTATACCTTACGCATATATCAATAAACAGTATTTATAATTACAATAATGCGGCTCTAATCAGCAATTGCACGACTTCCACATACTCTGCAATTGCAAATCACTGGAGCCGTGTTGGCCTAAAATAATAGTCATGTTCTGCCATATCTAAAGAGGAAACGTTCCCATTTCTAGCGAAAGCTAAGTATTACTTTACTAATTAACAACTAAGAGTAGGCTGGTCGGGTGTGACTGACTAGGAGGTATCTTAATTATGATTGGAATTAATTTAATTACGAAAATAATTATTAAATATAATTATATATCTTAATCGTTTCTATATACATCAGTATCCTTGCCATTTCCATTATTGTTGGCATTATCCTTATCAATAATATTGAAATCTTCATAAATATATTTCATTTTTATATTAGAGTTTCCATTCCATATTATTTTTATTTAAATATATATATTATTGAATACAATTCTATATTCCCTTGCTCGCATTTACCCTCTGTCAGCAACTCCGACACTGCGCGGTATGCGTCAGTTACCTTAACAATTACTCAATTGACATATTGCAATTATTTCAATCAACTATGAAATGCAGCCAATAAAATCTGTACACATACAGTTATTTTTAAACGTTCACATATCAACTATTGTGAACTGATAAAGCCGCGAAGCCATGAAGCCAAAATTCAGTTAGTTACGGAAGCCAACGCATGCGAGCGTTAAATACATTTGAAAAGCTCCAAATTTGATAAGGCACCAAGACTAATGGTATATATGTAAAGAAATTTATATGTATATACTATCTATATATATACATGTGTGTTAAGAAACAGAACTTAGCAGCGACTTAGGCTGGGCTGCGCTGCTTTGGAGCGCACATGAAAATTAAATTAGCTAAATTAACACATTTATTCAATTATCAGCAAAGTTTTTTCCCCATTTTTTGAGTACTTTGTAAAGCTGATAATAATGGGAACTTAAAGGTAAAGAGCAGCTGATATATATAAGATATAGCTGTAAATAGATTATAGCTAATAAGGTTGGGCTGAGACTTGGCAGACCATTCCAAAGTCTAATATATATTCTGCAAATTCCTAATCCACTTTTCTGTGACATTAAGTTTTCTTAGCCATAGATATAGACCCTCAATTGGTTACTGATAACTCTATAGTTCTACTTAATCTTGCTTAACTCTATAATATAAATAATATATATAAATATCTTTGTCTTTATATCTATATATATAGATGTATCTTTCATATTTATCGTTTCAAGATTCTATTCGATTGTCTGCTTGGTATCTCTGATCTGTCAAAGCTACGATAATTTATTACACCTACGTTTACCTCTAAACTTGTTAAAGTCGTCTTAAATATACATTGAATTCTGTACATAACAGGCCAACACGGAATTTGGAAATGTTAATAACGGACGGAGGTTCGATCAGTTGGCCAGACACTTGAGGCGTTTGCTGCTGTCGCGCAGCTCCTCAATTTCGCGTGCATTGGACGGGCAGCCGGTGGAGAGCAGATCCAGATCGTGGTTGGCCTTGATGTGCACGCAATCGTTGAGGATGCAGACGAGTCCACGGAACTCCGGATAGGCCTCCAGACAGTCGCTGGGTATCACGACGGACAGCTGCAGCGAGACGACATTGCCGGGCTGCAGCTTGTAGTTGAGCAGCTGTTCGTTGATGTTCTCGCAGTCGAGGCCCACGTGCTTGATGAGCGTGGAGAAGCAGGTGAATCGCGTTACGGCCTTATAGCTGCCCGGCACACGCATCAGGTTGTCCGGCAGCACGCGCATCTTCTGCAGCTGCGCAGCCAGCAGGATGAGGAAGGTGGCATGCAGCTCTCGAGGCGTGCGCACGATGGAGCTCCTGTTGCACATGAGCAGGCAGAGCTTAGAGCGTATCTCGAACAGCATGTTGTAGAGCACCTTCTGCGGCGGCGAGAAGCGTCCGAGGACGGGCCAATACCTGGCCAGGCTGCCATGGTAGCCCGCATACTGGCAGGCGCCGTCCATGAGCCACACGTTGCCCAGTCCGGCCGTCACCTTCGGCTCGTAGGGCAGCTGCTGGTAGGCGTGGCGCTGGCGACACTTCTCATCGAACAGCAGCCCGATTTCGTGCTTGCCCTGGTGGCTCTCGTGCTCCATAATCACCTCCTGCATCGACTCGGCAGCTATCGAGTTGGCGCGCCGTATAGCCGCCAGTTCGCGCTTGGTCTTGATGCTGCGTACGCACTGCATCATGTGGCGGGGGCAATCGATCGGCAGCTTCAGGTCGTTGGCCAGCTCCTTGACGAGCTTAGTCAACGGACTTGCGTCCTTGGTGTACCACAATTTGGCGCTAATATTATGAAGCATGTGGTGCAGCGTGCCCTTCAGGGCCGACAGGGTCAGCACCTTGTCCACATTGAAGCGCTGGCAGGCGTAGTCTATCAGCGTGGGATCTATATACGGCTTGTCATCCGGCTGGAAGAGGATCGTGCGCAGCTCCATCAAGCGGTTACGCAGCAGCAAGATCACCATGTCGGGCAGCAGACAGTCGCAGAGGTACGCGAACTCTGCGTGCTGCCGCACCGGCTGACCAGCAATGGATCTGACGCCCGCCACGATAAGGGCATGGGTGTTGCCACGCCTGCGCTCCGAGTGACTCAGCCTGTCCATGACGGCCCAGCGATGCTGGGCCACCTCCCTGGGTATCATCACCTCTATGCGATTCGGATCGTCCTTCGTGTAGTCGCCAGTCCTCCACTTGATGGGCGGCTGCTGTTGCCGCAGCTCCGCCACCGTCAGCGGATTCATCATCTTGGCGAACTCTGAATTTGCCATGTGCGGCGGAACTGGCGCTGGATTTAGAATTGGTTTTGATACTGGTCCTGGTCCTAGGGCCTGAGCGGGGCCTGGCAGCAAAATTGCAGTCGAACTCGAAACGGGAGCTGATGTTGGTGACGGCGCCGTCGCCGTCGCCGGAGCCGGCGGAGGCGCTGACTGTATAAGCTCGCTAATTTTTTCATTGCAAATTTGACTTTGCGGCAGGAGAAAACTGACCCAGGGCCGGAAACCTTTAAATTTTGGCAATGCTCTGAACATGATTTATAAAAGTAAAAGGTCAATAAATAAGCTTGTGTTAAATGGCAACTGTAAAAAATTCTACTCTCTCTGAGAACTATTCAGACGGCAAATCGGTTTTGATCCATTTGCTACAATTTTCGACTGTCAACAAGCAGGCTTTGAGGGAGTATGCTCGACTAGGCAGATACCCAGGCATGAAACAGGCTGAGCCCATGAGCTGATACCCAAATATGATCAGACTTAGCCAATAGGCTGGTTCGACTATCCACATACTCATTCTTCTAACTAACAAAGAAAGGCCTAGCAGATACCCAAACATAAGCAGACTCAGTCTATATATAACTAATCTAAAGAAACCCGTTTCGTTCTACTCACTTGTGCACTGCGATGCGGTGCCGGCAGCTTCTTATGGTCAGATGAGCTATGGCTATGCCCACATTGGCACCAAGCAGCACCGTTAGCCAGCCGCGCCACCAGCCGAAGAGGTAGCCCGCGGTTATCAGCAGCACCAGGTAGCCCACGACGACGGGAAAGCTGACGAGCGTGAACAGCGCCATGAAGATGATGAAGATGATCCAGTGGTTCTGCGTTTCGATCCAGAAGAGCAGCTCCTTGGCGTAGTTGCGCGACAAATAGGCCACCATGAATATGAGGCCCAGCAGAGCGATGGGCACCAGATAGCTGAGGTACCAGTTGCGCATGATGAAGGCGTGCGTGCGCAGCCAGCAGGAGTTGCGCCGCAAATAGGACGCGCAGGAGGAGGAGCAGGAGGAGGAGGAGCCGGAGCGAGTGTGATTGCGTCGATTGTTGGCACTGCTGCCTATTCCAGCGCCGGGATTCACAATGAGAAACGCATCACACTCGCTGCTCTCCTCGAGCGTGTGCTCCGCACAGCTGTTGCTATCCGCTGGGTCTATGGGGATCCCCAGCTCACAGCTGCTGCTGACGTTGGCGTCCAGTGGAAAGCGTGTGCTTGTGCCGTTGTAGCTGTTGCTCTTGGTTAGCTGCGGGGAGTTCTTGCCGGAGCTCGCCACTGAGCCGATTCCGTGCACCAAGGAATCATCCATAGTTGGTTTCTTGTATTTGTGCATGTTGTTGGCATATCTGAAGGTGTTTTTGTTATTTATATTACTGTTATTATTATTGTTGTTGTTGTTGTTGTTGCTGCTGCAGTTCTGTTCCAGTGTTGCGGAAGAGGCGTTCATTTTTAGGGGCTCGCAATGCGATATATTTACAGTTATTGTTTGCATATGCCCTCTCCCTTTCCCCCTTTCGCATGGCTTATTGGCACTTCATTTTCTCTTTCACTTCGCATTGTTTTGCTGCTGTCATTCGAAGAAATTTCACTTTTACATGCGTGCGCCTGTGTGTGTATGTGTGTGAATATGTTATAAATAAATAGATAAATACACAATGCGCAAATATAGGCCGTCAGCGAACCAAGCTGATGCCCTTTTTCACTCATACACAGCGCTCAGACATTCGCTTAATTTACTTCAATAACACATTTAGCGTTTTGTTGCTTTAATTGAATTAAATAAAAAAAAATCACTTTTAAATTAGTCACTGATGTTGACATTATGTTGTAAAGTTCGTAAAAACTTTTTCAATTTTTTAAACAAATAATTTAAAATGCATTCACAATGTTTTTTAAATCCACGATGTTTTTGTTGAACTTATGCGCCAACACATCCTACCACGCCGAAACGAAATAACAAACTAAAAGCTGCAGTGTGACCGCAACCCGCAAGTGCAAAAACCTCAAAAAAATACATAATAAATAAGAAAGCATAAATGCATGAGGCGAAGTTTGCATACTCTTCAAAGAAATATAGAAAAACCAATTTAAATAACATTATTTAATTTTTAAGTTTTAGAAACACATTTTTAACAAACATATATATTAGATATTATTATAAGTATTAAGATCACTCCAATTCCTGTTCGCTTGGCAACTTCTTGGAGCTGCGTGATACACTTGCTATGCTCGCTTGATCTTGCAGGAGAACCAGGCGCAGAAAGGCCAAGTTTAATAGGAAAGCCTGCCCAAGCAGTTCCCGTTGATGTCGCTCAATCCTGGAGTACATTGTGCGCAATTCCGTAGGAAACTGCACTTGATTCTGCAAATTAGGCTGCTCGTCCTGATCTCCATATTCCTCCATATTATAGTACGTTCGCATCATGCCAAGAATCGTTTCCTCCGAGGAGACGCGTTCAGTGCCAACCAGATGGTTGAAGAGACGAGCCGTGAGAAAACGACGAAGGTAAAAGACATTGGATTTGCTCTGGTCGGGGCTACTGCGCGCCATCAAGGCGTAGCTAAGCATCGAGGTGATTTGCGCCTTCTGGATGTTCACATTTTGCTGATCGATGCTGCCCGGATTGCTGCTGGCTTGCGCCATTTGCGGATTCTCTAGGACATAGCAATCGGCTTCGGGCATTTGATGCGCCACATAGAGGCAACGCCGCACGAGCTCGGACAGATGCAATTTCTTGTCGTTTATTTCGTGGTGCTGCCAGTGACTCAGCAAACAAGGTGAATATTTAGTCTGGGGCAGCTCCAGCCGTGCCCAACTGACACTCGTAACTCCGATCCGCACTCCAACAGTGGATGAAATGCGCAACCTTTGCTGCTCGTCCAAAGTGGGAGTGATAAACGGCGCTGGGCGGGAAGGCTTTGCGGTTTTGGCACCACTCGAAGCACTGGGCACCGGTTCCAGCAAACTCTTGTAGAACTTGGTAACCACTTTCAAGCCAAAGCCCTCAACGTAGAGGATATCACTCAGATCTCGCAGAGGACCATTGCGCGCCTTCCAGTTGTGCAGTTTGGTAACACGTGCCTTTGTTATATCATACCTACAAAGAAGGATAGAGTCACTAAAATATAGTTTTATTTACTAAATACAAACCTTAGTAACTGCTCGGCGCCTTTTTCGTTTATTGCATTTAGAATAAGTTTACGCTGTTCCTCTGTATAAAATGGCAACTGCACTGACTGCTCTGAATGCTCAGCAATAGGCTCTGCAGGTATCTGATTTGCCAACTGCCTTGCGAAATGAGTACTTAAAGCACACAGTCTTTGTCTTATGTTTGAAGCAAGCATTATTTAATTCAACAGTATATCAAAAAACTTAATTTAAAAATTAAATTACGCAAAGCTAACAGGTTGATTGTTATAAATGCTAACAGTGTGACCAGCGGAACGAAATTGACGAAAACAGCTGTTCACAGCTGTTGCAGCCAACGCAGCTGTTGGCAGCATCCGAATTTTCGGAATCTGAAATAAATAGTTAGTAAACACGCAGTACGGGCTAGGTGTGTTACATACATTGACAGTCGGCGCTTATACATATTAAAAAATAATGCAGTTCTCCTGGATGAAGCTTGCCATTTATTTGCTAACATTTTTAACATACGCATACTCTGGTTATGGATCTAGTACAATTGTGCATCTAAGAGATGCAATTATAGCGGCTGAGGCAATTTTCGGTGACGTCTTTAAGAATTTCATCACCATAGTGCGTAAATTTCGGACCGTTCATGAGGTATTCGATGCAGCCGTCGAGGAAAACTGTGTATTTCAGTGCCCGGTGCCCGATGGCGGCGGAACTGGTAAGCATTTGACGCACACAGAGATATTATTATGTAAATGAGATTGCCCTATACTGACGTGTTGTTTGTCTTTCAGCTCCGCGCGCCGTGCAAAATAAATTCTATGTGCCCACTGCGGATGGCTGCGGTTCTTTGGGCCTGAGAATCAGCACAGAATACCTGCCCGCCGCCGAAATGGAAACATGCTGCAACACACACGATATTTGCTATGATACCTGTAATAGCGATAAGGAGCTATGCGATTTGGATTTCAAGCGCTGCTTGTATAAATACTGCGATAGCTATGAGAAGTCTATAGCCAGCGATCTGATGACCAAAGGCTGTAAAGCAGCAGCCAAGATGCTGTTCACAGGCACCTTGACACTAGGCTGTAAATCGTATCTGGATTCGCAGCAGCGCTCATGCTATTGTGCTCCCAGCAAGCCGACTAACTTTAACGGCAACAAGTACGCGAATAGCAAGGAGAAACAGCAGAGGCAGAAGTACGGGTGGAAGGATCGTAATGAAATATAGCACGGATTGGTTAATTATGTTATTTGTTGTAGTTAAGTTCATGTTAGTTTTTAGTTATGGTTGTACTGTTCTACCATTTTGACGAATTTTTTCTAGCTTGATGCCAAAGCTAGCAAAGTCTCAGTATTTGTTTACCGTGCAGATATCATATATAAATGCTTAAATTTTATAATTTAAGCAAAATTTACAAGTTGGCTGAGCGTTACATTAAAAAAAAAATAAAGAAGTTTAAGTTTTTGAATTTTGCTCGGTATTTCGGTATCTTATTCAATTATCGATATTTGTTGAGCTCAATATAAATGTATGTTCGTTATCGATTAACTGGTACACACTTTAGAGCTTGCAACACTACATATCAACCTTCATTGCATTAACCAACACTAAAACAACACAAGCGCAGCAAAAAAAGATTTTGCAACAAACTGAACAAAATTTTAATGTAGGTTGCCATTTGAATAAGTCTTGCAATGGGCTACGATGTCAATCGCTTTCAAGGCGAAGTAGACGAAGAGCTAACATGCCCCATATGCTCCGGTGTTCTGGAAGATCCACTTCAGGTTTGACAATAACAACAACTACAACTGAAAAACTTTTTTTATTTCGAGTCTCAATTATTCCACAGGCGGTCATGTGCGAACACGCCTTCTGCCGTGGCTGCATAAATGAATGGCTAACACGCCAGCCCACATGCCCGGTTGACCGCAATGCCCTAACTACTGCTAATCTGCGAGCTGTGCCGCGCATATTGCGCAACTTGTTGTCCAGGTAACTCTTTCGCACGACTTCAGTTTTTGTATGCCCGAGCTAATGAGCGTTTTTATAGGCTTTCGATTACCTGCGACAATGCGCCTTATGGCTGCACAGCAGTGTTGAAATTGGATGCATACAACTCGCATTTGGAGGACTGTGTGCACAATCCAAAGCGTCCGTTTCCCTGTGAAAAGGGCTGTGGCTTCGACATACCCAAGGACGAGCTCAAGGATCATAACTGTGTGCGTGAGCTGCGAGCGCTGATCGGCAAGCAAACCGAGCAAATTGGCCAACTCAAATCAGAGATCACCGATCAGCAGCTAACTATCAATGAGCTGAAGCGAGAACTGCAGCTATTTAAAGATTTTATGCGTGCCATGCGCGTCTCGAATCCGGCGATGCGAGCGATTGCTGATCAAATGGAACGCGATGAGGTGATACGATGGAGCAGCGCTTTGGCCAGAGCGCGTGTTACTCGCTGGGGCGGCATGATCTCCACGCCCGACGACGCACTCCAGGTGAGAGCAAAGGCAACAACAGCAGTTTAAATATATATATATATATAACTGTTAATATATTGCAGCTGATGATCAAGCGCGCTTTGTCGGAGTCTGGCTGCCCGCCCCACATACTGGATAGCTTGATGGAGAACTGTCACGAGCGACGCTGGCCCCGCGGCCTAAGCTCTCTAGAGACGCGTCAAAACAATCGACGCATCTACGACAACTACGTATGCCGACGCATACCAGGTGAGTTTGAGTTTAATAAGTGAAACAGTGAGTCTGACTAAGCAAAGGTTTTGTGATCGCAGGCAAACAGGCGGTGCTCGTGCTGAGCTGCGACAACGTGCACATGACTGAGGATGTGATGGTCGAGCCGGGGCTGGTTATGATCTTTGCGCATGGCATCGAGTAGAGTCATGTCACACTCGAGCGGCAGCTACATTCAACTAATTAGTAACTAAATACTTAATTGTATGTCAAACAGTGCTCAGTTTTGTTGTTTCCTCGAATTAATGCGTAAGCCTAAGCATAAACTTACACACACATATACTCACACACACACACACACACATTTATGTCATTAATCATTTATAGCATTAAGATTAACTCGAATGCACTTTCCGAACTAAAAAGCAGACAAAAAACAAACCATTCAAGCGCCTCATGACGACTTTCAAGTTGTAGTAAAGAAATTTATAGAAAACTTTGTTCCCTCACATAAACACACATGTTGTTTATGCTGTATGTGTGTGCGTATTCCATTTGCACACACATACACGCACACACACACACATCGCACATAGCTGTGTGTGTTGTGTGTGTGGCTAATCATATTTTTGTAATTAAGCGATCTCAGCAAACAAACTTTTTGTTATTGTTCACTTAAAATTCGCTGGATGCATTCAATTTGTGTATCTTATATAATTGTGGCTTTTATTTAAGAAACTTAAATAATTTACTTAATGTGTAATTAAATTAAAAGAAATTTTAAGCTAAAGTATTCCATATTTTATTAAATAAAACTGAATCTCAAGTGTAAAAATTAGCCTAATCTGATTTTACTTTACATTTTATTTTATTTAGTTCAGTTGCAAAAGTTCACTGGGTTGCCCTCATCCCACGCACACACAGGCACAACGCTCACACACACAAACGCTTTAGTTCTGGGCATCATCTGTTCCCCAAAAAGGAAATCCAATAAGTCGCCTAACCATAAGCAACAGTAACAACGATATCAAACTGGTTCCTGTCTGAGCTTTAAGCAGAAAAAAAGAGATCTCAAACCGGTTACGGCTTTCGTAGACATGTTTTTTTTTTTATTGTCTTCTTTCGATTCATTATACAAACAATTGTTTAAATGTTTTCGTTTTTTTTTTGCGTGTTGAGTCTCTTTGGCTTTGTTACATGTGCCAAAAATCGATTAACGAAGCAATTAATTCGAGACAATTTGAATATCAATGAGCCGTTGTGGTCAGGGGGCGCCCCCTGGCGTTTGAAAAGTGAGAGTTTCAGTGGAATAAACCGCAAGCAGCGTGCGCAGCTTCCGACAGTCGTCTACGCAGCGCCGCAGCGGTCGGACGTGCCTTTGTAATATATATTCGAAAAGTTTTCCATCCGAAAATGAACTTGTCAATTTGTATGCTAATCTTTGGAGCCGTTTGCCTAGCGGCGACGTCAGCGGCGCCCCAGCTGCGGCAGCGCAACGAGAAGCAGGTTCTGGAGGAGTTGCGTAAGTATCGATAGCTCATCGATTCCTATTGAGTAACAATGCTAATTGAGATGATCAACGATTAGCTCAGAAGGGCGCCACCATTGAGGAGGTTGTGCTCGAGTCTAATCTGCACATCAGGCCCAAGGCGCGACAGAACGTGCGACGCGTTCGATCCCTGCTGGACGAGACACTGAACGAAATCTATGCGGCGCACAAGCGCGTGAAGCGTCAAAGACGCGGAGGATTTGGCAGCAACTCGCAAGTGGGCGCCAATGCGGGCGGAGCTCAGAGCGGCGTTAACGTGGGCGCCGATCGCAATGGAGGCACTGCCGATGCCAATGTGAACTTGGGCCCACTGGGTCCCCTGGGCCCCAATGGCTACAACCAGGAGCAGACGGCCTCGAATGGCGCAGCAAACAGCAACTTCAACAATGGCTTCAATTCCGGCTCATCGGCGGCCAATGCCCAGGCACAGGGCTTCCAGTCTCAAAGCAATCTGGGCTCTTTCGGCGCCTCCTCCACCAGCACGGCTACCCAGTCGCAGAACTGGAATCCCTTCGGCAACAGCAACGCTGCCGGCGCCTCCCTCAGCCAGGTCTACAAGCTGCCCGACGGCCAGACCATCAACTTCTCCTCCACCAACAACTTTGCGAACAGCGGATTCGGCAACACGGCCGGCAGCCGTGGCAGCGCCGTCTCCGTGACGGGCTAATGAAATTACCTAGACTCGATCGATGTGTAATAAAAAACAAATAATAATTTCTACTCTTCTAACACCTGGGGCACCTTTCGAATTTCTTGCAAAATGGCGAACAAAAGAAAACTGGAATTGCCCACGCATAGATATAAAACTTATTTGCTTACCATTTAGTGGTCATTAACCAGAGTCTGCCAACTCCGAAATATAAATATCGCTTGGTCATTTTGATTAAATTTGTATATGTGTTTTCGCTTTATTGATTTGTTGTTGTTATCGGCTCTGAGCTTAGTCGGATTCGCTTTCGCTCTCCGACTGGAAGTCGCCCACTTCAATGGAGAAGGTGTATTCCTGGTCGCATCCCAAGTACGAATCGCTCATATAGTACAGTGTGTAGTCGTGCTTGCCCGGACTGGGCGCCACAAAGTCCAGCTTGACTTTGGCCTTCTGCTGCAGCGTCAGACGCTTGATGGATAGCAGTGAGTTGGTCTTTGGATCCCCAATGACTACCCACCAGCCTTCCTCGCGTTTCTGTGGGAAGAAGGGCGCTATGACCGGACCGGTCACCTCATCCTCGCGCTCCAGCTGCACCACCACATTCACTGTGGAACCAGAATTGATGCGATCCTTGTCAACCACTTCGTAGTTGAGCTCAATGTTGGGATAACGATTACAGAAACGCGCCACGTCGGCCATTTGGACATCGGACAGCTGCAGCAGGCGTGTACGATCCTCATCCTCCAGCTCCATGATATCGAAAACAGTTTCAATTTTCTGCAAAGTTTAAAAAGTTTAAGAGAGAATAAGAATAATAATATCGAACAATGTTACCTTCTCTGTGCAGCGTTTGATGATATCAGCATTAAAGTGTGGCAGCTGCCGCAAATACGAGTCCTTGGTCCACATTGCCTGCGTGACCATTTGTGCCAGTTCCATGGCAGCCACAGCTGGCGACAGCCAGCCATTCGAGCTCAGCACATCCACGCAGGCCTGTATCAAGCGTATTGCCTTGCTGAGTATCTGCTCCGTGTCGCCCTGAAGTTCTGGGCCCAGCTGCAGACGCGAGAGATGGGCTTGGAGCAACAAATTGGTCTTGATGTGAGGATCATTGAATCTGCAAGGAAAGTTAAAAATATATATATAATAAAACTTATAAGAAAATACTAATATATTCCAATATTTACTTAGGTGCCGTTTCGTTGGGTCCCGTCAGCTTGTTTGGCAGGCGCTGGGAGAGCGTGCGCAGCACCTGCTCTTCGTGATGCCTCACTACTACATCCTCATACTCGGCTGCCGATGAAATAATCTCCAGCAGGCCGCGCACTTTGGTTTTGCTGTTCAGCGACAAACTGAAGAGCTCTGCAAGAAATTAGTTTGGGATTAGTCAAGAATATCAGTGGGAAAACTATTCTTAGTCTTACCAATTGTCGTGTAGTTAATATAATAGTAGGCGGCAATCATGCCCAGATTCAGAGGCAACGTATCCATGTCGTCTTCCACGCTGATGCACTTGGACTGCTCCAGATCGCTGAGCGTATTCTCCACAAGCTCCGACAGATGATCGGACAAGTGGCGATGCGTGACGCCCTGCAGATTGTAGTAATTGGGATTCTGGGTTAATCTTCGATAGAGGAATGTCCATGTTAGATAATCGACGGCATCCTGTTTGTTCTCAATGGTCTTGGTCACCACCTCGGCATTGAAATGATCGTGCATGCGATGATCCAAATGGCTTTCGATCGGCAGCGGCTCGTTGATGAACTTCTTAAAGAAATCCTTCTTCGAGCTCTGGCACATCAGCACACACTTGGCATCCGCATCCTCGTTGGGTCTGTTGGCGCGTCCGATCATCTGCAGCACATCCGTAATGGGATAATCCTCGTACGAATGATTTTTGCCATTGTAAAATTGCGTGTCCATGACGATAACCAGATGCGCTGAGATGCTCATGCCCCAGCACAGATCCCGGGAGACAACAGCCAGCTGCACAGCGCCCGAATCGAAGAGCTGCTCGACCAGACGATGATCCGAGGAAGACAAGCCCTCGTGCAGATAAGCCACGCCCTGGGCGAGTGTCTCCTTAAGCGTTTTGTCCGTCATGCGCTCGAGGAAGGGCTTGATGTCATCCTCTTCGGCATGGAAGAAACGATTCGGCTGCAGATCCGAGGCGGCGTACGTCAATATATCGATGGCCGTGAGTCGCGCCTGTTTGCGCGACGAGACAAATACAATTACGGGCTTATGCGGACTGTACTTCAGTATGGCATTGTAGACGGGCTTGGACATGGTGGCAATGCGTGTGGCATTGTGGGTGACATTGAAGCCCTGGATGTGCAGCTCGAGTGGAATAGGGCGCACGCTTGGATGGAAGTTGAATGTGGCATTCGGATTGCAGCCGAGCCACTGGGCCACATCACGAGCATCTGTCAGCGAGGCGGACAGAGCAACGATGCGAATCTGTTTTTCAATTTGCGAGCTGATGTAGCGCATGCGGGAGCAGACAATTTCCATGACGGGACCCTCCTCGCCGCCCACCAGTTGCAGTTCGTCGACGATGAACAGATTGATCTGCTGGACATTCTTGCGCTGCTTCCAGCGACGCGAGAGCACATCCCACTTATCCGCCGTGGTTATCACTAGTTGTCCCTTAGCAATCAGCTTCAGATCCGTGCCGGTTTCACCTGTCAGTTTGACCACCTTAATATCCAGACTGCCAAACTTGGCATGCCAGTCGGTGAAGACCAGATCGGCGAGCGCCTCTTGGGACACCAGGTAGACGCAGCGTCCGTCGCTGCTCTGGCTGAACAAACGCATGATGGCAAACTCGGCAATAGTCATTTTGCCAGATCCCGTCGGAGCACCCACAAAGACGTTCTCGTCGCTGTTGTAAACCGCGTTGAAGACTTGCGTCTGGATGGGATTGAATTGCGGGAAACGATGCGAATAGAATGCCTCGAATTTGGGCTGGCGCAAGGCACTGATGGGCAGCGGTTGCAAGTCCAGCAGTTCCGTTGGCGGCATATTCTTCTCGGGCAATATGAGATGCCTGAAGGACACCGGCAGCTGTGTTTCGGCGCCTATCCAACGATCGGAGACAATGCGTAGGAAATATTGCGGTGGCAATGGCTCGAAGACGGGCACAAAGAACTTCAGTTGATGCTCATCCTGGGCATACTTCTGCTTCAGCAGGAAGAATTCATGATGCAATATCAGCTCCGAGTCCACATCCTCAATCAGTACCCAGAATCCTTCCGATTGCCCATGCACCTTTTCATCCCACTGGAAATCGGGCGTAATTGTCAACTCCACGCGGAGAGTGGCTCGCGTTATGGGCTGAATGTGCGTCGATAGCTCCAATTTGGGGAACTGATGCACGAATTTGTGTATGGTCTTGCCCAGCTTAGGCACACGTATCAGCTCGCCCAGCTCGTGCGGCTCTAGATCGTACAGACGTGACCAGGGAAAGTGTTTCTTCTCCAGCTTCTTGGCGATTTCATCGGGCATCTTTTTGAATTGACGCAGCGGCGTCATCGATTGCCACATGCGACGATCGATCATTTTGCAAAGCGTCAGCGTTTTATCCGCCAACTGGGCCCAGCCACGGGTCAGCACAATCTCGAAGATGGCACGCATTAGACGCGCAGCGGACTGCGTGATGAACACCATGTCGGACATCAGAGCGAAGCCCTCCAGCTTCAGCTGAGAGATGTAGGCTTGCAGCAGCACATTCACCTTGGCGCTATGCTCCTCAATGGACTCTTTGATGGGTATCGGCACGCGTTCCATAAGCTTCTGCAGCTCCAGTTTCTCCTCCTCACGCACAGAGATGTGACGGAACTCCGAAGACAGAGAAAACACACGAAATAGCTCAATTTCGCTGAGAGTTTGCTTCAGCAGCTGGTTGTAGGTCAACATCGTCTCATGGGTCAGATAATAATGGGATGCAATGCGTCCCAGATCCGTCACCTGAAAGTGTCCCGTCTTCCGCTCGTACTTAATTAAACCACTTCGCTCTAGGCAACAGGCAGCTGTATGCAGCAGATCTGCGCGATGCTGCTCCAGCAGCGGATCTGCTTTAATCGCATCATGCGAAACTCCATACAACGTGGGATTGCGAAGCATGCGTATGTAGAGGTAAGTATAGCCGAGCCAATTGACTGCGTCCTGCAGATGTTGCACGGTGCCGAGCACAATCTCAGCATTCAGCATGTCCGGCAGCTTGGAAACGAACTGCGATTCGATGGGCAGCTGCTGATTGAGCAGGGATAGATAAAACTGCAGCTCGCTGTGATTCGTGATGAGTATGCCCTCGCCCTTGGTATCGTATTGTGGACGACCTGCACGTCCCAGCATCTGCAGCACATCCAAGGCGCTCAGCTCGACCCAACGGCCCTTCTCCGGATTATAGACTTGTGTGCCCTTGATGATAACCGTATGGGCGGGCAAGTTAACACCCCAGGCCAAAGTAGCTGTCGACACCAGAACCTGAATATGCCGATCAGCAAAGAGATCTTCAACTAGCGTACGATCCACGCGCGTCATGCCAGCATGATGGATCGCAAAGCCATAGGGCAGCAATTCCTTCAGCTCCGTATTCTTCACCTGCTCCGCCTCGGTACGCAACACTTCCATGCTGGCCGAGCCCTCCCTCAAAAAGCTGCCCAACGTATCCTGCTCGAGGCACATGTCTCGCACTGCACGCGCCGTTTTGCCAGTCTCTTTGCGTGAGTGCACAAAGACCAGCACTTGATTGCGGCCAGCATGCTCCATGGTCTTTTCATACACAATTTCGTTCATGACCTGTGGGGGAATTGGGATTAATTAAATTAACTAAAAGTATTCTTCTATAACAGATCAAGACTTACCTGGAATCGCTTCAAGGCCTTCTTCTCAGTCACACCAATATACTGCTGTTCGAGTGCTACAGGTCGATAGCTGTTGTCAAAGTAGAACAGACCCTTATCGGGCTTCACGCGCAAAAATGTAGCCACATCCTGATAGTTAGGCAGCGTGGCAGACAGGCCAACCAAGCGCACATCCTCCTGTGTGGTCTCAATATTGCGTATGGTACGCGCCACCAGTGCCTCCAGCACCGGTCCACGCTCGTCGTGCAGTAAATGGATCTCGTCAATGATGACCAAGCGTACCAGACTCACGAATGTCCGTTCACCACCTTTGCGCGTGATAATATCCCACTTCTCTGGCGTGCAGACAATCACCTGAGTTGCAGCAATTTGCTCACGCGTCAGCTGGTGATCGCCCGTCAGCTCGGACACGGTTAGATTGTAGCAGGCCAGGCGACGTCCGAAGTTGCCCACCATTTCCTGTACCAGTGATTTCATGGGTGCCACATAGATGATCTTGAAATCCTGTGCATTGATGGTGCCATCCTCGTTTATGTGCTTGCCAATCTCCCGCATCATCGTGAGCAGGGCAACGTTCGTTTTACCCGCACCAGTTGGAGCACAAAGCAGCATGTTCTCATCGCTATCTAAGGCGGCTTTGTAGAGTCGACTCTGGATGCGATTCAAGGTCTTGAAGCCGTCAAACACTGGCTGCACATACTTGGGCAGCTTGTCAATCGGCTGCAGTTCCTCGTCCGTCTCGAAGGCCACTTGCTTTAGAGCAGGCACATGCACCTCCTCGTATCCCTTACGCTGTTTGCGGTAGCTACCATCGGGCAGCTGGCAACGCTTGTTGGCCATGAAATGCGAGCCCTGGGTAAAGGCTAGCTCATCCAGTTCCAGCAGCTGACGCACACCAGCAACTTGACCAGCAGCCGCAGCACCACCATCGTCGGCATCGCCCTTGCCACGCTTGTTCGCTCGCGCATCAGCTTCCTCCTGCTCATCGGCCTTGCCAGTGTCCAGCTGACGCAGTATTTTCGCTAGCGCCGTATTGCCACGCATCTTTTCACGTATACGCTGCCTCTCGCTATCCGTTTGTGCGGACGCCAGCATGGTGCAATAAAGTATCATTTGACGATTTAGTTTCAGCTGCTTGATGAAATCAAAGCAATCGTAGCCCAGCAGCAGCACCAACTGATTCTCACAGTCGCGCTCATCGGCGGCATCTTTTAGTATCTTGAGAACATCTGCAGCTTTGCTCTGGGACACCATCGCATCCTTGTAGAACTTGCTGAGGCAGCGCTGCAGCCAGTAGGCATCAATGTCCAGAGGATGCAGCGAGCGATCCTTTTTGACGTTACTAGCAGCCTCCTCATTAGCTAGCTGTGAATTAAGATAATAAATGTATGTTTTTATAGAAGCAGAATTCATGGAGCTTACATTTTCGGCATGCAGTGTGTGATCAATGCGCGCTTCTTCGCCCTCATCCTGTGCGTCGTCGTCACGTATCTCGCCGTACATGTCATTGTCACTCTCCTCTTCGGACTCCTCGAATTGCACATTGATGCCGTAAGTGTCATCAATTTGCTCATCATTGTTGGTGGCTGCTGTCAGTGCATTGACTGCATCACTGCCGAAATCGGTGATTTTCTTACCAAGATTCACGAGCAGCGCAAATCGTTCATCTGTCACTTCACCTAGCAAACTGTCCACGTCTCGTTTACGTTCGCGATCTTTCAGTCGTTCATTCTTCAGCACAGCCAAAATTTCATCTGCAGCGCCGCACAAAATGTCGCGTGGCTGATCGCCCAGTGCCTCCTGGATGAAACTCAGCAACACTTCGTAGGTCTGGCGCGTCTCCTGAGTCTTGGGGCGATAGACAATGCCTACCATCTCATCAATACCCTCCGATAGCAATGTGGCGCCCTTCATGCGCTCAAAATCGTACTGGGCCTCGTCACGTTTCTGACGCTTCACTTTTCGCTCCTCCGTTTTTTCCGGCTTTGTACGTTGATAGCGATCGCCCATGCGTGTGCCATCTAATTTTCCAACCAAAGAGCACACCTCGCCGGTGGCTTCATCGCGACGCGGACGCTCGATGAGACGTACATCAGCTTGCAGCACAAGATTAGAGTTCTATAAGAGAGAAATTAAAAATCAACAAACATTTTTCGGCAAACGTTTACCGCATGTGGCGGCACTTTTTTTCTTAACTATTTTAAAATACTTACCGCTTTGTACTCGTACTGCAGTTGACGTGCTGCGGCATCCGCCATATTTGTTTAGCTATTTGTTAACGTTTTAGGGACTTAATTAACTTATTTTGGCAATTTTAAAGCGGTAAAAATATTCTCCTTTTCGCTGTTTATTGGCTGGCTAAGAAATAGAGCTGCATTCGATTCGATATAAAATGCAGCTTTTAGTATATATATTCGATAAGCATCGATAGCTGTGTTCATTTTTCCAACACTAGTTTTCTTTTTGCTCCGGTCACACTGTGCCTATTAAAATGCAGAAGTAAACAAAACAAACGACGCTCGCTCTCTTTAGTTTGAAATTTATTGAGCTGCAAATCGATAAGCGAATCAGTTGCATTGCGACCTCGTTAGTGAGTAGATTGTAGGCAGGGGCTAAGAGATTTGAATACGAAATACACATATCAAAATGCTGCCGCTGCCGAGCACAGATCAGGATCTACGCTGTCCCAGTTACTGCGATTGTCGTTTCCCCTGCTGCATCGATGTGGCCAACCACAAAGCCAACATTCCCGATCTGGTCAAGTGTCGCTGTGGCGAGGACAGTGGCAATGGCCTGGCGTGGCAATGGCATCACACAGAAGATTCCGATGCCCAAGTCTTAGACAGAGATATCATCTTCCATCCCACGTACAGTCAGGGCACGGCCATTGTGCGTGGCGAGCAGCCGCTGCAGCAGGACAAAGTTCACTTCTGGGAGATGCGAGTCATTACGGTGCTGGCCGGTACAGACGTGGTAAGTTCTAGTGCATGGGCAACTGCATCATAAGGGCTTAAAATAGCTAGCGAGATAAGCGCCAATTCCAAAGATAAGACAGCTAAAACGCACTTGACACAGCCTGTCTCTCGGCATGAGGAAATCTGTGTGGTGCATAGCTAGTGACAGACCGACTGAGAGCTGATAAGCTACTCATATTCCTACTTTAACTCGACCGCCCGCTTACGGAAAGGTCAATGCAAGCGTAATTATTCCACTTGGTTACTATTTGTTTTTCCTCTTCTAGATGTTTGGCATCGGCACCGATAGCCTCAATCTGGAGCAATTCAAATTCCACTTCGTCTCTGCGCTGGGCACCAATGACCAGTCCTGGGGCTACTCCTACAATGGCAAGATTCAGCACAGCGGCGACCAGTTGCCCTATGGTCAGAAGTTTTCCCAGGGCTGCTTGGTGGGCATCTATCTGGATCGAACGCGTGGCCATTTGGAGTTCTTTTTGAATCGTCGCTCCCTGGGCGTGGCCTATACGAACATACCAACCGATCCGCATGTCAAGATCTATCCCATGGTCTGTTCCACAGCTGCCAAGTCAGTGATCCGCTTGATTAACTCCACTTCGCAGCCGGCGACGCTGCAGCTGCGCGCATTCGAATCGCTGGCCAAGCACCCCCAAAAGCTCGACGAACTGCGTCAAATGCCAGGCCTGAAGCGCATTATGCAATCCTATTGGTTTCTGGCTCCGCCCGTGCGCTACTCCCGCTGCTCCACAAATCTAGACTTGGACCTGTGCGACGAGGCGGTGCTGTCCAGCTCCAAGCTACGCCTGGGCCGAAAGCAGAAATACAGAGGTGAGTTTCCCGATAAGTTAATGCCTAAGGAAACCTTTTGTCAAGCTTAAATACTTACAACAAATATTTGAATAAAATAAAAATAAATAGAACGCCTTATCGCGTGTAATCCGATTGTACAGCGCGAGATAAACCGAGTTGAAATTTATATGAACTGAATTTCCATTCACAGTAAACTAGAAATGAAAGAAGGGCAGATGGAATATTAGATATATATTTAAATATATATAAATTAATATTTAAACATATATATTAATACTTATTTAAATATATACATATGTCTGTAATAATAAAGACTTTCATCAAGCTTCGACCTAGTTACTTGCCTCTGCCTCAGTCTCTGTAGCCTGTGCGCGCCCTTAGACAATTGCCATTCAATTAAGCATATATCATATATTTATATATATCATTTCAGAGAGCGATGATGTCAACATCGATGAGGATCTATACGCGAATGCGCACAAGATTCCAGTGCGGCGCAGCGACAGCGGCGACGAGGAGATTGCCTCATCGATTCACGAGTTCTGTGATGAATATTTTCACTATTTGCTGTAGCTGCAGATCGGCCTAGAGTTTATACATAGCATATATATACTTTTTTGTTTGCATTTCATTTGTTTTGTAAATTCCAGTAAATATTTCAGTTCTTGTTTTTCTATAAAGACAGTCTGGTTTATGTAGGACAGACTGTGGATTTATTTAAAAAGTATTTGCTTTAAATATATATGAATATATCATTGTGTTTTTGTGTATGTGCGAAAAACTGTTGGAAAGTTTCATTATTGCAATGCTGCGTGGGATCGGGACACTTGGAGGCGTAACTGAATCGGGTTGGGGGTGTGGGTGTGGCTAAAAGAACTTAAAGTAAACTAAATGTTAGTTGAATGCGGCATAGTTCGATGCTCGCTTGAAGATGACGCCCAGTGGCAGCTAGTCCATGTCGTCGTCATCGTCATCCGAAATGGTGTACTTCTTCTGGGCACGCTTGCGACGCGTTTGTTTCTTGGATGTGGTCGCCGCACCACTGGCCACCGAGGCGGCTGCTGAGGATTGTGTGGGCGTGGCTGGTGCACTGGCCAGCGACTTGTTGAGTTTCAGCTTCATTTTAACGGCCGCCGCCGATGTGGTGGCTATCTCCTCATCATCCGAGCCATCATCGCCCTCGTCTTCGTCATTGTCCGAATTGTCAGAGCCGCCGGCGCCACCGCCATTGCCATGAGCATCGCCCGTATTCTCGCCAGCGGCCACAGCTGCAGCGTCCGCAGCCGCCGTTATCCGCTGCCTCGCGCCGACAAAGATCTTCTGCAGCGCTATGGAGTCGAGATAGATGAGCGACGCCTCCTCATTGTAGATCTGGGCATTCTGGCAGAGCTGCATGAAGTCCTTCTCCAGCTCATTGAGATCCGCATATTTGCAGTCCTCGATGCGCTGCAGTATTTTCTTAATGTCCACCGGCCGCTTGATGATGTCGTAATAGTCGGGCAGCCGCTGTCGCGAGGGTAGCTTCATGAATGGCTCGGATAGCGTGCGGCCATCCTGCGTGTGCTTGATGACAGCGCTCATAATCTTGTGCATTTGCTTCTTGGAGCGCTTGTCCAAGTTCTGGCGGCGTCGCCGCTTCAATATGAGCGAATCGTCATCGGACTCATCCTTGCGATTCTTGCGCTTACGACGCTTGCGCTTGGAGTCGTTGTCCTCCTCCTCCTCCTCATCAAACTCAGCGCCATCATCGATGGCCTTCAGCCACTCCTTTTCGGTCAAACTGTCCGTATAGTCAACCTCCTTGCGTTGCCTTGAGCCACGGCCTACAAATTGAGATAGAGGAATTAGTATACTTGTTAGATATAGAGAGAGATATGACGACTTACCCAATATGGTATCCTCATCATACTGGTAATGGAAACGCTCCACCTCGTCGTCGTCCTTGGTCAGCCAGTCGGGCAGCTCGGACTCGTCGATAAGACGATCTCTGCCCGGATGTATGTCCTCATCCTCCTTCTTGCGCTCAATGTCCATTTTCTTGAAGATCTCAATCTCCTCCTCACTGCGCGCTATCATCATGTTAATCATCTCATCATCGGGCACCTCGTTCTCCTCCTCCTCCTCGTTGTCGTCCTGGTGCAGAATGGTCTGCAGGAATTGCTGACGCTCACTGCCCGTGGACTTCTGATCGAACATGCCCGCCTGAATGACCTTCTCGTCCATATTCAGCTTGTAGCGGGCCGCGGCCAGAATGCGCTCCTCCACCGAATTGACCGTCATGAGGCGCAGCACGCGCACCTCATTGCGCTGGCCGATACGATGGGCACGATCCTGTGCCTGCAGATCCTGATGCGGATTCCAATCGGAGTCGAAGATGACCACTGTGTCGGCTGTCTGCAGATTCAGGCCGAGGCCGCCAGCGCGCGTGGACAGCAAGAAGACAAAGTAATCGGAGCCCTTGGCATTGAATTTACGCAGCAATTCGCCACGATCCTCGGCCTTGGTGGTGCCGTCCAGACGCAAGTAGCCAAACTGGCGCCAGCCCAGGTAGTCCTCAATGATGGTCATGCACTGGGTCATCTGACAGAAGAGCAACACGCGATGATTGGTAGCCTTCAGCTTAGGCAAGATGCGATCCAGCAACTCAAATTTACCCGACACGCGATACAGATCGGGTCCTGCAAGGAGGTAAGCCAATATAGTGTAACTAGCGATAAGAATCTATATCCAAAGCCTTACCTGACACCACGCCATGTCCGCCAGTGTGATCGCAGTACTTCTCCTCGATGTGCTGGAACATGAATGGATGATTGCAGAGCTTGCGCAGCTGGACGATGGTGTTCATCAGCGCCTTGGCGCCGCCCTTGCCATGCTTGCCCTTCTCGGAGCCATCGGTCAGCAGTACGCCCTTGCTCTGCATGTGCTTGTAGAGGACGCGCTGCAGGGCGGACATGTCGCACTTGATGATGTACTCGACCTTGTCGGGCAGCTGGTGCTCCACCTCCTTCTTGAGGCGACGCAGCAGGAACGGACGCAGCACCTTGTGCAGACGTCGAATGATCAAAATGGTCTCCTCCTCATTCAGTTCGACCTTCTCGCCGGTGGTGGCGAACGGCGCATTGAACCACTGCTCGAACGTGGAGCACGACTTGAAAATGGAAGGGAGCAGGAAGTTGAGCAACGCCCACAGCTCGGGCAGCTTGTTCTGCAGCGGGGTGCCCGTGAGGAGCAGCCGATAGGGCGCTATGTAGTGCGTGTTGAGCACCTGCGTCAGCTTGCAATGGTGATTCTTCATGCGATGGCCCTCGTCGATGATCATGTACTTCCACTGGATCTTGGCCAGCACCGCCTTGTCCTTGATCACGTACTCGTATGTGGTGAGCAGCACATTGAATTTGGTGGCCCGCATTTGGTTCTGGAGCAGCCGACGCCCCTGTGGACTGCCCTTGTAGCTGACCACGCCGACGGCGGGCGCCCACTTCTCAAACTCCAGCACCCAGTTGGGCAGGGTGGAGAGCGGCACGATGATTAGGTAGGGACCCATCACCTTCTTGCGGTCCATCAAATAGGTGACCAGCGAAATCGTCTGGATGGTCTTGCCCAGACCCATCTCGTCGGCCAAAATGCCATTCAAATTGTTATTGTAGAGCGAGACGAGCCACTCGAGACCCTTCAGCTGGTACTCCTTCAGCTGGCCATTGACCATGATGCTGGCCTGCTCGGTGACCTTCTCGTGCACGGTGTGCGCAATGCTGTAGTAGGTCTGCTCCTCCGTGCGATACTCATCGTCCTCCACTTTCACTTGGTTGATCAAGTCGTTGGCGCCCGGCTCTCCGGGCTGCGCTGATTTGTCAGTGGCATCCTCTGATCCCTCGGCGGCAGCGTTGCGCTCCAGCTGCGGCTGTTCCTCGAGCTTTGGCTTCGGCTTCTTCTCGGGCGACTCGTCGTTGTCGTCATCGTCGTCGTCAATCCAATCCCAGCCCGGGTGCATGTTGAGCCAGCGATGCAAATGCTTCAGCATTGGAGCATCGTCCCCGGTCAGCTTCTTGCCGCTGCACTGCTCCACCACATGGACGCGCATGTCGGCCGCAATGCTGCTCTCGTCGATGTTGACGTATTCGCCGCTCATGAGCAACTCCTTTTTGTATTGCTGGAGCCGCTTGCCCTCCTCCTCCTTCTTCTTCATCTGGTCGTCCTTGTGCTGCTTCACCATCTGTGTGAGATTGCTGATGTACTCGTCCGTCTGCGACAGGAGGAATGCCAAACGTTTGTCCTTCTTCTGATCGATCAGCTTGCGATAGCCCTCCTCATCCTCGGCCATCAAGCGACGCATGCGCTCCTTCTCAATGCGCTCCTGCTCCTTCTTCTGCTCACGCTCCGCATTCGCGTGGTAGTTCATCACGGACTTGTTCATGCGCGCCAGCTGAGCCTGCAAATGAAGTCAGAGAGTCAGCGGAGGTCTTCACCCATGTCTCAGATACTACTCACCTTATTGTTTCGATGATATTCACGCAGATCCTTGCCATGCTGCAGCACTGCAGACAAGAACTCGAGATGCTTCTGCCTGCGCTTACGTTCTGCCTCGAGCTTCTGTTGCTTTTCTAGCTTCTCGGTGGCGCGTGCCTCTCGCAAGCCTTGGCGCTTCGTGCGCTTGTAGAACTTCATGTTGATGGCCGTCTCCAGGGTGGTGTCGCGCCTGGTGCACTGCACAATCTCCATTCGCAGCTGGCGCTGGAAATTCAGGACACGCAGCGCCCGCAGCTCGATGGCCGCCTGCAGGCGCAGATCCTCGGACATGGTGGCCGGCAGGCGTTGCAGCTCCTGCATGCGCAGCGAAATGCGCGCGGCTATGCGATTCTCACGCTCTTGCAGCAGCGTGATGGGATCGAGGCCCACCGGCTTGGCCACCGTGGTTATGCGGTTCGGCTTGGGCATCGGCTGTTGCTGGCCAGGCGGTGCACCTGGCCGTGGCGGCCCCGGCGGCGCCACTTGATTGCCGGGCAGACAAGGCGCAGCCGGCCGCATGCCCTGCGCCTGCATGGGCGTGGCTGGTATTAGCGGCGGTCCGCCGGCAGGGCCCATAGCCAGCGGCTTGCCGCCATTATGCTGCTGATGCTGCAGTTGCTCCGGCGGCGGCTGCAGCGGCAACTGTTGCTGTTGCTGCTGCTGCTGTTGTTGTTGCTGTTGTTGCTGCTGCTGCAATTGTTGCTGTTGTTGTTGCTGCTGTTGCTGCTGCTGCTGTTGTTGTTGTTGTTGCTGTTGCTGCAACTGCTGCTGCTGCTGTGGTGGCGGTGGTGCGCCGCCAATCAGCGGAGGCTGCGCCTGCAACGGCTGCCCTTGCATATGCGGCGGCGGCGCTGGCTGCATTTTCTGGCCCGGCACAGGCGGCCCATATGGACTGGCTGGCGGCGTAGAGCATTGCGGCGGCGTGCTCGTTGACGGCGGCTGCTGCGCCTGCATGGGCTGCGGACCACCCGCATGCGGCCCACCCGGCGGCGGTCCACCCGGCATGCCTGGCGGCCCAATGGGCTGCGGCGGCTGCTGCTGCTGCTGTTGTTGTTGTTGTTGTTGTTGTTGTTGTTGCTGTTGTTGCTGCTGCTGTTGCTGCTGTTGTTGTTGCTGCTGCTGTGCTGCCTGCAGCGCCTGCTGCATCTGCATGGAAATAGGCTTGTTGCGCGCAAGCATACGATAGGCCGTAATCTGTGTGCGCAGCAGATTCACCTGATTGCCATTGAGATGCTGATGCTTGGAGGTGGCGCGCATGGCCAACAGCTGCGAGTATCGCGGATCTTCCTGCAGACCCTTCTCCTCCATCGAGTCAATGGCGCGCTGCAGCGCATGCAGATTCTCCTGGCTAGAACGCTCAGGCGGACCACTGGGCGGCCCACCAGGCGGACCCTGACCGGGTTGCGGAGGACCCTGCAAACAGATAAAATGTGAATAGTTGACAATATACAATATACCCTATAATATATCGAAAGCTTTGATTCAACTCCAAAGAGATGCTTGGTATATCAGAGACAATATCTATCAATATTCTCTCTCTCTCTCTCTCTCTCTCTCTCTCTCGCTTCAGGTAAGCGGAAAGCTTTTGCTATCTCTCCAAGTGACTCAAATCTGGAGTGAGAAACTCGTTCGGCGACTTCTCAGTGCAATTTGAGTTCTCGACGGCAGCTGACGACGACTCGACTCCCGACACAAAAGCAAACAATGACAAGCGCAAGCGAAATCGAGGAGCTCTACGAGTTCATCTACCCGCTGGCCGTGCGGGCGGGTGAAATACTGTTCGAGGGCTATCAGAATGCGGGCAAGAAGGTTTCGCTGAAGCGCAACGAGTTCCACAACGTCGTCACCGACTACGACAATGAGATCGAGGAGTTCCTGATGACCAGCATACTGGCCAGATATCCGGCGCACAAGTTCATCGGCGAGGAGGATACGCACAAGAACAACAATGTTACGAAGGAGCTGACAGATGCGCCCACCTGGATCATAGATCCCATCGACGGCACCTCCAACTTCATCAAACAAATCCCACACGTCTCCGTGTCCATTGGACTCTCGATCAACAAGCAAATCGTCCTGGGAGTTGTCAATAATCCTGCCCAGGACAAGCTCTACACAGCAAAGCTGGGCCAAGGCGCCTACTGCAACGGCCAGCCCATTCGGGTGAGCAACTGCGAGCGTCTGAACGATGCCAATGTGGCCTACGAGGTGTGCCTGCTGCACGAGCCGACGATCAGGAACAAGCACATCAAACGCATCTACTATGTGGGCTCGCAGGCGAGACGGTGAGTGGACTCTAAAGCCAATCTAAACTATATATGCAATACAATCTTCTTGTTCTTTAGTTTGATTGGCTATTCGGCTGTGGTGGATTCCCTGTGCATGGTCGCCGCTGGCAACCTGGATGCCTTTCACATTGAGGACATGTATCCCTGGGACTGTGCCGCGGGCTATTTGCTCATACGCGAAGCGGGCGGCGTTGTCACCCATCCCTATGGCGGCGCCTTTGACATAATGAAGCCAGATCTGATCTGTGCGGGCACTGAGGCACTCCGCATGCAAATTGAGACTCTTATACGCAAGGCAGATCAGGCCAAGTCTGTGGGAGGTGAGGAGGATGCATGAATATCTAAATGAAAAGGTATATGAGTATATAAGGAATGAGTCAATAAATATTACATAGCACTCTTAAACTGTTTACTTATACACTCCAGTCTATTAGTTTTATACACTCCACTGTTCGATTTACTTATACACCTTTTAGCTACCTTCACTCTTAGCTCCATGCTCAATTATCCAGCAATAAAATCTAATTTGATATGTGTCACAGCGCATAATAAAAGTTTCCACTCCCTATCAATTGCGATTCATTCTAAAAATATATCCAAAATAAAGTCTAATAGCCCCACAACAGCCTTGCTCAAATACCCTTACCTTATATTATGTAGATTCAAGTCTTATCTGCACTGACACGATTTTACATTGTCTGCCTGCATCTTAACGGTAATACAGCTTTAAAAGGAGATGTTGACATGGTAATCAAGTCGTAGTAGATTAAACTTATCATTTATTCTTGCCTATCATCATCTCTCCCGCACAGACTTCATCAAGAATCCACATGACTCTACGTTTCGTAAAAGTTCAAAGTTTCGCATTGACCGAAACTTTCCGGCGGAGCTTTTGAAAGCTGTTCAGCTGCAACTCAATTAGTTATAAGAATTTCAGTGGTTAGCATCAGTGTGTCGAGTGCGAAGCAGTGAAAATGAGCTCATTGAGTGAGTCCAAATTACAGGAGTATTACGAGGTGGCCCTGAGATTGGTGCAGCAATGCGGCCCAATGCTCATGGAGGGCTACCAAAAGCCCAAGGCTGATTTCACTGTCAAGAAAGACTTCTACGATCTCGTCACTGTGTTCGATAAGCAGATTGAGGACTTCCTAATTCAGGGCTTGCAATCTGCCTTTCCCGAGTCGCTGATCATTGGCGAGGAGGAGTCGGCAGCTACCAAGCGCAAAGCGGAATTAACCGATGCGCCCACCTGGATCATCGATCCCATTGATGGCACCACGAATTTCGTGCATCGCATACCCCATTGCTGCATTTCAGTGGGTCTGGCCGTCAACAAGGAGCTCGTCGTTGGCATCATCTACAATCCGCCGGGCAACGAGCTGTTCTCCGCATGGAAAGGTCACGGCGCCTACCTGAATGGCCAGCCCATACACACGTCCAAAGTAACTACGGTTAGTGCTGTCATTATCTAACTGCCGAAATTAAAAACCTACAATCATCGTGATAACCAAGAAATATCAGGGTGAATGGAAACATTTTCAACCCATTTTGATGTTTGCAAACCATAAACAAGAATTTAAGCTAAACACATTGAGGCAAAGCTTTTTCTCTTCTTTTCTAGATAAATCAAGCTGTGGTCGCCCTAGAAATCTCACTCATACATGCAGCCGCTGTCAGAGACAAGAACATCAAACGACTTTATAAGTTAGGCTCAAACGCCACAGCGTAAGTAAACCGAACTGAGAGAGAAGCAGAGGTAGAGCGAGAGAGCGCAAAAAAACACTCAAACTTTGCTATTTGCAGCACACGCAGCTTTGGCAGTGGCGCTCTTGCTCTTTGCTATGTGGCAACGGGACAATGCGATGCCTATCACATTGACGATCTGCAGCCCTGGGATATTGCAGCTGGCGCTGTTATACTAACAGAGGCGGGAGGCTCTATATACCATACCAAAGGCGGCGAATTCAATATAATGAAGCCCGACTTGGCATGCGCCGGCACAGATGAACTGGCCAAGACTGTGATAAAACTCATTGCAGAGGCTGATCAAATAACGGAATATACATTCAAGTAAATTGCACATACATATAAATGAGTGATGTTCATATGAACTAGCTCAGTCAAAGATCAAATTAATAAAGCTGCACTCAAGTATATAATAATAATTATGAAAATATTAATAAATTTTGTACTGTAAAAATAAAACTGTTCATTAACTGTGACTATATATTATAATAACCTTAACCTTAATAAATATAGTCTTACCAGAAGAAGCGAAAGCACTCATAGCTACTATTAAAGAATTATATATACATTTACTCTGTCATATCCATCAATGCAAACAAGTTTGATTCTGGAAAATAGTAGTTCGACTACTCTGTACGCTAGACACATGTATGTTAAAGATAATGAAATGTCTATTTGTAGTTCTCGAATGCGATAAAACGCAAGCAACAGATTCCAATTGTCATTCAGTTCAGTTCATCTGTGGAACTCCCCGTCATCGTATCGCATTGCGTTGCAAGAGTTTTTTTTATTGAGCGCCTCAAACGACTCAAAGTAAACAAATGCGAGAGAGAATTAGTTAAAACGATGCGAGACTGACAATCTAATTCAGTCGGGAGCTGGTGCCTGGTGCTGTAACAACGCAACATGTTAACGGAAATTGAGGAATTGTATAACTTCATCTACCCGCTGGCGCAGCGGGCGGGCGATATACTGATCGAGGGCTACAACCGCACGGAGAAGCATGTGGACATCAAGGGCGCATTCTACGACGTGGTCACTGACTATGACAACAAGATCGAGGAGTTTCTGATGGGCGAGATCTTGGCCAAGTATCCGCATCACAAGTTCATCGGCGAGGAGGACACGGCCAAGAATAACAACGTCTCCAAGGAGCTAACAGACGCGCCCACCTGGATCATAGATCCCATCGACGGCACCTCCAACTTCATCAAACAAATTCCACACGTTTGCGTCTCGATCGGGCTGGCAATCAACAAGCAAATCGTCCTGGGAGTTATCAATAATCCCGCCCAGCGCAAGCTCTACACAGCGAAGCTGGGCCAGGGAGCCTACTGCAACGGGCAACCCATTCGGGTAAGCAACTGCGATAGCCTGCGGGATGCCAATGTGGCGTACGAGGTGTCCCTGCTGCATGTGCACAATGTGGCCAACAAGCACATCAAACGCATCTACCATGTGGGACTGCATGCCAGGCGGTAAGTCTGATAAGATAAAAATCTTACTAAATACTTCATCATCTTCTACTGAGCACAGCTTGTTGGCCTACTCCTGTGTCGTGGATGAGCTGTGCATGGTGGCTGCCGGCAACCTGGATGCCTTCTATATTGAGGACATGTATCCTTGGGACTGTGCCGCAGGCTCATTGCTCGTAAAGGAGGCGGGCGGGGTTGTCACACATCCTTTCGGAGGACCCTTTGACATTATGAAGCCGGATTTAATCTGTGCGGGCACCGAAAAGTTACGCAAAGAAATCGAGAACCTGCTCCGCAAAGCAGATCAGGAACAATCTGTTGGCGGCACTGCACCTTAGAATCTACTTAAAATATATACATATATATAAAAAGAAACCGTTTAGCAAATAAAGCTTTGTAACGAGTTCTGACGAAAGAAAAGCTCAAATTGATTGTTTAGTTGTTATCTGTTTGTGGGACAAAGCTCCACTTGGAAGTAAAAGCTCTGCAAGCTTTTTGATCAAAACAGTAGATAAACTAGCGGAGCTGATTAGTTGTGTATAGACAGCAAATCTCTGAGTAAGTCACACTTTTACGATCCGTCTAGCATGAACCGGCAAATATTTACTTGCTTGTGTGCTCTAGCGCTTTTACAACTTGTCAACATGGCCCAGAATACGAGCGAAGCAAAGATTAAGGAGTATTATGATGTGGCTCTGGATTTGGTTACCCAGTGTGGACCCATCTTTATGGAGGGCTACAACAAGAGCAAGAAAGAGGTCATGGTGAAAGATGCCTTCTTCGACTTTGTCACCGTCTACGATCAGCAAATTGAAGCTAAGCTGAGCGAGAATCTGCTGAAAGCGTTCCCCGAATCCGTGTTCATAGGTGAGGAGACATTGGCTGGCAAAAAGAAGCTGCCTGAGCTGACAGATGCACCGACATGGATCATAGATCCCATTGATGGCACCACCAACTACATACACCGGCTGCCGCATTGCGGCATTTCGGTGGCTCTGGCTATTGATAAGCAGCTGGAGATAGGCATTATCTATAATCCAGCAGCCAATGAGCTGTACTCGACCAGGAGAGGTCACGGCGCCTTTCTAAATGGCGAATCCATACAAGTAACCGGCGCAACTGAGGTTTGTCTATAATATGCGAGAGTGCAAAGAAGATTGAAGAAGATCCTTGAAATTTCAGATGTCGAGCGCTGTGGTTGGACTTGAAATTACGCTGATGAATGTGCCTCAATTGCGTGACAGAAGCCTTAAACGTGCCTATAAACTGGGCTCTCTGGCTGCCGGGTGAGCTGTGATTAGAATAATATATATAATACATATGCAATTATATATTTACATATATATCTATAATTATATTCTCTATTGTCTCTTTCGACAACACAGCACGCGATGCTTGGCCAGCGCCGCCTTGTCGCTGGCGTATGTAGCAAAGGGCACAATGGATGTCTATCACGTGGACTACCTAAAGCCTTGGGATGTCGCTGCCGGCGTTTTGCTGGTGCGTGAAGCTGGCGGTGTGGTGCACAACACGAATGGTAGCGAGTTCAATGTAATGAAGCCAAACCTTGTGGCAGCCGGCACAGAGCCGCTTGCCCAGGCGGTCATTCAACTCATCGAGCAGGCGGATCATATGAAGGATTACAAATTCACTTAGTTAAGTAGAGTTTAATTACTGCACTTACATTGGGCGGCATGCCGTGCGTCTGATAGCCAAGTGGCGACATATTCGGTCCAGTTGGCGGCATTTGCATGCCCATATGCGGAGCTGCAAATAATTTTAACAGTTATTAAACGTGTTAACAGAATTAATAAAGTCTTTTTACGCATACTCATGCCCTGATGATGCGGTGGCATGTGGTGTACTGGCGGACCCTGTCCAGGTGGTCCGTGCTGCATAGGATGGCCGTACGGTCCAGCTGGGTGGCCCGGAGGCGGCGGGCCTTGCATGTGGGGTGCACCGGGCGGTGGTCCTTGTGGCGGTCCTTGGGGTGGCTGGTGCGGATAGGGACTGTGCGGCGAGGGCGCAGGACTCTGAGAAGGCGGCGCCATGGGGCTGGGTGCTTGCGGTGGCGGCATCGGACTATTCGCCGGCGAGGGCGAGGCCATTTCGCTGCGTTTTCTGTGTGTTCGTTTTGCACTGGACTGGCCTTACAGTGTTAGCTAAAAAGTTGTGCAAGTATAAAAATACGGTATATTCGCTTAAATGTTAACATTTCATTGGTCTACGTTTTGCGCAAAGTCCATTTAAATGTATATAAACTGTATATGTAATCGGTTTTTGGCTTTTGTTGCTCTCTCTCCCTCACCGCACACACACTTTATTTGCACATGTCTTGAAATTCATATAAAAAGCATCGCTGGCGCTTATCTTAAGCATTCCATATTTTCGTCTGGCTATCAGGCACCATATTGCACAATATTTAGACCGAAATTTTACCTATTTGCACAATTTGAATGCGTTTTAGGTCGCTCGATTTTCACACTTTTTATTTGACGATAGACGCGACAATGGCGGACGTCTCTGTATAACAAATTACAAAGAGTGGCAACTCTACGCACCGGCAAATACTGGCTGCGTTCAGCTTGATCATTTTCAATGCAAAATTCATGCAGTAGCTTGCAACATGTTGTAAAAAAATTATAAAATTCTATAACTTTTAATAACCCTTAAGGAGTTAATTATAAAGTTAATGATTTTTAATCAAAATATTTTTGTAGTGCTGAACGTATGCCATGACACGTCATGTTTACGTCACCGGTGAATGGCAAAATTTTTGTCATCTAGTGAAAACAAGAGCAGAATTTCGTTGAGGCAGCGAAATAACATAATTAGTTAGTTATTTTTAATACTTAAGCATTTAGAGGCACTTAGTACGCTGCAATCGAGCTTTAAACATGGGTAGGTGAACCCATGCACTGGCAGTCTGGTCCAACTAATATTTATGATTCTCTCGTTTATCAACTCGTCTGTCGCCTGTCATTAAAGTCACCACCTCTAAAAAATTTTTCTTACATATATTTTTTGTATTGCAGGTGGGGTGCTTAGTTATTTTCGTGGTCTGCTCGGCTCCCGGGAGATGCGTATTTTAATATTGGGCCTGGACGGCGCCGGAAAGACAACAATATTATACAGGCTACAGGTCGGCGAGGTGGTGACAACGATACCCACAATCGGCTTCAACGTGGAGCAGGTCACATACAAAAACCTCAAGTTCCAAGTCTGGGACTTGGGCGGACAGACAAGTATTAGGTGAGTATTAACAAACATTATGAATCATATAGATATATTGATGTAAACATGTGCTTGCTTTTGCAGACCTTATTGGCGTTGTTATTATAGCAATACAGACGCCATAATCTATGTGGTCGACTCGGCGGATCGTGACCGCATTGGCATCTCGAAAGATGAGCTGTTGTATATGCTGCGCGAGGAGGAGCTCGCCGGCGCGATACTCGTTGTGCTTGCCAACAAACAAGACATGGACGGCTGCATGACCGTGGCGGAAGTGCATCATGCGTTAGGTTTGGAGAATCTTAAGAATCGCACATTTCAAATATTCAAAACGTCGGCCACCAAAGGCGAGGGCCTGGACCAGGCCATGGACTGGTTATCCAATACGCTCCAAGCTCGCAAATAGTCATGCCCTCACCCCAGCTCCCGGATGCCCCAAATGAGCCTGCCCCCTTGTAAAATTGTCCAAAGTGTCACCCAGAGATAGTTGGAAGATCTATAACGCTTGCGCAAATATCCAAACACACACACAGAACACACACACATACATATATACACAACTTTGTAATAACTTCTAGTAATATAATTATTAAATTATAGGTTTATAATGTATGTGAAACAATCCACTACCATTCGGGCAGTCCAAAGCGATGAACGCGCCCCTCCTGTGTGCTCAGTTCCATTCGCACCTTCTGCCGCATATAGAAAATGGGACAGTCACGATTCGAGCAGATGACCTCTTCATGCAGCGAGCCCTGGCAGCGCTGGCACTCGGTCCACAGGCGGGAGAAGGTCTCCTCCAAGCCCCGCTTGGCTGCCAGCTCCTTCTGATAGAGTTCGCTCATCTTGGGCTCGCAGTGGGGGCACAGCGCCCTATCCTCATAGCCCTTGGGCATCAGTGACTTGCAGCCGAGGCACGAGGCCTTCTTGGTCATAAATCCGGCCAGGCCGCCCACTTTAGAGGTGACCACGGTGCGTGTGCGCGTGTGCTCGCCCTTGAGCAACACCGACTCCGCCTTGTCGCCCAGTATGGGCTCGAAGATGCGCAGCAGTGGCTTCGACAGCTGCTGCTCCAAATAGTAATTCGCATCAATGGGCACGCTGTTCTCCAGCACATACAGCGGATCCTCTGCCTTCTGATATGCCGGCGTATTCTTGGCTGCGGCACAGATCACGTAGGGCACTCGGTCGCCCAGCTTGGGCGCTGTGCCCGCATCGCGTTTCTTCATCTTGGCAGCCAGCTCCACATGCGCTTGCTTGGCCGCATAATCCGTTTTGGCCAGCTCCTTCGTAATGACCAACTGGGATATATCTATGCGATTGCATAGCAGATCCGCAATCACTTGCTTGGCGTAGTCCACGGCGCCATCCGGATCCCGTTCGATGAGCAACTTCTGCAGACACGAATTCATCAGATTAGCCACCAACGGCGAGTTATCCCGACGCACTGTCTCAATGCCCTTGCAATCCATTTTATCGTATTTGTCGGGCTTGGTGAAGTAGAGTCCGGCATAGCGTTTCTTGTTGATCAACAGATACGGATAGTAGACCTTCTCGAACTCCAGCTTAATGGGACGCACAAACTTCGAGCTAACCAAGTCGGCCGCCTCTCGGCCTAGTTCCATGCTGCGCTCCAAGGTCTTCACTCCAAAGTTCACCATTACGGAATCTGTGTCGCCGTAAATGACAAATGCATCATTTTCGTATCCATTGGCGCGTGTATAATGAGATTCCACTTCGTTCTTAGTCAACTCAATCATCGTGCGGCCGTACGCGGTGACGCTGCCCGAGATTTCCAGGCAGGGTAACTTGCCCACCTGGGCGCCCGTGAAGCCGTAAACGGAGTTGGCAGAGATTTTCAGTGCCAACTGTCGGCCATCGAGTACTTGACGCTTGAACGGATCTTGCTCCACTTTCAGATCATTCTTGGCGCGCTTTCGAGCCGCCAGCAGCGACTCCAGAATCTCAGGCAGCAATCCACGCCGCAACTCCGCCTTTACGAACAAATTATTGGCCGGAGTGCGCTCAACCTGATCATCGCTCAGGCCCATCTTATCCTTGGTGCCGGGCAGCAGCAACGTGGTGTAGCACAGATTGTGGGCCATCATTATGCTTGGATACAGTGAGGCGAAATCGAGTGTGCTGATGGGATCCGCGTAATATCCTCGCTTCGGTTCTATGACCGTTGCTCCCTCGTACTGCTCATCGGAGCCGCTCGACGTATAAGATGGCATTATGAAGCCTCGGGTCTTGGCCTTACGCAGCAGCTGGCTGAGTACCTTGATTTGCTGGCCACGAGTGAGCAAGGATTCGAGTGGAACTCCCGTGACACGCGCCATTTCCATGTAGTTAACGATGGCCATCAGCTTGCCGAGCAGTCGTATCGGCAAGTAGGCATCCTTCAGGCAATACATGGCCAACCGGCGACGCGTCTGCTCATCACCATTCTGCAGATCCGTAATAATACTATGATGCACATCCTCCTTCTGCTCCTGCAGGAAATGATAGCTTACAGCGTTCAGTGTATACGAGCGCAATTTGTAATCGCGCAGGAGGACGAAAAACAGATCGAAGGGCACGCGACCCACGAAGTTGACATACTGATTCTCCCGCCGGCCCATTTGCTTCGACTGCAGCACCTGCTCCTTGATGACCGAACGGATGTTCTTGATGCGGCCCAAATATTCGAAATTCTTCACCTTCAAGTGGGCAGCTCGATTGAGGAGATAGGGAACGTCAAAGTTGTTGATGTTATAGCCGGTGAGAATATCCGGATCCACCTCTCTCACAAAGGCCGCCCACTTGTCCAGCAGCTGCGTCTCCTGGGGGAAGCAGAGTACCTGACTGCCTATGATGGGCGCACATTCCTTCAGCGTGAAGACGTTCCTGATGAAGGGCTCCGTTTCGCCCTGTCTGATGACCATATTGGCTATCTGTATGACCGGATCCACCTTTGCTTCCGGGAAGATGCCTTTGCGTCCCGCGCATTCAATGTCGAAGCTGAGTATGCGCAAAGGCGCCACTTTGGACCACTCGCCTTCTGGTTCGTGCGATATAAACTGATCGTAGGCGACGTCCACCTCCAGCTGGCAACGGGATTCAGGCTGTGGCTTGGAGTTCCGTCCACGTTGACGCCAAACACCCGGAGGCAGCTCTATCCAATTGCAGCCAACGACCTGTGTGTCCACCATAAACCGAATATCGAAGTCGATGTTGTTCTCGAAGGCACGACAGTCCTGGAAATCGAAGGAGCTCATGATGACCTGCGTCTTGAGCAGCCTCGAAGCGGCGGCCACAAAACGAGGTAGCGTCACGGTAATCTTGATGTACGTCTGCTTGGCATCGCCCTGATAGCCATGGATATTGAGGCGCTGCACTAGCTCCACGGCCAGCACGGCCTCCTGCACGTTATCCTTGTTGCCGCGCATGTCGGCGATCACCTTCTTGCCCAGCGCTTCATGCAAGTCCGAGCAATGCCTCGCCTCGAAGTTGCTCGGCGCGACTATATAGAAATATGGACAGTAGCCATGCACGTGGCAGCATACTGAGTTGCCCTCCATGGTGACGCCAAACATGCGCACCACAGGCACTGGGCCGACCTGGGCGCCCGGCATGCCTGGCAGCGGCTGCCCATGATAGTTCTCCACATCCAACTGCTGAAAGATTAGACTGTCTACGTCAGGATTTAGCTGAGGAGGCGGCGCACGAGACCAGCGTTCGCTAGTTTGTTGGTTCTCGGGTCCCTCGCCAAGCAACTGTGTTAAATCCAAATCGTCCATTCCCTCAAATGCAGCGAGTTCGGATTCAAATCCGCCGCCCATGTCGTCGTCGTCGTAAGTTCTACAAGTTATAACAAATCTAGCTTTAAGTATTCAAATGTTTATATTATCTATTTACCTGGGCTTTTTGGAATGACCGTTGGCTGCGCCATTGCCATTAAATTTGCGTTTGGCATCCATGCTGCCTGCTTTGTATAATATATAAACAAAAGTCTAAATTCGCAATATGTTGCAAAAAAAAAAAACGCGGAAACTGCGCGGGATAATCAGAAGCAATATCAACTGTTTAATTTAAGGCAGATTGGCAGCTCTGCTGCATTTAGTATTTTTAAAGCTTCACAAATAAATATAAATTAAAAATGTATGTAAATTGACTTCTATTGAATATATAATTAAATACATACTAGGCATATATTACTGTAAGCTTTAAAATTAAAATTAAAATTAAGCGAATTATATATATTAGTATTTTGCTATGCATACTGTGGTATTTATAATATAACTGCTGCATCTCTTATGTATGCCGGATTTTAGTCATACGTACCGACGGTCACACTGACCAGCAGCAGATATTTTCGTATGTAAAACGCATTAAAAACTTATAATTGTGTAAATATTATAGAGCTCAAATGTGTACCTATGTTTGTTTCTTAGTTGCATAAATGAACAGCTGCTGGCAATAATACGCAGCAAAATGCTCGACCTGTGAATATCAACCGAATACCTTCATTCACCTGGCGGGGGTGTGTAAATGTATGTGTGTGTGTGTGAGAGTGTTTGTGGGGGATGTTAAGTGAATCACAATCACAATCACACAATTAAAAAAACGCAGCAAAAATGTACCAAAGCGCCTGCAATGCAGCCACGACTGGCTCGTGTGTGCCCGGTGCTGGCAATCAAATGGACACCGATCGTCAGGCGGCACTGATAGCCCAACAGCCACCCACAGCGCCCGTGGAGCCTGACTATAGTGGCTTCGATATCGTTAAGGCCACACAGTATGGTGCGATAGCACGTGTCCGGGATCTAGTCGAGTCTGGCTGGGATGTCAATCAGCCCGACAGTGAAACAGTCACACTACTCCACTGGGCAGCCATCAACAATCGCAGGGATATTATACGATATTTTCTGGAAAAGGGCGCTACAGTGGACGCCGTTGGAGGTGAACTAAATGCAACACCTTTGCATTGGGCCACACGGCAAGGTCACCTGGGCGCTGTCGTTCTGCTGATGGCAGCAGGCGCAGATCCGCGCATACGCGATGCAGAGGGCTGCTCCTGCATACACATTGCCGCACAGTTTGCACACACCGCCTTGGTGGCCTACTTCATAGCCAAGGGGGTGGATCCCGATTTGCAGGATCGCGGCGGCATGACGGCGCTCATGTGGGCCGCCTGGAAGGTGAGTGAAGATATCAATTAAATCGATACAAAATTACCAAATTTTGCCCGAATTATCGATAACAAAATGCAAAGAATTAGGACATTTTTATATATTTGAAATTAATTTAATAATTAATAATCATAATGACTATTATTGAATAAATTAATATTTTAAATTTGTAAATAAATTGATTGTTATATAAAAACTTGATTTTTGTATATAGTATTTTAATTAATTGATTTTTTAATTATTTTATTTTAGTTAATTTAAATATTTCAAAATTATTAATTTTTGTTGCCTTATATATATTCATATTTGTATAATCTTTTGATTACTTTGAAAATGCCATTGGCTTACACTGTTCTGCAAAACAGCTGTTGAAAACAGATGTTTCCTTGTTGTTCTATAGCTTATCAATTAGCTTGTTCAACTGAGTATATTTATAAATCTGTTTGTTATCTTTGACAGGTTTGTGCTCTGGATCCTGTGCGGCTGCTGCTCACGCTGGGCGCCAATCCCGCCATGGTTGACTACACACATGGCAACACGGCATTGCATTGGGCAATATTAGCGCGTAACTCCACCGCCATATCCACGCTGGTGCTCAAGTCGAAGGCTTCGCTGGATGTGCCCAACTTGCGTGCCGAGACGCCGCTCTCGATGCTGGAGTCACAAACTGGTGCCATTTGGATTGGCGCCAAAGTAATGGATCGGGTCAGAGAGGCTGCGTTGACCTCGCAGCAGCGCCGATCGCTCGTCTCAAAGCTGCGCCATGACAAACGCTTGCGCTGGTGGTCAATGGTCGCTTGTCCGTTCACCGCCTTCTATCTGGCTGGTATCGTCTTTACCATCAACACGCTGTACATTATCAAATTTTTCCTGCTGGGCTGTCTGTATGCCATATTCCATACCATTGGCAAAACGCTGTTCGACGAGCATCTGATGGCGCTGCTGCCGCTTTCCGTTTATCTTGCGACCAAGGCCTGGTTCTATGTCACCTGGCTGATGTATATCGATGATGCTGTGTCGCTGGCAACTACTGTGTGCTTCCTTATCAGCTCGCTGGCACTCTGGGTCTGCTTCCTGAAGTCCTGGAAGGGTGATCCGGGCATTATACGACCCACCCGAGAGCAGCGTTTCAAGGTAAGCCAAAATAACTTATTGATTAAGGCTTTATTTACACATATTATCTTATACAGACGATAATTGAGCTGTCGGAGCGCGGTGGCATTGGCTTCGAGCCCGCCTCCTTCTGCTCGGGCTGCCTGGTGCGGCGCCCCATACGCTCGAAGCACTGCTCCGTGTGCGATCGTTGTGTGGCACGCTTCGATCATCATTGTCCCTGGGTGGGCAACTGCATTGGTCTCAAGAATCACAGCTACTTCATGGGCTTTCTCTGGATGCTATTGATCATGTGCGCCTGGATGCTCTACGGCGGCTCCAAGTTCTATGTGAACGAGTGTAATGTGCACTTTGACGGTAGTTTTATATATAAACAAATATTATAAAATACTAACCAATTTCCTGTTTTCAGATTTCCTTACCGCAATGCGAGCAATTGGCAACTGCAACGCCTGGGTGGGCTGGGTCATGGGCAATGCCTTGTTGCACATGTCCTGGGTCATATTGCTGACTGTTTGCCAGACATATCAAGTGATTTGCCTGGGCATGACCACCAATGAGCGTATGAATCGAGGTCGCTATCGCCACTTCCAGGCTAAGGGCGGACAGAGCCCGTTCACGCGTGGACCGTTACTAAATTTGGTAGACTTTCTGGAATGCAATTGCTTTGGCTTGATGCAGCCGAGACGCGTCGATTGGATGAGCTACTATGACTACGATGCCCAGGTGCATCAGACAATTGAGAAGGAGCCGCTGCTGCGGACCGATGGTGCCGATGCCGATGGCTTGATCGGGGATCATCAGTATGTGTAGGACAAGTCCTGTCGGGATGCGAAGACGCTTCAAATGCCCATTGCACATGTCTAACAACGATTCATGTGCTAATAACAAAAAGACAATGCTTTAGATATATCTATATATATACATATATATGCCCACCCGATTAGCTTCGTATTATTATGTTTTTAGTGATTTGTAATTGGAACGCGCTGCTGCAAACACAACGATTTAATAGCAAACAACAATATATAAAGACAGAAGCGTCGTCGCTGACCGATATCGGATCCAGTAAATAGGGGCTTAATGGCCCTCAAAAACACACAAACAAACTACGTACATTTATTGTGCATGTATTTTACCTGTAATTACAAAACTTTGTACATTTTTCAGCACATTTCTTAATTTAACTCACACACGAAACTCTTTTTGACTTCACTCTAAAGTATTTGTTATACCAAAAAAAGAAAAGGAAAACCGAACAAAATATGTAACTAATGCAACAAAATCAAAAGAAAACAAAAAATGGAATTATTTAGCAATGAGTGCAATACTTCAATCTTTCAATTCACACACGATTCAAACAAAAAACTAAAGCGCACAGTTGAAAACTTTAAAATATGTATTACAATTTATAAATGTGTATTCAAAAAGCAAGATTAAAGTAAACAAAATTCTAGCAGTTGCCTTTTGTGTTAGCTTGGTTCGCCCATGTTTAAGCAACTAAAAAAAAACCAAAAAGAACAAACACCAAACAAATACTTTAAATATATCTATATATATATATACATATATGTGGCGAAAAGAAACTTGCATACTTAATGGAAACTCCAAATCTAAACGCGATCCAATTCAATGTGCACTACTCTAGTCAGCAATCATTTAAGTAAAATGTTATAGTGCAACAACAACAACCGACATATAAACAACAATATTGCGTATTACAACAATATACTATATACACATATATGGAAAAGATATATACATATTATATACATATAGTTATGAAATGATGTACACCTACGATCAAGTATCAAATGAAGGAATTTCTCAAAGTCCAACAACCTGACAACAAAAATTCAAAATACGACGCATAGCTAAAAAATGATAACAAATATAAATATATATATATATGAAGATTGTAACACGTTACTTAAATGCATTTAAATTTAATTAACAAATTGAATATACATGATATATATTTATGTGAATCACCTAAACAGAACAATTTCAACTAAATAATAAATATGTATGTATGTAATAAAGAAAAACACACAATTTTCGATGTATTTTGTATTTACGATTATACAGAAACTTTCACTCTGCGGTTTGCTACAACAAAAGTTATTTGTTAAACGATTTTTTTACAATTATTTTGCTTGCATTGTTAGAACGTATGAAAATGTGTAAAGAAACGCTTTTAAAACAGACTACAGAGAATTATGAACCCTAAGCGAAAAACAAACAAACAAACTTAATCGAAAACCAAAAAATAAGAAAATAAAAACATCAATTTGCCTATGTCTTTAGTTTAGCCACTAAGTTCAAGACAAGATATGTATGTGTATTAAATAGTATGTAGAACGAAATGAAATGAATACAGTGCGAGGTGTGTAATGTAACAATGTGCGTTAAAATTTAAATAATAATAAATAGAACTTTATTCCAAATTCAAAAATGAACGAGCGAGAGAATTGTTTGAAATGGGACTTACTGAGCTAGAACTTGACTTTAATCTCACCAAAATCTTTCGAGCTGAGTCCTAAACAAAGGTATTCGAATTACTATATATCTATATTACTATATAATATTAGACAGTTATAGAGCTGAGGGAATTACTTCTTCAACTTTGAAACTCCATCTTTTCACAAACTTCTTCAGCTCTAGATATAGCGCAACAAACATTGAGATACTTTTAGCGAAGATATTTTATTTTAAACTTACCTTAAATTTTCAGATATAAAACGAATCAGATTAGCCTGCTCCAAAATTATATTCTCAAACTGAATTTCCCTTCTTTAAACAATTTCCAGGCATAAAAAATAGTTCAATAAAAATCCAAATTCCTTTTTTTTTGGGTTTTAATGTTTTTGCATTTGTTTTTTGTTGTTGTTTGTTTTATTTGTTGATGACATAATATTTTGTAGATTTAAATTGGTTTTGTTGCAGTTTTTTCATTCAGTTGTTTTTTTTCTTTATATCTCGACAATTATGCGTTACATTTATTTATAGGCTCGTTTTAAAAATAGATTTTATTTGTTTACTTCATGATAAATTAAGTTTTATATTTTTCTTTGTTTTTTTTTTTTTAATAATTATTATTCACTTTTTTGTTGTTTTTGTTAAGTGTAAACCAGTTTTAAATATATTTATATATACATATATATACATTATATAGTATATATATATATGCATTTCATTTATATCGCATTTGATACTTAAATTTCGCTTGTGATTAGTTCGCTAATGTTAATTACAATTTGTTTGTTTGTTTTTTAGCAGCAGGTGTAAATGATATATAGAATATTATGAAATATTTTATTTGCTTTTTTAAGTGGTCAATTTACTTGCTTCCATGCAAATCATATGATGAGAATTAATGCGCGTTTACAACGTGCTGAATTTTATTTTTGTTTTTCTCAGTTAAAATTATATAAAAGCTTACGCACTAGAAATGTTTTTGCAAAAAACTAGTTGAGAATTAGAGTGTACATGCGTGTGTGTGTGTGTGTGTGTGGATTGAAATCGTACGATCGGAAAGCCGGGGGGCGGCACTGGTCGGTGTTCAATGTATATATATATATATATATATATGTTCTTGTGTGGGTCTTTCAGCTGTTAACGGTATATAGTCGCATCTACATATATATATATTTGATATTTAGGTGGGTTGCGGCATAGCCAGCTTGAGCTTGTATGTAAGTATTACAGATGCCGTTAGCTCTCATTTTTGGTCGGAAATGTTATCATCAATTGCCTGCACAGTGAACACGAAAAGTTAACGCACGGCACGTTAGAATTAAGGTTTAGCTCAAAGTAGTACAAAGAAATATTGCAATGCGTTTCATAAGCGCACTTGATAAAGGATAAGCAAATTATATATAGGTATATAAATATATATATATATGTATATATGTGTGTATAGAAAACCTTAAAGCAAATTCTGTGAAAAGCTGCGCTCATACGCCAACCAATATCAAGTAGCTTTATTTTTGTATGATTCGAGGAACTTGGCTCACAAATATTTTGTTAGAATACCCTAAACACGGTCTGTAGTTGAGTCTTTGAAGCTGATGGATATGTTTTGTGCATGTGTTTTGTTGTTTTCTGATAATGTGAGAAACCTTTCATTGTGCTTTGAAGCGTGTGTGTGTGTGTGTTTTGCGAATGCAAGCTTATCATGATATTGGGCAACGTATAAACGCAGCTTTCGCAGCTAGCTGCGTGTATGCCGCAGACTTTGGATGCCGCAACAAGTGGCAAACGCTTTCAATTTTGTTTTAGTATAAAAATTAGCAGTGTATGGGTGTGTGTGTGTGTGTGTCTCTGTCTCTCTGCCCTTGTTGTGCATGTTTTAAAAAATAAAACGACGTTTATGCGAAGCTTTCTGCATGCGCCCGCATAAACGTTGCTCATAAATTTACGAAATATTTTATACATGCCTTAAGCTTAAGCAAAGTGTGTATACAGATGCTTAATCTATATTTATATATATATATATATATAATTTTATATATAAGTTGTGTATACATAGATTTTGTTTTTTTTTTAATTTTCTTTTTAGTACACGTACATTATTTTTTTGCATTTGCTTTAAGTAGTTTTTTTGTTGTTTTTTTTTTTAGTTTTTCTCTTTAATAAAAATATATATAAATATATGCTATTTTGAATTTGATTTTATCTCTCTGCCCATATGTATAGTTATTCTTTTTTCTTTTCTTTCCTTCTTGTTTTAGATCTGTTTAGCTTGCTTAGTTTTGTCCCTTTTTGTTTTTGTTAAATACGCGCACTTAAAATAAGTATGTATATATATATATATGGTGTATATAAAAGTTCAATGATTATTAGTTATACATAGATATTTATGTATATATATATATAAAGATTAGAAGTGGGGGTATCTACCCAGTAGATTGGGTAAGCGTGGCCTAACTTTGCTCTTTGTTTTGCTCGTCGAACTTTACACACGCACACACATATGTAAAAAACAAATAACAAAGCAGAGAACCAAAACAAAATATATAATTTATAAAAATTAAATAAATAACAAATGTGAATTGTAAATAGTTTAAAAAATTAAAAACTTGAGCTTAGCCTAAGTAAAGGGGGTTACATAGCAATGCCATAAAAAAGGATTTCTTAGAAATGTTTCTATTGTGTCTGTGTGTGTGTGTGTGTGTATGTGTATGTGTGTTGGCGCGTGTTTATGTATGGTTTTTGCTTGTTTTTCTTGTTTGCAGGCTTGTTGCTTGTTAGCTTTAGCTTGGTCTCATAATATGTATAAACTTTATCATATATTTATAAACATTAATTCCCACTGATGTTACGTCTTCTGCAGCAGCTCGCTCTGTGGGCTGGGCGGACTGGATAGCTGCTGCAGCTGCTGCTGTTGCTGCTGCTGCTGCGTTTGCTGTTGCTGCTGTTGTGCGGCATTCAGCATGGTCGGTGCAGACAGTGTGCTCGCCTGTGTAATAACTGTTGTGGCAGAGATGGTCTGTTGCTGTTGTTGCTGCTGATGTGGCACCTGCTGCAGCTCGTGCTGCTGGCTTGTTTGATTGTTCAGCGGCTGGTTCGAATTGCACAGCACCGAATAGACGGAATCAACTTTGCTTAGCTTCTCAAAGAGCGGTATCAGCTCGCGCAGTTCACAGTCGGTGACGTCGTCGAACCAGGACTTGACGGGAACCTAAAACAGCTCAATTTAGTAAGTTATGACTCATTTGCTATACCCAGACTTACCGCATTGTCGGGATGAAAGATATAGCTGGCCGGTGAATTATCCACAATGACAATCTTCTGCAAGTCCCTACCCAAGCGATTCAGATCCTTAATGTAATTACCCCTGTAATAAACGCATGATTCCCTAAACAGTCTTGCACGAAACACATTCCATCTGTAAGTAGATCAAATTTATTAGTTATTATATTTTATATAGATTGTCTTTAAATAGGGAATTCATTTCTCTTGTATCTATATTTTTATACTATTATATTCATTTCCCTTTCTTGACGCTTGCATTTCTATGTTTTCTTATCAGTTGTAACCACAGTTTCGTTCGTGCATTATCTTGATTTTGAGCAGATCGCTATACGAACCGCCAAAGTCATTTTAATTGCGGTCATTGCAAAGCTCTACAATTTCATATCTCCCTGCTTTTGGTAAGCCTTTTTTTCAATATATGCGATACGATTTTTATGCTCGTTAATGACTCACATTGCGTATAATGCTTGGGTCTAAAGAAACTAACAATTAGGAGTATATAGATATATATGAGTATATAAGTATGCGTAAACTTGATAAGATTCTGAATTTATTATTCTATTTTGAAGCACATATCTTTAGTATGCTTATAATACATTAATCTATGTATACAATACTTAGAGTTGTAATTAATCCATTTCACTTACTTATCTAGCAGATCGGCAACGGGATCCGCGTATTTGGCTAGTGATGCTGTAAACAAAACGCACTCGTACAGTTCACCCATCTTTTGCAGAAACTCATCGACATGGGGTCGCTTCAGCACATAAACCTGATGTATGGTGCCATCGATTTCCACTGGTACTATGAAATCGGCATTAGGTATTGGCTATATAGAGGGGTATTGAACGATATATATTAATAGCTCTATATATTTTATGTGTCTTCTTCTTACCTTAAAACTACTGTGCACTAGAGTTTCGTCCAGATCGATGACCATACACTTTCTATGCATATCGGAGTGCCTAACTTGAGGTAGTAGGTACCTTTGTTGGTCCGGTAGGGGCGGCGGTGTTGTCGAACCGTCGATCTGTGTGCCATTCTGATTTGTTTTCGTTCGATTTCGTCGCCAACAACAGAGCAAAGACTGTAGAATTCCTCGTTTTTGTGGCTTTAAACGATCCACATCTTCTGAAAGTGAACAAGTTGGAGGGAATAAGTTCATATATATAGTTTATATAGGTATAAGTTAGGATTGGCCATTTCGATATGTAGGGACTGTGTCTGTGTTGGAGGGTATGAGTTCAGATATATAGTTTATATAAGTATAAGTTAGGATTGGCCATTTCGATATGTAGGGTCTGTATATACCCGCTTTCTATATAGTCTGATTGTTTCTCTTTCTACCTTTAGCTCACTTAAAAACCCATTTTAGCTTTATATTCTTATATATTATATATGTTATATATACATGTATATAGTATATATAGCACACTTAAAACGCTGACAAATCAGTCTTGCATTTACTTATTGTTTTGATTCAAGCAAGCTCACGCTTTGCGGCTAGAGGCTGACTAAACGAGATTAAGGTACATAAATTATTGAATGAACCCAATTGAGGGAAAACATTCTTATAAAGAATGAAACAGATGAATGATGACAAATACGCCGTAAGTAATTTAAGTAAAGGATTTCTAATTTGATTCTGAATTAGGATCATATAAAGAACATTTAAGTGGAATTGCTCCAATAACTGCTGCCTTGCCTTGACTTTTAAAGTAAACTGTGCTATGCATATATAACAGATAAAGGTAATCTGTGCTATATATATACCAGTTTTTGTTAATCTATGCTACATCTCTGCACTTATACAACAGTCACAGCTAATCTTTCCGACAACTATAACAGTTAAAGCTAATTTGTTCTGCTTGTATAACAGTTGCTAATCTGTGCTACAGCCATGTATATATAACAGTCACAGTACATATATAATAGTTACAGCTAGTCTGTACTACATATATAACAGTCAAAGCTACCATATATATAACAGTCACAGTTAATGTGTGCTACAACTGTACTACATATATAACACTTACAGCTGCCTCAAGTACACCCCTTTATTTAGCAATTTGTCTATGTCTAAAGCTATATTTAAACCTTGCTAAAAAAGTCGCTCAAGGTTTCGCCTAACAACTTTGATCGGCCAATTAATGGGGCCTATAAGATATATACATAGATATGCATATATATATATATATATATATATATATATATATATATATATATGCATATAGATAAAGACATCAGCATGTATATATGCATATAGATAAAGACATCAGCATGTAAATGGCTCGTTGTCTTAAAATAGAAAACTCAAATGAAATGAAATGAAATTTATATGTAGCAAAAAAAAAAAAAACAAAAAACAGGAAAAACCCACTGCGACATATGTGGCGAGCAGGGTAACGGGGCGGGGTCGTCGGCGGGGAGGGTCTTATATAGTCGCAACTTGAGTATACGTGCATGCGTTTAATCGATGGGAAATGCTATTGCTATAATTGCATACACAGACACACACACACGCACACAGACACGCACACACTCATGCACAGACGAGCCCAAGAGACACGCACAGTTAAGAAGGTCGCCGATTGACCTTTAAGCCCCAAATGGTTAGCGCCTCAGGTGCGGGCGCTCTCTCTCTCTCTCTCTCCCCCCCTAAGCAAAGTCAACTGCAGTTGCCAAGTCACCCACCCACCCACTGCCACTTCCAGCTCCACTTCTGCCTCTTCTAGCACAAAGAAAATGGCTTTCAAACGGCACTCGAGCCGCTGCTTGTGGCATGTGGCACGTTGCAAGCAAGGATTGCAGCAGCTAAGCTAGACATTAAGACGCGCGCTTAGTTCAATGAACCGTTAGCTAGCGATAGCACCGCCCCCCTCTGCCCTACGACATTGTGAAGTGCAACTGTACCTGAATATTTGATGAGCGCGCGTCGACAGCATAATGAAAGCCCAGACTAACTACATAGCAAAGTGCTGAGAGCGCACACGGAGGCATACACACACACCTGTGCTTATTAGCCAGGTGAAAGGTGAAACGCCCCGCACTTAAAAAACATATTTTAACATAACTTTGCATAAAGAGGACGCCGCGAAACGTTGGCAATTTGTCGCCTACTTGTTGAGCAGGCGACGACGACGACAGCGCCAGCATTTCTTATAGCTATTGATAGGCGCACAATACAACCCCAATGCCACCCCCACCCAGCCCACACACACAGTTATGCTCCAAGTATATCCCCATATATATCTATATTTAGGTCGGTGGGCACTGTTGCTCTTGACTGATGCGCACGCCCATCGCACAGGGCGTTTCAGCTGCGCAGTCAAGCAGAGCCTTACCCCTGAAGCCCCTACTCAACCACCCACCCCTGGCTACATCCCTTATCAGGGTCTTTTGTCCTATTTTTAAGGCTTTAAATTGAATTATTGACTTTTCAGGCTGTGCGTGGGCTTGATTCACTTCTTTTTTCTCTTCTTCTGCTTCTTCCCCCTCTTTATTTATTTTTATTGTGGCACATTTATAGCTCCACTTTATGATCGCAATTTGTCCATCAGTTTTAAATAGATTCCAAATTTGGCATTCAGCTGAACGTAATAATCGCCAGCTGAATAAGATTCGAATCTGTGAGTGGGTACATCAAATGTGAAATGCCTCAGTCACGAATTCCGTGTCTTTTGATTTTGTCTGAATTTCTTTCGCTTTGAGTGGCTCCATATAAAAAGCTAAGCTCTTTAAAAGAGTTCAGAACAAAAAGAAACGAATTTTTAATATATAGAATTAAATAATTTACATTTGATATATATATATGGAGAGTAACAAGTTTGCGAGTCTTTATATATATTATATAACGTTATTACATTATCATGATCATAAATAGGTTAATTCTATACATTTTTAAGTGATTCATATATATTTTCTTTTCAATTATTAAAGCCTGCGCATTTTAATAAAAATAACTCTTCTATGTGATTCTCACAGACTTGTAAATCACATATATTCATTTTTATATAAATTATTTATATTGTATTTTATATAAATTATTTATATTTTTATTATATACATTTTAATACATATTATTTACGTTATATTTCTATTAAATATATTATATACTAAATATAGTATTTATAGTATATATATCTATATTTTGTATTTTATTAATATTTTATTTTCATTTTATATTCATATTTTTATATTCTCTTTCATTTCAGATCTTCTGCCCTTTCCTACTCCCACTGCTTCTGGCTGTTCGCCATTCCCGCACCTTTCTATGCACATCTCATAAATTATTTTCCGTTTTTTCGCTATTTAAGTGCACTTATTTTCAGTTTTGTGCTAATTGTGCACATGTTTCGAGCACAAAGCAGCAGCTGTCTGCATCTGTAAACTAATTTAGAATTATTTAAATTGAGATTTATGTAAAGAGCATGAAAACAAAAGTGATTTGGCAGAGTATGCGCAACTGCCAGATGCTCTATACATACTCATTAAGTCTCTTTATTCTCTCTCTCTCTCTCTCTCTCTATTCCAGCCCTGCGAATTCGTTAATCTATATGCAATTCGTAGAGAGTATTTCGAGTGCATTCATTTATGTTAATCTGATATCTGAAATCCGCAGCAGACTGTTAAACGACCTTACGCGTCAATTGGGAAATATATTTTCGCATTTAAAGCTTGCCGGCGCGGAATGGCATTGAAAATGACAAGCTTTTCTTTTGTTTTTCATTGTTAATTATATTTTATATATAGAGAAAGAGACTGAGAGAGATATATATGGATATATAGATATGCATTGGGGCCAGTGTGTACTTTTTTCATAATTAATTTAAAGTCAAATAAAAACTGAAATTGAATTAAATACATATAATAGCTACAGAGAGAGAGAGAGAGCAAGAGAGAGAGAGAGAGAGAGAGAGAGCGAGAGAGATAGTGTGAGACAGCACGCCCCAACTTTAAACATTTGCGCTGCCTTATCTAATCGCGTTCACAATGTTTGTTATCTTCCGCTCATACATATGATATCATTTTCGAGTTCTTTTGCGCGCTGGCCTTAAATGTTGGACGGCTCGACCTTCAGCATATTTCTGGTTGGCTCCAAATGTGTTGGCGACCTGCAAACAGTTTCTTTTCAGTTCGCTGTCTTTTTGTCCGTTCAACTTTTGCACGTGATGTTTGCACACCTGTCACAAAAGAAATACGAGAGAGAGAGAAAGAGACGGAGAGAGAGCTTTGGGGGTCGTCTCTCAGGGGAAGCTGAAAGCTGGGCGACCCTTTTGTTGCACTTGCACACAAAGCTGTCGGCTGTTGGGGGTTGGTATTAGCAAATCCCCCCCCCCCTCCCCACGCAAAAGGTCAATGAACCAGTGCTCTACCGCCCGTTCCGCCCCCTCGTGTTCTTTTTAACTAGATAGTTTCTTTTATTCGACTGCTGAATGGATCTCCAGCCAAAGCGCCAAAAATAAATTAATTATTGCTTTTTCAGCTGTATATACATACATCCATCAAAGCGTATATATATGTATATAGATAGGTGGATAGATACGTGGATACCTATATCTATATAGGAAATGTGTTGCTACTGAGGCCATCAAAATATTTCTCTTCTTTTATTTTTGCACAGCATATATTCTGCTCACGGCTATAGCTAAGCCTGTGTGTGTGTACACAAAATCTGTATAAATATTTGTTTATACATAATATTTCTTTTTAATAACTATACCGATATATATATACATATATGTACTATATGGCAGAAGCCAAAAAATAATAAATAGATAAAAGAAAATGCTCAACAAGCAGCGAAAAGATTTGTCTAATTAGTTTGCACTTAGCATTGGAAAAAAGAAAGATATATATCGTATAGTTAAATAAAAATATATATGTATAAATGTCTTTTTCATTTTCGGAATATTGAAATGCATTAATAAGCAATAAATATAGTATTGTAAAGTAATTAAAAATATTATATAATATATATTTAAAATTTTATAAAATATACAATATAATAAATAAATTTTTAAATTTTTTTATTTTTATTTAATTATTAATATTTATTTTATGCTATTTTTTTATTTATTTTATTTTAAAAAAAATTTTTTTTGTAATAGTTTATAATTTTGTTTTTTATTATTTCTATTATAATTTATTATTAAGCCTTCTATATTTCTATTATAATTTATTATTAAGCCTTCTATAATTTAAGCTTAAATCTTATATAATTAGGATTTATATAGCAATATTTGCACTAATTTGAGAGAAAAGTGTCGAAACTTCAGTGCATTGTTAACCTATACGATTTTTGTATTTTAACTAATTTTTTTTACATTTTGGCACAACTGTTAGCAATTCATTGGCTTGTTTACATAAACAGATGTTTGACCTAACTGTTAAGCCAAACGGTTATTGCAAACAGTGTTACCCATCAATTGCATACTCAAACGAGTACTCTCTCTCTCCCTCTCTCTTTCTCTTACTCACACAAGCACACGCAAGAGAGCAAACGCAATAGACTTATATATTTGTGTGTTGTTTTACAACAATAATAAAAAAAAATCGCAATCGCTTAATTATAATAATTATTCGTTATCTATAAAAAAGTTAATTGAAAATAATAAAATTATATACGTTTTGTTAACTTTGCATTAACACCTTTGCCTTGACAAACATACATACACACACATACATGCATATATAAGTTTGTAATAGCAATGATTTATTTAATTTCGAAAGGGCAAAATAAGCTTTTGCTGCCGTATGTATGTGCGCGTGTATGTGTGCGCGTGCGTAAGTCATTTGCTTGGAAGACCTTGGGAAATTGAAAATCACAGACAAACCCAGAGCTACAGCGAGAAATGAGATACTAGAGTGTTTGCCCATAAAAACAATATATCTGTATGTATATCTGTATGTGTATGTATACATCTATATAAATATTTAAGCACTTAGGCGGCACCCACACTCACAAATAAAAAGTATAAAAAAACTAAGAAACAAGAACAAAATATTTCATCTGTTGCCGGTTCTAATATGCTCTACACTCTTCTCACACCCACACACACACACACAGACGCCAAATACACTGAGAGACAGCTGTGTGGCATTGATGACGTCGCCGTGTCTCTTATTGTCGCAAAGCTCAACAAGTCGAAAGAGTGAAGAAAAAGGCCTGCGATACACACACACGCACACACACAATCAGACACCAGCATATCTGTATATGTATGCACACGGAAGTGTGTTTCCATTAAAGATAAATATTTGAGTTACAGTTTGAGCTGACTTAAACTTGGCAGCACTGTCAAAAATGACTCAAAAACAAAACGAGCAAACTTATTAAGTAAGAAACGAGAGATGTCAATTAGCACCTAACCGCAACATACATACATACACAAATGTATGTGTTTCATATACAGATATGTATACATAAGCACATATACATATACTATGTAAAGAATAGTTGTCGTCTGTATTTTTTTGCGACCGCAGATTAGATTAAATTTTGTTGTTACTTTAAGGCGCACGTCTTGACTCGTCTCGCTCTGCCCACTGTCGTTGCAGCACAAATGAAAAAGAAATATAAAAGCACATACACACGCAAGTTCAGCCATATACACATACTTGCATACGCGCATATATAACTACATACCCACACACACACACACACACACACACACACACACACACACACACACACACACACACACACACAATCATATGTGCGCGTATGCAACTTTTTTTCTTTTTTACTTTTCGCTCTCTTTCTCTAGACAAAATCGCGCTCTCTGCAGTTTTCATTCAAGCTATTTTTTTTGTAAGCTACGCTTTGTTAATCGTCTGTTGCTTTGCTTTGTTTGTTTGTTTTCACGAAAACTAGAAAATACCGGTTTCGCCCTCTTCGTCTCTCTCGCCCGCTTCTTATCTTTATTGTGAATAGTGTGCAATTTAATTGCGGTTTCAATTGTTTTTTCTGTTATTCCCTCTCTTTCTGGTAGGACATGCAAAGGCAGTTAATGTATCGCAATTTGCAATTTGTTCTGCCGTTGATTTTAGCTGTTCGCGTGCACTTGGTAAATGCATGACGTCACAGTTGATTACAGGTGGCGCTTTGAGTGGAGTTGCAAGTTGCGACGTCAGAAGCTAGCAAGTGGTTAGATCATTCACAATAGGCAACAAAACAGCTGCGCACAAGCATACAAACACGCACACACACACACACTCAACTAGTCTGTGTGCGAGAGAGAGAGATAGAGAGAGAGTGAGAGCTATCGAAGTAAGCTGGTTTGGGGTGGGAGCTTCAATAATTGCTAAGGTCAGAGGGGTGGCCACTTGTCCTTTAAGTATTTTTATTTCGTCTTTGTTGTGACGCCGATTGGGCTGTCGCATGACTCATTGGACTCTCATACTTTCATAGTTCCAACTGTCTCTGTCTCTTGTAGTGAGGGTGAAGTTTGTTGTCTCTGCTTACCTCCTTTGTCGCTGGGATAGACATTCAATTGTTCATCATCGCGGGAAACTTGTGTTATTATTGATGTTGCATCCATTACACAGCGTGTTGCACGTTGGAGCACTCCTCAGCTTTAATCCAAATAAAGTCTACACAGGCCGAAGTTGCAGAAAGCGTTTATTTGTAAATTTAGCTGCACAAAATAATACACATAGACACAATTTTATTAATACATATTTTTTTGCACACATTTTCCTTAGAAAACTTCATGTTTTCTTTATATAGAAACAACACACATTTATTTACACATATGCATGCAAGCATGCATGTGTGTGTGTGTGTAAAACGCAGACTGCGACGTCGACTGCGACTGCGACTGTTGCCTGTGCCAGACAGTGGAATTTTACAATTACGCTTTGACAGCCTCATTCGTTGGTTTCGTCGTCGCAGAATGCAAATGATTTTCCCTCGCGATATTCACCTTATGCAGCGTTACATGTAGAAATGCACTTTCGCCTTTCGTTACTTTATTAAAAAACAAAATGAATTAGAAATGTATTAAAAATACAACGGAATTCAGCATAAAAACAGTTTCTCCTCTTGCACTGTTGTTTGGGCACATTCTTTATTTTTCTTGGCGTCTACTTTTTGCACGCAGCTTCTTGGCGTTTTATTTATAACGCACTCACTCGACACACACAAACAAACGCAAACACACAACACACACACACATGCATCTGTAAATACAGCACACAGGCACTGCTATTTGCTTCGATTTTCTCAAATGTTTGCTATCGTTATGGTAGTTTATTTCGATATCGCACTCATTTTGAGTATTCATTAATTATTTAATATTAATTGTATTCAAAACTCCGCGCAAAAAAACAAAGCGTGTGCTCATCGAAAAAAATGTAGCAAGACTGGCTTTAAGTGTTGTCACCATAAGCGGGTGAAATTACAAATAGAGTTGTCAGATACAGTCACTTGTAAATTAAATGTTATTAACAGTGACTAGGGCTACACACACTTAACATCGTTCAAGGAAATTAAAATAATATTCAACCTGATCAAGTTTATTTTACATTTTATAAATTATACAACGCGCAGCAGAAATATATAAATATTTTAGATACAACATCAAAGCTGTGAAACCTTAGATTTTTAAGATCTAAATGAACAGTATTTAAAAGTTCAGTTCCACTGAACTTAGTCCGAATGGGGCGGAACTAGTGCCTGGCTGACAACCGGCTAGGAAAACAAAAATAACTTTATATAATATTATCAAAATTCATTAAAAAATGCCGCGCAATCTCAATGCCGAACGCGATAATCCCTGTTTAAAGGTAAGTAAGCTGTTAAAGTGATATGCACACCTATAAACAATTATAATTGCAGGAACAGGAGCTGTCTTTCAAATGTCTAAATAAAAACAATTTCGACCGGGACAAATGCGAGGTTTACTTCGTCAATTACAATAATTGTAAAGAGTTTTGGGTAAGTTGTGAAGCAGCAAAGTCTCAAGCAACTACAACTAATTTATTTCTCTGCAGAACAAAGTACGCGCCGATCGCCGAGCTCAAGGAATCGTCCCCTATCTACCGCCCGTTGAGGAGCGCGCGGATATTAAGGCTGATTACATGAAATCCAAACCAAAATTGTGATATATAAATAACAAATGATAAAAAGTTTATTTCAACAAAGTTAAATTTTGCTATGTATAGTATCAGCTGCAATGATCTTCAGTGGATGCATTGCCAGCTCCAGCATGGCAACGGACAATTCCATTTCGAGCGATTGCTTCGGATCGTCGATGATGAGCAGCTTCAACTGGGGCAGCCGGTAGAGGCAGGATAATCCTCTATGAGTAATCGAAGTGTTGGACACATCCAGCACTTCCAGGTGCGGGTATTCGCCACCAGAGATGCGATCCAAGCACCAGTCATCGAATGGCTTTACGTTGTGGAAGGAAAGAAACTTAAGGTGCTCCAGGCAGCGTAGATTCTCCAAGCCCTCGTAGTACAACTGCATGTTGTCGCAGCGTAGCGCCTCGAGCTTGTAGCTAGGATTGAATTTATTTGGCAAATTGAATTCGCCGTCCTCGGAGGCACGATGCCACTGCTTGTCATTCAGGAACTTGGCTGCACCCCCTCGATAGAGTACGAAATGGGCAGCAGCCAGCTCGGGCCCGAGAATCTTGTGGCGTTCGGGCACAAATTGCTGCATGTGTCGCTCGATGCGTTCCTGGCGCTTGGTCCACCACTTCTTGACGTTCTTCGGGGTTAGGTCGATGGGCCGTTGCATCATGACAATGAAATCTGAAGTTTGCTCCGAATTGGCGAACAGCTTCAACTTACTATTCCAATCCTGCGGGCGATCTCCAATTGGAGTTCTCCAACTGAGTTCCTGTTTGTCTTTTGCGAGCTCCTGGCGAATCCGTTTGACTGTGGCACTCACTTCTTCCTCTGAGTTCTGACTGGGCAGTGTACTTGCATAGCGATATATGATGCGAGCACCTGGCTGCAGCATTCTTAGACGCACTGACAAATACATAACTATAGATTATTTAACAATTTTTTGTAGTCAACAATAATATTCCGAAAAACTATTTGCACGAAACATAGTCAGCTGTGAGTGAACAGCTGGATGTTAACTTTTAAACAGTGTGGCAACATCTATCAGACGCCATTTTTTCCTGTCTTATGCAGCCCTGGCCGACTGCGTGAAAAAACGTTTGTGCTATTGCAAACGTTTGTAATCATTTTTAATAAGACAAAAGAAACTTATACAATTCCACCGAAAACTCAGCTGAAGGTCATATAAATGTACAGAAAGTGCACGCCAATCATTTTGGCATAAAGCGTGCGAGAAGTTCGCAGAGAAGCTGCTGAAAATTTGCTGGTGAATCAGCATCTATAAACGGAGGCAAAGACAGGCAGCGTCTTCTAATTAATATCTATACGCAATTCAGAACGCAATATGGTTAATACGTCTGGCAGTGAAGATGGTCAGCTGCGCAGCCCCAACGATGGACACTATATCAGGTGTGTAAAATTATATATATATATAATATACATATGTATGTATATGCATACATATAGTGCAAAGCACATCAAATTGTTGCTGCATACACACACACACACGCACGCACGGGAAAACACGAATACATTCACATGCATGCGCGCGTGTTGCTGTGTGTCTATGTGTGTGTGTGTGAGTGTGGGAGCTGCTGTGTATTAAGTGCGGCAACTAAACCATTTTTCTATTTGAAAGCGTTATTTTCTGATGTTAATTTATGAACAACAAAAAAATGAGAAACTGTAAAACATAACAATCATAAAAAAAGAATTCCTTCCATACGGTTAACTGATCAAGAGGTGGGTGCAATCTGCTAGGCAAACAAAGAAAATTATTCCAATTTTTGTTTTTAATGGAAAAAACTGGAAAAACCCAAAACTGCGCACTTTGCAATACCTGTGGATCAGTCAATCGTATACCTTCCCAGACCGACATATCCCTCTTTTATCGCTTGCTTATCATATGTACAGTATATATATAATGTACAAATTTGCATCCCGTATACTGCCTACCAACTGTTAAATAATAACAAACCAAAAAAAATCCAATTTATTGACATTACCATAATTTTTGCATATGAACCGTTTAATTGACTTGAGTTTTTTCGTTGCAAATAGGCCAAAAAGTGTGTACTTGTCCCAAAATGACCGAGGCGCGCGATGGCCAACAACTAAAACTAAACTTAAAATAAAAAACAAATATAAAATACAAAAAAATACCACAAAAAAAAAAAAAACAAATAATTATAAAAGCTGAACGCAAGAAATGAAATTCAAATTTAAAGTGTGCCCAGCAGCTCAAGTATGTAAAATGGCAAGTCCACAGCGAACAGCAGGCCCAGGATACGGCCACACCTTCTCGAACACAATATCAAATGACTCAAGCAAATGCCTTTAAATGACACAAAGAGAGAGAGAGAATGAGAGTGAAGATCTTAAAGTCTGGCGGTAAATCGAATACAACTTTCTGTTCAATAACAATGCTAATGCCTTTCCAAGTCCTGTTATCTATATACGCATTCTTATACATATATAGATCTCTAAATCTTTGTCTTTTGTCCCACGCATTTCTAAAAACAAAAAAAAAAGTATATATAAATATATTTCTAGCAGAGTTTGCAGTCGTAAGTTTACATTTTACAGCCCAACGGATAATTAAACTCAATGCCCCAAAAGGAATTGTCAATGCTCAAAGGGGGTTGGCTGGACAGGTAAGTACATAAAACAGTGGAATCTTGAATAACTCGTTATTATATAATGTTTAATATCAATAATACTTACTTTCTTCAATGTATTTACCAACTCATGGAGGGCGGATATAGTTAAAAGGTTTGAACTCTAAACTTGATGTAACTTGGAGCAGATATATTCTTCAAGCTGAAACTTCACTGATATATTCAAGACTAAGCTTCACTGTGCTTTAGCATTTTATTTCATTAGTAGACAATGTATTATAATGAGCAATTTATATTATTACTAGTTTCACCCATTATGTCGATCTCTAAGTCTGCTGTATATACGCTAATCTTCTCGCTCTTTCTTCCTTAACTTTAAACTTGTTCAAACTATATTTGTTAAATAATTCCTTAGGTTTCAATAGGTAAGATCTATATGATATGAGTATAATTCAAGGATTCCACTGTATATATATATATATGTATTCAACCAATGCACATCTACAACTTCGTATTATTTGCTAACGTACTACACCGAAAGTTGTTTATTGTTTTTCTTTGATTATTGTCAATTTCCACCCAATATTCAAGCAGTAATACGCTCTTCCCATAATTTGGGGCCTTGAGATTTGAAGCTGATGGGCAACGTAAAATGTAATCAACGACTAGCAATGCACTGCAACAACATCAATCAATCAATCAACAACAACAACTTGAGTGACAACAACAAACAAAGTCAGAGCGCGCCTCGTCGCATCTTCTTCAAGTGGAAAACAACGAAAAAATTCAACAATTTATGCAATTGGCCTCAAAGTTTGGTGTAAAATGTTTTTCATCTCTTTTTTTCTTTTAGCGGCGAAGATGATCACGATGCCGATGCGCTTTATATTCAACCGCCACAGGCTGCCAGCAGTCAGGGACGCGAAGCGGCGAGTTCGCGGCGCGAGAAGAAGAAACATTCACGCGATCGTCGCCACAAGGAGCGCAACAGCTTAGAGGAGCGAGAACGGGAACGTGATCGAGAGCGTGAAAGGGAGCGCTATGAGTATCGAGGAGCTCGTGACGATTTGGATCAGCGTTATCATCAGCACCATCAACAGCATCGCAGCGAGCGGGCTAAACATCATTTGAGCCACGCCTATCAATATCAACAGCAGTTGCCCTTGCCGCCGCCTCCCCAGAGCTATGTCCACCATCATCATCATCATCACCAGCAGCAACAACTAATGAGCTTATCCCGTGCTGGGGCACGAGCCGAATATTACCACAGCAGTCGGCACGTTGATTACGTAGATGTGGAACAGGCACCGCTGCCGCCGTCACAGCGTCGGGGCAGCAAACATGGCTACGACCAGCCGAAGGATGCGGAGAGCTTGGAGCAGGATCTGCGCTCACGGCTGATCAGCAAGCGGCACAAATATGTTAAGGATTATGAGTTGGAGGAGAACTACGAGCAACAACATTCGCATAGCCGGCGCAAGGAGCGAGAGTCCCGGCACAGCAGCCACAGTCACAAACTGCGTCACGGCCAGGTCATTGAGCTGCTGGACAGTCCCGAATCAGGAGCAGTGCCACATCATCCACATCATCGTAGCAAACAACAAAGGCGTGCTGAAGTGGAGGACGCTGCCGATCCGGTGCACCAACATCGCACAGTTTCCACTGATCCGGAGCTGATGGCGCGTCGGGAGAAAATTTTGGCGGCCGAGCGTGAGAATCGTAAGCGTAAGCAAATCGCGCGCGAGGAGCTGGAAGCGCGCCGGGAGCAACTGCTCCGTGAACGGAACGAGCACAGCGATGCACTCAGTCCAAGCGCTGTAGCGGCCAGCGTAACTGCCGGGCTTAATCCTGTCAAGCGCAAGCAAAAAATGAAATTGGAAGAAGCTCATTACGAGCACAGGAAGCGCAGCAAGCATCAGCATGCGGGCGAGGAAAACAAGCGGCAAGCGAAGCCACACGAAGAGGGCAGCGAGGAAAGCGACGACAGTGACTCCGATGAGGATGACGAAGACGAGGAGAGTGGCAGCGAGGAGAGCGGCAGCGATTCGGCAGATAGTGCTGAGAGCAGCTACGAACAGCAGCCACACAAGAAGAGCAAGAGCAAAAAGCCCCAACCCGATGATGATGACGATGTGCCACTGCCAGATAGTCCACTGAGCGTGGGCGCTCTTTACAAATCGCCGAAGCAAAGACGCTCTGCCAGCTCCAAGAGCTCGGCGCGCAGTCATAGCAGTGCAGCGAGCAGCAAAAGTCGTCACAGCAGTCGCAGTCGTAGTCGGAGCAGTCGATCTCGTTCCCGATCTGCCAGCAGCGGGGAGCAGCGGCAACGCTCGCGCAGCAGCAGCACGCGCAGCGAGGAGCGTGGCATGGCACAACAACAGCCAACGGACAGTGAGACCAGCGCTGCGGAGAAGTTGCCAAAGGCACCTGTTGAGGAGTTGCCGCCATGTGATGACAAAGGTGTGCCGCTGCCCAACTACTATCCGGGCGTGCAGGGCTGCCGTTCGGTAGAAGAGTTCCAATGCCTCAATCGCATTGAGGAAGGCACCTACGGCGTCGTCTATCGCGCCAAGGACAAACGCACCAACGAAATAGTCGCCTTAAAGCGTCTGAAAATGGAAAAGGAGAAGGAAGGCTTCCCCATAACGTCGCTGCGAGAGATCAATACGCTGCTGAAGGGCCAGCATCCGAACATTGTGACTGTGCGCGAGATTGTCGTTGGCTCCAACATGGACAAGATATTCATTGTTATGGACTATGTGGAGCACGATCTCAAGTCTCTGATGGAAACGATGAAGCAGCGCAAGCAGAGCTTCTTTCCGGGCGAGGTGAAATGCTTGGCCCAACAGCTGCTGCTCGCCGTCGCTCATCTCCACGACAATTGGATACTGCATCGTGACCTGAAGACCTCCAATCTACTGCTCTCCCACAAGGGCATACTGAAGGTGGGTGATTTTGGACTGGCCCGTGAATACGGTTCGCCCTTGAAGAAGTATACCTCCCTGGTGGTGACGCTCTGGTATCGAGCGCCAGAGCTGTTGCTCTGCTCACCGGAATACTCGACGCCCATAGATGTGTGGTCTGTGGGCTGCATTTTTGCCGAATTCTTACAAATGGCGCCGCTCTTTCCGGGTAAATCTGAAATAGATGAGCTTAATCGGATCTTTAAGGTAAGATAATATAGCTTAGGAGACTGAGGTTTGTTATTAATTCTCGTTTCTTTTAGGAACTCGGCACACCCAATGAAAAGATCTGGCCAGGGTACACGGAGCTGCCGGCCGTTAAAAATATGCTGAGCCAGAACTCACAGTTCACGGACTATCCGGTATCACAGTTGCGTAAACATTTCCAGGACAAGACGTCAGATGCGGGACTCGGACTGCTGCAGGGCCTGCTCACATATGATCCAAAACAAAGACTGACAGCTGATGCGGCGCTTAAGCATGGCTACTTTAAGGAGCTACCCCTACCCATCGATCCATCCATGTTTCCCACTTGGCCAGCCAAGAGTGAGCTGGGCGCACGCAAGGCGCAGGCCTCATCCCCTAAACCACCATCCGGTGGCTCGCAGTTCAAGCAGTTGGGCCGTGACGAGCTCATGGCCACGGCCACAGCCGGTGGCGGAGCCGGTGCTAAGCTCGCCTCTGGCATAATAACTGGCAACAAGAAGAGCGGCGCAACGGCGGCCAGCACAGGATTTGTGCTGAATGCGGGATTAACTCAACGGCAGCTGGCCATGGGGCCCGGCTTCAGTCTGAAGTTCTGAGACAGATTTGTGTGTCTAGTATGCAACAGATTCGTAGCCAATTTGAATAATTGTTATGTATAGTTTAGCGCGTAAGATGAAAATTGAGGAAACAAAAGATATCGTTTTAATGTATGTGTACAAATATTGTTCCAAATATAATTTAAAAGCCATACAATCACACAACGAACTATATCAAATCACCCAGATAGAAACGTAAAAGGAAACCAATCCTGGATCTATCGATTAATAACTTTAGTCTTAGCCTAACATGGAATACACAAGCGGCCTTAAGTGGACCACAGATAGAAGTAGGTGTTCTGCCACTGTGGAACGTATTCCTTCAGAGGCCCGGCCACCACCTTGGCGATGGGCACGTGCTCGGCCACAAAGCCCAAAATTCGTTCGATTCGCGTCTTGCTGTAGTTGTCATAGAACGGACTACGCACGAGGAAGTACAATAGGTTGATGCAGCGCCTGCTCAGCTCCATTTTCTGCTGCTTGGACATCAGGTGGCGCTGCTGGCGATACAGATGCACGCTATACAGATCGATGGACAGCGCTATCATATACTGCTTCCAGCTGCGCTGCCCGAACAGGCCCATGGCCGCCAAGTGGATCAGTGGCTTGGCTATGTACAAGTACTCCGCCTGGAGCAGCTCGCGCGGTATTTGTGTCTTGGCCGCATCCGCATTGTCCACATGCAGCTTGAAGTCACGATACTGTATGGGCGGAGCGCCCTCGACTTTGCGGATGAGGCGACCGGAACGCTTCAGTTGGAACGTTATGGAGTGCTCCGACTGGGGTACGCTCTCGGCTGCTGTGGCTTCTGCTTTGCGCTGTTTGCTCAGAGCACGTCGATTGAGAGCTGTGATGGGCGGTGACGTGATAATGTTCGATGTGGAATGCTTGAGTATAAATAGTCGGCCCGCTGCCTTGAACACCTGTATGAGCGCTATCATCAGCCATTTGCCCGTTTGACCAAACAGGCGGCGCGCTGATATCTCGATAAACACCTCACAGTATTCGAGCGTCGTCAGTGTGACCTTTAGACGGTAGCACAGGCCGGACTGCAGTCGGAGTACGGCGTTTTCGTTGGCGCCACGTGCCTTTTCGATAATTCGATCGTTGTAGAACACCAGCATATTGGACAAGGTGTACACCAATTCGGATAATACATTGGAGTTCGATATGCGACCTAGCAGAAGAGGAATTGCATCACCAAGCCGTAAAAGAACTGTTTGCTTATCAATGTGTAAACTTTACCTGCCACAAAGTAGGAGACCCACTTGGCCGTTGTCTCAAAGTCGCCCACCACATCGGGGTTCTTGGCCACCCACGCCTCGTAGGACTTAAGTAAGCCTTTTAGATGTTCCATTATAGAAAGAACAACACGTAGTCTCTGAAGCAAACAAATTCAATTGTCGCTGCGTTGTTTCCCTCTATTGCACTGCAAATACCAAATACAACAGCAATGCCATTCGCCCCGAAGCAACTTCAGTTTTCGATACAATTCTAAGCTATCGAAACGAATATCGATATCATTCGCACATTTGGCGCTATTCTAATAAGAAAAAAGATGTGATTTGTGCTGCTCTTTACGAAATGAAATGTTTATTGAATTCAAAATTTAAGCTTTAAAATTATCTTTTTCCCTGCGCAATGCAGACATGCAGCTAACCGCGTTATCTGGTGTTTTGGTGTGTTTTTGCACGGGATCCTCATGCACGCGCATAAATGGATTCCACAGCTTCTCCTCGGCAATGGTCGATGGAACAGTGGGATCCTTGGCTGCGCGGCGCAACTTGGCCCACTCTATGCGACGCAGTATGTCCTCATTCTCCGGCTCGACATGGCGGCCAAAATACAAGTTCTGCAAAGTGTACTCATGGCCACAAAAGACCTTAGTGTTACCTGGCAAAGCCGACAGTCTAGAGCACAAAGCAATGTACATCTCCTCCGGAGTACCCTCAAAGAAGCGACCACAGCCGCCCTGGAATAGAGTGTCGCCAGTGAACACGGCGCCAGTTTCATCCTTATTTGGGCCCTGCACATAATAGCACACATGGCCGCTCGTGTGACACGGAGTTGCCAGGCAGCGAACTTTCAGATCGCCAATGGTAAGATTGCTATCGTGGGTAACCGAGTAGTTGAGGCCGCCAATACGTTCGTCCCCGCCACATATCGTCAATTCACCATTGCACATCTTCATCAGGCGCTCATTGCCGCCGGCATGATCCCAGTGATGGTGAGTGGTCAGAACCTTGTTGAGCTTGACATCCAATTCCTTCACCATCTTCATGACCAGCTCCGGATCAACGGGATCCACGACAGCTGCCTCCTGTGTATTTTTGTCCACAATCAGGTACATATAGTTGTCCTGCAGAGCAGGCATGATCTTCACCTGCATGCTCTCCAGCACCACATCATCTATCGAGCTATGCATGCCCCTAAACCCAACTGTCCTGATCTTTTGTGCTGTGGAAAAACATATATTCAGTTTAGTTACTGCAATTAGTTTGATGGCGAGCACATTAAACACATATGTAGATTAGATTAAAAGACAAAAAAAGATTACAATTGACGCCACACAGTAACGGGACAACCATCAACCGTTTGAATGATCCAGCACCAGCACCAGGGGACGCTTTAACTGCAGCTCCGTGCGCAGTTAATTTTGACAAACCTCGAAAGTAGTAAGAATTCAATTGGTTTTCAATGTTTCTCCAAATTGACGAAAACATTTAGGCGCTTCAATTTTGACAATCTTTTAATGCTTGATAACCTAAAGCCACAAGATGCTGCTTATTTACAGTTAGAATGTCACCAGAATAATGCCGGAGCACTTGATGCTGTATATAATGTATATGGAGTAGCTGTGTCGCCGTCTAGCTGTTCTTTTCCCATGAGCAGCTGTCAGATTCAAAGCTTTAGAGTTCGATAGCACGACTATCGATAGGCTAGAGGTGAACGCAACATGGCGACGGCGTGACAGCCGACGACATTTGGCGCGTTCATTTAAATGTGGCGCGTTAATTTGAATTTTGAATTATGGAAAATTATTCAATGTAGATGCTGTAAATAGATCAAATACGATAAATTCATGTATTTTACAGTGAAAATCTATAAGATTTTGATTGAACTATTTATTTTAAAGGAATTTTCGATTTTTTTGTACTTATTTAGTATTTCTGAAAAGCTCTAAACACACAAGCTGTGCTGCTTAAATCATTCTCATGCTCCTCATATAAGCTTTACTATATTATATAACAAGCTGGGAATGTCTGACGCTGGTGAGCTCAATTCATCGCAGTCGCATACTCAATTGATCCAGGTCCAGGTACATCATGTGGGTGTCACAGCCAAGCTGTCGTCGCCTTTAAAGAAGCTACTGCCCCAGTTGAGCAGTTCGACGGATACGGATCTCTACGAGCAGCCCAAATCTAGGTACAATATGTTTGAAAACGACGGACAAGGCGACACCACGGCAACGAACACAACAGTGCCATCGAGTCCGACGTGTGTGCTCTACGAGATGCATGCGGAGCCGGAGAAGCATGTCGCCAAGCCGAATCGCATCGAGTTCCAACGCTACTCGAGGACCAAGTACACCACCCGCCTAACGGTGCCACCGCGCAAGCGTGTGGCCAAGCCACAGCATGTCCATGTGCCCAAGGCAAAGGCCATGCAGGAGCAGCAGCAGCAGCAGAAACACCAGAAGTATCACCATGCGAAGCAGCAGCTGCAGGAGCATCGTCCTGGCTTCGTCCAGCGCCTCATGGCCTCGCTGGACAACATGTGCAAGTGCCAGCCGCAGCACGCCCACAGCATCATCGATGATCTGCCCTCGCCGAAGTGGAACAAGAAGGCCGCCGCCCGCCACACCAGCATCGGCATCTATCCGTTCGAGCACGGCTGCGCGGATTACCTGAGCACGACGGACACCCATCCGAAGATCAATTCCATTGTGCTGGCCGATCGGGCCACTACCTATGCGACCCACTTCTGGGCCGAGTTCTTTGGGCTGCTGCACATAGCCGTCGCCTTCGTGGTGTCCTTCCTGCTGCAGTCCTACCGCTTTCTGCTCTACTCCGTGGTCAACACGCTGATCGTGGGTCTGCTCCACACGACCTCGGACTACTTGATCAAGCCCTCGCTGACGGTCATCTTCAATGGCTTCCTGCAGCCACCGATGATATTTTCGTACAATGTCATGTGCTCGCTGCGCGATATACTGGAGCCGCTCGCCGAGACATTGGCTCACTTCGTCAAGCCGCTGGCCAATCTAGGCGGCAGCCTGAGGCTGATCAACGTCAACTATCGCAGCGTGCGACGCTTTGCCAAGGATGTCTGAAGGATGTTTGCCTGTTTTCTCAATTTGTTTCTTCTCTGATGTTTAAAGAAGTTTAGTTGTTGCTTTCTTAACTGAGCTCTCTGCTGTTTCATTTCATAACGTTCCGCTTGACATTGTTTGGTCTGCCCTTTGGCATTTCACACTGCTCCATTCCACTTCGTTCCACACTGGTAGGAGGAGCCTGTGCTATCAACCCTCACGCAGATGACTCTCCCAGCTGCTCTTCTCTCTCTCTCTCTCTCTCTCTCTCTCCCAGCAACAGGATTATATTGGGCATACCTTGCTCCGCTGCTGCAACACAATCTTACGCACATAGATATATAGAAATCGGATCGGGTTACATTGTTTGCTACGCTTGTTCATGGAACTGTGCAACCATAACGACCTGGTTGCCAGCTCTACCCTCACTCCCTCTCTCAATACCCCTCCCTCTGTCTCACTCCGCTGCTAAGGGTGGCTTGAGCTCAATTACGTTGAATGAAACATTTATGATTTATTTGCTCATTTTGTGGCTGCGAGCGCGCAGGGGGCAGCGCTCAACATATGCCCACTATAACCGAACTCCTCTGATTGTTTTAAAGCGACTAATTGTATCCCACGAGACTTTTCTGTTATCCATTTTTGCGCCTAATGAAGCACATTAAAAAAGTTGCACAAAATAATTGCAGTCAAATGGGGTTTTCTTTTTAATTAAATAATATTCAAATTGATATCCTTAACCAATTTCTGATATATAAAAAATCAGTTTATTATAGTTTGACTAAAACAGAAGGAGTCTATAATATTATTAATATTTATCATTAATATTTATTCATGAAATAAATATGAATCCAGCAATAATCTAGCTGACTCCTTAACACTCGTGCATCTTTCGAGCATAGCTGACTAGAATCAATCTGTCTGTGGGCCAATTCAACAATGATCTAAGGCTGAAATTTAATAATCCTAACTCTCTCAAAATTTGAAATATGTACACCTATTGTCATGCACGGATATGCCCACGGCAAGATAAAATTTACTGGCTTTCTACAAATCCTAAATACAATATATAAATCATATGCATATAATTTTTTATCATTTTTTTATAAATTATATATATATATATATATATATATATATATATATATATATATATATATATATATATATATATATATATATATATATATATATATATATATATATATATATATATATATAAATACAAAAAATAATTAGTCATGACAAAATATCCAAAATTATTTTCTTGTACTTATCATGAGTGTACATACATACATTATATATACATATGTATAATTTTTTATATTATATAAATTTATTAAAAAATCAAAAATATATATATTTTATTTTTTATATTATGTAAACCCAGCGACAAAAAAAATCCGCACTTTAAGATTGATACATTTTTTGCCTTCTCAAGTTCGGGGTTCGCCCAAATGTTATTCTCTTCGCTTAACTTTAATTTTTGGGAGTCAGTATAAATTTCATAGGTTTGTCATATTAAAAAACTCTTTTCTTATTTTTAAGAGTTTTTAGACTCTTAATAATTGCTGGACTTTAAATAAATATTGTATATATTTTTTATAAAATATTATAAATAATTATTTATGTATATTTCATATGCCTCTTTTTTTATATTAGATAAATTTTTAATAAAAAAATATGCTCTTTTAAGTAAATAATAAAATTTTATTTTTATATACTAAAGCATGTTATTTTTATTTTAAAAAATTATATTCCAGTATTTTTGAAGAAATTTAAATATTTAAAAAATTTTATATTGATTTTAGCTATGGAAATATTTTAATAATAAAATATTTATAATAATAAAATATTTAGCTATTTTATTATTACAAATCTATATTAATAAAACATTTCCCTATCTTTCTGCTCTTATCAGCAGTTTTCCTTCCGCTTTCACTTTGCTCACAAAACAAAACAAAAAAAAAAACAAAACAAACTCCAAATTTAACAAGAACTGGGCAAAAACTCTTAATCAATTGAAAAGATCTACAAAATGATATTTATCAATGGATTAGAGCTGCTCTAGTTTCCCTGAATCACGCTCGAGGCCTTCTGCTCGCTTTCCACAATGAAATTCTTGGCAAAAATGTAACCCCATCCCAGATCTATATACATATATATATGTATATATGTACACATATATTTATGTTAATTTTAGCTTATGCTAGTATACAAATACTAGAAAAACAATTCAAGTTTCGCTCTGTATACAAATAGTTGATTGTTGTAAGTGTGGAAGAAGTTTTATTTGTTATTTGAGTAAATGGAAACCTCAACAACCAGCGAACGCTTCATTAATGAGAATTAATAAGATTGTGTGGGTGTGTGCGGCAGAGGTGTGTATGTGTGTGTAAGTGTGTGTGTGTGTGGGTGCATTGACTAAGGATCAGCTTACAGCGAGAGCATTCATAGATAGACAAGCAGAGACACACAACCCTTTGCCAGCCAATTATCTTTAGTCTCCGACTATATCTGAGCATATGTTGGCCTCTACGCCGCCGTGGGCATTGATTGATTTCCGTAACTAATTGGTGCACGATTTTCCGATTTTCCGATTTTCCGTCTCACTGAAAGCTGAAGAATATTAATTGGACTCTCGCTCGGTCTTCCTGCTTCTATAAATACCCGAATCTGGTCCACTAATGCCCGCTGAACGTTTCCATTGAACAATTGTTGACAAGGTGCGAAAATCAGGTTGCTACCCGGCGGAGCCACAATGCCAATGCGTTTGCCCATTATTGTGCGATCGACAGGCGGATAAAGGATCAGACAGGCTGACTACAGTTCATGAATGGGACAAAACACTTTGCAGACACACAATTGTTGGGAATTTTGGGATTAGAGCTGTTTAAGCTGTTTTCCTTCAGTGGGTTTGTCGCTCCATTTATCTGGGCTGCTGGGATTATGATGCAGGTTAGGTTCTGCTTAAGGATTGCGTTGGCTAACAGCATGACGTTAGCTAAATTCCTTTCAAACTTGCCCAGAAGTTAAGCAATTTGTGTGCAAAGACAATGGACTTGTGGGTTATATAAGAATATATGGAGAACTGAAGATTTACGCAGCTAAAGGGTGTCGCATGACAAAGGGAAACAGATTAGATAGATATTTCAATATATACTCTATAAACTGTTTACATATATATACACATATATTATACAGATCCTCTCTGCTCACTTTTAAATGCATTCTCTGTGCATTCAGCGAACCGGACACCGAGGCAGGCAAGCAAAAAAGCTGAAAAAAGAAGCTTTTTTTGCTACGCTCGGCAAAACACGATAGTGTGGGAATCAAGGCGCGTCGCTGCGCATGGCTGGCATACTTGTTACTGGGCATTGCTTGGCAGCTAAGTCCTGACACGTGATGGCCCTAATCGAATAAACAATATTAGCTTAATGCGATCAAAAGCCTCTTCATGCGGTCAATTAGCGGGATGAGAGCAACACCCACACGGCAGGGTGCTTACTCCTTTCCTGCTGAGCTGTCAGCGTTATCAGTTGTCGTTGATTCCCATTACGTAATGTGCCTTAAGCACATTTAGCATAATACGCTAGCAGCATAGCTGGCTCTGGCTGATTATCGATAATAGTTGCTGCTCAAATGACGTCAATTACGTAATAGGACGTCTCTGCAGCTGGCCACTACGTAGTGCATATATTTTCAATTGGCAATAGATGTTGAAGGCTCTTTATGCCTAATTAGGTGTCTAATATTTCACAGCAACAACGCAAATAGTTTGCTGCTTTTGATTATTGCTAATAGCAGCTGCTCCTGTTACGTAATTGGGCTGCTTTGTGTGTACTAAAAGCAAATAGTTGACTACGTTAGCTACTAATTAGATGGCAAAGCTCGAAATGTTCACATGCTGTGGTTCAATTGAACAAATGTTAGTGACTAAAGAACAACTATCGATAATTTATGGCATCACTATGCGCTCATCCTTATCATCACTAATTCAAGCTGCTCTTGTTATTGTTAACAGCAACTGCACCTGTGGCGATGTCAGCGTGCAGGCCGCGCGCCCCTTTCCTGGGTTGATCGCTCAATGCTATAAATCTGATGGTGTGTCAAATTGAAAACACTCCCGTGTGTGTGAGCTGGCACTGGGACTCAGGCTCAGGGATTTGGTTGTGTGACGAAATTGTCAACCCTCCTAATGAATTGTTGTTGCTGCTGCTGGCAAGCATTGTTTAGCCTTTTTGTGGATTTGCTGCTGTTGTCACCTTTGTCGTGTCACTATTTTATCACACCATTTGAAGTGGCGCACACCGATCTTAATGCTCCTGAATGAGAGGAACAATTTTGTAATTGAAATTTGATGCCATTAGATGACAAATGACAAAGACAGCAGCAGCAGCAGCAACATTTTTTTCTTTCTTTTTGCAGCCCCTTTATCTGTCTGTCTGTCTGTCTGCTCAGTTCTGTTGCCTGCTGCTTGTTGTGCGGCATCAAATTGCATCGCGTTTTTGGTGACTTTAACGGCTGATTTTATATGCAAACTCGAACAAAAGTTGCTTTTGGCAATGCTAAAAGAAATTTGATGTAAATTCTGAGAAATGCACACGGCATTCATCAGCAGCTAACGAGGTCAGCATGCTTTAGTTTTCAATTGAAATATAGTTATGTTCAGCATTAGATAACATAATGCAAGACAACTTAACACACACACACGCATACACAATCAGGTTTGGCTGGTCTGTTGTTATTGGCAAACATTGAAAATGGCGCCCGCTTTGGCTGGGCAACGCCCACCGTGCAGGACAAGGCAAATGCGCAAAAACCACCCTTAATTAGCGCGCTCACGCACAGCAGCAAACACACTCACACGCACACACACTCACACACACTCGTATACTCGCAGCCAGGCAGCCGAGGCGCTTTACAACGTTTCGTTTCCAAACGTTTCAGGCACAGGCAGCAGCAGCAGTCGCCGCCGCAGCCTTGAATGCAGTTCCATTTCATTCGCCAGCGCGAGCGTTGCGCGCTCTCTCTTTGCCACTTGCAGTTGAGTTTGAAAAGCGAAAGCGTCGCGTCGCCCGCAACGGGAGCAAAAATATTTGACAAAAAAATATAAAAAATTATTAAAATTATTTTTTAAAAATTATAAAAACTATAGCAAAGTGCTTGAAGTGAAAATTGTGCTTAATTTAGAAAGTAAATGATTTAGTTAAATTGATATATACATATAGATATAGTTTTCAAATATGTTTGAAAAGAATATGGATAACACAAGTCTCTCAGTGTCCATCAATGGCGACCTGGACTCGACCAGCTCCGGCGGCACAGCATCCGATCACTCCGCCGTGCACCACGACAACATTAGCTCGCCCATGGCCTACGGCTCGCTCTTTCTGCCAAATGCTGGTAAGCCAACTTATCAGTCAAGCATATATACATATATATAGATCGGATTACGTGAAACAGGCGTCAACGAGGCGCTGCATAAACAATTACCAGCGGAGACTCTTGTTTTGTGTTTGAATGTTAATTTCCTTCCCGTTTTGCGTTTTGCTGAAGATTTCACATTTCTTAGACAGACGCTGAATGAGCTTCGGATATGCAATATAATATATACATAGCTCAACCACAAATAAATGCTGTCTATTAATAATAAATTTATTATTCTATTTACTCTATTAAGAATTTGGCATTCCTGTGGAATGAGAATTGGCTGAGATATGGTTTCACAAGAAAAAGGAGAGGATTTTAGTTGAGAGTTGTTGTAGGATTATGATTGGAAACAAATATGGAAATTTTTAATATGAAACTCTGTAGATAAGGCAGCCAATATACTAGATAATATACTAATAATATTTAAAGATTTTAAATTAATTTAAATTGGGGCTGGGTAAAATTTGCTTCATATTTAACCAACTTTTCTACTCGATATACATATAATTTAAATAATTTTTAATTTTGCCAAAAAATAATAATAAAAAAAAATTAATAACAATAATTAAAAATAATAAATAATAATAAAAAATAATACAAATTGTAGCTTTTTTAAAGAGTTATGCATAAAAAATAATTTATTTTTCATTAAAATTTAAGTTACATTATTGCCATTATCATTATAGTTTTTAATGCTATTCATATTATCATTTGTATTATTCATATTGTTTATATTATAATTATTATTTTATTATTACTTTTTTATTTATTTATTTTTTAAAAATAATAATTTAATTAATTATTAATTGACATTTATTTTTATGCCTGAAAATAAAAATATAAATAAATTTAATTATCATTTAATGGGTGCAAATAAAAAATCAAAACTAATTTAATTAGCATTCAATTCTCCTTAGCATTATTTATATTATCTTTATTATTTATATTATCTTTATCTTACTTTTAATTATTATTTTATTTTTATTTTATTTAATCAACTTTTTAACAATTTGAGCAGCATCAGTATTATCATTATGAATGATTATCCATTATAATTTAACCCAGTAAAAATTAAAAAAATTGTATTTTTGTTTGGAATGTTTTATGAAAAGTATCTCACGACATTCCCCTAGTAAAATGTATCCTTAACACCCACAACTCCTTAACACTTAATTGAATTTAATTCAATATTTTTAGCAGTACTCAATGTTTGCTATAATTTCAATATCTCAATATCTTTCCCTAAACTGCATTCCCACTGCGCAGTATCTACTTCGCCTTTGGCATTTCTTGTATTTTCTTTGGTTCATTTTCCACTCATTAAACAAAAAAAAAAAAAAACAACTCAATTATTTTATAATATTTACATAGCATTAATTATGCGAGCTATACATATACATATTTCTATATATATATAAAGAGCGTATCAGATATCGTATGTACATATTTTGCATGATGTCTCTTTCTGGTCTATATGGCATTGTTTGCTATGTCTGAAGTCTGAGGTCTCTGAGGTGTCGAAAGTCAGAATTTCGGATTAGTCACTTACAGCTCGAAGGCAACGGGAGGGGGAGGAGTTGAGGGGGCAAGGGAAGGGTAGTTATTGCTGAATAGCAAAGTAGCACGTGAGAATGAAAATGAAATGTTGCGTCAATATGCAATGTGTCTATATATATGTATATGCATATGTATGTATATGTCTCTATGCATATGAAAAACATAAGAAACATAAACAGTTAATGGACAAAAAAAATATTTAAGTTATTTTCACACGTGCCAAATAAATGCTTTTGGGCTATGAATGGTGGAAGTTCAGTGATAAAGAGGGTAATTATGGAGAGACAGATTGTAGAATGAGAAATAGAGAAAGGGAGAGAAAGACAGAAAGAGAGAGAGAGAAGGAGACAGACAAACAGATATAGAGAAAGAGACAGACATTCTACAGAGAAGAAGAGACAGAGAAAAGAGTTGAGAATCGAGAAAAACTTTACAATTTAGCTATGAATTATGGCAGAAATATTAAAATATTAACATAAATTCTGATTTAAAGATAACATTAAGTGAAATTTCTCAAAAATATCTATATAATGTCTACACAAATTAAAATACAGTGAAACTCAACATAACGAATTTTTCTTTAAGTCCCTTGAGTTTGGCAAGGTTTTACTAATAAGTAGCTATAGCAAATCAATAGATATAACGAACAATTCTCTGGTTACCCTCAGATTCGTTATATCGAGGTTTCACTGTATTATCTCTCCACTGCTCTAAGTATCAGAAATCAAAATAAGTCCATTAAAATTGGATGAATAATACTCACACCTAAATATAACTGGAAAATACCTATTTTCTTTATATATATATTCGACTCTAATCTCACCCCCTATCATCCGCCCTCTCTCACCCCTTCAGGTTATCGCGGCAACATTTCGTGCAAAACAGTTTTGCAGCTGGACAAATTCGGGCCGTATGAGACGAGCGAGAAGGACTTGATTGAGCGTCGCTTCCAGGACATCACGAACGACTATGACAAGTCGCCGCCGCCCACAGCCTCCACGACGCCCACGCACTATCCCTCGCTGAACAGCATCATCTTCGAGAATGGCGGCAGCGGCCTGGGCGATCTCAATGGCAACACCAAGGCGGACGGCCTCTGCGGCGGCCTGCAGCGTGGGCCCACGGCCCTGGGCGGCGGCGGTGTCGGCGGCGGCTTGGGCGGTGCATCCAGTGGCGGGCATCTCATCTCGAATCTGACTGCGGCGCACAACATGTCCGCCGTGGGCAGCTTTCCTATAGATGCCAAAATGCTGCAATTCTCCACAGATCAGGTGAGTGTGGGAGAGACTAACCCTAGAGCTTGTGCTGATCCAGCGTCTACTCCCTGACAGATTCAGTGCATGTGCGAGGCACTGCAGCAGAAGGGCGACATCGAGAAGCTGACCAACTTCCTCTGCAGCCTGCCGCCCAGCGAGTTCTTCAAGACAAATGAGAGCGTGCTGCGGGCACGCGCCATGGTCGCCTACAATCTGGGCCAGTTCCACGAGCTCTACAGCCTGCTGGAGACGCACTGCTTCTCCATCAAGTACCACGTGGACCTGCAAAATCTCTGGTTCAAGGCGCACTACAAAGAGGCGGAGAAGGTGCGCGGCCGCCCACTGGGCGCCGTCGACAAATATCGCTTGCGCAAGAAGTATCCGCTGCCCAAGACCATCTGGGATGGCGAGGAGACGGTCTACTGCTTCAAGGAGAAGTCGCGCAACGCACTAAAGGATTGCTACCTAACGAATCGCTATCCCACGCCCGACGAGAAGAAGACGCTGGCCAAGAAGACGGGCCTCACGCTCACCCAGGTCTCCAACTGGTTCAAGAATCGTCGGCAAAGGGATCGCACACCACAGCAAAGATCGTAAGTTGAATCAAGAGATTTATGATATATAAAAAAAAAATTAAATAAGAAAAAAAAATATATAAAAAAAATAGAAACAAATATTTATTTATATATATTTTTATAATTTTATTTATATAAAATAAAATATTAAAATATATATCTTTTTATATTTTTTAAAATTTGTATAAATATTTAAAATTTTGTTATACATATGTATATATTTTTTCTATTCATTTTATTATTATTATTTTATATATAGTTGATGTTTTAATTTATATATCTATCCGTCTTCCTTCACATATACACAATATATATATATATATATATATATATATATATATATATATATATATATATATATATATATATATATATATATATATATATAGTATTTTTTCTCTCATTTTTCCTATGTCGCCCAGAGGGCCCTAATTACAATATGTTTTCCACATAACTCGTAAAACAATTCATGTTTCTCTCGCTCTCGAAAACCAATTCAATTGTTTTTCAAAAATTGGCATTTAAAAATTCGTTTAAGTGACCGTAAAACACTTGCCTCCGCCGCACCGAGGTCCCAATTCGAGTTCCCTTACGGCTCGCTACGGTCCGCTGCCATATTTTTTTCTTCTTCGTTTTTTTTTTTTCTGAAAGGGCACTTGAGCGTGTTTTATGTCCAATTTTGCAGCTCCTTTTACCCTATTTATAGACGGGCACTGGTCGCCAACGTAGTCCGTCGTCCGTTGCTCGCTGAGCATGCGTGTAGCATGTGCCTCGATTGTTGCCGCACGCCCCGCTGTGTTTGATCACTTACAGGCGTCAAATTCCATACACTCACACATACACATGCACTCATTTAAATATACGTATTTTTCCCGTTACAGTGATATAATGCTGCCTGTGGGTCAACTGGATGCGAATGGTTTTCCGCGTATGTTCAACGCCCCTAGCTATTACCCCGAGTCCATTTTTAATGGGCAGTAGAGTGAAGAATGTGGCAAATGCGCAGGCGCTGCTTTGTAAATACATCATTTTTAATGTTACATGTTTTGAGTCATCAAATGGCGTTATGTTTCTAGTTTATAATTTTGATTTATTTTACTGTATAATAAAAATAATGCAATTGCAATAAATAAATATAGAAAAACCATGTTTAAATTTGTAACGGCTTTTATATATTTGCTGGGCAGCACTGCTCTAAACAGAGCACCAACTATCGATTGGCCGATAAAGTATTGATATCTTATGCATAAAATTAGTCAACATTAGTTGAAATTGAACAGAATCGAAAATAAATTATGGTAATAATTTATCAAATATGAAGTCAAAGATAAATTCAATATTAATTATTGACTGCCTTTTTATTTGAATATATCTTTTAAATTACGTACGCAGCAACTACACATAAATCGAAACCTCTAGCAGTGTGACCGCTGTTATGTAAATTAGCAGTTTGAAATAGTAGAAAAAATCGATAAAATGCTCATCGGTTTGCTTTCGATTGCATAGCAGGTGCTAAATAGAAAGACAATAAACGTATCGACCACGGAATGACAAATAACTCAAACGGACGATTAAGCGAATATTTCGCCAACGATCCGCCCAGCTTTTTTGATGAGCTGACAAACAACAAATCAAAGCCTAAGGAAATGCAGCCAACAAACCCAGCTGAAACAAGCAACAGCAACAATATGCTGGACAGCACATTTACGGGCTGCTTTCAACCTCCCGAATACGTAGAAACAGCTGAAGCTGATGAGCCTATCAAAGTGAACGATGAGGTGAGAAACCTGTGGCAGCTGCCCACACCGAATGAGACGGGCAAGCAGGCAACAACACATCTGATTATGCCAGGCATACACATAGCCAACGATTTGGTAAGTAGTTAAATATATATGTATATATATTTATGTAATTCTCGACTTTCTCCAGCCCGATCCCATATGTGTTGCTGTAACTCAACATTTGGGCGAAGCTGAATTGCAGCAACGTAAAATTCTCGCTGTTGAAGACGTAACGCAAGATGAACGAGGCATACGTACGCTAATAAATGCAGGCTGCTTCCGAGCGGCGGTCAATCTGACAGGCAGACTTCTGACCATCTACGGACAGGGCTATGGACGTGCAGGGCAGCCAGCAAAACATTCGCCACATTCGCTGCAATTGTGGTTTACGCGCCTCGCATTGTTGGCCAAGCTGGGCGAGTACGAGCTGCTGCAGGCAGAGGCTGAACCATTCGCCCAGCTGAATGGACCCGATGTATTCTACGAGTATTATCCAGAGATGTATAAGGGCAAGCATGGCTCCATCGCGTGCTTCTCGTTCCGCCTGCTCCTGGCCGAGTTGCCTATTTACCTAGGCAAACCTCATCTGGCGCTGGATCGATTATCTGAGCTGCATGTCATCAGCCATGAGATCAAGGAGCATTACGGTAGATTAAGAAACATAGATGCAGCGGAATTCTGGCAACGAAGAGCCGAACGCGTGCTGCAATCCATCATCAACTGCGCGCTGATGGTGAGTGGGAAAAGCAGATATTTTACAGAGTTAAATTTATAATTGAACTACATTTTAGATGAAGAAATTCAGCATGATTGATGACATTATGGGTGGCATGCTGCTGACACGCTCCACGCTCAGCAAAGAGGAGCAACGAGCTCTGTATTCAGCCTGGGGTCGCATTTATCTGCAAATTGGAGATATTTTTGGAGCGGAACAGAAATTTGCAGTCACTCGGCGACTGCGTGAGATGTGAGTGGCATTTATCTATAGAAATTATAATTTATAATACTCAAACTTCTCTCTTGCAGTAATATGTCGCCGGATCTGCGAGATCTGGTCGATAAGGGCCTCATAGCTGTGGCCAAAAATGATTTCCCCGAGGCTTATCTCATATTTCAGAAGGCGCTGCACTTGGACTCCGGCAATACGATGATATTAAACAATATGGGCGTATGTTTGCTGTACGCTGGCAAACTGAAAGACGCAATTAACTTGTACGAACGTGCTATCAAATTGAATCCACAAAAGTCATTGAATGAAAGTTTATTAGTGAATTTATCAACATTGTATGAATTGGAATCGAACAATTCCAAGGCGAAAAAGTTGAATTTGCTGCGCTTGATCAACAGATATAAGCCGGATCTCAATATAAGTGTAGAAATTTGCCTTAAATTGCAGGCAACAAATTAGCTACAAATATATGTATATGTAAATATTGTTGGTAAACATTCCACAACTCCATCCAGAATGAATAAAATTCAACCTAAAAAATGTATATTGTATTTCAAAGATACCGAATCTTGTGTTCGTAAATAGAAAATGCGCGTTGGTATTTTTGGACTGTACCAAGATTGCCCATCAAATTAGCTTATCGATTGTAGAAAGGGGCAAGTGCTAGCAGTTTAATGCACTGATATTTAAGATATAAGAATATAATTTTGAAATTATTTTTTTTTGCCATTTAATATTTGATATTAGATCAAACTATTATAACTCATAATTAGTTATATTAAATTTCCGATATATATTTCGCCAGCTGTATTACCACACTTTCCAAGTTTGGTCACACTTAGCTGGTGAAGTATCTTTGGAAGAAGAGTTTTTCAGGAATTTATTTATAAAACATAAATAAATCGTATCAAATAATTACGTACATACGTTATAAATGTTTGGAAACACGTTGTTGGTGTTTTGTATAATAGGATAGTTGAAAATAGGTGAGTTTAGTGGCATTTAAACGCGTTTGAAATATGACCATACGAAACAGCAGCAAGCAGCAGCAAGGCGTAGTTTATATTGATGTGGTTGAAAAGAAAGTGTAGAGAAATTTTCGGTGCAGTCACAATGTTGTTTATAAAACAATATAAACGACGAATGCCGCAATAGTATGCATGCGCGCCAAAAATGTTACTAAGCGCCAACCAAAATGCAAAAATCAAATATCAATTTTATGCAATTTTTCTTTTATATATAGCTGCAATTAGTGTGTTGTGTGTTTTGATGGCAAAAGCGCGCCATTATTTCTGTGCCTGGCATGACGTAGCCACGAACAGAGCAGCACTTGAATGTTGTTAGTGCATTTTTTTTATAAGTCATCGCAATTGTTTATGGCAAGTAATGCAATCGTTATTAGTGTGCGTGTCCATGTGCGTGTATGTGTGTGAATTGCAGCAACAAAGTTGCCTGCAAATAATTTTTTGTATATTTTTATTTGTGCGGTGCGCATACGCTAGGTACACGCTCGTCAAAACATATACACAAGCAGGCAGAAAATCTCTATTCTTTTGCAATTTGTTTTGATTTCTCATTCGTGCCTCTCGTAATGGCTCTCGCTCTCACTGGGTCGCACTCTCTCGCTCTCCCTCTCTCTGCCTCTCTCAGTTGAAACATGCGCGCCGCCCTCAGTTTATGGCAAAAGCATAAGCTTGAGTTTATTGGGGGAATGCGTGCTCATAGCTCATAGCTCAAGAGTAACGGCATATTTATATTAATATATATATGTGTATGTGTGTGCACACATTTATGCGTCATATTCGAGACGATCCTGCTGCTCGGGCACTTGCGCGTACTCTCCGGCTTGCGTTGCTGCTTCGCTGAGTGTTTCTTGCCGACTAGTTGCCGTTAAGCTGGAGCCCAAGTATTTTACTGCTTGCCAGGCAGTCACTCTCACCGTCTCATATACGAGCGCATGCTCTCGCTCTCCCGCTCCCTCTCGCGATTGAAAAACGTAAACAAGAGCTGTAAATAATGCCAAGGTGTGTGTGCGTGTGTTTCTCTCTTTTTGTTTTTGCCTTTGCAGCAGAGCTCAAATGGCAGCGAACAACAGCAACATGCACAATCTGGGAGCGCTGCAGGTACCGCCATCGGTAATCGCCTCCACCGGCTCAGTGGGCTCCATGATGCAGCCGAGCACCAGCGCTCAGAGTGCCTGGGATCAGTTGACGGCGAGTGCCTCGAACAATATGACACCGTCGCCTACGTCGTCGTCGTCGTCGGCAGCCACAACGGCGGCGGCCGCTTCTACATCGGATGCGGCTGGACACATGATAAGCGCTGGTAGCTCACCGGTGCCCAGCTGCTCGTCGCCATCGACGCCGACAAAATCACATCATGCGTCGCCGCTGGAGGCAATGGCTCATACGCCGCAGGGCCCGCCAACGCTGGGGCCCGGTGGCTATGGCGAGGAGTTGACTGGGGAGCTGGTTAACCAGGGCTGGCGAAAGTTCTGGTCGAAGCGCGAGAATCGTCCGTACTACTGGAACAAGGTCACTGGCGAATCGCTTTGGGAAATGCCAGGTGCGCGTCCCTTCGATCCGCTCACCGATCCATTGGGCATATGCCATGCTGGTGGCGGCGGTGTCGGTGGTCCGACGCCCATGACGCCGCACCAACAGCAGCACCATCATCATTTGAAGCGTCGACCCTCGGATGACATGCACATACACCCGCACTCGCACCACCAACAGATGCAGCAGCACATGGGGCCGCACGGTGGGCCACCCATGAAGAAGTTTGTGCTGGCCGGTCCCTGGGACTTGGAGGTGTGCACCAATGCAGTGATTGTGGAGCGCCCGCCGACGTTACTGCCACAGCCACACCCAGAGATCGAGGCATTACGGGCCGCCTTCACCATGAAGCTGCTCAAGACATACGAGGATCTGTGCATGCGCAGGGAGAACATCAAGGCGCCGCGCGACTCCTTCAATCGCTGGCTCATGGAACGCAAGGTCATTGACACCGGCTGCGACCCGTTGCTGCCCAGCAACTGCATACCCGAAATCTCCAGCTCCATGTATCGCGAGATTATGTCCGACATACCCATCAAGATTGTCAAGCCGAAGTTCACCGGCGACGCACGCAAGCAACTGTCACGCTATGCGGAGGCTGCCAAACAGATTATCGAGTCGCGTTCGGCGCCGGCGGAGTCCAAGAAGGTTGTCAAATGGAATGTGGAGGACACATTCCAGTGGCTGCGCCGTACAGTGGGCGCCAGCTATGAGGATTTCCAGGATCGCTTGGCGCATCTGAAACGCCAGTGTGAACCACACTTGGTGGAGACGGTTAAGAGCTCTGTGGAAACGTTATGCATTAAGATCTACCATCTGTCAGCGGAGCATGCCCGCAAGATACGGGAACGGCACTTGCAGCTGCTCAAGGAGCACGGCATACCGGAACCAACGCCGCCACCACCGCCGCCCCACCTGAAGAAGGTGTGGTGCTATCCCATACAGTTTGCGGTGCCCTCGCCTCGTATGCCGGCCATTGAATATCTGCAGGATCGCGATCACATGATCATCAAGTATACGCCCGCGACCATCAATCAGCCGGATGCACAATATATCAACCTCACCTATCTCCAAAAGCTGGAACAGCTCTATCGTCACAACTGCTTCGACGACAAGAAATTCGATTTGTTTATTGGCCGCGTCTGGTGTCTGCTCAAACGCTATCAAACCTTCCTGGGCAATGCCCTGAACTCGTCCCAGGAGGCGGAGCTGACACAGGCTGCACTGCCAGTGCCCGTCTTCGAATGCCTGCACCGGCACTTCGGTGTTAGCTTTGAGTGCTTTGCGTCGCCATTCAACTCCTATTTCCGGCAATATTGCTCAGCATTCGCGGATACGGATGCGTACTTTGGTTCCAGAGGGTGAGTAAAGATACTTTTCTTAATGTAATTCTAATTTAAAAATTATTATTCTGTCTTTAGACCATTTCTGGACTTTAAACCTGTATCTGGTTCCTTCCAAGTAAATCCGCCGCAGTGCGAGGAACTCATGGATGCCTGCCTTTTGCACGTTGACAAGCTGCTTACCGATTCCATGGAGCCCTTGAGGTGAGTTATATTTTAATCCATATTTGTATACATATTTATATAATTTTATCTTAACCCTTGTAGCTTCATTGTGTTTCTGCCGGAGTGGAAGAGCATATCGAAGCTAGAGGAGAGCATGTACAAGCGCCGCTCAATGGTGGTGCTGGGCATGGCGCATGAATATCGACATGGCTATCAGCACATGATGCAAAAGTAGGTTTATATAATATATATAATTATACAAATATGCTTATGCCTTGCACTCTCCACACAGATCTGAGGTGCTCATCAAGTGCATGCAGGGCACTCAAGTGGTTTGGCTGCAGAATAGCGCTGGCTACGCGCGCTGGGGACCCAATGAGAATCGTGTTGAGGCGTTGCGTGAGGCCTTCCGGCCGCAGCGCGATCGGGAGCGTGAACGTGCTGCTGCTGCTGCAGCCGCCACTGGCAGCAATTCTAATCACCAGCAGCAGCAGTCGCCTCCGTCGTCTTCAACGCCGTCGCAATCGGCGGCTTCTTCGTCTGTTGCCATACCAACACCTGCCACGCCCACAACAGCAAATAACATTAATAGCACATCGGCAGCTGCGAGCGTTGCCATCACAACGAGCTCGAACAGCATCGGCAGTCCCGTATCCACAACGTCTTCCGTGCTAACGCCCCTCTCACCGCATACTCCGACCGGCACACCATCGCAATTCCCGCTGACCATCAGCAACACGAGCAGCAGCAGCAATTTGGTGGCTGCCTCGCCCACGATGAGCGTGCAAAGCGACTGCTCATCGCCGTCGTCGTCGACGATGTCGTTGTCGCCCGCCCCAGCCTCAGGCGGCTATCCGGATGGTGGCACCACAGCAGCAGCAGCCGCTGTTAGCATTACGGCCACCGCCAGCACGTCGGCTGCGGCGACATTTGGACCCACAACTAGCATTAATAGTACGGCGGTCATCAATTCAGCTGTTTAGAGATGGAGAGAGTGAACCCCATTTTTGTAAACTATTCGTCTAAATTCTTTAAGCTAACTGTGCACCATGGGGCTAAGTACCACTATTGTGTTTCCTTCGATTAGCTATTATATGTTAGGCATAGTTCTCTAATTAATTAGCACGCGGGGGACTTCGATGGCCCCTCGGACATTAATGGTTACAAGTTTGCAAGTTGAATAATTGTACATATGTTTTTTATTAATTATAAATAGCTGATACTTAACCACGGCCTGGCTGTTGTTAATCAATTGCAATTGCTCCCGAACAAGGACCACCCTGCCTCCAGAAGGTTCAGTTATGCATACAAAGTATGGCTCCGGGTAGAATGCGTTCCACTTGTACTTGTTGAGGGCTATTTAAACAGACTAATTGTTTTCTCCAAAACCTTTAATACAACAAACAGACACATGAAACAAAAAAGAAATCACGCACTGGCACAGATCTTTCATTCCGTGCTGCACCTTAACTTTATATATAATATATGAGTAAGCCCCAAACAATCTTTTGTGAGACTATAAACGTATAATTTAGGATTATAACTTAAAGCAAAACTAATTTATCGTATGTACAAATCGATAAAAATCTTTAAAATAAGTAGTTGAAAACAATATATATATATATATATATAATACGGATCGCGCAGAGAACCAAATTTGTAATAAAAAAAGCAAAAACAAAGCAAGCAAAAGCTACGCACCGCACAATGAACATAATATATATACATATATAGTATACCTAAACTGGGTCTGTCACAATCGACGAATCTATTGGCGGGCCCTAGAAACCAAACTTCATTAAAGCTGCCAATGGAAGCCATCGTGAATATGCCTAATACATTTTAATGGGAATTTAGCCAATTTAATAGAATCGTAGAGAAAATAACAAAAATATTACAAAAATTTATACGAATCGGCAACTTTAGATAAAAATTGAATTCTAACTATAAGTTTAAAAAATATCAACTAAGCTGAACTATCACCCGGCCACCCCCCAACACACACACACCACACCCCCTCTTTACCGACTACAATACGTTAGCCTTTTTTAAAAATACCCACTTAAAATCAAACAAAAACAAAATCCGGCGCTCTTGTCGCATAGATTAACAAATTGCATAATTAAAGTTTTTTTCAATTATTCAAACCTGTTTTTATTATTATATATATATATTGTATATATTTCTGTGTGTATTTTTATCTTTTGGTAGCAACTATGGATATGGACATTAGCCTTTGAAAAATTATATCTGACTGCTACTACATCGCAAACCGTCTGAACGACATTCAATTTACACTGATTACAACTAACTCAATTCAAGTATTTCATATACAAAATCTATTCATACGCATATTGCCGGACTACATGGAGCTATATAGTAAGAGCCTTTTCATGGTTATTACATGATCTCTAAGCTAGAATCACTGTTTTTGGTAACCACCTCGGTTTCGGAGGAGCCCGAACCGGAGCCGGCATCGTCGGGCTTGTCATTGTCGTCCGACTGACTATTGTTGCTATGGCGATGGTGATGCGGCGAGCTGGCCAACTGCCAGGCAGGAATCGAGGGCACGGTAATGGGCTGTACGGGTCCCGGGAATTGTTTACGGTTCAGTAAAAGGCCCTTGATGGCATCTAAGTCACAGCGAAAATTGTTGAATTCGCGAGTCATGTGCTGGGTCTGCTCCTTCTGCTGCAGCGTAATCATGTCCTTCACCAATGTTATCTCGTTGTTAAGTGCGTCGGTGCGTACCTCCACCTTCTTGTCAATGTCTGCTAGGACATCCTCAACGGGTTTCTTCTTAGGTTTGCCGAAGAGAAACGGTGCAATGAATTTCTGTGAACAGTTTAAACTGTTGATAGAGTCTATTAAAATGGGAACTATAATTAATTACTCACGCGCCAGAATAGGTAAATGGCATAGACTACTCCGCTGAATAACGCAGTCGTGTGCAGCATTTCCCGTAGGCGGCCAAAAGCTGTTTGCTGCGGCTGCACCGCCAGCTGAGACCCAATATTGATAACAGTATTTGGATTGTTTGGATCTTGGGTGAAGACACCGGCTCTCTCGCAAGCCAATTGTATCTCGTGCGCGGTTAGACCTTTGGACCGCAGAAACTGCTGCTTCTGGACGAGTGTAGTGTGGCGCACTTTCGTGTTTTGTAAGAAGCTAACAGCTGTGGTTATCTACCGAATTAAGGTTTCAGATTAGACAAAGTCGAATCGGACTGCTGTCCAATGTTTGCTTAAGACTATTTACCAGCGACTCACGCGGTTCCAGTAGCTCGCCATCGACTCCATTCGGGCTGTAATCCTGGACAGTGGCACTGGTTGTCGTCATAACGGTTGTGTCCCCCGTGTCTGTATTGCTGTTCGACATTTTTATGTTTACGCTTAATTCAATTTTGTCTCTTTGGACAGCAAACCCAAATGCTAGTGCAGCAAGGGGCTTCGTGCTAGGAATGACGAGTGCAACAAAACAGAACAATATATCGATTGATAGTCGATCTATTTATGATATGCCTATCGAAAATATATATCGAAAATCATGATAAATAATTGGTAAATAAACAGCGAAACTAATTAGCCTTAATCGCTTTCCAACTACACTTTACATATAATTTAGTGTTCTAAATTTGAACTATTTATGAAAACATTGTTTTTTAACATCGATACATTAATGTCATGGTGAAATACTGTTGTTTAACTTTCTTCAGTCAGGTGGCAACACTAAACAATCTCAGGTGGCAACTGTCGAGCAGTAGTCACTATAATTTTTTAATTGGCGCATTACACTATTCTTTTATATTTTTATAGTCTGCAATTCCGTTAAAATTATCTACGTTTTTATTAAAAGTCAGTTAATAAAAAGTATCCATGATTTACAGTTATTGATTAGTTTTGTGTACCACTTGCGTGTGTGTTGGCCATTCAGTGTGTGCATTGGAATGCACTTGCTTGTGTGCCAGCAGCGAAACTTGTTAGCTGGCAACGCTGCTTGCACTCACTAAATCTGCATGACACTCTTTTGTGTGTGTGTGTGTGTGTGTCCGTGCGTCCCAAGGAAAAAGTGAAGAAAATCGAATAAAATAGTTGCTGGACCCACAGAGCCACGCTACAATGTCTTGTGCCGCAACCTTATCGGCGGCCAAAGACTCAACAAATGCTGCTGCCAGTGGCTCCTCATCCTCGGCCACATCTGTGGGTGTGGTAGTCAGCGGGGGCAGCACTGTTACTGCAGGTGTGGGCAACGGCGGCGGCAGTGGCAGCGGTGGCAGTGGCGCGAGCTCAGCTGCGGCAGTCGCACGACGCTTCTCCATGGAGGGAGTTGGAGCGCGTGTGATTCGTGGCCCGGACTGGAAGTGGAACAAACAGGTGAGCCAACTATGAGATTTATAGTTGGAGAATATGAGAATCCAGCTCAGCTCTGTCTTAGCTTATCCTTTAGGTATTGCCTACTCATTTTCACATGTTTGTGTGAATGCGAGCCTCAATTTGTCATCACTAGTTGCAGACCCAACTTACAGAGAGCGAAAGAGATAGATAGAGTGAAAGAGAGGGGGAGGCGCAGAGACGAGGTTATTTGGGCATTGTCTGAGCGCTGATTGAGTTCAATTTTAATTGCCTCGAATTTGTTTTTTTTTTTTTTTCACCAGGAAATTGTTAAGGTGTTGATGGTGTTAGATATATGTTAATATATATATTTATTCTATTCTATTTAAATTTTATATGAGCCAAATTGGCTTTTGGGCAGTTACACTCTAGAGCTAAAAGATTTTAGTACACATTTGCAGCACAAGATCTAAATAATAAATAGCAAATATATATTTATTAAATTAAGCTGTATAACTATAGCAGTATAGCATCTCTTTAAGTTAGGGTATTGCCTAGCTTATCAGCCATTGGCGTTGATTTGTTGTGAATTTATTTAAATTGTTGTTGACCTGGACGGGGAGGTGGCTTTTGGGTGTGATTCGAAGATCTTTGAAGAGATTGCGAAACGCACTGGGTGGAGTGCACCCTTAATAGTTTAGCAGTTAGTACGTTGATGAGCTCAGACAAATGCGATTCAATTATAATTTTCGCGTTGTGATTAGCGTGAGTCCGAGATGAAATGAGACCAGAGATGGCGTAAGCTCGATCCCAAATGAAATTGTAAATATTTGTTTGTCTGCTTTGTTGCAGGATGGCGGCGAGGGGCATGTGGGCACGGTGCGCAACTTCGAGTCGGCCGAGGAAGTGGTCGTCGTCTGGGACAATGGCACCGCCGCCAACTATCGCTGTGCGGGCGCCTACGATCTGCGGATCTTGGACAGCGCGCCGACGGGCGTCAAGCATGAGGGCACCATGTGCGATACGTGCAGACAGCAGCCCATCTTCGGCATACGCTGGAAGTGTGCCGAGTGCATCAACTACGACGTCTGCTCCATCTGTTATCACGGCGACAAGCACCATTTGCGTCATCGTTTCTATCGGATCAGCACGCCGGGCGGTGAGCGTGCCATGGTTGAGCCGCGTCGCAAGTCCAAGAAGGTGCTGGTGCGTGGCATATTCCCGGGTGCGCGAGTGGTGCGCGGCGTCGACTGGCAATGGGAGGATCAGGATGGCGGCGTTGGACGTCGCGGGAAGGTTAATGAGATTCAGGACTGGTCCTCCGCATCGCCGCGCTCAGCGGCCTACGTGATCTGGGATAATGGCTCAAAGAATCTGTATCGCGTGGGCTTCGAGGGCATGGCGGACCTTAAGGTGGTCAACGATGCCAAAGGCAGCAATGTCTATCGGGATCATCTGCCGCTGCTGGGCGAGAATGGACCTGGCAAGGGACCACATGGCTTTCAGATCGGAGACAAGGTCACCGTTGACCTGGACCTGGAGATTGTGCAATCGCTGCAGCATGGACACGGCGGCTGGACAGACGGCATGTTCGAGTGCCTCAGCAATGCGGGCATGGTCGTTGGCATCGATGAGGATCATGACATTGTAGTCGCCTACAATTCGGGCAATCGCTGGACCTTCAATCCAGCTGTGCTGACTAAAGTATCCTCGCCAACCACTGCACCACCGGAGTTCCAGGTAGGCGACATTGTCAAGATCTGTTCGGATGTGGAGAGCATTAAGATACTGCAGCGAGGCCATGGCGAGTGGGCCGATGCCATGCAGTTGACCCTGGGCAAAATTGGTCGCGTTCAGCAGGTGTACCATGACAATGACCTGAAGGTGGAGGTGGGCACCACCTCGTGGACCTACAATCCACTAGCAGTCTCGAAGGTGGTGTCCACCAGCGGCGCCGGCACGGTCGTAGCCACAACAGCTGATGGCAACTGTGCTCCAGTCATACCCAGCGGCGAGCGCCTCTCTGCGATTCTCAAGAAACTCTTCGAACCGAATGTCTCCGGCGATGCTACGGAGGAGTTTGTCAAGGCAGCAGCCAATGGGTTTGCCGTAAGTTATCTGGCTTTTACTACTGTTGATCCCATGCTAATCTTTACCCTTTGCAGTCACGCTGTGAGGAGTATTTGGCTGGCGCAGCACAGCCTTCGACGTCCAGCGCAGCGGCTGCAGCAGCTGCTGGCAGTCCCAGCGGCGGTCCCGTGCCGGAGGTGAATGTGAACGGCGTCTTTGCGGGTCACACGGCGCTGCAGGCGGCGAGCCAGAATGGCCACATTGAGGTGATTCAAGTGTTGCTGCGGCACGCAGTCGATGTGGAGATCGAGGACAAGGATGGCGATCGTGCAGTGCATCATGCGGCCTTTGGCGACGAAGCAGCCGTAATTGAGATTCTGGCTAAAGCTGGAGCCGATCTGAATGCGCGGAATAAACGTCGTCAGACGTCGCTGCACATAGCCGTCAACAAGGGGCATCTGAATGTGGTGAAGACGCTGCTCACGCTGGGCTGTCATCCCAGTTTGCAGGACTCCGAGGGCGATACGCCGCTGCATGACGCCATATCGAAGGTGGAATGGCTTTTTGTAGTATCTATTTATGCAGATATTCATGTCAATGATTTTCCTTTGCAGGAGCATGATGAGATGCTGTCGCTGCTGCTGGACTTTGGCGCAGACATCACGCTGAACAACAACAATGGATTCAACGCGCTGCATCATGCGGCTCTGAAAGGCAATCCCAGCGCCATGAAGATATTACTGACTAAAACGAATCGACCGTGGATTGTCGAGGAGAAGAAGGACGACGGCTACACAGCATTGCATTTGGCTGCCCTGAACAACCACGTGGAAATAGCCGAGCTTTTGGTTCACATGGGAAAAGCGAACATGGACCGACAGAATGTGAATCAGCAGACGGCGCTGCACTTGGCCGTTGAGCGACAGCATGTGCAGATAGTTAAGCTGCTGGTGCAGGACGGCGCCGACTTGAATATAGCCGATAAGGATGGCGATACGCCGCTGCACGAGGCACTGCGTCATCACACGTTGTCGCAGCTCAAGCAGCTGCAGGACGTCGAAGGCTTCGGTAAGCTGCTGATGGGTCTGCGCAATGCAAACAACAAGAAAGCATCAGCATCGATTGCCTGTTTTCTGGCGGCCAACGGGGCGGACTTAACGCTGAAGAATCGCAAATTGCAAACACCGCTGGACCTGTGTCCAGATCCGAATCTCTGCAAGACGCTGCTCAAGTGCTACAACGAGCGCAAGACCGATGACGCCGAGCTGCCGGGCAACGTGGCTGGCACGAGTCTCAACGCACGTGCGCGCGCCCAGAGCGCTGCGGCGTCTGGAAGTGCAGCTGGCATGCACCAGTCGGCCACGGCAAATATACCACTGAATACTGTTGCCTCGGGCAGTGCTTTCGGGCTCAACGGACTCAGCCAAGACATGGCGCAATCACTGCACGTGGAGAGCAGCAGCAGCAGCAAAAATACCATCGCTGGCAGCAGCTGTGTTGGCAGCATCAGCAACAACAACAACAAGGTGACCAGCGTGGAGGAGTGCCTGGTCTGCTCGGATGCCAAACGGGACACGGTCTTCAAGCCCTGCGGCCATGTCAGTTGCTGTGAGACGTGTGCGCCGCGCGTCAAGAAGTGCCTCATATGCCGCGAGACAGTGTCCTCCCGGGAGAAAATCGACGAGTGTGTCGTCTGCTCGGACAGGCGAGCGGCCGTCTTCTTTCGTCCCTGCGGCCACATGGTGGCCTGCGAGCACTGCAGTGCGCTGATGAAGAAGTGCGTCCTCTGCCGCACGCAAATTGACGAAATGCTCTCATATAACCTCTGCTGCGGCGGTGCGGGCCCAGTCGACAAGGTCTGTGTGGCGGGCACCGTTTGCCTGACTGCGCCAGAGGAGAAGTTTGTGGAGCCGCCGTGCGTGAACACCTCCGGGCACAGCGTGGCCATGAACAACACGGTCGTTACCCCAGTGGCGGGCAGCAGCCAGCTGAACAGTCAGAACAATTTATTAAATGCTGCGGCAGCAGCAAACATCACGAATTTACCAGCGGGCATGGCCGCTGCCACATCTGCGGGCAATGTCAACAATTTCCAAATGGACGACGTGCAGAAGCTGAAGCAACAGCTGCAGGACATCAAGGAGCAGGTGAGGCAGTTGCTGATATATTCCCATGATCATTATATTTATTTACTATCACTGCTTTCAGACCATGTGCCCCGTTTGCTTTGACCGGATCAAGAACATGGTGTTCCTCTGCGGTCACGGCACCTGCCAGATGTGCGGCGATCAGATCGAAGGCTGCCCCATTTGCCGCAAGACGGTGGAGAAACGTATTTTGCTATTCTGAAGCACAATTATTATGACATGGCACACATTCCGCGCACAGTCCCCGGGCACACTAGCGTGCGAATCGGCCTTTAAATTAAGTATTATTTAGAGATCAAAGGAGTACATACGGTTAGCTATGTATGCTCGAATGCATTATTCACATTTACGCGCAGATTTATCTATCGTCTTATAAAGCGAAATAAAATATAAATATATATATTTTTAACAAATATTTCACGCCATCCAAACTAAGCTGTTATCTTCTTAACATTATCGCCGCTGTCCTTGCTGATCAGATCCTTTAGGATGTCCTTTTTGGCCTCGAAGTAATCGCGGAACCACAAAATGTGATCCTTTTTCTCTTGTGCCGTCACATAGGGGTTCTTGGAGAGACCCACGCACACGAGCTCCATGAAGTGACGAATGGGCCCCTTGTTGGGGCACCAGCCCTCCAAATGCTGCTCCAGAAAGATGTGCTCCGAGAAGTCCACGTTCGCCTCCTCATGCATATCCTGCTCGTTGTCAATGGGGAAACGCCAAACTTTTCCTTGATTCGTCCATTCGATCATCTGCTCAAAGTAGTTGGCCGGTGGATGCGCTCCATGTAGCTTCAGTTCGCGTTCGTTTAGCATTGACCACGTGGAGAGTATGTCCGGTGAGTCCTGGAGTTTCACGTTGCCTTTGGTGAAGATGCCCAGAGGTTCGCCGCCATACAAATCGACGCTGCCCGAGAAGGTCTCCGCCTCGCGTTTAGCGTGTCGCTGCGGGCGACGTGAGGTGTAGTCTCCGCTATTCGAATTGGAGCGCGATGCCAAGGTGCGACGCACATACTCGCCACGAGTGTGCTCCTGCTGCTGTGGCACCTGGCGGCGATCGATCTTCATGCCCACAATCAGTTCGCTAGGAAACGCAAAACATGCAGTTTCAATTGTAAACATTTGAAGCAGACTTACCTCAAGTTCAGCTCTGCACCGGCTGGTGCTGCTGGCGTGCTTTTGTCATCACCTGGGGTTGCATCTGATCCGCTCTCCGCGCTGTGGCCCAACAGCTTCGCCAGCAATTCGGATTCAGTTTGCTTTTTGTCGGTCTCGCTCGTGCCCAACATGCTGGCAATGTTCTTAGCTGCTGTAATGACATTACTTGTTGCAGCATCTTGCTTTATTGCCTCTCGACGACGACGAGTCGCATCTCCGGGTCGTGGAAAGTTTGTGCCAGCGAGTTCATCCGTCGTCTGCATTTGCATGGTGGCCAATAGGCGATTTAAGCGTTGCGCCGCTGTTTCTGTAGGTTTCTCTTCGGGCTTACGCTGCTTCTTCGTACGCTTCTCATCGTCCGACGAGGAGGAGCCATCATCATCCTTTGACTGGGAAGAGCTCGAGTAGCTCAGAAGCCCCACGTTTTTGCAGGCAGTCGGCAGCAATGCACTGTAAATAAAATTGAGTTTATGAACAAGCTATTTTCATTAGAACATTACTTACCGTATGCTTAGCTTCTGTGTATTGCGTAAAGCCAACATTTTTGGTAATTTCTTTGATAACAATATAAAAACTTAATTCAACAACTTTTGCAAGCACCTTGCGCTCGCGTAACAATAATAAGCGGGAGCGAACTGAAAAAGTGTGGCAACGCCGACATCGCTTAGCTAAACTATCGATTAGTTATGCCTGCTATCGATAGGCTCCTTCTTATTGTTACCTTTTCTCTTTGGCAATAAAAGTTTTACAACAATGAATGTAAACAAACAACGTCATAAGCTGTAATCAATGCGGTTTTGTTAATTAAAGGTCGTTTACAAGATGAGTGGAAATGCCTTTAGCTTCGAGATCAAGCTGAAACGCGAAAACAAAGTGTATTACGAGAATGTGCGTAGGTAAAAAATCCCAAAATGTTACTCAACTAATAAAAATTTGATTACGCAGGAGATGCTCGTGGGCTGCGTGCAGTTTCAGTGTCCGGCTGAAACGAAGCACGATGGAATCATACTCACACTCGACGGCGTCGTCAATCTGCAGCTAAGTAGCAAGACTGTTGGCCTCTTCGATGCCTTCTACAACTCGGTGAAGCCCATCAATTTGCTACAGAACAGCCTGGAGCTGTCCGCTCCGGGCAAACTGAGTGCCGGCAACTCTGAGTTCCACTTTGAGCTGCCTCTGGTTTGCAAGAAGGAGCCACGTAGACTATACGAAACATATCACGGCGTCTTTATCAGCATCAACTATCAGCTAAAATGCGATGTGAACGTGAAACGCAATTTCCTGGGCAAATCTCTGCAGAAAGTCCAGCAATTCTGTATCCAATATAAGCCAGCGCCTGTGGGTGACGAGGCGGTTCGCTCAGTGCCCTTCAGCCTGACCATGAGCAATGCCAAGGAGCGGGTGACGATGCCCAGATTCCTAATCACCGGGCGGCTGGACAGCTTGGAGTCGTGCGTGACGACTCCCATAACAGGCAGCTTAACCGTGCAGCACACTGAGGCACCAATCAAGTCCATTGAGATGCAGCTAGTGCGCGTGGAGACTTGTGGTTGTGACGAGGGCTACTCCAAGGATGCCACTGAAGTGCAGACCATACAGATTGCCGATGGCAATGTTATACCCAAACTGGAAATACCAATCTATATGGTGCTCCCGCGTCTATTCACCTGTCCCACGCTCCTCACCAAGAACTTTAAAATTGGTAAGCTTTTAGTCTTTATTTATAATATAATATAATATTTTTAATATATTAATGCTTGCAGAGTTCGAGCTCAATCTGGTGGTGCTGTTCAAGGAGGAGCACACGGTTAGCGAAAATTTCAAAATTGTTCTGAAACGCGCAACAGGTCCACTGCCAAGCAAAATAACAACCGCAGGCCGCTGAGCAGCATCGAATAATATTCAAATATGTACTACTATATACAGTTCCGCTCAATGTCTAGTTTGCTTTTGACTAGATCTCAACTGAGTGGAGTAAGTAGCATATAGTTTTCCAATTGTAAGCAATATATGCTCTATATCTCGAAACTTATATATGAAAATAAATAGTTAATTAACAGCAGCTACAAGAATTTCAAAAATTGCGCCCCAACAAAGTTGCCACTTAGTCGAAAAGATGCTGCTGTAAGAAAAGAACCTAAAAAATGACAGAAAATCAAATTTGAATTTACTTCTAATGACGCAACGTTAAAAATTTGAATGTTCTCAGATAAGCATTGATGCTGATGAGCAAATAATAGCTTGTTTTTCAGAGAATATTCTGCTGCTATGTTTGGCATGTGCAGGTAAGTATTTATATAACAGGAATTCCCTATTTCACTTTGCTCAAGATGCCGCCATCTTTTGTTTGCAACTTGATTATTATCTTTCAATTTACAACAGCTGCCAAAACAAACTTTACCTAAGGCAATTTCACTGAAATAATATTCGATGTGTGTGTCTCGGTGTATGGGGGTGTATATGACTCTACTATAAATGTATATATATGTATAGGTATTATTTTTGGGAGTTTTAAGATAGCACCTTCTTTATTATTCTTATATTTCGAGATGCTGCTGCTGCTGCGACCGGTAAGTGCATATCAATTTCCTGCTTGCCTGGCTGCAAAAACTTTAAATCTTTAATAATATATACATGTATGCGTGTGTGTGTGTGTGAGTGTTTATGTGTGCCTTCATCAGCGTGCGGTTGTATTTCTCTGCCCCACGCCCACCCACACACATATAAGTATAGCTTTTTATGTGCTGTGCCGGTAAGCTATATATGTACATACATACCTACCGACAAATATAAATTACTTAGCATACACATATATATGTATGTGTATATAATGGCGTGTTCTCTTATTTTTGGGGTGTTACAAGTGTAAGACAAGTATTTCGGCCAGCTCTTTTACATTCGATATACTTTGTATAAATATTGCAAACTATACACACACACACAGACACAGGCTTATGTATGTATGTGTGTGTGTGTGTGTAAGTGTGAAGCCAACGCAAATTTCAAGTTCACTAAATTATGTACATATGTATGCACAAACATATACTGTAAGTACACACACACATATACATACATATATTTATTCTACTTGCCAGCGTAACTTTCATACATAAAGAAAGACAGAGAGAGAGAGAGAGAGAGAGGGAGAGGCGTATTTATTTAAGACAAATAAAAAGGAAGCAAAAAAACCAAAAAAAAAAAACTGTTGCTTTCGCCTGCTGGCTGTAGAGGTAACTGTGCATGTTTGTGTGCCTGTCTCCCTCGCTCTCCCTCACTCTCTCAGTCTCTGTGTGAGGCTTCAAACTGAAATTGAGTTGAGAAGCTGCCGATTCCCATACACTGGCTGCAATTTGTGTGTCACCAAATGTACCACTAACAAAAGCACGAAACTTTTTTGAGACTCTTGTTGTAATTTCTTTTCTGTTGTCGTTGTTGCTCTGTTTGCTGCTTGTTGAAATAAATGGAAGGACGCTTTGGGCATCAACTTTTAAAGTAATGCCCGCACCCACAGCCAGCGAATAGAAAGTTTTCACACCAAATGTTGCCAACATGGCTGCCGCCTTGTACACAGATTTCGATATTAGTTGCCATTGTTCATGGGCAGCACTGGCAGCTGTCAAGCAGTTGCCTCTGTGCGAGAGAAAGAGACACAGAGAGAGAGAGAGAGAGAGGAGCCTGAAATTGGGCTTAGCATTAAAGTGCCGTCACGTCGTATAATTGATTTAAAATTAGCACATCGCTTGCAAATTTAAATTGTTTACATGTGCCTGGGGACAGCTGCTGTTGCCAGTGCCTCTGCTGCTGTGTGTGTGTGTGTGTTTATGCATGTTTAATGAACATGCTGCTACTGTTCCCGCCAGAGTTGCTGTAATCGCATTTCAATATGCTATGTAACCCAAGCCGTCTCCCATTGCGAGCTGCTCATCGCTTCCACCTCCCCGCTCGCCGGTCTGGGAACGTAGCCAACGCAACGCAACGTAACGCAACACAACGCAACGTAACGGTGCAGCCCAGGTCGTGCCTCTGTTATTATGGCTCGCTGGCAGCGGCAATTTTAGTTTGTACGGCAAACTTTTCATAGCTTCTCTGACCCGTAAACGAGGTCAGCGCAAAAAAACATTTTGAAAAATTCATATGCAAACGTATTTTCAGTTGCACTTGCACAGGTGCCAGATTGCAAAAAACTGCAAATTCCCTTTTCAAGTGCCCCGGCCATAGAACAACTTTTTAATGGCCGCACATTTTAATAGGTGTGTGGCTCAGGGTTACATCGACTCGCCCCCCCCCTCCTGCCCCCACTCCTCACTGGGAAAACTATGCTTTGAAGAAATTAAATTAACTGTAAATAATTGAAATGTGTATGTATGTAAGCAACATATCAACTGTTAGCATAACAGCTGCTGTTGACGTAACGTAAGGTGCACGCAACCAATTGAGAGTAGCTCTTACGTTAGAACTAACGTTGTTGCATGGCCAAATTAAATGGTAATTAAATGATAGGTAAGTTAAAATTAATATAACTTATGGGCGGAAGCTGTTTGGTAAGAGAAGCTATGCTGCCTTTGCTCTAATTAGTTATCGTCTGTTAATGTAACGTGGGATGAAGTAACATCATATGCCATGGTATGATATGATGTAAAAATATGACGTAACAGTATAACGTGAAAATATACAAAACACAATAGCATAACATAACAATAAAACGTAACAACATAACGTAACAATATAACGTAATAGTATAACGTAAAATAAATATATATTTTTTGACTTATATGTTATGTTAACGGCAACTATAAATATGTTGATCTTATACTAAATATAAATGATAATAGTCTGCCCGTATCGTATCACAATATGACATAATTCAGCATGACGTAAGGTGGTACTAGTTAATAAACGACTACGTAATGAAATACTACGTAATGAAATACTACTTATTAAAATACTATTTAATAACGTACTACTTAATAAAATACCACTTAATAAAATACTATGTAATAAAATACTGCGTCATCAAATACTTTGTAATATAATACTTTGTAATAAAATACTAATTAATAAAATACTACGTAATAAAATACTACATAATAAAATACTACGTAATAAAATGCTTACTAATAAAATACTACTTAACAAAATACTAATAAAATACTATATAATAGAGTAATAAAACAATACGTAACGTAATATGAGAATAGCTCTCATCTCAACAGCAACTCTTTGCCTATGCCTAAGTAATCTTCAAATGCTAATTAGCTGCTCTTAACGTCACTTCAACGTCACGTATCCATAACGTAACGTCATATTCAGCTAATTGCTCATTGTCAGCCGGCAAATCAATCAATTATCGAACGCTGCCACACCGCTGGCTCTCCGCTGAGTGCTGTCTACGACAGCGACGACGACGATGAACCGTTTTGCATGGCTAACGGCGTCTTTCCGCCTTTTTAAGCCGTGCTGCAGACACAGTTAATTCCGCAGTGCATTAGCTAATTGTTTGGCCTCAGCTCGTGCGGAAGTTTCTTGCTTTCAGCTCAAAGTGAAACATTTTTGCGTCGTTTCAAGATAAGCGTCCGGACCATTGACCATTGAACCCGCAAACCCCTGGCTCAGATTAAGTGGAGCTACAGCCGTACACCAGCAGGAGTAAAACTTTTGACTAAAGCTGGTGTTGCTAATTGTTGCCCCGCCCCCTTCTCCGTCCGCCCCCTGCTCAGCCGACGCCAAACTAGAAGCCCATGAGTAATTAGGGTCTGGATTAGGTACTGCCTACGCTCTAATAAATTTTCGCCTAAAGGCCATACCCGGATCCCGGCCAGCGTGCGTCCGGGGCGTTGCCCGTAACGTGCAGAGGCCAGCTGCGGGGCGCAGGGTCGGCAGGTGATGGGATCAGGACAACATCGTCGCAGCTCGTATTATGCCATCTCGCGTCCGTTGTCGCTGATGTACGTACGTGTTTCGGCGTGCTTCCGTGATAATTTCAAACTTTTGCACCAATTATGTGCACGGCAGCGCCGATTCTCTATGACTACGTAGAACCCTGCCTGCCTTTGTGTGTCTGTGTGTGTGCTGGTGTGTGTGTGAGATGCCTTCGTTTTTGTGCGCCTGTAGTTTATGCTCATTACGTGAGTGCTGCGCGCAGCAAACTCACAAATTGCTGTACAAGAAACGTAGCCGTTGGCATAACACAGAGCAAAGGCGCACACACACACACACACACACACACACTCTCACACACACTCTCACACCTGCGCTAAAATGCAAAGGAATTATTTTTGCTTTTGCAGCGCATTTTCGAATTTAATTTTCAGGTTAACTGCGCGCCTCGCCCAAAAAACTTTCAGCCAGCTATGCCACGTGGCGTATACGCGTTTTTCTTTTTGCTTCTCTTGTTTTTCATTGCCCATTTCCATTTCCATTTCGGAGCGCCGCGAGGGGCGCTCATTAAGTTATGCACAGCGCTGGCAGTTAAAAATTAACCATCATAAAACTGTCAAAAGTTTAGCACTTTTTAATTAATCGTCGACTTCATCTTGTGCACTTTGCGCCGCCGATGCTTCAATTCTGAGTGCAGAAATATGAACTCGACCCAAAACGGCAGCAACAGCTGCTGCTGCTCCTACGGCTACTCCTGCCCTCCCCCACCCTCCTAAAAGAGATTCAACAAAATTACAGCTGAAGCGACTTTTGTTTCAATGGCCTTTAAAATGTTGACATATTTGAGGAATATTTCAAAAACAAAAAGTGCTTAAGAGAAGTTGTTTATATTTTAAGGCGAAAGGCGTATAACAAATTTGTTTATATTTAAAGACTTGCGATCAAGCGGTAGATAACATAAAGAAGAATAATGATCAATTCGAATTGAGGCATAAAACTCAACTTAAAATGCTATAAAAGTGCTAAGAAATGTTAATAATACGCATGAGAGTGGGCTCTGTAAAGCAGCATTAACTGTTGAAAGTTCTCTCTGGAGTTACTTATAGTTATAGTCAGATTGTATGCTCATCTTGTCTTAACAGATACGTATAAGCATGTATGATTGACTGTAAAATACTCCCTGTTAACTACCTGTTAACTAACTGTTAACTCTCTGTACTGTCTTAAGCTCCTTCTGTAGGCACTCAGACTGCTATTCATCTACTTATAGTCTTATATATACTCTTATACGCATACTTTTATAGTCTTATACCCATATTCCTTAACATATTCTCCGCCTTCTGCTCGCCAACTTCTACAAACTGCCCTCACTATAGGTATATACTCTTATATTTATAGTCTTATACATGTATAAGACTCTTATGCACATACTACCTGAGCATTTGCTCACCTTCTGCTCACTAACATCTTTCGAGCTGCCCTCGTTTTCATGCATTGCAACTATGCGTGGCATCTGCTTAGCTGCCTCCAGCCCCAGTTCCAGTGCCCGTCCCCAGCCCCTGTCCCCAGCCACCGCCCCCGCCCCGCCTATTCGCTATAACTTGACATATAATTAAGGCACTTGCCAGCGTCGTCAGTGCATGCTTACGGCATGCTCTGCTTAAGAGCTGATATAAAAAGTTAAGTTCCGCTCGACGCGTTTCCAAATGTTGACACTTGAATATTTTTCGAGGCTTGTTTACCTTCTGGACATTTCCTGGCTAACATCCTGCGGCTCGTGCAACAGCAGCAACGGCAGCAACAGCCGGAGCGGCAGCTAAGCACGTGCAGCTTTGCCAAGAGACAGCAAAAAAAAAAAAAAATGTATAAAACGTATTACCCTGCCTGATTACTTTAAGCGCTCTCGGTCTAGACAAACAGACAGACGGAGCGGGAGGCAGGCAGAGCTCAGCAATGAAAAAAGAAGAAAACGGAATAAAATGGAATGAAAATTCCTTCATTTGTGGCGTCTTTTATGGTTTATAGTTTACGTTTTTCCATGTTGCTTACAATTGTCGGCATGGAATACCATAAACTATTGCGTCGCAGGAGCGAAGAGGGGGAGAGTGGAAGGAGGAGCAGGACAAGGTATTTGTGTAGGTGTACGAGTAGCTGTAGGGAGCGGAGTAGAGCAGAGGCAGAAGTAGAGGCACGAGCAGGAGGCGGAACAGGACTAGGGTAAGCAGTAGGAAAATGTGGAGCAGGATGATGAACGGGAGCAGCAGACGGACAGGCAATAGGAGAAGCAGAAGGAGTAATAGGAGGTCCTGCTCCTGCGCCTGCTGCTCCTTCGCCTAGAAGCTAGAGGAGCAACAGCAGCAGCAGCAGCAGCTGTAGCATTAGCAGAAGCATTGAACAGGATCAGAGAACAGCCAGCAGGACTTGTTGGATGAGCAGCAGCTGTAGCAGCTGTGAAAGCAGCCGCCCGCAGGGAGCTGGGACAGCAATTGGTCTACAGGCAAAGTTTGTGTCGCATTTTCATTGCAGCTCAAACTGCGAGCTGCCACGGCGGAATATAGTTACATATAGTTACATTTTGTTTGCTTGTTTGTTTGTTTACTTCAAAATTGTAAATGGATTAGCCGAGCTGAGCGAGCGAGCGAGTGAGCGAGCGCAAGAGCGAGCGCAGCAAGTCTGACAAATTGAATTTGTTAGACTCCGAAGCGATGAGAAGTTTTCGAAAACTTTTGCCTGCATGGTTGAGGATATCGGACGTGGATAGCAGCATGGCATGGATAGCATGTTAGAGCTGGCTGCTAGCGCCATAAGCTCCAGCCGCATAACAAACTTTCTGCAGCGAAAGTGTTGCGAAATAAATTGCACTATGACTAAAGGTGGCCAGGAGGCAACAACAACAAAAAAAAAACTGAGTAGAAAGAGCTTAAGTGCCACACACTACGACCGACCGACCGACCGACTCACTGAGTGAGTGAGCGAGCGAGCGATGCAACTGCTGGCAAACAGCCATCAATAGTTGCGTTCGGTTTAGAAATAGCTGAAACAAATAGGTGATTAAGTTGCCATTGACGAGTGTGCAGGTGCAGCTGCAGCTTAAACTATTTTAGTGTAGGAATTTAAATGGAATTTCACTGGAAGGGGACGAGTTGAGGGCAAGCCAACAGCTGACCATTGACAGTGCTGCCCATTTGCCAGCAGTTGACTGCAGATAACAATTGAAATGTTATCGATTTACGTATAAATTTTAAATAATTTAATTACAAATTTTTAATAATTGATTTTAAATAATTTAATTACAAATTTTTAATAATTGATTTACATAAAAAAATTACATATTTAATTTACAAAAACATTAAAAAAATTAAATTTACATAAAGATTTTAATAATTTAATTTACATAAAAACTTTTAAAATCTAATTTTAATTTTTAATAATTTACATAAAAATTTTAAACAACACTAATTAACATACAAATGTTAAATTATAAAAAAATGTTAACTAGCAGTAACATAAAAATGTTTAATTACTTTGTTTAACAGATGTGCAATCACAGTGAATGTCACTTTAACATTTTTAGCAACTTTACTCTGCCTATCACTGTTAACTTAACATCAGTTTAATTATTAGAGCTGCAAGCCTAGCTCAGGCAGCTTTCAAGTGCTGCCCAGTTAATAGTATTTTAGAATCAACACACTTAAAAGTGCAGCCCATTCCATATTAGTAGCTAAAGCAATTAATGCACAGTCAATGCAGAGATTTTTGATTACAATTGATGCTTATACGTTTTATTTGCCCATTTACAGTTGTGCCCCTTCCACATCACCTGCTCAAGCAATTAATGAAAATTTAATTTTGCTTGCTTGCCCATACCACTACACACACTCCCTCACATTTCTATCCAGCTCGCTAATCCCATTTGAATACAAATGTAATCAAATTAAAATGTTACCCATCGCATTGTTTTTTTATTGCCGTTCGTCTAGTCCAATTAGTTTGTACAAAACGTCGCCCTTTTGGCCCGCTGCACATAACACTCTCGACACAAATGCAATTAAATGTAAGCCATTAATTTAATTATCATTGCTGGCTGACCAGTGCTGCCCATTAGATGGGGCAGTCTTTAAAGTGCTGCCCATCATTATCTACTCTCTCTCTCTCTCTCTCTCTCTCTCTCTTGGCCTGTTAACAGATTTGATAAATAGCCTTTCGTAATCGCAGTCAAGTGAATATGTTCCGACTGCGCTCAAGCTGTTGCCCCGCAAACTCGTCTCGTTGCGGCTCTCGGCTCTCGGCCTTTGGCTAATTTGTATTACTAAATTATTAGCACGTACATCACATTTGGCCCGCTTGTAAGCGTAATCTAAAATATATGTGTGCCACCGACCACGCCCCGACACTTTAATAAACCCTTTTGCTAGTTATGTTAAATCCATGTAACGACCACTCGCCTTCGGCCCCGTCCCGCTACCCACGTCTCCATGTCATTTACATTATTATGATGAGATGCAAATCTCGTTAAAGGACACTTCAGTCAGTCCCCTCAGTCGGGCCGGCAGCCATGTCAGCCAGCTGAGCTGCTCCGGCTGCTCCGGCTGCTGCTGTTGGCTGCTTTGTTGCTCTGTTGTTGCTTTTGTTGGCTGGTCCTTTTGCCATACTTCAATATGTGTGCCATATGCCCCAGTCTGGCGAACGCCATAGATGCACATGTATGCTGTACGTGTCTGTGTGTGTGTCTGTGTGTGTGTGTCTGTGTGTTATTCTTATGCAAATTACATTTCCTGTGTTTGAGCTACAGCTTGTAGATACATATGTATGTATGTGTGTGCGCTGTTATGTTATATTCTATGTGTGTGTGTGTGTGTGTGCTTATTTTGCATTCACACACACACATATTTAGTTCAAAAAAATATTATACAATTCTTTTGAAAAAGTCAACGACAAACAGGCCAAAGCTCATAAATGTATGCCGCGCGCTCTCCCCCTCTCTCTCTCTCTCTCTCTCTGTTAGTTGGCTGCCCTTCCCCTCTCCGCTCCTCTGTCCCTTTCACACTTGCTGAGTGCATATTTGTGTCCTGTTATGACATATTTGTTGCTGGCGTCGAGTTTGTTTAGCATCTGATTTGCATTTGTAAACTTTACTATGTGTCATCTGTCCATTTGTTTTGTTAGCATTTTTGCAGATTTACGTATCAGTGGCAGGCATACACATCTCTCCCTCTCTCTCCCTCTCTCTATATATATGTAGTCATATATGTAGAATAGATTCCCTCAAGCCACATGCTGCGCCAGCTCCCACAGGCTGGGCTATGGTTTCACCTTTGAGGTTATGGCCGCACACGTGCGCATTTTCATTTTGATTTCCATTTTCCATTTCCATTTTCATTTTTATTTCTATTTTTATTCGAAACTCATTAGTTGCTAGCGAGCGCTGTTGGCGCTGGCTCAGCAGGCTCCCGCTGCTCCTCGTACACTTGTCAAAATCAGGGCATGCTTAATATATTATAATATATAACGGTTAAACCAACTTTAAGCTCAACTAGTTTTGGCATCAGCTCAAATTAAGTTAAGGCCTCATCAGCCTCAACGCTGTTAATTGACCTAACAGCTAGTTGTATAAGAGTCGCCTGTGTATAAGAGTGTATAAGAGTTGCGTTTGGCAGCGTATCCTAGGTTAATGGCTGTGGCGGAGGCGGCACGTCTGACAATTGGGAAATTGGAAGTTAAAACCATTAAATAAATGAGCGTCACACAAGAGTCACCGCAGCATGGATGGATGCTGTGTGGCAGCAGCAGCAGCAGCAGCAGGAGGAGCAGCCACAGGAGCAGGAGCAGTGGGAGTCGCAGCTATTTGGCATTTTTATCTCTTTCGATTTGCACAGTCATTCAATAACCCGCCCAATTCGACTTGGGCGCCTTTTCGGGCTGGGCCATTTCAGATTTGCGACAAAGGACGAAGCACGAAAGGACGAACGGATGGGCAAACAACAGGCCTGGTGGCCTGTTTGAAAGTCAACAGTTTTAACCTAATCACAGTGGATTTTATTGCCTGCGCCGTCGTCGTCGTCGTCGTCACGAATCGATACGAGCGCGCCCCCAATTGTGGAGCGCCACAGGATGTGAATGTCCTGAAAGTCTAAAGAATCATTAGGACCTTAACGCCAGCCAGCCAGCCAGCTAGTGCTGCGTAAGAATTTTCCGAATTTTCGGGTGCGTTAAGTGCTGCTGCCCGCCCTCAGGGTAGGGCAGGTCCTGCTTGGGTGTGGCGGCAGAAGGGTGCACGCCACGTCGTAAGCTCCCAATGTTATTTATCTCTAGATTAAATGGATTTGTGTGCAAAATTGTCTATTTAACTCAGGCTGAGAGGCTGCTGTTGCTGCTGCTGCTGAGGAAGCTAGTTCATTGTTTGAACTGTTCTCTCGCTACGTTCACGATTTGATTGAGTTTCGAGCATGGAACTTGACAAGCCGACCATAGACAGCTGAGGCATGAGGTCCTCTATGGGAAGTGTAGCTTAACGCTTTACAATTTGCTGGTTTTAAAGGCAATTAGAACTGACAAGTGCCTGTCGATTGATTTGGATTGGACAACGTTCGGCTTTTGTCAAATCGGTCGGCCCAAAAACACGTTCACACAGCCAGAGCCAGAGCCAGGGCCAGAGTGAGAGCGAGAGCTAGAGTGCCTGTCCGTCCGGGCGTCCTTGCGTCTCTGTCTATTTGTGCCATTGAGTGGTTGTCAACCAAGTTGGCAATAGCGTGGCCCACTTTCGGCTGGCTGCAGACCATTTTAACAACTATTTCCATTTGTGACAGGGATTTGATTAAACCGGCAAAGGATAGCGAGATCAACTTGAAGCCATTGATTTAAGTTTCTCGGGCGAGAAACTCAATCACAGACCGGGGCGCGCTGTCTATTATTGGTCTATTATTAGCATAACCCGCTGGCAAATGAAACTTTATCCGATTCACCTTGCAGCCCAGAAAGGGTCTTAAAAGCTACTTAACAAGTATATAGAGCAAGCTGAGGGGGCTGGAAGGGCATGTATGTATATATGGGGGAGGTGTTTATGTTTAGTTTTGCCTTGAAGTAAATAAACCTATTTTCAGTAATTTGCTTATGGTTAGATGGAGGCGTGGGAGGAGTCCTGCTTAACCTCTGCGAAGGTTCACACCTACGCTTGCTCAGGCTTGAAGTTTCTCCTTGTCACCTCTGCCCTACTCTTACTACTGCTACTCCTGCTCAAACATATCCTTGTCAACTTCTACAAAAGCCTCCTCAAGCTCCTCAAGCTCCTCAACTCATTTCTGCTTCAGCGCCCTAGTTTGCCTACGTCTTCTGCTTCTCATCTCACGCCTCACTTCCCTCATTTCAATCAGCCACACGTGCTGGCTGGCCTGCTCCAGCTCCTGCTTCTTTTTCTGAGAATCGCATAGAGAAGCAATATCTTTAAAAAATATAAATTTATGCAGCTACAATAGTCCCAGACAGACAACAATGAAACGCTTAACAATAACTTTCATATTTCTCTCTCTCTCTCCTTCTCTCACTATACAAACGATCCAATTGCAATCTTAATGGGAAAATCGTTTTACAGTCGAGCAGAGTTGGCTCTTTGGTAGTCATCGATGACCCGAGCAATCGTTGCCAACCTCTCGATTACACTGCAATGTAACTTTCTCATTCTTCTCCACACACACACACACACACAGAGAGAGAGAGAGAGAGAGAGAGGGAGAGAGAGGAACGTCCACGTCAGGCCAATGGCCATTCACAATAGACGCCGTTAAAGCTCAGCTTACAGCTTACAGTGGTCATACACACACACACACACACACACACACTGAAGTCTCGCAAACACAATGGGGCCTTCTGGCTGGGGCAATTTAAAATAATAGTCTAATAAAGTTACTTAGCTGGCGCGCAGCTGATTAGGTTGCCACTAGATGCGGCAAGAGTTTTCCACTCTGCGGCGCATCCCCCATCTTAAAGCCAATTTTCCCCAATTTTATTATTGCGCTTTTTCCAGTCGGACAGCCAGGCCACAATAGCTGTGTACTATCTCAGCATAGCACCAACAAGAACTGGATGGGCTTCTCGAGTAATGACTGCGAAATACCCTGTAAAAGGATTGGAGGGACTAGGGCTACTTGAGCTGTGATGGAAGGTTGGATAAGAAGAGATACGGAAGAAGTTTTGGAGTAAAGATCAAGTATATTATAAGAATATATATTAAAACAAAATATATTATAATGGTATAAGAATATGTATATATATAATAGATAGTAAAGTGGAATAGTATGGTTAGAGTTAAGATTATAGCTATAGAAGTTTGTAATAGTCTCATAAATATGATTATGGGTAGAAGGTATTCACTTCGGGCTATATTATTATCAGATTGATATAGCTTCACCTATATACCCTACATATTATATCATAACTATTTAGTAATATATATACTCTATATACCCTACTCAAACACCCATCTCTCTTTTCCTTCACATCACTGCCCATATATGTACATATACCCTAAGTAAATGCAAATAAATTATGCATGGCAATATGCCTTGTTATTCAAATGAATTACAGGGTATATTGGCGCTGATTCGTTTGCCGGCGCGGTCGTTTGGGTAATGCGCCGCGTGCCTCCGCTGCCGGCGATGGCCTTTTTGTGCTTATGGGTGAGAAATGCTTTCTTTATGTATTAATAGTACTCCCTTCTGCACTCGAGCGCCAGTGGGGGCGCGCGTGTGGGCGGGTGTGGGCGATCGCCGAGCACATTTATGCCGTGGAATGACTTTAGTGTTGTATCACGTAGTAAATAATTCCTTTGTGGCGTTGTCTTGGTTGGCTTACGGCTTACAGCTTACGGCTTACGGGTTTTCGGTTTTTTGGCTTTCAGCTTTGAATGCCTCTCCCTATGCTCCTGTATGCCCTATGCCCTATGCCCTATGCCTGTCCTGTCCTATCCTATCCGGTTGCAGTCGCCAACCTGGTCTAGGGTGGCCGGGCGAGACGTCTGCTTTTATTGTTACGTGGCAAATACAACATAAAAGCGAACGTGTAAATGTTATTTCTTGATTTATTTTAGTGGTGCATGCAGATGCTTATGCCACCAATTTTTAAGGTTCCCGCTTTAGTACACTCACTCACACACTCACACACACACACACACACGAATAGATTGCCGTACAAATCGCTCTGCAAAATCAGAGAACGACATCGACCGACAAAATATAAAAATTCTGCTTACCTTGCACAAATATTTATATATATATGTATATATATATGTATACATATGTATATATTTTGTTGCTACATCGCATAAAATTACACGTGTGTACCATACGTGTGTGTGTGTGTGTGGGTGTGTGGCCGTGCGGTTGTCTGTGTTTGACATTGTTGAGTTTGGCAAATTTTCGTTGCTTTGGCATTTTTTCATTCAGTTGCCCGTTCACAAAACTAAAAGAGTATATTCGATTTGCGAACTGCCCGCCAGTAGATCTGTTCGTCCAATTGCATTCCCCTTTCGCTGGCTATCCGTTTCTCCGTTCATTCGTCTGTCCATCCGTCAGTCCGTCCGGCTATCCGGCTGTACATTCGTCGGTCTGCCCGTCCGTACGTCTGTTTGCCTGTTCAGCTTTCTCTCTATTTGTTTGTCCACCAGCTCGTCAGTCTGTCCGTCCGTCTGTCCATTCATTTGTCTGTCTATCCGTTTGTCTGTCTATCCGCTCATCAGTCCGTCCATTCGTTCGACTGTCCGTCTGCTTCTCCACCTGTCTTTTTGGCTTTCACTCCGTCCGTTTGTCTATCCGTCTCCTTGTTCATTCGCCTGCCTGCTCGCTCTTCATTTCAGTCGTCCGTCTGCCTGTCCCTTCTCTTTCGCTCAGTCTACCCCTCTGCCCATCCATTATCTATAATATAGCAGTTCAAAATATCAATAATTTCCACACTCTCATCGTGAACGAGTATTCAAGCAGTCAGTAACGCCCAACTGCAATTTTCTTACTCGATTTCTTTCCATCTTTGTTTCATATACAATTTTTTTTTTATTCACCATCTGCCGAACGTTTTGTAATATTTTCGTTTATCCGCAACGTGTATTAAAAGTCTTGTGACGTCTTCTATAATGCCCATAATTTTGTAATTTCCTATTTTTAGCTGCTGGTATTTAAGCCAATTTCGCTTATACAGATAAAACAGATAAAACTGTGTGCAGAATTTCCTGGACTTTAATTACAATTGAAACGCGAATATAAATTCAAGATTTTGTATGCCGAAATATGGGGAAATTCTTAAAATACAAATGATTTTAATGAGAACTCAAGCAATTTGCAGGCGAATTTTTGAAATGTTATTTGAATATGTGAAAATGATACAAAAAAAGTTAGGCAATATAGAAAACTATAAAAATTAAAAAAAGGCAAAAATTTGTGTTACCTTTTTTATTGCAAATTAAATAAAATTTATGTTGCTCTTGTATATAATATATATATTAAATTAAAAAAATTGTATAAATAGAAAAAAATATGTAATAGAATTTTAATTCAATATAATTTTGAAATATTTCATTTTTCTTTCTTAATAAATCTTTTCATACATAATTTGTCACTTTATAAAATTCAGAAATAATTCATTTTGGCATGTTTTTTCATTATAAATATATTTTTAGTATATTTTCAAATATGTATTCCAATTAAATATATTTCATTTCGCTTCTCTCTTTTTTAAATAATTTGGCAAATGCCGCAAATAAATTAAAAAAATTATAATATTAAGTCTTTGGGCATTATAATTGCTGTCAGCTTTATTCTCTGTCTGCATTTGAATTTCTTTTAAATTCAATCAACTTTCTAGAGTATCTTAATCCCCTTTCCCTGCTCCCTTTCTTGCTCCTCGCCCTCCCCTCCCACATTTACACGCTTACCTTGTTGTAGAGCAAATATTTTTCTTGGATGCAAAAGATTTAACATACAATATTTGCGTTTGCTCTCAGCTCGTAAACGTCCGCCACTCCAAATATTATTTATATGTATGTGCTATGTGTTATGTATGTATATATGCATCTTTTTTTATACCCTATAACAATAAAAAACAAAATGCGCAAACATATGAAAGCGACGACGAAAGGGTATAATAAAGTTGCCTATAAAAGCCAACGTCCATAAATATTTATATTATTATTAATCGGTTCAGTCGCGCGAGTGCGATTATCTATCTGGAAGCGAATAAAAGACGTAATTAAAGGAAACATTTTGTATTTACTTTTCCTTGTTTTCTTAAATGGAAAATAAAGCTTTTTTATTGATATAATTATGATTTTATTTTTGTTCAATTGTAATTAGTTTTTGGAATATAAATAAGGCAGCGCAACACGAGCTGAATTTCATTAATAATTTTATTTAAATGCTAGAATAAGAGAAATAAATAAATAAATATATAATATATTTTTTTAAGCTAGAAATATTATATATAGAGAATTATTGACTAGATTCTGATTTTTTAGATTTTTCTTGAAGGCTAGATATATTTTATAAATTTAAATAAATTTTTAAAAATATATAAATAAACAAAATAAAAATTTTAAAAATAATTAAAAATTGTACATAACTTTAAAAAAATATTATACTTAAAATACCATTTGAAAAAATTAAAATAATATTTTTAAAATAATATAATAATAATATAATTTTTAAAGGCAAGCCATAAGCCAAGTTCTGCCTTTCGGCCCGAGTTCCTTAGCTAGGGTATTTGGCGTGTTGCGTGTGCTCTGTCGTTCTTGTTCATTGGGCGCGTTTGGTTTTCATGTTGTGTCTGTTGTGCCTGTTGACGCAAATTGCCAAAATTGCCTGCGGTTGTGTTTACATGGCGAATGTAACAGACAAGTGACAGCAGCACGCACCAAATTCAAATAAAAGCCAATGCCAATGCCTGCCCAGGATAACAGGCTGAGTGTAAAAAGTGGGTGGCTCTAGCTGGCTGTGGTTGGGTGACTTGGGTGGTTGCCAGCAATCGTGCGTTACATTATTTAATTCTGACATGTGCTTGAGGTTTGACTGTGTCTCTGTGTATCTGTGTGTCTATCTGTGTGTGTGCCAATTCAAATTTAGGCTAATATACCTTTGATATATGCCTGCTGCAAATACACATTATATATATAAAAAATGTATATATATGTATATGTAGCTGGATCTATTTACATGAGCATTCATCAATAAATAGAAATCCCCAGCTTTGATGATTGATTTATTGCCTATCAATACAAATTTATTTTCTGTTTTGATCCCTGTTGGGAATACATATATATATATATATATATATTTTTTTTACATTCTTAAAGCTCTTCAGGTTGCTGCAGCTGTAGCATTTTTTTTTTGTTTTGCTTGAGACAAGAATTTAATTGCTTCGACAACTCGCATTTGCTTTCCTTTCTTCCTTTCCTCTGCTCTCCTTTCACTCCACTCTGAATGGCTTTCGGCTTGACTCTGACTCTGCTGCTGCCGATAGTCCTTTGCATATATGTATACATTTCACAGCATCAATGACTCGTCGTATACTCGTGCCCTCGGAGCAGCTGGGTATACGTTATCCGTCTTCACTTCAAATTTATTGTGTTCCTTATGCATTTGATTGCATCTATTTGATTACACGTATTTGTTTAGCAACTTTTCTTCTTTCCCTCTTTCTCTCTCTCTCTCTCTCTCTCTCTCACTCGTTGAGCTCTGCACATCGGCATTGTCTTTAAATCATTTTGGTTCGAGCATTTTATAGTCGTTCCCTTGCTCAGTTTACTACTCCCTTTTCAAGTAACTCATTCAGTCCGTATCCTTTCGTTCTGCGATACGTTTAACTGTCAGTGCCCTGGGCTTAGTAAGTGATGCGAATGTGGCTGGATTAGTTCTTGAGAGCTAAATGCCAAAATGTGTAGAAAACTAAAAATATATTATATAATAAATATATAAAAAATACCAATATATATATATAAAATATACAAAAAATTCTAAATATACTAAATATATACTAAAATACTATATATAAATACCCAAAAAATCTGTTAAATATAACAAAAATACTGAAATATATCTGAACATAAAAAGATACTTTAAAAGTATATCAAAATATATCTGAGCACCACATATATGCTATAAAAATATTTAAAAAAAAATACCAACATATTTTTGAACACAAAAATATACCAAAAATATATCTGACAACCAAAATTATTTCATGACAAATATACCAAAAATACATAAATATAATTGAATACCAAAAATATTCTATAAAAAATACCTTTTCAGTTGAATCTCAAAGTAACTTCAAATTCTTTGCAGAAAATCACTAAAATGTTGACTGGTAAGCCTTTTAGGGTGACCATCTTTCATTTAAAATAACATTTCCTTATCTTATCTCTAGCGAAATTCCATATTCAAACATTATCTAGCTGTCACTTCTAGAGCTCTCGCCCTACACAGGGCATCGGCTCGTTCATCAGTCGCCTCTCTCCTCCATTCTCACTTGTTGTTTGTACACATACAGATGCATTTTTTTTTGAAAAGCAAAGCTTAGCGCTGGACACTCTCTTGAAGGGGTTGTGTTGGCCCTTATCAAACGCTCTGGCCCTGGGCAGTCGCTTTTCCACCATTTTTTTCCTTCTTTCATTTCATTTCTTCATCTTTTTTTCGCCCTTTCCGTCTTCATCTTTAGCGAGCTTTTTTCTATCTAGCAGCCTCAATAAATCTACCATCGCATATCTTAGGGCTCGCCCGTGTTTTTACAGCATCAACAAAATAACTCAAAGTGTCATCCGAGCTCTTGAAGTCTATTGTTGCTCAGCCATTGTTATTGTTCGGCTTTTGTTAGTGGGGCAGGTCGTCTTGAGTGTAAATGGGGGAGGGGGAGGGACTTCTTTGCCTTTGGCAGCCCCCTTCCGGGCACAGTTTTGAAGCTATTTGCCCCGCAGCTGTTTGCCATTGCTTATCCCGTATACAAAACGTTAGCGCTTTGAGGCTCGACAATCGTTAGGCGTAACACGTGTAACCTTTGTAACAATGCGAGTATTTGCCTTGCTTTCAGCAAAATTGTTGCGATTGGTCCTTACGCCTATCTGAACAAAAGCCCCCAGCCCACAACCCTAACCCCCCCATACGCCCGCTCTCTCAAACCGGAAGCAACATTTTTATTAGGTGCGTCTTCGTGTCGTTCGGAGCGACACGGCACCTAGTCTCGACGTTTGTAAATCACTATGTTACTCAATGAGTGGGTGGCAAAGGCGGGTTTCAGCTACTCAAGTGCACACACCCACATAAATATATATATATATAAAGAAATATATACCAACTTCTGCCTGCTTTTCGCTCTCTCTCCCTCTCTCTCTCTGGCTGTATTTTATTCATGACATTTTAGGCTTTGATAACAATCTAAGCAAAATGTACGACATTGTTGGGTTCCTACGCCTTGAAGAGCCCCTGATGTGCTCTCTGTGTGAGTGCCACTATATGTATGTATGTATGTGTGTGTGTTTGTGTGCGTTGAGGTGTATTGCGCCCACGCAACCCTCAATTCCCTTGGCACCTTTATGTATTTTGTATTTGATATTTCGCATCTTATGTCGCCCACCCGCCCACTGCCCACCTCAACGGTTTTATTTTGCTTCTTCTCTCTTGTTTTTTGAGTGCCCCGATGCCAATGCATAGAAATTATTATATATTATAAATCATATGATGCCATCACATTATGCCCAGCCATACAATTTCCCATAATCGTCAAGGACCTTCGCCAGCTGCCATTGACTCTGGGGAAATATTTTTTGCTGCTTTGTTTTATTTTGTTTTTTAAGTCAAATCGTTTGTGGCCTTGATTCTGAGAGGGACACGACTGATGCGTGACACGAGCCAGCGTGACAGCGACAGCCTAATGATATTTCTCTGGGTTGACTTTAAGCAGTTCTTAAAATTGAAAATTGAGGAAATGCTATAAAGGAAATAGTTTTTATTTTAGGAATGTATGAAGGTAAATGAAGAGTTTTCTTTATGCTATTTCTCGTTTTTAAAAGATCGAATAAAGATTAGATTATGCTTGGGTTTCAGCTATGAAGAGGCAGTGTATGAGACATATACCTACACCTATACTTTACTGTGCTGTAGAAGATGATCTCCCTTCCAGAGTTGTCCATATTTTATACTTATCCTTCAGCTTAAGAACTAAAGAACTTGAAGAACTTTAAGAGCTCATCTCTAAATACTAGAAAATAGAAGCTGTCCTTAGTATCCTGGCATATCTCAACTTAGCTTTTAGAATTTATAGCACTCAGCCATAAATACTATAAGAAAAGTGCTATATATAATAAATAGGAACTATATGTATAAAATATACTATATATGTATTATAAATATGTATTATATATTAAATAGAAATTGTATATATATTCCACAAAATATAGCTCTGTGGCTATAGGTCTCTCCTTATGCCCATTCCAGGCCACATTAAATATTTCCTAATTAAAAGCTTCATAGAATAATTGAAATATCTTCGAACTCTTCGCAGAGTTCTCCACTTTCCGCATGCCTCAGCTTAGCATGAAATAAATGAAAATTTAATTATTGATCAAATACAATATAAGAGGGGCGTGCAGGCAGGCAGGCGGGTGGAGACTGTGGGAGGCAAGACACATTATGCACGCTGAATGCACACACTCGATGCTAATTATTGCTTGTATTGTATTGTTTGTTGTTGATTGATTAATGCAATTCCTGCTTGTTTACTCGCCATATTCGAATTCGAATTCGAATTCGCATTCGCACTCGAATGCAAATGTTTAATTCACGTATCAATGAACCCACAGAAATTGGCCGCAAAGTGATTCAGCCAGCTGAGGATGGCAATAAGAAGTTCGATGGGATTGGCTTGATTCGCAATTGCTGATTCGGATTGTTTTTATTATTTTATTTAGGCTTTAAGATAATAATTAAATGGTATGGTACTAGATTAACGGCAACGATCAGCAGCTGTACATATACGTATACATATATATATATATATAGATAAACATACATCGATTGATCCATTTGCAATACTTTTGATAGCGTGCCTGCTCTTGTTTTGCTTTTTCTTTTTATAGCATTTGTTTATAACATTAACTTATTAACAAATATCACATAGATATTCTAGCTTAGCTGCTAACTTAATTCGTCTAACGTTTAACGAACGGATTTATTTTTCTTTTTTTGTTATTCTTCTTTTTTTTTCAAAGTTTTTTTTTGTGAACCATTTTGAGTTTAGTTTCGTTGCGGTTTATATATTTTCTCTTCTCCTTTTCAATATGTTTTGGCATTTTAGTTCGTGCATTATAATAATAAAACATTGGTGTGCTTAATACTATCCATCCGATTTGATGTACATATATACAACAACTTTTCTTTCATGTAAGTATATATATATATGTATATACTCTTGTAACTTCCATTAGCTCGAAAGTTGTTTTTGATTTATTTTCGATTTTATAGTAACTTTTGTTTGCGCGTAATTTCATAAGAATACTTTGCTTTTGCGTCGGCGTATGTCTGCGTGGAAGTGAAGTTGAAATTAAAATGAGATCTTTTAGATACCAAAACAAAAAAATTAAATATATATTCATGTGGTAAAAATAATAATAAAAAAAAAACCAACAAGATTTCTAGTTTAAAGTTTTTGCTTTTCTGAAAAGTTGCGTCTAATTTGTTTGTTTCTTCTTCTTTGCTTCCTCTTTCTCTTTCTTGTTCTCTCTTTCAAATTTGCTTTCTTTTTCTTTTCCCCTCTATCTCTCTTCCCCTTTCTCTTCCTTTTCGTTTTTCTTTTCCTTACTCTCTTCCTTCTCTTCTTTCTTCTTCTCCTAACTAATCTTTCTCTTTCTTGCTATCTTTCACTTTCTCTTTCTTTTTCTGTTTCTCTTTCTCTTTTTTTGCTCTTTTCTTTTCTATTTCTCTTTATCTTTCTCTTTTTCTCTTTCTTTCTCTCTCTCTCTTTCTATTTCACTTTCTTCTACTTTTCTTTCTCTCTCTCTTCCTCTTTCCCTTGCTAACCTCCTCTCTAGACCTTGTCATCAAAGTTGGAGACGGGCCTATACGATCTCTGCTTGGCCAGCAGACGCCTTATGTACAGGTACATGCCCAGTATGGCAACGCTGAGCACCACAATTACAACATTGGAGACATTGTAGGGCAGACCGTGGGGACGCACGACCTCCACGTTGGGAAAGTCGTGCATCTGGCAGGGCGGAGCTGAGGCGTCCAGGCTGGGAAAGTTGATTAGTTCAGCATTTTGTGTGGTGCTAGGACGATTGGTGGTGCTGGTGGTTGTGCTAGTGGTGCTGCTGATGATAATTTCATCTGCCAGTGGCACCACAGGCAACTCAGTTTCTGTTTCAGTTTCATTTTCATTTTCAGTTTCAGTTTCGGCATCAGTATCAGCATCAGCATCTGTGTCGGGCTGGGGCGGCTCCTCGTGCTCGTAGCCGTAGCCGTCGTCATAGTTGTTTGGATTCTCGTGCGGCATGGGCGCGCCTTTGGGCCAGCAGACGGGACAGCAGTGGTCCTTGATCATCACCTGACGCTCGCTGGGGCAATTGACGTGGGCACAGAGGGGTATCATGCACTTCTGTTCGCCCTTGACGCACTCGCACTGGTAGCAGCCATCCTTCCAGCTGTCGCCGTCCTTGAAGTACATGTTGAGGTTCTTTGACTCGCAGATGGCATCCTTGCCCTCGTCACAGCTCTGCTGGCAGATGCGTGCCCCCGAGTTGCACAGACAGCGCTGGCAGCTCTGCAGCCAGTAATAGTTCGTGTTTCGCACGTCCGAGCAGTTCGGCTCCGGTTTGCACTCATACTTGCCGCAACACTGTCCGGGCGTATTCATGTCCTCCGGCTGCAGCTCGACCACAACCTCCCCCTTCTCCGTGTTGCAGCCGGGTATGTTGTAGCACGTCTTGCACATACACTTCTTCGACAGACAGCAGAGTGCAAACAGCTCGTCCGGCACCTGGCTACTGCTGCTGTTGTTGTAGGCACTGCGTTCCGTTGTCTCCAGTGCCCCGTTGGGGCTGCCGCCGCCGCCGCCGCCGCCGACCGCATTCGAGCTCAACAGATTCACGGCACTTATCTCGCGCATCTCCCGTATAGCGCTGTCCTCCGGGCACTCCATGTCCGCATCAGCCGGACATTGTATGGGATCGCAGAGGTGCGGTATGGGCCGCCAGTCCATCTCTGTAAAAATGCGAAAATAAAAACATTTTTATGAGCCGTTGACAAAATCACGTACTTTTTTTTTATAAAATAAATCGATGGACATGGGCATGACTGATGCAATAAATAAAAGCTGTTCACGTATTCAGAGAACGAGACTTTACGCGCGAAAGCCTTAAATCCAGCACAATTTGATTCCCGCATATGCGAAGAGGTTTAACAGTGGCCGCAAGGGCTTTAAGCAATAATGGCTGAGGTAATCTATTGAAGTCTTATATGCATGTAGAGGTAGACAAATAGAGGTACTGCATATACATCTAAATATGTGTATAGTATATATAATATATATATATTTATTATATAAATATATTTATTAATATATAGAGGCATCAGGATTTCAAAACTCAATTCTAATCAAAACTAATTTTCTTTCAAGTATAAATCAAATTTTAAACTTAACAAATTGCTTAAAAATAATATGTATACATAGATATATCATGCTAGAAGTAATTTTGATAGAAAATTCATTAAAAGTTATATATTTGTCATATATTTTTGATTTATATATATATATAGTATGCGATCATGTTCTCTCTCAAAATGACTTCTTGCGTGAGTTTTGGGACACTCGTTAGCAGTTCTGCACTATCTACATTTATCCATTCATATATGCCATATTTTACATTTATATTAAATTCCAGGCAGGCAGATAAAGAGCATAACTCAGAAGAAGATCAGTTTAGTTTTACACTCATATGCTCATGCCTAGCAGCAGCAGTAGCAGCCGCAGAAGAGTATATGAAGAGCAGTTTAGATTTACACTCATATGCTCATGCGTAGCAGCAGCAGCAGCAGCAGAAGAGCTTACACAGAGTGCAGCGCCTGTATAAGTGTGGAGCAGCATTAGAATGTTTGAGCAAACAAAAACTGCTCAAAGTTCTCACTGTCGATCGAGTGATGGAGCGCCACATCAAAGTCAGCGCTAGGCGCCAGTTCGAACTCGACCTCAAACTCGAGTGGGCGGTGGAGGTCAGCCTATAAAAAGGCGAGCCTGTTGCAGCGCTTCTTCAGTTGCATTTCGGATCTCCAGCTGGGCAGTCGTCCACGTCTTCTTGGTGTTTGAGGTAAATATTAAAATTGTTAATAATATTAAGTATAGTCTAAGCTGAATTGTTAAATATTTTAAATATAATTTTAAGAAATTGTTTAAAAATAAATAGAAAATAAATCAGCCAGGGGAAAGCAGCAGTTGAGTCAGAGCAGAGTAGAGCGAGGAGCAGAGCAGAGCGAGGAAGAGAGCAGAGCAGAGCGAGGAAGAGAGCAGAGCAGAGCAAGGAAGAGAGCAGAGGCGAAACCGTTAAGCCATAGCTAAGCCAATGAACAGCCGTTGGTAGAGCTAGAAGCAGAGCCAAAACTCAGCCAGAGGGCAGCAGCAGCAGTTTAGTCAAATCAGGAGCAGAGGCAAAACAGTTGAGCTAAATCTCAACCAAGCAGAGCTGGAAGCAGATCTACAGACAGAGCTAGAAGCAGAGCTGGAAGCAGAGCTGGAAGCAGAGCTAGAAGGAGAGCTAGAAGCAGAGCTAGAAGCAGAGCTAGAAGCAGAGCTAGAAGCAGAGCTAGAAGCAGAGCTAGAAGCAGAGCTGGATGCAGAGCTGGATGCAGAGCTGGATGCAGAGCTGGAAGCAGAGCTAGAAGGAGAGCTGGAAGCAGAGCTAGAAGGAGAGCTAGAAGGAGAGCTAGAAGGAGAGCTAGAAGGAGAGCTAGAAGGAGAGCTAGAAGGAGAGCTAGAAGGAGAGCTAGAAGGAGAGCTAGAAGGAGAGCTAGAAGCAGATCTACAGAGAGAGCTAGAAGAAGACCCTGAAGCATAGCTAGAAGTAGAGTCCTCAGTATTGGCAGGTGACTCAGATCAGGAGCAGAGGCATAACAGTTGAGCAATAGCTGAGCCAATGCACAGCCATTAGCAGCGCCAGAAGCAGACCCATAGGCAGACCCATAGGCAGATCCACAGGCAGATCCACAGGCAGATCCACAGGCAGATCCACAGGCAGATCCACAGGCAGATCCACAGGCAGATCCACAGGCAGATCCACAGGCAGATCCACAGGCAAATCCACAGGCAGAGGAAAAAGCATCACTACATCAATCATCATTTAACTAATTATCATTAAGAGACATTGTCTCCTATCATAAGCTTGTCAGAAGAACAAGTTTTACAAGAGCACCCCTGACTAGATCAGTAAATAAAAAAAATATGATAATAATATTAATCAAAAAAATATACTAAAAATATTAATAAGAATATATCTATCTAAAATAAACTATAATAATTAAATATTCCAAATCTTATTAACAATGAAAACCTGAAGGGCGGAAAACTGTATCAAAGAAACAGAATTAATTATAATTATATTTTAGCCTCTCTCTCTCTCTCTATTGTTTATCTCTTTCTACTTTTCATTTAATCTCTTCAATTATTTAAGCTCTTTGCTTATTAAATGTCTATATATATACTATATATACATATCCTGACTATCCTTTTATACTTATTAACTCATCTCTCTCTCTCTCTTTATGATTATATCCCTTTTGCGCACTCTGCTTATATTTTTAGCCCAATTTGAGTTCATTCACCAGAAAACTCTGATATAATTTACACACACACCCACACACACGCACACACACATTAACTGATAAAGTACACAGCTCTATTGACATCCTTTTGCGTTCAGGTTATACATGTTTACACTAGACTGCAAATTCAATGTGCATATATAATTATGAGTTAACAAGAAATTCGCAGCTTTCTTCGTGTCGCGTTATCTCTAATTGAATCGACAACGTCTGCGGCGGCTCCCTGTCTCCGCTCCCCCCCCCCCCCCCCCCTCTCCCTGTCTTTCTATGCTTGTGTGTGTGTGTGTGTGTGTTGGTTGCTTATGTACCCGTTGGCAACCTTTCACTAAAGTCTCGCGTTTACCTTTACACTCAGCCGCACTTTTGTTTGCCAATTGGGTTTGGCAGCTGCGAAACTTTGCGGCTTCCTTTGAGCTCAAGTTAATTTGTCATTTTCACTCGCCCATATAATGCGAATTCCATTTTACTTTTCACTTTTTTTTTTCTTTTTTACCGCTGTTCTTTAATTTTGGTTTTTCTTTTTCTTTTTCGGTTTCTGCTGCTTGTTTCCTGCAACTTTTTCACGAGCAAAACAATGAACTTTGCCCTTTAGCCAGTTCAAAAGTAAATATCTTATATAAAAATCGACTTGATTTTCGCGCAAGTTGAGCGCTTCACAAGACTTGTGCACAAATTAGGAGCCACAGCCACAGCCACTGACCCACCCTACCCCACCCCTCTCTCTCTCTCTCTGCCACTTCGTTTGATGTACAGCGGAAAATTCATGCAGTCGCGTCTCCCAGATAGCCCTCAACGCTCCCCTCTGAGTGGCCTTCAACAACTTCCTTACACTTTATTTAATTAAAGATTTTTTTCTCTCTCTTAATTTGTTCTTTGGTGCCTTTTTCTTCTTTTTTGTGTGTGTTAACTTTTTAGATTTTGTCGGTTTGCTGTCGTCGGGTCTTATCAGCGCGTCCAGCTTAGACAGTTGGGACACTTGTTCACCGCTCTCACATTTTGTATTGAGTGCGCGATTTGACTTTGAAGTGAAGCGCCACAGCCACAGCCACAGCTACAGCCAGAGACAGGGCCAAGAGCCAAGAGCCAGGAGCCAGGAGCGGGGCAGCTCGGACGGGAAATAGCACTTTGGTTTTAGAAGTTTTTGTGTGCAGCACATACATATATATATATATATATATATATATATAGATAGATAGTTTGGCATAGTTTCAGCAGGGGACATGCTCGACTAAGAGATACCAAGTTCAATTATAGAAAAAAATTAATTAAATTTCTATTTAATTAATTAAATATTGAAGAGTGCTCCAAAGGGGGAAATTTCTTTAAAAAATATTAAGTAAAAAGTTGTGAAAATCTGATATATTTATTTATAAATAATTTATTTATAATATTATTTGTTTGTTATATTACTTATAAATACTATGCTGTTTGAGCTAGGGTAAGACAAGCTTGCTAGCTTTATGTAGTAGAGCTAACAGCTAGCTAAAAGTTGGTCTCAGCACTCAATTTAGTATTATAAAAATTTATAAAATTTATATACCTTTTATTTCTAGTGGTATTGGATGTTTTGGTTATCTTTTATATAATTTAACTCTTTATTTGTCATTTAAAAATCAGTAAAAATAATTTTAGGCTAAACTCCAAATGGGAAGGTTACTAATGACTAGAGTTGTTTTTCTTTTACTAAATTATTTCTATATATGTTTTATCTTTTTGCAATAATATGTGGATCAAGGCAGAATCCATTACAACGACAAGATATATCCGCTCTATAGAAATGTAAATTAATATGCAGCTGCAGAAACTACCCTTTTCAAGCAGTCTCTCCACATTTGCAGGGTATCTCAAGCCGAGCATATTGCACACAAAACACAATTTCAATGGCGCTGCTAAGCGAAACAGCGTAAAATGTGAATGAATTAGCAGCCAGAGTGTGAGGCTGCAATGCCAAACAACTGTCAGACTAACTAGTCAGCCAGTCAAACAGTCGAAGAGCTGCCCAGGAGCAGGCGAAGTCGAGCCAGGCCAATCCAAGTCGAGACAGGACTCGGCGCAGTCATATAGCCAAGATAAAAACCGCATACTCGACGAGGAGAGAGAGAGAGAGAGAGAGAGAAGGAGGGAGGAAGTGAGGGCAATAACAGGACAAAGCACACAGAAAGTTGCTGCAACATGGACATATTTTTTGTTGTATTCTTCTCTTTTTTTCAACATTTTTTTAAACAATTTTTTGTTGCTTTCTTTTTGCTTTCATTTTTTTTTTGTCGTTTTTGTTCCCTCTGCAGAAACTTATAAACAGCGTGGAAAGTTTACCATAAAGGCTAAAGTACATATACAACTCGAGTGTTTTGCATTTTATGTTGCATGAAAAAGAAAAAGGGGGAAAACTCTTTAAAGCGAAAACTTTTTTAATAACACAACGACAAACGACGACGACGACGACGTTTTGTAGTTTTGTTAAGGGGCACATTTTTCACCCACAGACCCCGGAACAAACCAAACTCCGTCGAACCCCGCTGCCACCCAAACCCCGTCGAACTGTGGCTGAAATTTAAATTGTTAGTTTATCTCTTGACACTGATTGGATTCACGATTTAAAAAAAAAAAAAATAACGAAATGTGGAAAAGAAATGAAAAAGCATGTCTTCGCAGACAGCTGAAAGCCTGGTAGCTTAATGCCCAGAATACCTGAGAATTCACGGATTGACATGTAATCAGCAGAAAGTTGCGCCAAGCTCTGTCAGATTAGGCTAATCTACATGACTGACGGCATCAGGAGTTCTCAAGAAATAGCTGATTTCGCGAAGATAAGACTCTCGCAAATTACACTGGATAATATATATATGTATATGTGTATATAAATTAGATCTAAGACTAGCCAAGGAGCAGGAAAACAATTTAGGTGGGAGAAAAGTGGTTTATAAGGAAAAGTACTTTAAGAACTTGCTTGATGGTTTTGAATGGGCCTTTAAAGTGTAACGACATATGAAATGAGAGTTAAGAGAACACCTAATAACACCTATACCGATTCCCTATAATATAGTTCTATAGTTCTTCACATATCTCTTCACTCTTCGCATATTTCTCGTACTTCCTCTTTAATCTATAGCTCCCAACGGCACCTTCAATCTCCCCCATTTCCTTCTACTCTACAAGTCTTTTTCTCAAGTTAACATGAATATACATTATTACTTCGTTTATCTTTCATTATCGCAGTGCTTGAGCCGCTATAACAAGGTTTAGTCAAGGCAAAAGGGGTTCACCGAGTTGCTGCGCTGATTTTTCAACCTTTTTCCCATACACTTGCTGAAGTTATGATAACTTTGACAGAGAGTAGGTAATATATATTATATATATATATATATATATATAGTATATATAAATACCCTTAAAGACTCTTAACTCTTTATATTAGGTAAGTTCAACGCCCCTTCAATAGTTTCAGCTCTCAAACTCACTTCAAAGGGCATTTAATCTTCTGTATGTCTGCAGTTCGGCCGCGTTTCTGCTTTGATATTCCATAGAATCCTTTTGTTTCAGGGCCAGCGCTGGCTGGAGTGGTAGGAAACGCCTTGGCTAAGTGGAATTCAATCAGGCTAATGGCCATGGCAAGATAATCGTGATTCAATTATGACAACGCATAACTTGGCAGCTGAACCAGCAGCAACTGGTCCGAGTGGACATTTAGTAGCTCGATTCAGTTTGCGGCGTTTAGTAGTCGTCGTCGTCGTCGTCGTTGTTGTTGTTGTTGATATGTTGTTGTTGTTGCAACTGTTAACGAGTGGCACGTTGCGTGCTCTGCACCTGCTGAGCCAGCTCTTTGGCCTGACTGCCACATCCTGGCAGATGTTCAGCGGGCGGGTGGCAAGTGGGTCGCCCCGTGGCAAGTGGCACTGGTATTGGCGTCTCCATGGCTATTTGGTGCTGCTGTTTGTGCTGTGCTTTGCGCCCGTCGCCATGTGGATTGTGATCACAAGAATGCATTTCCTGCGCCAGAATCGTTTGCTCCTCATCGTCGGCTGTCATCGATACGCGCTGCTGCTGAGCTCAGCCGTGCTCACGCTCTATCGGCACACGAGCCGTCAATGCCACCTCATTGCCTTGGCAAATAAGCTGCTGTGGTGCCGCCGCCAGCTGTTCGCACTCCTGCACACCTCACGCCTCCAGAGCTCCGCCCAGCAGCTGCACACGCGTGACCATTTGACGGTTTATGCCCTCGCCGTGTCCATAGTCTGCGCCTTCAGCTACACCGGATTCCTACTGCGCTGGGATCCGGAGTCGCACCGCAGCCCCATGTACTTCTGCAGCGTGCTCTTCGTTTACGGCTGCCAGCTGTGTCTCCAGCTGAGCTTGGCACTCTATCTGTTGGCCCTGCTGCTAATTAGCCATCTCTCGCATCACTGCAATCTCCTCCTGGCCCAGCTCCTGGCCGACGCTGTGCACTGCCACGAGGCTCTGCTCACGCACGGCCTGTATGACCGCCAGCAGTTGCTGGACTCGCAGCAGCATTGGCTCGCGCTGGAGCTGTGGCGTCTGTTGCGCCTCCATCGCCAGCTGCTGCTGCTCAGCCTGCGGCTCTGCTCGCTCCACAACGTGCAGCTGGTCGCATTTGTGATTTTCGTCGCCGTCGAGAGCATTATGCACGCCTTCTTCTCCTACTTTGTGACCTTTAGCCACTGGTGGCTGCGCAAATTCCACGGACCCGCGCCCTGGAACGTCGAGGCGTCCGTCTTTGTGGCAGCTGTCTTCGTCCAGCTCACTTTGGTCATTGGCCACACGCATCGCCTGCAGCAGATCTTTCTGGCAACACCTTCTATACTCAGCAAGGGTGTCAAGGATTTGCCTGCCAATTGCAGCAAGGCGATGAGGCAAACGGTGGGTAGAAAGATATATCTCTCTTTTATAATGGAACTTACTGGCTCTTGATCTATTCTACAAGCTATACTATATCAGAAATCGAAAAGGAGATATACCTCTAAGGCTAACTCTTATATTAGCACTTACTCTTTTGATTTATAGAAAAACTTATTGTAGAATAGTGGGAATATATATATATATATATAGAACAGATATATAAAGCATATAGCCTAAAGTTCTATTTTCTTTTTAACAAACATCTTATCTATCGTATCAGCTATATTCCATAGTCATATAGCCAGATCTATATACTTTATAAAAAGTATCTCATCTTTTATATCATCTATACCTTACATTATCATATTCCTATACAAAACATATAGCTTAAAGATATATTTTCCTTTGTAAAAAGTATCTTATCTATCATATCACCTTTATATTATATTCTCATATCTATGGATCTATTCTCCTTATAAGAGAAATTGCATCCATCATATCATCTATATCTTACATTATCATGTATCATATACAAAACATATAGCTTAAAGATAGATTTCCTTTATAAAAAGTATCTTATCTATCATATCATCTATATATAGCATCTATATATAACATGTTCTCACATATTCACATATCTATTTCCTTTATAAAAAGTATCTCACCTATCGTTAATCATATATCTCATAAGTCTCTATTTCCCTTGCAGCTACATCTCTTCGGCTTACAGTTGCAGGTGAATGAACGCATTTGCCACCTGTTGGCCTGCGGTCTCTTCAAGCTGAACAATGGCCTCTTATTTGGCATAGTGCAAACAATTATAATATACACAATAATACTCATACAATTTGATAAGATCATGAACAGATAGCGGCAATAAAGTTAATGATGTTTGCACAGATCGAGACATATTTACATATCTGCATATATACATATATATATATACATATCTGTTTATAATTGAGGTAAATATTTGGCAGACTTACGTGTCGTTGCACTGACGACATTCAGCTGACTCCCGGCATAGATTAGCAGGCTGATTGTCATTAACAGGTGCTCGCACCTGGACTCGTGCAGCTTCAGCATTTTCAATATGGATTTATGGTGTGTTCGAGCTCTTTCGGTATCCTCCTGTCCTCCTCAATCAATTTGGCCTTGAAGCCACGCCGTATCAGAATCAAATATATATGTATATATACGTATATATATATATGTCTATATATATTTGTGTGTGAGTTTGCTTTTTATTGCAAAATCAAAACCAATTGAATTTCGTTGTATTTCATCTGAAAAGAAAGGAGAGTAAATAAAAAATTAATTGTCAAATACAGAAATCAAGAAAGAAAAAACTTTACGCCGTAGTTTTATTCACTTTAAATGGACTGCAAAGTGAACACAGAAATATAATATGGCAGGAAATACCCTAACCAAATATGGGTAAGTTTATTAAGTGAGAAAATTGAAATTTATAGTGATATAATTAAGCTATAACAATTTGCGAATTGGCTTGAACTAGTATTTCTTAGTTAGGGTATATGGCGGGATATATATGTTACTAGATATTACTTCTACTATTTATATACTATTCCAATTTCTCTCTTTTGCTGTATAACCTATTCAAAAGGTCATAAATTCCATTTGTAAATTTAATTAAATTTATTTCGAAGTAAAGCTAATCGTAAATTCATAATCAATTCACTTTGCCATGATATGACCAACTTTTGACATGACTTTTGGTCTTCAGAAGGTCAAGAAATGACTTGTGACTTGATGATATTTTTGCCCACTCACGGACAATAGTTGTCTTTAGTGTCTCGAGACTGGTGTAGATTTACTCTACTCAAAGTTTATATATATATATATATATATATATATATATATATATATATATATATATATATATATATATATATATATATATATATATATATATATATTGATCTGTTTATACACCTATATATACCTGTATATCTTCTTTATATTTCAGTTCATATGCCATATATCTGTCATAATATCATATATATGTATTATATACTTATACCTTCTCCAGCTTAAACTCTGATCTACTTTAGACTATCTTAAATAACTAGAACATATAACGTCCATTCGCTATAAACTGCCATAAAATTGCTGGCTGGGCAGTGTATCTGCCGTTCGAGCTGCCGCTGATAAGTGTTTGGTGCTGTTTTTATTTATTTTAATTTAATTGCAGTACAAAACAAGGCAGTAAACACACCGAGAAGCGTTACTAAGTCACAGCCGGACGGGGGCGATCGAGAGCGGGGGAGCGGAGCGGACGAGCGGTCCAGCAGACGAGGCTGTGTTGTATCACTGCTATAAATAGCAACCTTTTTTGGATTTGTGCGAATAGTTTTAATGACCGGAGGCAACCCGAAAGCAAACCCAACAACTGGGCAAACACACACACACAGGCACACACACACAGGCATGATACAGGCGTATCTCGTACGAGATGCCGCAAAAACAAAAAACACTGAGAACTGAAAAGTGTTTTTGGGGGCCCCCAAGTGGCAGCACAGCCAAGGCAGAAGCTGATAAACGTGCCACATGCGGCATGGGACGAGTTTCAGGTAGTGTCTCAGGTTGAGATTGCGGCTCGCATTAATTTTGTTGCCTCAGAGCGTGGCTCACAGTCGAGTGAAGAGAACGAAACGAACGGAAGAACCACACGGACGGATGACGGACGAAGCGTGGGTTAGCTCCTTTTCATGCAGCATTCAATCAAATGCTAAAATGATTGAGAGACTTCAGCGTGCAATTGATGATAGTGAAAGGAGCAGAGGGAGAGGGAAGGAGGGAGGGAGAGAGGGATTGAGACAGAGATATGGGCAGCTAGGTCACTTTGTGTTCGCATAATCAAGGGCCAGACCGCAGTTTAGCTGCTATTGAAATGCTTTCAATCAAATGCTGAAATGATTGAGCAACAAGCAAAGGCAACTGTGGCTATTGATGAGTCTATGGAAATGCTAGAGATAAGGTTTGCCTGGAGAATCTAGACTGTAAAGAGTATGATATAAATTATAGAGTATCTGATACTTAAGTGCTATAAAACTTAGATTCCTGTATCTATGCCTTCAATCAAATGATTGAAGAAAAAGTATGTACAAAATTCTCTCAGCTCAGCTCAGCTCAAAGTTTGTGCTCACTTAATGTTCGAGAAAAAAGAGAAAGGTGCTCAATAGGCAAACTCGAGTGCTTTCAATCAAATGATTGAAGGACAAACACTGACAGTTGTTACAATTGATGAATCCATTTCGAAGGTGACAAAGCTATTCTAGTCCAGCTGCAGGCTACCTTATAAGTGTAGCTGAAACTTTTGCTTTACATGAGACTGAGCATAGGAATGGGAATGAGAATGAGAACGAGAATGAGACTGAGAATTGTGTGAATACAATTGAAAACTATCAATCATGCAGTTAATCGAATTGTTAATTAATCAACAACAATGACGATTGCACACTTCCGAATGAAATGCGAATGAAATTCCGCTGCCCATAGAAAAGAATAATAAATTGTTTCGGTCTCAGTTTCAGTTTCAGTTTCAATTTCAGTTTGGGTTTCGAGTGTCCATTGTGGCTCGTTTCTTTTTATGCACCGGTTGCATCAGCTCTAGATATTGGCGTAATGGATGACTCGATTCTTGATTATGATTATTGTGATTCATGACGGCTTTTACTTTATTTACGACAGACTGCTCAATGGGCTTGGAATGTGCTCTATAAACAGCCACGCAGAGTCATAATTCAATAAAAATATTCTCCTTTTCAAAATTGGAATACTCAATGGATTGTTTATACGCTTTTATTTTCCGCCAGACAATTTACGTGAAATCATAAACAATTTAGCGAACTCTGCTGAACCCACGTTCCAAGAATCCAAACAGTTCTAAATTAGCTGTATCTATTCGATTTTCGTTTATAATATCTAATTATTGACGGTATTCTAGAAATTTTGTGGTTTATTCTAAATTTTTAGGGAAAATGCGAATTGAGATTAACTACAATTTTGAGGAATTTAAAAGTTTTCAGTTTGAAGATTTCTATTTCTTAAAAAAAAAAGAGAAAAAAACTAAAAAACGAATTATTTGAGATATAAAAGATTTTATTTTGGCTTTTTAGAATCTAGAATAGTTTTTCTTATTTCTATTTTTTTAGTATTTAAATAATTTCTTTAGATTTTAATGACAACTTGGTTGAACTCTGAAAGGTTTTTTGGAAAAACCTAAATATTTGAGATTTTTGATTTTTGAGAATCTAATAAAAATGTTCTCGTCTTTAGATTTTTTTGAAATAATTAAATAATTTCTTTAGAATTTATATATATATAAAAAAACAAAGAACTAAAATTTTCTTTCCTTCACTTAATTTAGAATTAAATTTGATTTATTTAATTTTTTTTATCAAAATTCTCTGATTTATTAAAGCTAGCCAAGTTCTATCACCTTTTTGATATATTTCAAGCTATGTTTCTTTAGAAAATATGTGAACAGCATCTTGAAAGCAAAGTTTTTATTACTTTGTTGCTGCTTAAACAAATCAATTTTGATTTATACAATTTGTTGGCTAAATCGAGCAAAACTTGCCTCAAATATTTGCAGCTAAATTTTCAACGGACAAATATAATGGGAAAACTTTCCATAATGTGGCGGAAATTGTAGACAAATTTTGTTATATGAGAGTTCAATTATGCGCTTAACTTGGCTTTCTCTTAACCCAGCCGTGCACTCTCTGCCTCTCGGCCTCTCTGTCGCTCCGCAGCGCAAACTTTAATACCAACTTTCTTATCTAATACACCTTTTGCCCCATGCTCTGTGTCTGTGGGGCTTTTGCCGTTGCTTTTGCTTCATCTAACTATCTAATGTACACATATTTACTCATACTTATTTCCAGCTAATATTTCTGTTTGCACCAGGTGTACTTATGTACGATACGCGAAACTGTAATCTGTCTTTTCTCTCCTCTCTCTCTCTCTTTCTCTGTTTCATTCTCGAGCTCTCTTACTGTGCCTCGCTCTATCTCTCTCCCTGTCGCTCTCTCAACATATTTGTGTAGATGACTAAAGTTTGATAGCACTTGAGCTCTACGTACGCTACGTTTCGCTCTGAGGTCTTGAGCGCTATGTTGTCTGCTTAAAAATTAACAACAACAACAACGGGAACGAGCACAACAACAACAACAACAACGACGGCGATCTATGAGCATAATGGAGCTTTGTAGCCGACAGCGATAAGTACTTGCGTCTGCTGCTTGTGCCGCCCGTTACCTCACTCACACACTCTCTCGCTCCCTCTTTCTCTTACGTTCTCTGCCCACCCTCTGCTAACAGCCTGCTTCAACACTTGGCGTCTCATAGTCAATTTTTTTATATTTTTCTGTAAGTTTTTACCTCGAAAGCAAGATGAGCTTTATGATTGCCATAAATTTCACTTGAATGCGAAATCTGATGCATCTATTTCATGCCTTCGCTTTGCGCTTTTTTAACTGTTGTTGTTGCCGTTCTTTTTTGTGCTTTTTGCTGCTGCTGCTGCTGTTGTTGTTGTTGCTGTTTTGTTTTGTTATTTATCTTGAGATGCTACACATGCAAAACAGCAGCAGCAGCAGCAGCGCAGCAACGTCGAAGTTGACGGTCTTCGCCGCTTATGCAAGTGTGTGTATGCATATGCGAGCGTGTGTACGTGTGTGTGAGTGTGTGTTGCTGGCGTATTTACTCGTGTTCGCGTACAATAATTTCACGTTCAACAACTTTTGGCTTTTTTGATGAGCCAGCAAAGCCAGCAACAGCAGCAGCAGCAGCAGCACTTGAAAGAGCAGGCGAGGCAGAGGGTGGCAGCTGCTGCCGCTGTGTGTGTGTGTGTGAGTACTGCTGCTGCTGCTGTGGCTCGACTGTTGCTATAGCTACCGCAGCAAATTAAGTTCGTCATCTCTTTTGCACGCATTGCAATCGGGCCAAAAGCATAGGCAGCGCTTTGGGCTCATCGGTTATGCTCTAGACACTCAGCCTCAGCTCCGATCGCCCCTAAATACACTTGCCACAGCTGCGGCATAATTGCTCTCGCTTTCGCTTTGACTTTGTCCACAAGACTTAACTGATTGCCTATGCCAATAAGATAACCCGGTAGATAGCGATTTATGGCCATAGATAAGGCTATATAAGACATTAATACCAGTAGCCTGGGCAATCTGCAGTCAGCTAAGGGTTAACGCAGGGCAATAGCTTTTACAGTAAGCTAATTAGCTCTATATACAGACATACCAAATATGCCTTAAGTAAATTCAGACAGAACAGAAAAGAACTTTATCTTAAGCTCTACCCGGAAACATATCTCTGTGGAGAGGGAACTACAATATATTTAAGAAAATTTCTGAAATATTAATCATATTAAGGGCAATAGCTTCTACAGTAAGCTAATTAGCTCTATATACAGATGCACTCAATATTCAGATAGTACTTTATCTTAAGCCCTACCCGGAAAGAGAGGGAAATATATTTTAAAGATTTTTAATATATTTTTTAAAATTTGCAATATTTTTGTATGAGCGCAGATCATTTATCACAGCTTGAGAAGGGTTCCGCCGCTGATTGGCAGCGCGCGAATGCGAATCTTGAATTTATATAATTAATCATATTAGTATATAATCGGATTAAGCGCCGATCGGCCATTTAATATGCGCTTAAAGCGCAGCTGACACTTTCAATTGATGTCAACTTAGGCATGTCTCAGTTTAGAGTTTGACTTCTCGATCTTCTGCTAGAAGAGTATGAAAGCTTCGGCTCTTGAGCGGAGAGCGTAAGCTTTACTTTCTTGTTGTTGCTGCTGCTGCTGCTTTTGCTGTTCTGTTTTGTATTTGCTCTGGTTTCAGCGACGGCTCGGCTTACTTGGCAGCCATGAACGCTGTCGCAGTCGCTGCCGCTGCCACCGTCGCCGTCGCTGTTGCTGTTACTCCGCTCAACTAGTTCACGCTTTACGCTTTAATAGAGTTCCATGGCTCATTTTTGGTACTTTCGGTTAATGCGAGCACAGCATACGCACGCACACACACACACACATGCATACATACATACATGTGTACATACAATTATTCGATCATTGCTCGTTTATTGAGCGATATATTTATTTGCTTCCACCTTTTACGCATGTCGCTTTGCGCTTTTAACCTTGATTTTTGTGTAAACAAAATACACAAACACACACACAGGCAGCTGTGCAGCATATTCTCATTTGTATGTATGCGTGCTGCTGCTAAGCAAAAAAAAAATTAAAAGCTTTCGGCTTTGTGTGCGTTTTTCATATGTCTCTCGCCCTCTCTCGCTCTCTGTCTGTCTGTCTGTCTGTCTGTCTGCTTGTGTGCGTTTGTTTAGTTTCTCGTTTACTGTACATTTATTAAGTTACCTATTTATAATTTGTTTATTATTTAGCGAAATGCCAGTGAATAATGTTTAAATATAGTTGGCGACCAAAAATCAAATCGAATCGAATCGAATTGAATGGAACGAAACGGAACTGGAACTGGTAACCTTAGCTTCATAATATAAACAACATAGTATTTGTATTATTTCTATTCACACACACACACACATAGACTTTTGTGACGTTATGCGCTGCGCTATGCTCATTTAATTTTCTGTGATATTATTAGATATGCGCTATCTTATCTAAATAGCATACAGTTATGTCTGTGCCTCTATATGTGTGTGTGTGCGTGTGTGTGTATGCCTAACTATCCAAGGCCCCAGCGCACTAGAGAATCTACAGAAAAACGCCAGCCAATGCTGGCTTATATAATCGGCCATAATATGTGCATAGACAGAGAGTGAGAGAGAGAGAGAGAGAGGGAGAGGCGCTGGCAGCAGCCCTTCGCTTCCATATGATTTAGACGCAAAATTGCATCTTGTATAGATTATGCGTGGAATGCAACTGGGGTAGGTGGAATGGAATGGGATAGGTAACGGAACGCTCTACACACCTGCCACGTAAATTTTGTAAGCTCTCGCAATATGCAGAGCATAAATATCGTTTCTCTTGTATGTTCGCTGCTTCGCTGCGCCCGACGACTTCACATGCTGCGCGGCTCACGGCTCTGTGCAGCTCACTCTATGTATTACAGCTTCTTTTACTATTGCTATTATTATCACTCTTCTTTTGTTAATACTTTTTACACTTTGCTGTTACTTTTCTTCTTCACATGTATGTATATTTCGTTTGCTTTTGGTTGATCTTAGAGCATCGCTCTTCTGTCTCACTTCACATCACAACGCACACTGACAGACACCACACACACGACTGGTCCAAGATTCTGGTGCTCGTGCCCCTTTTGGCTATCACTCGCTGACTAAACCGTTCAACTTTGCGACATACAATTTTAAGCTCGTCGGCTCGACGCTCAGCGTTCGACGTTCGACTTTCGTTGTTCGACGCTCGATCGTGTGGCGGCAGCGCACAGTGGTTGCGCCTCGAGCTTTGAGCGCATAAAATTTGGCTGTCAAGCTTTTCGCATAGGTCAACCATAGGCCAGCTAGTCGAAGAGTAGAGTATATTAATAACACAGCTTCGTCAAATGTCAGCTGATCGCCCACTGTGAGCCGGTTTTTGCGCTCTCCTCCTCCACTGATCCCACACTCCCGCACTCTTTCGCTCCCATTATAAGTGGTCAGTGCCGGCTAACCGGCTAGCCGGCAACCTGTGCGCTCTCTCTCTCTCTCTCTCTTGTGCTCGCTCTCTCCCGCTCACGTTACGCTCTTCGGCTGAAAGCTCTCAAGAGCTTTGGATAAACAAAACATTGCATGCATAATTAAGTGTGCACGTATGTCAGTATATATTTATGTATATAGCTGTGTGTGTGTGTGTGTGTGTAGGCAATTCTTTTTGGCAAACTGTTAACATGCGTCGCAAACAATTTTCGAGCACGCCATAAATTTTCACACACAACACTCAAAAATGGTGCCGCTAAGGAATTTTTGGTGTGCGTGGAGTGAGCGAGTGAGTGAGCGCGAGTGCATCACACGCACTCGTCACGTGCATTCAGTTCACTTCATTTTGTTTCATTTCATTTCCATTCGAATTCCACGACCGATCGATCAATTACACTCATATATACATGCATATTAAAAGATCGTTGCCTCCATTCCGATTTCCAGGCCAAGGCGTGTGTGAAATGCAAATGCAAATCCAAATGCAAATCCAACTGCCAGCAACACCCTCGCCCTGCGCTTAAGAATTACAATCGAATATCGCATATTTTAATGTTTTTCCTTGGCATTTGCCACAAGTGCAGAGCGCTCAGGTGACTAATTGAGCAGATCAAATCGGCCACAATGACTAATCCGTTAGGTGTTGTCATGCCGCTAAAATAAACCTACCTGCAAATCTGATATTGCACTATGAAGACGTTCTCGACTGTGTGCGTGTGTGGGAATGAGTCTATGACTTGATTGAGATAGATGATGCGTGCGTTTAGTTATATAATGTATGCAAGCAAAGGCTGAGTATGGATAAGCCATGAATTAAAGTTAAGCTAAGAACACGAGAAATGATTTATAATAATGATTATAATAAGATATATGTATTTATTGGTAAGCAGGCTGTAATCAAGGAGTAGATAAGCTTTAGGAAAAACGAAGAGGTTTTGGAAATCGAAAACTAGAAAAAGTTCTATTTTAAAAGGATTTACAATTTAGGTAGTGATATCAGTATTACTATATGATATAATATGATAGAATAATGTGTTAGAATAAGAATTTGACTATGTATATTTTATGAAAGGATTTTAAAGTATCTAAATCGAAACTTAAAAGTATCTACACGTTTTTTCAGGCCTTCAAAATATATTCTAAGGAAAGCTTCACAAAATCCTGGAGTATAAGAGTTACAGAGCAGCTGGCAAGCCAGTTCAACTCATGATATCTCTTATATAAATGAAGATATTTAGAAATACTAAAATAACGGTTTAAATAGGGGTTTTCTAATACTCAATTCTAATCAAATTCATTACTTCAACAGTCCATCAAGATGGTATTCATACTATAAATGAAATACAGGTTAAATAATGGTTTTCTAATTCCCCATTCAAAAACCATTCAAAATCTCTATCTCTATATTCCTACAAATTCCGTCAACTTTTATTACTTCCTTAGCGCAGCTCTTGATTGATAAGCTCAATCTTCAGCCATAATTAATGTATAATAGTGCCTGCCAATAGCCCTTAAAGCCATCATAATAATAACAATGATAATATTAATGATTGAGCTATGGCAGACATTAGCCATTGTTAATGTCGTCGACGATTCTGTGGAGTTTCGCTATTGCTATTGTTGAGTTGTTATGATCTGATAATGTGGCTTAGTTCGGGCGTGGCAGCCACCCCCACCCCTGCCGAGACACCGCTACAATTGCCATTATATCCATAGTTTATTTCATTGTGCATTTGGCTTAACAATTTTCATGGTCAGTTGCCTCCGGTGCGACATAAACTGCCACAGATAACAGCAAAAAGGCAGCCAAATCCGCATAATGAAATAAAAAGACATGGCCAAATAAAGCGACGACAGGACGACAGCGAGACAGGACGACAGGACGACAACATCAGCCAAGCCAAAATGAATAGCAGCAACAACAGCAGCAACAGCAGCAACAGCAACATCGATTTCACTTTAACGAGCTTGTAATGTCCCTAAGACGAGAGTAGTATATAAAAAGCGTTATGTATACGCCATGTGTGCCCTGGCTGTATCGCAGTGTCTTAGTCTCTGTTGCTGCTGCTCCGCTCCGGCTCTGGCTCTGGCTCTGGCTGTGTGTGAATGAAAAGTTTTGCTGAGCTGCTGTCACAGCCTAATAGGATAATAACGAGCCAAGGCAAGCGAAAGTTGTTGCGCCTGCAACTTCCAAATAAAATATGTAGCCAAACAATAAACGATGATAAGGGGCCAAAGAACGTGTCGTTCGCTCCAGAAAAAAATGAAAGAAAATGCGGACAAGGAATATCAGCAAAGACCAACGCGACCCAATCTCATCCTTGCAGTCATTATATGCCAGTTCACTTAGACGCCGCCGAATCGGTTCGGCTGTCCGAAAGGACGACGCCCGCTAGAGCAACTGATAAGCAAACGACTTGCGGCAAAGTGCGCGTATAATGCCCAGCCTAGGCCCATTCCATAAAGAAAAACTCGAATTAGGACTGCAGCTGGGCATAGGCGACTGCCCAATGAGCGCTCAGGTTGGGCGAAGAGCTGAGCAGGTGGCAAGTTGTCAAGGATATAGGCCAGGACTCGTCTATCCAGACCCTAAAACTCAACTCTCTGCCAGCCCATATGCTCGCCTCACTTTTGCGAGCGAGCATGAGAAAAATTCCCTGAAGTGAATGGGATGCGATGCGATGCGATGCGGCTTTTCCCGTTTCCCATATGGTGGGGTTAGGCATGGGTTGGGCGTGCGATGCTGTCAGTGTCTTTGTTGTTGTTGTTGTTGTTGATGTTGATGATGCCGTAGTTGGCAGCCGGATAGGCGTTGCTTGTAGCTGCCAAATGGTAATTTATGGGCGGTACGCAGCCAAACGGGTGGGCGGCTTTAAAACAGTTCCCTAAATCGTAGTTCGTTGGGCGGGCGTCCGACTGCGGCCGCTGCTGCATACCAATGCCAAATTGAATTTGGCCAGGGATAAAGCAGCGCAAGCGAATGTCTCTTTAGCGGCCCAAATCCTATTTGTACATCATCTCAAAGGTGGCTTTAAAGGATAAACTGCTAAGCGGGAACCGACTGAACCCTTCAAGAGCTGTTTGTATCTAAACGTCCTGCCCGACGGAACTATAACTAACTATATGATGCATGGCAAATTGCAGAGTGTTGAAATGTGGCTGAGCGAAAGGTGAAATTTTCAAGGTACTTTTAGAGGATTGAACTAGGAAATGGAAATGGAAATGGGACTAGGAGTTTGGCTGAGATGATATACAATTGTGGATAGCAAATGAGAGAGCTATGGGAGGCAGTTTTTTAGTTAACTAACTAACTTTGCTTGATGTCAGCGATGTTTAGCCAGCTTTCTATATATAGATATCAATCAAGGTATTTTGAGCTAAAGAAAGCTTAAGGCTTAAGCAAAATTTAAGATGTTTACAGAGATTTCCTATTAATATTATTATTTCTGATTACAGATTCTTGGCGATAGACGTGAGAGCACTTGGCCTTAGCTGCATTACCTTTCGGAATATCTGAAGTTACTTTATGAGGTAAGCAGCTTCGGCATATGTGAAGTTCGTCTGTGTTCCAGTTTTATCTTTAGCCCAAAAACTACTGCAAATATATCTTTATATTCCAGGTAGTTAGAAAGTTACCTATAGAGCATAGCTGATACGCCAGGGGCTTCAATAAGTCTATTTAACTATAACAAGGATCAACGAGGGAACAAGTATTAAGCACTTCTGCAAGGTAAGTACTTTTAGTCTATCCCTAAGGACTACTTCAAGTATTTCTATTTCAGATACAACAGCCGCTAAGCTTTTGCCTTAAATGAAATACTGGTCTTGAAGTCTCCGAAGTCTATAAACTATCTACAGCAATCAACTAGGAAACAAGTATTAAGCTCCACTGCAAGGTAAGCAGTTTCAGTACTGCCTATAGAATAAGGACTACCACAAATATTTCCTTCAATTTCAGTTAACTTCGACAACTGCCTGTCGGATTTATGATATGACTTTTGCCTACAGGCACGATAGAATTTTGGGTAAGTTGAACAACTTTTCCTATTTAAAATTGAAGATAGCTTAGCTCCTCTATATCTCTTCCTTCCAGCTATCCACAGGGCACAGCAGATGGGTCTTCGGGTAAGTTGATTATCCTTTACTTCCTATGACTTACTAAATTCCCCTTCAGCTGCAGCTCTAACTCAACTCTTTAGTTTCTCTAGGCAAATCCCTTTAAAGAAAACTCTTGATTTTCTCTGATAAATCTGTGAATTACACAAAACGAGCTCTTCTATTCTAGTTAACTCTAATGAGCGCATTTTATCGATGCTTCTCTGCCGCTCCTACCTCTGCTCCAGCTGCTGCTGATTCCTTTTTATTAAGAAACCCAACAGATTTGCCAGTGATTACTGGTTTCTCCCACCCACACATAGTTGTACAAGAGAGAGAGAGAGAGGGAGACACAGATGGAGATGGCAGGCGAAAATCATCTCGACAGCTGAACAAACAAGTCATAATTTGACGAGGAAATCGCAGCCATCGCTGCGCATCCTGCTTCCTGCTGCCACAGTTTTCCTGTGTACATCGTCCCTTTTTTTTGCCGTTAGGAAAACCCTAAACGTTCATTGTTCAAAAATCCAAAAAGGAGTTATTTCTCTAACCCCCCACCCTCTCCTCACACACACACACACACACATCTATCCTTGTGGCACTCACATCTTCATTTCCCTATCCTGTTCATCAGCTAGCAAAATGTCGCTCATTTATTTTGATTACCTTTTGCCGAGCGAGAAAAATGCCAACAGATTTCTCCCTCTCTCTCTGCCTCTCTCTCTCTCTCTCTGTCTCTTGCTCGATGCGTTTTTCATTTCTTCATTACGTTTTATTTCCAGCAGCATACACTTTTAATATACCCTGTCCATTTGCTAGTTTAGCCGGACGAGGCCGACAGGGGGTTAGGAGTCTCTCTCCAGCAGCTTCTTCCGTTTTGGCCAACTTGAATTTTAGTTAAGAGCTGAATCATGGCCATCAGCGTTGATGAGCTTTATTCCCTTGTGACACTTTTCGCTTCGTACAAATTTAGTGTGGCAAATTTTACACACACACACACACACATACACACACACAGTTAGACAGTGGCACAATGGGCAATGGGCAATAATAAAGTTGCTAGAGTTGAGCGAGGATCCTTGTTGGCTTGCCTCGTCCTGTCTGGGGGTCCTTGTTTCCGTTTCGTCTTGACTTTTGTTTGCCATTCTTGCCAAACGAAATTCCATTATGAATCCTTGCTCATTGTTTTGTGCAATGTCGGTTTGTGGGCTTATCAAGGGCACGCCCTTCCGTTCCATTCCGTCGAGGGGCAGCCAGAGCTCCTGGTTGCTACGGCATCCATTCGCATACACAAAATTAATATTACAATTTTTGCGCTGTCGCTCGCTGGCCCGGTAATAGGTCCGGAGATGGAGTCGGGGCCTGTCATAAGAGGCGAAATTATTTCAGAAAGCATATTTCAAAATGAAATTTTCTTGCGGCTTTTTGCTAAAACAAATGTTTGGCCTGGCCCGCTGCTCGGGCTGGCTGGGCCTGGCCTGGCTGGCCCTGGCTCTGGCTCTGGCTCTGGTTGGGTGAATCGAGCCTGTTTTATAATGAAATAAATTTCATTTGCTCATTGAGTCGACAAGCCTGCTTGGCCGACATGTGTGGCCAGGCATGAAGACGTTGTGGAATTTGCATGCATGTTGCTTGTCCCACCACCGACCCACCACCACCATCACCGAAAGTGGGACGCATTAGGACGGACTTTAAGTTTGCGGTCAGGCCGTGTGCTCAGCGTCGCTTTCAAGGTATTAGGTTATGGCCAAAATGAAATATGACAAGCCTGACAAAAGGACGGCATCTATTGCCCACACACATGTCGCCTGTCCCAGCAGCAATGAAACGTGCAACGGCAGCCAAACCACCAGCAACACCCAATAGCAAATATTTTGCCTCATGTTGCGCACTATCGCTGGCTATAACAAAAACAAGAACCTTCTCCTGCTCCTCCTGCTCGTCCTTCCGTATCCCTACTATGTTCAGCTATCGCAGCTGTCCGACTGACTGTGCATTAAATGCCACTCTGGCAGCCAGTTCGCTTTAGCTTCACTCATTTCCAGGACGATGGCTATGTGGATGACGAGTGAAAGGACGGGGCTAGGGCTGGGGCATGGGCAGGAGGACGGGTTGTCTCCGTACAAGCACGAGGACGACTATGACGATGATGTTCCGAGTCCGTCGAGAAATGCTACCCTCAACTCCGACCACTCCGCGCGCCTGAACTGAAGCCAAATGCTGAAGCAGCAGGCATTGCATATTTTCCAGCTTGTGTCGTCGTTGCGTCAGCGTCATCATTATACCCTGTAGCCGAGGAGGCGCTCCGAATGGGGCAGTATAATAAATGAAACATATGAAATATGCTCAAGGCATATATTTGCTAAGCTAAATTTCTGAAGCACCAGCAGCAGCAACGGGAGCAAATATGAAATATGCTCGATGCAATCAGGGAAATTTTCGAAGGAGTTAGACGAGGGTTTAAGTCTGAAATCTATGATATATGTTGAGGAGGTTAACAGTTGTTGATGATCTATGCTAGAAAGGCTTTTTGGTATGGGTTAAGCTAAATTCCAGAAGCTGGGGAATTGGGCAGGGAAGAGAAGTTGTCAGAAGAACTGAAATGGAACTATGATTAAGCTAGAACCTTGAGAGTATAAAACTATATAAGCAGAATTTCAATCAAATATGCAACAGAACTGTATTTTTTTTTAAATTTATTAATTTATTATTTTTATACATTTTTTTTATTTATTTTTATTAATTTTCAAAATAAATTTATATAAATATATTTTGTTTTGCTATATTTTACTTATTTATTTTTTTATTAATTTTCTAAATAAATTTCTTTATTTTTTTTTGATTTATTTGAATTTTCTAAATTTAATTAAGTAAAATTAAGAAAAATAAAATAAATAAAAAATAATATAAATATAAATAAATTTACTTTGAAAATTAATTAAAAATTGATTTATTTATTTTTCTAAATTTTATTTATTTTTTTTCTTATTTTCAAAATAAATTTATTTTAATTCAGTATTTTTAAATTTATTTTATTTTTATTTAAATTTGTATTTGGTAATTTATGTGTTTCTTTGATTTATTTTATTTATTTGAATTTCTTTTATTTATATCATATATTTGTATTATTTTATTTATTTATATTTGTTTTATCTATTTATATTGTTTCTCTTTATTTTATTTATTTTTATTTCTTTTATTTATTTTTATTTTATTATATTCATTATATTTATTTTATATACTTTACTTAATCTCATTTATTTTTATTGATTTTATTTATTTATATTTACTTTGTTTATTTAACATTTATTTGATTTTTCTTCGATATATTTTATTTTATTTTCTCATTTATCATTTCCCAATTTGGCTTTCATTTCACCTGCTTAATCCGCACATTTGCTAAGTAGTTTGCGGCTTATCATCATTGGCAAATTGCTTTCATTTCGCTTATGAATAAATTCGGGTTCGCTTATGGAAATATCTCTGGTCGGAAGCTAGTGAAGCATATAGTCAGCGCTGCTTTGAGGGCAATCAAAGCGTATCTTGGCGGCAGTCACACTCGAGTGGAGACTGCCAACTTGTCTTAAAGATAAACAAGTCGACATTTTGACAACCTAAATACGTGCTGGCAACAGGATGCGGCTAATGTGGCACTGGATATGACTGAAGCTGTGCATCGCTAGCTGCTGGCTGATAGCTGGCTGGCTGCTGGCTGGTTTTATGGAAAACTTCATCAGCTTTCCGCAAATAATTGAAATCAACTTTCAACTTTAAGTTTCGGTTTTGCCTGCAATTTATATGTAAATTTGATTAAGAAAACACTGCAAGGCACTGTTGCCTTGCCTTGATCCCAAATAGCCCCCTCCTACTTCTCTCTCGCTCTGCTTCTCCTCGCTTGTCGTAAGTAATTGAAAGAAAAAAAAATATGCATTTGACCAGCGTCGTCCTTTCGCTTAACTAATGTAATTTAAAATGGACGAGTGGCAAATTACTTGCCCTTAAAAACGCGCTGGCCCGCATATCCCAACACTAAATCCACGCCCCGCAACTGCCATTGCGTAAATTGCCCAGCGCAAATCCCTTGAAAACAAAAATTGTTAAAATAAATTGTGTGGGCACTCGCAAATTGGTTTGGCTTTATGCTTGGCTTCATTTGTAATTCAAATGCTTTGCGCGAATGTTCGTTAAATGCGAACAACGCGATCTGGCAACGCCAGGGATCGCTGCGAGTGTTGCAAGAAATTGTAGCTCATTATTCACGACATAATTAGTATTCATAGAAATATGCGCTAGCTGCTGCCTTTCTATGCGATTCGGTGGCAATTCTAATGGAAGTTATATGGGAGAGAAGAACCAGGGGGGAAGAGAGAACGAGTTAGGGAAAGAGAGAGAAGTAGAGGTAGGGAAAGAGACTGGGAAAGAGACTGAAGAAGGACCATATTAGGAGTTAGTAATACTACCTATGATAGAAAGAGAGAGAGAGAGAGAGAGAGAGAAAGATATATACTGAAAGAAAGAGAAGATCCAAAGAGAACAAGTGAGAGTTAAATACATATAGTAAACTAATAGCTATATAAGATTAGAGATGCTTGATACGAGCAGAAGTAGAGATACAGGAATACGTACTAGGAAATATCTTATACAGCTTGTCAAAACTACATAAACTATATAGACTAAGTGCAGGGTAAATCGAGTTCTGATCCTTGCATAAATATTAAGTTATTCAATTTCAGCAATATAATTATATATGACATAAATTATGTCTGGCCCTTTGCACGATTCTCAATTCAGCATTCAGAGCTCAATTGTCTCGTCTGGACTTCAACGCAAAATCCTCATCAGCTGCGCTGTCCTGGCAGCCGACACATTCATCCAATTAGTGGAAGATGCTCGCTGAAATACAACAATAAATGCCACGAAAATATAATTCAAGCTTAAAAGCATATTTCAGCTGCTATTAAATGCTAAGGCACTAGCACCACTAGCAACGAGGAGGGGGAGGGCGAGAGAGCCAAGAGCCAAGAGCCAAGAGCAGCGAGAGCTCATGCTCTGTAATCAAGCCACTTAGGTTCTATAAAAAATAGATCATAATTCCGTAAGTTACGCCCGCCAGCTATATGCAAAGAAGTGTATTTCGCTCTACTTATATATATATATATTTATATAAATATATATAAAGAGAGAGAGAGAGAGAGACTTTCTTTTTTTTTGGTGTTAACAGGAAAAAATGGCCAATAAAACTGTCATCAAAAAGTTGTAAAGCAATGAAAGCGCAAGCAAGAGGAATATAACAATTCAGGAATTGAGAAAGTGAAAAATCTGCAGGCAAGAAAAAGTTGCTCTGTTGAGAATGTTTTAATAAATAATCGTAAATTTATGCCACACACACACACACACACACATACACACATATTCTGAGATTTACATTTAAAAGAAAAGTTCATCCGCATTGAATCTTGTTGCACAATGTTTTGCACTCTATCAATTTGTGCTCAAGCGAGTGACTGGTCGACTGCATATACCCCACACACACACACATACATATATACGTATGTAAATTAAAAGAGTGTATATATATATATATTTATGGATTTTTATTTTGGCATTTTTGCGTTCTTGTTCGGTTCTTTGTTATTGTTGTTAAAAAGTTTGCGCCACTCATAATTCCCGATTGCTCTTTTGTTCAATTGCAAGCGAGTGGCTAAGTGGGACGGAGAGGGGAGGGAGGGGGGGCGTGGAGGTGGCAGCCAACAGCAAAGGGGGCCAAAAGCAGCAGCCCGTATCGGCAAGTTGTTTTACGCAACATTTGCTGTGGCCAAGAAGCCCCAAAAGACCAAAGACCAAGAGCCAAGCAGCCAACGAGCAAAGCCCAATGCCAACTTCGACTCGAGATGACTCGAACGTCTGTTTTCCTTTTTATATACATCTATATAGATACGTAGATATATATATATATATATCTGTATATACGTATTCTTGCTTCCTTTTTTTCGCTAATTGGAAAAGTTGCAAGTTGTGCGGGCTGCGGCATGTGGGTAAGCCGCATAACCGCTCAGATGTTTTCAAGTCCTGAATATCCTAGCGACTGGACTGGTCCGTGCGGCTTTTATGGCATTCGGAATGCTTATTAGCAGCTGACACGGCGTCAAAGTTTATAAAGCATCAGATTTTACACTCGTAATTGCCCATTAGCTTACACTGGCCTACAAAATAGCTTAGTCTATGCCAGCGTGTGTGTGTGTGTGTGTTTGATGTGTCCTGATGCGCCTTAAGCTGCGTCTTCCTGCGCTTTGTGCCATTGTAATTACAATAACTGAATGACTTATATTTTGAGGCGAAATGCTTGGCATATCCGTCTGCTGCGTCTGATAATTTTGCCTTCCAGGCTTGCCCCACACCCACACCCACAGCCACAGCCAGCTGCCTGCTGAGTGCGCCGGCGCACAGAGCGCCGCTTGAATAGTGGGAAATTTGTCGTTGGTCGCAAAATGTCCCAGCAGGACGACACCGGAGGACCAACTGGCAAAAGGTGTTCAGTTGGGCTAGTCAGTCGACTGCCACAAATGGCCGCGTGCGGCAGACAAAAGCGCATGAAAAATTCATGAGCCAAAAGTGCGTCATTATCAGCAAACGCCGAACATCATCATCGCCAACGCACGTCGTCAGCATCGAACTTTGAGCGGCCAATGAACGGCTTTCAAATACCCAAAACATAGAGCTAGTCGCTAAGGTGGGTGTGTGAGAGTGAGTGTGACTTGACTTTCAGCTTGTATAGTTTTTTGGTTTAAAAAACAAAAATTGGAAATTGTGAAAATGCAAACAGACAAACAACACAAACAGACAAACACACTCAGAAATTGAATGGCAAATCGAAAAGTGCTTGACAAACGAGTGGGAAAAAAAGAAGAGAAAAAGAAAAACACACGAACAACAATAAATGGGACAACATTTCGAGTGTGTGTGCGAGTGTGCGGTCAAAGGCAATACCAATACAAATACACAAGTGCTTCGGCCACTCTAAACACAAATAAATATACTCACATAATATGGCATAGCCATAGTATATGTGCTTAGTTTAGTGTATGAACCACGAGCAAATGTTGATTATTTGGCCAAGCGACCGCATTGAGTCCACCTACGAGCATCGATTGTCCCTGAAACGTATTGAAGTAGCGCTGATTATGCTGAAACCCAATTTGAGTTTACATTTTCCGTTGCATACTTTGCGGCGCCGACAGAAAAGCCTTTCGCCAGCTGCACATGAATATTATTTAAAACTTTAAATTTTGTTTATATTTTCTGTTTTGTTTTTGTTGAGCTGCTGCCTCAATGCTGAGTTAATTTCTGCGAAACAACAAACTTTTTTCTGTTTAAGCCAAACAATTTATGCGCGCGTGTGTGTGTGTGTGTATGTGGCACAACAATACCACACAATATTTCTCATATGTAAATTAAATGAAATTTCCGTAATTTATTCGCATGGAATTAATTGAATTGAACAAAAATTGCATTCGCTGGCCGAATGTGCTGAGCATTTTTAAATGACATTTTGCTTAATTGATGTGAAAATAAAAATATGCAAGAGATATATCAGTTATATATATATATTTATATATAAACATACATATATATTTTGATTGAATTAAGAGTCATTGAAATTTGATGAGTTGATTTTGCAAAAAAGCAACTGAAAAACAATTTTAAGAATTTATTTAAGAGTAAATTTCAATTATGCAAATTTTGGTTGATTTTAAAATTTAAAAAAAAATTAAATATATCAAAATTATTTACAAATTTGGCATATTTAGTATAAAGTAAAAAGAAAATGAATATAAAATATTACAATGTAAATAAATAAAATTAAATTAGTAGTAGAAATAGAAAAACAAAATTGAATTGGCTAAAATTATTTAGGCAAATAAAATTATAAAAATGTAAAGAGAAATAGAAATTGCAAATCGAATTGAATAGAAATTGAATAAGCAAAAGTTTGCATTGACAGAAAATTAGTAAAAATAGAAAATTATAAGAAATAGAAATTGCAAATTGAATTAAAAATATAAAATTATTAAGAATGAATTAAATGGTAAGTTGAATTAGAAATAGAAAATAATTAGGAATGGAAATTGACAATAGACTCGAAATGTTAAAAATTAAATTAGAAAAATTTATAAAATTAAAAAAATTATTAAAAATAGAAAATAAATAGAAATTGATATGCAGAAAAGAATTAAAGTAATAGAAATTGAACTAGCTAAAATTCTGTAGATAAATATATACAAATTGAAATTTAACTGATGCAGAAGCCAATGCATCAGGGCTTAACAATTGTGGACACAGAATATATAATAGTAATAATATATTTTTATATAATATTACTTTAAGCATTTAGTACTTCAAACAGAAACTTTCAAACTATTATAGTTAGGCGCTGTTTCCTTAGCTACTTGTTAGCTTAAGTTAACACAAGCAAAGAGGAACACGATGCTTCAGTCCAGAGGACGCAAACTTGGCAGACTGTATAAACTACTAAAGTAAGTTGCACTGAACATGAAGTCTGCTTGTCTAAGTGGGATAACTGAGAGCCAGGTGGCGCGCAACTTATATATAAACATATATATATATATAATATGTATATATGTATGACTTTAGCTATAGCAACAGACTGTACTTTATTTGCATTTGCGCCCTCGACTTTTAATCCCAAAGAATATGCTTAAAATTCTATCATAGTCCGGCTCTAAATCAGCACAAAGTAAACAAAGTAAATACTTGTAATAGAACACGACTAGCTACCTCTCTCTCTCCCTCTCTGTCTCTCTCCAATTTAAATAAGCTCAACTGTCGCCAGCAACTTTAAGTAGAGCTTCAATTTTGTTTACATCTTTTTCGTTGGCCAAGCAAAACAAAATAAATAATGAAAGCAAAATTATCTTAGAGAATTCGCTTGTAACTCGAGCTGCAACAAAAAAGTTCCCGGAACAATTTTAGTTTAAATATTCAGACACAGAGAGGGAGAGAGGGAGAGAAAGGGACTCTGGGCCATAATTATGCAGTGTGCGCGCAAATGAAATAAATCAAATCAATCTTAATGCGTGCGTGTGTGTGTGAGTAATAGATGGTCAACTATAATTAAACACAATTAGCGCGGCTGGGCGAAAGTGTTTGCCATTCAACTGCCGCCCGAAAGTATGCAATGAAAAAGTGAAAAGGCCGCAAAAAATGAACAGCGCTGAATGAAAGGAGTGAGAAGGAGGAACAGGCGGAGGTGGGAGAGGGAGAGGGAGAGGGAAGAACAAAGTATGCTTAGTTGTAATGCGGTAAAATTAGGGAGAATGTCGCTCGCTCGCTGGCCGAAAAGAGCCATGCGGCCGTTACATAAAAGCCCATTAAAGCCCCGGCCACTGGGCGTGGCATAGTTTATGGCATTTTAATCATTTAACAACGCTTTTGGTTTGCAGTCAACATGCAAATTGCTGGGCGAGCGACCGAACAAAACGAACAGAGCGAACAGAGCGAACGGAGCGAAGCGAAACCAGCGCCAGCAACACAATAAAAAATTGCCTATAAATGGGCGGAAGAGCAGAATCCGATGGAGGCGGCGCAGGTGGCGCCCGGGCCGTAGCACGCGCTGCGGCAGTGGGTGGCAGGAATTTAGTCGCACGCACAAGGACAACAACAACGCAACGAAGGACAACAGACAACAGCAGTGGCAACAGCAACAGCAACAGCAACGGCAACAGCAACGGCAACGGCAGGGCACTCAAACAGAACAACAAAGCGAAACTTCCGCATAGGATGCGACGAAACGGAAGTTATTTTGGCCGTTTGAACGTACGGATCTATCTCATCTATCTGTGCTGCTATCTGCTGCTGATAATGGCAGCAGCTGGCAGCAACAATGTGGTAAATGGACTCAAATGCTACTGCAATCCGAAGGAATGCGACGTTATACGCGCACTCGACTGCCCCGGCAAGGGCCTAATGCTCTGGGATCCCTGCCAGTAAGTTGAATGACTGACTATAGGGAGGGACGTGGCGCGGCAACCCCGATTCACTCATATATCATTCATTTAATGTGCATCGATATTCGCATTCGTAATCTGTTCTGTTTCTGCTCACAGATGCTGTCGCATTTGCGCCAAAACTCTGGGCGAGTCCTGCGGCGGACCCGGCGGCTTTTCCGGCCAATGCGAGCCGCCCCTGCAGTGTGTCACCAAACTGCCCATTAGCAGCGGCCTGGGCGTCTGCATGGGTAAGCATCCACATACACTCCACCTCGATTCACACAAATATATGAATATCTAATGTGCATATGCGCGCTGGCACCCAACGGGTTAATGTCCCTGCCATTTTGGCTAATCGCCCATGCCAGTTGGACAAGTATTCCATTTAAGCAAATTGAATATGATTACATGCATATGAATTTAGCTATGAAGGCTGAGTTAACAGAGTCATGGCAGATTTTGACTGGAGTATAGGTTGTATATGAGTTAACTGTAAATAAACATTTTTAAAATTATTATTATATTAATCTGAATAAGTTTCTTAAGCGTCTACATGAGGTTAAACATCACTAAAGTCTAGAGAGTCTTAGAGAGCTGATATATAGGCCTCAACAGACTGAAGAGCTGGGTTCATATAGCTCTTATATATAGACATAGCTTTGAATATATATATAGCTATAGTTTGTCTGTCTGGTGGCTTGCTGAATTGCCACGCCCTTAAAGGGCTGACAACATATAAGTTATAGATCTATTTGCAGCGTAAGTCCATGCAGAGTCTACTAACTCAATGCAGGTCTCTAGACTTTGAGTTCAGATAGCTGTCTATGCACTCTCTACAGCAGGTCTCACATATGCCAAAGCCAATATACTCTTTTAAGCAAACAGCAGCGCGCATAAAAATGTTGAATTTAGTAGAAATGTATGAAATCTGCATGCGTAAATAAAGTGCAACAAATTTCAGTCAAGCGGTTAAACTGTTGTGCGAGGAAAATGCAAAATGCAAATGCAGTTTACAGTGGGCAGAGGCAGCAGGCGGCAGGAGAGAGCAGAAGGCATAAATTAAAAATAATATATGAAATAATCAGATTTAACTCGAATGAAATGCTGATGGAATGAAATGAATTTCAGCATTTATATTTTATCTCTTTATATATATATATATATATATATATAATGTGTATTAAATGTTGGCTTTTCATGTGGTCAATAATTTGTTTTGTGCGACAGACTTGCAACACCTGACGGCGCTCACGTTTAATCAGCTCAGCAACTGCACGCAGGAGGAGTTGATTGTGTTGGAGCCGGGTTGCGAGATAACCAACAAGCGCTGCCAGTGCTGGCCCACAATGCGCACCTGTCTCAGCCAATTGTCCAGCGATGGCGGCTCGCCGAGCGATTCGCGTTGGCACTTCAAGAATCTGGAGGTAAGCCCAACTCCAATACATGTATATATAAATTGTATATTGTATATATATGTACATATATAAATTTCCATTAATATTCAATTATTAATTATGAACAGGACTGCCAATTAAATTTGCAAAATCTAATTAAAATCGAACAGGAATTCGATGAAGGCTATAAAATCTCACCGAGCAAATTCACATACAAAAAGCTGCGCAGAAAGCGAAAGTCGCTGAGGAAGCGACTGTGGGTGAAATGATTGCGCAATTAACACGATTATTTAACAATAACTATTATTGCTCCGTTTCCATGTGCGCAGCATCATTTTGGAGAATGGCGACAGTTCGCATGCCATATAAACGTCCCCCTCTTTCTCTCACAAATACAATTCTTGTACAGATACTAATGCTTAATATATTTACAATACGATAATAAACAGCATATACACATACATACACATATACAATATTATAAATATATTAAATATTATATATATATACACACACATGCTCGCATGTAAGCGTGTGGCATGTGGCTGGCTATTGTATGTAATCCCTAAGGCATTTGTTACTTTATTGTTTTTAACAAAACAATTTGTGCGCATACATAATGTATTATACATTGCAAATTTCTATTCCTAAACTAAAGACAAGAAATAACAAAATACAAAATACAAAATGCAAAAAAAAAAAACAAAAACAAAAACAAATACACAAATACCTAAACAATAAATTTAAAGCATTTTACGAGTGTTGTTGCTTTCAAGAATAATCCGATTATGGAGAAGCATCGAAATATATATATATATATACATACATAAATGGCTGGAAAAATTAACTGTTCTTTTATTTCATGGGCTTTGGTAGTTGGCTAAAAGCCAATTCTTAAAGTCATCGGTTCGAATGTCCCGCTCTACTCAATTACCAGTGCTGACCCGTTTGATTGTGGCTTGAATTCGCCGTGCCTAAACCGCATCGCAAGCAGTTCAAGCAGTGCAGAAATGTTTATTGCATACTTCTGGGCTGCGAAGTTAATTAAATTGAAATTCGAACATATTTTACATTTTTAATTGTCTAAGTTGGCAATAAAATAGATATTGGATACAAGAACATCGCCTGTTATCATACTCAACGTAAGGTTGTAAGTGACTTTGGGCATAACCGCCAGAAATTCATCCGCTAGGATTGTATAGTTGCGTATATAGTAGGGCAGGTTCTATTGAAATAATTTTAAAAATTTCAATTGAAACTGAAAACTGGAAACAACTCGACTGTGTACTCACTGCGGTAAGTGGACATTTTTTGGGCAAATTGCTGACTTGTTGAATCCGCCTGAAGAACTTTCCGTAAATATTGTTGCCGTAGAAGGCGCCGAGAAACTTGCAGCCATCGAGCTGGCTGCTCGCAATTTTCACTTTGGTTTTATCCGCTCTAACAATGTCCACTGAAAACTTGATGTCAAAGCTCTTCTCCACTTTGCTGAGAACGAAGCGGCACGATACGACGGGATTAGGGCGCTTCTTATGTATAATGCAGGTCAAGTCCGTGCCATATGTTGGGTCTCGAACGACACACGAAAAGGTCAGAAGATCCACCCTAAAGCTTCGCTGCGAAATTATTTACGAAATTAGTTTTATTTGGTTAATCAATATGTTCAGCGCACCTTAGCCTGGGCCAAGTTTAATAGAGTTAAAAATGCAAGCGGAAACAGCCAAGCGCGATGATCCATGCTGTCAAGAAAAAAAAAACACTAGAAATAAACGCAAATCGCAGCTGCTTTTATATACCCAAATAAAGTCATTATAATTAAGTTTAATTATTATGTAATCGAATGTTTAATGTGTATTTAATATAGTGAACAATTCTTCATTCATGCATCATTAGGTTTTGCTAAAATAAAAATAAACCAATAAAAATAGTTCAATGATTCAATTCAAAATTTAATACGTTAAATTATGCTGCTAAGCTGTTACTGCTTGCCACTTACCGCTTACCACATACCGTTTACCGATTACCGGTTACCGCTTAGTGCTTAACATGCAATTTGCTGCACCAGAGCACCCGTCTTAACATATAGGCTGCGGTGCAAAAGAACAAATTATTTGATTTGCATTAATAAGCTATTACAGGTAAAATGAAAGCAAAATTATTGATTTAAATATGATTTTGAATGGCAATTAAGTTGTTGCTACTGCTACAATTCAAATTATGCGCTCAGCTGTTATGCTATCAAGCTGACTGTTATGACACTATTTACCAATTTGAGTGCATCGCTATAAAAGCAGTAAGTTTTGCAAGCAGTTCAATTCGCCGCAGCGGTTATTTATTGCAGATATATTAAAATAGATTTTCAGCGCATTTCAATAGATTGTGCTGGCAATAAAGTAGATTAGGGCAACATCATGATTTCCTCTCATAATTTTCAGTGTCAGGCGAAAGGTGAGCGCGGGCATAGCCGGTGGAAATTCGTCCACTAAGACCGTATAGTTGCGAATTTCAAAGAGGTATTGCTGTTGTTGTTGCAAAAATTAGAAATATATATATATATATATATATATATATATATATATATATATTCAGAAAAATACATATAATGCAGGTATTGTAGTACTTACGCCTGGTACTGGGCACTTTTTTGGCAAATTGCTCGTCTGCTGAATCCGCTTGAAGAACTTGCCATAAATATTGTTTCCATACATCGAGCGGAGGTATTTGCAGCCATCGAGGATGCTGTTGCCCATTTTGATGACGGTGTCGTCCGACTTTATGATGTCCAGATAGAAATGTATATTAAAGTGCTTCTCTGTTTTGCAGAGCATGAAGCGCACTGATACGACGGGATCGGGCCGACTCCTATGCACAACGCAGACCAATTCACTTCCATAAGAGGGATCGAGTATTAGGCAAGTGAAATTGTGAAGATCAACGATGAAGTTGCGCTACAGAATTATATAGATATATGAGTGAGTTGGCGTAATACTGAAGGAGGCACTCACCCTGGCTTGGCATGAACTCAGTAGAGTCACCAAAGCGAGCCACGCTCGATAATCCATGATGCTAAAGGCAAACTGCAAGCAAAGAAATCCGCTTATATACAGAAATCGTAGGCAAATTAAAATGTCATCAAAAAACAGCTGAAATGTTAAATGCGCATTTAATATACACGAGTTAATTAGTTCAATAAGTTTGTTAGCTGCACGAATTGGTTAATGCTTCATTGGCTGTTCAAAAATTTCCATGACCACGTTACAAAGCTAACTGCTAAGACACGCGGCAACCGTTTCAGTCCTTTAAACGGTTACACTTCCGCAGCACAGATGCGAATGTTGTTACAATTCGCTGCACCACAGCCTCAATTGCGCGTATTCAAATTTAAATTCAAATGCTCATTGTGCTCTGTGTATAGTTCAGCATGTCGAATGCATGTATAATATTTATTTATTTATTTCAATACATGGCATAAGCCTCAATCAGAATATCCCCAATGACTTTGTTCTGTCGAAATAATTTGATTTTGACTTGGTAGGTCAAAGCAGGCATAGCCATGGGAATTCTGTCCAGTGTAATTGTATAGTTGCGTATCTCGTAGACTTTGTTCTATAAATATGTGAGATTTCAATAATATTAATGATCTTATTTTTCGTTAGATTAATCACACACAACTTACGGCTTGAATTGGGCATCCCTTGGGCAGATTGCTCACTTTGCGAACTCCCTCAAAGATTCCACCTTGGAACTTCTTCTTACACGCCGAGCTCAGGTATTGGCAGCCATCGATATTGGTGTGCTGAATGTTCATCTTGGAGTTATCCTTTCTGATAATGTCGAAATCCACTATCAGGGAAAACTGATCAACCACTTGGCTCAGACTGAAGCGCGCACTCATCTTAGCCTCGCCGCGTTTCTTGATGCTGCTGCAGCTCAATTCGACAAAGAACTTGGGCACCGAAGGCACACAGGTAAAATTCTGGATCTGGATTGCAAAAGGACGTTTCTGAAACAGAAATGAATTAGTTGTAATAGTGGCAGAGGGAGAAGTCTTACCTTAGCCTGCCCAGTAGCCAGCAGAGCGGCTATCAACAGCTGCAACAGCCAAATTTGGGTATTCATCGCGTTCTTTGAAAAATTCTAAGTGAACTTCGCATTTTATACACAATTTTTAATGACTATTTAATGTGTTTTTCTGAAGAGATTGGCTTCATTTGACGCGCGTTTTTGAATAGTATTTTTTATTATTTTTTATAAGTTATTTTTATTTATAATTCGAATGCAATTGGCAATGGATATCTGGAGCAAATATCGTTTGTGACTCGGCTTAAAATATTCAAATATTATTAATTGTCGCCTTCCTCTGGTTGGGATAATGAAGTAGTAGTAGTATATATATATTTGATCTGGGGTACAGCATATATGCATTTATATATAACTATCATCAGAGCGGCTATTGAAAGAAGTCAGAGTCAAACGAGCTTGTATATTTCACCAGATAAAAAGGAATAAGATATATAGGTATAGGTATATATACAACAGAGCAGTTGAGCTCGTTGGCCAGCACCACAGATATTGGGTATGAATAAATAGTTTAGCATACAGATATGTTTATATATCTATCTGCACATGCTCTCTCACTCTCACTCATTTCAATTCTTGGCAGCAGCCTCTAGGAAAATGTCGATAGCAACTTCTTTGAGTCGCATTAGCTTTAATCTGACTTGGTAGGTCAAAGCAGGGAAAGCCATTTGAATTTTGTTCAGTGTAAGAGAATAGTTGCGTACTTTGTAGACCTTCTGTAAATAGATTCGCATAATATTTATGTGATTGAAGCTGGCCCCACTCCACTTACAGCCTGCAGTGGGCATCCTTTGGGAAAATTGCTGACTTTGCTGATCTGATACTTCTGCTCATGGGCCATGATCAAGAACTGGCAGCCATCCATTTTGGTATGCTGTATGTTCATCTTGGAGTTATCCTTTTTGAGAATGCTTAAGTCCATCACGATAGAGTAGTGCTCGAGTTTTGGGCTCAGACTGAAGCGTATGTTCAACTTAGCTTCGCCGCCTTTCTGGATGCTGCTGCAGCTTATGTCGGGAACCTGCGAAGGCAGGAGAGTCCAGCAGCTGAAATTCTTTACATGAGTTGTAAATTGACGTTTCTGCAACAGAAATGTATAAGTTGTAGCAGAAGAAGAGCGAGGGGAGTCTTACCTTAGCCTGGCTGGGCACCAGTAGAACGGCCATCAACAGCTGCATTAGCCAAGTTTGGGTATTCATGGCGTTCTTTGGAAAAGTCTAAGCGAACTTCGCATTTTATACACAATTTTTAATGAACACTTAATGTGTTTTGTCTGAAAAAAAAAAAATGGTTTAATTTGCCGCACGTTTTGAATATTATTATTATTATATTTTCTATAAATGAAGAATTTTTATTTGTTTATAAAATGAATTTGTTATTTGAATTGTTCTCTGGAATTGGCGGTTGATAACTGGGGCAAATACCATCAGAGATTAGATTTGAAGTGCGTATGGAGAGATATAAATATATCTATTATATATGCATTTATCTCTATGTATATATATGCATGCATATAGAAGTAATCAGAGCTACAGCGAGCAGTGGAAATTAACTTTTATTGTCATCAAGGTAAATAAGTATCAGATAATAGATACATATATATATTTATCTACAGTTATTTGAGCAAACAACCGTTTCAATGCACGGCAGAGGCCTCAAGGTAAATATCGGCGAAGACTTGTTGGAGTCGAAATAGCTTCACTTTGACCTCATAGGTCAGCGTGGGCAGCACCATGGGAATTCTGTCTAGGGTAATGGTAAAGTTGCGTATCTCGTAGACTTTGTTCTAGGAAGAGATTTAAGTCATATTAACAATATATATCATTAGATTCCTCACACACTACTTACGGCCTGCAGTGGACATCCCTTGGGCAAATTGCTGTTTTTGAGAATCCTTTCAAAGACTCCGCCTTGGAACTTGTGCTTGCACGTGGAGTTCAGGTACTGGCAGCCCTCGATTTTCGAGTGCAAGATGCTGAACTTGGAGTTATCCTTCTTGATAATGTCAAAGTCAACCAAACCACTAAACTGTTCGAGTGTTTGGGTAAAAGTGAAGTTCAGATCCATATTAGCCTCGCCGCGTTTCTTGCTGCTGCTGCACTTGAAATTGGGAATCAGCGAGGGCAGCCTCGACAGACAGGTCAAGTTTTTGATTTGCACTTTAAAAGGACGTTTCTGAAACAGAAATTGTTCAGTTTTGGTAGGCGAAGAGCCAAGAGACTTACCTTAGCCAGGCTCGTAGCCAGCAGAGCGGCTAACACCAACTGCCAGAGCCAGGTTTGCCTTTTCATGATTTTCTGAAAAAGCCAAGCGAATTTCGCGTTTTATACCAAATTTTGTAATGAACTTTTAATGAGTTTTGCATGAAGCGATCGGTTTAATTTGTTCCGCATTTTTGAATTTTTTAATGTTTTTATTTAAAAATTATTATCTCTTATTTAAAAGAGGAGTTCAAACTATCCGGAAACTGTTTTGATATGTATATATTAATATAGAATTGAGTTGTTAAAGGAAGGGCAGTTAAAGGTGTCGCTGCCAGTTAATATCTAAAATATAAGACTAAGAGGAATTCCCGTTTTATTATTAAAGTTGTATTTAATGTAAACTGCATTCCAGATCAAATATCAATAAAAAGTCAATGTTCACTGCTCAGATCAGCATATATGTAGAAATTCTCTCTTTAATACGTGGCAGAGCCCTCAACGAAAAGATTTGCAATTTCTGCTTTGAGCCGAAAGAACTTGACTTTGACTTGGTACGTCATGGCCATGGGAAGTCCGTCCAGCGTAATGGTATAGTTGTATAGCTCGAAGGCCTTGTTCTAGAAATATTATACGATACGAAAATTTATACGATACTTACAAATTATATTTACGCTAGAGAATCTTCTAATATTTACGGCTTGAATGGGACATTTTTTGGGGAAATTGCTATTCTTGAGAACTTTTTCAACCACTTCGCCGTGAAAGCTGTTCTTGCACGCCGAGGTCAAGTACTTGCAGCCGTCGATTTTCACATGTATGAGGTTGATCCTCGAGTTATCCTTTTTCATGATGTCAAAGTCAACCAGAACACTAAGTTGCTTAATAGTCTCCGTAAGAGTGGCGCGTATATTTAGACGAGCTTCGCCGCGTTTCTTGCAGCTGCTGCACCTCAAAACGGAGAAGAGCGAAGGAGTCCTTGTCCAACAAGTAAAATTTTTTACTTGGACCTTTAAAGGACGATTCTGAAACAGAAATTCATCAGTTTTAGTAGAGAAAGAAAGCTGACTCTTACCTTAGCCTGGCTGGTAGCCAGTAGAGCAACCACCGCCATCAACCACAGCCAAATTTGTTTCATATTTGTATGTTCCCAAAATTCAAAATTCAAAGCGAATGTCGCCTTTTATACAAAAACTTGTAATGAGCTTTTAATATGTTTTGCTTTCAAATATAGATATTTATATATAAATTATGAAAATATAATATACATTAAGCCCAATGCTTGTTGCACGCTTTTAAACCTTTTTGTTTTATAGATTATATATTTATAGATAACTAATTTTTATTGAACTCATTGAACTCATTTTATTCTGGAGTAAATTGTTTTGATATCTAGATTTTATATTGTATGTGATACGGCAAGAAATCCAATTGGGTTAATTAACTGAAGGGGGGTTAAAGTATGCAATTTTAATAAATTCTTAAGCGAACTGCTTTGTATAGTAAAGCAGTTGATTTTTGAATGATGTGGACATTGTTCTCTGAACTAAATAAATAAATTGATTAGTAAATAAATAAACGATTTAATTAATTAATTAATTACATGAATATATATTGATCAATTTATTTATTATACTCTGTGTCTTAAATTTAAATGAATTGTTTTTTTTTATTGTTAGAGCAAAGAAAGTCCTCTAAATATGAATGCATTTTCCTCAATTCGCTGCACCACAACCTCAATTGACGCTGTGCTGAGCTAAGCATCTTTTTTGTTGCCTACTTTTAGGCACTTCCATTTTATTCATATGAAATGTATTTCAAAGGTCATTTAATTTTAAATATTGAACATAGAAATTTTATATACAATTTCAATACAGTTCAAATGCTACTCAATTTTGTTTCTTTTACTTTTAAGCAAGTTCTACGTATTCGGGCTTACAGAAGTACTGCTTAGGACTCAATGGGTTGGTTTTGTGAGCCAAGTTGGAAGTCAAGTGGGGTCAGCTGTGCGTAAGATCTGAGATACACTTCGGCGCTTAAGTGTTTTGAAGTGGTCGAGGTATTGAAATCGTTCATTTCGCTTATTGAGTTGTTATAGTTTGGGCTGTTGCCGTTGGAGTGCGTTACAAATGATGTTGCGCGCACCTTAGTGGAGCAGACAAAAGCAATTAGACGCCGTCTCTTGACAAGCTGAATGAAATAGTTTGCGTTCGAGCTGGAGATCGAGATTGAGTTCGAGTTTGAGTTTGAGATGAAGGATTGAGGACTGAGGAATGCCAAAGAAGCAGGCGTTTATCAACTGGCCACATCGGACAGCTCGATGTCGATGTCGATGTGGATGTGGATGTCGATGTGTCTAACTGCCAATGAGCCAGGGGGGGACTACTGTGGCGCAACTCGAGTGGGGATGGCAGCACAAAGAGGTGTTAAAAAATTCTACTTTTTATGCTCTTAATATGATTTGATGGACATTTGCGATATAATGAAGAATGTTTTTATGCCTCGAGGCTTTGTCTTTTTGTTGTTTTTTCTTTTTCTCTAAAAAGTTTATTTTAATTTTAACTGTTTTTTGTTGTTGTTGTTGTTGTTGCTGTATTTATTTATTCCCTTTGGCCCGCCCCACGCCTATTGTTTCAGTTGTTTGACAAGCGATGCGTACAAATCAAAGCAGAGCCAGAGCACGCTGGACAGCAGCAGCGCGGCTCTCTGCTGCTGGCTCGTTTGATTAATAGCCGCACAATTGATATGTTAAGTGGTAAATTACGCCATTGGCACGCAAATGTGTCGGGCCTGCACGGGACTGCTGTTTGTTTAAGGCGCCGCTAAGGGGACAGCCTACTGAGCGATCTTGATCTCAAAGTGATTTAATTTTGAATGGAGAAAGTTTAACAGCAGCCGCACAATTATTCAATTATATACCCAACAAGCCTGCCCCTGTGGGTGGAACGCGATCTCGTTGAGCTTTTCTTTGACCAATGAAAACTCCAACAGCCAGAGCTGCTGCCTCCGGCTGCCTCAGCTGCCTAAATTAAAGGCCATTAGTCCAATTTTAACACGCTTTTGGGCAGCAACAACAACAGCTATGGCAACGGCAAACTATTTTATATTTTATGGCCTCATTTATATTATTTAATAAAAAAAAATCAAGTTGAAATCCATTAAAATCTTTTGCATATTCCCCATACAATGGGCAATGTCATTAAAATTTTGCCACGCCGTAAAAACGAAAATTGTGAAAAAAAATAAAATAAACGAAACAAAAACAAAAACAAAAGGCAAATTCTGTGATGTGTTATAAAAATCATTTAAATGTCGCGATCGCCATAGAGTTTTATGGAAGCCTACGGCGATCGCATCTGCCCGCTGAATGCTCAACTAAAATGATTTAATTTCGAAACGTGTCGCGCACATTTGATGATCGATTTCTTTACCATCTAAACGAGCATCGATTGCCATTGTATTGACTTTATATTTAGACATGATATGGAAACGAATTTAGAAATGACATTTATCGCCGTCTGACGTAAATAAATCTTATTTCTCTCTTTATATTTAGTCCATCCTACCAACAGTTAGCAATTTGTTTATTTTAGTATTTATTAACTGCACTCTGTAGGCTTTTGCTCTGCATGTCAAAGAGTCTTGGCCTGATGCTTATCACAGAAATAAGAGTCTAGCTGCCCTTATTTTCAATTCGTTTAATGAAATTCGCAGCGCAGCCCATAAATAAGAGTGTGGCAAATTCTCTAAGCAACTTGCTGAAGTGTCATAAATAAAGCAAGCGCAGAGAAGCTCCAAAGAGCCAGCGAACCAGCGAGCCTTCAAGTGTTTGTCATTTAATAAACTACACACATCTGCAGTGTGTGTGTGTGTGTGTGTGTGTGTGTTGTTGTTGTTGTTGTGCCTGCCGATTGCTGTTATATGATTTCATATATCATCAACATACGCCTCGTAGCACAGGGCTCTGTCTCTGTCTGCAGCTCCCAGCTCAACCCCCTCTCCCTTTCCCGCTCTCTCTCTCTGCCTCTCTCGCGGGAACAACTTGTTGAGCATTGCGCAGGCGTGCGGCATTTAGTTCAGGCTGTCCGCGTGCGCCTCTTGTTGTATTTTTTGATAACATTTTATTGTCCGCTTTATAAATTATTGGCGTTTGCAGTGTTCCCAGTCGGCCCTGGAGGACACAGAGGCGACAGGGCTGCAGGCGGGTTTGGACCAAAAAAGTATCCTTTTACGTGCACATTTTTTGGTATGCAGCGTGTGTCCAAATTTGTGCAGCGCAAATAAATACTAAAGTATATATACTTAGAGAGCCGTTCAGTGGTGCTTGAGTTTGAGTTCCGTTCCGTTTGGGCTCGGCTCTTGACGGCTGTGTGTGTGCGTGTGTGTGTTGGGCTGTGCGCGTGTTTTGGCCTTTTAGGGCTTGTCGCCCAACATCAAATTGAGTGTTGTTCTCATTGCTGTTGCTATTTGCTGTCGTTGCTGTTGTTGTTGTTCTTGTTGTTGTTGGTAGTGTGAAAGTTGCTTTAAATATCGACAGCGACGAGCTGCCAACAAATCAAACCATTTATGTCCAAACCCCGATCGCAGCTCACAAACATTCGCGTTCATCATCGTCAACTGGCAGCAGCCAGCCAGCCAGCCAGCCAGTCAGCCAGTCAGCCAGCGCCTCAGTCAGAAGTGCTGAAGGTGCTCCCTGCACCTGTCTGAACTTCAGAGCTGTCCTTCAATTATATAGCACACCCGCTGTGCTCTACTGGAACTCCGAGTCTCTCTCTCCCTGGACTCCCTCTTCTAACTGGAGTCCAGCACAATTGCAGCTCATACACTGCTAGAAGTTTGGAGCTGTAGCGCTTGAATGTCGACTCTGTCTGGTATTCCAATCATACCTAAAAAAAAAGACGAGAGAGAGAGAGAAACGCGAGCTCATATCTCATATGAGACTCACGGCGCATGATCAATCGAAATGATATAATTATATCCCAGAGCCAGAGCCAGAGCCAAGTCAGAGCCACAGCCAGAGCCAGCGCTTGGGCTCTGTGTAAATTGATATCAACAAATTACGCGAAAAAATTTCAAAAATATTAACGAATGTGAATGATATAATGATGAGATGACGATTGTGGAATACACTGAACGAAATGAAAGCGGAAGAGGGCGTAAGGGAGAGAGAAAGACAGACAGTGAGAGAGTGAGAGAGAGAGAGAGAGACAGAGAGAGGGGGAGAGATGTTGTTAAATTATTATTGTATTTGCTGAAAATAAGATTAAAATGCAAATTAAATAGGTAAATAAATAAAAATAAATATAAAAAGAATAAAAATAAAATACAAATTATTCTTTATATGAAAAACAAATAATAATACAAATAAAAAAATTAAAATAAAATGTATTCAAAATATAAATTATGTGATATATGAAAAATAAATATAATAAGAAAGAATCAAAATAAATGCAATTAAACAAATAAAAATAAAAACAAATAAATAAAATAAAATAAAAATTGAATATGTACATCAATAATTCTTTAAGATTCCTTTGTTCCATTTCGTTATAGCTCTCAGTCTATCCTTCACATAATCAGTATAAAAATTCTGCTCAAGAGGAATATCTTCTTCTAGTTTCAACTCAACTTAATAGATTTTCTGCAATAATTTTCTATATTCACATTTGTTTGTCTTCGATTTCTTTCAGTGCATTGTCTTCCCTAATTATGCCCAATTTAAAAAGGGTTAATTAAGGCACAAAACGCAGCACACGAAATGTCCCCATCCGGGGCGTTATTAATATGCGACATTTCTGATATCTTTTTGCCCCCAGGCCTCCGGCCAGAGCAGACAGGCACTGAGGCGCGGAGAGTCCTTCTGTGGGATCAATGCTACAGAAAATATATACAATAATTACATACAGCATTTGTCATAACACCAGATATGGACACAATGTTTGCGCTTGGCGCGAATGGCCAACAGATCGCGGCCCAGCACCGAACTATGTGACAAATGTACGCAAAAAATTGTAAATATCATCATCGACAAGATCGTCGCATCATCAGCAGCAGCAGCTGAAGATTGGGGGAGGAGGCGATTGATGCGAGGATGCCTACGGGCTAAAATGATGGGCATTTTATAAATAAAACAAAATCATAAATGATGCGCTTGGCCCGCAGGCAAGGACAGCCCTGAGATCGAACAGAAACAGTTCGCTCCTTGGGCTGCGGCGGGGTTTTTTGGGGTGCTATAATAATTACAGCTGGAACGTTGGGGCCTTGGGGCCATTGGGTAGACATTTCGCGCCGGAATTCGGAGCATTGTGTCATATTTAATACAGAAATTTTAATTAAACATAATTTGTAAGGACTGCACGTTCGCCCTGCCCCCTGTCCCCTGTCCCTGTCCCTGTCCCAGCTTCAGGCCATCTTTGAGCTAGATGCTCGCATGTCTGCGAATGTTACCCAGTTGTTTGCCTTTGATTGCTCTGCGTTGATAGCTTTGGCTTACGCTCGAATAGAGTAATTTATAGCGCTAAATGGTCCAGGCCAGCCACTTGTGTCTAGCATTCCCAGAGAATGCCTTTGATCGTATCGCAGCGCATCGATTGAGCGATAACAACTGCATGACGTCCTCAGACCCAGACAAATGGGCAGCTGACTAACTTTGTATCATATTCATTTGAAGAACTCACTCTATATATATTGTTAAAGCCTTACCAACTGCCAACACTCACAGAGTATTCTCTACAGGTCGGGAGAGTCTCTGCTCGATGCTGCCTTGGCGGAATGGGCGCGTCTCATTCGTAAGTCCAATGTGTGTGATTCTTTTCAAATGATTTGAACTAGTTCACCATGTTGACCCTTCAGCTGGCCGCATGGGGCTGGCCAGTTTTTGGCCTGGCTGCCTACCAGATTGAACTCGGCCGTGGCTCGGTTTGGTTGGCTCAGCGCCTGCGGCCGCATTACATTTGCAAGACAACAATGGGCATTTGGCATTGGCAACTGCAGCGGCGTTGGGCGTTTTTATTTTTACAGATATTGTTTACTATTTTCGAAAAGACGTGGCCAGCTCCAGCTCCAGCTCGTTTCAGGTTGTGCTCGGCTGGCTGTGCCCTCTCATTGTTGTGCGGCTGCTCCAATCATCATTTTTGTAGATATTCGCTTGGTGATATATTTTGGGTGAGCGCTTCCGGCAAATCGGCGCAGTGAAAGGTCAACTTGCGGCCAGGAGAAGCTGTAGCCGTAGCTGAAGCCAACTTCTGCATGCTGCTGCTGCTGCTGCTGCTGCCAGGGAGCTTGAGATTCGTGTGGCAGCCAAATAAACAAATCAAAGTGAGCAAATGTTTCTCCTCTCCCTCTCTCGCTCTCGCTCTCGCTCACTCCTTCTCTCTGTCTCTATATCTCTGTGGCATTGTGTTTTGCGGTATGTGCTCAATTTTCTATAACATATTTGATCGGCGCGATCTTTGCGATCGCCTGACTTTCCATTTTCCACTTTACCAGCTTCGTGTGTGTGTGAGAAAAAGTTATCGAGCCGTCGCTATCAATGCCGCAAAACGAACCCAGCCAACTGGAGCTGCAGCCTCAAATTAAGCTCAGGTGACCAAAGGCCAACGAGCTGACAAACCTTGGAATTTCCACCGCACGATCGCAGTGCACAACGGTCACGGAGTAGAGCAATGCAGTGCCATATGACAGCGGTTCACAGATAAAACGCTTTGACATGCCATCTCCAGATCATTAATTGCCGATCTACAGCTGCCGAAGTTAGCTGTCCGGCAAAGGGAGTTTTGGGAGGATTGATCGAGGCAACTATAGAAACTTTAGCTTAAGGATGTAGATGATCATAGCAGAGATCCTCATGCCGATGATCAGAATATTGATCATAGCAACGCTTCCCAGTTGTGAGAGAGGAAAGTATTCATCAGTTATATAAATATAGATAGTTAATACTCCAAGTACTACCTATGAATAGCTTTATCTCTGAGCTTTATAGTCAACAATCGGCAGCTCAGACTCGCATGTCTAGCAGCTCTCTTCAGTGTCTAACTAAGCCAAATCCTGCTAGTGCCATTGCGTCTTATACACTCACACCCACACACACAGGCCAGCAGCATCAAACAATGATCACGAGTGGTGCTGGATTGTGGTGCGGGTGCGGTTGCCATCGCTGCCCAGTTGCCAGTTGCATAGATCGATGCTGGCTGCCTTTTGATGATAGTCAGGCAAAGGCTTGAGCGTTGGCTTGGATTTTGGTTTTTGGCTTGGCTTGGCTTGGCTTGGCTTCGAACGCCCTAAGGGCGTTGCGATTGAACTTGTTCCACATTTTGATTGTGATGCCGTTAGAGAGGGGGCAGAGAGACCGATATCTGTATGGGAAAGCTGGGGAGGGCAAGACAAATATGATTTTCAATTTGCTGTGATCGCTTTCACAAGATTTGCATTCCGTTTAGCCCCGGCTGACCATTAAACACTTGCCCAGCTGTAGTCAAAGTTCAATTGGAGTTCAACTGGGAACTGGGAACTGGGAAGAGCAGCGCAGCGCAGCGCAGTGCATAACCAAACAGCGTTTTGATGGCCCATTAAATCGTCAAATGGAAACCGCTGCGAGTACTCCAGTTGAAAACTGCAGCACCACAAATCAAAATATTTATAGCCCCGGCCAAGCAGAGCCGAATGAGTTGCGGCTAATGAGTGTCCCTCTCTCCCTCTCTCCCTCTCTCTCCCTCTCTCGCTCTCAGCACTCAGAGCTTAAGGTGCTCGATATACCACCCAAGTTGCAGAGGCTGCCCGACTGGGATGCACCGCATAAATAGCCACAAAGTGTGTCGTAAATGTCGTCGCGATCATATAATCATTTCTCTGCTCCTCGGATGAGAGCGAGACTGAGGGGAAGATCATCCAGTTTATCAGGCGCTGTACAAAATGCAAATTTTAAAGAATATAAACTGCTAGAACAAGTGCAAGAGCTGTCGGCCAAGCTGAAAGTCGACCATAACTGTGCATCCATTTAAGCCATTCCCAGTCCCATTGCCCGTCCCATTGCCGGAGTCTGAGTCGGAGTCGGAGTCAACTGTTGTGTACACTTTGGAGTTTATGTGTTTGGCATTGGGAAATGCGTTCGCATGCACATTTGAATCAATCGTTCAGCCGGATTCCGATTTTTATGATGCGTGCGGACCAGACCGGACCGGACCGGTTGGGGAGCGACCACCGAGATGAGATGAGCCCTGTCTCTGGCTTTGAACTGCTTTGATATCGTTCGGCCTGGTGACATTTAGCATCGCTAATTCATGCCAAATCACCCAGAGATTATGTTCATAAGCACACATTACGATTACACGTTTATTATAATTTAGGAGTTTACGCAGTGGAGAGGCTGGACAGCCTGACTTAGGTCCGGCCTGGGAAAGCGTGTGACAGAGTCACCGCCAGAGATCACTTAGTATATTTATAGATTAGCGACCCAAAAAGGAGCCAAGGGAAAGTTGAACACACAAAGTGCTAGCTGCTGGCCACTTGATGGTGCGGTGCAGAGAATAAAGATAACTCAGACCTGGCCCAGCCAAGGAAACTCTCCAGTTGAGCGGCCGGCGAGCTGAGTAATGGAGTGCAGATTTGGCAAGGGAAAGCTGAGTTGCTGATGTGATACTAGAGCGATGTTTGCAGATGGACGAGCCAGAGATTAGAGCACGCCAAGGAAGTGAAAGATGAAAGCTTCTGCTTTGGCAAACAGCTGAAGGATGCACAGCGCAGATCTCTCTGGCTTAAATAGAGGGAGTTGCCCAAGTGGCTTAAGTTGCATGTGGCTTCGTTTGAAGTTCGTTGTGCTCGTTTGTGACATGCGCGCGGTTCCACCAATCAAGACAGCAAACGATCCTCACAGAGACCCAGTCGACTCGGGCCTTTGGCAGAGTTGCAGTTGGAGCTGGAGTTGAAGTGCTGTTGTTTTTGTTGTCGCTTGGCTGGTTAGGCTGCGCACTAATTGAGCATTTAAATGCAAGGTAATTACGTTTCTAACACCTTCATCAGTGGAACGTCAGTCAATCGGCGGCCTTTGATGCCCACTGCGAATTAGCATATAAATTGTCCCGTGTGAACATTAACTCAAATGACATGTGAGTTTGTCAAAGAGCCGCTGCGAATGCCGCACCAAAAGCTGGCGGAAGAGAGCACCAGCACCAGGACATGATATGCTGAAAAATCTCCCAGCTCCGTCATTAGCATAGCGAACGTGCAACTAATTGAAAATGGAACAGTACAGAACAGTCCACGAAACCCATGAATGGCGCTGTCCGCGCCCGGTCAGAACTGAAGCGTCTGAAGCATTCTAATGCCAACTGCAGTCCGCCGAAAGAAATCTTTTGGTAAACCCCTAAATCCTAACAAGCGGCGCCAGCCAGACGTCTTTATGGCCCTGGCTGGCAGCCCTCGAGCTGCATTCGAAATGCGTCCAAGAGGGCAATCAATTAATTAGGCATTAAAACAGTTACACGCTTAGCCCAACTCCGACTTCGACTCCGGCTCCGCCCCCTCGCCCTCTGTGGGCGAGTTTTTTGACCCTCGACTGGGGGCAGGAAATGCAGCGCGTTCTGAATGCCAAGGCGTAGCGTCAACGGTCGTTGATGGCTGATGTTGATGGTTCTTCGTCGCTGGATCGCTGGATCGTTGCACAAATGCGCTTTGCATAACTGAGTAATTCGTGGCAACTGGCAACTGGCAACTGGCAACTGGCGTTATGCACTTGTTGCCTTACAGCGATCGGAGCCCCATGGGCATTGGCATCTAAGATCGGTTGGGTGGGCGGCGGGCACGCATCCGGTCACTTTGAATAGCTATATATACATGAATGTGTTTATATATAGCGAGTGGACTGTTGCAATAGAAGAAGATCATAAAAGCTGATAACTGAATTCGAATTCATTCATCATAATTCATAATCGACGCGCGTGGCCCACCTACGCGGCTAAGCTGATTCAAATTGCTTTGCACCTGATCGCTATTTTAAGGAATTACAATTATCTCGAACCCGAGCCGGATATCGCACTGATGCGCATTTCGTGATAGTTTATTAATAATTCATTTGCCTACACACACACATATATTATATATGGACTATTATTTGCTGAGAAATTTAGTTTCATTAGGCGCATTTGAGTCGTGATCGATTAGCGTCTTCCAATTTGCGTATATAATATGTAAAATGAGACTATGCGACGTCAACTGAGGCAGAGAAATAGTCACGAATTTAGTTAGACTTTTGCGAAATGATCTGCAGCCAGTGAATGAATGAATAAGGATTTCCTCGAACTGCTTTCAATTGCGTTCTTTCATCTGATATTTACTTGGAAGAACTCCATAAAATGATCTACAGAAATAGAATTCCAAAAATATACGATATTTGCTTAGTCTTGATCAAGATATTGAGCGCTTTCATTCAAGCTTTACGATCTTCGGCTTACTCTCTGGATAAGTTATATAGAATGATTAACAGATTCTGAGCTGCAATTCTATAAAAAGATCTGCTGCAATGAGATTCCATAGATTCTGTCGTATGAATCACTTTCTATTCCCATCACCCATACGATATTAACCTATTCTCTAGCTCGAATTTTGATCACTTTCAATTACGATCTACGATCGTCTTCGATCTCTACGCTGATATTTGCATACTCAGTAGTAAGTCGCAAGATGTGCGCTCACTGAGGGACTTTCCCAGCGATCTGTTCATTGACTACGTTATTTCCCGTTGGCTTAACTTGCGTGCGGTTTAGATAGATTATCGAGCATTAGACGGGGATCAGCAGCTCATGTTTTGGCCTGAGTTTGCCCGTGCGACTTGTGCAACTTTTGTAAATTCCAAAGCCAGGATCTAATCAAACAAGTCCCGGACAGCGAGTCGTTCTTCACCGGATTTAATTGAGATCAGTGCACTGAGAAAGAGAGAGAGAGAGAGAGGGAGGGAGAGAAAGTGTGTGAAAAACCGCGAGAGTAGTTGGAAATTCTGCAATGAGACAGAGCAGATCACAGCCTCGACTTCCGCTCGGTGGTTTTGCCCAGTCAAAACGCATTTAACTCCACGTAATCTTCAACATGTGGGTACTGATCGCACTTGGTATATTAAGATATCGTTAGCTAGCCATGATCTGATCCGTGGGAAGTTTGCTGCGCGCTCTCCACGGCGGTCTGCTGCTAAACCAGTGGAAACTCCATCTACAGTTCCAGAGATTTGCTTGAACAAGCAAAGGGCTAAAGGTCGACGAAATTTATGCAAATTCCTTGAACGAAAAACATATTTCCAGCCAGCCAGACCGAATGTCATAATTGTATCGTAATTATTATTTATGCTGTCATGCGCGATTATAAATCTCCAACTCCAATCGATGTTTGCCAAAAATATTACGTGCTGCGATCAACCCCTTCTCCGTCCTGTACTTCGCTTTCTTATTTGCCCCGATCAATAATCATAATTGTCATTTGCATAATTTCATAATTCTAACACAATAGGAACGATATGACAGTGCGATGATATAACGTTGAGATGCGACGTGTTTGTCTACAAATCGAACGAATGCCTTCGAATACCATATATACATTTTTCTACTTTTCTATAGAGCACTAATAAACGAAAGCCATATATCATGGGGCGGGGAAACCAGTTTATTCTATATAAAAACGATCTGCGTAATGAACACATTACCCAACACAATTAAACATAGGACATTTGTCAGTTGCGTAACCGAACGAGCAACTTATCAAATTCTGATATCTTCTGAAATTGACCAAACAAGTCTTATTGACTCTTCTACGGGGCATGCTTTGACTTTGTTCGTGAATTTTGGCACGGGTTGCGGCCAGGATGACTTCAGTAGTCAGCTATAAAGAGGTGCAAAGCGGCGACTAAAATTAGTAGAAATTAAAGTAACTTTAGTGGGAATTAATTGAAATTCATATTTGAGGCAATGAAAAATCATTTTATGGGCATTTCGGTAATATAATTTTTAATTATCTATGCAAACATAATATAAGTCCATATCAAATTTATATGTTAGGCGATAAAAGTGTGCATAGAATTATGAATAAATGAATAACGAATGATGAATACGATGGGGAGATGAATATATTTGTGAGTGTAAGCAGAAGTATGTGGAGAGCTGCCAAGAAAGGCCGTAGATCAAGAAAGGTGTAAAAAGATGAGGTAGTATGAGATTTATATATGTATCTCTTGTAGATATGCCTGGCAATCCGTATATACACACACTTCATATACCTATAGAGATAGATCTTAGCTGAGTTTACAATCCATGTATACAACAGATTCACATCTACCCCATACCTATGTAGATAGCTCAGCTTACAATCCATATATTATATATCTATTACATACATTCATCTCACTTTTTTCAGCCTGCATTCATTCTAAGCTCAGCGATTATCCAACTTTGTACACTTTGCATTTATAGCGCAAGTTCATTAATTTTACGAGCACATTATCTATGGCACCTCGGCAAATCTCTCAACATACTCTTTATTCAGCTACTACTGCCTTGCCAGTTGCCCTTACGCAAGTGTTGTGGACCAAATGTCTAAGCCATAACGACTGCGTCCACATATATAATAATAATATTTATATGAAACTTGATAAGTCATTGCAGTTAATGAATAAATTAACATTGTTCGACTGACTAACAAAAAAAAAAACTGAACGATTCGATGATGCATTGGCTGCGACGACGTATTACAGCCAGGTCTAAGCGCTCGTTCGCTAATGGTCTGGCTGCTGGGGCCTTTGAGTAGAAATGATATATTGTAAAAATGGCTATAAGCCGTCAGGCCTTATCTTTGTGGACCAAAATGGTATATCAAATGGATGTTAGCGCATCCCCAAATGCAAATTATTCACACATAATTACAATAACAAAGCTGACAAAACACAAGATAACAAACAAAGCGCTGAAACAAACACAGTTTTCAAAACAAGAAATGAGAAATGAGGAGATGGAGAAGGAGGCGGTAAGATACTCTAGCCGAGGATGATTGGAATTAAGCTATAATTGGGAGTATATATGTATCTTTTTATATGTATATGTCTTTGTATTATATGTATATGTCTTTGTATTATAAATAGGTTTGAGAGAGGGGTAAATATAGATTGCTGTAGTTAGACATTGATATGGAGAGAGACTCTTCAGCATACAGGCAGCAGTTTGAGCTTAAGCTTGAGTTGATCACAATTTATTTGTCAGCATTCAAAGTCTCCCTCTCAGCTCTCATATAGTTAATCGACCTTTCATTCGGTTAGTGTATTGCAAGAGCAAAGTAACTGAGCAATCATTCAGCGAGCTGCTAAATCAAAAATATGCAAATCGCAACGAGAGCCACACGAGCTCAGCGCGAGCTATAGCAAATAGCTACAGATACAGATACAGATACAGATACACATACAGATACAGATACAGATACAGATACAGTTGTAGATACAGATACAAAGTGTGTTGATTGATATGTGCTGTTGTTATATGGCCATTTGGGCAAATGATGCAATCAAACTATGTAAATGCGAACGGGTTGACTTTTTGACTTTTCGTTGAGCTCAGGTAACGTGCGATCGACGATCGTCGAGTCGCGATCTGAGTGTAGGCCTAATGCCGGCCAATAGTCGCCTCTAGTAGCTGCCTGCTGCAGCCATTTCCGACATTTTCTCACTCGCTTTTTTACGTTTTTTTATGGCCAATTAAAAAGTTGACTTTTTTGTAACCGTAAAGTCAAAAAGTCAACGCAGTTTTATTTTTTAGCATTTTTTTAGCACGCCGCAGCAGCACTTCTCTATGTTTTCGGCGAGCGAGCGTGTCCTTGATTCATTTCTAGCGAATTCCAGACGCATTTTTTACGCAACTCTCCAGGGCAATTGACTTTTTTATGGATGCTACCAGAACGTACGCTTAACGGTAATTTCGAGTTGCTGCAGCGAGGAAAAAGGAGGAAAAAACAACAGCAAAAGAGCTGTAAAAAGCGTAAGCCATATGCAGTTCGGGCAAGGAGTCAGTCATCCCTTTTCCACTTCGGCGGAAAGTGTGGAAAGTGGCTCGGGTTAGGCGACCTGCTCGACTTTTTATGGTTCCGCTGGCTTTATGGCCCTCTGTCGCTCGCTGGCGGCTGTCTCCGCTCTTTTTTAGGCCAATTCTTGCGGCTACCTAAGCACGCGATTCTGTTACCTAATCGCAGGATCAGCATACCTAAGCTGCCGATTATCCTAGGATCATAATTATGATGAGCCAGCCCGTCGGCGCGCCGCGTTCAACTCCTCGACAAACAACGAATCGCGAGTTCGAGAGCTCAAAAACTCGAACCGCTATTTCAGCCACTTTTTTCTATGCGTATGTGTATGTGTGTGTGTGTGTGTGTGTGTGTGGGTGGGTGAGTGTGTGGTGCATGCAAAAAACTTAAGCCGGGGGATTAAACCGGATTAAAAGTCACAATGTCGCACCGTTTGTCCTTATTTTGCAGTTTTTTGTCGCTCTTTCCTTTCGGGCTAACTAATTACTTGGGAAAATTACCCATTTGCAGCGGAAATTCGCGAAATTTGTGAAAAAAGATTCTCTTATTTTTTATATTTTTATTATTATTGTGTGCGAGCGGGACAAAAAACGCGAACGGGCAAAAGTCAGTTAAATTGAATCGATTAGAACAAAAAAAAAAAAAAAAAAACGAAGCTGCAAGGTCGAAGCGAAGAGCGCATCTGAGAAGTGTCCCGGGTTCTGGGTTCTATATTTTGACTTTTTACTTTGCAAGCCTTTGTTACATTTACGTGGAACGTGCAATTTCCATTTTTTATGGCCAGCGGCAGCAGCGGTTGGCCCGCAGCTGAGGTAATCATGCCAACAGTTCAGAGTTGGGTAACTACCGAAAAAACAGTTCCAGGAAAAGGAAGAGCTCCTAGGACTCAAGTAAACTACTTAACAATGAGCGAGTATTAGTGAACTTTAGCTTGTCTTATCTATAGCCATACTAAGCTTTAAGCTCGCCTACATACACCTGCACACATTCTCACATCTGTGTGCCGCATGCGTGTGCCAAAGTCTCTATGCTCTGCTCTTCGCTTGGTCCACTTTGGTTTCACACATTTATTGTGTTCTTGTGCTGGCGGAACAAAGGGTAGACATAAAAGGGTTAATGTGCGTAGCCGAGCCAGGTAGCCCAGTGGCTCAGTGGCTCAGAGTAAATATACAATAAAAGTGCATAAAAAGAGTTAACTGATCCTTTGTAAAGCGTGAGCAGAGAAAGGGTCGGGTTGAGTCTGAGAAAGGATTGCTGCGCTGCCTGCAATAAAACTGGAAAAGTCAATTGATAATAATGAAGAGTTAATTTCAGTAGTTGCAATGGCAAAAAGAGTTATTGTGGGCCGTAAATAACGATAGATAATATGGAGAATTTATAGAAATTTTCAGGAGACTTCAGACTCGATTTATGACAGACGTAAATATCTGTAAACAACAATGAAGCAAAGCCGCGCAAACAATTCAATTACTCCATATTGACGGCTGTGAGTGTGTGTGAGAGTCAAACGTCTCATATGAATTAACAACTTCAGCTGCTAAAGGCTCCGCCCATGCCAAATGAAATGAGCAACTGTTAAAAATGAAGTCAATGGCTGTGTGTGAGCGTGCGAGAAAGCTCAGCTGCCCTTAACGTGCGAGTTTTAATAAATAACCGAATAACGAATAATATCAGAGCAATGCAAATCGAGCGAGCCCCAACGAAGAGCGGGCGAGCGAGCGAGCGAGACAGCCGGCAGCTGAGCTGCGCGCCTCATTCATGCAGTGCTAACAGCGCGCTAACAGTGACTCAGGTAAGCTGTTAACGTGAGAAGCACTCTCACAATTGAGTGAACTCGGCTCTGTTACTGCTGCTGCTGCTGCTGCTGTTGGTGGTGGTAGTGGTGGTGGTGGTTTCGTATGCATGAGCACGATCGAGTCAGATGCTGAGACTGTGATTTATCAGAGAGAGAGAGACTACAAAACTCGTTGGTGGTTAGTCTGTGTGTGTGTGTGTGTTTGGAGTACGAGTGCTAGCTATGTATATAGCCACTGGGAGTTAGCCAACCGAGCGACACACAGAAATGCTTCTTGCCAGCGACGAGTTTGAGCAAGAAATCAGTCGTCAGCTAGTAGCCCAGGTGTGAGTTACACACATCGTGAGTACAGAGCGCGTTGCGTGTATCTTAAGCCGTTAAGCAAGCAAGCAAAGCAGTTACAGTTCGTTCAGCGAGTGTCGAACCAAGATCCAAATCCAAATCCAAATACAAAAACCACAAACAGTCAGAGACTGATCCGCAAAGATCACACAGTGTTGCACCCGAGAAAGTGTTGTGAACAGTTAAATCGGAACTTAGGCAATTGCCACGTGCAATTAAAAAGTCATCAGCTATAAAAAACGCACGGGAACACACAGAGTTCCATACGCGAAAAACCCAGCGGAACCCAAGGTAAGTTCGAGAGGAAAACGCGCCCGCGCCCACGCCCACACCCAAAGTCAATTCACGTTTTGTATTCATTTTTTTTTTGCCCGGCCGACGGCATATTTTATGAGCCCTGTTTGCACTACTTTGATTTTTTACTATTTCGCGCGAAAAAAAAAATAAAACAGACAGAGATAGAGACAGAGAGAGGGATAGAGAGAGTTCAGTGCAGCGGGCGAACATCTTTTTTTAAATTTTATGATTTTTATTTTGGGCGCAAAAAAATTGACAACATATTTTTATGACACAACGTCAAGGTCTAGGACTCTCTCTGAGCATATTTTTTAGGCGTAATGACTTCAAGTAAAAAGAAAAAAAACAACAAGAACAGTTTCTACCTGCACAAATAGGGTTGCATAATCCCCGGCAGCTTAAGTTTTTTGCCTGCCCACGCAGCTGATCGTAAAAAAGATGAAGAAATTCGCCTGGCGAAACAATTCCTATAAATTCCTGCGCTGGCCCTGGGTCGAGCATCAGTCGCACAGCAGCGCAGCAGACGAACAGAACGCGGAAAACGTAGCGAAAAGTGCCGGAAAATAGCAGCGCGAAAAAAGTCATTTGCAAAAAAAAAAACATACACAATTATAAATCGTAATCGATCCGAATTGGCGAGCTGCCAAACATGGTGTTCAACTTGGTTAGTTTACACGCGCCGCTGAATGGATTATTATTTATAGAAATATATAGCAGAAAGTGTCGAGTCGAGAATGAGCTGAGCAAACGGGGAAACTACCCGACGTGAGATCAATCAACTTCTCATTCTGATGACGCTCAAAGCTAATCTCTCTCTCCCTCTATCAATGGATTTAACTAACTCTTCTCTCTCTCTCTCTCTCTTTCGCTTTACAGATGAATCAGACGTGCAAAGTGTGCGGTGAGCCCGCGGCGGGCTTTCATTTTGGCGCCTTTACCTGCGAGGGCTGCAAGGTAAGTTGTCGCACCACCCCACACACACAGTCAACCCACCTCAGCTGTGTCTGCTTAACACTTTTGACTAACTTCCTCCCTCCCCTCTTTCTCTCCATCTCTCTCTTCTGCAGTCATTCTTCGGCCGCTCGTACAACAACATCAGCACCATCAGCGAGTGCAAGAACGACGGCAAGTGCATCATCGACAAGAAGAACCGCACCACATGCAAGGCCTGCCGCTTGCGCAAGTGCTACAACGTGGGCATGTCCAAGGGCGGCTCGCGCTACGGCCGCCGCTCCAACTGGTTCAAGATCCACTGCCTGCTGCAGGAGCACGAACAGGCCGCCGCCGCTGCCGCTGGCAAGGCGCCCGGTCACGGCACAGGTTCGCCCATGAGCTCACCCGGATTCGGTGATCTCGCAGCCCACTTGCAGCAGCAGCAACAGCAGCATCAGCAGCACCAGCAGCAACAGCAGCAGCAGCAGCAACAGCGCCACCCACACCTGCCACCGCTGCTCGGCTATCCCGGCTACCACTTGCCGGAGCACTTCGGTGCACGTCATCCGGCGGATGCGGCTGCTGCCGCCGCTGCGTTGCCCTTCTTTAGCATGATGGCCACACCACAGTCGGCGTTCCAGCTGCCGCCGCATCTGCTCTTCCCGGGCTACCACGCCAGCGCCGCTGCGGCGGCTGCTGCGGACGCTGCCTACCGCCAGGAGATGTACAAGCACCGCCAGAGCGTCGACTCCGCTGCCTCGGCCGAGTCTCAGAGCCGTTACACGCCGCCCACTGCTGTCCGCCAGCACCACCACCAGCAGCAGCAGCAGCCACAGCCCGCGGCGTCGCCCATTGACGTCTGCCTGGGCGCTGACGACGACGTCCAGTCGCAGCACAGCCACAGCCTGAGCCTCAGCCACAGCCACAGCCAGAGTCCACACACCATCCACACACCCGTTGCCATACGTGCCACGCCGCCAGAGCAGCTGCTGCCAGCTGCGGTTGAGTCCAGTTCCATCTCCATCTCCGCCTCCAACTGCAACTCCCACTCGAACTCCGCCTCGCCCACACCGAGCAGCAAATCGCAGAGCAGCAGCCCGCTGAGCTTCACAGCCAAGATGCAGTCACTTTCACCTGTCTCCGTGTGCTCGATTGGCGGCGAGACGGTCGCCGCGCACGCAGCGGCCTCGGCAGCCGCCGCCGCCGCCGCCCAAGACGGCCCCATGGACCTGAGCATGAAGACGTCGCGCAGCTCGGTGCACAGCTTCAATGACAGCGACGTGTGCAGTCTGCAGGATGAGCACGAGACGGCGCCGCGACGCAAGTTTTGCCAGCTGGAGGCCGAGTGCAGCACAGCCAACGCCAGCAACAGTTGCAGCAGCCACAGCAGCAGCCACAGTCACAGCAACAGCAACAGCTCCACATCCTCAGCCGAGGCAGCGGTGGCCGTCAAGCGGCAGAAGCTGAACGCCATTGGCGGGGAGTCGCCGCCGTTTGGTGGCTTCGCTGTGACCCACAATGCGGCCAGCGCCATGCGCGGCATCTTTGTCTGTGTCTAGTGTGGCCAGTTGTGGGTGGAGCCAAAAAGGCAATCAACTCATTTGCTGCCGCTGTCATTGTTGTTGTTGTTGTTATTTTTTCTTCTATTTGTTTTTTTTCGTGTGCGGTTTGAATTCGATTTGCGCTGTCGAAATTGAACATTTTATGGACAGGTTTGAGACAGAGAGTGAGAGAGAGAGAGAGAGAGAGAGAGAGAGCTGCCCACAGTGTTAGACAGAGACAGCTAGCTGCAGCACACAAACACTCACACACACACACACACACATTCACGCACACACACAGAAAATTGAGCTCAAATCCAAAAATTATTTTTACAAACTGAAAATGAGAAAAGTTTTAAAGTTTTTGTTCAACAGTCGCTAATTGTAAATATGTTTTCTAAAAATTACATTTAATATTGCAAATTGTATTTGATAGCAACAAAATGTGACCCACACCCACCCCAACTCCCCACCCACAAAAAAGAAAAAACAAAATCAAAAAACATTAGCAAACCCAACCCACCTCAAGAGAAGAGCCCCCAACGTATTGTACATAAATTTGTTTAGTCTTAGTTTGATTTTATTATTGTCTTAAGTATTCTATTCTAGCTCCTAGTATTTGTCCTAAAGATTGGCGTTTCAATTGATGCAAGCAAAATAAATTAAAATGAATATAATATATAGATATATCTATATTTGAATTTTTATTGTGGGAGAAATCGTTTTGGGATGGGAATAAATATAATTATTTTTCTATTAATTATATAATAATAATAATTATAAATGAATATATTTTTTATCAAGCAATGTCTGGGGTGCAGATATATATTTTTCTGAATACAAAATATATAAATTTATGGGAACATAAATATATTTTAAATTAATTTTCTCACATATTGAAACTGTGAATATATTTTCAGGATTTAATTCAGGAGTATATCATATTAAGCTATTCAATTCTAGGGATATCTTAAGGGTTATCTCGATTCGTTAGTGAGCCATGCCCAATATATAATAAATTCATATATGTATATATATGAAAAGCAGGTTCACTCAAGCACTTTATAGTTAGATTTGTTTTCTTGACAAAGCCTCTGCTGTCAAAATTCTATTAGGCTTTTATAGCTGCCATATTGCTGGCGATGCGCTGCGATACGATCAAGTCCATTCCAGAATTGATTGCCACGCGGCGGGTTTACTTTGTACTCAAATCGTGGCGTTTGCATCTGAGACACGGGCGACAAATGGGGCGTGGCTCGGGGCTGGGGACTGGGGACTGGGGACTGAGGGCTGGCGTTGTCAACGCCAAATGGGTTGGCATAAATTCATCAACGTAGCGACCGAAACATTTGTTGCAACTCGATCGACGATCGTCGATGGGCAATGGATGGGCGATAATAAAACCGATATAGTAATGCTTAAGTGCCGGTCGGCCGTCTAATGCAATGATTGCTGTAAATTTAAAATGCCACAAATGTTACGCACAGATATTTGTCGTAAGGCCCCACTGCTTGATATGCTGGGGCCAGCGATTGTGGGCCTAGGGCCACAGATACACAGCGTACACTGCGAGAAATGGCTGGTTGAATGGGAGAATATGGTTGAGGGTAGTTCAGTTTATATATGAATATATCCATTAATGATTAAAGACAGCTGAAGAAAGGAAAGCATAAAGTTGCTCAAAAGCATTTGAAACCTCCTTCAGTCACTCCATCAATAAAGCCCTATAAGTTCAAGATAAATGTTAAGAGTTTCTCCGAGTGTATGTGGTTGGCCGCTGGCTCGCTTATATGGGCTACTTGATGTTCGCGCTGAGCCCGAAACAGAGGCCTATAGACCGACTGCTGCCTGCGCTGACCACGTGCTGCTTCAAATAATAAACTTTATATTAACACATACAAAAGTCATACGCCTCGACGCTGGCCAGAATTTTAATCACTTAATTAGGGAGTCGTCGGACAGGCGAACAGTCGCCCCCGAACTTTGTTTATGGTCTGCCCCAGACCATAATGATGAATGGTACGAAAACTATGCAGGATCGGACAATCCGACAAGCCGGAGCGATCGACCGATCGACCGATCGAGCTATCAAGCTGCCTGCAAAAATATCGTTTACGAGCTTTGTGAAATGTGGCTATGTCAGAAAAGTTGACGCCTTAACGGACGACAATAAACAATGAACTGAACCCGAGAGAGCAACGCATGTCATCAATATGCATGATGAGCGGCCCGGGAGCGGGACTAGGGTGGGGTGGGCTGGGTTGGTGAGCTGAGCTGAGCTGAGCCAGCGCACGCCATTGTGCGTTTTTTTTTTGTTTTTTTATTTCTTGGTCTTAACTGCCGCTCGATCGACATTCCGATGTGTGTTTTGTCGTCATTGTTTCTAAATTTATTTTTATAGTTTATTAAACAGTCAATAGTAACAGACAAAGCCAGCCAAAATCATAAGCCAAGTGCAGTGTGACGAATCAGTAATAGGAGTGGCATGGGGCGGTAGTTCTCTTGCCATTCTCGCATAGCGAAAAGCTCCCATTCGAATTCTTTTCTCTTGACACAGATAAACTTAGCCCATATAACGACTTTTTAATCAATTTGTTAAGAAATAGAGCTATATATCAAGTCCCTGAGCTGTACGAAATGTATAGCTAGGCAAGTTCGTTGCCTAAGTCTTTTGTTTCCCTGATAGTTGTTCGACTCAGTTGCTTTGTTGTCCGAGCTGTCAAACTGAAAAAGTGGTTCATTTGTATCGCTGCTCCAATCTCTCCAATCAAAAAGCCATTTAGAGAACAAAAGCCAAACATAATAAAATCGATGCGACATGGAAAACAAAACCAAAAACTAAACAACAAAAAAACAAAACAACAAAAATGAAAAGTATAACATTTCAAAATTTTATTGACTGTCAAAATGCAGGCGCCAAAAATGCACTGAGACAAAATAAATGTATTGGAAAACGGAAAACTGAAAACCGAAAAGAAGCGGGTCCGATCATATTACGTGGCCCATTGGCGCCAGACGCCAACTCCAACCTTTGGAGCGTTGAGAGGCATTTAAACGCTTTAAGATGCTTTATTATGTATGCGCCATGAAAGATGCATTATTAATAGAGTTACGACTCAGAGACAGAGATATAGATAAATGCCATATGCCAGTTGGGCTGGGCGGGGAGTGCAGGGCGGAGTTATGAGCACATCTTTAAAAATAGTGCACAGCAGCAGCAGCAGCAGCAGCAGCAGGCAGTAGGTAGTAGGAGCAGCAGCTGCTAGTCGATAGATAGTTAGGAGCGTGTGCTTATTATAAATTATATATTTAATTGCTTGGCGCGCAGCTCTTATAATGCATCATCCAATCAATTGCCGTTAAGAATTTGCATTTGAAACTGACAGCGTACGAAAAAATTATTGACAGACGATAATGGAAACATGTTTTTAATGAGAAATTATGCAAAACATGATTGTGGGTCTATAACTTGGCTCTAACATTCTTTTCAACTCGAACGGGCGAACGGGCGAACGAACGAACGAACGAACGATCGTGGCCGGTGTCCGGTAGCGGCCTTAATTACTGTCCATAGCTTCCTATGGACTATGGCAATGGCCATGTTTGGGGCGTGTTACGCTGTCTGACAAATAGTCAAAACAAACTAAGTATATGGATGCTATGTCATATCTTTTTGTAGACAGCTGTCAGTGTGTGTGTATGTGCGCTGAAGAGGCAATATCGTATTATTAAGATAAACCTCGAGCAAGTGTCGGGCAGACAATGCAGGAAGTAATTGTTATACAATATGCATAATTGCTATTAAAACAGAAACACAAATATACAAAACTGATCTCAATGCAAGCCAGACTCTTTGATTCATTAATGAGAATTTAATAATAATAATAATATATATATTTTATTTTGTTATATTTTATTTTATTTGATTTATTTTTGAATCTGTTGAGTTTATTTATACTATTTACATATTTTATTTTATTTATTTTAATTATTTTATTTATTTTAAATTATCTTGTTTTATTCATTTCAATTTAATTTAATTTATTTGATTTTATTTGTTAGGTTTAGTTTATTTATTTTCTTGATTTGATTTGATTTATAAAAATTACATTTAAATATCATTTAAATTAAGCCTTATTAATTTATAGGAATGTCATTTAAATATCATTTAAATGACTCCATAGAGCTGCTATCAGTTAAGCCTAAATCTTGTCAATTCCATGTAATAGCTTAAGCTGCTTTACAGCCAACTATCTCTAGCTAAGCGATCACACGCAGACACACATCAAATTGAGCTAGTGCATTTGAATGCCGTCAAAAGCTATCAAGTAACGGTCAGTTGCATTGTTTCACAGCAGACGTTAACCCATTTAAGGGCAGCCGAAAGCTGAGCAAACACCGGACCGCAATCTGGGAACGATCTTTATTGATTTTGGATGGCCAGCAAAGTAAACTTGACTCCGGCGCTTGGCTCACACGATGTCCGAGTGCAAGAGGAGCTGCTCTGCTCTCTCTTTCTCTCTCTGTCTCTGTCTTTGCTTCTTCTTCTTTGGCAAAAGTTTAGCTTGGGCTGGCGCTGGTAATTAGTGATCTGGTGCACTTGATATCCAGCTTAATTTAAACATTTCGTACACACCCAGAGCCAAACGCACGCACTCCAAATCTCTGACTCTGCCTCGGTCTCTGGCCTCTGCAGCTGCCCGCTGCCCGCTGCTCGCTGCCAGCTGCCAGTCACAGTTCGCAGTTCGCAGTTCCCAAGTTTCTTGTGGCCAGAGCCCTTTCGAGCTGCGTGCAGCGCATGCCATTCGCTTGTTGCTGTTCGCCCCGTTCGCCGTGTTCTCGTTTAAACGTTTATTTAACTTAAACGAACTTTGCGTGTCGATTAAAATGCAGCGATTAAGGTACGATGCTCAACGTTACCAGCCGATCTCAGGCACAGCCTGAACCCTCCATTCTGCTGCCTCCATGCTCTGGAGTCTCTTGTGTCTTGATCATTGCTTGGCTCGACTTCAGTGCGTGTCCAGTGAACTCGCGGGTCAAGCTCAAGCCAAGCTCTTACGCATGCCACGCTGGCCGCATTAGCAGCAGCCAGCATCCATCTGTGTCCATGCTATCTGTATCCGCTTTGACCTGCGCGTAAATCCTTTAGTTTGACTTTCTCTACGGGCAGCGGAGGCCACTCTTAACGACAAATTTGCCCATTGTTCTGGCTGATGATGTCCTTTTGTCTTGTTCTCGTGTCTGTGGGCCCCCCTGGAACGCAACAGGACCACAGACCGCACACGTCTGCTGGCACCACAAATATTAATTTGTGCTTCCAGCACCTTTCGAACGATGTTCCTAACGAGTCCAGCGAGATGCTTATCGCAATCGCATTGTAGATCTGGCCGTTTGCTTGTGTTTCTGCTTTTTAGTGTTTGCCTTATCTTGTTGCCCTTGCTTCAGTTCAGTTCAGTTCAGTTTGGTAACGAAATTAGATTTTGAGGCCCTGTGGTCCACAAGTGATTTTGATAGCTCGTAAAGAACTCAAAAATTGCCTTTTCCCAGTTTACGGGAATCGCGTCTCGGGTAACCCAACACGCGGAGACTCGGAGACTAACGACCACCGCAGCAGGAGCCGATCGCTCGACAAAAATTTATGTTGTAGCTCATTAAATTAGTGTAAATGTGGGCTCAGAGTGGGGGCAGACCCAAACAAGGCATTAGAGGGAGTCGAGCAGCTGTTGTCGCAGGTGGCAAAGGCAAAGGCTTGAGCAATTGTGCTTCATTAGGCCAGCCAATGTACTCTGTGTGTGTGACGCTACCCAAAAAAAAAAAAAAAAAAAAAGAGAGAAGGAAAAGGAGAACACCTTGGCCCAGCAATCAGCGGCTCTGACACTTAAAGCTTCTTCAGCAGCTCGCAACACTTAGCCGAACGAGGCACGGTTTATTGTATGGTTAACTGATATGCTTAGTGCACGTATTAAGACCAGGCCAACAGCCAACAGCCAGCAGCCAGCCGCTTGGAAGCTGTGCAGCAGTGTCACTGTCAATGTCATTTAGTTGGCAAGCGACCGACCCAACCAGGCCACATGCACTTCTTGGCCCGACTGCAGCCAGCCAGCTCGAATCTCTCAGCTGCAGCCTCACAGATCGTGTGATCCATTACCAAACGTGCGCGATCGTTTGCGCCTGTGTTAAGTGATATTTTTGTATGCTTCTTTTCGCCAAATACCCTAACTTAGTTTGGCTTAGCTCAACTAAAGAGTGTTTAGGCCTAAAGAGGATCTTCTTTTAAATGTCTCAAAGTGCATTTGGCATTCGTTTCGCATATGCATATTTATAGCTCTTGAGCAGTGCAGTTTACACTTTGCTTTTTTCTGCATTGACATTTGGTAAATATTGCCAAGGCTCAGCACACAGCATGAGTCGAGCCCGGGCAGAGCCAAGGTGCCATTGTTTGGGAGCCGACTCCAGGGCAGGCTGAGTGCATGCGGACTTGGCTGCTGGCTGCCAATGACTTGATTTGATTTTTATACTTGACTTTGCTCTTTTCATATGCAGAGCTGCAGATCGGCAAGCCAAAGCCAGAGAGAGAGACAGAGAGAGAGAGAGTCGGAGCGCTTGAGGCACTCAATCAAGCCGCCTTTAGCCGGGAATTGTTTGTCTAGCGCACTTCGCTCGGCAACTCAGCACCTCAGCAGCTCAGCAGCTCAGCTCACCGGCACTCGTGGCCCTCGTCATTTCAGCCGAGGGCCGTTGATGTTGCTGCGGCTTAAACTCTTCGGCACATTCTAATTAACTGCTCTAGCTGGTCAACACAAACGCGAGCAGCGAACGTTTTGTTTAGCTGGCTTTTAACTTTTTAACTCCTGCGCTGTGTGTACTCTTTTCTTGTATATACCCTGTAGTCGTAAAAGCTTGTCATGGGGTATCTCTGACTGGCATATGCATATACTTATGCTATGTCTGTTGATCCATGAATAGTTTCTTACCAGCATCTATCTCTGGTTACTATCAGTACTTACAGGGTATACTTTAGTTCATCATTTGTTCACCAGCTTTTCTCACATTTTTTTTATGACACTCAAAGTGACCGACACGACGCGTCGCACAATAAACTCCTTTCATGCCCATGGCACCAGCTTGTTAGGCGGGATTCCTGTTTGGTTTCTGGACAGCCTCCGCCCTTCCAGCCCAATGGCCAGTGCCCATTGCCCAGTGCCCATTACCCATCGGCCTATCTGTCTCTGCGTCCCGCGGGTCTGTTTGCACAACATGATCTGGGCGAGAGTGCGGCTTATTAGACCAACTTGGCCCACGTATTGTTTGCCAACCATTTGGTAAGGATGCGCGCCGCGTCGGTCAGTTGAAAAACGAAAAGCGAAAAGCGAAAACAACAACAACAACAACAACAACAATAAGAAGAAGAAGAAATCAAGCCGTTTGCCGACAAAACTATTTGACAAATGCAAACAATTTTCCCTGCCTACCGCACTGGGTTTTCCGCGTAAGAAAATAGTCTTTTCCAGCTTGTTATTAGAACAGTTTTTGAACTGCTTTTAACCCGTTTTTTTGTTGTTGTTTTTTTTTTCTTCTCATTCTCTGGCCGAAAAGGCCACTTAGGCACGAAACGAATCAGCGTTCAACTTCAACCCAAATCGCGTCTCCTACTCCTGCCCCGATCCGACTCCGACGCTGACTCCGTGTCGGATCTGTCTGTTGGTGCGTTATGATGTAATATGGCTTTTTGACTTTTGTAGACATGATAAAATACAAAACGTTGCGTGGCAGTTATATTGGCTAATGGCCCGAGCGGCCTTTTAGACCATTTGTGAGTGAAGGTGTCAGTGAGGCGCGCGCTGGCTTCAATGAATGCGGCCCAGTCGCGGCGATGTCGGCGCGGTGCCAGATCAAAGCCAACCAAAAAGAGCTCTTGTTCTTGGCGATGATGGTGGTGGTGGTGCAACTATTGACCAATGCCCGTTGTGGTGCATATGCATTTGCTGTTGTTGTTATTGCGCTGCTCAGCGTTTAGCGTTGTGCTGAGCTGCAAGTGCCTCAATAATAATGATCCATTTGTCTGCTCATGTTCGCATCTGATGGGCATGAGTCGTGGCTATTATATATATATACTATATATATATAGTATATATATAGGGATATCTATATCTATGTCTATATCTAGGGATCGGCTTGCCAGTAAGGCCCATCTTCAGTCAATTGCATTTGCTTATTGCGCACGGTCGTTTGCATAATTCACGCAAAAGGGAAAGAGCAACAAGGAGCCGCGCCCTGTTTTGAGTTTGGTTTGTGCCCTGCGCATGTCTAGAAGTTGTCCATTGATTGCTAGCCTCGGCGGGCGCCGCGCTTCGCCGCGCTTCGCCGCTCGGGCTGCATCATTTGTATGCACGGATGTGCGTGGTGACATGTGCTTTATATATAATTTAGAGTTGTATGCTACCGTTGCAAGTTCGAGTGGCTGGTTCGTGCCGCGTCGTGGCGTGCTTTGGCCGCTGGCCAATGCAGCAGCGGGCCCGAGTCGAGGTGCGACCAAGTTCGTTGCCTAAGTCTTTTGTTTTATTCGCTGGAATTGGCGACTCATTTCCGCAGTTAAACGACTGTGGCATGCTAGTTTTATGTATACGCATTATCAACGGGATCAACCAGCGAACATTTCGAACATATATGTATATATATGTATAAACAGGTGCAAAATCGGTAGCCAGTCGATATAGCTCGATATCAGCGACAACAACAGATGCCGAACTGCGAACTGCTGACTGCCGCTGACTGTTGACTGGCTCAGAAATGCGTGCAACTTGTGGCATCTCGAGACTGCGTAAGACGACAGCAGCAACGACAACAATCGACTGCCCGCTGCCGGTGGGACAACACGGACAGCGGACCGCAGACCGCGGACAACGGCCAGCCAACCATTTACAAGGCAATTAAATGCCAAGCATAACAATCGCAATCATTTGGGCTGAGTTTGACCCTTGAGAGACTGTTCCGCAGACGCTGAGAGAGCGGGAGAGTGGCCTGATGCGAGCGATCTTTAGCTCTTATCAAATGCGGTCTATCGGCTTCACATTGCCCCATTTGACAAACAATTAAAAACGATTTAAGAAAGTAAAAACGCCTTTTGCCATAGTGTGAATGGGCACAGCGGCGACCGAAATTGAAACGGAGACCCAAGAGCGAAAAAAGACTACCGCATCCCATGTTAATTAGCTGCCTAGGCGCCAGTCTACCAGTCCACCAGCTCCCGCTCCAGCTCCAGCTCAAGCTCCAGCTCCAAGTAGTTGTACAATTAAAACGTGATCAGGCAGCAGCTACAAATTTGTCCAACACGCAAAATGTCGTTGCGTTGTTATTTAGCCCCCTCCCCCCTCTCTCTGCCAGGCCCTCCCTCTCTATGTTAACAGTGCATGGCACAACAATTGTTGCATTGGTTTTTGGATTTGGTGGATTCTTTTTCGGGCTGATTCGATTCCCAGACATGGCCCTAAAAATAAAACTAGTTTTGCATACGTAAACGGCCATGCGACGCCGCCACCGCCACCGTCACCGCCACCGCCAGCAGTCTGAACTACTTCCCTAGGGAGCGACACAGACGGGGCAGCCTGCCGGCCTTAAAGTGTACCACAGGCCGTGGATCAGCAGGGAGGGTGCCCGCAGACATGGATGTGGACGAGTGGCGTCAGTGGTCGAACCATTTATGAATTGTTAAACGCCGCTTAAAAAGAAAACGAGGCAAGTGCAACAACTTGTCAGGGCGTAGACGAGTTGAGTCGAGTGGAGTCGAGCTCGAGACGTTCTTTATTAGCTTTTTATTGCTGGCAATCGAATAATTGGTAAGGGTTTCTCTCACTGCTGCTGCTGCTGCTGTTGGCCAAATGTCATCGCATCCGGTGCCCTGCCTCGCGCTCGCACCGAATTAGTATTCTAAGTTGATGACTCCGACAGCCACAGCAACAGCAACATCAACAGCAACTGCAGCTCCGTCTATCAGTGAGTAAAAAGTGCCAGTTGCATAGGTCTAGGGGCTAAGGTTCGGGCCGTGGCTGCATTGATTTGAGTACCTGATTCGTATGCATTATTATCATTAATATTTCTGTCGTTCATTCATGGCACTGGGCAAATTTATGGCCATTGACAATCAGTTAGGACTATCGGATATCTGGGGTAATAATTTCTAATGTTGCTGCAACACCAACAGCTGTTGTCATCGTCTGTCGTCGTCCGCGAGGATGCAACGCGGAGTTTTTAGTGGCAGACAGCGAGCTGGTAGGAAGTGGCAGCGGGAGGGGAGCACGGCCCAGCCTAGGGCACCTTGCGCTTCCGCTGCCACATGTGACGATGCTTGGAAGTAAGTGTGGAGCAATAAGATCGATAGCCGACTTTGGACAACAGATGAGTCGCGCCGTGACAAAGTGCTGCATCTGTGTAAAACACATAAAAAGATGGGAAGCTCCAGGAAAAACCATCGCACAGAGACGCGAACAAAGGAAAACATACGAATCGATGACATTAGCATGGGGAAAAACTGAAAGCAGGAAGGAAAGCGGAAGGCGAGAAGATAGATTTGTCATAAGCAGAATATATATTCATATAAACACTTTTTAGTAGGAGGATGACAGAGAGAGAGAGAGAGAGTAAAGAGATCAGTGTATATATGGTAAGCATATATGGCAATTTCTTTATAAATAGCCCGCTTTTGTTGTATGCATAATACGGAGAAAAGCAATTCAGAGCACGAGCACGCGGCGAGCAAACATTGACATGATTCATCATTCGATGGCATTGTCATGATTTTGTCTGCGGTTCATTGTCTGCTCTGAAGTCGGTCTCGAGACGCGGCTGAGCCTAATTGAAAGCGCCTCAATGGCGAAGCACACACACGGACACGGCCGAGCCCAACCAATTCCATAAAAATTAGCTCAAAGATATGCGCGAAAAAAAAGGGAAAAATGCCCGAAAGCGAGGTTAAAGAAAAATATTATTGTTAGCCAACGACCGCAATATTTATCCCAAGTGTCTCGAGCTTAAGCCGCCCCAGAGCCACCGCGCTTACGCAGAGCCCAGTCCGCAGACCCAAGTGCCCAAGTGCAAAGCCAGAGCTTAGCGCGAACTCCTTAAGCGGTGCTCCCCCTCCAACAAAAACTTGAGTAAACAAACAACAAGAAGCCGAAATCAATTTCGAGCTCGAGCTACTTAGATATTTGTGACCGCAAAGCAAGGCAAATACAAGCGAGCCAATACCCTGGAAAGAGAAAAGTCAAATGGATAAAGACTTATATGTAGAGTATATAGAATTGTATATACCCACTGCTGCAGCTGCTGCTGCTGCTTATTAGCAATCAGAATTTAGAATATAATTGAATTCCATGCAAGTCTCACATACCCTCTGTTGCCCTCGCTTGGCTGCTGGCCATCAGAATTCAGCGAATCGAGAGCTCTACAAATGAATTCGCTCTTATATATAGGCATGATATAACTTGTGGTATTCCAGCTGATTACGGACGTGATTACTGCTAGTAGCTGTAGCTGCACGAGTTGTTGACACCTCGCCGCGATTAGTCATGGAATTTCTTGTGGTTTCTAAAACGATCTGTTAATTTTGCAGCTAAGGTGGGGGCCTTTACCTTAGCACAGTTGGCGGGCGCAGTTGAGGGTTGCGGATGGCTATTAAAATCGAACGCTCCAACAATTTTTGATGATATTAATAATGAGATTTGACAAAGTACAAAGGCAATAACGATATGAGAGCGACGACTTAAGGCAATTAATTGTATAATAATAAATGTTCAATGTGGAGCTTTGGGCAAAATTACTGAAGCGTCGACAATAACTTCCCTAACTTGACCTTCAGATATGGGGAGCAAGTCATTAGCGAGCGAGCGAGCGAGCGAACGAACGAACGATAAACAGACAGTCAGCCAGCCAGACGGACTGCTGAACAATGCACAATTTCAGTTTCTGTGTCACTGAAAATGGAAAAAAAATAAACAAAAATCACACAAGTCAGCCAACTATAGCCAAGTCGGGGGGGCATAATTGCCCAGCAGTTGAAGGTGCCAGTGGCATGGCGGCGGGCGGCAGGCGGCGGTCGGGCGGGGGCAGCGACTTCGAGTGCAACGTCAATTGCCACAGTCTGTCAATTGCTCGGCCTGGCGTGTGCCTCACTTTAAGCGGGTGAAATTGGGCGCTTGACTGCGAGCTGTGCGACCTTACGGCGGGCCAGCGCAGCAGAAATTATAAACAATTGCAGAGGAAACAGCCTTGATAGGCATCTGAGTCGAAGTAATCTAGCAAATGTCGTTGCATCATAATCGTCCATGGAGCTACGACCGCAACGTCTCTCTCTCTCTCTCTCTGTCTTTCTTGGCCTGGCACACTTCTAGATTGCATTGTTTCTCTAAGACGTTCGACTCATTGGGCCTAAGCACATGCGCATGACAAACTTAACAAGCACACACACACACACACACACACACACATGTTTGGCGCCGTTCTTTTGTCTTATTGTTTATGCCTCGACAAAATACGTACAAATTAAAAGAAAAAAAAATGATTTAAAATTTTTTTCTGGGTTAATTTTCATGTTTTTGTGATTTTCGACTTTTATTTGTTTTCAAATACGATTTTCAGCAGCTTTGCTGTCAAGGTTGGAATAATTTTGTGAAAATGCTTGGCGGAAAATTAATAAAATACACACACATACATGTACACACACTCATGCGCACTCATTATGCGCGCACACTGTCGCCAAACAAAAGACTTAGGCAACGAACTTGATTTGTTTTCAATTTATAACAACTTATTTTCGTGGAAATGGAATAGAGGAAAATTCGCCTAAAAAACAAACACAGAGACAGGAAAACCACAAAGAACCTGAGAAAACTGTCAAACTGGCGCCAGGCTCAGCCAGCCAAAGGAGACCACACACCTGATCGGCCACCTGATCGGCATCGGTAGGTGCGAGCTGACTAACTGCAAGTGATCTATTTACGATATTATGTCTTTATGTTGGACAAACGAAGAGTCAACACAGAGGCAGGCAGCGGGACAGTCAGACAGCTGTGGGCACATCTTTTGTTAGGCAGAAACGGTAGGTGGGCACCCGAGGCACACAATTAATTGGTTTCTTCGTCTCCCTCTCTCTCTCTCACTGTCTCTGTCTCTGCTTCTCTCTCACCTTTGTTCACTTTTTATTTGTGCAAAAACATAAATCAATTCTAAGCTGTTTCATAGGGCGCACATATAAATCTCAACTACTTCATTTCGTCTTCTTCTTCTTCTTCTTTTGGTGTGGTGCAACCCACCAATCATATTTAGCTAACCGGAAATGGCGCATAACTCACAAAAGGAAATGCGCATATCCTTTCGTTTTGACATTTCTTTGACTTCATAATTTTGTGCTGAGGTTCTCGTTATTGTCTCTTATTCTTGTCTGCCCATAATCAATGCAGTTTCCATGCAGCTCGTCGACGGCGATTAATCTAACTTAAAGTTTGCTCACGCTTCGTACGTGATGAGACTGTGGCTCAAACAACCCAGAGCCATGGAGGTAGAGCGAGAGAGCGAGACGGAGAGAGGTCCTTTTTCAAACCGTCAATCTGCTTTTGGGCCAGACTTTATCTTTATTAAGAATTTCAGTAGCCCTACGCATAATGTTGATATCTTGATTCGATTCAATTGTGATTGTGTGTGCGTGTGTTTACCTCTCCCTCCCTCCCGCTCTCTCTCTCTCTCTCTCTCTCTCTCTCTCTCTCTCACTCTGCCTCTCTGTAATCATATGCATTTTGATTTGTCTTGGTTCTCAGTTGTTTGTGCTGCATGCTAATGCTCTCAGCTCAGTGCTGCGCTCACCCGAACGGAAGCACATTGGGGACAATGACATTCATGTTTGCCTCGCTGCTTGCGAAAAATAAACAAATTTCTCCAGCTGAACTCTGACCGCTCCGTGCCGGCTGGCACTGTGGGCCGTGTACTCAAATTTGTCAAAACGGATTATCGCCCATTTTCACCAGCGGCCAACAGGCCTGGCTAGTATTTAGACGAACCCATTAACCGGCCACCTGATAGGCAATGCGGGTCGAGCGGAGGGGGGGTGGGAGAGGGCTCATCGCATGAAAAATTATCATCGACACCCAAAGCCGGCTGCTAGGCCAGTGCACAATGGAACGAAACGGAATGGTGCCCAAGCATGTTGATAATTTGAGTAACCGAATGGCAACACATGACCACGACGGGCCCAGGCTCTAGCCAGCTGGAGGAGCAGGCAGATGGTGCCCAAGTCGAGCCAGTGGGCTTAAGATGACATACAATCATATTAAAAATGGTTGCCGTTTTATTTGCAATGTTTTCAGGTGACCTCTTGCTGGATACCCAGCACAGACAGCAGCTCAGGCGGGTGTGCTCAGCCTAGCTGGCAATCAGACTTAAGTAGACTTCAAATATATATGTGGGATGTAGGCAGAGGAGTTGATTCGAGGGCATCTCACGGTTCATCAATTGCTTGGCTGGCAGTGGCCACCACAGCGTTGCATGGCATTATTAATAATGGCCAGGTCTGTGCCGTTGTTGTCTGTGTGGTGACCACCGCCAAAGCGAAACGAGCCCAAGACTCCACTCGCCCGACCGAGCCGACCTCGCCAAAGCAGTTTCAAATGCGACTCAATGCAATTTTATTAACGCAACGACAAATGATCCCCAAGCCGGACACTCTCTGTGGATGCTGCCTGTCTGTCTCTCTGTCTGCCTGTGCCTGTGTGTGTGTGTGTGTGTGTGTGTGTGTGTGTGTGTGGGGGCGCAGTCAGACGCTTTGTAAGTCTGCCCGGGCACCTGGGAGACCCTATTAAAATTGAAAATGTCGCGAGATCACTTATCAGACGTAATAAAAATGGTGCTTTTAAAAAACAATTTGGCTTTTGGGGCGACTCGACAAGAGAGACTCGAGCAGCGCTCTCTGTTCCACGGCCATTGTAATTTATATCAGCTCTGTGCGTAGACCACAATTGAGGACTCGGGAGCAGGCGGCAGGAGGCGGCAGGGAACTGGAGTGTAAGGGCGTTTAGTATTTATGGCAAACGGTTAACGGTTAACGATTTTAGCAACATTTTCCAGGCACTTTCTTTCACTCACAACTCCCACGCAGCCTGAGAAACAGAGAGGGCGAGAGAGAGAGAGAGAGAAAGAGAAGGGGAGAGGAAGCAAGCGTGCGAGGTCAATGTTTTGTTTTGTTTTTAGTTCGTTTGTTTTTTGTCAGAACTGCTTTGGCCAGGTGCTAACTACTCGACAAATCCGAAAGGCAAACAGACTTGTCGAAATGTTCTTCTAATTTGAATTCCCACAAATGAAAGCTTACGCCTCCCGAAGCGCACATCTGCCAGGCATTGTTTAGGGTTTAATAAACGTCCAAATCATACTTTTGTGATGCATGTGCTAAAGACAAACGAACAGCCAGGCCAAGCTGAGCCGCGGGAACTGCGAGCGGCTCACAGCCCGCAGTTGTGGGCGCGGCCCAGCTGTCGCTCGTGTGTGGTCCGCCATCCGCTAGGCTGATGACTTCCAAACTAGACAGCAAATTGTGTCAATGAAAATATAGAAATTAAACAAACGCGTGCTGTGCATATGGAATCGAAAGTTCCAGCCACAGCGGTGGGAAATGCAATCAAATGCAAGCGAGCGCTGAGCTTTTGTTGCACTATTAACAAATTTGAGCTATTTATGGCTGGAAACTATTTCCTCGATGGAGTATGCTAATTTGGGCATACTATTTTTTTTTGGGTCAACAAATTTGAAGTGCTTGAAAGTGATTTTAATAGAAAAAGTATTTATATAAATATAAAATTTTAATTTAAAAAACATATTCAATAATATGAAATTAATAGACATAAAAGTATAAAAAATAAATAATTTTGTAAATATAATTTTATATTATTAAATATAATAAATTTAAAAAATCTTTAAAATAAAAATTATTTTAGTTTAAGATATTTTTATATATTAAGAAATATTTAAAAATAATATGCCAAACTATATAAGACATAATAATTAAATATATGCAAAAATATTAAAATGAAAAGAAAAAAATATATATATATTTATACACGGTATATATTTAATAGTAATACATGATTAATTATGGTAAATTTAAAATAATCACATTGACATATAATTATATCTTATAATATATAAAATTAAATAAATACATATAAATATTAAAATAAAAAATAAATATATATAACTAATACTTTTAAAAATATATTTTCATATAATAATATATTTTTCAATTTTTGTTTTTAAAAATATAGCATAATATTTCCTTTTGAAATTCTATTTGTCGATTGATTCATTATCTAAATTCCTGAATTTCTGCTAATAATTGATTTCCAAGGAACTATTCCCATTTGGCAGATATTCAAATAATTATAGCCAATTAAATATATTAATGCTTAATTCTGCTAAATCCCCTGCTTTGCTGCTTATTCAAGCCGAGCGCTTGGCTTTAGTTGAGCTCACCTATTTTATAGTTCCAATTAAAGTATCTATTGCTCTTCACACATGGCTGGCATAACTCAATAAGTGACTCGACGGGTCGTTAGTCGATTTGATTTGCAATTTCATTACATTAAGCAGTTGCATCGGCTGTGGGATAGATCCGGCTCGAGCTAAAGTTCAATTTTAATATTCTTTGATTATATATTTTTGCCATTGTTCTGAAAGTTTGAAATGCTGGAATTGCCCACTGAGAAATCGGACCAAACTAGTTTAATAATCACTTGAGCATGACTAAGTGCCTTAAATGCATACAAAATTCCTGGACGGCAGATGAGGCCGGGGGGCCCAGCCTCCGCGACAATTACGTGACCAGCTGAGTGTCTCTGCTCAGGTGTGAAGCGCTGCAAGTGTTTTGCCCAATCATTCGAATCATAATCTATTGCACTTTATGCTTCCAATAAAAGTATTAGCCAAGTCGCTCCAGCTCTAGCTTCGGGCTTTTGTGGCTCATTTATTAATATTTTTGCAGCAATCGCACATAATTTCTAAACTTAGAGCTGCCGCTGTACACCGCAAATGCGATTTCCGGGCGACGCGCCCGCTGGCCATTGCCAGCCGGCAGTGCCACTGCACCTAGGCCTGAGTCGCACTCGTATCTCGTCGGCTTGCACACATTGTTAACGTCATTCACTGCCTGAAATATCAAGCGTGAGAAAATCTATTATTATCTATCGCTCGATGTGTGTAGCCCAGCTCGAGCTACAGCTAGAGTCACAGCCACAGCTTAAGCTCTACAGCGTCTAATGCCAGTCGCTCCAAACGGAACTAGACGGCAGCACACGTAGGGACTGCTGGGATTGGGAGCGGGAGATGATATAGCGGCGACGACGTCATCAGCGAATGGGCTCGACTACAGCTAAGTAGAGGCATGTGTGGGGGAGTTTTCAATTGCATGATCAGGGCCTGTATATGTCTATGTATGTATTTAATTAATGCAGCTTACAAATTATATGGCATATTCCGTGAACAAAAACTCGATCACACACGAGCTGCGATGTGGCGCAGCGATTAGCGGCTGGAGACTGTATGAGAAACACGCAGCGCTTTGAACTTGAACTGTATCTGACTTGGAATTGAAGAGCTGGAAATGAGCTTGAATGAGGCCAAGAAATTATTGTAGTAATAATTTAAGTGTGGTAAGTAAAAGAGTTAGTTGGCTATACATCAAAGAGTTTTTAGGCATATGAGAATTTATTTATAATATTTTAGTTTAAATATATTATATTAAATATAGTCATGACTCTTTGCTGATCTACAAATAATAAAATAAATATTGCAATTAAATTTAATAAATTGATTAGATAATGGCTTCCCAAAGTTTCTAATGTTATGGAAATAGATCTAACACTTTCATAGCTATCATACATGTTAGCTTCTCCAGCTTATAGAAAACTTTTCTGTTTATATTCAACGATTGCAGCATCTTAGTGCCACTTAAAAACTTCATTAATATACACCAACTCATAAGTACAGCTCAACAGCCAGCAGTTAATGACGACAGCTGTTAATTATGCAACAATTGACGCCCTTTTCTTGCGTTAGGTTATGGCCTGTGTTGCCTGTGGCTGTGTGGAGCTCGCAGCATAAGATTTATAAATAGTGACATGAGTAAATTGATTGTATGGCAATGATCTCATTACAATTAAATGCACGAGAGTTGCATGTGCTCGAGCAGAAATTGAAATCAATTTCATTTAAAAACCACTTAGGCCCACCCCCAAGTCTGGCTCTCGAAGTGACAAAGTGCGGCATGGGCCAACTTGTTAGCATATGTTAATTAAAGCGGGCGGGCGAGCGAGCGAACGAGCGGAGTCAAGATCCAAGCCTGCTGCCTGCTGCCTGCTGCCACAGACTCTGGGTGACTTATGGGACCGGGTCTTGGCAGTCAGTTTGCGCATATAACTTCATTTTGCAACTGCTGCTGCTGCGGCTGTCAATGCAAATGCCAATAGATACTCGCTCGCATGTATCTCTCAGATACAATTCGATTTGCGCCCAATTTCAACGCCTCAACTGCTTTAACCAAGATAAATCAGCGCTGCGAGTGACTCACGCTGACTGCTACACATGTATCTCAGAGATACAGTATCTCAATCTGTGTGTGACTGTGTGTGTGTGTGTGTGCCACAGATTTGACTTTAACGATTTTCTATAATAATTTTTCAATATTGTGGGCCGCACAACGAAATGCAACTGATTTGTAATGCATAATGCAGCTATAGCTATGAACTTCTATTGATTTATTTCCATGCATAATTTGCCCATAAACATTGTGGGTGAACTGTCAGCAACTGTGCAAGATCAATGTGCACTGAGAGAAAATGGGCATCACTTTACTTTTATCTAATTGCATTGAGCTTAAGATCGAGCTGCTGCAACTTATTTTATACAAATTAAAGTTCCCTTTCTTCTCTACATTTCCCTTTGGCTTTCCTTGAGTTTTGTCTATGAAATTTGTTTCAGTGTAGCCGTCATTTGCTGTTGATATTTGAACTTAATTGGCTGTTTGCGTGCAGGGCACTAGATTTCACGTATTTGGAGCAGGAAGCGCCCCGAAATGAAATTAGAAGCGTTTGCCAGCCATTGTGGGCTGCCTGTTCCCATAGTTGCTGCTGGCCCGAACGTAATTTGGCTGGCCTTTTCGGCCAAAGAGCTGCTCAATAGCAGGAGCTGCTACCTTCTACCGTGGGAGCTGTTTAGTTGGCTCTGGGGGCTCTGCTTCCGCTGCTACAATTTCAGCTTCGGTTTTGGTAACATTTCGATGGCGTGACCACCGCGTCGAGTGGCTACAATTCCGCTGGCCGAAGTCGAGTGTCGATGTCGACACTTGGCTCACTAAATATCTGCTGCGCTCCCCCTCTGGACTTGCAGCGCGATGGCGATAACAGCTTTGCGCCCATGGCGTTGACGTTTTGCACTTATTTATGCCAAGGCGCTGTTAACTGGGCCCAGAGAGTCTCGCTGGCTGCGCTGGCTGTGGTCGCCTGATTGGAATCTGGTTACCTTCCCTTTTTTTTCTGTGTTGCCAGCAGAATTATGGCTGTCATCAGCCGTGCAGTTGACATAAACACTCACTGGCCGCAGGGGGTCGACTTGCCAGTTGCCTGCTGCCTGCTGCCTTCAGCCTGTGGCCTGTTTGGCTGTAACCCTTTTGTTCATCATCTGTTGGCCATTTGCATGCCCTGCACGCAGCACTGAGCCTATAAAGCGTTAACAGAGCTGCCTTTTGGGGCCTGCCTCAGTGGTTTATCAGCGCACAACTATGTCTTAAAATATGCTTTTAATCACATTTCCGTTGTGCGCGTCTCCGCGGCTGTTGCCTTAACAAATAATTCCACACGAAACTAAAGTAAATCATTTGGAAATTTATGTGCCACCGAAGCAGGCCAACGTGCGGATATGACTAGCAGATATCCTGGAGAGTGATCAAGGTAAGCTCTAAAGTCGCTTCAAGTGAAATGTAGATAGACAGATCTTAAGGTAGTTTCAGAAGATTCTATTTTACATCTACTGTCTACTATTATTATATATCTCTTCTGTCACATACTTCATAGTCATTTATTAAACTATATACCCCTTGCTTATTCACAGGGTATAGAAATGATGAACGAACGTACGCACGTCTCTGCTTTTAGTATCTAAAGAGTAAGAGAGTGAGAAAGAGAGAGAGAGAGAGAGAGAGAGAGAGAGAGAGAGAGAGTCTACGCTATAGAGCGATCTCATCAATATGCGCACCACATTTGTTTTATAAAATCCATAATTGGTTCTACTGTACTTACGCACTGTGTGTGCGCCCCGCACTCGCTGGCTTATGTATTTGTATTATGATACACAAACAATCGAGACACTTATGGTCAACACTTTAGAGCCAGATTTGGGCCGCTGCTGCTGCTACTGCTGCTGCTGCTGCTGCTAGCTGGCCAAAGCCAAAACATCAAGTGGCTCACAAGAGCCAATGACCCAACTGGCGATCAGCGCGTCGCTTTGGGGCCTCATTCGCGCCCCTATTTGCTTAGGTCGCCAAAAATGGGGCTGGCATACGCATAAATATCAAAGTAAGACATATGATTTCTGACTATATAGACAACTCATATATATATATCTCTTATATATATCCGACTCGCTGCTGCCTCGCTCATTTGTGCTTCATTTTATTTGTGCTACGTGTTCGGGTTCGCCAATGAGGCGAAGCTGTTGACTTGGATTCGTATTCGTATTCGATTCGATTCGATTCGGTTCGACTCCGAGTTTTGGGCATGGGCACTGCCATATGGATATGCGTGTATTGCAAAACCTTTCCGTCAATTGGTACAATTATGAAGTTTAATAGACGCCGTTATTGTTGTAAATCAAAGCACATTGTGACACTTATGACAACTAAAGTAGCTCACATAACCGTATACACTCGCGCACTCAAATGCGTGGCGATCGCCCGGCTCAATTGTCCGCTCTTTATGGTAATGAAATCGATGAGCCTGACAATCCACTTGAGTAATTTACAATGCGGCCCAAAATCAGGTCAATAATGTTGGCTAATGTGAGAGTTCTGAAGGGGGGGAGAGACAGAGTGATAGAGCGTGAGGGGAAAAGAGTTTAAGAGAAATCACATAGCAGTTGGAGGAAATTTAATGCAATTCATTATAAAATATTTTTTAATAAATTCTTTAAATTTGAGGAAATTAAATTAAATTTTCTATAAAATATTTATAGTTCCTCAGCATTTGCTTGATTGAGCTAAAGAGCTGCAGCTGTGTTTATTTATTCGTTTTTTTTTTTTTTTAGATTTTGATTTAAATGGAATTTGACTTGACTAGGTTCTTCCCCCTTTGGCTAACAAGTTCTTCTTAGTTGGGTTTCCCCTAAATAAAAGCTGTGTTTACACATATTAATTGCTCAGCTATCATCTATAAATAACTATCAAACTTGCTCTATCATATATTTTATACAAATTAAAAACAAAATGTATCTAATTGGAATACTCTGCAATATCATTCCACATTTGGGCATCACTCAACAGTTTTCTTTTAGCCCTCTCTGAACAAGGGTATTTGCGCTTCGATCGGCTTCTATCTAATCTATGTCTCTGCTCTCCCACACTCAGTTCCATTGTGTTCCATGCATTAAAATTTGGTTCGCCGATCAATCACGACTGGCGCTTGGCCAAAATCGAATCAAGCGATTGATGGCCAAGTCAGCTTCCAGCCATCATCCATCATGGACACATTTGTCAGAGGTCACCCCGAAAGGGCCACACACACACACGCACGCCGCCATGCAGACAGGTGAGATCAGGTTGTTGTGTTACCTGCCCGGGCTAAATAATTGATGTCTTACTTTTCCACAATTTCGCTACAATTTTCACTTTGAAATTGAGCGTGCGAATTTCGAACCCTAATTATGGGCTGAGTTTAACGAAATGCCAAAAGAGGCCTGTGAGTGAGTGTGCGTGTGTGGGTGTGTGTGTCTGTGTGTGTGTGCGTGTGTGTCCAGCTTCCCAATTGTACTCATGTATTTCCGCCGGAATTAAACACATCTTTTAGTGTCTTTTGGGTCAGCCTTTGGACGCTGCATTTGGTTTTTTTGGCACTTGCCGCCGGCGTCACACATCAGCCGACATTAAAGTCGGATAATCCTCTCAGACATGTCGGAAGGTATGAGAGAAGGTAGGCGTCAACGGAAGTAACTGCTGGGGCCACCTAGACAGCTTAGCAGCATCTCTCTCTCTCTCTCTCTCTCTCTCTCTCTCTCTCTCTCTCTCTCTGTCTCTCTCTCTCTCTCTGTGAGCTGTTGTAATTGATCTAATGAAGTTATTATGGATCGCTTAGCCGTGTGGATTATTTCTACACTGCCTTTTGCTCAGCTGAATTGGGAGTAGAAATCGTTTAGAGGCAACAGCCGAATCTCTAGTATTGAGGCTCGAGCATCGACTGCTGACTGCCGACTACCGAATCACGATTAAGCAGTTGCTGCTTCCATTTACATGCAAACACATTCAATGGGTTGGCAATGTTTTTAAGGAATTCCAGTAGCAAATTGTTGCGTGCGGGCCACATTTGCACAGTCACAGATGCAATATCTTTCTATCTATAGCTAAAGCAATAGCAACAGCAACCACAACAACTGCACCTGACATTTTACGCGCGGGGGAGCTCGGGCATCAATTGTCCACGACGACGTCGTCGTCGTCGTCGTCTTTGTCGCTTTTGGAAATTTTTGCGCAAAATACTCAAATTAAATTCCAATTCATTGAGGGGCACACACATAGTCACACACACACACACGGATACTGTGAGCAGAGTCGAGCAAAAGAAAAAGTAGCAATTGCCTGGCATGTATTTGAGAATTGCATAGGAAGGCGGCACTCAGCGTCGTAGCTGAAGCTGCAAACTGCTTACAATGCGCCATGCTCAACATTAACATAAAACAAATTATTCCAACGTGACTTAGCCATAAATGAATGAACCTCGTCTACGACGACTCGAGTTTGGATTGCTTTTCTTTCTGCTCGCATCGGCATTTAGAATTTTTTAAAACCAACAAATGCTCTCAATGCGGCCCTAGGCCTAGTTTTATATACAACAATGTTCGCTATCAACTCCGTAGGTAATCACTCTTCCATACACTCGTGAAATGCAATTCCGAAGTTGCTATGAACTCCATGTGAGCTTTGTGGACTGAGCAGGAAATTGTGAGATGGCAAAGATTTCTTTCGATAAAATTTAAAATATATTCCTAAAAAATATGTAAAATTTATAAAGAAATGTTTTTTTCTGAAATTAAAATAATACGTAATAAATAAATTATTTTAAATTATTTTTTTTTATTTATTATACAATATATTATTTGTTTAAATTCCCCAATTCCTAAAAAATATGTAAAATTTATAAAGAAATGTTTTTATCTGAAATTAAAATAATATGTAATAAATAAATTATTTTAAATTATTGTTTATTTTTTATTTATTATACAATATAATATTTATTTAAATTCCCCAACACAAAATTTCTAAAAACCTTTTTTTGTGGGTATTTATTTTATTTAAATTTAACTCATCTCTCGATATTTGATAAGCAAACATATATGTACATATATTCAAGAGCCCCTTTAGTCAATAAAACATATTTTCCATGTGAATATTTTATCTCTCTATATATCTAGCACATCAATCGACTTCTCACAGTAAGTTTAGAGTATTATAAATTCGTATAAGGATTATTGTTCGATATACTCTTGTTTAATAACTGCAGCCATGTTATATCACCTTGTGACATGACATCACAACAGAGGCTCAACGGCAGGCAGGCAGGCGCAGGCAGGCAGGCATAAGGCAGACAGGCCGAGAACGAGGCCTCGATTTGTGCCTCTGGACTGTGGATTGAAACTGCGGCACGTACGTCACGATATGAAAAAAAATCGGGGAAAAAATGCAGGAAAAAATCGGCAAATATGTGCATTAAATGTGCATTGGCATTAATCGATGATGCTGAACGGTCGTCACTGGCAGCGGACAGGAATATATATGTATATATATATATAAGTTAATATGTGTGGTTGTATGTGTGGCTCGTATAACTGTTAGCCGCACAATATCGGTCATGTTCCAGTTGGCGGTTGCCCGCTGCATCCACCTCTGACTCGGCGGGTGCACCACCGTCGCCAGCTACGTGCAAGGCACCACACAAACCAATGTTAAATAATTTATAAATTTCTGTTGATTATTTGTGCGATCGGAGCGCCGCAACTCTGAACTCCACGTACCGCAGACTCCACAGGGAGGGAGGGCCCCTAAACTGCCGTTGTGTACCGTTGACTCCGCAGGTAAAGGACTCTATGACACAATTGCATGCATTAGCATGCACAATTAGTCAGCTGAGTCTGGTCGGGATTGTCGTGCTGCAAGCGACTGCAATGCGGAGCACAATTGACCGACTACTGTTATTCTTCCATCAACTGCGCAAACAGAGCAAAGGAGCAGGCGATGGATCAGGATCAGGATCAGAATCAGGATGTGGCCATGGCCCGTGCAGGTGCTAAATTGCTGTCTCATTACGTGACAGCACAATAACAAGCCGATCGCCGTAATTGGCAGCCCAATCGCACAGTTATCTTAGACTGGGTCGGGATCTGGTTTCGTGGTTGTGTGGTCTCTCTCTCCCTCTAGCTCTCCCTCTCTCACGCTCTGTCAAATCAAAGGCAACGCTGTCCACTATTTGGCCAGAGGAGCTGAGCTGCTGCTGCTGCTGCCGAGTGTAAACAGCGGCAGGCGGCAAAAACCGACAACGGACAACCAACAGCTAACAGCCAACAGCCAACAGCCAACAGCCAAACAACCAACAACCAAAGATTGCCGGCGATCGGCGGCTTGTTGTCCTAATAATTGTGTAAACAACAATGACGCGTACGCTTCTCTCCTCAATTGAAGCCACTCCGTGGCACTCTGCGCCCTGCTCGGCTGCTGCTCTCTAAGGCGAGTGGGCAAACACCCAGAGCTGGCGCGGCTTTCTTTTAACTTGGCCAAGAGGCATGCCGTCAGTCGCTCGCTCGCTCGCTCGCTCGCTCGTTAGCCCGATGCCCGATGCCCAGAACCAAATGCATTTGTCTGCCAGTTAGAGTTTGGCTAATTTCTGTGCAGCTGCGGTGGCCGGCACTTCGGGCCTCTTTGGGCCACTTTGGGCCACTTTGCGCGCAGCTTACTTCTTGAGCAATTCAAATACATAGTAATAACAATAATAACAAATACTAATGGTGAACAAATACGGCTGGCCATAATCCTCACACACGCACACACACACACACATCTTGTCGCCGCTGATCATTAAAAAGTGTTGGTCATTCGGCTGGCTCTGGTCAAACATAGAACTCGGAGTTTCGCCAGCTCAAACAAGTGTTTCAGTTGCAGTTGCTGACATAACTGTTCGATCTATTGCAGAAGTGCTAAACTTCAAACGCCCCGAGCCGACTGCCCCTCGGATCGGAGTAAAGTGCATTTGCGAACACTCATTTCGCTTGGGAACTTTGGCTGGGGCCACGCCCTGTTGTCATTGCCCATTGCATGATTAAGTTATTACGCTCGATACTTCCGTTCGATCTTTCGAGAAGCACTCAGCACTCAGCGCATGCTGATCGTGTGTGTTCCTTATCTGATCTTGTCGTACATTCACAACAGATCGAGCGAAAAACCACAATAATTTCAATTGAATTTATGCAAACAATCAAAATGCCAATCGATGATAGCAAAGCCGGAATCAACTGACTGCAACTCATAGCGTTTTCCCAATTCTTGTAAAACTGTAAAAGAACAACTAATGACTAATGCAAGCTGTTTACAGGTGTAATCTGCAGTTCTTCCCCCCAAAGTTTAGCTATGAGGGAACTATGAAAATCCTGCTTGATATCCGGCATTAAGCTGTTGGCTGTGACAACTTTCGTCGGCTTCGCACGCACGCGCATAAATCTCTCACATTCAAAAGCCATCAAACGCTAGACAAAATATCCAAAACTATTTTCGAATCAAGTTGATGGGGTATAAAGCTTGAGTATTTATACATTTCCAATGCAAGGCGCAATTTCCTGTCGTAAATATTGAAAATTGTGGGCCAAAGCCAAGCCCACCGAACCCAAACCCAAGACCCAGTCGCGGCCACAGCCTAATAGCCTAATAGCTTCATTACCACTTCATAAAGTCACGTTATTATTGCGCTCGGCTGTCAGTGTATTGAAGGTACTCCGATTGACATGCGATCGATGTCGATGTCGATGTCGATGTTCAGTTTCGTTACATCGTTTGCATCTGCCAATTTCAAAGCCAACTGACAGCCCAATAATTGAGATGTGCTGCACAAGAACAACACACACGCACATACATAATTTTAGTGCTATAGAAACTTTTAGACATATCATTTATGGCTTTGGTTATTATGCAAAACTTGTTCGCTCGGCAAATGCATTCATCAAACTCTGGCCAACGGACACACACGCCAAGTTATTGAACTCACCGACCGAGCGAGCGAGCGATTGCCGGCAATCGAACAGGTCGCCAGGCAGTTGGACATGTGTCAGAAGAAAGCTTTTGGGCGGCATTACACAAAACCAAATAAACAACACAGAAATAAAATACAATTTGGCTGATGTAACTGTAAACAAACAGACCCTAAACAAAATGATGCCAAAAAGCACTCGTGATACCCTGTAAGAGAGAGGGGAGAGTACCAAGAAGTTGTAGAAGTAGAAGTTGAGTTAAAGATAAAGATATATTCCTTACTACTACTATTCCTACTCCTACTAGTGCTACTACTACAGATACTTTTACTACAACTACTAGTACTTATACTACTACTACTACTCCTGATACTACTACTTATACTACTACTACTACTACTACTACTACAACTACTACTACTACAACTACTACTACGACAACTACTACTACTACTACAACTACTACTACTACAACTACTACTACTACAACTACTACTACTACAACTACTACTACTACTACTACTACAACAACTAATACTACTATTACTACTACTCCTCCTACTACTACTTTGCCTTAGCCTTGCCTTTGCCTTTGTCCTTGCCATCGCTCCACATCACAGGGTATTCCCTAGTCTGCTCACTGCTCCCACCTGAGCTTTATTCTTTCAATTTTGTTAATGAAAATATTGTATTAAAATGTATAAATGAAATGCGCTGTCCGCTTATGCTAATTTCGATTCTTTTGGGCCGTCAATTAAATGCACATTTCGTATGGCCGCCATGCACTTTGCCATCGACCAGATACGAGAGGGAATAATTAATATGCACTGGAGGAGCTTTCCATTGACTCCCATTGAGCAGCGTTTGACCGTTGTTTGGCTGCGCACAGGAAATGAAGCATAAAAATGCATGTAGAAATATTTAAAATTTTATATAATTGTAATTATATGCACAGCGCACAGGCCGCTTACATCGGTTTTAATAGTCAACTGTATCTAAATCCGAATACGAGTACGCACGCCCCCGCCGCGACTGGCTGAGCCGGAGCTAAGCTTTATTTAATTTTCGGGCTGGGCGTGGAGAGGCCGCAGCTCGACTTATTTCCCACATTAAAGCAGCGCCAAACGATTCGCAAGGCGAGTTTTGTGATTCAACTCAATGACACGAGTTACGACGTAGAAAGCTGATCGATGAACAAATACGCTGTAGAAAACAAATCGATGGCCGATCGAAAATGGGGCAGCAGCTGACGCCAACCGGGGGCTGGGAAAGCTCCAAGTTGTTGATGGAAGAGGAGAGTTTTCTAGTAGAAGAGCTTAAGGTCTACATAATATATAATCTAAATATATGATATATTCCTATAATACATATTAAGATAAGAGCATATACAAAAGTTCAGTATTTTCTATATTTATTTTATATAAAACCTCAAAGTCTCTATATACCCCATGGAGTCGCTAGCAAATTATTGTAGTACTTTGCATAGCATCTTTAATCACGTTTTTATTGTTTGTTGCACAAATGAAAACGAAAATTCCCGTCTCGAAGCATTAACACCAGAGCCAGAGTCAGAGCCAGTGCCAGAGCCAGAGCCAGGTCTACCAATTATAGCCATTGACCAAGTTGTCTTGATTGGCCTTACATTGCTCGTAATTGTGTTTGTTGCTATCGTTGTTGTTGCAGATGTCTTGTAGTATTTGGTGGGTGGTGTAAAAGAGCTGAACAATGATTGACTGCTGCTGCTGCTTGAGGTCGCCGCGAATGGCATCGATGATGGATCATGGGAAATAATTCGTATATGAAATGTGTGCACAAATCTAAAGCGCAGCAGACCCACAGACCACACAGAGATATAGAGAGCGAGAGGAGACTGTGTTCCAAAACCGAAGCTTTTTAGCCAAGTGCTAACTGAATTGGTCAACAGTAAATGCCTGTTACTTAGCTATTACCATTTCGGCATAATTAAAATGCAATCGCCGACAAGCCCCAGGGGTAAAACAATGTAAAACTCCGAGAGGGAAAAAGTACAAAAGCCGAATAATGAATGCTCCAAGGAAAAGTTGACTATGAGAGTGTGATTGTAGCAGGCATTTAATAGATACATTTCAAGTCTCAATGAGTTCGTCTTTAATTGAGATTTAATATCCTTTGTCTGATGTGTGGTATACCCTGTGCTAGTGCATAAAATAGAATCCATTTAGCAGTATGCTCAATCGATACGCTTGCTGCGCGCTTTTTATCGATGAATTGTCTAAATTATCACACACAACAGACACCAAATACAATGCACAACAGCGCGCTACACACAAGACAACAATTGACACTAACAACAAAAATTATCAACAACTGATTGCCTAAGCAAACAGCCAAACAGTCAACAGCCAAACAGCCCAAAAGAGATCCCAAACATAAAAGGCATACTTAACACTTTTTGGAGCCCAACAAACAAGCGACAGGCAGCAGTCGGGGTCAGCGGGGGAGCATCACACATGCCTTATAGATTGGCATTTGTTTCAGCAACGCACGAGTTGAGAGCGGCGGCGGCGGCCAACGAGAGTTTGCGCATTGATTTAAATTAACTTTTTTGTTATTGTTGTTGTTGTTGTTGCCCCTTTTTATGGTTTTGGGCTCTGGGTGTTAATTTGTAGCGACAACAGGCGCGCACAATGGCCGGGAGATGGGGTACAAATTGTAGTTGAACTGATTTAGCATAAGCTAACTGTAAGTGGCACACAAAGAATTCATTGACATTTCGGCCGCGACAATGGTGAGAGAAGAAACAAAAGACTTAGGCAACGAACTTGCGTAGAACTCATATTTTATTTAGCAGCCAGCAGCTAGCAGCGATTGCCATTTGTTCAGTCGCTTCACCGTGTCGGGCTATCAATAAGAATTTAATAATACATATTCGGCTGCAATCAATTAAGCGAAATATTTAATCGCAGCGGGTGGTCGACATTCGGTGTCTCGTTAGGCGCTGCGGCCACAGCAATTCCATTTCGACAAATAAAGTTATTAGGCACAACGGGTTGGGTGTGTGATTATATATGACGTTATTATTAAATGCTAAATACGCTTCGATTTCGATCGCAGTTCGCAAAAAAAAAAACAACGCAAATACAAAATAAATATATATATGTGGATATATAGATATGTATGTGCTTATATATGTATCGCTGCATAAATCAACAACAATCGCGTACTCAGAATTCAAACATAGGTGTGAATTAGTCGTAATGACATCATTGAACTTTAACTTGCCAACTCGCTGAGTTGGCCCCATAGCAATACACGTGTATGTCAATCTGTGTGTGTGTGTGTGTGTGTGTGCGTTAACTGAAGCTTGGCTGTAACACACCTTATATAACAAGTAAATTGTTAACAATAATAGAGCTGTTAGAGAATGAATGACTGTCAGATATCCTGCACTCAGAACTAATTCTCTCTTCAACTCTTTGCAGGAAAGAATGTCTTGGTAGAGCTTTAATACTAGCACGAAATATACCCCTTTTACCTCGTACCAAACAGGGTATTGACTGCAATAGCTCAAAACGTCAATACAGCAAAATTTATATGTGCAACTATTATGGCAACGACGCGCCGATCGCTTTCAATCAGGCTGGCTTTATCAAAATGTAAATGGGTTCAGTGTATAATTGCCTAACTGTAGCCTAATGCTGCAACAAATTTCTGTGAATTGACGTGCGATCTACATTGCAAATTGATGGCTTGATGGATTTTTCGCTAATTGATTTAATGACTGAGTTCCATGGAAACAGGTGCTAAATGAGGATTCATTATGACGCCGAGAGTGCCAAGTGATGCAATATTTCGATTTCGAATTCGGATTCTCAGATTTCTCATTCGGATTCTCTGTAGGTCGAACCGATGATATATTGGCCCAATAGTCACCAGGTGAGAACTAGTTCCTAATTGACTTTGCATTGAATAGAACAATAGCAAATCGATGCTACTGGCGATAAGAAATCGTTTGCCATATACACATAACACATATATCTAGCTGAATGGCTTGAAAGGCGTAGCTAAAGCTGCAGCCGCGTCACATGCGAGATCCTTTTATAATGCAAATCTCCGCAGATATCATTAATATATTCGGACTATTGTTCGGACGATTTATGGGAGCCGAGAGCTCGAGGCTCGACCAGAGACTGTTACAATTAAAAGATAAACGGGCACTTTGCATTGGAAACGCACCGCTAAGCATTTATGAATACATATTGTGGCCGACAATGGATGCTGTAGAAGCTTGGGGCATCTGCCTGGCTCTCTGGCTGACTCTCTGGCTGGCTGGCTGGCTGGCTGGCTGGCTGGCTGCTTTCACGCTAATAGAAACCGGTTAAAATGCATTTTGTGTAACAATGTGTCAACAAATAATATGAATAGGTGTGGAAAACAAATGTAAGAAAATGTTGGCATTAGAAGGCTTGTCCGTGCCCTGCCCACCTGCCCACCTGCCCCCTGCCTGGACTGCTGCTCCCAATGGGGAGCAGCAGTTGGAACGAGAGGAAGAGCCGCAGTCAGCCAGCTAAACATTTCAATTTTAATTAAGCATGATAAATGATTTCACTTGGACGCATAAATCTCTTTTACAGTCGCGATGAAACAATGAAGTTCCTTTGTCTGGGCCACGCTCCGAACGTAAATTTGTTCGCTGCGGAGCAGTTTTCAGTTGCTGCCTTTGCCCGCTTCGGGGTCCCAGCGCACAACACAATGATAAGGGCCATTGAAGCTGTGAAGAAAATTGATTTGAAATTAATGCAAGAATTTGTTATAGAAAAAATAACAAGCTCGCCTTTGAATCGGTCGAGAAAAAGCTGTTACGAGTCAATAAGCCAGCGATTTGAATTGATATCGTTTAGAGAAATATATATGTTACGCTTTGCATGCGCCCTAATAAATATGCATGCGGCAAATGAACCAAACCTGATCTCCGGCAGATCTTCATCTCAATTGCAACAACAACGGCGAGAGCAAGCGGAAGAGCAAGGGAGAGCACATCAGCCCGAAAATATATATTTACAAAGTAGTTTTCGGTTTAGATAACCAAAATGTTTATAGCACTTAACGATCGAATCCATTTTGTTATCGCCCCAACTATAACGGATGCTGCACGGCCAGCAGGCTGCTAGTTACGGAACCAGACAATATAATAGATAAACTAAGTAGACATTTGTTTTTTTTTATGTGTGTATGCTTCGACTCAAATGGGCAGCAACAGTCGTGCGTGAGTTTATAGTTTTTTTTGGGAGGAATATTTAAAGATTTTAATAATTTCTTGAGGAGAAGTGAAGGAGTTGAGAAGAGGCTTAGCCTTGCTTATGATGTCCTGCCTGTTGTAGAAAAGGGTATTTTATTTCTATTAATGCAAAGCAGGCATCTGTGATGGGTCTATGTCTTGGCCTGGTACCTTGCACTTGGCTCGTGAGTCTACCAATTCAGTTCTTAGATGTTTGCAAGACTCGAATATATAATAAAAAAAACATTAACAAATAATAAATAATATTAAATAATAATAATAAATAATAATAAATAATAAACTGTATATCTATATCCTGTGTTTGTCTTCTCTTATAGAGAAAGATATTCTCATTTTGATATTTCTCAAATGGCATCTATGCTCTCATATGCCAGCGCATCTCTGCCCACTCTTAAGGACTCTTGCATACGTTTCTTGAATCTTTGCAAAGGCAGCTCAAATTGTTTAGAGGATAACTTCCAGTCACTGCCTCCCGCCTCACGCAAAACTCCCATTCTCTAAGCCCCGGCTCTCGCTTCCTTAATTTAATTTCCTGGCGCACATTTTAAGCTCTTCACGATGACAAAGTCGAAGATGGCTGCTCGCAATGGTTTTTATTTAGTCAGGCATTCCAGAGATGGTGCCAAGGTTTCCGGATAATGGTACTCGCTTAAGATACTTTTTATATGGCCAAGAAGAGAAGACGTGGCCGGTTCTGCAGGCTGTAGGTTGAGCGGAGGTAAGTGCTAATAAATTGTAATACAAATACATTAAAACTAAAGACTAATTAAATGACTGTACTTAAGCGGCGAATAGACTCGAAGCAGGCGACTTAATCGCCCGCTGAAGAAGTCGAAGAAGTCGCCAGGGGCCAACTTATGGCGTAATCTCTCGCAGTGTGTGTGCTCCGCTTTTTGCCGCACTGAGCCGAGCTGGGGTTCAGGCCGAGAGCGAGCGCGGCCTGGTAAGCCTTTTGTGGTCATTAATTCGCACTTAATATGCTTTTTATGGCCCGGCCAGGTCCATTTGCAACGGTGCGAGGTTATGTGTGCAAAACAATTATTCCGCAATTAAACAGTTTGCACTTTGCAAACGCAGTCAGAGCCGCAGATAGACGGCCAGCCGGGCAGCCAGCCAGGCAGCCGGGCAGCCGGGCAGCATACATATTAATGAAGGCGCTGCTACCCCCGTTCCCTTGGGAAAGCTCAGTGAACAAATCACTTAAGCGGCAGCAGGCAACAGGCAACTGGCCAACAGCCAAGAGGCATGTTGCAACATCGTCACCCCGAGGCAAATGACCACCATGCAGCAGCCGCGACAATGCGACGACTGCGTGTTTTTCTCTCTAGTTTGCGTTATCAAAAGGGAGTGTTAAATATGTTGCAAGCTCACCAGCAGCCAGTCTGTCCATCTGTCTGTCCTTGCTCCCCCCCTCCATTCTAATTGCCACACATCTGGAGCTGGCTACGCCTGAATCTGGCCTGGTTTCGTTGGCCTTTAACGGCTGGTCATCACTGCCGGCCATCAGCTTTTGCATACGTGTGTAGCTCAGCATTGTTTTACAGCCTCTTCATCTTATTTCTTTTTGTGGCAATTATTCACTTAAAGCATCAGGCATCAAGTGTCATGCTGAATCGCAAGAGCGAGCGAGCGAGCGAACGTCGAGTTGAGCAGTTCAGCACAGATTTGAGATGGGCCTGGGAGACAGCTGCGATGAGCTGTAAGCTGAAGAGAGGCCAACTCTGAATCGGTATATATATTGTATATAGAGTGAGCAAAGAGACTATGGCTAGACTGCTTAGATTGAATATTAGTCAAGAGACTTTTTGGGCTACTCTAATATTAGGAGAGCTTTGCTTGGATATCCTTTCCTGCAACTGGACATCGCACATGGTGAGTACTTTATGTGGTCCGTAAGCTTTCTCTTCCTTTCTCTTCTCTTCCTTACTCTCTTCTCTTACATTGCCTATCACAATGACATATATCTAAAAAGTTCGCCAGGCCCTTAACTCCTCTCCAAGCATACATATATCATACTTCTATAGCCCTTTCTCTCTCTCTGTCTCATTCCATTTCAACCCAACTTCTACTCAAACTAATAGGCCTCTCAGGCCATGCGCTACAGCTAGCCAATGTCGTTGGCTCATGCAGCTAAATGCTTTGGGGGCAACTTATGACAAAATCGAAAACATAATACAAAGAGTAAGCAAGAACAGCCATCGAGTGCCCTGACCTGGCCTTTAATTCCGGCAATTGTTCTATTAATAAAGTAATTCCAAAACGATTAAGAGCAGCGGCAGAGTCAGGCCGCAGCTCTGCATTCCATGATGAATGCCGCTCGCTGTCCTCTCCCTTCCTCGCCTCGCCGATGCTGGATGGTTGATGGTTTCGCTGGCAACTCATTCGGACATTTATAGCTCGGCAAGATGAGTGGTCACAAATGCGTGGCAGATGAAGCCAGCGACTCTCCCGGCTGCTGTGTGGTGAACTTTTACGAGGGGGTAAGCTTTTCGCCAACAGTTATAAATCACTTGAAGCTGCTGCGGTGGCCAACGGTTGCCAACACACACACACACACACACACACACACACACATGGATAGGCGACGCTTTCCTTGGCTGACGTTGCGGCGCCATAAATTTAATTTGAAATTAATTTTTTTGCTGCTGCGGCTGCTGGGGCAGCTACCAGAGGCAGGCTACTCTATGCCACAGTGTTGCACAAATGGCTGGGTCATCAAAATGCTAAGCTATGTAAATGATAAGCACAATGCACGAGCTGCTCTGCCCCTACAACACAGCAGAGGCAGCGACAGAGGCCGAGGCAGAGGCAGAGGCAGAGGCAGAGAGTCTCAGGCTGAGACTGAGAGACTTTGGCTTATTTTTGCACGCCAACTAAATATGGTAAGGCACGCATTTGTTGTAAAATGCAAAATTGAATATCGAGTGCAGGAGTTGGGCCAAAAGCAACAGCAGCAACAACAACAACACAGCCAAGAGCCAAGAGCCAAGAGTTGTAGCTGGAGCTTGGGAGCTTGGGAGCTGGCAGCATGAACAGCGACTGCTTTTGGGGCTTTTGGTAATTATGAGCAATGCACTCGATAAAAAATTGAAGTTTTCATTTCGCGAAAGTTGCTGCCACATTTGAATGCCCAAAATGTGGCAGGCCGAGCCGAACCGGACCGAAACATTTATTGTTCCGCCCGTTAAGGCAAGCGGCGCAGCAACGGCCGCAAACAAAAGACGTCGCGACGTCGTCGCTCGCTCGCTGCAAGTGGAGCCAAAGGCGACCGCAAGGGCATGCGAACTAAATTTCGTACAATTATGAGGCGCAGGAGTGGGCAGAGAGAGAGAGAGAGAGAGAGAGAGAGAGGGGGGGGCGGGGCGAGTTTGCAAGATGATGAAGCAACTGGGCAAACGGTAGCAGTAACCGCAACAAAACAATCGAGCTGCATGTGGGAGGTCCTGCAACAGTTGCAACTGCTACTGCAACCCCACATAATGACAACAACAACAACAACAATAACGACGACGACGAGAAGAACCGCAATGGCCGTGGCAAGGCAGAAGACCACCAGGTGAGCGCTGGCTGCGCATGCAAATTTCGCTCAATGGCAGGCGACAAACTTACGAATTGCTCATGTCAATGCACGCTACGGGCAGCGGGCAGCGGGCAGCGGGTGGCTGGTGGTGGGTGGTGCGGGTGCCGCTGCACAGGAAATGGGCGCCACGATCATAATCTCTATGGGAAGCTGTTGCAGAAAGTACCAGCTACTGCTACTGCTGCTGCTTTTCCTATGCTGATTGGCATTAATAATGGATTATCACGATCATGTGGCTATGGGGTGTATGGAAATATCGAGCGAGAACACAGCAGCTACTACGAATTTTGCTTTCCTTAACAGTTTTCGTTTCGTTTTTTTTTTTTTTTATTCATATCGTGCGATCATCAAATAATGTGAACGTGTGATCAACGCTTCGGCTGTTGGCTGGGCTGGGAGCTCAGCGCTCGCTCTGTCTCGTGTGTTACACTAACTTATTTATGCGAAATATTTTGAAATCGTGTTGCTGGCTGTGTGCAGCGTGCGCTCGATCGGACAGAAGGCACAACTGGACAGCGACCGGAGCGCTTGGCCCAAACTCTCATACGTGGCCTACTCGGTCTCGGCCTCGGTCAACAGCATCGTCATCGTCTTCATCTTCATTTTGTGCACCAGGCTAAGGCTGCAGCAGCCGCAGCAGCAGCAGCAACGGCAGCAGCACCACCAACACCACCAAAAAACAACGTGACCCTCTTTTTGCGCCTGTAGATCACGAATTATTCAGAATTTTTTTTATTCTCATTCGTTTTTTTTTCTTCTCTCGTTTTTTGGAATGTACTCTCATGGTGGGGCATCTTGAATAGCTATGGAAGGTGTTTGGGCAGAGAAATATATTTAAAATATATTTAAAATTATTAAAAATGTATGAAAATGAAATCATACTGCTGCAAGCATTGAGAACATATATCATAAATATTTTTAATTATTTGATTATATTTTAAAATTGATTATATTTGGTTATTTACAACATTTTTGTTATATTATTGTTTTTATTTCTTCACTATATTTTAATATTTGTTTTAATGTGTGATTTATTATATTTTATTATACAAACATTTTTTGTTTTTATTTAATTTAATTTATTTATTACATATAATGATTTATTAAAGTATTTTGTTGTGTTTTATAATTTACTTGCATTATTTTTTAAACATTCTAGTATAAACAATATTTTATTAAACTCTTTTATTAAAAAAAAAATATATTCTATATTAATTATTTATTTTTTTCAGCTCTCATTTACTTCAAGTTCATTTTGAACTAATTAATTCCTATATAAAATTATCTTAATGATCCTCAGAGAATCATCAAAAAGTGCATTCAAAATTCGTATAAATTTAAAAATTCTTTGCATATATATATATATATATTTGATGTTGTTGTTGTTTTTTGGGCGAACGCGATTTGGATATTTGTAGCTGTTGCTGTTGCTGCTGTTGTTGTTGTTGTTGTTGTCCGCTTCTGCAGTGCTTTTGCATTTTAAGCGCTGTTCGCAAAATGCTTTTGGCTTGTTATGAGTCATGTGAAAGCGCCAAAAAGAAGATTTCGAGTCGAAGTCGCAGTCGAAGTCGAAGTCGAAGTCAAAGGCAAAGTCAAAGAAGTCGAAGGCAAAGATTTTAGCTAGCGAGCGAGCGAGCGAGCCAGATTTTTGGCTGATTGTGAAAATTATGTTTGCTCTGAGCGCAGCGGACACACGAGGACAACAACAGCCACAGCAACATGAGCTGCAGGTTCATGTGGCGGTGAAAGGCTACCATCATCGTCATAAGCAGCAGCAGCAGCAACAGTGTTCCAGGTCCGAGGCCTAATCATCATTACCATTGTTATTAACATGATTATCTGCATTATGCGCCAGGCCCCAAGAGCAAGTTGAAAGTTCAGAGACGGCGTTTAAGCATGATTATGAATTGGGTCAACGTGCGGTCGCCTCGGCGAGACGTCGTCTTCCGTCCTCTAGCTGCCTGGGCCTCTTCGCTGCTCAATTATGCCAAAGTCTGCTACATGCGTTCGGGCCCAAATGGTTTTTGGCATTGGTATTGGCCAAAACGAAGAGCTGCCAGCCAAATCAAATGAAAATGAGACGTATCGCAAAAATGCAAGTCCGAACTTCGCCACGATTGACAGGTGACATTCGAGCTGGCCTAGGCATGGCTGGAGCCTCTCTCACTCTCTCTCTCTCTCTCTCTTTCTCTTGCTCTTGGTCTGCTCTCGCACACACCCGCTGTATAAGGCGCTGTGGCAGATGAATCTCTGTGGAAACGTGTCTCGCTATTGATGCGGCTTATTATATGCAAATTTGAACCACGCAGAACAACAGTCCGCAGCGAATGTCCCCGGCCAGGAACAGGCCGAATCCGTGTGCTGCCCATAAAGAACAAATGTCAGCCAGGCGGTATACATTCACATATTTGCGAACTGCATACCCTATGCCAAGTGGGGTATACGCAAAGATATATTTATATGTACATATATCTGTCTGTATAGGAAGTACTAGAATTATGCTTAGTAAATACTCCTTCATTTCAAAGTAAACTTTCATTGCTGATAAATATATCATGATATCAGCCATGGAAGCTTAGCTTAGCATAGCGTAATTTTATATATATTTTCTTTTATATTTATAAAATAATAACATATAAATTCATATATATTCAAAGAGTATCTAGTTATTTGTAGACTTCCCAGTTCCCTTCGCTGCTTTTCTAGCCTGCGTAAATTCACAAAATATTGACACCGTGTCGCGGCCCGCTTGACAGTGATCGAAATGTGTCTTGGCTAGCGAGTAAAGCAACAACAACGACGACGACGACGACAATCGAGCCAGGGACAGGGACAAAAGTTTCTGTTCTCCTAGCAATTGCGGGCGGTTTGTTTGTGACGTTTGCCTAACAAGAAGAAAATTGCTGCAATTCTTTACAAGTTTGAGCGGCAGCAGTCCGCGCTGGCCACGTCCAGTTGAGTCTTTCCCATGGCTGCTCTTGTTAGCCCGCTGGCCGTTGGCCGTTGGCCGTTCTTCGTTTTGGCTACTTCCATGCGTTCGCCATGCGTTTGTCATGCCAAAAGTGTAGTAAATTGTGTTGCACTTAAGTCAACACATGCGACGGCATCGGTGCCTGTGGCCTGGCTAAAGCCTGATCTCGCCTATGGCCCAACTGATTTAGCCAATTTGCATGTGGAACGAGCACGAGCTGCAGGCTCAAGGCTCAAGGCTGGGGAAAACACAAAGATTTCAGCGCTCTACTTTGACTTTGATAGATGTCCCTTAGTGGCCTTTGTTGAGAGGAGATGCGAGCGATATGATTGCAGGACTCAATGCGAGCATTCAGCTGGAAGTGAACTGGTTAACAAAGGCAAGTTGAATATTGATAACTGAAACGGTTAGACGAGTCAAGTACTCAAGAGTTTTCTATATCATCCAAGTATTTCTTTCAATTGAATTCCTTTAACCATGCCCCATTGAGGTCAGTTGCTCTGGCCAAGTCCTGACCTCTGGCTTGCGGCATGCTAGGGCTCATTATGAGCCCAAAATGAATGCAAAGCGGCTGCATTAATGTCACATCGTTCCACTGGGCAATTAAGTGTGCTGCGTGCCACTTCGGCTGGCTGCCCGCGTCTGCCTTTGCCTACTCTTCCTGCTGCCTATCAGCTGGCTTGTGGACTGCTTATCATGCCGCCACACTCTCACTATTCAACAGCCTCGCTGCGCGCTGTTTGTTGTTTGTCGTTGCACAAAATTTGCAATTATAATTTTGCGCCTTCAGAGTCGCTGAGAGTCCGCGAGACTGTGCGGCGGTACTTTTTGAGTTTTTGCGGCTTTGGCTCTTTCAGATGGTTTCAGACGCTGCCGCAACGATTAAATCTCTTACTTTGAGCTGGTCCACGTTCTGGGGTCCAGCCAGCCAGCCAGCCATCCAGTCAGCCAGCCAGCCCACAGAGCGTAGTTCAACAATTGAATTTTGCAAGTCTAAGCCGCAGCATGTAGCATCCAGTCCAGCCCCCCATTTGGTTAGCTAGTCCTTTGCATGTCTCGGAGTCCCCCAGAGACTCCCTCGAAGCCGCCACAAGCGCAGCTAATTGGATTTCTCTCCTGGGAGAGCCAGTTCGCCTGGCTCCAGCTCCAGCTCCGACTACGTAAACCATATCGATAATGTCTTGATCAGACAGCAGTCGCCGTCACCGTCGCCGTCGCCGTCGCAGTCGAAACTCCTCGTCTGTGGCCAAATTGTAATAGTAAAGCACACGGCGAGAAATTGTGGCAACCCTCATGGCAGTCGCTGGCCTAGCTGCGGCACACTTTCGCCTCTTGCATTTCGCGCAGTGTATGACGTTGTACTTGCATGTGTTTTGCTTTTCATTTTTTTCTCCCGCTGCAGATGAATGATTTCGGCGGGCGAACGCGTGTAAAGCAGCAATTAATTTGTACTACGTAACATACAGAAAGAGAGTTGGAACTTGGGAACTAGCGATGGCAGCGTGACTCGTGCGTGAGTAGCTAAACCATGTAGAATTTGATACTCATAGCTCCAACTCTCAGCTCAAGTCAGCTCCAAGAGAGGCCAGCCCTAGCAGAGCGCTCGCGCTCATCCCTGCCCATCTCTAGCTGTGAACCTTGCGTTGGGGGTGCGTGCCTGATGCCCAGCAAAAGGTTACAAAGCAATTATAAGGCACTGCATCGGGGCACTCGGAGAGCTGTGGCCGTCTGTTATGATTCTCTTAGCATATGTGCACGGCCAGGGCAGATCTCGGACAGCATCTCTCATGTAACCGCGACACGACGACCTCTTTGAATATTAAGCCAAGCCAGACAGCTGGGCAGGCGCAGGCGCAGGCGCAGGCCCAGGCCAAGTTTTGGGTCTCAGACCTACGTTGTTGTTGCTGTTTTTTTTTTGTAATCTACGCTATAATCATGCACTGAGCAAATTCGCATAGCCGCCCATTATTCCACCCACTTTTTTTTGGCTCGAGAGCAAAGCGTAGCATTCAGTTTATGCTGTTGTTGTTGTTGTTGCTGTTGTTTTTATTGCAGCAAAATACACTTAATTTTGGCCTTTTTGCCGCAATTCAAGCATTTCACATGCCTGCTGCAGTGCCTCTCTCTCTCCCCTCTCTCTCTCTCTCTCTGTCTCTCGATCGATCGGCGGCTCAGCGTCTCAGCGCCGCAAGATGATCTACATTAAGAGAGAGATTTTTGCAGCAGCAGCCGCCGCAGTCTGTATACAGATACAGACAGCATCCAGGCAGGCGCTTACCACAGATTCACATCCAACTCCAACTCCAAGTCGAAGGCGAAATCTCGGCCCGACCTTTTGCTGTAACCGACTCGCGGTCGCGGTGGGCGTGTCCTGTTGCTGAACCGCTCAGTGCGCCAGGCCTTGGTACAGTTTTAAGTAATTGCATTATGTTTAAGCTGCGCAGATTTCAGTGCTGTGCTGTGTTTTTTGTGGAGCAGAGCTCGGCGATCGGCGATCGGTGATCGGCAATGTTTACCTTGAGGTACGAGAGTGGGAGGTTTTCGATTTGCAGACACTTCACTGCTCCTCAGTGGGCTAAGCAAACAGCATTAAAGTCGACGAGATACGCTAGAAATCTAGAGATGATTTCATTTAAGCAGCCATTTATATGCCCAGCCCGGAGATACCCTGCTAATGGCATCGACTCGGCCATAATGAGAGCGATTCCAGCTCTTTAAGCAGCAATCGAACGCGAGGAGATGCCGCTGCGAGTGGCATAATCAAAATGCAGCATTAAACAGCTCAGAATTTGGTCGTTCTTTTAATTCCCAGACCCCCCACAAATCGTTCAGACTAATTAAAACGCATATTACGAATGCCATTAACATGACAGCGAACACAGCGCCATGGAACAGGCTATAAAACCGCGGACAAAACCTAATGACCAGAATCAGAGTCAGAAACGGAATCGGAATCTGAATCTGAATCTGAATCGAGTCGTTCTGTGTCGACTCCGAGAACGATTCAAATCAATGTGCATATTTCGAAATCATTTCGAATGTGGCTCTCACAGAGGTCGAGACTTGGGGCTACTGCAAAATTGCTTGCCCAGATATTTAATCCAATTAACCAAAAGCTGAAGACAGAGAGAGAGAGAGGGGCGATAGAGAGGCAGAGCATTGATAATTATCGAAATCAGTTAACCCACACAGTGCTCTTGGCGAGATATTGTCACTAATGAGTTATGAGGCACAGACGACATAGGAGCGAACCCAGCGGCAACCTGCAACCAGCTACAGGCAGCCAGCAACCAGCAACTGGCAACCGGCAACTGGCAACGAGCAACGTGCAACAGCTGCAGCCAGCAACTGACTGACTGTTGAACATTTTAAACCATAACATTTTATTAACATAATAAAATCAAAATTATCAACAAAGTCGTCAATGTCGACGACGCAGTCGAGACGAAACTGAAACTGAAAATGTTGAGCTTCGGTGGCAAACGAAAGACTGAGAGATATCCTGTAAATGAGTAAAGAGATGCATTGGAGAGAGGCAAAGAAAAAGTAGGAGCATTGGCAGATATGAAGAAAATGTAGATAAAAATGCTGAGAATATGTATAGAGAATATATAGAATATATAGATATTTAGATAATACAGAAATAAAGCTTAAAAATATATATTGCATAATTTCAATAAATATATATTTATTTATTTTTTAGTAAAATAATTTAAATTATTATAATTTTTTTTGTAATATTATTTTAATATCTATATTTAGCTACTATAGAAATAAAGCTTAAAAATATACATTACATAATTTCAATAAATATATATTTATATATTTTTTAGTAAAATAATTTAAATTAATATAAATATTTTCTGTACTATTATTTTAATATCTAAATATATAAATATTGATAAATAAATTTTAAATAAATTTAATTAATTGCCAAAATATTTTTAAAATTAAATTGAATCTTTTCTTTAACTTATTTTCAATATATATATTTTTTATATATTTCATATTATAGGTTAAATAAAATCTTTGTCTTTCTCCTCCACTTTTCTCATTTTTTAAAAATTATATTAAATATATATTTTGGTTTTTCCCTTTTACTATTCACAGCTCTTATCTCATCACTTCTAGCTGCAACTTTTCCCATTCTCTTGTTCCAGGGTATTTTGGAATGAAAATGAGACAAGTTTTGGAGCAGTAACGAGCAGTGAGTGAGCTCACTGATTGGCATCTTCTGCCATCTAGGTGTATCTGTGTGTGTGTGTATCTGTAACTGTGCAGCTGGCCCAAACTGTGCGCAGCCGACAGAAACTGACTCAGAGAATAATAGCTGAAAATTTGTATTGGATTCGGAATTAAATTTCGTAGCGCCAGCGGCCGAGTGCGCGCATAATATAATATATAGTAAATGGCTGCATTTATGTCTAAAGAGAAAAGTTAACTGGCCCACACACTCATTGTCAGCCCAGCGCCGTTCAGACAATATTTTTTGATAGTTTAGAGTGTGGTCCGCAGACAGGTCCATATCTCTCTGGGCAGCCACAGCCACAGTCAGAGCCAGAGCCAGAGCCATTGGCACAGCCACATGGGGCGCTGTGGCTGGCCTGTAGACGAGAATTATGATTTACTATAATGAAGCGTTATATTGTCAGCCGATAAGCATCTCTCAGACGCTGGGCTGGCCACTATCGTAAACCTGATGAGTTGTTATAGATTTTTAAACAGAGTTCAATAATCGTAGCTCGCCGCAGTGAATTTCATCTGAAATTAACGCCCAATGCGCATTCTCCTCGTCGCCGTCGTCGTCGTCGTGGTCGTCTTGCCTCCTTCTGCCCTCTGTGTTTTCTCTCAGTCATCGCATTGCTCATAAATTTTATTATGAACTTCAACTCGGCTGTCTGTGCGCATACGAACTCACTCTCCCGTTGAGCACCCAGATCGATGCGATGCGATGCGATGCTCATAAACAACATGCAGAAATTACTTGTTTAAAATTTGTCACACCATTAGTAAAAAAATCGGCGGCGAAAGGACCTCGCTGTGGCCAGATCCCCTACCAGTTCCACATCCATCCACATTCATATCCCAGTTTCCAACTCTCCAGTTCCAGCTCCAGCTCCAGCTCCCCAGCCGTTGCCTTGTTTGCTCTTGATTTTATCAACCGCAAAACATCTACTCAAGTGTCAGTGTCACTCGCACAGCGGGCGGGCGGCGACGACCGATGCGGCTGAGGACCCTGGACCATCCCAGGCGTTGAAAAATGAAGAACAGACAGACCAGACGCGCCAGACAGTTCACGAAATAACAACAAAACAAACAACTGGACATAATGCAGCAGGCTCAGGTGCCAAAGACTAAATACTCTATGGGAACTTGCTGAGATAGAAAAAATAGAAAAAATATAGAAAAAAAAACAAATAAAATGTTCTATAGAACATAAATAAAATATATATAAAATTATAGGAAGATTTTTACTCCAAAAGTTCTTAAGTAAAAGATTTATCTTAGCAAAAAAAAGCTAAAGATGCCAAATACTCTGCAAAGGAAGTAAAACCTTGATCTGAAGAGCGAAATGGCACAGAACTAGTTAGCAGCAGAACTTAGCCATTTGTTAAAGATTCACCAATGTCTTCAGCGAAGGCCCAACTAGATTTAACCACATCATGTTCCATCATTAACTTGATGTACCCTCGCCATTCCAGTGTATTTGAAATGCCAAAACGCTCGCTGCATTGCGAAGCCAGCGTCGAACTTTATCCATATAATGAAAACACCCTCAACTTAAGTGCATAATTTATAACGAAACGAGGCAGCGAGACAATGAAAAGGTTGAAATACTAAGCGGATCGAGCCTTGGAATTGGACTTGATGTTGGGGCTGAGGCTGGGGCTGGGGTTGGGGCTGGGGCTGGAATTGATCTTGGACCGGGGCCAGTTGCTGTGTGTGTTAATAAATTTCTTAATAAAACATGCAAATTCAAATGCATTTATCTAGATCAGCCAAAAGCGACAAAATTTTACCCTCATACCATTTATCAGAACGATTCGCATAATTTTTTTGGCACACGTCTTGGGTAGGGCAACAGCTACGCAGACCTGAACTGGAACTGGAACTGGCTGTGGCTGGCCAAAGGAAACCAGTTGAACTCAATAAATATTTTGACTCTTGACAAATGCGCTGAACAATGCCAACAATGCCGAGGGCCAAACTAACTGTTAGCCGACAAGGGCGTTGCCTAACCGCAAAAATCCCATAAATATATCACAGAACTCAGCCAAGGGAAGTTTTTCGCCAATTGTGGCAATTGGCTTGGGCTCACAAATTGCGCTAAGTAGGAGGGCAAACCAGGGGCAATTTGTGTGCAAAAATGATGATGCTGAAAACATGAGAAATCGCACGAGGATTGCCAAATGGGTGGACGCAGGAATTGGTTTATGATCGGGGATGACTCAAACAAGAATCAACTCTGACGAGGGCAAGAGATTCCAGTCAAAGTCTCAATAATTGTAAACACAATGATGACCCAGTCTTAGGTATTAATGAATGCCGCAGCGAATCAGTTTTATTCTCTTTCTCTTAATGCTTAAATATTTGAATGCCAGCTCCGATCTTTAGCCCTGAGCATTTAATATTCCAAATCAAATAGTCTCCGAATCAGTTTACAAAGCAGCGCAGCTACTATATGCGCAGTATGCTTTAAATAAATGGAACTAAATAAATGATTTGAGCTGTCGAGGCGAGGCGAGTCGACTCGGAGTCGGAGTCGGAGTCGACCAGTTCTCAGGTCCATAATGTGTAAACTTCACGGAGCATTGGAAATTATCGGTAAGCAATTATTAGTTCACACAAGCATAAAACGTTTATAACGTTTCCGCATAAACTTAACACCCGTCAAATATTATGAATTTAACAAACAAAACTCAGATCGAATGCATTTGCATATTTCGTATGACAAACGCGGCGGTGGGTCTCTGTCCGCTGTCCGCTGTCCGCTGGCCGAAATGCGTCTCTTCAAATACGAGGCTCGCTTAGCGTGAACTGAAAAGCGTGTTAATTTTCACTGTGCATTTATTGTGGCCATATAGACATGTATACATACGTATACATATAGGCCATATGGAGGGGAGTTTAGCAAGCAATCGAACGCCGAACGTCTTATGTTAATGGGCGGCTCGAGGGGACCGCCCCAAAGTTTCACCGTTGCGCTGTAAAGCTGTTAATTAATACCGAAAAAATAATGAAGAAATGTACCGAAAAACCAGATGAGACGAAAGCAAAGGACGGACCACACAAACCTCTTCGATTCCCACCAAGCCAGTTCGTTGCCTATTTAAGTCTTTTGTTTTACGAATGCACTTGTCGCTCTGACTTCACTTGCTGCCCGAATATTTGAATAAGTTTGCTAGCCCCCACTCGTCGAGCTGATTGATTCTCTAAGCAGCTGCCACTCCTGCGGTGCCCGGACATGAAGACGAAAAGTGAAGTCGAAGGCGAATAGGGAATACACTGAAACAAATTAATATGAAGTGGGCAAAATTAGGCTTTACTTATGTGAAATATCATATATTTGATTTCCATATGAGAATCTTTCATTAATAGTTAATACATTTTCGTAAGAGCATACAGAAAAGGCAGTAGAGTCCATAAATATACCGAAATGCGAACGCGCTGAAGCAGGTTTGCATCATTTGTGGAGTTATCAATCACACATAGAAATTTGTGTGTATTTTTGTTGTATTTTTTGTCGAACATTAGATGAAGCGCGAGTTTGACTCCGACTACGCCTGGGCCGAACGCTAGTCATTAATTATGCGACGACTGATCCAACAGCTACAGCTGGAGCGCAGGCATCAAGCATCAGCAGCGCAAGACTCATCATCGTCAATATTGACAGGCAGCGAACCGCACGAACAACATGTTCTTTAAACTTTAGCCTTGAAATGGCAGCAGCAGCCGGAGCAGCATCACAGTTTGCACATTTAGTATTATTATATCTACGGAACGAAAACGAACAAAAAAAAAAAAAAAACAATTTCTATTTAATTTTTAGATTTTTTTTCGGTTTTGGTTTTGTTTGCTGATGCAGCAGGGTCTAGAGAAGCAGGTCTTACCGGGTCTTAGACTCTTCGACGGTTATTCACATAATTGTTGATAGTTGCTGTTGTTGTTGTTGTTGCTGTTGGCTTGCTTATATTTAATTGCTAAAAACTATAATTCTGTCAAGTTTATTATGAAAATAATTATAATGCACGTTTTGTGCTGTTGTTGTTGCTGTTGGTGGTGCCATTGTACGGCAAGTTTATCTAAGTGCGCATATCTTAAGATTTTGTGTCTAAACAATGGTCGTGGCTTGGCTGATTTAGCGTTATAATTACCCCAGACAACTCTGCACAACAAAAACACCAAATCACAGACAGACAGAGTGAGAGAGAGAGAGGGAGAGGGACAGAGATAGACATAAAAAATTCTATGTAAAGCTTTGTAAAGAACTTGTCCATTGGGTCATTGGGTTAGTGTTAAGTCATTTTCATTGAAATTAACAAAAACAGACAACGCTCTGAGTGCCAGAAAGTGAGTTTCCAGTTGACACACTTTGGCGCTTTGTAGGCAATCAAATCGAGTCAGGAATTCGTGGCGAGCGCCGAGACAATCATTGAAATAGGGCGAGCAGTGGGGGGCTCTCTACAGAATACCCTGAGAGAGACTCTTTTTTAGACTACCTCAAATTGACAGTGGAGAAGTTAAGTTTGATATCGAACAGAGCTGAGTGTTAGCTACATAAATGAAATATAAATTATAGCAAAATACTCATAATTAAGCCAACTTTTAAACTTATATTAAGATAAACTAAATTTCCCTCTCTTCGCATTCACTACAAGCAGCGCTCAGTTCTTGAGAAAGTCTAAATACACATATGAGATATATGAGCTATAAAATATGTATGTATTAATGCTGAGCTCTTTCGAAACGAATCTCTTCTCAGTCTCTTTAGGCAAACATTTCAATTTCCGCTGAGCAAATGCTCACTTCCTTTTCACATTTTGAGCTAAACTAAGCCCCATATCAGGCAATTAACGCCTTTTAACGCTTGATCAGTGGCTGCTGTGATCAGTGGACCACAGGCAGCGCTTGGTACACCACACCTAGAGTGTGAGTGTTTTGCTCGCCTGCTGTAAATCTCAAATCCCATGAAACGCAACTAATTAACATTATTAAAATTTGGTTTCGACACATAAAACAAAAGAGCCAAAACAAATAATAATATTTTGATGTTATTTGGACTAAACTAGCGAACGCAAGTGCTAAGTGAGGAAGTAAATCTTAGCAACTGACTACACACTCTCCCTCTCCCTCTCTCTTTCTCTTTCTTGCTCTTTCTCTCATTGGCATTTTATAAGGAAATGCAATAGGAAACTTACAGAGAGTTGCACAAGTTGTGGAAAAGTCAGAGCTGAGCCGTAAAACGTGTCATTTGATGCAGCTGAGGAAAAGGTGAGGCATTTGCTATACTGTTTATTTTTTTATCGTGCTATAAAATCTACACTCTTTTGATGCCGTTGCCTGCCTTTACTCAACAAACCATTTACGATTGATAATAAATCATTGCCGAGATCTGTACCACTGCGCTGGCAGCGCTGTGTGCCCCGACTCAACAAAATCAAATGGAATCCTGATGCACTAATTCATTTTTTATTAACGCCCCGGGCCAAAATGTAGAAGAAAACAAGAAGAGCAAGAAGAAGATATACCTATAGATACATATATATATATACAGATTTATAATCAATAACAAGGCTCGACTGCTGGCACAGTTGGAAATCAGGACAGCCGTAAAAAGTGAACAACATTTGAGGCTGGGAAACAAAATCTCATCTAAATAAAAATTTATTTTCATTTTTGATGTTTATATGACTGCGCTAACTGTGACTCACACTCACTAGACAAAGGCGAACAATATGATGGGTCCTTACGGCCTTAGAGCATTGTCTTCGATGGGTACAAGTACATATATCGGGCAGGCCAAAGTCTAGTTGGCTGAGTGATAAATTGCTGCAGCCAGACGCCAGCGATTGTTGTTATGAACTGTTTATGCCCAGCCGAGGCAGCTGAGGGCAAACGTAACGCCCGCCCATTAATAGAGGGAGGACTCTCCATTTGCTGTACAGTTGCTGCATCTGCATCTATCAAGAGCTCAATCAAAGTCTTTTCACACCTTCGGACGGGCTATCGCACGTATGGATCGATCGATTGGTCCCGAGTCCCGCATTGCTGCCTCAGCAACCATAACAATCGTATTAATCGTGCAATAGCAAATTAATGCAAAGCATTGTCAGGCCCGACACGATTCCTGTTAGTAACGCTGATTAGGATCTGGCCAGGGCCGCACGCACACCGCACAGTAAGGATCTCTCTCTGCCTGCACACATTAATGTGTCAACATGTGCGATAAGTCCGCAGCCGGAGGACACACAGTAGTTGTCGCTGCGCTGCGCTGCGCTGGTAGCCCACAAATACAAATAATTCTGATGTCTAGTTCCTGGTAGCGAGATAATGTGTACAAAAGGCACGATAAGCATCGCACACACATACGATTCGTGCGAATGTCGCTGCGACCACAACAATGTCCGCATAATGAGTGTAGAGACTGTAGCGGAGATCAGCCAGCAGCCAGCAGGATTTCAGTGCTGAGATATCAGGAGAGAGAGACAGAGACGAGCTACCGAGAGCGCAATTCTCAAAGTCATAAACTACATTTTTTTCCGTTGGCTCTCTCGATTTTTAATGCTACATAAATCTTTTGGGGCAGGACATGCGCTCGAGGACGATTTCGTAGGATTTTTATTGCAATATGCAAATGGTTTGTTTGCCTTGATTTGCATTCTCCAGCCCGGGCTGACCTTCAACCCCTCCGCGCTTAGAGCATGCGGTTGACCGCATTCGCAAGGCAAAAGGGTTGCCTCGAGCTCTGCTCATTTTCTCCTTCTTCTCGCTAACAACTTGATTAGAGAAACTTGCCGTACATTATTCTTGATTAAGTCACATTAATTATGATAATGATGACGACTGTCTCGAATCGGAAAGAGAAACAGGCCTCGGGGTTTGTCTATAGACCGACGCTGGCAATTGAAACGGGAACAGGATATTATTCGACTTCAAGGTCCAGACAATGCAGCGACGTGTGCGCGAATAAAAAATGAGCACAGCGGCAAAAAAACAGAGGCCATAAAAACAGAGAATAGAGAAGCCAAGAATTATAACTATATATGTATGTGTGTGTGTGTGTGTGTGTGTGAGTGTGTGAGTGTGTGATAAATGTCAACTTCCTGCTCAGCATCCGACACGCCTGAACTGCCCTAGCTGACTGGCTGGCTGACTGGCTGATGACTTCATCAGTAGGCCATCTAGATTATATACGGAAGTTATCTAATAACGGCTGACACTTTTAATCCTTTTATGGAATTAATCAAGTGTGGCCATGAAAGATCCAAAAATATAAAAAACCATAAAGGAAAATCTGAAATCTGAGCAGCTGCCAACTGCAGATGCAATTGACTCACGATTGAGTTTGGCATTTGACTTGGCCAATTGTTAAGAGACAGAGAGAGAGAGAGAGAGAGAGAAAGAGAGAGAGAGAGAGAGAGAGAGAGAGAGAGGGTGGCAGATAATAGAGATGAAATAGAGATTGATTTCTTATAAAGATATACAGCATTCGCTGAAAATATATAGTGAAGTATAAACTATTAAATATATTTCCAAGAGCAGCTCCAAGATTTGGCGCAAGACTAAGACACATAAATATAATATATCATATAGTAAAACAGATAAGGAGATCAATTCCAACAGTTGCAAATCAAATGTATCTTAAAATAAATTCCTTTCGTCCATAACTCAGTAGAGTAGGGAATTGGGGGATGGCAGATATATATATTTAGTAGTTACAGATATGGAATAGAGTTAAGCATAATAAGAGAGTTTGTTCCCTGATACTCCTCACATTTGCTAACATAGATATACTTATGTGTATCTCCAAGCCTTCATCAAACCCATTCACTTCCACAGCTCATCTAAAGCTCACCCTCCCAGAGGTCAATAGCCAAGTGAGCATGTTACAAATTGATTGATTAAACGCAACAAAATGTGAAGAAAACTCGTAAAATGCAATTTCAATTATTCAGCTCACATGATAAGCGAGAGACATTCATAAATTAAGCATGAGCCAGACGAAAAATCGAAGGAAAAAAATATAAATCAAGCGACGAAGTTCAAAAATTTATGGACATTCATTGATCGGTGCATGGAGTTTTATGCTTTATGTTGTGTCGTATGTGATTTCCGTTCGGGAACTGCGCTAGGTGGGCCAAAGTCATCAAAAAAACAAAGTAGAGGCAGAATAGAGAGAGAGATAGAGAGAGAGAGAGAGAGAGAGAGAGAGAGAGAGAAAACTAACTGAAAATCAAACTAGAAATGCCGTCTGCATACTAAAACAATGGAAATAACCGTTTTTCCAGCCAGCTGCAGTCGCAGATGACAAATGAACTGAAGCGGAGCACGAGAGCGACTACTGACTGCGTCTGAGTAGGCACAAAGTTGTCAAAACAAATGGCCAAAGGCAAAACGGATCAACTTCACTCGAACAATTCGAAAACAGTTGCCGAAAATGTGCAAAACTACTTGAACTAACCGTTGATCTCCAATGCGCATCATTAATCATGGATCATCATGCAAAAACAAAAAAAAAGAAGAAGTAGAAATAAGGAATAGTTAACGCTTTGCTGAACAAGAGAAGTCGACTTAGATCGGGTAGCTTCTTGGGTTCGGGCTTGGGTTTGCAGCTTGATCGATTTAGCTGTGGATCAGCTAAATGCCCACTTGAGAGTCTCTCTATTGATTATGTCACCGCATTGTCATTAATTATGCCTTTGTTTGGGCCTGGCTGTCACTTTTGTGGTTCAGCCAGTCTCGAGTGCAGGAACATTTGAACGGGTTAAGAGCTAGCCCAAAATCTAGGTAGTTCGGAGCGAACTCCCAATGCTTATGAATTTCTAATGTTGCCTCATTAATCAACTAGTCAAAAAGGTGTTTTGATTTTGGCATACGTTCAAGGCAGGCCCAAAAGCAAACAATTGACACACACACACACACACACACTCATACAGAGAGCGGCACTCACATGACATTGGGCCACGGGGCAACTGCCACAGAACTTGCAACATGCAATTGCTGCCTGCGAAACTGGAACACGAATGAGAACTTTTTTCGCAGTATGTTGGGCGCTTTGTTTGGCCAAGAAGAATGGGAGAACTCCAAAAAAAATATAAGTATAAAAAGAAGAAAAGAACAGCGTATAGAAAACGAACCTAAGGTCAGCCTTAATAGGTTCGAGGCACTGAGCCATTGAACTTGCTGGGTAGCACCTTGGCTCCGTTTCGGGCAGCTTGCAGAGAGCTTGCATTAGCACATGCTATTAATTCTTCAGCGCTTGCATTGTTATAAGCCACTCGAGACAGTTCGACAGTTGTTAACAAGCTGCCGTGCCATGAGCCACGGGCCCAACATCGAGACACCCTCTAGTCGAAGGCTAATCTAGGCTCGAGCTGCTGCCATATTCACAGGGTATCCGCTGGGAGGGGAGCACGCACAAAATGCGTTAATTAACAGAAATATGCTGCGCCCACTTGGCAACTGCAGCTCAAGCAGCAACGCCCCACAGCAGCATTCAAATTGGCTATAGCTCGGCCCTATGCCCCAGCCCCAGCGCCTATATATGTATATATATATGTATGATGCTATAGACTATGCCTGCGGCTTATTATTTACGATTTTTCGCATAAATTTACGCGAACGCTCGTAAAACTGCGTGAAATACGACATTTTGAGTTCTGTGAAAGTGTAACACGAACGCAGATGACTTGAGAGACTGCCAACTGAGGCGCAGAGCTGAGGACCTGAGCTGAGGCTCTGAGCCTGAACCTGCGCGCACAAGGCTGTTCGCCGCTGATCGAAGCGTGTGTGAGCGCTAACTCGCCATGAACAATAAGCCAGCATCTGCGTGATTTGTAGCTTTCAGCGTTAACCCGGCAACAATGTTGCTAATAGATGTTGCTAAGCTGCGCCGACACTGAGAGCAACAAAAGCTCAAAACTTACTTTCGCTATGCTGCCGAAAGCTCTAGCTGCTTGATGGGAGCCTTAAGGATTGCTAGGAAAGAGTTGAAACAGTTTTCTTCTTTCCCTTAATTTCGAATAAGTTAAAGAACTTAAGGGGAATGCTAGGCAGAAGTTGAAAGAGCCTTCTCCTTTCTCTTTACTTTCGATTAAGTTCAGGAATTTTAAAGAATTTTATGACAACCTTCAGAGTTAAGGAATGCTAGGACAAAGTTGAAAGAGTTTTCTTCTTTCCCTTAATTTCGAATAAGTTAAAGAACTTAAGGGGAATGCCTGGGGAAAGGTGGAAAGAGTCTTCTCCTTTCTTTTTACTTTCGATTAAGTTCAGGAATTTTAAGGAATTTTATGACAACCTTCAGAGTTATCTTTAAAGCCTTACTCCTTAGAGCTATCAATGCCAATCTGTTGCTATGATTCCTTAGAGCCTTCAACCCCAACCTTGTCCTATGATTCCTTCCTTATCCCTTTCCTTTGATTTTCCATTAATTTCCTCTCCATTTTCTTCTGCTACTTCTCCATTATATATTTTCAACTATTTTCTTTGTGCCTTTTCAATAATTAATAATTTATAAAAACTTCTATTGTGTGTTCCCTTTGGTGCGTGCCCTTGTTACAAATGTATTTTAGTTCGTGTTTGGTTAGGAATTGTAGTATTTAATCGTCGGCCAGGTCGCCCACGGTGAGGGTGGCTGGCGGTGCAGTGGCCGTGGCTGCGGTCACACTGAAGGGCAGACCGTGCTGTGTGGCCGAGGCCCAGCTGCGTCGGGGCAGAATGCGTCCGAAGTTGAAGTACTTCTGCCTGAGCTTGTCCTTGATCTCGTCCTCGTTCATTATGGCGCTCGCCTCGCGAAAGTTGAGGAAAATTCGCCCCTTTTCGTCCGTTTTGATGGGCAGAATTTCGGTGCAGACGTTGCGCGCCTTCAGCAGGAAGCCCTCCTCCTCCTGGGCAGTGGTGATGAGCGCAGCGCCGTCGCCCGGGCACAGCTGGTCCTCGGGCAGCACCACAACGGTGTCCAGGCGGGAGTCCATCGACTGGGAGCGCGGAGGCTTGGCTATGGCCACGTGGTTCTTCTTCTTGCGCAGGCAGAAGGGATCCCGGTCGCTGGCCTTGACGTACTGCACCACTGGCCGGTTGACGCCCCACTTGGGGCGATCGTCCATCTTGTTGGCGTCCTTGTCCTTGCCCTGGTTCCTCTTGCTCTTGTCCTTCTCCTTGTCCTTGCTCTTCGCCTTGAACGTGGTCGTCGTCGTCGTGGTGGTGGTCGTCGTCGTCTCGTGATCCTTCTCCGCCTCCGACTCCTTGGCGGGCTGCGTCTGCGTCTTCGACGTCTGCGTCGTGGTCGTGGTGGACACCTCGCGCTTCAGCAGCACCTTGTAGAAGTTGTCGTGGAACAGGCACAGGTCGCAGTTGAGCGGCAGCTCCGTCTGCGTCTCCACGTCCGCCGAGCCGCTGGCTGCCGCAGGAGACTTGACTGGGATCAGCGCGAGATTGTCCTGCTCAACGGGCACCTCCAGTGAGTCCGGCGAGAAACAGCCGCTGGCCGTCCCCAGTGCCGTGCGCGCTGTGTCCTCCTCCTCCTCCTTCTCCGCCTGATAGCCATCCTCCGTGCAGATGGATGTCTCCGTGCGCTGCGTCATGGTCGCTTTAGAGTAGCTGCGCTCCGTGCTCGCCGGCGGCTTCATCTGCGGCTGCTGCATGAAGTACGTCGCAATCTGCAGATTCCCAATGGCGTTCTGCAGCCCGAAGATGTCCGTGGTCACCGGCAGCGGGATCAGCGTGGCCGGCTGCATGAGCAGCGCCAGATTCTCCTTCTCCTCGACAGCTTTGCCCTTGCCCACTGGCTCGCTGGCTGCCTCTGGCTGGCTGGCTGGCTGCTTGATGGGCTTCGTGATGGTCCGACGCAGATTGATGGGCGTCCCGATGAGCACTTTCTCCTCGCTGATCAGAGCGGGCTGCGCCGCTGCAACTGGAGGAGGCGGCGGTGGTGCGCGTGGCGTATGACTCTCTGTGTCTGCTTGATTCACTCCAGCCTCGAGCTGCTCCTCCACATCGTCTTCCTCCTCCTCCACGGAGAGCACCTGCAGCAGCTCCGGCTGCTCCGGTTGCTCCTTGCTCTGGCTGCGCTCTCGATTCTTGCGCTTCTTTTGCTTCTCCATTTTGGCCGCCACCTCCGCCTTGGCAATGGCGTCCAGCATCGCCTGCTGCTTCTTCCGCTGCGCCTCCTCGCGCTCCTGCAGCTGTCGGCGCTCGTACTCCAGTCGCTCCTGCTCCAGCTGCTTCTGCCGCCGCATGCGCTGCTCCTCCAGCTGCTCCTCCTGCCTGTGCCGCTCCAGCTCCCACTTCCGGATGAGCTCCCGCTCGTGCAGCTGCTTCTTGATCGCATTGTGGTACTCCGCCGCCTTCCGCCGCTTGTCCATGCGCTCGGCCAGCGTGTGCGCGTCCAGCGGCGCATTCTGCCCACGCAGATAGGTCGAGGAGGACTGCACCGACTGGGCATCGTCCTCGCTGTCCTTCAGATCGTGCACGCCCCGATTCAGCCAGCCCGGCGCTGGCACCGCCACCTGCTGCTGCCCATTGTAGTTGGCCCAGCGGGCGCGCTCCCGATCCCGCTCGTGCACGTAGTAGTCGCCCTGCTCGGAGGTGTTGCTGATGTGCACCTGGTAGGTGTTCGACGTGGACACATCCCGGCTGAGGCTCATGTTCGAGGACGTCGAAGGCGCAGGCAGATAACAGCAGCTGCTCGAGAGGAAGAAGAACCATTAGCTGCCTCCTGGCACTCGGTTAGACTTAGGATTTAAACTCACTCGTCTGCCAGGTAGCCATCGGCGGCCAGTGGCTCATAGTTGTGCCGCTGCGAGGGTCCACGACGCGACGGCTTGACCGCTTGAGCGCCAGCTGTGGGCGTGGGCGTGGGCGTGGGCAGGGACTGGGGCATGGGCAGGGGTATGGCTGCGCCCTGTATCGATCGCCTCAAGCGTCTGGTGCTGGCAACGCTCTCCTCGGGCTGGCTGGCGCTGCCCACGCCACTAATGCTCCCATTCTGGCTCGCTGCGTCGTTGTACCAAATGTCGGGCGTGTGTGTGTTCTTGGGCGTGTCGCTCAGATAGCCGGAAGTGTCCTCTTCCTGGCAACCGGCGGGCGCCTGACTCGCATTCGGGTTGTTTAATCGATGTGGCATGTTTGCGTTGCCGGGATCAATGTTTGCTCCCTTCGCGTTGCCAATGACTTGCCCAAGTTGATTGGCCGCCTTGGCTGGCCCCCTGCCCGCATACTCCCGCTGCCTGATGGTGGGCAAACTGGGACTCCTCAGCCTCTGCTGCGCCTTCTGCTGTGGATGCTGCATGCGTCCCTTGGCCGTCTGCAGCGAGGTGGGCACCAGCTCCACGTAGCGGCCAGGCGGCGCCTGGGACATGCCGGGCGCATAGCTGCCGCGCCGCTGCCGCCTGTACAGCAGCTCATCGTCCTCAAAGTCCGCGTCGGCGTCCACGTCCAGCTCGTCGATGTAGCGCTCCACCTGGTTCATGTAGTCCTCGCTGCGCTGGCGCTGCATCTGCCGATAGTCGGCGGCGGCGGGCGGCTGGCGGGCATGGCTGGAGGTCTGCTTCGATGAGCTCTGGCTGAGATCCAGATTGGAGTAGTACGTGCGGATGGAGGTGCGCTCGATCTTGTGGTGCGACGTCGAGGAAGTGTGCTGGTGATGGTACATCTCACCCATGCGCGCGAGCTCCTCTGCACAGAGAAGAGAAGAGGGAAGCGAGAAGAAGGAGAGACTTAGAGTCATTCAGTTCACTTTGCTGGTCACCCACCTCTTTCCTTAGCCCATTGCTGCTTCTTCAAGTCCAACAACCTATGCGTTTGTCGCGCTTCCGGGCCCGTAATCATGTCTATGCGCTCAGTTCATTGCACCTGACAACGGAGGTCAGCCACACACACAGTTGACGATGAGATGGACACCAGCTCGGGGCAAGGCTAAGGCAAGCACTGACTGCGAGCGCCTCAGCGAAATTCCATCAAACTCGCGACACTGAGCCAAAATTCGATTTGTTTTGCATTGGAATGCCCCGGGCCAAGCGTCGCCCGGGCAACGCGGCACGTGTAAACAAACGAGGCAACGAGCGAATACACAGGCTGAGGCTAGCCAAATACCCTTTCTAAATCGTGCCTAGCTGAATAGAGAAGCCAGCTAATTGGATTAGAAATTAATAACAATTGTGCCAGAGAAAGAGAAAGAGAGGGAGAGAGAGAGAGAGAGAGAGACACTGCCCCCACTCCCGTTCTGTGCCCTATAAAACTCGACTAGCCCCACATACCCCTAGACGAGTGCATGAGCAAAACTTCCTCGAAGGAAGTGGGGCTGAAAGTCCTTGCACTCCACGCGCAGTGGGTTAATGCAGTCAGGTGCGCGCGTCGCGTGCGAATCGCCCATTGTCAGTTCGTACACCCCTAAAAATATGCCCAAATGGCTGACGCAAATAGACCTTAGAATACATTAAAGACCTGCGAGGCTCGTTAGCTGCTTTTATTGATTAGTTAAAGTCATTGGCTATGCAAATGGGTTCCTTGGGCGGGAGCAACAAGTCAGGCGAGCTCTGCTCTATCAACTGGATCAGAGAGTGGAAAGGCGCAGTGCGTAGGTGCCAGCTGCCAGATGCGGAGCGTCCTTCGCTGCGCCCAAGGAATGCAGCTCGATTAAGAGGGCACAGCCTGCCCATCTACCCACCTACCTACCTACCTACCTGGGAGTCTCGCATAAACTTTATTTCCCATGGTCAAATAGAAATGGCCAGAGATAAAAGGAAGAAATATCTCATAACCCATTTTCCATAAACATACATAAACCACAAAAGCCACAGCCGTAGCTAGCCAGACTCATTGTTGTTGTTGCTTGTGTTGTTGCTCGTGTTGCTGTTGGGTCTGGTTTATACGCGTGGGCGTAGAAATCACTGCCAGTCAAAAGGTCATGTTATGATCTTGAGCGAACTATGTGTCTAAGTCCAACGATGACGCTGAGGAGCATGGGAGCCCGAGCTCAGCTCAACCGACTGCAGTCGGTTGCAGCAGCAGCAACAGCAACAGCAACAACAACAACACAAACAGAAGAGATCAAAGACACAGAGCAAAACGGATCAGTGCAGAGCGAAACTGTGGCTGCTACGGCAATCAAGAAATCCCCCACTTGATACAAGTGCATTTATAAGACATTATAATGAGTTTTTATAAACTTAAACAGGGTCGCTCGTCGCTCGTCGCTGCCTTAGGGCGTCACTTAACTAGACTTGAACTTGGACAGGCTCTCGACTCATGGCTGAAGATGATAATTGCTAAGAGCTAGGTCAGCCGGACAGCCGGATAGTTGAGCAAGCGTTGCATATGTCACCAATGCGATCAGGTTTTCCACTCTCAGCCATAGAAAGTGATCAGTGATCAGCCTTAAAGTGATCGTGTCTTATGGCCGCCATTTAGTCAGCAATTTTCATACGTCTCGGCGAAGATTTCACTCGCTGGCCAATTGAACGATCAGCAATCATTCGATCGCTCTATCGGTCGCTCGATCGATCGATGTATCATTTAGTGTATAACCTCAATACGGCGATCAATAAACAAACAAGCCAAATGTCTAATAATTGTAATTTACCATATTTTGGTCGACTATATGACGATCATAGGCGAACCAAACACGATCGCTGGCCGCGAGGCCCCATGGCTGTGGGAGTGGGAGTGGGAGTGCAAGTGGAACTGGGAGCAGGCAGGGCAGCTCTCTCGCTGAGACAACACTCGACGGCAATACATATTGATCAAAATTGATGATGTTGACACGAACTTTGAACGAGCTCGAAACAAGCGATGATGACTCTACGATCAGCCAGCGCTGCGCCACTCCACCTGCTCCACCTCCTTCAGTTTCTTCAGACTCTACTCTCAAGGGTTTCTTGCCGAGTGTTTTTGAATAAATCCTCAAGTGAGAGTATCGCACAATCGATACATACACTTAGCAGCGGGTGAGGGACTTTGGCGAGCAAGTTGAGCCAATTGAAGACTCCTCGCCTCGCTCGACTCTTCAGCTTCAGCTTGACATTTGCTGTTTGCTTTGTGAACGGGTTCAAGTGTTTCTCTTCAAGCATTTAATTGTTCCGATGACACTTTTGGCTTTTGTCTGCTCAACAGAATTTCTGGCCAAACAAATTTGCTGCGTGTTGCAATCGAAGCGCGTTCTCTTCGTAACTTTCAATTAATGTAGTTAGATCTGAGCGCTGGCGTCGTTGTCTCCATCATTGCCAAAAATGGTTAGCCAGACAAAACGTTCCGAGACATCCACAACAGCAACAGCAACAATGACAACAGCGACAACAAGCAATCTGGCCAACTGTCTGCTGGCCACATTGTAGCGCCAACACTCGCCAACAACTGTCAGGTGTTTAGATGCCTGCCTCAGATCGCCCTCTCTCTCACTCTCTCTCGTTCGCTCTTAGTCTCTCTTTCTATTTCAGTCTAGCGCCACGAGTCGCATTAGTTTTAAGTCTCAAATGGAGTCTCAGCACTTGGGCAGGCAGCTTGTTAAGCTGCAAGAATATCAAATATAAAATATAAAAAAATATTAAAAATTAGATTATTAAATATAAAAATATTTAGTATAAACATATTAAATATCAAAGTATTATATATAAAAATAATAATAAATATATATAATTGAATTACATTTTTCAAACAGATTCTTAGCTTAGGCGAGGTTATAAACTCTATACTCTTTGCGCAGGAATAACCTTCAGTGACTTGAGCGAATCTCTTTAGAATCTGCATGAATAACTCTTCCCAACTATTTGGTATAGCTTCATTTCGCACTCTTCATATAGCACTCCCAATTTAACTTCTCTTCAGCATCATCAAGTCTTTCAGTGCAACGAGAGTTCGTCTGGGACTTGTCGAGTTGCGTCGCCCGCTGCAGCTTGTAATTGTTGCCACTCGTCGTCGTTGTCGCTGGATCGTCAGTTGGGGCTGTTGCTCCGGCTGGTGTTGTCCTCTGTAGCCGACAACATGCTACACTTTGGTCACTATAATGAGCCGTAATTAGTGCTGATGTGTGGACAACTGAGATGCCTTGGCTAGCTATGCGCCATGATAGGCCGCGTGTGAAAATTTGCGCGCTTTTTGATAATTGCGACAAAGCGCTGCCAACTGATTGTTGTTGCTGGCCGACGATCGCCGGCTGACATGGCCATGCATCAACGTCGGTGTCGCAGACGTCTGGCCAAATGAAAGGAAAACTGATTAGCCTTGACAAGTTCAAATTGCTTGGCGTAGGGTAGGGATTGCCAGCGCGCCGAGTGAAAGCGTTTGGGGGGCCTGCGAATAAAATCTCTTTTCCCCAAAACCAAAAACCAAGTGAGGCACACACAAGCATACAAAAAAGCGAAGAAAAACAAAATATCAAAATGTCCACTGATTGCCAGCGCTTGTCGTACAGCCGGCCAGCCAGTTGGCTAACGGTTAATACAGTCCATCATTATCAGCCACCAACACCGCCTAGCAGTAAAAGAAATGCGTTGCAGCAACAAGCAGAACAACTGCAACTGCAACTGCAACAGCAACAGCAACAGCTCTAAGGTCAGTTAGAGACCAAAAAATTGTTGTGCACACACACGGCGGCAGCCTAAAAAAATATTCTCACAAGGCTGCTTGGCTGAGCGCGGCTGGTTCTGCTGGCCGCCGTCCGTTGTCCGTTGTCCGTGAAGTCTCAGGCTCAACCTCAGCCAGAGCCTGCAACATGAAACAGGTGTGGCACATCGCGTCTACAATGCGCATCGCAACTACACTCACACACACACACACACAGAGTCAGTTGGCAGGCCAGGCCAAAGCCAAAAACTGGGAGGCTGCCCCAGCCGTTTTGGCCAGGCCATCTCTGCGGCTTGACTTCATCTGAGGCAGTAAGTGTGCACTGAGCGAAATAGTCGAGATGAATATGGAAATATATTTGATGAGTGCCAAGCTCAAAGTGTGCCTAGGTAATATTTAGACTAAGTTGCTCTTTGAGCTGCTCTTCATTGATTTTAGCTGGAGAATATATAGAAATATTTAATAAATAAATAAATATATATATAGAAATATTATTGTTAATATTAAATTTTAATTTATTTGAGATTTTAAAAAATATCTAAAAATATTTTGGTAATATTTATTGTAATACAATAATATGGTAATATAATAAAATATAAAATATATATTAAAATACAAATAAAATTATTTAGAAATTATAAAAATATTAAAATAATATTATAAAATTATTAAAAAATATTTGATTAGAATCTGCAAGATTAAAAGTAGCATAAGAAATAGGTGCAGCAAATAAATTTTTATTCATATAAAAAAAAAGAGTTTCAACGATTCTAAATTTAAATTTAAATAAGGAATGCTTACAAATAAAATCCAAAATATTATGCAAATATAAAATAAATATACAAAAAATAAATAGAAATATATTTATGGAAATTCTCGATTGCAATTCGTATAAGAAATGTATAAAAAATATATGTACAAAAATCATAAAAAATATATAATAAAGATATAAATTTGTTAGCAAATATCTTTTAAACTTCTTTGGCTTGATCAGTTTTAGGGACCCACGGAAAATATTTGTAGTGTTCCTTTGGCGACGCTTTTACCGCACGTTCGTTATTTTTTCGCAATTTTTGAGGTCACAATATGCCCGACGACGACGACGACGACGACGACGACGACGTCGACGACGATGATCATCGCTGGAAATCTGAGGCCGGGTCTGGCTGGGTCTCCGCTGTTGAGGTTTGTTGTTTGTCGCCTTAATGAAACACGCGACATACGCTTACACACATGGCCAGCGCTGGCTGTGAGTGCCCACAGCCTGGTCTAGTCCGGCAGCAGCAACAACAGCATCAGTATGTTGCACACACACACACACACATGGCACTCTCAACTTTGACCCGGGTCAGGCCAACTGCAAGTTGAAATTATGTAGCATGGAGGCATGGAGCGTTGCGCGAAATTAAAAAGATAACTCAGATGTGAAAACAATTGATAGTCACAGATATTGAGCTTTGACAGCCCCAGCGATAGACAATGCATGATAATTTTCTAGTTTTCCTCTGCTGCGTCTGGCTCTTGCGTAAAGTCAATTAAGGTTAGATGCCACGAAGATGAAGGCTTCAAGATGCGGCCAGCAGTCGACATTTGAACTGCTCATCTTGGCCATATTTGGACACTAAGTGGGCATTTTAAAGCAAACCAGATGCCAATTCAGCCAAGTTTTGGGCTCTCGTAATCGCATTCGTACTTATCGCTTGAGGCTGCTAAGCGAACTGTCTTTGAACTGCGCATTCACTTCGCATGATGCTGTTGTTGTTGTTGTTGTTGTTGTTGTTGTTGTTGCTTTGGATTTTAATGATTGATGGCCGTGTTGCATTGTTGTGTATCCGCAGTTTGAGCTAATTTATAACAACAACAGCAGAGATTGGCTAACTGAGCGACGCGGCGCATCATCAAGCAATTTGTATGCCTCGCTGTCAATAATATGGAATCAAAAATATTGAACGATCCTTTTGTTTGGCTCGTTTTGATTGGGCGTTTTTTGTTGTATATTTTTGTATTTGTTGCATTTGTTGCTACACCTTCAAAAGCGGAAATCCCATCAACAATGCGTCGTCAACTCTGATGAGTAATGATTGGAAAGTGTCTGGCAGGGATCAGCTCTCTGACGAGAGGCGAGACACAGCTTCAAACTCAAGCTGTGCAAAAATACAAAAAATAAAACGACACAGAGAGCGAGAGAGAGAGAGAGAGAGAGCGAGAGAGAGAGAATCACAATATATACAATAAAAAGAGGAGAGTAAACGGTCGTTGCTACCCCTCAGACACTTTACACCTTCGATGATCCGTCATAACTTTTAACACATGATATAATTTCGTTGCATTGTGTCTGCAGGATCACATTTTGTCCGTCTCTGGCTCTCCCTCCCTCTCTCTCTCTCTCTCTCTCTCTCTGAATGCTTGTAAACATGATTGATGAGTGCCCACGGCCCCCTCTCTGCAGCTCTTCTCATTTGCTGCATATCTGGATTTTTCTCTCTTCAAATTAGTACAACAAACTGTCAATGAATTGTGATTGCGTTCTCAATCATAGAAATGGGAGAGTCTTAGAATTCGAACTTCTAATAAAGCTGGTCTAGATGGAGATACTCTACTGCCAATGGGCTTAAGTTATTATATCTTATTATATTATTATTTCTTTACTTTAAAGCTAACAAACCAAGTCAGAAATATATTCTATTAGAGCTCAGTTTAGCTCTTCGATCTCTCGTTTATTCTTTTTCACTACCTCATCTCATTATGATCTGCTTGGCCTGCTTCAATGACTGCAAGCTATAAATAAAATATTCAACAAATTAATTTCGAATGCTAACAAGAAATTCGTGATTTAATAAAAACACTTTCAATCTCAATACCCTGCAATAGATGCTTGCAACCTATAGCTTAACGAGACTAGAAGACACTGATAGATAGCTATATGCACTCACCGAAATTTATATATTAAATATATAGAATGCAGCTAAAGGCCTCTTTCACATATCTCTAATATTCACTCACACAGGCCTCACAGATCCCTTCTTCATTCCCAACTCTCCAGGGTATCTCGCTGTGCATCTCACCTGCTCTCTGGCTCGCTCCGCCGCTGTGTGGCGCCCCGAAATGCTCGTTTTCAATCGCTGATGCACCACAATGATAAGAAATCTAATTGATTAGCCTTTTGTTTCTGTTCGGTTCGAGTGTTTGTTTCTGTTTTCCTTACTGATTTGCCTGATGCTGCTCGCTCGCTCGGCTTTCAATATTGAAACTATTTCGCTGTTTTCAATTCCCACGCCAAGTCATCATATATACAAAACATTTGATTTATTATTGAACGGGGGAGAAAGAGAAAATATATATTATAACGTGGCTCATAACTGATTGGATCTCGTTTCCATCAGGCCATCACAGTTTGCTTGTTTTTGGGTCAATGTCTGGGGCAGTGACTGGACTCGGACACTCGGAGTGCCTTTCCGAAATGGATGCCATTTGTGGGTATTGGCGTTCTCTGATTTTGGGCCGAGCAATGCGGAAATTCAGCTAATACGCAGGTGTTAGCTACCGCCCCGTTAATAACTCGTTGGCCTGCATGATATATGAGCTATGGAAATAAATCCACGGCGTGACCTCAGCTATCAAACTTCACACGAAACGAAAATTTATCACCCCAATGCCCCCGAGCCCCAGGTCCCACTCCACTCCACTCCACTACAATCCAATCCAATCTGATAGAAGCGCAGGCTTAACTCATCGCGCACGGCTCATTAACAAGAAGCTGCCTCTTGTGGTTTATGAATAATCAGTTTATTAATCAATGTGCCGCATGATTGCAAATAAACGATGATGCTATTATAATGATCGCACTATTACGGATTACAAATATATAATGTACATACGTATATGTACATACATATGTGTTGGGCATATAGCCCAACTTGCTCTCAAATGCCTCGTCACGAACCTGCTGACCTACACAATGCGTTTTGTAAGCAGAAGAACTTTTAATGGAATATTATTCTAGGAAAACCTTGTCATAGGACACAAACATTTATATATTTAGAATATGAATAATACTGCTTAAAAGCTGTATAAATTCTAGTAGTTGCATATGTTAAAGCTAGTCGAAGCTAGCTTGGCATGAGTCAATGGACATTCCTAATTGCTTTAATCTTCTGCTTTAGCCCAGTCTTATCTCTTGTCCATCTCTTCTCAATATCAAATTTGTTCTACAATACCAATTAAGTTGTATTCTGACTGCTGCTGCTGCTGCTCCTCCTCCGGCTGCTGCTGCTGCTGTTGACCCTCACGCTTGGTCACTCAATTAGCTGGCCACACACCGAGCAGTCGCCCGTCTCCTCTCTCCCTCGCTCTCTCTCTCTCCTTTATATCCTGGCTGCCACACAGCTGTTGCCGCTGCCCATCAAATGCTGCCGTCAACACTTGGGCTACAAAATTAAATTTATGATGGGCAGTGGGCGTGGCCAGGCAACGGGCATCATTAAAAACGACACTCAAAAAAGCAAAACGAAAAAAAAAATAGAAAAAGATTTACAACAAACGGCAAACAAAAGTGTCTAAGCCAAAGATCATAGCAGGATGAGCGATGCGAGACGTGCGTGTGTCCTTTGTGTCCTTTGCGCAGTTTAAATAAAAATCAAAAACAGAGAATTACAATAACAATTGGCCGGGCCTAAACAAGCAACCCCCAAGCACAAGCGTCTATTTGCTGCATTTAGAGCGCTCACGCGCGTAATTAGGAGTTGCCCAGGCTCAAGAGCCTGGTCAACAAGCCGGCACTGGCCAAGCTGTGGCTAAGCCGCTGTGCGTCGACTTAGCGCTGTGGCAAACCGACAAAAGTCGCTGGATTTCCGGATACAATGGCCAGACAAAAAGCCAGCAAAAGGCTTATTTAAATGTGCATTAGACGTGTTTGGCTTGGCCTGCTGCCGCTGCCGCTGCCATTACTCTTGCTCCTGCTGCTCCTGGCTAAGTCCTGTCACATGTCAACAATTCCGTCTCTCTCTCTCTCTCTCTCTTTATTTTCTAGCCAGTTCAAACTTCCTGCTGGCGATTAGGAAGTACTCGTAGACTAACGAAATTAGTCGTCTGCTTTTCCTCTTTGGCCTTTGGGAAATTTCGTAGCGAGTCCGCAACATATGCTGCGCACAGTTGGCATCCTGGCGAGTCCTGCGGCAATTTCATGCTCACTCACACGGTACTTAAAGTGTGCTGCAGCGTGTCCGCTAAACAAACAGCCACATAAACATCTCGATATCCCCCGCTCCAGACATTTTGATACAGTCATTAGGCCACCAGCGTTTGCAAGGGCTACCGAAATACCAAAATACCAAAAAAAAAAAAAGCAAAGATCGATCGATCGATCGACCGACCGACCGACCGAGTGATCCCCTGCCCACAGCCTTGGCTCGCTTAATTACCCAGCATGTCTGAAATTAGGCTGTCATCATCATTTAGCATGAGTTAGGAGCAGATACTCTACAGCACTAACCCTGCATAAGGCTTGTACAACTTCATTTTATTTGTGGGAATTCTTTCGTTTAACTGCCGGTTAAAAAGGGCTGAGTTGGAGAGTACTCAATATATATTTATATATTTTTTGAGTGAGCTACATGAAGTCAAATGTAAGCTGGATGTGTTTACAGTAGTTTTGAAATATAATAAAATATATAATATTTTTAAATGATATAAATATTGAGATCGTAAATTATGTATGTGGGAGAAGACTCAGACTGAACTGACGAGAGAAGTAGTAAGGCTATATAGCTTGCCAGTATTTATTATTATTACTATGAATATATTTATATACATATTTACGATATCTATAGTAATCTTAATATATATAGCATTCATTATTCAAGTATGAACTCAATATATATATAAGTTCTATACAAAACTTCTCTTGACTTAAAAAAAATAAACATTTGCAGCTCGAACTTCATTGAACTCTCTGCTTAAACCAATTGTCTATATTTATATATACATATTTATATGTTTTTAAATTGATTTTCGCTGAGTTTACTCTGATCTAGATAAATTGAAAATAATTCTGAAATTATATAAATATTTATTTTAATTTATAACTAATTTTAAACCAAAGTCTTCATAGTTTCTCTCTCAGTCTTATCTACAGAATTGATGCTGTTCACTGCATGAACTCTGCTGATCACAATATTTAGTACGCATAAACGTGGCGATTTTGCAATCATTATTAATAGATGCCGAGCTTATATGTACATATGTATTATTGTAAATGCTTATAATAGACAACGACGACACACCCAAAAGTGCATCTCTTTCAAGACGATCGCGACTGAAACTGCATTTGCGACTGTCATTAACAGCATTTAAAAATACAGAAAAAAAAATAAAAATAATTTGCATTTGCTATAAACAATAAGGCATTTAAGCGCTTAGCCGTAGATGAAGCCATCGGATGCATTGGAGGAGTTCTGAATGCAAAAGCAATACGAAAATGGAGCTCGAGCCGATCGATCGACGACTGGGCAACTGGGCAAGTGTTGAGGCAGCGCTCGAGCTGCATCACGATTTAGCTTTATTGACTGCCACACACTGACGGAGGTTTTTTTTTTATATATATTTTCTATATTCTTAGCATAAAAAATAAATATGTAGAGAAAAAAATCTTATTAAAATTTTATTGCAACAAAATGGAAACAGCGCGCGAAAAGCTGCGGCTAAAAACGGAATTCGTGCGCATCAACAGCTTCAATTTGTTGTTGTTGTTGCTGTTGTTTGTTGCTGTTGTTTGTTGCATCTTTTGTCTAGCGGAACACCTGCTAAAGTCAAGCGATGACGTCCCAGCCACAGCTTGCAGCTGTTGTGTGATGCATCCGAGGCAGACGTGGAGTCAACTCAACTCAACTCAGCTCAGCTCAGCTCGGCTCAGCCCAAGCTGAAGTCAAGTCGAGTCAAGACAAGTCAGAGCCAGCGTCGACCTTCTTACCGCCCGTCCAAGCTGAAACCGCCCCTCGACAAAGGCCGCATACGACCTTAGTCATTTGTCAGCCAACAGCCAAACCAGCTGGGAACGGAGACGGAGCTGCTGCTGCTGCGGCTGCTGCGGCTGCTGCGGCTGGTGGCACTTTCTTGGACCAAGATCAAGCCTATATGGCGGAGCCGCAGAGTGCTGCAATGCCTAACTAAATATCATTGGGTCAAGTTCAGCGCTGCGCACATTTAAAACAATATTTTCTCAAAAGACCTTTCAAATTGTATGCAGATGTGTGTGTGTGTGTGTGTGCTTAGGATACCCTGTAAAATTGTATAAATAGAAAGGCGGATATGTTGGCAGCTATATCTAGATACTCTCTATGATCTGTGAAGATATAAAAGATACATCAGATCTAGTTGAATTCTAAAAGAGAGAGAGAGAGACAGAGAGAGGGAGAGAGAGGGAGAGAGAGAGAGGCGGGACTGAGACTGGGAATGGGAATGAAAGGGAGGAATTAAACAGAGACAAAATCTGAAGAGGTGAGTAACATAGAGATAGAGAGAGACAGAAAGAGAAGAGAGAGAGAATGTAGAGGAGAGAGAGACACAGAGAGAATATCTATATAGAAATAGCTAAAGGTTGAGCTAGAGGGAGCTAATGGAACAGCGAGAGAGACAGAGAAATAGTCTAGTCATCTACCCACTGCCCTCCTGCCAGCCTCAACTCTTTAATGCAGTTCCAATTATAATTAAGAGAGAGAGAGAGAGAGAGAATCATCTAATTACAGGATATCTAATAGTCGTCTATTCATTTAGTTTCCTTCGCCATCTGCATTTAAGCGGTGAAAATTTAATTCATATTTTAGCTGAATTGCAGCAGCTTTTCGATTTGATTTATGAATTTCCATGTGCTTTATTATCGAACGCCTCTTTGTGGCACCATTTGGTAGTCATGGATGGTCTATGATTCATTTCCAGCTGATCTTTGATGCCAACGTCAGACAGACAGACAGACAGTGAGTAAGAGGCTGTGTTTGCCGTGCTTGCCTCTTGCAGGTGCTGACGAGACGCCCCGAAGTCCTCAGACTTTGGGCTTTTATGGCCATGGCGAGGCGACTTTCTCACATCATAAAAATTCATAATGAAGTGGAAAGCGCGAGCGGGCAAGACTAGCAGATGCCCTGTAAAGCAAGAGTCAATATTTAAATTAATGATGGGAATGTGTTAAGCAGAGAGCAAAAATAGTTGAAAGTTCTTCTATATCTTTAGCCTGAGATCAAGCTCTCATCTACACCCACGCACATACGAGCAGAGCAGCTCACTTGCTGGTTACAGGGTATAAACAGCATCTCAGAGCGCAGATCACAATTAGGCCCCGAGGCGAAAACTTGGCATTTGGGGAATGGGTCTATGTAGCTGGTGGAATAGGGGATTGGGCCAGAGAGAGAGAGAGAGAGAGAGAGAGAGAGATCAGTTCACAGAGCTCACTCACTCACTCGCATTTCTCACAATCAGCTGTGAAAAGTCTTTTCATTTATGACCCACTAAAAAGAACAAGCAACCCGAACAGAGTCCAAACTGAAACTTGACTTATTTCACAGCCGCGTTTCGGCGCTCGTCGAATGTGAAGTTCACATTTGTTCAGTTATGAATCTAATGTTCGTCCATTATGCATAAATTCACGAAATTCCTCTGAGGAGAGCAGCTCAGAGACTCTCTGAGGCGAATGCTTTGTTCGGGCCAACTTCATAGTCCATTTGGCAGCTTTAGGTGTTAATAACAATCACAAAGACGTTACAATTACGCATTGAAATCGGTTCGAGTTGGAGCTCGACTCGATGTGTGATGTCAACGGCAGCGAGGTTCCCACAGACTCCGTGGAAGAGGAACAATTGTTGAATTGGTGTTTAGGTGCGTCTCTCTCTCTCTCTCGTTTTACGACCGCCCAACAATGCGCAAGTTTTGTGTAAGTCTAATGAAAATGTAGATGGAGTTGGAGTTGGAGTTGGAAATGGAAATGGGGTGCCATCAGATGAGCTGCGCACGGAAGCCGTTCTAGCCACACATGCACACTATATTTACAGCATTACGAACCGGTTGTGGCCATAAAATATGGAATAAGCCGTGCGCTTTCTAGCTTCTCCAAATGCCTTGTCACAGCTGGGCAAATGTCTTCGCTTTTTGGAGCAATTTGTTTGGCCGCAGTCAATCCGATCTATCAATTTATCACTGTCCGTCCACCATTGACGCACACAAATTAATTTGATTAAATTCAAATTCGCGCCACCAGCAACTGGCAACTGGAAACTGGAAACTGGAAAAGCTCGGCGCACAAAGCGAAACTTGAACAGAAAAGAAATCCCCACATAGAAATCGAGATGAAAAAACTCAACTTTGGCTCACATTTTCAAATACATATATCGAAGATATGTTTGTGTATGCAGGAAATTAACATTTCTGTCATTCGGATTTGGCTTTATTTTATTTTTTTTTTTATATTTGTTTGCTGTTTTCGGTTTCGGTTTTCATTATTGGCATGCGCGACCCCTAAGGGTCAAATATGATTCGGTTTCGAGTCTTTCTGTGGCACGCTCTGCCCGCCGCTGTCTTTCGAAAAAAGCCAATCGATACCAAAACAGATCAACGATCTCATTTGCATACGGCACAAAGCTGCCAAATGTGAAACATGCCAAAGAGCATCCAAATGCCGCAAGGTGGAAATCAATTTCTGGGGCTTTCAATCAAAATCTGAAATGGAAAAAAAAATATATATATATAAATACCACCAGCAACAACAACAACCTAAACCTGTGGCATTTTGGCACAGCGAGCAACGAATTTGTGTGCCAGAAGAATGGGATAAACGCAGGAGATACCCTGTATATAAATAAAAGTATGGATAAGGATAGGTGGAGAGATATGAATATGGACAGGAATATAGAAAAATATAAATGTGGATAAGAATGAAAATATGGCTACGGATAAAGATTATAGTATTGATATGTATATGGATAATAATTTAGATATAAATATGAAAATGGATACGGATAAGAATATAGATATGAACATAGATGTGGATAATGATATGAAAAGGGATATTAATTTGGATATGGATAGTCATTTAGGTGCAACTATGTATATGGATAAGCATAAGAATATAGATATGAATATGGATATGGATAATTATATTAAAGGAGATATGAATGTGGATATGGATAGTAATTTAGATGCAAATATGTCTATGGATAAGCATAAGACAATAGAATTGAAGGAGGATATAAATAGGAATAAGGATATGAATATGGATAAAGATGGAAATGTGCATATGGATAAAGATAGTACTAAAGATATGGATATGGATATGAATGAGCACAGGAAAAATGATCTCAATATGAATACGTAAGTGGATAAGGATAGGGAATGCAGATTGGAATATGGATATGTGTAGGATAGGAATATAATTGATAAAGATAGTATATTAAAGGACACGAATATTGATATGGATATAGATATAGATATTGATAAGAAAGTAAGTGGATAGAATATCCGATTTTACCATACTCATAAATATTAAGACAAAATTCCATCAACCATACTCCCCAGTCGATCCCTCACTCACATTTCATATTTTACAGGGTATAATTGAGACGAGTAAACTGTGTAAGTGAATGATTGGCTCTGGTTGGCAGACAAACGGACAAATCGAACGCATAAATTAGTCAGAAATAAGCGCGAAAACGTGTTTTAAATTTTTGTTTTCATTTCACGCGCGCGTCTCCCCGATGCAAAAAGAACGAAACAAAACGAAACGAAACGAAAACGAACCGAAATGAGACGAGACGAGACGAGATGAGATGAGACGAAATCAGCGACGACGAACGCTCATGTCAGTATTTGTCAAAGTTTTTGGCAGTGATTAATGCATTTATAATTAATTTATTGTATACACACACACACACACACACACACATACACATATACACGCTCAGTTATGCTGGGCTAAGAGCAAACATTTGCCGACTATTCTCTGGCAACATGACACAAGTTCCAAATACCTTAGCTGCCCCCTCTCAACCTCTCTCTTTCTCTTGCTCTTTCTGTTTTCTGCAAGCCTTTAACCTAATTTCATCCGAAATATTTATATTGAGCAGCAGCCGAAATGATTGATGATTGCTGATTGATGCAGGACAATGGGCACACACACACACACACACAGAGAGAGAGAGAAAGAGGAGATTTTCGCAAAGTCACTTCAACGGGCGGCGGCAAAATGTTTGAGGCGCGTTTTTGAGGATCTGGGCAAAAGTCACATACATTAGAACGCATTAAAGTGTAACCAAAAAGGGGCGAGTCCAACGGCAAGACGCAGTTGCACGTTCCCTTTGTATGTGGCAATTGTATGCCAAAAGGATGCGCGACTATTTCTGCAGAAGCAACGGCAGCAGGAGCAGGAGCAGCAGCTAGTTCCATAACAAACAAATCAAGCAAACAATTGCAAGGGATTATCTGTTGCTCAGCATGGATTAGCCAGCACATCAGAGAGAGCGAGAGAGAGAGAGAGAGAGACGCACACTCGGGCCATATGCAAATGTTTGAGAAATTAAAGCATGAAATTTTGTCAAAGGGCAACCAAAGCGAATGCTGCTTTGTGTATGAGTGTCTCTCTCTCTCTCTCTCTCTCTGTGTGTGGGTGTTGTCCAGTCAATAAAAAGAAAAAGGAAGATAAAAGGCTGCTCGCTGGGCAACCGCAAGGGCAACCGCAGCGCCGAGCCGCATAGAGGACTCGCATCAGCGTCCTCGCGCTCACTCCTTGTAATGGGTTTAAACACCCCGTTCTGCCGCAGGCCCACAGCAGCCTCGATTCTCAGTTTCGATTTCCATTTCCATTTCGATTTCGGGGCGTTTACCGTGAGTGTGGCCCGCAGCATTTGACTTCCTTTGCGACCCTTCCGCCCAAAGGGTTTCGACGCAGCACAACAAACAGATGATAACGAGTTGCGGGTTTTCGTCCACAAATTGGATTACCTTCTGCGGAGCCAGAGCTCTGCTCAGTTAGTGCGAATATTACGGATGCTGGAAACTCGTTTGCGCTGCTGGCGTCACGCCCCTAATGAAACAAGGACATGAAACAGGCAAAAGTGAAAGAAGTTTTTGACTTTTGCCAGAAAAGCAGGAAAACAAAGGGAAATCTTTGAGTTGAAGAGGCAGAAATTGTCTTTTTGATGTATCTAAATGTGGATAAGAATAGGAATAAAATATGGAAATTATATATGTATATAAAACTATATAGTTGAATAAATAAATAAGAAATAATTATTAAAAAATAAAAATAAAATATATAATGAAAATAAAGTAATTAAAAATTATTTCTATGCATAAGAAATAAATTTAAATAGTTAAATTTAATAAAAAATAAAAATAAATATTAATAAATAAATAAATAAATAAAATAACTAATAATTAAGTTTCTTCTTGATATTTTAACTCATTTCATATAAAATAATGCAAATATATATATAAAATTATAAAGTTGAATAAATATATAAGAAATAATTATTAAAAAAATAAAAATAAAATATATAATGAAAATAAAGTAATTAAAAATTATTTCTATGCATAAGAAATAAATTTAAATAGTTAAATTTAATAAAAAATAAAAATAAATATTAAAAAAAAATAAATAAATAAAATAATTAACAATTAAGTTTCTTCTTGATATTTGAACTCATTTCATATAAAATGTATAATTCATAAACAAAATAATTTAAAATTGAGTTTTATTCATTGAGTCTAAGCTCATTTCATGCAGTTAGCCAAGGTAAACTGAGCTGTCTCTGTTTCTGGCTGAAATCGCATCGTCTTTTGGCCGTTTGTTTGCATAAACAGCTAATTAGCTGCAAATAGAAGCGATAAATATGAACGAGTTTATGTTATGTATAAGAGTCAGGTGGCAATTGGCCGTTGGGGCATTGGCGAGCTGAACAAGTGTTTCGAGTGGTGGTGCTGGTGGTGCTTGGAGTGCAACTAATATCGTAAAATGTCTTATGGCTATCAACAGATAACGCATTTAACGATCAATACTCTGACAGCTTGACAACTGCAAATGGCTAAAAAGATGGCGTGAGCTGGCGCCAGGTGAGGGCAAGCGGGCGGGCAGGCGGTCGGTCGGGCGGTTGTCCAGTTGCGATGTCAATTTAACACCGTTAGCAATGCGGGGAAGTTGGCCCAAACTAACGAACTAACTAGCTAACTAACTAACAAACTCGCGTGAGTGTTGCCCCAGCCAACGGCAATTGAATCCAGTTCGTGCGCATGCAAAAACAAAATGAGCAGCGGGAAAAGGGGAGCAGAGGGGGCTGGGAGCTGGCAACACATAAGTATCGATCGCTACATATGTAGCAACAGTTGTGCTGCATAAATAGACCACGCCCACGTGCGACAGCTGGCTGGCCAACAGCAACACACACAAACACACACGCACGCACACCAGCCAAACCGATCAGTCGTCACTCTCGTTGCTATATATGTTGAGCGCATGTCTGTGTGTGCGTGTGTTTTGCTCTGCATTGGTCAATGAAATGAGTAAATAAGTTCGCGTTCACTCGAGCACAGCGCCGCTATATAGTGCGCGCTCTTTCTGCCCAACGCTACGACAGCTGCTCTTCATATTTATAGACCGAACACAACGAACAGGCGATCGTGCTGTCTCGCCTCTGCTTGCTCGCCTGAGTGTGTTCGTGCTCGTGTTCGTGTCCGTGTGTGAGTGCGCTGTTATACTGGTTTCTAACCGGGTGCTCCGATTGTGTTAATCGAGCCAATCAAATGTCGTAACGCTTGCGCAGCCAGAGAGTGAGAGAGCAAAGGGAGAGAGAGAGAGAGCTCAGCTGTTAACGAAGCAAATACAAAATGGAGTGAGAGCGAGTGCGCGCATGAGCTGAGTGTGTGTTCGGTGTATTGAGTGAGTCGTGTATTCGTGCTGTTAAGCGTTTGCATAACAGCGCGCTGTTAACTGCTTAAAGTGCTCAAACTTGATCTCACTCTCTCTCTCTGCAGCTCTCTCTCACTGAGTGGCTGTTCAAATGTTCTCTATTGCGAGCCGCAGCACCGTTAGAGAGCGCGTCGGCTGCTTCTTCTTCGCTTTGTTTGTCTTTTGATGAGACAACCAGTTTGTAGTTTTTGTTTATAGCAGTAGCTTCTTCTCATTGTGCTTGTTGTTGTTGCCGTTGTCGTTGTCGTTGCCGTTGCTGCCGTATGGTAGCCGAAGCCGAAGCCCAGCGCTGTCGCTTCGTATTGCAAAGCATCTCAGCGCTCGTGAGCATTTTGCAGAGGCCTCCGCAGCAGCAGCAGCAACAGCAACAGCAACAGCAACAGCAGCCGCCGCCGTTGCCGTTGTCGTTGTCGTTGTAGCCGCTACCAGACCAGGTGCGGTGTTCGGTATTTTCGTACCCAGAGCATTTTGCAGAACTGTTTAACATCAGTCTTTAGTGATAGCTCGCGCTTCTTGCTCGCACGCTCGAATCGCATGTCGCACGGCTCGCACGCTGCGTCGTCGGCTTTTTAGAAAACACAGCGAAATCGAAATCGATAACAAAATCAAACGTGCGTTCAGCTATCGATCGACTATCGCCTATCGTTAATCGTCGATCGTCAAAGTGACCCAATAACAGCTCAATTTTCGGTTCACAATCTAATCCCGAGTGCCGCAAGTGTTATACTTTTCACACCTCTCTCACACACACACACACACGCACACACATGAGAGGCATAAAAAAGAAAACAGAGGCGCGCGCTTGTTCGCCATTTGCCCAACTGCCAAGTCCAAGTGCCTTTTCACCACATAAAGGTGTGGCCTAAACCAAACAACAACAACAACAACTTATCTTTCACTATGTTCTATATAAATTAGACGGCAGCAAATTGAATACACACACACACACAGAGAGTGTGTTATATGCACACACTCACACACTCAAGCGTAACGAGCGCGTGTTATAGAGCTTCAGCTTCAGATATATACATATGTATATAGAAGTATATATAGCTGAGCTCTACGCTCGTCTAAAGTTCTAAAAGTCAAGTGCAATTTAGCAACGACAACAAACAACAACAACAACAACAACAATTGCTAAAATACTGTACGCTCAAGTGACGTTTTATTGGCGCAAGGTGAAAAAACAACAGCAACAACAAACAACAACAAAAAATAGTAATAATAAAACTAAAATAAAAATAGAAATAAACGAGCGAGGAGAGTTCACAACGTGCACACATAACAAACAACTTAAATGATTTTTCGAACCAAAAAAAAAAAAAAACAACAACAACAACAACAACAACAACAGCAACAATAATCTAGGAAATATAACAAACTGCAGTCGCTCAGTGCACGATGAAAATTTGTAACTGAAACACGTGAAAGATCGAGAGACGGAAAGCCGCAACGCCATCGGACGTCAGCATTCAAATTTTGGATTAAGCGCAACAATTTCGAGTCTTTATATCGCGGGCAGTTCAAAGGCGTTGATAAGGTATGAGATCGTTTTTGTTTCTGTTTTGTTGCTTCTTTATGGGCATGCTAAATAGAGCTCGCGTCTGCGGATCATTCATAATTCGCTAGCACAGATATAGGAAATCTTCGGGCCACTATCAGAGCTTCAGCTTCAGCTATTAACATAACCATAAGAGTCTCGGGCGCTGACTTTTGATTGGCAGTTTAATGGACGCGGCTGCGATACGAATGAAACTTACCTGAGACACATTCATCATACGCATAAAACTCAAACATGTGAATTTCATTAACGTACAAATTCTGAAGACATATGAAAGAGGGCGGAAGGGGAGAGGGAAAGGGAGCAGGAAGATGAACACACAATATTGAGGGCTGACTGCGAGTTGGTGAGAAAGTTTTCCGTTTTGTTGGACAGTGCACTTTTTAGTATGGCCATAAAAACAACAACAACAGCAACTGAAATCGACAAGGGCAGGCAAATAAACTTTACGACTAAATAACAGAATCAATGTAAGCCAAAGCACATACACTTGGCGAAATATAATGGAAGATGTGAACTGCATTGAAGTCGCATATGATATTAGGCATTCAAATCTTTATCTTTTTCTTTGTCATTTATGGAATCTACGATCTAGTGTATATCTGTAAACAATTTCATATTGTCTATTTGATCTATATATATTCATTTTTGTCTATATGATCTCTATTTCTGTCTTTCTCTCTGTCTCTATCTCTATATAGACTTTTGCTAATTTCTTTTATAGCTTAGCTCAGCTCTCCATATTTTTTCATTATCAACTATGAACTATAAAAAATTATAGCACCTGTAAAGAGTCTTAATAAAATTAAAACATATCATAAGAAGTCTTAATAAACATATTTGATATATATATTAAATATTTTATATATTTTTATATATATTTCATATATAAACAAACACATTAAACTCTTATTTCCCATTTTAAATTATATTCAGGGTATTATATAAATCTGAGTAAATGTATTTTTATTTATATTTAATATTTTATATATATTTCATATACAAATTAAGATTCTAATAAATATATTTTTATATTTATTTAATATTTCTAAAAAAAATCTAAATAAATAAATTTTATATCTATTTTATATTTTATCTATGACATTTCATATTTTATAATTTATATTCACATATTTCATATTATAAACTTCTTTCATTTAACCCTAAGTCAGCTCTGCTCTTCTTCACTCTCGCCTCATTATTTTCTTGCAGTGCATCGCGCATGCTCATGTTTGCTTTATAGTGTAAACAGCGTGTAAAGCTGTATTTGCTTGAATTTGTTACACAAAACTTCGAACTATCTCGACTAGCCTAGAATTTCGCAATCAAAGAATTTTTGCCAGTCGCCGATGAGTGGGATGCCGGCTTGCATGTGCCGCAAATATTGACAATTGCCCCACTGTCGTGCCTTTTCGGTGTCTTATGTTTTACAGAGTGTGCACTTAACATGCTCTGTAATGGCAGTGCAAAGCGGGTATATGGGCGTTACAATTATAAAGACTTGACTTGACTATTTATGGACAAAACTTAAAGAGTTTTATGATTACAAACTATATCTATTTGGATGCGTGGGTAAAGCTTCCTTTTTAAGACTTTTACAAAATCCGACAGAATATAGCATACTTTTTAGAGAGCTCTAAAGAAGTTGATAATGAAAAAGTCAAGCCAAAATATGCAAATGCTTTCTTATTACTATATAAACAATATATACTCAATATCAAGTCAATATCAGCAAGGATTCTCGCTCACCTATCTGTAGAGCAGTGATTAAATTTAATTATAAATATATTTGCTACAATTTTGTATAGATCAGCCCGAGTTCGTTGCTTAAGTCTTTTGTTTTTTATGTCAACTTCAAGCTAACTTTAACATATCAAACCTCAAAGCACTACAGGGTACTTAACTGCACACTCGACTTCAAACAACTTCAAATTGATGATTTCAGCAGCTGAGCCAAAAAGTTCGTTGCCTAAGTCTTTTGTTTAACTGCCAGCTTCTAACTAAAGCGCAAGAAATAGAGTGTTGGCCAGGTGTTTGGCTGGATGCTGCACGACAAATTAACACATCAAGGTCGTTGCTAAGCAGTTGCCGCTCTGCTGCTGCCTCAGCATCCTTGTGGAGGCAAGCCGGAAGACAACACTATGCGTTTCCTATTGCACTCGCCAGAGCAGAGCAGAGCAGAGCAGAGCCAGAGCCAGGCAAAGTGTGAAAGTATTTAGTGCAAATGTGTTAATTTGTGCACACATTAAATGCGAATGCTGCCTGCAACACCTGTTGCTCAATCAGGTGTTGGCCAGAGATCAGAGCAGGAGCAGGCCAGCATCGCTGGCATTAGCTTTTATGGGTGCAGCTGGTGTTCAGCATTTGCATTCTGTATTGCAATAAATATTGAAATTATGTTTATTAGCCTAAGCTTGCCTATATGCCAAATGGCAACAGCTTTATAGCCTTCACCTATCATTGAAATATATTTATATTTATCTGATTCTCTCTCTCTCCCTCTCCCTTGCAGCACACACACACACCTCTAGAGCGCATTAGCAGCTAAAATGATGAATCAGGACAATCCGTATGCGGTAAGTCAGCTCTGCAAACCTTCATATAATTAATACAGAGTTTATAGCCAGTCTGCTTACCTGCTTCTACCTGTAAGCTCGGCCGTAAAACGTCGCATATTTTAACACAAAAGCCAGCGCATGATAAATGCAGAGCGCCAAAATGAAAACCAAAAAAAGCAGAGCAAAGTCAGCCAGCAAAGCTATACGAATATGAGATGCCCTATCATACCCTATATCTAAGCTATTTACTATATGATACCTAAGACTTCCACTCGAGCTGAGCTCTCTTGCGAGTCTATCGAAACCCTTATTAAAGTCACAGCAACCTGTTGTTAGGGTATTTTTAACGAGTAACCAAAAACTCATCTAAAATCAGATAAAAAAGATTTTACGAGCCCACAAAACAAATCAAAGGCGAACCTAAAATTTTGATATTTTTCACGTGGCTTTGATAACAGAAATAAAAACTTAAAAATATATTCAACGTCTCCTCCGCTATCCATTGATAAGACAAGGCAATGCATAATGTAAATCAAAATCTAAATCGATATCCAAATCGAAAGCAAAAACAAAAGCGCTTCCGCATCGCGCATCGCGCATCTCGCAATTGGGCGCAGAAATTTTTGAATTATGAGCTTTTGGCTGACCGTGCATAATTACCCAACATTTACGGCGGGGAGATGGGAGAGAAAAGCTCATAATAAAACCAAATGAAATAAAAATAAAATAAAAAAAAAAAAACATATACACACTGAAAAAAAGCAGTGGCCTAAACCAGTTTATACAACAACTCGAGGCGAAAATATTTAAATGATGTCAGAATTTTTAGAAAACCAATAACAACAACAAAAGCAAACATACTATATATAAATATAATAATCATAATACACACTACACACACACACACACACACACACATACACTTGCTTCAATGCTGTTCGATCTTCATAAACGGCAGCTGCGATCGCTTCACCTGTTTCATATATATCTGTATATACATATATAGATACGTTATTTTCGTGTTCTCTCAGAGACTTCATGTCAACTTAAATTAATGCAGATCAATTAGTTAATATTATTAAGCGTTTCGAATGCTAAAAACTGCGTATTTTAAATAGATTTCTATGGGGAGAGGCAAGAAATATGTCTCGAATGGGCGTGCAGGGGAGAGGTGGGAGGGGAGCTGGAAAGGCAAACGTAAGTTGTTGCTAACATGGCACTAAATGTCAATATTTGAATATTAAATTTTATTTAAGTGCGTTTTTTACGATCTTAAGCCGATTTTCGTATACCCGAGAAACAGTCGGCGGCCCCTAGTAATGAGGTTGGCGTTGGCCCCAAGAGGCGGCACCCGTCGCAGTGTTAATTAGCTGAAATGTGAGACAATAAACTAAATGTTTGATTTAAACGGAGCCAACAACAAGAACAGGAACCGCTTAACGATCGACCGACCGCACAGCTTCCACTTATATATCTCCCAGCAATTAAATCAAAATGGAGATTATGATATACGAGACAAATGGGCGGAGATAAGTGAATTACTGTTTAGCCTATAATGTGTGCAATAAACTCACATTCGAATGGGGAAGAGCAACTCGAATGCCAAATTGAAAAAACTTGACTTGAAAGGTTTATAATAAAAATAATATAATAATAATAAATAAAATACATAATAAATAAATAGGGGTACTAAACAAAGTGAATATTAAATAATAACCAAAGTAAATAATAAATAAATTAACTCTTACAAAATATTTTAAATATTTATTTATCTTATGTTAAATGAATAAAGAACAGATAAAAAAAGGAAATAAAATGTTAATAAATTAATATATAATAAATTATTTCATAAATTAATATACAAAACAGGCATTATAATTCTAAATATATACATATATATATAGATATATGCAAATATATTTCATATATTAACAAAATAAATACCAAACTCATTTGCTGAAGAAAAAGCAACTAACAAATAAAAATAATTACTAATAATAAAAATTATATTTAAAAAATATATATATTAAAAGAGAAATTCCTTAATCACAAAATATATAAAAAAAATATAAAATAAACATAAAACTAGAAAATCTTTATAAATATATGTATATCAAATTCACATAGAATAATATATAAATTAATTAAAAATAATTAAATTAAAATACTACAAAATTAAATATAATGCCAAAAAATTTGTAAATAAATTTTAAAATATATATATCATATAAAAAATAAATGTTAAAATATATATATCATATAAAAAACTATAAACTTAATCAAGTTATATATATATTTAAAACTATAATATACATATTGCTTAGCAAATAAAATCTGTATATAGTTATAGAGCAGCATCTTAAAGGCAAAGCTGCAATTACTGTTCAGCTTTGCCGCTGCTCAAGCAGCTTCCACACAATGCTCCATGTTCTAGCCATAATACGTAATTTAACTAGTTATCATTGTTGCTGCTGCTGTTGCTTCTGCTGTGGTTGTTTCAGTCACTTCAAACCAAATCCGTTTTAAGTATCTTGAGCATCAGTTTAATTGCAGCTGCACAACTTTGTTGGCTTAAGCAGCTTCTAGTATTGTTTTCGCGACTCCAATTGTTGCTGCTAATCAAACGTAAATGTGTCTGTGTGTGTGTGCGCCACGCCCATGGCAAGGCAAACAAAAGACTGAGGCAACGAACTTGGGCAGCTGGTGAAAATCAACTAATATTCATATGCAGAGAAACGCATTACAATGTTGAGCTGGGCGAGTGTGTGTGTGTGTGTGTGCCACTTGACTTGGGGAATTGAGTTGGTGGCAGTTGTTGCGGCGTTGCAGCTTACAGTCAAATGCACTTCGACTCCGTCCGCACGCATCTGCAACTCCATTTGCAGCTCCAACTCTTTGGCATCTTTTCTATTTGCATTGACTCGGGCTGCCTGCTGCCTGCTGCCAGTTTTGCCAGCGAGTTAATGCTGATGCGGCTGCCGCTGCAGCTACCGCTGACCATTTTGGTCATAAACATTTGCGTAATGGATTTTTTCATATTTTGTTGGCCGCTGCGAACACACAAAGTAAATTAATTACGAGCTGCGACGGTGGCGGCGGCGGCGGCGGCTGCTGCTGTTGCTCGGCCAACATATTTGCACGCTGGAAAATTCTTGCAGACACAAAAAGTTATAAATGCCTAAAAATAAATAAGCCAAAGCCATGGCTAAACATGGCCAAAATGCAAAAACAGAAGCACAGCCAGCAAATTAGCAAAAGCCCAAAAAGCATTCGCCGCGCTCCCAACACACGGAGATGGACAAAATGTAATTACAGCAACTAACAGCGGCAGCAGCAGCAATGTTGTTGTTGTTGTTGTTGCTGTTGTTCAAGTTGTTGCTGTTTGCAATTTTTGTTGGTTTCGCGGTTGTAGCCATAGCCGGTTGCAATTTTTCACATGCGTAGCCAGTTTCTGTTAGCTCTGTCGGAGAGCTACGTAAAAGTTGTTCCGTCTCTCCTCATCGTCGTCGTCGTCGTCGTCGTCGTTGTTGTTGTTGTTGTGGTTGCTCCTTGTTGGAATTTTTGCTCGTGTGGTGTACATGTTGCGGTTGATAACTCAATTAGAATGTTAAATTTATGTTCGCCACAAGAAATTAACTTGCAATTAGAAAATGCTGGCAACAAAACGAAAGACTTAGGACACGAACTTGATATGGTAAAATTTTTCGTTTGGGTTTTCTGCTTTTCCCGCCTCGCACTTTGTAATTAAGTAACAAACAGAGAAAACAAATTGAATCAATTTAGCAAATGGACAAAAAGGACAAGCGACAGACAAGAGACAAGAGACAAGAGATAGAGCTGCAGAGCTGATGATTTGTGTTACATAATTGGCCATGGCAAGTTTTTAGGGCAGCTCAGCCAGCGCAGCCTCGCCCCGTTTCGTCGTTTGGGCTAGACAAGTCTATTGGCCCGGCCAAAAACTAATGATGATGATGCACTGCACGCATTTGCACTATTTATAATTTCGCGAAGGCAGCCAGCAGACAACAGACAACTGACAACAGACAACGGGCAACAGACACATGTGCCTGGCGAGTGCCAAAAGATCAATGATCAATCCTAGAGCCAGCAAGCCTGCGAGCCTCAGCTTGATGACTTCACTAGTCCAGACTGAGTCTCGACTCAACTCGACTCGACTCGACTCGCCTTGCCGCGGCGCAGACAACTTCATTTATTTGCAGATACATTTCAGGCGCCCCCAAAATGCAGCCTCCCATCCTGTGGCAGGCATCATTTGGAGATTTTTCGTTTGTGCCTTTTGGCAAACAACAACTCTCTTTGATTTGGTGGGCCGAGCTGGTCGTGTTGCAGCGTGTGTGTAATCAGTTGCCAGCGATTTTCCTTGATGATTTATGCGCGAAATTAGCGGACTGAAAGTCGTTGCTGCAACACACACACAAATGTTGCACAAATGACTCAGGCAACGAACTTGAACGAACTTAAGAACAATTACACCAGTTTTCAAAGCAGCGCACTTCCTCTCCATCAGTCTCGCTGTCTCTCTCTCTCTCTCTCTCTCTCTCTCTTTGAGATGCTGGCTGCGAGCTAGCGAAAAACATGCATCAGAGAAGTCATTATATCCGCCCGCCGCAGCCAGCGCGCTGCAAACAACTCGCTAACCTTGACAAAATCCTACACAGCTGAATGCATTAGTAGTTCACAAAAACAACAACAACAACAACAAAAGCAAAGCCAAAAAACTTGCAAGTACCGACAAAGTACCGAAAACAAAACGCTATTAAACTTCTATTATTTAAGTACCACATTGTGCACTGATACTGAAAACGAAAACGAAACGAAACGAAACGAGACGAAACGGAACGAAACGAGACAACAAAAACAACGAAGAAGACAAAAAGCGACCCGGTCAGCCAAACGATAATGAGGCAGCATTGTGCTGACTGCTATACGCCCAACTCCTACCTCCCTACCCCTCCCTACCCCTGCCACCCCAATACTTCAATCTCTCAGTACTCTAGACTGTAGCTAACAGAGCATAAATCCCAAAGCCAAAGTACTTTGCAAATTATGCAATATTATGTAATTATACAGACAATCAGCTGCGTCGCGGCAAAACGCAGCCAACTCTCAGTCTTGACTTTTGCTTTTCTGCTTCCTCTGCTTCTTCTTATGAAAAGCAGCCAAAGCAGCCGCAGCAGCTGAAATGTGAAAATGATTGAGCGCATTATTTTCAAATTAGCGCGTGGCTCGCATAGATAAGAAGAGCTGGAGGCAGGGGCCAAGTGCTTGGCAAGTACTTCCATGCTTCCATGCTTCGATAGTAAACACCTTTTTATATGCGCCTGGCTGAAAGCAGACGCGTGGCCTTGTCAAGCCGTTTGTGGTGCATACAAATGGGTGGGGCATAGCCGAACCGAGGCGGCATGTGGAACGATTCAATGGGAAAGCTGGTGTTGCTTTTGATAATTATTGGTTATTAGGAGTTAAATGAAAGAATAAATGATCTAAGTAATACTAATGCTAATGCCAATGCTAATAATAATGATAATGATAATTAAAATTAAATTTCTAATGCATGATAATGCAAAAGAGAAGGCTGTGGAAAACACTAATGCTAATGATAATGATAATGAAAATGATACTGGCAATATCAATGCTAATGACTAAGATAATGCTTATGTGAATACTTATGATATTATTTATGTATAACATAATCAATAATAAATATAATTATAAATCAAATAATAATAGTCATAATGATAAGGCTAGTGACAGGGCTAATGCTAATGATAACTAATATAATATTAATATTCTAACTTATATTATTAGATTTTCTATTCCACTTATTCTATTACCAAATACTTATACTACAGCTAACTTGACGTCTCCCATGCCAATGCTAATAGCAATAACTAGTAGTAGATCAGGTATTCTTAGAATTTCTCCCACTCTCCTTCTCATATATAGCACGTCTATCGTTCAGTTAGAGCACTTGAAGTTCGTCTGTTGCCGCGCTCAGCTCAATATTTAAGTATCGTAATTTTGTTGTTGTTATCTTCGCCCATTGGCTTTGGTTTTGCTTTTGCTTCTGCTTTCGATTTCAAGTTCAACACTTGCCACAGACGCCAATGTGTTCCGAGTGGTTGCTTCGCCACTTTATTACGTGGACGGCCGACTGCCGACTGCCGGCTGCCAGCAGTTGGCGCCTGTTTACTTCGATCCGCAGAGGGAAGCTTTCTTCAAAGAAGCGTAACATAAATGTTATAATTCGAGTCTGTAATCCATAATAATGATAATAATGGTGCAGCGGCAAATGCTAGCCTTAAGGTCAAGGTTGTGCGCCGTTTATTGGAGGCAGCTGAGCGCTGTGGTGCTGCTGCTGATGGTTGTGGTGCTGGAGTTTTGGTAATGAGCTGCCAAATTGTTAGAATTGTGGTTAGCAGCTACAACCACAAAGCATTCAATTAATTGGCCAGCCAGTCAGCCAGCCAGCCAGTCAGCCAGCTGGCCATGTTTATAGAGAATACTTAAGCTGAGAATCCAAATGCGACGACCTCTGCACGACTCGCAAAGCGATTTAGCGCAGCAAATTGAATTAAATTTATATAAATTGCATACAGACAACAACTATTTACCCATCTATCCATACATCTATCTGTATACACATCTCGACTCATTTAACTACACAGCTTGCACAGATGTCCGCTTACATTAGAGCTGAGCAATGAGCCGAGCAAATTGTGCCCATTGTTATTTGTAAATCGCATTGCGAGTTTTGCTTTTGTTATTATTACTATTTTGTGTGAGTGTTTTTATTTATTTATATTATTTCATCTTATTTTATTTTTATTATTGTCTCGTTTCATTTGTTTTTATTGCCGCACACGTGTGGCCGAGCCCAGGGATGCGCATTGTATAGCATTGGCTCTGGCTTGGCCTTCGGCCCGGCTTGCCGCTGGCCCAAACCAAAACCAACATTCAACACAACAGTCTGTGCACATAATTCCGAGTTGAATTCCATTGATATCATTGGATCATTTGCCAAGATCAGTTCGCCTCTTCCCACGCCCTAAAAGCTGCTGTTGGCTTAATCCCAATTTAATTAACCTGTGGAAGGAAGGGGAAATGGATTTTGATATGATTGAAAATATAGAGAAATATATATTATATATTTTAAGTATTTACATCTGATCTCTGCTGTGATTTGCTGTTAAGTATAGGTACATATTTTCTAGATCAGCCTGAACAGCTGAACAGCTGTGGACCTCTCTCATCTCGCTGACTCCCACACACAGACTCACTCTTATTTTTTTTTTATCAAGTGCTTCATGCCATTCCCACTCCCATGCTCTGCTCTGCTTTCCTTGCTGATTCGCATTTAATTATTTATTTATTTTCTATATCAATCAAACTGGAAATTCAAAATATTTTTGCAAGTTCCCACGCCGCCCGAGACAACGGCACAAAAAAGCAGCCAAAAGCCCAAGCGAAAACTCAAATTCAGTTTTAATTAGTCGCATTACGTATACGTAAATCGTTGCGCTGTGTGGCCCCGTTGGAGAGGCCATGGATGGCCTGGCGAAAATACTTAATAACAGGCAGCAGCAGCAGCAGCAGCAGCAACAGTTGCAGCAAATTTACACCAGGACAAGCTGGAGAGACAGGGCAGGGCCAGGAGGCAGCTTTCTATGCAGCGCGAGAAATGATTCATGAAGTGAGGCAGAGAGCGAGACTCGCTGCAAACTGTAACTCCTGCTGGCTTTGCTCTCCCTGTGTCTGTGTGTATGTGTGTGTATTGGGGATCTGGCCAACGTTGTCTCGCCGTGGCGCAGACTATTAACTTTGAAAGTTGTTTAAACAGGCGATGCCAGCAACAGCAGCAGCGGCAGCAACCTCCACCTTCTACTTTTTGCATGGGGCGAGCATCGTTGTTGTTGTCATCTGCTTTGCTTTAGCCTCAGCCTCTACAGCAGTTGCTGTTGCAGTTGCAGTCAGTGTCAGCAGCAGCAGCAGCGTCGCCGGCTCGTGGGAATTGGATCATTAGAAGCAGCGAGCGGCAGCAGAAGTTGGTCAACTAGTGTCGTCGCAGTCGCTGTTGACGTAGCAGCCGCCAACCGTTTTGCATGTGTTTTGTTGGCTGTGTTGCCACCGTTTCTTGTAGTTGTTGTTGCTGCTGCTGCTGCGGCTGCTGCTGCGGCTGCTGCAGCCTTAAAGAGGCGCGATAAGTAAATGTGTCCGCGTCTCTTTTATTTGCACTTGCACAGCGCAGCGAGCTTCTTCTTCTTCTGCTTCTTTTTTGTTGCTTTTCATTCGTTATTGTTGCTGCTGCCCAGCCTGGGCGACCCCAGCGACGTTTTCGTCGTCGTCGACGTTGTCGCTGTTGTTGCTGTTGTCGTTGTCGTTGTTTGTTTATTTGTCTTGGCTTTTTGTTGTTGCCCGAGCTCTGAGCTGAGCTTCTTGGTGTCTTTTTGGTGTGTGTTGCATGCGATTTATTTGTTTGTTGTCTCGTTGTTATCTGTGTGAGAGCTTTTTTGCTTCCTCCCCCTCTTCTTCTCTTTTTTTTTTTTTTTTTTGGCTGCCTCTTGGCAGCCAGCTACTGTTACCAGCTACTTTTCTGCAAGTTGTTTTTTTCTCTCTTCTTCGCCTGATTTCGGGAGTCAAAAGTCAATTAAATAAGAGCAGTGCACAAGCTTGTACTTGTTATTGTTGCTGTTGCTGTTGCTGTTGTTGTTGTTGGTTTTCTGTTGTTTTCGGAAAACGAGCAATTTGTGCAACTATGTGCCTTTGCAGGCGCTATGGGAACCATTTCACCAGCCACTGGGCGATTGCTACAGTTGAGAATTTACCGTGTTGATTTATGAAAAGGTGGCGAGTTTGTTGCTTAAGTCTTTTGTTTTCGCTGCCACTTTTACAGTAAGCTAGCGGCAGCAGCCGAGCCAAAGGAATGTCGAGTTCTATATGCAACTGATCAAGTTTGTCGCCTAAGTCATTCGTTTTACAGCCTCGCATTCGTCATCGAAACTAGCTTCCATGCACCGCTCGCCAGCTAAAAGTGTTTGCTTTGCAAAAGCTGTTTATATATCACTCAGCTGAGAGCTTCCAGCACTTAGGCCCGCCAGCTGAATTCTGAATGAATACATGACAAATTGAAAGACCCCATTCAGTCAGCGGATAGAGGGTATAAATGGAGATAGAAAAACTAACTGCAGTAGTCAACAATTAGTTTGCTCGTGTCGCATTTGCGGCCGACACTTCACATCACTCGACTGTCGTTTGTCTTTTGTCGGACCGTCAACTGCAGCACGAATAAAAATGAAAAAAGAAACACACAAAAAAATTATACAAAATGCGATTGCACAGAAATCATGAGAAACGCTCCCAACACACACACACACTCAGTGCTGTTGGTGGGGCACCCCGCTGCTGCTGCCTATCCGTCTGACTGTCTATCAGGTTGTCTGGCGAGCGCGTCTCTCGCTGGCTTAAAGCCTGACGTGCTGAGCGTCGAGGCGAGTCTTAGCCCCTTTTGATTCGCATGTGTCAAGTCATTGGCATCTAGTGCAGCTAAATGCTCATTGAATCAACAGCCAGCAGCTCCACGATACGATTTTATGCCAATTCATGGCCGACCATTCAAACTCACAACATCGAGAGCCAGCAGCAGCTAAACTTTAAATGCAATTTCTAAAGTGTTCACTAATTTGTTGGCCGCGTTTGGCTGCCCTTTTTCCTAGTCTCTGTGGTGCAGACTTTTCACCTGGGGGCGCCAGGTGACTGCGACGGGCCTGTCAATTGCCGGTCCACTATATATTTAGTGTAGCTCGCACACGCGCTCAAATGTCAAGCCAAACACTTGTAGCAACAATTGGCACAGGTTTAGCCTGTCTCGTTTGGCCTAAGCTAACATTTAAAATTGTAACAAATGCCACAGAGCGCGGCGAACGTGTGGCTCCCAGCCAACAACAGCCAAGAGTGGTTGCACCACCACCAGCAGCAGGCACCAGGCACCAGGCAGGCAGGCAGGCAGCAGTCTAAGGAAAAGCTCGCACATTTTGCACGCATTTGCATAACTAGAAACTGCAGAAGCGACAGAGCACAGCGAATATCCAATACTCTACATTACGATTATGTTTCTTAAGCTGAGCTCTCGCTTAGCAAACCCAAAGTACTTGAGCTCGGGGAAGCGCGCATTCGCTTGCTTGTCGAGAGACCCACACGATGTTGATTCTCTGGCTTGAAAATTGTTTTGCAAATTTGTCTTGTGTGTGTCTGTCTGTATGTGTGTGTGTGTGTGTGTGCACTCGTATTCTATTGAAAATTAGACGCTGTCTTTTTGCCGTATTCCGTCAATTTTTCAGCATAATTTGAACCGTTTGGCGAATGGTCACAAATTTTAAGCGGAAATTGCACAAGCACTTGGCACTTGGCCGCGCTTGCTTCATTCTGGACAAGGAGGCGAAGGCAAACAGTGCAAGTGCATTTAAATTTCACATGAGCTCATAAAAATAGTTACAAATTAATTATAATGACAAAGATGCTGGCTAAGCTGCTGAGAGATGGGAGATGGGAGATGGGAGAGGGGCTAGGGGGTGGGCAGGGAGGGACTGTGACTGAGCTCTGGGAATGAGCATGGGGGAATGCAGTTGTACAACAACAACAACAACAACACATGAGCACATTATAAATCTAAACATTTCCTGCTTGACAGCTTGAAGAGCTTACAGCGAGCGACTGAGACAGCAACGATGATGCTTCAAGTCACAGCAGAAGCAGCAGCAGCAGCAGCAGCAGCAACAACAACAGCAACTGCGATAAATATTAAAAACTTTGCTTTTCATCATCGCAGCTCATAATTATAGTGTTTTAGTTTATGTAGTTTAGACAGCGTCTTGACTGCGAGCGGCAGCAATTAGCTAAGTACAAATCAAACGAAAGACTTAAGCGACAAACTTGACAGCAGCTACTACAGAATGATGAATGCGCCAGCTCAAGCAGGAAGCAGGATCAAAACTAAATGAGCCCAACTCCAAACAAATGATTTCAGATTGGTTTTCATTTCCCACTCCCTCTCTCTCTCTCTCTCTCTCTCTCTCTCTCTCTCTCTCTCTCTCTCTCTCTCTCTTTCGCATTCGCAATTGCAATCGCAGAATCGAAGCAAAAATGAAAATTTCTACTCCCTGGCGAGGGCATCTTTCGGCCAGAGACTCGCCTATGATTGATCACTCCCCGAGGGCCAAGTTGTCTCGTTTCGTTAAGGGCCATGAAAATGTGTAAAAATTGTTCTTTTATTATTTTCGTGCACTGCGGACAGAGAGCGATGCGCATTTGACAAATTGCTCGTCTCGCGGCTGGCCAGGCCCCGTGACTAAGCTCGTTCTGGGAGAGGCCGCAACGCGATGCGTGTGCAGCTGACTAAAGGCCTCAAGTATTCACATTCGCATTCGCATTCGCATTCGAATTTGTAGAGCGGCGAAAAGAAAGCAAAGCCCAGGCACAACACGCCATACAACAATTTTGACAATTTTTTGGGAGGGGAAGCATCAAGTTTACATAGAGCAGCGCAGAGCAACGCATCTGAGATGATATAAACGAGTTCGCATTACAAACGTGACTCATCAGCATCTGTGGAAGATGCTACAGCTGCCAGAGCACAGCTGCCGCAAAGCTGCTCCGACTAGTTTTCTAGCATATAGTATGCTCGAGCAGATTGTGATTTGGGAAAGTTGAAATCAATGAATATACACTGAGCGAAGCATGTGGAGCAATTTACAAATATTTAAAAAATATTTCAAAAAATTTATATTGAGTGCTAGCCTTGCCTACACTCAGATCGCCCTCTCCCTCCCTCCTTTGTGAACTATGAACTGTGAACTGAGTGCGCAGTCGAAACAACCTAGTTTTACGCAAATCGTGTATTATAATCTGAGCTAAGTTTTTGCTTTTGTTTTCGCATTAATGCCACAAGGCAACAGCAACACCAACACGCGGCCGTCTTCAGTGTCGACGAGTCATGAATAAAAAATTAAATAAAAAAGCAAATATTAAAAAAAAAAATAATAATAATAAAAAAATAGACAAAAACTAGAACAATTTGTTTCGAGCATTTTGCGCACAATGAACAAAGCGAGGCAATTGCTTTGTGCATGATTTCATTTTAATTAAATTTTGTTTGTTTTTTGTTTTTTTTTTTTTTGGTTTTGGTTTTGTTGTTGGTTTTTGCTCTTGCGTTTTTTATAATTGCATGCAAACAATGCGAGACGAGCACATGGCTGACTTTTATGGGGCCTCGCCCCCTACCCCAGAGACCTGCCCCGTCGCAGCGCGCCCCCACAGCCCACAGCGAAGTCTTGTGGATGTGCAAAATTTAGTTTGCAGCGCATTTGGCATTACGAGCAGCATTTGTGGCAGCAGTTGTTCGTTGTACATGCTGCCAAGGTCAAGTTGGGCAATTATCATAATTTTTGAGCTTTTCGAGTTGCGCTTATTTGGCTAAAAGCGAAGCTGGCGAAGCCTTGTTAATGGCACTTAGCTCAGCTCAGCTCAGCTCAGCTGCGAGTAGCTGCGTTGAAACTGGAGTAAACGTGCCTTTAATTTAATTTCTGTTTTATTTTTCTTGCTGTATATTTTAAGTGAATTACTTTTAATAATTTCATATTATAATGAGCTTGAATTTGTTTCTGTTTCTGTTTCTGCTTTTTTTTTTGTAAATATTTTTGATATATGTATCTAGACATTGCATCATCGCTGCCCGTGATATATTAAAAAATTCTACTTGCTATTTTTGTTTGACTTAAGGTTAACAAGAAATAAACAACAACAGCTATAATTAATCACATACAAAATCAACAAGATCCAAAAATATATACATATATGTGTGCGGATATTTCGCGATGACGAAGGGGGAAATTTGAGTCTGAACTAAGCCAATCAGTTGCAATTAGAATACCCTATAATATGTATATATATATAGAAGAAGTCTCTCAGTCTCATCTTCTCCTCTATAGGGTAGCTCTTCTCTCAGTTTCTTCGTATTCGGTACTTTTTTGTAGACAAAACTGCGCTCAAAATATACCAACTAATTAAAATAAATTGGCTGCAGCTGAACTCATCAATATGCCAGCTGGAGGGGGAGGGAGCAGGGGGTGGGGCGCGTGTTGAGCAGGTGTTTGACAAATTGCGCTGATGCCTGGCGCTTTGTTCTACTCAGAGATCAATACGAATAGACTCGGGGATACATTGTCTCTCGCGTTTGCTGCATAATTTATAACACTTTCACTTAATGGCCACTAATTGTGGCTGGAACATGTTGTTAGCTGTTAGGCGATCAGAGATCTGGCTGGCTTTGTGTTGTGTCGCATTATGCAATGGGCCGAGTTAATAAATTTGTGGCCGAAAACCTGTACCCAAATTAGTGGGTCGCTTGAGCTTGAGTAGATGACCGAACGAACGGACTGTTTATAATGAAGTCATTCGATAAATATGAACATGAAACATGATATGATGCTCAAACGGTGGCGTTAAATGTGCTTTTTAAGACTCTTGATTATTCATGAATATATAGAATTAAATGGGGTGACAAAGATTATGGCCGAATTAAATGCTGTATGATAGAAAAAACATTTTGTTTCGCTTTGAACAGCGCTTCTTAGACTTGAGACGTGACTTGAGACTTCCTCAAAAGTTCATTAGTTAATTATTAGCGCGAAAAACTAAGATTAGTAGAGTCTCAAAGCAGAAGCTGACCTTTCGTGTCATATATATATATATATATATATATATATATATATATATATATATATATATATATATATATATATATATATATATATATATATATATATATCTATATGTATAGTTCTTGCTACCTTTATCTCACTATATTGATCTTTCTCTCTCCTTCCCCCTCTCTAACTCTTCTCTTCCACTTGCTACACTTGAATCAACTCTCCTTTAATGAGGCTAACATGGAAATTGGGGTTTTGAAATGAGCTCGCAAATCATTCGCCGACACTTGAAACAAATTCAAACAAAGCCACAAACAAGTTCAACTCAGCAGCTGAGTGAAGCTGGCAAGCTATACCAGTAATATACTCAATTTATTGTATACAAATTTAATGGGTATATAATATATACATAATATGCATTTAGTATATATATTAATAAATATTCATTTAGAAAACCTAACGAGCTGCAGCTAAAAGCCTAGAACTAAGCATCTCTGCCTCTCTTAATCTCTCCCCCTCTCTCTCCCTCTCTCTATCTCTCTCTCTCTCTCTCTCTCTCTCTATCTGGTGTCACTTGTCTGTTGTAAAATAAATGTTTATTGCTTTTTAATATTGCACATTGTCTGCATAAATTTCACGGCAGGCAGACGCACAGTCAGCCCGCTCGCAGCCTCTGCAACTTTGTTATTATTCTCGCTGTATTTTCTTTTTTTTTTGTTTTTTTTTGGTGTGTGTGATTTAAAATCAAACTAAATCTGCTGCCAATCCGCTGCTTGTTGAAACTTGAAACTCATAATTTTTAATTTATTTTATGTGATTTTTATTTGTCGATTAATCCAAGCAACAACAAGAGCCGCAGCCGCAGCCGCAGCCGACGACGCTTTATGAAACCTAAACGTACAAAATTTATTTCCTACCCGCTCGGAACAAATGGCCGGACGGCCGGGGAGCCAAACTCAACACATAACACGAAATCAGATTAGCATGTTTTACAGGCCGAACAAGCCAAGGAACTGAGCGAACTAAGCCAATTGGTGTGGTGCATTCTTTTCGATATCTCCCCTCCTCCCCCCTCTGCCCGGGGGCAGATGGCCCGGCCCGGCGCGGCTGGCCTGGCCTGGTCTGGCCAAGTTCGTAGGTTGGGATGCTGGCCAAAAGTGAATGTGTTGAGTGCTTTCTCTACTTTGTAATGTGCCAATTGTTTGGACAGATGGGAAAAATTATTGCCGCGAATTGACAGTGGGGCAATTGGTGCTATAAAACATAAATCCCAAAACCAAAATGTGAACTGAGAGCACTGAGCATGTGCACCGACGGCAGCAACCACCTGCTGCAGCCACCTGAAACAATTTCGCTTTAATGAGAGCCACTAAAGATACCAGATCTAGCGATCCTTGAGCTGCAATTGTTATGCTGCTCATAATTGTATTATTTATGGCAAATTGCTCTGAATAAATGTTTGCCAATGGTGAACGGCTCGAAAGGGAGACCGAATGGAAGCTGCTTGAGTGTGCAACAGATATAGATATAGTAGATCTCTTATATATTATATAAAGATATTTGTCTGCAGCCGACTTTAGCCATCTCTCTCTCTCTCTCTCTATCTATCTGTCGCCCATATAGAGCATATCTATTTGCCTTATGACCTTCTCCCACTTCCTTTTGCAAGTCTCCCACGACTCATGCCTCGCGTGTGTGCGTGTCAGCAGAGTTTTGCTCCAGTTAAAGCTACAAGTGCAGCGGCCCAAAAAAAAAAAAAAAGCCAAGGCTCTGACCACAGCGAAGCCGCCAAGCCCCACAACCAAATAAAGCTGGCAACCAACAACAACAACAACAACAACAACAAACAGTAACAACAATGATGGCAATTTGTTGATAAACATTTCGCTCGCAATAAATAAACAAATATACGAGTGTACCTTGGCAACAAGTTGCTAAGGTCTATGGCGCGCGAGACAGTTCAAAGGAAACAAGAGGCGCGATTGGTAACAGCCACAGCCACAGCCACAGCGAGAGTCATAGAGCCAGAGTCAACACGGCCAACAGCCAACAGGCCATATAAATGCAAATGCTCTACACGCTGCTTGTTTGCTCGCCCAGCTACGATGTTTGCTGTGTGCTCTGGGGCAATTTTTCATTTGATTTCATCTTCATATTTTATTATGCCCCATCCAGCATGCAGCATCCAGCATGCAGCGCGTCCATTTCCATTTCCAATTGCTGTACGACTGCCTTTTCCCCAGCTTTTCTACTTCTTCCTCTTCTTCTTCTTCTTCTGGTGGTTGATACCAATTTTGCGATATGACAAACTATGTTTGCATTTTAATTTTTAATGCGTGTGAATTTCGCTGGCGGCGCACTTGCTCTCAGTTCTCTCTCTCTCTCTCTCTCTCGCTCTGCTGGCGCGAGATGCTCGTGTCATGATTTGCTGTTGCTTTTAATTGAAATTTTATGAATTTATTGCTTTCGCTTTGTTTTTGTTGTTGCTTTGCCTGCACGCAAGTGGGAGCGAGACGGGAATAGTGGGAGAGCAGACTTAGAACACGCCAGCCAACGTCTTATATACATATATAAACAATATTGTCTGCTCCGCTTCTTTTCAGATGAATCAGACGTGCAAGGTCTGTGGCGAGCCGGCAGCTGGATTTCATTTCGGGGCATTCACATGCGAGGGCTGTAAGGTGAGTAAGAGCTAAAAGCAATTTTATTTATGTTAATTAGAGTTGTGATCGATAACTGTTATCGATTTATGCCATTGATAGCCTATAATGATGGGTTTGTTGTATATTGATCAGTATATTTGATGAAGACATCGATTTATGTTATCGATTTACTGCATGTATCACAAAATATTGCAATCGATTACATTTATCGATACATTATTAATATTTAAAATGTATATTATCGATTGCTTCTATGCATTGTTATCGATTTAGATAGATGTCACTAATTTGCCTAGATCGATATCTCAATGTTATCGATAAACTCCAAAATAAGACTGATCCATGCCGAACAATTATCCAATAGTTAGTGAAAGAAGCAACAACTGCTATCGATTGCAGTCGAATGCGAATAACTTTCCATGAACTTAATAATAGTAATCGACACTCGGCGCCTCCCTGCCAATATGAATAATAGTTATCGATCGCTATTGGCATTCCATAATAAATCGCTGGCCGCATCGTGACAAAGCCGTAGAGCAAATGGTGCCATACCAAAACTGGAATGTTGAGTTCATTACGAGCAATATTAACCGAGCACCACCAACAACAACAATAAGATAAACGACAACAAAGAACGCCTCAGGCTAAGGTCAAAGTTAGACAAAAAGAGCGCTCCACAAAATGCATAATTGATTTAAACACGAGTACTTTAAATGCCTTAGGAGTAAGCGAGGGCGAGGGCGAGGGCGGGTCGAGGTTTACTTCTTCTCTCGTTTTGTTCGGCTGGGAGAAAAAAGGTCAACTAACGTACAATTTGTGGGTCAACATTATTTGATTTGTGCGCCATGGCGTGGGCCGGCTAATTTGACGCCCACCCCAAATCAAAAGCCCCCAAAACTAAGCGAAGCGCGTCGCTCCAGCGATGATGCAGCACTAGGCCAAGACCCAAGAGCCATGAGCCGATGATTGAGAATCGCAGAGAGAGAGAGAGACATAAAACAAACAAAAGTGAATCCGCTTTGGCGCACAAAATTGCCTGTAAATAGCCGACGCGTCCGTCGGCTGCTGCTGCTGCTGCTGTGCTCTCAAACGAAACTGAAACTGAAAACGTAAAGCCGAAAGAAGCGCACAGCAAACAGAAACAGAAAATAAATAAACATAGCTGTACGAAAATCCCCTCTTCACTCTCCACTCCCCGCTCACCTCACTCTCATTTCCATTTCCGACCCAGTAATCTTGATGCCCAATTAACCTTAAAAGTGGATTTTCGCATTGTTTCTGTTTCGATTTGCGCGTCTGCACGGCAACAACTGCAACTGCAACTGCAACTTCGACTCGAACTCGAGGCTCCACCTACGACAACCGACAACCACTGACTGAATACTGACAGAGCTGACTCTCTGTCTGTCTGACTGTCTGTCTGTCTGTCTGACTCGTCTCGTCTCGTCTGTCCGGCTGTCTATTGTCCGGACGCCAACTTGATTGCGACGCTGCGCTGTGATTTACGTTCAACATTGCAACTTGGCATAAGTGTTGCACAGCCTATAACCTTTGCAACATGCTGCTTGCCACAGCAACAGCAACATGTTGTAGTCTTTTTCGTGCCGCATTGAATTAAATTGTTTGTTTGCTTTGTTGCAATTGATTGTGGCCCAGCCAACGGTTAATGCTCCGCTCGTAGGTGTAGGTGGCTCTGGCCGCGGCTTTACCCGTGGATGTGCATGTTGCATGTCGATTCGCTTTTTTTTTGGCAACAGCAGCAGTCGCTGATGAATCATCAAAAAAATTTAATGAGATATTATGGCTGAATGACATCACGGCTTAAAGGCGATGAAAAGGCTCCGAGACAGAGGAAGAGGGCGAAGGCGAAGACGAGCTTACAGCTGGCAAAGAGTTGAGTATGCTCGACTAGATGATACTCTGTGAAAAGGCTCTGAGACAGAGAGAGGGCGAGCTTATAGCTGTTGAGGAGTTATCGAGATGATACTCTGTCTAAGATATTTAAGTGAATAATCTACCATATCAGCTGAAGATATCTTCTAGGTATCAGAGAAGCTTCCCTACATAAGCAGCTGAAGAGCAAAGGCTTTGATAATCTTATCTTATTACTTTATAAGCACAGGGTATTCTTGTCTTCAAGATACCTACACATATACCTTTATTTAACTAGTACAGGGTATCAGCTATACTTGAACTCCGCTTGAGTATTTGCAGAAGAAAAGCAGTCAAGCTGCATGAGTGTAAATAAAACCTAACTCAGTCTAAGGTAAAGCATCGAACAAATAGATCAGTAACTAGAAGAGCTAGAAATGGCAAAGAGAGCTTCATAAGTTGTCATTGAGCAGCTGAAGCAAAGAACTTATAGCTAAGAGAGTCTTCTCTTCTCTCTGCTCCCATTACTAATCTACATTTCGACTCCCCTCTCTACTTTGCAGTCCTTCTTTGGCCGCTCGTACAACAATCTCTCCTCCATCTCGGACTGCAAGAACAACGGCGAGTGCATCATCAACAAGAAGAACCGCACGGCCTGCAAGGCGTGCCGCCTGAAGAAGTGCCTCATGGTGGGCATGTCGAAGAGCGGCTCGCGCTACGGCCGCCGCTCCAACTGGTTCAAGATCCACTGCCTGCTGCAGGAGCAGCAGCAGCAGGCGGTGGCCGCCATGGCGGCGCACCACAACAGCCAGCAAGCGGGCGCCGCTGGCAACGCGGCCATGGGTGGCGGCTCCAACGGCTGCGTGAAGCCCGGCGTGCCGGCGTCGTCGGCTGCGGCTGCTGCGCTGGGCATGCTGGGGCACGCGACGGGCGGCTATCCGGGTCTGTATGCCACAGGACCGCCGCGCAGCAAGGAGGAGCTGATGATGCTGGGCCTGGATGGCAGCGGCGACTATGGCGGGATTAAGCATCCGTCGCTGGTCGCCTCGCCGTCGGTCAGCTCGCCGGACTCACACAACTCGGACAGCTCGGTGGAGGTGAGCAGCGTGCGTGGCAACTCGCTGCTGCAGCTGGGCGGCAAGCAGGGCTCCGCAGGGGATGCCGGCCAAGCGGCGCAAGGCGGCACAGCGCCTGGGCGACCGCCACAGCTGCGCAAGGATCTGGCGCCGTTTTTGCCATTACCGTTTCCGGGTCTCGGCTCGATGCCCGTGATGCCTCCGCCCGCATTTTTGCCGCCCTCCCATCTGCTCTTTCCCGGCTACCATCCTGCGCTCTACTCCCACCACCAGGGCCTGCTGAAGCCCACGCCCGAGCAGCAGCAGGCGGCAGTCGCAGCTGCTGCAGTCCAGCATCTCTTCAACTCGAGCAATGCGAGCGGGCAGCGCTTCGCACCGCAGCTCCACTCGACGACGCCCTTCGGCCACTCCGGCCACAAGGAGGAGTCCGCTCTCAGCCCCAACCACAGCAACAACAGCAACAATCTGCTGCCCAACGGCAGCAGATCGGCGGCGAGCGCAGCGGACGAGCTGACAAAGCGCTTCTACTTGGATGCCGTGCTCAAGTCGCAGCAGCACAGTCCGCCGCCGCTGGCCACGAAGCTGCCGCCGCACAGCAAGCAGGACTACTCCATCTCGGCGCTGGTCACGCCCAACTCGGAGAGCGGGCGGGAGCGTGTGAAGAGTCGGCAGAGCAATGGCGAGGCGGACGAGGAGGAGCGCGAGACGGCCACAGGCAGCGAGAAGGCGGCGGAGGAGGAACTGGAGCCGGAGGAGGATGACGAGGAGGACTTGGTGGTGTCCATGACGCCGCCACGCTCCCCAGCCCAGCAGCAGTCGGCGCAAGCGGCTGCCGCTGCGCAGGACAATCCCATAGACCTGAGCATGAAGACCACGGGCAGCTCCAGCTCCAGCTCCAGGAGCTGCAGCAGTATTAAGAGCAGCTGCGCGCCCATCGATGCCGAGATCTACAGTGATAATGAGCCAGCAGCCGACAAGGAGTCAGCAGCCGACGAGGTGATCCAAATAACAGCGCTCGACGAGGACGAAGCCGAGGAGCAGGAGTCCTCGCAGGCCGAGCTCGAGGATAACAGCACCACGGAGACGGTCAAGACCAGCATAGAGCAAACCCAAAACATCCAAAACAACAACAACAACAGCAATACTAACAACAACAACAACAACAACAACAACAATAATAATAGTAACACCAGTGATAACGAGGCCAACGATAGCATCAAGCGGAAGCTGAACGAGCTGCTGCAGGAGTCGAACGGCTCGAAGCGGCTGCGCCTGAGCTCGCCGCCTGCGGCCGACGCGCCCGTCAAGCTGGCCACCTCGACGGCACTCGACCTCACCAACAAGGTTTGATCGATAAACCCAAAAAAGTTAGACAAAATGGCGCAACACTATGCAACAAAGTTGGGGTTGGAAAGAGATTTGAAAATATATTGAGATAAAAATATATTTAAATTTCTTTATTAATGTATTTTGGTTTATTTTATTATTTTTTAAAATTCTAAAAAAATATAACAATTGTTTTAAAACATATTTCATTCAACTTTATCATACAGTAGACCCAAAAACCAAATTTATATTACTGAAAATTTGAAAAAACTCAAGCAAAGCTGCTCTAACTATAAATTCGTCGGGAATAATTCACAAAAATAAATTTATTTATTTATTTTTAATATTATTCTTAACATTGAATTTTGTTGCATAGTGTTGCCTTAAGTATGTATAAAATAAGTACCATTGACCAGCTCCCGTCCTCTCCCACAACCCATTCCACCTGCTGCCCGCCCGCTATGCCAAAAACATCAACAACAGTTGAAATTCGTGCGTTCAATGTTAAGTTAAAGGTTCGGTTCGAGTCGTTTGTTTTTGTTTTTATTTTTTGTATTTGTATTATTTGTATTCATTTCTGAAGATATTATCACATCGTTTAAAACAACTAACGAAACGGCAAGAATATGAAGAGATTAGCATATGCGCGATCCGAAAAAGTATAACAAACGGCGCGAGTCGAGTTCTTAATTAGATGCAAGAGAAGATCGAGAGATGAAGAAAAAAATGAAATGTTGCGAGTATTTTGGAACGATGACAACAAGGAACGAAATCGTATCGTATCGTATCGTATCGGATCCAAATTGAATCGAATCGCGACCAGCCTAAATTGTTGCAAAATTATGCAAAGAGAGCCAATCGGCAATCGGCATCGTTTGCATAATGAATTGAGTAGTGGAATTTGTTAATTTATAAGCCAAGTTTATAGATACATATATATTTCTAGCATAATATATAGTAATAATATATAAATATATATATATATATACATAAAGTTTCTTTAGTAGGCGTTTAACAATTATTTCAAGTATTTCTTAGTTTACAAATTGTAATTTTTAAACTCTATAAATATACACCTACATATATACTATATACCTGTACGATCATAGCGAATTTCAACTTCGAGTTATTAGTCACAATTAGCAAATTTGTATGTTTAGCCTCAACGCATATGTTAAATAAATCAAACCACAACAACAATGTATAGCATAATTTATAGTAATTATCTGGAGTATTTGTATCTGGATGTTGTCCATGGGAAACATGAACGATATTAAATAAACACAAATAAATATTTAGATAAACTTGACTTTGATGGGTTTCTGGGTGCGTTTCGGGGGCCCATGAGAAATAAGGTTAAAGACAGCATCAATATGCGCTCCGAGCTTAACATATTTATCGTTATCGTTATGGAAAACATTTAGAGCAATGGGCTGCTTAAGAGAAAGTGGATCGTAAGACTAAACGTTACGGAAAAGTTTTTAGTTTATACTAAAATATTAAAATGATATAACAAAGTCGATTTATCAGAGGGGGGAAGTCCAGCGAGAAGAGCTATTAATTATAGATTAATTATTGCTAAATATTTATTATAATTTATATAAATATATAGAGATATATCATTTTCTGTTGCATCTGATGAGCTAAGTCAGAAATTAAATAGAGAATCTCGAGTGATGCTGCTCTTGGCTTTTATCTGGCAATCAGTCCCCAGACACTCGTCAGCAAGTGCAAACTGCAGTTCAGCGAAAACAATTCCCACACAAAGCAGCAAGCGGATCTTTTTCTCAGCGCTCAGCTTCGGAGCTGTGTCAATGTGCATACCAAGAGAGCCAATCAATCCGAAATCTATTTCAATCAATCTTTGCGTAATTGTAAATACTTTCAACATATTTCGCTTCGCCAGCGACGACTGACAGTCGACGGCGACGGCGAGTCGACGGTAAATGGCGCGAAAATTATAGCAAATGCTCCACAGAGACAGAGACAGAGACAGAGCCAGAAAAAGAGAGAGAGAGAGACAGAGAGAGAATGTTGGCTGGCTGGCTGGTTGGGTGCGGGGCATACGCTAGAAGACCTGAATTCGTTTCTATTTATTTCACACTTGAATTGATGCGCTGCTGCAGATTGACATTTTGCAAATGCTGAGCTTGCTCGACTCTTGGTTAGCAATTGCCAGCGACTGCGATCGGAGGCAGGCAGGCAGGCAGGCAGACAGACAGAAGCTGCCTCTGGGGCTCATTGGGTGCAGGCTTGGCCATCGCCGTAGACACGGCTTGACGAGTTGACGCGCCAAGAGATCTAGTCAGCCGCTGGCTGTAGCTCTGCTTCCTCTTTTCCTTCTGGCGGGGCGTCCCTTGGCGCATTGTCAGCACTGAATAGTAGTGCAAATAAATTTCAATTGCGAGACACATTCTCCCACTGACATTGTTTGACACCTTGACTGCACACACACACACACATGCACACGGTGAATTTGCATGTAAATGACAGTTAAAGAGAGCGAGAGAGATCGAGGGAGGGGCAGGGAGTGGGAGCGGTATTTGATCTGCAAAGATTGGCCAACACCCAGCGGCGTTTTTTTGCTAACAAGCTGGCAAAAGCAGTTAAGCGACGTTGACTACGAAGACGACGACGAAGACGCACCCAGCTACCAGTTGATAGTCAGCTCGGCGCGATCCCTAGCTCTACTCCATTTATATGCTCCAAATCCATTAAGTGCTTTAGCGCTTTTATTTGCTGCCCACACACACACACACACACACAGCGGGAGGGAGAGGGAGATGCTGGCTACACCCTAAACTCTTGGAACACTTTCCGCACCTACGACGCGATGTGACACCAACGCCAGCCGAGACTGGAACTCCCAGGTTGCGCCGTCTCCGCACGCATCGCAACAAGCCCCAGTTTGGAAGCGTGTGTTGTTGTGTGCCAATATTAACACCTAGCTGCAAAAACCATGAACTGAACGTTGATGCGCTGAAAGCCGCTGCTTGAGTCTCACTCTGACTCTGAGCGACTAGTCTGAATGCATTTCAACGAGCGCTCGCAACTACATAGTACTTCCATTGAATAATGTAATCAACACGCCCACGCCGACAACGCCCAGGCAATTGAACTGCTCTGCCTCTGCCGATGATGCTCATTTGGAATCAAGTTTACTCCTAACTGGGTTAAGAGTTGTGCAATCGGAACGGAAACTGTTGCTCGAAAGTGGACTAAATCGAAGGGAAATAAATATGGAAATGGGAGACTACAGACTTGAGAGTCGAGTGTATTTAAAACTGGATTATGGAGAGTTATAGATGAGGTGTAGAGGAAACAAAAGTAGCTGAACTCAAACCAAGCTGAAGGCTCTTAGAAAAATACTTTTATATATTTTTAAATATTTAAAATAAAGAATTGATAAATATTATATGATTATTAGTCTTTTGCAACTCAAAAAACATTTAAGTATTTTTTAAAGAATTTTAAAATTGAATATTTATATTTATCTGGCAACATTTACTCAGACTGCCATATCACTTTCTCATATTTATCTGTGAACAATTTGTAGCTGTCAGAGAAGAATTCCTGAGCGCAGGGCTGCCTTCACCAAATTTCATTATATATAGATTATCATAGTTTTAATTATGATAATTTCTTAAATGGTGCGATTAAAATAACGATAAGAACTAAAAAATGGGACTAAGGCGTGTGTATTGTGTCACACACAAGAGAAGTATCAAGTAGCCGCACTCAGCATTTACATATTGATCACATTAACCGAAAAACCCGATTAGATAGGGCAAGGGAGGGAGCGGGAGCGATGCTGAGCGGTTCTTTAGGCGTTTCCCAAGCAGCAATCGCAGACAGGGGCAGAAGGCAACAACAAAAGGCACAGACAGAGACGGAGATGGAGATGAGAGACGGCAATGTGGCTAAAGCTACAGCCTAAATGCCGCTAAGTGCCAAAATGACAAGCATAGCAAAACGTTGGGGGGGGGATACGGTGGGTTAGTGGTGGAGCTGCTGATGGTGGTGGTGGGAGCCGCTTGGCATGACTTTGCTCAATGCCAGGCGCGCATACCATGGCCACATTAACTACTCCATAAAAGGTGTAAAGAAATCACTTAAGTACTTGTATGTCACTCCTTTGTCAAAGTAAATCATAGTGCGGTACCGTCCGGACGGGTTTTTATAGCCAGTCACAGAGCCACAGCGGCCAGCGGCCAGCGGCCAACAGGCCCCAAAAACCCAAAGATAGATAAAGCTACACACAGCAGCAGCAGCAGCAGCAGCAGGCATAGCGCAGCTCAATCTCTCTGTGTGTGTATGGGTATATAAAATATAGGCGTAGAATGCTTTGGGTTATAAAGAATAAACGGGGGAGTTTTATTGACAGCCGCAATTACCACATAATCATGCAACAAATATGATGCTTGGATGGCAGGCAGCCCGCTGATGACGTAGCGTTGTCTGTGGACCATGAAGTAGTCAGTTCTTCGCCTCATAGGAAACAACGATGGCCCAACAAAAACGTGCTGATCCATTACGGGTGGCAGGGGCTGTGCAGGGGAGCCCACGAATCTAGACAGAGTGAGAGAGTGAGAGAGGAAGAGAGGGAGAGAGGGGGGAGCGAGCGACAATCACAGCTACAACACCGGCTACATTTTTGTCTAGACTTATTGAGTGATCGTGGCAGGAGCCAAGGCAGCAACAACAACAACAGTGCAAAGGCGCAGCTGTTTTTTTTAATGGGGTGGCAATCACTTGGACGACGACGAGTCCAACTGCAACTCCCAGTCCCGTGGCCAGGCCCCAACATCAAATTATGGTCAAGTTGTTCGCCGAGCGAAGAGCTGGCAACAGGCGATGCCAGCAGCAGCAGCAGCAGCCTCGTTTTTGTGCTCTGAACTGGGTTGGCAGATACTTAAGAAATATGTTATTAAATAATAATGGAGTGCGTGGTTAATAGATACAACAACAACAGCAACAACAACAACAGCAACTGCAGCTGTGGCAGTGTGAAAGAAGTGTGCGGCCCCCTCGGCGCAATCATTGTTAACAATCAATTAAGGAAATAAGTTGTTTATAAAATGTTGCTATTACTTTTCGAGCGCAGCTACCATAAATACGTGTAACTATGCCTCTTCACTGCACAGACATTACACTGTCCAACAGTTTAGGCCACAGGGCTGCAGGCTCTTCAATATTTGGTATTAGAATTTTTGTAATCAACCAAATGAGTTATTGACGTTTCATTATAAATACCAAAGAATCTAGATTTTAGTATAATTTCATTAATATTTATTGTTAATAAATTTATTTATATTTTTATTGGCAGAAAAAGTTGAGAGCAGCTCGCCATAGTCAAGTCAAAAGTTAGACATATTGAACCAAAAATAATTATTTCTATATTTTTGTTTATTTGTGCATATTCTATACTTATATATATATATATAAAAATCAGTTGTACAACTATATATATAAATTTTGTAATAGGATTCACTTCAAATGCCCATTTAGAGAGTCAAGAATCGAGCTCCAAAATTGACTTCCTACTTGAGGCTACAGCTGGCATGCCTAGACTTAATTTACAAACCTCAACATATGTAGATTCTCTCATTATTAAACCATAAAATATTTAAATATTTATCAGAAAAATCAGAAATATCTCTGAGCTGTTCTACCATCCACAAGAATCATCTCACAAATCTTCTGCTCAACACAAAAATATCTCATGACTTGCATCCCCGTGGAACATTTTCCTGCTGCACAGTGTCTCATTTGCAGCCGATATGGGAGATGGAACAATCAGTTTGGGCAATGCTGCTGGCAAATACGTTTTAATTAATGAGTGGTAGACAGTTAATGAAACTGTTATAGTTTGTATATACAAAGAGAGCTGAAATATCTACATATTGCCATATAAGCGGTGCCATAGAGAAGAGTTTATTAACCCGCTCTTGTTAGAGGGCCACAAGACACGGCAACAGCAACAACAGCAGCAACAACAAAGAGAAGCCACAAGACGCTGTCGAACCCAAAAAAGGGCAACTTTATGCGAAAGATCATTAATCAAGACACCCAGCAGGTGCGGTTCGAACTTTGGTAGCAAAACTTCGCCAGTTCGACTACCGAACTGTACTACGACGACGTGGACGGCGACGACGACGACGACGACGACTACGGAGTGGTGGTAATTCCAGCCGATGGTCAACGTGGAGCATGTTCAGGTTCATGATTAGCGGCGGTGGCTACTTTAATGAGCGTTAACTGCGCCACAAAGTTCATTAAGTGCAGTTCGTTCGCTGGGCGCACACATGGCGTATGATTGATGCGCGATCATTTGTTTCGGGCGGAAAATCGAGAAAAGTTCAGTGCCAAAAATTGTGCGCCCAAATTGGAAAACATTAATCAAAGCACAAAAGATTGCGCTGATGAGAAGTTCTTTTGCAATTTGCATTGCTTCGATTTGGCTGACTTCAATCAGCGCTGCTCTCGCTCGAAGTCAATGCGGAAACTCATCCAAAAAAAACTTTTGACTTTGCAAACACACACACACACACTTATACATACCTCGGGCAGCGCATGTGGCATTAATTTTGATTAATGGCCAAAATTGCTGGTTTGACCATTTTAAAAAATTTTAATTGTTTTCAAATCGGCGCTGCCAGGGCGAGTCAAAGTCTCTAAGCTGCGCGTTCTACAAATAATTATAAGCAGTTTTTAATGATAATAAAAAAAAGCACACACTTACACACACACACACATATTTATAGAATGAAAGAAGAAGAATACTGAAATTATACAGAGGGGGAAAAAAAGTCAAACAAAGCAATCGCCAGCTGCTTTGGCAGCAGCACTAATTGTTACAGATCTTCTGGCGAAGAGGCGCACAAGTTGCTACCAGTTCTGACCCTCGGGCCAAGTTTAGCTTTTTTTGTTGCCTGTTTTCTTCTTCTTCAAGCCGGTAATACTTATATATATATCTGCTTTTCATTCTTGAAAGCAAGTGCCGCTAAGTGGCCAACGGGAGGGGGTGGACACTGGACAGCTGCGGAGGGGTCGAAGCACGCGCTAAACACAAAGCGAAACTCGAAAACAATTAAGAAAGTTACGAGTATTGAAAAAAAATATGGCAATAGTAGACGAGGTGCGAAGAGATTATGCTAGAGAGATGTGACAGATAACTTAACTTGAATGATATCTAAATGGATTTCGTTTATTTATAGCTGGAGTACGAGAATTCGCTGCTGGGAATAGAAATGTCATAGATCAAGGCTGAGATTGATTGCATGAAGAGGATGATAGGGGATTGTTGAGTGATATATTCACACAGATGCAGGCGAATAACATTGAGAGATAAATATATTATAAGTAAATACATACTTATACCTATAAACTATATATATCAATTTCTTACAGCCAAACCCGTCCTTTATCCTACATTCTCTACAGCTTTCCCTCAATCATTACACAGCTAGCAGCTCTACCTTCTTCTTCGCCTTAAATACTTCCAGGGTATTTAATAGAAATGCAACGATTGGCAATTGGAGGATTGTAGGTCAGAATGCCTGCAGTTTATTGTGGGAACGTCAGATATTCGCAATGGCTGGAGCACAAACATTTCAATCCATCAAATCTCGCTGATTGTTCTTAATTGCTCCACAGCTACAACTGGCCACCAACTGATCAACTGCTCAAGTGTTCAAGTAGTCAACTGGTCCAATGCTCAGTTGTTCCACCACCCAGCAGCGAACGCGCTGCGCCTTTGCGGTAGATCCCGCGCACAAGCATTTCCGAAACGAACGAAAAATTCTCAAAATGACTCGAAACAAACAAAAATGAAGGCAGTCAAGTTGGCCGGCCGGGTAATGCTGCTGCTGGAGTTGCTGTTGCTCTGGCAAAATGCTGTAAATTCCATAAATCTGTCAAGCGAAGCCAACGTCTGCACTTGTTCGGCTGCCCTGGCTGACTCGGGCCTGGCTCTCTGGTCTTTGCCGGGCAGCGCCTTGCAAATCTTGACATGTGAAATACGCAGATTTGCTGAGTTTTATGGGCCGCACAGACAATGCTGTTGCCGTTGAGACGCACGCGTTTTGGTGCTGCATTCCGTAACTGCATTCGCCCAGTGCCATAAACTTGGCTAAAGCGCAAAGAAAAGCAAGCGGCTGCCTTTTGAAAGTGGCGGCAGCGGCAACACGTGCAGAGATGTGCATGATGATGACCCGGCCACTTGAACTGACTGACTAGCTGGCTGGCTGGCTTGGATGGATGGATGGATTGATGGATTGTTGCTTTGGTGGCATCGTCCAGTGTAAATGAAGACCTGTGCCTTGGCCTGCCAACAGCCACCAGCCACCAGCCAGTGGCCACTTGTTGCTTCAGTCGTCGGCACCAAAAAGCACCGAAAAGCTAATTTAAAGCAATTTAGTTTGAACGCGCGCGCATTTCCATGCCAACAGAGATGCTGCCAAAGCTGCACGAAATGAGGCTGAATGATGCACGCCAAAGCCAGCCGCCAACAGCGACGACTTTCGGAACGCTGCCCGGGACGACCATTTATTTATGATATCAATGCAAGCTGAAGCCTCCACCGCAACTGCAACTGCGAACAGTCTCTGATGGCCATGAGTTGATAGCCAGTCATCGCCGCATTGACACAATGGGCCCACAACAGCCGCGCAGTGGCCCACTGCATCCAGCTCCGCCTCCATTGCCACCTTCACAGCGCCAACTATTCGATTAGAAATTCCGTTAGGAGTCGCTTTTCCCGACTAACGCTTTTCTGGGTAGTCTCCAACAGGCACTTCTTCAAGCCCAGGCAAAGGTTAGCTGAAAATGAGAAGTTGAAAAGCTTTGAATGAATTTTGCACTTTAGATTAATTAGGATATACATATATATAGGACCTTCGCCACTCACAAAATTTATAACAACTACAATTTGTAATCAAATGAAACTTTCAATAGTTAAATGAAAGCACGGCCAAACTAGAATTGATTTAGTTGGCACTTAAACCAAAACCAAGCAGAACTTCAATTAATTTCGCGCTTGTTGGGTTATTGACTTAGCTCAAGTGTCAGCTCCAGTTAAAGCCAACGTTAACACCAGCTGGCCTACTCTACCAAGCAAGCTTACTAAGATATAGAGTAAGCACTTACAAGTTCTGAGATACTATTCTCAAAGGTAAAACATGCCTTAAATATAAAATATATAGATATATAATATTTAAATATGTAGGGTAAATTTCTAAAAATCTTTGCTTTGGCTCCCGACTCTTTGTTAATGAGCCTTCTAAAGCTCTAGTTCTACTAGAGTCCTGTTGCAGTTGCCTCTGCATATACTTAACCTTGGCTTGTACTTACAGAATCGTAGCACTCTCTGAAAATAAATTACATTTTGCGATTTCCGCAGTGAGCCAATGGGTTAAGATGGCCTTAACCGGTTGAACTTTTGCGAACGGTGAGCGTTGGCAATCAAATCAACTGTGAACTACTTAAAATCAGACACTAAACCAACTAAAGGCAGAGAATCAAATTGCCCAGCCACTACCTCAGTTGCTCTTTTCGACTCTTTTCGACTCTTTTCGACTGTTTTCGACTGCAGGGCTAATGAACCAATTACTTGCTGAGGCCATAAAACAGACAGCAATGCGAGCATTCTAAGTGCTCTGTTACGACGGCGATGCTGGAACTAGAATTCCCACCGTCACCATGAAGCAAAGGCAGAAACTGAAGAGAAAAAAAAACCAATATGCATGAGCGAACTGTGACTTGGGACCTGGGACTGAGAGACTGAGGCGAGCGAGCGAGCGAGCAAGCGACAGATCGAACACTGGGACAGACGGAGCATGGCTGACCTCTATCTTTGGACAAAAGCGTCCAACTAAAACGAAACCGAAATGCAGCTGAGCTGAGTGGAATCAACTAGACCGACATTAAAGAGCCGTGGCGAACACTGTGGAAGAAGCTGGCCTCAAGGCAGCAACGGCAACGGCGGCAACCACTAGCCAGATCGATTCGAAGCACGAAAAATGTGCGCCTCCACAAAGATATTGGGACTGTCATAAAACAATATTATTGGCATTATTACATTTAAGTGTTGACAGCATAATAAAATAATTGTCGACAGACAATTTACAACAACAACAACAACAGCGGGTGAAACTCAAGTCTCGATCGGGTCGATCGTTCTGCAAGCAGCAGTGGGCTAGGAGGAGGAGGAGGAGGAGGAGGAGGAGGAGGAGGAGGAAGGGGAGGAGCAGTGGGATATCGTTGTCGTTTCCCATGTAAAACACTTTTAAAAATCACACTCACAACTCAAACCGAATGCAAAGTGCAACAAGTCATCAGGACACGGGCACTGACTGTGGCTCAGACTCTGGCAAATGTACAGATCTTTCATGAGCTCTTTTTAGTGGATATCTCTGGACTGAAGTTCGCTTGAAGATCAAACGAATTGTGCGGCGCTTAAAGAGCGGGAGAGCGAGAGCAAGAGAGAGCGAGAGCGAGAGCGAGAGGGCTGACTAGACGCTCATTCATATAATTCACCCTCATTTCATAATAAATTGCTCTCAATTGATCACGACAATCGACAGCGATGAAAAGTCATGCCAAAGTTGACTCTGGATCGGCGAAACATACGACGAAACGAAAACGAAACACGGCGCATAGCTAAATTGGCAATGGCAAAAGGTGCGACGGCAACGGCAACGGCAACGGCATCGATACCCCATCGACAGCCCCGCCGATCTGCCCTGCGATTGTTGGCGGCGTTAAGTTGTAGGTGCAAAAGGCTAAGACAAGCAACGCCGCCAAACTGGACATTGTCTCTACGCTGCACTCGCTTGAGCGCTCTTCAAGGCAAATAAGTCATAGGAAAGCGCCGACTGCATAGGAAATTGCTCCAATATTTTCCAACCACTGGCTGATTGGAAATATCGCAGGAACCCAGCCGCCGCCCCCACCACTGTCTCTGCTTTGGCTTGGTTTGGTTTGTGCCCGCAGGAAACGCTGCCAACATCTACGCCACAGTGTGGATTGATGATGAATTATGTAGAGCACGAAATACGATGCTGTTGCTGCTGCCGATGGTGGTGGTGGTGGGTGCCGATTGGTGCCTGAATGCCACCAAATGGTGTGGGAGTTGCGCTGATTTGGCAGCACAGCTCACGAAGTCGTTGAGGAATTTTAATGAAAAATATATATGTGTGTGAAAAACAATTGTGAAAAATGCAAAAAGGAAATTTTGAAATGCATGAAAAATGTTTACGAATTAAATTTATTAATATCAAAATTATTACATGAAAGTGTAAAAAATTTGAGATGAATGCGAAGTTGTCTGTTATGATAATAATGTTCATAATAATATAATATAAATATTTACATAAAAGGGAGAAATAGATCATGCTTTGACAAGCTTTAGATGTAGTTTGTTTTATGGCTAGCTTAAGTTTAGATCTTGTTTGGATCCTTAAGCCTTATTCTGTAACTGGCCTGATAGCAACCCTCAGACCTAATTCTTGATCAGGCAACAAAAGCTGCTACGGATTATGGCAAGCATTAAGCTTAGATCTAGCTAGTATATCAACTTCTCAGTCTCTCTCTCTCATTCTCTTCCTCTCCTTCACTCCATTCCACATTCTCTGCACTCTATCATTGCCCTCGATTAGCATATCAATGAGTCTTTCCAGTTTCTGCTCCTCTCATTCCCACTCAAGTCTGCTGTTCCAAATACCATCTGAAAATATAGAAATTTAAACCAGAAACTGCTTGTTCTAGCTGTGATAATTAATCGATAATTGTCACGCTGCTCAGCACAGATCCATAACAATCACTTGAAAAGCCGCTAAATGCATATGCATAATTCCTGGGAAGAGGCAGAGGCGAACGGCGAATGGGCAATGGTCGATCGGGAGGCGTTGCTCGAGCTGCGTAGACAAATCTGCGATCATTTGCGGGCAAGCGACAAGAATTGCTGTGGAACTGTGCCAAGATGGACCCGTTACCTGTTTGCTGTGTGGCTTTGTTATTAGTGGTAATAACCGCGGGACATAGTCAGCTGCAATGGCACCACGCACCACAACCAGCAGCCGCCAGTTGCCAGTTGCCAGTTGCCAGTTGCCAGTTGGCAGTTGGCCCAAGATGCCATGCATCCATGAACCCACATGCACTTTGCGGTAAATGAAGTCTCTTGGCCGCAGAGCCACCAAATTGTGTTATCAAGCCATGGGAATTGCCCTGCATGCCCACAGACCCATACGGGCCATGGAAATTGTGCAAAAAGCAGACGCTGGGTGCAGGCACAGGTAGCCGCTATGAAAAACTCGTTAGAGTGGACCACCACTCTGCGTGTGAGTCGGAGCCGAAAAAGAGCTCTGAGCTCCAACACTCTCCAGCGTGTCCAGTGTGTCCGACACTCACCTTGCTGCATTATTTCACCAAATCATTTCATGCCACATTAATCCACTTTACCATCATCATCATCATCATCATCAGCTGTGTCGTCTCCGCTCGGACATGATCCGAACCTGGAAAGCTGCAATGTCTGGGAAATTTCTTATGATGACGATGACGATGACGACGACGTGTGCCTAGAGGGTGTCAATTGATGCATATGAAAAATTGCAATTTCTATGCGCCGGCATATTTGTTGTTGTCGTGGGGGGAGGCCTGTATAACAGGCCTGTTTGCCATTTGAACACCCTAACGGGGTAGCTTAGCTGTGCTATGAGATAAGGTAAGGACGAAACTAAAGGCTATCCCAATGCCAACAGCTCTATAACTGGGAGGGTAAGAAAAGTTCTTTAAGCTCAAGATATATGTATATATGATATATAAGAATAGAGCTCCAATCTAGTTCTTTTGCTATACCTCTCATATCTTAGTGTATCTCTGTATCCTATAACACCTCTCAGCCATCATATGTATATACCATAACTGCATTCGAGCCATGAATGTTTGGGTACTGGGCTCAATTTACTATTAGCGTGACTTTTGGGTTAGTTTTTCTATTCGTCATGCAAAGCATCGCTTATTGGCGGCCTCTCTCTCCCTCTCCCTCTCTCTTTCACTCACTCTCTCTCTGTCTCTCGAGGCCAAATGGCGTCGTCGTCGTCAGTTTTAAGTGTCTTATTGCAGCAAGTGATCTTCTATAAACTATAAACGGCATCAAAGCGAAACTCCATTTACATCCAGGCTGTTGCCCCAGCGAGAGCTCTATAATTTTGTTGCTCGATATTTGCGGACTGTAGCTGGGAACTGGCACACTAATCAAGCGTCGTACAGCGGGCAGAAAAGCAAACACGAGTGCAGCAAATACAATCATTAACTACGGGCTACGACTCCAAATCATATAAGATCTTATGATGTTTGTAAATGCTGAAGGGGAAACCGTTACGGAAATAAAATTGTTATACGAAATAAAGTTTGAAGCTGCCTGACAAAGCTAGGGAACTGGAAGGAACTACTACTGCACACATACACTGCAAGACTTCTTCTCATTCAGCGTAAATATTTTATATCTTCTATATCATTTGAGCTAGAGTCTACAAATTTATTTTCTATGAAACTCTGTTTTATTCTTCTTAAAATAAAACAAGATTGCGCTCTGTACCCTTTCAGGAAATATTTTTTAAGAAAATTTTTAAAGAATGAGCACGGAGAGGCATAAAGGAGGTTTCCTTCAGCAATGTGAACTTCCAAAAATTGACAATTGCCTTTAAATATTTTAAATTTTTATTTAATTATACATATTACTCTGTGAAAAAATGGGAAATTAATTCTAGTTATGCCAGGCACAAAAGATGGCTGACCACGTAAGTCTGATAGTATTTACAGTGCCTATACCTCAGCAACTGTTTGAGCTATTGTTAACATTTTACATTTAAAATATTAAACAAAGCTTGCCATTTAGGATAAAGTAAACTTTGGCATGTCAAGCATTCAATTTACTGAAATATCTTTGCATGAATGTATCATTCCTACTCATAAAAGTATGAATCCAAAGAAAGCATTGCTCTCAAGACCGCTAACAGCCAAGTTTTTAGTACTATTGGAATAGTTTTATGCTTTATCCGAATTGGCATGAATTCAGCTTTAAAATAAAATTAAATTTATTAAAACATCTCAAACCGTTTCTGATAAATAGCAGCTTATTTTCCTATCAGACTTATGTGGACAGCCTTTACAGCCGCAGCTTTTCACATTGGATCTCTATTTTGATGTACTTTGCACTATATATGATCAACTTTATGCCATATATACTAGCTAAGCAGTTTTAGCTGCTTTTCCAGCTGGTCAAACATTGGCCAATGGCTTTCCTAATTAATCTTAAGTCAACTCCTGTGAGTACTTCAATCAAGCACAGCTAGCAGTATAGAGGGGCGTTGTTAAAAATAAGAAACTTTCAGATAAAGCTAAGCTCTGCTTGTGTTTGATATATCTATATATACAATCTACATTCATACATCAATCTATGCATACACATACATGCTCAGCATAGATACCTCTGGGAAAATAAAACTTGGTCTACATCTTCAGTTAGATCAATCTTAAATAGCAAAAGCGCATCGATCCTCGAGCTCGAGGATTGCCATTTGGCTTGGCTGGCAGCCTCTCAGACAACGACGACGACGACGCTGACGATGATGATGAATGTAGAACAACGTCAACAACATAAAGCTGATTGATCGTTACAAGCTTTTATTAAGTCATAGACGTTGGCTCGTTTTTCTCTCCTTTTTCGCCGTTGCGCTGGATCTGTTGATCATATGTAATTTATTTGTCATATCACGTGTTACACATTTAACAACTCATGGGCTAGGCTCTGGCAGCACAACCGGAGGCGAACAAGTGCAGCCAGCCAGCGAGTCGCTGCACAAATCGAATGGAAAGAGGGGAAAAAATGTTATATATATATATAAATTTATATATATATATATATTTGCAGAAAGATCAATCTTGCTGAGAGCTGGAGAACCGAGGCAATAAGTCAAAACAATGGCCTGTCGCCAATGTCGTCGTCGTCGTCGGAGCTGGAGTGGCCAGGGGGGTGGATTAGCCTTTCGGTGAGCATGCTAAACGAGCTGAATGAGTCGGGAATGAGACAGTAATGGGCTGCTCAGCTGAGATGCGGCGACAGGCTGTGGGCTGCGTGGGAGACGACGACGAGCTGCAGAGATGGCTAGAGCCAGATAGGCGAAGCTTAAGAGCAGAAGTGTGTTAGAAAGTGAGACAGGCTCGACTTTCTAATGAGAGAACTCACTTTAATTAGAAACACTAGACTCAGTCTGGAGTTGAGTTGCATAAATGTATTTATCTAGTTTATAAAACTGTTTTGTCTTGTAAACATGCTGAAGATAGTGCGAGTCGCCAGTCCTTGGGCCAATCACTTTGCCAGCTGTAAATCTGTTTTATTTGTAGCAAAGCGAATCGTTTGCATAGATTAAAATCCTCGAGATAGATAAGAGGGCAGCAACGTGCCACCAGCCAAGTGCAATTACATGCGAGGGGAGCAGAGGGAGGACGGACTGGAGTTAAGCAACGATGTGGCAGCTGTACAGCTTCTGCGGCTGGAGCTGCTTGAGCTGCTCCGCTTTGGTCATTCACACGTCTTGTTAGCGCGTCTTAATAAATTGCACGCAATCAAGCGGCGAGCTGAGCTCCATTTAAGTGAGGCTGAGCGAGTAAATCTTGGCGAGAGCCATAGCGAGCGGATCACAGCATGTGGTGCTTGCCAGCGAAGACGACTTTTACTTATAGCCACAGTGGACTGCAGACGATAGACGGACTGGCTAACAGCCGCCACCAGCCGGTAGGTAATTGATTGCGCTTCAATTGCAATTACCGGACCAAGGTGGACCGTGGCGCACCACGCACCAGGCCAGCACCACTTCAGGCAGCACTCCAGCACCGGCAGGCGAGGCGCCCCAATAGGCCGCCTCGAAGCTTGTAATTGTGTCGTAATAATGCGATCTTCGCTCAACCAGCTGAGTGCGTTGCATGTTGGCGACACATGTAGCCCACATGCTGGCGCCACCTATGAGTCGTGTTTGTTTTTGCTTCTCGCTTCGGCTAATCTCAATTGGTGATGTTCCCACGCAGCCCACCAGCAGCCGCAGCAGCCACCGCCGCAGCTCTCGGTTTCAGTTACAGACTGCAACACCTCAACTTTTTAGCTAAATTAAACTTCTTTATTTCAATTAAATCCGTCTGTCCATCCGTCCGTCGTCTGTCCCATCTAACTGTCGCTGTCTGAGCCGCGTTTGTCATCGCCGTGCCCATATGTGCGGCAAGGCACACGACGCTTGCCACAAAAAAAAAAAAACACCAAAAACAAATCAAAAAGGAAACGGGCAACGGGAAAGGCAATGGGAACAACGCGAGCAACCAACTTACCTTCAACTCCAATTGTTATCGTTGTTGTTGTTGTTGCTGCTGACTCTGGGCTTGGGCCATGCACTGGTCTACAGCATCCGTCTCCAGCTCCGTCTCTGCGCTGCTGTTGCTGTTGCTGTTGCTGTCGCTTTGGCTGCTTGTAACCTCACCTTTAACATCCCACATGCGTCGCCAGTTTGCCAGACTTGTTACTTATTCTATTTTTTCCCCAAGCTCTTTATAATACTCTGCACAATTTATTTAATGAGAATAATCGAGCACATTGGCTATAAGCCAATACATAATACATATATATCTATCTATATACATAAGTGACAGGCCTATTATTATGGCGATCTTTCTCTTATATCAAGCATAAACTGATCTCTATGTTTGGCGTATCTTAATATATCTAATCTCTTATTATGTATATACATATATCTCAATATATATATAGCATACACTATATACTATTGTATAGTAAATACTATATAGTATTCTTATTCCTAGACTAGCTAACCAAGCCTTGGCTGGTACTCACACGTAGATCTAATATTGTTAAGATGTGTTAGTAATGGTATATGTGTATCACCTGTGACTGTGATCTATTTCATTCTTTTCCAAGTGTATAACTAGATTAAGTTTCCAGTAAAGGTAACAGAAAACCAGTTTAATAAAATATACAAATTCAAAAATATTCTATATACGATATTCTAGATCAGCTACAGCTATACTTCACACTTGCCAACATCAGCATCAACAACTTCAGCTTAGTTTAGACCACATTTATGTTCATTATAAGACAATTTTCAGTCTTGTTCCAGCTCCAACTCATTATGATTTTCGTTTTGGCAGCGCATTGGCTAGTCTGTGCCGCATTTGCATACGGCCTGCACCTATTGTTGCTCGGTTCCTTATGAAAAGAGTTCTCGTTGCTGTTGCAGCGGGCAACCGCAACGGCAACAGCGTGCAACACGTCATCGTTGATGCAGTAGTTGCCATGGGCAAGTCAGTTAGACCAATTGTCAATTAAGTCAATGCAAAATGTTATATAAATAAAGTATTATATAATTTGAAAAGTTACGTGTTTTTTTTCCTCTTTTTTTCGAGTGCAATATTTGATGATGATTATGTCTCAACGCCAGAGCATCGAGACTGTGGGCGAGTCGTGGGCAGCCCATTGAAACTGAAGTGGAGCTACTGTAGCTGAATCTGAATATATATTTGTGTATGGGTATATGTGTGCTAGCTGGGCTTTAATTAGCTGGCCAAACCTTGAGCTCAATTTGTGTGTGCAACATTTTGTCTATATAGCTGGGTGGCCCATAAGGCGCATATAAGGCGCACACTCAGTTGGCTTACACACGTGAAAGAATGGCAAAGTCTAACAGGAAGTTTGCCACACGCAATCAGCAACGAAGACGAAGACTTCACACTAGGCCGGGTCCCAGGTCGCGGATCTCCCGGTCTCAAGTCGCTCTACGTATGCCCGGGCCACATTCCAACTCGAACTAGACAAATATTGATGGCCGCTCATCAATAGCCACAGCAGCAACCGCCGCACCACCACCAACAACAACAACAAATGCAGCGAAAATCAAACGCAGCAGAAAGAAAATTTGCAGTGCGATTGATTTATTTACCACGGCTTAGATTTACCGCCTTGCAGCCGAGTGGCATTTTGGCATTGTGCTGATGATGCTTTCCCACTTTTGAAGTCGACCCCACTGCCCACTGCCCACTGTCCGCTCCTCAGCCAGCTCAATCCCTAAGCAGCATCGGTCGCATCATCAACAGGCGGCACTCGCGGCGCAGTCAGCTTTAAATGTTGCGTTTGATTTCGCTGGGCCAACTGTGTTGTTTTGGAATTCGTGGCTGTCCAACTGCATCGTTACACAAAACCACAAACAATTTATATTCCCATCAAACATTTGACCGCAACGCTGATTCATCTTAATCAATTATAATCTTTTGGATCGAGTTTTTCCGCAGTAATGAGCGAAAAACTTATGCAGTCGCAAGAGGTCGCCGCCTGGGGCCAACGCTGCGTGTAGAGAGATTTGCGCCACAGGCGTTGCACAGATAAGAGAGACAACCAGGCTCCACTCCACTCTCCACTCTCGGCCCTCCTCCTCCCGCTCCTCAGCTTATGCGCAATTGCAATGCTAAACGAGATGATTGCATGCCGACACAATGCGCACAGCGAGCGAGCCAGAGGCGCAGCTAAAACTGAAGAAGATGCTGCTGCTGCTGCTGGAGTCAGCTTAGACCCAAATAACTTAGATCTGAGGCAAAGTATGGGCATAATAAAAGCACGATAGCATCTATCGACCGAGCGAGCGGCTTTCCCATGCACTTGCCTCACAACTAGGATATACCAATTAGAAAACATTTTGCTTTTGAATATTTCAGTTGGTTTATGGCTTTTCAATAGCTCGTAAACTGCGGCCAGGTGTTAGTTTAGCCATTGCACTAAGAGCAAGTAGGCGTGTGATGGCAGAGAGTGCTCGACTGGGAGGAGAGGGCGAGCATATATACAGGCTTTAGCTAGCAGTTGTCATGCTCTCGATATACGATATACATACTATATATAAAGTGTTATACAACAACGACCCCTCCTCCCTCATCAAGCGGAAGGTCCGCAGGTCGGATCGCAGCTGTCAAAGCGCACAACAGCTTTCGACATGCTCAATTTTCAATTAGAATCTGTGGTTGCCGCATGCGCCGCAATTGTTTAATTTACAAATCATGTGAACCAATTAAACACAAGCAAAGCGAAAGCAATAAAAACAACAGCAACAACAACAGCCACGGACAAGGCTTAAATAGACTTTACTTGTTAACAATTATTAGACCGAGAGCTGAGCTGAGCCGGGGAGTCAGAGACCAGGCCAGAGTCGAGGCGAGCAATCGAAACCAAATCAAATGATAAATGACAACACCAAAACACAACTAGCCTATGGAACCTACAATGGAGGAGCAGGTCGAAACCGAGACGATGTCGATCCATTAAGCCCATAGCACCAGCCACTTGACGGATGAGTTTGAACTCACATGTCTGACCCAGAGCGGCGCGAGACAGATAGAGAGAGAGCAAGAGAGAGAGAGAGAGAGAGATAGAGAGAGACGAGGGGGCGCCGTCATGTATCATAAGGCAAATGAAACTCACACCATGGGCAGCCGCATCTACAAATAGGGCCCAGACGCAGCGCCCTAGCCACAGATTGGAGCTCAGCAACGGCCAACTCCATTTCTGGAGCTGGGCGAACGGCCAAGTTACACATTATTTGATAAATGGCACACAACCTTTTCGAGGTTGATTATTGTGTTTTGTCTCACTAGCCATGTGTGTGTGTGTGCGTGTGTGTGTTGTTTTTATTGTGGGACTTCTTTTTTTGATATTATTTTTATTTCCATCTGTTTGTCTGGCTGCGCTGATTGCCCCGCGGGGCCACAAACAAAGATCGACCACAAATTTAGCTACAATTTCAAACAGTTTTGGCTTGTTGTTGTTGTTGTTGTCGTTGTTTTTTTTTTGTTTTACCATAACGGGGCCTTCGTTACAAAATTGGCGAATTGAATTAATCGTTTCCATTTTGTTTATTTGTTGGTAATTAAACACCTCTGCTTTGATTTCTTGTCTGCTGTGCGAGCAAAGCAAATGAATCATTTACATTTTTATTTATTTGGTTTTTTTTTCGTTTGCTTTTTTTTTGTGGTGTTTCTTAATGTTGAATCGTTGTAAGCCATAAATTTTGGTTACGCTATGTAGCGTTATGTGGGGCCATGGGAATATTATTTTGTATCCAAAGTCTTTTCCTTCTTTCCTATCCACGATAAGTTCACGCATAGCAAATGGCGCCTGTTGAGAAATTATTAGGGCAGAATTATGGCGAAATCGAATCAGCTAATGAAGTTTCCCAACCAATTTTTGTGAAGATGAAGCTGAAGTGCTTTAGCTAAAGTGCGAGATTTGTTAAGGTCGAGAGAAAAGACTTAAGATGAAATAAAATGGATGAAGAGAGATGTTTAATATGAATACAAATAATAAAAATAAATAAAATATTAAATATGGGTTGTAAACAAAAATAAATAATTTTTAAAATTTAAGTTAAAAAATAAAATAATAAAAATAAAAATATTAAATAAAAAATTAAATTAGAAAACAAAATTATAAAAATATATAATACATAAAATATAACTTTTAAAAATATATATAAATAAATTATTAAGTATTAGCTTAAAAATAAATAAATAATATGAGTTTAAAATTAAATAATACAAAAATAAATAATTAAAGTCTTGAATATAAATCTCAGCAAAAATGAAATAAAATATTGAATATTAGCTTACAAAAATAAAAATAAATAAATAATATATTAAATATGACAATAAAAAAATTATAAAAAATTGTAAAATTAAATAATATATGTAAATAAAATATTTAGAATAATATTTAAACTTATAGAAAATAATGTGAATAAAAATAAATTATTTATCTTAAAGATCTCAAATTCGTTAGAGCATCTGCTCGTCTCTCAGCCAACCCGACTCTGTCCGCCTCAGTCAGCAGCTTCTCAGCCTTGTTTCGGTGCAAGTCCGCACAAAACTCGCTATTTCAAATTTCAATTTATAGGAAAATGTAAGCAGCAGGTGTTCGCTGAATACAAAAGTTGGCGTCGATGCAGCTCATCAGCTTTGGCTGATCATCAACAGCTCCATGGAGTGGAGTGGCTGCTTGAGTGGTGCTTCCAAAATAAAGCAATTTAATGTACGCCATTGGTGGTGGCTGTGGCTGGCCCCATTTGGCTCACGTGGTAAGTATTTTTATACTATTTCACGTAGTGAACTAGTATATTGGTTTTGTGCAATGTCCGTCATGCTGTCCGTCCGTCTGTCCGTCTGTCCGTCTGTCCGTCTGTCCGTCTGTCCGTCTGTCCGTATGAACGCAAACCATTTCCACGCTATTGAAGCTAGAGACTTGAAATTTGAAATATATACTCGTGTATACCCTCGTCTGATAAAGTGTCAAGATTTTCCCGATACGCCCACTAGGGGCGTGGCAAATCGGAAAATGCATTTTCCTGTATCTCAGAAACACTACTTCTAGAAGAGCTAGAGAGTTGAGATTTTAACTGAACACTCATGTCGACATCCCAAAATCAAAAAGCTATGGCGGATATATCTACGCCCATTGGGGGCGTGGCAAATCGGGTCAAACTGTATCTTCTACAGTTTTAAAGCTAGAACGCCCAAATTTGGCACGTGGGTTACTGTTACGATTCTATAAGGATCGCCCAAAAAATTTTACGGCCACGCCTACTAGGGGCGTGGCAAATCGGATCTGAAGATATAGTGATTTTACTAGTTTCGTTATATTTTGAGCACTATTGATGCTAGAGACTTGACAGTTGGTATATATACTCGGGTTAACATCCCACAATCGAAAAGCTATGGCGGATATATCTACGCCTTCAGGGGCGTGGCAACTAATATCAGCTTATATCTCCCACAGTTTTAGTGCTAGAAGCTTCAAAATTGAATGTTAAGTTACTGGAGGCCTCCTCTATCGATTCCCCAAAATTATTGTTACGCCCCAAAAGGGGCGTGACATACAGAAAAATACCCTGTAATTTTCGCATTTTTCGAATGTAAGCATCCAAACTTTACAGTTATATTCCTGAACGCCCACTCTATGCACATGCCAAAAATTATTTGTCTACGGCCACTGGGGGCGTGGCAAATCAAAACTGAAACATGTGCAGCTTCTGAGCCAATAACGCGCCAAATAATGACTTTGTGACCTTTGACCTTGTCTTTTGATTTGTTAAATTATATATATATGTTTGAAAAGAATATTTTATTAATACAAAATAACTAAATAAGGAAAATATAACAAAAATATCAACATGACCGCACCGGGGTTCGAGCCCACACCTCTACGCTCGCTACTTAAATCACATGTTCAGAGTTGCCACCTCTCTCATTTTGAGAGATGCCATCTCTCTCGATTTAGGTGCGTGTGTTTGCTAAGGTAAGGGTTCGATCCTAATTGAAACTGTCTGGCCACCTCCAATGAAAAGTTTTAGTCTGCAGCTAATTTGAGCGGCGAAAGTGGGGATTTAAGGTTAAATTTTAAAAAATATAATGTGATAGATGCCCCTGTGTGCTGCTGGGTCGTGAAATAGTATTTCGCTGTCGGTTGCGCCCGACAGCAACGTTCTTACTTGTTTTTATTTATTTTTATTTTTTTTTTGGGAAAGTTTTTTCTCTATTTTTTTCGGCGTTTGAAAAATTCTGCAATGTCAAAATGGACAACGCAAAAAATTTGCATTAAGCCAAGCGAAGGCGGGGCGAGGCAGCCGGGCGGAGGCCAGAATGGTTAGGCGCAGAGCCGCTGCTTGGCGGCTCGGTGAGAGCCCTCAGGCATTCAATTACAATCGATTCTGGTGTGAAAAAGTTCAATTTCTTTTTAGCCAACTGCGACGACGATGACTGCGACCCGTTCGCAGGCTAGTAATGAGGAAATGGCAAAACGCAGTCGCAGCTACAGACCGCAGCACGGACGGGCGGACAGGCGGACGAACAGTCGAACAGATGGACGATCGGACGGCTCGGACGGGCAGTGGCCATATGGAAAATGCAACTCATGCACTTCCTAGATTGAACAACTGGTTGGCTCTGCTGACTGGGCTGACTCGACTTGACTTTACTTGACTTGGCTGGGTCTCTCTGTGTGTGCAATATCTACATATGTGATTGCCATATTGTGTAGATAATTGTGAGCGACCCCCCCTGTGCCGATTCGTCCGCTCGGTGAAGTGCTTAATGCTTTGTGACTATTCATGGGCACTCAAAGCAGCAGCAGCAGCGGCGGCAGCAACATTCGCAATGCAGCCAACAGAAGCAGCTTCACTTGGCCACATATGCAAATCACACACAGGTGAAGTTCGACAGGCCTGGCCAGAAAAGTGCAGCACTCCAAATGGGCAAACACAGCTGGCATGGGCAGCGGGGCCCGGCAGGCTGGGCTGGGCTGGGGCAACAGCAACTGGGCACTCAAGCATTGACAGTTGAGTGGTCAAAGTTTTTAGCTGCACCAGCAGCACCACCACCACAGCAGCAGCAGCAGCGTCAACAACAATAATTACCCACTTGCCTGCACTTGATATTAAAATCAGACAAAGGCGAACAAAAAAACTCAGTCAGTCAGTCAGTCAGCCTGGCAGGCAGGCAGAGGTAGAGCGAGGGAGGTGCAGCGGCTGAGGCGACTGCGAGATGCTTCAGTCGTCACACGGGTCAAAGCGAGCAAAAACCCAACAAAAACGTGCAAAACAATGTGCAAAATTATCAAAAATCGTTCATCAAATTACCAAAAAGAGCGCAACGGGCCACTTAACGACTCTATTACGAAATGGCAGAAAAAAAGTAGAGAAGAGAATTGAAAGAAGCAGCAGCAGCAGTGGCAGCAGGCAGCAGGCAGCAAACAAAAAAAAATATAATAATAGAGGCATCGAGAGACGTGGCTGGCAAACGGGCGTTTGCGAACAAAAATTGCAAAAGCGTCAACACAAAAATTATTTTAAATTAGAACTCGAAACTACTCACGTTTTGCAATTTTCGCTTTTTGTGTGGAATGCCAATTGAAGTGTTAGGAAAATAAACAAAAGTCTCGGCTAGTTGCAAAAACAAAAACAGAGGGACACAAACACACAGAAAAAAAATGAGAATAAAAATAAAGAAAAACTGAAGCATTATCCACAAAGGCAGTGGGAGGGCGAGGGAGCGGGAGCGGGAGCGAGAGCAACAACCAACGGTAGCACTAAAATAACAACAACAATAACACGACTTCGATGAAGACTTGGCTAGGCAAACTTCTCTGTCGGCGACCCCTCTCCAGCCATGCAGCTGCACTCACTGTTCACTCGTGCTGTGGGCTGGCTCGGCCTGGGCTGGCAATCAACGCAAATAGCTCAAACGCCTCAAGTGTTTGCTGAAGATGTCACCCACACTTCAGGCTCGGGCAGCAGGCAGAAGGCAGCAGGCAGCCTTAGTCAAGTTCGTTGCCTGAGTCTTTTGTTTAGACAACGTCAGTCAGCAGCCGCAGCAGCGCAAGTTCCTTCAATCTCAGCTAGGCTTTTGCAATTTGGCACAGCAACAGAAATAACAACAACAACAACAACACAAATATTGGCAATATTTCGATGCGACTTCAGCGACTGCTGCTGCTCGCTGGCTGGCAAAATATCGCTTACAGTTAAATGGAAATTGATGCACTTAGCTGACTCACTCAGCACTTCTGTTTGGGCTATGGGGGCCATAAGGTACTTATATATATTGGCATACGAACAAGTACAACTCGCTTCTCTATACGTACGTTCCCAGCAACGTGACTTTGAATAAATTAAAGTGCATATCATATGCATGCGCCTGTGCCACAAATAGAGCGAACGTTGCCTCTATAGGAAGCTGCTGCTGCTGCTGCTGCTCCAAATAGCCACTGGTAGTCAATGTATATATATATATTGGAAAGGGATTGCCACCACACAATAGCCAAAGGTCAGAGCAGCTGCTCAGCTGATGCAAACAAAAGGGGTTTATGGTACTCGCGCAGCTTTGATGAATTTCCCACTTCCAATTTAAGCGACTGCAAAAAATACGGGAACTGATTTTTGCTTATTATTATTTTAACTAGTTTAAGGCCATAGAACGTTACGATAAGCAAACAAAGCTGCTTAGCTTGAGCTACATTTTTGTCTCACTAATTTACAATATTTTAAATTGTTTTCTGTCACTCAATACTTTTTTCACAATTTACTCAGCTTTTTCAAATAATTTTTACGTTATATTATGGGTTTAAAAATAAATTTAATTTTTGTTGCGCTAATTTATACTCACATAATATTAAAAAATTTATATAAAAATATATTTTAATATTTTTTAATAGAATTTGACTTGATGAGGACAATACTTTGCCAGAGTAAGGAAAATTAGTATATATTCAGCAATTTAATGAAGACTTTTCCAATTCATTCAAATCTCTCTGTTTTTTGTCGCTTTGGAGCTTCTATTAGCTGCCCGACAGCTAGCATATTTATAATATTAAATCAAACAAGTCGTAAATGTTGATTTACAATCGAAAACGAAGTCTCTCAAGTGATTTATGCGCGGAGTAACCCAAAACCGTGGCTGCAGCTAAAACTAATCACAACTTATGAGTGCCGATAACAATCGAGGAGCATAACTCATGTATTTATATATATATATATATATAGCTTGAAGTACTCCAAATATGCAGCGCATAAATGTCACAACTTGGGGCCAAGCCATTCGGCTTAATTATCATTTTAATAAATTGCAATTAATTAAATTTAATTAACAGCAAACACGAGTTCTGGCCAATTGGCAGCCCGCAATGGGACACGCACGGGACAGGTCCGCTCCGAGTCTCATTTTTATTATCAACAGCTGCCAAAATCATGTCCCAAATGCCATAACCTAGCCGATTTTATGCGCCGCACCAGCACCTCGGCTGCGACACAACAAATTTGCTGCGGCGCTGGTAGCATGCAGTGCCAGATGAGATGCCAGAGAACATTGCATTGATACCCTATGATGGGCTCGGATCGGTGTGCGTCCGTGTATGTGTGTGTGTGTGTGACTAAGAGCAAATGATGTGTGTGATATGCACTGAGCGAAAATGTGGACTAGTGTGGGAGTTTCTCGTTGATTGAGTGTGATAGCTGAGGCAAATTTGTGAGAGGAGAGATATTAAACGAAAAGTTAAATAAATAAATAAATTAATAAAATAAATAAACAAATAACTATATTTCAAATTTTTAAAATTTTTAAATATTTCGTTTTCTATATAAATAAAAAAAATATAATATGTTTTTAATATTCTTACATTTTTAAATAATTAAATAAAACTGAATTATTTAAAATAAAAAATATATAAACTATAATATAATTTATAAAATATAAAAAATAAAATATTAATTAATTTATTTATTTATTTATTCAATTTTATAATAATTTAATAACATAGTAATTTAATTAAAATATTAATATAACTAACTTTAGTGTCTTGGCAAGCAAAGAGTATCTTAGAGTCTCTCTTAAAATCCTAAAAAAATCTTAAAAACTATTTTATAGTACCATAATCATATGTAGATTTACGCAGATTTCTTACACTCATATTTTAAGTATTTTAAGACCAAGAGAGTAAAAATTTTATGGCTTAAAAATATATAAAAATCAATAAAAAGTAATTTATAGACTGCGATTAATGCTTAAGAAGCTAATATGCAAATTTCATATTTCGTTTTTCTCAGTGTACACATTTGATTTCTTAAAAATCTATTCCAAGTGGACAACTAACAAATTTAAACGCACCTTAATTACTGCCAAGGAAAGAGATTCAAAGAGAGGGTGAGACAGAGAAGGATACAGAGAGAATGAGAGAGGGAGAGAGAGAGAGAGTGTGTGTGTGTGTGTGCAACTTGTTCTGCGGTGGCTTTGGCCTTAAGACTCAGCTGCAACAAGTCAACATTCAACTGTAAATTGCCGTTTGCTCAAATATGCGAAATTAACAAGACACAATTACAAGACAGAAAACGCAGACAAACACGCCTAGGCATCAACTACTGTCCCCGCCCACCCCTTGCATCTGCTCCTGCTCCTCCTCCTCCTGAGTGGCTGGCTGGCTGCTCCTCTGCCGTGTTATCGTTTAGTCTATGGTTTTATTTTTATTGCGCCAAGATGCGCCACACCACAGCGTGGTCCGTGGCCGTGTCCAGTGCCCACTTCCCAGTTCCCAGTTCCCAGCAGCCACAGCATCGACGAAAAATTTTGCGAGATTTTTATCGGGCGGAGCAACTGCAGCAGGAGGCGTCAGCCCGGCCAGCCTGGGTTGGGTGAAAACGCAAACACGCGCATGCAAAACGGAATTTATTGTATAATTAGGATTTGTCTTATAGGTAATAAGACGCATTAAGCACAGCCGCACCACAAATGTGCGTGGAAAGCGACATTTTCAATTGAAAATTTGTTTTGGCCACGGCTTTCTATGAGTGGTTGGATGAGTGGTGCGCCTTCATATTTCTGGACCTACGCCTCGCTCTTCCCTTGCTGTTCGTAATGTAAGCTCATTACGCCAGACGAGCCGTTGTGTTCGACTATGTTTTGTCGCCGGGGTGTCGAAATGTACAGCCAATTACATGCGACAACAACAAGTTGTTGTTGTTGTTGGTGTTGGTGTTGCCTGTGGGGCTAGAAAAGGAATTCAAGGCGATTGCTTCTGCTGCTTAAAGCATCGAATTTCATGAGTTGTCTGCGCGGACTACTGCTGCCAGGTTGCGACCTCTTAAAGCGTCTCTCAAGAACACTCATTGTGCGTGTAATTATATGGGCATGCAGGGGCCGCGCATGCGCCCAGGATATGTGCCCGAAAAATGGGGTCGGCTGACTCGTAATGAACATGCAAGCCAATTGGAATTCGCTGTTCCAGTGAAGCCGCCACGCAACGGGCAACGGGCAATGGGCAACGGGCATGGCTAAACAATTACATCTATTGCATATGGAGGTGTGCAGTTGACACTGGGAATGTGTCGTGGAATGCCTGCTGCCATGTCCTCTGTCAGCCTGCAAAGGTAGATACCAATTCCAGGGGACATTATAGAGGAGAATGGAATCTCTGTATATCTCTGTATATCCATACTCTAGTATGCCATATACACGCTCTTTCTTTCTGTCACAAACCTCTTCATTATGTCCCACTCTCTATCTTTCCATCTCTATCACTATTACTCTCCTCTCTCTTACTCTCTCTCTTTGGCTTGCCTCTTCAATGGCTTTTCTCTTTCTCTCTCTCTCTCTCTCTTTACTTTTCCCTTATCTCTACTATTCTATTATTTTATTCTTATTGCTCTTTCTCTCCCTGACACACGCACTCCCCTCAACATCACCCTTCTATGCACTTCTCATTAGCTCTAACTCCTTTGCTCTAGCTCCTCTCGCCGACGCTGCTCTGCCCGTTCTCCCTTTCTTAACTAGTTGCTGTAGCCTAGCGCATCGAATGTCAGCCAAGGGCATTCACATGGACCACAAATGACTTCCACTCCTGTCGACATTTGCCCTCTCGCCTCTCACTTGCAGTCGATAATCAAAGCGAAATCTCAACGATGTGTGCAAAATGCAAATGCTGAACACGCTATGAACTATGATCATTGCAGAAGATCACACAGCATCTGTATGTGGGCAATCTCTGTAGTTGTTGTTGTTGTTGCTTTTTATTATTTTTCGTATTTTTGGCCACGCTAATTTTGTTGACCTGCTGATTGCGCATGGAAATTGAAAATTATGAAATTATATTTTCTGCACCTTCATAAAGCGCAACACATGCGAATGCATCAATAACAACAACAACATTAACAACAACAACAATAGCAACAAATGCATCATGTCAATCGTGATTTTGTTTGCTGGAACTTTAACATTTCATCGACGTGCCGATGTGATCCCATGTGATGATGATGATGATGGGGATGGGGATGGCGATGGCGATGGCGATGGCGACGCTGATGTGTTGATCAAACTGAAGCTCAGCGTCACAGTTGGAGACGGGGCTAGGCCAGCTCAGGCCAAGCTCGGGCCAGGCCATGCACGCTCCACGGCTCATCAGGCCACACGTCATGCATGCCCATATACAAATTCGTTGCGCCTGATTACAAGATCAGAGAGAGCGAGAGAGAGAGAGAGAGAGAGAGAGAGAGAAGGCCGTGTGACTTCCAAAGATGTTATGACCCAAACGTTCAAAATTTGTAGCAATGACCCACGAGATGATGTTCACAATGATGCTCTTCGAGTTGATAATGATGATGATGATCGAAAAGCTATTCGCACGGCCCAGCTTATTGCAACGATGCCAATGGCTTGAAATCAATTGCCAGAGAGCATAGCACAAGAGAGCTAGAACTGAATATGGAGAGTTCGGAATGCTCTTACAGCAAAGATATAGCCTGGCAGAAGCTGTCAAGGGATAACAGAGAGCTATGTTAAAGCTAGAAGAAGTCAGATCAACTGAAGATTCTCATATATTCCAGCTCAACTTATCGTTCTCCCCACGTAGCATACCCCATATCCCATTCAGTATACTCTCTCCTGTAGGGTATGCATTTAGATGCTCTCGCCGCTATTGGCTGTTTATGCTAGCCTCTAGGCATTGAGGATGCCATTGGAGAATGACTTTGTTCCAAACGAGCTGCAAGTGCAAGTCGCAAAAGTTCGCGGGAACTGATGGTGTGTGTGTGTGTGAGTGTGTGTGGGTGTGTGTGTGCTGGTCTGATCTTTAGCCATATTAAATTAGCCAAAGGCTAGCGGGCCATGAGCTATGATTGATCTGCGTCTCGTCGCGGACGATTATACAGTCAGTCAAGTGGAGTTGGCCAGGTCGGGTCGAAGTTGCCGATCGCATCGGTTTGGATCGGAGCGAGCGGGTCGCGTCTCGTCGCCTTGCATGCATAATTTGATGTGTGTCGAAGTTGTTGCATCGCTACGTAAATCTCCTGCTCTCAGTTATTGAGTTATTGCCGGCAATTGAAAGCAAAGTACGTAGACCGGCCACGTTCCGGCTTAGGGTTAAGTGCGATGTGAATTACTTGATAGAGCTCTCCCAGTTGCCTCCTCTCAGATGCCAAAGTTGAAGTGCTAAGAACTCGGACAGTAGGCCCTCGTGTGCTGTTAACTGCTCTCGAGTTTCTCCCATCCGCTGAGCTGCCCCACTTCCAACTGGCTCGGTCTCAATCAGCGCTCATCTCCCATAACGAAAGCGATCATAAGCAGCCGATTGCATCGATCTCTGATCAGTTTCAATGCTCTCCATAGGAAATTTCTTCAAGTCGTTTACGAAACTCCGTAGCCTTTGGCCAAGCTATAGACAATATGGCTATTGATTGCGACTAATTGTTGTGGAAAACGTAAAGAAATTTATCAAACGCCTATAAAAACTATATCAGCCGCACTGCGGCAGCGCTTCGAGGGCTACCAGTAATCATTCAAAGCGCCTCAAAAAGCAGAAGAAGAAGACGAAGAAGAAGAAGACGAAGAAAAATAAACTAAGAGGCCCAAACTTTGGCTCAGCCACTCGTAAAATCGTTTATAAATTATGAAAATATATGTACATAATGGATATAAGCGCGAGTTCAAAGCGCGCCGTTTCCAACAAAAGCAAAATACTAATAATAAAAGAAATATGAAAAGCGCTTTTTATGTGCCTGATTATTAATTTATTAACTACAAAAACGAAACACCAACAACAACAACAGAGAAACGAAAAACGAAGATACGAAGAAAAAATCATCATAAAAATTCAGATTTCTGTGTCGCTTTGGCTGCCTTTCGGTTATCCATTTTGTTGGTCACAATAATTAAATTTAGATTAAGTTTAGAAACGAAACGAAACGGGCTGGCAACATCGTCCACAGTAGTTTAATGTATGCAAATTACACGCTGCTGCCCCCCCCTTCCCCCCTCCCGCTCCCCCCTCAAGGGGATCGGCTGTCGACATTGAGCCAAAAGCCCTTTAGACGTGACGAATCGATTCCAAACCAGACATACGTATTATTCACATATCTATATGCATTATTTCCTAGTTCTCAAATTTGTAACACATTTCTCACAGGGTTTTCCTCTCGGCGGGGCTGGGGGATTTTCATTTTCATCTTTGGTTTATGGCCGAACTCCGCCCATTTTCTCAACTTTTCGACTTTAATCGTCGCATCGTTTGTATAATATTTCTCTTTTTTTTCTGGTTGTCCCGAACGCTTTCCATTTTAACTAGCTGCAAGAGTCGAGCGCAGCCGCTGCTTGTGGGCGTTGCTAATTAGTGTTGGAAAATGCGCTCGATTTGATTTGTGGAAATTTATGTTTAAACATTACCTCGCCTCGACGTAGTTTCGGCCCTTGTTTACGACGTGTGAGCTTTGGGGCTGAACGCATTTTAAATGAGCTTATAAAACACGCTGCGCAATGGGAGGAGCCCTCGGAGTCGGAGTGGGAGTGGGAGTGGGAGTGGGAGTGGGAGTGGGAGTGGGAGGTGCCGCAGGCATAATTAAGGGGAATCTAGAAGTGTTCAAACCATTTAGGCATATAACTATGGGAAGCTCCAGCTCTTTTGTCTCTATTTAGTCGTGGCCAAGTAAAAAATAAATAGTAGGGGTATTCAAATTAGGGAATATAATATGGCAAATGGAAAGGGGTTCCAATATATTATATATTTTTTGGAGTAAAATGGATTGGCATTTATATTTGATTTAATCTAGTCTAGGCTATGATAGTCTATATATCTCGAATACTACAAGTATTCCAGTATAGCTAATCAGTTTTCTAAATAGTCGTATATATATAAATATATATATATATATATATCCGGTACAAATTCCGATATTCTCATCCCAGCTATAACTCTTTAAGTATTTCATTGTACAACTAAATGGCTTCGAGTCTAGGCCAGCAAATAGCTTGGCGCGCATCTGATTAGAATTAAACTTGCAAATGTGAAAGTTATCTGGATAAATAGCTTATTGTTGCCGCATTGACATCTCAGAGGCTGCTCGACGATCAGGCCGAGCCGGGCTAAAGCTTGGCTAGAATGCAGCCGGGTTATAAATATTGCCAGCTAACATGGCCTAGCAGCAATTTAAGACATTTGAGCGAGACTTTAGAAATTAACAGACAAACATTTCAGCGCCTGGACGTCAGTGGCTAGGCTAGGCTAGGGCGTATGCCAGGGGGTGGGCGGCTGCCTAGCCTAGCCTGCAAGTTGCTTGTAATTAAAAACGCGCAAGTCGTAAAAAGAGAAGAAGCAGCAGAAGGAAATAACAGAGATCAGTTGAGAACAGGTCGAGAGCTGCTGTTGCTCTCCATGATGAACGGGGCGTAACGCGCCAACTAAAAATTAATTTTCCATATGTGCCAGCTGTACGTATGTGTGTGTGTGTGTGTTTGTGTGTGGAGGCAAATGCGATTTTTCTGATTTGTGATTTTCTGACTGACGACTGACGACTGACGAGCGGCGGCTGACGGGCTTCAATCTCACGAAAAATGTGCTAATTGCAATAGAAAGACAATTTCTATCGTAAACATTTCTCAAACTAATGAAGCAAAAATGTATATAAATGCGAAAAGCAACAAAAAAAAAGCTGAAATAGAAACAAAACAACAGAAAACAACAGTTGAAATGGCGTTGCGACTGACTCAAAATTAGTTGTTCAAAATGAATTGCACTAATATCGAATTTCACACTGCTGCGCTAATGGCCAACCGCAGCAGCAGCAGCAACAGCAACAACATGGAGTAGACTAGCAACAGCAACAACAACAACAACTGTTGCTGCTGCAGCTGTCAGACGGCAACAACAAAAGCAGCAAAAATAAAATGCAATCAACATGTGTATTTTTTTACGTTTTAGCTGTTTTTTTTTTTTTTTTTTTGTTCGCCTCTTTTTTCGCTGCTAATGTGCAAAGCGCTGATTGGACGAAACCTGACCGCAAAATGGAAATTATGATGCGGCCTCGTTTGAGTAAAGAGCACAGCACACGGCCGCGCAACAGAGACAACAATAATCAACGGCAACTCGACAACGGCAACGACAACGACAACAACTTGTCGACAGACAAGCCGTAAGCGGGTTTCACTTTTTTGCTTTTTGGGCTGAGGAGTTTCAGCTTGGGATTGCGAATTCTTAGGGGGTGGGGAGGGAGGGCTGGCGCAGCCCCAGATACGTGTGTGTAGCCAAGCAGCCAGGCCAGCCAATAACAAACTATAACTAACAGCGTTACCCGATATCAAGCTGCAAGTTTATTGGTCAATCAATGCGGCCAACAGCGACAACTCAGTTGAGCGCTGTGAGGACACGTTTGACGCACGGACAGCCAGACAGACAAATAGAGAGAGAGAGAGAGAGAGAGGGAGAGAGAGAGTGAGAGCGCTAGATAGAGATCGCTTTATATATTTTCATATGCCAGTGTATAACAAGTTGATGATCGCCGGGGCGTGCATATTACAAAAATGCAGTCAGACAGATGCAGATGGCAGCGAGGCAGACTGTGGCAGCCGCACAAGCTGAACAATTAGATAAATCATATAATTGAGAGAGTTTCCACGGAGAAATTGTGTTGAAATTAATACTAAAGCTGGAGCTGTGAGCAATTAGTCAACTAAAGTTGACTTCGCAACACTGGAACAATAATTAAATTTAATGAAAAATTTATAAAAATATATTATATATATTTAATATATATTTATATTAATATGTCTGTAGAATAAGTAAATAAAATAATTAATAATAATATTAAATTAAATTAATATTAGTATATTACAAAAATGTATATTTTAATAATTAATATGCGTAGTAAATATATATAAAATAAATTTTAAATTAAATTATATTTTAATAAATTTTTAAATTATACAAAAAATAAAACTATTTAATAAATTTTATATATTTAATTTTTTAATATTTAAAATTTTAATATTATTATAATTTATATATTTTATTTATAATATTTTTATTTCTTATTATAGTTTTATTTATTTAATATTTTTATTTATTGTCTAATTTTAAAAACAAATAAATATTTATAAAAAAGAAAATAAAACTAAAAAAAACTCTGAATGATATTTTTTATTAAGTAAATAAAATAATTCATTATAATCATATATATTTTATTTTTTAAATAACCTTAAAGACTTCTCAGGCTCCACAACTATTATTAATTGGTTAGCGTTAGGCACGTTTCACTGTATGCTAATGGCTGGCCATCTTTTGCAGCTCGGCTGTCACCTGTTGGAGTAGCGCAATTCAAGATTTACTAAGGCCATTAAATGCCAACGACGAACTACGAACTGCGTGCTGGCCATCGACAATCGACAGTCGACAATTGGCAATTGGCAAACTCTTCGAACTCAGCTTTAGCCTAATGATGGAATTATAAGCAACAGAGACGCTGAGATCTTGTCGCTGTGCTTGTTGCCGCCCAAAAAGCTGCACGTTTGACTTAATTTATGTAGCTGAATATGTGTGGAAGATACAAAGAAATCGAATTGGCGAATTTCAATTGGCGACAATAGCTAGAGGTAGGTGGAGTCGACAGCTGAAGGCAAACAAAGGCTAAAGCAAGGTCTCTTTTGAGGACAAACTGCAAAGAAACTGGCTATAAATGAGTTTGAATTAATTGAGCTGAGTGATAGAGATGTTGAGCCCGTGAGAGACTTAAATAGATGCAGAGAGACTCTATGTTGATGGACTGAGATTTGTCTGCTATGCAAATTTGTCTCTTCCTATGATATTTTATTTCTATATCATATTTTATGATGCTCTTTATAGCTTGATAACTGTTTCACCTGCTCATCAAATCTTCCTCATGCTTAATGAAGATCTTTAGCTCAAATTATTCTCTCCATTCTTTTCATACATTTAATTTGAATGTAGCTGCATTCCGTAAACACATTTCAATCAATTGATATTTCTGGGGTATCATCAGAAACCCACACACACACTCACACATCTATATAGAGTTAGATTTGCGAATGCAATTGCCGCGCCGCACCCAAAACTGACCCAGAGCCAAAAAAAAAAAAAAAAAAAAGCCAAAGCCAAAGTTAAAACGTGGATAGCCCACAGTTAGAAGAGGCAACTTTCCATTCCGACTGAAAAATGTTATCAAATCACAGCGCACAAACGAGCGACCACAAAACTAAGCAAAGCCAATTTTAGCTCATATTAACCCGCAGCACAAAGGCCAAACTGGCAAACTGGCTAAGAGGCAAACAGGCGAAAACAGGCAACAACAGCCAGAAACAGAGACAGAAACGGGCTGATGAACGGGCCAGGCTGTATGGCATAAAGGGGGCCATGCTACGGCCTCTGGCCACAGACAGACGGCATTTGGTATGGGGACCGGGACCGGGACCGGGACTGGGACCGGGATCGGGACTCGGAGCCCATTTCAACTTTCTCACGCACTTCAAATTTCAATTGGCAATAAATGTAATGCAAAGCAACACTTTAAATCATTGCGAGTTGGCCAACAACGCCAACACCAATAAGCGAACGGCCAACAGCCGCAGAGCCAGGCACCAGCCGCAGATTGTGGCACAGGTTGAGCCCGAGGTTCACTCTTTGGCCCAGCCTGACTATAGCTGTGCTGGTTATGACTCTGGCTGTAGCCATGGCCAGCACGCAGATAGCAAATGCTGCCGCCCGCAGCTGCCGGCGTGGGCCGTCCCGGACACAATGCGTCCACGTACTCCTCCAAATCTCACAAGCAGACGAACGGTAATTAAATCTCCTCGCCTAATTGCCATTTCTCTATATCCAGTCAAAAAATTTGCCAGTCATAAAGCCGCTGCAATAATAAGAGAAAAGAGTGGAAAAAATATGGCTAATTGTTTGTATATTCAATCGACTGGACGCTAATGCATCCATAAATCGCACTCAGACAATTACGATGCTAACATATTAAAAAATCAACTAACTTGAGGCCAGGCCAACTGCTGGCCAAATGCATTAAATTATATCTTAAGCACAGCTACTTATATTTTATAGCAAGTCGCTTTTATGCTCCAGCCATGAGAGCGACAACCGAGACGTGTCAAGCCGAACTCTGAATACCCTGAAAGAACTTTACTCACATCTGTTTGGTCATCTCATCAAGTCTTCAATCTACCCTCGCTTAGGGTAAGTAAAACATTGCCATAAAGAAAGCGCTTCCATAGACTTTTATGTTGATTCGCTTGAAACTTGAATATTTTTAATGCCAGCTCTAAAATATCGTTTGGCACATTTAATGTGTTCAGGTCGCACATTAATGGCCAGATAGCAAGTGTTATATATAAACCTGAGCCCTGACAGCTGATCATTAAATTAAATGTGCATTAAGCACAGCCTCAAATGGACCATAACTGAGCCAAGGCACAAGGCAACACATATCTCTAGAATAGTTTACCGATTATAATTGCTAATTCGATTGGCATTCCAGTAAATGTTGAAGAATATATAATATAGAATATAGAATATAGAGTGACAGAGCTAAAGCAGAACAGCTGAAGAGATCAACTTCTGCTACTTTTTCATAGCTAAATGTTAAGTAAATGTTATCCTACATAGCATGTTAACAGTTAAATGTTATACCAAGTCTAACCCAAATAAGGCTCAGAATATACGAATTTCGAGTGTCTTGCAACTGATTAGCTTGTGAACAGCCGTTGTAGGGATGAGGCTGAGGCAAGTAGGCAAGCAGCAAAGGTCACGTTTGGCGATGCTCGCGAACTTGAACTAATTTACATAAAGATAGACAGACAGAGTCTGTCTGTCTCATGAGCAGCATCAACAGCAGCTTCTGCTCGGCTTCAGCAGACCCAGCGACGCGAGCTGGGACAAATGACTGACAGTCGTTGGCCTGCGGCTGTTGCCACAGTCAGCGAGCACAGCAGCTACTTCAGTAGCCAGAGCCGACAGGATGATGGCAAACAGAGTTTTTCCAGCCAGCGACTTTCGAGAGCAGCAGCCAAAAACAAAAGACGCACAGGCCCTGGCAATGATGACGACTCAGCACCAGCAACAGCAGCAACAGCAGCCAGCAGCTAGCACCCAGTTCCCAGTTGCAGTCGCTGTCCTCGACCCTGTCCCAGCGAATGGTAAATGCGCGTTAAATGATGCTTTCGTTGCGCATGCGCTTGAGTGCCAGGCCAGACAGAGAGAGAGCGAGAGAGAGAGGGACAGGGAGAGAGAGCTAAAACGCCGACGACATTGCGCTCGTAAAAATCACGAATTGATGGAGTGTTCAAAGAGCGATCAGCAAATCATTTTCAGGCCGCGCAAAATTGCCGAAACATATGCAGATGAGAAGCGTGGTGAACGTGAACGTGAAGCTTCCTGAGCAGCAGCAGCAGCAGCCACACTGATAGTCAGTCAGCCAGCCAGTCAGCCCAGTAGTTGTAGCACTGAACTCTAGAAGTTCCCAGTGGAGGCCCTCAGGTGCACTTGGTGTTTGTTAAGCTGCGCTGACTCCGACTGCCTTCCACTCATAGGCCAGCAGCAAAGGTTGACTGAAAATAAGACATATTTTAAATACGCTAACTGAACTGAAACTGCGCAAGAGTAGACTGAGCTGAACTTATATAAAGAATGATGTAATATATAGTTAAATCAGACTCAGGCTCAGATATCGTTGCTTTCTTCCAAATTGTGTGTATTTCAATAACAAAGTAATTTGATTATATACAAAATTATTTAGTGAAATTCAAAAACAGAAAATTTAATTTTAAGCATTTTTTGGCAAGAAAAAATATCATAAATTAGTTTTTAATTTTTATTAAATTTAAATGATCTTATGGGAAACTCACTGTGCGTATACTTAATAAAATATATAATCACAACTAAAGACATATATAAAGCAGTTGATTTACACATAAATATTTGTCTTAATATTTCTCTAAATATATTTTTTATATTTTTGATTAAAGAGAATATATAATATGTATTATTAGGTTCATTTATTGCCGATCCACATTGCGTATACATAATATTATATATTCCTAAACATATTCAAATAACAAAAAATAATTAATTGACTTTCTAAATATTTTTAAAATTTTATTTTTCATATTTTTGACTAAAATCTCTTTTGGGAAAACTAAAGAAAAATATATATTTATATTTAAATTCTTTTATAATTTTATGTTATTCTATTCTATTCTATTCTATTCTATTCTATTCTATTCTATTCTATTCTATTCTATTCTATTCTATTCTATTCTATTCTATTCTATTCTATTCTATTCTATTCTATTCTATTCTATTCTATTCTATTCTATTCTATTCTATTCTATTCTATTCTATTCTATTCTATTCTATTCTATTCTATTCTATTCTATTCTAAAATTTCTCATACTTCTAGCAAACTCACTCACCTAGTTAACTTACCCCACTCAAAGTGCAGTGCAAGACAAAAATCAATTCACACTCGATGCCTGCCCTGACGTTCTTTCTAAGCTTTTGTTATTTGCTTTTGGGTGCTGCTGCCGCCGTCGCTCTTTCTCTCTCGCTCTCTCGCTCTTGAGTGCCGTGGCAATGGAATGCCGAATGCCACTTGTCTGTCTGTGCCTGCCTACCTGATGCCAGTTGCCAGTTGCCAGTTGGCTCCGCTGATCCCTGCCAGCGCTGACTGAACTGGGTGCCTTGCTCTCTCTCAGTTCGAGTCGACTGGGCTCGGCTGCTGCTGAATTTATGTAGGGTTAGAGGGCGCAATGCTCGATGAGCCGATGAGTCGAGCGCGCTCTCAGTTGAGTCTGAGTCGGAGTTGGAGTTGGAGTTGCAGTTGTAAGCGTGGCATAGCGAAATGATTTACATTCGCAGCCAACATAAATTTCACATCGCAGCCGTGTAACGACTTTGCGTCTGTCTGGACAGCGAGCGACCTGCACTGCGGCTCGCTTGTAATTAATTCTGTAATTTTATGCATATTCCAAGAGCACAATTTGCCGCTGTTATCGATATGGCCGTTGATAATCGGCAAGACCAGTAGCCCGACACACACACACACACATGCTGGGATACACCGAGTTACAGATCGACTTACACTCTAATAATAAACTTCTATCAATTCATTTGCCACAATTTTCCGGGCTGCACAACACGGTGGCATGTCGAACGGCGGCCGCAACATGCGCTGACCCTTTTCTGCAGTTGGCCCCCAACGCCCCACCGGGCAGCCAACCGCCGCCGGCTCGCTGACCAATTGCCATTGTCGTTTGGCTCATGTCGTCTTAGAGCCTGGCTCGAAAAATATCGATTACATGCGAGACGATGCCTGCAGCCTGCTGCCTGCTGCCTGCTGCCGGCTGCCGGCTGCCTGCTGCTGGTGCTTGGAAATTCAATTCCAATGAAAACAGTTAAATTCCGGTAAAAAGGTCTGCACCATGCGAACGTCGAATGTCGAACGTTGCGACGTTCCTCCACCCAAAGTGGGTTTCTCTCGCTGCTCAGGCCATGGTGGTCCCAGCGATTATCATGAATTGATCTGTAAGATGTCAAAGCGCAGACGCAGCAGCCACAGCAAAATGTGGCGAAAAGAATGGCCAATGTGGAGGTCTCACACACATGGCCAGACCCACTGCCAGTGCCAGTGCCAGTGCCAGTGCCAGTGCCAGTCTCTGTCCCTCTCCCCCAACTCCCCATGCCGACCACTTTGCCTGTGGCTGGGCTGCGCGTTCCCATGTTAGCCAAAGGCTTAAGCCACTGTCGTTGCCAAAGTTGAAGTCACAGCCCAAAGTCTAAGCCCAGTTCAGCTGGCCAGCTAGAACACAATGTTGTTGTTAGAATTGCGCGCAGATAACAGCAAAATGTTGGCAGCACTGTTGACATTATGAATGACAGCGGTTATTTATTATGTCTTGGATGCTCGTTGAGCTCAAAGGGAGGAAGAGGCGAAGGCTGCCTCTGCTGCTGCAGCTCGAAACCTGGGAAACGCTGCTCACTCCAGGCACATAACACATTATGGCAGCAGCAAGTACTCCGCAGTTGTATGTCAAAATCGATGACAAAGCTTATAAATTATATCGAATATATTTTCATATGGATTATGAAACGCCAACAGATGCTGGACTAAGATGTTTAGATGTGAGAGACTAAAGTAAAAGCTGATTTGGTTAGTTTTGCTAAGCTGAAGCAATCGATAGCTTATACATATGATATCGATAAAATCGAGAATACATATAATTATAGTTGTTAGCAGACATTCATTAAGATAGTCATCACAAATCAATAACTTATCGATAACTTTACTTTAAAAATTATCGATTTCATATTACCTATCGATTGCCTATATGCCAACTATCGATTATAAATGCTACTCCTATCATTATTATCACTTATAAATCTAAGCTCGCATCGAATTCGAATTACAATTCGATAGAAAGCTCATCGATTAATCGATATATTTAATAAGCGACAGCCCCGCGACAGGTATGAAATGAAGCTAATGCATTTGAGCCACAAACATGGCCAACACAGTCAAATTTAACGCTTCATTTGCTCCAGCTGAAAATTGCGTAACGAATGCCAAAAATACAGCGAATAGCCACAAAAGCTGAAAAGCAGCAGCACCACCTCCGCCAGCGACTCGAACCACCGTTAAGTGGCAGGCTCGACTTCATTAGATTGTAATAAACGCGCGCTGGTTGCAGCCCCACAACAACAACAACAACAACCAAAACGAAAAGAAAAAAAAAACTAAAACTGACAGCAACATAAAAACTTAAGAAAAGTCTAAGCTCGGCTTATAAATGCAATTTCGTTCGCACAATCTTCAATGGACTTCATTAAAATATTCGAAACACAAGCAGTTTAAGCCCCAGCCTCCCCGCCCCCCTCTAGATGCTCCTCTCAATAAAAAAAAAAGAGAAAAACTTGTCAGACGCACTCTATAAACGCGACGCGAACTCGCACCAGAAAAAGAGGAGGAGAGTGCGAGAGAGAGAGAGAGAGAGGGGGATCAGGCAGAGGCTGGCGAGTGGAGAGTTCAGAGGTCTAATTGAAAATGCGCAAACTTGAAGAAATATTGAGAGAGCCGCAAATGTATGTATATCCATTACCATTAGAACTCAATTTGCTCGCACGCATACACAAAAGACGCCCACAAGCGACATACCCGACCCAGCTATATGCATACATATATATATATATCTACATATATGTACATATATACCCTTCTTGGCAACTCCATTTATAACGCGGCAGGCAAATTGGGGCCAACCTGTGACAATTTACGATATTAATACTAAACATTTGTGCCCCGTCGTGATTTACGGTCTGAGGCTGGAAGTAAGCAAAAAAAGAGTCGTATGGAATATGTGTATATATATATCGGGATTATTTTGAGCTTTATGCGTTTTTATTGTTTGCTTGCCATAATTTCAGCGCTTAAGCGCTGCCTGCCAGAATCCGCGCATAAAGTGGAGCAGCTCATAAAATTTTATGGTAATTGCAATTCGAGCGAAGCGACAGACAAATGAAGTGATTGCAATCCGGACATACGTATATATCTATAAATATATATATGTTACCATATCTGGCATTTCAGTTTTATTGCTTATATTTATTTCGCTTCGATTTAATTATAGACGTTGCCAAATCTTGAGTGGGGCAAGCTGCTGCCGCGCCCCGTTCACAGACAACAAATTTAAATTTGGTATATTTTTTGAGGCAAAGATCATCAACGAATTTCACCCAACGCAACGCGTAGAAATTTTTGGGTTTTGATGCGCAGCAATTAAGAGCTCTCAAATCTGATCACTGGGAACCAGCAGATCGGAGATCCCATAATATGAGGCGTACGTAATGGAAACCCTTTTGGGTCAATGGATTTGTTATCATCAAACTGGAACCGAAACGAACGTCATGCACATTTGCATGCCGCGGACCATGGAACGCAAATTACAAATTCGAAATTTACGAGTCCAGCAACAACTTTAATAAGCAGAGCTGAAGAAGAAGAGGGACAAGAGAGGGGGAGAGAAAAACAACATTGACGTGCCTGACATAGAAATCTGCACCGTTGGCTATTAGCAATTAACTGGGGCTATTATGAGTCGTAGCCGACAAAAATATTTGACGTGCTACAAGCAGAAGAAGATCGAAACGAATCGATCGCAGCAGCAGCCGCTGCCAACGATCAAAGGCGGAGTTCGCCACACAGCGGTGGGTGGGGGCTGCAGGGGGGAGGCGGAGGCAGCTAAATCTTGGGGGCAGTGCGCATAAAAAGCCAAATGCCATAATAGCCAAATTAATCAGTCACAGGTAACAACCCAGCAACGCAGGCAACAGCAACAACAGCCCGTGCGCCCCGGAACGTCCCGATGTCTGCGCTGATGACTTAACAAAAATGTCAAAATTTGAGCATTCAAAGTGGGCGAATAGACGAATTTTTCATGCACTGCAAAATGGAAATTTGAATAAAGTTGGAAGAGTAAAAATAGGTCAGGAATTTAGTGATATCTACATAAATATATAAAATAAATATAATAAAATAAAATAAATAAAAAAATTAATTTAAAAATATATTAAGCAAATATATAATAAAATTGATATAAACAAAATTGTTAATAATAAAAAATATATACACAAAAATATATAAAAAAAAAATATTTTATAAAATATAACTATATAAAATACATATATATATAAAATACCACAAATTCTTTAAAATATTCCGACCTAACAACGTCATACTTAACAAAGCTTGGACTTCAAATAAATATTTCACTATAAATCTATAACTCCTCAGAACTCTGATATATTATATCATATATATATATATATATATATATATATATATATATATATATATATATATACATATCTTTATCTACCTATATATCTTTTAATCTTTCTTCAAGCAGTTTATAGTTCTAAAAATCCTGTTAAGCCCTTTATTACGACATCCATTGCCTTTAAGCTATGCCCGCTTCAGTTAGGGCACTCAAAGTTGACTTATGAACACATAAAAGGGTTTTTTGGTCAGACATGTGATTGCCGAGTATGCAAAGTGTATGCCATAAACAGTTGGGGTCTCCATTGTTTGGCCGAAGGTGGGTGGTTGGTTGACTAGCTGCCTGCGGCGGTGGCTACTGTTTGGACCGCTGAAGCTCTAGCTGTAGCTGAAGATGTTGCTGTTGCTGTTGCTGTAGCTCAAGCTGAAGCTGACAAAATGTAATTTTTATACTATAGGCGCAAAAGTGATCTTAGTGGTGCCATCAATAAAGACCTTGCCAGGCCGGGCCGTGCCGTGCCGTGCCGTTGCCTGACAGCTGGGAACCCAATCCGAACCAGAGCCCGTCTGGCCGCAACGGGAAAATTGCGACGCATGAATGTTAATTGAAATATGCGTATGAATGATGGACGGACAGTTGGAGCGCTTGAGCTGCGAGGTGGAAGCTGCTGGAGTAGCATTGCTAGCTGGCTGGACGCACTCTGTGCAGCTTTCACAATTATTGATTGATTTATTGATTGAAATCTGTGCGCAGCAAGGCAGTGAAGATGTTGCGACTGTTTTGCCAAGTTTGCTGCCGTACAAATTGAGCGAGCGGCGGCCAAGTTCGCTGCCTAAGTCTTTCGTTTCGTTTGGCGCCCAGCCGCGTCGCCAGAGTGCCATGCACGAAGCCAAACAATAAATAATTAAAGCAATTAAAAATGCTAAAAACAAACATTTAACAAGCAGCGCCAGTTGAAAATTGTTGTCTACCAACATTTTGGGCAAACCCAAAAACAAAAACAAAAACAAACAGAATAACATTCCACAAAAGCGAAAGAAGAAAAACAAAACGAATTTATCTTGGCCCCAAATCGCGTCTAAATGTTGCACATTTATCAAAGGCCCCTGCGTGAAACGAACAAAAAGGTCAACGCACAGTTATGCCTTGTTCTTGTTCTTGTTGTTGTTATTGTAATTGCTATTTCTGGTACGATGTACAAACTATTTCCGCTAACACGCTAAAGATCTGGGAAATGGGTGCGCGAACAGCATTAGGAAAGCTTCAAGCTTCACTTCTGCTTCCACTTCTTCCACTTTTTTGCACATGAAATCTAATTTTTTGGCAATTAAAGCGAATTTTTGCGTATCGAGCTGGACTATCTGTATCTCTGGCCTAAACTATGCACAGAAATCTGAGCGTGCGGAAGAGCCAAGCCACTGAAGGTAGCGGGAAAGGTGAAGATGAAACTGGGAGAAGCTGAAATACTCTTTCCAGTGAAGGCAAAGTAAATAAGTTTGAATTGCTTTGGGTGTTTTTGATTTAAGATATATAATAAATATATAAAATATTTGAAATATAAAAAAATATATAAACAATATATAAAACATTTAAAATATAAAGAACATAAAAAAACTTATATATACTATAAATATATAGTCACATTTAAACCATAAGCCACAAACCAGAGCTTGAGCTTGACTATGAGGCATTGATGGGTAATAATTTCTACGATATTCTATATTAATTCATTCTATATTATATTATTCCATATTTGTGATATTCTAAAAGTTAATCAGACTTCATACCCACTCTTAAAATACCCAAAGTTAGAGCAGTTTAAGTACAAACTGGAAAGAGGAAACTCATTCAATGTTCCGCGCGTCGTTATCTCTGTTGCTCTGGCTCTCTGCTCTGTTCGAAGAACCTTTCTGGCTGATATGCAAATAAGTTTGATATACAACATAATTAAATTTCATTACAGCAACGCCCCGACAGCCGCTCGCGGGGCTGGCCAGACTGAGAGAGCTGGGGACCTCTGGCATGTAACAAATTGCCAGCAATTAGTGGGGGGCATGAGAGCTGGAGTTCGAGTTGGAGCATGACGAGGACTGCAATCGGGCAGCAAATGAATGCCCGATGCCAAATTGGAGCTGCCAAATGCATTTGGCGCTGGCATGAATAACAGCAGCAGCAAAGGAGGCTGAGAACTGGTAATGCTGCAAGAGTTCCTTTTTTATATTTTTATATAGTTTGATTCTATATATATTTCTAGCATGATTCACTTCATACAATATTTAGCCAGCATCAAGTTCTGCTCAGATTAATGACGCTTCAATTTAATCTATGCGATTAAGTACACGCATCGCATTACAAAGTCATCGCCCACATACAGCTTCTCACTCTCCCTCCTCTCTCTCTCTCTCTCTCTTCTGATAAGTTAACATGGAATGCACTCCATTTGGCCAGCATGGCGTACCACACGACAACAAAAGGGCCACCTTTTAGTTCCAATAATTTACCAATTAATCATATTACCGATGCTGAATCAAGTCTCGTCTGCTCTCTCCCTCTCTCTCTCTCTCTCTCTCGCGCTGCTAGTGGACCGCCTCTTGGACAATAGGTGCTGATTGCTGCTCCAGCCAGTCCCTCTCCCGCTGCCCACATCGCATGGCATCGCATCGTAGCGAACATGAAACGAGTGGAGCCTGACTCTGCCCTGGACGTGATAAATGATTTCGATTAGTTTGTTCTTGTAATTCGACGCCTATAAATGGGTCTATGATTGAGCGCAGACGACTTCGTTTACGTCAGGCGTTGTCGTTACTCGGCTGCACCCTGTATCGAGTTGAACAACTTTGTTGTTGTTGTTGTTGCTGCTGTTGTTGTTGCTGTTGCCTGTAAGTCATTTGACAAATTGTCTATAATTGAAAGATTAGCTTTCCACACACAACGCAGTTGACGTCGAGATGAAGAACAAGTCGACTGAAGTTGAAGCTGAAGTCGGAGTTGCTGTTGTTGCTCCTCTTCATCTTCTTCTTGTAGTTGTTGTTGTTGCTGTTCCTTCTTGTGGCTTTCGGCCTGTTTCTGTTTAACGCCAACTGCTTGATCCCCCCTCTAGGTAAGTTTATACGTTTCTTATCAGCTGACTTGCATCTGTTGCGCGTTGCGAGGTTTTATTAATCAAATGCACAAAATGGTTTTAGGGGCTGGCGAGTAGGTGGAGCATGTTTACATAGGCAGCCAGACAAGTGCCTGCCAGCCAGCCTCCTGCTTCCACAGCTCCAACTCGCTCCACTGAGCTTCTCCCCACTGTGTGTGTGTGTGCACGTAATTGGAAATGGTGTGAAATTCGCGTGCCAAGAGCAATGAAGCCACTTACACACAGAGATGCAGCCGACGTCTCTGTGCGTGTGTGTGTGTGTGTTGACAGAGACTCTTTAGGAGGCCACCAAACACGACTCGGAAGGGTTCGTAAGCGTCGCAAGCCACACGGAGCGGAACGAGACGCAAGGCTCATTGGATTTTGTAATGCGTGAAACATGTCAGCGCAATGCGATTGCTTATCGCTGTCAATTATTCAAGAGGCAGTCACTAGACAGCCTTACAAATTACCCTCTTAAATAAAACAAAATAAAAGACAGCCTCAAATGAGCCACAGCACCACCAGCCACGAGAGCGGAGAGCGCTGAGTTGGAGCTGAGCTGAACTGATGCGAGTTTCCAGCGAGTTGACTCTGCGAGATGTGAGGTGATTATGAACATTTGTGTATAAAATATAAATTTAAATATATAATAATAATAAAAAATATGCCAGAAGATAAGAAAATATTATTATAGTATAATATATTATATATAAAATATTATATTTATGATAGAAGGAAAGATATCTATACTTAAATATCGAATATTGAATTCAGTTTGGAAATATCATTCATACTTTAGCTTTATATCTACAGTTGACTATGGAATATAGAATTCAATTTTGATCTTCTATCTCAAGCATCTCTTCATTTTCATCCTCCCCCCCGCCAGTCCTATAGCTAAACTGATTAATAACTATTCCACATAGAAAGCCAAAAGCAAATTGATTTTCCAGCTTTAACCTGCTCGCTTATTGATTGCTCCAGCCATTCGAGCGGATTGCATTTCATTCTATTCAGCATTGTCTTCTCGATGGAGGCTCTGGAAGACTCGGCCAATCCTTGGCTCAGCTCATTGTTCTACTTATGGAATATCGCTGCGATTTGGCCAGCTTTAATGGTGGCATCAATTCAGCGCTTTGATAACTATTTAAGCCAAATTGTTGCGCTATTTTGTGCGCATGATTGTTACAAATTGTTCAATTAGAGGCTTAAGCCGCGGCCAGTCGGTAGCCCAAACCCAAACTCAACCCAACTGGCTCCCATAATGGATGTGCGTTTAAGCAGCCAGCGGATAAATTGGCGAGCGAGCAGCAGGTGTCGGAAAGCGCTGCCATGGAAATGTGTGCGTGTGTGTGTGGAAAAGTGTGAGAATACGCGACTTTTTTCCACAGTTCGCACAATTTATAAAAAGCGAAATTTTCCCCTATGAAAATGGAAATAACCAACAACAACAACAACAACAACTACAATAGCAACAACAACAACAACAACTGCAATTGCAGCAAAACTCAACTGCCATGACCTGACTGCAGGTCCAAACGAAACATGGCCAACACTGGCTGTCGCTGTTGCCGTCGTCGTTGTTGTTGGTTCGGCAATTAGGGGCGTGATTTTAGCCATTGTGCATTTCAGCATAATGAAGCGCAATAAGTGTTAATTGGATTTGCATTTTGCCCACCCTTCCCCCTCCCGCCCTCTGCCTCGCTCAATATGTCCCCAGTGGAAACAAAAAAACAAGCGCATGACTTGATTTAGTGCAGCGAAGCGCATAATTTATGACTAAATAATACAGTTGCTTTGATTAAAATGCAAAATGCGCCATCAAAATTTAGCTGATTGCAATTGCGATAAACATTTTGTTGGCTATGCGAAAAATGTGGCAATTTAACGAGCCAACTAAAGTCAAGAAACAATTTAATTCAATGAAAAGTTTGCATAGCAAATGAAATTTCAATTGCTCGAAAATATTTAGCTGCTGCCTTTCAATGCGATTCTCTCTCTCTCTCCCTCTCTTTGTGTGGGTTATTTAAATGCAATTAAAAATGAGCTTCAAGCTGAAAAATTAAATAGAAATAGTTTACGAAACTAAACTATTTCTATTCAGCTTTAACTTAACTTTCTATTTAACTTTAAAATATATTATACATAGCTTTAAATATTTTATAGGTTGCCTTACTTTGCCTTAGATTTGAGTGCTTTAAATTATCAAATTGAATTTTAAAATTTTCATATTTTAAATATATTTTATTGGTATTCATTTCTTAAATATTTTAAATATTTTTAAACATTTTTACATATATATATATTTACATATACATATATATATATATATTTTACATATTTTTAAAATATTTTACATATTTTTTAAATAATTTAAGTATTTTTTAAATATTTTAAATGTTTTTAAATTTTTTTTTAATAAATTGTAACGAAAGCTGCTGTTGTCAAGGCTGTCCACATAAGTCTGATAGGAAAATAAGTTGCTATTTTTCGGAAACGGTTTGAGATATTTTAATAAATTTAATTTTATTTTAAAGCTGAATTCATGCCAATTCGGATAAAGCATAATACTATTGCAATAGTACTAAAAACTTGGCTGTTAGCGGTCTGGAGAGCAATGCTTGTGTTGGGTTCGCACTTTTACGAGTCGGTACAATACATGCAAGAAAAGTTATTTCCGTAAATTGAATGCTTGACATGCCAAAGTTTACTTTATCCTAAACGGCAAGCTTTAATATTTTAAAAGTAAAATACTAACAATAGCTCAAACAGTTGCTGAGATATAAGCACTGTAAATACTATCAGGCTTACGTGGTCACCCCTTTATGTGCCTGGCATAACTAAAATTAATTTCCCATTTCTTCACAGAGCAAAACTTAAATGTAATATGTATAATTTAATAAAAATTGAATCTTTTTAAAGGCAATTCTCAACTTGTGGAAGTTCACATTGCTAAAGAAAAGCTCCTTTTGCCCCTCCAGTACCGCCCATGATCTTGATAAGCGCATGCATACAAAAATATGGTAAAAATACTTCCTGAAATGATACAGAGCCAAATCTTATTTTATTTGAAGCTTAAATGATATATGTAGAAGATATATGTATCCCGATGACGTCCAGAGTATCTTATATATTAAAAATCCATGTGCCATAGCCAAGTGTAACCAAAGAGACCTAAAGTTAGCTTCAACTTCAGGTTACTTTCCCAAATATTTGCCCAGTTATAGAAAAGTCACATCGCAGTCCATTTCACAATCGCAATGGGCAATCGGAGAACAAAATAATCAACTGCAATTAAGTCGCAGTATTTTTGTTGTTGTTGTTGTTGGTATATACTAGTAGCGCTTTGGGGCTAATGAAATTTGAGTGGGCAAGAGGCAGCTAGCGCCAGAGCGAACTGAAGCTGGTGGAGCGGAGCGGAGCGATGGCAGTGTCTGGGCAATGCCATCAAATCATGATCCTCATCAAGGCCAAGGCGCGACAGTCAGCAAGTAATCAGCACCCGGCACGGCTACACTCGCTGCATCAGGTGAGATGCTTATCAGCAGCAGACAGGAGACAGCAGGAGCAGCGAGCAGCCACAGAAACACAGAGAGAGAGAGCGAGACCTGTGGACCAATTTATGATCGACAGAAGGCCAAAAGCTGCAGCAGCAGCAGCAGCATGAAAAACGAGAGATCTTTAAACGGCGGCCTGGGTGTTGGCAGGCAGGCTGGCTGGCTGGCTGGCTGACTGGCTGGTAACCTGGCCAACTTGGGCAACTTGGCCAACCTCCTTCAACTATGGAGCTGCTCGAATGATAAATTCTCATCAAAAAAATATTTCACACTGCGGGATATCATCAAACCGAGATCAGAATCTGTGCTGCAAGGCTGCAGAAGATGCCACAAATATTTCGAAAAATTATTAAAGATCATGCAAAGACCACAACACGCGCTCATTTTGGCTTAATTAGTGAAACATGCCAACAGCAACAACAACAACAACAACAGCAACAATACGTGACACGATTCCAGCATGTGGAATTCGATTTTGATCTTGATCTGTTAGACTAGCGCTCAAATATCGCTCGACTCGACTCGTCGCAGAGCACTAATTAAAATTTATATCGAAATATATACCTATATATATATATATACGTATAGTTTCAAGAAATTCAGTTTGCTGTTGTTTTTGTTGTTGTTGGTGCTTTGGTATATTACGTGTTTTCTTCGGCTTGTTCAGCAGCCATTGAACCAATAAATCTTATTGATAATATGATTTTATTAACTTTTAAATAGGCAAAACATTTGGCGCCTGTATCGCTGCCCGACCAAAAATAGTTTTTTTCAGTCTCTGTTTTGGTCTGTGGAATATATTTAAAACTGAAGCCGTTTTGACAACCAAATTAGAGTACTACAAACCGTGTATTTGGCTGGCTTTGCAGTCAATATTTATCGCTTAGTCGTCTGCGTTGAATTAATTAAATATGCAAATGACGATCGAGAGTTTTGCGGTACTTGCCACGCACCATCATCAACAGATTTGTTTTTGGCTCTGCTTTTTTTTAGTTTTTTTAGTTTTTTGGAATTTGGGCTGCTCGATATCACATGGAATTTCCTTTGATTTGTTTTTGTTTGTATTTTTTTTTTCATTGTGGCGTTTGTTATTTTTATGAGGTGAGCTCATAATTTTTCGTGTTTATTTCTTCTTTTTGGCCTTTTGGGTCAAACCCAGAGCCGGGTGATTAACGTTGGGACCTAAAATGTTGTTTAGAGGAGCGTTTATTAATGGACCCAGAGCGGCTTGTAAACTGGCTTAGTTCGTTTGTTAAACAAATCGAATCGGCGTTTGATTGGAAATAATGCAAGTGTTGTACGAGCGCTTATCGGAAATTATCTCAAGTTTAACGGGATGCTTAAGTAATTTAGATCAACTTGCCGGTGATGTGATATAGATAGTGTGGAGTAGGTAGATATATGTAGATGCTTGATCAACTTGAGCTTGAGCTTGAGCTGAAGTATCAGCTATATACATATGTATATATCTCTCTCTATGTATATTTACGTTGATGATGATCATAATGATGATAGTTTTCAGTTGATTATGATGATGGTCTTATGTTGTTGCAGAGCATTATGATTATCTAGAGGATTATAACAATGCAATGATAATGTGATCATAACAAACTTCATAATGATAATCAATATAATTATAATGATGTTGGCCATGATTATAATAAAACTGATATTTATAATCATTCTGATGATAATCATATAGAGAACGAAGATACTTGTGACATTACCTATAAAGATGCTTAAGATTAGGTTTATGATACTGTTTAGTGCTAGATTTAGGGTATCTGATAGTCTGATATGCAAGACTAAAACACTTTCACTTAGCTATCTATGGAAAACCAAACTACAAACTGGAAAGAACTCAATGAATACGATTTTTATTACTGAATGATCTATGATAAAAGGCATTAAGCTAAATAATATACGATATATGATATCATATAAGAGTTGATATTATAAAACTAATAGTAATAATTAATGGCTTTTATGACTTTCAGTTAAGTTTTCCTTACACTTCTTTGGCCCACCTCTCCATATTTAGTTCTCAACAATGTTTCATCAATCTCTGAGCTCGAAGCTCCGTCCCTTCGCCCAGAAAGCGCCTTGTTGACATCTGTCAATTATAAATGTCTCAACTTTTGCATGTTGCCTGGCAAATAAAACCGCATGTGGCCAGAGCAACAACATCAGGAGCAAACGACAACAAAATCTTTGGCGCATAATGGCAAACATAGCGAAGAGAGAAAAGCGAAAAGCGAAAGAAAAAAACCAAAAACTCAGCGATAAAATGCGTTGGCAAAATTTCACCAAAATAATAAAAACATGTGAAATATGTTCGGGCAGTGCTACGATCGATGCAGCCACGATGCAATACCGATTTTCAGATTTTATGGCCTATTAAAAAGCCTGAATCATTAAGCCTTGGCGTTTTTCTCTCTTCTTGGCCAGTGGAAGCCATTGGCACGGACAGTGGAAGCCAGCGACGGCCTCCTCCGCTTCCTCCGCCTCCGCCCCCTCCACCGACATCTATTCGCGTCCTAATTGATGTTAGTTCATAATTTTCTTTTGGAAAATGTAGCAATTAATTGCGTTGTCCATAAAACGCGTCGGCGCCCCACTGTGCGAGCCGCACATTGCGCAATGCGCCGCATAAAATTCCCAACGATCGTCCAATAAAAGTTTACAAGCCAACAAGAGTACTACAAAACAGCAAAAAACCCACTGCTTAGATTAGAAAGACGAATCGGGAATGCACTAGAATCGATTGGGCAGCTAAGAGGATTACTTACAGATGGACTGAAGATAGTTGTGCTAGTAGTTGAGAGAATAGGTATTATTTGAACTGTTTGTGGGATAGTAGAGGAAGTATAGATATAATTGGAACTGCTTGCAGGATAGTAGAGAAAGTATAGATATAATTTGAGCTGCTTTGAAATGTATTATGTAGAAGTATTATCAGTAAAAGTTCTTAAGAAGATATCAGCAAACTAGCAAGGAGCATGGAAAGTTTTAGGATATATCAAAAAAGAGAAGTGGAGAAGGAATATTTGAAAAAGAAGAAAGTATAAAAGAAAATGCTTGAAGAAAGCTGACTACATATAAAGAGAGAGAGAGAGAGGAGAGAGAGAAAGAGAGAGAGAGGGAGAGAGAGAGAGAGCAAGAGAGAGTAAGAGCTTATAGTTCTTTTCATAAGATGATATGGTTAGGGATAGCAAACAAAAAGAAATTGGAACATCAAATAAAAATATTTATAAAATAGAAAATAATAAATTTTTGACACTGACAAATAAAGTAAAAATATTTTAAAAATCAAAATGAAATAAAAATTCCTTTACTAAAAAATAAAATAAATATATTTAATAATAATAAATATAGCTGTCATGTAACTCATGACAATGAAAAAAGAGATAATGAAATCAGATCTATCTAAATACATTCCCATGCGAAAATCCAACTCTAGCTGTTGCAACTTCACTAACAAATCGCATATGCCCCAGTCGAAACTGCTGCTTGGTGGGTGTAGCATGGAATGAAAGAAACATGTGTGGGGTTAACAACTACTTAAAGACCGCAACGGGCCGAGCTAACATACTTTAGTAATTAGAACAACAGAGAGCGACCGCAACATGTCAAATATATAAAGCTTTAGCATGATTTAAGCCGAGTCGCGAGGCACAGAAGATGCAGCGTTGCCTAGACTAGAGGGAAAATTCAATTTTGAGCAACGGCGAGAGGTCGGTCGAAGCATTGCAAGTTAATTATGACTGCGGTTTGTAATGGAGAATAACTATGGGTATTAGTATATTATAGTAGCTCTCTATCTCTGTGTGTGTGTGTGTGTGGATGAGACTATGAATTTATGCATTGCTGGATGAGTTCAGGAGGCATTCGTATAAACAGCAAACAAGTGCGCATGTTATTTTCTGTTAATTAGTGTTACGTGATGAAACTTTAGAGCTCGAATGGGTGGTGCCCGCAGAGAGAGAGAGAGAGAGAGAGAGAGGGAGAGAGAGTGCACAGACTTTGTGGTGTATTTTAATGATGAGACAGACGACAGCCAGGCAGGACAGAGGCAAACAGATGGCCGACGTTAAAACTATAAACAATTGACGGGGTGTGTGTGAGTGTGTGTGTGGCATGCGAGTGTGTGAGCCAACAAATTGTTCACAATTTTCACCAATTTACAATTTTATGATATTGCAATGAAAAGAGGAAGAAGAAGGAGAAGCAGCAGCAGCAGCAGCTGAAGCAAAAACAAAATCTTCATTAAAGCAACTATTGCAAAAACAACAAATTTATGTTGGCAATTTAAATACACAACCACAAAAATATAACCAAAATAAATAGCAAAATAATAAAGGAAGGTGTAAAGACTTAAAGGCCGTAAGCACAGCCGACAGCCACAACACCAGCAACAACCAACAACAACCAACAACAGCCAGCAACAGCAATCACAACAACAACTAATCGAACTGGTCATCAATTGGCCAAAGCCTGGTAATGGTCGCCCAGCAAGCCCCGATCAGACCCAAGCCAGGCCAGGCCAGGCCAAACCAAGCCAAACCAAGCCAAGACCAGCCGATCGATCGCAACGACAACGTCCAAGTCACCTCCAAAGCAGCAGCGGCAGCGGCAGCAACGGTCAAACACAACGACGATCGATCTTAACAGTCGCCGTCGCTGCGTTAGATGATGCAGCAGCCACAGCCATAGCCACAGCGACAGAGCCCAGAGCCCGTCACAGGCAACAGCCAGGCAACGGCCAAAGTGGGTGATGGGACACACACAGGGGACACATGTGCAGCCAGCAGGCAGCAGGCTGAACAGTGGGACGAAAGCTGTTAGCATATAAGCCTTGGTAAGCAGTTGTATGGATATGTATAGAGAGCTTTCTTTCTTGAATCATAAGAGAGATTTCAGCTAAAAGGCAAAAGCTATTAAATATACAATTATTAATTTAAATATATGTTATATATAGGCTTTTTTATTATATATTATATAGGCTATTTTTAGTGAAAAAAATTTAAAAACTCTAGTTGATAGATATAAGCGATATCTGCTAGTTCCAAGTTATATAAACATATATAGTTACAATATATATGTGTTTATATGTTCCTGGATAAGCAAGTACTAATGAACTTGGACGTCAGTTTTTTACTTAAAGCTTTAAGGCAAGGCATGTTGCCCATATCACTTTTGAGTTATTTAATTGAATTAAAGCTACAACAGAAAAGTTTTGTACTAATTTATTTCTTTTTATTTATTTATTATAAATCTCTTTTAGTCTATCTTAATGCCAGTTACAAAATCTTAAAGCTTTAACGCGTTAAACGAGCTGAAGTATCTGCATATTCATAGCATACTTTTGGGTAAAGCTGTTTAAATAATCAAAAATTTAAGATATTTTCAAGATATAAATGATATAGATATAAATATGAAATTATATATAAAATATATTTTTAAAAATAATATATGCAAAATTTCAATAAAATGCTTAAAAAATAAATATGAAATAAAAAAAAGATGTATAAAAACATATATAATAAATATTGAAGCTCCAAAACTACGAAATAGACCTTAAAAAATAAATAACGTTTACTTTTATATTTAATAATTAAATAAATAAATCTAATTTATATTTATATTAGCTTAAGCTACATTTAACATTAACATTTAACTTTAATCCGAAATTTAATATATTTTTTAGACACTTACTTTCGTCCCTTTTCCATCGGACCTCAGCCCACTGTAGCTGCTGGCATTCGCTGCGCAACGCCCCTGGCACCGGCCAGCCACCCACCCGCGGCAGTCCAGCCACAGCCAGCACTTGCCACCGTCCCGCGACGCTCCAGAGTGTCCACACGGCGTGGACCCACGGCCCCTGACCGGACCGGACCGGACCGTATGGGGCAAGTCAACGGGCGGCCGATTCACCTGTCGCTGGGTTTTGTTTGCTTTACGCAGCGACTCAGCAGATGCAAATGGGTGGAGCAGCAGCCAGATAAAAGATCCAGCAGGAGAGAGTAGAGAGAGTCTGGGGGTAGGAGAGAGGGCGACCTGGTCGCTGCTTTATGCGAATTCCATGAATTTGATCATTTTGGTGGAAGCGCATTAGATATTTGGCATCTTGGCGTGCAGTCGCCGACACAGCAACAACAACAACAACAACAACAGCAACCAGCAACAGTTGCTCAAGTGACGGACATACAATGCACAAAACTTAAACATTAAATGCAGCTGTTGTTGTTGTTGCTTTGGCAGAGGTCAGCGCACACACGTGACCCAGCTTGGCATGTGTGTGCATTGGTGTTGGTGCTGCATGATCGATGGAATTGCTTTGGCAAAGCCTAGAAATAAAATGGATTATAATTATTATGCTGTGCAGCATACAAGAGAGCCCAGTTCGAGGCCAGCAGCAGCAGCAGCAGACAGCAGACAGCAGGCAAACACTTGGCTCACTTTTATTGTCAACCAATAAAATAGCCAAAGACGACGGGCTTACAACTTCGCATGGAATTGATTTGGCCCGCAGCGGCTATTAACAGCAACAAAGCAGCGACAAAAAGCTAAAAAGAAAATAAATAAACCCTGAAGACGACGACGACGACGGCGATGATGATGCGGCACACAGACGAGGATGATGTTGTTCATACAAAAGACGAACAGTCGGACAGCTGGACAGTTGGACAGCTGGAACTGCAGCAGTGGCAACAGCAGCTAAAACAGTTGACATCAGGTGCTGGGATAATACAGTGCAGCTTCCATATGAGCAATCAGAGCAACTGCAGCAGCTGATGATGAATTTGAGAAATTTATAGAGGAATCAAATTTTTGTGTTTCACAAATTTTCAGTTAAATATCTTTAAAGCTTCGGCAAGCTTGGGGCACTTTAAATATATTATATTTATTTATTTTTATAAATATTCAATTTTTTTTTGCAGCATATTGTCTTAGACTTTGTAGATCCTTAGCTTATTTAAATATATTATTTAACTTAAATAGTTTTTAGCTATTTTTCTTTAGCTTATTTTCAGGCTCTTTAAATTCATTTGCTGGCATTTTATTTATTTAATATATATTTCATATTTTTAATGTGTATTTTAATGCATTTATTTTTTATTTATTATAAAAAAGAATACGATTTTTATACATAGTAATCATATTCTTTTAATTTGTTTGAATTGATAAAAGTATAATATAAATAGAGTTATTTAATTATTATTTATTATTATTAATCAAATAAAATATATTAATTTATTTATATATATTATTAATAATAAATAAATTATAATTAATTTTTTAAGCTTTTAATCAACAATGAATATTAAAATTTTTTATAAAATTAATTTAAATAATAAATCAAAAGAATATTATATATAATTTGAATATTATATATAATTTAAAGAGAGCTTAAAGTCTGCTACAAAAATTTTAATTATATATTTTTAAAAGAACTTTATTCTACTTAAATAATATTTTTAATTTTTAAATGTCACAAGAACAAACATTTATAAATTTGAAGCTCTAAATAAAGTTGCTTTCAAAATATATTAATAATATTTAGGTAGAAGACTTCAAGCACGTTTCAAAATAAAAATTAATATTTAAAATTGTGAATAATATTTAATGGAATTATAAATTAAAATTTAATTTTAATATATATTTTTTTATTTTTTATTTTTAAAATATGTTAAAACCTCTACTTTATCAAGCTCATCTGGTTTCCGATTTTTACTCTCAAATACCTGACATCGAGGAGTCCTCTGAGAGGTCAAGTTGGCGATAGAGTTGCTTGACTGTACTTGAATAAATTCCAGCTAGCATTTTTGTGGCCTAAAATACACAACAGCGCCATAGAGCAACACCAACAACAACAACAACAAGAAGAACAGCGAGCAGCCAGAGTGTGGCATGTAACAACATAAACAACCAAATACTATTTGGCCTTTTGCACCTTTTTGGCATGAAACAACTTTGGCAGTGAGACAGTCGGACAGGCAGGCAGGCAGGCAGAGAGTCTGAGACCCTAGCCTAGGCTGGATGAGCTGCGGTAGCCCCAAGATCTTTATTTCGGCTCGAAGGATGCGACGGCGACGACAACGCCCCGAAAGGCACAATTAAAATTTCACGCTTTTGCGGTTCGCTGCCCAAAAGCAGAAGAAGAAAAAAAAACACACGTTGACCATTTTGGGATTGCAATTGCAGAGAGTCAGCCAGCGGCGGCATTTTCGCTTTGAGGCAAAGCAGAGGGAGCAAGCGAAGCGTTTTGCAACACTTGCGAATGGCGCGAGCTTTGTGTGTGTGCCACGCGTGCAATTTGCAGCAGCTGCCGCCGGGGAATAGGGGCATAGAGCAGCATCACCAGCTGGAGCACCAGCGGCAAGTGTTAATGAGCAGCGAGCAGCGCGTGCTAATTACCAACTGCCAGTGGCCAATGGCTGGCAACGGCACAAAATGTCAACGGGCAGAACAATTCAATTAAACATTTATCGATAAGCAATCGATTAGCATCTATCAAAGAGAAACGAAGCATGAGCTGAAAATCTAAGGTGATATTCATAAAACTTATAAAGACTCAGCATAATGAATTTCAAATTTCTCTGTAGATAAACCAGATAATAAACGTAATGCAACGTAAATTTTAGACTCATATATGAAATTACATACGTATATTATACATTTTAAATATTTATATTGCACACTCAACATATTTATAATTCTTATAATAATTAAATACTTACAAATCTTAGTTATCAATCTGCAAACAAACCGTTAAAAGAAATTCAAAAACCTAGCACAGACACAAACCCAACCCGCGCAGTGCTGCCAGCTAGCTAGAAAAAAACATTCTGTGCAGCTACCTGCAAACTACTACCATTTTAAACAGTCTGGCAGCACTATGCGCAACTCTAAACGAGGGCTGCACAACATATACAACGCGCGCGCACCCACACACACACACACACACGCATACCCATAGAAGCAAACATAATATTGCTTATACGCCCGTTGGCAATTTATAAATGTATATATTATATTATATATTTGGCAAATAATAAGTGAAATCGTAAATCAACCTCAATGGTTACTGCGCACTTTATAGACATTTGTTTACCAACTTTTAAGATTTGTACACAATAAAATAATATGACGAACATTAAATACCCTAAGCTATATACATAGATTTTGGTTGAAATGAAATGAGTTTTGCTGGAATTTTTATATAGCATAGTAAACTGAATTAATATTATTTAAGCTAAAAATATATTTTTTATAATAAATAAATAATATTTACTTAGTAATAAAATATTTTAATAACTTAAACTTTTCTTCAAATAGTTTCATATGATAATTATTTATTTATTTGTTTATTTAATTATTTTATGCTATTGTCGTCTCACAACTTGAGCAAGAGAATGCTAGAAAAAGAGAGGTAGAAAGAGCGTGGGATCGAGTTACATATTAAATGACAAAATGCTTATACTCTGCAAAGACACCTGATTCCGCGCTCCTTCTATCTCTCTTTTACTCGCATTCTCTTGCTCAATTTTCGTTTACTCACTCGCAAAACGACTCCGTTGCCTGCGCAAAGAGCGCCGCCTGCAGCTCTGCTACTAAGTGCAAATTTGTAGTGCTGCACATGAAAAAATGAAGCAAAGTGCGTTTTGCGGCAAATTCTAGAGAAAGGAGTGAGAAAGAGAGAGAGAGAAAGATGTGACGCGCCGTTGCTGAGCTCAACGAGCGCTGTGCATAACCTCGTGCGCTCACAGCTGTTCGCTACCTCTTTCACTCGTGCGCACAGCACTTCACTCGGGAGAGCGCCGCTAAGTCTCTCGCAGCTTTTTCGTTTCTCATGCGCTCGCTCCAGTTCTTCAACAGCCGCCGACAAAGCAAGACGTGTCTGCTGCTCGTCTGGTATTGCGCAGAAATCATTTTTTTCGTTGACCAAAGACATTATTTAAGTAATATTTGTTCTTATTGATACGAAAGGTGCGAATTCTTGCCATTAAAATGGACAAACATAAATACATTGACAGCAATGACAATGTAATTTGATTGTGTTTCAAAACTACAAATTAAACAAAAGCCAAAAATTTAAAACAACAACAAACAAACAAACAAACAAAAACAAAACAAACAAGTGCAAATCAACAAGTCTTAAAAAAACAGGTACGTAAATCCAAGTGATCTGCGCGTAGGTCTCGTTGCCCCAATTTCTTAGCGCTGACAAATTTTTCAACATAAAATGTGCTTCGACTTTTTGTTTTGTTTTTCTTTTTTTTTAATTGATTATGACTAAGAGCGACGTTTATGACGTTTTATTTTAGATTTGCCGTTCAGTTAGTGCGCCCTAAAATGTTTGTTTGCTGCCAAAAAGAAAAAACCATTCCCCATGACGGCGCTTTTTCCTTTCCTTTACTGCCGCTGCTGCTGCCTTTGGGCTTTGTTTCTTTCTTTGTTAAGCGCGAAAAAGTTGGGCGCGCAAATGGCCGAGTACGAAAAGCTTGCGAAAAAAGTAGTAGTAGTTTCATTTTATTCGAAAATAAATAATAAATAATGCTCAAGTAAGTTTGGCAAACAAGGAAAGAGTGTTGGCAAATTCCAGAATGTTGCAATATATTGGAAACTAAAGAAATGAAATTATTTAAATTTATGTTTGACTAGATTTTAGCAAGGATATTAATTTGTTTTATTGGAATATAGAATATTTAAATATTTTTTATGTGAACAACTGACACACATGCTCCACAGTAATATATATATTATTATATAAAAATATTAAAATAATAAAATAAATTATATATGTACATATATAGATTTCAGATTCCATATTTCTCTTTCTAGATTTTAGATTCCTTTCTTTTTATTAAGATTTTATTATTATTTTAAGATTTTAGCTTCTTCTGTTGCTGGTTTATATAGCCCAGTTTCTAGATTCCAGATTCTACATATATTCAAAATTCTCGTATAAATCTCATCAAACTCTGTTGGCCTGTGTAATTGCTGTTAATTTAAAGCCGTGTTTGCATTTTAAACCTTAGCTATTGTTAATAAATTATCGAGTGCGATATAATTAATAACAATAAAATAAATTAATTTTAAATATAAATGCGAAACTCTTTATGGGCGTTTTAATCAGATCAAATGTGCGACGCACGCTGCGCTGAAACTTGATTAACTCAATTCAAAATGTATTTAATATATATTTCCTTTTTTTTTTAATGTAAAGGAAGTAAGCAGTAGACTTCTTGCAGCGAGTGTATTCAAATTGTCAGCAATTGTCGTTGCTTTTTTTTTTGCTTCTTTAATTCTTGTTGTGTTTTGTTTTTGTCACTTGCGCAGCACAGTTGCTGTTGTGTGTCTCTCATAATGTTGTATTATACATTTGTCGATTCGACAAAAAAGATAACTTATCACGGCTAACATAACATATGCCAAACTGATTGGCTTGATAAGTCCAAAAAGTACACGCAAACAACCCAAACCGAAACCAAACACCCAGCAATTACATATATATATACATATACATATACATATATATATATATATATATATATATATATATATATATATATATATATATATATATATATATATATATATATATATATATATATATATATATATATATATATATATATATATATATATATATATATATATATATATATATATATATACTATATATATATATGCTTGCATGTATTTAATGAGCTGAAATTGACTAAACCACAAGATATAGCCGCAACTAGACATAACTGAACTGTGTCTGTGTGTCACGCCCCGCCCCGTACCGTCCCGTCCCGTCCCGCCCCATACGCCCCTGCGCTACCTGGTAACAGCGAAATTTGAAATTCAGCTCGCGATTTACTAACTTTTTGTTTTGCTTTATCTCTTTCTCTTTCCGTCTTTTGTGTTTAGAGTTTGAACGCTTTCAGGATCTCAGCGCGACATAACCTACATCAATATCAAATTTACATAACTGAAACCCATACCCGGCTATATAGACACGATGGCCAAGCTGGACTCTATTGGAATGTGGTGCGTGGGACTTCTGCTGCTTGGCTGCGCATCAGGTGAGTTCCGATTTCCGAGAATTATTCAGCTTTATAGCTTATGCAGAGCATTGGCAGATCCGCATTAGCGCCCCAAAATAGATAAGAGCCAGAGAAATTGGCTATAAAAAAGCGACAAAAAACACAAAACAAAACAACAACAAAAAAGTAAAGCAGAGGAAAACATTTTAATCCAAAAATGAACTCATTTATAAACTCATCAAGTGACTCATCGATCTTTTGTGATGCTGCCGTTGCTGCTGCCATTTTTTTGATTGTATTTTCTTTTTTATGGCCAGCAATGTGCAAAAAGAAAGAAAAAAGACAAAAAAAAAATCAAAATCTCTATATACACTTTGCGACCTTATTACGCGCCAACAAATTCCCAAGATTCCCAAACGAAACGAAAGAAAACAACTAGCGCGGCCATACGTCACAGTGGGCAGTCGATCGTAGCCAATATAGTTGATGACGTGAAACCTGCCCTGACAGCCTATATGGCTATATATATATATATATACATTATAGATTATATATAGAACGATGCGGCCAAAGCTATATAGCCTTTGTTTGCCGAGCATTCAAATTTTCATGGAAAGCGAAGTTTTTATATACATATATATATGTGGATATAATATATATGTTTGAAGTTGATCAATAACTGGGTAGTCATAAGATCTAGTTTAGAGCAAACCTTGAAGCTATCTCTCGGATCTAGCTATATATGCATACAGTCTTGTATGATCTCTAACTAGATCTAGCTGTTAGTTTCTAGATTATAGCACAAATAATCCCTGAGCTAATATAATGTCTCTCTATATGTCTTTCTTGATATCTGCAAACATCAAACTTTGCCTGAATCCCATCTGGAATGTTTATAGCGTCAAGAACTTTTCTTTTCGAGTTGTATGATAACTGTTGTTGTTTAAAAGCTTTATCGTGTTCTCTATATATAAACTTTATATAGACTATATAAAGATAACTCTGACATTTGGCTCTATAGCAAAAATCGATTGCTTTCTCAATGCACAATATATACATATACATACATAGGCTACTATACACATATCATATATTATATGCCATATCTATATATCATATAGGCTCTATAACTATATAGTTATGATAGACTTGCAATTTTCTTAATATTTCTCTCAAATTTCGTTTGGCATTACGAAATCTTTTGTTCTTCTCCATCGCATTACGTAACTTCCATAGCAGTCGAATGTCTGGCTCTGGCAGGGTATATAAATGTCGTGACACAGTTCTTGCTTTATTTTTGTTTATATTTTGGTTTTCGGATTTTGTCTTGGTTTTTTTTTTCACCTACAAACACATGTTTTTGTTATTGAATTTTTCTCTCTGTGTTGTTGTTTTTGTTTTTGATATTTTATTTGGCTGTATATTTTTGTTGTTCTGTGTTGTTGTTGTTGTTGGCAAAGCGAAAGGAGTATATAGGTTTTAGTTAGGCGTCTCTGTTCAGCCCAAAGAAAGGGAAGTTGCAGCTGGTTTGACTCATCTCAAGCTTTCAGATGTTTAAGATACTTCGACTGGAATAGGTGTAACTATATATAACTGGGAAAATTACAAATTTTGATTAATTCAGATATTTTTTTATGGTAATATTTGATGATTATATGGCATATATACATATATATCTACAGTCAGTTTGGGCAATTGGCAAATTGGAGTTATGCTAGGACTGCAACAGCTCTAGCCTGTCCCATAAAGCTATCCACACTGCTTACCCTTGGGAATCTGAGATGTCTATACAGCTATAGCTAACGCGTTTGTGAGCGAGTATTGTGCAGTCAGTTGGCGCGCAACGGCAAAGTTCTTTTATTCTATTTGTTTGTTGTATATATTTTGGTTGTTGGGGTTTTTGTTTTTGTGGCTTTTTAAAACAATTTCATTGATAATTTAGATAGCGTGCGTTGGTTTATTTGTTTCTGTTGCTGTTTCTCTTGCTGTTTCGCTTTATTTTTGTTTAACTTTGCTGGGCAGTGCCCCAACACGAATCGCAGTTTGTTTATTTGTACATTATGCGAGAGTTGCCCTTGAGTCTGATAAATTGGAGGGCGCCAAAGGTACGTTGCGTACTCACCTGTTACGTGACGCAGTTGCTGCTTCTGTAACCCAATTTGCCTAGCAGCCAATCGAGATAATGGGCATCTATATATACATATATATATATCGTATGTAGTGGCCAAGCATCATAACAGCTCGTTGATTTGAGTAAACAAGTACTCAAGAAGCGAATATAAAATAGTTGAAATAAACATAATGAAAATTGTGAAAGACTTTTGGAATAATTGCAAAATAAGCTTAGATGTTGGCATGGAAGAGGGATATTAGGAAATGTTTGGACTTGTTATAGAAGGGAAACATAAAGATAATGCTGGAAGTAAAGGGATATTAACCGATGGAGTTATAGACTTATCAATACAATCTTAAGAGATAAAAACTTACAGATAAGTTCGAAATATAAGGAAAGGTAGCAAAGGGAGCAGTTGGTGTGCAAATCTGAATATTGCAGAGAAATTCATTCAAGAAAACAGCATAATTTAGAGAAATATAGACAGAAGAATGAAAATATTCAAAGTAACTCAATTACTTCATGTAAAATACTTAAATAACTTCTTAAACTCTGTTTAATAAAGAAAGTATATACTAAAATATACCAATCAATATTAAAACTCTAAAAGTAACCACGTTTACTGAGTGACCCAGTTACACAACTCGAGCAACTTCAAGTTCCCAGCCAACTCCATACGACACTTAACATACTATATGCTAACTTTGACAAAGCACATGACTCGATTTCGACAATTTGGGCAAAAATAATGACATAGAGAAACAAAAAGAGAATGAGAACGAGCGACTAAGAACGTAGACGAAACACACAACTTTCACCTCGGACCCGGGCTAAAATCAATAAATGATAAAGGGGCAAATGACTTCCGCAAATGGAGCTGTCGCCAGGGAGCACGAGTGAAACGATATACATCTAACTAAAATAGAGCTATAAAAGGGAAAAGAAATGCTGAAAGAAAGGCTGGCAAGGAAACAATTTGCATAGCCCAAACCACCAAACCGAGGGTTGTAATGGACGTGGCTCAGGCCAAACCAATTTTTGTGGAGTCAACAATTTGCATGGCGTAAGAGCCAAACGTCAAGCTCGAAAACTAACAAGGTCAGAAATGAGCCACAATTAGTCCAAGCGGACAGAAAAAACTCCAAAAAACTGATATATATGTATGTATATATATAAAGCGGTAAAAGTGTGCCAAAGAGCGAGTCACACACAAATACACATACATAAATATAAATATATATGTACATATATCTATATATAGTTCACAATCGCACACAACATTAAAGTCACATTCCCCGCTTGCTGAGAAACAAAAGCGAAAGGTTTTCAGTTGACAACTGAAATCGCACCCACGCATCTTTATAGATTGTAAAAAATGTTCAAATATATATATACATATATATAGAAAGAGAGACACTCATCTATGGATTATTGTTTACAGTTAAGCTATAAATAAGTTGAGATAGAATTCGCACTGGGCCATGCGGTAGACTCTTTGTCTGATAGCGGCTGATGTGAATAGTAAAGTAGACAGAGAGACAGAGAGAGAGAGAGAGAGAGAGAGAGAGAGAGAGAGAGAGAAAGAAAGAGTGAGTGAAAGAGAGAGAGAGAGAGAGAGAGAGAGAGAGAGAGAGAGAGAACTGATTCCTATGACATGATGCTATTAAGATGCAGTTTTTCACGACTCAGGCAGTATATTATGCCTTATGCCTTATGCCTTATGCCTTATGCCTTATGCCTTATGCCTTATGCCTTATGCCTTATGGCTTATGCCTTATGCCTTATGCCTTATGCCTTATGCCTTATGCCTTATGCTTTATACCTTATGCTTTATACCTTATGCCTTATGCCTTATGCCTTATGCCTTATGCCTTATGCCTCATGCCTTATGCCTTATGCCTTATGCCTTATGCCTTATGCCTTATGCCTTATGCCTTATGCCTTATGCCTTATGCCTTATGCCTTATGCCTTATGCCTTATGCCTTATGCCTTATGCCTTATGCCTTATGCCTTATGCCTTATGCCTTATGCCTTATGCCTTATGCCTTATGCCTTATGCCTTATGCCTTCTGCCTTATGCCTTATGCCTTATGCCTTATGCCTTATGCCTTATGCCTTATGCCTTATGCTTTATACCTTATGCTTTATACCTTATGCTTTATACCTTATGCTTTATACCTTATGCTTTATACCTTATGCCTTATGCCTTATGCCTTATGCCTTATGCCTTGTGCCTTGTGCCTTGTGCCTTGTGCCTTGTGCCTTATTCATTATGCCTTATGCTCCTCATTAAGCTCCTATAATATATTACAGTAATGCCAAATATATAATTATATAAAACTAGAATTCCGACTCAATTGACACCTCTCTTTGCCCCTATATATAAATTATATATGATATAGTGTTTCACTTGCTGCCACTTCACAATATGCGTAGTTTGTAGCTTAAAAAATTATTAATCTATGTCAGAATTTGATCAAGATAGCTGGGCGAGAGACTACGTAAGTAGTTTATGGGGAAACATACAAGCAGACAGGGGAAGAAGCAAACCCAAGCGGATGCATACACAAATATATACATGCGATACATATACATATATACATATATATAGAAAAGAGCTGATGCAACAAATCGGAAGACAGCAACACGCGTCGACGCACGTGATTAGCACAAACTGGACAAAAATTGTATATTTATTGAGCTTTATTACTGCGCCTTGAATTTTGCATTCAAATGCCAAAAACAATCTGCCCCTGTACATATATATATATATATATATATATATGCATATATATTCTCTAGTTAGATCTGCGCGCAGGTGCCGCCGCTGATATAACACATTGGAATTCATTAGCCAAACATTTCTTTGGCTTTAAGAAAGCAACAACAAAAACAAAACAAATATTCGCAACTTTTTGTCGTCGTAACAAATAAAAATTCCTCTATCTCTCTCTCTCTCCCTCTCTCTGCGTGCTATCTGTGACTATATGTTAGGCGCTTGAGATACTTCAGATAATGGCTAAAACAGCATTCTATAACAATATAATTTTGGGGCTGGCTATAAACAAACAGCTAAGCGGCGCCCTGATATTAGCTATGTCTGCCCCAAGGGGCCAACAACATCAGAATTTCGCGCTGTGTACTCTCCTCGGGCGCGCGACAACTGCAGCGAGCTCCATATCGTTGTGCCCACAAATCAGAGCATTCTTTACAGTTTCATTTCCTTATTTTCAATATATGCATATGTATTGGAGCTGACTTTGACCATGATATCTGGCGAAACAGAGAAGCTTTTTATGCAAAAATACATACTTTTGACGAGTGTTTCTAAGGAAAGGGAAAGATGATGATGACAATATAGTATAACATGATAAGGTTAGCGTTAAACTCCTATATAAAGGATTATCTTTTTCGTAAATATATGCTCCTTGGTAGATCTTCTATAACAACAAACTCTAAAAAGTATCTATAGATACGAATTCATTTGTCAAAGATAGATTTGTCTTAGTTGTAGTTGTCTTTAATATAGTTCAGATATGAATGCTTTAGTAATTACTCTGCTCAGTTAACTAGCCTCTTATATTTACCCAATAAATTACCTAGTTATAAACTCTTTGACAAATACAAAGGCATTCCAACCCCAACAGTCGGCTAACTGCCATAGTCTCCGTACCCTTCGTAGCTGTGTGGCTACACGTGACTTGCTTTTGCGCGCAAGATAACTTAGATAAATATCATCTAAACAACATTCCACAGCACAAAAAACAAAAACAAAAGCAAGCAAAAAAACAGAGAGAGAGAAATTGTTAAAGAAATAAAGCAGAAATATTTGCATTCGTTAGTTCCGAGTGCCTGAATCATCTATTGTTTTGCATTTCCAGCATTTCCCGCATTTCCTTGGCATTCCGCAAGATTTCAAATATATATCATATGTGTGTCAATATATATACTAGAACTATACTAACTGAACTATGTAATCATATAGTTTAAAGCGAATTCCACTGGATTAGTTAGAGTTTATATATAATCTTGAACATACTCCGTTCCGTATGCCGCTTCGATTGTATAGATTGGACTTTAAACATACACTTGCTGTATACGGCATATATATATACATATATATATATGTATATTATATGGAAAGTAATTTCGTAGACGAAATCAATTTCACAATTGCCTTCAACTTTACCTTTTTATACCTTTTTTTATAGTTTTTTATTTTGAGAGAACACACAACTGCAGTGTCTGTATATTATATAAGTATATATAGTACCGCTAGCCGACTTCTGCATATAGATAAAGCAACCGAAATGATATCACAGCTGGTGCAATTTTTTAACTAAATGCGACGCAAGTGAGTATCAACTTCAAGGTGACCTTAGCACTCCTCCTCAAATATATGTACACATATACATATATGTATGTACGTGCATATATAGATATGCATGTATTATAGATATTGTAATAGAAATTTATCAAGAATATCTGCGCTTACACATATAAATGAATTCCCCAGAAAGATAACTTCGACAGCTGTCCCTAAATTAAAAGAACTGGCAATGAAACGTAGCTCTGCCTCTATATATATGTATGTATGTATATATGAATGTATATATATATATGTTACATAAGTATGTGTGGTGCATTAAGTAACTTTGCAGCTGCTGAAGGAATACCCTTAATACATAATTACATATAAATATCAACATGTTATCAACTTTTGCACTTAAATTTTAGTTTAATTAGTAAAGGAATACCCTTAATGCATATAAGTAAGAATATATCTAACTATACCTATTATTTATGTATTATTATTATAACTGCATAGTATTCTAAATAGATATATAAACATATATATCTATATCTAATATTCTTGTATATAATATACAAATCTTTCACCAAATAGTTAAGGGGCTACCCCTAATAGCAGTTCGTGATTTTTGGTTTTCCCACTAGAAATCTAGCTGTCTTTGAGGCAGAGATTAGATATTCCTCAAGATAATGCACTCGGCGAGCATATATATTATGAAAGTTATATGGCGGAGCTTGAACTCTTTAGAAATCCATTTTCAATTACGTTTTATAGTAGTTTCGTATTGTTGTTGAACTCTGAAGCTTTATCTGGGCTGCACTACGTCATTTCTTAATTTATATCGCTCTTTATTAGCCTAAATACGGTTAGTAAGATTCAGTTTCAGCCGCTTCTAATCTAGTAGGCAATATTTGCAGTTAAGTAACTGGCGTGATGGGCGCCGTTTGGTGCCTTTATCACAAAGTCTTATCAGAGCAGAAACGCATTCCGCGCTGCATTAGTCATTCGGATTTGCTAAGCAGACTCGGTAGCCCAGACTCAGTTCGATTTAATGTGCTCAGACGTCTGCCTTGGTCAATTGGGGTCGCAACCACGGGTTTCTGGTGCCAGCCAGCCAGGCCCGCTAAAACAATGAGCAATTAAGCGGAAAAACATCTGCGTAGGTGCGACAGACACCGTTCACAATTTACAGCTCTCAACTTACAATTCACAGTGTGAAAAGTATGAAAACATTTTCCCACTGCCACTCAATAATATTAGGGGAATTTTCTATAATTAGATCAATGACACAGTGGCTATTAGCCAGCAATAAATTGCAATCTCACGTTGCTGCCTTTACAACCTCTTGACTTGAATATATTCATTTATTGTGGCCCTTGGCAATTCGAGGAATTCGCACTGCGAGCAGCCAGAAAAAGTTGTCTGTGGCACGGATCAGATCAGAGAAATAACTTTAGCAAACTTTCAGATTGTTGAGTCAGCATAAACGACTAACTAACACTTCAGCTCTAGTTCCAATTCAATATATGTTGTATGAATCAGCTTCCTGCCTTGAGGCAGTCTCTGCCAGCTAGGAATACCCATACTGATGCTCTGACTCATCTGATGAGCATCAAACTTATGCTCTTTACAGGGTATTTGGTATTGCGTATCGGTTACGTTTGACTTGAGTTCATTGATTACATGTACGAAACTAAATGAATCGTTTATAAAGCCCAAAAGTCAACACATGTCCAGATATCTCAGCGCTTTGCTGTGCTGTGCTGTGCTGTGCTGTTCTGTTCTGTTCCGTTGGCACTGTTCATGTCTAATATACATAAATCATTTCTGTCCGCTATTAAGTAAAGCAAAATTCTTTTTAATCTTTCGCTGCGTGATTTAATTAATTGTTGAAGTGACAAACTATTAACACAAATAATGTGCGATCCGACAGGAACTGCAAAGCTGAAAACTTGGCACAACTAAATACGCATAAATTATCAAGAGAGAGAGAGCAGGGGTAGATGTATGTGTATGTGAGATGTATTTAAGACAATATATAGATGATATACCCTACCTAGCTCTGTTCACTCTTCACTCCATATATATACACTCTTGGTAATATCGTAAATTTCGCATATTATCGTTAGCAGTCATTCAAAGGGCAACGCGCAAATTCGCCCACACTCAATCGTACACTTCTATATATATATATGTATATACATATCTAGAGGAAGTTTAGTCTATCAGTCGGTCAGCTTGTACATTAAGTTGGCCATCAAGTATTGAGGTCAGTGGCCAAGCAATCTAGACCAGAATCTCGGCAGAAGTATGCGCAAAGGCAGGCATTTTAATGGGTCGTACGTTATTACTCATGTATGCATATATATAGAAAGAGAGAGAGAGAGAGAGAGAGGTAGACAGAGAGAGAAATAAAGATAACTGTCGTCACATCTGCCACAAACGGAATACGCTTAATCCCAGCGGGCTCATTAAACTGAAATAAATAAATACGTTCGCATTGCAACATAAACAGATACCCTAAATAATAATAATATTATTATTTTGCGCATCTGTTCGATGGGATCGTATATCATATATCACATTTACGGGCATTAATCAGACGCTTTGCGCCGCTTTGCCTCATAATTTCATTGTAATTGTGCAATTTGAGCAAAATATAACTAAACAATTACCAGTCCAAAGTTCAGAGCACGATGCCGGCATACAAAATAGCAAACCCCAATCGGAGACAGACAATGACACAGTGGGGCGCATGCGCGAAGCTCGCGGCAAATATTTCGCAATTAATTTGGATTTATAATTAATGAAATGATGTGGAAATTGAAGACCTTTTTCTGATTATATTACCGTGATATTTTAATAAATTAAATATATAAATATTTGAAATTAATTCTTAAAATTTAAATGAATTTTAATTTTCATAAAATGTGAAATTATAAAAACTAAAATATATATAATACAAATAAAAAATAAATGAAACTAAAAATATTACTTTGATATTTTAATAAATAAAATATATAATATTTAAAATTAATTTTTATGATTTAAAATTATAAAAACTAAAATATATATAATACAAATAAAAAATAAATAAATAAAAAAAATAAAAATAATATTTAAAAATATGTATATTATAATTTTTTAAAACAATTAAGCATTAAAAACATTTCCTTATATTAAAATTTGATTAGCTTTTGTTAAATATTTTCTAAAATTTACTAATTGAAAATTCTGTTTTATATTTTCAGCATCTATCAGATCTTTAGATGATAACGATGAACAGCGAAATAAAACTGGTGAGTAATGCGTAGAATAAAAACTGAATGCTGAACAGAGCTCAGAGCTTAAGCCAGCATTCCTCGAATTCCATTCCAAATTTGCTAACTTTTCCATGTATATCAGCCACTGTTCGGCATTAGTCAGAATCTTCTGCGCTCTACGCACTCCCCTCCCAGCCAAAACATTGGAAAAAAAAAACGTTAAGAGCGCTTGTTTTGACGCATAATTAATAATGGGAATGCTTTTTGGCTACTAGTCGTGGTTGTCGTTGTTGTTGTTGTTGTTGTTGTTTTATAATGTATGTACTTCTGTATAATATAATTGATCTATAATTAAGATAAACTTAAATGTCTGTCGACTGTCGTACGACCGAGCGCATAAAAATATGTTTTGTTTGCGCAATATTCCACGGCGAACAGCCTTATATAAGCCCTAAACACACACACACACACCTATCTATCTGTGTGTGTGTGTGTGATTGCTTCAGTTAGAACAGGAAAAAAAATAAGAGCTTAATTTTTATGCTTTAATGGTTCGTGCTAAGCATGAAGTCAAGGACAATATAAATACGGAATATCATCGGGGGGTACGAGCCGCGCTCACTAATTGATCGCCAGGCGGAACCGCAAATGCGACCATGACGTTCTCTAACTGTGATTGATCAATCACACACACACACATGCACACATATACATATATGTATATATCCAGGGGAATTTTGTAATCAGTTTGTTTGCCATTCAAGAAGTGTGGCAACAGCTAAATCAAACAAATACCAACTCGAGCGTAGACTCTTACCTTTCGAGTGACTTTTCTACAGTTATATGCGCCGTATTTGCTTTATAAATGTACCTATTAAGTGCGCTTTAACTGTTATTAAATTATAAATGCTATAACGAATTGTTATAGAGACACGGTCAAGGCTCGTGAACCGAAACCCCTGATTTTTATAGATATTTATATACATAATAACTTTAATTGAATAATTTCATAATGTATATACATATATTTGACATATATATCTATATATAAATCATAAAAAATACACATATTTCGCCCAGAGTAATTACAGTTTAGTTCTCTGAAGCGCAGTCAGTGCTCAAGCGTAAATCAATTCCATAATTCGAAAATAAATGAACTTTTAGAGTCCCCACAAATTTATAATAATATACGATAATTGTGCGCAAATTTACGAAACGTGATTGACGTGTGCTGAGCGTAAAATTAAACAAAAATACTTATTTACACACACCGATTCTCTGACGGATGCTCAGCCCGAATGGAGGTTCTTGGGCGCCAAAGAGCGCGCATGCGCAGTTAAATATGCCAGCTTTAAGCCTCAGACTGGCAGCAACATCAATTACTTCATCAGTTTGGGAGCTGTGATGTTCTTGTTGTTGCTGTTGTTGCTTTGTTTGTTGTGTTTGTCAAGCGCAAGTTGTAACGGCGACATCAACCCGTTTCTCAGGTTGCAATGCTGTAGCTAAGATACGAGCGACAGCGACCTCCTCTTCTTGTTTTAAGTATTTAATTTTAGTTTTCTCTCTCTCTCCCTCTCTGTGCTTTTTTTTATATTTATTTATTTATTTTCTGTGTTTTAAGTAACTTTGCATGTCAGACAGACAGTGGCGGCGCGTCAACAATCTTGCCAGCTAATTGTACTAAAATTTATTTATTTATTTTTTTTTTGTGTTTAAATGCTGATGACGCTAGAGGTTTACGTAGAGCGCTCCAAAGCTTATTTCATCTGGAAACTGGAAAAACAGACTCGAAAAACGAATTGCACTTTTGCATGCAACCTTCGACTGTAGATCAATCAAAAAACAAAAAACAAAAAAACAAAATAACGAAATATGAAATGTTCGCCTAATGTGTCTCTGTGTGTGTGCGTTGTTCAACAGCACAACAAGGAAGCTGGCCGAGAGTATGATCACACAAAGAGATACCCTGTAGTGGCTGGAGATAGTTGATCTTAACTGTCTGCTAAACAGGTAGCTGCTAGACTTAACTGAGCGGAAGTATCAGGCCGACAAATACTCTGTAGGAAAAGAGAAAGACAAATGTATCTCAAAAATGCATTTCAAGTGTTATCTAACACTTTTATCGCCAGATAAGCATCCAAAAAAAAGGAAAGCTAGCTTAAAATATAGCCTTAATATCTATAATGTAATATACATATATAATATTATTTTAAAGTTAGGCTGCTAGCTATAGGCCATCTCTATGCTAAACCTTTTATAGCCTTAGCCTTTTATAGACTCTATATACTACCTTAGATACTTAGATACATCCATCCCACTGCTAAGCCAACCAGCCATTCACTATTCCAACTATCAAAATTGAAACTCTATCAAAAAGTGCCCCACACACACACACACACACATCTCTGTCATGCCCCACTTGACCTAGCTGTGTGTGATAGGGTATCTCTCGAGCTAACAAGTGACGTAATTAGCACTTCTGGTATTCATACATTTCGCAGATTCGTTATCGCGGATGCCACCTCCCGCATCGCGTTCGCTAATGAGAGTAGCGGCGGGCGCGACCCACTTGCGAAGACGGATATATGCCTAGTTAATTTGCATTAAATGTAAGACCTTTGGACGTGTCGACAGACTGTTTGCTTTATTTAACTGCTTTAACTGCGTATCTTGGCACTTTTCCTCAGCTCTTTTTGCATATTTGTGACTTTTTTTTGGCTTTTTTGCTGACCAATCGGGTCATTAAACCCCAAGCGAAATGAAAATAATAATAATTAGCAGAAAAAAAAACGAAGAAAGCACAGCCAAAGCCAAAGCCAAGCAAGTGCTGAGCCCACACATTGAGGCACACAGTGCATAACGCTTTTCCAGCACAATTCAGAGACAAGAAGAAGAAGAAGAAGAAGAAGAAGCATCTCAGATATCAACATCATCCTCAAGTTAAGCATTGCTGCGCCCTAGAATTCCACTTAGATCTTGAGCAGATCACGCAAAGTGTCGTGACTTATGTGCGCCCTTCTATGCGCTTCGCAGCGAATGCCCCCCACCACCTTGACGCTGTGTGTGTGCGTCTGTGTCTATATAGATCCGTCTTCTTTGATAGCGTGAGTTATATCTATTTTAAATTATGTTCAATTGAGTGCGCTGCGCTTCACCTATACGTGCCATCTATGACGTCAATTTCATAAAGAATATATATATTTATATGTATATATGTATATATTTAGATATTTATCGAAAACAATAACCTTGTTAATATTTAGGAAAGTTTCCTTATCAATTAATTGCTTAAAGGGCCTACAGTACTCCAAGAATAATAATAATAATATTGAAACCTGATATGGCATATTGAAAATTATTGATTCAATGAAAAGAGATCGCGATCGAAATTCTTGCCCAAAAAAAAAACAAAAATATTTCTTCTTATTGTTGTTGTTTTTGTTTTTGTTTTTGTTTTTGTTTTTGACTGCCATTCACATTTCACTTGGCAGTCCACCCCACCAGCTGCCGCCCCCCCCTCCCCTCGGCAGCTCCCGCTTACTAATTCAATGATAAAATGTCAAAAATCAATAACAATAAATAAACGATAAACGAGAGTGTGCCACTGTACTTTGTATCCAGCGCGAAGAGATACGATACTTTTTAGGGGCTGTCCCTGACACTCGGCCGTGCGTCTCGCGGTCTCGTCAAATGTCCGCAATCTATTGCTAATCAAATTGCAATTTTTATAAATTTACCTAAAACCCTCGATTGACAAATACAATCAGCACAGCACAGCACATATATCTATAAATATCTATATATGTATGTAGCATTTCACTCGATAAGAGCTGAGTAAACAATTTTCGTATTATCCAGAATGAAAGTCGCAAAATATCAGGCGATGCTACAGTTATATAGACCTTGATCGTCAAATTACATCCATTTCGCTGAGTCACTAGCACATTGGCATGCCTAATACAAAGTTATACAATTTGCGTTCCACATTCGTTCCACACTCACACACACACGCAGAGCCAGCAGCTCTTTATCAGGCCGATCAACAAATTGTGTTTTTTTTTTCGTTTTATCAGGCGAAAAGAAACCAAGAATTTCTGCCGTCCACACGAGCCACACATACCCTTCAGACAGATAACAATGTGTCGTTTATCAGCTTTTAAGGTCAGTTACTGACCTTAGACAAGTGTGGAACCCATTCCCATTCCCATTCCCATCGCTATTTCGTCTAATCTTTTATATATTCTTCTTTAATTGCAGATCTCGAATTGGGCAATCGAGCTGAGGAGGGGCTTGAGGTGTTCGAAGTGTTTGACTGTCCACCGGATAGCAGGCAATATATTAATGTTAAAGTGCCGTGGCAGAGGCAAAAGAAGCCTGTCCAGTGCATGTGCGACAAGTGCCCACAGAAGCCCTCGTGTGCCGCGAGTCAGGTGCTCCACGAACTGAGCCCAGGCAGCGGACAGCCGGGCAGCTGCTGCGCCCAGTACGAGTGCGGCCCGACGCCGGAATGTGTTGAGGGCAGCCCCGTAATCTATTGGAAGGATGGCTGCACCAAGTGCTCCAGCTGCCATGAAATGTGCACCTCGGAGTGCCAGGAGGACGAGGGGCCGGCGGCGAACTGTCTGTCCAGCGATGGCCAGTCCAAGGAGATCAACGAGTCCTGGCTGCAGGGCAACGGCTGCGAGAGCTGCACATGCATCGCTGGCCTGGGCGCCAGCTGCGTCAGTGTCTTCTGTACGCCGCCCGAATGCTCCAATCCAAAAATAGAGCCCAACAACTGCTGTCCCGTTTGTGCGGAGCCAGAAGCAACTCCACCCATAGAGGACAGCAGCTCAGCTGCTGAAAACAACTCTACGGCTGGGGTCAGTTCAGCTGCTGGGAATAGCTCAACTGCTGGGGTCAGTTCAACTACCGAAAGCAACTCAATTGCTGGGAACAGCTCAACTGCGGAAAGCCACTCAACTGCTGGGGTCAGCTCTACTGAGAACAGCTCTACAACTGAGAGCAGCTCTACAGCCCAGAAAAGTTCTACAGTCGAGAACAGCTCAACTGCAGGGGTCAGTTCCACTACTGAGAACAGCTCAACTGGGGTCAGCTCTACTGCTGACAACAGCTCAACTACTGAGAGCAATTTCATTGAAGATTCTCAAGAGCTGAACAGTGAGGAGACCACTGAGCAGCCTGAAGATGAAGAGGAAACTAACATGGGAATGGGAACAACCATACCAGAATATATACTTAGTTCCGAGCGGAGCACAGTCAACAGCGTTGAGCAAGCAGAGGAGGAGAGCAGCAGCATGAGCAGCAGCACAGCCAACAGCATGGAGGACACAACGTTCTCCGCTTCAAGCACGCAACAGCCAAGTCCCTTGGCGACATCGGCGCCAGCCGCACAGACGCCTGAGTCGACCAGCTGGCATCATGACACCACCATCAAGGACGATGAATATCATTATCCACAAAACTCGGATGAGGCAGTGCAGTCGAGCAACCAGCCGTACGTCTGGGCAGCCGTTTTCTTTGGCAGCCTGGTCGTTGTCGTCTCTGTAGTATGGCTAGCCCGAGCCCATTACAAGCGTTGCAAGAAGCCCAAGTTGCCGTACGACTCGGTGCCGTGCTCGGAGGCCAATCTGAGCGACAAAACACAAATCACAAATATACTGATTGATCAGCCGTTGATGGAGAAACGACTAAACGAGACTGTAGAATAATTCGATATCATTCCCATATACATATATACATGTACACACGCTCGCACGCACACATACAACATACATACATATATTCATAGTCGTAGTCTAAATGCATACTAATTTATAATTTATAATTTATTGGCTGAGTTAATCGCTAGCTCGCCGCCTAAAGACAATGCTCCAGCTACATCAGCGATCTTCGTATTATTTCATCGACAAAATCAAGAAGGGCATTCTGACTAACATTCTAAAAGTAACAAAAATCAATCTGTATAAGGTACATAATCATGAATATATATATGTATATATTATATACGTTAAGGAATGACTATATTAGACGAGGCCAGGTCCAGGCAGTTACAGAATATCCACACAAAATCTGATACAGTTATTTCTTAGTTAAACAATGCATTGTGATAAAATTGTATTAGAAAACTTCTAAAATATATATTAAACAAAGGAAAGAAAACTAAAATAATTGATATACCAAAAAGAATAGAATAAGAAGCATTTCTAGCATCTCTCCCCCAAATACACGAAAAGCAAATAAAAAGAAAAAACTGAACTTAAGTGTCTAATTGGATTGGTGGATTGAAAGGAAAGACGGAGGGAGGCGTCTAGGCGGACGCTGACACTGCTGTCAGGCCATCCAAGTGCTGGACAATGCTGCGCAATACTTGCGCCGTGCTGGAATCCGCCAGTTCATTCAGTACGGACGCTGTGCTGCCTGCCAAAACGCCCACGCGCGGATCGATGGGCAGCGTGCCCAAATGCGGCACCTGAGCTAACTGCGCCAGTTCCACGCCGCCATTTGAGGAAAAGATGTTCGTGCATTCGGTGCAGTACGGACAAACAAAGCTGTGGAAAAATAGAGAAATATTAGCAAGAGAAGAGCTTAAGGAATGGAATTCTAAATAGCGATGTCGGGCAGCTCAGCTCAGCTCACCCGCTCATATTCTCCACAATGCCCAGCAGCTTGATTCCCGTCTTTTTGCAGAATGTGATTTCTTTGCGCACATCATCCAGGGCCACGCCCTGTGGCGTCGTCACAATGATGGCCCCGTTGCAGGGAACCTCGCGCATGCATTCCATGACTGTGATGTGCTCGTCCGAGGTGCCAGGCGGCGTGTCAATGATCAAATAGTCAAGCTCCTCCCATTTGACGTCGGTGAGAAACTGCTTAATCATCATGGTCTTCTTGGGTCCGCGCCAAATAACGGGATCACTGCGATTCTTGAGCAAAAAGCCAATGGACATGACGGCCAGCGTTTTGCTCTCGTCCGTGTAAATGGGCACCCAGCCATCGTCGCACTGGTAAATATCTCGACCCTCAAGGCCCAGCAAATAGGGCACACTGGGTCCACAAAGGTCTATGTCCAGCAGGCCGACCTATCAGTACAAACATGATTTATGGAGTGAGCGAGAGCTGGTTATATATTGTATAAGTTACCTTATGGCCCGTTGCGCGCAAGGCTAAAGCCAATTGCGTGCTAACTGTTGATTTGCCCACGCCACCCTTGCCGGAGAGCACGACGATAACGTTTTTTACTTTGTCCAGCATTGTAATTTCACAATAAGCCCAAATATTTAAACCGAACACAACAAGTGTCGCAGCTGATGCCCAGGGCTGTAAAACAAACGAGCTGCATACCAGACAGAAGAGCAAAATGATAAGAGACTTGATAGAAAGACAAAAACTAAAATATATAATAATAAACAGAAAAATATATTAATAATAAATTAATAAAAATAATTTGTATTATGTCATGTACATATTTATCTATTTATTATAAGATCTGCCTATATCTATGAGAGCTGCATACTTGGCTTATTACAAAACCTATCGCCTGGCAACGCTGCCCCCATATGGCAACGCTGTTTGTGACGGCACAACAAATCTGAGCATGTAGTTGCTGCCCGGCAAGTGTCAGATTAGGTTTCTTTGCTCTCGTGCTCTTCTAGGCGCCGCGCAGCATGCTTATTAATTAACAACAAGGCAACGTTGACGCCAAAATCATCAGATAAAACCTTTATCAATTGTTTTGAACAATTGATAGAAACATTAAGCATCGCTGCTGGCCACCGAGGCGCTCAAACTCAGTTAGCTCGGACAACGGAGCATCCCGTAAATTGTGGAGCGAATGTTGCGCAACCCTTTGCTGCTTCGTCCGCGTGCTAACATAACAACATTATCACCATAATCACGCCATCAGAGTCGCAGTCTACGCTGATTATTGAATTGGAAGTGGCAGCGACATGGTGAAACGTACCAGCGCACATGGCACGCCAACGTCGGGCGATGGCCACGAGTGGGGGGCAAGCTCCGGTGGCGACAAGGCTGCCGCGTCCACAAAGTACATATCTGGTGCGGCCAGTGCACCAGCCACGCCCACCAAACGCAACGACAATGGCAAAAAGCGAAAGGAGGAAATCGCGCAGACTTTCGTCATCGTCAACGAACGGCCCGTGGATGACATTTCGTTGGATTTCTTCTACAAGCCCCACACCATCACGCTGCTGGCCGTCTCGGTGCTAGCGGTGATGTACTTCGCCTTCGTCAGGTAAGTGCAGCTCAGCCAGCGGAGATTAGTGCGTCCGCTGCGCGCACCTTTATCGATCTTTCTATTTTCGTCGGCCAAGCCATGCCCGACCGACCACCAAGCATCAGCAGCATTTCGCGCATTAACTTGGCCAACGGGCCGTCAAAAAGCAATTGTTGCGCCTGGCGACATGCGGCCGTCAGCCTTGGTTGACTATTTAAGCACTTTCGAAATTAACGAAATAGAACAAAAACATGATTAGAATGTAGAGAAGAGCGCGTGAGGCAGGGCGGGGGGAGGGGGCAGCCAGGCAAACTGAGCACGAGATTAGAGATGGCTGCGAATATCGAATATGACTTCGAAAATAGTGTTGAATATGCACGAAATTTAATTAAAAATTAAAATTAAAATATTTATATGATGGAAAACTATCAAATATTTTAATATTTCATTTTTAAAATTTTTCAACAATTAATGTTTATTTTTTTTTTTAATATTTATTTTAATTTTTTTTTAAATATTTATTTAATTTAATTTATAAAAATTATTCTTTATTTTCAAAAGTCAACTTTATTATTTAAATATTTTAAAAAATCATTTAAATATTTATTTATATTATCAAAAATTTCTGTAACTTAGTTGAGATCTCAGCAGTCGGTGGCCTTGCCATACCTGTTATCACTTAGTTTTTCATGCTGCTCGTGCAAGACCTTGGCTCGAGTGCGCATCTCTAAGTTCGAACTGATTCGAATTGAACAGAGTAGAACGTGCGTTGCCAAATCTGTCGTCGTCGTCGTAGATTGAAGAGTCTCCTCCTCCTCCGTAGCAAATCTCGTTTTATCAACAATGAACGGCGAATCGTTTCGATTTCAAACAAAAGGTCACTTAACTCAATACGAAAAATACAAAAACAAAGTCAAAGTCCGGCACTGATTAAGGCCAGTGAAAATGGAAACTATTACAAAACTATTATAATCCATTAAGCTGACAACGCAATTACTTTTCTAGGAACGAGGAGAACATAGATGACAATCTTTGGTCCGGCCTGTTGTGCATTGTGTTCTTCTTTCTAATTATTTCGGTGATCGCATTCCCCAATGGACCGTTTACACGCCCCCATCCGGCGGTATGGCGCATCCTGTTTGGCTGTTCCGTTCTCTATTTACTCATGCTGCAGTTCCTCATGTTCCAAAACTATCCAACCATACGGAATATATTCTATTGGCTCGATCCCAAGCTGAAGAACTTTCACATAGACATGGAGAAGGTAAGTTCCCGCTGTAAGCAACCGAAACTATTGCTAAAATTGTCTACTCTTCCAGGAATACGGCGTCAATTGCTCGGACGTTACCTGGGAGCGTGTCAAGGGCCATTTGGACGTCTTTGCCTGGGGCCACTTTCTGGGCTGGGCCTTCAAGGCCATTCTCATACGCCACATGGGCATCCTGTGGGCCATCTCGGTGATGTGGGAGATAACGGAGATCACCTTTGCCCATCTGCTGCCCAACTTCATTGAGTGCTGGTGGGATGCGCTCATCCTGGACGTGCTCATCTGCAATGGCCTGGGCATTTGGGTCGGCTTGAAGATCTGCCAAATACTCGAAATGCGCGAATACAAATGGGCCAGCATCAAGGATATATCGACGACCACGGGCAAAATCAAGCGTGCCATGCTGCAGTTCACGCCGGAGAGCTGGTCGGCCATACGCTGGCTGGATCCCAAGTCGACGGCCATGCGCTTCGCTGCCGTCATGCAGCTGGTGATCTTCTGGCAGGTAACCGAGCTGAACACGTTCTTCTTGAAGCACATCTTCGAGATGCCGCCGGATCATTTCATAGTGATTGGACGATTAATATTTATAGGACTCTTTGTGGCGCCGTCCGTTAGGTGAGCACTTGATATTACGTATGCTGATATAAGCTAATTGGATTCTTTATATGTATATAGGCAATACTATGTATATGTGACCGACACGCGCTGCAAACGCGTCGGCACCCAGTGTTGGGTTTACGGCGCCATTATGGTCTCCGAGGCCATTCTGTGTATTAAGAATGGCAAGGAGTTGTTTGAGCGCACGCAAGCTATCAACATTGTGATTTGGCTGACCGTGCAGGTGGCTATATCGGTCTCCTTTGTCTACGTCGCTGTCGTCTGGCAGGTGAGTGCTACATACATACATATATAATGTGTATAACAATAAAGATAATAATCGAATAATAAATTCCACTCCGCACAGCAACGGCAACTAAAGAAGTCCACGCAGACAGCGCCAGTTCCTAGTAAAAGAACCGGAGACAGTCCGCAGGGCACACCTGCGAAAGGTAAGTCCGGAATTTGGTTTAGCTTTAGTTTCGCACTCTTTTTGCACTCGTTTTTGTTGTCTCTTATGCGTTTGGTTCTCTGCTCTCTCTGTGTAAGCCGCAACTACAACTCATTTCACTCTCATTTCGACTTTTCTTTTACTCTCCTTGGGAATTGCATTCTCCGTGTGCCTGTTGGTGGACACCTGGGCACAGCGCACTACGATATTAAAATTAAAATTGTCTAAAATCCGATCTCACTTTCCCCTTTCAATTATCAATTCTCTGTTTCGTTCTTCCAGGCAACGCGTCGCCGGCCAAAGAGAAGAAAATCAAATGAGGCCATTTAAGCAAAACCAAAAATGAGTAAGGATAATGAAAGAGATCAGCAATGAATAGGAAATTCTGTGTGTGTACATACAATTGATGCAAACTGTACTGATTAAATTAAATTTATATTGTGTATATGTATGTAGAATTGATATTAAACTTGTTAATAAGCAAACAGACAGAATGAATGAAGGCAGAGAATAAGAACATCGTAAGCTCTAGAACTAGATTAATACATTTTTTAACAGCTGTATAAGTAAATCATTAATAATAATACAAATTACATTGTTTTCAAGTGAATACACACACACACACATATATATATATATATATATATAAATATATATATATATATATATATATATATATATATATATATATATATATATATATATATATATATATATATATATATATATATATATATATATATATATATATACTATATATATATATATATATATATATATATATATAAAAGATAACTGTAAAGTACTGTACAAATTACTAGACTAAACCTCAAAGCATGCCGAAACGGTGCTACGAACTGCATCTCGTGCATAGGGTATATAAGAGAGGGAATACCAGGTCATGGCCAGTGATTGAATGATTATGAATATAAGCGTGAGTCCGGCCTTTTTTAACTAAAAAACAAAACAAAATAAAGACAATTTCAAAGAAAACTCAAAAGTAAATCATAACTATGAAAATCTACCACAATAGCTGAGACGAATGTCATGACGAGGGCGACGATGACGATGCTGGTGGCTATCAGGCGGGTTTCGGCGAACATTTTCTTGATCTGCTTCAGGGGGCCCATGAGGAAGCACGTGCTGCAGCCGACAGAGTAATAATATATACAGTAATTAGCCAGCCAATGCTAAATATCGCTCAACTCACCTGGCCATCGAGATGATGTTGCCCAGCGTATAGAAAACGGCGAAGACGACAATGCCGCGATGCAGAAACAAGGCAATGGAGCCGAGAAAAGACAATAGTATGCCCAAAATGAAGCATACGCAGAACGCTTTGATGCGCGTGCTCCAGCTTAGCGTTGACATATCATTCATCTATTCAGTTCCATTATAAATCCATTGATAAGGCGGTTGAGTCACAGATCGGCCATTGATCGTAGATCGTAGTAAGTGGAATGCCATTCAAATCAATGTTGTTGGCCAGCATGACGCATAATCGTAGCCAAATCAATTGAGTTAGTATGAATAGTTGAATAAGTTAATTAGTATGGTTTCACCTGGGTGATGATGCTGCTCTCCTCCTCCGGCGTGCGGTCATCGCCGCTCAGGACTCGACGTAGCTTATCCATGTTCGCAGTTCTTACAAGATTATTTACCTAAATTACAATTGCAGCTAAAGAAAATTTTATTGTATGAGTTAAATTTAATTCTGTTTATTGTACTAATTTGTTACAAGAATACAAAAGAAAATACACGATCGGAATGTCTGATTAGAGTGGGTCCATTCACCGATAGTATCGATATCTCTGTGGGCATTGCTCAACACTTTTGGCTCTTTGATGTATGTGAAATGAAACTTCTGGCAACTCTATCAGCTGTTGCCATGCTTTGCACTTGGGTACGTAACATAACAAATATTACGAAAACAACAAAATGTCATCAAATAAGACATATACGCGCCCTTAAAAGAGTTGAAAGCGATGTCCTTGTGCCAGTGGTGCAATCAGATGTAGTCCAGCATGACAAGCCAACGGAGAAGAGGCCCGTCGAACAGCACGAGAAAAAAAGTGCCGTTGCATTCGACTTTGGCAGCCGGGAGGCGCACGTGCCCACCTTTAACCTGGCCGCCCATGTGAACGAGTCTGCGACATTGCGGCAGCTGCTTAATCTGGGCGTCAATCTGCACAGCATTGAACGGCGCAAAGGCCTGGGTCAGTTTGTGCTGCGTCTGGACTTTGAGCAGAATGTAAAGCCCTATTTAAGGTTTCTGGCGGATCAGGGAATATCTCCAGATGACTTTGGCAAAATGATCACTAAGAACCCGCTGATATTCAAGGAGGATCTGGATGATTTGCAGACACGTGTCGACTACATGAAGAGCAAACGCTTCTCAGTTGAGGCACTGCAGCGAATATTCACCAAAAACCCATATTGGTTGATGTTCTCAACGAAACGCGTTGATCGACGCTTGGGCTATTTCCAAAAAGAGTTCCATCTGACCGGCCATGATCTGCGCTTGGTAGCTACTAAGGAGCCAAGCTTGATAACGTACAACATGGAGCACTTGCGAAAATCCGTCTTCACACTACGCGAAGAAATGGGCTTCAGTAAAAAGGAGCTGCAAACGTTGATTGTCCGCAAGCCACGTCTGATGATGATCCGTAAGAGAAAACGACATAAATGCTCTTATATATAAGAAACTAACGGTATGTTCTCTTTTAGCTCCTGATGATCTTGTCGAGCGCTTCAGCTATGTGCACAACGATATGGGCCTGAGTCATACACAGATCGTTCAGTGTCCCGAGCTGCTCGCCTCCCGGGAGTTTCGGTTGCGGGAGCGACATGAATTTCTCAAGCTATTAGGACGCGCTCAGTATGATCCGCAGAAGGACTTGTATATTTCGCCCAGTGAAATTGTGCAGGGCAACAACTTTTATTTTGTAAGAAATGCGGCTAAAAGTGATTTGGAAGCATTTGATTTGTTTTTGAAAACGCGGTAATTAAAGTTTGTGCGCGCTAAAGCAATAACAGGGCTGCATTCTTGACAATCTGGCAACGCCGTACCAAGTTCGGTATTCCTCTTCGCACTTTGTTTCTGTTTTCGTCTTGTCGCGTATTTTTTGTTGTGCTTGTGGGCAGTCATCTTCGTGTTTTTCAACGAACAGTTTGTGTTTTCGCTGCATCCAGCAGCTTTAGCAGAACTACGCATTAGGTTTTTGCAGCGTGCGTAAAAGAAAAAATTGTGTATTATACTTAAACTAAATGAAAGAGCATATTGTAAATGAAACATATAAACTTAGACCAAACGACAGCTGTTACATTTAGCTAAAAGCACAAATAAGCAACAGTGCAGACGGAACAGGAACTGTAAAAAATAAAACGCATATTCTCACGCATACACTAACACGAGACGTCGACGACGTACACGTATAATAAATACGCAGACCCACTCACACACACACAAGTGCAATACAAGCAAGGGCCGCTCTGGCAAAAAGTTTAGTTTAGTTTAATCTGCATAAATTTATTTGTACGCCGCAAAAACAACGAACACGTTATCTTTAGACGACGTGTTTAGTACAAATATAAAAAGAAAACAACAACAAAAGAATTTTTAACTGCTGAACGAACGTAGTCATACTATAAATAACAAACACAGAGAAAAACAAAATGTCTACGACACCAAAATCGACAGAAGATTTGCTGGGTGGTAAGTTTGCGATCACACACATACACAAATACAAGCACACACTCGCACACATACACAGCCAAGTATGTGTAAATGTGTGCGTGTGTGTGCTGGTATTTGTCAATAATAATAATAATAACAATGCAGTGCTTCGGCTATGACGCGTTGTTGTTATTATTGTTTGTGTTTAGTTAAAAATAGATGTTGTGTCTGTATGTATATTTATGTCAGTATGTCTGTATGTGTGTGCATGTTGGTGTGTAACTGTAACCACATCTCCATTGCACTTGCCCATATACTATTTCAAGGCTCCGCTTTGTTATTGTCAGTCTTGTCTTGTTTTGTTTTGCCTACGTGTGTGTGTGAGTGTGTGGGCATACGTATATCTCGCTTGCGCAGCAGCCGCCAGCCTGTCAGGCGATGACAACAACAAAGACTCGCAACTTCGCCGTAAACTGAAAGCACAGACAAAGAAGTAGTCGGGAATTAGCGCCTCATTCATATATGTACACACACATATGTGTGTACAATATGCCAGTTATATTTACAGTTGCACTTTATATTTATCTTATTTCGGCAAATTGACGTCACGCGCGTCTGTGTATGTGCGATATTTCGCTTAAAAGCAATTGCCGGAGGGCATTTGCCTTTGATTTGTTCTTGTTTTTTTGCTTTTCTTTCGCAAAGTCCAGAAATTGCGACTTTAGCCTAGCCTATTTTCGCTGCGTCGCTTGGGGTTCATTATCAAAAACGTGTGAGTGTACATATATATATTATATTATATATGTATATTTGTGCTAAAAGCAAGCGAATCTGAGCGCCAATAGCTATAAGCAGTCAACAAAAGGCGGTTCATTGGGCTGTACGCTTGACAGCCTCGGATCAGGGTTTAACAGCTGCGCATGATGCACTCACACACACACATACATACAGGGAGACTCTTTTGAAGTGAAAGAGATAGAGAGTCAGGCGGTCAGTTTGCCTACGTGCTGTGAGTCAGCAAGCCATGTTTGTTTTGTTTTGCTACCCTTATTACACATGGCTGTTGCTGGTTTTTACCATTTACCATTTCGCCGCGGAACCTGTTTCTGGGCCAGCTTTGTTATTGTTTGGTTTTTGCATTACCTGCTGAACAGCACCCGAGGAGTTTGTACCTGTTCATTTTTGCAATATTGTGAAAGTGTATTCAGTGCCGTTTCGACTGGCGAGATGATTGGCCTGCCACGTGAGTGTAGAACAGTTACATATGTCGACTATCAGCAGCTACTGTCACACAGTATCATGCAATTTGCACGCTGCTCTAATTGCAATCTTCGCCGTAGTTGAAAATGAAATTTCGTTGAGTTGATAGCCAGCCAGTCAGGCAGACACAGCAAAACAAAAAAAAACATGCATATGTGTAATATACTCAAAACGGAAATTGTGTTTTTGTTTGCGTTATCAATGGGGGCGCACGCTCGCAGACACAAACCAACACACACACACATACACAAAGAGATATACACATACGTGTAAATATACCTGGCACAAACAAACAAAAACATTGTAGGCGGCTGGCTGCTGTTTGGGTATTTCTGTTTACGCTGTTAACACGAACAGCACTGTTAACTACAGCATCGAACGACAGAAAAAGCCACGACATCTGCCAGCTAATAAAAAGCCAAAACAAGCTAAACAACTAGCAGCAGAGAGAATTAAGTGCCGGTCTCTGTTATGCGGCTAAATAAAAAGCCAAAACAAGCTGCAGAACAAGAGAACGACATTCTGTTATACAAATTAAAACTATTATACGAGACGTCACTTAACCGCCGCTCTGTTATACAAATCAACTACGAGACGTCAGCCAATGCAATCAATATGCATATAATTGGCGCTGTTAATAACAGAACCAAGCCAGCGCTGTTAACATTTAAATTAAACTGTTAAATAAAGATATTTAAGCTAAATAATACTAAATGCATGCTTATCATGAATTTTGTTTTGATTTGTAATTATCATAATCAGTGTGACTAACATTTGTGCTTTGTTTGCAGAATCTTGGATCGAACTGAGCGCAACAGCTGCCATGGCCGGCATTAAGAGTCCCGACAGAATTACACCCTTGCCATTTGCGAGCGGCGAGGAGTATTTACGTTTGCTGCGCGAGGCGCAGCGCGAATCAAATCAGTCCAGTCGCGTCGTGTCCCTGGCCAGCTCGCGCCGTGACACACCGCACGACAGCCCCAAGAGTCCGCCAAACAGCCCGCAATCGGAGCTGTGCCCGGACGACGAGCTGCGGAATGTGTATATCAATTATTGGACTAAGGTGAGTGCAGATTAACATGACCTTGTCACAGCCGCCTCAACTAATTATATATGCACAATCCGAAACAGAATGGCGATAAACAACACACCGATAATGGAGATTGGCTGCAGAACTGGAATCGCGGCACCGATGAGCAGCCACCGAAGTAAGCCTCATTATTATTTTGCTTTATTTGTATTGTTTTTCAATGCCTTTTGTGTGTGACTTTTGCAGAGATTGGAAATTTGAGCGCTCCAATGATGATGATGATGAGAAGAAGAAGAGCTCGGGTTACTCTATACGCTTAAAGCGTCTAGGCGCCAACTCGCTCTTCTCCCGCGAAATCTTATACTCACTGCTGGTCACTAATGTTCTCTCACTGCTGCTGGGCGCTGGCTTTGGGTAAGCTCTATATACAAAGACAATTTGCACAGACAAATGTGAATAACACCATAATTTTTTATAGCCTCTGGCTGAGCAAGCGCGGCATACTGCTCACCCGCGTGGTCATTGACTGAAAGACAGCGTAAATAAAACGACGTTTTAATCAACAATATGCACATCATAACCATTTACCGACAGGACAGGACATGAAACGTTCCAATTTGAGTGAAGAAGCAGTGTCAACAAGCAGCCAAACGTATTCCAGCCCACACAACACAAACAATCTACAGCACATCTAAGGATAATAGAGTACATAAGCATAACTATGTAATTTGTAAGCAACAAGCTAACGGCTAGGCAAAGGGGTTCAAACCGATTTTTTTTTATATATACACATCAATTTTATACAGTTTTTATATAAGACCAACAACATCTATACTTGGAAGACAGAGCAGAACGATCGAAAATATTATTCAATATCCAACTACATTTCTGAGTTTAGGCAACAACTAAATACAATCATCAATCGCCAAAAAAAATATGAGAAAAACAACAAAAATAGTACATTCTAAGAACTTTACGTAAATACGTATATATATTCATGTAGACATATTATAGCTGAATCATATAGAAAGAAACATATGTATATCAATCATAATTTGTCCTTTTATTTTCTAGCATAGAAGAGTGAAAAGCGAAAACTGAAAACGTTCGGTATGCAGCTGCAGCTAAACCGAAATAAAAATGCATCCAAACACACACATACACACAAACGCTCTAGTTTTAAGTTAAGAATGTAACCGTTTTTATATTAAAAATATTTTTCAAAATGTATTTAAAGAGAAGACTTGAAATGCTTTGTTATTTGAAATGGAAATTGAAATTCATGAGACAAGAGATAAAGGAAGCAAAACTAGAGCAATTGATAGAATCAGTTTATATATATGTATATGTATATATATATGCATATATATTAGCTTTGTGTTGATTCACTTAGACGTCAACCAAATGAGTAATAAACAATAATTTGCCACTTTCGTCATATCTATAGGAAATTTGTTTTCGCCTGAATGTAAAATAACAAATTTAGGTGTTTATCAACGTCAGGCTATTGTGATGAAATAAATACATTTTAACGATAAAATAGATTAGACATTAGCAAATGTGTAATTGCGTTTTAAAGAGCTTTTTGACGTGGCATATATATGACTTGTATCAGCCAGAGTGATCAGGCAACACAGGCTCAGCTGCCAAGCCATTGTAAATGTTAATTTAACAGAATTATAAAACTTAACAGCGAATTAGCACAGGCCTAATGTCTGTCAGTTAACAGTAGACCTGTTATAATTGTAGCGTTGCTGTTAAGTTTAATAATTCTGCTAACTTAACATTCTGTTAGCTGAAATTAAAGCCTTTGTTTGCCCAATTAAAAGCCTTGTTTAAATGTTGCATAGCATTTAATTTGTATTAAGTAATAATGACTAAATACTTAGGTGATTAACACAGTTTCAAAACTAATACATAATTATATGGCAATTCGATGCCAAATGGGTTAACGCGTTAATATCCGACCTAAAACAATATTCAAAAATTGTTTTCAGAATTCCTTTTTGCTACAATGAATCCGAAAGGAGCGATCGCCAGGTGAACGCCTTTGATTTCTTGCTAGTTGACAGCCATTGCAAAAATCTGCCGATTTAAGTACAGCACATCGGGAATATCTATATATATATAACTAGGTTTTATATAATCGTAGAGTTGTGGTTATCTAATGTTCATATAGCTAGGTTTGAGCCAACGCGAGAGCGTGAAAGGGTGCAGCTTGAGCCTCAGCCTGGGCTAATCCTCGCCAGCATCGGCTGCATTTTGTGCGGTGGGTGTGGTGGCCTCCTCCTCTGGCTCCGCCTCCGGCGTTGGCGTTGGGGTGCGCAAGGCTCGCTCAAAGTCGGCCACGAGCTGGTCATCCTCGTGCCACGGCTGTAGCTCGTCGCTCTGCCAGTTGTCCAGTGCCGCGTCCACATCGTACTGCGGCGACTGCAACGTCTCGCCGGTCACGTCCACCAGGCGAGTGCGCAGTCTGTTCGAGATCTGCTCTAGCTCCGTGAACTTGCGCTTGATGGCCTGGCCCAGCTGCAGGTGGCGCAGCTCCAGCGACTGCTCGAACTGATCGATGGCACTGTCCACGCTCGAGGAGCCCGCCGGACCAGCGGTCAGCGGCTGCACGTGCACCTCCAGACCGCCAGTGACGCGCCCGTTGAAGTCGACGATGTTGTGCCAGCCGCTGGGCAAGCCGGCGCCAGTTCCTGTCTGGTTGAGATTCAAGGCGGCGAATCCTATGATCGCATCCTCCAGAGGCGTCGGCTCGCTGCCCGCACTCAGCGCCGTTTTCTTCCACACTTTCAGTATGAACAGCTTCTGGGGCTGTAACAGAAAATGTTATTCGAAATGTTAACAAAATGGACGGCGTTGCCAGATCGATCAGAGCTGCAACGGCTATTTGAACTGGATATCAAAACAAAACTCACATTGCTTAGATAGTCGGCGCTGACTTGAACCTGGAACTTGCTGTGCCACTGCGGCGTCGTCGAGTGCTCGACTATGGGCGTGGCATAGACCAGGCCCTCGTGTGATTTATAAGTCTGAGCAGCCGTGCAGCCCAGGGCCTGGAAGGTCACATAGGTGCTGGGCGGCTCGTTGGGCGGAAAACGTTTGGCGGCCGCCTGGCGCTTGGCCTGCTGCTTCTTGCCGCTCTTGCCATAGCCAGGATTCAGCGGCAGCCCCGCCGCGCCCACGATGTGCAGATCGAAGCCAAACGGGCGCCCCGAGGCGCCAGCGACGGGCACGGCCTTTGGCACGGCAGAGGACGAGGTGGTCAGTGCGTTCTGGAGCATGTCCAGCAGATCTGTGGTGCGTCGCAACGGCTGGGGATTGTTCTCCGCATCGAAGCCGCGCAGCTGCTTCAGCTGGGCTATCTGTGACTCGCTGCCAATGGCCAGGAGCACCTTGAGCTCGCCCAGCTGCTGCTGCGACTCGGCATGGACTATGGGCGTCCAGCCATCAATGGAGATAACGGGCAGCTGTAAAGGATAGACAGAGTGAGATGGGGCATATATAGATATATATAGATTCCCTACCTTGCCCTTGCACAGGTGATTGGTAATGGCCGCATCCCGGTAGGCTATGTAGAACTGATGCAGCGGCAGGTGGACCTGGCCGCCCAGTGGACGCAGCTCGAGGAGCAGCTGCTGCCGCTCCATGCTGTGCAGGAACTTCTCGTCGTTGATGATGGCGAACTGCTCCTGCAGCTGGCAGGCGCCTTGCGCATCCACGGGCACGCTCAGCGGCTGCGCCTGCCAGAAGGGCTGCAGCGCCAGCTCCTGGCAGCTGACGGCATCCGTGGCGGACAAGTGACGCGTCTCCCCGGCGAAGATGTAGCCGCGCAGCAGGCGCACTTTGGTCGTCTCGGCCATGAAGTTGACTATGTCCAGGGATCCTTTGTTGTTGTTGTCGTTGTTGTTGTTGGCGGCGAATGGAGGCGTGGCAATGCCCCTTGAGTTACCCTGCTCGCTGTTGCTCTGATTCTTGCCTGTGGACAGAGAGAGAGAGGGAGAGAGATTAGCGAGATTTCGCTAGATCGTAGTTGCACCTTGAACTCCACGCTGCCATGTGCTCAATATATATATTTACATATATATAGACTGAATCAGCAGTGGAAGACGTCGTTATCGCTTGGGCAAAGCTGAATGACGGCATCCAGCAACGATTCAAAGCGGGAATTGGCGATTAGACCATGTGCGGATCCCGTGCACCCAGACGAGACGAGAGCACAGTGGAATGAAAGCTATTTTATGTGTTCAAATCTAGCAAAACTATAATTTAAAGTCAGCTCAAAGAGATACGACTTATTACTACTCAAATCCATTGATATTTTTCAATTTATACTTGATATATAGTTGAAAACTAAATTTACTTTATTGTTTTTTCATTATTTTACTAACTTATTCATTAAAATCTTTTAAAAACTCAATTTTCATACAAAAAGTGCTGCAATACCTAAAATTAACAGCTGTTAAACTTTACATAACTTTATTGCTGCTAACAGCATATCTATGTTATGCATGCAATCTAGTTTATGCATTGAAATCTACTTGTTAATTTAATTTAAAGTCAGCTCAAAAACGTATGACACAAATCCATTGATAATATGAGTTCATATGTCACATATATTTATTTTATATCTTTTTACTTTCAATTTTTCATTTAAAAACTTATATTTTTATAAAAAAAAACTCCAGCAGTATCAGCATTAACTGCTGGCTTGACGTTAACATAGCACGATCGCTGCTAACAACATATCTATGTTATGCTTGCAAGCCTTTACAGCGCGTGTGCATTGTGCTCTGTTGCATAACGCTTACGTGTTACGTAGCGCCATCTACTGATTAAATGCTGGCACGCGCCATGGCAACATAAATAATTCTCATTCCACTGTGCGGCGCAACTTAAAACGTATGATTAGAAATAAGCAGGCAATATAAAAAAAAATAAATAAATATTGTCGTGGCGGGAATAAATGCAACATAAAAAGACGAGAGAATTGTTGGGTTTTTGGTCTTTTGCAAATAAACTGAAAATATTTATTGATTTCAACATGAGGGGCAGCAGTAGATCAAAGAGCTGTAACAGCAGCAACAACAATTGTGTGTTGCTGTTGTTGGTGTTGTTGTAGCAGTAGATGTTTAGTTGTTGTTGTTGTTGTTGGTGTGTTGGTTGTTGTAGCTGTTGTTGTTGTTGTTGATCGCGCCCACGCGAATTTAGTCATATATATTCACCTGCAGCCGCTGCACCATGGTTGCTACTGTTATTGTTGTTGGTTTCTGCTGGGCCGTTGGCCAGGCTTTTATACATCATCAGCTGCTGATCGTTGCGCAAGCTGATCTTTAGATAAAGACTAGCCAAGTGGAGATCCCGACGCTGAATGACAATGCATTTGCACTGCTCCAGCAGGGATTGCTGATAGAGTTCCGCCAGCGGAAGCTGGCCCATGCCCAGCAGCTCGTTCAGGCAGGTACCCGGCTCGCGCCACCAGATCGTGAAATGAATACGGCCCAGATTATCCTTATCCTCGTTTTCCATGCCCGGCAACTGCACCTGCCGCTGCTGCGTCTGCCCGAAGCGCGTGCACTGGGTGAGACTCTGGAACTTCTCCGACTCGAATTGCATGATGTGAAACATGGGAGCACGCGGTACGGCGCTGATCAGCTCATCGGACAGCTGGCATTCGACGGTGAAAATGGGTCGCACCTCGCTCTGGAGCAGCTCCATGCGCTTGGTGCCCTCCGCCTGCAGAGTCAACGCCTCCAGATGCAGCTGCAGGGCGTTTACCTGCTTGAACAGCTCCGGCGTGGCCTGATCTTGCGTCTCATTGCCCGCTGGCAGCTCCTGCTCAGGCCATAGCTGCTCCACCTTGTTGAGATGCTGCTGTTGCTTCTTCTTCTGCAGCTGCTCCATATTGGGCTCAGCGGCGGTGGCAAAGAGCGCCACCAGATCAGCGTCCAGTTTCTTCATGGCCTCCATTAGCTCAGCTTTGGCTGGTGCAGCAACAGCAGATCCAATCGACTTGGCTGTACCTGAAATATACATAAATTCAGCAATGACAAATTTGCTAATGGAGAGTGCAAGAAATTTCCAAAAAAAAAGCTTTACAATAGTTCTTCGTTTCGGGGGCTGCGAGCGCGTGTCCGATCGCCGCAACGTGGGTTTCTACAATGGCGACAGAGCCGAGAGTAACTGCTGTACATATGGATGGATGGGCCGGCAACAACAGTCGCCGTTAATCGCAGTTTATGCTTTGCTCCTACAATTCTGAGCTCTCGCTTACGCGCTCTCTCTCTCTCTCTCTCTCTCTCGCACTAACGCTAACGAAAGCTCACCGATGCCTGTACACTCTCTCAAAAGCTACAAAGAACTGTTCCTCAATGGCAAAAAGCAGACATGCACTTGCATAACGGTATTCTATGTATTTACTTACATACTCCTCGGCGCCATTCATTTTACTAACAGCAGCCAATAAATAAATAACTACGAATTTACGCTCTTTCAAATTAAATACATATTTATCATTTTAGATAAATTATGTTTACTACTTTAAAAAAAAACAACAAAAATAACTTAATCTTCAGTAAAATATCAATTTAGAATTTCATTCATAATACTTTTTTTATTGCGCTCAAACATTTTGGCATAGTTTATGTAGACTTTTTTCGAAGTGTATTTCTAGTTTAGCAACGGAATTGAACTCGAATTTCGCATTTGGTTTGACATTCGATTGGTTCAAATTCAAATGGAAATTTTCGTATCTGTATATATGGAAGATCTCTACAGAAAAACTATAACTCATTTATACGCAGTTGATATAGGGAAATGGAATACGTAATTTACAAAATATTATTATTGGCTAATCTGTTAATTTCCAATCAAATATTACATATATTCCTCCGATTTTATTCTACTTTTTTTGCATGGCAACAGCACGAGATAAGCGTCCGGGTTCATTGACATAGCCTGGGTGAGATTCTACATTGTACGTAGTACCAGACGTAACCAGATAATAGCAACCTCTACCAACTACACCTGATTAAAACCCATAGAAATTCGCATACTACGAATTAGTCAGCAAAGGGCAATTGAAAAATGAAAGCCAAAATACTTGTGCAATGCTTTATCAAGGCCTCATCCTATTGATTATAGCTTAGAAGTCACATAAGTCGAGATGTACGTATGTATAGGATTACCTAAGCGACATACTGTTTTCTATCAGTGTATGTAACAGCTGAGTTTGTATCAGTTTTCCACGAGAAATTAACACTCAAAGTAGATAACACTTTGAAAACATTTACACTCGCTATTTGCATTCGTTTGGTAATAGTACACCCTGGTATACATACGTATGTATATCCCACATATGTATTCGATACCCTTGCTAACAGATTCTCTTTATCCATTCAATGCCTGAAACACTGAATTTTGTTTGTGCTTCGTTTTTATCACAGTAGGAAAAGCACAGCCGGCAAACTGGCGAAGAAGACTGTCAGAGCAACAACAAAAGACAAGCATGAAATTGAGCATAAGAAAGGGAGACAGAGAGAGGGAGATAAAGTTTTGCTGTGTGCGTGTGAGGTTCCAGCGCTTGCTGAACAGGAGCGGACTTTTAAAGAGGCGGGCAATGCTCAATGAATGTTCTTCTGTTAGCTATTTATTTATTTCATTGTATATATTTGAATGCGCTTCTAATAGTCATCCATTCATTACATTGCTGATTCATCAATTAATAAATAATTTAGTTTTATTTATATCTGGCATTTAACGCTATATCAGCGCTCTTTTTGCTGGCGCAGCACAAACTCACAACGCCTGCAGCTTAGAACTTGCGGGTTAAGCAATATTCTGATGTCGCCTCTATGTCTCTCTTCGTTAAGTATTTGCATGTGATTGTGTGTGTATGTATGAGAGATAAAGAGAGACAGAGAGAGAGAGAGAGAGAGAGAGAGAGCCTGCCTGCACGTGTTTTCCATATAGCACTATTTCTGGGGTTTTGCTGTTTTCGTTTTCGCTTGTTTATTCGTATTCTCGAATTGCTGCGGCTGACGCGCCGCAATGGAAAGTTTTACACTCATCCGCAAGCCAGGAGACAATGCAAAGCTCTTTGAGGCAATGCAATTGTTGTTAATAAATTAAATTTGGCAAAGATTTAATTGCCAAGGCGAAGGCTAAACAAACAAAACGTCTCGTCTCTTACGTAAGAATCAACAAATTGTTAAGAGCTACTTAGTATAGCAACATATGATATTTATATACATATATGCATTCTTTATATATACATAAACCTATGCTAAAGCGTAAAAATAAATAACATAAAGAAATAAAAACAGCGAATATCCAAAATAAACAGAATCTGTGCGTCGGCAGAGACGAAGCCAACGACAACGAACTCAAGAGCGTCATTGCGGCAGTCCTCAGTATTAGAGTTGCCAATTTAGCTATTCTTCTATCAGATCTGGCATTTTTCAAACACGAAAAGAATTCGGACCTAGCGACTGGCGGGAATTATAACTATTTTGTATTGTTAAATCGATTTACGTCAGACGGAAAGATATATGGAAAGTGTTAAATTCCCATTATCATAAATACTTTGCTATAATTTTCAATTTGTAGTCTAGCTATTTCTCGCTTTTTTTTTTGTCTTGTTGAAGCCCTCAACCTAACACTGCTTATCAGCCGTAGCAGAATTTAAGATTGTGAGAGCAAGAGAGAGAGAGAGAGAGAGAGAGAGCGAGAGAACCTAAAAGCTTTGGTTGTATATGTGTACACTCACCCGAAATGATGCGCTCGCCCGGCAGCGTTTGAGAACAGTTGTTGATGGTCAACTGATGATCCTGGCGCAGCACAGCTGGCAGCGATGCCGGCGGCGGCATCGGCAGTGGTGGCGGCACTGTTGCAGCCCCGACTCTAACGGCTTTGTTGGCGCTGGCAGCGGCAGCGGCAAATAACATTTTAAAGCGCAATCGGATCTCACCGACTCTCAGCTGCTGTTGCTGTTGCACTTGACCCGACGTGCCACGACTCTCGACGTGACGATATAAAGCATAAATTTTGGTTTTATATTCGAAATTGCAACCGTCGACGTCGTTGTTTGCTGCGTATTTGCGCTGCAGCGGCGCCCGCAGCTGCAAACGTGCTGCTCCTGATACTTCTGTGGGCGGCGGCAACCGCGAAGGTCGATCGTGGGCGTGGTCCTTGACGTCGCGACTGGCCACAAGCTCAATAGATGGACACTCGCGCAAAGAGTCTAAGAATAGCGCGAGGTTTTCGCGGCGCACACAATAACGTAATTTATTATGATGACGATGATGATGATTATGCTGCTGCTGCTTTGTCTTCCTCCTTCGTCGTTGTTGACTTTGGTTTTGCCTTTTGATTTTATGTTTGTCAGCGCAGAGCTTTTTGATGCCTCTGCTGCTGCACGCGTCACAGCTGATGCTGACGCTTGCTACTACTGCTGCTGCTGCTGTTTCCTGCTGCTCACCCCAGCAGATGATTTTTGCTGTTACAGCACCAACACCCGACGACACCCCCGCACCGCGTTGGTGAAATGACGAGGCTTTCGGGTTCCCAGGGCTTTCGTATAGGGACACTGACGTTTGCGCTTTGATCGATTTATCTGTTATGAAATTGATGCGGCTCACTGCGATTGCCGAGTTGGAAAATCTGTTTTTCTCCGAAACGGTTACTTCATTCGTATTGCAATATTTAAACACATTCGAAGGAAGTGCACATTCAGCTTTCATAGTTGTCTAACTGCACTTGCACCATTTTTGCGTTAGCGCGCCGCATTACACACACATACACTGAAGCACACACACATATACACCTTTGCACTTTACACACAGAGAAATAGCGATTTTCGGACTAAGCGCGTGCACTTTTTCACTGGTAATCTGCCTTAAAGAAGTTGGCACTTAAATCGAATTTTCAGCCGCTTCGGTTGTGCGGATTTTCCGCGTCGCGCAGCATTCACAGGCGTAAGGTTGAAGGAAAACTGCAAAAGCTTTTGCCGCTAGGAAATAAGAATTACCTCAAAAATGTTTGCAAGTGTTGCCTGCATCTGTCGAAATGTCGCTTTGTTTTGATTTGCTCTAGGGTTGCGTGACGAAAGCACCATCTGGCAGCACCGTTCTAAGTATTGCATAATGTCGCCACACAGCCGGCATAGTGTTGAGAAACGTGTGCGAAAGTTGAAAGTTTAAAAATAAATATTGTGAATAGCGAACACAAATAACGATATATATATATATATATATATATATATATATATATATATATATATCGAGTTAATTGTTCTAAACAATTGTTTTTAATTTCGTTTAATTTGTAGACAATTTATTTTAACTGATAGACGCACTAAGAATTTCCAATTCGTAACGTTTAAGCAAACAGACGCATCTCTTCGCGTGCCTCAATTGTTTTTGGCGGCGACGGAGTCTCGAATTCGCCCAATTCCGCATCGTAGTACAGAGCAGCACGATATGGACGCAGCTCCCAGGGCACCTGATCCTCCATATTCGTCAGCTGCACGCCCAAATCCTCTAACGTTGGCACGCCGGGGAGCACCTTGTCGGTGACAGCCTCGCGTTCGACGCGATCCAGACTCAGGCCACCGACTGGAGCACCAGGGCAGATCCAGTTGGTGAACTTCACCTTAAACTTGAAAGTGGGGTCCCAGCGCATATCATAGCGCTGATAGCCCCAACCCTTCTGATCCTTGCGCATCAGGCGATGGAACCAGTCCACCAACTCGCTCAGCTGGTAGCGCTTGGGTCTGCAATGGATTGTGGATCAAATTATAAATTCAATTAAATGAAATCTGTATGCGGCGCTCACCCCACAGCCTGGTAGATGCGGCCGGCGGAGTCCGGATCCTTGACAGCGTTGACAATGGCCTGCGCCACATCCGAAACGTAGACGGGCTGCTTTACGGTGCGCTCGCCCTTGTGCCACAATGGCATCGAGCGGAACTGGCGACGCCAGATGTGTGCATAGTAGCGCAAGAAGCGATCCTCGGCACCGTAGATGTCGGCCGGCCGTATGATGGTGGCATTGGGGAAGGCATCGCGCACCATCAGCTCGCCCTCATACTTGGTCTTCAGCCACTGGCTGCCGCCGGAGATGTAATGAGCCTTGGGATTCGCCTCAGCGTTCAACGACGACAGATGTATGAAACGCTCCACGCCGGATTCCTTGCAAATGCTATAAAGAGGCCAGGAATTAGGAAAGTTGACATGATATACAGCTGCTCACCTGGCCAGACGCGCCGCTCCATTGACATTGACATCCTTGAACCTGAAGTTCTTGGTCTCGTAGTCCCGGCCCACCAGATTGATGACCACATTCGAGTGCTTCACCGCCTCGCGTATGGAGCGCGGATCATCCAGATTGTAGAAGTGGAACAGCACCTGACCCAAGTCACCGCAGACCTTTAGGCGAATCGCATCGGAATCATCGCCGCGATATGGCAAAATCATTTGACTGCCCGACTTGCCCAGTTTGTTGCACACATAGCGACCCACAAAACCGGTGGCACCGAATACTGTGGCCACGATCCCGTTGAAGCTGCTGCGTCCGCCTGTGCCGCGCTTCATGGCGGCCACATTTGTTGTCTTCAGTGGACGTGGTGCATCCGCATCCGGAGCAGCGCTGTAGCTGCGCAGGCAGACCACACCAACGACACCGCTGCCATGATGCTCTGCAAAGGTAAAATTTGATATTAAGATCGGCAAAAGTGCAACGGACATTACATAATTTTTGCGAGGCACACGAATAAATTGGTTGCCCAGCGACTTACTGGCCAGCTGCATGTTCCTAGTTAGTACTATGGCAGCCATTGTTTAGTGGCGCGCTATACACCAACTAGCAGAAGTTAATTTGTAGATATTTTAAAGGTTTTCCACGCAGTTTATAATCTGCTGGTCGGGAGAATGAAAACACAGCCTGAGATGTCAGCAGCGGGCCAGTGTGACCGCTTCTCTGATATCAAAATACCTAAACTCATCGATTAGTCGATAACAGTCGTGCGTAGCGTTACCAGATTAAGGTATTAAGCTTCATTAAATTCAAATTTGGCGCTTGCTTTTGATGATTTGTAAATATATATGTTAACCGCTGGCTGCTATGTTATAAAACCTCATTTATTGAAATTTTTGGCAATTCTTGTTACACAAATAGTTGTACTTGCCCTACTCTAACCGCACGCCTATTTTATCTAATGTGCGTGCTTATTGCATATTCCATGGCCAATTGCCTTTGATATGGCGCTGAAAGAATTGCAAAGACATTTGCTAAAAACAACGGACAGTTGCCGTTTAACTGTCGTGCCGACGACAATATCGAGTATGTGTTAAAAGCGTATAAACCACAAAGAATTAGTTTATACATACCTACATACATATGTACATATATGTGTTTACTTCAATACAAATGCGCTTATCGACAGTGAAAATACGATAAGAAACACAATAAACGGCCAACTAAATATTTGAACTAAAATCTGACTTCAGCGCCGTAATAAGTGCGCTCCTGGCAACAAATAGTGAACACTAACTAAAAAAAGAAGCAAGTGATAAAAATTGACGCCAACGAGATTACAAATAGATTAACATATGCTCAAAGTTTATGCGGCCGCTTTGTACGGAAAATCCGTTGGCATAAATAGTTAATATTCATTTTGATTTCACATTTAACGATAAGCGGCACGTATAAACGTAAATCAACATCAAACGCAACATAAATTTGCCAGGCAGCAGCAGCAGCAGCAGAAAAAAAACATGCACGAGCCTGCACGCTCATCCTCTCCTTGTTCCCCTCTCTCTTTGTGTCTCTCACTCACTTGCACACATACTAAATCCCTATCTGTCTGGCATCGTTCCACCCACTGATAAAGCTTGTCTACCTAACACACGCACTCAACACAGCCTACACCCCCAAGCGTGCGCTCACACTCTGCCTCTTCGTCTCTCTTTCTCTCTCTCTCTCTCCCACTTGTTTGCTATTTAGTGCTCTGCTCTCACTTTCAATTGCTCGATTGCCTGTGCCTGCCTGCCTGCCTGCCTGCTCGATTTGTGTTTATTTCGGTAAATTTTCTGCTTTCCATGCCATTATCATCGTTGTTGTTGCGGCTGATCTGCGTTCGCTGTTTGATGCCAGCGTTTCATTAGAGTTTGAGCCGCCCAGCCGTCAACGTCGTGTGAGCGCATTCGGCAAAAACATTTATTGCAAATTACGGACAACAGGTGTCGCCGCGTGCGTGTGATAATTAGCGCTCGAAAAGCAACAAATTTGAATTCCAAAACTAAAGAAAAATAAGAAAAAGACGTGTACAAGAAATAAATATATATGTATACAAGCATACATACATACATATACAAACTTGCGGTAACGGTGCAAATTGTGAAGTGCTAAAAATAGATATTTAATATTCGTACGTATCAAATTTGTGACTTTTTTATACATATATTTATTTTATCTGCGCTCGCCTCTATTTATATGCAGAGCAATGTAGTCTACTCAAAAATTTGTTTATAAATTCTGCATTTGGCGCCCGCCAAAAAAAAAAAACAAAATGTAGAAAACAAACGTAAAGCCATAAAATATTTAATTCAAGAGAAGGTTTTCGCTTCGATAAGAATCTGGGGGCTTGTGCCTGTTGGCTGTTGGCTATCAAAATATTCCATAATAGAACTGGATCGTTCTCCGTCTTGGGCGATATCCGATCAAGTCACAAGTGATTCGTTAGCAAATATGAATGGGAGGCATTTAGCGAGTGATTATTTCGGGGCGCTTGGCACCAAAAATACCTAAATCTTAACTTTTGCACCGTAAAATATGAATTCTGCGTCATATGCCAAAGATTTCCCAAAATTAATGTTAATTCGCGACTATATTTGTCTAGACTCTATATATATACATATATATGTAGCTACAGGTGTGAGTGGAGGAGGGCTGAGCGATTCAATGCAAATGATGAAGCAAACCTTGAAATAGCCAGAAATGGCCCCTAGTCAACAACTAACTAACTAACTGACTAACTGTTCTTGATTGTTGTTTATATTTAAATACGCTCAAAATTGAAGTTGAATTGAAAATTGAAATTCCTTATGCAATTTGCCAGCTTATTAACTGTAATTTAATATCCAATGCAATTGGCCCATTAGCGATGATATTGTTCTTGTAATTATTTTAGTTATTTCAATTATTATTATTTTTATAGAGAGAAAGTATTACATATATATATTATTGATAAAGGCGCAGATCTCACGTTGCATGTAATATATATTTATATATATATATATAATATATATTTATATATATATATATAATTGCATTTCTTTGTTATCAGTTATGGAGAAATGCATTAAATGTGTTTTACGGCCTGACAGGTGCAGCGGCTATTTACAAAAGTTACTAGTTGGAGTTGAGATATATACAGGTATATATTATTACTACGTAGCCAGAGCCATAACTGTACAGCTCAAGGGTCTTTTAAGCTTCCAAAATAACGAAAAATTTGTATTTTTGGCAGTGCCACGCCCTCATTAACACATCGCATAATGAAGACGTTTATATGTAGAGCAGGTCAAAAATGCAAATCTGGGTGAGCCCAGCTTGAAATTGATAGAACAGACAGGGAACTTAATATATAATAATAATAAAATTAATAATAATAATAATAATAATAATAATAATAATAATAATAAAAAATTATAATGATAATAAATAATAATAACAATAGTAACAATAATAATGCAAATAATAGTAAATATGTAATAAGAAGTAGTCAAATATATTTATAATAATTTATATAAATATATGAAAATACTATAAATAAATATAATAATTAAAATACTAAAATACTATAAAATTAAATATATAAAACGTAATCAAATATATTTATAATAATTTATATAAATATATAACAAATAATACAAATAAATATAGTAATTAAAATACTATTTTTATGGAAATAATACCAATAATAAATATATAAATAATTATTTCAAAATTTACAAATAATTTATATAAATTTATAAAAATTAAAAATAAATGTATTTATATACATATTTATATAGGTATACAAATTTTGTTTAAAGTATGTATTAATTTGTCAATTTAGTTTGCTGCATATTGTCTAGACTCGACTCTATAGCGCATATATCATTAGAACCTTCGCTTAATTGTACATAAATTTACTAGCATTTATTATAATAATACTGTTTATATTTATAAAAATTTATATAAATATATTTAAATTCAATAAAAATGTTATAATATATTTGAATAATAATTTAAAACTATAGGCTGAATGCCATAAACTCTATATATAAAGTTAGAGACTTCAAATTTTGTATAGATTTTGAATTTCTTTATTTTCTTAAGGTGCGCACGCCTTTGGTCACCTGTGCTCTGCCACTGCATAGCTGCGCGATAAAACTTACTTTAAAGCACACTCAGAAGCCGCTTAAACAATTCAGTTAGCTAATTTAAGTTAGTAGTAACTCTTAGTGCCCTCGCTTAGTCATCAATTAGAATGTCCAAATATCTTATGAAATTTATATGCAAACTTTCAAATTTATAGGCAAAGGCGCTTGAGCTGGACTCCGGCTGAATCCACGCCACGACGTAAATCTATCTGCCGAATGTGGCCATTCACGTGTCAATTAGATCAATAAAACGAGTCACTTCATCAATTCGGCTGCGTGAAGCATACTAAATGATATTTCTTTACCTTTTTCCTTTGAGTTATGTTCTTGGGATATATAGTATATATATATATATATATATATATATATATATATATATATATATATATATATATATATATATATATATATAGTATATATATATATATATATATATATTTTATATATATATATATATATATATATATATATATATATATATATATATATATATTGTTTTTAAGCTGTAAGCTGTCTATATACATATATATATATATATTTTGTTTTTATCATTTGGTCATCAACTGCAGTTTGTTTTCGTTAACTTTGAGCCGAGGCAAATGCTTGCATACAAATTGGATTTTTGCATTGGCAAAAAAAAAAAAACAAAACAAAAAGTTAACAGAAAATTTAATTTTATTTGATTTGAAAATTTCGAAATTTGTCAACGTGGGTCCGTGGCCCCTTTGTTAGCAATTGAATTGAATCATCCAATCCAATCCAAGTCAAGCCAAGCCAAGCCGAGCCGAGCCGAGCCATGCTAACGTATTCAAATACTGTCTATATACTGTATATAGACTTTGATTAGATTTTGACCAGTTTGAACACGTCGACAAGGTCGACTGCTTCACGCATTTGCAATTTGGGATTTATGGGACAAATCATTTACTATAATTTACGCTTCAATTAAACATTAAAAAACCAGAATTATGCTTATTAAATATTTCGCCATTTGCAGCTGCTAAAGATCAGTTTATATATATATATACATATATCTAGAAGATGTATGAGTGAATTCTCTATTTGGGTGTTAAATTTTAATCTGTTTAACTAACGCCATTTGCTACTCGTATTACTCACAAGTGGAGCACACAGTCTCCTCCTACTCTCTCTCTCTCTCTCTCTCTCTCTCTCTCTCTGCTTTATTCAGTGAAAACAAAATCTAATTGAGGAAATGAACGTTTAGCATCCAGTCAAACATCCACAGCGGAGCCGCGAGTACGTGCATGGGTCGTACACAGATTAAGCTCTGCATTGACAGTCAATTCTATTATCAGTTGCTGCATTTGTTTGTAATGCCCGCTCACAAAGTCAAAAGAGCATATTCGTGATTTGACTTTCACATGCATATATATAAATGCATCTGTTCCAAAGTCCGTTCAAGTTTGTCTCACGAGCGAGCGTTACACTCGATTACTATACTATATATATAGCAGTCGGAGTGTATGACTTGTCTGATAACGTGTTAAGCGATTTTGAGCACATCAATTTGAGGGCGTGGATAAGTGGGAATTACTATACTTAGCAGAACATAAATGCTATTATTTATGGCAAGTTAGAGGCGTGTAATTTGAATCGTAAATATATATCTATATAAATATAAGCCAAAAGTTGAAGAAATACATATACATACATATATATAGATCAGATCTAGGCATCACAGTCAATATATTTCACTACTTTTAGAGCTCAGATCAAATGAATTATTGCCAAACTGGTCTAAGGCTAAGATATACATCTAACTTCCTCGACTCATAAGACCAAAATTTGACAGTTTTTATTAAAAAAAAGTCTATAAATTTATTTTTTAAATATACATTTTTAAGTTAATTTTAGCCTCATGAACGAGTATTGTGCAGTCAGTCACATCTCAAGCGCTCAGCTGTTAGGTGGGTAGTATATCAATGTGAATGGTTCTCTGATTGCCCGAGGCGTAACACTGAATACTTTGTAATCGATTTGGAGGCTAATTAATGGAAGACAATAGCTAGAATTTGATCTAATCAATGCCTACCTAAATACACCCGCGCGAGGTATTTAAAATGCAATCAGCTGCTTGGCCATGACAGCTGAAAGAGGTTGGGTTGTTAGATCCAGATACACGTTATATATAGGTGATTACGTAGCACCCAATAGCTGTGAGCTGATTAGAATATGTAATTAGATACATATAGTAGTAGGGGTAGAGCTCTAAGAATGTGGCACAGATTTTTAAGCAAGATAAAGTGGGTTACTGTATATATTCTTATATATATAATAATAATACTCTACCCAAGTATACATAAATATAGTCAAAAACCCTAGGAAATACTTAATCAATACTTATGTGGGCCCCAACATATCTTAATGGCTATTTTCATGGTTTATCCGATCAATTAAAGTCGCGTATGTGACTCTGCTGTAAAAAGGGTTAACCTTCGCTTACACACGAATCGCCGCCTGTTGTCACGTAATATTACCTCAATGTCAGGCAATTGAAAGGGGCTTTAGCATCTGCATTTGCATGCTACAGGCAGTCCGAAAGGCGAACAGCTGACGCGTTACCTGCGCCCAGCTGCCCAAATCGGGACGTAAGGTTTATCATTAGCATTACAAATAGATGCATGCCATATGGGCCATCCCACTTTGCCTATCTGAGCGTAAGTGCCTATTAAAGCGCGGTTCAATAGACGTTTGCACTTGACACCATTTGGCCCAATGGCAGCAATGTAATTTATATTTAATGGGGTATTGGCTTAAGAGATGATAGATATAGGCTGAATCTCTGTACAATACAAGTTAAATATAAAGCCTCTCTACTACTCACTTCTATTCATATACTCACTCCATTCAACAGCTCCTCTGAATCGCCCTTCTATGCACTTCTCACAAACTGCAACTTTGAACTAAAAATAAATATATACAAAAGAGAGCAAAAGGTTTGTTCAACCTCTTATTGATTATAATAATGACTTGTGTATTCGTTACACAGCTAATTACCAACACTTTTCAATATATATATATAGATATTATTCTTTATGGAGTAAGTGTCAATGGATAGGATCAATAAGTCGATCTAGTTTCGCGCTCGTCAAACCAAAGTTCGTTGACAATTTTTGTATGACGCGCGTTACAGCCTCGACGTCCGTTTCCGCGTTCCGCCCTTGTTTAAGCAACTAATTGACAAGATCTATATCTCCCGTCTTATCCGATCTACATTACAGCTCCAGTTCGAGTTGCAGTTTGAGGCGTTAAACTGGCTAAAAACCCGGCAAACATGCCCATCAAAGAGGTCTTGCAGCGCTGTCGGCCCATACCGCTGTACGTGGTGCTGATCCTATCCATCTGCTACTTCGTGCTCCAACTGGTCCTCAGCCACTTGACGCACGCGCTGACGCTCCTCATGGCTTCCTATCACATGTTGTGCAACATTTTGGCACTGGGCGGCTGCGTTATAACGATTAAGGTAAGTGGATCAACTAACTATATAGCAACTACATACATAACATATATATACATATGTGTATGTGTATTTCCTCTAAGCTAACATGTTTTCGCGCTGATAAGCAAATCGAAGAAACTGAAATCTCAAACCAGATGCAGTGCATTGAACTGAACACTTCGCATTTTGCCTCTCGGTGGAACAGGTTTCGATTTTCTGTCGATTTGGCTTTGATATTTTATGCTTTGTTTAATTGCCTTGGGCTGGGCAAATATTTGAAATGTTTCTCGAAAAGGATAACAATAATATCATTTTGCATCGCTCCAAGTTCAGATTATATACATATATGGGGCTTATAAATAATAGTCTTATCTTCGGCATAGACCTAAAAATATAATTTGTTGTGGTTTGTGTGGTCAGGTTTGTCTAGCCTATGCGAGTCGTCGTTATCTCTTATCATTAAATAGCGGTTTAATGACGCCCCCAGTACATGGCAGATAGTAACTGTTGTTAACAGCTTGTTTCGCGAACGCTGCCTAACTAGCTAACCAAACTAATTAAGATGTGTCTGACAGCGCTTATGATAGGGTCTTTTCTGATAAACACACACCCAGTGATAATGATAAAATGGATTTAGCACACTAAAGCCTGTAGCTAACATATATGCTATGTGAATGCTGAGTAGATAAACAGTAATGGACTCGACTGTACTACACTGTGCGAAAATGCGAGCCTGTTGTTAAAATGAACTACTATATTGTTATACTGTAGATCGATACTATAGTAAAGTGTACTACGACTTTACTGTGCTAAACTATACTACTATGCTGAATTACACCACTACTTTTTTGCGCTAAAGTGTACTATTCAGCTACTGCTGCTGTCATATAAGCTGTGCTACTATACAAAACTGTTCTACTACTGCATTAAACTGTTATACGGGACAAAAATGTGCTCTTACTCTGTCAAATTATACTACTATAAAATACTAAACTGTACTACTGCTGCTATGTAAAGCTGTCATACTTTACTAAACTGTTCTACTATATTTAACTTTACTACTGCATTAAACTGTTCTACTAGAGAAAAGTATGCTACTACTCTTTTAAATTATATCGCTATAGACTACTAAACTGTACTGCTAGATAATAGCTTTCTACACTTTAATACTATAAACTCTACTATTCTGTTATACTGTACTATTATATTTGCCACTCTCTCTCTCTCTCTCTCTCTCTTTCTACTTCTATTTACTTGTTCTTCTTTCTGCTTGTCTATCTCTGCTCTCTTCTCTATCTGCCCTAGACCTTGCGTAGCCCCCAAGGCAGCTCTTCATAAGCCCAAATACTAAATATCTATGCAAATTATCCAAAATTAAATCAAAACTATTTTGAATAGGTGCAAATATATGCAGAGACTCGTATGTGGTACATAAATTTGGGATGTGTGCCAAGCACGTTTTGCAAAAGCCAAAAAAAACAAAAGTAGAAAAGCAAAGCCTACACTCAACATTTTTTTGGCCAGTTATCGTTAGCCCATAAGCCAGACACAGTTGGGCAGCTCCGATTTATATAACTGACAGACAGAAAGAGACCTTTGGCTGAGTGAAGCGAAGCGTTAAAACAGTTGACAACAAATCGGCGTACAGGTAGCCGGGCAGGTGCCGTACCTAATGAACTGAATAAACAGCTCTCCATAGATCTAATTTAGCTTTTTTGTTGTTTGTCATGCTGACAGCGTTTAAAGCTAAATTAAAATAGCTGAAAAGTTAAGTCCTCGTTAAAGCCCAACTAATAATCTCCTCTCTCTCTCTCTCTCTCTCTCTCTCTCTCTCTTTCTCTCTCTGTCTTCACAGCACAGCAAACAGCATGAGACGGCGCCCGCAGGGCCTAAGGCCGCGCCCATCCTGGAGACTGGCTCGTCGGACGACAAGATCGCCGTGGTGCTGACGCTCAGCGAGACCGAGGAGCAGCAGCTGGCCAAGCGGGAGTCGCGGGAGCAGAAGCTGCGCAACACCTTCGGCTGGGCACGCATCGATATACTCACCATGCTGATTGTGTTCATCATATTGGCCTCGTTGTCCTTTTCGCTCATTGTGGAGGCGCTGCAGACGCTGGTCCACATCGACCACCAGGACACGATGCATCTGCCCATACCCGTCATGATGCTGGGCTGTGTGGGCCTCATCTTGAACGGGCTGACATATCTGCTGATCGGTGGCTATAGTCTCCATCAGGGCAGCTTTCTGCACTTGACGCCAGGCGGCAACGTTGTCCTCGAGCGTTCCATGTCCAGTCACTCCGATCTGGCACTGAAGCCCAGGCAGCGCACACTGAGCAAGTCGCGCAACGATCGCCAGCTACGCCAAGAGCTGGAGACGGAGGTGGGCAGCATTTACCTGACGACCAAGCGCCAGGGCGCCGTCGAGATGCTGCGCGATGTCTCCAGCACGCTCTTCGTCATCGTTTGTGCGGCCATTGTCTATGTTGCTGAGGATGAGCAGCATACGTCCAAGTTCATAGATCCCGTTCTGTCTATATTCTCCTGTGTGCTACTGGTCTCGCTGAGTTATCCGTATAGTAAGTATAACAGTATAACAATTGTGGCTGCTTGTAAAAGAGATGCTGAACAGAATAACAAATATTTGTTTAGCAAATGAGAACAGTATAACACTTACCAATATCATTTACCTGCTTGTAATTTGTATAACAGTTTGAAAGCTCCCATGCTGTCTAACAAATATGCATTCTATACTACAAATGTAGTTTTATTACAGTATAACACTTATCAATAACGAAGCAGCAACGCTTATCAGTTGTATAACAACCACTACTATGTTGTATAACAGTCCCTACTACACCTATCAATGTTATGTCACTAACCATATAACACATAGATATAACACGCAGAGCACTAAAATTCAGCAAACTCCCACAATGACGAGACAGCCCCAGGCAAATTCTCCGAATTCGCTTTACTTTTTGCTGCGAGCAGCGGGTACTCTGTGACAAGAAAATCAGTGCTCTGCGAGCGCTCGTTCGGTAATGGTCCATTTGTATATAAAGCCCTTCTATGCAACCATGTATGCTTATTTTCTGATCTCTTCTCTCTCATATATTTTTATTATCTGCTCTCTTCTCTCTCCAATATATATATGTAAAAACTCACCAGCAGCAGCACACCAAAATTGAAATTTGCTCGCTGAGGCTTCATTTTTCCTCTCTCGACAGTAGAGTATACCAAACTTTTGAAAGTGTTTGTCATACCCATGCAAAATGTTGACATTTTTATTATTATTTATAAAAAGGGTATGGAAGTGTGAGGCTCATACGAAGAATATGTTTTCGCGACGAGCATGCACACACCTATCAGCACTTACCGTTACAGCAGCTCACATGTATGAGCATTTGTGTGCCTCCATGCGAAAGTGGAAATTGTAGAAACCCAATGCGTGTGTGCCTTAGAATTTTGTGAACGACACAGGGATTTGTTCGATCTTGTGAACTTACAAATCCACTTCACACATATACATATGTATGTACGTACATACTTACATCTAGAAATTAATGTAAGTGTATATACATACATATATCTTTTAATGGTATAATTACTTAAATACCATAGGCCCATAAGCATTATCAAATGGAAAAAATCATCGTAGAGCACTAACTTATAAGTGTACATAATTCTTTCAAATATGTCTGTCATGGGTTTATAAGAGACTTCTGTGGGTTAGGTGATTCATATCTATTCTCAGGCGCCATAATGCACCGAACTGTACCCTTTATTACCAAAATGATTAGCGTAGGTCATAAATGCTCATTTGACAGTCACTCTACAATTCAAACCACACAAAATTAACAAGCTACTGAATCGCAAGATATTCGACAATTCTGATCAGACGCACACATGTTCAAATGTGTGTGTGTGCAGTCCACGGGTCCCAACTACTTCAAATGTTGGATTCTACAATTTAACACAAATGCTCATACATGTGAGCTGCTGTAACGGTAAGTACTGATAGTGTGTGTGCATGCTCGTCGCGAAAACATATTCTTCGTATGAGCCTCACACTTCCATACCCTTTTATAAATAATAATAAAAATGTCAACATTTTGCATGGGTATGACAAACACTTTCAAAAGTTTGGTATACTCTACTGTCGAGAGAGGAAAATGAAGCCTCAGCGAGCAAATTTCAATTTTGGTGTGCTGCTGCTGGTGAGTTTTTACATATATATATTGGAGAGAGAAGAGAGCAGATAATAAAAATATATGAGAGAGAAGAGATCAGAAAATAAGCATACATGGTTGCATAGAAGGGCTTTATATACAAATGGACCATTACCGAACGAGCGCTCGCAGAGCACTGATTTTCTTGTCACAGAGTACCCGCTGCTCGCAGCAAAAAGTAAAGCGAATTCGGAGAATTTGCCTGGGGCTGTCTCGTCATTGTGGGAGTTTGCTGAATTTTAGTGCTCTGCGTGTTATATCTATGTGTTATATGGTTAGTGGTTATGTACAGCCTCATGCGCTTAACATTTTCATAGCATGTCTGTTATGTTAACTAACATTCTCTTCTCTTATCGTTTACAGTGAAAGAATCGTGCCTTATTTTACTGCAAACCATACCCGGCTCCATCGACCTGGAGATCTTTGAGCGCACGCTGGCTACTAAATTTCCCGAGATCGTTAGCTACCACGATCTGCACATCTGGCAGCTGGCCGCGCACAGCTATGTGGCCACCATACACATCCAGTTCCAGAATCCGAAGCTCTATCTGAAGATCATCGAGCAGGTGCGCGCCTATTTCCACGAGCATGGCATCGCCGAGGTGACCATCCAGCCCGAGTTCTATCCGGCCACAAATAAGAATGCCTCAGCCTCCCTGGAGTGCCTAATGCAGTGCCAGGCAGCCGAGTGCGTCGAGAAGGTTTGCTGTCGCGATTCCCGCTCCGATTTGCGTGAGGTGAGCAGCACGCCCGATGGCAGCCGGACACCCGTGACCAAGTCCTGCGCTGAGCTGAGCACCGTTGTGGTAGCCAAGCCCAAAGAGCTGAGCGCATCCCAATTGATGCAGGGACAAGAAAAGGAGACATTACCCACCAGCCCGTCGAGCATATCGCTGCCCGTGGAGGCAAGCTCAAGCGTTGCCAAAAGCTGTTGATCGTCCATAATTAATATAGCCATAGAGATTAAACGATTTTAACTAGACTCTAAGCTTATGCTAACGATTACTACTGCATTTAGGCTATCTGAACATTTCTATGTCTATATACATATATAGAGAGAGAGAGAAAGATATAGCTATCTGCAGTATTTGCCATATACAAATTTTGAAATCAATAATTTTTGAACGTGAGACGCTTAACTAGTTTTAAAAGACAACTATAAGATATATATATATATGTATGTACGTTTATATATAGTGTAATGTTGCTTTTAGGCTGATATATAATATATGTATGTGTGTATGTATGTATGTGTATTTGTACATTTGAATTTAACATTTTCTATAGATTTATACAAAAATATTATGTACTATTAAGGGCGTAAGTTAGTCACTTTCATTTTCAAATACATAACGTTTGTCTAAGCACTGGAACGCAGTCCACGAATGGGATCCACACGCAGAGACCGAGACAATGGGTAAACAATAAATAGATTTTGATTCTATTAGTTGGCACGGCAACGATACCGCGTATCAGACAGGTCAATATGATAAGGCTTGATATAGTCAAAGAGGGATTTCACGCCGCCTTCGCAACGCCGCCCAACAGATACTCGAGCGTAAAGAGCCGTATGACGAGCGCTAAATTGTTTGTGGTCGCATAATCGATCACATTTTCGTTATCGTCCGTTTTGTGCCATACGCCGGGAAAGGGCATTGGTATCAAATGCAGAACGGGCACGTTGCGCCGCAAAAAGGGTATATGATCGTCCTCCACCTGGCTGTTCCGCAGCGCCTGCGGCTGAAAATATCTGGAAGGATCGTATTGCGCCACTCCGCTGTTCACATAGCGCTCGAAGAGATGATGCTTGCCGAGCCGCGTCTCCAAGTCCACCAAACGCATGTACCATGGCTCCGTATCGGCAAAGAAGCTGTAGAAGGAGGGATCCGGTGCACCTAGCAAGTCGAGCAACACCAGCATATCGATGCGATCCAATTTACCCTCCTTCTGCCACACCTTGGCCAAGTGCCGCGCGCCATAAATCGAATCGGTGGGGCCCCACTCCTTGAACGCTTCCTCACCATCGAAGAACAGCAGCATCAAACTAAGTTTGGTGCTTTGGAATGGCCTGAGCTTCTCCTGCAGCACCTTGGCCAGATTCAGGAGCATGGCACAGGGCACAGCGGAGTCCGTGGCGCCCACGAACTCCTTGCCATCCGGCATGTACTTGCTGTCGTAGTGACACGCCAGCACCAGGAAACGTTCCGCTTTGGGATTCAGTGTCGCTATAATGTTACTAAAGTGTAGAGAGCCCAGAATGGGCACCGTGTCATGGAATTTGTCCAGCTCCACATGCCAGTCTAAGTCCCGCAGACTCTGGACAATATATTGACGGACGATTCCGTGATTGGGGGTGCCCACAACTCGAGGTATCAATATATTCTTGACAGCTTCCTTCAAATGTTGCCCGTCCGACAGATTGCTGTACTCCAGCAAATGGGAATCTGAGAGTTGGCTGGGATTGTAGATGGTCTGAAAGAGACAAAGAATTTGGTACTTGTGTCAACATCTGGCAGCTGTGTCGAGGGGCTTTTGCTGCAGCTGCTACCTTATTGCGGCCAACGAAATAATCTGACGATGATGATGTGGCTATAGTTGCCCGCGTAAACAGAGTAGCGATTAAAGCTGTGTGTACACAGCCAACCCACAGCCAATGCGAAAATCGGGACAGCGACATCGCGATTGATATGCGAGAACTTTTGTTTCAATACGTCTTACAGGTGGTCGCAGATGCGGGGCGAATGTGCCATATGTGTACTGGCAGACGTAGTATTTATAGAATCTGGTCTGCAGTCAGCTGAAGTGAAGGCGTTCAACTTCATATTCACACTAAACATATTACCATTTTTCATAAAAACCGTTTACTAAACGGCTAAAGAAAACAGAAACAAACAAAACTATGGCGTTGCCACATTATTTAACAGCGAATGAAATTACCACTCGCTCTCTGTACACGCTTAACAGAATTCACCACAACTGTTAATGACAGCTATGCTGCTCATCTCTAGCGTGTAACTGTTTGTAATTGTATTTCATTCGACACTTTCAAATTGTAATAAAACCTGTCAAAATTACATATATAACAGACATAACTAATAGTCTAAACACATTATTGATAAAGATCTGCTCTTTCAGTGCTAACATATGCTATATGTCTATGTTACTCACCACATCGCTGCGCTCGAATCTAACGCCCAAGTTGTAAATATAATTTTGTTTAGGCAGCAGTTTCTTGATAACGTCCGTCCAGCCATAGTTGCGCACAAAAGTCTTGCCCCAACCGCATAGGCCCCGCATTTCTCTTTCTATGTATATTTTTAATACAGAATTGATGAAAAGCACTAAGAATTGTGTGACGGACAGACCCAAGTGGACTTACATGTTTGCGCGTGTTCTTCGTTATCGGGAATTATGCAATTAAACGAATAGAGACGGCACACGTACGCATTTATAGGTCAACTTTCACTCACACTCACCACAGATTGATCGATTCAAATAAAGATGATTTTGTCGTTTAGATAGTTTGTAATTAGTTTACTTAATGCTAATGCAACTAATGCTTATAACAAACGAACGAAGCGAAAACATAAAACATAATTGGAAATGATACATATGGAACAGTCGCAGTTCTGGTTGCTCCTTTTGAGCCGAAGCCAGTTAATCTTCTTTGGACGATTTTGAGCCACCAAAATAGGCCCGATAGATATAGACACCCAACGAAACGTGCAGTGCGGCCACGGCGCCCACTGCCGCGGCAATGTTCACTTTGATATCCGACATGGTAAAGAAGCGTTCCAGCACGAAGCCTTTGAGTACGAAAAATGTCACCACGGGCAGGAATACTATCAGAGAGCAGTAGAAGAGGACCACCTTGAAGGCGCTGTAGTCCTGAGAGTCCTACAAAACAGCAAATTGTGGGGGAAACAAATGAATACAGCCGGCAAATTGGGGTCATTGTGTTTACATACATGTGAGCGCTGTTTGGCCAGTTTCTGTTGGCTTCCATCATGTGCACCGCCACTGGCCTTCTTGCTTTTGTTGCTCATGTTTGGAAAATACTAAAAGCGGGTGAATTCAACAAAACAAAATATTTGTGATATTTGTTGTCTTGTTTCCCTTGACGTGCTAATCACATGATACTTTGGGCCTCTTATCGACATGTATCTACTATAATCGAGTATTTTTGACTAGGTGGCAACATGCCGGAATATTTATTCAGTCACGCTTGCGTTCATAAGTTTATTGACCCTATTCATAATCAAATATAATATTATTATTATCACTTTGAAAATCTCTGCAAAATTGTATTTATAAAATAACTGCCGTGCAGCCAATAAATTGTGAATAAAATATCGATACGCATGTGATACGTTACTTAGCTAACTTAGTGCATCGTGAATATATCGATTTATCGATTCCTATCGCCAATTGTATTTATTTTTAACAATTGGCATCAGCGTCTGTTTCATTTGGTGCTTGCGTGCGCGCGTGTGTTAATTAAACTTGTATTTGTTTTTTTTTTCTTTCCACCATTTTGCTAATGCTGCTATTTTGAAGTAATTAACTCACAGAGAGCGGCCCGGTTGCAGTTGTATAGACGCCGCCGGCAGCGGCGCACGTACAGTCGAATAGCGAGCGTCGTTCAATACACAACGCGTTTGTTGTTTGCTTTTGGACTCGTGCATTAATGTGTGTGTACATGTGTGTGCTTAATACAATATATTCTTGGTAAATTTCCACTGCGCACCGATAGCATCAGCGATGGTATTGACAAATTTCGAGTGCTGGGCACATGGTGAATCTCCGCCTGTCAATTTCGAAAGTGGACCGCCTGCGCGCCATTCACCTGTGGTGGATCCATTCAACGCACGTGTCGTCTCACACATTGCAACCGCATCGAATGGCTACTATGGCTATGCGATTGTAAACAATGCCACTTCCGACGACAACAACAACAACAGCAGCAGCATGCAGTCAATGCAAATGCAAGTGAACGACAACATTGGGGATGACAGTACGCAAGCCGCTGCCGCCGCCGCTGCCGCAACAGCACGCTGCAAGAAGCGCTGCTTTGGCATGGGCCACGAAAAGTTGGACATGGAGATGGACAACTTGACGGCCGTCAAGCGGTGCCGTTTTGATGATGCCGATCTGGTAGCCCAGTATTGCAACGGTAATTATGCGCATAAATCAAATTATAAATTAAAACCTTACATTTAATGCCATAAAACATTTTTGCGGCTGCCCTTGAGCTTTTCACACCGCACACCAACCAAAAATGTGGCCTGCCTGCCGCATGCGATGGAAAACATTTCGTAAATTGTGTTACAAAATTCGATTTTGTAACTTGTTGGCAACGCTTTCGTGCGGGCCTATTCGCTTATTTCTTTTTTTTTCTGTTTCATCGTCTCTCATTTTTCTGGGTCATGCTTATCAGCAATTGGATTCGTTTACTGTTATCTGAGGAGATTCTAGTTAGATAATCGGATAGGGTCACAACTGTGATACCCTTTAGTGTTTGGCAATGCAACATAAAATGTTATATTATGCAACACATAAATTACAGTCATACATCAATGTACATAGTCCAAAACTGTAAAAACTTTAATATGCTCTTTTATAGGGTATTTAACATTTCTTTAATCTAATAAAAACTTTAAAAATATTAAATTTATTTAGGACTTAGCTGATAAGCCAGCGCAAGCCATGCTGTCAACCTATTTTAAAAACTTAAAGTGTATCAAGCAGCCTTAACCTCGAGCGATAAAGCAATCCATAGTTACTCGCTGGCATTATATACATACATATATACATGTATATATGATATAATACCTATCGACCCTATGAGGTACATAAGCTAAAGCTTATCGGCAGAAATGTCTCTAAATATATTATATGTTATACATATGTACATATGAACATGTATATATATATACATATTCGTATATTTATCTTGCAAAAATTGTATATATATATTATTTGTACAGTTGAGCTTACAATTTACCTGCTATCGCTGTTTCTGACCTCATTGTAAACGTGTAAAAACGTTCAAATCGGCAGTGATCAATCACCAAATACCCTGTAAGAAGAATATTTTAGGCCAACTTACACAAAATATTACAAGATATATATAGATTAATGCAGTAAATTGATTTGAACTATTTTCTATCAGCTATATCAGATATATATCTTTAACTTCAATACAACCCAGCTCATATTTTTGCAGGGTATATAATTAAAAAGTAAATTTCCAGTGATCGCTGATTGCTCGACCCCATCGACAAGCTGTGATCTATATTTATTTATAGCGTTCGTTCGTTTTTAAACCCCGCTATCAGTTAGTCTAGATTTCAACATTTTCTGTATTTAGTTGTACAACTCGGTTATTGCTCGCATTCGGCTAAACAACATGCTTAATGGGCGATCTTTACCTGTTATCGCTGACAGCGGCGAAAACAGAGCTTAGTTATGGCAGAGGGGTAGAGAGGGAGGTGGTGTTGGGCCGATAACCGATGGCAGCATTTGCAGTTGCTGTCGTCGTTGACCTCTCTGTCGCTGTCGCTGTCGCTGTCAACGCAGCTTACATTATTTACCGGCTATTTATAAATGAACCGTAATTGGGACATATCGGCGCGAGCAGCGACGCCGACTGCAAAAGCTAACGTCAGCATTTGGAAAACGCTGAAAACGCAATTTCAAATCAATAAATTTAACTGAGTATATGAACTTTTCCATTTATGTACATATGTATATAAATATGAATTATCTTACATATATTAATGTATTTCTCTTTTTCACAGACTTCTTCTCGATGCCCGCAACACAAATAATTGGCACGCAGGCCTGCCTAATGGACTATGATAATGATGTTCAACAGCAGCAGCAGACGCAACAGCAGCATCATCAACAATCAGCGCAGCAGCAGCCGCAGATGTTACATCCACGCATCCATCAACATTATCAAGGTCATTTGCATCGCGCTAACCGTGATGTGAGTCGTTGCATGATGTCGCACATGATCTAGAATCATGCATATAGCCTATGTGTATATATTTATATGTGTATAACAACTCTACCTATACATGTATACACATATATTTATATGTGTGTACAATATTTGTATATAGCACACAGACTCACACACAACACAAATACAACACATGCAACAGTTCACCGACACGTCTCTCTGCCTGTCAAAAATAAACAAGAAATATTTCCATTTGCCGCCGAATTTGCTAATATTATAAATGTATATCCAAAAATTTGCATATTACTCATACAGAACAACACACAAATATTCACACACACATATACAGACAGTCTCTGAAAGCAGTCGGCGTGCCAACATCGCGTATACTTAATGAACAAATCAAATAAGCAATAGAAATGAGCCAAAGCAATTGTTAAAAATATCCCACATTTAAATGGCAAACGTATCAATTAGTCAATCAATCCATCAGATAATCAATATATATATATATATATATATATATATATATATATATATATATATATATATATATATATATATATATATATATATATATATATATATCTATTCTGTTTGTATACATATATATCAAGTGAATTGTTTTATATCGCCGCATTGTACAAATAACAAACAAAGCAAAAAGTGAAGAAATAATTGTATTACAACTCGCAACGAAACGGTTTTGAATCTTTTATGTACTTAAACTGAAAAATGAACACTTAATAATTGAATTATTATAACAACATACGTTGCAATCAAATTAACTAACACTTAAGCAATATCCTAGTTAAGTCTAATCTAGCTGTAAGTTCAATTGGCACAAGCTTTGCAAGCAAAAGGCCTTTCACAAAGTGTTTTTAAGTCTACCTGCTACGAAATGTCATGGTGTGCGGTTTACAGTATCTAAACTCATAACGCACATCTGCTTTTCTTCTCTTCACGCCAATTTACTGATGGACAATTTATATCGTGTCCTTCAAAGTTGGCTTATCTTTGTTGATATCATAGCTATTAACGTGGCTGGCTATCAACAAAATGTTTTTATACTCTTCAACTAAATTTTACTAAGATTTTAATATTTCTCAAAACAAAATTCTTTGTCGACAATTCGAGACCGATAAAGAACTCTCCGCTCATTTTTCTATTTGTTTCTTTTATCCGATAAAGAACATTCGCTTCAATTTAGAGACTTTAGTCTGATCATCATTATTGTGTTTTCTCAACATCTCTTATAATTTATGAAAGCTGTTTAGGCCTATAAATAAGTCGCCTTTTAATTCCGTCTTCAACTTATTTTTGATTTCTCGAAATCAGTTCCAATCCGATGAAAAATTCGCCTTTTCAGTTTACTCCTTAGAAGAAAATATAAAGTAACGTTTTCCAGAAATCACCAAGCTTTATTAGCTTACCCAAAAATATTTCTCGCGTTCTGATATTCTTTCTTGCTGCGATTGAAGACTTAGTCTGGTGGGTGGGGTGCAAACCTCATTCCCTTAAAAATTGATCATGAAACTAATTCGGAATTTATACTCCGAATTTACCAATGCCAACGGATCAACGTTTCTGTATTCAACCCAACTCCGATTGAAATTAAATGACAGTCGTTGGAATTCTGATATTCTACTTTTCTTGTTTATATCTAATCTTCTTTATCTTCATCTTTTTTAATAGTATCTACAAATTTCTGTTTAGATGACTACTTCTCAAATCCCATGAAATATTCACTTGCTTAATTAAATGAAATCTTTTAATTTCTACAATTCCATTTAGGTTACTAAAAATTGTTTATTACTTTTCCCTTTTTAAATATCTTGAATCTTATCAAGACCCACAAAGAATTCTCCTCAATTTTCTTGAATTACAATTTCTCAATTATTACCAATAGAAATTAACTTGATTATTTTTTGAAAAAGCGATTCTCTTTTCCTCTTTGCATATCATTAAATCATCCCTGAGCCTGTTTATAAAAATAACATGTGGCTTATCTACTCACCAATCTAATCTCGTCAAAGATTGTTCATCTCTTAAGATTTCGAAAAAATAAACTAGAAATCATAAAAAAATATTTCTAATGACTTCTGTAATTAGTTTAAGACAAATGAAATCAATATAGATAAACACTTTGTGAAAGGTTTGGCTAACTAAAAAACTTCGGAGTTGGGAAACCTTAAAAAACAATAGAAAAATAAAATAAAAATTGAAAAAATAAAAATGAAAAACAAAACTGATAGAAGAAAACACTCTTTGCTCTCTGCTCGTTTACAGACGGCCAACGACAACAAAAACAGCCGCAGCAGCCAGAAATGTTATGCAATACCTTAGAGTCCCTAAATATGATAGAGGCTAAAAGTGAATCCAAATTGAGAGATGAGGCAGCCGATTTGTATATAGCCACACATGGCGGTTGTCTTCATCACTTCAATGATGCGGCCGAAGAGTTTGAGATCTAACATTAATAGCCGTACGACTCGCTATATATGTATTTATATATAGAACCTTAACTAACCATAATGCATTGTATAACGTAGTCGTAAGTAGATAGTAAGACTTTGAACTTAACACTAAACGGATTCTTGTGCAAGTCCCACACACAAAAGGTGCTTACGCTTATTTAAATGAAGTGTAATAAAAGCTTTAAGCCCCAATGCGAAATATAATTGAACATGAAACATTGCAGAGTATTTTATTATTTATTATTAAGTTTGAAATATATGTATATATAGAGTATATAGATTATATATAGTTCTTTGATGCTGATTCTGTATCTAAATATACAGTTTAACAATACATTACTTCTGTTCCCCTTTAGTGTCCTTCCCCCTTGAATTAAAATTACCCTTTCCATCTGGAAAACTCAGTTCATGGTGTATATTTGCTATATTTTGCCATCGTGTAGATAATGAATTGAACAAGTTGTACATTGAAATGCTTTTAAATGCCATAAGAATCTCATTTGATTGCGTGGAATACTTTGTAGGTGGAGCTGCTGCTCTTAGATCTTAAGCGTTTGACGCTCGCCGTTCTCCACATTGATGTAGTTCTCCTGCACATCCTTGACCATGAAGTCGACCAGATTGTTGAGGTCGTACTTGTGCTGCCAATGCCAGTCCCGACGCGCATCTGAATCGTCGAAGACCTGCGGCCAGGAGTCGGCTATGGACTGCCGGCTATCCGGCTTGTAGGTCACGTGCAAGTGGGGCACGTGCTTGCTCAGCTTATCCACCAGCTCCTCGGGCGTAAAGGACATGGCCGTGACATTGTAGACGCGTCGCTTCAGCTGCTCATTGGGCGCGCGCATAAACTCGAGCAGTGCACTACAGATAAGGAATGATATTTATATAGAGATTTTTAGATAAGTTGTAGAGGTAGACCTACCGCAGACAATCCTCGATGTACATCATGGGCAGACGTGTGTCTGGCTTCAGGTAGCAGGTGTATTTTCCATGCCGCAGTGCCTCATGAAAGACGGCAACGGCATAATCTGCAAGAGAGGCAAGAGTGAGGTTAGGTTAAAATTTAAGAGATGAGAAGATAATATGCATAATATTCCCATTAAAACTTTATAGGCTCAGCTAAAGATCTAGTCTTATTATCAAATTATCATTGCATTATCTAGAAACAATTTTCTTTCTGAACCAATTCCATTTACATAGGCACTTTGTCATGCTACAGCAAATGGCGGATGCTAATAAAACTATTAAATAATTTAATCAATTTAGAGCACTCTCTCTCTCTACGATAATGATCTTAGCCCGACTTACCTGTGGTGCCGCCGCCTGGTGGATCGCTGGAAATGACGCCCGGAAAGCGCAAACATCTGAAATCCAAGCCGAACTTGTGATAATAATATTCGCCAATCAGCTCAGCGTGCACCTTGGAAACGCCGTAAATAGTGCGCGGCCGTTGTATCTGCAAGAAAACGACACAGAGAGAGAGAGAGAGAGAGAGAGAGAGAGAGAGAATATCGAACAAACTGAAACGGGAGCAGAGCTGCGGCACTCACTGTAATGTTCGGTGTGGGATTGCGGGGACTATCGGGCCCGAAGGCGCCAATGGTGCTGGGCACGAAGATGCGCAGCTTATACTGTTTCGCCAGCTCAATCACATTGTGCACGCCCTCGATGTTGACCCTGAGAAGTGGTTGGATTGGGATTAGCTAATGCTCCGCATTCCAGGCTCTCTCACCTACCTCACAGCCAGCGGCACGTTTTGCTCGCCCACCGCGCTGAGCAGCGCCGAGAAGTGAATGAGCCAATCGATGCGCTCGTTCACGACTATCTTCTGCAGTCCCTTGAAGTCCAGGATGTCGGCAAAGATATAGGGCCCGTTCTCCAGCACGGCCTGGCTGGGCTTGATGATGTCCGAGAGTATGACGTTCTCGTTGCCGTACTGCGATCGCATCAGCTTGGCGCACTCAATGCCCAGCTGGCCGAGGCCACCTGCAGCCGAGGAAGACACAAGAGATTAACCTTGATATATATAAGATATATATCTATATCTTTTCAAATGATGCGCGCACGTGTCGTCCGCCTGACTAACCGGTGATTAGAATTTTTGGGGGTCTGCTGGCGGGCACGCGCTGATGCATGAGCCGAACCATCGGCTGCGCCTGCCGCTGACTGGCCACCAGGCTGCTGAGGTACTTGCGCCACATGCTGAACTACGGCAAGGATGGGACTACTAGGCGAGACTGGAACCGTACCCAACACAACGCCGCAACGCAGCGAGTTACAGTTTTCAACTGATTTTGAAATTTAGCAAATCATTTTAACGAACGTCGAGCATCGAGTATAGCTCACTATATGCTATACTCGCTTGTTCGCGCATATATCGGCTGAGCATTCGGATTTCCATTCGCCAGTTGTCGACACTTGGCAAACACTCAATTTTCTCGTTTTTTTCCCTCCCATTTTTTTTTTGATTCATTATGAGGCGCGTTACAGTAGTTGTTGCTGTTGCCGTCGCTGTCGCCATGGCAAAGATTTGCTCGCTTTTTGCCATTTATAATTCAATAAAAGCGAAAGCAGCGTGCCAGCGCCGAGAGGAGGCCCGCCAATTGACAACAATAACAACAATCAAAGGAAAGACAACAAACACAACAGCAACAACAACAATTAACATAGTTTAGCTGCGCAGGTTTCCTTTTGGGAGGCAGGTCTATTTCGTTATTTCTTTCGGTTATGCAAAAAAAAAAAAAATAATACATGGAAGCATATTTATACAGGGTGCTCTAGATATGACAATGGAGAGAAGATCGATTATATTGTAGATTAAAATTCTTATATGGCATAAATTCTTGTTCACAAGCCTTGAAAATAGGTATTTAAATTCTACTACTATTTCATTATTTACTACATATATATACTACTAATTTATACCACTAGAAATGTTGTCCACTATAGGTATCAATTTGTACTGCTATTTAATATTTTACTACTACTACTATTATATGTACTTTAATACTTTTTACTACTATTTGCCTATATACTACTTTTGCTTTTTTACTTTTTACTACTACTATTATATGTACTTTAATACTTTTTACTACTATTTGCCTATATACTACTTTTGCTTTTTTACTTTTTACTACTATTATATGTTTATAATATATAACTATAATATTTTACACTACTATTACGCTGTCTACTAGCTTCCTACTTTCTAAATTTCCCCAAATATTTATTTATTTTTTTTATATATATTTATATACATATATATAAACTTCTACTACTATATTTCTAAACACCCTTCTTTCACAACATACTACGCTACTGCTTTCTCTCTCTCTCTCTCTCTAGCAGAACTTTCATCTAAATGCCCAAAATGATTGTTCACTAAATTCAATTAACCTTGAAAGCTGAAATAAATAAATGCTTTACTCTGCTAAGGGCATCGAGAACTCAATTTAATTTGATTAACTGCTAGGGCAAGGGCCTCTGAATGGAATCTGCGCACATTTTTGAGGCTCGCGCTAGGGAAAAACTCGTGCGACTCAAATCAGATAATGCATTGAACTTGCACTAATTTTATTGCACGTAATGCAAATTGTTATTCACTAGGGTTATCGGCATGTGGAATGAAAAATATTTATAATTTTCAATAGAGAGAGCGTACAGGGTGCGTATGAGCAAATACACTTCATGCTTAGCCTTGGCAATAGTTGACGTAGTTGACGTTTTGCACTTGGGATCTATGAACGAAAGTATATGTAAATATTATGTAGGGGCTAAAAATACTAGGGACAACTACAACTAACTGTACAGACAGCTGGGAAATATATATAATTGAATATATATTTAAAAAAAAAAGAAAAGAAAATTGTGTGTTGCCTCTTACTCTTGCTCAATATTGGGGAAGTGTTTGGTCCCTGGGCACATTCCAGACATCTTGGGCAGCCAAGCGATGTTAAAACTGGAGCCAGATTTTTATGTAACCAACATATAAAGAGACAATAATAATGATGACGTTACGGCAACAACAACAACGACAACAAAACACGTGAATCAAGCGCTTTATGAGGCCTTTAATTTAATTTAGCTAAAGTGAGCCGAGCATAAAGAGCGCCCGAAGATAGCGTGAGATATCGGGCAAGGAAATGAACGACAAACGCTCAGAAATGAAAGTGAAATGAGCAACAGGGCTGCAAGAGAGTTGAGATTAGACATGGTTAGTGGCTCGAACTAAGAAATTCTGGCTTAAAAGTCGGTTTGCCAAATTCATAGACTATAATATATACAAATAATATATACAAATTTATATACATTTTATTTTTAATTTTTTTTTATCTAAATAATATAAATTCTTGTTTTTATAATTTATTATTTATTATAAAAATATAAAAATATATAAAATTAATTTTGTATATTATTATTTTTTAAATATGATGAATATTTCATATAAAATAGTTATATACTTTATTTTTTGTATTGTTAATTTTTTTATTAAAAGAAATACTATATATATATATATATATATATATATATATATATATATAAATATTAATTTTTGTGGCATTTAATATATATAAAAATTAAACAGATTTAAAAATATATATCATTCAAAGTAATTGAATTTTAGTTGTTTTTTCTTTAGTTTTTCATAACTCTTGCAACACTTTTGCTTATACCCCATAATTATTTTCATTAAAAACTTATTGTATATCATGTAGTAAAAGCTTGAGAAAGCCCACACACACATACACTCATATATATAAATAATAGAAATTAGTTTCGAATTAGTACTATGCCAACTAAATTTCCCACATCTAAAAGTATTTTGTTGTACTTAACCATTTCCCCAAAAATTCAAATCATATCCCAACTAATTTCCCTTTACATTGACAAACTTAATTTTGATGCTCTTCACATACTTTATTTTCTAAAAGGCGTTTCCTCAATCAGAAGATTTTCAAATGCTAATCCCAACTCGTTTGCCCCGCCCAATGCCAAACTTCAGCCTAAACTCGGCAATTTTTTGTGGCCTTCGCTGCTCCACAAGCAATTTGTTAAGTTAATTTGTTAATTTCACTTGCAATTTCAATATCATCTTAAGCATAAAACAACCTCGCACCGACAGCAACGTGACCAGCCAGTGAGCCAGGCAGTCAGCCAGTTTCGACCCCTGTAGCCTGGTCACAGTTCAGGTATCAACCATGTTCCACATGCGATCCACAAGCGCTCTGAGTCGAAGTTAATTGTCGTGTGTGAGTGGGAATCAGCCAAGTGTGGCGCCAACTCTGCTCCGATATTGCACAGGCAGGAAGCATACGCTTCTTGGCGCTACTCCCCCGCATTCCAGCCAATGCTGAGCGCTCAAAACAAAACATGAAGAAGACAAAAACGTTAGTAGAAATCTTGAGTAATCCGCTGGCTTCGCATAACGTTTTGAAAACAGTTTTAACGCGCATTCCAAACGAGACGGTTCGGCTAGTTGGCTCCTAACAGACAAACGTCGAAGCTTTAGTGCATTTTTAATTGAATTACAAAAAAGTTTACAATAAAAGCAAAAGTGCGCTCGAAAGTAAAGCGAAAATTAAGTGGGAAACGAAGGCTGTGGAAAGCTAAAATATATAAATAAATAAAATTGTATGTACAAGATATATTGCAAAAATAAATAAAATATTTGGAATATATAATAATAAAGTGAGAGATCACAACTCAAACGGATTATATTGGATATTGGATACCTTCTCACTGGAGTAAGCTAGCTGGAAACACAATAATTTATGCACAAAAATTCTTGCTGCCTGACGCTAGATGGCGCCACGCAATAAGCAGTGCCTGCCTTGCTTAGACTATAGTTCCCATTACTGCCAATGGCTGGCGCATAGAAGGGATTTTTGCTCTCAATATTGTCTTCAACTGTTTTCTTATCTCGCTTCGCAAATCTCTAACTCTCTGTCGGCGCATTCCACGCAAAGCACAGTTTTAATGTATTCAGAGAACTAACAGTTACTTAATTAGGAGAGACTCAAAAGAAATCAGAGCAAAGTAAGAAAACTATACAAAAATGGTGAAACTGTCGCCGTCGCCAGCTGCCTCCAGCTGCAGAGCTGCAAACAGACCTTCAAGTCACACTTAGTTGCGGCAGGCAGGCAGGCAGGCATACAGATCCATATAGCAGCAGCTAGAGCAGCTCCCACCAGGTGCTCTTAGAGCTGAACAGCAGCTGGAAGCCAAAGAAATTACAGACAATGATGAAAACGACAATAATTTCAAGGTTCGTTTGATGTAAACTCGGCGCGCATGCGTACAGCGCCAGAGAGACTCTATGGAGTGGCAAAGAGGAGGAGCAGCGGCAGCTCTTCAGACCGTTTCACGCCCTGCCTCAGCCGCAACTTCTATTTTTCTACCATTTCTGTTGTTGTTTCTGTTGTTAAATGATTACAAAATTTTGTTGAAAAGCCATGTTACGCTTCTCGGCGCAAAAAGTTTCTTTTTTTTTTTGCTGTTTGCTGGCTGAAGTTGCGCAGCTACGTAGAGTCTATGGCTAGACATAGGTATAGCTGATAGTTAACAGGTAGCCCTAGATCTTAGATATGCATGCTGGGCTGTTGCACAAGACTTCCTATACCGAAGTAGGGCTTGGGCATATAAAAAAATCACATATAATAAAATTTGTATAAAGTTATTTAAAGACATCTAATATATATATTTATGTTTAGATTATAAGACCTTAAGTAGCAGTCATGCGATTATTATCAATGCAAATCTAATCGCAGAAGAGCCCCAATAAATAAGCTTGGGAAAGTTTTAGTTATTTATATCTCGTCTAATATATATAGATCAATTACAGTTTAATCAATCCATTAGCGGCTTTCGTAGCCGTTGATGCGGTCGACGACCAAATCGTTGACCAGCTCCTTCATGTTCTTGGCCACAATGAAGTCCAGGTGATTGAAGCTCTCGAGGGGCACACGATGATCCTCAGCCAGATGGGTGAACTCGGAGACCAGAGTGTCCACATCCTGTGGACCGCACAGCGCATCGTTCTGACTCGAGTAGGAGTGGGTCTGGGCCGTAATCCGGCTGAGATCGTAATCTGGTGGCAGATCCTGGCCGTAGAGCTCGCGGTTCTTCTTGGTGCCCCAATCGTACTGGCGGAACTCATGCGACGTAGCCAACTGCAGGTAGTGAATGCCCTGATTGCTCGAGGAGCCAGCCGGATGCGTTTCAATCATGATCTGCATGGAAGTCTGCAGCGAGGCAATGGACATGGATTAGCACAATATGTAATAGGGATTGGGCATCGTTAGCGCTTACCAGGTTGATGTTCTGATAGCCGCCGTTGGCGAACATCAGGAATCCGTTCTTGCAGATGGAGTCGTAGGGGCTGCCGCTGCCGCAGCCATTGTCGGCCAGACGATTGACTATGTTGTTGTACGGTATCAGCTCGGTGTCCACCAGCAGCTGATTCCACATGCCGCCAGGTGTGCCCACCAGTGGGCCCAGCCATCTGAATATAGCTGAGCGACCGTGCTCAAAGAAGGCGCACGGAGCCAGCAAGTGACCCGACTTGATCTTGGCATTGTACTCCGGGCGCTCTGACAAGAGTACCAAGTAGACCGTGGTGCCCTGCGAGTGGCCCGCATAGTGGAGCTGCTCGAACTGCGTCTCAGCCAGAATGTAGTCAATCATGGCGGCGATATCGATGGTGCCAATCTCATGCCAGTCGAAGTGCCAGAACTTGGGGTTCTTCAGCGAGATTAGCTCGTTGGCGCGCGAGTAGATGTTGCCACGCGCGTTGCCCAGCCAAACATCGTAGCCGGCGTCGGCCAGCAGGTAGGCCAGCGAGTTGTCCGGGCCCGAGCTCAGCCAGCAGTCCGAGTTGCTGAATAAGCCGTGCTGCAGCAGCACCGGCTGCCGCTTGGCGTTCTTGTTGTTCAGCTTGTGGGAGTAGGGAATGCGGAAGAGTTTCAGCACGTAGCCATCCTCGGTGACCACCTCGTGGACTTCGGCGGGATAGCCATGGGAGCGTATACGCTCGTCCGATGGCACCAGGTCGCGTAGATTGTATTTATTATCAGCGAGTGCTTGGCTTAAAGCCCCCAGCACCAGCAGCAGGTAGATCAAGGCGCGCATTGTAGACTCAAGAAGGAACCTCTTGGCTCTGACGGCAGCGGCTGAGTGGATCGCTTATATAGCCACAAAAAGACAGAGGGAGAGAGGGAGAGTGAGAACTCTCCAATCAACTTATCGATTCGAATCCATTTGATTTACCCCACAGCTGATAATGGCCCAGTTATAGATAGCTGTAGATTCTGTTTACGTTAATTTAAGGCTCGGTCGGTGCATTGGGCTGGAATATTTCGCTTGGCTGGGGGCCAACTCTGCAGATTCATTAACTAATTTTAGCAGCAATCAAATAATTTATGTGCCCATTCAGAATTATAGGAAATCATTCTGAAATCCACAATTTTCCATTTGTTTTGCTGGCTTTGTTTCAGGGGAAATGAGTTGAGCTACAAGTGCCAGCAGCAGGTGTTTGCCCGCAATATCATTCTAATTTATTTCAGATTAATATGAAAATACATTATCAAATTACCACTTATACTTCAGGGCATTCCAGACGGCTCGGCCGTGTAGTTAACAGTATCTTTTGCAGAGGGCGCTAATCTATTCTGTTAAAATGTGGATTGCAAAGTTCAGATACTACTGATCAGTGGTATCTCGTATTACTACTTGATTTCATTTTCCTTCTCCCTCTCTTTCTCTTTCTTTCTAATACAAGCATACATGTGGATCCTAATATTTTTAATTTGTATAATATTTATAATTATTAAGAGAATTTAGCTGCTGGGGAACAATTTTATTTTATTAAAATAAGTGCCATTTAATTCTAATAATATATAGTACAAAAAAAATAAATTTTAAATAATAAATTCAAACAAAAATATTATATAAAAAATATGTACAATTATTTTTTGAAAAATCTTTAAATGTTTATTTTATATTTTATTTAAATACTGAAAAATTAATTTCAATTTTTTTACTTAATAAATAAGTTTTAAATATAGAAATTAAACATAAAATATTTTATAAAAAATATACAGTTATTGTTTTTGTAATCTTTAAATTATATATTTCATTATATTATTTTTTATATTTTAAAAAAATTGATTTAAAATTGTTCTAATCATAATTACTATTATGTTACAATGGTATTAATTTATAATGGTAAACTTCACATGATTTTTAAAATATTTTCAAATTCGTTTAAGAAGAATAAAACTTAGTATTATTTATAAATTTTTTGTATATATCAAATATCTTACTTGAAAGTATCATATTATAAATATGCAATAATATATAGTTAAAATAATAATAATTATACAATAATATATAATGAATATTTAAAAGTTTTTTTTAAATGTCTTAAAACATTTCTAGTAATAGTTTCTTTAATTTTAGTAATAGTTTCTTTTTATTGCCTTTATTGCCTTGCAGCTATGTGCCAATCAGGCCTGACTATAAAGCCCTAAACGAAACGTATGTCAGGATGCGTTTACTACCGATTCTACTGTTATATGCCGGATGGACGGGGCTAGTGGGTGCCGATAGCTGCCCGCCCTCTGAGGTAATACTGCCCTGCCGCTGTTCCCTGCGTGGCAAGGAGATACAAATATGGTAAGTAGATCCAAGGGAAAGATTCTCAGTGCTAAACACCTGTTTTTCTTTATGGCAGGTGCTCGCACAGCAATTTGCCCCAGATAATGGATGGCCTGAAGGCCGTGGAGCGTAATATCAAGACCCAAATAGACGAGCTGGTGCTGGAGAACAACCAGCTGCCCGCGCTGCCGGGTCGCTTCTTTGGCAATCTGCAGATCGTGCGGCTGATGCTGCGCTACAACAGCATCGAGCGCATGTCCAATGGCTGGCTGAACGAGCTGGAGAACAGCTTGGTAGAGATATTCATTGTGGAGCCACAGCTGCGAAGCATTCCGGCGGAGAGCTTGAACGGCATGATCAATATGCTGGCCATTACCATACAGAGCGACGAGCTGAAGCATCTGCCCGACTTCTCGGGCCTCCTCAGCCTGACCTACGTGAGTGTCCAGAGCGGATCGCTGACGGAGCTGCAGCCGCACAGCTTCCGGCATCTGCCCAAGCTGCAGCACATACACATCACTGGCGGGGCGGGTCTGACACGCCTCGAGGCTGGCCTGTTCGACGGTTTGATTTCTCTGAAGAGTCTGGATCTCAGCCGGAATGGCCTCAACTGGATCCACTTGCGCGCCATGACTCGATTGCCCAACTTGGTCAGCCTGAAGCTCTCGTATAATCAGATCAGCGATGTGGGCATGGTTGGCCGCATTGTCAAGGACCTGGAGCACTTGAAGAAGCTGCGCCTTGATCATAATATTATAAACGTCATCGAGGATGGCTCCTTCGTGGACTTGCCGAATCTCTCCGAGCTGCATCTTAACGACAATCGCATCACGGAGCTGCAGTACGGCGCCTTCCTGGGCACGCCCCAGCTGAAGACGATTCACTTGCACAACAATCTGATACGGCGCATCCATCCGGAGTCGCTGCTGCAGGCCTCGGGCAGCGGCGTGGAGGCCGTGCACATCTACAACAACGAGATAGGCCACGTGGAGGCGCTGCGGGCGCTGCTCGACGCTTTGCCCACGCTGCGCTTCCTGGACATGAGCGGGAATCTGTTGAGCGAGCTGCCGTATGGTGCCTTGCGTGGCCACGGCACTCTGGAGCAACTGCATCTGAACAACAATCAACTGCGATCGATCGAGCGAGATGCTCTGATGGCCATGCCCGCTCTCCGGGAGCTGCGCATGCGCAACAACAGTCTCAGCTCGGATCTGACGTTGCCCTTTTGGAATCTGCCTGGCCTCAAAGGCTTGGATCTCGCCCAGAATCAATTTGTGCGCGTGGACTCCCAACTTTTGGCGGGCCTGCCTTCGCTGCGTCGTCTCGATCTCAGCGAGAACGGTTTAACTGATTTGGCGGCCAACAGCTTTCGGCACAATGGCCTCCTGGAAACCCTCAACATCTCCTCCAACGAGCTGAGCCACATCTATCCAGGCACATTCATGCACTTGGAGCGTCTCTTCGAGGTGGATGCCAGCTACAATCAGCTGACTGCTGTGATCCCCGGGCTGCCGCAGATTGTGGAACGCATCTCGCTGCGTGGCAATCGCATCTCGTCTCTGCCCGCTGCAGGCAGCAAGTCCTTGCAGTTGCCGAATCTGCGCATGCTGGATCTTAGCCAGAATCAGATTGAGCAGCTGGCGCGGCATGGTTTCCAGGCGGCGCCCGAGCTGCGCGTGCTGAGTCTGGCCCAGAATCAGCTGCGGCTGCTGGAGGACACCTCGTTCATAGGCATCCAGCGGCTGGAGCTGCTGCACCTGCAGGACAATCAGCTGGGCCAGGCGGATGAGCGTGCACTGCTGCCCCTGGCGGAGCTGCGCAATCTAAATCTGCAGTCAAACAAGCTGGAGTCCATCACGGACAACTTTTTCTCGAACAACAGCCGGCTGGAGCAGCTCGATCTGTCCCGCAATCTCATCCGCACCATTTCACCCACCGCCTTCGACAACCAACGCTCGCTGGAGTATCTGGATCTCTCGGGCAACGGGCTGCTCGACATCTCCGTGGGTCTGGGCAACCTGCACAGCCTGCGCGACGTGGATCTCAGCTACAATCAGATCTCGGGCGTGCACGCGGACGTGGTCAATGCCTGGCGCAACGTCGTCGAGATTCGCTTGTCCAACAATCTCATCGTCGAGCTGCAGCAGGGCACCTTCCGCAACCTGCCCAAGCTGCAGTACCTGGACCTGAGCAGCAACGAGATTGCCAGCGTGCAGCCAGGCGCCCTCAAGAGTCTGCCGGAGCTGCAGGAGTTTGTGCTGGCGGACAACAAGCTGGTCGAGCTGAAGGACAACGTGTTCGAGGAGCTGCCTTCCCTCCTGGCCTCCCATTTCCAGTACAACAAATTGAGATACATCTCGCCGGAGAGCTTCCACCACGCCAACTCGCTGGTCTTCCTCAACCTGTCCAACAATCACTTCCGCAACATGGAGAACATTGGACTGCGCAGCATGCGCAACCTGGAGGTCTTGGACCTCTCCACCAATGGCGTCAAAATGGTCTCCACCATGCCGCTCAAGGCGCTCAACTGGCTGGTCGAGCTGAAGATGGACAACAATCAGATATGCAGAATTCAGGTGGGTCTAAAGTCCATAAAGCATATATATTATTGAGCAGGGTATCTCCTAGTCGAGCAGTCTCGTCCTACAAATTCACTTAACTAATCCATGTTCCAGGGCTCTCCATTTGAGACCATGCCCCGGCTGCGTGTCTTATCCATGCGCAACAATCAGCTGAGAACCATCAAGGAGCGCACCTTCCGGAATCTGAGAGGCAACATAGCGATACTCGATGTGGATGGTGAGGGAATGGGACTTACACACATATATATATTATGCTATCAACTCACCTATTATGTCCTTCGTCCAGGCAATCCCATTGACTGCAACTGTGAGATGCAGTGGCTCTCTGTCTGGCTGCAGGAGACGAACTTCCCGTATCCAGGTCCCAAGTGCAAAGATGGGCGCCTTCTGCGCGTTGCGCGCATGGAGCGCAGTCTCTGCGCCGGGCTGGATCTCTACAATGCCGGCGATAACAATGAGCGCAGCGAGGCCAATCATCTGCCGCTGCTGAACGAACACGGAGATGTGTTCCAGCGCGATCTGCCCGAGGATTTCAACGATGACTGCGATGCGTATAACGAGCGGCCCCTGGTAGGCGACAGCGAATACTTTTACGAGCAGTATGTGGACTCCACGGATGTGCCGGACTCGAGTAATGCGGTGGTCAGCAGCTCGCAGCGACCCAAGCCGACGTCATCCGCCAATCCTAACATCGATCTCAACAATACTCTGCTGCACACCAAGTACTTCAATAGGCGGCCACAGCCGGCGGCTGGCGCTGGTTCGCCCTTCACCTTCTTTGGCTATCCGATACCCAGCCTAAGCTTGGGTCGCTTCTTTGGCTTCGGTGAGCGTGGGCGGAAGCAGCGCACGGATCAGGATGATGTGATGCCCGCCACGCATCGCATGGCGCACATCAATTTGCCCAGTGGGCGTGGCAAGACGCGCATGTATCAGCCGAACAGCGCCGAGTTCGAGAAGTACCTGCGGGAGCAGCAGCAGCAGCACCAGCAACAGCCGAACGTGGGCAACGCGAGGAATCGCTACGGCGAGTCGGAGGTGACCACCACCAACTCGGGCGAGGAAGCGCTGAGCAATGAGAGTGGTGCAGCCACCACAACAGGCGTGTTTCGCACCACCTTCCGTGAGCCGTCGAGCATTGAGCGCGGCGGCTTCCGGCCCATCGTGCCGGCACATGTGGGCGGCTTCATGCCAGTGCATGATCCCCAGCAGCGACGTGGCCTGGTGGAGCCTGTGAATGCCACGAGCAAGCCGCACATGGAGCGGCATTTTGTGCCCATCGCCGTGCAGCAGGAGCAGGTGCAGCAGGAGCAGGTGCAGCAGCCACGACCCAAGCCAACGAGCGGCGCCGAGAGCAGCGAAACGGCCACCTACGAAGTCACCGAAATGACGCCCGACATAACCACGCAGATGCCGATCGTGAAGAGCACCAGGCCCATGACAACAGCTCGCACCACAGCTGCAGCAACCACCACAGCAACTACGACTACAACAACTTCCACAACAGAGGCCACATTGACGAGCGCCTCCAGCGAGCAGCAGACGGAGGATTCACAGTACGACGATGAGGATCTGGAGGCGCAGTCAGTGACGCTGCTGCGTCCGCCCAAGCTCTATCAGCCAACGACAGCGGAGACCATCCTATTAATACCGCCTCCTGAAGAGCACGTGGCACAGATCAAGAGCCATTCGTGGGTGACGACCACAACAGAAGCAATCAGTGACTACAAGGCCACGCCCAGCAGCGAGCAAGTGGGTCGAGGAACTGGAGTAGCTGGCGTGCGTACACCAGGCGGGCGTTCCACAATCACCAAGGTGTACACACCGCACCAGCAGCAGCAGCAACTGGCACAGCCCACGGCCGAGGAGTATCAGCGCACGACGCCCAGTGCGGACAACGAGAGCTTTGCCAGCGAGCAGCAAGTGATTTCCAGGCAGGCACAAAAGCGTACGGATACACTGCCCGACCTCTCACAGGTGGCAGAGCGAACGGAGCGAAAGGATGGCATGGACTGGTACTACGAGAGCTTCAAGAAGAAACGAGAGTTCACGGATCAAGCGACAGCTGTGCACACGCCAGCCAACAAGGAGGTGCTCTATGGCAATGTCCTGCCGGACTTCAATGGAAGCGGCAGCAGCTGGAGCGAACCAAGCAATCGATATATACTCCTACTTTCCCTTTTCTTGCTGGGTAGTCGTTGATAAGGAACGTTGTTGGCAGTTGTTTAAGTTGTTGTATAAGTTTATTTTTACAATTGATATGTATATTAATCTATGTTGTATAATAAAATTATAACATTAAATTCACGAACATTCGCCGAGTCACCTAGGAGTGTGCCTGAAAAGAAGCAGTAAATTGTGACAAATTAGTTCTATGTATTATAATTGAGGAAAATACATTTATTGTTTAAAATTCAGATGGTGATGCATGTTAAATAGTTTCAACATGATTTCTCAGAGTTGGGTTATGAAGTTATCATCAGTAAAAAGTACATAAATTTATGAACATTGGATCGAAGACTTACTTTTCAGCAGGGTTTTGGGATGTCAAACCATTTTCCTACTCTTGCTCGGACAATTGAGTACGCATAAGTCTAAAAAGAAATTAAATAAATTAGTTACATGATTTTCAAATGAATTAACTAGAATTTTATGCGTTATAATCAGATGGTGATGCATGTTAAATAGTTTCAACATGATTTTTCGGAGTTGGGTTATGAAGTTGTCATCAGTATGTGTAAATCAGGAAATCTGCTATGAAAGAGTTTTAAACATACCTCGCACATTTCTTCTCAAACAACGTTGAGAATTGAAAACTTCCAATTATAATTTTTAAAAACCACGTGGTTCAAGTGGAAGTCTCAGTTCAATCGCCAAAGTCCATTATGCACGTTTTTTTATCATGCAGCCAATTAATGGCACTACGGGTCTTCAACAACATCTTTCTCAATTGCTTTAGCAGTCAATTGGAATTTACTTAATTTAATAACTAAAAGCAGCGACACACGCTGCCGCTCCGAATGAAAAGATTAAAAGGAAAGAATGATGCTGCCAGATTTTTGACAGAGTTGGCAACCAGTGTCTCGCAGTGTTACCATATCAATGTTTTTAGCATGCAATGACAACTCTACTATTTGGTAGCCCTGTGCGAGCTTGCCATATGAATTGGCGCAATTTTGGCAAACAAAACTAAACAAAATAAAAATAGTCTAACAACGAACAAGGTAAATGGCTGAGTAAAGAGCAGATTAGAGGAACGAAAACGGATCCGTTCAAAAACATTGGAAGTACTTCTGTTGCAGCTCGACGACAACTAATGTTCTTCATTGAATTTTGCAGCTCCAGCTACTAAGGCTACAATAATGACGACAACGACACCGACATTACAGACGCGCATGGCACTAGCTGAGATACCCGATCGTCTAGAGGCACTGCGCGTTGCAAATACCCCAACAAATGCCAATCGCCGTACGCCTGATGAACCAACGCCGGCCGCTACAGCCAACACGCCCAATGCTGGGGGTGCTGGCGGCGGGGGAGGAGGACTTGGACTGCGTGTGGACAATGATATAAATGTGGCTCAGGCACAGGACTTCAATTTCTCGCCGCTACCCTCACCAGACGAACTAATCATACGGCAACGAGGACGACGTCGTTTCACAACGACCTTCTCGCCGGACAAAGTCAATGGCGGTGTCAGCGGTAACAGCTCCTCCATACGCAGTCCCTTTCAGCGAACGCCCACGAAGAATCTGCAATTGACCAGTGGCATGATATTGCGCAGTTCGCCACGCAAACGATTGACCATGGGCAGCACACCACCTGAACCGACACCGATGGAAACATATTCGCCCATCAAGTTGAGCCACACAAAGCAACAGCTATGGCCAGGCACGCCCATAGTGAAGAAACCGAAAATGGATGATCGGCCCGTGGCACAAACGAACAGCGAGGTGCCATTGCCAGCGCTCCTGTTCGGCCTTTCGCAACAACAACTCATTGACTTGATAATGTGCAATATAAAACAAGAAACGGCGTCGGCCACACAAAGCGCCGAGGAAAAGATACGCGCCCAGCTGCCAACACCAGATATTAGGTGAATTATTTGCTTTAACTGAAATATTGACATATAACAGTTGCCTTTGTATTTCGCAGTTTGTTGGAGCAGGAGCTGCATTATGCCAAACGGCTCATATTCAAATCTCTGCCTACGTCACGGCTGTGCAAGAAAACAGATGCCGCTGCCTACTCGAAGGCAGCCATCCACCTGAACGAGTTTAAGCGAGTGCTGCAAACGCAAGCGAAGCGTTTGCACGATTCCACCCACTGGGATGCACTGGTGGACTATGTCAGCATGGCCTGGCAATGTGTGGCGAGCACACCCAACTGGGAGAGCAACTCACACAATGCGGTGCGGAGGCAGTGCTTCAAGCTGCTCGCCTGTTCGTGCTATGCGGCCATCAAGCATGGTGGCATGCGGCTGGGGCAGACGAGACTGGAGACATTGGAGCGCAATTTACGCGAGTGGTCCAAAGACTACGAGGATGTGTTGTCCTGCGTGAACGCATTGCAACGCACGCTCAACAGCCGCACCAGCTTATAAAGCCTGGGGAAGTGTTAGACTTTAAAATAGACCTAAGACCGACTTGCTGAACTCGAGGTTTAGTGGACCGATTAGACCTAAGTGTGCATCTCCGATTACTATTTAAGCGCATCCATTTGCCATTTTTGTATAGGCATTTCAAGCAGTTCCCGTCTTGAATGCATTGTTTGAAATTTTGTTTATATTCTATGTTTGTTTTAATCTTCTCCTGTTTACGCTCTGTGCACAACATTTTGTTATATATACAAACCCAGCATGCCCAGGCACAGTTAAATTAGAGACTTAAGCTTAAATAAATATAATCTTTAACAAAATACTATATGTACATGGTTATGCATACATATACATACATACATATATATAGACATAGAAATTTATATTTATTAACGCTTAAATATATTAATATACAATTGCTCACCAATTAAGTTTGATTTGTGTTGAACATTTTGAACTAAGTACACTTATATATGGCTCGATAATAACTATGCATAAGACTATGACTACGTTTCACTAGATCGTATGCCAGGCCCCGGCCCCGCCCTATAGCTTATATTTAAACAATTTTAACGCCTTCTGCTGCGCCAAAGCAGTAAACTCAGCAGAGCCAGCAGGCAGCTCAGCACGGGTTGTGCTCTGCTCAACGAAGCACTCGAGATGCGACGCCCTGAAAATTAGAAAGAAATAATTGATAAATGAAAACTGAAAGTTGGTATATGGATGAGGTATGCAATCATAGGTATGAGGTATGAATCATAGGCAAGTCTACTGAATGTTATAGGCATGGTATTAAATAGTTCTATATTCTCGAGATCTTAACTACAAGTAATATTAAATGTTGACTACATGTTCGCCTATAAGAGAATTAGTTAAACTAAACAAAGAGTAATGGGGACGTCCCACTAAACTCGCACAAAGAAAATCATTTATAGACTCGCGATGTAGTTTCCTATAATAATATTTGAGTCCTTGATAAGTTAGGCTTGTATATATATGGTTTTATATATTCTATATATCATATGAATCAACATTTATATTTTAGTACTTTAATACTTTGAGCATGTCGATATTTTAATGCTTAATGAATTTATGGATTTTGCAGGTATATAATTCAAATCTATCGAAAGTTTTTTGTTTACTTTGCCTCGAGCTGAAAACTTTGCAAGAGAATTTATAATAAACTTTGGGAAAGAATAATAAACATAGTATGTTAATTATCTTTGAGATTTTGATGATTTAAAATGTTTCTATGATTCGATGAGTTCGTTCGATTAGCATTATAAATTAAGTCTAATTATCATTGATTTTATACGTTCGCTCACGGTGAAGATCATCTTGCTGGCCTCTCCGTGATTATTTACATTATAAAATTAGCATTGCTTTGTTAATCTTCAACTGGGTGTGTATGAGAGTGGTGAGTGTTGACTGCTGAGTGCTTGTGTACACACGTTATACATATAAGTATTTTATGGACTACTGCTGGCCAAATACCGAATCTTGTTGCAAGTCTTCCATAAACACAATTCCAATCGCACTCACATTCTCTGAGAAAAGCTGATACGCAGCAGCATTCCTTGACCTCCTCGAAGAAATAGCAGGAGCCCACCGTTGGCTTGTAGATCTTCTCCTCCACAAAGCATTTATGCGCCTTATAGGGTAGACCCTCTGAAAGAAAGCAAGAAAGAACAAATTCTTATAAATATTTAAATTCAAATGTAATCAAATTAAATTTCATATTGTTTATGCAAATCATTTACACATTTTATTTATTTATGTTATCAATCAATGAGCAGAACAAAGTGGAAGGCAATGATTTTAATGTTTGTTGTTTTGGTTGATCAGTTTCAGTCGCTCTGGAGAAATGGGCGAGTATCAGAGAAATTGATTAATTGAAGTTCTGTATAATTATTGTAATAATCTACATATCAAATTGGACGCTTGGGGGCCGTCAGCTTAAGCTATACATAGTAAGCAGAAATATAATAATAATCTTATTATACATATATGGGATAGTTAAGACTTCCATATATAATTGCAATTTCCTTTGCAAATATATCTTAAATATATGATTTTCTATATATTCAATAAATTGAAACATTTTTCGTTGAAAAACTAGGCAAGTCTAAACAGAGGAAAAATCTATGGATTGCAAATAGACATCTGGACATGGAACTGATTTTATATGATCAGCTGTCGCTGTCAGTCATAAACAAAGTCAATGCAAGCTGCTACCAAAAATCTATTTAATATTTTACAAAAAAATATTCAAAAATAAAGCATTTAACAGCCGCAGAAGTAGAGCACTTAAATTAATTTTATTTGGTTTTAGTTTTCAATATATGTATATGCTTCTATGCTGGGGCTACTGCTGTTTTAAGTAGCAACGGAAACTAATAAAATGGAATATATGTTTATTGGACTCGCCGCCAAGAACAACAAATTATTAGCCAAAACAATACAAAGCTGGCCCAATGACTGCGAAAATTCCTCAACTTTGGGGGCCATCACGTCGAGCTGTATTCTGTTTACACGAACTGTTTATAAAAACTAAATGTGTTGATTTTCATAAAGTTCCATATTCCAAATTAGAATAATGGAAGCGAACTCATTGTTTCGCTGTCGATGCCGCTGCTCTGCGTGTCACAAATATTTATTCAATTATGTAATTATATTAAACTTAATGCAAATCGACATGAGTCTGACTATAGCTCTGTATGTATATGGACGGCTATATAGTATGATCAATTTGTAATCTATTGAGACAGCTGACACGCTGCGAGGACATGACAAAAATATCAAACTCAATGCAAATCGACGGCTCGTTAAAAGAGCGGAAAAAATTGATATTGAAATTGTTAAAATCAGCTCGAAATAATTATGATTGATTATGATGTAGCCTGAACCAGAAACTCTAATTTAAATATTATTAATTTATTAAATGACTTTAAAAAAGAACTAGATTTGTTGTTGAGTTTTAATGACTACGCAATACTCGTTCGTGATTCAAAAACAATTAAATATATTTCTGATTACTAATTGTCATTATATAGCTGCAAAAACTGTTTAATACTATGGAAGATATACGTTATTTTTCTGGATTTATCAATAAGCAAGCCTATTGATGAGGTAAGCCCATACAATATATAGCTTTTCTCAGATTAACCACATTCAAATGGCCTGCCTATATTAGACGATTATATATATAAAATAATAGCATTTATGTGGCGGTAGCAAAGTAGGGTAATTTCAGATAAGAAACATCTCTAAATGAGGTTACACACAAGTACATTTTGTAAATTCCAATTCTCTAGCCTCACGGTCAAAGCCCATATACTCTCTCTCTCTCCTGTACTACATGAACGAGTAATATAAACAGTTTAATGATTCATCAAAGCGTCAACACTTAAAGCCATCAATTCAAAAATCTAATAAAAATTCTACAAATGCAAATTATTTGACAACTTTTTCGAATGTGCAAAAAGGAAATTAAAATATAATTGCCCAAAAAACAATTGATTGTCGTTTTACAAGCAGTGCCGCAAAAGGTGCTTAAGCATCGTTACAAGAAACACCTGTAGCCGGCAGCCAGTGGCCAATAACCACCCAGCGAGTGGCTAAAACGAACGAGATTTGTTCATTGATAGAAGCCACGAAGCGGCGAATTCTAGGATTCTAGACACGTCTGACAATTGTCTGTGACTAAGGCTGTTGCATATTAAATACGAAAGACATATCTGAGTATTTTAGTTCCATAAATAAATAAATACATATATAAGTTGTATATATAATATTAAGAGCTAAGACTCTCTCTGACTGCAAACAGTTGATTTTGTTGTATGCAACTGCGATTTGTAGATTTTGTTTGTCGATAAGTGAGAAGATGCTCATGCGAGATGCCTGATAAGAAGACACTCTAGATGGAATGTCAGCTAATGCTGTTCGGTTAAAGCTCAGCCACAAACAAATTGGAACGAGCAGCAAGATTATGAAACGAACTACGTGACCTGATCGGGAAAGTTGATCATAAATTAACATCTGCAAACAGAAAACATTTAAAGGAAGTGCACGATAAAAGTACAAGGTTTGTTCAATAACTGATTAAATATTGGAGAGTATTTTTAAAAAGTACCGTATATAAAGGTAGTCTTTGTTTAGGAGCTCCCCTGGCGACGACCTTCGGTTAACCAACACAACAAACCCACTTAGTCAATAAAAAAACCGAAACTACTGAAAATTAAATTTAATGAGCGTATTTAGTGGAACACACAGCGAACACAATTTGAATGCGAGTGCATTTGGAAAAACTGCAAAACGGAAAATTGTGCACGCCTTGAAGAAAACCATTCAAGTGTAGACAATACGAACGAACTGCCGAACCCCCAATGGAACGCATAAAAATTAACTTGGAGCAAAACAAAAAAAAAGAGGAGAATTATATATAAACTGGCGCTTGGACACTAGGAATGTCAGTTGAAGTACAGTGGGACTAGACTAAAGTGAATGAGCTACTTTTATATATCTAATAGACTATATATACATATATAAGCTTTCACTGTAGTGGGTAACTACTGTAACTCTATGCATTTCGATGCAGTGAAGCGTAGCTGCGGTTAAGACATGTGGACCACAGCTTTAACTACTCACAACTTCCGCAAGAGCCACGTGCTAATCAAAAGTGCGAGACAGAGAATAAAAGAGAGGGAGAGAGAGAGATAAAACCCTACCTATTTTGGAGCAGCATTTAGTAGTGCCACTTAGCTTGCATCATCTCGATTCATTGCGTGCCTCTCGCTCATTAGCCAATGAAAATTGTTCTCATAATGCCGTAGGCAAATGAAGCTTTCGGCTTTACTTAAGCTGCACTCAAGTGGGTTAGTGGCACTCGCCAACATTTTAATTTTCCATTTAATTCTTTTTTTTCTATTCCTACGTTTTTCAGCTCTTTTGTTTATGTGTGAGAAATTGCAGAGTTTACAGTCTGTCGGTTGTTTGTTATTGTTAGGGCGCCATGTGTGCATGAGCGCACCTTGGCAGGCAGCTCATAAATATCATATAATATCATTATTTTTATCATTCTACACGTCATTGACTCACCTTCTCTGTGCTGCAGTTCGCACCAGCAATGATCTTTCTCGAACTGTGGCGTCCAGCAATAATTTTCAAATTGCGCGCACTCCATCGAACTGCAAGAGCTCTGCGGGCCGGTACGAGCTGCCGAAAGAGAGATGGGAAAAGAGAGTCAGAGAGGGGGAGGAGTTCTTAAGATAAAAGAGAATCAGCTCTTACTTGCATTAAGTTTTCGTAGCGCCTGCTCAGCCTCCTGCTCTGATACTTCATGGTCGAACTTTAATTCCTCATAGCTCTCGCTGATAGCAGACTCTTTATCGCTCAGCTCTTCCAGAGGCGAGCAGTCCTTGAACATCAAGAGCAGGCAGAGCCACAGGAATGTTGCTTTGGACACGAAATGCAATCCATTTGCTGTTGCATGGCAGGAACTACGTTTATCACTTGTATTTGAAGAAATCACGCAGTGAACAGAATTTTCTGCAGTTTTCCTCATTGTTTAAGAAGTTTTTAAGTGTGCTATATTTTAGTTACATTAATTGGTATTTATTTTTATTTTTGTATATTTTTATGTGTTTTTTTTTTTTTTTGTATGCCTCCACCAAGTGGTTTCGTCGCTGTTTGTTCTCGTTATTTGATATGGATCCGTAAGTCGTGCTAAGTGCTGGAGAGCACTGAGAATGGAGAAAGAGACGTCGTTATATAGTACGAGCATATGTATATTGAAAATGCGGTCATATAGCCTATACAGTATGCGAAGCATGTAAAATGTGCATTACATATTAGGTTACAGCTGCACAGCTGATTGGTTCCTAGACTTAACGCTCAAATTGAAAGCGAAGGCGTGAAATTCAGAATATAATAAACTTGACAATTATGAGGCGTACTATTTCTCTGGAACTATTTGTGACTCTTATTTAAATTAAACTACAAATTCCACGCCTTCATAATTTTCTCACTGTTTTTTAGCATTTTATTTTATATACATATAATTTTCCAGTGCTTACTTCATTTGTTGTTATTTATTGTTATTATGCTTTTTTTATGTTTTCTTTCCACATATCACATCAATTATTATTGCACATTTTTTGTATCTTTCGGCTCTTTGGTTTCGAATAAATTATTTGGAATTTTCATTTTCATTTTAAATACGAAAAATTTTCTTTGGTATTTGGCGCCTAATTTATTGTCCAGCGATTCGACGATTCACCCATTCATAAATTAAAACTTGCATGAAAAAAAATGTTTTAAAAATCTGAGAAAATCATTTTTCAACGAAAATAAGAACGTGAAAGAGCGCGCGCGCGTCGCGACGTCTTTTCGCATTAACTGAACAGCTTAACGGAACGGAGGAAAGGCAACGATGCGGCGTCCGCTTCGGCGTCCATGCGAAATCATTCTGATAGATGCGGCACAACGCTTCAAGCTAAAACGACGCAACGCAATGCGCAACGTAAAACGTGAAGCGATAGCATAAACAACGTAAGCTAACGTGCGTTCTCTTTGAAATGGTAAGCGAATCGGGCACGCTTTTATTTTATTGTTAATCGTTTTAGTTTTTGCCAGCTGCACAGCCTTGCCATATAAAATATCATTAAATAAATAGAAATTGCAAAAATTCTTTTGAATTGGGTTAAAGAGATACACCGGAGTCATGAGCAAACATTAGATTACAAGATAAGGAAAGTCATTCATATTTAGCCCTTTCCTGATAAGGCTTACATAAGAGTATACATATGTACTTAAAGTACTTGCTTTATCATCTTTATAATATTTGCCATATTATCGCAACTCATCATTAGCTGCTGCTATCAACAGTGATTTAATCAACCCACTCAGCAGGAATCCAAGTGGAAAAGCATCGCTCGGTCCATTTAGTGGCTGACACTTAATAATCTTTGATAATTTGTTGGCAATGAGCCGAAGCAGATCGTACAACATTCCTGGGCTGCCTGACACACATTGAAATATGCTTTTATAATTTATGTGCATCCCTTTAAATAGAGATCTGGGCACGAGTCTCATAATTTCGATGGCCGTGCTTAAAAATAACATCAAAATACACACGAGCAACTTCTAGATCCCCCCTCTCTATTTTGTTTAGATAAGATGATGCTGCTGCAACCTGTTGTAGCACCCCTCCAGATCGTAAATCTTGACTAGCGTCTGCAGTTTTTCGGCTCTCGTTTTTGTTTGGAAAGCGAAATTTTATGGATGCCACTGTCTAGTATTACAGCAAGGCTATTAAATGTTTTAGTTCTGCCGCTGGCCTACTAACTGTGGGCGGTTATTGTCTTCTCTTTTGTGGCTGCCCCAAAAGCCTTTGGTTTACCTTCGGAAGATTTCAACAAAAACTATATGTAAGTATATGAATGATGACATCAAAATTATAAAATGAAATGACTTAATACAAATGCAGGCAGCTCAATATGCAGGATATTGGGACGAGCTATTCATGTCAAGGCAAAGGGAGAGTCATCAGCCGCTTCCAAAGTGGGTTGGGGCACATAGAGAAATGGCTAAAATGCTCAGATGGCACGCAAGGTGAAAATATATATTTCAAATTTGCATACAAATATTTGTTTAGCACAGATAATGCTGTGTTTCATTATACATAACTATAAATTGTAGTAAATGATAGAAAACGCGCACAAATCGCGCGCGATTTAAAGCGCGCGCAAGTCGCTTCATAACTTATATCATAAAATATTCTGTTTTATGATTATTTTTATTATTATTTCTCTTATTAATTTTTTACTTTTTTAACGCGCAACTTTCACACACTCACTACGCGTTTTAAAACGCGCGCGATTGCACAGTTTGACTGTCATACGCACAGTTTGAGTAACACTGAATTGAGAGCACTCATAGCAGCTGGCTTAAGTTGTATTTCATTTGGACGCGTCATGGCAACTTCTCCTTCAGAACTAGACAAAACACTAAAATTTATGATCATTTTCACGCTGAGCAATCAATCAGCAAATCGGCCTGAATATGCATATGTGGAGGTAGATATATCTATCGTATATACAAGTATATCATAATGAAAACTATTTATAATGGTCCCCTTCGAGCAGCAACTACATTAAAATGCTTTCAAAGCGTGAATTTTTAAAATTGTTGCCTAGCTGCGGGGGATTTAGCTTTGGCAATAGGCGCGTTTTGTTAAGATTTTAATCGGAGCACAAATTTGTCAATATTTTGGGGTTTTTTTTTAACAAATGATTTTCAATTTTTTGTTTTTCAATTTTTTCCTCCGTTTTTTTTTTTTTGCTTTGTTACAAAACTAGCGACAGTTCAAGTTCGTTTGGTTTTCAATAATAATAGAGCAAGAAAAAAGCGTGCATAAGTAGTTTTTTGTTGTTGTTTTTGTTATTGTTATTTTTACCCTGCTTTTTAAATGGAATAAAAAATTTTTGTTGTTTTTTTTTTCACAGAGATTTGTTGTTGTTGTTTGAGCGAAGCGTAGTAAACGAGAATCGGAAGGCGACTGAAAGCGTGACGCACTAGACGACGCGACGATGCGGCGCCGACAGCTTGCGGCTATGGCAACAACTTCGCATATCCTTTGTCCTGCTGAGTCCTGTGCCATATACCTTGCACCCTCTCAAGCCCGAGGGAAAAGCAACCCCTGCAAACTGACTTTGCTTACAGCTGGCAATGCCCTAGCACAGGCTAGCGAGTGGAAGAGAGTGAGAAAGAGAGAGCGAGAGAGAGAAAGAGAGAGAGAGAGGGAGAGAGAAGGGAGCAAGAGCCAGACAAGCTAACGGTAGCGTGTGTAATATAATATTCCTATCATGAGCAACAGGCTACCCACATCAAACCCAAACAAACCTGCGCAACGGCGCAAAACAAAGAAAGCAATAAATAAAAAAACTTCGCCAAGGACAACATGTCAAAAGAAAGTTTGCTTAGGCTGAGAGAATGTGGAGATGGAATAGGTATATATATAATATATATTACATGGTGTTTGGGTAGGACGAGCAATGCTTGAGTGATGACAGACAGCGTGCGTGAAGAGACAGCCAAAGACAGGGCAGGAAATTGCGAAAGGCAAAGTTAATTATATTTGATTGAGTTATTGAAGTGAAATAAATACGGATTATGAATTATGAATGATTCTGATTAGAGAACAGACAACCAAGGTTAAGGTTTAAGGGACTTCATTTTATGAATGAGATTTTTTGTTGGCTTAAAATAAATTAATGAAGAGGAAACTGAGTGCTGGATAAAGTAGATTTATATAATATTAATATATAATTTTCTTTTCTATTTCCAGCTCACTCTCCCTCCCCTAGTCACTTCTCCCCTGCTTGGGATAGGTCAGAGAGCTGCCTGCTCTGCTCTGCTCTGCTTCCCCTTCCATCACTTGACAAATGAATCTGACTGTGCCAGGTGTTTGGCAATATCAAAAGCTGCCCCTGTTCATAAATCACGCACTCATCTCGCAGCATCGATTTGTGTTTGGCACTGTCTACAAAATCTCAGCACACATGGCGTATGAGCAACGCAGTTCAGTTCAAGCAGCTAAGCGTTAACGATTAGCCGCAGACAATGAAGACGCCAGATGCCGCCGTTGCTGCTGGCGACTAGCTAATGATGAACTGACAAGCTCATAGGAGGGGCTGCTCGGATTCCAGCACACAAGTGGTCATTGGCAAGAAGCCAATTTGATGCTTGACATTTATTATGATTGGCTTATTAGGACAGCAACTAGCTGCAACAACCTGTGCTGTAGTCGAGGGCAGCTACTGGAGGCTACAGGGTATCCATGAGCAGCCCTTGTCGCCGCCCCATTGATGGCATATGCCAATGGGGCCATTAACAAACTGCTTGAGCGAGCTAAAGCACTTTTGTAATCTCTATGCGAGACGAGCATAAACAGAACTGACTGCAGAATACTCTTTCAATTGGTATATATATCTTCACATATATATGTATATATATGTATATATAGATGACAATAGCTCGAAGAGAGACACAGCAGCAAAGAGCCATAGCAGAGATAGAAGCAGAGCCAGAGACAGATCCACAGGCAGAGCCAGAAACAGACCCAGAGGCAGCAAACAACACGAACTTTGCATAAAGCCAATATACTACTATTCTTCACGAATCAATAACCATATAAGGTACCGTTATACAGATATAAACAAATATATACTTATATAATATGTTTATATATTTATGAGCTCTTTTCATCTTTCCTTAAGCGAAATAAAAATATTTATTCAAGCAAACAATATTAAACAATTTTTAAATAACAATTTCACAGCTCATTACGTATTCCTAATAGTCGCATATTAATAATTTGGGGGGGCTCGCAACAGAAGTCACTTCAATACGAGCGCGTGGCAAATATATATAGTATATATGTATATGAGACCCCAGCAAACCTGTAGAGCCTATGAATATTTAAGCGCCAACCGGCAAAAAAAATGTTATAAAAATCCAAAAGGCAAAAACCGCAACTTGATATCAGTAACAATTCGGGTGCTTTGCATAATTATCAGAGTTTACATTGAGCATTGGGAAACGCCTTTACTGGAGCAACAACTCGACTCGATAGACGAAGCTTACACGCAAAACATAAATAAAAGAATTTTCAATGTAATTGCGATAAACAAATAAACAAATAACACATATGCACTTGGTGATAACAGGTAGCACCACCTGTTCCAGTAAACAATTTGTATTTAAATATGCGAATAACTTAATGACCGACAACAACAACTAGATTCTTAATATAACTTGGTGAAATACTCGTAAACAGAATACTAGTTTGACATATATTTAAATGAGCAGGATTTTCAACTGATCAACAAGATCAGCAGAGATCGCTTGGCTATGGCTCGGGCCTATATAAGGCCAGATTTCAGCATGGCTTGGCCATAGTCTATCTGTGAAGATCTACGGATCGCAGCTAAAGTCTTGCAAAGAAACTTGAATTAACGCGTGTGAGGAAGAGTTTTGCATAAATTGAGTCTGAGTGATAATGGTAAAGATTACTATGTGAATATTCCAAGTGTTGTTATATAATGTGAAGAAGTGAATCACTATGAAAATGAGACATTAATTAGAATATATCAATATCTATAAATATTGATTGTGTTATGCTTAAGTGTTTATCAATCTGCTAATCTAATTACTCCCATTTACTCCAATCTCTCTCTATAGACCAGCTATACTGACAAAGGATCCAAAGTAAGCAGCTCATATATCAACTCAACATGATCGAAGTTATAAAATTATAATTTTTACAGCCAGAAGCCGGAAAATTCTTAAGCTTTGATCATCTAACGTTTTACGTTGGCAACGCCAAGCAGGCGGCCAGCTACTATACGACTCGTTTGGGCTTCGAACCACTTGGCTATCAGGGATTGGAGACGGGCGAGAGACGCTACGCTAAGCATGCAGTGCGCCAGAACAAGATTGTCTTTGTGTTCGTATCGGCGTATGAGACCGATAACAGGGAGCATGGTCTGCACTTGATGCAACACGGCGACGGTGTCAAGGATGTGGCCTTCGAAGTGGAGGATTTGAATGCAATCTTTAACCTGGCGGTTTCCCGTGGCGCTGAAGTTGTGCGCGACATTTGGGAGGAGAGCGATGACCAGGGAGTGGTGAGATTTGCCACCATCAAGACGGTAAATTATGGATCTTAAATTAAATGCATATATTAATACATAATATGTATAATCTCTTTGCAGTACGGCGATACGACTCACACTTTTGTGGAGCGCAATGGCTATCAGGGTGACTTTCTGCCTGGCTTTCAGCGCGGTGTCAAGGATGTGCTGCTGGCGAATCTGCCGCCAGCAAAGCTGAACTTCATTGACCATGTGGTGGGCAATCAGCCGGACTTGCAAATGGAGAGCGTCGCTGCCTGGTACGAGCGCATTTTGCAGTTCCATCGTTTCTGGTCTGTCGACGATTCTCAGATACACACGGAATACTCGGCGCTGCGCTCGATCGTCATGGCCAACTACGAGGAGACTGTGAAGATGCCGATCAACGAGCCAGCCAACGGCAAGAAGAAGTCCCAGATTCAGGAATATGTGGACTACTACGGCGGAGCTGGTGTCCAGCACATTGCGCTCAATACGGACGATATTATTGGCGCTGTGAGCAATTTGCGGGCACGCGGCACGGAGTTCTTGACCATTCCTCCGTCGTACTATGATATACTGCAGGAGCAGCTGTCGCATAGTCGCACCAAGATCAAGGAGGATATGGAGATATTAAAGAAACTGAACATTCTGGTTGATTTCGATGAGAATGGCTACCTCTTGCAGATCTTCACGAAGAACTGTCAGGACAGGCCAACGCTCTTCCTGGAGGTCATTCAGCGCTTCAATCACAATGTAAGATTTTTTTTACAGTTCTGATTCAACTAGTTTTTCATTATAAATTTTATTCTAGGGTTTCGGCGCTGGCAACTTCAAGTCGCTCTTCACTGCGATCGAAATCGAACAGGCCAAACGTGGCAATTTGTAACTTACGATTAAAGTGCAATGATTTGTTCATATAAATATATAAAGCATTTGCCAATAGTGGGCTATAAAAATCAATGTATAAGTCTTATTTCTTTCGCCGATCGACAAAGCGCCGATCAACATGAACCTCGTTGCGCGGATCTCCATCCGTAAATGAGACCATGTGCGGATTCCAAAAGCCAGGAGGTGTCTTGTTTTCAAACTCTCGCTCGTGTCTGCAATTATTGAGATACATTTGTATCTTTTCGTCATTCAAATTCGTGCCCATAAATGTGATGAACTGCAAAGGATTATATGAATATATGGAACAAAGAAGAGTACCATATCATATCTACCTTTTCACACTGCGGGCAATCGATATTGTATCGTTGCTGCAAACTCAATTCGGGCTCCTGTTTGACTACAATGGGACGCGGAAATACTTCCTCCTCCTCATCCTCCTCCTGGTCATTGTCCAATTCAAAATCAGCTGGCAGCTTGGTTGATTCATTGCCAAACGGACTTGGAAGCTCCGTCAGAGGCTCATGCTTTACTCTCACAACATCCGCAGTTGGTTTTACTTTGACTGCCTCTGATTGCCGCTTTCGTATGAGCTCCGCCTCGAATTCCTGTAATCTTGTCAGCGAAACTTTGTCATCCTCTTTAATGGCCTCCTCCATAAAGTCCATAGTATTCAGAGTGTTGTCAGTAATACTATCATCAATAAAGACAATATCCTGGGTGCCAGGTGTGAGCAGGACGACACTTGACGTATCTGAAGTGCCGCTCAAAGACGGCGGAGCAACTCCTGAAGCTGACTGAGGCGCTGACGGATCTGGACACAGATCAAAGAATGACTCGTCGTCATCCATTTCAAACACGGGTATTTTATTGCTTATTAATGGTGTCTTTGCGATGTTTGCGCTCGGTTTGATGTCTAAGACGCTGCTGTTGTCGGATCTGCAAACTTATTAAAGGTTACTTTATGTTATAATAGATCTCAATATATAATCCCAACCGACTAACCTCTGTAACAGCGAACGCGACTGCTTAGCATTTTTCAGGGAGGCATACAAATTCGGACTGGATTCAATAATATCTTTCTCGCAGGCTATATTGTTGCTCTTGCCAGCATCGAATTGCAAGCGGGTTTGCTTTAATCTGGGTGAACCGCTGCGTATAGTCAGCGACATTTTGGTCTTGCCTATTGGCAGTCTGTCTTTAGGAACTTTGCCCAGCCAGGGGCTGTGTGAATCTGTTGCTCCTGCTGCAGTTGTTGTTGTGCTTGTGGGTTGCTCATTTTCGCAATTGCGTGTGCGACGCGTATTCCAGGGCTTGTAAGGACTAATAGGAGGCTCCGTTTCTGTAATGATTTCCTCCTCGTCATCATCTCCACAAAGAGCTATATTCATATTCAGCGAACTCTGACTCTCAGGCATCAATGGAGATGTCTCTGGCTGTTGTGTGTTGCTTCGTTTTATTTGTTGTTTTTTGGGCGACAGCCGACGGCGTTTGGGACTGGACTTCACTTGCGTCTGTCGCAGCATATCGAGAGCATTATGCAATTTTTCATTGCGCTTGTTTAATTGGCTAATAGCTGTTTCCTTTTCCACACACAGACCTTGTATCACTGTAAAAAAATGTGGCAAACTGAAACTTCTCTAGTTTACAGCTATTGACAAAGCGACTTACTCAGAAAGTGTTCTTTAATGGTATCCAAAGCCTTCAAAAGGCATTTCGTTGTTTGCTCACTATTGCCTTGGCACGTGGCACACTTCATATTCGCAGCACAAATAAGTTCTATTGCATATAAATTAAATATAATATGAATTACAAGCTTTGTTTTTATTTTAGGTGGCAAAATTCAATGATACTAGGGATGGAAGCTCAAATACAAATTTCAAATACGTAAGGGCTGTGAATTGTGTGGCAACGCTATACCACCAGTGTTTATTAACAGGCGAGTAGCAGTGCTGATAAGCGACAGTGGTAAATTTGTTCATTCTCGTGTTGATTTTTATTTGCAATAATAATATAATTTTAATCAATTAAACTCTAGATGGCACACTTACGTGAAAGCACAGACAAGGCTTTAAAGCTTTTACGCACGCTGCCGCGCGTACAAATTGGCAATCTGCGGCCGAATCCTAATTCGAAACAAAACGTGAGCTAAACCTACGACCGGTTAAATAACATTAAAATCAGATATCTATTTCTAACAATATTTTCTTCGATTGCTAGGACAAACGCGGACGCGCTCAGCATGGTGGCGACAAACATGGTGCCGGCAACAAGGGATCTGGCCAGCGACAGAATTTTATGCGCTTGGGTTACGAAACGGGCAATCAGCCCTTCTACTTGCGCTTTCCCTACGAGCCCTACTACAAGGGGCACCACCTGCGCCGTGAATATCCGCCCATTTCAATGTTACAGCTACAGGTGCTGATCGACACCAATCGCATTGATATCAGTCAGCCGATTGACATTACTACCCTGTGCAATTCTGGTCTACTGTCGCTGAAACCAGCAGAGCTCCAATACGGATTTCAGCTGACGGACGATGGATTGGACAATTTCAAGGCCAAGATTAACATCGAGGTGCAGCATGCCAGTGAAGCAGTCATAGCCGCCGTAGAGCGCAATGGTGGTGTCATCCGCACTGCCTACTATGACCCACGCAGCCTTCACATTCTGGCCAATCCGAAGAAGTGGTTCGAAAAGGGAGTACCTATACCTCTGCGCATGTTGCCGCCACAGGATGCCGTTGAGTACTACTCAGATGCCAAGAATCGCGGCTACTTAGCCAATCCCGAGGAGATAAGTAAGGAACGCTTAGTGCTGGCACAAAAATACGGCTACGAGCTGCCCCGTATCGAGGATGATCCCAACTACGAAATGCTTACAGCAGCAAAAGATGCGCGACAGCTATTTCATGGCCTGGAACCAGGATGGCTAATAAACTTGGTGGACAAAACAATAGTCAAGTTAAAAACAACATAAGCCTTACTTGTTTGTTACTATACTTTGTTAAATAAAGATTGTATTGTAAAACGGTGTTTTGGTTACAGAGAATACTAGTATATATATGTATATATCTATCCACTAATTGTCTTTTCTTTATATAAACACCTGTTTAGCCGATAGATTCTCCATGAAGGGCTTGACCAAGAAGTTGGTGGCAAAGCAAAATATCAGACCAAAGGTTATAGAAATGGGCAGAGCGGGCAAGGCTTTGCGCCAAATGGCCAAGAGCAGCAGGGTCAGGCAAAGGCCAATCAGAATGGCCACGAAGCAGGCAATTGTGGTCGTCCAGTCGCCATAGGTGGAGGCCTTGCCAACCAACACGGAATAGAAGATGAAATCGCCCAGACCAAGCTTAATGCCACCTATAAGAATTTTATATTAAATATAGGCATATAAATATTGATATTTATGCTTACGTTCTTCCTGAGTCTCCGGTTGTTGCTGTTCGGGCGCAGGTACTGTGCGATATTCATTGGCTCGACGTGGATTGCCGCTTTGCGTGCTTTGTACCTCAATTTGGCGACGAGCCACGCGATCGTTGAGATTCGCAGACCATTCCTGTGTAAAGCCAGCGGCTTCCTCTGTAATATATCAAATATTTAAACAGTTCTTGGAAATAGGCCTAAAACATATATCTAGCAGCTCTAACACCACATAAACAACCAAACTGGAAGAAATACAAACATGCACTAGCATTTGCGCTTGAAATAGAAGACTAACTTAAGATTCTCCAATTTAGGCGCAAGTCACAGAAAAAGTTTACAATACACAAGCCAACAAAGCTTTTAAGACGTTAATAAATTATAAAAAATAAATGCATATGTACCGTTTCCGTGCAAATTTCTGTTAAATGTCACAAGTGGCATACCTTCAGCAGCCGCCTGATTGTCCTGCTGGCGCTGATTGGCGCGCGAGGTACTTGCGCGCGAAGTACTTGGCCGACAGTTGCTGGAACATGTCGGTTGCTCAGGCGAGGCCAACGAGTTATGTGTGGTTCGCGTTGTCGCAGTCGAATTACTGTTTGACGGCGACGACGTGGCTGTTGGCAGTGGCTGTGCTTGCGGTTGCGTTTCAGACTGTGATTGGGGTTGCTCAGGAGCATAGTGCGTGCCCATATAGGTGTAAATGACCGTGGCTGCAGAGATTAACAATTGAGTATTGACATTTGATATAGCGGAGAACAGTTCACTTACAGGAATAGATCAAAGCAGGAAAGATTTGCTCGTTGCGCTCCTGTGCGGTTTCGACTAATATACGTAGAGGTCCCCGTGGTGACAGTACAGCTATGAGATCTGTAATCAAAATACGAGTTTAAAAAAGAAGCCAAAAACATAGAAAATAATAGATAAAACTATACCCCATACGGAGATGGCCGCTAGCACAGCCCATGCAGTCCATTCTGGCAGATATTTGATAAACACCAGGGCCATCAAAGCAGCTACGAATATAAGATAGCCCTGCTGCAGTCGCAATGGACCCTGCCAGTGTATGGCTATCATGCCGGCTACGCCAAAGTTCCACATAATTAGCACAGCCGTTGGATAGTCCATAGGAATGTTGTACGCACGGAGCAACTCCTCCAAGTACAAGTAAGAGAATATAAATAGGAGCATGAACGAGGAGAGGATTAGCCAGCCGTGTATGACACGATAGCAACGCTTCTTGTACAAGACAATCAGCAGTATGGTCATCACAACCACCACACTCATGAGTATCAAGGAGTTGCCTAAAGCATTCCAAAACTTAATACTCGGCTCTGGCGATAGCTCATGAAACGGTGTGTAGAGCCTAGCAAGCAGAGGGAGAAATGTGAGACATATACAAATTGGCAATATATCCTGGAATACTCACAGATACACATCTGTGCTGTTGTAGAAGCTGATCGAGTTAATGGTGGCCACAACCACCAGCATGCACAACGACACTGGTACAAAGAGTTTAATGACATGTTGGGCACCATATTTAAGGCCCTGCTCCTCTTCGGGTGGTTGTCCAGGTTCACCATCACCGGGGCCACCACCGCCGGCGTTAAGTCTTGAGGGTCGAGATGCCGATTCACGAATGACAACACTGGGCACAGCTAACACAGCCTACAAAATATACAAATATTAACTATGTAATTAGCATAGTTTATTTAGTTAACTTACTCCATCAGCTTGATCGGCATTGTTGATTGCCTCTTGTGCATTGGATCCGTAATTATTGCGTTGCTGTGCCTGTTGTCGCCTTGGAGGACGCTCCAAACGCTCTGCTGCGCCGCTCAGGTTGCCATCAGCGCCAGCCGACGCCGCCGACGATGACGACGAAGATGGAGCTACGTGTGCGTCCATGAGCGGTGTGCGTTCGTTAGCCGCCGCCTCCTCAGCGTTTGCAGACGCCCACCTTGATGCCGTAGTTGGATGACGCTACTTTAAATGTTCGCAATATGGAGACCGTCAGTACTGATGATTGAATGAGTGTGATGACTTAAATATGCTCTACATACAATTACTGGTATAAATAAAAATTAAAAGCTTGTCAACTTGAAAAACTTTCTTCAGTTTCCGAACGACTCATAGGCTGTTAGAGATGAGCAGTCCAAAATTTAAATTTATCGACAGGGTCAATGCACAGGGCTTAAAATGAACTTTCAAAATAACCCTTCAAGTATTTTTTATAGTTTTTCAATATTAGGAAAGTTATATTTATAAAACTAGTTCACTTATTCTATTATATTTATTGATTTGCTCAACATGTCATAGATGCAACACGTTTGAATGAATTTTGCTTACAACCTGATGCCATTGGACATTGTTCAATATGTCAACTTGTATGCGATGTCTATCGATTAATTCTCGTGTTGCAATCGATGCATATATTCTTATTGGCATTCGATATGCAGCTGTTGAACAAGCTTAGTGTTCTAATAAAAAACTGAAAAGACGATCGTGTAATTCTTTATTGCACAACAAAATTGCTGAATTTAGCATTTTAAATGGTGGCTCAGTATAAAGAAGCATAACGGGGCCACTTCAATTCACCGAACGCACACAGTTCGCATCGAAAAGAAATGCTAGAAAGCTAAACGCTGCATTTTCTACCGGCCTTTCGTCAATATTTTGTTGCACTAAGAACTTTATGCACGGTAAACGTGTAACGAATTGATATTTTACAATTATATTTTTATATTTCATAATTGTGCGAATTCAGGAAATAGTGTTACATTGATATACACACCAGCTTAAATGTTCAGTTAAAATTGAGCAAATATCCACAAAACAAATATGAAATTCGAGTGTTTGCTGCTGTTGTCGTGGCTGTGGGCAGCGGCAAGTGAGGATGACGCGCTTTTTGCCAAAGTTCGTATACGCCGTGCCTCCGTTGTGGTGGACGACAACAAGGCAGCCGCTGCCCAGCTGCACAGCATCATCGATCTGCCGGACTGCCAAGATCTGCAGAAGTATTGCACCCATCTGAAGTCAAAGGACAACTTGGCCATGCTGGAGTGTGCTTTGAGCTTCAGTTCCAGCCAGTTGGAGGGACTGCCCGACGCTTGCCAACATGCGCTCTGGCTGCAGCAACGCCAATTGCAGCTCAATTCCTGGGTGGAGCACATACTGCTACCCAGCTATTGTGCCGATGAGCAGACGAAGCTTTTAACCTGCCTTAACTCGGTCGACCTGTGGGCCTGCCTGGAGGATAAACGTCAGCAGTTGTCACAGAGCAGTAGCTGCCAGCAACAGCTGCGTCGTGCCCATGCTTCTCTGGGCCAGGATTATGCCAGCATTGGTGACTTCTATGCAGCCTGCGGTGGCCAGGTGGAGCAGCTGAAGTGTGGACGTATGAATGTTGAGCACTTGCCAGCGATGCTCTCCCAGCTGGGCACAGCACAATGTCTGATGGCGCATGCTAGCCCATCAGCTCCCATGGACATCAACTGCAAAGTGGCGGTCAACGCCATCGAGCAGCAACGTGGCATGTTGGAACTGTTTCACGTGTGCACCAACGATCTGACAGCGCTCTGTCCACAAGTGAGTATCATAAATAGAGTTAAGTTCTAGTTAAACTAATTCTCTCTTCTATAGGAACGCGCCGGCTCGGCAGGCTCTTACAAGTGTCTAGTGCGGCACAAGAATGATCCGGCATTGAGCAGCCAGTGTGCAGCGCAGATAACTTTACGAGACCAGCAAATGGGCAAGGATTATAGAGTTTCGCATGGCCTGGCTAAGGCGTGCAAGGATGACATTAAGCTGCATCACTGTCGGCGCGGCGTCTCTGAGGACAAGCAGGTGCGATTGGCGCAAATCCTGCTCTGCCTGGAGTCTGTGTCGAAGAATGGCACGAAATTGGCGCCCGAGTGCCTCGTAGAGCTGGACGATCATCGACGCATGTTGATGACGGACTTTCAGCTGTCGCCCGAGCTGCTCAGCGACTGCGCCGATGACATACCCAAATTCTGTCCGGACGAGCACAAGTCGCAGCTGGTCAATGGCCTCTCCAGTTCGGGTGGGGAAATCATTCACTGCCTTATGTTTCATGTGCGTGCCAGGCGACCACAGCGACGTGTCACAGCTCAATGTCAGCGTGGACTCGAGACATTGATCAAGGTGAGCGATGCTGGCGAAGATTGGCGTGTCGATCCTGTGCTGAGACGTGCCTGCAAAAAAGTTGTTGACGTTGCCTGCAAGGATGTGGAAGGCGGCGAGGCGCGCGTTATGAGCTGTCTACTAGAAAATATAGGTCGGCCCGCAATGCGGCCAGAATGTGAGCAGGCTTTGCTGATCATTGAATACTTTGTGGCGCGCGACTTCAAGCTGGATCCGCAGCTCTACAAACACTGCCGCGACGATGCCGTCAAGTACTGCCGTGCCAAGCACCAATGGGACGATATACAAGACGTGCAAATGGATCCCGAACGTGGTCCCATGATCTTGCCTTGCCTGCACCGCATGGCCTACAGCGAAGACGAGCATCACACGCTGCGCAAGGACTGCTTCAGAGAGGTGAAACGTGTGATGCGCCAACGGGCTATCTCTGTGGACCTAATACCTGAGGTTGAAGACTATTGCCTCTCCGATTTGTCACAGTTCTGCGGCGACTTGACTAAAAAGGGTTCCGAAATGGAGTGTCTGCAGAACAGGCTGGAAACACTGCAGCCCGAGTGTAAGGCTGTGGTGACCAAATACACAGAGGAGGAGGCAGCCAACATTGAGATGAATCCGGTTATTATGGCCACTTGCACGGAAGCAATGCAGAAACACTGCACGGAGATACTTAATGACGGGAAGGATGGCGGTTAGTTTAGCTAGTTTCCTAACTGATCCTCAACTAATGTATCCCTCTATTCTAGGCAACATGATGGACTGCCTGATTTCGCACAAAAACGATGCTGACTTGAATAAGGGCTGTCGCGCTGCCATCGAACACTTTCAGATTATCTCGCTGAAGAGCTACCATTTCACGACCAAATTCAAGGAAGCGTGCCGTCCACACGTGTTGCGTTTCTGTGGTGCAAGCGCTACCAAAAACGAGGTGGTTGCCTGCCTTAGCGAGGTCATGCGCAACGACACGATCCGTGCCCAGCGGCATCAGATACCGAAGGAATGCAGGCAGCAGGTCAAGTCGCAACTGTATCAGCAGCGTGAGAGTATTTCGCTAGACCCCAGCTTGGCAAAGGTTTGCAAGGCTGAGTTGAAGGAGTTCTGCTCTGATCAAAATGGGCCCGGTCAGGTGATTAAAAATGCAAGTCATCCAAGTCAAATCATAATTAATCCTCAAACACCACTAAGCACACACACTGATAAACTTTCCAATTCCTTGAAGTTCAAATAACTAATGCAAATTCTTTTACAGGCCTTGGAGTGTCTGATACAGAAGACAACACGGCTAGGCAAGAACTGTCACCATGCGATATTCATGATCAAACGCTCGGAGCTGGGCGACAGCGGCACAGACTACACACTGGTCAACACCTGCAAGGAGATGATCTACAAATTCTGTCCCAACACCGAGTCGATGCAGCTGCTGAATTGCTTGAAGACCTACAAGGATGACCACAGCTTTGATCAGCGCTGCCATCTGGTGGTCGTCAATCGAATGATCGAACAAAATACAGACTTTCGCTTCAATCCCACGCTGCAGAGCGCGTGCGGCAAGAACATTGATCGATACTGTTCCAATATTGTGATACAATCGCAACCGAACGAGGAACTCAATGGCAAGGTGAGCAGTCAATTGCTTTTATATAAGAATTGTAATTCGATATGACGTGAGATCAAGGCAACCAAATGATGAAATTGTCTTCAATTAAGGCGAAGAGGGAATGAAAAACTTAGATTCCATTTGATTATGTGCGAAAGGGTTAGCTGATGTGTCGTTATTCTATCTATCTATCTTTAAAGTATGAAATTGTCTATGTATATAGAGCGTATATATATAAACTATACAGTCAAGCATCGCGAATAACACTTCACATAATGATACGAAAGCCTTATCAGCTAAGGGCTGAAACAATTGCTAAGCATTTATTAGTTCTTCTGTTAAATATCAGATAGTTTTCGTTTATTCAAGCTTATTATTATATATTTATATATTTATTTATTTATATACATTATCATATATGTAGAAACATTCCTAAAACTCTATATTTTTGCGCTGCAAACGCGAATTATCTGGATCATCAATGGTCGCAGTCAGCGTGTCCAGCACATCTTCGCCGTATGTAACGTGCAGTCCGAGTCGATTATACGGTCCACTCGCACTAGTCAAGGCATTCATATCCTTGGGCACACCGTGCATGGCAAACGATGTCCACAGCTCGACCATGTTCTGGGCCATAAGTGTGTCCTCCATTTCCAACGAATGCGTGGCAAAGAGATAGATATTGTCATTGGAGTGGTGCACGCCACCATTAAAGGGATAATGCTCATTGCCAAACTCGTAGCCGAAGCGCGTGTGCTCGCCCTCATACTCAAAGCTGTAGACATAGACAGGAGCGCCCGGTCGATGTGTGTAGAGCTTGCTGGCCAGGCTGATGACGGGCGACTTCATATAAATTGTGGACGTTAGCTGAAAGAGGGAGAAAGGAGATCAGTTAAAGTTCTATATACAACTCCAAAGGCTCACATCAAAATAGGCAGGCAAGGCAGCTTTATGGGCGTGGCTTTCCAACAGCTGCCGCGTGAAGAGCAGACGATATAGCAAATTATCCGCCAGACCCGTTGAATCCTTGGCCATGTCTATCAGACCTTGCGTAAACTGGCGCACGCTCAGATCACTGACATTGGCAATCTGGGCAATCAAAGCATCGTAATAAGCTGCAAAGGATAGGATTAGAAATATACTAGAGATTCATTTATAGTCTTAGACCACTCACAGGCAAGCACAAAGGAGCCGTCGTGCTGTGTGAAGCCTGTCATGAGCGGCACTGCGCGTTGACGACGCTTGAGCAGCTCCTCCGGATGCTGTGGCAATATGCCTTGGAGGTCGCCCACAAGCGGAGCGAAACTCTCCGCTTTGGTAGCCTGCAGCAGCTCCAGCACTGATGCGGAGCGCACGCAGCGCAAGAGCTGTTCCTGCTCCTCGCAGCGCTCACAGTGCAACTCCTTGCAAATCCTGCGCGCCTGTTCTGCGGGATCTTTTACTATGGCCCAGGTGGCGAAGATCGAGCCGGATTGCACAATCGCACGCTGAAAATGCTGCTCGGCGGTGCGTGGACTCAGCAGTAGAGCGCTGGTGACACCCGCTCCCGCACTCTGACCGAATATGGTCACCTGGCTGGGATCACCGCCAAATCTGTGTATGTGCTGCTGCACCCAGTCCAAGGCTAGAAGTATATCGCCTATGGGCGCATTGCCAGGCAAAGCCTCGGAGAGTGTGGAGAGCCAGCCCAAGGCGCCGACGCGATAATGTGGCACCACCAAAACTATATCACGTTCCAGCAAATAGTTGGGCGGATGGTCTTGCGTTGAGCCATTGTAGTAGCCTCCTCCGTAGACATAAAACATCACTGGCTGACGCGCTGTGAGCTGGAGGGGAAATAAGGCATATGGACTCATATTAGCTATGGCTTGTTAAACGATTTATTATCCAGGCCTTTAAAAGCTACCTCAACAGGTGTTTAAGACTATTTATATTAGATAGGCCATTACTAGTTACATTACACTAGCTCATATCAGTTTACCCTCTCTCTCTCTCTCTCTCTCTAATCTTTTTAATTCAATTGCCTAAATGACTCGAAGCTAATTAAAGCATTTAACAATTTATGACAAAGATGTTGATTCAGATCTTTATAAGCCGGTCCTAAGTAATTAAATGATTCAAATCTCAATTCTGGTTCTAATTAGCTGAGAGTCTTAATCCTATTTCAATATCACTCACGTTCTTTGTGTAGACGCAAAGATTTAGGCAGTCTTCGAGCTGCGCGTCAGACAGCTTTGCATCCAAATTGGTTATCACCGGGCAGCGTTGGCCAAAGTCCAAGGTATCGAGCGTCTCAGACCAGGGTAAGCGAGCAACCGGTGGCTGTTTTTTTTGTGGGAAGGCACAAAAAATATATAACGTCATAAAGGTCGTTTATCAGTTGTCGTATCACTAGTCGACAAATTGGACTATTAACCCACACGAAAGCGCAGATTTCCAACGGGCGGTTCTGCATAGGGTATGCCACGGAACTGCATGAAGCTCTGTCCCGTCCAGGCTGTCTGTCCATAATTGCCGCGCACAGCGCCCTGTTCTCCCGCCAGATCGACTGTCATCGTTGACATTGGCGTCTGTGCATCCGCTACAGCAATCATCGAGACCAACAGCCAGGCGACAAGGCCGGCGAGCACCAGGCCGCAAAGAGCTAACATCACGTATACGACTCGTCTACGCATCGAACTGAACTGAATGGCAAGAACGTGCGAGCCCCATCAGCTCGACTCTTGCGATCGTTTTATACGGTTCGTTATCGCTGCAAAATAAACAGTTCTATCATCCGAGCTGGCGAAAATATTATATTATATTCCATATAAATCGGAAAAATCATGAAAATCAGTTACCGCAGGCTAACAGAATTTCAGAGAAATATTGTAGAAACATTCCTGATGTTAAACATCTTTTATTATTTATTATTAATTACATTTCTATTTTCTTTTTAAATAGGTAATTAAATGTTTAAAGGAGAAATTCCGACAGTCGAAACTGGATGATCAATGCGCCCAGGAGATGATCAAAATACTGCAGGAGCAGGCATTGAACTACAAGTTGAATCCTGTGCTGCAGCACTTCTGCAAGTCTGAGATACAGGAGCTCTGCAAGAAGGATATGGATGCCGACGAGCATGGCCAGGTCGAGGAGTGCCTGAAGGCCGCCTTTCTGCGCAAGAAGCTCATTAACCGCGAGTGCCAACTGGAGGTGGCCACGCTAATAGCCGAGGCCAAGGCGGACATTCACGTTGATCCTATACTGGAGATGGCTTGCACCGTGGATCTACTGCGCTATTGCGGCAATGTGGCCAGTGGCAATGCTCGCAGTAAGCCATTACATATTCTAATACCTAATGTAAATTATTAAGCTCTGCTTTCATCTAGAACTGGATTGTCTGCGTCGATTGCTGCGCGAGTCGCCGAAATCACTGGAGGTGGACTGTCGCGAGAAGCTGCAGAAACGTATTGAAATGTTTCGTAATGCGGACGACACGCTGGCTCTGCCATTGGAGGATATGGGCCAACTGGTGCAGCAGGTGGTCGCATCGCCGGCACGAAAGTTCTTCCTTGTGATATTAATGAGCGCCACGGGTTTGGTCTTTCTGACCGGCATCTTCCTTGGACGCGCCACGAAACGTGCAATGGGCTTAAAGAATAAATAATGTAAACAGACTGTAGTTGATAGTTGTGTAATGATAGTTGATCTGTAGCATCGTAAAATGTGTGTAGGTTAAAATTGTGCGCTTCCCAAATTTATTCGCGCTTTCCGTTTACGATCTTTTTTAACCTCTGCAAGTTTTTTTGAGAGCAATTCGTGGCTTAATCGTTTATAAGACCAAAAAAGTGTAATTAATTTCACAGAAAACATTAAGTAAATAAGTAATTTGTATGTTTTATTCTTTGTCTAATGAGTTCAATTGTAAAATAAATTGTATTTTTATAAATGAAATTATATTTTTGTAGCTTGCGCACTTTTTGAAAACTTATCGAAATTTCTAATAATCGTTGAACAATTATCGACTTACAAGCGAAGGGGCATTATCAGAATACCACTGCTGGTCACACCATTTCGTAGCGTTGCCACAAAGCTGAAAGTTTCTTTATCGAGAGGTCGAAGATTTTTCGCTGCTCTGTGCTAAAGCTCATTCTAAATGGCTTAAGATATTTAATATAAGTGACATATTTAGGGTCAAAGTGTAAAGTAAACAGTAATATTCGTTCGGTGAGCTCAAAAACAATGTTTCTAAAACATTTGCAAGACGTTTAAGAGAACTGGACTCAAGAGCGCACGTATGCACACGCATACACACGCACACAAACGTGACGAAAAACAAGTTCTAATAAGAAAGGCAAACTAACACAAAGAAGCAACAGCTTGCAGTCTTCAGTTGGGCTTCATGATGGGCACAAGCAGCGGCATTAAAACCGAAGGTGAGCCAAAGCTGAAAAACTTGTAATGCGTGTGTGTTATTTCTTGATTTGTTTTTTCTTTTCTTCTTTGATCTGATTTGCAGAGAGCCGAGCCATGGGCCTGAATCACCCAAGCGGCAGCAGCAGCAACAACAACAGCAGCAGCAGCTCCAATGCAGCCGCCGTTGCAGCCGGAAATGCTGCGAGCTCTGCGGCTGCCGCTGCGTCGCTCTCGTCCGTGGAGCTGTGCTTGGTGTGCGGAGACCGTGCTTCCGGTCGCCATTACGGGGCCATCAGCTGCGAGGGCTGCAAGGGCTTCTTCAAGCGCTCGATACGCAAGCAGCTGGGCTACCAGTGCCGCGGCGCCATGAACTGCGAGGTGACCAAACACCATCGCAACAGGTGTCAATTCTGTCGGCTGCAAAAGTGTTTGGCCAGCGGCATGCGAAGTGATTGTAATTTTCGTTTAAGTCGTCGTCTCAAAAAATTCCCCATAAATCAAAACAAACATTGCATGCACACGCCCCCCCCCCACACACACACACACACAGCCCATCCCCTTTACACACATGCATACAAAATCGCACTTACACATATACAGTTTGCTTTTTGACTACGCTAGCCAGTGTTGCCAACTCTTGCAAAAAAAAACCATAAATAGGTAGAGGTAAATTAAATAACTCCAGAAAAAAGGCTAAATAGCTAAATTGGCAACACTGCTGCCGGCGCATATCTGGTAACTCCTGTTTCTAATTAGACCCGGCGCTACCAGCAGGCTATGCGTATTAGACAATCCAATTCTAATTAGCTTTACTATTTATTTATTGAGTAAATTCAATTTGAATCAGACTCAATATCAATCAAATAATTTATTAAATTATTTGATATATAATTTTAGAGCAGACTTTAAGACAAGCAACCTCAGCTTACGCATACTAATTCATCATGCTTACCTGCACACACACACACATATATATACTCATAGACACACCCATTGCACACCGTCTCTCTACCACTCTAGCTGCACATCATGTACCGTTAGATTAGCTGCAGCACTTCACTAACTGCTTTCTCTTTACTTGACTTTTCCATGCCGTCATCGTCATCATCGTCGTCATCCACCTGCAGCCGTGCAGCACGAACGCAAACCGATTGTGGATAGGAAAGATGGCATCGTCTCCGGGGCAACGGGCAGTGTGTCGGGCTCCTCGAGCAGTGCTGGTGGCCCAACCAGCGTCTCCTCGTCCGGCAAGTCGAGCTATCAGCAGGTGCGCGTCAAGCAGCAGCAACAGCAGCAGCAGCATGCATCGGCAGCAGCTGCGGCCGCTGCTTCGGCTGCGTCGCTCTTCCAGCACGCAGCCACGCCCAGCGTGGGCAGCGCGGCAACAACGCCCTTTGGGCTAAGTGAGAATCTGTTCCCGATGAGCCTGAACTTTGCAGAGCTAACACAAACGCTGAGTAAGACTAACTAAATCACAATCCAATTAGATGCTAATGGGCATTCATTACCCCATTTCAGTGCTCGCCTCGCAGCAACAGCAGCAGCAGCAACAGGCAGCCAGCAGCAATGCGAATAGTCACTGTTACTCGCCGGAGCTGGCCAAGCCGGAGCTGGAGGAGGACGACGATGACTCCATGGACAACAGCAGCACCCTCTGCCTGCAGCTGCTGGCCAATAGCGCCAGCAACAACAATTCCCAGCATTTAAATTTCAATGCAGCTGCGGCGGCTGCCGCTGCAGCAGATGCCTCCACGATGCCCACGCCAGCCACGGTGGGTCTTATCCAGAGCTCGCTGGACAAGCGGGCAATAGACAAGGCGCTGCAGCTGCTGCAGCCCATCCAGCAGCAGCTGGACAGGAATCAGCCGGGACAGAGCACGGCTGCTGCGTTGAGCATCAAACCCGAGTGCGATTCGGATGCCGAGGACAGCGGGACAGAGGATGTGGACGCTGATCTGGTGGAGCACATGGACCTGGACTTTGAGTACTGCCAACGCGATGACTTCGTGGCCAACGAGGCCATCTTTGCCCAGGATCTGTTCGCCTCCGAGGCGCAGTGCGGCTTCCACGTGCAGCCGCCCACGCTCGTCCACTCGTATCTCAATATGCACTACGTGTGCGAGACGGGCGCCCGGATCATCTTTCTGACTGTCCACACGCTGCGCAAGGTGGCCGCCTTCGAGCTGCTCGACGCGCACACCCAGATGAAGCTGCTCCGCGGCGCTTGGCCTTCGCTGCTCGCCGTGGCGTTGGCCCAGTGCCAGCGCCAGCTGGCGGTGCCTACCATCATTGGCCAGCTGGTGCAGACCGTGCGCCAGGTGGCCGACATCGACAAGATCGAGCCACAGAAGATCGCGAAGCTGGCCCAGATCACGCGCACACTGCACGACTTTGTCCAGGAGCTGCAGACGCAGGACGTGACCGATTTGGAGTTCGGACTGCTGCGCCTGGTGCTGCTCTTCAATCCGCTGATGCTGCAGCAGAACCGACGCGAACGCTCGCTGCGCGCCTACGTTAAGCGTGTCCAGCTTTACGCGCTGGCCACGCTGCGGCGTCAAAGCGGCGGCGAGGAGCGCGCGAATGGACTCTTTGCGAGCCTGTTGCCGCTCAGCGTGCTTGAGTCGGAGCTAACGGAGGAACTGTTCTTTGCCAATCTGGTGGGCCAGATGCAAATCGACTCCATGATACCCTTCATCCTCATGATGTGCAACAGCAATGGACTGTAGTGGGATGGGCGGCGACCCGAAGCAAGACTGATTGAAGGCAGCGAACGTGGATGTGGCGAGGGGCCAAACTGCGCCTAGTGCGGACAATACTTAGTTTATAGCCTTAATATATTAATAATGTACGAAATATGATTGAAAGCAGCTTGGAAATTCGAATTTCTATTAAAAAAGTTGACATCAATGTAATTTGAATGGGAATATGTCGATACTAATTAGAAGAGAATTTGATGATCTGGCAACACCAAAGCTACACTCTAGCTGCATCACAGTAGTTTGTATCCAATTGGAATACGATTGCTAGAGTTGACAAACGAGAAACAGCATTTCCTTAGTACAATTCCTGGCATGTCTTACAGCCATAAATGCTGCACTTTAATAACTTTAAAACTAAACTAAAACAGAGCGAACTCCTGCTGTTTCACATAATCATTGAGTCGTCTCCTCGCTGCTTGGCGCTTTCTTCGCTGGGCGATGGCTGCGGTGCACCTGGTCGTTGTGGCCCTCGCGATTGCGCGCGATTTCGATGGCCAAAAACTGAACGCGAAAGACGAATATCGAGTTGTCCGGTGAGAATTCCTTGCTGGCGTCGGCGCGCATCAGTGTGCCGTACGAATAGTCGTCCATTTTATTGAACTTCTCGGCGAATTGACGCCATTTCAACTTTTCTGTCGCCGATTTGAGAATTTCGTCGCTGAGCTGAGCCACCTGCAGATCGGGAAAGTCTTGGCGAAATGTGGCATAGATCTGATCATCGTAGGGCGTCAGTCGTAGCTGTGCGGGCGGCACGCTGGTCAGCAGCTACAGTAATATCTTGACTATTAGTTTAGTTTCCTTTTAGGCTTATAATTCCATTCGACTTACATTGAAATGCACTTCGGCATGCTCGAGCGCTTTGGCCGCCCACATTTCCTCCACGAGCGAATCATTGCCGAACTCGTCGGCTGGCCGCGAGAGCAGCGAGGCGCCATGCTGTATGCATTGAATACATTACATTGACTTTAGGTTAATATAAATGAGGCAGAACATACCATTAATTCCATTTTATATTATGTTTATTAGAAATCTGCACGTTTCAGCGCTGGCAATCACAATGTGCGCCGACAAGTGCACTCATCGATAGTTACTATCGATGCCGATCGCTAAATAAATAATTTGAATTTGAATCTTATCACTTATCGATTATATATCTTAGTCGATAGCATTGGCGCCTACACAAATCAGTTTTTGAATTTGGGAAAAACATTTTGTTATAGCAAGCTATGTTTTTCTGTTGTTCCTTGTTAGTCATTTCGTTTTGGTAGACAAATTCACAGCAGTTGTTTATTGATTTAAAAACAGACACATGTTCAAAACACTATTCCCATTTTTTTCCGGGAAACTATGTTTCAAAACATAAGTATTACTTTTTTGTGCACCTTGGCGTTTATATCCTGGTTGCTGCTGTGTTATTTAAATGCAGTCGAGGATCGAACAACGCCCTACGACTTCAAAGTGGAACTCTACACGGGTAAATATATTATATATGAAATAAATATATATAGATTTTTATACAATTTTATTCATGTTTCTTGCAGAGCGTACAGATGACTTTCAGCCTTCTCCCGACAAATCGCCAGGAACTGATTTACTAAAAATTTCTTATGATTTGATCTGCAACTATGGCAGCATAGTTTTTATCACTTTTGTAATCTCGAAATCCGTCCATTGGCTGTGGAGACTGGCGCGAATTTGTATGCAAAATATTCCGCTTTCCGATCGCTTCGAAACTGAGGAATCTCTCGGGGCATTGAAGTTGCGAGATGAGTTCGACTGGCAGACTGAGCAGAAATGGCAAAAGGAGTTCAAATCGATGAAGGCGCAGCGGGAGATGGAGCGGCAGCTGGAGCTGGATCAGAAATGCGAGATGAGACGCAGTCTGGACACGAACCTGTACGTGGGCCTCGAACCCAGTGTGGAGCCGAAGCAGAGCTGGCAGGTGGACGAGAGGCCGTCGCGGGCTTATCAGGAGAATATCGAGCTGCGGGAGCAGTTGAACGACTTGCAGAAGTATTGCCGTGAGCTGCTTCAGGAGCTGCGCTCCACGTCCAGCAAGAGCAGCATTCGACTGGGTTCCAACTCGTCCAACAGCAGCATCCGACTAAGCTCCAACTCCTCGTCCAGCAGCAGCTTCAACTGCTCCGAAATCGATGATTCGAGCAGTTCTTATATGTCGAAACAGCCAGCTGCAGTGTCCATCGCCCAGGATCCGTTGAAGCACAAGGTTTTCGTGACGCACAGTCACTATCATTTTAATTTCAATGGACCGGTGAAGTTCACCAAGCAGAACATAAACATTGACTCGTCGAGCCCCAAAAAGTTACTTCGTCGAAGCGAATTTATGCAGGTGTGGGGCACGTTTATCAGTGGACCGCAGGACCGTCCCATGCTGACCGGTGTAAATAATATTTTAATTTGAGAGGCGCACAAATCTGTATCTTTAAATATAACTTAATTTCATAACGAAGAAATTCGTTACTTTTCATTTAATTTATTTGGTATTTTCAGCGCTGCTGCCACACTGTTTTGCGCGTCAACTATCGATAGGTGGAATATTAAGCGCGCAATCGATAGCGCTGCTCACGTCTTTTGCGGTGCATCAAATTTAACTGCCAGTTTGTTTCTTTCGTTCGACGTCGCGTGACTTGTGTGCGCGGACTATTTTTATCAGTAACAGTTCATCTCAAAAAGAGCTGCGTTTTACAAGATTCCATATTAAATGTAATAATAATTCGTAATTCACACTGAAATCTCCATTAGTACAATAAACATTAATTCTATTGTAACATTTATTAATAAAGTGGACATTGGCCATATTCGAAGTTGAAATGTGAATGTGATCGTGAATGGGAAATGCAAAAGTGATTGAAAAGAAAAACAAGAAAAGTTTTGCGTAAAGTACGCTTGTCACGTTTGAGATTTGTTGTTGTTGCTATTATTATTGTTGTTGTTCCAGTTGCTGCAGATGCGCCTTTTACGTTATGCATTTGCATTTCCATCAAAGTCGTTATATGATAACTGTTTGTGTTTCTGCTTCTTAGCACATTGCGGTGTTAAGCTCAGTTTTATCTCGTTGGCTGCAGCGAGTGGCATTGTTTGCCTTTTATTTTGCATTTTTATTTGTGCATTATCACTCCCACACACACACACACATCTAACCTGCGGCATAATCAACAACAATAATGCATCTCTCCTTGCTCTCTCGCTCTCTCTCGTTCTTTCTCTCTGCCTTTACCAGTGTTGCCTTACTTAAAATTATTTCATATTCAAGCAAATTATTTCTGTTTGCCAAAACAAATTCTAAATTATTATGATATATTTTGGGAAATTTTTATTTGGATTTGATATTTTTGGTGTTCGGCTGCTTTGTGGTCGCTCTTGCGCTTGTCTAAAAATAGCCGCCTGCCGCTGATAAAGTAACAGATCACTCTCACTATCAATGAGAGTGAGAGAGAGATGGAGAGAGCACATAAGGCCCTCTGCTGCTGCTGCTCTAACTCTCTTTGCTGCTCTGCCTCGCTCATAATCTCTCACTGCCTCTCCCGTATGTATATACATACATATGTGTGTGAGTGATTCTTGCGGCATTTTAATTCTTGTATTGGTATTTGCCGTGGGGCAGATAAAACAGCTGAGCCGTCCTCCGCCCAGGAATGTGCTGGCGCTGCATTTTCCATTTCTATATTTGTTATTTTTGTCGCTTTGCCCCACTGTCCACAGCGCTTTACAATTGAATCATCAACAAGTTGTTGCTGTTGTTGTTTGCTATTTTCTTACCTTCTGCTATTGTTGTTTATGTTTTGTTTTATGCGAATAAATCACATTTGGTTTTGATTTTCTTCAGCCTATTGCAAATTCTTAGCGGAAATGTCAATAAATAAAAAAGGTTTAGATATATGTACATATATAATTATATATATATATATATACATACATATATACCTATGCATACTCATATATATATGTATGCATGTGTTTGTATGCAGCTTAACTGCGCTGCTTACGTCGCGCATAATAAAGATTAACGCATTTCTTATCAAGCGTTGATAGCAGAGCAGACGACATCCACAGCAACAACAACAAACAGTCAAAGAGCAGAGCGAACATTTGAGCTTCGCTTTTTGCCTCCTTCGCTCAAAGACACACACACACGCACACACATACACACACTCGCATGTCCACTTAGTAGGCACTGATATCTCACGCGTTGTCGTTGACTTCGCTGATTAGCATTAACTAAGCCACACCACCAACAACAACAACAACGAGCGCGTCTAGTTTTGTTGTATTATTTATTTGTTTTCTGGTTTTCAACTGCACACCCACACATACACACATGCGCACATGCATACACCCATACACCGATATAAGTAAATTGCAAGAGAGAGATAGCTAGAGAGTGGCTGTCGCAGCAGCCGCCGTCGGCGCTTTATTTTCGCGCTGCCGCTGATAAAATAAAGAACAATATTAATTTAAGTTTAAAAATAGAATTTTGCTGCAGATGCCTCTTTTCTGCATGTATGTTTGTACTAATGTCCGTATGTATATGTCTATTTGCATTTGTATCGGTGAGCGGCAGAAAAAAAAAGTTGCTCACGCACACAAAGGCAAGCAGCAACTCTGCTTGATCTGCCTGCTTGTCTGTGATTGCGCTGCTCGCTCACTCGCTCTTACGCTCTCTCGCTCTCAGCGCGGCGACGTTGGAGCCAACTCAGCGTTCGTTTTGCCTCACGCTTTTCAGTATTATTCTATTCGCCTGCGTTTCAAGTTGGTTTTCACGGATTGCAGCCTACGTGCACGCATACACAAACGAGATATATATATATACATACACACATGTACGCATGTATGTATGTGTTTATTATATATTTTGATTGGATTGGGGCAAAAGAGTGCGCGCCATCGTTCGGTGTGTTTTCTTGTTTTTCTGGAGCAGCAACAGCAGTAAAGTAAAAAACAATAAAAAATAAACAAAATATATATTAAAAAATATTTATGCAACAATTTTTAAATGTTCGGCAGATTGTGTGAATGTGATTGTGTTGTTTTGTTAAATACTTATAATAATTATTGTAAAATAAAAGTAAAACAACAAAATGTGTTAATAAGAATATTTGCACATCAACTAAATTCTGATAATTAATATTTAGTATTTTTTTCTTGCTCTGCGCTAATATCGTACTAACACGCTCTCTCTCGCTCTCCCATTTTCTTTCGATCTCGATGTGCATGAGAGTAAGAGAGTGTTTGCATTTGTGTGTGTGCATGTAATCACAAAACATGCGGAAAAACGCTTGTTAAAAAAAAAAAGAAAAACAAATACAAAACGAGTGATTTTTTTAGGCTCTTGAGACGCAAATGCAAAGATAACACAATTTCTGAAGTCCAATAAAATATTGTATTCAAAGCTAAACTTCAATGCAAGGCAATTTTCCCCTTTATCTAAGCTGTGAATAGCATAAATTTCCCTAGTTGCAAAAGTACCTAAGGGACAGTGCAAAAAGGCAATAAAAAACGATTCCCAGGGTAGCTCAAGCAAACAACTCAAACGTTCCTTTCCTATCTTAATCAGAATCGAACTAAATTTAAATCATGTTTTGCATTTAGTGTTGAGTCTTAAGCGCTTGGCCGCATATTCTTCAGCTTCTATTTCACTTGCTGGCTTTGTTGCAATTTACCGCTAAAAGCATCATTAGCGCTGTCTCGCTCTGTGCGCTCTGCTTTATCTACATATTCGTTGTGTGTTAAATATATGTGTGTGTGTGTGTGTCAGCTTGCTTGCGAAATAAATGCACATAATTAACCAGAATATTTTTCATTCAAAAATCAAGATTTATAAAAATAAATACCCAATCGAATACATACGAAAAATAATAACAAAACCAATTGCGGCGCGATAACAAAAATGTTAAAAAGAAAAACAAAAAAACCACAACAAAGTGAATAAAGTGCTGAGAGCAATTAAAACGAAAAGCAAAAGGCAATTTAGAAGAATTTACAATACTTACATATGTGCGAATAATGTAATACGAAGTGAATCACATTAAGAAGAGGCAAATCCAAATCAAAAGCAAACGCTTTATCTACATAACTGTAAGCCAGCAACGTGGGAGGCGTCAAGAGAGTAATAGAGACCGAGAGAGAAAGAGAGAGAGAGAGAGAGCGAGAGAAATTGCGAGATCGTGGCAGAGCAACACACAAGGCCATCCCCATCCCATTATAATGTGAGTAAAACATTCGCCTTTGTTCCTATGTAAACACATACATACATAAATACACATACAATAATCTTTCTGCTTTTGTTGATGTTTTATTTGAAATTTGCAAGATTTTACAACAAAAACTAGAGCAAGGATAAAGTTTGTAGATACAATATAGAGTTTATTTAGTTATTCAAAAGCCAAGACAAGCTAAAAGTTAAGTTATTCTTAAATAAATACTAATTAACAAAGTTCCGTTAGCCAACTCTATAAATAAGTTACAGTTGTAATTATGCAAAGAAAAACTTTGTCTTTGCTGGACTTTTGTTGTCGCCTCAACAGTTGGGGAACCGCTGAGCCAAGAGGTCAAAAGAATTGCATTTCATAGCATAGGAAACCTTGATAATGCATCTCTTTATGTGACTGGGATTCGCTCTAGTTGCCGCTGCTGCTACGAATGCTGCTTCTCTGACTTCCGAGTTTGACATTGGCATTGGCATTCGGCATCGTCATCGTTTGTGGTGGTTGCGGCTGTTCCTCAAACTATTTGCGCAGGGTTTGGCTGCAGATATATTTTAATTTTATCGAGTTTTTTTTCGTTCATTTTGTTTTTGTGCATATGAGAATTTTGCATGCATACGAAATGTAAATTGAAATGTGTTTGGCTTCTCTTTATTCTATATGCCATGAAATCTCCATTGAATTGATAATGAAATTCCAAATTAAATACAGGAGTTTGGAAACCCAAAAAGCTAAAGAGCTGTGGCGACCGCCCCCGGCCTCAAACTTACTTAGGCTGCTGTCAGTTGAGTGCTAACGATGATATAGTGATTAAAGAGTTAAAGATATCTCAGCTAGTACTTGTTCGTTAATAGAAGTTTTGCTGAGATTTAACAGCTAAACCTATTTCCTTTGACTTTTCTATTTCCTTTGAAGATATATTTAATGTAGATTTCAAAGAAGTTCTGAATCGATTCGTTAATAGAATTTTCACTGTTAATTCAGCGCTAAAAATATGCAGATGTTTATTTTTGGCTACTGACAATGGAAAATTTTCTTTTTGTATATTTGTAATCGACTTTGCATTTATCTGCCGCTGCCTTTTGTTTGCCCACAAATATTATTAAGTAATACATCTGGCTATAGGTTGAGTCGTTTCTTTATTTTGTTTTTTCCAGTCAACTGAAACAGAAAGTTGAACAGGTGTTTCTCTTCATCGTCTTACGTCTGCCTCACGTAAGTTTTAATTTCATAACAAAAAACTTTAAGAAGTTGGGAGCGAACTGAATTTGAATTGAAAGTCTAAATATAATATTAAATTGATAGACAGACAAAGTAATTTCCATTAGATATGCAACGATTCTTCCAATTCTTGAAACACCTTCCCAAGTCATCAACCGCTTAATATATATATTCAAAGACAGAGTATTTCGTAGTCGTTGCCAACTGCAACTTGCTCAACTTCCTTATTTTTGTATAAAATAGATGAGCTTTCCTGTTTTCGCTCGCTGGATATCCGCACTTTTATTATCACAAAGTTTCTTGAAATAGATTAAGACCAGATTTGCAAATATATATATTTATTTAGCTACATTCTTATATAGATACATTTCTATAACTAAATATTAAACTGCTGCAAGATTTATATATAAAATAAATAAAATAAAATAAATCTTGATTTAGCCTCTTAAATTCAAGTTTTGCCTGAATAGTTGTAAAAAAATATGAGAAAAAAAGAAAATCCAGCGTTAACTGGCAAAAACGAGTGGAACACTTTTTTATTTTTTATTTTTTTTGCTTTTGTTTTTTAACGAAGCTGTAAATCAAAACGCGTTTTAAGCAAAAAAAAAAAAAATAAAATAAAAAAATGGGGAGCAAGAAGAGGCGCAAAAATCGAGGCGCTGAAATTAATGTGATTTCGTTTTTTTTTTTGCTTTTTGAAACAGTTTTTATTTTGTTTTCTGGGTGTAAACTCTATATATTTTTGCTAAAATAAACTTGTTTTCTGTTTCCGCGCACACCGATACCGAAAATAAATAAATATGCATGCACATGTGTCTGTGTCTGTGTTTTTTTTTTTTTTTTTGTTATATATATATATTTTTTTTGCGCTCTGAAACCGCAAAGTTCTGCGCGTTTGGCTCGACAATCTTATCATCTAATGTGCTAAAAATAGATTTGGCCGCCCCTGAGTGGTTCCATATGTGTGCGTGAGCGTGTGTATGCACGTGTGTGTTCTGTGTCTGCCTGTATGTGTGTATGCATGTGTGTGTATCAGTGTCTGTCACTGGAACTTCGCGCCAAACCTTTTTCTCTATGCATATCTCCAACTATCTCTATAGCTCTATAGGTGTATCTATAGCTGTATCTCTGTAGTTGTGTCTGCAGTTGTATCTTAGTATCTGTAGCTGTATCTGCAGTTGTATTCTTTAGCTGAATCTTTGTATCTCTAGCTGCATCCTTATATTATTATCTATATCTTTAGCTGTATCTTTGTCTCTCCATCAGTCTCTGTAGCCATGTCTTTGTATCTTAAACTTTTTCTTTGCACTGTTGCTGTATTCCTGTTGCTGTATTTGTATCTTTATATCCGTAGCTCTTTCCGTGTGGCTTTATCTTTGCATCTGTATCGGTGTCTCTATCTATATATATATATATATATATATATATATATATATATATATATATATATCTGTTCTGTACTTGCTTGTAGATGTTTTTATATTTCGCCCTAACATTTTCGCTAACTAAATTATTATTATTATTGGGTGTTTTTTTTTTTTTTTTGGCTTTTTTGTTCTTTCTACATTTCTGTGTTGTTGTTAAATTTTGTTGTTAGAGCGACCGTGTGATCATTTAGCGCTGTGCTAATTTAATTTGTCTGCGTGTTTGTGCCTCTTGTGTGTGGAATTTGTATTTGGTAGCTTCTGAAAATATTGGAGTATTGCAAAACGCAAAGCAAACAATTCACGAGCAAATTTCACTACACGAATCAGAATTCGGAACCAGCCTTATGGCAGAGCAATTCCATTATGCCCATATATCCTACGCTCTAAAAACGATAATCTGTTTTTCAGTTAGCCGAAAACGCGAGAAGCGAGAAAAAATAACAAATAATCCAGCTAAATGCATCAACAGAGCGAGCGATGATATTGTTGTCCAGAAATTGTTGAAAATTTTCCACAGCTTTCGCTGTTTGCTTTTGCTGGTGGCTGCGCGGCCTTCTCTCGTGTGCAATGATAATAATAATTATAATAAAAATATAAATAAAAATCAAAATATTAGTAAAATGGCTGATAATATTCCAAAGGGAAACACAAATCGAACAAATGCGAAATACAATATATATACATATGTATGTATATATTTTTTGCATCAATAATTTCACTTCTCATTCAAAGTTTGCGCTTAAAGTTAGCATCGAACTGTGGATTTTTAATAACTCAACTCGATGTCTGCTCAGATTGTGTGTAATAAATATATATATGTAGATAGATACATAGCTGTTCGACTTTGACTTTGTGTAGCTAAAATTCCATCATAAATAATTTCACACATTGGGAGCGCTTCGAGTCTAGCATAAGTTAGCCCAAAAACATGCCAGACAAACAGATGACTACTTGGCTGCAAAAGTCTTGAATGTCATTATGAATTGACAACTTTGAGAAATTAAACACATTTAAGCCAAGCGATAAGCAGTTGGCTCAAAGAGAATTTCACTGAATTTCACTGGGCCTGAATTTTGAAGGCATTTTTGCCTACAAAGAGAATTTTAAGATACTTTTCAGTAATAGAGTTTGAGAATTGAGATGGAAATTTAAAGCAGAAATTAATTTGTTTGGGCATTAATTATATAATATAATATAAGTTAATTAATAATATAATATATTTTATATATTAATATAATTAATATACAATATTTCAATTTTATATAATATTTAAACTTAAGTCTTTATCTGCTTTCTATAGCTCATTCTAAAATCTATAATCAGCTTCTCACTTATTGCCTCTCATTTTGCTTTGATACATGCAATTTTCCAGCGCTTTTCACACATTAAAAAGAATTTAGCGAAGTTTAAATCTAAGTACGGGTTATGTGATATGCAGGCTTTGATTAAACTTTATCATATATGTATATGCATATGTATAATCTGCTAATAAACTGCTGTCAAATGCCGCTGATGCGTTGCCACGCTCGTGTTGCATGCCCCAAAACTGTCGCTCGTCTCGCTGGTTTCTGTGGGTTACCCGAAGCTGCCTCCCACTCCTGCCACCCACAGCTGTTCAATGAATTCGCCAACAATGCGTAGCTGAGAGTGAGAGGGAGGGAGGGAGATAGAAAGGGAGATGGCATATTATAATGAATATGCATAGGTGTGTGCAGCGACGTAAACACATTTATTGGTCTAAATTGTCACCAAAATCTGTAATACCTGGAGGGGATTAGCGATGTATATATATATATATATATATATATATATATATATATATATATATATATATATATATATATATATATATATATATATATATATGTATCATAGGATGCATGTTAACGCAGTATTGCATAAAGTAATCGAATTAAGTAGCGCGCAAAGCGAATCTGTTTCCACGAATTCTGCGGTTAGCACTAAATTCGCTGTGAATATGTTATGCAATTGCAGCAGCAAATGGAAAAACAAATGTAAATTGAAAACAAGTATAGTTGATAGAGTCTATTTAGCTATATATATATATATATATGTATATGTTCTATATACGCATGTTAGAGTATTGAATCTTCGCGGAAGACATTTGCCAACAAATTTGCCTTGGTTGGGTTTTTTGGTTCATAATTGATTTGGCTTTTGTTATGCCATTGGATTAATACTCTTCCAGTTGGTTCAATTAGCGGCTGCCAGCTGAGGAGATGCGTGGGAAATTTTGATTGCAAATAGTTCGGAAAATGTTCATGTGAAAATGAAATTCTAGTGGCAGCAGAATATGTGGATCTGAACCAAATCAAGCGAAATGATGAGAAAGCAGCTACTCGTTCTCAATGGCAATGCCAAGGCTTCCCAAACACACACGCTCACACACACGCACTCATACACACCCACATACACACCCACATCCACCCACACACATGTCTGCCGTTTGTTATGAAAAGTTTTTGGCAAATGCCACATTCAATTGCATGGTGAATGCAATTTTCCTTCCACCTCCATCCGTAGATGCTGGCGTTCTATTTTCCTTTTATGTTTTCCTTGTAGCGTAAGCTTAAGCATTGCCCACTGACGCCTGTTCGTTTCCATTTCACTTTGTTGCCCGCCAATTGAAGACGAAGACGAAAACGAAAACGAAGACGAAGATGCTGTCTGTCAAGCCATACGGCGGCGACGCTCACATTTTCCGCACTCAATTAACTTGAGCAAATTAAATTGTACAGCAAGTTCACAGAGCCGATCGAAAATTGAACGCGGGTTAAACAAAACAAATCGTTTAATTATTTAATTCAATCTTTTTGCATATCAAATATGTAAGTCGAGACGTTCGAGCTCTGAGTGTAAGAAAAAAAAAACAGATTTTATTGAGACAGTTCAATTGGCAATAGAAATAGTCAATTGCTTGCATCGAGCTGCAGTTTGTATTATATATGAATCTATAAATATTATTTATAGATAAACAAAATCTATTTTTGGGCTATTAAGTTAAAAGATATTCCAAATCTCAGATCCAGATACTTTGACCTTTTATAACATAGTTATAGTATCATTGCTGAATGATTCAATTATTTTTCTAGAACTTTTTGCTCACGCTGCCATCACTATATATTAGAGTAGCCCATGTTTTTTCCGACCCTGAACTTTTGTTGTTATGATTTCGCTGCTGGTCGCGCTGGCTTTAATTTTATTTCAGCCAAAGTGCCACCCAGCACTGAAAACGCTCAAAAGGATATGGAGCTATTGTCCCACTGGTCGAGAGTAAATGCTATTAACAAAAGATTAAAAAAAGCCCCTAAAGTAGTTGTAGTCGACTGCAAGATACTCTGCCTAGAAGTTTTTTAGATTTCTAGTTTACATAAATAATAAATTTACAGTAAAAATATGTTTGGGATGTTTTTGATCTAACTACTATAATATATTACATAAAAGTTTTCTATCATTATTATATTATATTCAATCAAACATATATCTAAAAACAAAAACTAATATACCCCTTTAGCTAATTGCTCACTCAACGCCCCTCCATTTTTAGGGGGCAACTAAAAGCTTATTTGTTAACGAAATGTTGTGAGGGCGAAAGGATTAAAGCCGAAAGCACGCCACCAAGAGTTAAGCTGTCAGCGTTGAGCAATTGCCAGCCGATTCTCAAATTTTAAATGGAAAACAGTTCATGAAATATGTGCGAATGACGTAAATTTGTTGTGTGTTGTACTTTATCTCTTTATCGTGCACTCAATTTTCGTTCTCTTTCGCTCCTCTTACGTCTGCTCGATGTTATCAGAAAATTTGACACAAATGCAAGCGGCAACGATAAGATCACAAGCTGAACTCGCTGTCTTCCGCTCACTCTGTCTCTCTCTCTCTCTTTCTATCTCTCACTCTTCCTTTAGAGCCGCGCATTCATCATCTGTGCAGTCATCCGGCAAATTTTGTCGTGCTTTTTGCTGGACTCCACTTTGACCTTTTGCTGCGAGAAAAGGGAGACAAAGCATTAACGGGCTGGTGGGTGGCAGCGAGTGGAATTTTGAGAGCGCTCTTATCTAAGCGGAGCTGCTGCTGACTCTGCCGCTGCCCCCTTAATGCCAGTTTTATGGCCCGGCGGCGGCCCCGCATGCTGCTGATAAGGCAGAATTTTTATTTTTAGTTTTCGGTTTCGCCTTTGCCTTTGATTACAGTTGCCAAAAAAAAAGACGTAAAAAAAAAGAGAATAGCAGCAGCAATAAAGTATTTTCCTGCGTCTGCCACACTGAAAGCTTTTCCAGTTTGTTCAACTTTTGAGACAAGTGCAGGCTGGCCAAAGAGCTACAGCAACAGCGGCTCAGAACTGCTGCACTAAGCCAGACGACAGACTGCCAAAAATAAAAACTGTAAGCATCAGCAAATGCCGCTAATGATGAAGAACAAGCCGAAAAAGCAACAACTACAACAACAGAAACGACTACAACAAGTCAACGAATTCCAAGGCCATTACAGTTCATTGCTCAAGCAACAAGTGTATTCCCGTGTACTCTCACCCCTAGCTGCCGCTAGCCCTATTCCTCTCTCTCTCCCTCTCTTTCGCTTGCACTTTGTTGTTTCGGTATTATGTAATTTATATATTTCAGCTTGTATAAAAATGGATAAATTGTTAAACTGCTTAAGGGGCTATAATGGTTTTTTTTTAGGAAATTTATGTAACAGGTGGATGAAAACATCTGGCTATTATTATTTTTGATATATAAATATATATTGTTTATCTGAGTAGCGAACTGCAGTCGATCGAGCGTGTCTTTTGCAGCATCTCTATATAATTCTTGCTGCTCAAGACGATATATGAACTTCAGCTCAGAAGTAGCGCTCGCGGTTTGAGTGAAGTTATGTGACCTATAAAAGGGCGAGTCGGCAGCGCTGCCCGCTCAGTTGCTTCGAAGACCTCGTACCAGGTAGAGCTGGAGGAGCTAGCAGAGCGCGAATTTGGGTTTTTTGGGTAAAAATATAAAAATATATGTATAATAATATATATAGAAATATTAAAAAAGGCTTTATAAATGTTTTTAAATGAAGGTATTATTATGGATCATAATAATTGTGATAATAATCATAATGATAATAAGTAAAGATAACTATAAATAATAAAGACAAGTATATGATGAGGATAGGTGGCTAGTTAGACTATATGCAGGCATAACAGATACGAAATGCCGAGTCTTAAGCTCACTTTTAGCTCTCAGAATTAAAAATATATTTAATAGTTTAGAATAGTTTCATACATAATAGTTTATATAAACATATACATGTATATCTACGTTTATGGTAATCTCCGGATAACATTCAGTTTAAGCCCACTTGAAATGTTTTGCCCATTCATGATTTTTAATTTCCTTTGGTCTTTCTTTTATTTATTTAGTTTTATTGCTTCGCTTCTGCTGCCATTCTCAAATGTTTATTTCGTTCGAGAAATTCAAATATTTAAACTGGTTAAAATTATGCCTATCACGATAAACACTCAAAAAGCCATCAGCTGTCTACAATGTAGCTAATCTGGTAGCTCCATTTGAGTTGAGGCAACTAAGTTGTGCCAAAAGTAATTCCCCCGTTTTTGTGTGTGCGTTCAGACAGTTTCCAAGTTACTTCATTTATAAAGAGCTTTCAACACTTTGTCGCTGTGGCTGCATTCGTTTTATGGTTTTCTTCTTCTTCTTCTTCTTCTTCGGTGCTGCTCTTCACCTTCTCGTTCTTCTTCTTCTTCTTTGACTTTATATTGTTGCTATCATGGGCATTGTTTATGTTTAGGCCACGGGGCTCGGCACTAAATTATGTTGTTTTAGCTGGGCATTAATGACTCCATCCGACAATGTGTCCCCTCTTCCTTTTCCTGTGCCCCTCCCTGGCCGACTCTGTCAATTTGGCCGGAAGCACCAACCCCGCCCCGGGCAGGTCTAGTCCTGTTGCCTCCGCCTTGACTGTTGGCGTTGTCAACACACACACACACTCAAGGCAGCGCCCAGCTCACCGCAACGGACTTGATGCAAACGCATAAATTAAGTTTCAACATTTTAACTAAAGTATAAATCAGAGCAGCAAGCAAACTTCTGAAACACTTTGTTGTCCATATACAACACTCGAAATGGGATTTCGTTTGAGAAAATGCTAAATTAATTACAGCTAAAGAGATTTATATGAATTGTTTCCTGTTTTTAATATAGTATAGTATATAAAGTAAATAATTAAATAAAAATACTATAAATAATATAATATAAGAATACTATACGAATACCATATTATTAGATTGTAATTATAAAGTTTTTTTTTGTTCTGAATGCCTCTCTTTCTTCCTCTCTCTTAACCTTCCTCTCTCTCCGTCTCTCTAACTCATCTCACTGACTGCCTGACTCTCTCCCTGTCTCTCTCACTCATCTGTCTCTGCCTCATCAGCCAAATTCTGGCAAAAACTCACTTCAGTGTGATTCATAATAATTTTAATTATAGTTGACAATATATATTATACATAACCAGAGCAGAATATATTTGTTTATAGTACTTTTAAAGCACGACTCGTCGTCCGGGCTCTCAACTGTGTCAGGTACTATATTCAAATGTTATGGCACGTGTGTGCTACCTGTTTCTTGGAATTTCTATGAGCAACAGCCGAAAGTTCGCCCACAGAATTTCCATCAAGCATATTAAAGTCAAATCGAATTGTCAACATTATGATCATCATCATCATCATTATCATCAAGATTATCATTCATTACCTGAGGCATTTTGCTTGGCCAGCTTGTTGGCATTAGCCGTGTGGGCGTGGGCGTGTCGCCAACAATTTTAGTGTTTTTCTTTAATAAACAAATAAGTTAGGAGATTGGCCAACGACGACGCCACAAAGACGGCAACGGCGTCCAAAAGGGTTTCCAAGCGACGCCATCTTTTGGGCGGGTCCTATTAGCATTAATCGAGTGTGTGTGTATTAGTCCTAGTGTGTGTGTCTGCATACCTTTAGATACCACACACACACACACACACACACACACACTTAGCATTTACGACTTTGGATCGGTTTTAACAACTGTTTGTTTTGCAATTTTGTGGATACACTTCTTTCTCACGCGCAAATTTATGAAACGCTTATTTTATGGCCTGTTTGTTAAGCGTTTAAGTGGGCGTGGCAGGCCTGTCTAAACCTAGTGCATGGCATAGTTGTCTGCCTCGAGCTATTTGCAAATGGAGTACTTTTGCACATATTCCTAAATATTTAAACTTCTATTTTAGTTTGCAGAAGTTTTTGGGCAAAGGCAAATTAAATTACTCCAAAGAATATTTCTTATAAAGTGACTTTTGCTCTGGCAAAGTTTATTGTAGCACAGTTTTTGGGGCAACCTCTGGACTGCTGCAACTGTGCTTCATTTTACCATTTACACTCTGTTTAATTAGCTCTGCTGCCAGTGCCGACAAATGGCATTGTCTCTGCTGTCTGTCAGCCTGCGCAGTTGCCCTTTTGAAAAGGTCAACAATTTTGTTGTGCAGTGTAATTGGTTACATTTGATGAGATTTTGCATTACATATTTCTTGGAAAGGAATGTCTTACCTGATGCAAAGACTTGAATATGTGTTCAAGGCGTATCAACATTATTGGTGAATTTGTGACTGGATAAAGATATTTTGTAGAAGATCTTAAGACTTTCTAGTTTTTCTTAAAGACAATTTCGGAAAATATTCATTATGAGCAGTTAAACTTGCAAAGAATATTCGCAAAATCTGAAAAGAAACTCGATAAATTTACAGGGTATTTGATATGTTTCAGTTTCCTTTATGCCTTTCGCTGCAGCTGTTGCTTAACTGGAAAATGTGGTAACTTAGCTGAGTGTGTAACTGATTGACAGATTCTCTTTTAACATAAAGTCTTTCTCTTTCTCTCTCTCTCTCTCTCTCTCTCTCTCTCTCTCTCTCTCTCTCTCCATGATTCTCATTGTACAATATGCTCTGTAAGCTGCAACTTGTGGCTACTTCTGCATTGTGCCTTAAGCGACAACCAATTAATCCGCTTTGCGGCGGCTCCCAGACGATGAGAGTGTATGACAGAAATGTCAGAAATTTATAAATTAAATAAACTTTAATAATTAAGCTTTGACGACGCAATTGATTTCATTTGCTTTGCCGTTTTTACCTCGTCATTTATTATACAAAAGTGCTGCAAAAGGGCGCAAAAAATTATAAAAAATTATATGAGTTTCCAATGAAATTTGCGTCGCATCAATTTTCTTTCGTGCACATGAGTTTTTCAGGTCCTTTTCAATGTTCTCTTTTTTGTGGCGCTGCCTTTTATACCCGTTCACATGAATACAAGTAGAGTATATTGGGTTTTCCAGCTTGCTAGCAGAGCTTTTGCATTCGCATCCCATACCCTCATCCCAAACTTTGTCTAGTTGATTGCAGCTCAGTTTCTCTGCTCTTTTGGGTGTAAGTATTAGCCAGTCGGTATGCCCGCTTAGTTATTTATTTAATTCAATCGTCAATAAATATATTTTGACCGTTTATCTTTCTCCTTTTTGAGTTTTCTGCATATATTTTCAATGCACTTTATCTCTCCCTCTTCAACTGCACTTTATCTCTCTCTCTCTCTCTCTCTATGTGGGTCTCTCCTGCAGTTGACATTGTTTATACAGCCCATTTGTGGGCTGTTCGCATTGCATGTGTTGACTTGACTGCACATTTGTGCTTTACCCTGTTCTTAATTAGCAAGTCCGATTATCCTTGGCGGCGGCAGCCTGCATAAGCAACAGGATAATGGGATGTCAACTGCAAAAATAAGAAAGTTTCCATGTGTAACTTTAAAGCGAATTTTGCAAACGACTGATTCAGCAACTGCGGCTCGCATTCGTCAAGCAGAAGATAAAAACTCAACGTAATTGCTTCATGCAGAGAAAAGGGATAAGGAAAAGGGGAAGGAAAGGGAAAAGGTAAAGTGACGTCTGCAGCGAAAAACTTGGGTAACCAACAGCGGAAGATTTATCTGTGGCGCCTGTCGCGCTCACCAACCAGATGCAGAGTATTAAAAAAGTATTTAAATGTTGAACAAAGTAGAATTAACTGAAATGAATACTCCTCAAGTCACTCTGTAACTCTCTTGTTTGTCGAGCAACTATTGAGTGGCTGTTAATGGGTATCCTCGAGTCGAGCAGCCGATTGGAGATGAGGATTTACGTGTTGACTTTTTGCATTTGTCTGGATGGTTAAACAAGGACTTTTTATAGATTGTAATGTAACTAGCTTGTTAATGGAAAAAATGCCATAAAGCAAAAGCTCCCAAGGATATGAATAAATATGTGAGTAGGCGAAAACGCGCAGTGAGTGAAAAAAAGAGAGAGAGAGAGAGAGAGAGAGTTATGTGGAAATAGAGGAAGGGAAAGGCAGAGAGATAGATTGTAAACAGATTTTTATAGCAAGATAGGGAAAGTAACTTTTTATAGAGAAAGTGGAGAGATAGAGAGAGAGAGATTGTGAGATCAGAAGAGTTTGGCATAGAGAGAAAGTGAAGCAAGGCAATCATGGCTGTCATCAGCCCCTAGGCTTACCTTTAAAGCAATTTAAAACTTATATGTATGTATTGTAGTATATGCATTTGATTTGCATAATAATTATCGATGGCTTTAATATATTGTTGACTATTGACTTTATGGAAAATACATGCGAAGAGTGAGCAAACATTGAAACATTTATTTAATGACGCTGCAAATAATGTTAAAGCAAATAATGCATTTTGAATCCAAATTCATTCTTGCATATTTGTACTCTACCGAAAGGTCAATCGGATGACTTAAGATTGTGTAAGGAAAGTATAAATAAATAACTCAATTATTAAATATATCTATAGGTATTATAAAATATTATCTAAACATAACTGAAGATAGGAATTTATTTGCTTTATTCTTAGCCTCGAGTGCCTTGCAGAGTATTTGCTCTTCTTCAGCTAAGAAAATATTTATTATATTTATTTGTTTGATGCTTTCACATGGAATTTAAATCATGTTTTTCTCAATCTCAATTTACAGCTATGGAACAAATGGCAGGAGAATTTATTTTCATTCTGGCTTAAAGGTGCAGCTGGGCAAACAATCAAAAAATAATCAAGACAACCTGAAAAACAGGGGCAGTAATTGCAAGAATTTTTAATAAGAGCAGCATCTGTTGTTGTACATATATGCAACAGCAACAACAACTACTACATCAGCAACAGCAACGACAACAAGAACAGCAACAGCAGCAACGACATCAATCGCAGTAACAATAAGAAGAAGTGCACAAATAAAATACAACAATATAAACAACAACCAAAATCGAGTAAGTAAAATAAATAATGAAAAAATCATTTTCATTTTTTGTTGCTTTCATTTGACTTTTATAATTATGAAAAAAAAACAAAAAAAAAAAAATCTGATTAAAATGTTAATTCAGTTTTTTATGAATTATTTTTTGATTGTTAATTACTTAAATGTCAACAAATATTTATTGATATCCAGCTTAAATGTTTAAAAATAAAGTAGTTAAAATTGCATTATAAATACACTTTGGTTTGCAACTCAAATTGAGCTGAGACTCGACTTTGATTTAAATGAATGCAGTTTGAAATTAAATCAGAGGATTAACTGTTTATGAAGCTATTATTAGTATAGGGTGTATTTCATATATAGAGTAAATTAATTTAGTATTAATTCAGTTTTTAATCTCTATGCGAGTGTAGAACCTGTAGATCTATAAGATAGCAGCTGCTCTGACAGCTCGTATCTCGATATTAAATATCATAACTGAGCTGAATTCTATTGGAAATAAAACACTTTTAGGCTGCAGTTGCTACAGCTAACAGAAAGGCAAGATCTATAAAGTTATAGCAAAACTGTCTGTCTACAGCTATATGCGTATGAATTTAATCAATTAAACTCCTCTAGTTCTAGCACAAGAGAAACTAAAGGTTGTCAAGCTAACAAATGTGAGCTATTACTTTTAACCATAGAATAGCTGCTGGCATTTCTATGCAGAGTTAGCTTAGCAGCTCTCTCCCTCTCTCTCTCTCTCTCTCTCTCTCTGTCAGAGAGACCGCAACACTCTGAACTGAAGGCTGTGTCGTTTGCTTCAAATGTGCTAATTGTTTGGGCACTTAAACGTAATATAATGAAAGACACGTGCAAAATGCGCAAAGTACAAAACTCGTTCGACTTTTACTGCACGATATCTATACGTATACATGTAGGTACATATGTGTAAGAGTCTCTCTCTGTGTGTATGTGTGTGTATCTTAGCGTTGTGATTTTAGTTTTTATGCCGCAGGCAGTTTGCCAAGCAACAAGCTTTTGTTGGAAATTGCATTTTTGGGAAATTTGCCAAGGAGCTGCTGGGCTGAGTCAAACAATGACTCGAAACTTGCTGCTAAACTGCACTTAGAGTGCAACGTGGAGAGAACATGGAAAGCATATTACGCATACGCAGCGTATAATGAGCTTAACTTTATCAATTACGATGCAAAGGCAACTAAACACAATTAAATTCCGAGATGCAGGAAGTAGATAGTGCGCCGCACACACTTGGCATTCCCTTAAGCTCTCTCTCTCTCTCTCTCTCTAGTTCTCTCTTGATCTTGGTGTTAATGAAAGATCAAGATCAGAGCTACACACAGAGTGAAAGAGAGAGAGAGATAGATAGATAGATAGATACTACGTACAATTGAACTGAGAAGCTGACGACAGCACTAATTCACACATTTCTAACAGAACGAGTATTATAGTCGGCACACATATATATATATAGTATATATTATTTATAGAGACAACCACACACACACACAAACGCCTCTCTCTCGACATGGAAACCGCAATTTAGTATTTTGCATGATAAATTAATGATAATTTAAAGATAACATTTGTATAAACAATAAATTTGGTGCGCCTTGTCGTTTGTTATTGCTCGTGCTGTTTGCTTTCCTTAAAAATAGACCAACACGTTATCAACTTATCCGCAACTGAGATAAATCACACGAAATTCAAATCGATTGTCATCCAGCCAGCCAGCCAGTGGCTATTAATATGATTCATAATGGGTTAGCAAAACAGGGAAAGATTAATAAGCCAACAATACGAATGTGTTTATTATTTCATTGGCCAATGGAATACCTTAACTGATTCAGTTATTATATACATATGCAGCGATTCACTGATTGATAAATGAATTTCGCTATTATATTGAATAATTAGGATTGTCGTTGGCAAGAAAACCTTTGGCAAACGAAAATTAATCACTTTTATATATTGCAAAGAACAGGGCTTGGCTGGCCATTGAATTTGTCATTTTAGGCAAATGTCGTTGAGCACGAGGTATTCCACCTCGATCGAATACTTGGAAACTCAAGAGTAGAATAAATAAACAAAGGATGCGAACACAAATCGTTCATTCATAAAGAAGTGAATGATGCATGGTGCATGACTAGCGGAAATCCACGTTTATTGAGTGCTAAAAGTAGGAAATCTTTGGAATATCTCAATACTTGAATACTTTACTTTCTAGATGGAATACTAATACCAGGCAGATCTGATTTGTAGGCTAAGCTAAGATTTATAATCACATCCTGAGCTAATTTATAATGACAATGCTAATAGCAATGCCAATAATATAATAATAAGTGTAATCGTAATTGTAAATATATGATAATAATAATCATAATATCTATATTGATAACAATAACAAATTATGCTGTCAGTTTCTTTAACGTATTCAAAATTCGATCTGCTTCAGATATGTTCAACTCTCATTAGCTCAAGTTAATTGAGTTTCTAATTGATAATAGCCTACGCTTTTGGCCCAAAAGTTGTGGGTTAGCATAATTGAAGCCCTAGAAGCGTGAAGCTATTCGAATGATTGGGCAGCTAAGGTTTTTGTCCTCTTTGATTGATGATGTGGCGCCAAGTTATTCATCATGGCTCGCATGTGGGGTGAGAGCTGACGCCTTTAGCGTGCAATTAAAACGCCATCGATATCAATTCGACAAAAATAACAACAACAACAAAAACAACAATAACAAAAACAAAACAAAAAAGAAAACAATGTCAAACACTTGATAACTGGCTGAAGATAACCAAATCGATTCGTGTCGACAAACAATATAACAATCATATATGCGAGTATATATGTAGGTACATATATATATTTGTGTACAGTTGTCAGTGTTCGTTTAATAATATAATCACTTGAAAATGCCATATATAAGAACTGGCAACACTCGCAAGATCTCTTCAAGTGCCAACATTTGACGCTTAATTGTTGTTTAACAAATTTATTTTCCTAACCACTTTTGTATACCCTTACGAGCTTATGTTGAGTATAATGTGTAGAGGATTTTGAATGAAATTTATTTAGATATGGATTGAAGCTTATTACAATATGTCAATACTGGATTATATATATTTATTACCATATTTAATTTGTATATATTGGTTAGGTAGGGTATCTTTTCGGCCAGCATAGCCCAGCTTATGACTTGTCTTATTTTGTTAGCCGTGAATAATGAGGGTTAAAGCTCAGACAGAATGACTGTTAGAGCCAAATTAATAATTAGGTGTGCTAATAAGCGACTCTTGAAATGGTCTTTTGTGTTGGCCAACTGACGGCAATAGAAACTTGATAGATTTTCGGTTAATGCCCCCTGGCATTATTTATTGTATTTTGGGTGCCCTGCGGAGGCTGGCTTCCACATGACGCTGAAATAATAGTGCTCGAATCAATCCATACAGAATCAGTCTATGCCTTGGGGTTATGAATTGTTTTAACCCCGTTCCGGTAGCTTATTGAAAGTGAAATTGAATTGTGTTCGCTGCTGTAGATAAAGCGACTATAAGATACCCTGCACGTGCAGAGCTATCTATATTCTTATATATCTGAAATTCCATTGAAAGCTGAAATACTTTTTTCGAATCGTCACCGACGTCATTCATTGATTGCCTGCAAATTAAATTGAAATCAGCGCAATGAAATCTAAGCCGTGAGTATTGATGGGTTTATCAGAAATCTCGCTATATATGTAGATATGTATGCATATATCTTTTGTATATATGCCTATATACATATATATATTTATTTATATCGAAAGCGCAAGTCTTTTTGGCAGGTGGACAAACAATAAAAACAATCATTTATCATACAATGTCAAGAGAGTTTTTGTTGTTAGTTTATTTGTTGTGGTTTTTTGAGCGGCTTTTCGGTTAGTTGAATTGGTCTGCGGGGACCCTGTCGGCCGCCTCGCTGGCTGAGCACGTTTCGAGCTCTCATCTTTTGGGTTTCGTTATATTCTTTTTATGGGCGATCCCCGGTAACTGCTTATGGCAATCGTCGAGGCCTTTTAATTAATGCCTTTTAACTTTCCCAAAAAAAAGAGAGAAAAGACACCAAATGGTAAGGTTTAGATGGAGCTGAGAGATACCCTGTAAAGTAGGCTAAATTGAACTATCGATAGACACTATATGTAGAGTGAGATTGATTTCTGATTAGAAATATTTACTATATTGAAAAGTTTGCTTAGCCAAGATACCCTGTAATGAGAACTAAATCAAACTATTGCTAGAATCAATGAATGAGGTTGTCAACAAATTTTTTGGCTTAACATTTACAGGGTATTCTGTGAAATTCGGTTGTCGCGTGGCCAGACAGTGACTAATACAATTTGTTATACAAAAGCAACATTTTATCTATTTGCTGTGGTTGTTGCTGTTGCTATCACTTTTGGTGTGTGTGTCTCTTTTGCACATTTTAACTTAATCTACGTGGGGGGTTAATTAAGTTTATGCGTAGAGCGCGCCACGTAGTGGCCAATCAGTCCGATCCAGCCCCGGCTGGGGCTGGGCAAACAAATTGCACTAATTTGAGTCTTATTATTTAATAACTAAATAAATAGACAAAAGCCGACAACTTGTGGAGAGCAATTAACCCGTTTTTGTGCCAACACTTCGATGGCGCATTGTGCGCAATTATTTTATGGCCGCGTCGAGGTCCTTAGCGCTCCCACTGCCGCCACTTGCTCGCGCCGTATCCTTCAGGCAAGGCACAACACATTTTTCACATTTCCAATTAGGAACAATCAATGTCAAAGCGAGACGATGGGCGTGTACCACAACATCAAGTGCTCTTCCCTTGACACACCTTGACCTTTAAGGCGGGGTCTCACACAGTACCCCTTACCCGCCCTCTCTTCTCTAACCCAATCTACATCTCAATCTCTTGCTGTTGGTGCTTCAGCATTCGGGTTTTGACAAACCATTTCACGCAAATCAATAGATGAGTTTTACTGCTGTTGTCAAGGGCGGTTGGCCAAAGATCTTGCGAAGCACTAATTGGATGCCAAATATATATATATATAAATAATGCTTGTTAGACACAAATTAATTAATATTAAGTTGGATAATTGATAATTTGCTCATTTGTTTGTTTTTTTATTCCATTTCGAGTTTCCAATTGCGAATTCTTAATCTAGCTTAACAGGTAATACGCAGCTCGTTTTCTATTTGCTTAATGTTCTTCTTCTTTTTTTTTTTTGGAGCTTAACAGGCAATAAATAAATTTCCATTTAGGGATTTCCATTGACTTGACACAGAGACAGCGTAAGACTCAATAAATTCAATAAATTTGAGAGTAGACAAAATTAATTTAAATTGTTTTTTTTTTTGTTTTTTTAATAGATTTCTTGGGTATAGATAAGGGAATTTACATTTGCGAAAGGTTGCTGGAACAGGTATTTTGTGGAGAGTAGAACTGATGGAGAGCTGACTTATAGATACTATTCAATAGATATTATATAGGTCTGGCGATGTATCTGGATATCAGCATTCTATTCTAAGTATTCTATTTGTCTTTAAGGCAGATTGTTTACATTTTCGATACTTCTGTTGGCGCATACGTAAACGTTTTATTGCCAAGATATGCAATATGAAGAGATTTCATTATTCAGCTGCCAGTTTGTTCTCTAAGCTAGTTCATATATGATAAAATCTATATTCAATTTGTAATATTTATAAATTATATTCTAATATTTCAGACTCTGTCTTTGTTCATGCTTTCTTTCGCTTTAAAATATTTCAAATTCTAGCAAATTCAATATCCTTATCTGTGTACCTCTCTCCTCAAATTTAATTGATTGATATCATTCTGACATGGCAGCTTTGCACAGGGGAACTGTCAAGTCATGTCAATCGCCGACCCGGCTATAGTCGATCCCAGTTATATATATACGCATATATCACATGAGTCCTAACCCATATTTGTTCTCGCTTTTATTCTTGTTTTTCCAACTTGTTGAGTTGCTGTTGTTTAATACCATGTGCGTTGGCCATTAAACCATAAATTTTTATTTATTGCCAACGATTTTAGTGCACTCTGTGTGGCCATAAAAAAGGGGCCAACACGGGGTATATAATATAAGTATGCCAAAGTTTATACATAGATATTATTGAATATTAATTATGTACACTATAGGGTAGCTTCTAGTCGCGTAGCTTAGCACGGCTGACTGGACAACCCAGCAATTGATTGATTAGTACAGAGTACAGAGTACAGAGTAACTGCTAGTCGAGCAGCTCAGCTTGGCTGGCGCCCACTCAAATATTGTTGTTGCTGGCTGATAGCGCCGCAGAACATTTTGGCTACAGCCAAATGCATTATGGCCATGTTTATGTATGTGAATTGCAATAAATGAACAAGGAACAGAAAGAGAAAGAGAGACAGGCGAGGCAGAGGCAGAGGGAGGAAGGGAGAGGACAGTACGCTGTTTTTATTGGCTCGTATTGCGTGCACTATTTATAAATTAAATGTATTGTGCAAAAAACTGTATATAAATACATATATTTACGGTCTAACTAACGGAACTGCTGCGGGCATACGTAGCGTTGCTAATGATAAGGCCGACACTCAAAGCGTTTATTTTTTTTTGCATTTTTTTTTGGCGCTTGACATTCATAAAATTCGATTTCTATTTATAGCCAGCCCAGCGGATAGACTCATTAATAAAACACATGTATGACCATTCAAATTATTAATTTAAATTTCAAAGTGAATTTTAATTTTAATTTTATTGTAAGCTCTCGCTTTTTGTTGTACCCTGTGATGGGGGTAAACAGGCTGTGTGCGTGGCCAAGTTCCTTTAAGATATATAAAATGTATTTATTTTATAGAATTAGGACTCGTTCTGTACCTCTTCCCTTTCTCTCTATTTGTATATCGATAATATCAGGCATGCAAGTTTAGGTATCTTCTAGTTGTTCATTCCCGACTTTAAACAGTCCAACTGATTGAACTAGGCATGCCTTTAACTCTGCATTAGAAATAGATATAAGAATTTCTGTTCGCCTCAGGGTATCTGCCTGCCGATCACTCCCTTTTAGAGCACTCTTACTTGTTTGTCGCGCGATTTCATACGATACGAACTGAAACAAATTAAATCACAAGATGCAAGCGAAAAAAGCAACGAAAAAACATTAAAAAAAAAAACTTACCGAACCACCCGGCGAACGGCGATCGCGAGAACAAGTCGGTCGAATGGTCGATCGGTTGGTTGGTCGCTCTTTGCATATCGCTTTGCCTTAATCTCCAGGCCCCGTTGGCTGTTTATTTCACAAAAAATGTTATTTTTAGCTGGATGTATTTTTAAATGGCCTTGGGCCACTACGCAACGGAGCTCGGCTGAATGAAGATCTTGGACTAAAAGTTGTTGTTTTTCTTCTTTTTTTTTATGAAGTAGATCAACTTAACTAGTCGCTGCTTTGTCCCATGAGTTGCATCAGATCTTGTGACTAAAAGTTATTTGTGAGCCGCTTCGAGGCAACAGTCAACAGTTTAATACAAATCACATGTAATTCCCAAGTTTAAAAGTTTAAGAAAACCTTAAGATAAATAATAGATATTAAGCTCGAGATTAAAGCAAGTTAAATGTGAAATATCTTTAAGGATGCATACAGAAGTAAGTCGAGTTATAGGAATTGAAATCCGAACCAAGTTATCAGCATGTCATTTGCTATATATATTTTGTTACGACATATTAACTGAACAGAGACTTGCAGTAATTGCTTACAATTCTCTAGCAGCTCTAGCGCAAGCTAAATAATAAGTCTTCCTTCGATTATTCCATTTGTGTGTGATATCTTTGTCTAGTAATTGAAATTATCAATGGCAGTTAGAATTACTTTAGCTGCAGTTGTTGGCGTCTTTGATATGTTTTCTCTTTCACTTGTCACAGCCATCAGAGCAAACCCCCAACGCACTCAGCCAAGCAGCCAGTCTGTCCAGCGTGCAAGAGGCAGCCAATGCGTCGCGTGGTTAGCTACTCTCCTCCATTTAATGTGCCAACTGGTGGCTGGTGGCTGGTGCCATGGTTGCCTGTTGGGTGACTGGGTGGCTGCTGGCCAGCGTTGGCCGTTGATGGGTCCTAACAAGTTCCCAGGCAAGCAGCAGGCAGAGGCAGTCAGGTTGCTGCCCCTTCTGCGTTTATCAAGCCACGTCGTCGCGCCTTTTGGTCTGGCTGCCGCACTGTCTGCCATTGCACGCAAAGTGGTCTAACTGGTCTTATGAATATTACTAATGTTCAGCTATATATCTAGTTATATATATATATTAGTATATATCGATATATCTCTTATATACCTATTAATAAACATACTAGTTTTTGCGCTCCACTTAAAGCAGGCAAACTATTCAAGCAGCAGCGCGTAAATCATGTTCAAATTCTTTAAAATTGCTTAAAAAGGATGCAAGAGAATATGTTAAGCATAATTTAGTGAGCACTAAATTGTTGTGCTAATTCAGTTATTGATTTACTCAAATATTTCAGACTTTTGCCAGAACCTGCACACATTTTTCGCTCAGTGTAGCTGCAGTTTTTAGCTAAGTTTATTATTATTATTATTATTATTATGTATGCTTGCTGGCCAATGTGAGTGAACTGGCAGCAGCATTCCGAGGCAAGCCGAGGCACACATGAGCGTAAATTTCCAGCTCGTCCAATGTGGCGTATACGTAATATAAATTCTAATATTTATTGTTTGCGGCGTGCAGCTCTGGGGCTTCGCCTGCCTGACTGTTTGCAGAACTCTTTTGTCTGAATGCATACAAGTTGGACAAAGTTAAATTAGAAAACTGCAAAATTTCAACTTAATTCTCTAATGATCTACCTTTTGGCTCACCTGAGTGGTCGAGTTTCGCTTGAAACTTAATTTTACGCCTTAGTTTCCTACAGATTCAATCTTTGGGAATATACATTTTATGGCCAGCTCTATTGGGTAGCCGGGCTCCCTTTGCAGTCTCATTGAATTCAGGAATTTCTTTATCGAGTCGTTCGATAAATTACGAATTTTTCCTGCTGCGCTGTTTGGTATGCGGTGATGAAATCTTTCGGCCAATAGCGGAAATTGTATTTCCTGTGTGTTGTGCTTGCTTGCAGCAGGGACCACAGAAACCCAGGCAGCAAAAACCCTTTTCATTGGAGAGTCCTGGCCGCAGCGCAGCGCAGCGCAGGCTAGCTGACTGGCTGACTGCCTGACTGGCTTTTGACGGCCGTTGCAGATTCAAGTATTTAGCCATGGCATCTATTTTTAGAAAATCCAGTTTTATTTTGGCAGCAGCGCGAAGAGTCCAATGTTTTTGCATGTTGCATGCGTGTTGCCGTTGCACAGATTCGATTTGCCAATAACATTTGAAATCCAGCTCAGCGAACTGGCTGTCATTCAATCAGTCTGCCACTCGGTTCAGTTCAGCGCCCTTCACTTTCACACTGCCGCCGCTGGGCAGCTCGATATGGACTTCTTAACTGAATGAACTGCATGACTTGAATGACTTGAATGACTCTCTAGTTCAACCTGAGGCAGTGGCTGCAGCCGCAGCAGCGGCAACAGCAGTTGAAATGCCAAAACGCTGCAATTGTCGTCATGTAGCACCATTTAAGGCTGCAACAAGCGGCGCCCGTCTCACGGCAACATCATCAGCATCAACAACATCGACATCATGATGTTGTTTGCCGCTGAAGTTGAAGTTGCAACGTTGCCAGGGTCTACGCTATCTTCTACACTGTTGTCACTGGTTTGAAAGTGAAATTTTTTCATTATTATTATTATTTTTATATATTTTTTGTTCGTTGCGCTGCGTGCTCCTGTTGCCATTTGCCACACCCACTCGACGCTAACAGCCCTGACATTGTGCTGCCGGAATTTCCTTAGCTCAGCAAAGTATTTTAAGCGCATGATTGGAGTTGTGCAACTGACGCAATATGAAGCGAAATCGTTTCCTCTTTTCAGTAAGAAAATCCATTTATAATTTTCTTTTTGTATAAAAAGCTACGAGATAATAATGCTCAGAGTAAACAAAGCAAAGAATTCCAAATATTGAAAATAGAAAAAGAAATTCATAAATATTGTTTACAGTATGCTAAAAATAATTCTAAATATTTTCAAATAGTTTGTGAAGATTGAAAAAAGATACTGAGCAGAGCAGATATTTATTAAGATATTAAAATTTGATATAATTGAAAGCAAAAGAATATTTTACATTTAAATATTTATATATGTATCTATTTCTTATACTTATACTCCCACAACATTTCTGTAATTGAATTCAATCTGATTTAGTTGTTGTCCTCATTTGATTTGACGACAATTGAGAGAGGGGCAAGAGAGAAAAATAGAAGTAAAATCTTATTACAGCCTCAGGCGCTGTTAACAATATTCTAATCAACTGATTGTCTGAGCGGAGAACGGAGATTTGGCAAATGTGGAATGAAATTGAAATAGGGAATGGAAATGGGTTTGGGAATGGGAATGGCAATGGCAATGGGAATGGGTAGCATTTGTAAGTGATGTGTTCGATGTGAGGCCAATGGCCCAAGGCGGTGATTGCATCATGGCTAAGAGGACTGGTTCAGGGTCGGGCTCAGATTCAGGTTGGCCTGGGCTCTGCCTGGCATAGTCCTCAGGCTGGGGTTGGCTGGCGGCGGGGTGGTGTGACACATTCGCAACACTTGAACAGTTCGTTTGCCTTGTAATTTGATTTGAATGTTGTCAAGCTGGTCTGCGAACCGTTGCGACATTATCTTAAGGTCTGTAAGGAGCAAATGTTTACGCTCACTTTTGTCGTCCTGTCCACTGGCCATTTGATATTAGCTTCGGGATTATGAAAACTTGAACGCGTCAATTATAACAATTCGAACTCTGCTCTGCAAACAAATATCGCCCAAATCACGCTCTGGAGTCTCATAATCCTATAAAATAAGGCCACCACTTGCCACACTCACACAGACACACACAACACCCACTCACCCACACACGCACACATTAACCAAATGGCCTTCAAACCCTTTACCCGTTTTGGGTCGTCGTTTGTTGCCCATTTGAGCGTCGGCATCGCCTTACGTTGACAATGTTCGATAGCTGGCGATGGCGCTGGGGCGTGGCTGTTTGTGGTGGGCGTAAACTTGTTGATGATTGATGGCATTGAACGAGATGCCCAAAGTCCTGTCCACACTAAAGTGTGTGTGTGAGGGAGAGAAAGCCTGTGTGTGTTAGTGTGTGTGTAAACAACATAAAACCCAGAAAATTTTCAATCAGTGAGCATATTAAATAATAGTTGGTGAGGGAAAAGCAGGGCCAATGAACTTTTAGGGCACTCACAAGCAGTTGAAGTAGCTAAATATTAAATCATAATGTACTAAAAATATATTTATATGATATATTTATATAGACTATACAGACTTTGGCTAAAAATAAATAAGAGATGCCAATGAATAATTTAATAAATAAATATATACAATTAAATGATTAATTTAAGTTTTGTTGTTCTCTTTTTAAAAGCTAACGTTCATGCTCTCTACTATTTACGTATATCGATAACTGCATTTATCGAAATTTGAATTTCGCTGTGACAAGTTTTAAAGGCGGAAGTTGTTTTGGCTGTGTTAAAATGATAAATATAAAGCTTAAGCTGCCGCCATAGGGCTTTTAAGCAAACAAACATATGCTTATGTGTATGTATGTATGTATGTATGTATGTCTATGTGCGTATGTATGCATATTAATGGACCGACAGACAGGCAGACAGACAGATCAGACTGACAACCCGGCAGTCAGTTAGTTGTATTCGTCGCCTCACGCAGGTTTTTCTATTTGTATTTGCGTGCGCGTGTGTGTGTGTGAGAGCGAACTCCCTCCCTCGCCGCTACGTTCTCCTTTGAGTGGCTGTCTGTTCGTGAGGTTTGTCATGTTTGTTTGTAAAAATATGTAATGTCGTGTTAGTTTATCCAATGGCGTGCCGTCGTGTCTATTTTTAGTGTACAAGCTTTATTTTTAGACTCGCAGCGCAGCAACGACTTTAACTTTAACTACGCCAAAGTACAAGCAGTGCAACAACAACAACTACAACAGCAACAATATGAAGCGAGCGCCTTAGTGCATTTGCAACTTGTTGCGCTGCGAGAGCGCCAAAGTAAGAGCAGCAGCGAGCGCGTGCGGCTGTGTGCGTGTGAGTGAAAGAGTGCGGCAGAGGAGCGGGAGAGCTGCACTGGGAGCGTGGTCGGTCGCTGCACGTTGCGACTACGTGATGTTATTGTTGGCGTGGTTACACAACTTCCAGTTGCCCGCTCTCAATGGTCTGCTGCTGCTGCTGCTCTCTCTGCCGCTCTCTCTCTCTCTCCCGCTCTCTCTCTCTCTCTCTCTGTGTGCATTTGCATTTGCATTTGTATTTGTTTTTGTATTTGATTTCGTTAAACGTTTTATCACGTCGTCGTCGTCGCCGTCGTCGTCGTTACGTTTAAAGTTTACTTTTAGTTGCTTCGTTTCTTTTGATTCTTGTTTTGCTCGATTTGTTTTTCTCATATTTTCTTTGAAATGTGAATTCTATTTTTAGCCCATTGGTCTTTTATTCGCCTCTCAGTTGGCGCACATTCCGCTCTCTGTTTACAATAAAAATATTTAAATTGTTGTCACGTACCAAGTTCTTAATAGGTTACGTTATGTGTTTATTTAACTCATTTTGATTAGCAGGCGAGCAAAAGCACAACAAAAGACACGCTTAGTAAATACGTCCGCTCCGTTAGAAAATTTAGGCTGCTTTCCTGCCAACAATATCCAGGAAACTCTCAAGATCTCTACAGTCTTTCCGTTAATATAAGATAAGAGTTATATTAGATCTAGTTTGTCCATTTAGAAACAAGTGAAACACGTTTTCTTGTTCTTGTTTGTTGGTGAGGTTAGTGTATAAAATTTATTTAAGTTTTGGAATTTAGTTGCTTATGAATAATTTTGTTTCGAGACTTAACTTCAACTTTTACTCTAAAATACCCAAAATATTTTTAGCAGACTAGGGTAACTCTTCTGGCCCGAAGCAGGTGAATCGGATATGGTCATCTTCAGCATATATATCATATCATATCATATGTGTAATATATATATATATATATATATATATATATATATATATATACATATACATTGAGATATATACATATATGATATTGATAGGTTTAGTGTGACTTGGTTGGTTTTTTAATCTCATTCGCAATCTTCTTGATGGCAGGTGGTATGCGCTTAGCCACGCCCGGCTGCGAGCTCAAGAACGAGATCTCGAAGAGGGCGGGCCGGCTGGAATAAACATTGTGCAGCATACTAATGAACCAGAATAGCAGATCGTCCATATTTTGTATGGTACATTGGGCGAACACAGCGCCAGCATCACGGCCATGCTGATGAGAATCGAATAGAGCGACTATGGAGGCGCGAAAATCAAAGGTCATCATCACCGTGCGACTATCGGCGATAATGGCGGCAAAGAGATTGCTTGGCATATCTCGTCCACCGGCTCCGCCGGCCTGTTGGAATACCTGCAATGTGATCTGAAAGATTCGAGAGAGCTGCATGGCAACGTTGCGATTGTACATAGGATTGCTGGGATCAGCTTCCATATGCGTGTAGAACCACTCCTCCAGCCGGAAGTTCATCTTATGCTGTGAACGTATTGCCGATATCGCGTCTGGTATATTAAGATTCAGATTTCGCGATAACGGCGTGTGGGCTGTTATAACATTGTGATAGACATTATTGCCATCGTTCATTGCACTCCCGAACAGCTCCCAGCCCCGAGGTGGCAATTCAGCCACACGATGATAGAACCTTTCCGCCTTCCCCACCTTATCCGCCAGGATCAACGATATGAGAGTGCACGAATTGGTGCCACTCTGTTGGAACTCGCCGAAACGGGACTGACAGAAATCACGCGGGAACCACCAGATGTTTAGGTTGTCGATCTGCTCGTGTATGGCCATCCTGAAGTGGGTTTGGTGCGCTCGAAAAGATTGCTAATATCTAAGTCATATTGTGAATGGGAATGGACAGTCTGAGTGAGGATGGTTCATGGTTCATGGTTCGTGGTGCATTTTTACCGTGCGCGCTGGGCCCAATCTGTCGTACTGCTGTAGTCACATAATTCATATAGAAGTCACCTTCTTAACACTGCACTGCAAGAGCGAGCTTCCTAGTTTGTTGGAATGCTTAGCTAAACATTGAATTTTGGGTGTCTTTTTGCCGGAGGAGTGTTGAAACGAAAACGAAAAATTTTGAAAGGAAAACAACAAAATAAAGAATTTCTAACAAACAACAAACATGATGTGTGCGACTGGACAGTAAACTGAATGAGAAACTGAGTCCGAAAAATAGTATGTTCGTCTGACTTTTTGAATAGAATTTGGAACGAAAAGATTGACTGATTTACTGTCAAGGTGTTTGCTTCTAAAGCATACTTTCTCCGACTACCCTATTTTCTATTTCTAGACCATAGCTATTAGCTCTCCTCTTCTTCGATTCAAACTGCATTTTCTGGGAATCCATTTGCAAAGTTCACTCCAACATTATGCATTTCCCATTCAGTCTAAGCTCGTACCACGCAACAAGCTTTGCTAATGTTAAAACAACACAAGGCGCAGTAGGAGTGGGCAGTGCCCGACTTGGAAATACCCTGAAATACATACACGGAAAAGGAAAATCTTATTGATTAGTAATAAGTTTGATCTATGAACTTCATGTAAAGTTGTCTTTAGATCCCAGATATCTTTAGATATTGGAGCGATAGTTAAATAAATTGAAAGACAGATAGATAGAAGAACAGATAAACAGACAGACGAACAGGACACAAACGGACCTCAACTGATAAATATGGAAAGTGACAGAGACATTTAGCTAGTATAGTTATACTGTATATAAAGTTTATAATGGCAAAAAAGTTGGAGATTGCTGAACATATTGAATGCAATTAGCACATGTGCAGCAAGGGCAACTGTTGACAGAGTCGGAGTGAAACATAATGTGACAGGCAATATTATATAATGAGAAAATCGGCTCATGCATAATTAATGCAATAACGAACAATGCACGAGAATGCAGCGCGTGCCTCGGCTGACAGTTTGCGGAGCAGAGGGTGGGAGCTGGGAACGGGAAACAGGAAATTGTCCTTATTATACATCGAATGCAAAATAGCCACAAGCACATAATATCCTTATGCTGCTGGCCACCCACGCACTGAACTGTTTTTTCTGCATAAACTGTTTCAAAGCAGAAGAAAAAGAAGAAGCTGAGAAAAATAAAACAAAGTAAGGACGACGAAACATGAGTGAAATTTAAGTTGACATTCCATGTATCTTACTCTCAGTTTGAGTGGGTGGGTGTTTGGGTTCTGGGTGGTTGTGTGTGTGTGTGACTTTTGACATTTGACTGTCAACTAGCTGGACTAAGTAGCCCGGATATTGCACTTTGTACGTACTGGCGGCAATCCAATAGAATTTCGTTACTTTTCATTTTTTAGACGAAGACGAAGAGAAGGAGACAGAGTGAGAGAGAGAGAGAGAGAGAGCGAGAGTGTGTGGGTGTCTGTTTAACTTTGCCAAACATGAAAGATACCCTGTAGCTATGCGATACATGAAATATCAAGTTTCAGCATTTCAGGGAAAAAGTTTTAGTTTAAAAATACGTTTCGTGCTATGGATCCATGTTTTTCCATCAAGAATTCGATTACTATTCCAGTAAAAAACATACATATATACAAAGTCTTTAAGCCATCTACCCACCTAGAGTTTATGCAACTTTTAATATTTGACTTGCATCTGTTAGCATATTGACTTAATGCCTTGTTGCTTTTGCATATTTGCAGCGTGTAAATCTGTTAGCACCCATAGGCGTCGCGCTGAACGGCCCCGGCCTAAGGGGCCATGACGCGTTGGCCCTTCAATTTACTACTATTGCTCTCGGTGGCAGTACGCGACTGTAGCAATCATACCATCCTCACTGTTGGCTATCTGACGGCTCTCACTGGCGAGCTCAAGGACCGCCAGGGCTTGGCCATATCCGGTGCGCTGACTATGGCACTGGATGAGGTAAGTTACACAATAAACACACTCACCCACACATACACATTCTCATATATATATATCCTAAGTAGTTATAATCCTAAGCCAAACACGAATCGCAAAAGTGACTGGGCAATCACTAGCTACAGCACGGATTACTTATAATGCGCAGCAGGCAAAAGCTTAGTTTTCATTTATTGTTTATGAATATAAAAGTAGCTAGCCAGCATTTTATTCATGCTCTTCTAGTTTATTCTAAAAAAAAGGCATACAAATTGTAATTTAATTAAATTTATAATTTAATAATATATAATATTAATTTATTTAAAAAGAAAACATTTTTAAAAATGCCTTTCTTTGTGATTCTCAACAGTTTAAAGACTTGTTTGGCTTGCTTACTTTTTGATAATATTATATTACACATAAATCTTTTTCAAAATTTGTTTTTCATATATTCAAAACTTCTTTTCCTTGTGACAGATCAACAGAGATCCCAATTTGCTGCCAAATGTCACGTTAGCGCTGCGCTGGAATGATACCAAGGGTGATACGGTGCTGGCGACGAAGGCCATCACCGAGATGATATGCGATGGCATTGCGACCATATTCGGGCCGGAGGGGCCGTGCTATGTGGAAGCGATTGTCTCGCAGAGTCGCAACATTCCAATGATATCCTATGTATGTTCTTGAACAGAGTATATATGCTAACTCGCGTGAGTGTGTGTGTGTGTGTTGGCATAACAAACACGCGCGCTCTCAGTTACCTCTAAATGTTTGTTGTATCAAATTAAATGCATTTCTTTTACTCTTCCTCTAACTCTCTTGCAACCGTCGTCTGTTCCCGTCCGCCCCATGAACATTTTTAATAGAAATGCGCAGAGAACCGTGCATCCTCGATACCAACATTTGCACGCACCGAACCGCCCGATACGCAGGTGAGTGTGAACGTGGGTGGCTGGCTGGTTGGGTGGCTGACAGTCTGCCTGCAACAGGTGTTGAAGCTGCTATTGAGCTGCACAATATATATTGCCTTGGCCTTGTCAGCTCACAAATCATACATCAATTGCGACGTGTGTCTGGCATTCCGATGGCATTCCTGTCACTAGGCGCCCAGTCGCGTTTCTTAAGGTAATCCAATAACATTGTTGTTATGCGCGTTACAGGTCGTTAAATCGGTAATTGCATTGCTGCGCTACTATGCCTGGAACAAGTTCTCCATACTGTACGAGGAGGTGTGGGGCACAGTGGCCGATCTCCTGAAGGATCAGGCATCCAAGAGGAACATGACCATCAACCACAAGCAATCGTTTATCGATGATCGCGTCAAATGCTGTGAGCAGATGATTTCCTGTTGTCGCTCGGGCTATTGGTATCAGGTGAGTGCTACCTAAAGGATACATAACTGAAGATTACTTATATCTATATCTGTCTATCAGGTCGTGCAAAATACGATGAATCGCACGCGCATCTATGTGTTTCTCGGCTCGGCGAACAGTTTGATTGATTTCATGAGCTCGATGGATACGGCTGGGCTGTTTGCACGTGGCGAGTATATGGTTATCTTTGTGGACATGATGGTCTACTCGGAACGGTGATTATTAATTGCATATATATGTACTTGATTCTAAAGTCAACTTTATTTGCAGTGAGGCACAAAAGTATTTGCGCAAGGTAGATCAAATCAATCGCATGACCAACTGCAAGAGCACTGAGAACTTTAATCAGCTGGCTCGCAGCTTGCTCATCGTGGCCTCCACGCCACCTACGAAGGGCTACGAGAAATTTACGGAGCAGGTGCGCAACTACAGCTCGATGCCGCCCTTCAACTTCACCGTGCCGCAGCTCTTCTCGCAAAGCAAATTTAGCAAGGTAAAGAAAAGTAAATATATATTAGGAAAATTAATAAACCTTTTTTGATTTGCAGTTCATATCGATCTATGCGGCCTACCTATATGATTCGGTTAAGCTCTATGCCTGGGCGCTGGATAAAATGCTGCGCATGGAGGAGCGTGTGCTCACCGATGAGGTCATCTCTGAGGTGGCCAGCAATGGAACGCGTGTCATCGATACCATCATCAAAAATCGTACTTATATGAGTGAGTATTCAACTGACAAACGGCTATCGAGTATTTGAGATCTAAACATTTGCATTCTCTTGCCCAAAATAGGTGTCACCGGTTCTACGATCAAAATCGATCAGTATGGCGATTCGGAGGGCAACTTCTCGGTGCTGGCGTACAAGCCCCACAAATGGAACATATCCGAGAATATTCGCTGCAATTATCATATGGTGCCGGTGGCGTATTTCCATCAAGGCGAAGAACTTCCAGTGAGTGAGTCGTCTTCTCTTTTTTAGTTTGCATTACCTTTTGAGTTTGCTCCAAAAGCCCTCATCTAAACGAGAATCTCACTGAACTGAACAACTCTTGCTTAATCGCTGATTGCAGGAATATAAATTGATAAATGGTTCCATCGATTGGCCCTCAGGCGGCGAGAAACCCACCGATGAGCCGATGTGCGGCTTCGCCAATGAACTGTGCAAGAAAGACGATACCCACTACACGTCCACTGTGGCGGCGGTGGTGCTGGGCGTTTTGCTATTTTGTTCTGGTGTGGTGACCATGAGCATCTATCGCAAGTGGAAGATAGAGCTGGAAATTGAGGGTCTGCTCTGGAAGATAGACATATGCGAAATCAAGGACTATTCGGGCAATGAAATCGTCTCATCTCCCAGCAAAGTAAGTGAATTGAATACTGATTGATAGAACTGTACTAAAGGACGTTTGCTTTTCAGGTCAGTTTGATGAGCGCTCAGAGTTTTGGCTCCCGTTGGTCCCATCAGTTTGTTACCTCGACGGCGCGTTTGCGCGGCGCCGTTGTGCGCATTAAGGAGTTAAAGTTTCCACGTAAGCGTGACATCTCACGCGAGATCATGAAGGAGATGCGTCTGCTGCGTGAGTTGCGCCACGATAATATCAATAGCTTCATTGGCGCCTGTGTGGAGCCCACACGCATTTTGCTAGTCACGGATTACTGCGCCAAGGGCAGCCTGTACGACATCATTGAGAACGAGGACATCAAGCTGGACGATCTATTCATAGCCTCGCTCATCAATGATCTCATCAAGGTGCGGCTCTTAAAATATATAAATTGAAGTTTTGAATGAAATATGTTTGGTATTTGGTATTCTTTTAGGGCATGCTGTACATACACAGTTCACAGCTAATCTATCATGGCAATCTCAAATCCTCGAATTGTGTCGTCACCTCGCGCTGGATGCTGCAGGTCACAGACTTTGGACTGCATGAGTTGCGCCAGTGCGCCGAGAGCGAATCCATTGGCGAGCATCAGCATTACAGAAGTAAGTATAGATTGTTGACAACTGATAGATAATAATGATATGTGATATATGTACGTAATAAATCTCTCTTTTATATTGTAGATCAACTTTGGCGCGCCCCAGAGCTGTTGCGCAATCATCATATGCACGGCAGCCAGAAGGGCGATATATATGCGTTTGCCATCATAATGTACGAAATATTTAGTCGTAAGGGTCCGTTTGGACAAACCAACTTTGAACCAAAGCAAATTGTGGACTTAGTTAAGCAGCAGCCACTCAAAGGCTCCGAGCCATTTCGGCCCGAGGTCGAGTCTATTATAGAAGCTGAGTCCTGTCCGGATTATGTGCTGGCCTGCATTAAGGACTGCTGGGCCGAGAATCCCGACGACCGACCCGAGTTCAGTGCCATACGGTAAGTAAACCAAACAGAAAGATTATTTATTTATATTAATCTAATGTCTTTTATTTTGCAGCAATCGCTTGAAGAAAATGCGAGGTGGAAAAACCAAAAACATCATGGATCAAATGATGGAAATGATGGAGAAGTATGCCAACAACTTGGAGGAAATTGTTACGGAGCGCACGCGTCTGCTGTGCGAGGAGAAAATGAAAACGGAGGATTTGCTGCACCGCATGCTGCCGCAATCGGTGGCCGAGAAGCTGACCATGGGACAGGGCGTTGAGCCAGTTTCCTATGATCTGGTGAGTCTCTCCTCAACTGATATAATAATGAACAGCAGTCAACTAATCAATTAATTATTCCCTCGATCAGGTCACGATCTACTTTAGCGACATTGTGGGCTTTACAGCTCTTAGCGCAGAGAGCACACCGTTGCAGGTGGTAAACTTTTTGAATGATCTCTACACGGTGTTCGATCGCATCATACGCGGCTATGATGTCTACAAGGTGGAGACCATAGGCGACGCCTACATGGTGGTAAGTATACTCCAGTTTATCTCTACTGGCAAATTGTATCCAATTGTCTCGGCTCCTTGCAGGTCTCTGGTCTGCCCATCAAGAACGGCGATCGGCATGCAGGTGAAATAGCGTCAATGGCACTGGAATTGCTGCACGCAGTCAAGCAGCATCGCATTGCGCACAGGCCCAACGAGACGCTGAAGCTACGCATTGGCATGCACACGGGCCCTGTGGTAGCTGGCGTCGTGGGCCTCACCATGCCCAGATATTGTCTCTTTGGGGACACAGTGAATACGGCCTCGCGCATGGAGAGCAACGGCGAGGCGCTTAAGATACACATATCCAATAAGTGTAAGTTGGCACTGGATAAGTTGGGTGGCGGCTACATAACCGAGAAGCGAGGGCTAGTCAGCATGAAGGGCAAGGGCGAGGTGGTCACCTGGTGGCTGACGGGCGCCAACGAGAAAGCCATACAGAAGAAGCTTGTGGATATGACGGATATGCCGCCGCCGCTGTTTAGCCGGCCACGGAAGAGTCCCAAACTAAATCCGGACTCGAGACAACCCAGTTTGCTGGCCATGCACAATTGTGGCACTGGGTCGCGGCGACAGAGCAGCGTGCCACGTCCAACGGATGTGGAATCAACATACAGCCTGCAGGGATCTGCGTATCAGGTGGCTCGCGAATCGCCGCGCCTGGCATCGAAGAGAGAGAAGGAGCGGGAGCGGGAACGAGAAAGGGAACGGGAACGGGAAAGGGAGCGTCCCTCGCTGAATGGACTGGGCGGCCATTTTGTTGGCGGCGCGCTGCTGGAGTCCGCGCAGGCCTCGCTCAGCACGCTGAATCATTCCGATACAAATGAAACGAACTGTGATACTAACGAAGCCGCCATTCTCGATGGCGAACTGGAGTTGAACGGCGGCATCAGTGCCGCTGGCCTGGTGCGCCAGCCGAATGCACTGCACAAGCCGTTGGCCATGGTGAGGCCGCACCGCATCATCAATGCCATGCCCGAGGATCAGGCAATGCCAGCGTCTGTGGTGCATCACAATATGGCGGAGCTGCTGCTGCGAGAGTCACGCTCGCTGGATCCCATGCCGCTACAGCAGCTGCGCAAGCGACAAGAGCGCGGCAAGCTGCCTCCCTCAAAGCTTTCCAAGAACAACTCACGCTCCCTGGACACGGGCGTCTCGCTGATCAGCGGCAATCCCAATGGCGAAGCAGCCGTGGAGGACGAATCGGATAATCTGGGAGCCAATCCGGTAGATGCCAATGATAGCTACGACGATGAGCTGGGCCTGCTCATGCGTCATGACAACGGGCAGCTGCCCATGCTGCGCTACTCGAGCAGCTTTGCCAACGCCCATCCCAGCATTGTGTCTGCTGACGACAGCCACAGGCGGCGCAGCAGTAACGTCTCCTCCAGTAGCTGTGCCAAGCACCTGAACAACAATTGCAACGGCGGCATGAGTATCGAGGAGGACATGCAGTCGCCGTTGCTCCAGCGACAGGCTTCCCTCACAGCGCCGCCCGAGGAGCTGATGGCGCCCTCCAAGCGCTGGCGCTCCCTCGAGCATATGGAGCCGGGCGTGCCTGGGCATGGCAACAGTGTCAGCTATGCCGCCGACATTGACGGACGCCACGACCAAGCGGCCGGCGATGGGAGCATGGCTCTGCTGCCAGGTGGCAATCCACGTGGCACACGCGGCGGCAGCAGCAGCAAAGTCAGCAACTGGGTGGTCAACTTGTTCAAGGGCAACGGCATGCGCAGTGGCGACTCCACATTGCGACGCGTGGGCATCCTGCCCAGCGGTGTGCAGGGCGTGACTGCCACCTCAACGGCTCGGGATCGTGAGAGTATTGTATAATTTGGATGAGCGTTCAAGCGTCATATATATTTTTGGGCGGGGCGGGGGGAGAAAGTTACTCAGGAACAGTGCGAGCAGGAAACGAATGTCTAAGGTTTAAATTACACATACACATACACCTACACACACACACACACACACTTCATTTATAGCGAACTATTTTGGCTTATACTATGTATGTTGTATGTTGTTTATTGTCGCTTTGTGTGTTTGTGTTTAAAAGAAAACTCTATATATGTTGTTAGCACATATACATACAGATATATTTATATATATAAATATAGATGTATGTGTGTGTGTATGTATGTTGAAAACAATTACTAAATGCATATACATATTAGATTAGCCATTAAACAACAAATATATAAAAATATAAAAAGAGAACCGTCTAGTCACAAGGTCTTCAGACTAGTTATTGATTTATAATAATAATGATAATGCTAATAATGATAATACTAATATAAATAATACTATATGCATACCTTCAAAGCGCGCACACACACACAACCCATCCCACACACTCACACACACCCCCACACGAAATCTGTAACTTCTCCAATGCGCAGCTAAATAAAAGCGAAACTAAAAACATTGAAACATGAAATTAGCTTATTTAATTCGCACAACAAATCAAAAGAAACCTATTAAGAATATATAAAAGATTCAGAAGAATAAAAAAAAGAAGAAAATATATAATTGAAAATGTGTTTTTGCTAGTATATAAACTAAGTGCGTGTGATTGTACGTAATGTTTAAGCCTAAACTATATGAAATATTTAAAAATATATAAATATACATATGTATATGTGTGTGTATGAACCTATACATGTTTGTATACATATGCTGTTATATATGTGTCTATATATATTTATGTATATATACATACGTATGTATGTATGTATATGCATAATTTTATTAGCTCTTTTAATTGATAATAAACGAGAAAAAAACAAAATGTGAGCAGAATTGCAGAACGCAGTGAGCTGTTTTTTTTAGCTGTATCTATGTATATTTTTAAAAAATATAAAATTTGTTAAATTTGCCATATATAAATATAAACAAAACAAAAAGCGAACGTGTTTTCTTTTACTTCTTTAACTGAAGTATCCCCTATATCAATTATGACTAGTAATTGATATTCATATTTAGATCTCCATAGAGTTGTAGCTGATTTCTTTATCAATTTTATTGTATTATTGATATATATATATATACCAAATATACTCTGTTTAACCTCATGAATGAGAATAAAAATCATCAAGCTGGCATACTTTTCTACATTTCTATTTGGCAAACAATGTATTGAAAGAATTCAATTGGGTTGGTCTTCTGTGGTAGTTATTTCGAATATTGAATTGCGATGTCCTCGGAAAATTCAAATTTTAACAGTGAGCTCCAGAAAGTCTCGGGGCTATTGGCCAAGATCGAGAGAACCGATGGCAGGTCTCTCGCTTGGCCGACAGCTCAGAGATTCCGGCCTGATAATCGAGCTTTTCCGCCACTAGACATCGATCCAAATCCTCCATTGTTGTACTCCACCATCGAGAAGGAAGAACTGTTCAAGGAAACAAATTCGGAGAATGAACGTAACAAAGGAGAATTTTATAATATACTGAATAACTTCAAAAGCTTGGGTCAATCGATTGATGACGATTCGAAGAGTGTTAGAAGTAGCAAAGTGAATAAGTACATAAAGGAGGCGGGCACTTACGCCTTTCAAGATCTTTCAAAGAAGTTGCCATTGAGAGAGCCAGATAATTTGAAGAGAGCATTAAGTATACCCGAACCGAATATTATTCCTTATAACAAGACTCCTGGTCGACGCAGGCCTTCCAAAATTAAAAATAATGCAATTCCATTGAGCACCATCAAGTGGATGTTGCGATCCATCGGTCTACTTCAACATCCTAAGATTAAGAAGATGAAGGTTAACAAGAAGAAGAAACACCCTCTACAGAAAATGAAAACAAAACAAAACATTGATGCAGACGACATGGATGGGAAGAGAAAAACTCCGGAAGCAGAAGAAGTGAAATCGAATATTAGTGATGTTCAACCTAAGCTGAAGGAGAAGAAGCTGGAAGCAGAAGAAGTGAACTCGAATATTAGTGATGTTCAACCTAAGCTGAAGGAGAAGAAGCTGGAAGCAGAAGAAGTGAACTCGAATATTAGTGATGTTCAACCTAAGCTGAAGGAGAAGAAGCTGGAAGCAGAAGAAGTGAACTCGAATATTAGTGATGTTCAACCTAAGCTAAAGGAGAAGAATCTGGAAGCAGAAGAAGTGAACTCGAATATTAGTGATGTTCAACCTAAGCTAAAGGAGAAGAATCTGGAAGCAGAAGAAGTGAACTCGAATATTAGTGATGTTCAACCCAAGCTGAAGGAAAAGAAACTGGAAGCAGAAGTGAAATCGAATATTAGTGATGTTCAACCGAAGCTGAAGCAGAAGAAGCTGGAAGCAGAAGAAGTGAACTCGAATATTAGTGATGTTCAACCGAAGCTGAAGCAGAAGAAGCTGGAAGCAGAAGTGAAATCGAATATTAGTGATGTTCAACCCAAAAGGAAGAAAAAGTTAGGTACGGTAAAGGACATTGGTGTAAAGAAAAATGTTCCTCAAACAAAGGAAGCTACAAACAAGTTTCGTGGTGGGCGATTTAAGAAGACTTATCAAATACCAAAGAAAAGGAAAAGAGGAAATGTAATGGGAAGGGATTTGGAAAAAGGAGAAGCAGATAGGCAAAATATGAAACAGGACATTGATGTAAATAAGTTTCGTGGGAGACATTTGAGGAAGGCTCATCAGAGACCGAAGGAAATGAAAATCGAGAACATCCCAGAGGACTTTGGTGATGTTGATTCAATCACTGCAGCAACAGCGATATCAAATTTGAAACGGTCGTCCATTGATACACTTTATAAGAGCAACGATCGTAAGTGGAAATTGGGCACGAGCAGCAGAAAAGAGCAACAACAAAAGGAATGGCAAAGGATGTTCAGTGATGAATCTCTTGATCAATTTGATGACTTTGCCCACGCCAGCGAATATATACATCAAATTAATGCGATTTCTAAGCGGCAGAAAGCGTATAGAGAAATATGGGATACTCATTCACAAAGAATATCGCGAACTTCGGATCAGAAAGCTGCTAAAATAGTTAGGGAGCCTTCACAAAAGAAGAACAATTTGAAAAAGAAGAAAAAGTTGAAAAAGAAGCAAAAAATGGTTGTTGAACAACAAAATGATTTAGAATATATTCCAGTTGACGTTATTGAATTGAACGACAATGTACAAATTGGAGGAACAGGAAGAGACGTTATTGAATTGAACGACAATATACAAATTGGAGGAACAGGAAGAGACCGAAGCACAGAAAGCTCTAAGATCGCACATTTCATGGCACATAATGTCGATGCTAATGTTAAGAAATGGTGGCTACACACAAATCGTCCTTCCTCGATGGCAAGTCAGGTTTCTAAGAAAAAAGACTCTATTGATCCAATAAGATATAACTTGGATTTATTATTTTCAACTTTACCTCAAGCTAAAATGGATTCAAGAGAACCTGTACATGCCCAAGTGCATAAACTAATTCCCGTCCACAGATCCCGCATAAAGGTAAAAGAATTCGCTAGTTTAGCCCAGGTGACGGGCATCCAAGTCATCAAGCCCTTCCCAACAGAACCAGAAAAAGTTCCACTCTTGGACAAGACAGATAATGATAAAGAGAAGAATAAGAAAGAGAAGAAGAAAGAGAAAAAGAAGAAGAAAGACAAAGAGAAAGATGTACAGGAAGAGGAAGAGGAAGAGGAAAGGGAAGAACTCTTGTTCAAGCCCAGTAGGAAATCATTTGAATCCTTCAAATCTGAGGATACACAACATAACGTTGGCCAGTGCGACGACACTCTTTCCATAGGAACAACTATTTTCGACCAAGAGATTTCACATTTTCTCTACTACCCGTATGATATGATATACCCCAAAGATCCGGAACCACCGAAAGAAGTGAAGCCAACCTCTAAACGAAAACGTATCGCAAAACCAAAGGCGAAGAAAGCTCCACCAGAGACCCCAACAGTTCGGATATCGTCTTGCTGTTGCATTTGCAGTAGATTAAATCGAAACAGAGCGCCAGGCTACGATCCGTTTATAGCAAAGATAAAGCATCAAGTCAAGCGCCAAGAGCAGAAGGCCTACCTGAGACACATGAAATGGCGCCAATCGGTTGAGGGCCTCCCAAGTGAATCCCAATCGAACTCAAGGTACACAGATGACCTCGCTCCCTGTTGCCAAATTGTTCCTTCTGTATACCGTATACCCAGAGGCCAGCTGCACAGCTTAGGCACTGTTTGTACGGAATGTAGGAGGACTTCGTGAAATTAGTTTATTCGATAAATACAAATTGTACATGTTATATGAAGTTTCGTATATCGTTTTTACTACGATCTAACACAAGTTAAGGTAAGTCAGCAGAACCTAAATGGGGGTTATATATAAAAAATTTTGACTAGATTTCGATAGGTGAACAAAGTAATCACAAAAAGGCCGCAATTAAAAGTTTCTAATTATAAATAAAGGACCAAAACGGCCAATGACTCGACGCACTAACTTATTCTAAGTGACTAGCTTTATAATTTCCTTATATACAGAGATATATATCTTTGAGTGCATAATATAATATGATCATCTATTGAGCTGTACTCGAACCTATATAATAATTGAAGTTGTCCTCTACGTCTGCCTAAGTCTATTATCTTTAAGTCAACACTTCCAACTAACCTATTGGTGGTCTTATGCTCGTACTGCTGATATATGTATGTGTCTACCCGTAACATATACTATCTTAAATGCTCTCGCCTGTTCTATGTACAAACTGAGCTGCGACTTCCTATACGGCAGCCTCTCTCGCCTTCGTCGTAGTCGCATTATCCAGTAGGGTTTTGGTTGCTGCCTGATTCTTGAGATTGGCTGCCTCGTAATCACTGCCGCTTTCGTCGGCGAATTGGATGTCTTCCAGGTGTAGGTACTCCTGCAGGTCCTGCGACGACTTCTCCACAAGCGTCTCCTTTTCCACATACGATCCAGTCATTGATTGATCAGAGTCCACGTGGCTTTCTGCCTTCCTTAGATTCTGATGCACAGCAGCAATCTCTGATTCGGGCTTGCCTACTAGTCTGGGCCGCAGCGTTCCTGAATCGGATTCATTGCCAGAGTTCGCTGCATTCAGCCGGAATTGCTGTCTGGCTTGGCGGCGTTGCTTGCGTGACATGTATGGAGTTGGCTGCTTGGTGGGCGTGCTGCGCTGCGTCGTCTCGTTGGGCGAAGTGGCCTTGGACTGCTGTTGGCTACTGGGCAAGGAACGTTCCTCCGAGCTGGGCGTGTTATCCGTCGTCGTGGACTTGCTGCCTGGACATAGATAATGACCATACTTGGGCATTTGTATTTCATCGAATGCTGGATTCGCTTCATCTGGAATTGACGTAGGCTCGGGCGTCTTGTCCTCATCCTCTCGCTCAGGTGTCTCCTCAAACGGCGGTATCCAAATGCAGTAGGCTGGATCCATGCCTAGGTAAGAGCCGGGTGCGGCACCCGCATTGATAACATTGTAATCATAGTAGTCCATCTCCAGCTCCTCTTGATTGCCAAGCGAGAACTCGGAACCAGGTCGCGCCAAGAGCTTCTTGCGGTTCTGTTTCTCCTTGGACTCCTTCGGATTGCTGGTTGTGCGTATGGTGGCCGTGCTGACCACACTCGCTGCCGGAGAGTAGCAGCCCTACAATGGGAATATAGGATGTTAATATATGGGACACACACAGAGCACTGAATACTTGCATTGGTTAGCGAGGCGCTAACGCTGCGGGATCCCATGCGACCCAGGCACAGTGAGCCGGAGTGAGAGTTCAGAGAGGCGGCATCTCGCAGACTCTCGTCCAGGCGTGAACTGAGCAGCTTCAGAGTAACCGCGTCGTAGCGATCGGAGTACTTGCTGAGCCTGTGGCTGTTTAGAGGTGGACTATTGCACAGGGAGCTCATGCCTGAAGATATAATGGACTCCGAGTCCTTAGCGCTGTCCTTGCAGCTGGAGGGCTCTAAAGTTGTAGTTGTTATGGCGGATTGTTCCACTCCATCTAGGCGTTGCAGCTGCAGTTCCGGTTCGTCAGATGACGGCGAGCCCACTGGACTGCGTCTGTCGGTCGCCGGCGACAGGGATGTCAACGATGCGTGCTCATTCCGCAAAGTCATCAAGGAAGCAGTGCTACCAAATGCAGCCGGCGCTTCCTCGCTGCAGGAGTGGAGGCGTATACATGAGTTGTAATTATGTACATTTATGGGGTAGAGCTTACCTCTTGACCATTTGGTCGTCCTCTTTGAACTCCGTTTCATTGGTCACGTTCTCCACATCAGCGCTTTCGCGCAGTATGGAGTGCCGCAGTTGATGTTTGGGCCGCAATTTCACAAGATAAATTACCTCGGAGAGCAGGGTGGTCGTTGAAATGGCTCGTGACGGCGGGTCGTGCAGCGAGCTTAACGATTCACGTGGTGTGTGCAGGTGTGAGCCTTCGTCCTGTCGACGTGCCACAGCTAAATGATATTTTCGATACCGCACTACATACTGAGCACCTGTTGAAATAAAACATAGTTGAGCATAAAGCAAATAACGCAACAAGCTGATGCATTTCACATTAACACTCAGTTCGCTGCAGTGAATTTATTACGTCACGTGCGCGCTCTCTCTCCATCTTCACGTAAACGTAACAAGCTTATTATGCAGCCCTGGCATAAAACTTTTGCTGCGCAGAGAGCAAATATGCGCAATTGGCGCCAAACTTAAATTCAAATTTCTCTAACTAGCTATTTAGTGGATTTTCTTAATCGCACAGCATTTTTACTTACCTAAAAGAGCGCTTATTATTATTATGATAGTGGCAAAGACCATGGCGCTCAGATGCACTAAAGTAAAACGCATTCTGGCCAGTGATTTCTTGTGCGAATTCGTGCGACTCTTGGCCGACAGGCGTGTGGCGGCCAGCACTGTGGTGATATTGCTACCACTTCTGCCCACTGTAAGTGAAATGCTGTTAATTAAAAGGCACTTTAAAGAATGCTAATTAACCTACCTAAGGGCTTTACATTGGCCATGAAACCTCCGGTACATGATGCAGCATCATAGCCCGCATTTGAAGTTCCGTTTGCTGTCACGTCGCCTGAAAAGAATTCCACCAGCAGTTGTGCTCCGCTCGACCCAACAGCCAACGGAAGACCAACATGATTGCCATCTTCAGCTGTTGCCCGCCTTATACCGCCCACTGTGGCGCCATCTCCATTGAGCTCCACCAGCAGCGTGGACGAGAGCGAGGGCCCGTCGCGCACCTTTATGTACTGCGTGGCACATGGCAGCCGCAAAAAGCTGAGCTGCATTGAAACGGTCTCCTCGCCATCAACCTGCGCATAAAAAGGTGGTTAAAGAAAAAGCGTAAAGTCTTTGTTAGCCCTCTGCTCACCTGAATTAGCCAAAAGGAGCGACCAGGACAGCTCTGCGTGGCGCCAGCTATAATACGTTTGGGCTTGGAGGAGCCCAGGTGCACAATGCAGCCACAGCGACAGCCAGGACCAATCTCCTGATTAACCTCGGTCACATTCGACTTGGTCAGAACACTGCCACTCGTCTCATAGATGCAGTCCCAGGTATCCGCAATGCTCTTATTGCACTTCTCCGTCTGCACCGAGGGACCCTGAAATTAAAATAAATTTGATATGTTTAAGATGCGAGGGCAGTTTTATTGACTTACTAGACTTATGTGTAAGTATGATCAAATTTGGAGTTTGAATACTCTTTATTTAGTCTTATTGCCAAAAACAAAACATATCTATACATAACATTTTCTTTTATATAACTAAAATCTCTTCTGTTTAGTAGAACAAGTTGATCTCGTACTCATCCTCCTCGTCCACATTCTCATCCTCGCCAGTTAGCTCGGTCAGGCCAGTGGTTGATAGGCTCAGTGAGCTCTTGGGCGCCTCCACTTTAACGACATCCTCTATTGCTTGTTTGGCCAGTGGTGCAGGAGCTGGTGGTGCCACGCTACCCTCGCTGCTGGCCTTCTTCACAGAGACGGTGCTGCTGGAGCCTTCGGGCTCCTCGAGCGGCTCCTCTTCGACCTCCATTACATCCTCCTCACGGGACGAGGACACATAGAGCGTGGTGCCGTACATAACATCATATATGGAGGCACGATCCTGAATCCTTTCAGCGGGCTTTATCTGGATTTGGCCCTTGAGCAGACACTCTGGTAGCTTCACTTGGAGATCCGGCAGCTGGTCCAGCACCTCCGTCTTCAGCAGATCACAAACACCTGGGCGTGGCTTGTGCGGCATGAAGCCCATTTTGCCCGGCGTGTACAGGGATGAGGTGACAGTACTGATGGTCTCGATGGAGGGCGTGCGTGGCAGCTCGGCCGAGTGGGAGCTGACGATGTTCATCAACGTGGTGAGCAGACCGCTGCGTGCCATCTTATTCATTTGGATCGTTTCCTCGCGCACTTCGTCAATGACTTCTTTGCTCTCGACGTTGGCCTCCTCGAGTCGCTCCGGGAACAACTTAATGCACTGCTGGCTGATAATGGCGTCGCGAACAGTTACCTTGATCTCCTCTATAATGCCTCGTAGGCGTAATATTTCGCCCTCGTGCTGGTCGTGGATGGCCTCCAGCTCACGCTTCTCCAGCGTTTGGTTCTCGATACGCCGGCACAGGGACTTGATTTTACCCACAGCATCCTTGTTCCTCTCGTCTATGAGCTTGTCGGCCTCCTGCTGCTCCTCGAAGGCGCGGCGATACTGCAGCGCCTCCACGTACTTGCACTTGAGCTTCTCGTAGTTGGTCGTCAGGCTTTCGATTATCTTGATCTTGTTAATGGAGTTGCGCACGAGCTCGTTCTTGATCTGATCCAGGGCGCTGTACTGCACCATGATCTCCTTGTGCTTCTCCTTCTGGTTGTTGTACTGCTGCTGCAGCTTGATCTGCGACATCACCAGCAAGTCGATCTCCTTCTGCAGGGCAATGTTCTCCCTAATCAGGCGGCGTGTGTAGCCTGCATTGCGAATCTCGCTGGAGCGCGTGAAGTCCTCGGACACTTGCAGCAGCTTGGCCTCGACCTCCTTCTTCAGTGCATCCTTCTCGACGACTGCGGCCTGCTCCATGTTGTAGAGCGCCTCCTTGTGTAACTTCTCCTTCTCCCGCATCTCAATGTCCTGGTCATCGAACTTGGCAAGCAGGATGTCGCGCTGTATGCGGAACTCGTCCAGGGAGTTCAGCTTGCCGTTGAGGAGCTTTATCTCCGAGGTCAGCTGGTCGTGCATCGCCTTATATTTTCCCTCCAGGTCGGAGATTTTCTCGTCCGCCATCTGCTTCTCGTCGTTGCGCACCTTCGATATCTCAATCAAGCGCTCTTCCAGCTCGGTTATTGAATTATTCCGCTCCGCCAAGGTGCGCTCTAGATGGGCAGCCACGTCCGTGCGATCCGTGTCGATGCCCATCAGCTTTGACTGCAGGATGACATTGGACTCCTCCGTGTTGGCCAAATGGGAACGCAGACGCGACAGCTTCTGGTTCAAGTCCGTGATCTGCAGCTCATAGAACGTCCGATCCACCTGCGTCATTTTGTTGAGCTCCACCCCGCCCTTGTTCTTCACGGACTTCCTTTGCTTCGGCGGCATTTTGCTGACTTCCTTTAAGACTCTGTGTCCAGTTCAGTTAAGTACAAAATTTTGTGTCTATGTCAGCAACAATTCCAATATTGACTATGTTTGATTCGAGCTCTACATGCTCTGAATTCCACAAATTCCTTTAAACAACAAGTGAAGCCTGAGCAGAGTTGTCAAGGCGAAAAGCTTTCAAAGCTCTCCGTTGCCAGGACAGCCAGAAAAATAAATGAATATTTGAGAAAGCCATGCGAAGTCAGGAATCATTGTTCATTGTCCTTTGCGTCGATTGTTTGCAGTAATAAAGAAAATTAAAAAGTGAAAGTGTTTCCGCTTTCTTTTCAGATACAGGTGTAACAATTGCCGTTCTCTGGCGCGAGACAATGGAACAAAGCCACTCCATTGTCAGCTGCCTGCATATCTAATGGCAACTCCATAAAGGCAGGCAAAAAAAGAGTGTTTCTTAATACATTCGGTAAAAGCTGGAAAATTAGATTTCCTTTGGGGATCTGGGGAAAATGTTAGTTCTGTGACCCGTGTTGAATAAATTCATGTAGATGCATAAATACATTTTATGATGGCACAGTTCCAAGAGCAATGCCCATCTACGAGAGCAGCTGTAGGAGCTGAGAGCGGGAAGTGTTTTCCGCTTTCTGTTTTCCGTCGTTCCGTCGTCCCGTTGGCAACGTTGTAAATTTGCCAGTGCAATCTGGAGCAAGTGTCGCAATATTGTAACACTCTGCCCAGACAGTCGGGACAACAAGAGCAAGCGCCAGAACAAGAGCAAGAACAAGAACATGGCCGCCAGCAGGAGGCCTGCCCCTCGCCCGCCGCCTCTTCGCCTGCTGCTTTTTTCCATACGACAGGGACTAGTTTGCAGATATGCTGTGATTCAGCAATGAACCGAATCATGAACCTCGACTGCAAATTGTCTCCCTAAATAAGTTTACGCAAATTTATAGACAGAGTTAAAAAGCAAAAGTTTTGCCAGCGAAAGTTCGACATGTTTTAGTTTTAGTTCTAGCCCGAGTTAAAGCGGCCCGAAATGTACGAAAAGTTTTGAGTAACTGTTTAATAGCTCGCATAAAGTTTGTCTAAGCCAAAGTTAAAGCTAAGTACGTACCTCGCAGAACTTGGCGCCGTAGCGCGGCGGCGGCGAGTCACAGAATCGATAGCGATTGCGAGTGCCGCCCAGGCAGTTCGTGGAGCAGGGCGTCCACTCGCTCCAGGCACCCCAGCCACCAGTGTCGGAATCTGCGGAATAGTCAAGCGGATTAATGAAACGGCAAAAAGAGCTGAGCTCGCGAGCAAACTTCAAGCAGCTTAGACACAATTTTTCGTGTTACACGTGCCATGACAGGCGGAGTTGATGTTTGCTCGCGCTGATGGGTTTCTGATGGGTGGCGAGCTTAGCTTACCGCTGACAGGCAGCGTGGGTACGCAGTCCATGCGCACGTCGGCAACGGCGCCGGAGATGGCCTGGCTGACGTAGACGAAGCAGTACTCCACGTACTTCTCGGAGAAGAGATCGCAGCTGAAGTACAGAGAGTGCTGGCTCTTGATGACCCGCTGCTCGGCGACGTAGTGCAGCGAGGTGGGCGGCTTGAGCGAGGCCACGTCTGCGCGCAGCTTGGCATAGAGACGCACTCGATCCCCCTGCTCCAGGATGCAGCCGGGATACTCGTAGAGCACGCCCACGCCCGTGTGTGGGTCGCAGGGAAAGATGCTGCGGGCATAGACATTGAATACGAACTCGTCACTCCAATCAACGCTGATCATGCGCCGCGTGGTGGGCACATTCAGGGCCGGAACCATGGGCCGCAGCTGGACGGCGTAGTTGCCGGCGAGGCCGAACAGCTCGCAGCCCAACTCCAGCTTCTTCAGTTTGGGAAAGCCGTGCACCTGTTCCGCAAAGAGCACACTAGACCTGGACACATTGGCCAGATTGTAGGAGCACGTGCGCTCCTTGCCACAGTAGACCAGCTCCAGCCAGAACTCCGGCAGCAAGGGCTCTGCCCCGTGCAGCGCCCGCTCGCAGTTGACCTCGGGAAAGCGTAGTGTCACCTTGACAGGTGCCTTGGGATAGGTGCGCAGCGTCACTGGGCTGACCAGCATCTCGGCGCTGGGCCATCGCACATCGAGCGTTTGCAGCAATCGCTCGTCCTGCACTGGCATCAGCGTCGTGGTGGTCAGTGGTTCGCTGCGGTTGAGCGTCGTCTTCAGATTTCTGACCACCTGCATCTCGTAGAGGCCGCCGCGCACAAAGGTCTGGCACGGCACCGTCACCTGGGTGATATTCTGCCTGGGATCCGGAAAGAGTGGAATATTTTGTACGATCTCCTTGCGCCTGCGCTGCAGCACCAAGTGGCTGGTGCTGTTCGTCCTGTTGCCAGTCTCCCCCTCAGCTGTGGCGGCATCATTAACGATTTTGCTAATGACTAAAGTGCTCATTATGGTGTTCACCATGCCCTCCGCCTCCATCGGGCCCACGCCCACACCGGATTCTAAGCTGCTGTCAGTGTTTAAGTGGGCGTCAACATTGCCGTCTGTTTTATTGTTTTGATATTGAGGTTGAAGCTGTGTTGTATTGGTCCTTTGTCCGGGCTGCTGCTGCTGCTGCTGCTCCTCGTCGCCGCTGAACTGGATCTGCACATGCAGGTCGCCGCTGAGTGCAGTGAATGTGCTCGGGGACATCAGGCGACCCCTGCGCACCGCCAGCACGTGACCTTTTGTTGAATCGCAGCCAAGTCGTGCCACAAACGAAACAAATTAATCACCACATGCAAAGCAGAGATAGAATGAGTGGGAGAAAGAGAGATAGAGAGAGAGAGAGAGAGAGAGAGATAAGAATTATGCACAAGTCGTTGTAATTTATTTCTTATTGTCTGACAGCAGGAGTTGAGGTCCAACCAAGCCACACCCACGCCCCCAGTCGAGCCCTTATTGACGCCTCTCTCCTTTCTTTCTTTCCTTTTCTGACTGCTTTCTTTAAGTGCTCCCCAGTTGGCATAGGCGAAATCTCTTTTATAACCGGCTCCCACTCTGCCAGCAGAAAGCTCGCACTCAGCATTATTCCGCCTGTCTAGCCCAAGTCAAGATTTTCTATAGGTGAATGTGACAGGCTAAACAAATGGAGTCGAACAACAGCTAGCAGATATATTTATTGATTTCTATCTGCTGACATCTTTTCGAATATATATATATATATATATATATATATATATATATATATATATATATGTGAGATAAAAGTGTGTTGAAGCTGTGATGCTGACACGACTCTTGGCGCTTTCACTCCCTTGCTTTCACTCTGTGTTAAAAAATATGCAAACAAATATATTTAAAAAAAATAAATAAAAATCAATTTAGAATAATTGAATATACTCTTATATAGATTTATATACACATATATATATTTTATTTAATTATTTTTAGATTTTTCTATATATTTATTTGCGATTTTTTAAGCAGCCAGCGTCAGGCTGCTTTCACTGCCAGTTAAAATCTAGATATCTACAGAAGAGTTTATTCAATTATTTGAAATTGCCAAGTCAAAGAGGGTAAAAGTGTCAGAGATTCAATAAAGATATGCAGCTGAATTAATTGAGTTAACTTTTTGCTTTGACAATTGCTGGCAAGCAGAAAAAGAACTTGGAGAGCTTAAGGCAACTGCATGAGGCATAACAGTTAAGCTGAAGTCCAATTACTATATGCATTATATAGTTAAGATAAAGCTAAATGTGACTCTAATGACAAACAAAATCTAACTAGATATTCGCAGTTAACTCACTTGGCTAAAGTTTTTCTGGCATCAGGCAAATACCCCAGGGAATACTACAGCTCTCTCTCTCTCTCTATCTCTCTTCCACTCCCTCTCTCGCTCCCCGTTATTGACACTTCGCTCAACAATATTTTACTAACTGCGAACAAAAAGTAGTTGTACTGAGCATCAAGTCTAACAATTTCATAAATCAAGCCTTAGATAAGGAGCAGGAAAAGCACTTTCGCCGCGGCCCCATTCCCAGCTGAGTTGATAGCTCCGACTCATAATTTAGTGGAGAACAAAAGAGAGCTAAGAACTAGAACAAATTGCTATGATAGATGTGGGCTGAATGCAGAAAAATGGCTAAGCGAAAGCAAAAGCAAACAGCACAGCTCAGAAATCAACACACAGACAGACAGAGAGAGACACTCAGATACACAGAGGAAAATTAAAGATTCAGACATCCATTTGGATTGCCACGGCTCGACTGTCACTCACTTGTGCAGCAGAATAGCAGAAATATTATTGATGATATCATAATCTTCCACTTGACTACTGATTCGTGGCCAGATGCTGATGCCAATGCTGCTGCTGACATGCCAACTGTCTTCTTCCGCTTTCGAGTCGTTGGCATTTTCCTTCTTGTGCGCTTCCTTCGAGCCATTGTCTGGCTGCTGCTGCTACTATGCGCCGCTAGATGGCGTTCCGAGTGTATGACGAATTGACGCCGTTAACGTTATTGTTATTGTTGTATGGGCTCAGTTGAGCGCCTTACCATGCACCCACCCACCCAGCCAGTGGGCGTGGCAGGGTACGCTCAACTCTGTTATTTATTGCACAGAGTGTTGTTGTTGTCGTTATTGTTGTTGTGGTTCGGCTTCTTAGCGATTAGAGATTTGCCATTAGAACATAATGCCAACGGTATTTGGCTTAGCATTTTTCTGAAAAGAAACCAAAATAAGATGAAAATATTGACGTTAAACCAAAAACCAAACAATGGGCGAGACAAGCGAATAGTAATTGCCGCAAGCTCTGATCAGATTTGTGTCTTAATTCAAGTGCGGGAATGATCCCGAATACACTGAAAGAAAATAATGACTGTATTGTATTTTCAATTTATTGCTATGGCAATAATGGATAATATGTGTAAAGCTCTATATGCCACAAATGTAGCGGAACCTGAAAACCGCAATCAATTGCCACATGCCACAGGCGGTGGACCAGGTTGGCCAGGCACCTTTAAAACCTAATGGCTCATATGTTATTAGTGAAATCGGCTGTCATTGAGCTCTGCCCGGTCATTAATTACATTCGCGTGCGTATGTTCATTTCGGCCAGCCGTTCGTTGTATCTGTTTAGGCAGCAGTCATCTCTCAGCTGGTCTAATTTGGGTTGCGCTGACCACCCAAACGGGCCGGAGTTGGTCCAATCAGGCGCACGTGCTACAGGGTGCTAATGCAACGTGGCCTACACACAATAACCATAAGGGGGATGATAATCAGAGGGTAGCTGCTGAAGCCCATTGAAAGCGGCGCTGAATATCAAAATATTTAAGGAATTTCAGCACATATACGGCTTCAATTCATAGCGAAAAAAATATTGAAAAACAGCCAGAAAAAAAGCTAAAAGTAAAATCAATATTTTTTATCGAATGCAAGTTTCAATAATTCAGTCAAAATATGTGATAAAAAAATACGAAATAAAATCTGAAATGAATGCGAATGAATATATTGAAAAATTTAATAATAAATAAGTCAAATATTTTATAAAGCAAAATAAAAGCCAATAACCAAAATATTTTTCAATTAAAAACCAAAGCTTACAGAGTTCAGTCAATTAAAATCAATTAAAAATTCACATGGGCCTCGTCACAGTGTGCAAGGATATGTTGAGGGAAAGACAATTCGATGTTCCTCAAGTAAATAATAAATTCTTTAAGGCATATCTTAAGAGTATTTCTATTTCTATTTCTATTGAAGTTTCCCTCGATTTCAATTAAAATCAACTAAAGCTGGTCCACATGGGTTTGGTACCACTGTGCGTGTGCGAAACGATCAAGTGCGAGTCGTAAATTCACAATCAATTGCACATTTTACACTACCCAATCTGCAAATCTCTCTCTGGCACCCGCCCCGCAACGCCATCATCATAAATATTGATGAAACACAGGGCAGGAGCCGGAGCAGGGCCTGGGGGCAGGGAGCAGCACCCGGACCAGAGCGAGGAGTTTGTGCCGTAAATCTGACTTTAATGTGCGACATGGGGTTCGACTGCCCGCCCGTTTGTAAACTATTAACTGCACTGTGAGGCCAGGCGGCGCAGCAAGGACCGCCCGTGGCCGTAGGATGTGTATCTGCATCCTAATTCTGACCGGTGCAGAGATCCAGAATTGTCGCAGCGTGGAAAATCAAAGCCAATGCGATTGCAAAATTGCCAAGTTATGCATCGTTGTTGTCGTTGTTGTTGTCGTTGTTGTTAGCGAGGGCAGTTTGATAGGCAAAATGTCAATGCCCCGCTGCATGACCAGTTGGCGTGTGGCATGTGACTGGCGTTTCCGCCCCTTGGCCTTAGTTGATTATACTTTGTGCCTGGAGTTCTCAATGTTATGCACATTTTACAGACCCCCTCCGTGTGTGTGTGTGTGGGTGTGTGTGTGTGCGAGGGTGGAATTTTTCCGAGTGCTGAAATGCGGCGCAAAAGCAACCGCATGCGACAAAATAAAAAAGCCAGAAGCCAGAAGAGAGCAAAGAAGTGGAATAGAAAAGGAAAATGCTCGTTTCAAATATTCGTATTCAAACATTTACACGCTCTGTTTACCTCTAATCAGTAGATAAGGATGAGAACGGGCTGGCTGGAAAAGTCCATTTGCTGCTGGCCCGCATGCGATATCCCCTTTCGTTTTCATCGCCAAGTGTAAATATTATTTTAAAATGCTTACAGCCTTAATGGATTCCATACACTGTTATTATGTCATCAATGTGGCTTATGTGCTTAAAATAAACTTAATTGAAGCGCTGCAGTCTGCAGCAGCAGCACTAAAAGGAATTTCCTTAGTGCATTTCATATATTTGCTTGTGTATGCCAGATGAGTGTGGCTGGATTATGGAATATGTACATATATATATATAGATGTATGTGTATGTATATTGAGTAATGTGCTTAAAGTTTGGGAAAAGATATTAAGAAGATTATTATAATCTTTGGGAAATGCATTTTTTAAAATATTTATTCAGTGCTCATCTAGGCGATTCTCATGATTTAAACTGTATTTTTTTTTATTTTTAAATAAATTTAATAATAATGAAATGAAGTAACAACAATATTAATATAAATATTAAAAAAAGTCTTTTACAATAATAATAATAAATAATAATAATATATATATATATATTAATAAGAATGAAAACACACTAATAATAATAATAATGTAGAAATAGTAATAATAGTCAGAAATACACATAATATTAGTAAAAAGTAAGAACGAAAATTACTAATATATAATAAATAAATTAATTAATAATTAAGTAAATAAATAAAAATGTAAATAATTGATAAAAAAAATAATAAAAATAAATTATTATCAGAACAATATTAAAAATACTAATTATAACATTAAGCTACCAAGGGGGCATGCCTACCAATCATTAGAACCAATCATTAAAATAATATTAACAACAAGAAAAACAACAAAAACATTTCATTTCTGACCCCCAGCTATTTACTTTTATTTTCCATTTACTAAATTTACTTTTCTGCCTATCTAACTGGCTCTACTGATGATGAGAAGCTGTTTATGTAGATAGAACATAGAACATACATAAATATATATATTTATAGTCAAATAAAAAGACATCAACCTCAGCCCAGCTCATACTTTATAACAGAACAGCAGCTGTTGGCCCTTTTGTATGGCATTCCATTTGAGACCATTCTGGGTTCGCCTTAAACTACTTTAGTCAACTGTAAATAAGACTTTTGTCTGCTGCAGGTGCATGAACGAGGCCAAGTAGCGGGCGCTCGCCGCCTCTGTCAGAGGAAAGCTTATTTATGAGTAGATAAACAAAGCTGCACTTGACCCATGCCATAAATAGCAAAAGACAGCACAGCTGCTGGACAGTCGTAAAACATTACGTATACGCACGGGTAGCTGTCTGGGCTAAGTAGAACTAATGGATTGTGTCGGGCCTTTAATTGAGCAGCAGATTACACGGCGAATTGACACTTGCATCGCCATCAAATTATCAGCTGTTGCCGTGACAATGAACCCGAACACACACGTGAGTATATACATATATACTCGTATATATTTATTTATTTATATCGTGTGTCCGTGCCAGACCAATTCATTATAATTACAGTTGCTTTCAAGTTGCGCTTCATATGGTCTTGACATGCAGTCGCTCGTGAATGCGAACGAGTGCGAAGCCGAGTGCAGTGCAAATTATCGGCAAATTATGTGGCAGACTAGCTGCTCTACTGGATTTTCCACAACAGCAACGACAATTGACATTGAAGGACGAGAAGGAGGAGGCACACACACATACAGGAGTTTCAGGTGAGGTGCAAGCAACACAAGGGCGGCTGGTTGTCGAGAGAGCTAAGCACTTCCGCAGCTTAGTTAAAGCAACATCCTCGCACACTCACTCACATTTGTCCCTTATCAAAACTAAGTAAGAGTTGCACGTCAACAGAAGGCATATTAAAATAGCTTTGGGAAATGCAACTGACACAAGCAGCAGCAGCAGCAGCAACACCAACACCAACCCCAAGCCAAGCCAAGCCAACCCCAAGCCGCCAACACACCGCCAACTAGTCCAACAGTTGAGCAATTTCTTTTTTTTCCGCTCTTTGTTGCTGTCGCCGTATCACGGCGCCAGGTAACAAGTAAAAAAGAAGTGAAGCTGACGCCCACGTCGAGGTCCATACGAGAGACCATTTAAAGCAGCTCAGACAACCGAAAGGGTTGCCTGCCATATGGATATATAAATAAGCATAAAAATAAAAATGAAAATAAAACGAGAAAAGAGAAAAGCAACAAATGCGAACATTTACAATGTGCTATGCACACGATCTATGCTCAGGTGTGTGTGGCCAGACAGCCGCAGGCAAATGCTTGAATTGCATGCTACGTGAATGGACTCAACTCGACTCGACTCGGAGTCTTTACTCGGCTGGTCTGGGCTAGCTCCTGGGGCCACCTTTGTGCTCAAGCTTTATGAGTTTGCTGCTCAACTACTCAATATTTGAGTAGCAGCAGAAGTTGGCAAATCAACAACTAACAAAGTATGCAGAGGCGTAGTGAGAGAATTTATAAAAGGGAAGCTGCTTAAATTGTAAGAGATGATGGAAATTAAAATAATAATTTCAAGAGGAAGAGGATGGTTTATATAAAAAAGTCTCTTTCAGCAGACAGATACAGATTCTTTAAAAATTTAAATAGAGTTTTGAAGGCAATGAATCCTTTTTTTCTATGCCATTATATTATTATAATGAAAATATATCTTTAAGCTAGAGCATAACAATCATTACACAGTTTATCTCGAAGTGCCACAATTTCGAATTAGTCTGATTCTATATATATTTCTACATTCAGCTAGCTATTTCCCCCTTGGCCACGCCACTGACTTCAGAAGACGTTTTCATAGATTTCATTTGAGGCAAGTGACTGAACCAAAAACTTGAATCCTACAACATTTTCCACTTGCTTCACACATGTGCCGCAGCTGAACAAGCTCGAAGCTGAGCTGGAATTGCTGTTATCCTTGTTGCAGATCTCGGAAGTGCAGCCAAATCCTTGTCAATGCATAATGAATGCCGTAGCCCGCTCGCTTGTGGGTGTCTGCCTGCCTGTGCTGCGGTTTAGATATTTCAACTTTTAACAGCTCAACGCACAAAGCATTGCAATTTGATTAAATTACTCGGTGCAAATCATTCAGCATTAAGCTGTTGGCTCATATTCAATTTACATACCATTCAATCGATTTTTGAAATGTATAAAAGAGGAAAGCCCCCCGCATTAAATGGAACTGCGGTTTAGCGGGGATGAAACTATGCGAAACAAGTAGGCCAACAGCGAAATCAGAATCTGTAAACAACCGACAAAAAAAAAAAACTACTTTAGGCAACCGATGGGAGAAACAACAACAATCATGTCATCATGGATTCATATTTGTCTTGCGAACTGAATCCCTTCAAGCGACGCGGCGCTTGGCCCCATGGGTGGTTGATGCGCCCCAGCAGTCGAGGGGGCGTGGCGGCATCTAAGTGATTGTTATGCTCGATATCGAATAGCGAATAGCACAGCATAGCATACCAACCCATACTTATGTATGTTTATTTATTTAGATTTATGCCGGCGCTAGAACAACTTCATTAGAAGCCATTGACATCGGAGCTTCAATATATATATATATACAAAAATATATATATATATATATCTTTTTGTGTCTGTCTACTCCCCATTTGATGCTGACTAGTCAATTTTTAAAGGCGTCTTTTAGGCGCCACAGCATTGATTCCCATTAAATTGGAAACGTTGACAGACAGACCAAAACATTACATTAGACATACGAGACAGATCCAATATATATATACGATATATATGTATAAATTGCAGCATAAAAACCCAATTTAAATTACTTTCAATCTTACTTAAATTTGCTGCGCAATAGAGAAAATCTGCGTAGTTGGCGAAGGGAATATTTTGAAGCTTAGAAATAATAATAAGCGAAACATGTCTGGAATTAATATTGCGTTTTATAAATGCAAATTATTTATGGAAAATTTATGCATATTTTTCTTTAGTTTAAGAGTGAAGCAGAGCAAATACCCTAGAAAATATATGAATGAAGTGGAAGAAGCTAACGAAGGGCAGGATCTAACTGCAGTGAAACTTTTACTATAAGAAACTATCAGAGCCAAGTAATAACATATATAATAATAAATTTCAATAACATATACATTTATGTTGTAATTTAATACTTTTCCATTAGCAAAGCTTTATATAAATAAATTATTCTGCATATATAAGCCCAATTCCTTTGAGAATATCCTATATTCCTAGCATATAAAATTAAATTAAAAGCATAAACTATAAACAATTTAACGTGAACAAAATGTAAACTCACAAACGAATGTAAATGAAGATCATATGCAACTGGCTGACTCCTGACTCGTTTGGTCTGGCGAATGTTTGTGTGGTCAGCCCGCTTTGTTTTCGTTTAATTTGTGGAAACTCATGAATAAAATTACAAAATATTTTTAATATTGTTTTTACAAGTAATGAGCGTACGGGCAGAAAGTAATCAGGCGGGCAGCCTGGCGCTGTTCGGCCATAAAAATTTGCTGTGGATAAATCTAATTTGAATACACGACGAAATGTGCGCGAGCTTTTACAGCAGACACATCATAGACAGGCAGCTGCGAGCCTTATCAAGACAACACTTTAAGGACACGCCGCCTCCAGGCTCTGGCCAACTCATAAATAAGGGGCGGCGGTGGGGGGCGGTGGGGCTTCCAGCAAGCCGGAAGACAGACAAATGAGATTGAAACTTAGGTGAACCAGGAAGCCAGCAAGCAATAAGAACTCAGCATCAGCAGGGAGAAGGAGCTGGAGTAGATGAAGAAGCAGGAGCTGGAGCAGGAGCAGAAGCAGGAGCACGATTTATGCTCGCGCCGTCGCCTGGCACCGAAAAGTAAATTAAATTTTTCCTTCTGTATATATTGTAATGAAATATGTGATTGAATTTTATTGCTGTCGAATTTATGACACACATGCAAATTGAATAAGGAGTGCGGCACAGGCAGGTGGGAGATACTTTTGCTATTATCCTGTAAATTACTTTCGCTGCTCGTCGAATACTTTTTGAACGCTTTCCAGCATTCCAAAGGACACTTTTCTTTTTATTTGCTGGTGAGAGTCTGAATTGCTTTCAGCATATTGCTTAAAGTTCCATTTCAAGTCAGGGGACTAAACTAAAAACTTATGCAATTAAGTCAACAACAAGTTCTTCAAGTGGAAACGCAAACCGCCATCAAGCAAAATGAAATGACTCTCTCTCTCTCTCTCTCTCTCTCTTTCTCTCTCTCTCTCTCACTCACTTTCTCAAAGCAAAGCAAAGTGAGCAACGGCAGAAACTTATTTCAGCTAAATGAGAAAATTATTGTAGCAAGAAAATACCTACATAAAAGTTCCTTAATTTAGTTTAACTTGAAATTACAATTAAATGCAAAAAGCAAAATGTAAATGCAAAAGGCAAAATGCAAAGCGCAGAATGCACTCTGAAGCCTTTTAAAAGGTTCTTCGTTCCCCATTCTCTCTCTCTTGGACCTTGTTATGCGATACTTGAAGCATTTGTATGCCACACACACCCATACACACACACACACATGTGTAAGGAAGCGGGGTTCAGGTCTTTGTAAAATGAAAACTAACTGAAGCCCTGCGAGACAATGTAAATTGTTGGCTTAACAAATTACTAATCCAATGCTCCTTGTTAAGCCAAACTTTTCAGCTGCACGAGCTCGCAGCAGTTTAGCAGGTCAGCCCAAAATCCAGCACAGCTTTGCACTCCTCTCCAAAGGAGTGCTCCCTGGGCTGTGTGTGCCTTGCCTTCACCCAACAAAGTCCTCTCGTGCTGCACAGTGAATAGACTGTCAGCTTATTCGAAATTAAAAGCAGCGTAACAATATACCTTGGATAATGGGAAAAAATGGCATAATAAGTAAAGTTATGTCGAGTTAATTTTTATGCATTCTCCTTTAAGACTGCAAAGTTTGAATACAATTAACAGCAAATAGAAGCATTGCAGTGATCCACTGGGTGATGCTCGTTCCATAAGCAACTGAATGTATTACGTCAATGAAATCTTAGCTGTTAACTTAAAGGTTATATAGTTATATATGGCATATATGTTTTATTTATCTATTGAGTAGATAAACAGTAAACCATTTGCCAAATCTTTAAGCTATAGCTGGAATAATTTAAAAGATATAGTCATAAGCGGCAAGCTGAGTCTTAAATGGGTGGTGCTATTTTATTTTTCGCAGCAATAAATATATCAATATTTCGATCTGTTGATACTATAGTAAATTTACCCATAAATACTTATAGCATATATGCAATATATACATATATATAAAATATTAAAATTATAAGTCTTTAGCTTCATTAGCATCTATCTTGTATAGTACATTAAATATTTGTCCATTTCTACTTTGAGTATATTCGAAAAACATGAAGGCAATATACTCTTTCCCCTTTATGAACGAGCATAATAACCGACAACCATCTCCTACGCAGCTTCGCAGCTTAGAGGCAAATTTGCTACATATATAAATATAATGTAACCATTTTTTCTGCGTCCTGTCGAGCTGAAGGAAACCCATTAATAATATGCAAACTGTGCAGGATGACAGGAATAGGTTAAACTTTAAACACATTTGCTCTAAATGTGGTTAAAGCAACAAAAAAGGTATACACTTTTTCAGTTAACTACCTTCCGCGTTCTGCGGCGGCCCCCCACACTTGGCTCAGCCTGGCGTAAGAATTTTCCGCACTTTTTAATAGTTTCCCATTTGCGAACCACTAAAAAGTTTTATGTGTTGCTGTTTTAAATAGTTTTGCAGCTTGGCTTGGCTAACACGGCCGCAACACGTTGAACCTTATAATAATTTATGAGTATTCGCCGAGTTTATGTGCAATTAGAACTTATTAGGTAAATTGGTGAGCTGCATACGAAGCATGAGTGTAATAAAATAATATCTAATATGGGCAGATCCTTCGGCGTTGCTACATATGTTTATGAGTGCCCTCGTCCCATCGACTATCGCGTGCTGTCCTTACATTATTTCACTACCTCACAAAGTGTGTGTGTGTGTGTGTGTGTGTGCATTATGTGGTATTCCTCGCCCAGGACTCGGCCAGTCACTTGCCCAACCCCACAGGCAGGGGTCAGGCCGGGAGTTCAATGCATTCAGCCTGCCAAAGAAAAAAGAAAAAGGAAAACCAAAAATGAAGTTTTCCTTTCTCAAATGAACTCAACTCGCCCGCCTTTCCCTTTGTGTTCACATTGTTCTTTCTCTGTTTAGTTTCGAGATATGCCAAATCATGATTTGCTTTTGTATCTGCTACAATTTTCTGCTAAATTAGACGTGAGATTTCGATCAGCTGTATCAATTTCAATAAGGGCTAAGTCAATTTGAGGATACTTCTAATTTAATATATATTATAGAATTATCTACTATATGTTAAACTTGTCAAATCATCAAGTGAAAGTGAGCTCCATTAACATTTCTGGAATTGATTATCCCATACCTGTGGCCCGGCTCAAAAACACACCCCAAATTGCAGCCGATTTTTAAAGACACCACCAAAAACCCAAACAACAATAACAACAACGGGAGCAACGTGCGCGACAGTTGCGACACGGCAAAGTTGGTGTTTTACTGTTACTATTTACCTGTCTCCCGAGCATCCATGCTGCAATCTAGCCGATAGTCCGCTCACACACACACACACACGCGACACAAAAGTCTATTATGTGGCTAAAGTGGCCATTTGAAGAGGACTTAATTTAGAGACGCACTTGTGTGTTGGATTCGGTCTGTATTGTTTGTTTGTCTACGGTCGTGAAAAGACGCCATGACAATCTGAGGAGCCTTTGTTTGCCTTTGGCATTTCGCAGTGCCCGAATGGGCCAATTCAATTCTCAGAAATTCGCACAGAAATTTTCAAGTGGCGCTTGACCACAACACTGGACGGCACATATAAACAATATTTCCCGGCTTTTTTCTAGCGTCTAGCGTGACTCACAAAGACCGACGGATTCGCTACGCTACTGACAACACGTTGCACGAGTGCTGAGTGCTGACTGCTGGAGTGCCACAAATCGCTGCGACTTACTATGTGGACTTTCACCCACGAACGGAGACGCATGCAAACTGACAGCCACGCGACTCGAATCTAACAACCAAAGCACAAACACAACACGAACGACCCGCCGAGCACGAGCCAGCCGATGGCTCCGTCCAGCATGTCCTTTGCGGACGCGACAACTACCAGCGACAGAGGAAGAGAGAGCGAGACAGAGAGAGCCCGAGCGAGAGTGAGTGAAAACAGAAGGTGGTTGTTTAACCAGCTACGAAGGTGGCAGTCGAAAGGGGTGGTTTGGGTGGTTGGGCTTAGATTGCAAACAATCTGCACGACCATTGCGACGACGCGTCGTCTGCTGGCGAGTTGTAATTCAGAAATCGTGATCTGGCAGGGTGGGCGAAGGGTGGTGGGTGGCCCACACTTAGCACACGCTAGAGCTAGAGCCGTACGCGCTGCTCTTCTGTTGCGCTGCACAAAAGCAAACTGGACCTAACAAAATATAAATATTTAAATGTTAATATAGTGCAAGCTGTGGACAAATGGCAAATTTACAATATTTATGCATACATATATAAAAAAAAAATAGCTGGCAATTGGAGAAGATTCTGGGGCAAAAATGCATTTGACTGCATGCGATATTTATCTGTCAGCAACGATTGCACATAACGTATTTGTTATCGATAACTCAAATCGTTTTGTTTTTAAAAATAAAAAGAAATGAAAGTGAAAACTTTCGTTTTACTATTTGAATAATATTTGAATGGATAGCTAAATGCTGTTCAAATGGTAATGCGAAAGGAAATCAAAAATCGCTTACAGACACAAATTCCAACTCTAATCTCAGGTTTGCCATTACCAACAAAACAGAAATCGCTTATCATGCTGGCCATATCTACAAGCCGTATCAGATTCGCAATAATCTATATTATTGAGCATTATTTAGTTCAATTTAAAGTAGTCCATTTAATTTATGACCACACATATTTAACTCAATTCTCTTATAAAAAAGAGTATTTTTTTGGACAGGAAGAGCAACGCGTGCTTGGGCCTACTTCAGTATCGAATTGGCCGCTATCACGCCTATTATTTTCCGCAATTATTTACACAATGTTTAAGGTGTGGGTGTGCTAGAGAGAGAGAGCGAGAGAGAAGTGTGTTTTGGCATAATAAAGCGGCTAAACTGATAACCGGAACCCATTCAAAAGCAAAAGAATATATTGCCAAAATTGATAAGCCCTATCGTGTTATAATAAAAATTATTCATAGTCGTATTCGCAAAGCCAGCCGAAGAGCAGTTCACTTCTGACCATTAGTCGCGCTTGTGCTTTCTAGAGTGCTGTATTATGCCGCCAATCGATCGGAAATATTGGAAACTAATCTACGGAACACAAGTTGAATGAGTGGAGCCCGAATGTGTCGAATTTGTTTGAAGTGGAGCGAGATAACTGAAAGCTATTAATAGAAATATTGAACTTACGAGAATTTGCGCAGAAAAAAAAGTTCAATGAAACCAAATATTCTATCAGCTAAAAACCGGGAAAATCTAACAAAACACAAAATTATATATACTTTCGATAAAAACTAGTTGAAACAACTTAAAAATGATCTTCTTATTCAAAACTTGCTTGATTCTGTGTCTTCTTCAATGGAACATCAAGAAATCAAGCTTACAGGAGACGGAGGTAGTGCTTGAAACTCCGCTTCCCAGTAGTTTGAGTGAAAATTTAAATATGGTCTTGACGAGTGTAAACCAGAATACGGATGAGCCAGAGGCCAACACAGAGTCTACTGAGGAAACAGATCTTAACTCGTTATTTGTCAAATACGGCACAGATGATGGAAATACATGTCTTTTGGATAACATTAAGCAGGAAATACTGTGGTGGACATTTCCTAATGGAACTCTGAAAACCACAAATGCTAAGTATGGTAAGCACGCGAATAAAGTTGATAGACATTCAATTATTATATCAAACTTAACTGATTAAACTTTATAAATTGGTAGCTAATCTACGAATGAACACGCTTTATATATTATTATAAATGTATATATACTATTCAAGATAGAGTGAGTGAGAAAAAAGAAAAAGGTTGTGATTGAATAAACGTTGAAAGCGCAATACTCTTGATGAAGCACGAAATCCGCTAATGTAAATTTCTGATCCATAGTTAATGAAATACATTTGCTGTTTGCTGCTATATCACGAAGTTTTAAAAATTTGTAAACATTTATTCAACTGTTAAACATATGATGAGCCGATAAATGCTGCGATCCTTAACTATCGATTATTATGCAATGCAATTGATGAGCAGATATACACATCGATATATGCTGAGATCCTTAACTATCGATGGATCGTAATGTAATTGAGAATCAGTGACTTATCGCAAATTGCAAATCGAAGAAACATTGGGCAATAGCAATTTTGTATGCCCTGATCCCATACCATGCCCATGTTCCATACCATCGAAAAAAATAAAAACACAAAAAACTGTTTTTGATTTATAAGAAAATAATAATTTTTAATTACTTATGTCTTAATTTCAACAAGTACAATTATGTTCCTCAAATAGTTTTACTGTTTTAAATGTCTCCGAGCAATCATCGCACCTTGGGTATACTCTTGAATGCAAAACGCCGTGGGATTTAAGATGTGCTTTGTTTTTAAATGATTTCGGACAGTACTTACACTGAAAGGGACGTTCACCGGTATGAACGCGAGAATGTGTAATTAAAAGACTACGGTGCTTAAAGATCTTTAAGCAAATTTCACACTTCTTTTTGTTTTTGTATTTTCTTCTTTTTCTTTTAGGTGCTGTGGCTGGTATATGATCTTCGTCGGGGGTCTTGAGTTCTTTTGTGTTTTTATCATTATTAGAAGTTGCGGCTTCCATATGATCTTCTTTGAGGGGCCTGAGTCCTCTTGTAATTCTTGTACTATTAGGAGTTGCGGATTTCATATGATATTCGGTGAGGGGCCTGAGTCCTCTTGTAACTCTTTTATTATTAGAAGTTTCGGCTTCAATATGGTCTCCGTTGAGGGGCTTGAGTCCTCTTGTATTTCTTTTACTATTACAAGTTTCGGCTTCCATATGATCTTCGTTGAGGGGCTTGAGTCTTTTTAACTTAACTTTGCAGTTAGATATTGTTGTTTCCATATGATCTTTGGTGGGCAACTTAGGTTTGGTTTTAGGTTTATCTAAGTTTTCGTTCGATAAATTCTCCGTGGATTCCATGGGTACAAGCTCAGTCAACAGAACTGGATAACTATTTTCAGTATTACCATCATCTTTTGGTATGTCTTTATCATTCTGCTCGCTTTGCGGCTGCCGCATTTCAATATTGGAATGAATTTCAAGATGTTTGTTGAAATCATCCTTAGTGTTCAAAACTATCGGACAGTGGGGACACTTGAAAATTTTTTGACAGTCATGTGTTTTCATGTGTTGATATAGACTGGATTTCCTCTTGTAGAGCTTTGAACATATCTGACATTTGTATATATGATTGCCAAAGTGCGTGATTTGGTGTGCCCTCAGATCGGTGGCCAAAACAAAAGCTTTCGAACACAGAGCACACTTGAATGACCTTTCCCCTATGTGCCTCTTCGTATGTAATTTCAGATTGTAGGCAGTCTTAAAGCCATTGCCGCAAATTGAGCATTTGTGTTTACGTTCGTTATGGGATGCCATATGCTTTTTGAGCATGCTATGAAAAAAGAACCGCTTCTTGCAGTCTGGGCATTCGAATGAACGTTCGCCTGTGTGGTTCAATATGTGCTTCCGGCGCTCAAAACTTGATATAAACGCTTCTGCACAAATGGTACACTTGTACGGACGTTCCCCGGTGTGTTTACGATTGTGAATATTAAGGTTACTGGCAGAAGTAAACGTCTTCGAGCAGGAGGTGCATGCATAAGGTTTGGGGTTATGCTGTAGAACGTGTTCGTCTAGAGATTCTTGATGTGCAAACCTCTTTCTACATATCGGACATTTAAAGGGCTTTTCGATATCCAGCTGCTCATTCTCCTCATCCTCTGCAGTGATTATTTCACCACATTCATAATCACTTTCGTCGATGTCGTTCTCTTGCTCCTCTATCTCCTCAGCTATTGCAGTCATACTCTCACTATTTTCAATATCACATTCCTCGTGGTCCAGATCCTCTAGCTCCTCAGCTATTGCAGTGTTACTCTCACTATTTTCCATATCACATTCCTCGTGGTCCAGATTCTCTATGTCCTCATCAATTGCAGTGGTTCCCTCATGGTTTTTGATACTCGTGCTGCTGCTCTGCTGCTCACATTCCACATGCTCCTCTTTAATGTCGACAGAGTAGTGTAAGTTGGAGTTCTCCTCACACTTACCACTCACCAACTTCCAAAAGTAGTCATTGCTTTCTTCACACATACGCTTAAAGCGAAAAGCATTTTGAGCACCTGTGTTGCAGGAGAGGCAGATGTTCTGCGGCAATGGATCATTGGGTATTATTTCACAGTTGGCAAACTCTTTCAGCATGTCAACTAATGGCGGGTCACGCTCCTGCTCGTCCCGCTGATCGAATATATTTACTAGGCTGACATCGTTTCTTGCGCAAATTCGACAATATTCCTCCATTCTAAGTTTCGCGTTCAAGCGTTAGTTTTCAGAATATAAACATTTATAGTTTATCGATATGCTGTTGAAAGCATCGGTACATCGATAGAATATACAGCGTTGCTTCAATATCGATAGTAGCTCTAATTACGGATAGTTTTTCTATTTAAATTTAAATATATTATAAAATTTTAATATATTTTCTTTATCATCAGTCTTCTTTCATTATTGTAATATCTGAAAATAAATTTAAATTAATTTCTTTGCAGCTGCAAATTTACATTTGGATCTTTCATATGGCAACATCTCGGATGATGAAGAATTGCTGAATAAAACAAAATTCGCTCAAAGATATAGTTTTCAAAAAGTCGAAGTTTTCTCAGCTGCGTACAATAGACTAAATGCAGTGCCATTCCAAACTCTAAGCACAATGAGGCAAACATTAAAATATCTGTCGCTGCAAGGTAACCAATTTGCAGCCCTCTTTCACGACGTGGAAGGTAAGTAGATGAAGTTGGTCAGATACTCGACCGACCACACACACACTTATCTGTAGGATCTTTATCAAATTTCAGCAATTGAGCAATTTTTACAAGAAACACTAAACACCAACCCAAACAACGGCACACAAATCAATTGCGATGAGAGTTTAGCTGACATTAATAACAATAATTCCGATCTATACGATCGCGAATGCTCTTCATACTACCAGAGCAATAAAAAAATAAACCCTCCAATAAATACACAAGAAATTACATACGAGGAATACATACGGAATATTAAAATTAAGCACATACTATTCGGCACGTCAAGTAAGACATCCAATTAGCCAATTAGCTACTGTACAGCCTAAGATTATATCTAACACTTTCCTTTTCCCTTTCCTTTACTTTTTTTAGAGGAGAGTATAGCTTGGGCCACGTTTCCGTATCTGCCTAACTTGTGGGAACTGGAGATTAGCAACTGCAGCATTGAGTATGTGAGCAAAGAGGCCTTCAGGAATGTGCGAAACTTGCGAAAGCTGTTCATATCGAACAACAAGATAATGACAATCGACGTCGATACCTTTTACTATATACCGCATGTTCAATATCTCGATTTGTCCTTTACGAATGTCTTGAACTATAATTATCAGTTCTCGGTGCCGACACTTGATATGATCTTGAATCTGGTGTATGGCCTAAAGATACACCAGAGCGCCTTCAGGTATTTGCCAGATCTGGTCTACTTGGATCTCTCGCACTCGAAAATAACGCGAAATAGTGCCGTTGCCTTCACCTATCTGGGCGATAAGCTGAAGTATCTGAGCTTGTGCTACACGTCGTTCCCCATGATGAGCAATGGGCTGTTTAAGAACACAATTCTGGAGGGACTCGATTTGTCCGGCAATCCCTTTGTTTCCAACAACATCTTGGACGACGCCTTTGATAGCATAAGCGAAACGCTGAAATTCCTTTCCTTAGAGCGCTCCAATCTCAAGGACATTGGCTGGCTGAAGCCACTCAAGAAACTTGAGCTATTATATCTGTCAGGCAATAATATAAATGCCCTTGACGCGGATATATTCAAGCCGTTGGTTAGCTTGCAACAGCTCGATCTGAGCTACAATCACATTGGCAATTGGTACAAGAGTGTGTTGTCCCACAACAAAGCTCTGCGACTGCTGAACTTGAGGAGCAACAACGTCAACATGCTGACCACGGAGATGCTAAAGGATTTCGAGTCATTGGAATATCTCAGCTTGGGCAATAACAATTTCCTCTGCAACTGCAACCTGCGGGAGGTCGTTGAGGTGGCCGCCAACAACAATAAGGAAGCTAACTGCTCCTTCGACTTGAACGCTGCGGCTGAGCTCTTGGTTCAATTCAATGGCACCAGCCTGAGTCAACTGAGTGCGGAGCTCAACAAGTACATCGTGCAGCAGCTGTGGAGGCGTAGATATTTGCCATTGCTGAGCGACAGCTACAATAACATCAAGGACTTCAAGCGCATCAAGAATATCGTCAAACTTCACTTTATCTCAAACAATTTAACCACTAAGCAGTGCCCCGTATCAAAGCCCACCACAGTGAATGATACGACTCTGAAATTTCAGTTACTGGACTACAATGCTGAGAACTATTGGTGCTTCAATGAGACGGATAAGCTGCAGGTGGATCAATTACATTGCCAGAGTCGCAACCTGATCATCCTGGAAAAGGAGCTGCATAACACTATCAAGATCATAACAATCATCGTCGGCAGCCTTCTCTTCATATTCATTCTGGCATTCGTCATATATCTCAAGCGCTGGCACATTCACTACTATTACGCATCCCTTAAGTCGGCTGCGCTTCTATCTACTGCTGCTAAGGATAAGTTTCGACATCTGGCCGAAAGTGATCCGAGTGTTATATATGACATATTCATCAGTTACTGCCAGAACGATCGACAGTGGCTTCTGGATGAGCTGCTGCCGAATGTAGAGAAATCTGGCGACATTTCCATATGTCTGCACGAGCGAGACTTCCAGGTTACTATAGAAAATTAATTAACCTATGAATAAATGATCTAACTTGTAGTATCTTCCTTGCAGATCGGAGTTACTATATTGGATAACATTATATCGAGCATGGATCGCTCGCGCTCGCTAATGTTGCTGATATCATCAAAGTTTCTACTCAGTCACTGGTGTCAGTTCGAAATGTATCTGGCTCAACATCGGTAAGAACTAGAGATATAATATTTATGTTATATATTGTATATAAATATAAATCCACACATTCACAATTTTATTCTCTTCCCAACAGCATCTTTGAAATGAGCAAGGAGCATTTGATCCTCGTATTTCTGGAGGACATCCCACGCAGCAAACGACCCAAAACGCTACAGTATCTAATGGATATAAAGACCTACATCAAGTGGCCAAGTAAAGGAGATAAGCAGCCATCATTGGAAGAGCGGAAACTGTTTTGGAAGCGCCTAAGAAAATCATTGGAGTTCATTGGCATTGGCGCAAAAGATTCCGGAGTCTAAAGCTAAAGAGATGCATAGTTTTTAAGAAAATACAAATATTCTAGTCTGTTTTTTAAGTACCTGATATACAACTTTTATTAAATATGCAAAAACCGTTTAGACTATAATATATTAAGCAAAAACTGAAGTTTTCTTACCACTCTTAGTTGCTTCAACAATCAGATTAGATTATTTCAAAGGTTGATTTCCTATTGCTGCTTATCTTTTCGATTAGCCGAAATGGAAATATAAATTAAAATATAATACTATCGAGCATGTACTACAATCGATATGTTTAAGTATTTAACACTCGTATACTTTACATATCGATATATTCGCCACAGCTGTTGGATAGAATTTGGCGCCCTTTTCGCAAGTCGCATTGAGTGTTGTTTGGCAACATGGATTTTAATTTAAAGAAACGCGCACGACACGATGTGAAAGTAGAAGTGATTAGCTTGGAAGCCAAGTATCCGCACAATGTGATGCTCTACCATTATCCGCCAACAGAGGACATTCATATTGATGAATTTGAGGAGCTCGCCTTGGAGCGTCTACGTCTGCTTCGCGTCTTCGATCGGGCCACAACAAAGGGATTGCGTATGTATACGGATGACTGGAAGGAGTATGTGAATGCTGAAATGACCAAGGATGGCCTCCGGGGGTACATGCGCATGGGCACGACCAGCACCGGTGCCAAGCACGAAGCGGACGTACAAATGCGTCGTCGTGACTATCTATCGCACTTCATTCTGCGTTTAGCCTACTGTCGGTCTGAAGATTTGCTGCGCTGGTTCGTGACACGTGAAATGGAGTTCTTCAGATACAAATTCGCGGCTCTGAGCACAGCTGAAATCAAGATGTTTCTGGATGCCAACAACTTTAAAATTCACCCACTGACAGAGGAGCAGAAGGACGAGGTCAAGGACGGCCTCTATGAGAGCACAGTGGGACAGAGTGTATCCAAGATCGAGCTGCTGGAGTTCTACAAAGTGCCGTTCACACAAGTCTTGGATTTGGTACGTACCCGACGTTGTTATATCAAAGCGGGCTTCGCATATGTCAACACACATGACATGGTATCCATTGTGGGCGCCAAGCAGCTGGAAGAAATTGAGCTGGGTATGCAGGCCGCCAAGTCTTTCATTGCTGATGTGGAAGCTGACGACCGCATTGCACGCATGATCAAATCGCTGCATAACTCGTACACGGGCAAAGACTACACAGTTTGCAGAGATGAATCCGTGCCCATCGAGTCTCTGGATCAGTTATCAAAGACATCCATGCCGTTGTGCATGCGCATGTGCCACGAACACATACGTAGTCAGCACCACATTAAGCACGGCGGACGCATGCAGTACGGCCTTTTCCTGAAGGGCATTGGCGTCACGCTCGAGGATGCTGTGCGGTTTTGGCGCCAAGAGTTCACCAAGAAAATGGACGTGGACAAATTTACGCGAAGCTACGAGTACAACATCTATCACAACTATGGCAAAAAAGGGTCTATGGTCAACTATACGCCGTACTCCTGCCTGAAGATCATGAAGGAATTGGCCGCTCCTGGTGATTGCCACGGATGTCCGTACAAAACAATGGATCCAACGTCGTTGAAGGTGAAACTCTCTGGATTCGGCCTCTCGGCGGCTGGCATTGAGGAGGTGATGCACTTCGTGTCCCGCAATCACTATCAATTCGCCTGCGGGAAATACTTTATGCTTACGCACAACTCCTCAGTGGAACCAACAATCAATCACCCAAACAATTATTTCGAGGAAAGCCAAATCTTAATGGGCAATCGACAGAAACGTACGCCTGGACCTGCTCAGACGAACAACAAACTTCGATCGGTAATCAAGGGAGGCGCCAACAGATCCATGCTGAACGGCGACGATGACGACGAACTGTGGAGGATAGCTGAAACACAAGAAAGAGTCTACCAGAGCCAGAAAGGCATCGCCGAGGCCTTCGATGATGATCTAGATCTTACGGAAATAATAGAGTAAATACTAAATAAACATATTTATAATTAATCAGAAGATTTGAATGAAAGGAGGGCTATTAGTCTGCGATATGAGAATGGCTGAATCAAATAACTTAACTGGAACATAACATATTCTTTAACAATCAATAAGGAACAATAAGGAACTATAATTTACTCAATAGTTTAGCTCTGCAACTAGACTTCTCGCAGCCAGCAGCACCTTTCCGTAATAGATTGTAATTCTTTCCAAAGGGACTTCGACCATTCACATCTACGTAGAAAACGCCATTGGCCTTTCGGTTAATCAGGTAGCCCATGGTTGAAGTTATATCAGATTGACACCTTCGCCATTCCAGCTTCTTCCACGAGCTGCACCTGGTGCCCAGAAAGTTGAGCTCCTGCTGCGGATAGACGCTCTCTGCAAAGTACTCAACTGCGCGCGTGTGCGAGCAGCCAATGGTCAGGCAACCAGGCTTAATGGGGTGAACACCACCGGGATAGAAGTCAATGTCGCCAATGGGATCACGTTTAGCCAGAATACCATTATTTGTGTGGATGACATCCACCAGTTCAGCGTCGCCTCGCATTAGCCCGGGCAGCGACTTCTCATTGCGAAAGCAGGGCTTGGCAGGATCCAGAGCTGTGATGCGAGACACACGTCGACCTGTGAGCTGTTGGAATGTCCGCCCAGCGGTGCCCATGATGTGTGCGCCCAATGAATGACCTAAGAAAACTCCATGACATCTAGTGCTCCAATCAGTTTAGATACAAAGCTCACCTATCAAATGAATGTCGATCGCCGGGGAGACCTTAATCAAGTTCTTCAAGCCAACAGCGAGATGCTCGCCAATGAGATCAGTATTCAGGGCGGACCACTTGTACAAGGTGTCCACGTAGTAAGCCGCATCTACAATCTGCAAGTGTATTTAGTATATTAGTATGTATACTTGAGTTAATATCTTTAAATTTACCACAAAGTTCACTCGAGGTCGGCACATGAAAGCCCGCGAGATCATCGCAATTGTATTTGAAGAATTAACCGTGTTCGTCCAGCCCGTTGCTAGTATGACTAGTTTACGATTGCGTCGGAATTTCGGATGATTCCACAGATTCTCAGCTTCCAGTAGGGGTACACTATAGTTCAGGCAGGGCGTCATGTACTGAAAGTGCATTTTCGTGATATCCGGCTGAATTTGGGATGGCACGCCTCCTATAAACAAAGTTGATGAGCCTGTCAAGCGTTGAGATGTGATACTGAGAGTACTCAGGGGTTGCGGATGAAATAATAGCCAATAACTTATTTATCCCAAATACTTACACAAGCTGTCTATAACAGTGGCAGCCAGCTCCAGGGGAAATGATGTAAACACATTCATCTTCATGGTCAGAATATCCGTGAGGCTGTCGGAGACATTCGACCACCAATTATTCGACTGTTTGGTATACTCCATGCTACAGATGAGCATAATGCTCAAAAGTGTAAACCTGAAGAGCAGGGATCGCATTTTCGAGCTCAGGATAATGCAACGAACTTCTCTCACCGAAAGCTTTTGAACTTCTAGACATGGCAAAAATATTGCAAATGGCTCGAATAATTTATAAATTTTCTTTGCATTATTGCTAAAAAAATGAAGGGAACTTAAGCCGATTGTCATGCCGAAGATATTATACCCTTGCACAAATATTCTTTAATATATATACCGAAACATAATACAAATCATACGACGAATTATATATACCCCCGCGCGTACAGAATTGGGTCATAAACCATATGTTCTTTATACCTATAGTTGACTTTACCCAAATCCAAATCCAGATCGGTGTCAATGCCAGCAGTTGTGCTCGAATTTTAGGCACCAGCTAGCTTAAGAGTATATAAAATATATAGTTTTTGGTTATTGGTTGCATTATTTATTCCAGATTTTTGCATTCAAGCCATATGGACTGTGACTATTCACTTCCAGGTAGAAAATCCCTCTAGCAGTCCAACTGACCTCATAGCCCATTATTGCGACGGAAGAGCCACATCTTTTGTTTCGCAAATCTTCGAAGGAGCCGCAATTGAATGCCAAAAAGTTCATGCCCTGGCCAGGATAGACACTCTCGGTAAAGTAGTCGACTGCTCGAGTGTGCGAGCATTCTAAGAATACGCAGCCCTTTTGAATGGGAACAGCACCGCCTGGATAGAAGTCAGCGTGACCCATTGGCGATTCCTGTCCCAGTACGCCAGGATTTGAGTGAATAACATCGACAAACCGGGCATCCCTGCTATGTAATCCGTTGTAGCCGATTATAGATGTAAAGCAAGGCCTGGCAGGGTCAAGGCCTGTTATACGGTCCACCAATCGTTCCGTCATTGAGAAATAATTTCTTCCAGCGAATCCCATTATGTGAGCGCCCAATGAGTGCCCTGCGAGAGTAAATTGCTAATAATTATATTGCTGTTAGCTATTTGGCTATACGAACCAATCAGATGAATCACGATCGAGGGATTTGCATCTGACAGTTTCTTTAAGCCGACGCTGATGTAGTCCCCTATGTGTTGGGTGTTTTTGACAGACCATATGTACAGCATGTCTAGATAGTCCGAAGTATCTACGACCTAAAAACGAGGAAATAACATTTGTATATCTGTAGTATATATGCGCCCGAAAGTATACCAGCAAATTGACATTGGAGCGTTCCATGAAAGCCATTGCAATCTTATTGAGTGTATTTGAATCATTTAGCACTGTCAGCCATCCAGCAGCGACAACAACTATATTCTGATTCTGCCTAAAGGCTGGATGATCCCAGAGAGTTTCGGCTTCTTCGATTGCCACATATTGACTGCAACACGGTGCAATATAATGAAACCTTATATTTGCCATTTTCGCAGTTTTGAAGTGTGGCACATCCAAAGCGTCTGAGACTGGCACGCCTGAAAATTGAATTATATAGATTGTGGATCTTCGTTGCCATTCATACTCACATTGGCTTTGAATCAAATCCATGGCAAATCTAGCAGGGCGTTCTCCTAATGTATAAACTAAATTAATTCCCTCACCAACTTTTTGGCCTATCCAATCAAAGACACTTGCCCGAATTCCGCCAATGAAACAGAAGCAGAAAACAGCAAGCGAAAAATATAATAGTCGCATATCGAAGATTCGAAGATCCGATTCCGTTCCCGTCCACAATTGACGTTTTTCTAAGCTTTCTTGTTAAAATCAAAGTAATTTAAAATTAATAATTGAATTCGTCTTGCTTATCTGATTAGGTTTGATGCGAACCATGAACAGAAAGTCATTTATTTCTTCACACTGCACTTAGAGAAAACCACAAGACCTAGAATCAAAATCAAGTAATCTGTTTATAAACTTAGATCTTAGCTTAAGAGATTAACTTAATCATATTTGAGTACTACGTGCCATGTACTTTACATATATCTTCGTACTGTACGTTCTCCACGATGCGCCCCTTTAGTGGGCCATGCAGTATCTCAATGGTCACGCAATATTTGCTTTCATTTAGCTTTCTTAGCAAAGCTTCCGATCCTCTGTATGCGCCATTCACCACAAGTACTTCTTTGTCCAAGGCGGGTATCACGGTCTCCAAATGAGCCTGTCAAGAGAGAACTTCATCAATCAAGTTTTTGTGTATCCTTTAGAGAATTTATATATTACCTGATCAACTTTACACTTTTCTCCGCTATCCAGGAACTTGATTTTCGCTCGATATTTGTCTATAACTTCCTGGACTACAGCCTTCTGCTTGTAGAACTTGTCGCCCATGGAGCTAGAGATGAATTTAACTACAATATTCGGGTGAAGCCAGTAATCCTTGCGATTTGTACGTTCCTTCTTCCGCTCCTCCTGTTTTATGATCTCGTCGAGCGCTGACCTGCTGGACTCTGTTGGAACTGGCTTGGGTTTCTTGAAGACTTTCTCATCTGGCTCGTTGGTTGCCCGTTTTGTGAGCAACGCAGATTTGCCTAATATCGATTCGGGCTGAAACTTTTTCTCTAATCGTATGTCCAGCTTGAGGGGCTGCTCCTCTTCGCGTTTTAGCTCAGTATACTTCTCCTGAGTTTCATCATCCTCGCCGTCTTTTGTCTTTGCCTTCTTAATTTGCTTCTCAATAAATTCAGTCATTCGTTCCTCGTCATCCTTCTCCATCTTCTCCTTGCGTTCGGCCTTCGCCTGGCGCTCCATAGCCTCCGGGCTGCGATCAATGTAGGTGACAAACCATCCCTTTTCCGTTTCATCGGCCACCACTTGGCCAGTGCGTCCCAGCCACTTGACATAGTCAGAGAGTGTCAGCCAGCGCGTGGCATTCATGTGAATGTGCTCCTTGTGCGCAATGTACTCCTGATATATTTTATTCGCGTTCGTACGCTTAGTGCCAAATCGACGCCGCAACAATTCCAAATAGCCATCGGAGAACTCCTTCGAAAAGTTGTGCAGGAACTTGCCTGGCGAATCCGCAAAGAGAAGCAGCTGCCGCTGATGCGACTCGCTCATTGTGTGGCACTTGAAGCCATTTTCATCGCGACACTGTTTCTCACACATCTGACAGTACCAGCGCAGCTTCTGTAAGCCCTTGGCCTTCATCTTGTTGGCCAGGTACTTGGGCGTACCAACTTCAGCGCGACCCATGTTTACAATTTATATATTTTTAATTCTTAAATGCTTCAAACAAAACAAGCTATGTAAATAGTTCTTCAACTGGTGGTTCCGTTGCTCTTAAACCATATGATGTGTAGTTCCACCACTCAACTCAGTGTGAACTTGTTAGTAGTCGATAACAAGGTTGATTATGGTGTTATCGAATACTGCCATCGATTACTAATTTTGTATAACAAAGATAATTGGGTCACACAATATCTTATCAAAATATTTAGGCGCGTTCTTTTGAAATCTGTTCAAATTTAAATTGTGAATAGTAATTATATTGACTAAGTTTTCAATGGATAATCGTATATACGTAATTTGCATACCGGTTAGAATGCAATGAAAAATCCAAGTGGGCGCATAAGACTTTGAAAATTGTAAGAGGCAAATGAATAATTACTAGTCATTCGGCAGTCAACTTTAAGCATGATAAACAAGTGGAAAGTGCTTGATTCAATAATTGCCGGCATAATATACGTGAGTAAACTGACGATTGCGAGTTAACACAGTGGATTTCGATAAGATATTATTCACCAACCGGTGTAGAATAGGTAGATTCTATAATCTTATTTCGAGCCACAGACACTGAGTACTTGAGAAAAGGCTCACCCTAATGTTGTGGCATACCGGCACGAACACTTGCCAGCTGTAAATACATACTTACATGCATACATATGTCTGTAGGTGCCTATGTACATATATATTGATGAGTGTATACTTTGGTTAATTAATTTACAACTCTAACGAGCATTCAGCTCGAAATCAGGTCCAATGCAGCGCTACGGGCAATCAGTTGGCATTCCCAGTTGAGTAGCTGTTGGCGAAGGTTCGATCGGAAATATAGTGAAATGGATGGCAAGAGTGATGATACTACTGCTTCGATTGTGGACGGCGTTCGCATGAGGTTAATGGACGATTGGAAGATTCTACAGCATGTCTTTAAGCTGGTGCAACGGGAGGAGACGTTCTGCGCCGATCCACAGCAGTGGCAGCAGCAGAAAATAGTCGAGTTTATGCAGCCGGACGAGCTGAAGGTGAGTGCCCCCCGTCCTTCCAAGCCGAGGTCTAGACGCCTGCCTCGTCAAAGCAGCCGAGACAGTTCCCGATAAGCGGCATTAACACTCATCATCGAAAGAGTTCACTATGCAGCTGCTTGAACATTTTAATGATTTGCTGTTTTAATCTTTTGACGAGTTCAAGCATATTCAACCATGAATCGTCTTTTCTAGCATTACAAAGTAATTTTCATATTGTACATTCATATGTATGTATATTTCCTAGAAACACATCAATCTGACTATCAAGGAGAAGGAAACGTCCACGTTGTCCGACATTGAGGAGATCTGTAAACAGGTCATTAAATATTCCGTGAAAACCTCCCATGGACGCTTCCACAATCAACTCTTTGGGCAAATGGATCCCTTTGGACTGGCTGGCGCCTGGCTGACTGAGGCATTGAACACAAGCTCGTAATATATATAGATCTGATACTAAGATATTTTAAATTAAAAGCTCCTTTTCCAGTTACACTTTTGAGGTTGCTCCTGTCTTTAGCCTGATCGAGACAGAGATCATATCAGCGGTCTGCAAATTAGCCGGTTATAGCCATGGCGATGGCATATTCGCTCCTGGCGGCTCCTCTTCGAATATGTACGGTCTGGTTCTGGCTCGGTATAAACGTATTCCAACTGTCAAATCTTCGGGCATGTTTGGCATTCGCCCGCTAGTCATCTTCACGTCCGAGGATTCGCACTATAGCCTGAAGAAGGCTGCTCACTGGCTGGGCATTGGGACCGACAATTGCATAGCTGTGCGCACCAATGCCCTGGGACAAATGGCTTTAGATGATCTGGAGGACAAGATTAACAAAGCCAAGGAATGTGGACTGGATCCATTCTTCATCAATGCAACGGCGGGCACAACTGTGCTGGGCGCCTTTGATGACTTGAACGGCATTGCTGATGTGGCGCAGCGTTACGGTCTCTGGTTGCATGTGGACGCCTGTTTGGGTGGGGCTGCATTGCTCGCCTACAAGCATCGCTCGCTGCTGAACGGCCTGCAACGCGCCAACTCCTTTGCCTGGAATCCACACAAGACCCTGGGTGTTCCGCTGCAGTGCTCCCTGTTCCTCACTAGCGAATCCGACTTGCTGGCACGCTGCAATAGCATTGAGGTCAACTATCTCTTCCAGCAGGACAAATTCTATGATATCTCTTATGACACTGGCAACAAGAGCGTCCAGTGCGGCCGTAAGATCGACGCCTTCAAGTTCTGGCTAATGCTTAAGGCACGTGGCTACGGAAAATATGGACACTTGGTGGATCATGCCATTGAAATGGCACGCTTGCTCGAGCAGAAGCTACGTGAGCGTCCCGATCGATTCAGACTTGTGCTCGATCAGCACGAGTACTCCAATGTTTGCTTTTGGTATATTCCAAAGTCGATGCGAGTGCAGAGCTCCGAGGAGAATGATGATTGGTGGGCGCGCCTGTATACCGTAAGTGTGAACCATGAGTTGTTGCCATTGAATGATTGCCAATGTCTCTTCCATTAGGTTGCACCGAAAGTCAAGGAGCAAATGGCTCATAGTGGCACCTTGATGGTCGGCTATACACCGCTTAGCAGTCGCCAGTTGGGCAACTTCTTCCGCATGGTGTTCACTTGCTTTCCTGTGCTCGAAGCTGCAGAGCTGGATATAATATTAGACGAAATCGAACGTCTGGGAGAGCTCTGATATTGCTGAAATGCAGATTTAATTAGAAATTTGTTTATAATCTGACAATGCTTGATCCAGAACAATAAATTAAATAAGAATAAGAATTTGATGGTTCAAGTAAAACGGTTTCTCTTTTATATTTGATTTCTCTTGATTTAACATTTTATCTTTGCTCTTCTTTTTTTTTTAATTATAATATATATGTATTATTTGCAATTTTACTTTTATTCGCCAACAACGTTAAAATGGAAGAAGTATTGTGTGTGTGTGTGTGTATGTGTGGGTTGTGTGTTCTCCTTTTGTATTATTAAAATATTCTATTTATATTCTTTTCGATTGTTTTCTTTCTTTATAAATCAACAGTATTCAATTTGCGGTCTCAAATTAATTGATTAAAACAGTGTGCAATTTTCTAGTAGTCATCTAAGTCGAAGCAGTCGTTGTCCAATTCATCAAGCTGCATACTCTGGAAGTCCACTTTGTAGCGCAAGATACCTGTGGGAAGCATTAGCAATCGATTAAATATTATCAAATAAACATTACGAGAGAGAGATTAAATAAATCAAATGAGCAGAGAATGAAGTTGAAAGGAAAAAGCGAAAATGCATAAAAATAATGTAAAACTGAATCAAAATAATAGCACAACGACAATTGTTAGTTAGAAATACAATATTCATAAATTTTTGAGCATATTCAAGTATTTTTTGGAATTATTTCAACAAATATTCATAAATTACTTGTGAATAAAATTAAATAGAAATCAGCTCGACAGGAAGAAAATCAAGTGCAAAGTTTGAAATTTCAATACAAAATCAGAAAAGTGTGAACAGAAGAAGAAGAGTGAATGAGTTCAATATAAACTGGGGTATAGAAAGATTCGGCGGTATTCCAGCTCCAGTTGTTAGGACACTCCGCTAACCGAGAAGTCAGTCGCTCATCATAGAAGATCCCATCATATCATACGATATTTATACATCAACAATTTATATAATAATTTATAGGCACTTTTCTGTTTACGTTGTCGGGATGTGTCAATTTTTTATTTATTTATTCTTATTCAGGTTTTGTTTGTTCAATTATTGTTTATGTTTTTGTTTTTGTTTGTGTGTTTTTGTGTTATTAGAATTTTACGCGTTTAACTTGTGTCAAATGGAAACAAAGAAGTTGCCTATGTAAATACTTTAAATGCTTCTCAGATACGAGTATATATATGAATAATGCCACGTTTCCTTGTGGACCTATTTGAACGAGACTCATTAAACAATTCAAATGATATCTCCACGTTACGCTATTGTTTTAAAATATATATATATATATTGAGAATTCTAACAGTCGCAGTCACGCGAACAATTGTTAAATACAAGTAAATCAAGTATTATTCCTGCTATACTCGTATATACATATATGGCCTGGATTCCTTATCTATTTTATGTGTCACGTCAAGGGCTGAATCGATTTCAATATTCACTTTCCTCTTTCAGATCAAATGTATTTGAATAAATGCCTGAATCAATCAAATGAAAATACATTTTGTTCCAACTGAAGAGTTAAACAAAACCTAAATCTAAAGATAGTTTCCATATATATATTATAGGCTCTATGGGCCATATCGAATAACGCGAACGGGCATCAATTTTCGAATATAAATTAAGTTGTTTGTTCTCTGAATTATTTGTTTAAAAACTATGCGTCGAGTAAATTGGTTCCTATCAAGTTTTGAACAATTTATGGCGTTTCAGAAGAAATCAAATAAAGTATTTCGTGTGTATTGAGATCCGAAAATCTATGCAGTGCGAATGCTTTCTTTTTTCATTTTCTTTTTTTTTTTTTGTCTCTTAATAATCATCTAGATCAACGTCCTCCAGCGGTTCATCGGCTTGTAGCGATTGAAAGTCTACTTTATAGCGCAATATGCCTATACATTACATCATTTTAAATAACAAATATATACATAAATATAGGTATATATTATATATATGTGTGTATATTAAAACAAGTAAAGTTTGATGGTTATGCACAAGAGCGACGCCAAGTTGACCAAGTTACATTTAGAGTTATGTTTAAAAGCAGCATGAAGGAAGAGGAGTGGAAACAGTAGATACGTAATTAATTTTTAGCTTACACTCGCACTATATACAGATATTTCGAATATATATATATTTGCATATTTAATGCATATTTAAACCACTTACCGCCAATGCCACCGAAACCTCGCACAAACTGGCTGCCCTCTTGAGACTTGTCCGTAATAATCTCAAGGGTGGCTCCAAACATTTTATAGTTGTTCGCCAGCCATTCCAAAAGCGGTTGAGACTCAATTAACTCCATTTCAACTCCGCTCTGCAACGAATTAAAGTACATTAGTCAAATGTTTTAAGATAAACTGTTTGCTGTACGCACCTCCTTGTCCGTGAAGTGAGACTTATCTTTTTCCTGCTCGGGCGTCAAATGTAATACTGTCGTTGACGTCGAGTTCGCATGATTCTTCAGTACGTAGCGTTGAATGTCCAGATTTTCCCAGCAAATCAAGGTTTCCACAGACCCCAGTTCCAATGCTCGCAAAGTATCTTCAACGCCGAAACAGTATTTGCCAGTATCCTTCAAGCGCATTATTTATGATTAATATTAATCGATATTCCTTCATAACATATGAATAACTTACTTGAGAAATTTCATCAAAGTAACGACCAATGAGTTTCTTTTCTTGTATGAATTTGACATTCTGCAACGATTCGGCGGCCAATTCAATTGCCTGATTAAAACCGTTTTCGCCACCATAGGACACGTCCACCAGCTTAATCACTTTTGATTGTAAACGCTGTAAATATAGAAGAATGAATTAGTTTACATTAAAGTAGTTTACATGAAGTATTGCATACGTTTCTCTTGATCATTCAGGATAAGAAGTGGGCTCCACTGGCTGCGTGACTGACGATTTATAGTGAACTTACGAAAACTTCACTAGACGCTTTTAATAGATTGTCGGTCGGTCGCTGAGGCCAGTGGAAGTAGCCCTTGGGATCTAGCAATGCTTGAGCAGTGTTGGATTACTTACAGGATCAAACATGTCCGATTGGCTCAGCTCAGTTTTGAAGTCCGCACTACCGGCCAAAATGAGGCCAGCAATGTTTGGCTTGTCATTCGTAATGAACAGCTGTGTGGCCACCTCGGCCACCTTGCGCACATAATTGTGACGCTTCTCCATACGCAGACGGGCAAAACGAAGCGCTGACTGACCACCACGCCCGTGCTTCTTCGGCAGATCGACAGTGAATTTGTGAAGCACCTCGCGCGTATTACCCTGCAGGGTGCCAAAGAGAGCGCCGTTACCATCCATCACAATGAAGCCAAACTTGTTGTCGTCGGCGAGCAGGGCAGTGAGTGCCTCCGTATGGAACTTATTGTCACACAGATACAGTGAGGTATTAATGGGCTTGAATGGTTCAAAATCAATGTTCACTTTCTTCTCCTTGCCCTCCTCTGTGACAATTGTGCCGCAATAAATGACCAAACCATTGGGAGGCACTGCAATACAAAGCATTAATCATAAATATTTGACATGAATTGTAGTTAGTATGAAAAACTAACCTTTGGTGTATAATTTAAGTCTGTGCTGCACCGACGTGATTGCGCCCAGGACGGAAAGGCGATTGACACGCGACTTGATGTTGGAGGCCGTACCAAATTCATCGGCCAACATTTTGCTGACGCGAGAGATTTGATCTTTAGGCGGAATAATCAATGAAATCATGCTGGTGCCATTTCTGCAAACAGAAGATAATCGGTTTATTATCATGCATAAATATATACATATATATTTAAAGAAAAGAAAAGAGAACGGAGAGAATGATCGATTAGAGTAAAAAGAAAGTAGAGGAAACACCGCCCTGCTTATCAAAATGTATACATTAAATACTGATCATATCATATCTATTGCCCACAGTTGACAAACTCCATCAATTCGAATTCTAATTTATCGATATGCAGATCAAGTGCATCCGATATTTTTTGAGTGTCACATCTCTAGCTGGCACAATGCCGCCGCCTCAGGTGGCTCGCAGTCGTTGTGAATGCCAAATTGCAGCGCTTCGTAAGATTTGTTATGGTTTACCCATGCAAATTTCAATTTGACCTTTTTACAGTTAGCTAAATCATGAATATTTTAGCAGAAGAGAATAGAGAGAGAGAGAGCGAGAGAAACTGCCATCTGTGTATTTATGCACATAAATTGTTAATGCAACAGACGCAAATAAACTGCAAATGCACAAGGAGTGCATTTCCCAGCCCATTGTTTGGGTTTGGTGCCAACAAGGCATTAGCATTAGCATTAGCTCCACGCATTACTCACTGTTCGATTGCGTTGTTGTTGGGTCAGACTGTGTCTGGTTTGAACTGATAAAAACCTGACAAAAACGTGTTGCTCTCAACGCAAAGTATTTTCGCAGAAATAAGAGCGCGAAAGAGCGCCAATAACACACTCCCAACGCTGAGAGCCGTTCGAGTAATGCGTGTGTGTGGGTCTGTGTGTGCGTGTGTGGAGCAACACCACACTGAGCAATGGGACTTTTTGTTTGTTACCAACGCTCTAGCCACGCATCCGACTCGAAGTGGTTTGATCCAAACATTACCATTTCTAACCAACTCAAACAAGAAATAGCCGACAAGCAGCTGTAATAGCTGAAGTAAGTCATCTGGGCGACAATTTATAACCTGCGAGATGGCCCCCAGCATTCTCTGCCATCGCCAATTGATGGCCAACAGGGGGTGAGTCTAAAATACTCAACAATCGGATATTCGCCCCACTCCACTGTGAAGCGTTGTACAGCGACGGCGCGCTGCAGGGCTGCCCCCGGCCCCCATAACCCAATACTTTCGTATGTACACCCCCATATCAACAGAAAAAATAACAAAAGGAGAAGAAAAAACAAATTTGAGTTGACAAAATATGAAGCCTACATATGTATACAGATATAGTTATAGGTTCACTTACCCACGTGCCATTTCGAGGCTTTTGATGAGCTTCTTTATTTTCCATATTTCGACATTGCGATCGGCAGACGTTTCTTCGCCAGACATTTTGCTTATTTATTGCTATTTATTTACGGCCCTTTGTGCAAATTGGTAATTAAAAAGAACGGGTCTTTGGCCTGTGCTTCTTAATTTGCCTTCGTAGACTGACTGACTTTTCACTTGCAATGCCAGGAGAAGTGGAAATGTAACGAAAATTGTTGTTGTTTTCAATTTAAGTTTAAGTTTTGTGATTGTGTTGCCTTTTTTGTATTCACATTCACGTTCTTCCTTTTAACGTGGTTGGCGATGAATACACTAAAAAATAATTACATACAAAACATAAATATGTATATGTAAATGTATATGTAGATGCATATGTATATGTAGATGTCGATGTCGATGTCGATGTGGATGTAGGTGTTGTGTACATGCATATGTAAGTAATATAAAGAAAGCTGTGGCAAAATACGTAGACAGCGACGACTGATAGAAAGTCGAATCGGAGAGGGGTATTTACAATTTTGTATGAAGCTAGGACACAGATTTTTCAAATTTGAGCTCTTTTTTTTCATAAAACGATATCAAAATAACATTTAAACTTGAGTTGAAAATCAAACTTATTATTTCACTTCACTAGGGAGAGAATGAGAGCAGAGGAATAAACGCGAATGAGAGAGCGGGAGCGGGGCTCCAAAGGTGACGTCGACACAAAAATCATTTCGCAAGCACATTCAAAATTGAATTAGTAACCCAAATGAGTTGTCAGTTAGAAGGTATCGTGTCTTAGTCGACGTTGTTGCACTTTTTGGTTATTTGTAATATGACTTAGGCTATTATAATTGAAATATAAAACTTTTTACGTACAACGTGCGCACAAAACCCACTCGGATCTAGTGTGACCGAATGTTGAAAAGAAATAAATACGGAAAGCCATCGATTCAGTTCGCATTTGATTGGATTTAGTTCCATTCCCCATGAAGGACTTGTTTTAAAAAATCAAATACATTCAAAATATGGTTGCTTGCATATTTTAAGTTTTTGCATAGTCGTGAATTGGAGATGAATTACTTTTAATGAATGACTCTTCATTCATTCATTAATTCATAGGGAAGCTGTCGATTTATAAACTTAGTTATCGATAACATATAATTTACGTGAATGGATATATTGAAGAAGAAGAAACCCAAACATGAATTTGGAACTGCTCGGTGGGTTTTGCGCTAATTTGTAAAACGATTCAATTGTTATTGAACTATATTTTTGCTTTATAGAATCTTTTGGCCAGAACTATCCCGAGGAGTTTGATGGCTCACTGGATTGCATATCGCTAGCTGTTACCTGCGCTTTTAACAAATACGGAACTTTACTGGCCGTCGGCTGCAACGATGGGCGAATAGTTATTTGGGACTTTCTGACGCGCGGCATAGCAAAAATAATATCCGCACATGTGCATCCCGTTTGCAGCCTTAGCTGGACCAGAAATGGCCATAAGGTCAGAAATGCCACATTCATAACTATTTAATCTATATATTAAAGTAAGCTTCACATTTCTAGTTACTCTCTGCTTCCACTGACAACAATGTTTGTATTTGGGACGTTCTTACCGGGGAATTGGAGCACAAATATCGCTTCCCTTCACCTGTGCTAAAGGTGCAGTTCGATCCACGCAACGACAGCCGTCTGCTGGTCTGCCCAATGCGCTATGCTGCTGTTTTAGTCAAGATAGCCGGCTCGCATCGCTGCCTTCCACTGGATTCTGATGTACGTTTTCCTGGATTTCAGCTTTTCAATAAATATAAAGCATTCTACTTCCTTTGACAGGGCGATCTGAACATAGTTGCGTCGTTTGATCGACGCGGCAAACACATATACACGGGCAATGCCAAGGGCAAAATCCTTGTGCTGGACGTGGAGACATTCGAGGTCGTCGCCAGCTTTCGCATTATTGTGGGAACTTCGAGTGCGACGGCTGTCAAGAGCATTGAGTTCGCTCGTCGAGGCGAGTAAGTGCTTACGCCACAACCATCTAAAAGAAGCTTGCCTTATCTCTGGAATTTCCTTTCAGCGCCTTTCTCATAAACACATCCGATCGTGTGATACGCGTTTACGACTCTAAAGAGATCATCGCATTGGGCAAAGATGGCGAGCCAGAGCCCATACAGAAGCTGCAGGATCTGGTCAACAAGTGGGTTTTCAGCTTATGTATCCTACTCTTCTATAATATATTTCTCTATTGCAGAACAACGTGGAAGAAATGTTGCTTCTCCGGCGATGGGGAGTACATTTGTGCGGGCAGCGCTCGGCAGCATGCATTGTATATTTGGGAGAAGTCGATTGGAAATCTTGTTAAGATTTTGCATGGCACCAAAGGCGAGCTGTTGCTGGACGTAGTTTGGCATCCGGTACGGCCAATTATAGCCAGTATTAGCTCAGGCTTAGTTTCGATATGGGCGCAGAATCAGGTGGAGAATTGGTCTGCCTTTGCGCCTGACTTCAAAGAGCTGGACGAGAACGTTGAGTACGAGGAAAGGGAGTCTGAATTCGATATTGGCGATGAGGACAAGTCGGTTGACCTGAATGCGGATGCCCAGCAGGACGAGGAGATTGAGGTGGATGTACAAAAGGTGGAGCCAGTTGCAGCATTTTGCTCCTCGGACGAGGAGGGCGAAGACGAGAACGCATTGCAGTTCCTGCCCATGGCGCCCGAAGTGGAGGATCCCGAAGACGGCTGGACAGCGCAGGATAACCTGGATCCTCCCTCCGCGCTAGTGGGCAGCGATTCACGCGACTACGAAGAGGACATAATGGCTTCGAAGCGCCGGCGCATGCAACACTATGATGTTAGCCTGCCCGATGCGCCTACCGATGGTAAGTGAACTGAAGTAGGATCTATTGATAAACCTAATCTGCAATCTCTGTTACAGAAACACATCCGCTAATCTCGAGCAAGGCCAGCAAGGACAAGCAACAACCCATCGGAGGCAAGAAGGCAGCTGGCCGAGCGAAAAAATGAGAATCGATTCGCATTTATAGTTTATTTAGGTTACGCCATTAAAGAGAAAATGAAGTTGAGTTAGGCCGGCTTTGGGTTCCTCACTTGGCCAGCGAAGAGCAGCAAGCTGGTGGACTTCTCCACAATCATGTAGAGGAAGGGTCTGTTCAGCAGGAACTTCGGCGGCGTCGACTTGTTGCTCAGCACGGCCGAGGTGACCGCCGCTGCTGTGGTGCCCTTCTCGTCCACGATGATCTTGGTGGCGTGCACGCAGAGCCTGGCGAACAGGCCATCGGCCATCCGACTAAGATTCGCCCGACTCTGGTCGAACAGATCCTGAATGCCCATCTGTAGAGCAGGTTATATGTATGATTGAAGGGAACTAGAGTATATTCTGCTGGCCACTCACCTCTTGCAGTAGGTGCCTCAAGGTTAAGTCCGTCGTTGTGGTAAACTTGGGCAGCAGAACCTCCACCACGTTGTCCTCATCCGCATTGCGTGCAAAGTTCTCCAGGCGTTTCAACACCGGCGACAGGCCCAAGTCCATTAGGTTCTTGGTCACATCGTTCAGATTGAAGCCGCGCTTCGGCAGCACAACAATCATGGAGAGGCGATTCTGCTCGCCATACGGCAGCTCCAGCACGTAGCCATCCAGGCCCACGATGTTGGTCACATAGCCGAAATTTCCCTCCTGCGCCATCATGGACACCTGGCCGACAACCTGGCCCTGCTCGTCGTAGAAGGGCTCCGCGTGTGTGGCGCTGGCATTGAAGGGGTACTAAGAGTAAGCCTTGTATTAATAATAGTTAGAATAGTCAATTAAGTAGTCCAGGGATTACCTTCCACTGGCCCTTGAAGAAGAGCGAGGATAGCATGAACATCTTGGCGCCGTAAATCTCCTGGGGCAGCACGGCGTAGGGTATCAGGCCACGGGTGGAGCGATTCGTGGCGTCGTTGATGTCGAAGATGGTCTCGCGCTTGTAGAAGTCCACCTCCACGGGCTGCACTCCATACGACTGCGAAACCTCCTTGTAGGTGCTCCTGATCGGCGTTTTCAGGTCCGTGTACAAGGCCTGCAGAGAGGCCACCTCAATCGTGGAGGTGTTCGTGCTGAGAGAGAGAGAGAGAAAAGAATGTTAATTAGGGATATTTATAGTTAATATCATTGGCTTACTTGAGGAACGTGCTCCACACGCGATATACAGAGCGCAGCTTCTCGTCCTCCACATTGATGCGCAGCGCCTGACGCAGCTGCTCATAGGTCTGCCCGCCGGCGCCCTCGTAGAGCAGTACCAGCAGCGACCAGACCGAGAAGGGGGACACCATGAAGTCGGTGTTGCTCTTGGCCACCACTGTGGAGATGCGATTCAGGAAGTCCAGGCCGAACTGCTGCGCGCTCTGCGCCACGCTGCGCAGCGTCTCCTCATCGAAGTTGGACCGGAGCGCGTACTCGGGCCCGCTCTGGGGCTGGAAGGCCGCCGCCGGCGTCAGCGGCTGCAGCGCGCTGCCCACGGAGAGCTGCGGAAAGCGCTGCTGCTGAGCCCAGCAAATGGAGCAGAGCAGGAGCAGACGGTAGAGAGCAGCTGCAATGGAGGCAAAAGATAAGAAATATATTAGAAATAGTCGATGGGAAATCTCGTTCAGTAAACTGAATCAGCTCTTCCAAGGAGCATGACGCAGAGCCATGAATGGGTTTTACCTGTGACATTCATCTCGGGATTCCTTTGTTAAGAATTTATATTGATATTGATGCTGATATGTCTTATATATGTTATATTGATATTGATATCGATTCTCGACTGATTGAGAACGGTTTAATTTATGCGAACTTTTCCGTTTTCGATTGGGATTTTTGTCTTGTTTTGAATTTAAAATAGGCTCTGACGTCGCTAAGTCGTCTCCGTCGCCGTCGTCGTCTCCGTCGTCGATTTGTTGATTAATCGAAAACCGGAATGCACTGTCGCTCGCACCGAATACATATATAATAAGTTAGCATATACTATATATGTATATATATATAGTAGATATATGTATGTAGATACTTAACTGCGTGTAATACGCTAATATCTTGTGAACTTGCTGTAGTTTATATAATATAAATTCTAGTATTATTATCGACTCGAGCACAGCGTCAAACTCCACACGCAGGCGAGAGAGGTCCGCAGCCGTAGAAACCGATTAAGCAACTGACACTGGACTAAGGCCATTGAAACATATGCTGATAAATGAACACACACACATACACAGGCGCAGGTTTAGACTCTCTCTCTCTCACACACACACACACTCAGGCGAGATCACACATGAAGAGAGCGAGAGAGCATGGAAACATTGATGTTTTGCCTATTCAATCTGAACTTAGAGCACACACATTAATTGGCTAAGCACAGCACGCAGGTGAGCAAAGTTTCCGCTATAAATTAAATGGATTTCAATTGCGCATGGTTAGTCACTCGTTTGATAATAATCAAAGCTCAGCTTAAAACAACTAATTAAATATAAATATATAAATAAATATAACTAGCACACAGTTGGAGCTTACTCAAAACTCAAAATTAAACATAACTTCAATTGTAATATCCGTATAGAAAATTTAAGAATTAAATATATTTAAAAATTGTAAATTCCTTTAAATAAGTTTTGAGTTTCTTTATTTGTGCGCACAAAAGTAGGCAACAGTTTTGTGTGCCACCTTCATTGCGCCATCTATGTGTCGTAGCTAGTTTTATTTAAGCCGCCGTCCTAGGTGCATGTCTCTGCTTTCTACAATGCGGATAAAGATACAGAGAAAACGTATTTGGTGCTGAAATTTGCTTAGCACAAGCGGCTTAAAAAGTAAACGTACAAATCGTTGCTAAATATATAAATAGTATAAGTTAACAAGTTTGAAAAACAGTTGAACTTCCATTTTACAGGTATATGTTAAAAAGCAGAAGCATTCAAATTTAATACATAAAGCTAAGTACAGAAACTCTTCTAAATATTTATATATTGATAAATTTCAATTCATTGCGCTCAAATGAACTGCGCTCCCTCCTGGCTTGAAACTGAACTAGTTGGTGTTGTGCGCTGCAAAGCACTAAATAATACCGACAAAAATACGCAACAACGTAACGTTTTGTTTGTCGTTACATTCAACAGCGTGTCTCCGAAAAGCCATAACGGCGTTTTTATCAACAACTTGGCTTAGTTAGTCAATGGTATCGCGCGGTGAAACTACTTACGTGCTGCACTCACACACTTGACGGAGTAAAAGAAAAATCATTTTGATAGTTAAAGTACACTCACACACACACACACCACCACACATGTGATAGTGTGCGTGTGTGTGCTTAGTTATTGTTTCGTTTAAATACTTTGCGTATTGTAAAAGAAATTATGTGCGATATTTAGCATATGCAAAGGAAGCGAAGCGAAGTGAAGTGAAGCAAAGTGAAGCGAAGTGAAGTGAAGTTTTTTCATTCTGAGAGCTGGTTGCAGTTAACGGATAACGGTAAAGTTAACGTGAAAGTGGACAGTGCAGAAAAAAAAAACGAAAAACGAAACAAACAGCTTGTATTTTGTATTGTAGCTGTATTAAATAATACATTTGCATTGGTGAAAGTATGTTAACTGCTTCGCTTATGCACGAGCCCAAAAATACAAAAAAAAAAAATTATTGAATTGAACGTCGCGTCGGTCGGCCAATGAAACGTGCAACAAGACGACAAGACCTGAACTTCAGAGAGTGCAGCAGCAACAACAATAACAACAACAACAATCAAGAAAAAACTTGTATAAAAGAAATTATTAACTTTGACCTGAATACGTAATAAATACACTTATATAGACTCTATATAGGATGTTGAGGCATAAACAGTTATGTTTTAATGTGAATGCTGCAAGTGTTATACGTGTTGCTGTGTCCATGTTTGTTGTTGTTGTTGTCATTGCTGCTGCTGCAAGTGACTCAAATGTTACGTTGTCCAAGAAATTGATAACCAGATTTTTCACTCTCTCACACACACACGCACACATAGGCACACACTCACGCACACATGGCCACAAATGTTTGGCTGTAAATATATGCTCTGCGAGTCATGTGTATTTGCACAACAGACAGCAACGACAACAAAACCGGCGCGAAAGCCAATTGATTGCGCAAAAACTGACCCCAGACAACAACAACAACAAAAGTCACTAAAATAGCAACATAACTGTTAACATAATCATAACAAGCAGATGCGTTGGGTCAGCGCAAGGTCAAAGCAATAAATGCAGCTCCCTCCATTTGGCTTGAACTTTCAAGAAAAACTCCGCAGAAGTTGCACAAAAAAAGGCTAAAAAGCTAAAAAATAACAAAAGACTTGCGACACGAACTTGTTGCGCAGGCCGCACACTTGTTATTTATATCATGTACTTAAGCACACACATATGTGTGTATAAATGTGTATATATGTGTATATATATTATATAACAGCGGCAGCAGGCCAATTGGAACACAAAATTACAAAAAATTTGATATCAAAATGTGTCGCCCGAGTCTAGTTTGATTATTTTTTTGAAAGTTTATTCGCGCTAGTCCACAAAATATGCTAATTAGGCCTTTGACTAAAATATCATTTATATATAGTTTGTATTTGTATTTGTATTTCTTTCTTTTTCTTTCTATCGCAGCTGTAAATAATTTATGTGCGCCAAATTGGCACAAGCTAAAAACTGGGGGAAAAAACAAATCAAACAAAAACAAAACAGAAAAGCAACAAAAACTGCGACAACTGCAAGTGACATTGACAAAGGAATAAGATGAGCAACAAACAATGCTTCGCTTTTTGTTTAAATGCAAAATAATTGTTCGATACTTTTTTGCTCCATTGTGGGCGTTTCTTCTTGACATTGTCATTGTAAATGCTCCGCCTGTGTTTGTGTTATTAATAGTCAAAATATCTCTTTAAATTGCGCAATGTCTTTTGTTTTTTGTAATTTGTTGCTTTTTGCACATCTTGCGACAAAAGTTGTGTGCGAAAATCTCGAAATATTTTTTGGGCATGTTTCATTATTTAACTGCGCATATAAAACTGACAGCCTAATTAGTTGTCTGTGTTGCTATGTTTGAAAATACTATAAAAAAAAAACATCTATAAACACTTATATACACATATATAGTATGTCTGGAAGTATCTTCAGCATTGACACAGCGCGCAATACCCTTGTAGACTCGAGTTTCGGAAATACCGCGTCACTTATCAATGATCCACATCAGAAATATGTAATACTTCAATCTCTCTCTCTCTCTCTCTCGCTCTCTGTCAGAGTTTATGTTTTCTGTAAGCTAACGGTAACTCGAATTTAAGCTCTGGTAATGCATATTTTATGTGTCAACAAAATCGTGACAAATTTAAACTACTCCCCGAGCAAGTGTATAAAAGCTCTTTTCTTGCAATTCATCAAGTCTCGCACAGCAAACTGGTTATATTACAAACCGAACCGAAACAAGACATTCATTTGTGCTAATCACGGACTTGTGGTCAATTTTGTAATGCGAAAATGTGTGTTTTATTTTTTGTTTTGCGACATCAACTGCGAAACGCCTCGATTTGATATGCCATGCGAGTCGCCAAAGCTAGAGCTAGACTTTAGCTTTTCAACTCTTAGCAATTTCGAAATTAAAATTGAAATGTTCTCACCTTGAGCTTAGAAAAACTTATAAAGTACAAAAACTAAGCCTAGAATTATAGAGCATCTTATGGTTAAGGCAGCAGTAGAAAAATATAAGTATGAGAAGTTTTTAGTTGAGGCCTCAGATAACTCTTCGCCCTACTACTATAAGCCAATCATCATCAGAATAGAAAGAAGCAACTTGAGTATGCTTAAAACTCTTCCGCTAATTATGAAGATACATCGTACTACACTATAGGATAGTAGTTGCAGATTCTAATAGCTCATATATTTAATATAAGAAATGCTGTCAAGTATTCGCCTTCGAGAAACATCTTTTGCATAATTTAGTAATAATAAAAATTAAAATAATAATAATATCTGATGTAACTCACTCTGCACATCGAAGCTAAAGGATCAAGTCCAAGTTGTCAACTGGTTGACCGTCAGGCTCGTCATATTCCCAGTTCCTTAATCAGACAACGAACTGCTCTTGAACTTAACTTATGTATTTATGCATAATTGACATTATATTGAAAGCATAATGAAATCGATCAATCCGCAAGGTTACCTGCAGCTCATTTCCCAGGCATATTTCATGTATTTAAGCTCGTTCTACTTAAAAATTATTTAGTATTTAGGCTGTTTCCACATTCTCTCTGCCTTTTTTTTTAAATTATTTGGAAGCATCCATTACCACACAGACTTACACACGTTTACAAGGCCTGCAATTTCAATTTCATTTTCATTTTCATTTTGGTTTTCATTTTTGTTTGCGGCGCATTCAACCCAATGCACGTACAATGATGGCAATTATTTTAGAGTCTTACTCTGAATGCTGGAACTGGTTTGTCGAGTGCAATTCAAGCTCAGCCATGGCGCTAGTTACCCTTACTCGATTTGTCTACGGCTCTAGTCAAGAAAACAAACAACGCATGAGCTTTTCGAAAGCCCAGTAGCTGGCCACAAACTGTCCAAATTAAGCAGTTGCTTAAATGCACATAAGGGGAAAAACCGTATAACGAGGTAGATTAGCTACTCGAGTCGAGTGGGTGAGGTCGAGACTGCAAAGCTGAGTGGAAGTATCTCAAAAAGTTGCTAGTTGCTTCTAGAAGTGTGTGCTAAGATTCGTATAGGATATGAATGTTATAGTATAGTATAGAGCTTATAGCATATTATATCTATTCTGTTCAGTCCATAGAACTTTTATAGAATTCATATCCAGCAGATCATTAATGGCATCTTTAACCTACTCTCTTGATTTCCTCAGAAACTCTTTATGGAATTCTTGTAGAACTTCTATTTTATAGCAAGTATTGTTCATTCTTCTCTACTAATCTTTACTTTTTTATAGGAACTATCCATTATATAGTATATTTCTACAATTTTCTTCAGCTAATCTCTTTTATTTTCAAGAGCTGGAGAACTTTTGTAGATTCTTTTCTATGATCCCACTCTTTCAATCCCATGTCCACTTCCCTCCAGCCACTCCTTATAGAGTACGTTTCCAGTCGCCGAATTTTTCACATTTTCTCAGTCGACAGCGTGACCAATTAAAAAGAAAATTCATTGGCCGTTAGATTGTGGCAGTATAGATATAAGATAAAACCTCTTTTGCGCCATTATTTCTTTTCCATTTATTTTCGTTGGCTTCGAGATTGAAAAACGTTTTCCAGACACGCTTCAGTTTGGGCCATTAAGATGAGGCTCCATTATTATTTTTGCCTATCTCTGATATTATATAATATCAATTTTTTCGGCTAGAGCTAACACGAAATTACCTCATTACGCGTATGTATGTATATATGAATGATATTTGTGGAATATCCGAGTGCAAACTACAAAATGCTCTCAGCGACATAATTTGTGTCTACGTTCATTAGGGTCGCATTCTAGGCAATATTATTTTTTATGTGTTTGCTTTTTGTGTGTGGTGCTTAATTAGTTTTTTCATTTTTCATGCATTTCGCCCATCACTTAACTCCGCTGAACCTGACGCAAATCAAATTAGGAGCTCCACACCTGTTGTACGTCCATTACATGACACCTGCTAAATCTACCCTGTAATAATGGTCGTTCTAGTGATATACATATCTATATAGACTACATATAGTAAAAGATATTTTGTAAATATGTAAATCTTTAAGCCACGCTTGATGGCCCATCAGTGCTAGCCTCTTTGACTGTTTACAGGGTATAGCACAGTTCAAGCAACTCGTTAATAGCATAATGTTCTTTGATGTTCAACAAACATCTTTGATAACTCGCTTACATTTGGCCAAGTCAAAGTTTAGAGCTCAGCGCTGGCGCGTGCGCAGACTGTTAGCCAATAGTGTGATTAAAGCCCGCTTTACGATTAGTCTAAAACTCATTTTGGTGAACAACAAAACAATTATATAGATATATATATATATATAATTTTGGGTGGTAGAATCATGAGCATTATCCGCTCGATTACATGCTTTAAATAGCGAGCTCCGACCGTTGGCCACGCTTAACTATATGATATATCACATATATTATATATATATATTGTATCTATATATATTTATATACTATATAGATACAAATTATAGCTATAAAATGTCAAGTTGCTGGCGTATTTGATTTTAAATACACTTTCGAAGTCGCAGCAGTCGGTGGGTCACTCTAAAGTTCGATCATAAAAACTCTACTTAAACTGTGCTAATATATAAGAAAAAAAATATATTAAATTGAGCTTAATTTTATGTTCTATGTACAGCAACATGTTACGAATACGCTACCTGCTAATTGTCACATTCACCTGCCAGGCCTTGGCTGCGGATATCCTCATGGCCACGATGGGTGGCACCAAATCCCACAAGATTCCATTCTGGGAGCTGGCCAAAGGCTTGATAAGCAGGTGGGTAAAAGTGCCTAAATATATATAAATAGATATATTAATAGATATAAATATATATAGTATATAGAGTATACATCAAGACAGTCATAAGTAATAAGGTCAGATCAAGAACCGGTGTAGGTATGAGGCAGCTGATCGGTAAATACAATATATATGTCCTGATGATATAAGACCTTCAGTATTATATTAGAATATATATAAGACCTGATCAATGCAGTTTTCACTTCATATTCAGCGCCTCAAAATTCTTTAGTTTGTTCATTCATTATCGAATCCATTTTGAATATCTATAAAAATAGCCAAGCATATCAGAGTTTATATATGTAGCATCTACAATATCAGCTTACATCACTTTTCTTCACTTTTGTTTATATATTGATTCAATAAGACTTTCTTAAATGATATAATACGAAAAGGAGGGTAAATATATATAATTGTAACATCAAGCGTGAAATGACAGCGAAATTGTAGAAGATTTTTTAAGGCAATTAAAATTTTTAGGCAATCATTAGTAACGCTCAGACTGCTTAGCCTAAGCTTTATTTAATTGAGAGGGGAAACACACATGTGGGCATTAAAAAAAGTAAATGCTAATAGATATAAAGCTTTTAGATATATACAAATATTAATACATTAAACTTCTCTCTTCTGCAGGGGCCACAATATCACTTTTCTAAGCGGATTTCCAGCAGATTTTCACATCGATGGGCTGCAAGAAGTGACGCCAGCTAGTCTGGTCGAGTATATACAAAACTACACAAATTGGGATCTGCTGGGCGCCAGAATGAATGGCGAAATGCCCATTAAGCCCTGGGATGGTCTGCGCTATGCCTTTGAGGTGGGACTACCTATAGTTCAGATGCATTTTCTATATAAAGAATTTTCTCTTCTGATTTCTAGTCCTGCGATGCCATGTTGGGCGATCCGGAAACTAAGGATCTAGCGAATCGCACCTTCGATCTGGCAATCTTGGACGGCGCCTATCCTGAGTGCCTGCAGGGTCTGACACACCTGTATAAGATACCATTTATGTATATAAATACAGTTGGCTTCTACACGGGCAGTTTATCTCTAGCTGGCAATCCTGCCAGCTATGCAATAACTCCCAACTTCTACTCCAGTTTCACAGATCAAATGAGTCTCTACGAAAGAGCTGTGAATACAGGCATGCAAATCGGTCAGAATATCTTACACAGTGTAAGTATATATAAACTTAGTCCGACTTAGGCTAATCCCTCTTATACTTTACGCAGTATGTGATGCGTCGCACTCACCGCATTATGCGGGATCACTTGGGTGCGCATATACCCCATCCGTACGATATGTCACGCAACGTGAGCTTCATTCTGCAGAATGGACACGCAGTTGTGTCCTATCCCCGCGCACTGAATCCCAACGTGGCAGAGGTGGCTTGCATCCATTGCAAGCCAGCACGACCCTTGCCCAAGGATTTGGATGACTTCATTTCGGCGTCTGGTGCTTCGGGCTTCATTTATGTATCGATGGGCTCATCTGTGAAGGCTGCCAACATGCCGGAGTCACTGCGTCGCATGCTGGTCAAGACGTTCGCTCGCCTGCCCTACAACGTGCTGTGGAAGTACGAGGGCAGTGCAGCCGATATGCATGATCTGACGCCCAATGTGAAACTTTCTCGCTGGCTGCCGCAACAGGACATCCTGGGGCACAGTCAGCTGCGAGCCTTCGTCACGCATGGAGGCTTGCTGAGCATGTTCGAGACGGTATACCATGGTGTGCCGGTGGTCACAATGCCCGTGTTCTGTGATCACGATGTCAACTCGGCCAAGGCGGAGGTTGATGGCTACGCTATAAAGCTGGACCTGGAGACGCTGTCCACCAATCAGCTCTACAAGTCCATCATGAAAGTCATCCACGATCCGCGCTATAGAAACGCAGCCAGATATCGACAGAATCTGCTGCTAGATCAGCGATCCACAGCACTGGACACAGCCATCTACTGGACCGAATATGTCCTGCGGCACAACGGAGCTTATCATCTGCAGACGCCAGCCCGAAACATGGGGTAAACATATTGACTCCATTCAAAATATTACCTACATAATAACATTTTTATCTCTGCTGTAGCTGGTGGCAGTACTACCTGCTGGATGTGGTGGGCCTCTATTTGCTGGCGCTTTGCGCGCTGATATTCATTCTGAGGCGCCTGGATATACGATCCGAGAAGGTGCGCAACCAGCACTATCCCAACTTAATACCAGCAACCAAAAAGAAGTCAAAAAAATTATAAATTCAGCACAGAAATACCATCTATAACGCTTTGGACATGTTTAGCTTACTGACCCGACAAATAATAGGTTTTCTATCTAAGATAGATGTAAAATGTTTAAGCCTAAGGTATCTTAGTGAACGGTTTTAATCATAGATTAATCTAACGCCTTTGCCTTCTGATCCTCCCTATCTGTTGTACAAAATTCAATTTCCTATGACCATTTTGTTTGAATACAATTATTATTTGTCGTCCAGTTAACTTCGTTTCACTCTATCGGAAAAAGTGCCTTGTATATAGTGTTTATATTTATGTTACATTTAAGTAGTTGTTTAAATCACCAATTTTGAATATGCTTAAATTGTTTGTGCAAAATTTAAACCAAAGTCTATGGAAATAATCAATTACTGTTTGTATGTACGCAATGCCTTGGACAATTGAAATAAAATAAAGTGGAGTTAAAGCTTTTCAATTCAAACTGATCTTATTAATGTAGAAACGCTTTATGAGTTATGAAATATGACAAATCGTCATCTGACATTAATATACAATCGTGAAACAATTAGACTAACTCGATTTTTGGACTAATTTCGCCATCATCTTCTCCTCTTTGATCTTTCGCTTGGCTTCCTTCTGCTTGCGTTTGTCTTCCTTCTCCTTCTGTTCGAGCATTTCCTTGAAGCGATCATCGCGTGGGTCCACCTTGAACCCGAAATGCCGGCGAACCTCTTCAATCAATCGCTCTTTGCGCTCAATGGCAGCTGCGGCATCTGCTTTACGTTTTGCGACCTTGGCGTTTAGCTCTGCCGTCCATTGCTCCAATTTGTCCAGCTTCTTTTGTATGCCCTCCTCGCGTTCAATTATTGCTGCTTGCTTCGCTTCTTTGCGGATGCGAAGTTTCTCCAACAATTCCGGCAATGTTTCAGGTTGCGTAATGCTTTGCCGCTCTTGGTCTTTCGTTCGTTCAGCTAGTGTGCCGAAGCATATTTGTGGATTGACATTACTTTTCGAACCGTAGCGACCATACATGGTTCTCTGATACTTTTCAGTCAGATGTATCCAGGAATGTGCCTCGTTATATGGCAATGTTTCGTGGAGCACATTTTTGTGTTGTCGCCGCAAGCCAGATTTATCCCGCTGAGGCACATATTCCACATCATCCTTGACAAACGATGCCGGCAGCTCTGGTTTCGCAACGCTGCTGAAATATCTCGCTCGTCCGATTGCATTTCCAGTAGAAAGGCTTAATTTGTGAAAATTCATCTTGAAGCAATTCTATTTGTACAAAGATGTAAACATAGCAATAATCGAGAAAGCCTAGTGCTGGACTAATATTAAAAAATACCAAAAATACTATGGAACATGGCACGTTCCAAGTATTTTATCTATCGATAGAAATATTTAAAATAATCGATTAGCGATATATTTATTAGGAAAAATACAATAATATGAGCGCACTTTATGCATTTGAGATATTAAAATAAATCAAATAATAAATTGCTTAGTGTTTAAGCTTTGCTATTCATAATACAACGAGCTATGGTAAGATCCCGTTCTGTGTCGATTTCTAGGCCATCGTCAGCTGCAATTTCAACAACGGCACAACTGAAATTTAAACAGGAAAATACTATCGCATATCAAATGTTTTTTTTTTCTTTGCTTGCTATAACTGAAACTTACTTTTCATTCTGCAAAAGTCCCTTCATTGCCAGCATCCTCTTTGATAAATAGAACATTCCTGCTTCAACCATATCACCTTTCCAGTCTTGTCTCCTTGGCCTGGCTTCCATATTGAAATTATCAGGCAAAATTTGTTCGCCAACAAGCTTCCAACGCAATTTATGGGACCTTTAAAAAAAGAAACGTTATTATAGGCTTAAATGAGATGTTTGTCTTACCTTTTCACGGAAAACACACAATCGTGTGAATGAAATTTGTCAACTGCTTGCTCAATATATTTTTCTTTTAAAAAGATTGACGTGCACTGAAACAGAGCAAAATTCTGGATAGTTTTATGGACCTCTAAAAATTCTTTTATAGCTTCAATGGACGAGGTCTCATCCCTTGCGTATTCCTTGGGCCGAATATGCACTAAGGCGCCATCTAGCCTCAAAAAATCGATTATTAAGAAGAGGGAGACAGTTTAGATGCTTGAAAGACTCACATTTCTTAGCTTCCAATGCAATTTTGTCGTCATCCGTGGAGACCCAGATATGCTTGAAGCAACTGGAATTGCTTATGGTTATAATACTGCGCGACAACAATGATAATCCCTCAATTTCAGCTAAGTTCTTCAATGGAATTCCTTTGCTTCCACCGCGAGCCAGAATTAATGCGTGTAAATCATTTTCGGAGCTATTTAAGAGAGCATTCAATAGTTTTTCTTATTAAATATATGTATATAGTTTTTGATAATACCAATGTGAAGTTGCATCCGCCTGTGCACTAGCCCACTGTAACACAAATGTAAAACACAAAAACTGAAGAGCGTTCATGACTATATAGCACATGGACTTGAGGGAAAAGATACTACTAAATTTAGATACGTTTCGAATGCAAAGTTTATAAAAACGAGCATTAAGGTGACCCTAGTTCTGCTTTTGAATATTCGGATTTCTATTCAAATACATAATTAGCATAAATTTATGGTATTAAATATTAAATTTTGAAATATTTAAATTTATATTTAATTTTTATTATTATTAAATAATATATTTTATCACTCAGTTCATATGGTCGGGTCCACTCTAATGCTGATTTCGTTTTTGTTATGCCGTAATTGACATTTTGTGTGCATTAAGTACACACATACATGAACACATGTGCCTATCCACAGATTTACTTTATTGTGTATGCCTGTGTGTGTGTGTGTGTCTGCTTAGCTTTTACTTGTTGCTTTAGTATTAATATCTTGACTACCTTTTTTACTACTTTTATCTATAGCAGTATTAAATACCAAATAATATACCATCTACTACCATTTGGCGAAAGGAACTTATTTTGATTATTTTCAAGAATTAAGTAACCTTCACAAGGTCATTCAAAGAGGTTTATTTTAAAATATATTGGGAAATAAAACTACTTTAAATCATTCTCGTTTTTTTTTTTTAAATAAATATTTATTGCACAGTTATTTTATATTGCTCTAGTTAGACCTTTGTTGTGTTAGACTTTTGTTTTGCTTGTAAAATTATCACTTACTTAAATATTTCTTGGTTCATGAGCAAATTTTAAATAAACAAATATATCGTCAAAACAAACGATACGAATAACTTAATCTATTGACAGGCTTTGGGCTCGGGTTATATATATGTATATATTAGCTAAAGTTGTTCAAATTTCAAATCGGGTTATATATAGAGGTTTTCATCTCTCCAATGTATAAATAATATGTACATTGTATATACAAAACTCTTAAGACCACATCCTATAAAAATATTCTAATCGATTTGACATGTGAAAAGTTCGCAAATATTTCGAGTTTAGAGAACACTTGCATATTTCTGGTTGATATATGCTTTAGTATGATAATTGTACGTCCGGATCGATGCAGCTAATGTTTGAATTAAGTGCTTATCCCGCTTTGTGGACTGCGAGTAGTGATCAATGCCGCCAGCACTGAAAGAAGAGCAAGAAATCTTGTATATCTATATGGTATTACGTAATGACACTATTCTTACTTGATATCTCTTGTGCGCAGGACACGCTCCGCCCATGTCTGGGGCCTGGGTATATCCCGTGCAACGCCAACTTGCTTTTTGTCCAGATAGTCAATGACATCATCATAATAATTGGTTCTATAGTTGTACATATATTTGTACTGCAGAAATTTCGGCCTTCAAAAAGAATAAGCAATGCATATATATACGCATATATAGAGTATAGTCATATCTAGTCTTACCTAACCCAATGCCTGTATAGTTGAACTGGTTTCCTGTAACCATCATCTTCTGGTGGTGGTGGAGGTGCCTTCACTTCTTCGGGCTCGGCTGCAACTTCCTCCCCCGCGCCTTCTGCTGCCTGGGGGCCTGCCTCGGATCGTTGCTCAGATTTCACACTCTCTGGCTTTGAAGGTACAGGATCAGTGGAACCAGTGGGCTGTATACTTGCCTCAGCATCACCGCCATCATCGAAACCCCAAGGATCTTCTTCGTCCCCCATGTTACTGATTATGATCAAAGAAATAAATTAATCAAATATAGCTAAGGCCGGATATACTAAAGTATTTGACCTATCAAAGCTGTAGCCTAATTTAGCTATAAAATGTCGCAGAATTTTTAGGTTAAAATCTATAAATAGTTTCAAATTAGGAGCACAAATCATTGTCGTCGTAATCTAAAAGATAAATGTGTGAATGTGTTGGATCAGAGCGTATACTCCTATCAATTTGTCAATAGATTCTTTAAGCAAATATTTAGGGCATTGAGAGAAATGCTAAGAGATAAAAATACTCTAATCGAAGCAATTCAAATTCGCATTCTTAGGTGTTAAATAACTATATCAAATTTCCAAAAATCTTTCTCATTTTAAATATAGAAAATTCAATTAAATCAAGGACTTCAATCTATAATGTTCTAAAAATGCTCCTTCCTTTCTAAGTTTTATTCAGTTTTAAATATTTTATAAGGTAGAAAATACCTGTGATATAGTGTTTATATTGGAGTTAAATTAAAAAGACTAACCAAATAAATTTTCTTGTTCGTGCAAATGCAATTCGGTAAGCTTTCAAGATAAAACAAGAAGACAAATACATAATATGTGCGCAAAAGCTACAAAAATAAAATAGCTTGCAGAACTATTAACACCTATCCTCGAAAACGACCCATAGAGATGGCAGAAGTTTAAATATTCAAAAACTATCGTTATTTGATTTTCTTCTTGGGAAACTATTACATTAAATTTGAAAATATAACGGCTAACTATATATATTAATGAAGGCTGTAAGAGTAATAATATTACTCCTATGAACGCTTTTTTTGTTTATTAAGTGAATTTATAACTAATTTTCTATTGATTTTGGTTTCTAATAATTAACTAATAAAACTCCCAATATTCAGACAAAACAGCAGCATAAATAAATAAAATTTATGTTACGACAGCTTAAACTGAAACAATGGAACGAAACAACAAACATTCAGTATTTTTTATCTCGGTTCATTTCCACTGTAGCAAAAACAGCCTTTACTTCGAATGGCATTTTTGGTCTGCAGAAAAATACTAGCCCCAATTTATCATATAAATATCGATAAGATGACAGAAATTATTGTTTATATACACACGCACACACTTGCGCACACATGTATATACATATATGCTTGTATAAACAAGTATAAATAAGTACTCCCTTTGATAAGATTACTGATGTTTCAAATGCTTTTTGTTTTTCAATATACACATACACACTCACATGAATCATAGTGTGATTCAGATTGCCTGTCCGCACAATACGCAAATTTAATTGTTAAAAGCCTGAAGATGGCAACTCACGCGGAAAAGGACTTTTTTCACTTGGTACGTACATTTCGGCACAGCTGTGGCAGAAAAAAACAAACAAACAATAAGTAATCTTGATTAATATAATTCGACCACAATTTTCTATATTTATTTGTGTGTGTACAGTTAAATGAGAATGTAAATAATAATAGCTGTATAAATCATAGAGAACGTAAACTAGAACTTGCGAATGTAGGGCAAAAGTGAAGTGGAGTCACATATCACACAACACACACATGCATATATGTATGTATATGTGTGTATGCACTACATACTCAACTTGTTACTCATGTTTATGCTTTGGTTATGGTGCAATGACTTCAAGCAATAATTCCACCTGAATTGTATTGAAATTTGTATCCATATAATGCAGCTGCCTGTCCCATGGCACTTTCTATGTTTGGGCGGGCCAAACTTTTGCTGAGTAGGCAATAAAATATTTTAATCCCATAGATAATGCTATTTACATATATATACAGAGATAGTAACTCTATAGAGCGTAATAGTAGTAGTAGTCGTAGTTTATTGGGGTGTAGAGTTTCATAGTAATGTGAGAAGGTTGTAAACATTTCATTCAACTTTTTGACTGGGGCACAGATGCTAACTTGATTCACGAATCGTTATTGCTGTATTAAATGACAACGAAAGCCCCCATTAAAGCTGCGTACACCTGTCCGACAAGCAGCTGCTACACTTCTAGATACATAAATACTTTAATGACTATATTTAATTACAGAATGTGAGTGTGCACAAGGCGCTCAAGGGGATGGAAGCTCCGCTGAAATCGAAGCATGCTCGCTCCATCATCATCATAATACACAGATCGAAGGAGGCGCAAACGTTTTGGTCGCTCATCACTCGACAGCCGATTATGGAAAATAGATTTACGGCCTGGAAGTTCTGTCATCTATTGCATAAGGTGTTGCGAGAGGCGCACAGGTGTGTTCTGCCACAATCGCAGAAGCATCAGAAAATGATCTTGGAAATTGGCAAGTCCTGGGGTCATCTGCACGACGACATCGGCTACTGCATTAAGGCCTATAGCAAGCTGCTGGTAACTAAGCTCAACTTCCACGACAAGAACCGATTCTACCCTGGCAACCTGATAATACCCTTTTCTGAGATACTAAAAGCCTCAGATAAGGATTTAAATTACTGGTATTTCCTATTATTATACTCTCTATATGTACATGATATATATATATATATATATATATATTCGTGTCTTTTAGCTTTCAATTGTGCGTGGAGATCTTTGACTATTTGGAGGACATCATTGCACTGCAGGTGGCAATATTTTCTTCCATAAACACCTATAGGATATCGTCGATGACCCAGCCCGGCCAATGCAGATTGGCGCCTATGATAACCCTTATACAGGATTCGAATCCTTTGTATGATGTTAGTGTTCGACTTATGTTTAAACTACATGAAAAGTTACCCAACGATGTGCTTTACGGTCATAGAGAGAGATTCGCTGGCATATTTGCCAAGCTGAAGCTCTTCTATAATAATGTGAGACCTTTACAATACTTCAATGACCTTATCACGGTGCCTCAGTTGCCCGATCAGAGTCCGAACTTCAAGTCGCAGGTGGACTTTGGTAGCTATGTGCCACCTGTGGTGCTTGTCCAATCAGAGCCTGACCCCGTTGTTGACGATCTAATAGATACTAACTTTGCCAATGTTGAAGATAATACGGATCATGTTCAACAAGATCAAATCTTAAATGAACGTATAAATGTCTTGGAGAATATCGTGGAAGATAAAAGCGATATGATTATACAGCTAAGAGCAAAGCTGGATGAGTGGAAACATAACTACGAGGGGCTGGAACAGAGTTATAAACAAGATGTTCTGGACCTCCAAAGGAGTAATACTTCGCTATGCAATGATTTGGCGTCTGTCAAAGAAATGTGTGCGAATATGCGCATGGAAAAAGATGATCTGGAACTACAGTTGACCAATAATCATATTATAACTCGTAAGTGAAAGCTACTTATACTAAGAATATTTTTTCTTAATTTTATACCTCTGACTTACAGAAAAGGTTGTCGAAGAGGAGGAGAAGCAAAAGTTATCATCCGAAAAGTTCAACAAGCTAAAAGTGATGTATACCCAAATTAGAGATGAACACATCAATTTATTACGTCAAGTAAGACTATATATAATAATATATAATAATTCCCATTAAAATTGATTTAAATTACAGCACAGCGATCATTCCAAATCTTTAAACAAAGAAAAGCAACTTAATTCAGAATTATTATTGCAAATAAAGGAGCTTAACAATGAATTGTTAAAAAACAACGAGACTATAGAATGCGATAAAACGAATAACCTGAAGCTCTTGCAGCAAATCGAAGAGCTTAAGGCTGAAAATGCAAGACTTGAAACAAGTGGCAAAGAGCTAGAATCAAAATATGAGGCTAGAATATATGAGAAGGAAAATGAAAATCTTGATCTATATTCAAAGGTAAATATTTTAAAAGATACCAATGTTGAGCTTGATAGTGTCAAATTAGTGCTGCAAGAAAAGGAAACAAAACTTGCAGAAGCAGAAAGTTTATTGAATTGTAAGAGTAAGGAGTTTTCCGAAAGCCTTCAAAAGTCTGAAGATAAATACATGCAACTCTCAACTGAACACAAACAAGTACAAGAAACTCTTGACAGTGTTAAATTAGTGCTGCAAGAGAAGGACACAAAACTTGCAGAAGCAGAAAGTTTATTGAATGTTAAGAGTAAGGAGTTTACCGAAAGCCTTCAAAAGTCTGAAGATAAATACTTGCAACTCTCAACTGAGCACAAACAACTGCAAGAAAGTCTTCAGCGAGATGCTCAAGCTTTGCGTGCAACGCTGGACGAAACTGATCTGAAACTGAAGCAGAAGGAGATCGAGTTAGAGGTAAAAAATTGATATTTATATCTTATCAAAAATTATTACAACTATTACTTTTTATAGCAACTGGAGGCAAGCTTAGCATTGTTAAATGACGAAAAGATTGTTTCGAATAAGCTTTCGTTGGATATGAAAGATAAACAGAGTCAACTCGAAAACGATTTAATTCAAGCATTAACCAAAGTGGATTCCATAACAGTATCAAATAAGCAAACCGAAGATAAATTGCTGGCAATGAGAAAATTAACCATACAGACTGTCAAAGATCTATGCGATTCCAAACTGAACGAGGGTGCTCAGCAACCATTGGAATTTGTACCAAAATTATCCGCGCAAATCGAAGCATTGCTCAACAAATTGCGAACTTCCGCTCAGACGCCAATTGATGATTGCATTGCCAAGATACATGACATTTTACATTTAGGATATTATTTTATAGAACTATACGAACAATGTGATATAATTTATACAACTACAACGGATATCGAGAAGGGACAAGGTGAATTTTAGTTTCCTAATCTAAGATTCTCTTATTAATAAGTTTTTCTTTCTAGATGTTTTAAACAAAGTACGCTGCATATGGCCAGACCTACTTAAGCTCATCGAAGTTGTGGAAAATGATAATAAAAATAGCCAATTTGATTCTCTTGCAAAGGAAATACAAAAGAACTTAAGTGGCTTAAATGAGCTGGTGCAAGGCATATTGAATAACTTTGAGAAGAGCGTGGATCTTGATAAGCTTATCGAAATAGAGCTGAAGGAGATGGATGCTGCTATCGAGGAGGCTGCTTCCAAGATAATTAACCTTCTCTCCAAGTCTCGGGAGAACGACAACCAAATCAAACTCGAAGTAAATGAGAAGATCTTAGAGGCATGCACTGCCCTAATGGAGTGCATTAAAATATTAATCCTAAAGTCACGTGTGCTGCAACAGGAGATTGTTTCTTCCCAAAAGGGTAATTTATATACATATATAGTATAAAACCTTATTTAATATAAAATATCTTTGACCTTTCAGGCAATGCGACAGCCAATGAATTCTATAAGCGCAACAGCCAATGGTCAGACGGTTTGATTTCGGCCTCAAAGAGCGTGGCTAAGGCTGCAAATTATCTTGTGGACGCCGCCAATAATGCCGTTAACAGTGAATCGGGTCAGAACTTTGAGTTGATCGTTGCTGCTCAAGAGATCGCAGCCTGCACCGTACAACTGGTCATCGCCAGCAAGGTGAAGGCGAATCGCAATAGCGAAAATCTGGTTAATTTGACCAACGCCTCGCGCAATGTGACCAAGGCAACGGGAGTCGTGGTGGCCACAGTAAAGGATGGCAACGCACGACAGGAACAACAGCAGGATAATGATTTACGTACACTAACACCATCTCAGCTTAAGACTATGGAAATGGAAATTCAAGTTAAAGTATTAGAACTGGAACAGTCTCTGCAGAGTCAGCGCTTAAAGTTGTCGGCTTTCCGCAAAGAGCATTACCAGAAAACAGAGTACTAAACGTAGCCCAACAACATAAGCATACATATTGTTATTATATTGATGATTTATTTACTTAAATATACTAATTTTGTATTCAATTGTTTATGTTACATAAATTGGTAGATTATTCTATCTCCAACTATAGGCACATTCCGAATCCATGTTAAAACTAATATTGCCTGAAAAGATGTTCAATCAAAATCACTTGCTTGATGCTAACTTTTCATTTTTATTTAAGCTGTTGATAAGTCTTTGTAGTTTGCATTGCCGTAAACTTTTTTTGCTCTATCAAAAGCCTCTATAATACATGATCTGCAGAGAAATATATTGTAATATCAGATAAATATAGAAACATTATCTGGAATAGTTCTTACCGAAACAATTTTTGGTGTAAAACATAGGCGCTAACATGCCCAGCATCTAAATACCTTACTTCAGCACCTGGCCATATGTCCTCGAGATTCGAGCAGCCATCTCGCGGTACGTACGCATCGTCTCTTGCACAGACTGCTATGATGAGGGAGGTGTCGAAGGGTACCGAGAAGTTCTTTAAATGTGTACACTCGTCCATCATTCCTCTCATAAACTGCAACGCCTCTCTCTCCCACCAATTCGTCTTGGTGATATCAATTCTCTTACTTTTACTCTGAGACGCCGTGGGCAATATAAATTGCATCAACTTCGTCATCGCCGATCGCTCGGCCGTGTCCGGTTGTAGTAGAGTTATATTAGAATTACACATGTTTTTATCGAGCACATCTTTCAATGGCGCAGCCATGCGGTTCGGCTCCACTTGATTGTGTTCAAGTGACTTAGACAAAAATATGGAGTTATTTCCATCCTCAACCGAATTGTTTTGCGAGTCACATTGGAGGGACTGTATTTTCCTGGTATCATCAATATCCTCTTTCAGCTCATGCAGCGATCTATTAAAATTTTGTATAAAATTTTGACCAGCTGTGAAAGCGTCGTCGATGATGGTAACCATTTTAGACAGGCGTTCTCTGTATTGGCCATCAGAGTAATACTGTGTCTCCAGCATGTCCCAATTGATGGATTGGCTCATTACTCCCTAGTATAAAGAATATATGAGTTAATATATATGAATTATGTGAATAATTGATATTAGGAGATTAGTTAGGGAAGTTTCAAATTAGATTTGTTAGACAAAGCACCTTCCAGCTTAAATGGAGGCTATGCAACCTTTTTTCTTTAGCGCCCATTTATAAAAATTAAGTTTAACATATAACCAACCGTAAAAGCTCGAAGCATGGATAGCTGAAAGTATGATGTATTTTAAGTACATCGATTTTGTATTACATACAGTGGTGAAAACAGCCGATGCAGTTGACCAAGACAAGCAGGGGACAAGGACCAAAGGTTTTGGCCAGTTAGTAGCTGCTAAAGATGCCATCTGAAAATATGTAAATAATATTCAACTATGCAACTCTATTAGATTACCAATGCCAAGGCTCTACTCACATGTCCTCCCATTGACAAGCCAGTGATTCCCAGTGGACCAAATCCATTCCTTTCGCACCAGTGCAATAGAACAAGGCATTCGAGTATCAGGCAACCGCCCATAACAAATATATCCGAAACATTATGCAAATTTGATCGACTGTAACAATAATATATAATTATTGATAATACTTCGACACAGATCCATTGTAAATACACTCACATTTGATCGTCTGGTTTGCGCAATCCATAAAATGGATTTTCAAGTATGATCGAACCTATATTAGCGTCTTTCAATAAAGGTTTTGCAATAAAGTTTCTTCGACGCCAGAAAAACTGAAAAGAGTTTAATGATTTTTTATTATTTAAGAGAATCTTGAATCTTGACTTATTCAATATACTCACATGATCTCCAGTACCAGCTAAATGTATGCATATTGGCTTGTGCTGCTCGTCATTCCACTTGTTTGGTAACAATAACTGAAAGTGCGCTTGCTGGGATGCTTCTGGAACGACGCCGGGCATATGCAGTTCGAGAGGTGTTGTAAAGTTGCCTTCTATCAAAGTTGAATCAGAATACTTTTTCTTTTTCGTTATCTCTACTGGATAGTCGCGTGGTACGAGTTTAAAACACGTTTCCCGGCTTGATATTACTTTTCGGAACTGAAATACTCTGCAAATAAATAGGAGGCCAGTTAATGGTAAACAGAAAATTGATTGAGCAGCCTGTTAGTTAGATTAGTTTGTTAATTAGATCGAAAATACCAACAAAATATCATTATCAAGCCTTATTTCTATAATCACCCTCCTTATCTAAAACAATATAAATTTGGTGGATTATTCTTATGACCGAATAACAAACTTCTGCTTCACATGCAATTTTCCAATTATTCCAACAATAAAACAGAACTTTGTTAACTCAATATATCCAAGGGAATATCTTGTGGTTCTCCAAAGCTAACTTACAAGGGGAATACCCATAGCTAAAACTGCGATTGGTTGGGAATAACAAATCGATTTCCACTTATATCGATACGGTCACGCCTGCACCAAAATTTATTCTAATTTAAAAACTCTGCAGTGAGCATATAGAGGCTTCCCAGCATGTAAAATGCTTCCTTCAAGGGCTGCGGGCACCACAATGAGTGCGTTTCTGCTGAATCAATTGATATTAATAAAAGCTTAAGTGATTTGACTTATTACGTAAAGGATGCAAAGGAATAACAACAACACACATATACATACGGACTGATCAGACCACAAACTCATATGATTTCAATTGTTTATATTGTTGACTTACAGTTTGCTAACTTACCTATGTAAGTTTTCAGGCTTTCCCCATCCCTTTTCAAAAAATCTTGTAATGAGCATTCGTCGATAGAGACTGTCAAGTTTGCTGGGAGGCATGTTTTGTTAAAAATAGTTGTCAAAACGGTGGGAGGTTTAACTGCACCCGTCGAAGGTGCTTAATTTATTTCAGTGCTCGTATCGTTTGATAAATAGAACCATTGTGAACTATTCGAATGAACATTCACAAATATATCGATATGCTTTTGAAAAAAATAATTTGGTTTATGATAACATAACAGCTAATAATTATCGAATACATTTAAATATATTCAAAATAAAGAAGTAGTTCCTTTTTTAAAAAGAGAATAAGTTCAAAATAATTATTTATAGCTTTGGAAAGCATTTCAATATAGAATTGCCCTATATATGAAATTTTCTTGTGGAAAAATACCAAACTCGTAAAGAATATTAAATACTTGTTTGCTCGATAACAGACTGGTTCGATGAGGAACTTTTGGGTTGTCGGCACTAGCAAGAGCTGAATAAATTGTCGTGTTTACAATTGCTTTGCTATTAAAAGAAACCAAATATATAAACAGTGTCATTATGAATCCGTGTGTATTGATTTTATCTTATGGAAAACTTTCCCCGACGGAAATTGTTGAAAGTATGCTGTATTTCCTAAGCATGATCAAATACATAAAATAATATAAGTGTAAATTGATTGTAGTTCATAAGACAGAAAGCTTCTTCGGAACGGCAAACGGGGTGCAGTGTTAGTGATAGTAAATGAAAAATGGACAATTTTAATCGATATTAAATATAAATCAGCTGTTAATATTAAAATGCCGGTAGACTCCCCTAAGGAGTTAACAAGATGGGAAGTTATTATATATTCTTTTTTTTTCCAGATATATTAATTGAAATGAAGCAACCTAAATTAATAACACCAATAACATACGAATCTGTCGTTATAAATCATTATAAATGTGATATTAGAACTAAATATTACAATACGAGCATATATCTAATACCTTTTGATGGGAAGCTGGATAGAGTTCCAACTGAATTACGAAACGCAGTAGAAGCTTTAATTATCTACTTTGAGCCATTTGATGTAAGTAAAATTTTGAAATCCTAAAAATATTTAGTATATAATTTTGTTTGTTTTTTTTTCAGAGAACTTTTATTAACAGTCTCTCGGGACTTAACGACTTTTTACAATCCCACAAAATTGAATTGGGATTTTTAATAACAACCGCATTCTCGGATAAGCCAAATGAATTAACATTCGAGGAACTGAAAGAAAATGCTAATATAGTTTTTGATATAATAACACTTAAGGAAGAGGACGGAGAGGAGGACTCAGAGGAGCGAGAAAGATATTCAGAAATTGTGGAAGGCTTAGAAAACTTTGTGTGGTCCAACATAAACACAAAACCATCTTCCTGTAAGTAGTACATATGTTTTACTTTATATTTTTGATTATTACTGATTCTATAATCTTTTCATTTATAGCTTCGAATCGAAAGCAATCAAACAGTGCCGAGCAATTGGAGAACGAACTAAATGATTTTGAAAAGTTGTTAATTACAGCGCAAAATTTGCGAAGTGATACACGTTTAACACGAGACGAAATACTAAATAAAGCGGAAGAATTGGCGGAGGTTATGTCAGCAATTTTAAATGATAATGATAGTGATTAATTTTAATAAATGCTTTATTACCAATCGAATGTTAAAATTTCCCCTTTTTTTTTGTATATTTTTGGATCATACTTCCTGAAAGTTTCAGGAGCAGTTTGTTTCCGATATATACTCGATAAATATGCTCGCCACATATTTATAGAATTTTGCTGGGCCAGCGTACTAGCTTTAACATGCAGTAAAAATATACTATTTTTTACGTTCCTTAATACCATACATGATCGAAGCTTTTTAGTATTTTAATAAACCTATTCGATAACATAATTTATTAGAAATTATCTGTATCTTTTTAATCTTTATTAGTTCTGTTTCTGCATGTAAGTTTTTTTTTAATTTATTTATTTTTAAAATCTGGTGGGTGAAAATGTAGTTTCGTGTTGCTCTATTCACATAAATGTATTTATTTTTATATCCGAAAATATGCGGTGGCGGTAATGCTGTGCAATAAGTAAATCCACACACATGAATATATGAGGCAGATATGTATATATTTATGTGCTGTATATGCAATCATCTAGTGTATTCACAATTATTTCGGCTCAATAAAAAGAAACATTACTTCCATGTATACACAAATGTATATATATGATGGCTGTGTGTGCGTATGTAGTTATACAAACACTAAAAAAAAGAGTAAATGGTGACTGTGCCGTTGAAAACACGTACATACATATATAAGTATGTATATATGAGTGCACATATGTATGTGCTTTGAAGCGTATATAAAGGCAATATTATTTATTAATACATTTGTGCGTACATTACATATGGTACATACTTGAGATATGTGCTTATCTAATAATGTATAAAGTAAAAGCAGAAAGTCCCAGCCAGTTGACACTTGTAGTAAATCGCAATTCGAGCACTTGCACACCTACACGCCTAAATCTGAATGCATGTTTGTGTGTGTGCTTGTTTGAATATAATAATTCATAATGGTATTACACCCCAACAGTCATAAAATAGGTATAATATAGTAGCAGCGTTTATTTTCATGCATATACAACGCCTAAGCCTCATATTTCTGTAGTTATTTAAGTAAGCATGTAAGTTGGCATTAAGTTGTCTGCCTCTGCTGAGGCAATAAGAGTTAGTCATCAAAAATGTGTACATAGTTTCTTGTGCAGCGTTCGTAGGTTAATAGCCCGATTTCACTATGTACATACATTCTCTTTACTAACTTCATTAATAATTGGTCTTTGTTTATAATTAATGCGAGGCAAAGGCAATGGCGATGCCATTTCGAAATCAGCCGCAATTTTGTTGTAGTTTACGAGGCATAGAACATTATTATTCCAGAATATTGCATGATTGCGTTGGCTAACAAGTGCTCTCGACCATAAATCTCACTCCCAAGTATTAACTCATCTGTGTAAATATACAGAAGTCTTGTGTTAAGCAACATATTTTCTTGCCCTAAGACAAATTGCATGGCACAAAAATAGCAGCTGTATATAGAGATGACACTGTGGTGTTTTCAATAATATCGATGACAACCGCGATGATTAGTGTGTTAATATGTAATCTAAAATACCGGCATTCTCTTAGAATATTGTGAATGTTTACATTCTCTTCGACAATAAGAAATGTTTTCTCTTTGGTTGGGGTAGATGACTTAATATAAAAAATAGGAACGGTTTGGAGATAATTATCTTATGTTTACTAGCGAAATAATGAAATGTTTTAACCAAAAATAAGTCTAATATAAAAATATGACAAGTCCCATGTAAATATTATTAGGGATGTTTCTTTGGAGTTGTAAATTTGTTGCTTGTGCGCAAGCGCAATTTTAACATTATTGATTAGTGCAGAAGAATTTTTTTGAGCCAGACGCGTTTTGTGAAAATGATTGTTTCAAAAGCTATCAAAAACTACAGAATGTAATCAATTGAAAATCATAGTTAACTTCATTCATCTGTCATAGTTTCGTTAAAACATACTCTTTTTTATATATTTTTGGAACATTTTGTAAGTATTTGTATTTTTTGTCTTCCGCAGACAGAAAATTGAGCAAATCGGCAAAATGACGCAGATGTCGCAAGACGAAATTATAAGCAATACAAAAACTGTTTTGCAAGGCTTGGAAGCCTTGCGTGTTGAACATGTTTCCATTATGAACGGAATATCCGAAGTTCAAAAAGATAATGAGAAATCTGATATATTACGAAAGAACATAGAAAGCATTGAACTTGGCTTGAGCGAGGCTCAGGTCATGATGGCCCTAACATCGCACTTGCAGAATATCGAGGCTGAAAAGCAGAAACTCAAGACACAAGTTCGACGTCTACATCAAGAAAACGCTTGGCTACGCGACGAGCTGGCGAACACCCAACAAAAATTCCAAGCATCTGAACAACTTGTGGCACAACTCGAAGAGGAAAAGAAACATCTTGAATTTATGGCATCTGTTCGCAAATACGATGACAATCAAGAGCAAGATGAATCCTGCGAGAAGTCCCGCAACGATCCAGTTGTCGAGCTCTTTCCAGATGAAGAAAATGATGATAGACACAACATGTCGCCCACGCCTCCAAGCCAATTTGCTAATCAAACTTCTGGCTACGAGATACCAGCCAGATTGCGCACACTTCATAATCTTGTGATTCAATATGCCTCACAGGGCAGGTATGTAACTTTAATATTTGAGATCTTACATTAAGAAATTTTATATTTTATTTTATAATTTTAATATATTTCACAGATATGAAGTGGCTGTTCCCCTTTGCAAGCAAGCACTTGAAGATCTTGAGAAGACCAGCGGTCACGACCATCCCGATGTGGCAACAATGTTAAACATTTTGGCACTTGTCTATCGTGATCAAGTTAGTATAGATTATAAATAGTATCACAGACTTTTACCTAATAATATGCTTATTTTAGAACAAGTACAAGGAGGCTGCCAATTTATTGAATGATGCTCTGTCCATTCGTGGCAAGACTCTGGGAGAGAATCATCCAGCCGTAGCAGCAACTTTAAACAATTTGGCTGTGCTCTACGGCAAGCGTGGCAAGTATAAGGATGCCGAGCCACTTTGCAAGCGTGCTCTTGAAATACGCGAGAAAGTCTTGGGCAAGGATCATCCAGATGTTGCAAAGCAACTTAATAATTTGGCTCTGCTTTGCCAGAATCAAAGCAAATATGATGAAGTTGAGAAATACTATCAAAGAGCCCTTGATATATATGAATCAAAACTTGGCCCCGATGACCCGAATGTGGCCAAAACGAAAAATAATCTGGCTGGATGCTATCTGAAGCAGGGCAGATACGCAGAAGCCGAAATCCTCTACAAACAGGTGTTGACACGAGCCCATGAACGGGAATTTGGTGCGATTGATAGCAAAAATAAACCCATTTGGCAGGTAATTTCAAGAGTTTCTCTAACATTTGCATTTGTTTTTGATTAAAGTAAGTTGTTGCTTGAACTCTGAACCCAATAGGTACCGAATTTGCAGCCTACATAGCTTCTCGTTTTTTCTATCACTTAAGAAGAAATCTGTAGTTGAGTTTGACATAGTTATTTATGAAAATCTGTTAATAAACATGTATCTATGACTATTTTTCATTAATGCTTTTTTTGTTTTCGTTTGTTTTAGGTGGCTGAGGAGCGTGAAGAACACAAATATGACAAACGGGAGAATACACCATACGGAGAGTACGGAGGATGGCACAAGGCTGCTAAAGTCGACTCACCTACCGTTACAACAACGCTTAAGAACCTGGGCGCACTCTACAGACGACAGGGTATGTTCGAGGCAGCTGAAACTCTCGAAGACTGCGCCATGCGCAGTAAAAAGGAGGCCTACGATTTGGCCAAGCAAACTAAGGTCGCACAACTTCTTACGTCTACCGAAAAGCGACGATCGAAGCAGATGAATGATATGGAGTTCTCCGATGAGGTAACTTAATTAATTAAAATTCTTCCGTTATGCATGTTTAATGTACCTGATATATAAACAAGTAGAACAATCAAGAAATTTATTTGCAATTCTGCACTTTTGAAGATGAAGATATGCACGATTGGTTAGTACAAATTAACTTATACTTTAACAACACACTAAGTTAGATACACGTAAATTATAGAAAACAGTTTCTAATAAGTTTCAGTAGTACCAACAACTAATCTATTCCAATCTCTATTTTCCAGAAATCCATCAAGCCTTAAGCACATTCAATGTCGTCTATCGTCTTTGTGGAAACAGTGTGCTCCTTATACATAAGCTAACTCGAACATTAACATTATTTATTCATTCCTTAATATTAATTTGGTCAATTTTCTCAATAACGGTGTAAATCTAAAATCAAATATTATTACAAATAGAAACTGTGTTTTTTTATATTTCTACAATTGCTTATACAAAATTATAAATATTTTAACCGATTATTGAGAGAACTGACTTAAGTTGACTCAAGCATAATTAAGTAATTATACCATGTTTTATATAATTTGTTATCTTTACAAAATATAGGAACGGCTTTTTAATAAACAACCAAAAATAAGTATCGATAAAACTCAATTTAATGTGTGTCTTAATTGGTTAATTATATTAACATATAGGAAACTAGATTAGGGAATTTTTATGATTTGGGATATGGTTTTTTTTTTTTTTTGAGAATTTCATTTGGTGTTATTTGTCGAATTTCACTTAAAGCGTAGAGTTCAGTCATTTATTTCAGAATCAAAAAAACCATTTTATACATAAATATATTTATAAAAAGATGTTTTAATAATATTAATTATATTTCAATAGGGACAGCTCGCGTTCATCGAAGACACTTTTAGCATAATTAATCTGTAAAGAAAGAGATTCATTGTAATATAGACATAGTTATACATTCATCTGGTTAAGAATAAGACTTCCACTTACACATCTAGACACAGCCTCTGCACATTCTTCTGTTCGACAGCGGATTCGCGGTCGCGTGATCTTTGGTAAGTTTGTTGATATTTCAATGTAGTAACTCGATGTGGCTTTACTTGCAGATGGAGCAGCGCTCGTGTTAGTTGTTAGGGGATGACAGGATAGAATTTCACTGAGGTGGCACTCAAACATAACGGTTGGGTTGCCATCGCAGATCGAGAAGATGCGCACACATTCCGTTGAAATGAGAAGCCGTAATCTCGCCTCTTTATCGCTCCATAGGTTTGGTTCGTAAAATATTATTTTCTCCACAAAGTTCTTACGGTTTATCAAGTAGAGGTACTCTTGGCCCTTGCTTTGACGACTGGAGTACGGCGGTAAGAGGCCACCAGGTGCACCTGTCACACATCTGGGCAAACGTTTGCGTTTCGGTGCCAGTCGCTGTGAATCTCTGCTAGTTTCGCGAACAGCACTTGCCGTTTCTGAGGCGAGGTCAAGCATTCCGATAATTGGCTTCGTCACAGTGCCCACCAATCCCTTACCCAAGCCGCTGAGGAAGCCTGGAACACCATCGGCATGCGCACCATCGTATGTATGTCGCACAATGCTGGTGACTCCTCCAAGCAAACCAAATCCAAAGCCTTTTATGCCAGCAGCAAGATGACCTCCTGACGTATTTGATTGCAGCTCCAAAATTCGTTGTCTCGTTTCGTTGTCGTGATCATCCAACACAACCTTTCCTAAGCTATCCGATAATGTTTCTGTTAACTTCGCTGTGGAGTTAGAAATGCCGTGGGTAACATTTTTAACTAGACTTTTCACAGAGCCTTCGAAGATTAGCCCAGATACGCCTTCAGACAGATCGTTGGCGAATCCTAATGGATTTCCCAAGAAATCAACACTTCCCAGTATGGATGCAGCGTGCCACTTAATTTGGTTTATATAGTGCATCTTTATCGCTCGCAGATAAACGTCGATTGTCTCAAAGTGATATTTATGACTGAAATGATCCAGTTCTATTAAAGCATCTTCGAATTTGATTAAAGTGAGGCCCAGTGATTTTTTTGTTCTCTGTAATTCCTCGGATAATTTGGATGCAGTAAAAGCGGAGAGTCGAACCTGTGAATATTGAATATAAATATAATTTAAAAAAAAAAAAAAACAAGCGAAATACTCAGCACAAATTTACCTGAGTCGAACCGATACTAAATTTTTCAAAGTAAAATCGTTTCATATCGTTCTCGAACGATCTGTCCTTAAAATCTTCGTAGTCCGAAGGCAAGAATGAGTCCTGTAGATTCTCCTTGCCATAACCAAGAAATGAGGCAATCTTCAATATCAGCTTCTCCTCCAGATACATTATGCAGGGCTTAGCATCCAGAGTCAAGTATTGAAATATTAAAGCATTCTTATTGGGACTGGGCAACAGCTTAAGCTTAAGCAGCACAGCTTCCTGCTTCTGGTCGTCCTCTTTATTTGGCAAACAGCTGTGCAGGGTCACTTGGCTAGCTGAGTCCAACAGTTGATTGTCAATTTGAATATAGGCTATATTTAGATCGATTGACTTTTGCACAGGAGTATCTATGAACTCGGCAATTATGTTGTCCATGCTTATGAAGATGATCTCCTCGCAGGGCTTCAATGTTATTATAGAAATTCCTATGCCCTTGGGCAAATCTACATTTATCTGAAATTTAAAAGGAATATATAAATAACAATTTCAATAATATATATTAATATTCTTATATTACCTGATACTCATGTGCAGCATTCGATTTTGCCTTATCAAGGATGGGTCTGTTATTGAAGGATGCATGGGTCCAAAGTAAATCTGGTGCCAGAAACGTTTCATTTGGCTTCAGCTTAATATCACATATTTGAACCGTGCAAATGGGCCCATCCATTTTGGTTGATATTTCCAATTGGCCAGAGCCAGGGCGAAGTTTTTGAGCAACGAGATGCTGTTCGCGTGGCGCTGCATCGCGACTTTTTGAGCTGTGCTTAATACGTCCCACAACCGCTTCAGCGCCAGCCCTTAGACCATGCTTTCGAGGTGGCGACTGTTACAAGAGATTCGATTACATTAATTGGAAATATATTATATATATATAATAAAGCTCACCTGCACACACATATTTGCATGACACATGAGTCGCCCGTTTTCGAATCGCCATGTCTGCGTTGTCGCCCTCTGTTTATTGGGCGTGCGTACTACGAGTGCTGTGAACTCGGTCGGATTCGGTGGTTTCTCTAGATCTAATACTAAACGCACTGCGCTTGCTTCGTTCGTTTGTATCGGTGGTGTTGAGCCCTCGTGCTCTAGTTGACCATTGGAATTCATGAGCCACAGCTGCGAGCGATCCCCAGAATTCTTTTCCGTTATGATGACCCGTTTGTCACTGACTCCCAGCACTAGTTGCTTGTATTTATCATCTGGCTTATCGCCATCGCGTTTGAATTGATCGAAGGTGTCGTAAAACGCAATATATATAAAGTTGGAGTAGGTCAGAGTTTTACTAATGTTTGAAATTTCAACTGGAAACTCAACTATGTTTCCTCCAGGCGCTTCCATGAGCAACGTTTTGCCGCCCAGAGGATCATCCATGACATACGACAAGGCTGACTGCGGCCGCACAGGCGTGGGCCAAATAGGTTTCGAGCCTTTTTGAGAGAAGTTGATAACCACCTCCGAGAAGTTATCAATTCTAATGGGAGGCGGCAAGCTGCGCGCATCCGTGAACAGCAGTATAAACGTCGCGCCCCTCGATATGATTTCCAATCTTAGGAAAAACATTTCGCACCACTCATTGCGTATGTTGATATACAAGCTCTGCACCTCATTAATCGGTATGCCCTTCGACCAGCAGCAGCATTCAATGTCTGCAATGCGTACGCAAATCAAGGGCTCTCGATCCCAGTTGGCCCAATGAAACGGAAAATTGCAGTCAACGGGCGCTGAGATGACATGACTGGCATTGGTGACGTCCTTAAGCAAAGAAAGTATTTAATAATATCAATTTATATAGTATACATCAACATAGTTATTATTTGAAGCACTTACATTATGCACAATATTACATTTCTGTGTAAATTCCAGCTGATGCCCGCTTTTGTTGTAGAGATGAAAGCGCGGAGATAAGGTAACAAATGTTGTGCTCGCATAAAGACCTCTGCCACGTCGAACTCTGATTCCGATTTTGTAGCATCCCGGTCCACTCTCTGTGCGCAGTTCCCTGTATGTTATATTCTTGATCATGCTGAAGCTTTTGCACCACTGCAAGAAATATATATTCAAAATTATATAAAGTCGAAATAGTATTTCAGCGAACTCGCCTGATTGTTGGCGCCGAATGTGTTGCCCAAGCGCACTTCCAGATTGGGCGAGCCTTCCTGATCGGAAAAGGAGAACATCAAGGGAGAAACTTGTCGCGCCCGTTCGTGCTCGTCAAACTGGCCAGCCGCAATCTTATTGGTGCCTTCTTGTTTATAAATCAAGGGAAGACCGGACTTATTCACAATCCAAATGGGCGCACTTATGTATATTTCCATGCCTCTGCCCTTCAGGGACTGAATAGATACGTGGAGATGCAGCTCTCTGTTCTTGGCATCGAGCAGCTTTAGCTTCGGTTCCACTATGCCATTATGATTCGTTGGCACCTTCAGCTGGCCAGATACTTGGAAATTATCTAAGGTGATGTTCAAGTTGAACGGCTGGCTTGTATTTTTATTATAGATATTGATGCTTTCGAAGGCGTTTATACGCCCTGCACTGGATCCACTTATATTGAAGCTTAAGTCACAGCAGAGCATATTCTTGAGCATCAGGGGCGAGAGAAGTGTTATTGAATGCCCTGGCATATTTTGGTCTTTATAGGGATACATTTCCCTGTTTATGCTGACGAGTGTGTACAATATGCTTCTGTTGGTATCGTAGCATCTATTCAGATTTGGTGTGACATCATTTCCGCAGTTCTTCCAAGCAATTTCATCGTTACTGAATCCTACGTCCTTGGACTTTGAGTCGCATGGAATATGGGAGATGTATAGAGCTGCATCTATAAACTTCAAAGGAACGCACTGCTGGTCATTTGGTCGGATGCTGGTTATAGCCGAGGCAGCATCGGGTTGATTTTTATTCAATACCATCTTCAGGTATATTTCATGATCCAATTTGTTAATCACACGCAAAGGGGACATGACTTTGATCAGCTTTTGTGCCGAGCCCATCAGAGAAATATCAAAAATGATACGAGTTTTCTTTTCATAGTGGGAATCCAGTATTGTCGATCGGAAGTACATGCCCACCTTGTCAATAGAAATGGGTCCAATCAAGGTCCAGCCATGGATTTGGACTAGGATTTGATGCAGATTCAATCGATGAGAGTCAATGTGGCGCAGTTTACTCTTCTGACTGAAGTCAAAGGTTTTAGTCTCCTCAGGCTGCACAGACGTCCAGTTCTTAATTATATCCAACTGCTGGAAGTCCGAGCACGTCAAATCCCCAAGCTGAGCGTATATGGGCTTGAAGAGCAGCGCAGAGCCAGTTAGATTTTGCAAGGCAAAGGGCACAAAGGGCGAACGTTGGCGGAAATTGGCATTATCTAGGGAATGGAAGTCACTTGTCCAATTCTTGGAGACCATGTGAAAGAGTTCGATCAGTGTGGAAGTTATGTTTATCCTGAGCATTTGTTTGCTATTCAAGAAGACTTCAAATCGTTTCTTCTTGTCGAAGTGGGTCTTTTTATATTTCCATTTCGCAGAGCATTGCCACATCTCAGCGAGCGGCTCCCAGCCACTGAGTCGGCGATTGTAATAGCTGAGCGTCACCTCAGTATCAAGGTCTCCCTCAGCAGTATTTAAGTTTAGGTTTTCAACCTCCATCAGGTTCGCTTGAAATTTGTATTTTAGCAGGACCTTTGTCAGGGATATTTCCAGAAGTGGCACATCAGCATCCATGCAATCATCAATGACGCACATGGATATGCAGTTGGCGTCCAGCACTGCAGTCTTCAATTCCAATGCCGGATTCCGCGTTGTGCTGCGCTTTTGCTGGGACAGCCACAGAGCAGCATCGTTTAGTTTCCAATTGTTCAGTTCCATGGCGACCCAGCAATTCGTTATCTCAAATCCCATTGCCAGGAGCGGAGCGATCTTTTCAAATTCCGAATTCGATTTGGACAACACATTCGGCGGCGTTGAGGCCTGCGTGGGTATGGAGCTGATCATTCTAAGAAACAACTTCATGTCGATGTAGGACAAACGTATATTCAATTGCTTTTGCACAACTATATTTAGGCAATTATTTCTTAGCTCCACGTTCAGAGTAAATGGATCGATTATGGACAGCGCACTGTCATCCTCGGCATCTAGAATACATGAGAATATTTCCAAATGATTTATATTTATGGAAAGTGGCACACAATGGTTATGTGGCTTATACGAAATAACTGTTGTGCTCTTCAATATAACCGCATTTGAGTCAAGGCGATTGCATTGTTCAGCAAATATAATTTCAGAGTCTGTCACATTTATAATATATTCAGAAATTGTGTTATCTGTCGCCTGAGAATGGTCTGTTTGCGTGAGTTGCGCAGACCTCGGACTCACGGCCGTTGCAGTCAAGGGTTCTTCTTCGAAAAACTTTTTCAGACTGTCCAAAAAGTCTAAAATCCCAATTACTCTCATGTCGTTCAACATGACTGTATATTTACAAAGATTCAATCTCTTTCTGCAATGGACTTCAACTTGGGCTGAATGCTTTGGAACTGTTTCCTTCTTGGACGGCTGCAATATGTTTCTAAACACGTTCGCATTGTTTGTGCCATCGCTTGGTCTCTCATCCACAATCAAAATGTTGCTGGATATCAGATCAATGTCTTGCGAGCCATCGCTTAGCATATCTATTTCCAACTGCGATCTGATGAAGTGTATACAAGCCAGCTGCTCATGCACAAAGTCTGGCATCGTGTTTGTGTTTTGCACCACCATTATCGAAACATCTTCCAGCAGTATTCTTATCGAAAGCAATGTTATAACATTTGTGGTGTCTTCGGTTTTGGAAAACAGACTCAAAGCAGAAAATGCTTCCATAGACGAACTTGGATTGTTGAAGCTATTGAAGTATACATCATCTATGGGCTCGCCTATATTGTTGTTTAGAAGGCCACGAATAAACTTGTAAGTTTGTATATTTAGTGTTGCGTTCAATTTGGAGAAAGTTCCTTTCACACTGATATCAGGGCAAACGCGAATGCTGTCCGTTGTTAGATTACGCTCCACCTGAAGATCTAGATAGCACGATTCCTTGAACAGCCGACTGCCTTTAACAAAGCAGGTGTTTGCAATATTGATAAAGACTTCCTTGTCGCAATTGTTCTCCAATTTATCCACACTACGTTCGCCCGAAAATAAGTTGATGTTGACCAAGTCGATGTGCATAACGTCCAAGATTTCATCCTGTGTCTTTATTGCCTTTCCCTTTTTGCTTATGATGCACTCGTCGCTCGAGAAATGAAAGCTATTCTTCAGTGTAAACTGTCCCAGATTAGCAATCAGTACATGATTGCTGTTGTAGCAGGCGGGCAAGACAATCACTGGCGATGCGGCTTGAATGCAAAGCTTTATTTTAGTTGGCTGATCGCTTTGAACCCTGTCCACATTGTGTTTCTTCAGCTTTCTGATTACGGGCTGCAAATAGGAATGTCAGTCAATTTGAATATATAATAGAATGCATTAGATATTACAGTTTGCAATTGCAAGAGTTCCTTGACAAATAAATGGAGTTCAACTATGAAGCGTTTGGTGTGAATATAGTGGACCGATGACATGGTTATCCAAAGAACTGCATCAGCATTAATGTTATTCGGTATCTCAATGTCTGGTATTTTTCTAGAGAATTAATATAATAATATACTATATATATACATAACTTTGCTGAAGATCCACGCACCTTTTATAAACAAAACTTAAAGCCTCCGTTCCGCTTGTTAAGAAGCGTTCCTTATATATATATCCGTATTTGGTCAGATCGTAAACAGTCATTGACCCCAAACAACCTTCGACAGCTTTGTAAGCAGCTTCTTGTATTATCGAAAATGTTGCATTGGATACATTTATTCTAGATAACACAGCTTCATTGCGGGTTGATGTGAAGTTTAGTGATCGGATGGACACATTCAGCTTGCTGCTGACTTCAGAAACATCTAAAAAGAAAAGGTTTGATTATAAAAAATAAACTAGAGAAGATAGAGGTACTCACTCTTTGGCAAACTATTTTGTTGCTCAGCCAGCGATTGGGTTTTTTCCGTATCGGCAACTAAGCCGAAGAAGTCAAATATTGTATACCATCTGTCGACGCAAATCATCAAATTCAAGCAATTAAACTCGATGGAATTTTGCTTTTCAATTTTGCCTTCAGCTTGCTGTTGTGATAGCCGCCTCGAATGTGATCTATAGATGACTAAATTATTGCTTTTCCTTTCGGCAATATCATTGGATTTGCAGAGACCTGCTTTGTGTTTGTGGCTTTCTTTCTGCCTCATGTGCTCACACAGATTGGATATGGATGTTGATATAGACTTGTGCTTGGTATAATAACTGGGCAGATCAGGGCACGATGATGATGCTCGGCCCTTCCTTTGATATGTCTTCTCCACATTAATCGAAGTAACCATATTTCTAAATGGCGACGAAATTTCTGACTTTAAGTCTTCCATTAGCACAGAGTTCAATACGACTTTGAGATCTTCATCGTGTCCCCGCGTGCGATGCTTGACAAAGAAGTCTTTGAAAGTAACATTTACCAGTGGCTCATGGCTCTCGTTCTGCAAATTGATCTCCAGCACAGGCACTGAGAACTTAACAGTTGCCTTCATACGCTGCACATCAGTTATGTTTTCATTCGTTACACTTGCATTGGCCTTGTTCAATTTGACATTCTCCGAGCCATTTGAAAAATTTGTTGCATTTTGTATGGCCTCAATTAAGTTCTTGTATTGCTTTCGATACAGCGTGACTCTTAACGTTTCAACCATGCTGCCCTCGATCTAAAAGAGACATTTATTTAGACGTGTATATTTTATTTATTTTTTATTGCTTACCAATAGTGTTTGAATTTCTCTTTCCTCGTCCTTTGTATCGTTGTACCCCGTATACACATTTAATGATATCGCCGTGTCGTGAAGTATAGGAAATGCGTCCTGTTTGTTTTCATACATTTTGCTTGCTGTGGGCAAAGTGTAGGTCCAGTCTTCCTTTTGCTCATCAATATTTAATGAAAATAAATTGATGTTTTTCACCTCAATAGCATATTTAACTATCACATCCTCATCCATATTCTTCATCTTCTGACGAATATCATTATTGCGACAGCTAATCTTTCCCAAATTCGCAATAAAAACTTCTTTGCTATCATTCGAAATGGGTAGAACGATGATGGGACTACTTATAATAATATCCAGTCTGAAATTAAATAATTAAATAGATAATGTATTAAATATATATTTATATAAAGTATATAAGTATATATATATAAAGACTTACGAAATCAATGAGCTTTCTTGATTTTTATTTGGCTGCGGTGGTTTCGTCTGATAATTAACATCTTTGATTTGTTGCACAAATTCTTTAGCCATGTCAGTTGCTTTGTTTCCAATGGAAGTTATAAACTCTCTGCAAAAGACATTAAAATTTAAAAAAATATAAATTATCAAACTGCTCATGAGAAACCTACTTTAGTCCCTGTTTGAAACTTGTTATACAAAAATTAAAGTCTTGCAAAAATCTAGGACTGTGGGTATATGATACAGAAGCCATTCGCACGTTCAGACTAACAGCATTATTATCACTCCAGAGATTTGTGAAGCTTAGAGCATCGATTTGATCACATTTCTCGTCATCGACATTATTTAAATATATTTCGTTGGAGAGCTTATTGAGCACCGATTGCCGATTCGTTTCTAACTCTGGATCTCGACCAATGGACAGAATACGTTGATATCGTATGCCTTGTGGAGTAATATCAATGATTTGTATGCCTCCCAAAGATCCATTAATTGATAGGCTCGATTGCATCGAGACATTGATTTTAGCTTCGCTTATTGTTAACGTTCCCACTTTTCGAGCAATCTCATATTTGTCAAGTTTTATGGTGTAGAGTATTAAGACATTTAAACGAAAGAAATCAAAGATTATTTCGTGTTGATTATGTTCTAGGGAACTCTCAGTTTCCTTAAGCTCCTGCGCTGGCTCCCTTTCAACATTATTTCCACGATTTTCAAATATCTTCTGATCACGAAAAATCCGTTCAGCAAAGTTTAAAAGTTCCAAAATTGTTTCCTGATTGGCTGCAAAAGGCAAAATATTCAAAGTTTTATAAAAATTATTATATTTAAGTATATTTACCAATTATTTCCAAGCTATTAAATGATATTTTGGATGTGTGTAGATAGGAGGACTTATTCGTATCGGACTGAACAATATTGATATCAATATTAATGAGCGCATTCAATTCACATTCTTCATCGCGGTCCATTGATGCACCTACAAATAGTTATTTAACTATTTATTTATAAATCAATAAGAAAAGCAAATAAATCAATACTTACCACTTTGAATATTTTGCACAGCTTTTGTTATTATGTGCGGACTTGTCGGCCTGTGGTATATTGAGGAATCTGGGGATCCTGGGGTAACAGGCGAGCAGGCTGTGCTGTGTTTAAGACTTCCTGAAAAGCTGTCCATTCTGCACATGAAAAAGTTTTACATACATTAATATTATTTAATGTTTAATTTTGATAACACTAAGGAAAGTATTTTAAAATTAATAAGTAGGTTTATTGAATTTTTACAACACTTTGGCAAAGTAGTTTAAAATTAATAAGTAGTTATGTTGAATTTTTACAACATTTTCGCAAAGTCTTTTAAAATTAATAAGTAGTTATATTGAATTTTAACAACATTTTGGCAAAGTCTTTGAAAATGAATATTACATTGAATTTTTACAACACTTTGGCAAAGTAGTTTAAAATTATTAAGTAGTTATATTGACTTTTAACAACACTTTGGCAAAGTCTTTTAAAATTATTAAGTAATTATATTGAATTTTAACAACACTTAGGCAAAGTGTTTTAAAATTGATAAGTTATATTGAATTTTAACAACATTTTGGCAAAGTCTTTTAAAATTAATAAGTAGTTATATTGAATTTTAACAACATTTTGGCAAAGTCTTTTAAAATTAATAAGTAGTTATATTGAATTTTAACAGCATTTTGGCAAAGTCTTTTAAAATTAATAAGTAGTTATATTGAATTTTAACAACATTTTGGCAAAGTCTTTTAAAATGAATAAGTAGTTATATTGAATTTTAACAGCATTTTGGCAAAGTCTTTTAAAATTATTAAGTAGTTATATTGAATTTTTACAACATTTTGGCACAGTCTTTGAAAATGGATATTAAAACACTTTGGCAAAGTATTTAAAAATTATTAAGTAGTTATATTGAATTTTAACAACATTTTGGCAAAGTCTTTGAAAATGAATATTACATTGAATTTTTACAACACTTTGGCAAAGTAGTTTAAAATTATTAAGTAGTTATATTGACTTTTAACAACACTTTGGCAAAGTCTTTTAAAATTATTAAGTAATTATATTGAATTTTAACAACACTTAGGCAAAGTGTTTTAAAATTGATAAGTTATATTGAATTTTAACAACATTTTGGCAAAGTCTTTTAAAATTAATAAGTAGTTATATTGAATTTTAACAACATTTTGGCAAAGTCTTTTAAAATGAATAAGTAGTTATATTGAATTTTAACAGCATTTTGGCAAAGTCTTTTAAAATTATTAAGTAGTTATATTGAATTTTAACAGCATTTTGGCAAAGTCTTTTAAAATTATTAAGTAGTTATATTGAATTTTTACAACACTTTGGCAAAGTCTTTTAAAATTAAAACTATAAATATTACAATTCAGCTTAATACTTAATATTATTAACTAAAATATTTACCAGACATCCTGAAGAAGAAGAGGAGAGGGCACTTCACTATACTGCACAACTGATCACCACCGAGTTTGAAAAACGACTGAAGAAATGCTGCTGCAGGCTGCCTTTTTTATAGGGCGCCAGCGCCACTCAAACCCAATGGTTGAGTACTTTTCTGAGTTTTTTTTTTGTTTTCACTCAATTATTGGGCGCCAAAATAATTTTTGCCTTATTCGAGCAAAAAGAGTGAGCTAGGAACTCAAATTTACATATACTTTCACAGCTTAACTGTACTTCATCAGATCTTTTTCTCTCGACGAAGCACACAGTCAGACATACAAATAAACGCATATACTAAGTGCATATCGGCATATTGCCCTGATCAAGAATATATATAATTATGGCTTATGCCACGCCTCTATCTGCCTGTTATATATGCTTGTATAAAGGGTATAAAACGGACGGAGTCTATGATAACATTATCCTTAACTAAGTTATAATTTATATACAATTTTAAAGCAGAAACTAATCCTTATTTATATTTGTCGTAAATACATACCCCACATTTCGATGGCTGGCAACCAAGAGCTCAAAATCTGGGCCGAAAGACTGAATCGCATCAACAAGCAGCAAGCCATGGACAGACATTGTCATTGTGGTTTCCTTTCCCTTTGTCACCAGACCAGCTCTGGCTCCTATGATCTGCAATTCGGCAATGCTTTTCTCTTTCGATTGCATCTCAATGATCAGCTGACCTATTGCAAACTGAATAACCAAATGGCTGCCATCAGCATTATAGTACGGATGATTGTTTTCGTCTGTTGGCACTCGACTTTCCATTTCATTTATTGTTGGTTTACTCTTCAGTCTGGGATTGTTGGTAATCGGATGAATTATAGTTAGAAAGTGTTTTATTTTGTTCTCATTGCCATGTATTAATATCATGGGACACGTTCCAAAAAGAGTGAGTGATGGGTATTCCGGATCCGATGTGAACACAATCCGCTGTTCCACAGTTAACGTAATATTGAATTTATCAATCAAATGAAAATTCGAAGATGTCTTTAAGCTCGCTTGCCATCTCTCCTGGTATTTGCATACTAATACTTGCAAATTTGTAAAGTTTATGGTATACGTATTATAGATTTTGCTATGCAGCGCCGATTCCAGCTGAGTGTTCTTATTCAATAAGTCTTTGTACATATTTTCATTTAGCGTGGGCGATTCCGAGCCACTTTTCTCTGAGCCAGGTGGAGTTGAGCAGGGAGTCAGATAGGCTTCATCATCATCATCATCGATGTCCTCATTGCCATCGGCTGGACAAGTGTCCTCTGTTTTCGACATAAACGTTGATGCTTTCTTTTGAAAATCCGACTTAATCAATTGCAATTTGCCAAAATCCATTAAGACCATCAGAGAATTTTCGATTTTGTAATTTTCCAAAAATATTATTCGTGGTGCGAACACCTCAATTTCAAAAGTCCAAATCTTTCGATTAGCCTGAAAGTAAGAAAACACTCTGTTATATAAAAAATAATAACAATATTTTAATACGATATGTTACCTCATTTCCCAGAAACATTTGATTCCAGGAACTTAGAAATTTTCGTTCTTTTTCACTACTATATTTATCTCTAATTAAATACTGAACTTTATTGGAAGGGGTGAAGAAATTTAGGAACCAATCGACGGCGTCTTGATTGTATATCAAATCCAAACTTTTTGATTTGATTATAAGACGATATTGTAACTGATCATCATTTTCATATTGCAGTTGAAATAATGGATCCTGTTTGTTCGTGGAATTAACTAATTGTTTTAAATCCGTTGGATTTATTGCTGTTGATCGATCAGTCTGGGGTTTAATTAAGTAACAATGCTTCGAGTCCTTGTTGGTTTTATCAAGTAAATAAACTTCTCCGAGAGATATGCCAACGACATATGAAGTAAATAAGGGATTTAACTGAAGAAAAGATGATAAATTATTAAATTGCATTTCTATTGATTTGCTTTCATCGCTCCTCGTCGATTCTTCCGTTTGCAAGATAATGAAACCTTTCAGGAGCTCAATAGTAAAATATCCAAATATTGTATCACATTTCATGTGGGATTGACTCTGTAGTGAGTGCTCGAGTGCAACCAAAATATCATCTTCTAAATGTTGTAGCGATTCATCCTGCTCGGCAGATGCAGAAGCAGATGCTGTCGAATTGTTGCCGTACCAGCCCATCCAATTGGGAAACCAATGAAATAGCATTCCCTTGCCTTTTACTTGGTCAGACTTAATCGAAATGCCCTTTGAGAACACCTTCTCGAAGCATATTCTGCGCATTATGATCAGATCGGCAACCTTTCTGTCACTCTCAATATAAGCCTTAAATTCTTTGTCATCGTTGGACAAGTTCTCGTTGGGATTCAATGTGACTGCCTGGCAAATCCTCATATAACGCAGATTCTCTTTGAGCGTAAGAAACTTTTCGTCTTTTGTTTTCAGTTCCCGGCCAAAGCAGCCGAGAACATATTTCCACCACATTCGCGGATTTTCCTTAATACTGTATGTTGGTCTTTTCAAGCGAAATTGACAAATTTCCTTTATTTGTTGAATTCCAGCTAATTTATCCTGTATTTCATCATGCTGTGCCTGAAACGCAAATGAAGTTGCATTAGCTAATGACATTTAATTCGATTAAACTCACCTTGCTCAGCACAATTATAACTTCAGGTACTAGAAGATCACAGGACACTCGTGGTTTGTCTTTTGAGCGAATCACTTGGGGAGATTTCTCACGCTTCCATCTGGCTATTGCACTGATGGGCTTGATTATGAACTCGTGTGGCCGCAGCTGACATGTCGGATTCATATTGGTTAGAAGCTCTTGATTTGTGAACTTCTGGCACTTGATGTCGTCGTGCAGGGTATCCCAGTACAGGGATAGCTCTTTCAGCTCAACAACCTTAAAATTAATATCATTATTAACTGATTTATTGGAACCCGTCGCCCAGTTGCAATCACAGCTTTGTGCAGTTAGAGAACCAATCTTGATGCCAGTCGCAATCTTGCTTTTGCCCACATCCACAACATCTTCGTATCGAAAGTGAACATCAAATATCTTAAGTTCAATATTATCAATGATATTTGTAGCCATATTTGTGCCATACTTGAGCCAATTATTGTACGAAGAGAAGTAATATGATTCTATTTGCTTTCCCTTCTCAGAGCGCCAGTTGGCCTCTGCCGTGTCTAACACGGATTGCTTATACTCCAGATTGAGGAGTTTCTCCTTCACTTCATCCCAGTTCTCGAAGTCTTTTGGCGAGACGACGCAGAAGAGCCCCTCCACGGAGATACACCATGGCGAAGTACGGAACTGTCGAACCGGCACCTGCAGCTTTATTTTACCTATGCTACCTGCCGAGACTTCTATGGGCAGGCCGAACGAGCGCAGCGCATCCTTTCGGATGGGAATGTTTTCGAGCTCGACTTCCCCTATAAAGTGAATGATGGATGTGAGTAATTTATTTCGTAATAGTGTTTGTATTGTCGTATACCTGATAGCAGTGCAACAGACAGTTGAGCAGAGTTCAAATTTTCTAAATACTTCCCGAGATAGGTGTTCAGAACCCACGTAATCAAATCCCTTAACATTATTGTGTTCTTAGAACGTTAGAGGCGCATCCGATATTTAATATTATATTGATTATACAGGTGTTCCGATATCAAAACAAACACAAAATTTAGTTTTGTAGACTTATAAGATACGAAAAAACATAACATCTGAGTACGATAACAATATGCCGGTGTTGGAAAGTGGTCTAAAACATAATACTTTAAGTGTGCAAAATTAAATTATTATTCAAGATATGTTATTAAAGTTTAGGCAACGTCTTATTTGGAATGAATTTTGAATATGTATGTATTAATTTTTAATAGACTTTTGAATAACAAAAAATATATGTTACCATTATTCCAAAAATCACAACTTGGGCGCGAAATTTAAAACAGACATCTATGGCTTCCGAAAAAGGTTAAATGGGTATAAGAAATTTTATAGTTTGATCTTTCAAAAATATACTACACAATCGATTGAGAAACATATGTAAAGTCATATTAATAATATTAAATATTTTCTTCACATAGCGGTAAATGATTTTTATTGAATGGCAGCTGTTCAATTTGTGCCATTCACATCGAATCAGCGACTCGCAATAAATCGATGCCAACAAGTTTGGTATCGATACTTATTCAACATCTGTGCTGTCTTTGCTCCTCCAGAACTTTTACATAATCTGAGCTCCCGTTTTGTGTGAAATTCGGTGTAAATATTGTTAGCAGGGCGTAAGCACTGCGTTACAGACAATCAGAAATTACTATATTCCATTTGTATTCCAGGTTTAACAAGAGATGTCGTTCACACAACTAGCACGTAGCTGCGGCCGATTTGCGGCTGCCCTGAACACAGTTCGCATTGCCAAAGCCGTACAGACGCAGTCTAGGATGCTGCACCGGATTGCCGTGCCTGCCATCGGCACCCAACTCACTCAGGTAAGCTCCCAATAATATTCTTTAGACATATGCAAAAGGCGCCCGGGTATTAAAGTATTATTCATTGCGCCCTAACCTCATTGTGAAAAACTCTACGGGGTATTGGAGTTATTTACGGTAACAGTGCCTACAAAAGCTTAACGTACTTGGATTCGTTAAAGAATGAAGTCTAGCGATGTGAATTGTAATATTGCATCATTTATTTTGGCAGTCATATTTTTGTTATCAAACCGCCTCCCTATCAAGATGTTTACCGGCAATTATGAAATGTTGGAGCAGTTTTTATTCATTATGAATCTTACATTCTTACAGAAGCAGATGTTCACAATTCGTAATTACTCGGTGAGGAATACTCTTGAGGAAATTGAGCATCGCGTATTGAAAGTCGTTTCCGCCTACGACAAAGTGACCGCCGATAAGGTAAAGTGATCTATACGAGAATCCACTAACTTGGTTTCTTTTGTTCTTTTCTTTTCGGGGTTGCGCACATTGCAGGACAGCAGATGTCGCTGGCAAACGCAATCGTTGCGCAGCTATTCGGCGAAACCGCCATTGTCGCTGAAGCTTATCAACGAGCGAGTCTTGCTTGTGTTGAAGCTGTACGATAAGATCGATCCCAGCAAGGTAAAATACCAAGCTCATGGCCTAGGCGCATTTAATTCAATGCTACAATTGCCTTTGCCAGTTGAATTAATCTATTGTGCCGTCAAAAGAAACGAACAAAGCTGCCATAACAACGAAACTTTTCTCTGAATTGCAAATTCTAACTCGGTTTTCGTTACAGCTCAATGTGGACTCGCACTTCATTAATGATCTGGGCTTGGACTCGTTGGACCACGTTGAGGTTATCATGGCCATGGAGGATGAGTTTGGCTTTGAGATTCCAGACTCGGATGCTGAGAAGCTTCTGAAACCTGCCGACATCATCAAATACGTCGCCGACAAGGAGGATGTGTATGAATAGATGTAATGCGAAAACATTAAAAGTTTACACCTTAATTTTAAATGAAAGGCATCAAATTCAATTTGAAGAAATATAAAATTTAAATAAAAACCTACGTTAAATTACATTCAAGTCGATAAACATGGCAGCCAAAGATCGCAGCGCGCTCATTAAACGATAACCGATAACGTACTCAGCTGGCATCTAAACAATCGAAAAGTCGGGGGAAAGGTTACATTACAATCAAATTACAATTACAAAAACACATTTAGGTAGTAAAGAAAGAGTTTATTTGCATTAGAGCGTAGTTTAGGACTTCAACACAGGTTTCCTGACGTGCATTCGTTTCCATAGGATTGGCCAGTTGTGTGAGGCTGTTGGCACGTATATAATTTAGTTCCTTTATGTTTTCAGCAATGGTGGCCAGTTTAAGCTGCTCTTCAGCCGTAAAAGCATCGGGGGCCTCACGCTCGCATGGCATTAGTTTCGCTAGTTGTTGAACAAACATTTCCAGCTGTGCGATTTTGGCCAACCATTGAGTTTGCTCCGCTTCTAGGGAAGCAGCTTCACCGTATGCCTGTTGCAGCTTCTTCTTAAAGTTCTTATAATCGTTGTACACTTGTGAAGCGGTCTGCTGCTCATCCTGGTGGTTGCCGCTAGCTGCGGGAGACACGGTTGAACTGTTGATGGCTGATTGATCCTGTATGGCACCATTTCCCTTGAGAATTACAGAATTGGTGCGTGGCAGATCGCGTTTCTTCGCCAAACGTTGAAGATTGTTTGGATATGTTTCAAATACTTTAAAGAGCTCGGCATATTCATCCATTGTGCCAAGCTCTTTGTTAGACAAAGCTGGTGCCATTTCGGCTTCCTCGGCGTCGACACTTTTAAAGAAATCATTTGGCTTTATAACCGATTTTGTGATGCACAGCTCTCTCAGATTTATAGGATACTGCTTCATGTACTTATTACATTTTGCAGAAAACGCGCTAAAATTAAAATTTTCGTCCATCTTTGACAATTCTTCTCAATCTTTCGCCTTGTCTTTCTAAAATATAAACAATGAACGCGCGCGTCAAAGCAGAAGCTATGCTGCAATTCGATTGCGATCGAGTAATCGATGCAGTATTTTTGGCTATCGAACTTTTCAAATTATATTTTCGCCGCAAACTTTAAAATGTGTATAAATTAATTTAATATTTATTTTGAGAAATTAGTTTAAAGTGAATTAGGAAGTGCATTTTCATTTATTTACTACCCGCTTAAAACTCTTATCAGAATTTTAACATTAATTGTTACAATTTACCCATATTCGGACTGTACAGTAAGTGAGAATTGTCCTCTGGGTATGGTGTTGGCATGATACCAGATGCGTGTGTCCACTAGTACAGCATCGCCTGGTTCCACATAGAAGAAGAACGACTGGCATTGATGATCGCATTCCGGCGCGGGCGACAGAAACCAACTCTTGTTGCCTTGCAGCTGTGCCTGCCACATCAGACGTGGAATGTAGTCCAACTGCGAGAGATAAAGAAACGCTTACATAGCTTGTTCAAGACATGAGCTCAGTAGTAGTTACATGCATGACGGCGCCCTGTTCATACCCCATCAGTATGAAATCCGTGTTCGGCATCTCAGCATCCACAGGCAGAAAGTGTGGACGCGGATACAGCTTACGCAGCTCTGACAGCACCATTGGCTGACAGACGCTCCAACCCACGAACCAGGGCGAGCCCTCGCTTAGATTAACGCGCTTCGGAGACATCTTGAAGACGTCGCGCAACGATTTGAGATCCGAATTGAAATGCTGGAACTGACAGGCAGTCTCCAAAGAGCCAGGCATGCTCTCATACAGCTCTTTTATAGATGTATAATTCAGACTTTGCTTTGCTGGCCAATGGGCAATGGCGTTTTTCACAATGATCGGTCGCGAGGAGTAGGCATAGCGAGCGAAATCCTCGCGCGTCAGATTGGGTAAGATTAGAGGTGCCGCAACACCTTTGCAGAACTCGCAATCGCTGATTGGACGCGTCGCCTCCCAGACCAGATGATTGTTGGGCACGAAGCAGCGCACGCCGAGCAGAAACGAGATGGTCTCATAGAAAACGGGCGTAGCTACCATTATAAAAAATATGATGCCCAGAAGCCACAAGAAATTTAGCCGGTTTTGATTGGTGTTCATGTCGCGTGCTTTGCGATATGCTTCTTGCAGATCCGCTCTGGAGACGAGGCCAGTACGCAGAGCATTTAAATGCAGTTCGTCCAGCTTGTCCAGAAAATCATCGCCCAAGCGTTCGCGCACCACTCGCATACGATTGCCAAGCGTCCCCATGGGACGGCTTATAAACTGAAGTAGATAATTTTTTAAGTTTTTTAAGTTAATCTATCAAATAAATCATAACTTACCAAAAACATGACAACAGCTAGTTGTTTTCATTTGTTTTTATTTCGCTCAGCTGTTTGGCATATATCGACTAGTAGCATTCATTTAATTTCTGTGATATATTTTAGTATTTAATAGTCGACTCATAATTGCATCTCTAGATCGAATATTATTCAACAGTTATCGAGTAGTTGTCTATCAAGGCCTGTCGCATGGCCAATCAGTTTGCCAATCACTTGCTGTATTGCTCTTTGCTCGGACGTAGTATCGTCCAGCATAAACCTTAATATTAGGTTCAGTGGTTGGTTTTTAAACCGTCTAGTACAAAGTCTACATGACAATAAAGCAAGAATGTGTGTTTAATACTCAGTGGATATAAGTTTTAATTCATCGTTCATCGCTGCTACCGTGCACAAAAGTCGTCACCCAAACAACCTTCGCTACTGCAACTTTCACTAAACCACCTCCAAACACACGGCTGATAGGAATAATTGTGCAATAATAACAGAAACTTAAGATGTCTACGGAAAAGGAAAAGGTCATTCGTGTTGGCTCACGAAAAAGTGAGGTAAAGAATATTCAAGCATGTGCATGCATGTATGTATGTGTGAGTGTGTGTGCTGAAATATGTGCATTCGATTTACTCAACTTTCATTTGAATTTCAATCATGTCTTATACGGACCCTCGCCCTCTCTCTATCTTCCGCTACTACTCGCTTCACACACATTTATGCAAGAGCAAGACTTGTTGCTCGCCCAACAACAAAAATACCGCTGCTTGTTGTTGCTGACTGTGACTGTGTGTTATTTTTTTTTTTGGTTAGTGTTATACAACAGCAGCTCAGATTCGTGCGGCTCTCACGCATTGCTTAAATTTGTTGCTGCGCCGCTGCTGCTGCTGCTATTGCTGTTGCTCTCATTAGGCTGTCGCAATAACAATATCTAACTGCCCGCACTCGCCTGTCGTTTGATTTGTAAGTCTGTTTTTTTTTTTGTATCTTTTATTACTCTGACCATATTTTGGTAGCCACTTGAGTCGTGCTTGTCGCGGATTGGCTCGACTTGGCTTGTCTTAGCCTGGCGTTCGTTCGGTATTATCAAGGCCGATCACATACATATACATATATGTATATTTCAAATTACTTTGCTAATTAAATTCGAAATGCCAATTGGCAACAACAGCAACAAATCTAACCGCAGCTGCGACATCACATCCTATTGGAAGTGGCCATTAATTATACTAAATTGCTCGCTCTCTCTCACTCACTCTCTCTGACTCCGTCCCTCGCACTTCTTTTCTCCAATTACAGTTCATTTACATTTGGCATTAGCATATGCACTTGAAAGTATTTACTTATGCTACTCTCTCCGTCTCTCTCTTGCAGCTGGCGCTCATTCAGACTAAACATGTCGTCGGAAGACTGCAGAAACTTTATCCGAAGCAGAAGTTCGAGATACGTAAGTGAAAGTTTCCAACTGGAAGTGCATTTTACTCATTGCTACTTTTGTTTACACCAGAATTTGTTATTCTTGCAAACGTGCGTTACTTTTCATATTTTATTATGTTTCACCATGACTCATCAGTTCTATGTGGCCTAGCTCAATTCTCTTATCTATTTGGCAATACTTGTGGTAAATTTAATCAGCTTTTAAACTGAGTTTCTCACAGTCATTGTTGCCGCTTCAGTTACGTAGAATTCATGATATTCACAGATTTATTTAGTATTCGGTTAATCTTTTAAATTTTTGTTGCGTCTCATTCGCGTGCCTTTTGCCAAAATTTTGCTCAATGTCAATGTCTTTCGTTTTATACATATATTTTCTCTCTTTTACCTTTTGGGTTGGTTTCGCTCGTTTACTAAATAACTTTAGCGATTGTTGTTTATAGATTAAAAGCACACTCAACTTTATCTTTATCGCAGCTTGGCAAACGTGCTGCTGACATAATAAAAGCATCTATCGAAATTTATTTATTAATATGTTAATATGTATGTATATATCAACATATATACATATATACATATATACATATTGTTATCTAGCCTTGATAATAAATGGAAATGGTATTTCAGTTAGTGCTGCATTTTTAAAATATTTTTATAATTATTATTTTAGTTAGTTTACTTAGAATTTGTTGTAGTATAACCAAAAACAGCTGCCAGATTTTTTTACTTTAGTAAAATATAGTTAATACAAACTGGATTTCTAAGGCTGCTTCCTATACAGCTCCTGAAACCAATATATATTTTAGCTATGCTATTGTCTTATTGGCATTTAAATCAGAACCCAATTAGTTTATGGATTGGTCTTCTAACTTTCTTTATATTGAAAGCCCCTCAATATAATTTTTTTTTCAATTAATTTTTAAGACTTTAATTACACAAGATTCACTTTCAGTAATAATGAAATGGAAATGTTCTTTCGCACACCATTTAATCATTAAATTTGAATTAATGTTGAGAGCCTAGAGGAACACGCCACATCCCGTTTAGATATTTAGTATTTATATCCAAAAATAGCACAACATAAAACAAAAAATTAAATAACGCAGGGCTCGTAGGCAAATTGAGTGTCTGATAAGCTCCAGAAATTGGTAGTGTTGCGTGATGATAAAAGAGCATTCGCTATCGTGTTGTATTTGCCATTTGAAATGGGGGAACTGAACTCAGTTCGTTTGCGTGTTGCGCTTGATTGCAGGGGGGACGCTTTATCTCTGATTACATAAAAAACGATATCAGTTGGAATGGCGGGGCAGCACCTACCTATAAAGCAGATCGAAGCAGTAATAAAACACAATACACAATTAATTTGCATCTAATGTTGATTTTGCAGATACCATGTCTACGTTTGGGGATCGTGTGCTGAACGTTTCGCTGCCGAAGATTGGCGAGAAGAGCCTCTTCACCCGTGATTTGGAGGATGCGCTGCGCAATGGTGGCGTTGATTTTGTGGTTCATTCGCTAAAGGATCTGCCCACCGCGCTGCCAACGGGCATGGCTGTGGGTGCGGTGCTGGAACGTGAAGATGCCCGCGATGCCTTGGTGCTGCGCGAGCATCTTAAGGGTCACACCATTGCCTCGCTTCCCGAAGGCAGTGTCATTGGTAAGCTAAGCAACTGGAGCAGCTGCAAGTCATCAACTAACTCCCATCATCTCCCCTCAATAGGTACATCTTCGCTACGTCGTACGGCCCAGATTCGACGGCTGTATCCGCACTTGGTTGTGTGCGATATTCGCGGCAATTTGAATACGCGACTGGCCAAGCTGGATGCCAAGGACTCGAAGTTTGCGGGCATTATACTGGCGCAGGCGGGTCTCGTGCGCATGGGCTGGATGAACCGCATCAGCCAGGTGCTGGAGCCTACGGATCTGCTCTATGCCGTCGGCCAGGGTGCTCTGGCTGTCGAGTGTCGTGCCAACGATGCTCAGGTGCTGGGCATGCTGCAGAGGCTGATGTGCCTGAATACCACCTGTCGCATTTTGGCTGAGCGCAGCTTCCTGAAAACTTTAGGCGGCGGGTGCTCTGCTCCAGTTGCTGTCTGGAGCAAGCTGAAAGGCGAGCCAAGTACCATTAAGCAGCAGCAGAAACAGGAGGAGGAAGTGGGGCTATCTCTGACAGGCGCCGTCTGGAGTCTGGATGGTGCTATTGAGATACGCGAGCACTTGGATTGTGCCTTAAATGAATCGGAAACGGAAGTGCAGCGGCGCAAGCGTGCAGGCGGTAATGAGGAACAGGAAATAGCGAATGGCAATGAAAGTAACAGCTGTGACTCGCCGCCAGCAAATAAGCGTGCAAGGAATGGCAACAACACGCTCAGCAACGGGAATGGCAATGGGAACGGGTCTGGCTCGGGATCCGATTCCAGCACGAATAGTCCACGTCAACAGGACAGTCCACCGGTCATATGCGAGGATCCCTCTGTGGCCGGCTGCGGAATTAAGGAGCTGCTCGGTCTGGCACTCAAATGCCCCGTTGTTGGTCACGACAATAACAATGCATTGGGCGCTGCCGGGGATGCGGGTGGTGGTGGCGGTGATGCTGACACTAGCAATGCCAATCCAGCTGTACACTGCCCGCTGCAGATGAACGTTGGCCAGGAAGTCATGGGCGAGTGTCCGTTCGTTGACAACGAGACAAAGGCCTCGTTTGCTACTGCGGGGAAGTGTCCGGTCACTCACACTAACGCGTTGCCAACGCTGTCGCCCAGCAATGGCGACGAACCCGACAACGTATCAACGACGCCGACGCCAACGTTGCCAGTGACGGCAACGTCTTCCAAGTGTCCATTCTCTGCCATGCACCAAGGCAGCGGCCTTGAAGTAAGTCAGGAAAAAGCGGGTCACGCCAAATGTCCGTTCCTGCAGAAGGTGCAAATGTTCGACTATGCCGATGAGCAGCAGCCACAGCCGCAACAGCTCAAGCTGCCCGTACTCATTGAGGACGTGGACAACTTGTTTTGTGGCCTCTATCAGCATGCATGCCACAGCCGGGTCATCTACGAGAAGGCCAATTGGCTCGGCCAAACCCTGGCCGAGCGGCTCATCAAGAAGGGCGCACTCGACGTTATGAAAGTGGCTCAGGCAGAGATTCACAGCAAGGTCGGATCCTGATCTTGAAGCGACGGAGGCTCGGGCACACGTTGCATCTGTATCATCTCCACAATCCATTCAAGAGTACACATTAAGTAGAAAAGTTCAACTAGTTAATTGTTTTCATTATTTGTTGAGTTACGCGCGGGATCTGCGTAAATCATTTTTGTTGGGGTTTTGTCTTAAGGCTACTCATAAATCATATTTCAAACGCATGTAGAAAACAATATATATACATTTATTATATATATAAAGCTATATCTATTTCTATAAAGGGAACGATAAATTTATAACTATATATAGAACGTGCTCTGCTAGACAAACTGCTCTCAAATCATAGTTGGTTTTCCTTTTTGTAAACTACATTTGCGCCCATTGTTTATCTTTACATGAAAGTCGGAACAAAATACATATATAAAACTAAAAATATATTTCTTAATTACATGTTTCCATATAATTTATAGTTTTGTCTGGTTATTCATTCAAGGTTTTGTACTCATTACAAATGGTTGAATTTTCTTTAAACAAAAATTACAAAATAAAATATTCAGTTAATGCATCTCTCTCTAAAGGCCAGCCGAATGCTCTCTTAAGATCTGGAAGAGAGAGAAGATTTACATTAAAATCGGAGATTTTTCGAGCTACTTCGGAATAGCTTACATTACTTTGGGCTTTTGTGCTTCTTATTCAAGTGGGAGCACAGGAAATTTGCCGCGGCGAAGACTTTTTCACAGTTCTTGATGCCGCACGGAAGACCTTCGACCGCATTGCAGAAGGCGAAGTGCTTAACGTACTCTAAGTTGTCGGTGTAGAGCACCTGGCAATTGGGGCACGTTAGTTTAATGGTATGTTTCTTAAGGATATGCGAATCGAGACGCTTGCGTGAGCCAACGACCTTGCTGCACATGTTGCAGCTCAGCTCCGGTTCCGAGAGCTCCATCGAGTCAAGTTTGATGCGCTTGTGCGGCTTCACATTCGGATTGACCTCATCGAGCAGATCGATGATATCGTAGTCTGACTGCTTCAACTTATCCTTTGATTTCTTGAGAGCCTTCAGCTTTGCTGTGGTGAAAATGTCTGACTCATCCGCTGTATCAGCCTGTGATGATGCCTCTTCGAGTTGCTTGCGTTTGCTTGACTTCTTTGTCGATCCATTAATGGGAGTGGACTGTGATGAGTTTATGTCCTCCATTTCCTTTTGGGCTTTTCCTTTCTTGCTGGGCGAACCATTCTCTATAATTTGTGATGAATCAAGTGTATCTATATCCTTTTTGGCCTTATTGTACTTGTTAAGCTGTTCCGGAGAATCTATTTTAGTTTCTGATTTCTTATTTAGTATATTTGGAATCACATCTAGTACATCTTCTGTAGACTCTGTGAGCATGGCAGGGATTTGCTCGCCTCTTGATTTGGATTTATTCTTGCTTGGCGACTCGACGGACGCAGCCTTGGACTTGCTCTTGCTTGGCGACTCCAACAGCGACTCAAAGGAGTTTTTGAGTGCGTTTGTTGGTTTCTGTAGCTTGTTTGAGTTGTCAGCGTCAGCTGCATTATCATCCAAACTGGTCGCTTTTGATTTGCTCTCGTTAGGCGCTGGAATAACCTCAATGGCATCGTCAATGGCTTCCTTTACGGTTTCATCAACGGCTTGCTCAATGACTTCCTCGTCACATTCGGATAATTTCTTCGGCTTTTTAATTGGCGATTGCTTCGCTCCCTTGGCTGGTGATTGGTTCGCTTCAATCACCTCTGCAGCCATAGTCTTGCGCCTGGCTGTAATTTTGACTGGAGAGGCCGTCCGTGTGGTGCTGTCTTCCACGACGGGGTCCTTTGTAGCTACGATACGCTCGACTGCAACAGTCTTACGTCGAAGTTTAATCTTAACCGGCTTGCTGGTAACCTCTGTGCCATCCTCAGCGATATGCTTCACCTTGTAGTGGCGCTCCTTTGTTTTCTTGTGCATGAAATAAGCATCGCACACATCACACTTGAATGCCTTCGGACGTTCGATGTTGTGTACAGTCTTCAGATGATCCTGCAGGAGCTTAATTCCATTGCAATCGAGCTGGCATAGCTCGCAGCTAAACTTGGCAGACGCTTGCTCGCCAGGCTTTGGTGTGGACGAATTGGTGTCAGTAATGGCAAATGTGTATTCCTTATTAGCGACAGTTTCTAGCGTCTTTTGCTTTGGCTTTAGGGCAGTCAACACTGCCAGCTGTGGATCAGCTACTACTTTCTTCTCATCCTTCTCTGTAATGCCATGGGTCAACAGGTGTCCCTTTAGGGATTTCAGCACGCCAAAGGCCTTGGCACACTTCGTGCAGTTGTAAATGCGAGGACGCTTCTGGCCATGCAGTTCCTTCAAATGTGCCTTCATTGGGTTGGGATAAGTTGATTTAAAGTCGCATAGTTTGCACTCAAAGCCGATGGCTATGTTCTTAGCTTCACCCTTTTCGTTGCCAATTGTAGTAATATCTTCATCTTCTTCGTCCTCCTCCTCGGAGTCTGAGACAGTATCGCCGTCCGCACCGAACATATTGACGAATTCGTTATTCTTTTTTGGCGCATCGCTGGCCAGTGTTACCTTTATAGAGTCCTGGAGAGTCTGCTCCAGGTCAACCCGTTGTTTCTTAGGAGTAGACGGCGGTACTGCTATTGGCGTGCTTGCTTGTGGCAGCTTTGCCTTGGCCGGCTGCTTCTTTGGACTCTGCTGAACGCCGTTTGTATCATTGCTGATTTTCTGTACGGATGTGTTCGATGTGGTCATGGCAGTTTGTTTAGTTTGCATTTTGGGACTGCCAGCAATTGACAAACGACGTGTCATGCGCTCTTTGGCAGCAGGCTTTGTCGGCTCTGCGTCGGCCTCATCATCAGGGACTAGAAAAGTTTCAATTTGCTGCTGCTTCATGGCAGCGGGCGAGAATTTTTTAACCATTTCAATGGCTTTTGCGATGGCGCCGGTTGCGGCATGCAAAGTGGAAGCACAGAGACTGCATAACTTAACTGGTGTTGTGACCGGTATCTAAAATACACACAAAGAATGCGCATATTTATTTATGTACATACATAACAAATTCTATGCAAATGATTTCCTATCTTTGACTGTACTTACGGTGAGATGGGTAACATCTTGCAGAATGTCAATGATTTTGCAGCCAGCGAATAGTTTCCTGCCCGTATAAATCTGATTGCCGTCTTTCCCGATTTGGCAATAGTCGCAAAGGATTAACTCCTTTTTCGTATTGCCGCTCATTTTGGCCTATATTTAAAACACTTAAAATCAAAGTAGCACGTTGTTTGCAGCAATAAAATGTAGAAAACCCTGGGCACACTGCAAATCAACAGAGTTGTGTGTCCCAGTGTCCAGGGCTGCACAGTCGACACATAGTATGTAAATCATCGATATAACTAAGAGATATCGATATTTGTTGCTCGGCTGGTTTTGAAAATAACGACAACTTAAATTCTCTCTGCTCTGCTTGTTGACTAATCGCATTGAGCTGCCCCTGATCTGCGTTCACTTGAAATTAACGCACCTCGAGGCAGTCGGATTTTGTTACCATTTCAATAAATGCCCAAACGTGCCAGTAAATGCAGAAGCTTATCTCTCTGGGCCAGCTGCGAGCGATCGAGCACTCGTTAAGCCTAATTGTCGCCACATTTGGCACTTGGCACGAGAGTCGTTGGACTTTTCGAGGTAGTTCCTCGGTCAACATTTGCATTTTTTGGCATGGAATTTAGTATCCGATTCCGCTTGACAGTAATTACGTCCGAACGGCTCAAGTTCGCACAGCAAAATGTGTTTGATTTTAATGAAGGTCAGACGACAATGCTCGGTACCCAACTAATACCTCCGGCGCAATCATTTGTTGATTGATTTCTCGCCAAGCGAATTCAATAAGCAAGCACTTTACAGTAGCCATTTGCCCTGTCTTCCAAACATGGCATATTCGCTATATCAAGGGCTTCACTGGGAGCCTCAAGCCTTTTGCCCAAATATTGTATTTGTCCAGACAATTGGCCATTGAGGCTAAATGATTTTCGCATACTTAGTTCGCATAATTGCTTTAAAGAATTTCATTTGTGCATTTAGTTTGCCTTCAGTCATTATTGGCTATGTACTTGAACTCGTTGGCGCTACTTAAAAGTTCAATTCGAATTCGAAGTCGAACTCGAACTCCGAGTATTATAAATCACCTGGTGGCTGGTTGGTCGACTGCGAGAAAGGTGGACTCCTCACTTAATTAACAACTGCAAAATTCTAATTAATATTTCAAAATGCGGCTGTTGTGTAATTGTATGTTTTCTCGATTAATGCCCTGCTTGGCCGGCTGTGCCTTATACGTAAACTTGATTTACTTAATTCGATCGCAGCCGACTCTGACCTCCAGCCCTGGCCAGCTGTGGCTTTTGCCTACTGCTGTCTCTTCTTCTTCTTCTTTTTCAACTACTATTAGTGCTTCTTCTGCTGCTGTCGAGCGGTTGGCATTGTGTAAAGCAGAATATACTCTCAATAGAAACCGAAACGAAGTTTCTCTAGCTGTGAAATCTGCCAAGCACCACCAGCAGCAGCAGCAGCGGCAACAACAGCAGCGGCAGCCCAAGGCCAAGCAAATTACAACAGCGGCTGGCTATGGCGGTCGTCCGGCTATGATGGTTAAAGCTGTTGTGCCGTAATTGAGTTCATTATCATAATAACCCATTGACCAACTTGTCAACCCGACAATATAGTTGTAAGCAACGCCACGAGCGTTCTACCTTCTAGTGGGTGTTCGCTCCAAAGAACTCTTTAAGTCGTAAGCTTGCGTTATTAACATTCAACTAAATTTACATATTATAAACAAAAAGTCTATTTAAATAGTGTTTGATTAATTAGTATTTATTATATATATTTTTTATTTTTTAGTTTATTTAGTATTTCTTCAGTATATTAGTATATTCGATATTTAGAATTCTATTTGGTATTTCTTTAGCATAGGTTTACTATACATAATCAGTATTTATTTAGTATAGTACTATTTATTCAGTAGTTTAGTATTTAAGTAGTATTAATTTTTGTGTATCTTTAACATACGTTTGGTGAATATTCAGCGTTTACTCAGTATTATTTTCAGAATTTCTTTAGTATTTAAATAGTATTATTTTTAGTATTTCCTCAATATATATTTGGCATTTATTCAGTATATTTTCAGCACATATTTGGATATATATTTAATCTACTTTTCATATGTATTTATATGTATTTAGTATTTCTTCGCATAAATTTGTATTTATTCAGTATTAATTGAGAATATATTTATTACATTTAGTATATATATGCCAAAAGAATTTGCCTTAAATCGCATCAAGGTAATCGATTTTGTCACCTTTGATTAATTGTCCGGCATCCAGCGAGGCATTAACTGCAGCGGTTACGTAATAAATTTAATTAATACACTTAAGCATTTACAGAATTAATGGATTGTCGTTAGGCATAAACAACAGCAGCAACACCAGCAACAAAAATCGTGTGCACACTTGACCCAAACATTGTGGTGTCCATGTTAAAGGCTATCCGAGTCGCATTCTAAGCGGAGCTAAGCTTTTGTAATTTGGGTTCCAGCCATAGTTTAAGTACTATATTTTTGGGTTTTATTATTGTCGGTTTATTTTTACTGTTTTTGCGACTTCCCACAATCACGGAAGTTGAGCCAAACTTAAAGTTCAGCTAATTCGTAGCCATTATGTCTTTACACTTATAAATAGAAGTCTTAAATCGGTGTGGAGAATTATTTTAAAAATAGCATCACATAAACCGCAGAGGTCTCTCTATATGTTTGATTTCTAAAAATAAGCTAATGAACAATATGATGAACAAGAATGAGAAGAACAAGACGAACGAATAAAGATAATGAAATTGAATGTTTATTTCGCTAATAAATGTGTGCATTAAATTTAATTGAACAACTTTGAGCTTGTAATCAAGCGTTCGCTCAGCAAAATCAATTTAATTACTCCACTAACTGCCAGCCAGTCAGTCCCTGGGGCAGCTACGCAAAAATCCCCAGTGATCTGTTTCTATGTCTATATCTATGCGGAAGTTGCAGACCCAAATATAAGTTCGTGTCGAACTGACTCTGTAATGCTATTTAATGATCCAGTATTATCTACATTTAAGGCGAGAGCCAACAAAAGGCCTCTTGCCCACTTATGCTCGACAATCCCACTTGAGCAACAAAGCCAAGAATCAATGGCTCACACACCTGATGCGGTGTCGATGCCGCTGACAATATCATTAACGGCTCAGAATATAACACCAATGACAACGGCAACAACAACAACAATTATGACAATAATATTATGAAACTTGCCAGCATCATTTTGCAGCGATTCATTGCTAGGCAGGCAGAAGTGCTCTAGTCGGGAGTGTCCGACTGGCAGATGCTCTAAGGCTAACAGAAACATAAATGTCAGTGCGCATCATCATCATAAATATCATGTATCTATTATCGTTCATCACTCATCGTTCAGCATTCATCATTCATTATTCATTATTAATCATTACTATATGTTCGACAATGACTTTTTCTGACTTTTACGAGTATTTACGTATTACCCAATTACATTTACCCATCAATTTTGTTCAGTGTATACTAAAATCAAATTTGCCAGCGTCATTTCGCAGCGATTTATTATGAATAAAGCCGCAGCCAGAAATAGAAAAGATTAGCAAAAATCCATTAAACAATAAATATATATACTTAATGTGTAAAACACATGGAACAAGCAATAGTAGACTGATCCGAGCATAACTGACTGGGAGATGACCTGTACCTACATATATATCTATAGTATCTTCGTGTAGTAGTAGTCTAGACTAGACAACGACATTTATCAGAGCTCATTGATGGACAGCAATGCGGAAACAGCGATTATTTATGCACGTCGACAAAGAAGGAGTTTTGAAGCCAAGATAAAGATTTCAAAGATTTTACATAATAAATTATAGATGCTATGCAAGACAATTATAGCGTGGCACATAAACTGTGCTGGATTATGGACAGCTTGTCAAGCTCCATTGTGCCACAGAGCATAGCTCTGTGATCGAATATGAGTATGAATATGAAACAAAGATGTAAGTGGAACAGCTCCCGCACTTCCGGGTCAACTGCCTTTTTGGGGACTGAGAGATGCCGACAGCATCGGGTCGCGTGTTGCCGTGATGCTGTGAATTCGAGATACCGAAATGCGATAAGTGTTCATTAGCTAATTGCTTTGTTTTGCTATGGGATGCGCACTGTGTGACAAATAATTTGCTTAGCTCGTTCCGCACGCTCGCCACCACCAACAAAATTGTGATTAATGATTCTTTGAATATTTTCGGCAGCAGGCCAAGCCAAGCTAAGTCAAGCCAAATCAAGCCAAGCCAAGCCAAGCCGGCGAAGAGCAAATGCGCATTGTCGAATTAGCCTTAATTGTTTGACGGCATTCGCTGTCATCATTTCGTTTATGCAAAAATTCGAAAAGAACTGAATAGCTGAAACTTCAGAGCTCAAAATCGATCCGGCAAATGGGGCGTTGTTGCTGCGGGCGTTCGTACTCCCTACCTAGCTTTGGCGGCACCAGCCATTTGGCGTTAAGGAAAGCACGCTAATCTCTGGTTCCGCATTGCTGTCCATCAATGAATAATGAATAATGAACACGCTCGCTAATCCGGCTGAAAGCGAAACGGCGTGTGGCCAAGTGCACACGTATCCCCACAGGCAGCGGCAGCACGACCTAGACCACCCATGGGTCTAGGCAAAGAACAATTAGCTATGCTTTATAGTATTTGCTACTCTGACTCTATTGATGAGGGGCTCCTTGTGAGATTCTCATGGAATGATGTAGAATTGTTTGGCATTGCTTTGTGTTCCACCACAAATGTCGATTCTCAGGAATCTTCTTAGACTCTTGCTGTATCTCAGCCTTCCATTGCGACTCTCATGAATTACTAAACCTTGCCTTGCCAACTCTAGTCTCTAATCAGTTTGCCTAGCGACTAGCAGCCTTGGTTCTCATAGATAAAATTATGAGCCAGCCATAGATCATATGCTTTTACATAGCAATTTGTTGCTGTGGAACTATATCTGCTTTAATGCTCTCCAAATTTGTTACGCAAGGTGCCTCCAAATGGAAAAGTATTAAGTATACATACGACTATGACAATGCCGATGTTGGGTTTCTATTAGCGGCGCTAGTGTTGTCGAAGTGTTTCAGAATTTCAAATGAGCTGTGGAACCTTCGGCGTGTTGCTTGGGTCTTGTTTCTAGAACTTGTAGCAATTTGTTATTAACTAAACAATAATTGTCAGCATAATGATAAACAGCAGCAGCAGCAGCAGCAACAGCAACAACAATATCAGACACAATTACCCATATTTTCGCTGCTTTTATTGTTGAGGCTACGTGCGCGAGGAAGTTCAATGCCAGCCTGAGCTAGCCGAGCGCCGAGCGCCGAGTTGAGCTACAGGAAGCGGCGAGGCAATGCTTCAGCTGATCTGACCCTGGCCGCCTTATCAGTGCGCCTGGCCTGCTTATCACACATGTGAGCAACTATATCAATGTCTCGGACTGAGTCGAGTCGAGTCGAGAATCGCATTTGTTTCAGCTACTGTTTGCATGTCGCCCATGTATCTAAATGCTTCTGTTAAAAATCGTATTAAAAAGCCTCATTAATTATAGAAACAAACTTTGCGACTCAGTTTTCGACTTTGACTTTCGGCGTTCGCCGCTCGCCGCTCGGCTTCGATTTCATTTGCGATATCTGCACAAGCACACACGCACACACACACACACACACACACTTGGATCATTAACATTGAAATTTATGAATGATCATTTGCAAATATCGAGTTTCCAGTCTCAAATCGCTGAGCCGCTTCAATATCGTGCACGGAATTACAAATTCAATCCCACACCCACACAGCACTCGTATATATAACTAGCAATTCGCATTGTAAATCGTTTTTTCCCCTTTTTTTGGTCTAATGAATTGATTTTATTATCAACTATTTATGGAGCATTGGCTTCTGTGTAAGCGACAGCTGCGCGCGCGGCTCCAAACTTTTGTAAATTGCTTTATCTAAATTGAAGTTTGGAATTGGGAAATCGTCAATCATAAGGCTAATGGGATATATGATATTTCAGCATGCATTAAAGGTATATTCAATTACAAGAATTTGCATATTTTGAATATATTTCTCTCTTTTTTCTATTTTATGATTAATATTGATTCTGATTTCTGTTTTGAAGTAGCTTCGATTAGTTTCATGATCATCTGCATAAGGTCTCTGCTCTTTCATGATCTTCTTTAATATTATGATATTATATAGTCTCTACGATCTTCTATAATCTTCTACACTCCTCTCTGATCATCTCTTTTCTTCAGTTCAGCAAAATTTCCCTATTTTCCTTAGTTCTAGAACATCAGTCGCTGCCTGCCTCTACAGAGCATCTGCTGGTCGTTCACACAGTCGTTGCTGAGCCCGAAAAAACCTCAATTATAATAAAAACAATAAGCGAGTAGCTTCCGGTAATGCATCATTTATCGCACTTTAGCCAAAACAGACACGCATAACAAAAGACTTAAGCAACGAACTTGTCGCTCAGTTCTAGTGGCGACATAAAACGAACATTGCTGACCTTTTTAATTGTTTTCTCGAGTCCAGCTCGCAGTGCATAAGCAAACAGCCGCTCAAACTCAGCTCAAAGTGGGCAGCCAATCAGCTGACACCACCAGCACCACCGCCCCCTGCCCCGCTCTGATCCAACTGTGACCCTGGTCACAAATTGGACGCATTGATAGCTTCGGCACGTCTGGGTAAATCGAAGCAAATTCAAATGGACTTACCGAGAACTTGGAGTCGGTTCGATCTGCCACGTCATCGCTTGGCGGTGCGCGTCATCGCCAGCGGAATGCAAGGTGAAAAGAATTCGTTTCGTTTGTTGGCTCCGGTCTTGTCCCTCGTCTAGGTTCGATCACGGGTCTCCAGCCACTGCACGTACATAGCTAAATTTAAATTAAATGAAAAATTGATGAGCTGCCGCCGCCAAGGGGCGTGCACTTGAAGGCGGCTAACAGGCAGTAGGCAGCAGGCAGTAGTTACCTGGCCGCAGTAGTTACCTGCCTGGCTTGGCAGCGCTGCTCTGTCGAATTTCAACGCTTGTCGCGTTTATTTGGCCATTAAACGCCTCGAGTGTCGTCCCACTGAATGACAGTTGACGATTGTCGTTGCCCGGCTGCGGCGGCTCATCAGTTTCACGCGCAACGTTGTCAACCGCAAAACAAAACAAAAAGCTCGCGCAATAAAAAAAAAAAACTAAATTTAACTAAGAAAAACCCTTTTTTATATAAGTGCATAAAGCGAGCTTGCAAAACTCCAAAACAAAAGCGAAACATTTGAGATTTGAGTGCGACAAGCTGCAAGGCAAAGGCAAGTAAAGCTCATCTTCAGTTCGAACACCCACAAGAATCTGAGATAATAACAATAATCAACTGTGGCCATAAACAACAAAAAAACACAACTGCGAGTTGGCAGCGTTAATTAGTAGCGATTTATGCGTGCGGAGAGACAAAGAAAAAAAAAAAACAAACTATTCATAACTTAATTACAGATGCCATTTGATGGCTTTTAAACGAGAAAAATAATATTAAGCATACGCAGCGTGGTGCGAAACTGGATATCGAATGCGTTCATTGACCAACAACAAAACAGAAGCTGAAGCTGAACGAATTCCATATACACTACAATCCAGGTGCTATAAATATTAGTTGCCATAAATAATAGATATGTATTTTGTGGCTAGACCAGCTGAGCGACTTTTGGCTTGATGAATTTTGTATTCTGCTTGAGCTGTTGTTTTTTTTTATTTGAATTCTGTTAATTTATTTGCTGGCGCCAGCTGCGTTTTTATACGCGAGATTTCCTCAGAATGCGCACAAGAATTCCACAGAAATAACAAAATACAAAAAAAGATAACAAAAAACAAAAACACAAAACAGAAAACAAAAAACAACTCAAGCTGAAAGAGCATAAACAAAACATCACAAAATATTTGCATTTTTCTGAATCATCGCAGTCAATACGAGCAGCTGACTGGGCAGTGGAGGTAGGGGTTAAAGGAGGGGGAGGGTGAGGGGTTGCTGTCTGCACTTGCAATTGGAAATTTCAATCAAACTAGTCGAACTGCAGCTCAAGGTTGCCACAAGGAAAATCTCAAATCTAAATGCAATTGATTGATATATAATTTGTGTGAGCCAAGAGTGGGCCAGGGGGGAGGCGGAGGCAGAGTAGGTGTAAATGAGTGTGTGTGTGTGTGTGTGTGTGTGACTGTTAAATGCTGCCAGCTGTTCACATTTGCACAGCTCAATAAATATAAATCTCATTCGAAATGCGCACAGCTGTGCCCTAGACAAGCTAAGTACTCACCAGCCTCCCCCTCTCCACTCCACCACCCCACTTAACCGCCCCCTGCCCCTTGGTAACTACAATTTAACACCAATTAGCAGAAAAAGGGTAACTGATGAATATCATTCAAATGGCAGCCGGCTGCAGCATGCATTCCCTGCTCATACCGCAGCCGCTGCCGCTGCCGCTGCCTCGCTTAATGAATTTCCAGCCGTCATTTTGGAGCGTTCATATATAAGATATATATTCTTAGCTCACACAGAGATATATGTATATATACGCTTAATGTTCGTATCATATACTATTTGTGTTCATTCGCTGGCTGTGGCAATCGTGTTTGGCTGCGATCGTGTCTAATTTGTCGCTGCTGCTAGGGGCCCATCTGTTGATGCTGATGCACTACATCGATAGAAACTGCCAACTGTCAGCTGAGCCGAGCCGAGCGGCGTTGCGCATTTGCATTCATAACTCAACAGATGCAAGACAACTGGGCAAAAAAATTGTAGAGAAAAAAATGTACAACAAAATTGTTGCGTTGTCCAAATGACACATATTTTAATTTCGAATTAGTTACGAATCACACGACAGCAAATACACTGAGCAACAAAAGCTGTGAAGATGCTAGAAGACAGCTAATTGGGGAGGCAGATAGAGAGAGGGCGAGAGAGAGTCTGGGAGAGATGGGCATAGCTGTACAGAGATACAAAGTGAGAGAGAGAGAGAGAAATAGAGATCGGTTCAGAGAGAGAGAGAGAGAGAGAGAGAGAGAGAGAAAGAGAGGGGAGAGAGGGGAAGGAGAATAGAGATAATGAATATATATATATACATACATATACATATACATATATACATTTGAATATAAATCTGAATACAAGCTCCCATTTCTACAGCTTTAATAAGCTAACAAGAGCAATTGCACTGCTTGCAGGACAGTGTAGATTAGTGTAGTGTAGATCAGTTGGCAACAGTAGCAGCAGCAGCAGCAGCAGTTGGATAAGCAGCTGTTGGCTCAGCTGCAATCCTAGTCGACACCTGTTCAAGCAGTTGTCTCCCTAACCAATTAACAACAGTCGAGTTCTCGATTCTCTTCAGACGGATTGAATAATTAACACACGTCGCCAACTAATTTAGCGGTGGAGCAGCAGCTGGCGGGGAACTTTCGGCCATGGCCCGCACGTAATTGACGTGATTTGCAGTATTTGCATCGCAATCGACTCGGCGAATGGCCCTTTTCCCTAAAGCCGCATCGAGATTGGCAATCTGTGTCTAATTGAGCCCAGCCCGCAGCGCTTGGCTGGCAACAGCAGCCACCTGTAATTCGTTTGATTGACTTGACCAGATGTGCAGGGCAATGGGAGTCTAGAACTAGTTGTGGCTCACTCTGATTGCCTGATTGCCTGATGTTTATTTATAAGTCTGGCGAAATATGATTTACCTCAAGTGAGAGAGATCTGATTAATGGAATGCAAAAGTCAATGCGGAATCGGAATCGGCGTGGGAATCAATTGAGATTGGAATACTTGAGGCGGACGCTAATGGCAATCGATGGCAGACGCTTCAACGCTTCGTTGCACAATTGAAGACTAATTGAGACTAGGAAGCGGAATCGGCGTCTAGAAGTGGAAGTGGATTACATTAGGTGCCATTAGCTAACTGGCGAACAACATTTCTGTAATTAATCAACCAGCTGAGCCCCAGAGCCCACAGACAAAGACAAAAGTCAGCGAGGGCAGCCCTCACACTTCCAGTTCCGCGTTAAGTGCGTGTCCAGCCGACTGAAACTTGCACTCATCTAAAGACTATCTAGCTGCCACCCTGCCCCTTGGCAGGCCCCTAGCCAACTGCTCACGAAGGTCGCAAAATATTAAGTATACGTATGAAGAATGCCATTAAGCGGGCAGCGAAGCTCTTTTTTTGTTAATGCTTCATAAAATTGAGCATTAGCTCAGCGCAGCACTCCGACAAAGAGCAGGAACCACAAATTGAAAATTAATAACAAATGCTTGAGTGCTTGGCAAAAATAGAAACAGAAAACAGAAACAAATTCAAATGCCTGCAAATTGTAACATGGCCAAAAGACAAAAAACAATATCGAAACAAATGCTTGAAGCATTAATTAAGCATCATGAAATTAGCTGAGATCAAGCGTGACAATGGGCAGCAGGCAGCAGGCATCAGGCATCAGGCAGCTGGTGGCTGGGGGGAGGGCGAGTAGGTGGGAATATCAATGTCGCATCGCTTATCGGTTATTGAACGCGCGAGTTTTATTGCAAATTGGAAATCGATTGGCGACGCTCGCTCGCAACGTTTAAATAACTTGATAAATAACATAATTAATAATACAATCATTTTTTGGCATGCATGAACATTCGCATGCCTGACATGCAGCTGCGCAGTAGCCGTAGTAGTCGTATAAGAAGGAAGAGGCCGTACGGCAGCTGGCGAGCGCTACGCTTCAATTTCTGTTGGCAGTGGCTCAAAACTGAATTATGGCCAACACACGCTGGCCGGCCATAACAATTAAGTTTGTATAACAGCCATGCAAATTATTTACATTGATATGCATAAAATTGCCTTCAACTGTGGCTAGCATTTACCTCAAATTCGCGTTGTTTTATCTTGTTTATGCCATTTTAATGGCCTGCCCTTCAAAAGCGGCTGCAAACTATGGCCAGCAAGCGCTCTGGGGCGAAGGAAAGCCAAAACTTTTTGAGCCGAGAGGCAATGAACGCATTGAAGGATGAACCAATCACAGTTTCTTGGTTGTTTCTAATAAAAGTGTCACTAAAGAGTATAACAGTATAACTGTATGCGAGTATAACAGTATAACTCTATAACTTGTGTAACAATCTTACAGTACTTCAGTAAAATATTGCAATATAACAGTATAACAGTATAATAGTATAGCACTGTAACAGTTTAACAGTATACTAGTATAACAGTATACTAGTATAAAAGTAGAATAGTCTAACAAAAAGTATAATGATATATTAGTATAAGAGTATAATATCATAATATAATTCTATTACATTTTGGCAGTATAACAGTTGCTAGCAGTGCAATTGATAAACGAGCTGCACATTTATAACAGTTTTCTGACAGTTTTATAAGAGTTCTCCAAATAACGGCGAATTTTATAAACGAATCGCTTGACCTTTGGGCAGCTCTTTGCCCGCATAACAATCGCTGATGTTGCCGTGCTCATTAGTCAATCAAAAGACTTAGGCAGCGAACTTGAGCACCTTTGTTGATCTATGCAAATATCAGTTAGAGGCGCGACACCGTTAATCAGAATAAGTGTAATTAAAGCCGCCATCATCCACACAGACACACACACACACACACACACAGCTGGTTACCGAGCTTAACCCAGTAAGCCGCCGGCAAGGCCGCTGGCATTTCATGAAAAGCGAAAAGCGCAAAACGCAGCCGCGCCAGGGAATGGTAATCTCGTCCAGCTGCGCGGCTGTAATCCAAGCTGAGTGACATTAATGCGCCGCCGGCCAAAAGGAAAATATTATCTTTTGTAATTGAACGTTTACCGCACTGTTGGGCTCAAGGTTCTAACCCGCTGCGAAGGGGTCTGGGTCTGGGCAGCCCGCCAGCTACTGGCATTGGTCACATGCCAAGCGAATTTGATGGCCGTCAACGCGACTGCGGCAGTTGCTGCTGCTGCTCCACTTAGCGCTGCAAATATTTTAGCAAGCAATTCGGAGTTGCGTGCAAAAATTAGCAGCTGCGAGGAGAAGGAAGACGGCCTAAGAAGCGGCTTAAAGACGCGAATCGGCTTAAGCTCAATATTTAATAAAGCCAAATGCAAAAGTGGCCAAGCAGAGCGAAGGAAAATGCGCTGCGTCATCCACAAACAAAACAAAACTGACCATCAACAACAATAACACAACAACAACAACAAGAGGCGTGAGCTGCTGCGATGATAAACAACATTTTTGGCTAAGGGGCAGTAGCGCGGCAGCCACCTCTGGGATTTCCCAAGCAGCATTATCCGATTGTAGCATCTCGGCTAATATTATGAAATTCGTGCCATGAGATATCTGAAAAGTATTGTTTGTATTTGCCAAATACGCGAAATGGGCAGTTGAGCTTCATTGAATTGGGTTAACAGAGGAGGTTTAGTACAAGGCAGATAAGAGCATGCAGGTATATATACTGGGAAATAGGTTGTAATATATGGGGATATATAAACGGGATATAGATATGGACTTTGTTTGATAATTTACTTGATATTTATATTATATTTTAATACTATATATGACTTATATATATACATATATCTATATAATACAGTTCACGCATATATTCCCTATATGTATTCCCATCTCTTTCCCCACCTTATGCCATTTCAGCTTTAGTCCAATTATAGCTCATAAATTCATTCTTTGTCTTCTATTGGTCATATCTATTATCAGTTATTACACGACTTTTCTGGCCTAAACAAATAGTTCAAGTTCGTTGCCTGAGTCTTTTGTTAAGGCAATTCACGCCTATAACGCAGCCACTCGCGCTGCGCATGGCAAACGCTTTCAACTGGGTCGTTGACTTTATGCGCTGGGAAATGTGTCAAGGTCAGCCAGAAAGAAAGAGAGAGAGGGAGAGAGAGAGAGAGTGTGTGAGAGAGATAGAGAGGGAGTGTTGCCTACGTGCTCAGCGCTACAGCTGATAATTTCACAATATGAGTCACCGAAATGCTCATCTCTTCTGCCTGCAATTGGGGTAGACCTCCGACACTTGAAAATGCATTACGCAATTGCTTTGATCAAACAAAGCCGACGAGCGACGAGCGACGAGCGGCGGAAACCAACGAAAATGACCTTGGGCCGTGGCTTTTGTTCTGCTGTGGAAGACTGTGAAATCAGCTAAGGTTGCCGCTGCTAGGCCTAAGCAACTAAACAACTGAACCACTAAGCAGCCAGCTAAGCACCTACCAAACCACCCACCCACCAATTGTAGCCACTTAGACTTGCCCACTTGCGGGCGTTCAAAATTCGCTACGTTCGCTGTTTGCTTTTTGGCATTAACACAAAGTTCACAGCTGAAGTTGTCAGAGTGTGTGTGCAGCTGTGTGTCTCTCTGTATGTGTGTGTAGGCTAGAGCAACAGCAACAGTCAACAGCCAACAGCAACAGCCAACCGCAACAACAACCACAGCATGGGCAACAACAATGCGCGGTAATGTTTAATGCTTTTTAATACTTGAGCCGTCGGGCGGCTGGCGTCTCAGTTAGTCTCAGCACAGCCGCAACGGAGTGTGCACGCGCAGCAGCAGCAGCCAGCCAGTCAGTCAGTCAGTCAATCATTCAGTCAGTCAGTCAGTCAGTTGGCCAGTGAGAAAACGCATGAGCAAAAGTCAATTTTTTTCGAAAAATCCCAACAAGTTTATCCATCCGGTGGGGAATGCGAAAATATTTGCTCAAGTTGCTTGCGGCGGCTCAAAGTGTTGCCCCAAATTGTTGCAAGTGCATCAAAACGAATCTGTAACGGTACAGCCAGCGGCAGCGCCAGCACAAGTGGCGGCCAAGTCAAAGTTGCCAAGCAGCCAGTTGATTTCGCAAAACATATCAAAAACAAAAAAAAAAAAACAAAAACAAAATCCAAAATAGTCTAACAACAATTTATTGCAAATTTTAGTGCAACTCAAAAAGAAATAAAAAAACAAAAATCAATAAAATAACGAAAAACAAACAACGAACAAATTCAAGTAACGACAAGTGACACAAATAAACGACAACAACAACAACATTAACAACAACAATTTGCGTTTGCCCTTCAAATTAAAATTACAACTAAAAAAACCCAAAAATAAAATAAAAAAGTTTCAAATAAACACAAAAACACGCCCAGAGTAAAAGCAGAGAGATAAAAAAGGTGTAAAGACTCGAAAAGTGTTCGATAAGTGACTCCCCGACCTATCCAACTATCCAACTTTATACCTTTTCCATACAAACATCAATTTGTCAACGATGGATGCGCCTGCGCCAAAACAGGTAAAAACTAAAAACATACAAAAAAAAAAACAAATATTCCAAAATAAATTTGGCAAAAAATGGCATTTTGTAGTATTGTATGACAACTTAACTAGGCTAAGTAACAACAGCAACAACAACAGCAACATCAGCAACATTTACAGCTGCGTGACAAGTTGTTGTGCACATTGTTGTTTAGCTGTTCCCTGCCACGCCTCGGATCGGCCTGTGGGCCGAGGCTCTCAAAACTTGTTTACAATTTGTTTGTTTTGCTTAAGGCTTTGGCACTTTATGCACATCATCATCATCATCATCAGCATGGTCATTATCATTACAATTATCAGCAAACAGATTTTCGTCACCTTATTGGTTGTTGTTGTCTCATCTTCATGTTGCATGTTGCAGCGCACGTAAGGCGGGGATTTCAAGAGTCATGAAAGCCTGACCCGAAAATAAGGAGAAAATTTCAGGCATAAATGAATATACATGTAATATATGAATATATAGGAAGTAAATGAATATATAGGAAATATATGAATATATATAAAATGTATAAATATATAGGAAATATGTGAAACTCTAAGGTATATTTGATGGCTTAATGAATAGTATAGTAATTGAAAGAATTAAAGCTGTAAGCGATTAAGAGAAATAATAAATTACGAAAAAATTATGCAGAGTTTTTCTGATGAATAGCTGCCAATTAGAGATGATAAAAAGTGCAATTGATAAATGGATAAATTAGTTAAATAATAATTTTATAAAAGAGTCCCCATCTTAAATATCTAAGTAGAATATATTTTAAGTCTATGAAATATATAAAAATATATTAAATATAAATATAATTAATATTATATGAAAAATCTCAATGTAAACAAAACTGTGCAAATAGGAATCAAAAGGACAAGAAGAAAACGAATATAAGAAGAAACCTTAGTTATAATAGGTATAAATGTAATAGGTATAAACATAAAAGGTATAACTATTATAGGTGTAATCATAAAAGGCATAAATATAAAATGTATAATTATAATAGGTATAATTGTAATAGGTATAAATATAATAGGTATGAAATTAGTATGTACAATAGCTATAAAGGCTCTAGTGCTAACTACAATATTATAAAATGCAAAATTGACAAAATCCCCCATTTCAGCTGCATATATCTAGGCAGCTGGCCCTCTAATCGATATCCGTGCAAATTTGAGTTAACTTTAGATTTGCTCACAGAACTTAATGATAATCCAATTATATAATTATAAACTTAAGAACAAGTGCATGTTTAATATAAACGAATCAGCTGTGGGCAGCGTTTCTATTAAATATTGAAGCACACCCAAATGCTGTTGTTGTTGCTTTAGCAGTTGTTGTTGTTGTTGTTCCTCTGTCGGCTGAGAGTGGCAAAATGAATTAAATACACGAAAAATTGCATTCGATTATTAAAATTGTTGAACAAAAGGCCCCCAAAATGTGAGTTTTTGGGGCTTTGGCTTTCAATGCAAACTTTAATTGCATTCAATTTAATTCTGCTGTTGTTGTTGTTTGTTGTAGCAGTTGTTGTTGTTGCTGTTTGATAACCTTGTGCACAATTCACAAGCCGACAAAAAAATAGATATTTTGCGGCCAAAGTAAATGTTAAATGTTGGCCAATTGTTGCTTAGCATTTTTCATATTGTCTGGCGATTCGATACGATTTTCGGCTCGACTGGCGACCGTCTGGCATTTAATGGCCATTCAATTTGTTGTTCAAGAATTATGAATTGTTCAGTTCCTCAATTTGCTTTGACATTTTTCCAATTCCAATTGAGATGGGAAACGGAATATATACTAAATATACATATATAACTCACTGATATATCTGCACACGTGGAACACATTCCCAGACATTTAATGCTCCCTTCACTTTGCCAATCAAAAAGCAGAAGTTGTTGCCACTCCACAATTGACAGACACAACAATAACAACAACAACAACAACACGCACTGAGGCAGCCCGCCCACTGTTTGAGCAAATTTTTGGAGCGAATGGAACGCGCATGGGGAAGCAACATTGACAAATTCGGGCTACAAATCAGAATGCGGCAGCCAAACAGAATCCAATTTAAGATGAGCTGAACAACAACAACAACAAAGTGTAAGAGATACACAAATAAACACGGCGTCAAGTGGCTGGCTGGCTCCTTTTTTGTGTGCACCGCTGAGCCGAATATGTCTGCCGCATCACTCGCTTTTCACTTTCGAAAACCAATTAAAATACATTTTTTATCGCTCTGAGTATAAAAAGAAGGCGCAAGTTTGTGTCTTAAGTCTTTTGTTTGAGTGACATGTTTCTTATGCTTTAATTGCGCGCACCTCAAGCTTTTTAATGCGCGAAATTATTTAAAAATATATTTATTAAAAATACACGAGAATTATAAATAAATTAAGCGAATTAAAGTGTTAAATAATATATTTAAATTAATTTAGAATTTCATTTAGCAGAAATCTAAAGAAATTACGCGAGTTGTGATTGAGCATAAAAGGGATTTATGGGACAGACATATAAAAATGACTATGTATAGTTTATATATGTATGCCTAATCAGTTTGAAGAGCCATGAAGATGTATGAATGACTTCATATAGCTTATATACCTATACTTTATCAGGATGATCGATCTAGAACTTTATGTCAATCAGTTTGTGCTTATGCTTTGACTGCCTGTTCAGGTTTGTTCCATCTCAGAATTAGCTAGAAGATAACGAAACTGCATAGATTGCATTCCTTCTGCAACCCACCTCAGCTTAGCTGCAGCCTCAGCCTTCCATACGGCTAAAGGCATCTCCCAGTCAGCCATTCCCAACAGACTTGCACTTCTTCTCTGACTCAATCATTGCCCAACTCGTCTACTCTTACGCAACTCTATTTATAATTCTCTTCAGACAGCTTGCCAAGCTTAAATATTCTTCAAAATCCTTAATTGGCCATAAAGCAGCGTTCCAAATACAATTCGGCGGCATCTGCCCTGCCAGAAATATATATTTATGTAAATTAATTATAATTTTTAAAGTGTTTTCTCTGGTAATGAAAACAAAGCGTGACATTCTCACTCGGATTAGCAGAGGGATCTGGCCAGGTCTGGCCCGGCCTGGCCTATGCATATTTATGAAATGCTTCCACGTGCCGGCCATAAAACATGACATCGAATCGCATCGCATCAGAGATTGAAAAATGTGCTAACAAATTAATAATAAAAATTGAAATTGCTTTAAGACAAAGAGCGAAATGGAAATTAATCTGTTAGCCAAGCGCTGTGCCAGCCAGCGTGGCTCTGCTACGGTTCTGAGTGGTGACTCAATTCTCGGTCGGCGAATCAACTTTGATCTTATCACTGGAACTTTATGGCTAGTTCCTTGCTGTTCCTATATAAATATATATACATATATACACAGCTGAGTGTGCTTAAATATTTGAATTGCTGAATTCTCCCGCTTCTTCTATTAGCATTTTCGAATCTTATTTGACTGATTGTGCAATGCACATATTTGTTTATAGACATAGCTAAAGTTCAGAGCGTGCGATTCTTTCGATATGAAATTGCAGCAGCGACGCCGACTGCGACGCCAGCTGAGTTTGATTTTTTCTTCGCTTTTAGTTGGCCCCGCACTTGAGCTGAGTTTGAGTCGCTTGATTGCGCGCGCGCTCAGTCGCTCGTTCGCTCGCTCTCTTACGTCTCTCTTTCTCTCTCTCTCTCTCTCTCTCTCTCTCTCTCTCTCTCTCTATCCAGCTGTATTGTTATCGTCACATGTGCTCATGCTCACGTTAAGTCAGCTCGCCCTGTTGCCCCGCCCCTTTTGGTTGATTGTCGCCCCCGCCTCATTTGTTTGCCTTAGCTGTTATGAAACGTAATTGTGTCAAGGTCAAATTTACATGAACACGCTAAGCGCCGGCGACGCTGCCGCTCAGCAGTGGGAGAGCCAGGGGCAGCGAGGCTTTTTGGCGACGTCTGTCTCGGGCTCTATCTCCACCTCTGCTGCTCTCTGCTCCACTGCTCCGCTGTTCAGCTGTTCTGTGTGTGTGTGTGTTCGCTTGGCAAACAGCAGTCAGTCGCGCTCTTTTCCACGCTGTTTGCTATGCAAATGTCGCCGGAGAGCAACAAACTGACAGACAGCTAGACAGCCGGCCGAGCGGACGGACAGCCAGAAAAGGTGTCAAAGCAAATAGAAAATTGTAGATGAAACAAATAGAAAATAGAGAGAGAGAGAGAGAGAAAAGTGAGTGAAGCTCAAATCGAATTGTTATGCTCTATAAGAAATATATAATTTAATTTAAATACCAAAATTATTTTTTAAATAAAGAAAAAGTAGAAAAAAAGCTGATTTAATTTTAGTTTTAATTTTAATTTTTTAATTAAATTTTTACTTTTTTCATAATATAAAAAATATTTAAAATAATTTATGTACTTCTCAAAAAATATATGTATAAAGTTTAAAATATATTTATATATATTTATATATACATTTTGTATATATTTTTTGACTCTATCTTATATAATTTCCCAATATATGCAGACTACCCTCATATATACATAGTATGTACCCTCATAAGAGATTAAAAAAACATAGCAAACATATATATATATATATATATATATACATATATATTATGCTATGTTTTTTTTAATCTCTTATCAAAACCAGCTGCATTTTAAGCCCGATAACAATTAACTAGCTAAGCTATATGGGATTTCAGGCACTGATAAATTATTGTCTTGGCTTAGTCTCTATAGGCGATGCCATAACAAAGCCTCAATACGCTTCCCTCATTAGGAATGCAAATTCATAATGAGCTGCAGCACCCACAGTGTTTACTCGCTAAGTTGGCACAGCCATTAACTCTTCGGGTCTTTATATTGTGTGTGCTTTGTGCTTGTGTGGCAGTTGTCACCTTTGAGTTTTTGGGGGCATTTCCCATGTCAAGCCGCAGCATTGCACATCAAAGTCCATGGATCAGAAATACATTTGGTATATCTATGCATATTAGCCAGTCACGTAAGTCGAGTTGTTTGATTGAGCTGGGAGTGTAGAAAAGGTCACATTGAGTGACTAGCTAATCAGAGACAGAGACTCTAATTGGGGATCTTAATGATAGCTAATGAAAGACGCAAATGTAGAAATGTTCAATATCGAGTGTGAATTACAGATCTTAACTAAAGCTTAGGGAGTAAGTCCCAAGTATGTGCATGAATCATGCATAATTTTAGAAATATTCAATCTGCCCTCGAGCATATCAATGATACTTTAGAACGTGTTCAAGAGTTTAATCAACTTGTCTTCCGTAAATCTTGCATAACTGTAATTGCTCGTTGGTTATTCATTTGATTTGAACTGAGATGAGTTCTGCCGCTCACATTAGCAATCGCATCTTCATTAGGCGATGCATCATCGCACTGCCTTTCACAACATTCCCAGACGATTAACGCCAGCATAAAGAACAGCCGAAACGATTTGCAAATGCCAATTAATCCATTGTTGGCCATAACGGCGATTATCTGGCTCAATATGGTGGCCGGCTGCTGCCACCCACGAGCTTTCCAAATGGCCAACATTTGTCTTCGCCTTATCGATGGAATAGCCACTGCAATCCAATACAATGGGCAGCACTCTAAATACCTGCAGCTTAGTCATAGTTCAGATAGTGGAATAAAGCCACGCCAAAAATGGACAATCTCTCGATAAATATCACAGCGAACCAAGCTAGGCGGCAGCTGCTGCCCAAAGGAGTTCCAGCCAGCTTGTTCGGCAGACAATTGTATAACAGTTTTGATAAAGACAGTTAATTAATTATGCTTTTGTATATCAGTTTCAACAAGAGAATGATATATAATATGTATAACAGTGTGTATAACAGTTTGTATAACAGTTTTAGTAAAACAAAAAGATTAGTTATAGTTTATATAGGTGCTCATTAACAACAATAAGTTTGTATAACAATATTAAAGCCCTCGTCCTCTACAGTATAACATTTTAGACTCCTTTGCTGATACCTCTCTATTTGTTTGATATGTACGACACTAAGCTAAGCCCACATTTCATTGTTGTTTAGTTTATTTTTGTATAACACTTTGTGGTTTGTGTTCGTTCAACTGTTATACCAGCGCAGTTGCAGTTGAGCGCATTAGCATTGCAAATACAGCAGGCGATAATCAAAGCGAATTGCGAAATTCCTGCAGGCAGTCGGCTGCTTGGCGAAGTGAATGGGATTCTTGCGATGTGGGCGACTCAGCGCACTCAACGAGGTCCGGGAGCACAGTCAGCCGGATACGCTTCGGCATGCAAATCAATGCGCAGAACATTTGGCTGATGCAAGAGCAGCGCAAGAGTTGAAGCTATGACATTAATCTTGAGCGCATCTTCGTCATGGACAAGCTGCCAGGCGGCATTAGCATGCCAAGCAGAGGCGCGGCGGGGCGAGACGAGGCGAGACGGGCCACCGTGGCAGTCGCTGACACTTCACAGCTCATTGGCGCCGTGACAAGCCCACCAGCAGGCGGCACAGTGAACACACTTGGCAACAGACAGACTCGACGCAGACAGCGCGCAGATCGAGCCTCCCATGGCTAACGTTTCAATAACTCAATTCGTGGCGGCGCGGCCAACACACGCCCCAGTTCGAAGTGATTCAGACTCAGTTGGTTTTTCGGTTACAGTTGCAGCCGCTGGAGCTTGTAAAGTGGAGGCAATTGTGTTGTTGGTTGGTTCAGGGCTGACCTTCAAGATGTCAGCGTCTAGTGTTTCCGTTTTTAAACTGACCAACCAAAGTTGATGGCTTCTGTCTGCAGACATGACAGAAGTTCGTTGCCTAAGTCTTTTGTTTTGTTTTTTGTTTTTTTATTGGTAGAGCTGAAGGGGGGCGCGAGCGCGGCAGCATGACGCGTGCATAAAAATAAACATTCAAGTCGGTCGACTGTTATAGTTAATGGGCCGCAATGGCTGCGCGCGACGGCATTAACAAGATATAATGCTAAAAATAACAAATGAGTAGCAATTACGAGACTCCAGACAGCGGACCCCAGAGCCCAGAGCCGAGCGCCCAGACGGAGACAGTCTGTGAAATAACCCACGCGACTGAGTACGCCCCGTGTATATGTATATATATCTTTTGATTTGACGATGTGGGAAACACTCGAAATAGCAAATCCAACAACAACAACAACAACAAAAGTTATTAGCACAAATAACACAACGAGAACAAACAACAAACAGCAGAGCCTCGAGCATGGCACAAAGGGTATGGCGGGGCAGCCACTCAGCAAAGCACCCGGATTCGTTATTTATGGCATACGGCGGTTAGAAAATGTATATATATATGCGTATATGTATTTATTGGGTCTCTGCCTCTTCAGCAGACACAATTCATCACGTGCGTCATTTAACAGTTCAATCGCAGTCCCAACAGCTCCAGCTCCAGCCTCAGCATATCCAGCAACTTGTGGAGAGTTCAAATGAAGCTGAAGGTCAATTAACGGTATAGCGCACTTATGTTTATTTATAATTAAGCAATCTAGCAGCACCATCTCTCTCGCTCTCTCTCATTTGAATTATTTTGGCAAACATGTTTTATTTTATTTTCGACTCTGCTACTTATCTTAATCGCATTTCAATGGCTTTCTCTGCAGTGGCCTGACTAGTCGGCTAATTGCCAAATTCCCCAGCAAATAAACGGATGCTGGATATGAAAGCAGTTTGTACTTTCGAATATGTAGCGCTCCATAAACAAATCAAACAACAAACAACAAACAGCAAACACAAATGCGAATGAATTAAAGCAGAGCCAAGTCTAAAGCGAATCCGGTTGAGGCTTGGTTCTCGACTTTAAGTTTGCTTGACTAGAATTCTTCCCGCTGTGCGAAATTTGTCAGAACTTAATTAAATTTTGCTTAATTATTAATCAATTGCAGCCACCCACACGCCAAAGCCTGCACTTATTTTCCTTTTTTCTTCACTCTACTTCGTCTTCTGCTTCTCCGTTTCCTTTTGTTTCAATGCTTTGCTGGCATCCATTTATCAATTAGTGTGCTTTTTCGGCTTGTTGAGCACAGCTTAAAATAAATTTATAGTTAATTAATGGGCTATTAAACTACGACTTTGCATGTACGACAACGGGGCGTATCTGGCATTTTTTCTAATTTGGGGATTCGAGCTGTGATCTAGAGTTCAGCAGCGAAGCGGAACAGGCGGCGGCGGCGGGCAATCGGAAACAGTTGCCAAATGGAAATATTAGCCTTGGCTACGCTCTGAAAGATTAAATATCATCTTATTATAAATATATATAGAGGGATTTCTGATTGTTGATGTAATCGCGGCGTTTCCACTCTATAACATTTGCTTAACCCAATTTGGCTGAAACAAAAGAAGAAAAACTGGCGCAGTAACGTTGATTGCATTTCGCTTGCGGCGCTTCATATATGTATATTTTTTTACTGCCCGCTTTTAATGCATTTTTTATTATATGTTGAAATCGTACATGATAAAAAGCAACTCCATTGTGAATGTTTATTTGGTATGCAAATGCAATTGAGTAAGTTCAAAAGAGTAACGGCTCTGCTTAATCGATACCCTGCAGGAGATGTTCATCTCTGATACGATAGATCACAGGGTGCGACTACTGCTAAACTAGCATCGGCTCAAGTAATCGATACTTTGAAGGACACTTTCATCTCTAGTAATCGATAGTCCGCATGTGAAATAATATCTAAAGCAGTTGAACTGCTGTAATCGATACCCCGCAAATTCGACTAGAACGATATGCAAATATAGTTAAACTGCCTAAACTCGAACACAGAGTGCTAGAGAAGCTCTTCGCTGATCGAGACACTCGATAGATGCTGAATTGTGACGCGTGTCAACGCTTTGATTTGTCGCTGATAGCGCAAAAACAAATTAGGCAGTTAACAACGAAATTTTGCTTAGCACTTTACAGCTATTAAGAGAAATAACAACACAGAACATGAGCACCAAGCAGAAACCAGACAAATTTATGGCCCAGCGCTGAAACGGGTTAAATGCGTATACAGATCGAGGCAATGACCCAGAGAACTACTGAAAATACCGGCCGAAGCAGCAGCAGCAGCACCTGGAACGGAGAGCTATCTATCGAATAGTTCGATCTAGCTATCTATCTATCCGTTTGAATCGATCATTAAACATAGCCTGAGAACTTTATAAGCCGATACAACTCGACTCGACTCGCCTCGCCTCGATACTCCAACCATGGTCAGATCATTTACGGACCGTCCGCGCTGAGAATTGGGCGAGCGAGTGGAGGCAACAAATTAGCACGAAATTAATTGCATTTAAGCAGCAATAAAAATGAAAAATTACTTTTATCGCACGGCTACGATCGTGTCTTCGGGTCGCTCCCACCGAAATCAGTCGAGTTTGTATTTAAATTCCCTCTTGTTTTATTTCAACTTAAGCTCTTTATAGATCGACCCGCCCCATAGATCTGTCATAGAAACTTTTTCGCTTTCACAAATAGCCCTGCCGACAGAGCTGACTATTAACATATGTAAAACGGCATCGGGATTTGTTCACAATTTGTTATATTTCACATTGCTTTAAATCTATGCGTGTTAGTGTTGGAAAATGCTAAACATGTGTAAGTGTAAGGCTGTGTCTGTGTGTCGTTCTGTGTTAGATACTGAAGTAGCGAAAACTTGTGGAATACGAATGAATGTGTCCTGCATCTCAGTTGAACTTGCACTTGGAGAAATCCATCTCGGGATGCTGTTGCTTGAATCTGAGAAAGAGAATGGGAGATTAGAGAGGGAGAGAGAGAGAGAGAGAGATGGGATCACTTACTTCTCGAGTATATCTTGCTTCTTGCGATCATCACTGGTGGGCAGACCCATCTCCTTTTGACGCTGATCGTACATCATTTTCTCCACCAAGCTGCGCGTCTCGCCATCCAGATCCGATAGCTTCGATGATTCGGGATTGATCTTGCGTGTCGATATCTCCGGATCGGAGGTAACCAAGCGACTCCACCAGTTCATGCGATTGATCTTCTCGAGTGTGATGAGCACCGTTTTGCTGTCTTGGATCACCCAGACCGATTCCTCCAGCTTGACCTCGGCACACAGCTCGCCGTCGATGATCGGCTCTTGACCTTTGAGGCCCACTTTCAATGTCTTCTTGCCAATGCTGACCACAATGTCGCGGGCGCGCAGAGCGAACGGCACGTTGAAGGGAATCTTCAGCTGCAATTAGAATGTGGAGATAACCAGTTAATGCCATTGACGATGATCAAGATATCTCCGACTGCAGAGCTAAACCAATTGCAAACAATTATGAGCACGTAACGTAACGGAGGCAAACACACACACACACACACATCTCCGGCTCGTGTAATTTGTGATTAATGATCTGAACGCCTTCGACATTCTAGTGGCCACGTAACAAAGTCAACAGAAATAACAATTGCTGATGATGCTCTCTGGCTGATGCCCAGTGCTTTGGACAGCCTTGAAGCCTCAAGCTAATAACGACAACAACAAAAAGAAGAAGAGAAACGATCTATAAATAAAACTCTTTTCTCTGGCCAAGAGGCACGTCTTGTATCGCCCGCTGCAATCAGAAAACTGGAGCTACAGCATAGGACTGCCCTTCACCCAGGCCTACCTCAAGGACTCAGGCTTGGTCTGCATTCAACGGGAGTTTAGCTTAACTGCCTGCCTTGCAGAGTTCAAGGACGTACAGCGGTTGTTTTCTTATGAAGACATATACATATATCCATATATGTATACAGTCAGATCCGGTTGCGTGCACAGTGCACACAGGAGCAGCGCTTGGAATGTCGCTCAACAGGTTGCCTGGATTTGACGAACAGTGCAACGGCAACAACAACGCGCTATCATTCCAAAGTTCAAAGCAATTACAGTGGCGTCTCAAATTATGTGCCCGCTGTCGCCCATTAATTATAAGGCCGGGCCACATGCACACACACACATATATTAGCACCTTTTCTATTAATAATGCGATTTGTGTGTGAGAAAACTGACAAAAGAAAAAAAAACAGATATAAAAGCACAGCGGCAACATAATTAAAGCATAAGTTATTAGATACTCAAGCGAAGCCAGCTGAGAACAGTGCAATCAATTAGCAGCGACAACAGCGAGCGGCGACCCACTTGCCACAGCCACAGTCGTCGTCGCATGTGGAAACGCAGTCGCAGTCGGAGTCGCAGTTGGTGCCGACAACTGGCAAACAACAATGCTAGAGCGGCTCACGCGGCTCTTTAATTAAAAATCAGACAGAAGCAGCTGCGTCAAGGACGCTTTCGTTCAAGAAGACAAAGTCAGCAGCAGCCGACGACCAAGTCCGCAGCACGACACGAAGATTCGTGCGTGCACATATGCTTTGTGTATATATGTGTGTGTGTGTGTGTGTGGGTGCCCAAGGTGCCCCAACAACAGTAGCAAAGACAACGGGCGGGCGTGAGATGAGCTTGATTATGATCGCCGCACTCAATTCCTAACTAAAGCAAGCCAAATAGAGATGAGCGTGAGTGCTTTAAATACTATCGTTATCGTTTATTTCTATTCGAAATTGTGCATGTCACTGCAGCAACTCTAATCGATACTTTGTCAACACGCTGAGCTCAGCTCAGCTCAGCTCTAGCTGGCAGCAGCTTCTGCTGTTAAGCACTTGAGCGCACTCTGCAGCAGCGACAATGTGGAGGCTTTCAATCTTGTAGCTTGTCGCCGACGCATTGCTCACACATTGCTGACAAATTGGACTTAAAAATGTGTCAAAATTGAAACTGAAGCGGATGTCAATTGGGATTTCTGAAGCATGGGGCAAACGACGCGGATGTAAACGGTTCAACAGCCAAATGTGTGGGCGCTGGCAATGGCAATTAGCAAGAACAACAACACGCACACTTAACATGGCTGCAATTAGCAGAGTTTGACTGCTGTTAGCGCAGCAGCAGCTGCTGCTGCTACTGCATTATACAACAACTCTCTGTGTGTGTGTGTGTGTGTGGCTGTAATTGCTAATCGAAGCGGCTACCGATATCGGTTAATGGCCTTTCGGCGTGTGCTGCGATATTCGAAAGGGAATTTTTCGATCGAGCGCCAAAGCTTTCACAGTGCTGCGAAGGTTGTGCAAACAACAGTTCTATTCTCTATGGCTCGCTTACAACTAGGAAACTTACTAATACAGAGACAGCATCAAAATTAAAGGCAAACAATGGCTCATGCAAATGGGCGTGCTGAAAGCTATGAAGACAGCAACAAAGCTGCTCAAACATGATGCGGCTAAAAACAAAATGATGCCAACAAAGCCAACAGTAACAACATCAGTGACAGCAACATGGACAACCATTTAGTCGTCAGTCAAAGTTCAAAGCATACGGAAAAGGTGTCGCATTTGAATTAATGATTAACAAGCCAAAAAAAAACCTGTGGCACACTTATGAGCAGCCACAGAGAGCGAGCGAGGGAGTCAGGGTGCCAGTGTGTGCGAGCGAGAGAGGGCGAGCGAGCCTCTAATAGACGCTGAAGCAGACACAAAGTCTGACAGTTGCCGATTATGCAAATGCCGTCTGGCTGCATAAATCGATAGGCAGCTAATCGATCATCGAAGAGTGTGGCTGTGCACCAATTCCTCAACCTGGCAACCGCGCTTGATTTCTATATTAAGGGCTTATTTAAATGGGATAAAGTGAAAGAGATTTTGAGCAAATATATATCTATAGATAGTTAACTAACTGTATTTGTTGTCGCGCTTTGTTTTGCTCAATTTGCTTAATTCTACGAATTTCGAAACAGAGTCGACAACAACAAACCAAAAGTTCGCTTGACTTTTCTTAAATATGTATGTGTGACGTCTAATTTATGCTGAAAGAAGCGGCACGGTGCCTGGCACGAAACCCCGATCTCCAAACCAGCGTGGAAACAATCAAAAATGCCAAAAAAAAACAAAAACAAAATAAAATAAAATAAAATCAACAACAAAAAAAAAGAGAGAAAAAAATCATTTCAAAACTAGCCAGAGTCGAGTGAGTGGCGCGCGGCTGCGTCGATAACATTATCAGAGACCCGCGAGTGGTGCCCCCTAATAAAATAAAACCAGAATCAGAACTGATCGTCGTCTGGCATAGTATATTGGAGTAGACCGGTGTCGTCGCCACTTGACAGCCAAACCATCAATTGAATTGCTTAAATCTGATTAGAATGGCGACCAAAGCTCCAAACTAGTTCCAAACGAATCAAACACACCAAAAATACATAGCTCAAGTGCTCGATCTGTCTGTCTCCCTCTCTCTCTCTCTCTCTCTCTCTCTCTCTCTCTCTCTCTCGCTCTCTGTGTACCAATTGAAATTGTTGTTTGAGTTCGCACAGATCCGGTAGCAGTTAAGACCCCCATAAAGAATTCCCAGAGATCAGTCACAGCAGCCAGAGCCATGCGACAGCTTATTGGCCTACTTGGAGACAAATTAGCATAAGCGAACGCTATTCATAACTCAACTCTAATTGATCGATAGCCCGGGATTATGCAAACTGGAAAAATGTTATACAAATCTGGCATTAGGAACCAATTAAGTCTACCAGGAATTCACGCCAAAACGGATCTCCGCCAAAATACAGAAAAGAGAAACAACTATAGCACAGTACTGTATCAAAAGTTCATTTACCTATTTGAGCGACATTCCCCAGCTGTCAATTGAGGCTCGCTTTGACAGTTCTCTGGAGTTGTTTATTTTGGAGTGTTAACTAACTAACTTTACGAGCGCCATAAAGCGATGATCGTAAATGTAGTTTCATTTTCCTATTAAGTTGCCTGCTTCACTCTCGTAATTAGCTAGAAAAACCCACAAAATATTAATGAACAATTGACGTCATTAAGAATTTCAGCTGTAGTATTTCCGTTTACCCTATGACTCAGTGGAATCAACTGTGCCCCCAGATGGCTTTTCAGCAGTCACTGATTGGCGTTAAGCTTGTGCTCAGACGCCCGCAGCTAAGTTTTCTCCAAAGCGCTAATCTCCAAAATTAGCTACGACAAATGCTGTTATACAAAGCGAGCTTCCAGCGCCGGCTATTGTGATATTGTCTTTTTGTTGTTTTTATTTCTGCTATGGCAGCTCGAAAGAATATCTACCGATAACTATTCAAATAATGCGCGCAGGCATCGAATTAATTTTGGGATATTTAGAGGGAAAAGGGAATTAAAGGATTTATTGGGATCGCAGCATCGATAAGCATTCGAACAATGTGCTATCGATAGTATTCAAATGCACTGGGATATTTGTTGCATAGAGATGGGGAAATTCAAAAGCCGAAGGATATTCTCATTGTTATCGTGCTTTTCGCTTTTGCGATAGTATTTTTTAGGGGAAATTTTTGGCAGTTACTTGAAATTCATTTAAAATTCGTTTTTACCCTAAGTAGCTTACTTATGTAAATGCTTAAAGCCTAATATTTTCAGTAATTAATTCAATAATTTTTCTTGGAATACGTGTAGTCAATGACGTGTATCAATGGGCCGAATTGTGTGTAGTGGGGATTTCCCCGCGCCACAAACAACGTCTAAAATTATTAACTAATGTCACCAAAAAAGAAACTGCTATTAAACGTTGGCAGCGAAGCGCTCAAATCTTAAAATGCCTCGCATAGCATACGCAGCCGGCGAGCAAGCACCGCACGTCAATAGAATCTGCGGCCATAAAATGTATAAATAAAAGATATATACGAGTGTATATATATTTATATCTATAGCTATATCTATATCTGTGTGTGTGTTTGTTTTTTTGCATGCTTAATTATATGCAACAAAAACAACATGAAGAATTGTTGGCTGTTTGTTTTGGCTCGGCGCGCAGCGAAGAAGCCACAAAGCTAACGTTTCTGGTGAATGTTGTTGACTTAACATATTGGCTATGACTGTAGCCTGCTTTGAATTGGAGTGGATTGGATTGTGTGCGGTGTAGCTGGTGTTGCTGCCGTTGATCAGCAGCGCAGCTCTCGACTTGGCTCAATTCAAATTCATCTCAATTCCATTTGGCCAAAGTGTTTGTCTGCTTCGATTCTACGCTGGTAACTGGCACTGTCAGTCTAAATCTTTGTCAACTCAGCTGATTTAGGAGATATGTATATATATATATATATATATATATATATATATATATGTATGTGTATGGGTGTGTGTGTGCCTGTAGCGTCGTCAAGCAGCTGGGCAACACTCACTTGTCTCACTTAAAAGGTGATAACAAGCTGCCTGTTGAAGGGGCACAAAACAAGAGAGCAAAAACTGAAGACAAATTTGTGGATCGCTGTTGGCGCAGCAAACAAAATGTGTAACAATTTATTTGCTATAACAATTGCCACAGTGTGACAATCTAGACAATTATCGAGCAATTTATTGTGTCTAATGAGCTCAGGGAATTATTAAATAAATATTCGATAAATTTCGCACTTTGAATTAGAATTTCCCAGTATTTTAAGCGCTTTTGTGCCACTGTGAATAATTGCTTGATTTAGCGTTTCTTATGCAAAACTCTGACGCTAAATGTTGATATTAATATTCCACAATGGCTTTATAATAAATTCAATAAACTCACTCTAAAATGTTCAAGTTTGCCAAAAAAAATAAATAATAAAAATACAATAAAATAGAAAAAAGAATCAAAAATAATAATAAATTAAAAATTAATGATGAACGGTTTTTGCTTTATTTGGCGGCAAACTGTGCCAATTAATTGGCTAACAAGAAAAGGGCGTGCTATGCAGCCTGTGAGCAATTATAAAAATGAAGAGAAAAAAGAAATATATATAATATATAGAAAATCATCTTTGGCTTGCGAAGCCGGATCTGGGCAACAAAACACCCACGCTGTGGGCCCTTCGTCGGCTGCGCCGTGGGATTCAATATTTCAATACTTAAAAAGCGCTTAGGCAAGAGGCCCGAAACTACAGTTGAGTTGCAGCTCAATTTGCCAGCGGAGTTGCCTCTCGTTGTCTGATGTCGTCTATTTATAGCTGGAGCTGAGAAAGTAGCTGGGGGAGCAGAGAACATCAAAGTGACAGCGCGGCAAATATCGGCAAATCAATGCCCAGAGCTGGGTTGGCTCCACTGCCCACGCCATTGGGCGGCAATTGATCAGAGAATCTTTCTCGTCTATAAATATAGCACAATGAGCAGTCGCAGCGGCTGTTATGACATGCGAAATCCGGCAAGAAAGTAGCTATCGAGCCACAAACAACGAGAACAACAGCAGAAACAAAAAAGTTTGCGCATCGCGAAGCAAACAACCTGTCGACAGCTTTTAACATCAGCGTTAACGTTAGCGTCAACGGCGACGGCAACGCCAACGCAGGCAGCGCAGCAGCAGCAACAGCAGACCTCGCCGTTTGCTCTGGGCAGTTCAGCTGCTCGGCGCGCGCCGTTTGCTTCAGTTTGATTCTTGACGCCGTTTAGATCGGTTCTGTTTTTTAGCAGAGAAGTCGCAAAGCAAGAGAGAAAGAGATAATCAATTTTGAACACCCAAAGCAAAGACTCGAAAAGTCGCCAAGCAAACTAAAAGAACGGTCCAAAACAGCGACTGACGCCCAGTTGAGTGTTTTGTGCCCAAACAACAAGACTGACACAACTGGCATAATAAATCTATATCTTCATATAGAACTTGTGATATTATAAATAAGCTCAAATCGTGTGTGATAATTACTTAGATAAGCTAAGTAAATTTGCCAAAAAGAAATACACAACAAAAAGTAAGTAACAAGAAACCAAAAAAAAAAAAAAACAATTACAAAGCCTGTTGAAAACCAGTTGAAAAATTAAAAAAAAAAATAAACAAAAATATATATTTATATATATAAAATATTTTCGAGCGCTGATAAGACTTCCGCATGCTTAAAACGATATTTACACGCTTAAATCAGAAGCGAAAAAAATAAGCAGAGACTCACGCAAACAAAAGACTTAGGCAACGAACTTGACAAGTGTCTGTGCGTGCGTGCAACAAATTTAGAATTAATTTCATTAATTGCAAGCAACAATTATACTACAAAGCAGCAAAAGAAAAAAGCAACAATAAATTGTCATTTGCATTTCTCAAATAAAATGAGAAAGGCAAAAGCTAAAAGCCAGCAACGACAGCAACAAAGGCAATCCAAATCGAACCAGAGAAGTTCCATTAATAACAATAACAACAGCAAAAACTAGCTGAATAAATAATAGAATGCGAATCTGCCTGTTAAAAGCCGTGCGCCAGCCAAATATCAGACCATAAATATCAAACGGGTTGCCAGCAGGCAGCGCAGACTCGAAAGTTCACTTTTTATGCTCTCAAAAAATTTTCCAACTCAAATTAAATAAAGCAAAAAAAAGAATGAAATAAAAACATAAAACGGATTAAACCAAATGCCAAATGACATTTGAAAATTATTGGAAAAAGGGCAAAAAAAATTGGACCAGGAAAATTATCATAAGAAATGCCAAGAGCCGAGAGAGAAAGATTTGAGATGTAGGCAATGCTTAGAGTAGATTATGTAAGAATGGGCGAGTTATATATGTATATATACATAATATATGCATGATATATGTATATATGTACATAACATATGTACATAAACATATATTGCATATGAGGAAGGCAATCATCATAAGGAAATCTTATATCTTTTATACTTATTTAACTCTTTCAGAGCTTAAGAGTCTAGAGCATCATACTATATATAGAAAACTAAGATCTGACCATCTTATCCCCTGTCCAATATTATTTTATATATGATCTACACTTTAAACTTCCATCTAATCAATCTCTTCCTTAACTTCCCGCCCGGCAGATGCAGGATTACTGGCACATACCGCGCGCCTCGCTCGTCTCCTCCAGCAGCTCGGCCATCAGCTCGGCGAGCTCCTCGAAGTCGTCAAACAAATCGAACTCAAATCCGCCCACGCTCGCGCAGCGCAGCATCCACTCCAATGGCACCAGCGCGGCGGTCACAGCGGCTGCGGCAGCGGCCGTCTTGGCGGCTGCCAAGCGCGGCTCTCGCTCCTCTCAGGGCTCTAGCGACAGCAACAACAGCACGCGGGTGAGTAAGACGTCGAGCAGTTCCATGTGCGAGAATTGTGACTCATTTGGAATTTTCACCCACACACACACACAGAGCGCCGCTTCCGGCTCGTTGCTGCTGACGGCGGCGAATCTGGAGCGTTTCGCGGAGATACACAAGAAGCAGGAGCGGCAGCACAAGTTGCTGCTGTCGGAGCAGCAGCTGCCCAGCGTGCATGGCCACAGCTCCGCGTCGGCCAACTACAATGCGAATCTGGCCCTGGGCAGCAATGCCAAGGATGCCGTGATACCCATGGATGCCGATCCCAATCTGCAGTATGTACGAACCAAAGACCTGGACACCGTGTCCATAGCCAGTTCCATGCACTTCACCATGGTGAACGGCGAACCGGGCGGCGCCAAGAAGCCCAAGCGCGGCCTCTGCGATCGCGGACGACAGGTGACGGTTCTCATAGTCAGCATGAGCACCATCTTCATGCTGCTCATCATGGGCATGGTCTATGCACTCGAGAGTAAGTTGACTCAAAGAGATTCTCGAATGGAGAACGTATTCACTCAACTAACGTATTCCCTCTCTCTTTCTCTCGTTTACAGTGCGTGCTCGCGATATGCCCAAGAGCTAACGCCATTGCGTGTCTCAATTTTCGATGGGGGCGTGGCTGCGCCCCATATCGCGGCTTCTTAGTTTATTATTTATTGTACTTCCGTGTCAATTATTATTATTGTTATATGCGTGTTGTCATCGTCTTTTTGTGCTAGTTGCTTAAGTTATTTATTATGAAATGAGAAGCGAAATTTTTGCGTGGCCCGCGCGTCGCGCTAGTATTAAGCGAACTTCAAATTACGATTAATTAGCGTTAAATTAATTAGTGGATCAAGCGCAATTGTATCACAGCAATGGCCTTTGGGACAATGGACCGATACTGAAGTGAATGCCGAATAGCCAATACACAAATATATATATATATAAACTGATTTATATATATTTAATATGTTCTTTAATAACTCTATTCAGAGATGCAAAATGTATTTTTCTATTAAAGAATTAAGTTTTTTAGCCCTGTGATATGTCAAAATAAACAGAATTAAATTTGAATATGAAATGATGAAAACGTATTGGGAATTCCTTCTGATCTATGAGTCACATTATCTATAGAGCGCACAGGGGCATTCTTCTGCTCTGCCTATGAGTCATAGCGCGAGGGAGTTCAATAACTGAGCTGGCACCTGCTGCAGCGCACGTAAACACCTTTGAGCTGATGGCCCTGGCAACAACTATAACCATAAGTCGTAGCTATAGCAGAGTTGGGTTAACACAAACATGAACCTTAGCAACAGCAACAAATGGGGAAGGCTTCAAATATAACTCTCTATGTATTAAATCTATGCAAGACTAAAAAGAGATTGTTTATGTTATGATCTCTGACTTAAGAAACATTGGAACTTGACTAAGAGCAATATCAAGGCAAGAATATTATTCTTTTAACTCTTATGAACAATATTTAACTATTTAAAGAACTGTTCTTGCTATAAAGACATCTAATATAAGTTCAGGTAGCATATTCATGCTTCAACTAAACTCTGACAGAGGGAGATACATATATATTGGCAACAAGCAGCGACAAAAATGTTTGACGTCAATCAAAACTTTCCCCTGATAAAATGATATAATATACATAATTTGGAAAGGTTTCTGTTATACATTAAACAAACTTAAGTAGCTTAAAGCCAACGCAAGAGCTTTCTCAGCCTCGCACATTTGTAAACAAACACTATAAGTATATATACAAATATCTTCCCAATCAACGCCCCTCAACTCACCTCCACCTCCTGCAGCGTTTGTGTCCACATGTATTTGTCCAGAGTGCAGCCATTCCCAGAATTTGGCTGTAGTTTGCCCAGTTCATCCTTTTCGCTGTCATCCTCAACTTTTTCGATAGGCTTGGAGATTTCCTCATTGGTAGCCGTCACGCGCGCCGAGTCACCACCAGCGGCGCCATCCAACAGCTGCTGGCGTTTTCTAAAATAGATCAGAATCCATTAATCCTTAAGTAATCTCATAGTCATAGAGCAACTAACTTGTCCTCCTCCTCCTTGATAATGGCAGCGGCCTCTTCGTCGCTAATATCACAAATCTTATTGTCATCCATTTCCTTTTGACGCGCCTCGCGTTCTACGCGCTCCTTTTCGTCCTTCAGGCGCTGCGTGGCCTCGCGCGCTTTGAGCTTCTCCGCGTGGGCAGCTAGGGCCAGTTTGGACTCCTTGCGGAACACATCCAGCAGCATTTTCTCCCACTCATCCTGCTTGGCGCCTGTGTAGAAATCTGTCTTTCGGCGCAAGAAGCTGGCCAATGTATGCAGAAACTACAAAAAGCATGGAAAAAACGTGGGCTTAGATTTGTTTTTCACTGTCGCTGGCCGGCACAAAGGCAAATAGCATGTTTGCATTATATATATATATATATATATATATATATATATATATATATATATATATATATATATATATATATATATATATATATATTAAAAATCAAACGGATGTTATTTATAAATGACTTGCTATATATGCATTAACTTTAACAAAGGATTCGCAAACATTTCCACAATTCTTTGTACCACGCTTCCAGTTCCAGAACGAAAACTTACGTCGGGCACTCCGCCTCGATGCTTCTCTGCTACGGCTAGAAATATGCTGTCGAACTGCGTTTCGTCGGCGGACATTGTGTTTTGTTCTGTTTTGTAAATTGCAAACGTTCGTTTATATTTATTTACGTTAGTTTTGTTATTTTTCTGGAAATTTCCGAATTGAGTCTTATTCTGAGTTGACGGGTGACTGCCGGCGACTGAGAGTGTGACCAGCTTGACTGAAGCAAAAATACCTAAGTCAATTGGGAAAAATTCAATAAGCAACTGAAACTCAACAATTATTTCAAAATTTAATATTTATATAAATAATGTTATATTATTTATATTTATATATATTGCATTTATACTTTTATAAAAACTTGTTTTGTTTACAGCCAGTGCTACCACAAAATAAAAACCATTTTAATCTGTGACACGAACGATAGTTCGTCATATCAATCAGGTTTTGCTCAGCTATTGCTTTAACGGACTTATATTTTAAAAATTTTGTAGCATAAGAGAGGGTGAAATTAAGCTTTATATTTTTAATATTTATATAAATATATTTATATAAAATATGCTTTTAGGCATCCGACACTTCACATACAACATAAAACGACGCTTAGAATAGCTGTATGGGAATTGCGCCGGCCAATTCATACGCAACATCTGCTAGGCAGCAAAAGCTCTCAATGTGAGTTTCGCTCTCAGTCTTTAGTACTTCTCACTCTCTTTTCTCAGTGCATGAAAATGCGACTTTCGTCCTAGGGTCTCGTTCATTCTCTTTCGGTCTTTTGAAGGAATCAGTCGCATTCTGAATCCACCGGACGTTGATAATAATTGAAAGCAAATCGAACTGAGTGATAAAATCAAACGTATATACTGAAAAAGTTCTTCATTTTGTGCTCAATGTGAAAACAGTTAAACAATCAACGCAACAAAAAGAGTGTGACAGAAAAGTAATAAAGCAATGTTTAGTTTAATTTAAATCAAAAGTGAATTCTTTATAACTTATTGAATAACAATAAAATGTGCATTTGAGTTTGACCACCCACATAATTATTTCCTGCATAGCGAATATGCGTTTGCAAAAATCGATAAACTTCACATAGAAGAGCATACACACACACAAAAACGTACTTGCATACAAATGTGTGTGTGTGTGTACAAGTCGGAGCGAAAGAAGAAAATTGGGGAGAGAATGAAGTAGAATAAAGTAGGCCCGCCTACGGCTGACAGTGCAGTGCATACAATTAGATACGCTTAAAATAAATTTCTGTTGAAGCATGCAGCTATTATTATTATAGCCAGCAATGTGTGTCTATTATATGATTTGAAGTGATTACTTAATGGTACTCTATTTATGGCCGGCTCTGTGACAGCCCCCGTCCTGCCACAAGTGCACGGCCCTTGTCGTTGGCTAACTGAAGTTGATTGTTCTATTCGTATGCATGCGAGTGTGTGTGTGTGTGTGTGTGTGTGTGCGTTTAGCTTCTGTATGTATTAGCAATGTTTATGCTGCTCCACCCCTTCCTCAGTCGTGCTCTACGCTTCGCTTTACTATTTTTTGTTCCTTCTTTCTGCTTTCTGGGATTCTTTGCACGCGACGTCGACGTCGACAACTGCGACGACAACCACGACGACGACGACGACGACGATAACTACAGCTCGTTTCGCTATCTTGCCATGTGCGCGCCAAAGCTGTTCCAGAGCAGACAGCCAGGCCTGCTCTACTGCTCCGCTTCAAGGTCAGTGTAAGGTTAGCTCTGCAATTGCGACGCGCAGGCCATGGCAGTGATTTTGACGCCGCTGTCGCTGACACTGCTCTGCGCGTTGGTCGTTGTCAATAGCGTGCGTCTGTTGCTGTTGTTGTTGTTGCTGTCGAGTGGCAATTGGGGGCGCTTGGCATTTAATGATCGCCCAGCAACCATAATGGCCACACATACATACATACATATGTACATATATATGCACACACTCATCTGTATTAGATGTTTGTGTGCGCGCGTATCCTTCGTCAAATATTTTGACATTCCCTTGTGCACGCCTTTCTCAATTTAATTTGTTTTTCATGCCTTTGAGCAGCCTCCCACAGCGGCGACGTCGACTGTGACAGCGGCAGCGTTCTGCGTACGTGACGTAGGCGTCAACATGTCGCCTATGCGCAAGTGTGTGCGTGTGTGTGTACAAAAGCTTTGCCAATACCTTTTTCTACGTCACTAATACCATCATGCCCTTTGACATTTATCTCTTATATAAACATATCTTTGTATGTGTGTGCATAACAGAAATATGTACATGGAAGTAGATTTTATACAGTTCTTTGCCTCTCTCTCTCTCTCTCTCTCTCTCTCTCTCTCTCTCTCTGCCTTGCTTGTGCTGTATTCGCAGCATCTCTCGCACTTTTCCAGTGTTTCTTTTTGCGCTCTTCTTTACGTAAGCTTACATAATCAGCTGCAAACACTTAGCTTGTTGTATTTTTCTAGTTCTTTTCACGCTGTTAGAGGATTTTCAAGTGCACTTCAATCGTAAGGATAACAATGTTGTCTTTGTTTCGTGTGCGTGTGTGTGTGTGTATGTGTGTGTTGCCTCTTAGGCAATGGCATAAAAGCCATTTAACTGCTTGTTTATCTGTGCGACTTGAGCAAATGCCCTAATTGGTATTTCAGAGCGCTTGCTATAGAGCCGTAAAGGGTATTCACGTTGAAGCACTTTGGACCGGTTCTAAAACGGAACCGGTTTCAATTGAAATCCATAGAATTATGGATGTGCAAAAGTAGTTGAGCGAAATTCAAAGCAAGACGACAGTTTATAAATACATTTGAATAAGTATTCGCAATGCAGAGGAAAATTTAGAGAGCTAATAGAATGCCAAAAAGATTCGCATATTAGAAAATTTTGAAGTGTATTTACTGTATATTTAACTCATATATTATTATATATATTTTTAGCTTTCTAATTGCATTCTCAAGGCAGTTTTATACAATTCCATCTAATTACAGTTGTCCGAGCAGAATTCCTTCTAACAGGTGTAACGCAGGTGCCCATTAGAAAAACAGCAACAATATCATTTTCATTTCCATTTCAATTAGTATTTCTTTTCGAGTTATCCACTAACAAGTCTTGATTGGCTAGCGAATTGAGACTGAGAGAAATTGGATACATTCTCTGGGTGTGTGAGTGTGTGGTTAGGCGACAGGCGCCGCTGTGACCGCAGCCGCAACCCCATCCCCCATTCCCAACCGCCAATTCCAGTTCCATCAGTGATTTTCCAAACGTGATAAAATGCTGCCCCAATTGCGTCGTAAACAGGGCATCTGCTCAAGGTATGCCAAGTAGCTGCACCACCACAACAACAACAACAACAATAATAATAATAATAACAACAACAACAATAAATACTTAAGATAACAAATTGTTATTATGTACGATTGTTATACTTGATTGAGCTGCATTTGCTGACGCCAATTTCCTTAATTGAATTTTACGTTGCACTTAATGCCCTTTGATTTATATGGGGGATTATGTTATATATACATGCCCATACTGACGGACTGGCTTAAAATGCGTCAGCAGCCTGACCAAGCCACTGCACATACTGATATTGTATAACAATCGACGCAGCAGCGCCTGACCGATTCGCTATTGCTAGGATTACAGCGACCACGCACTGATAAGCCAACACGCCTCGACCTCTTTCACTTGCATGCTAAGAAATTTACATCGGGTGACGTCAGCGAAAGCGGAGAGGGAAAAAAGTTATAGGAAAATCCTCTATTCATTGGCATTGGAACTATTACCCTTTCAATAAAGCCTTTTGTAAGTCTAATGAATATTGAAGCCCCCTACTTCAGGGCATTCAATAAAAAGCTTACATAATATACCCAAACAGAAGGGGACTAGGAAACCTTGCTTCGTATAAGACCTTCGTGAGGCCCTAGCATAAAAAGGGCTAGGTTTACCTATTCAAGATATTAGAGCTGTCCTAGCATAAACCTACTCTGAATATCTATTTCTAAACAGTTCAATGCCTGGCTAGATTACATAAGCTGTAGGTGAGGCCCCGACATTGTTAAGGGTCTCGGAAAACCTACTCCAACAGCGATTGGCTTAGCCTTAGCCTCAGCTTTGGCCAGCGCCCTGGTATGCAAATGCGTCGTTTGTTTATTCGACTGTGCAAGTGCATTCATTCCAGCCATTGCCTAATTGACGCGCTTTATAGCTGCTCGCGGTGGATCGGGGAGAGCCGCGCCTAGGTCGAGCCGGCTATAAATAGACATAGCACGTTATATTATCTGGACAAATGCGCTGCGAGTGGGCAGGGAACTGGCTAATATCGAACAGGCGTGCACTGAAAGAAACTGAGGAGTACCTGACCAGCAGATCAGTCTGTAAAGATATAACTGGCGTACACTGAGAGAAATTTAGCAGTTATACAAAGGGCAACCGGAATCGTCTATGCTGCCCACTTAACACTTCGTAATAGAGCTCGAATCGTGCCATGTCCAGCACTCTATTAGCATAGCTCTAACTACTATATTATATGTATAGACTTGAAAGGTATTTACGAAAACCCTAGGCTAGCCCCAGAGAAGTGCATATGCCCGATCGAAATATTCAGTTACAAGCAAACACAAAAAAAAATAGAAAATAACTTTTGTTATTTACTCAAGGTAATTGTAAAGCGCAATAAAAAATCGCCCGAAGCGTGAGTCGTTTTATAGAAGCAAAAAAATAGAAGAGAAGAGAAGGGAAGAGAACGGGAAAAGGTTTGCTTTCACTGTGGGATACAATTCAATGGCTAATTAAATAGGGGAGGCGAGCGCAATATCTCGATAATGAACACAAATTGTTACTATTATTAAAATCTTGTGGACTTACGCTTAATTGGCGCTATCTCGGCTTTAGCTGCTCTGTTTGCCCAGCTGGTGCATGCACACTCGTCTATAATACAGAAACTATAGAGGTGTATATAGTGTATATAGTATGTCAATAAACCTAGCGACTACTTGAAACCCCCAAACCGAACGATAAGCCGTAAACAGTAGCACGTTAGAGGCAGCTAAAGTCATTATCGTAAAAGGTATATCAGTATTTATATGAGATTTACGATATTCGACTTTTATAGTCTTAAAATCACTGGATTTACGATATACAATTGTATACGATTGCTAGTTCGATTTATGGTATTAGTAATTTGAGTACATGGAGTTCGATTTCCCTTATTTGTATACAACATTTTCAAGCTCAATCATCAATTTTTAAGATATTTGATAGCAACAGTCTGTACGCAATACGAAACCTCTCCGATTTGGAGTGGACTCGCACGCAACGTGCCCCAGCAGAGTCACAGAATTTGCGACTGTTTTTGTTTATCGCAAACGATATTCATTCTTGTTTGTGTTTTCGGATTGTTTAACATTTATTCGCTGGGAGGTTATTGAAACATGTTGCATTCGCCGTAATCGCACCGTTTGTTTACATTATAAATATATCATAGGCCAGATAATTAGGCATGTATTCGTGTGTATATACATATTTATATATCTGGCTATATGTGTATAAATTTAGACTATATATAGAGACATGCACACACGGGTGGCTGGCTGCCTGGCTGGGACTTTGAACCGACGCACTGGACTGGGTTGGCGCATCTTCCCCACCTATTTACCTATCTATTCATATATTTTTGCTTATGTCATGCATTTGGTATATAGCACAAGAGACAGCTATTTCATTATCTGAGAATTTGAAGATAATATCTGTCTTTTATTTGTTGAGTCTTATGACAGATCAAAGTTATGCAAGATAAATACTCTTCAGTAGCAAGAAGCATTTCAAAGATATAGCAGATATAGTCAAAACTTTAGCTATAAAGATAGTATAACTATTTTAATATTACTCATAAAGTAATCATAAATATATTTAGTACGCCTTTGCTCTGATTATAAACTTGAATTGTATCTTTAAACTTTTCCATTGCTTTTGCCGTTTTGGACTCGGGTCCGACCTACATCACGCCTTTGAAAATCTTATCAAAGTGAACCAGCCAGCAATACCATTTACTACCCATTCATATTTAGCTACTTTTATTTTTAGCTAAAATACAGCTTCCGCTCTTGGCTGTCATGAGGCTGAATCGTGCAGGCTTATCGATAGTCTGATTCAATAAAATATTTCCAAATTTGAAATCAATCAATCTTAGCGAAATTCTTTTATCGCTTATTGCGCACTTTCTGGAAAAGTTCAGTGTGCCAAGAAACTCGTCGAATGGGTCTTATCTCTTGAATGGGAGAGTCTGGCTACATAGGTGTGCCAAAAAAAGAATGAAACATAATTGAAATTAGCCTAGAGTACGACTAGCATATACCCTGCATTCCACTTAAGATAAGAGTCTGCATAGTGTTAAACTGTAGACTATAGCTATACCCATTTAAAAGTTCCCTGCATAAAAATGTTGCCTATCGGCAGGCTGTGTATACCCCTTTGGCTAGCCCCTGAGGGTATGGCCGTAATGAGCCCCCGCTCCTGACTCCACTTCAGCCGCAGACATTCGCCAGCCGCATGTTAGACACCTGATACTAATCGCAGACCCCCAATAACAACATTCGCAAAGATTATCGCTAGAAATTTGTTTTCTTTTGTTTTTATTTTGTTTGTTTTTATTGCTTTTTTCGGCTGCCAAAAAACCGGTCTGATTCTGTTTATAGTCGTAGCTTCCCGCGCTCTTCGCTCTCCACAGCAAGCAAAGTCTACGAGAAGTGTGGAGGAAGAGACGTAGAAGAGAGTTTAGTGCGTGTGTATTTCGCCAATGTGTCATACGTCTTACGTTTCCGTCGACGCCGACGTCGCAGCGTGACGTAGTGCACTGGCAGATAAGTTCAATCGCTCTCTTGCCGGCCGGTCGGCTGACTGGGACTTTGGCCAATTTACAATACACGAATATGTTATACAGATGTATATACATACATACATATATATACTGATTGACTGACTGATTTATGATAGACCAACAGATTGGCTGATAATACGTATCAGCGGAGGGGCAGGGCAAGTCCATCCACGTGTGTTTCATTGGATCGCTGAACTTGTAGTTTTATCGGCATTGATTGATTAATTTGTGCAGCATTCGTTAACAAAGATAGCTTCAACGATACCGAAATTATTCACGAGCCACAGATAATTTCTATTCTGCCTCTCCCTCTTTCTCCTTCTCTTTCTTTCTTTCATGTGGCGCGTGTCATGGAAAATTTTCGTGCGATTTTGTTGTGGCGTTTTATTGTTATTTTTTCGCTTTTCGTTGTGACAAACAAATTTGCATTTCGCTAAAAATAGACAAATCTAATTTATTTCTATTTGAAAATTAATACAGACAGTATATTTTGATTTAAATGCATATTCAGCTAATGAATTTTTGAAGCTGAGGTTGATAAACTCATCAGACGAAAAGCATTTAACGACGTACACGTATGTATGTATGTATATACGTTATGTATGTATGTATGTGCACGTATTAATATTAGCATGCCTTTTGCGGCTGCTGTAAAAACTTTCAATATATCAAATACCTTTGACAAAGTAAAATACACAAAACAAATAATATTAAATTTAAATTGGGGTTTAAACACTTTGTGTAATTTGTTTGTTAAACTTTCAGTCCTAAAATATGAATTTTACGTTGTTGTTATCGCAGATTACGTATTTGACGTTGTTGTTGTTGTTGTTGTCTGCGGCTGTTTTTCTCGTTTTGAGCAGCATTTATTTATAATTATTAATTTTAAATGTAGCCGTTGTGCTCGTAAAGTACATGTGCTGTAACTGATCAATAAATACATATATTAATATGTGTATATATAATAATAGTAATAAATATTTATAAATTATAAATATTCCACAATGCGATAACGAACATTTGATAAAACTGCGAGCCTCTTCTCGCCCTTCCACTCAATAATATTGACTCAAGTGAACATTTATTTTACGCAGCAGCATTTCTCATTTATGCAAGTGTGAGTTGAGCAGAAGCAAATGCAAAATGCAAGCGGAGCCACTCTCCCACTCTCAATTGCAAAAACTGTTGCAAAGGATGAGCGAGCACCAGCTAGAATTGGGAGAGATTGAGTTAGAACGAAACGTTGCTGTAGCTGCGCTGCTCTCGCTCCACAGGCGTTCACTGTGCTATTCTCCCACCCGCTTCCTTTCTGGGAGAGTGCTGTTGAGATAAATTTCTTTTAAGCAGCAGAGCAGCAGCAAATACAAATGTAAATTGAACTCAAAATGAGCGCCTCTCGGCTATGCCTATTGCAAAGGGTTGGGCAATGGCTGTACTGATCAGCAGCGATTGAGAATTTGAGTGCCACTCAACGAAAGATCTTTGCAGCTGCTCTGCTGCTGCGCTGTTCCTGGCGCTGTTTCCACTCAGCCGGCATTCCGCTGTTGGGGGTTAGACGTCGCTGCGTTTCACAGTCGGCACTCAGTCGCTAGTGAGCAGCCGTCAGTGTCGCGTGTGCCCCAAAATAGCGCTTGTGTGAAATAAATAAGTTGAGGCAAGCAGAAAAAATATAGAGAATATATCAGTGACTGAGTGTGTGTATGTTTCTTCGTATTTTTGTTTGTGTAGTGATGTGCGTTGCATGCATGCAAAAACAGTGAAAAATCAAAGCTTGTAATGCTAAAATATGTGTCAATTCAATTGAAATAAATCATTTTTATTATTCTTTTACAGCAAATACAATCACGTTTTCTGTGCCAAATTAACTGTTATAACCAAGTGCAGCTGAAAAGTAAAAACAAAGCAGAAAGACAAAACAGAAAAAAACGAATCGAATCAAAAACAATTTGCATATTATTTATCGAAGAGCAACGCAAAGCGAAAAAACAGTTTAAGCAAGTGCAACGGTAACAACGTATAATGGCACCAATAACCACTGACAATTGCGAATTTGAATGTGCAACAAGTGTTGAAAGCGGCAACAATACCGATAACTTTGAAAACGATATTAATATCGATAACGAACGTTTTGTGAGCAGTGTATCGAATGATTCGAATTTGAGTCAATTCCAGGCTGAAGAACATGTTGCAGAGCAGCAGCAGAAGCAGATGCCATGGGAGGCACCTGGTAAACAGGGACTCTACGATCCTCAGAACGAGCATGAGGCATGCGGCGTGGGATTCATTGTGGCCATCGATGGCAAACGGTCTCACAAGGTAAATTTGTTGCACTAATCAACATTATCCTTTGATCTACTGCTACTCTTTCCTTTTCTCTGCTCTCTGTCTTACAGATTCTTCGTGATGCCCAGACCCTGTCAGAACGGATGAATCATCGCGGCGCCTGCGCCTGTGACAATGACACTGGCGATGGCGCTGGTGTATTGGCTTCCATTCCTCACGGACTCTATGCCAAGGCTCTGTAAGTTTACATCGTAGCTGTTCATAGGGGTGGCTAAGGGGCCTAAGGCATGGGGGCGTATGCACTTGGCAGCTTTACAGCTATTCGCCGGCTGCCATTGATGAATGTCTTAAACGTTGTTGACGATGACGGCGATATCGCTGCGATCTCGTGCGCGAAATACAAAAAATACAACAACAAAAATAAATCAAATCAAAGCTATGCACTTCTGTATGCCCTTCTAAAAGTTGAGATTATAATAACTATAGCTAACGGGACTTGGCATCATATAGATAAACCCCCTCTGTATCTCTCTCTCTCTCTCTCTCTTTCTGCTGAACTTGAAGTCAGTTATCTAATCGTCTGCATAGAAAAATTCAACTTAATTAATTTTGTGATAAAGCTTGCATATTTTAGCTATTTATAAATAACTATAAAATAATTAATAATTATTTTTAATATAAAAACAAATTGAAATTGGCTGAGATTATAGACAACTGATATATTCACGTGATATATTTATTAATTATTATTTTATATACATATATATTTAATGCTAGTTTGAGGGCATTCAGTGTGCGCCGTTGCCTGCTGTCTAGAAATGTTCTACATGCTATTTTGTTATTTTACAAATGTATATACACTATATACATACATATGTGCACATATATATACATACATACGTATTTGCTTCATTGGCTCGGTCTCGACCCACAAATAAAAATAATAAAAACAGTTGAACATCAGGCGAGCACGTCAAAAATAGTTTGCTATAATGAAATACTCCTTCCCATGCGCCAGAATCTAGAAATGATTTGATTTATTTTGTAAAATTCTGTTTGCTTTGATTTCCATGTAAATTTCGCTGCTTGCTCGATATGGGCTTTCGGCTCAGTTCTCGTCACGGTTAGCCTAGCTTAGCTATTATTCAATAATTCAGACAATTTTCGGAAGTATTCAAGGGGATTTCAGTCGAGAATTCTGCGCAATTTACAGGTAATAACTTTAGCACAAATTATTCCATTATATTCATTAGCCTCACAGCACGAAAGCAAATGATATATGACAAGGCTTGCCAAATATGACACTTGCATAGTAAAAGCTTATCTGCTTCTTCTCTTTCTTTATGGTGCTTGTAAGGGGGGTTTCTACCAGCTTTAAATATGATTTATAAATGTCTACTAAACGAAAGTGATTCTCATTCAGCTAAGATCTAAGAGATAAAAGATATAACATTTGATCATAATTGTGCTACAAATAGTTAGATAAGGAAAAAGTCGAACTTGGTATAAAAATAGCGAGAAATAGTATATGTTTAGGAATGTAATTTTTATAGGAATATTTTTAATGCGCATAGCATATTTTTTATTCAATTTCTCATTTTTTTCAGATTTTCTAATTTTAAATATGTTTTTTATTATGTGTTTTTCGCCAATATGAAGATTGTACACTGAATCAAGTTTATGCGAAATATTTAAGTTCAGTCTGGACTTTTAGGTACCTCCTACTAGCAAATTCAATAAAATATAATATAATACTCGAGTTACCCAAGTTTTAGCCTTTGCTTTAACTATGGGCATTAAAAACTCTCCGAATTTAAGTTCAGCTCAATTCTGACTCACTTTTGAAACAGCTTTAAGGCACCGACTTGAATTTTAGGTGCATTAACCCAACGCGCCCGTATTTTATGACATTTACTTAGGATAATACCCTGTGACTAATGCTGCAGCTGTTTAGCTGACTTATAATTCATATTAAATGGTCTATATTTGACTATAAACATTGCTTAACTAGCGCCTTGACAGCGAGAGGGAGGAAGGGAGAGAAAGAACAGGAAACAGCTGTTTAGATGTGGAGCTGGAATATAAGATTATATTTAGAGTATGAGTGGATCGAGAAAGGAGTACTGGAAAAGCTGTGGAATGTGGCTTGCGAGTGTCGATTTCAAGTCAGAGTATGGTCTGAGCACACTTAGAGAGTCGATAGGGTGAACTGGAAGTTTTTGCTTAGATTTCAAGTCCAGGAAATGTATTGGGTCAGACACATGAGCACATGTTATGCCAAATTGTGTAATCAGCTAGCTAGAGAGTTCTCTAAACCCGCTGTTTTTGCATATTTTAATGCGCGTTTAAATGGCGAACGGACGAACCCAGGCAACGCTGGGCGCTGATAAGGCCTCAGATGTTTCGTCATTTTGACGTAATGGAAGCGAAATGCACGATGAATGGTGATAAATGAATGGCAGCTGATCCGAGCGGGCTAGACAAGCGTTTTTTCGTGCGATTGTCAATGAAAACCCGCGCAATTTTTAATAGCTCTCCAAGGGTTTGACGTACACTGAGAGAAAATAAAGTAGTTGAACTGATAAGAATCTTATAAAGAGTAAATATATCTATGCTAACTGTAATCATTCTCTGCTTTCTCTGCAGCGCTGCAAAGGGCGTAGCCTTGCCTGAGCTGGGCAACTATGCCACGGGCATTTTCTACTTGGATGAGGCCCAGCATGCCTCCGCTGAGGCTGAGTTCAATGAGCTGGCCGAGAGTCTGGGCCTAACGGTGCTCGCCTGGCGCACCGTGCCAGCCAATCAGCAGGCCATTGGCGTTGTGGCACGCAAGTCGGAGCCGCTGTCCCGTCAGGTGTTTGTCGCCCGCCCCGAGGGCTTGGACGAGAAGGCCTTTGAGCGGCAGGTGTTTGTGCTGCGCAAGCGTGCTAGCCATGAGTTGGCCAAGCAGGGCAGGCGCTTCTACATCTGCTCCTTGTCGGATCGCACTGTGGTCTACAAGGGTCTGTTCACCTCGGATCAGCTGTGGGATTACTATACGGACCTGAAGGATCCCGAGTTCGAGACCTATATGGCCCTGGTGCACACGCGCTTCTCCACCAACACCTTCCCCAGCTGGGAGCGCGCTCATCCGCTGCGCGTCTTGGCCCACAACGGCGAGATCAACACGCTGCGTGGCAACGTGAATCTGATGAAGGCCCGTGAGGGCGTCATGCAATCGGAGCTGTTTGGGGATCAGCTGAAGAAGCTCTATCCCGTGGTGGAGCCCAATCTATCCGATTCTGGTTCCTTCGATTGCGTCCTGGAGTTCATCACCATGGCCAGTGATCGTTCGCTGCCCGAGTCCGTGATGACCATGGTGCCGGAGGCGTGGCAGAACGATCGCACGATGCCGCAGGAGAAGCGCGACTTCTACCAATGGGCCGCCTGTGTGATGGAGCCGTGGGATGGCCCGGCTCTGATCAGCTTCACCGATGGTCGTTACATTGGCGCTGTCCTGGATCGTAATGGACTGCGTCCATCTCGCTTCTATGTGACGAAGGAGAATGTGCTGGTCATGGCTAGCGAGGTGGGCGTCTACGATGTGGATCCATCGCAGGTGACGCTCAAGAGTCGCCTCAAGCCAGGTCGCATGCTGCTGGTGGACACCAAGGAGCAGAAGCTTATCCAGGACATTGAACTGAAGTCGCGCATTGCCAAGTCGCGCCCCCACTCCGAGTGGCTGCAGCAGAAGGTGAGTGGCCAATCCCAGTCCCAATCCCTGAATCACTCAAAACCCACCCACCTTCAACCTGGTAGCACTCCCTTCACTCTGAACAAGTCGACACGCAATATTGGTTACTTATTGTTAATATACCTAACTCTCTGTAATTGTAATTGTTGTCCATTTCTCTACCATGCTCACAATGTGGTATTTATGTATATCTGATGTGGACTGATCGCAGATGGTGAGTTGTCGGATGTTGCGCCGGTCGTAGTCGTTGTAGAGATTTTGTTGCTTTACGTTGGGTTGCATCGCATGTCCTTGTTTCACAGCTTTACCAAAAAACAGCAGTTAGTTTAATCCATGTCGCACCTTGTTTCCGTCCATCAGATCACGCTGGATGAGATTCGCAATGCGAACGTGCTGCACACTCCCATCGTGGAGCCACCGAAGCCGCCAGCATCGCAGCGCGGCATTTTCGATCCGCGCCTCTCGCTCTTCGGCTACACCACGGAGACGGTCAACATGCTGTTGATACCCATGTTCAAGAACAAGTAGGTGATCCTGATCAGCCTTTAATGGAATACTCCAATAACTTCCTTAATCCCGCTTTGCAGGAAAGAGGCGCTTGGATCTATGGGCAACGATGCACCGCTGGCGTGTCTGTCCGGCTTCCAGCCCATTCCGTATGAGTACTTTAAGCAGCTCTTCGCACAGGTGACCAATCCCCCAATCGATCCATTCCGCGAGAAGGTGGTTATGTCCATGCAGTGTCCCCTGGGGCCGGAGGCGAATCTGCTGCAGCCATCGGCACAGCAGGTCCATCGCATTTGGCTACCAAATCCCATACTGAGCATTCCAGATACCCAGCTGCTCAAGCGCAACACGCACCGCGGCTGGAAGACCAAGGTCCTGGACATTACATTCCAGTATAGCGAGGGAAGCCGCGGCTACATGGAGTGCATCGATCGCATCTGTCGGGAGGGTGCCAGCGCTGCTCAGGCGGGCTATCAGCTGATCGTAATCTCCGATCGTGAGGCTGGCACCAAGGAGCGTGTCGCAGTTTCTTCTCTGCTTGCACTGGGTGCACTGCATCACTATCTGATTGAGACGTTGCAACGCATGAAGGTCGGTATTATTGTGGAGACGGCCGAGGCGCGCGAGGTGCACCACGTGTGCGTCCTGCTCGGCTACGGCGCCGATGCTATCTGCCCCTATTTGGCCTTCGAACTGGCCCAGGCGCTACGGGATGATGGCGTCATCAGTGCAGATGTCACTGACAAGCAGATCTACGCCGCCTACGCCCAGGCAATCGATACTGGCATTGCTAAGGTAATGGCCAAGATGGGCATCAGCACATTGCAGTCCTACAAAAGCGCCCAGATTTTCGAGGCAGTAGGATTGGGGAACGAACTGATTGATAAGTGTTTCCGCGGCACTCAGAGTCGCATCGGCGGCGTCACCCTGGAGATACTCGCCAAAGAGGGTCTCGAACGCTTCCAGTTGACCTATGGCAAGGTGTCGCCCGATACACGTATCCTTCGCAATCCCGGACAATACCATTGGCGTCATGGCGGCGAGGCACACATCAACGAGCCCTCCTCCATCGGCAGCCTGCAAGAGGCGGCCGTCAACAAGAACCAAAGCGCCTTTGAGGCCTTCAAGAAGACCACACTGGACAGTGTGAAGAACTGTGCGCTGCGTGGCCAGCTGGAATTTGTAACCGATCGCCAGAAGATTGACATATCCGAGGTGGAGCCGGCCAGCGAGATTGTGAAACGGTTCGTAAGCTCTTTCTTTATAGCACTCGATTTTTAATTCAATTAATTTGATTTGATTCTGATCTTTCACAGCTTTGCCACTGGCGCCATGAGCTTCGGCAGCATCTCGTTGGAGGCCCATCAAACGCTCTCCATAACCATGAATCGCATTGGCGGCAAGAGCAACACAGGCGAAGGTGGCGAAGACTCTGATCGCTATCTGAGTAAGTCTTGGGACTAAAATCTTTTACTCAACTTAATCTTAATCCTTTCATTTTATTTATTGCAGATCAAGATCCAAATCATAGCCGCCGTTCGGCTATCAAGCAGGTGGCATCTGGACGCTTTGGCGTGACTGCCTCATATCTTGCCAATGCGGACGATCTGCAGATCAAGATGGCTCAGGGTGCCAAGCCGGGTGAGGGCGGTGAGTTGCCTGGCTACAAGGTGACCAAGGACATTGCCAAGACACGCAAGTCGGTGCCCGGAGTGGGTCTAATATCGCCGCCACCTCATCACGATATCTATTCCATCGAGGATCTGGCCGAGTTGATCTACGATCTCAAGTGCTCCAATCCCAATGCGCGCATCAGCGTCAAATTGGTCTCCGAGGTGGGAGTGGGCGTGGTAGCCTCTGGCGTGGCCAAGGTAAGCTGAAGAAATATAAACTGAATACTAATACAATATAATCTAATCTATGCGATGACTTATTTGCAGGGCAAAGCTGAGCATATTGTAATTTCGGGACATGATGGCGGCACCGGTGCCAGCTCCTGGACGGGCATTAAGAATGCTGGCCTGCCCTGGGAGCTTGGCGTTGCAGAGACGCATCAAGTACTTGTTTTGAATAATCTACGATCAAGGTAAGTTTTCGACCAGCAGACCCCTGGGGCACGCTCCCCAACCCCCACTTGTTACTAATCATGAAAGAAACATATTACTGAAGAAGAGCCTGGTTATCCAGATGACAGCGTTGGAAAACGTATTGAGATTAAAGCTCGTTGATAAACCGAGATTGAGATTGAGAATTGAGTTAAAAGAGATACGATCGAACGGATTGATCAACAGATCTGTGTGTGAGGCAAGCCGGATAAAGGAAGGTGATCCATACATATAAACCTACACATAACATTGCATATAGCTCGATGATGTCGTTTATGCTGCTGTCTTTCATACTCAAAATTCAGTCAATGATCATGAGATCAACGGAAATATCGAGATATATATACGTATATATATATATATAGCCTGATTGCTCACACACAATTCATCCACACACATATGCCACAAGTCAAATTCAGACAAAATACAAACCGAAATGATATTGATTGTGATCCGATCCGATCCAAACCGAACCGAACCATCGATCGGTGCCATCCACTCACTTGCTCGCTCGCACGATCGTCGCGCCGCGCTGTGCTCCATTCGTAATTTCTTCTCATTACATTAGTCTCGATTTGGAGTATCCAATTAACATTGCATTCCTTTCTATGTCATATCTTCCTCCTCCATGGATCGCTTGTGGCTGTGCAGGGTGGTCGTTCAGGCTGATGGACAACTTCGCACTGGCTTCGATGTGGTTGTCGCTGCTCTCCTTGGCGCCGATGAGTTTGGATTCAGCACAGCTCCCTTGATTGTCATGGGTAAGTTCATTGTTGCTCTCTGTAAAGTTTCATTGATTTCTCATATGTAATTCTAGGCTGTACCATGATGCGCAAGTGTCATTTGAATACTTGTCCCGTGGGTATTGCCACGCAGGATCCGGTGCTGCGCAAGAAATTCACTGGCAAGCCGGAGCATGTCATCAACTTCTTCTTCATGCTAGCTGAGGATGTGAGTATTACACTTAACCTGCCTTTATACTCATCTTACTGAATCCATTCACCATATTCCAGATTCGTCAAATCATGGCCAATTTGGGCATCCGCAAGTTCCAGGATCTGATCGGACGCACCGATCTGCTGCGCATGGCCAGCCAGCGAGGCATCAAGGCCAGCAATTTGGATCTCAAGCTGCTGCTGCAGCCAGCGCTAGAGCTGCGTCCAGGCACCAACATTGTCGGCGGCTCTGTGAAGCAGGACTTCCAGTTGGAAAAGCGTGCCGATAACAAGTTAATCGAGCAGGCTCAGCAGATCTTTAACGGTGCAAGGGATAACATCACTATCAACATGCCCATACACAACGAAGAGCGTGCGTTTGGCTCTACCCTGAGCTATCATATTGCCTGTAAATATGGCGAGGCTGGTCTGCCTGCTGGCAAGAGCATTGACATCTTCCTCGAGGGCTCCGCTGGTCAGAGCTTCTGCGCCTTCTTGGCACGCGGAGTCAACGTGACTCTGAAGGGCGATGCCAACGATTATGTGGGCAAGGGTCTGTGTGGTGGCAATGTAATCATCACGCCACCAGAAACCGCTCCATTCGAATCGCATCTGAACGTGATCGTGGGCAATGTGTGCCTCTATGGCGCCACCGAGGGCAACGCCTACTTCCGAGGCATAGCTGCTGAGCGTTTCTGCGTGCGCAACTCAGGCGTGACTGCCGTCGTGGAGGGAGTGGGCGATCACGGCTGCGAATACATGACTGGTGGATTGGTGGTTATCCTTGGCTTGACTGGACGCAATTTCGCAGCGGGCATGTCCGGTGGCATTGCCTATGTCTATGATATTGATGGCTCCTTCAAGCCCAAGGTCAATCCAGAATCAGTAGAGCTGTTGCCGTTGCAGTTGGACGAAGATGTGTCGCTGGTGAAGCAGCTCCTGGCTGACTTCATTGAGAAGACCGACTCTAAGGTGGCCAAGGAGCTGCTCGAAAACTGGGCCGAAGAGCAGGCAAAATTCGTCAAGGTTTTCCCATACGAATATCAGAAGGCGCTAAAGGACATGGCCGAGCAGGCGGCAGAGCAGCAGCCCGCCAAGGTGGCAGCTGTTGCGAATGGCAACGGCAAGCACGAACCGCACATCAAGGACATCGAAGAAGCCATTCAGGATGTGGCCCTGGAGCAGAAGCGTGCTGACCGCGTGCTGGACAAGCTGCACGGCTTTGTCAAATACAAGCGCGAGGCGGCTCCATATCGTGATGCAGGCGCCCGCCAGCAGGATTGGGATGAGGTCTACAATTTCCCACATGTTCGCAAGAACCTGAAGATGCAGGCCGCCCGTTGCATGGAGTGCGGTGTACCCTTCTGTCAGTCCAACTCAACGGGCTGCCCCTTGGGCAACATCATACCCAAGTGGAACGATCTGGTCTTCCATGGCGAATGGCAGGAGGCATTGCGACAGCTGCTCCAGACTAACAATTTCCCAGAATTTACTGGTCGCGTCTGCCCAGCTCCGTGCGAGGGCTCCTGCGTGCTGGGCATCTCGGAACCGGCAGTCACCATCAAGAATATCGAGTGCGCCATCATCGATCACGCCTTTGAGCAGGGCTGGATCAAGCCCGAGATACCAGAGACGCGCACCGGCAAGCGAGTGGCCATTGTGGGCTCCGGTCCCTCCGGCCTTGCAGCTGCACAGCAGCTCAACCGCGCCGGACACTTTGTGACGGTCTTTGAGCGCAACGACCGTGTCGGAGGTCTGCTACAGTACGGCATTCCAACTATGAAGCTATCCAAGGCGGTGGTTAAGCGGCGTGTGGATCTCATGGCCGACGAGGGCATTGAGTTCCGCACCAATGTGCACATTGGCAAGGATACCACCGCAGACTCCTTGGTACAGGGGTTAGTCGAAAAGGAATCGAATTGAACTATAGTGTCTAATAAAACCTCTTCTCTTTGCAGCTATGATGCAGTTATGCTGACCACTGGCTCCACCTGGCCGCGCGACTTACCTTTGGCTAATCGCGACCTGCAGGGCATTCACTTTGCCATGGAGTTCCTCGAGTCGCAGCAGAAGAAGCAGCTGGGCGGCAAGAAGGAGATCATCTCAGCCGAGGGCAAGGATGTCATCATTATTGGAGGCGGCGACACCGGCTGCGATTGCATTGCCACCTCGCTGCGCCAGGGCGCCAAGAGCATCACCACATTCGAGATATTGCCGGAGCCGCCATCGAAGCGTGCCGAGGACAATCCATGGCCACAGTGGCCCAAGGTATTCCGCGTGGACTATGGCCATGAGGAAGTGCGCCTGAAGTGGGGCAAGGATCCTCGCCAATACTGCACCACAACTAAAGAGTTTGTGGGTGAGAATGGCCACATTAAGGGAGTCCACACTGTCGAGGTGGAGTGGACCAAGACAGAGACGGGCCAATGGCGCATGCAGGAGGTAGCCGGCTCGGAGAAATACTTCCCAGCCGATCTGATTCTGTTGGCCATGGGCTTCCTTGGCCCGGAGAAGACGGTACCCAGCGAGCTGGGTCTGGAGCTGGATCCTCGCGGCAACATAAAGGCATGCAATGGACAGTATGGCACCTCCAATCCCAAGGTGTTCGCCGCAGGGGGTAAGTTGAACTGATTGCGATGACATGGAGAGAGACCAAAATTTAAATATCCTGCTTTCCAGATTGCCGACGTGGTCAGTCGTTGGTGGTGTGGGCCATTACGGAGGGTCGCCAGGCGGCGCGTCAAGTGGATTCATACCTAACGGGCAAACCCAGCGGCTTGCCCGGACCTGGCGGTGTCATTGATCCAACAGTACCCAGATTCTAAGTACCTGATGATGCTGAAGCTGGCTGGTGATGCGGGGTGTCTGTCTTCTGTCTGTGTGCGTGCGTCGTCCTTAGCATAGAGAAATTCGTAACGGTTTTCGTTTTGGAAATCGATTTGCAATTTGTGATTTTTATTTTCGCGATTTTAGTTTAGTTTACTCTAAAAAAGACTTCAGTTTTTTACACTACATATTAAACACCTTTGAATTATCGTTTTATTTTTTGGCGACGCCACGCTCACAATGCGCTGCTGACCAGTCAAGCGGCCGCGATGCCCTCCAAGACTTTGATACGGAATGAGAGTCAATTATGAGTGCAAAAGAAAATGTGTCGAAAATCCCAGAAAACTCCCATATTTTGGGTCTAAACAAATATCCAAATTCAAGGACAATAACTAGAAATTAACCGTTGACGCGTTATAAAATTCAACAACAAAAAAAGCATATATCACATAATAGATATGTAGATATGTATTTGTGTTTCATATATACATATATTGTACTTACTCGCTTTATGTTCCGAGAGTTGCTTAGCCAGAAATTGGTATGCTGATTCCCTCAATTAACAAAATTACAACTGAATACGTATATTTATATATCTGAACCTTCGCAGCTTATATCAATTTGCATTTGTGTAGATGTTGTTTGTTTTTTGAGCTACAACTGATGATCGTTAATTGAAAAAGTACCTATAAACAATATTTACAATATGTATTAACAAAACACAAATATTGGTATTTTTAAACCCATTTGGCAAGATGCCATTATTAATCCATAAATATACATATATTTAACGAGCAAATTATTCACTACAATATACACCTTCTATATACAAAAATATATATGTGAAATGAAATGGTGAAGTATTAAATATATTAAAGTGTTGCAAGCAAAAATTCAAAGAGATTTTTACTTAGCGGTCAATTGCTATAAATTAAAAAGCTGACTGCTATAGCATCATGCACTATACCGATATATTGAAAATATCGTATACATGACTACATATCGATGTTGACTGCTGACTGTGTGTACACACTAAAAACATAAAAAAAAAACATTTCTTTTCGCCATTGGGCAGCACTGTGCGTCTTTCGCACGCGTATTTTTGTGCAGATTTCTTGTAGAAATTAATAGTAATTTATTGTGAAAATAGTGAAAATACGTTTTCAATCATGGCACAATTTGATCTTACACGCATCAATTGTCAATATCTGGACAGACATTTGACTTTCCCACTGCTGGAGTTTTTATGCGGCAAGGAGGTTAGAAAAATTCATTGCTTCGTGTCACCGTCATCAAGTGTCATCAAATCTTCACAAATGGGAATAATATGTGTATTCTTCTTGTATTCTGCAGATCTACAATCAGCAGGAGTTGCTGGAGTACATTCTGGAGACAGTGAACAAGACGAACATGATTGATTACACCATGGACACACGCAAGCGTCTCAATCTCAGCCAGGAGATGCCGGAAGAGCTTGTCCAGCGCAAGGCCGAGGTGTTGGCTACATTGAAGCAGCTGCAAAACGAGGTGGCTCCAATTATGAAGGCCACCGACATCCTGAAGAACGGCGAAAGCATGAAGGACTCGAAGACCTTTGTTAACGCCTTGCAGAAGGACTACAACTTCAAGGTGGAGCACTTGGAGAGTGCCTACAAGTTGGCCAAGTACTTGTATGAGTGCGGCAACTACCAGGAATCTACATCGTACTTGTACTTTTGCCTTATTGTCATGTCGCCCAACGATAAGGTGAGTCAGTTGCTTTTCTCGTTAGGATCGAAGTCTCATTTGTTATCCTTGCAGAACTATCTGAACGTGCTGTGGGGCAAGCTGGCCGCTGAGATTCTGACTCTCAACTGGAACACTGCACTGGAGGATTTGACGCGTCTGCGTGACTACATTGATAGCGCCAATTTCTCGACCATTCAGGCGCTGCAGCAACGCACCTGGTTGATCCACTGGTCCGTGTTGGTGTTCTTCAATCATCCAAAGGGCCGAGATCTCATCATCGAGATGTTCCTGTATAAGCCGCTCTATCTGAATGCCATACAGACCATGTGCCCACACATTATGCGCTATTTGGCCACCGCCGTGGTCATCAATCGCACTCGTCGCAACGCGCTCAAGGACTTGATTAAGGTTATTCAGCAGGAGTCGTACACGTACCGTGATCCTATCACCGAATTCCTCGAGTGTCTCTACGTGAACTTTGACTTCGAGGGGGCGCGCCTCAAGCTTCACGAGTGCCAAACAGTCATCTTGAATGACTTCTTCATTGTCGCCTGCCTCAACGAGTTCGTGGAGGATGCGCGTCTGATGATCTTCGAAACATTCTGTCGCATCCATCAGTGCATCACCATCAGCATGCTCGCCGACAAGCTGAACATGAAGCCCAACGAGGCCGAATGCTGGATCGTCAACTTGATACGCAACGCTCGTCTGAATGCAAAGATCGACTCGAAGCTTGGCCATGTCGTCATGGGAACTCAGCCGCTGAGTCCCTACCAGCAGCTGGTGGAGAAGATTGACTCGCTGTCGATGCGTTCGGAGCATTTGGCAGGTCTGATTGAACGCAAGAGCAAACAAAAGAATCAAGAATCCATTGACTCCTGGAAGTACTATTAAGCATAAGATAAACTCGTATTTTTTGTATTTCAAAACGTAGGCAGCAATGCCAACAACAATTTGTAGAAAGCTGAAGCGAATAAAACAACATCCCTATTCGCAGCCAGAATATCCTTTCTTGTTGCCCACATACCATATCCCTCATATATACATCCTCATCTGATTTACATGCTCAACATTGAATTTGATTTTTATTTCCATATGGAATATTAAGTTATATAAAAACAATACGGAGGGGATGGGCGTGGCTTATTAACAATTTACATTCGCCTAGCCTACAATACAAAGAGGTCCTAGTCCTAGTCCTAGATATCTATGTTTAGCTTCTTGTACCAATGACTGTGCGCATAGCGCAGAATGGAGATCTCAGACAGTTAATTGCTACCGTAATCTGTGCTTGGCTGGCTTGACAACCATCCAGGCCCTCGTGGGCAGATTTTGCAGATGCACTATCCATTTGCGCACCACCAGCAGCCAAATTATGCCATACACCACACACACCGCCGCCTCCAAGTAGTAGCCATCGAATACAATCTCACACTTGCCCGCGGCTGTGACACAGGCCTAAAGGAAAAGAAAGAGAAATTAGTGAATCTGTGGATGTAATACACATGAAGGACACTTGCATGCTGCTCTTCCTTATTCTCGCACAGGTTTTCAGACTGTGTGGTGCACTGCTTGACGGTCAGCACGTCCACTAGCCAAAGCACCACCGTATTGGGCCAATTCCCACCGAGATTGCATAACGTGTTGAGGAATGTCATGTAGGTGCCGCCGACGGCCGGATCCGATATCTTGGCAAAGAACGCCATAGCGGCCACGAACATGGAGTACAGGAATACTTGATAACAGCCATAGCTAACGACAAGAAGCACATAGTAGTAGACGGGCACCTCGCCGCCGGATATCAGATATGGCGTGGCGTACGCGATGATCGTGGCCACAGTCGCCAGCAATATGCGATAGGGAATCGCCTTTAGGTACACATCCAGTGGACGCGGTCCGTTGGTGTATTTACCCACCAGGATGGGCAAAATAAGCTGTAGTGGAATCACGGGAATGGCCAGCAGGGCCAACTTTTCCTTGGGCACGCCGGCATCGATGAGCTTCAATGAGGTGACCGCATCGGAGGCAGCAAAGGTTACTTTCACCGTGAGCAGAATGCCAGCCAAGATCTGTACGGGTCGCTTGCGCACCATGTCCCAGAGGACCTTGTAGCTCTCGTGTATGTTGAGCTCGTGCTCCTCCTTGTAGCGTGCGTGGGTGTGATCATCCTCGACGTCGTTCTCCCGCTTGAAGAGCGCCACCAGCGTCGTCGCCACGATGAACATGATGCCCCAGAACCAGAGAAAACGCGGCAGCGTAATCATGCCCACATCTTCGGGAACGGAGCGCAGATATGTGTTGCAGAAGTCCTTCGATTCGAGTGCTATGAACACCACATAGCCCAAGAAGTAGCCAGCCGTTTGGCCCACACTGTTGCAGGTGGAAGCGTAGCCCACGTTGCAGCGCTTCAGCATGGTCAAGGCCCAGCCATCGACAGCAATGTCCTGCGTGGCGGCCAAGAAGTTCAGCACAAAGAACAAGAGCGTTAGCAGCGGCACATTCGGCTCCAGGTCGTTGCCGCCCAGCCAGCGGTCCACGTGCGCCGACAGCAGCAGCATGAAGCCGCCCAGCAGATATTGCACGGGCACCAGCCAAGACTTGCGACGCCCGAAGCGTCGCACATAGAGAGAGTCCACGATGGGCGCCCACAGCAGCTTGATGCTGAAAGGCCAATATGCAAAGGAGAATTCCGCCTGCTGTTTGTAGCTGGCGCCGCGATTCTGCAGCAGCATGGGGACAGCGGCAATCAGGCCAATGGGAATGCCTTGGAGCACGTACAGGAACAGCAATATGGCAATGTTACGTTTGTCGCCCCTCAAGTCGGGCCTCTCCTCTTTGTCTCCCTGGCCCATGGACTCGACGAGCTGCTGCTCGTCTTGCGCTTGACCCCGACGGCGAGCGGACATGTTGTTGCCTGCAAGCAGTGAGACAACGAAATGTGCTTTGCATGTTTTAACTCATTATTTCACTCGGCCTCACCTTCAGCTGCGTCTCTAATCAGCAGCAGAAGAAAAAAACAACAACAGCTGCAGGTCCACGTCAGTTAAAGGCGGCTAATGTTAGCAACGCGTTTCCCAAATATGAATTTAGTTTTTTTTTGTTTGTCTGCCTTCTAAACCTGAATTCAAATCAATTTTTATCAAATTCAATTCTGCGCTCTATATCATTGTGTGACGATGTGGCGCTGGTTTGTTGACGTTCGCGTTTCGCTTAATTCAAGTACTTTTCATATTTAGAGCAGCGATTTGCCCAAGCAACATCGAACGTATCGAAAGCTAGCGGTGGTATCGATTAATCGATACCCCCAGCAAACAAAGCTCATTTCACAACCGGTTTTCAGATACCATTTCTTGCTCTTCAAAATATTTACCCACATGCAGAAGCCCAATTACATATGTATATAAGTATACATATATAATCAAAGCGCTGATAAGACGCATGCAAACAAAGGAAACACAATTATTGAAAGTTTCAGCTTTTATATAATGTTTTTTTTTTTTTAAGTAATAAAGATATTCGGGCAATTTGCTTTGCTTTGCTTTTACAAATTAAATAATTCAATATGATCAAAAATTAAGTATTTCATATACTGTTACAGGCTCCAAATCAAAATCTGTCGATCTTAAATAACAATATTTCAGATTTCAAGGCAAATCCATTACGATCTTCAAACTGGTCTTTTCAAAAAAGTCTAACACAATTGTGACACGAGTTAAATATATATGTTTTCGCTTAGCTTAATAATAATAAAGACTTTTAATTGAAAGTGGCTGGCTGGATGGCTGGCTGTGTGGCGTACGATTGATTAATGTCGCTGCTCTGTGTGCTTTCCTATTTCCCCTGTTCTGTTGTTTTCGATTACCAACTGTTTATTATTTATATTGTTTTCATTGTTCTGTTGTTGTTGTTGTTTTTGTGTTCTGTTTTCCTTTGCTGCGTGCTCCAGTTAATTAAATTTTGTGGAAGGCCGTTACAGAAGCGAGTATCTACTTGGCGGGAGAGCCGCAGTAGACGGGCTCCTCCCACTTGTGGTGCACCTCGGGCGTCAAGTTGCTTATCTGCACGTGCACGGCCTGATGCTTCTCGAACTTGGGCGGAATGGCGCACAGGCGATATTTGACCTCGTCGCCGGGCATGGGCACATACTCGCCTTCGATGCTATTACGAAATAATTTTAGGCGTTAAATTGCGTGTAGAAAACTTTTGAAGTGAGCGTTTCAAATGAACTTACTCGGAAACGTGGCAAAAAACGTCCTCGCCGCCGTCGTGCGGCGTGATGAAGCCGTGTCCTTTAGTGCGGCTAAAGGATTTCACAATGCCGACCACCATTGGATTTTCCATGGCACGCGCTGAGCTGTTGTTCGAGTGCGCGCGCGTGTTTGTGTAAGCAAAAAGGAGAAGGAGGAGCAGACAATTAAATCAATGCCAGATGAGGAGAAGGTCGGGTATGCCAGCTAGGCTAAAAGCAGAGTGAGGGCGAGAGAGATAGGGATGGGGCGACTTACGTCGAGGCCGTGCGTGTGCGCCGCGTGATGATGGGGCTCGGCAGCTGGAGCGTAGCATTGGGACTATGGCTATTTTGATGATACACCGGCGGCTTGGCGGACAGCATCTTTTCGGGTGTTTTTGCCTCGGACATTGCTAGTCTAGTTTCCTGTGAGCGGAGCAGCAAGGGAATGATTTACTATATGAATGTGTATCGAAGTTAAATTGGCGCGTCGGCGGCGGCGTCGGCTTTCGCGTGTGTTCAGATTTCTCACTCAAATGGACAGCAGCCAAGTCTGTCGAGTTCAAGGACAGAGCGGTTAGTCAGCAAATTGCGTTGCGCTTCAAAAACCGTACACGAATTGTCGCTTACCAAACGGGCAGTGTCTTGCGTGCTTGTGTGTTTTCCAAAATATTTCTCAGTGTGCCTGGGGATTCGCAATTTGTATCCAGTCACTAATACTGATGCAATTTATTTGCCGGAATTCGCAATAAGATTGCCGGCAAAGGAGCTCGTTCAAAGCAGCTCGAAAGTATTATACAATTCAAGATTAAATTTCGTTCACAATGTTTACGCGCGGATTTTAGCGATTTACTCGTACTTTATTGCCAATAAACAATTGGAATCGTTCTTTTCTTTGCAAAACCAAAAATGGATGGCGTCTTCGGCGTCGAAATGTTTCGCAGAATATCGATACTTTGTTCGATGTACTCATCTGAGTCGATGCCAGTGCTGCCAGATTTCTGGCGTTGCCAGATAATGCACATTTAAGTATATAAAATCAACGCGCTATCAATGTTTATCGTAATTCGGAATAACTCAACTAAATTCAACAGAATGCAAAGCTTATAGAGGCATAATAATAAATTACATGCTTATTTGAACGTTGCTGGCTAACAACTATCGGGCATAAACAATTTTACACAACATAAATCATGGGCGACAGTGACTCGGATGTAACTGAGCAGGACGCGGACAGCCAGGACTTTCAGCCTGTGTTTCTTAACCGATCGCGCAGATATCAGCGTATGGGACCCACTCAGAATCCGGAACTTGATCAATTGGAAGAAATGCTTGAGCCAGCGCCACAGGAGCAACAGGACAATATTGAGCCAATTCCGCAGCGACGCAGCATAGATCTGCTGCCTTTGGATGATGATGAAGATGAATATGAAGATGCAGAGCCTGAAGCGGTAGATGAGCCTGAAGCGGTAGATGAGCCAGAAGCGGCGGATGAGCTAGAAGCGGCTGATGAGTTAGAAGTGGCTGCTGAGCCAGAAGCGGTAGATGAACCAGATGCGGTAGATGAACCAGATGCGGCAGATGAACCAGAAGTAGAAGAAGAGCAAGAAGCGGAAGACAATGAGGTAGATCTTCCAGAGCCGCCTGCTGTTGAGCAGGATGAAGTTGCAGTGGTTGAAGCAAATGCAGAGCAGCCTACAACATCCCGCAGAGCAGAGCAACAAGGTAACGACGTCATTAGTCTTGACTCTCCATCGCCGCCCAAGAAACGTAAGCGTCTGTCCAATGTGGCCGGCCAAGAGATGGGTACGCCAGTAGCCAGGGCATCCTCGAATGATGACGACGAGGATGACGGCATGACTTGTCCCATATGCCTAGAGTCATGGGAAATGAGCGGGGAGCATCGCCTGGTCTCCTTGCGTTGCGGCCATCTCTTTGGCGAGTCCTGCATACGACGCTGGCTGATCGAGAGCCAACGGCAGTCCGCGATTAAGGTGTGTCCACAATGCAAGACAAAGGCCACCAATCGGGACATACGTTGCCTCTATGCGAAGCGCTTGCGGGCCATCGACCGCTCGGAGGAGCACGACATGCGCAGGGAACTGGAGACGGAGCGTCGACGTACTCAAGCACTAACCACGGAGCTGGCCACTGTTAAAATGTCGCACTCGTTGACAATCAACAAGATGAACTCCCTGCAGCTGGACTATGAGAGACTGCGGCAGTTGGTGCGTGCGGGCGGCGGCTGTCGTGGAGTTTACGGCGATGACATAGGCAGTGGGAGCACCTTGAAGAGCATCAGCCAGTTGGCTAGCCATCGACTGTACATGGAGAAGAACTTCGAGATAACAAGGGAGCCCGGCTGCCGCGTGCTGCTCTACTCTGTGGCGCAATCGACGCTGATTGCCTCGCAGAAGAGCGCACAGAATCTGTTTCCGGGCTACGGCGTGCGATTCATCGATCCACCCAGTTTCAAGCCGCTGCAATTCCTTCATACCTCCGCGCTGCTAGTGCGAGATATTGGCTTCAGCGAGAGTCAGCGGCTGTTGACCGTGGCCAGTCGAGAGACCCGCATCAAGACCTTCGACATACGCACCCGCCTGTGCAGCAACATGTTCACGGCCAACGACAAACAGCTCTGGTCCTGCGGCGTGGATCGCAATGAGCGTGAGCATTTTCTCTATGCGGGCGACCTGAGAGGCGGGGTCTACGTATTCGATATGCGCTTCCCGGAGACGATCCTCAGCGAGTTTCAATCTGAGGGTAAGTTAACTTATTTAATTCTTAGTTACTGTCTTAAAATTTTGCCTATCTGATTTCCAGAAAACTTCAGTCCTGTGATAAACATAGCTGCCGTGCCCGGGGGCAAGGTGTTTGCCAATGGTGGCTTTCTGGTCTGCCAACTGACCGTAGTGAAGTTTTATGAGTATGCCAGTGATACGGCTGTGCCCACACGCCTCAACGTCGACGGACCCTTCCTGTCCATGCACTACGATGTGCTGCAGGACACAGTGCTGTTCTCAGCACGCTCCAATGCCCAGTATCCACAGTCGCGCTTCATACTCACCAAGCTGGACAAAGTGGATGGCGTGCCAGTGCTGCAAGTGAAGGCAACGATATTTGGCTCCACTGCCACGCCCTACATGACGCGACCCACACAGCTGGGCGTGGAGGATAATACGCTGGTCGTTGGCTACCTGCAGGACAATAAGCAGCTAATGATGTACGATGTGCGGAGAGAGGAGCGCGTCCAAACCATGCCAGTGAATGAGGTCGTCTACGACATCTGTCCAGTGAGCACGCCGGGCGGTTCTTATCTAGCCGCCCTAACGGATAACAAGTGTCGCATCTACAAGGTGAACAGCAGCAGAAATTGACCAGAAGGGAGCTCTCGGTTGCCGTTGCCAAGGCTGTGACAATTCCAAGCATTTAAACGTTAGTTAGTTAGTAACTAGTTAAGAGTTAAACAGTTAAGAGTTATATTTCATTGCGGTTTTTTATTTAAACATTCTCATGCTTGCTTCTGAGACACAAACTTGAAACAGAAGTATATTCATTTAATCATCATTATTTGTATCACGTGAACACACAGATCTTGACCATAATGCTAAATGCCATATGCTTACGCAGAGCAGCTCTTTTGATTCTACTTTCAATTTTGTGTTAAGTTTCTTTGAAGTCCTTTTCTTTTTGTTTTTATTTTGTTTCAATGTGCAAATTACATGTACGATTACCTAAAACATTTTGATATTCGAGTATATAGTATTTGGAAAGTAAAAAACATTTATGGAAAATGCAGCGAAAAACCAAAAACTAAATACGAATCTGGTCTTTTAATTTACACTTAAGTTTGCTGAAGAGCGCTTGACTAATATACATTTAAAGCTATAGAAAATATTATGTGTTTCTGGGCAAGTGAGTTTTGAAACGAAATGAATCTTTATATAGTACATATATGTCTCTATGTATAGTACATACAGTCTCAAATGTTAAACACACGTTTATATATTTTCTTTTCGTATATATATTTTTTAATAATTTGTATTTTTTTTCTTTTCTTTTCTTTTGCTGCGTTCTCCTGTTTGTTTGCCTTACGAAGTCTAAATTGTTTGATTTTTCATTGTTTATTTGTTTGAGTCTTGTCTTTATGGCGCCCTATTGCTATGTAAAAATTGTATCAAAAAAGATCGTTGGTCAAAGGTTTTGCTTAACGCTCCAGCTATATGTGATATATATATATATATATATATATATATATATATATATATATATATATATATATATATATATATATTTATGTATATATATCTAATTATTTGATAGAGTTCGTGAAAGTGTTTCTGTGTGTGTGTGCAGTTGAAAGACGTGAAGTTTTGTCTATACTTTTCAAGTATATATTCATATTTTGTTGTGTTTTATTTGTGTGTTTCGAGTGTGTTGTTAAGATTAAAGAATACATTATCATAGATATATGCATTTATGTTATGTATATGTTTATGTTTAGTAGAGGCATACTTAGATGCATTTTGCTGCTGTGGAGTTATGCGTTACACTTAAAAAACTTACAACTTAAATAATTGTCGAGAACTAAATGTACATTCGTATATAAACACTAGATTCACTTAGGCTAAACTAAACTCATAATGAAATCGGGATAAACTGGAAAAGCTAAAGAGTACTACAAACTCTAAAAAGGGACAGATACAAAGACAGAGAGAGAGAGAGAGAGAGAGAGAGAGAGAGAGAGAGAGAATTAACTTTTACAGAACAGCTAATAAACCGTCGAACATTGTCATAGATAATGGAGGTTAGGACTTGGTTTTGGATTAGGATTAGGTATGGGAGTTGGTGTGGAAGGGAATTTCTGTTGCTTAATCGACGCGCGCGAATCGTGGCACAATATCCTTTCCGATCCAGTAGTTGCAGTGATCGTGATCCTCCTGTGCCTGCGCATCCTGCTCCACAATGATGACGCGACGACGCGTATCAAAGGACTGTACCGTACCGTGGGAGACATAGTAGTAGAACAGCTGCTGCATGGCCGATACAAAGCGACGCTGCTCCACGGTGTGGGGCTCATAGCGTCCGAGGATGGCCTGCACATCGGCATCCACGGTGGCCAACTTATCGTTGCCCTCGCCCTGGGTGACCACATAGAAGGGCACGGTGGGCTGAAGGCGGGCATTAGTCAACAGCGGGCAAACGGTGCGGATGTCTGTGATGATTGCCACGAGAGCGGCATAGTTGGTGGCATTGTAGCGTTTGATAATCTCATCGGTCAAGCCGAGTGCGCCCAGCTGGGAGTTTTGTATATATGAACGCACCTCCTCGGCAGTCCAGTTGGCGTGCAGTTCGCGCAGCTTCAAGGTGTGTGCCTCGTGGGCGGTGGCGCCCATCACAAGGCGTGGCTGATGCAGCTGATTGGCGTTGGCTTGGATCGGTAGCTGTTTCCAGGACTCGGATGGATGCTGATACAGTATGTCGCCATCCAGAACCAGCCACTCGTGACGATTGCCAGTGGCCAGCTCCTGAGCTTGGGGCACCGTGGCGGGGAACTGGAACCAGGTGTCTGGCGTGGCAGCCCACAATTTCTCGCTCGATGCTTCACGCAAGCACGCCGCATCCTGGCAGTCCAAAGTGACCATGATCTGCTGATTCAAGCCTTCCGATTCCTGCAGCGATTTGCCCGGGAAAATGGCAGACGAGGACGAGGCCCAGGCACGGGTGTACAGGCCCTCCAGCTTGTTCGAGCTGACCAAAGCGGAGACGAGCGTGGCTCCTGCACGATGACCCAGCAGCGTCACCGACTGTGGATTTCCGCCGAAATTCCGAATGTTTAGCTGAATCCACTTGAGCGCGGCAATGATATCGGTGAGTGCATAATTGCCCGAGGTATGTGGATGCGCCTCCTTAGTGAGGGCTTCCACGGCAAGGAAACCAAAGACACCCAAGCGGAAGTTCGGACGCACAAAGATCACATCGTGGGAGCGTGAATAGCGTGCCGAGGGACGCAAAATTCCAGGGGAGGGGCCAGCCAGCGAATCGGCGCCAATGAGCACCACCACAGGCAGCAGATTCTCGTAGCGCACATGCGGCGTGACCACATCCAAATAGAGACAATCCTCGTCGCCAATTGTTGTGCCATTGCCCAGGCGCTGGGTGCAGACGGTGCTGCGGTTGTGCGTCTGCAGTGTGCCGTTCCAGCAGTCGTCGATCTGCTCGATCAGTTGTGCTGGACGCCAGCGCAGATCATCCAGCGGCGCCTTGGCATACGGAATGCCACGGAAGGCAAAGGCGCCATCATCCTTGACGCCCTCGACCAAGCCGCAGCCGGTGACGGTGGAGATGTAGCGACCATCGCGCAGTGGAGGCGACGTCATCGTCTCATGCATAAGCACATAGCCAATCACGCCCAGCAGCAACATGAACAGAAGAATGCCAAATACGATCAGCGCATCATCCACGCTGCATTTGTAGCCACGCAAGCGGCACCATAAGGAGACGGGACGTTCACGCTCCTCCTCCTCAGCGGCCAGTTTTTGCTCAGCAGCCAGTTTCTCATCCTTGAGCTCGCTCTTCAGCTCATCGGCACCATTGCTCTTCAGCGGCGCACGATCCACAGTGTCCTGATCCTTAAGCGAATCATCGAGTGTCTCCATTGAGGCCAATCCAGCCTTGCCCAGGCCCAGCTCCACATCATCGCCGCCTCGCTTTTTGGGTATCATGTTGGCTATGGGCAGCTTGATGGCATTGAGTAGGCCACGCTTTGGTGGCGGATCTGCATCCTCAGCAGCCGCTGCTTCCGCTGTGGCTTCTGTGTGGAATACAGTTCATTAGCTAATTGTTGGCTGGCTCCATTTGCTCTCTACTTACCCGACTTGGCATCCGCATCACCGTTGGTCAGCTGCTTCTTCTGCTGCTCCTTGTCAGCGGCTGGTTTGCGCACAAAGAAATTGCGCAAACGCTGGCCGAGACCGGACCGTGGCTTCTGCTCTCCCTCTTTGCCAGCTGCTGCTGCCGCAGCATCGCCATTGGCCTCCTTCTCCTCCGCATGCTCCTTTTCCTTCTCGAGCAACTCGCCCTCGGCACCGTCGCCCTCCGCTTTGGGCTTGTTCTTCATGAAGAAACCAGGCAGCTTCAGGCCACCAATGGGTATCTTCTTCGGCTTCACTTCGCGCTCCTCCTTGCTGATTTTCTTCTCATCGCCCTCGGCCCCAGCTCCATTGGGCTTGCTGCCATTCTCTGCGGGTATGTCGATAATCTCCTCGCCAGCTGGCTTCTCAGCCTGTGACACCGGCGACTTTTTGCCTGCATTTGGCGTGGCCGGCTTCGATGTCTGTGGACTGGGCGTCTTCTCTTTGGATTCCTCCTTCTTGCTGTCTAGCATTTTGTCCGTCTCCTTGGGCTCCTCAAGCGTTTCCTGTCCAGCTTGCGTTTCAGTCTGTGGCGTTTCCTTCTCCTCGAGCTCACCCATCGTGCAGTGTTTGCTGTTTAGAGGAGTTGCTGTGATTTACTTTAAATAACTCTATGGGAATTCTGAAAGTAGTCAGAAAACAGAAACTGGAGTTAGTTGAATATAATTATTAAAGTCTTCTCCTACTGCTAACCTGGACTTAGTTTGGTTTCTCTTCTTTATCTGTTTGGTTAACTATGTTAAACTTTGGTCGTAGTTGCTAAGGATCTAAGATCTATCACGATCGCGTGCTGTTTTGCTTCTAGCTGCCGGACGCAAAGGTGCTTCGCATTTATACGAGAAAATGGAAAATGCCGGGCAGCTGAGCTCAAACTGTCAATGCGCCGGCTGCGCAAGTCGCTTTGTTCGTCTGTTCTACCTGGCTTATGCGAGTTGGCCTACCTGGAAAAGCGTCTCAGGTAAATGTGGAAATTCGCTGGCATGTCCTGGCTGCCGCATGTCATTTTCTCTTTTTTCGGGGCGGGAAGACCGCAAATTTATTAAGCAGCCAGCTGCGCACAAACCAAGCCAACAAACTTCGTCCCTCGTCCCTCCCTTTGCCTTTTCCTCGTACTCTGGCTCTGGCTACGTGCGCTTTAACAGTTTTCACACATTTCGCTATGAAAAACGAAGTCGCCTTCTTTAATTAGCGGAAAACTTCGGACACAACGTTTGCTCTGTGTCCTTGGCCCGCATCATTAAGAGCGACGCCGGCTGCGAAATTTCCAGATATTATAGCCACAGTAGCACGTACTGGATTTCAGTCCTGGCTAATTGACCGCAGTCCAAGCGACAGAAGTCATGAGAAAGTCATTTAAAAAAACTCTAAATGATTGTTTTTTACAGCGAAAGCAGCTCAGAATTGCATTAGGAATGCGAGGAGAGCTCCAGACTGAAACTCATTAAAAGAGAATTAGCTGGAGATGAAGAAATTCTCTGCCATGGCTTGCATTTCTATATTATTTTCTGAGTTACTACTAGTTCCTAATCTCTGTCAACTAGTTAGTCTATAAGTTCTTCTACTTAGGCATTTGCATTCTAGTTATTGTTTAATTATGATATAGTTGCTCTATATGTAACATAAAGACACTCCAATCTGATCTCTACTATGCCTTTCATTTCCATATGATTCGTGGCATCTTGTATTGACAGTTATATCAACTCTATGTTCTACTCTCATTCATTCATTCAGATGTTATCTCTGCCAAAGACTCTTCCCAATCATTTCTGTACTAATCTCTCTTTTTCTATACGAACTCTATCAATATTTTCTAAACCGCCAAACATTTACTTCCTTATCAACTTGTTAAATTCATATATAGAGCATTCTATTGCTCCCCTCCCTAAGCTGCTGTCTGATAGAGACTCTGCCCGCTCTGTCTGTATTTAGCTGGCAACAAAGTATTGCCAGAGGCTCATATTCCGCCTCAGTTCTGGCGAAGCCTCAACAAATCCTTAACATATTGCACTTACACTAAAGCCCATACGCAGCACGCATTAGTCGAGAATGTAGGGGGAAAAACGATGCCAAGTCATGAACCCCGCCGTTGCATGTAAATCAAACGAAATTCCATTAAAATGTGAACTTAAAGTTCAAATTGTTGCGTGACATAATCTGTGGACATTATCATTATCATTATCACAGTTTGGTCAACTGCATGGAAATTGTGCAGCCTAGTGGAAAGCAAAAGGGAAAACGCAACGCAACGCAACAGAATGTGTTGCGTATCGAAAGTGAAAAAAGTGTCACTTGTGCCACAAGAAAATCCAATTGAAGCGGATTTCAAAGCATTAGTCCGAGAGGAGGCAGAGGAGCTGCCTGGGGGCTGTCTGCTTAGTTGCCAAGCTGTAGAATCGTTAACAGAAGCAGGTCAAAGTAATTACGACGTACTCGCTCGAGTCTACTACTTCCATTGAACTATGCATAGTCGCAGTATCTGTATCTGTATCCGCGCGACAGTGGCTGTAGCTGTAGCTGAGGGTATTGCTGCTGCGTCTGTATCTTTAACTTTAATACCATATGTATCTGTATCTTCAAGCTGATCTATGTCTGCCTTTGTATCTGCAACATCTGCCTGCGCATCAGCAGAGACTACTGTATCTGTATCTGCATCTTTAGCTTCTTGTGAATCTATATAAAATTCTTAAGCTGCATCCTCAACTGCCTTTGTATCTGTATTCCTATCTGTACCTTTGACTCTATCTGCATATGCCATTGTATCTGTATCTTAAACTTCCTCTGAATTCATAGAAGACTTTGTATCTGCATCCTCAATTACATCTCTAAGTGTATCTATATATGTATCTTCGTACTGCATATTTATTGCAATTGCAAAAAAACTAATAAAACAACAACAAAAAGCTGCTGCTAACACTCAACATCATTGTTAATTGGCTGAGAAATGTGTTGAAAGTCTTTGACCAGTCGGCAGACCCAGCCACAGCCGCAGTCGTCGCTGCCGCCGCAGACAAGGGGCCAAAGTTGACGCGCCCATTGTCACGCATTTTCCACTTGGCTGTCCAGTTATCTGTTCATTATATCCGACTGTCCATATTCGTCTATAGAGCCGTATGTATGCATGTAAGTGGCATGCGGCATGTGGCATATGTGTCGGGGCTCTATAATTTGTCTTGCCTCATAAATTAAATCAAAATACGAAAGTTGCGTTTGACATGCGATCCGTTTTTCCTGTACTATTTTTGCTGTTGTTTTTGTTTGGTTTTCCATTGTTTTTCTTCGTTTTTTTTGACGCACACGAAAATTGCCGTTAAAACATAAAAGTTGTGTGTCGACAAATGCTGCGAACATATTTGATATATTTTCGGGAGGGCACAGTGGGAGACAGTGGGCAAGATAGTAAAAATGTAAGAGTAGAATAGAGGATATTATCAAAATAGTATGAGAGGGTAGTTCAAATAGTTTCTGAACTTACAGAGAAAATATGAAGAAATATAAGTATAAAATTTTGTTAATTTTCTATTCTAAAATTTCTATAATTTTTATTTATTTATTTATAATTTCTATATATTTTTACAAAATTATTATAAATTCTTTTTTTCAGTTCCCTACATTTTTTCAACACATCCTCGTTTATTACAGATACTTCTAGTTAACACTTCTGATCTGTTTTCTCACCACTGTGCGGAGCTAAGAGGCATGCAACACGAAAGCCAAACCACGCATAACACTAATCCCACCCCCAGCAAAAAGGTAGAGAAACAATAAAAACAGCCATGAACTAGCCACGCATTAGCCGAAACACTAATCAGAGAATATATATTGTCGGTCTATGCTCAACATGTCCGAAAAACACTTCGAAACGCATAAAAATGCAATTGTTGTGCACACCCAGGAGTGTCGAGGGTACAGTGAGAACTCGGACAACTGCCGGCGAAGTGCTGTTGACTTAACTGCCGACAGAGGCGCAACCTGTACAGCCAAAAGGCAGCCAGCCATGAAATGAGGGGGAGGGCAAGAGAAAGGGGGCTTGGGCGGGGGTAAAGAGACAGGAACTGCGAGCAGGGGAAGGCAGATAGATTGAAAGCAATCCATTTGCTCCTGTTATTGTTATGATTAGTGTTGACTAACACACACGCACACACATATATCAAAAGGTGAGTTGAAGAATTGCTAATGCCAACTTCTGCCAGAAGATGGCGTGTCTAGCAGAGAGTGGAGTGGGCAGGAACAGGAACTTTGTGCAGCGAAAGGTTGTTAGATTGAAAGCAATCTATTTGTTTGTATTATGATTAGTCTAGGTACCCACACTAACACAGGTAAAAAATGAATTGAGGAATTGCTGTTGCCTACACTCACCACCAGATGGCGTACCATGTGCGTGTTGACCCGCCGTAAACTTAGCGACAGGGTTGTCACTCGCCACAGGCGGCAGGTAAACAAAGAGTGCAAAGTGAGGAGTAAGAGTAGTCGACTACAATATACTCTGTAAGCAGTTGAGCATTACACGATAATTGTAGATTTTATTTATGATATATATATCTACAGAGCCAAAAACTAATATACCCTATGTAATTACCAGAGCTCCGACCAGGCACTTGGCTAGTGCGTGGGTGTCTTTATGGATAATTAAACAGGATATTAGATTGGAATTGGTAGCTACTGCAGGACACACGCGGACTGTCCATTAAAAAGCATGATTGTGATCGCATTTCAAGCGCTTTAGCAAACGCAGCTCTAACCCCAAAGGCAAACCAATTCGGTATAAAGTTTTTGTGTTTGATTATATACGAGGCAAATATGTCTAGACAGCAGCGGCAACAATAATAACAACAATTGCGGTGGCAGGAGCAAATGCAATTAACACGCGGCGGCAATTTCCGAGGCGCCGCGGGTGGAAAATGTGCAAACGGAGGCAGATTTAGGCGCCGCTAAGCGAGCTGCAAATTGCAGTGCACCAGTGGGAGGAAGAGCACCACCAGCACCACCAACACCGCCACAAAGCAATCAGCGAACCTGCGGCAAATCATTTTTCAATTTGCGATTCATATTCAGAAGAAGAAATTGCTCTAACGAAGTCAATTTGTCATCCGGACACCGACAAGCGGCTCCAGTGAAGGGCCAAAGCGGACAAACGGACAGTCGAACGGCCAGCCAGGCCAGGCTGTTAGCCAAGTTTCTCATTTTGGCTAACAAGCAACAAATGCCTGTGGGCGCTTTGGCCGCGTGTATCTGAAAGATACAATTTATTAAAAAATATCAAAATCAAGCTACGCCCGCCTCGAAATTAACTTTTAATAGCCACCAGCCGCTGTTAGCGGTTATTGTTGTTCTTGTTCTTAATTTCATGGCCATTAATCAAAACATGTTGAGAAGTAGAAGCGGCAACTTGCCCCTTGCCTGCGCTAATGAACTTGCCCCATTTGCCAATTGTTTGTGCAGAAAGTTCATTTGATTGCACGTGTCGCCGAGGAAAAAGGATGTGCCAGGAGCCCTCTGCTCAGCCAGGCGTGCAACGTAATATAAATAAGCCCAATCACTCGATCTTCCCACCAAATAAGCCAACCACAGAGGCGCACACGTGCACAAGCCGCAATCCCGTGGGGCAGAGCAACTTTTCAAATCAACCCATTGCCAAGGCGACAATTCCCCAGGCTATCAGACCCCAGCGCCAACTCTTATGAATTTATAATTGCGCTCAAAGGAATAGACAAGATGTGCAAAGCTTTCATTTCATACTCTGTGAATTGCCTCTAGAATTGGAAATTTTTTAAAGTGTCAAACAAATCGGCTTTGAGTGTGATAAAGTGAGTGTGATTAGTTGTTTTCTAATTATAAACATTATTTACAGATTAAGTTATATATTTATTAATTAGATAAGTACTTGATTAGGTAGAATGATAGCCGTCTATAATTTATTTGTATTTTTTTCGATATAAAAATTGAAATATATATTGAAATTTAACCAAATTAAAAATTGTTCAATTACTAAATTAATATATTTTCCCATGAATATATTTCCTTATTTATATGCTTTAACTTTCAAGTATTCACTGATTATTTCCTCCATTTTCTTTTGTCAATTTCTACTCCTATTATATTTTAATAAATATATAGAAGACATTTTATGATTGCCTTAGTCATTTCTCCTTCCACTTTCCTCTGGCTATTACATGCATCTAGAATTACCCATTTACTTTGTGTAAAAACTAAAAACTCGAATCAATAAATATTTCGTTTATCTAAAAGGCACAGAAACGGATCAATGTACGATTTTATTGCGCACTTCGAGCAAACAAGATAGCGTTTCGGATTTCCAAGTACAGCTCGCACGATCTGCCGCTCTCTCGGTTCTGTTTCGCTCTCAAGGATGCGTTAGTTGGGTTTTTTTTATGAACATGAGCGATAAGGCATAGATTGAGCCAGCGAGATAAGCACAAAAGAAGACGAAGGGCAGCAACAACGCAGGATACTCAAAATGGAAGTTTATGAGCGGTGGCCTCTCTCACTCTCTCTGTGTGTGTGTGTGCGAGCGTGTGTACGTGTGTGTTCTTTGAGTTAGGAGCCCTTGGAAGCAACGTTTATTCTTTATAGCTCGCCTTGTTTACTTTGTGTGTCAACAGTTTGGACAGTGAAATTTATGAGTCGTTCCAATGGCTGCCTCATTAGTCAGTGTCAATAGCGCGGAGTCGAGTGGAAAGTGAGATCTGGAGATCTGGCTGGGCCCGTTGAGGGATTTATTCTACAGCCAATTGAAAAACCGAAATTGAAATTGAAATGCAACATTTGACCATGAACCCGTGGGTTGTGGGGTACAACTGTTGAGCGTTTTATTTATCTAGCATTTGAAAGTGTTGAAAATGTTGTTTAGTTTTCCCTTTTCCCTCGCTATCCCCCATCCCACCCCACCCCACTGCCAGCTGAGTGCTATCAAAACCTTTTGCCAGTTGGGGAACTCTAATTGTTTTTGTTTACTTTTGCCAGTGAAAGCCGTGCCGCCCTAGCACGCCCCCACCCCGCCTACCTACCCAACCCATTATATAACACAAAATTTCAATTGAATTTAAAGCAAAGCGGAGTTTTTCTTTTCTATTTTTCATTACGCAGTGAAAATGTGAAAAGCCTCCAGAGTGAACAACTAATAGCGGCTTTTGTCTTTGAAAGCGGGCAAAACAATCAAATCAAGATGGAAGGGAGTAGGGGGCGAGGGCGTTGCAAGGGGTCGGGGGTGGAAACAGTGGAACTGGAACAGTCGCGGACCAATAAATCTTGAACGCATGAAAATGCAAATGTTGTTTTTCCCTTCGCTGTCAGCTCTTCTTCTTGTCTCTCTTTTCTTTTGTCAGATTTTCACGAAGTTTGCTTTGATTTGGATTTTTTGTGTGTAGCTTTTCTTCTGTTATTCCAAATGATTCCCGGAAGTCATTTGGGCGCCTTTACTCAGTGCTGCTGGAGCACAGCTGCCCGGATGAAGTTTTTTGTTTTAATTGCCAGCGGCTATAAATTTATTATTGAATTATTGTGTGGAGCCGAAGCAAGCTCCAGCAACAACAATATCAACTTTGGCTACATTTCGTTGGCTTGCATATTAATTAGCTTCCCTATTTTTAGCTGCCGCCCCGAAAGGCAGCGAGAAATTCAAGGCGAGATTTTCGGAGCTGCCAGATTGACATATGTGCAAAGGGGGGCTCAGTTTATGAAATGTTCAAAGGATTTTCAAATGCAGCTGTGATAAATGACCTGCTAATGCAAACGGGGGGAAAAGGCAGGGGGTTTCCAAATTGTTCTCGTTGTTGTTGTGGCAAGGCAATGACACGAGCTATTAGCAGGAATATGAAAGGGCTGCTAACAATATTTATGCCTTTTCAAATTGAAATTTTAATTTGAAGATTAACTCTTTAGCGCAGGAATTGAGAGGGAATCTGTTTGGAGATATTATACTAGACATAAATAAAAATTAGGAGTATGTATGATATATATTTAGAACTGATCTATTATTCATTTATATAAATATATATAATATATATCTGCATATTCGATATATATTTTAAAGAATTTATTCAAATATATTCTTATTCATTTCTTACTTGTTTCGCTTAGGGCAAAATATGTGCAATTGGAAATAATCCGAGTGTGCAGCATACACCGGGCATATGTATACAGAATCCTTGGCGAGCTATCCTGCAGGACACTTTTAGGTGTGTATAACACGCACAGAGATTTATGCCTCCTCACAATACAATTTCTGCATACAAGCAATAATCACGTTTCTTTTTTTTTTTTGGTTTTTTTTTGTATTTTGTTTTTCTTTTTCACACGTTTCTTTATTGGCCGTGGCAATAGGAAAAAAGTTGTTATCCTTTACAAAGCCGGTCGTAGTTTTTTTTCTTGTTTTTTTTTTTTTTATTTTCTTTTGTTGATGAAGAGCTGGAAAGAAGTGCTCGTCGCGTGCGCGTTGCAAAAGCAGCAGAACCGAAAGCGTGCGGCGTCTAGCAGAGCGTGGCTCAAACTGGCGGCCGAAGCGACCAGACGCCGTCAACGGGAGCACACACAACTTCAGGCAAACTGGAAATACGTGCGCGCGCTCTCTCTCTCTTTCTCTCTCTCAGTTGTTGGCGCTCGCTCACTGGAAGGCGAATGCAGAACAAAACACAAACTGCCGGCATAGGGGTTGGTCCATGGCACTGAAGCAGCAGGGCGCTCTGCAGCGCTATCTCTCTCTCTTCCTCTCTCTGTCCCTCCCTCTCTCTCTTTCACTCATGTTCACTCTCGGCGCCCTGCAGCAGGGATTGTGCATAGCCCGTTGCGAGCAGCAACAACAACTGCGGCACATGGCGACGGCTTCGTTGAGGTTTTCTTCTTCATTTCTCTTTTTTTTTTGGTTTTTGTTGTTTCATTTTTCCTTTTCTGTGTGTGTGCTGTACAGTAAATGCAAAATACATTGTATATGTGCGCTGCGAACGGGGGGTTGAGCGGCAACCGGTCGGCAGTTCATTGGGATTCCGTTCGAGATTCACCTCTAATGGCACAAGTGTTGAGTGTTGCCTACGTAGATGAGCCTGGGGCCGAGGCTGAGGCTAAGTATGAGGCGCAGTTTGTGTCAGGAAAAACATCTGTCGGGCGAAAATCACGCAATTGATGCGTCACAATAACTCGTCCCTCTCCCCGTCGTACAGCTTAAACCCCTTTGTTATTATTGTTATTCTGTATCGAGCCTACCCCTGAGAAAACCCAACTTTCATTTGTTTCCATGTTTTCCACGTCGCTTTTCCTACTTTTCGTGTCAACTGAAAATTGTGATGCGTAGCGAAAGTGCTAGATGCTAGAACTGTTTGGGAATTTTAGGCAGGACTAAGGACAGCAAGCGTTAGCCCACATAACTGCTGCCCACATGGGGCAGCTACTGAATCAATTAATTCGGAAAATGTTTTGGCAGCAGCTGCACCTCTATGCTAGCAGAGCAGACCCTAAAAAAGAGAAGTGCAAACAGCCAATGGAATACGTATTGAGTTACGTATTTCATGACAGCATGACGTATGCCTGTCACGTCGATTCGGACAGATCCTCATTGGGATCGAGGAAACCCGCCAAATGACGCGACGGAGGCGTTGCCCAAAGCGCAAAGGAAGCGACGCAGTTTGCGGCACACATGTGGCATGTTCTTGTAGCTGTTGTTGCTGTAGCTGTTGTCATGTGGGTTGTGTGTGTAATTAACAAGTTCATGTTTAATTTAAATGTGGATCAGCTCGCGTGGGTAACAGGAAGTGCACCAAAAATAGTCTGTGTCTGTCTGAGCGCTATGCCACAGCAGACTCTCCTTCCCTTTGTCCTGCCCCTTTTTGCCAACTCGTAATTTAAGACCACAATTTTTCAAGGGGAGAGAGAGAGAGAGAGAGTGAGAGAGCCCAAAATCCGCTTTATGTTTAAGCTCAATTATATGGCTTTTTGTGTGTCTGTTGTCCTGTCGTAAGTGAATCCTTGCTAAGCGCCTTGAAGTAGGCCATAAAAAGTGCCCAGCTACAAATACGTTTTATTCGTGGCATCAAAAAACTTTTGTTGTAAATTTGCAAAAGAGCATAAAAAGCACAGAACGACCACCGCATGACGTCTGTAGTCGGTTTTATGTGCCCAACCCACCCAGCCATTTGGCAACCACAACCACACACAAATAATTTACTGCATTATTTAGTGAGCTGCATGGTCATGGGACAGGGACAGAGACAGAGACAGAGGCATGGACATGGGACGGCAAGTGGAGTCATAGTTAGAAGAGGTTTGTCTGACTGGAATTCGAGACCACTTTAAGTGTGCCTAAGAGCTGAGGTTAAGCACCACAAAGAGGAGGCCACGAAAGGATTTCCAAGTGAGTCATGAGTAAAACAATTTCTAATCAATAATTTCTAGTGACCCTAAGTCTCGCTAGCAGCACATTAGGGTCAATCAAACCAGGCGGTTGCCTAAGGTTCATTGCCTGGCCAAAGATCGAGTATCTTTCACTTATAGAGATACTCACACACACACAGATACATACAGATGTAAGTGCTTTGCTACAAAAGATCAACAAGAGACGCACAACAAAAGAGATGCTGAAAGAGCAGAAAACGAGCCAAAATGATGCGCACTCGACTCTGGCTGTGGCAAAGAGACAAACAACAACGGGCGCGACAAAGGCCATTAAAAGTTACTTAAAATTTTACAACAATTGATGTTGCACACACACACACACACACAAACACACACACTGGCTGTGTGTGCTCAAGTGAGTGGAAAGAATCAGAGAAAACAGAAAAGAGACAATGGGACATGCAACAACTGCGCGCTGTTACCTACGGCCAGGCCAGAGTCGCCTCGAAAGTGCGAAAGCAACTTGACAACGGTTAATAATTGACAATCCGCTGCTGGAGAGAGCTGCAGCTGCACCACTCTGGACATGCTGATGATGGGGCACTGATGCAGCAGATGCAGCGCAGTCGTTGCACTTTTAAAGTGTTGCCCGCACTCGAAAAACACCCACTTGGAGCCCGTTTGGGGGCAGCAACAGGAGCAGGGGCACGGGCAGCGGAGCTTCAATTGAGCCAGCGCCAGATTAACACACGAAATTGACGCAAGTTGCAGTTGCAACTGCAGCAGGGGTACGGCCTGACATTGACATGCAGCAACGCTGCTCCTCTGTGTGGGTCTGTGTGTGTGTGTGTGTGTGTGGGTGGGAGGCAGCCAGCAGATACATGCGCGCTCTCTCGCTCACTCGTCGTCTCTGTTTCAGCATAATATGAAACTTCCTACAATTTGAATGCGTAAATTGTATCTCAAAGATGCGAGCCAAGATGTTGGCTTTAATGCGACATAATTGATGCACAAAGCGCGTCCTATTCAGGTTTCATTATGCATGCGCTCGGCTCAACACACTGATTTGATTAACAAGCTCTGGGTGTGTGCGTGTGTATCTTTCAGATACAACTAGATGGCTCGCTGTCTGGGAATAATACATGAGAGCTACTATAGGCATAGAAACAGACCTAAACAGATAAAGATACATTTACAGATAGGGATTATAAATACAGATACATTTATAGATCCATATATAGTCATAGATACTTTCATTTGCATTTCTATCTATGGCAACTGTCAGTTTATTGATTTTCTGCTGCTGCTGCTGCTGCAGCTAAATCGTTACTGACTGCAGATACTTTGCGTATCTGTGTATCTAAGCCTGTTCGAGTGTGCGTCGGCGGCAATTTCAGTTTCAATGGAAGCCCTTCAAAGTTTTGTTTGCTTTATTTTCCACATGACATCGGGCCAGCGGCAACGACAATTATCCGCTTAGCGTGTTCGGGCCAGTGCAGCAGTGGGCAAAGTATCTCTAAGATACAATTGAGTCACAAGTTACTGGGCGACCGAGTGGCTGGCCAACTGGCTGCCTGCCTCTGCCTGACATAATTAAGCGCTGCTCGCTTTGAGCCCCAACTGACACCAGGCGGAAAACACATTTTCCAATTTAATGGACGTCGGCTAGAAACAATTGGCTTTTCATCAAGATACAGCTCTAATGAAGTTTGCCGCTGATGATCATAATGATGATGGTGCAGCGCAAAGAAAATTAAGAGCCAAGCTGCGGACACAAGTATCTGACGGATTGTCGTTGAGCCGACAGCTGAGCAAGAGGGACAGCCGTAAAAACGATAAATAATTACGAGAAGCAGCAAAAAAAGATCAGGAAAACCCACACAGAGCAAATGCAGCGCGTGCTATTGAACTTTGCAGCACAGAAACGAGCACAAAGATACTTTTGAATCTTTTGGCTCAGCCAACAGCTGAATTGGACATCTTGCACTTGACAATGTGCCGGAAATTGATTTCTTCTAGCGTCTCACAGCCTCACAGCATCGCACTGCCAGCTGCAAAAATTACAATTGTCTCGCCTCAGCTTCAGCTACAGCTTCGGCTTCGAGATTCGATTGCCCCCATGAATATGAATGGTTCATATTACTGCTAATGCAGCTCTGCGGCAACTCGACTGACTGCCAACTCCTTCGCGAACTGCGTCGCGGGTGGTCGCGTTTAATTAAATTGCCAAATGATGCGGCTGCGTGGGTGGCTGAGCCAGAACCAGAACCAGAGCCAGAGCCTTTGGCCTTTGGCATGGATTCATTATGTTTTCTTTTCATTAAATATAAATATATATACACAGATATATATATATTGTGGGAGCGGATGTGCAGCATGGCCTTAACTGTTGGATGTGCCGTTGCACTAACTGGCCCAATGATCGCATTCAAATGCTAATAGCATACGTATCTATCTAGAGAGCAGTTCCCAAGCGATCAAGTGTTGAGCGTCATTAGCACGTTGTCGCCTCGAGGTCTGGCCGAAGTTGGAAGTTTGAAGCGTGCGGGAAAAACTAACAAAATGCTGGGCCCTTGCTGCTGCTGCCCTGCACTTCGTTAACACTTTTCGAATTGGGGGGGAATACATCCGTAAGTGGACGCTTGATGGCCGGAAACGGCACTGGCTGGGCAACATGTGCGGACTGCCAAGCGAACACCTGAAGCACAGCTCAGAAAGGGACAGAGATATATACCCTATGAGCAGTTCAGTTAATGATGGCATTGGCCCAGACCCAGGCCCAGGCCCAGGCCCTGGCTCAAGCCAGTTTCTGATTGCCTCTCTGGCCAACTCCCACACATAGCGGATGGCGTAAATCGAATGTGAAGGCGGGCGAATCGTTTCGTATGCAGCTGCAATAGCTGAAAATTGTTGCAATTCAAGCGCAAAGCTGTCCAAAGTTAACAAGCAAATTGAAGCAGTTGCAACTGGAACGCTGCAACAGGCAACAAATGGGCCAGCAACATGCAATTTCCAAATCGCAGATGCAGCGACAGCAGCAGCAATAACAATAACAACATCGCTGTTTAAAAATAGCTGCATGTCACCAACAACAACAACAACAGCAACTGCATCGATGTGGCAATGAAGCAGAAAGCGCACTGAAAATGCACCTAAAGACAAAAATAAAGGCAAAACATAAAGAAGAAGAGTGCTTTAGTCGGCAGTACTCGACTGGGAGATACCCTAAACGCTGAGATGAGCTGCTATTACAATTATTCTACATTTCTTTAAAATTTAAATAATCAAATATTATTAATAAATATTATAAATTAAATGTGTAAAAGTACAAAATTATTCAACATTTTAATTTCTTAAACATTTTTTAAATTTAATATAAAATATAAATAAATATAATAAAATTTAAAAAACAAATACATTAATAAATAATAATAATATAATATATAAATAAATAGAAATAATAATAATAAAATTAATATATTTATAAAACAATATTAATAATATAAAATATATTTTATCTCAAGTTTTCTAAACTATATCAACACCTATATTGACACACAAATACCCCAACACATTTGTTTCACAAGTCTCCCTACAAAAGAGTTGTCTCCAGTCGCTGGAGTGAATCGTCATAGCCCAGTTTGGGCACCGCTCGAGGAGCCCGCCTTGGCCGATCGTGACGTTGCGATGGCTTTGATAATGCGCCCACCAATTGGCCCAACGGATCGCGAATGGCAGCATATTTTGCGCTGTCAGGCTGACTCAGGCGAGTGACGATTAGAAAGGATGACAAAACAGTAACTGCAAGTGGGCTAGCTAGAGGGGGCAGTATGCAGGGCGACAAGGAACAGGGAACAAGGCATGTGCGTGATGCGCATGAGCGGCGCGTCATTGCGCCTTAAATGGGAGCAGAAACAGCAGCTCTTGACGTGCGCCCCATTCGCATCAGCAGCGGGCGACTGACAGGGAGGGTCGAGGCGAGGGGGAGGCGAGCTGCAGCGGATGCAGTACATTGCAATTTTTAGACATTTTTCATTGTTTTGTGGCATTTTTTTTATGCGCAGTTGTTGCTGCTGTGCGAATGCGCAGCGATGCGTTTATTAAGAGAGGCATAAAAAACAATCAGACAGAGAGAGAAAGAGCGAGAGAGAGAGCTGTTGGGGGTGCTGAATGGGAAGGCAAGGGCCAACAGCAATACATTTTCGTTTCTCAGCTAAAATTGTCATTGCCTTTTTTGGCCCAGGCGCATTTTAATCGCGCACTGAAAATCAAAGGCGAAAACTGCAACAGCAACAGCAACAGAAACAATGAGTGCAACAGCAGCAGCTGCCACAAGACTTTTTGGGGTCGCAGTTGCAGTTGCAGTTGCAGTTGAAATGTCGGGGACTATAACTCTTTGGGGTCTCTCCCCCCATTCGACGTTGCCTTTTGTGAATTATTGAAATTGCGCTGCGATTCCTGCGATTGATCTGCCAGCACAGGAGCAGCTTGGCCTGGCTCCAAGTCTGCGTCCCAGTCTCAGTCAGAGCCTTCGTCTGAGTGACGCTGCAAGCAATCAATCAATCAAGTGCAATAGCCAAGATAACACAGTACGTGCACTCAGCGCAGTTGTCTCTGTCGGCTACCGTTTAAAAGGAGCAAACTGCAGCAGCAGAGCTCGACTTCATGTCGGGTCACGCGACTTATGAGTGGCTCCGTCTCTATTTCTGGTCACGAACTGGCAATATTATGTTTTTATACGAAAGACAACAAAAATGTTCAATTGTTTGCTAAGCGACTGTTGTCAGGCTATGCGATTCCAGGGAAATGTCGAAGCTGCTGAGTTACAGATACATATATATATATATATATATATATGTATGTTTGGGGCTCGCATGGTAATTGCGCATATTTGAATGTCATATATAAGGCAAGCAGCAAAAGCTCTGCTTTATGAATGAATATTTGTTATTATTATTATTTGAATATAGATCATATCTCTTATAAGAGCCATCGGCGTGAAGAGGACAGCAATTTTGTGTTGACTAAAAATAACATTGAATTTTTGTTGATCTCTCGTTCGGCCCCCTTTGCCTTGTCGAAGGAGTTCCATGGAATCGAAATGAAAACAAAGCAAAGCGCGTGAGGATGTGAAATCAGCAAAGAGAGCAAATTAGAGGGGGAAACCCAACACGAGAGAGTTGCCCATTTAATTGGCACGCCGGAAAGAAAAGAAATGAGGAGAAGCGCAGACCGAAACAGAAATCTGGGAAATGGAATGGGCATCTACTGGGACTGGGACCGGGACAACAGCAGGTTATGGATATGACAGAGAACGTAGCGAACGTCACGTCATTTAATTCACCGCCGCGGAATGTCAAGTGCCAAGTGCCAAGCGCTGGGAAATGGTAAGAGACAAGCAATATCACAATAAAATGGCCAATTATGACAAATTTTCAAATGAATGTTAATGTGCAGAGAGAGGGAAAGAGTGAGAGAGAGTGAATTATGTGCCACTTAACGTCATCATTAGCACCCGAAAAATGCCAGCAAGCATGTCAAGCTGAACCACTTCAGCTATGCTTCAGCTGCTCCTCCTTCTCCGCCTAATGCCTGTATTTTGTCACACGCTCCAGCTGTTGCTGCTCCCCCTTCATCCCATCCCTCTACAGGTTCCACTTGATGTGGCCAGTTTTAATGATGCTTAATTGCCAGAGCGGGAGTTGAGCTAACCCTCCGAGAAACCAGAAAAATCCAATCTCAGCTAAAGCATTTAGCCCACATTGAAGTAAATTTCAAGTTCAGATTGTGGGTCAGCTGGAAGTCAATTTGCCTCGATCCTGCCATTATCAGCAATTACCTAGCCAACAGTTTTCACGACTTTTTCTTGTAATTCTCCCCCTTCTCTCTCTCTCTCTCTCTCTCTCTCTCTCTCTCTTTCTCTGCAAGTGCAACAAATTTATTTGCCCGTACCAAAACGAACATTAACAATTTTTCTAGCTACTAATCTTTGCATCTATTCCTGGCTCCGACTCTGACTCTGGCATTGGCTTTGGCTTTGGCTAATGCCTCGGCTGCCAGTTGGCGGTGCGGCTCATAATTCACCCACCAATAACCGACGGTCATGTTCCAGGGGCGAAATCTGATCGGGCTGGACTTTCCATTAGGATAAATTGCTGGCAGAATTGTGAATGCTAAAAGTGTGCAATGTATAAAAATGTCAAAGATCGGATCGCAGTGGGGAGCGGAGGCTCTCTCTCTCTCTCTCCGCTCTTCTACTCACTGGAGATTAATGATCGTGCGCTGCCCCGGAGAGCGGCTTATTGCGCTACAGTTAGGTAGCCCCACTCTAATGACGTCATTATGAGCAAGCACAGCACGTGCTCCACTCTAGCGGCTAGTGGTTAGTGGCAAGTGGCAAACAGCGTGTGGCGTGCGGCAAATGGTGGCAAATAAAAATTCAAATTTAAATTCAAATTCAAATTTAGTTTCAGGCCCAGCTGCGGCTGAGCGGGTGTCAGATTTCATGAATATGCAAATTAGAGCCAGGCCAAAGAAAAACCATCATGATATATGGCCAGGAGTCGCGGCGAGGGGACAGCGCTTGAATTTGTAAATAAATTTATTGCGTATGCAGATTCTCGCTGCTATACTGTTTATATACGTACCCTCTAAAAAGGTGCGAATGGGCTGGGAACACTCTTCACGAAATGGGAAACTACAACAGAAATCTTATCAAATTTAGCAGTTACAGGGTATTTTTCGGCTCAGCAAACTCACTCAAGAACTTCTCATGATTTCTATTACGAAGCTGTTTATTATAAGATGCGTTTAGGCAAAAAAAAAATAAGCAGAGCTGCGCACATATTTCAAATGAGAGTTGGCCAAATCTAAATAAGGATTTATTATGATTGCATAAATTATGCCCAAGGGCTTTTCGTACTCTTTCAAGTTGAGATAAACAGAAAATGGTTAAAATGTGATAAGAATATGTTTATTTAGTGCTTTATAGAGTAGTTATAACTCACAGACATCAATCAGGTTCAGTTTGAACTCAGAAGTCAGACCAACTTGTGATTGTATAGAAAAACAGGATTAAAACATTTCAGATGCCTGCGCAGTTGTTCACTCAGAAGGAGCATAATACTCTTATGGCAGTTGGTGGATAATTTCTTTGCGCTTTGGCTTGGCTTTTAATTGCAATCGCGGTCTTGGTCATGCTCAGATGCCTGTGGAGTAGGCATCTGGTATTTTGGTATTTCAATTATAACATTCGCTGCGATATACCTAATTGATTGACTCTGAACCAATGCTGATGACGCTGCAAAAGGTGCTGATAATATTTATACCACGTCCCAGACCCAACCAGCTATTTAATTGCATTTTCCACAACAACAACAACAACCGCAACAAGAACAAGAACTGCAACAGCAATTACAATGGGGCAACTATAATGTTGCAGGCCGTGCACGTTTTCCAGCCTGGTCATTACATAAACCATAAGCAGCAGCAGCAGCAGCAGGAGTAAGTGTAGGAGCGAGACAGAGTTGGGGCAGCTGCTCCACTCTGATTTAATCCAATCTCTAGCGCTGCATTCGCTGTGTTCCATTTTCACAGTTTGCTTTTCTAAATTATCTGCCGGCAACGGTAAATGCGCTTCTAGCCAGAGAGCACTTTGGCAATTCCCTCGTCCAAACAAGTGCAACGTGGCACATTTTCTGAACTCTCACGATTTTCACCCCAAGGCGGGGGCGGTGTTGGGGGTTAAAACCCGCTAGGCAACTTTTTAATGTGCAGGATTATCCACAACCACAGCGAACATCAGCAACATCAACAACTACAAGAAGAACTGCATCCATCAACTGGAGCGCCCTTACGTTGCTTTCGCAGTTGTCAACAAAACTTTCAACTAGGAAGCAACTGGCGCAGCTGGCAAAAGGAAGAAAATATAACAGTCTACAACGAAGACTAAATACACTATATGTGAGTAAACTCTTTAAAGAATATAGGACAGACAAAGGGTAGACGAGAGCTGAGGATAAAGTACTAGATAGGATAGAGTCTATAGCATAGAGAGTAAAAGATAGATAATAGATAGGCTCAACTGATCCATATATAAATATATATCTATATCTTTTTCTGTACAGTATCAACATAATTTATAGTCAAATCATATTACCCACAGTTAGTACACACAAAAAAAAAGGTAAAACGTAGCAAAACTCTCAACAGGCAGCGCCAGTTGAATGAACTCGGCAAGAGCTGATGCTGGAGCTTCCAGCTGCTGCCTTGCGGTGCCAGTGTTGAAAAATGGTTCACCAGATTTATATTTTGTTGTTGTTTTTGTCGCTGGCCTGGCCCACAGGTAATGATGATGTTGTTGTTCTTGTTGCCAGCTCCCTGTGAAAGGAAGCGCAGACGCGCAAAACGGGGCCACAGCGACACAGGGCCAGACACAGAGACAGGAAACGAGGCACAATAGACAACATGGTGCATGCAACAAGAGGCAGCAGGCAGCAGGCATCAGGCACTGTGCTCTCCTCCGCTGTGCCTTAATCCACAATCAATAGAAGAAACAACGCTCAACAGAGCGCAAATAATATACCAAGAAAGCTGCAGATTTGCGATCGAAATTGATAGAGACGTGGTGTTCGGGCACCGCAGCTGAAGCCACTTGGGGGCAGCAGCAACATGAAGCAACTCAACACATGCCGCCAGCAGCAACAACAGCAGCAGTAGCCGACTGGCCGACTAGCAAAAGCAGCCGTCAACATCCAACATAGGAGCGCCCATTTGTAACTCAATGGCGTGTAAAATAGCTGCAGGCCAGCCACCAGCCACTGGCCCAACTGGACCGAACGGACATATAAACAGTGTGTAGCAGCAGCAGCAGCAGCAACTCTTAGTTTACGTTCTATGGAGCTGAGCAATTGAATGTGATTTGCATGTATCGGTAGATCAGTGATCACTGACTGTGCCAGTGTTGAGCAGCGCTTACTGCTATAAATGTTCCTGGATATATTTGTGAGTGAATATGCAATGCTGTAAAACCTTTTGTCTCTGAGAAAACCTAGTACAGGCTAATAAGCTCATTATACTCAGCATAATCTCATTTTAAGTGTTGTACAATGTTAAGTATATATACTATCTATAATATGTAGTATTGATATGCTGATAAATATCTCAAATAATATTTATTCACTCTCATAACAAGTTATGATCGATATCTATGCATACTCTACTCTTCCACTCTTAATCTCTAATCGAATCTCTTATTAAGTGATGGAAATTGTTCAAAAAGAACTTTAAGTGTTGTAAAATTCGTACTTCACTATTTAGGATATTATTAATCTCTATACTGTGACTCAGACGCACATCTCTGCTAGCCGATCTCAAGTGTGATCGAGTGGAGGCTGTTGCAGTAGCAGCTGCTGTTCGATCTGCCGATCTACTTCAACTGCTGCCATTGCTGCTCCTGTTGATAATAATGATAATTAATATAATGATGATGAAGATGATTATGACGTACTTTGCTGTTTCAGTGTGCTAAAATTTAATAAGTGCACAAATAATCGCTTGCTCTATGCAAGCTTCAAATGAATGTGCTTTTGGCCCATTGTTGCTGTTGCTGTTGTGGTTGTTGTTGCTGTAGCTGCATTTGCTTTGCTGAGTTCAACGAACTGTTAATTTCAGCTGTTGTATGCAGCGTATGTGTGAGTGTGTGAGTATAATTCAAAGCAAAATTATAATGTTGCAAATTGGAGTCACAACACAAAAAAAAAAAAACAAGTATGAAAGTCACAGTCGGGCAGTGCCGACTGCATGATACTCGTTTAAAGTATAAGATCTGATAGATGTTAAAAATAATTTATATTTTACTTTCATTTATGTTTTATAGTATTTATATCTAACTGTAGAGTTGCTTCAACTACAAAACTAGAAAACTAGCCTTCGACTCTAGTATATCTTCACATATCTAGTATGTCTACACATAGACAGCTAATCTAACTTCTTTCACATAAGTGAACGAGTATGCGAAGAAAACCAGTTGATGTTAAGGCTAACATTCATTGCTCCCCCTCGCTGCCTTGCTCCATGTCCTCTGCTAGAAGCGCGCGTTAAATAATTTTTTATGACACGAAGTGTTCTTGTCGCGGTTGTTGTCGCCGCATTTGTCGCTCTTTCTCTCTCATATAATTAAATAATGTTGAGTTGACAAAGTGACACGCGAGCTGCGCCGGTCAATTCATGCAACAGGAACAACACAGGCCGACTATAGTTGAGATATCATGTATATATAGATGTTATAAATAGTAACCGACTTTATGACTGCCCATGTGCACTTGACATCGCCGCAGCCCAATTGGATTGAGCTGGCATAATTTGTTTGGCTTTTGCGTGCAGCGCGCAAAGAGTTCAAAGTTAATTTAGATGATGACTTTAAAATTCCCGATAACTTTATCATATAACGCACATCAGCATTGTGGGCTCCCTTTCAATATATGTACGTTTGATATAGTAAAAACAAAACACAATTGAAATATCATCGAGAGCAAATTGTCTGCACATTAGAAACGCATAAAACTTCATTAAGTTCGACTCTTCAAAAACAATTAACTTGTAATGCAACGGAGATGGAGTGCACAGATACGGAAAGACATAGAGCCCCAGCTGTATCAAGCGGAGAGCTGGAAAGCTGTAGAGCGCGCTGCGCCGCTTGAGTGCATCCACTTCCAACTGCAATGAATTGCAATGATAGAGTCAGTCGGCATAAAAACACAGTAAACAAAAAAAGAGTAGAAGCGAATACAACGAAAAACAAAAACACAATAAAATATTGTACAACAATGAGTCGGACAGCGTGTATGTCTGTCCGTTTTCCAGGTCTGTTGAAAGTTAACCCAACACTGACTCTGACTCTGACTCCAACTCCAGTTCCAGCTCCAGTGGGGGGTTACCAAAGTGCGCATGAAATTTGATTCTCGGAAGAGTTCATTTGCTGTTGCTGCTTTTACTAGGAAAGTTGCCAGGTAATGAAATTTACTGCCAGCTATGCTGTAACTAACTTCATTAAATTACAGGCGAGCGCTACGTATATACATAGTTGTTGCACTTAGCTGACAGCCAGGGTTGCCAAGGGTTACCAAAGAGATCTAACAGTGCGACTGGAGACCGCCCACTAAGCCCAGCTCTAACGGCACTTCGGGGAGTTGCGACTTGTAGCAAAAAAGTGCAGCCCATTAGACTGCAATAACATTCAGAACAGTCTATAATGGCCGAGAGCCCAATAAAAAGGGGCGGCCCAAATTGTAAATTTGATTTTGACAAACATTTTTCATTGCCAAGTTTTTTTTTGTTTCTGTGTTTGCTGCTTCTGCGACATCGCATTGAGCTGTTATTGTCGTTGTCAACGGCATTGTCATTGCATCCCCGTGGGAGCAGCGGGCGCCCAAATTGCCAAACCCTGATGCGCTCTACACATGTTGTTGGCCAAGCAGCATTGTGGCCTTTCTTTCCGAATCGAATACAAAGCACAAAATGTTTGCCTTTTGTTTTTGTTGTTGCTGCGAGGATAATAATGCATTCGCTTTTACTGCTGCCCATGGAAGCGTGAAGTAAGACAGAAGCCCTTCCAACTGGGGTGTGCACAATTGTTTGTGTTATCCCCCCATGCCGCTACTACCCAGCACTGGCTGCCGTTCTTGTTTTAGCACAGAAGCTATGTAGCGGGAGTAAGCAGATACATATATTGGCAACGAGAGTTTGCCCTTTGTTTTCCATTTCAATTGAAGCAGCAGCCCTTGCCTTTGCCTTGGTCGTAATTGTAAATGATTTGATTTGTCGCTTTAAATGAACGAATGTGCATGCTTTGATGCACGAGCTAAATTATGCAAAGCATCGATACTTATGCAATTATCGGTAATGCCAATTGGCTGCTTGTTCACTTACCTACGCTGCCCAACACTGATCTATTCTCTGCTTGCTATGATATCCTATATGCATTTACACGCCAATACACGCACACTTATGAACACTTTGGCATAACCATTTAACATTTGCGAATTATAATTTTAGATTTAAGCTGAAATGCTTGCAACAACAGCACAATGTGTACTTTTTTTTATGTTATTTTAATTTCAACAAATTTCAATACAACACAATTGAATAGCGCACTTGCCTCGCGACGCGCATAACAAAAAACTGAACTTGCAGCGATGCCAACCACAAAACGAATAAAACGGAACAGAGCGCAAAACAACAGGCGCAAAAAACGACAGGCACAGCCAGCGAACGAGCGAGCGAGAGAGCAGAGTACATAATATGTATGTATGTGTGTGTGTGTGTGTGTCTCACATGCAAATCGGCTTTCTTTTGCTCTTCTTTTTGATCGCGCCAGTGTTGCAGTGCTGCCAAATAGTACAATTTACCGTTTTAAACAATTGTGAAATGCTGTTGGTACAAAAATTAAACAAAAAACCGGACCATGGCCGTTTTGCAACCCTTTTTTGCTAAATATTTCGCTGACCACGCAAACACAGGGGAAACATTTGCATTTGCAGTCGCATGCTGAAAGGATTAGGAACCGGTTTGTTGCTGCCCACACTGCGCGGCACACAAAACAGCTTAAACAGCGGCGGCTTGTCAGCACCCCCTGCGGTGTTGGCTTTGATTTACTTTTGGGGGTGGCTGCCACAGGCACACAAACCCACACCCACACCCACACCCAGGCCGCTCAATGCAGTAATGGCCAAGCATTAGGGCGACACTTGAGTTTGTGTTGCATGTCAAAGTCAGCATCGCCGCGTCGTCGGCCAGCGGAGCACCCCACTTATGCAAATGCAAACAAAGCGGCTGCCGAGACGCAAGAAGTCACGTGCTGCCAACACCACCAACAGAAAGGAGGCAGAGCTGCCGTCACTAATAAGCGGCAAATAATTGGCAGACGAACTTGAGAGACTACCCCAATGGCTCAATGGCCAAGGGGCGCATCGGGGGCAGCACTAAAAATCGATAGCCCGTTACCGGGCCACCCCAAAAGACCAAACCCAAGCAGCGCCCGCTGCAGGTTGTCGATCCTTGTGCCGTTGCCGCCTGGAATGTTCGCTTCCAGGCGAAGCACGGACATCAGAGAGGGAGAGCGTGAGTACTTTCCCAGCTGCATTTACTGCATGCAGGTAAGCCACAGCAAATTTATGGCCCACTGTATATGACTCATACATAAAGACATAAACGTTTGCTTTTTGTTTTTTAGCCCAGCCCCACTGCAGTGGGTAAACCTCAACAGCGGCAACAATTAGAATTTCCGGCTATAAAATTGTGAAACTTTGAAACGCGTTAGCCCAGAACCACGTCAGACTTACATATGTCCAAGTCTTGTACGTCAACTAGGTCTAGCACTGAGTGTGGATGTCAGGCAAGCCCACAGAACACGCACGATCGCTTCCCAGCACTCATTAGCCACCACGTAACGATCATTATGGGGCATGATGCAGTTGCAGTTGCCGTTGCAGTTGCATCGACAGCCGCCCCCGCCTTTGTTCAATGAGCCAAACGACATGGGCGACAATTAATTTGGCCAACGATGCGCGTCTAATAATGTGACTACAATGACGACAATGGGTTGGCCAGTTGCTCGCCCTCTGCCTCTCTTTGCAGCCAGCTGGCTGGCTGTCCGGCAAGTGTGATATGTTGCCAGCTCTGTCTATATATCATTTTGATATACTATACGCACGCCCTGGAGGCCGTGGAGCAGCTCTCTACCTGGGGCAGCGCTATAAATTAACACCACCAGAGCCTGCTCGCCGCCCAGGTGGTGGGCGTCGCCTGCTCATATAACTGCACGCCAAAACAAATCGAAAACTATTAAACGTAGCATGTGCCAGCGATCGGCTAGAAGCAGAGATCGCAGTAGCTGATAATGGCTGTCGGACAAATGAGGGATCGTTTATCTAAATGGATAATGTGCGCTTACTCGCTGTTATTCAATGCTGAAAGGGAAACTGTTGGAAAATAGTTAAATGCTTACTTGAGGCAGAGGAAGAGGATGCTATTTATTGCCTATTACCAAATTTTAATCAGATTGATTCAGATTTTAGATCTGTTAATAAGGTAATTAGCAATGCCAATGCTTATGCTTATGCTTTCACAATTTAATCTACTCTTTTCTTTCTTACAGCCTTGGAAAGCAGACTCAACTACGCTTCCAGCTCAGAGCCAATAGTTGGCACATGTCAAAGCAGCTACTTATATCATATCTATGCCTATAATACTTATCTCTCACATATTTGCAGCTCTTGTCATCAGCAATAAATCTGCGCAACATATTCCAGCTGAGCTATAAAAACAAATGTGAGGAATCATGCAAAAATCAATGAACTTGAATTTCTGGCCATCAAAATATACAAATAATGGAAATTTATATATATATTTTGTGACACGATGCGCACCATAATGGAAATCCTCGAACTCGATATTCGAAACTCAATCCCAGTGGAGTTTTGCGGCCCGCTGCTAAGGGTTGCAAACTGAAAAGCTACCCTCTATATAGTAAAAACTGCAACTGCAATGCAAACTGCAGCAGCAGCAAGAGGAAGAGGAAGAGCCACCCCTAAGCACCACTGTCCCCGGGCACATTCATGGGTTCGCAATGGTGGCGCATTTGCAGTGACAAACAACAATAAAAATGCGATATCAAGACAATCGATCAATAAGCAGTTACACACACACACGCACACGCACTCACACACATAATCACAATTGATGATGAGCCGCCTGAGCATTGCGTGAAATTTCAGACAAAGCGGCGCGCGACGTTACTCCCAGCACATGACCGAGATCTGGAACAGCTGCGCAGGCGCAAGCGCCACACAGTGGGCATTCGCAGCAGCCTCAACGGTGGTTGTTTTTCCTCCTTTGCTTTTCCAATTCCAAATTCCAATTCCAATTTGTTGTCAGCCAAATTTGGTACAGTTGCAATAGGCACATCTCGTCAGGTTCTATGCTCAGCGCTCGTTTGCGCAATTTGTTGCGCAATCACTCAAGCAGCGAGAGACGTCTTGTGCTCGCATAATTGGTTCGTCATTAGGCGCTGTCTGGCTGTGATTGGAGTGCATTGAACTCGCCAAGTCAACTTTTCAGCTGCCTGCCGAACTTGGCACGTTCTCGTCTTGGCCCGGTTTGGAAACCACCCTGAGCACGGCAGCTTGTTCGCTTCCTTATGTGATCCCTTTTTTCCTTATAATTTATGGCTCTGCTCTAGAGCTGAGAATTGTTTTCCGTTTCCCTCTCAAGGATCTGTTAACCAGTTTGGTTTTCTTGACATCGAATAGATATATGGATATATATTACAGCATTTCCCATGCTGGGGAGCAAAGTTCGCACCAGATTGACGACGGAAGCAATTTATATGCTAAGAATGTATTGAATGGATATCTTGAATGTGCACATCTATAGCTATAAAGCCATTTAAGCAGCGCTTCCTAATGCCAACCACTGACTGAACTCCCAAGCTTCGTCGCTCGTCCACGCCAATTACGAGCGACTGCGGGGACAACTTCAAAGTTCCATTGACATGGATAACGCTTAACGAGAGCACAAAAGCGCAGCCCAGCCCAGCGATACTTTATGGGCAGCTTATCGACACAAGCCGTAACTGCACCGAGGGTGCTGGTGCATAAGTGTCTTAATGTAATATTGTGGGACATAGTGGAGCACGGAGTGGGGGAGGCAAGGAGGGATTGTCGGAATGACCGAAACTCGAATTGCTGTTCACATGGGGGCAAAGCACTTGCAAAGTAATGGCTGAACATACGAATGAATACATTTATTTATTAGATTTTGGTGTTGACAATTGTGAAATTAAAATTTGATTGCCCATTGATAAAGGGTTAATAAACATCATAAATATAATGCCCGGCGCTCTCCCTATAGGCGCCCGCATGGAGCACAGATTTCATTTGAAGTGTAAATGTAAACGTTAATCAAATTAGCCGCAGACGCAATCAGTGTACACATTGTTATTGCATTATTATTTATTTTTGGCTGCCATTGAAAAATCATTTTTCTATATTTAAGAAATCTGCCAGCAGATCGGATCGGATCTCATCTGCTCTACTCTGCTCGATACATTTTCCCCCTGTTTGCAGTTAATCATTTATTTATTTCTTTAATCCTTGTCAATAGTTTTGCAGCTCTCAGCACGTTCTGGCCGCGCAGCTGTTTGACTACTGCTCGAGTATCCTGTTCGCAGGATTAAATGTGGTTTATCGAGGGCGTGCCAGTTCGGGTTGGTCCGCTTGCCGCATGCAGCATGTGTGCTGATTTTTGCTTTATTGTGGCATTTAATCCGTATTAATTTTCAATAAGTGCAACGAGGTCTTATAAATGTTTGATAAATGACTCAGCAGAGGCGGCCAAGCGCACGTGACTCGAAAGCAGCTGCTGGGCAGTTGGGTGGGTGAGAGGTTGAGCAGCCCAGGGGCAGGACTCGCAGGCTAAAAAGAAAGTGGGACTTATCAGTTGATTTTCTAATATTTTTAAAGGTTTTTTAATAAAATTTGAAAGTATTGAAATAAATTTTTATACCATTTATTTGAGTCATTTATTTAAAAATGTTTTATTTACATTTTAAGATTTCATTCAATATTTGTATTGCATACTTTTAGGGATCGAATTTAACAGACTGTAAATGTAAATTGTTGCTGCATACTTTCAAGCGCAGGCGAAATGTTAACCTAACAGATAAGTAGCTAAAATTACTGAGCTTAACAGATAAATTTCAAATCGTTAACATTCAGCTTCTATTAATAATTAATGGCTGGAAACAATTAGTAATACAATGTAATATAACTAAGTTAATAGCCCGCTAGGCAGCAGAACTGTTTATTATTTGCCTACTTTTTCTACTTTTTGTTGCCTCTGCCACAATTCGTGCATTTGTTATGCAGCAGTTCGTGATGTAAAACATTTGTAAAATTTCATCAGCCGCAAAAAGTTTTGCCACTTGCACTGCGCCGCATCTTGTTTGTTGGCCTGCCAATTGCAGTTGCCTGTGTTTGTTTTGAACAAAGTTTCACTTCACTTAGGCAACAGCGAGTCTCTTGTAACGGTACTGGAGATGTAATAGAGATGCTCGACTGCACTGTTGTTGTCATTTTTGTTGGAGTTGAAGTTCCTTAATTAAAGAACAAGTTTTCAAAGACTGTTGAGCAAACTGCTTGTAGCTTGCTAGCTGATAAGAGATAAGCAAAATGAGGAGATATTTTGACAACTATGAATGTCGCTAGAGCGAGGGAGGAAGAGCGAGAGAGAGAGAGAGAGAGAGAGAGAGAGAGGGAGGGAGGTAGAGAGACATAGATAAATGACATAATTCGTTAACATAATTGCCTTGATGCCATTTTATAGTCTGGTAAACACTTGAGACAAACACTGCTCCAGACTCTGATTATATATGTACATATATCTAGATATACATATATATATCTCTATACATGATTCGTGACTCTCTTGCCAGCAGGTGCAGCTGAGGTCGAGACTGTTAACAGTTTAGCCTGAACCCCTACTGCCATTGACATTGCCTGTAAGTTGAGTTTGTCACTTTGCGGTTTTCCTGCTTTTCAGTTACAGTTGCAAATATATTTATATATATACTTTTATAGCTATACTTACATATATTTAATTTATGGCCAACTTTTCGTATGACCGAAACAATAAATCTAACTAAATGCAAATAAATTAGAAGCTCAAAAACATTGCAGTCGGGTTGAAGCGACTGTTAGATATGCTCTTAACGTGTGATGAGATATAGCTCGAAATCTTTGAGATATTTTAGCTATGGTAATACTAAAGATTTCATATATTTCATATAGTCATTATAGTCTTCAAGTTGTTTCACATGCCTAGCAAATCGTATATCGCTTGCTGCTAAGATCCATTTGCCCATTGTCTAGATCAATCAAGCCATTGTCAAATTATATTGGATTGTTATGTATATATAGATATATTCCCATGACAAATGAATATACCCAGTTTGGTTGCTGGGTATCAAAGAGCTTCGAGCGCGCTGTAGGCGCTGCCCAAATGAAAGGCAACTGGTTCTGGTTCCGTCTCGAACTTTGATTCTATTTCTGGTCACTCGAAACGCTTTGAAAGTCGTCAACTAGGAACAAACACGCAGCAAACAGAGACAATGCCATTATCGTGTATTGAAAGCAAATCTCTTGATTTGTTGGCTTCAAGCGGATGTGACATATATGTATGAAAAGAGAGACGATGGGAACTAGCCCAGAGCCACCAGAAGTCGGGATCATTTCTAGACAATTTACCTGCATGTGTGGCTCATGCACAGATTAACATTAATTTTAATTTAATTCATTTTTGCTAAAATGTGTTTTATTATTCAGGTTCATGCGCGCTGCCTCGGCCACCCCTACAATTAGCTCCGGCCCAAGCATTGATCTATGGATGGGAAGGGGGGGCCATTACATAAACACGATCCGATCTCGGGGCGCATTGTGTATATGGATATTAGATAATGGCTAATGCCCAGGCCCAGACAAAGGCTGAATTAGTTTGTTGTTTATGATTTAGCTGGGCGGAAACATTCGGCCGGCCATGTGTAAAATGTCTTTGACTTCTCGATCTGTCTTGTCGAGGTGGATAGCCTGCTGCCAACTTGATATGTGGCCGTGACTTTGCTCTTAGCTTGTTAACACCCGATTAGCCGCGACGCACCTGAACGTGTTTAGCTGTTCTAGAGCTTAGAGCTTGTCCTTGAGCACTTCGCGCAGTTCTGGGCACTTTCGAAATAACTCAAACAGCTTTTTTACACTTTTATTACTACAGCTGAGATCTGTGAGATCATCTATTCAAATCACTTCAATCAGCTTATATAACTTGCAAATATCACAATTCTTTATTATAAATTTTGACTTATGTCTTCACTACATATACATCCACATATACATATATTACATACATACATTCCACTTAAATTCTACGAGTACTTTGCAACAATTTGTGTAGACGGAGAGAGAGAGAGAGGGGAGAGCGGGCTTAGGCCCTCCGCTGTAGGCAGGCTGCCACGGCTAGCAGCAAAGCTAAGCTCCAGCTTAGGCTGCTGGTTGGACTCGCAGCTGAGCTCTGCTCGGCGGGCAGGCGAGCGGCCACGACCAGCTGCTGCTCGTCCAGCGTGGGTCTGTAGCTCCAGTCGATGGCGTTTGTCTTGCAAATGTTGCCATAAACGCGCGCCGAGATCTTCGGCGTGCGCGTGCGCTCGGGCACCGAGAAGTCAACGTGGTAGAGGCCGAACTTCTCGCTGAAGCCAGCCTTCCACTCGTAGCTGTCCATCAGGCTCCAGGCGATGTAGCCACTCACATTGGCGCCGTCCTCAATGGCGTCCAGCACGGCGGACAGATAGAGATTGAAGTAGTCCACGCGCGCATAGTCCTCCAATCCGCCGCGATCGCTGACGCCATTCTCAGTCACGATGATCTCAGGCGCATTGTACTCGCGATGTATCCACATAATCAGATTGTACATGCCCTTGGGATAGACCTGAGGGGAGAGCAAGATGAAACAGTGGGTTTGGGTTGAGTAAATCTGTTATTTGTGGTTCATTGAACCTGCTTAGCTGCACACCTGCTCAGCTGCCACCCCTTGGCTCGGATCCACCCCAATTTTAATCTTGGCCAAGTGGTCTTAGCCACCCTTCATTATTCACTCACCCACTGACGACGAGCCCCACCCACTTGAGCATTAGCTCATCCCAGCTAATTAGCGAGTCCAGCTCGTGACCCGCTGCCCACTTAATTACAATTCGCAGCTGACTTACCTTAAGCCACACAGATCCGGAGCCGGGCCAGTCCACGCCAGCTTGGCTCTCGACGACGCCCATGTCGTGATTGAACGAGGGTATAGGAAACTTGCCGGTGTTGTTGTGCCCGTTGGGCGTGACCAGGTTGGTGGTGTAGCTGTTGATGCCGAAGAAGTCGGAGGTGCCTTTGATGCGATGCACCTCCTCCGGGGTGAACTCGGGCAGGCGTGAGCGTGCGCCGAAGCCTTGCTGCTTGCTCAGGTTGCGAATGCGTTCGATCATCACCTTGGGGTAGTTGCCGTGCTTCGAGAAGATCGGATGGGCGAACCAGCCGACGTAGAACTGCATGGCCCGCTCGGAGGCTTCGCGGTCTTCGGCTGAGTCGGGATCGCGTGGCTCCGGCCAGGAGGTGTCCAGGGTGATGCCAATGCGCCCGCCCTGGCGCTGCTTGAACTCGTCGCGGTACATGTGCACCACCTCGGCGTGGGCCTTGAGCAGATTGTGGGTGCACAAGTAGGCGGGGATGCCGGGGTGGTTGTAGGCGGGTGCCATGAAGTCCACGCCGTAGGCCTGCTCACACACGTGCCACGGCTCATTGATGGTCGTCCAGAGCTTGACGCGATCGCCGAACATCTCTAGCACGAGGCGCGCATAGTCCTTGAACAGGGGAATTATCTCCGGGTTGGTCCAGGCGCCCATCTCCTGCAGCCGCTGCGGCAGATCCCAGTGGTAGATCGTCACCATGGGCGTGATGTTGTACTTGAGGAGGCCGTCGATCAGGTTGCTGTAGTACTTGATGCCCGCCGTGCTCACGTGGTTCATATATCCGCCAGGCATGATCCTGGGCCACGACAGCGAGAAGCGATAGGTGGAGACGTGCAGCTCCCGCACCATTTCCACGTCGCGCTGCCACTGCAATCAGAGAGAATTGTTCGACTGTTGTTAGGCTGTTGAATTGTTGTGGCTCGAAGTGGTCAAGAATCTTAAGTATTTCCGAAAAGAAAACCAGTCGACCCCAAAACCGATTGGCGACATATGCAAACCGCCATATGGTCATTTGGGGCTCTGATTAGATCCGATTTGATTTGTTTTGTTACTCCGTTTGCCAACTGGCTAATTTTGTGTGTGTTTTGCATTGAGGCAGCGATTCGTTACGGTAGCTGTTGGCCTACGACTACGACTATGACAATGGGGGAGGGGCCGAGTACGCTAAACACCTGGCTGTAAGTGGCATAAGTGGGCATATTATGCCAGCGTGCAGTGGCTTGGCGTGGTTCGGCGTGGCACAGCATGACACGCCATTGAGATCAGTTCGCATTCATTCATGTCTTGTGCCAAATCGATTTATCACTAATTAAATATAAGCTAGACGAGCCGGCACTCAGTCAATCTCGCTGTAATCTCCACTTGACATGCCCGATGACATTGCCAGCGGCGCAAGTGCACAATGCAGCGCGAATCAGGTTTCGCAGAGGGTAAGACATGCACTCATATTCGCATTCGCATTCACATTCATATTCATATTCATATTTTTTTTGTTCATAAACTCTGAGGTAACCCTGACCGCCTCTGCTCGGAATCTAGCATATCTGGCATATCTTTCTCAATATCTAAGAGATTCCAATCATAATAACAGCAGGATACGAATCAAGATCAGACCAGTTTACAGTAGCCAACGCTAGTTAGGAACTATCTGTTCTCTAATCAGTCTCGCCACGCCCCTCAATAGGTGTCTCGGTAGCGCTGCTAATCAACTGCAATCAAATTAGCTCCAAAACAGTGGGAGATATAGATTCTGGCACGCCCCATTGATTGTATCTATATAATTCAGAAACTTAAACTTTTTGGGAGTGGCATAGTCGAGCATTCATGTCAAATTCTTAATCTCTGGCTCCAAGACCACCATAAATAATATATTTAATAATATTTATATTGTAATAGATAAAGTATCTTTCGATTTGCCACGCCACAAGTGGGCGTAGACCAATAAACGTAACACTTTATTAGATTAGACTCAAATCACACACAAGTTTAGATTCTGGGAATTGTTTAAGTCTAGCCTGAAGACAGACAGACTGAAGATATATATTCAATTAAACCAATATATACTTTATTTATAGTGAACGAGTATATGAATTCCAAGTATTTCTTATTGAGCTCATACTTGAAGTACTTTCATGATTCACTTCTGGCTTTTCAGTCATTACTCTGTGAGCGAGAATTATTTAGGTATGTCTAATGTTAGATCAGCAATTGTCTCTTAAATTTTCCTTATTTTAAATTTAATTAAAAGTTCTACATTTAGAAATGTTAAAGAATTTAACATATGGTTATCCAGCTCCTATGTTAACTCACATTTCTGCATATCCGAATGCTACCCATAAATTGGCTTTAAGTTCTCGAATGGTGCTCAACTCGCGCTTTAATACAAATTTTTATGGTTGTTTTGAATAGTTTTAGATACGGATTAATAATTGCCCATTCATTAGAGACCAATTCATAAAGCAGCTCAGGTATTTAATCTGCAAGACAGCGCAATGATAGAGCCAATTAGCGCCAACTTATCAATGGAGCATGACAATTAGTGATCGTTTGTCATAGTTATTAAAGTTCGTACGACTAACTAACTAGCAGCCGCCGCAGCAGCAGCAGATGTCAGTCAGAGCGAAGTGCAGCTGACTGAGCTGAATTTGCATAGTTTATTAAATATTGGACATGAATTGGAATCAGTGACACAGGTAAATCAGACACCTGTGCACTCGGACAGCTGGAGTTTGTTTTCAGCACAGATTATTACGTTGATTAATGAATTGAATGCGTATTACTAATGAGTGTGGGCGAGGGATACATATATACGTATATATGTATATATGTGAAGTATAATAGGTCCGCTTCTGCCTTAGTATTATTATTATAGTTCCAGTTCGATTGCCTCCACTGTAACCCTTGAGCCGTGATGCCACCGTCTATCAATTCGATTGTTTATGGCTTACCTGATGATAGCTGTCCGATGAGATGTCGCCATTCGACTGATCGGCTATCTTCTCAGGACTCTGGTGCGTCATATGGTCCCAGATCGACTCGCCCTTGTCATCTGCATTCCAGCCGCCTTCAATTTGATACGCGGACGAGCCAACGCCCCATAGAAAATCATTCGGAAAATGACGACGATTGCTGGCTGCATTTGCATTGTCCAAGGTGCTGTGGGTGGGAAGAGGAACGAAAGGGAGTTGGATATATGTATGTATATATATATATATATATATATATATATATATATATATATATATATATATATATATATATATATAATGTATATATATATATATATATATATATATATATATATATATGTATATAATCAGTTTGCTTGTAGAGTTCTTTCAGCATCCTTCTGCTAGCTAATTACTAGAAATTGATCTTCGCCTTGCTACTCCTGCTCAGCCTTAGATCTTTCAGAATTCGATTGGGAAAGAGAACTAGAGCAAAGGGTAAGCTCAGCATCCGCTTTAGGTAAGGCATACCCCAAGAGTCAGCTATTCTTTTATAGCTATCATTCCTTTATCATATCATATCGTATCTTATCGAAATCTTTATATATATATTCACACTCTGCCATTCGCTCTCTAACTTATAATTGGGCTTTTGGCGACCTTTTCATATATATACATTTTTTGTCAACAAGGTTCGACACACAGTTAGCCTGGCTATAAATACGGACAGAGAGATAGACGGACAGATGGACAGACAACCTATATATGAGGTTCAAGCTCTGGCAATGAGCCGTTGAATGTGTTGCTAATTCTTTCAAATAAAACCAGCCAAGCTTAATTGTTGTATATTTATAATTTACGAACAAGTCGTGTCTTTTTGGCTAAATTAATAACAACAATTGCATTTTATGACTTCAGAAATCCGATGCAGCTGCGGATAAGCAGTGTGTTCGCTGGCAGTCAAAAAAATTAAGGTCACTATTGAGCCGTGGACAGGCTAAATAATTCAAATTCAAATTGAAGCTTCGACTGATTCGATTCTGATTCGAGCTGAGCTGAGCTATGATTCGATTTAGCTTAGAGCTAGACACTTACGCAGCATCCACGCAGCGACTGCTCTGCTCCAGCACCAGAGCCAACAGCGCGATTTTCATTAGTTTAAGCCACATATTTAAATCTATATATATATATTTATATGTATTATCCCGATTTTGATTCACAGTTGATCCTGTGCACTTGACACTCTGCAGCAACTTCAGCGTTCTATAATTCCGTTGACTACTGCGAGCTGCCACTTGCCACTTGACGCGCGCTTCAAGCTTTTGTTTGTTTTCTTTTTCGGCTCTGATTTGAGCCCGTTAGCGAAACGTTAGCGAATGATTGCGGCTGCTTTTATATCCTAGCATTTAAAGCACTGCGAACGCCCGCTGCGAGACTCGCGACTCACGAGATAAAAACAAAACAGAAATCGACGAGCGTCAAAACTCACCTCCGAACGAGTTGTGTGCTCGGCGGCAGCAGCAACAGGTGTGCTTGTTGTTGTTGTTGTTGCTGATAGTTAGTATTCTTATTGTTGTTGTTTCTGTTTTGCCGGTAGATGAGCGAGAAATCCCCGATCTGACGACGACAGCGTCAATTCACGCAATGGGCGTTGCGTTTCCATCGGAATTATTTAAATTTGTCATCATCTGGTTTTGCTTTTGGTTTTTTTTTCTCTCCCTCTCTCTCTCTTATGAATTTCGCGTGCATTCGCAACTGTAGGCATTAACAATAAATTCACTTGGATTATAGACGTTAATATTAATAGAACTGAATTAGTTATTTTTCTAATTCGATTTGAATATGGATGATGGGGCTAGGGCTAGGTCTAGGGCTAGACCTAATTGTGTTGCCATTTTCAGCTCAACTCTCACACTTTTCCAATTTGGCCACAGATTTCTGTTTGAACAAGTGCAGAGATAGCTGACAACGGCTGCTCAGATAACGAAGGAGATATGTGGAGCACATAGAGGAAGACAGGTGAGCGAGACGGGCGAGAGAGTGAGAAAACGTGTCGCGAAGCAATTCAATCAACGGACTTCCCTTTCGCTGCAGATAACGAAGTAGTCGTGACGTTGTCTTCCTCTTCGTATGCCCAAAAAACGAGCAAATGGAGTAGAAAACTATAATATAAACATGAATATATGAATATAAAAGGTGTGTCTGAGCTGGGCTTTTCCCAAGCTTAAGCCAAGAACTCGTGGACTTAAGCAGACTGGCCAATAGGATATAGTAACCATGACAGCTCGAATATGAATCTGAGCACGGATTAGCCCTAGCTAAGAGCCCCACCAAGATTGACAGCCGTGACGAGGTCAGCTGTAGGTCAGCTTAACCAGGCAAATTCCATAGCTTAGTTGTATTTTTTGAGCTATATTATTAACTCTGATGAGTTGGATATTCTATTTTCGCAGTCAGTTTCAGTATCTGAATAGTTAGCATCATTTAATCTGATTCTTGGTAACTTAACTTCAACACGTTTCCCCTGCCTTTACCACATCTTATGGGTTTATAAATACTCCGTTTATTTTTAGCCTTCTTCTCAATATACGTGCTTCACGGCAAGTCAAACAGGCTGTTAACACACTGCCACGCCTACATATGTCTTTATCAGTGTACTCCACCTAAAATGCATTGCTTTATGCCGAATCATATCAAACTGAGCAAATTATAATGCCTCAATCGAAAATCTTCCTATCTGAGATTAAGCTTATGAATAATTGTAAATTTCTCCGATTAACATATCATTTGAATTTCAATTTGAGCTTCAATTTGCATTTGATATCTGTTGCATTGATTAATGATCGTTTCGATAAGCCAAGTCTTATTTTGTTGACTCTAAACGCACTCAACCGGTTTATTTATGCGGTGCCGTCGCCAAAGTTTGCGGTTTTTTAGTAACACGTGAAGACGATTTCAGAGTGGAAGCTGGCTTAAATGACTCATAATTGGCAAGACCAACAAAAAGTTCGCCGGCGCAAAATATGAGACAGTTAACAGTACGCAGCGACGCAGCGAAGACGTCAAAGCTGGCTGTAGAAAAAACCCAGAAGTATGCATATATACTAATTATAAATGGTATTCCCTTGGTTAAGGAGCAATAAATGTTGTTTACTGACAAATAGAAGCGTTCATAATTCTAGATTGTGTCAATGCTTGAGCAACTAATTTCCCTTTTTATTATTCATATTTAATTTACGCTTCACAATTAGTAATTTATTAATTTTGTTGTAATCGGAAGATTACACATGTTTATTTATTAATACAAATGTAATATGAATAGTTCCAGATAATTGTGTCAATGTATGCATACTTTAGTTAAACAGTAGTCAGACTTTGATATGATTGTTTTTCAAATATCGCGCCTCTATCATTCGCCATAGCCATAATTATCGATATGACAAAACAATGATATCGATGCCAGCTCGCATTTGAATACATCGATACTAGATATCGATGCCTTGCATTGCCAAAACGTAAACAACAGGCAACACGTGCGCGGCTTTTATAAACTCTGATATAAAATGGAATTATTCACAGTAAATAGGTAATTAAAATCAATTAATAATGTATATGTATATATTTACTAATAATATATGTATATAGGTACACGGAGGAGCAGAGCAAACTCACAAATGGCACTGGCGAGGCGGCAAATGAAGATGACATTTTGCAGAAGCTGCTGCAAAAAGCAGAAAAACGCAAACGAAAACATAAAAAAAGTGAGACGTCAACAAACCAGCCCGAAGTAGAGCAGCCAGATAAAATAGAAGAGACAGCTGTGCAGCCGGAGGATGCAGCAGAGCCACAGACAGAACAGCCAGCCGCAGAGCCCGAGGAAACGGCGGAGCCTTCAGAGGATTTCCAAGTGGTCGGAGCAACGGTGAAACGACCAAAAGTAGAAATGGTATTGCCGGCTTGGCTGGCCCATCCTACAATTATCGAAGGCGGCAGCTTGCAAGCAGACGACAGTGCCGATGCGGAGGCGGATGAAGCATCCATCAAGAATCTGCCCTACCTGGAGAAATACACACGCAGTGCTCTGAAGCAGATGAAGATCAAACGTCTCTTTCCTGTGCAGACTGCCGTCATACCTTGGATACTGGAGGCGCAAGCCAAGCCCGAGCCTTTTCGGCCAAGGGACATCTGCGTCTCGGCGCCCACAGGCAGTGGCAAGACGCTGGCCTTTGCCATACCCATTGTCCAGCTGCTGGCCAAGCGAGTGCAGTGCAAAGTACGCGCCCTGGTGGTGTTACCCGTAGCAGAGCTGGCTTTGCAGGTGTATAAGGTGTTCAGCACGCTGTGCAGCACGACGGAGCTGGAGGTGTGCCTGCTGTCCAAGCAGCATCGGCTAGAGGATGAGCAGGAGAAGCTACTGGAGCTGTACAAAGATGTCTACTACTCCAAGGTGGACATTGTGGTCACGACGCCTGGTGAGTTGTAAAGCTAACTTCTAGAAGCTCACCTTTAACTTAAATGTCTCTATTTTAGGTCGTCTCGTGGACCATTTGCATGCCACGAAAGGCTTCTGCCTGAAGTCCCTCAAGTTCCTGGTCATTGACGAGGCGGATCGCATCATGGACGCCGTCTTCCAAAACTGGCTCTATCATTTGGACACGCACGTGCGTACGACAGCCGATCAACTGCTGACAGGTGTGCAGGCGCCGCTTTGCTACCAGGAGCTGCTCAACAGCTACGGCAAACAGCCGCACAAGCTGCTCTTCTCGGCCACGCTCTCCCAGGATCCCGAAAAGCTGCAGAACTTGCGTCTGTTTCAGCCCAAGCTCTTCACCACGGTGCTCACGATGCCAGCTTTGCAGCCTGCCCTCGACAACGGAGAGCTGGCCGAGCAGGCCAGTAAATTTATTGGCAAATACACAACGCCTGCTGAGCTGACGGAACAATACTGCCTGACGGAGATGCGACTGAAGCCGTTGACCCTGTACGCCATGGTGCAATCGAACAATTGGAAGCGGTTCTTGTGCTTCACCAACAGCGCCGACACAGCCAGCCGTTTGACCTTTGTACTCAAGCATCTGTTTAAGGATTCGTCGACGTTCGTCATGGAGCTAACTGCGAATATGTCGGCAACACTGCGAGGCCAGCGTCTGACGGACTTCGCGCGTGGCAAAATCCATGGCCTCATCTGCTCGGATGCGTTGGCGCGTGGCATTGATGTGCCCAATGTGGACATTGTGGTCTCCTACGAGGCGCCTCGTCACATCAAGACCTACATCCATCGTGTGGGCCGCACGGCGCGTGCTGGCCAGAAGGGCACGGCCATCACGCTGCTCACGGACCAGGATCAGGCACAGTTCAAGAAAATGCTCTATGAGGTGGGCAAAACGATGGGCGAGGAGCTTGTCATCTCGCCGGACATTGAAGTGGAGCACGCAGCCATCTACAAGAGCGCTCTGGAGGAGCTGCGCTGGCGCCAGGAGAAGCAGAAGACCGCGATCAAGGTGCAGAAGATGCGCATCACACGCAAGGCAGATCTGCACAAGAAACCTGACGCGGAGATGACGCTCATGGAGAAACTGCAGATCAAGGCGGCCGTCCAAATGACGCCCACACTGCCAAAGGTGGCGAAGCATGCAATTGTGAAGACCGAAAAACGGACGAAGCTGAAACGAAAAAACATTAAAAAGTAAAAATGTGTAGATCTTATGCTAGGTAATGTTCAATAAATATGAAAATATATGTATATATAAAGAAAGATTGTCTATTAAGTATTAGTAATATAAATAAAGTAATATAAATCATAGTTTACCTATGCTACTACATCGAATGCTGGAATAGATTCTAAGTACTTGGCAACATTTGCATTTGGCAACAGTGTTGCTAAGCAACATTGACAGCATTCCAGCTTGGCAACTTTAGCATTTGTAAACATACATGCTTGGCAACACAGCAGCTGGGCAACATTCGTTCTTGGCAACTTTTGGATTTGTAAACATACATAGACAAGAGCTCAGTAACACAGCTGCTTGGCAACATTTAAGCTTGGCTACATTAGCGTATGACAACCTGAGCTTTGAGCAACATTCTTAGCTTCATGTTCCCGAATGCGAGCATCAATGGAAGCAAAAACGGTACTTGGGTAAATTCCTACTGCATGGAGAGGCATCAAAATATATTTACATGAACAGCTATAAGTTAAAATATATAGCAATATATTCTGTGTGGCGCAATTATTAACTGTCTTATCACTAGGAGAGAGAGAGAGTCAAAAGTCAAGTAATTCCCCTGCGGGTACATCACCGCAAGCATAAAGGAAACATGAGTGAGCATAACGAATTGTGAATACTCTTTCTAGCTAAATTTGTAATTTTGTTGCTGAATGAATATATGAATACATGTGTATATGAATATATCTATGTATATAGCAAACTGAAGTTAATTATGGAGATCAACATCTATCAGTATATACTTTAGTTATTAACATAAACTAACTGTTCACTTAGGTCATACTGTGAGCTACATGACAAACTCCTTACGCAACCATATATACACTCCCACTATAGAGTATCTCTGCCTTACCTTATCGGGCTATTTAAACAGCTCGCTAGTCAGAGCGAATCTCAAACGCTAAACGGCAAACAAGATGAACACAGCTGTAATAAAGTTCCTGGCAATCGTCGCGCTCTGCGCTTTTGGTAATTAATCATGCGAATAGTCACCTATGGCACCTCTCGCTAATCATGCCTAATCTCTAATGACTTATAGCACTGCCAGCTGCGACGCAGGCGTTGACGATTGAGCCCCGCAGCAGCTGGGGAGCGGCGAGTGCTCGTTCGCCCTCGCGTATCAATGGGGCTGTGGAGTATGTGATTATCAACCACTCGGATAATCCCAATGGATGCAGTACGTCGCAGCAGTGCCAGCGCATGATCAAGGCCATACAGTCGGATCACAAGGGCCGGCGCAAGTTCAGCGACATCGGTTACAACTTCATTGTGGCCGGCGATGGCAAGGTGTACGAGGGTCGCGGCTTCGGGCTGCAGGGCTCTCACGCGCCCAGCTACAACCGCAAGAGCATCGGCATTGTCTTCATCGGCAACTTCGAGAGCAGCGCGCCCAGCGCCCAGATGCTGCAGAATGCCAAGGATCTGATCGAGTTGGCCAAGCAGGGCGGACACCTGCGGAGCGACTACACGTTGCTCGGCCATCGCCAAACCAAGGCCACAGCCTGCCCCGGCACTGCGCTCTACAATCAAATCAAGACTTGGCCACACTGGAAAGAGATTTAGCTTAGGTACTTAGATATGTTGAAAGAATTACGTATTTTAGTAGAATAAAATATAAAATTTAATATAAAATATATATATAAATATATTTAATTATACTATATGGGCAATTGGGTTTTAGTCATACCCTATATGATATATATATCTTTAGCAGAATGAAGAACTCAACTGAGTAGGCAAGGCAGCTTTACGCAGGTTCGAGGCTACCCCGACTAGATCGGGGTATCTCTTAGTCGGGTACTTCCAGCTATTTGTACTACAAATTTAGTATCTTTAAGATTAGATGATGATTAGTAAATTATTAAATATTACTATATAGTATACATAGAAACAGATCTCTCTTTGAAGAAAATATTTATGTAGAAATGAGTATTTGATGAGCAAATAATTATTATTGACACAGCTGTTATGGATATTGCAAGAAATATATGTATTATATATGCATCTACAATCTGATATATATATAAATTATGTATACATGTCCAATCTGATATATATATATATTTATGGAATCTCCAAGAAGAGTCTTGTGTCATCAAACCAAGCCAAGCTTAAGCAATGCAAATGAGCTGGCCTTGAGCTGCACTCGGGCTAAATGGGCTCATGGGTGACATAAAAGGGCTCAACTGCCCAAATGGGCGATTGCATTTGAAAGGCAAATGCAACGAGACTGACGCAATGGTAGGGTATATAATTAGCCAAGCTGGCGACAACAGGGAACAGTGAGCAGCTAGCCAGCGGCAACAGCAAATCCTCGCCGAAAACCAAACAAAATGAAGCTGGTAAGTGGAGCCTAGACTAGACTATCTCTTAGCTAAAGCACTCTTGGCAGCTCTTCTACAGTTGCCTGCTGCTGCTGCTGGCTGCGGTCATGGTTCAGGCCAGCGTTATACCTGCCAGCACTGGAGTGGCCATTGCGACGCCTGCGCTGCTGCCCGTGGCTGGGAGTCATCAGTTCGTGGCGCGCAACTACAATGGCTTCTATGTGCCAACGACGACGGCTACAGCCTGGCCAGTTTGGTCGTCCTATCCGAATACCTACTACAAGTACAGTGGAGGCTATCCCAGCTACAGCTATCCTTATGGCTACTATCCCAGTTATCCGAGTTATCCCAGCTATGGCTATGGCTATGGCTATAAGAGTGTCTGGTAAGGGCTGGCTGCAGGGAAAGGTATATATATACCTATATATATATATTAATGTGATAGTCGAGAACTTTACCAAATTTTATATACAGATTTATAAAGTATTATATACTCTTGATCAACTTAAAGGAATCATAATAAAATGCTACTGAAACTTATTTACTCTAGAGCAAAGTAAACTTTAAACTTTATTTGGGCCCATAATAGCTTTGTAAATTAAAATATTCAAAATTAAAAGATAAAAGGCGCATTGGCTGCAGCGAGTTGACTAAAGCGTGGAAAACCAAAGATGGAGGGAAAAGCGGCCAGGCCTGAGGGAGTGGCCAGCAGACGAGCGGCTGGCGCAAAGGCTGCATTGAGCTGATTGAAGTAGTCCAAGCGCTGGCTGCTCGAGATGGCCAAAGGAGTAGCTGAAGGAAACGGAGCGGGTAGACCAGTGAAGGCAGCAGCTGCTGTGGACAAGCCAGGAGCGGCAGGCAGCAGTGGAGCAGGCTGAGCCGCAGCCAGAGTAGCTACGGCAGCTAGCAATAAAATAAAGAACTGCAGATAATAAGGGAAAGAATTTTAGAGACGATATAAATTATTATTAAAAACTATACAAGAAATATATATAACTTAATCTACTCTATCCTGGTAAATTCTTTGATTTATATATATAAATTTTTGTTTATATTTAAAAGTTGTTTTTTTACCCACCTTTTGCTGCATGTTGTAAAGGATTTGCTTTCGACTGCTTTCAAGTGTGGAATATGCTAAGATCTGATGCTGCGATGGGCTTTTATAGCAGCTAAAAGATCTTGCAGCTCTGCACAGAGCTCGACTTGGACGTATTTGGTTTGGCAATTAGGTAAATTGCGTGCGTTTTGATAGCTATCTATAACTGACTTGGTTACGACATGATCTAGGCAGCATTTTTGGGCAAACTCTGATTGTTGCCTTGCGTAGATTTGGGCTAAACTGGCGCCAAGTGAAATTGATAGACATAGTATGAAGCGAAAGAACTTAAGATGAATATAATACAAATTGCTATGTGGGCATAAAAAGTGTAGAGAGCACAAATCTCCATAAGGTGTCCCAAAAATCACGCAAGATTTTAATTTGAGCCATTTGTGCGCCAGCTAACAGTTCAGGGCTATCAAAATTACTTCTTGCGTTACTTTTGGGACACCCTATACACAAATATATTATAAAACTATAACTGATGACAATTTGCATATTTAGGCTATTGAATCTTTAATATAATAAAACAACTTAAGTTTTATATGCTCGCTTCACGTTTTTAATTGATAGAACAAATACAATATTAATAATAATATTAATAATAATAATAATAATGATAATAATAATAACTATTGTATTCGTATTCGTATCGTATAAATGTAAATCATATCAATATATATATATCTCGTATATATCTCAATATGTTTATAGCTGCTTGGGTTACGTGTGTTACCTCTTGATCGTTCAGTTTTGTTCGATTGGTTCGCTATAGGCGATTCAATATCTCTGTGTATATGCAGTTAATTACGTCTATATATATGTATATGTATGCAGTTAAATAATAAACACTTTAGGCTAGTTACACTTGGTATGGTATGTGTTAGACGAGTTCGCAGGCAAAATGCACTTTGGATAGTTATTGTTGATGATAATTATGATAATACATATTTGTATTTATATATAACACTAAGCTAGACGACATTTAGCATAGGCATTAATTAGTTGCTTTCGTTACTTAGAGGATGAGTATTTGGATTCAAATAGTGTTAATGTTAATGTACGTAACAAACGCTCTATTAGTTATAGTAATCGTTAATCGTTACTGTTATCGAATTAAATTTAGCATAAATAACTAGGTTAGTGGTTGAAGTAGTTGCAAATCTCTCAATAATTTTATATACAATCATGACTCGACTTCAATTGAAGGTTTAATGTTCGTCGCAGCGCCATCTAGCGGCCGGCAGCCAGTCGCAAAATCAGCAGAGCTCCGCAGGCTAAAAGCATGTACGTAAAATCACAGTCTATTGCTTAGCCTTAAATAAATGTATGTATGTATATGGCAAATGAATTCGAGTTTGACTAGACCAACAGACAGACTGAGGGGTGAGGGATGCGAGGTTCTCTACCAGAGGACGTCGTAGTCGTAGACATGCTCCGATGAGGCTATAATCAGGCACTTGACGAACTCATCGAAGGTGCGCTTCAGTTTCCACTTTCTCGGCCTGCGCAGCAGCTGCAGCGCCTTCAGCTTGGTCCTGCGCTTCGGCTTCAGCTCGTTCGCCTCGTGCCAGGGACTGTTCGAGGTGGAGGTGGACTTGGACTGCTTCAGCGGCACATTGATGTAGTCGTGCAGGCAGACCTGCCGCTGCTGCAGTCGCTGCTCCTGGTAGTAGTGATTGAGATTGGTCAAGTAGTAAAAGTCGCCGTCGTTGATGACATCGATCTCGGCGTAGTTGCCGCTGTCGCTCTCCGGCTGCTCGGCAACTGCTGCTTTGGTGTTGCACGAGGCCTGGGCAAAGAGTTGGTCAAATCACATGTTTTCGTCGAACTTCGCGAAGTTGTTGTCCTCGCTCCACTGGAACTTGTTGGCATCCGCAGTGGTGGCGTCCTCCTCCTGGCCGGGCAGTGGGTCCTCGTCGGGCGACTTGAAGAACTCGTCGTCCTCGAAGGGATCCTCCTGCTTCTTGGCAAATATATTCACCGACTCGGACTTCTTGATCAGCTCCTGCCGCTGCTGCAGCTTGCTGCTCCGCATGTTCTGCTTACGGCTCGAGGCGGAGGGCGCTGCCGGCGAGGGCTGCTCCTTGTCGAAGTCGAACGAGGCCTTGGCGAAGTCGTCCTCAAAGGCGGCGTCGTCGAACTGCGACACCTTCACGTTGTCATCGAAACGCAGCTTCTGGGTTATAGGCGGCGTCTGGCTGGGCGGCGCTTCCATGTCGAAGTTGTCGCTTCGATGCTGCTGCAGCTGCAGCTGCTGCTGCTGCTGTTGCTGGAGTTTCTCGCGCTCCGAGAAGTCGTTGGAGAAGCGGAAGAGCGACTTGGAGCCCACCGCACTGCCGGTCGAGACGAGGCCAGCGGGCGTGGAGTTGCAGCTGGACGCGGTGCCAGCTGGCGCTGGGGGAGGCGAGCTCTGGTTGAAGTCCGATTCGAAGCCATCGTCGAAATTGAATTTGGTGCCGCCGCCGACCCCAACGACGCCCGCAGAGGACTCGCCGCCGCTCATCATGACCGCCGTGCTGCTGGCATTCGATCTGGGCGTGGGCGTCTGCTCGTAGCTGTCCACGAAGCCATAGTCGCTGTTGGCGCCACGCGGCCGGTTCTGCCCGGGCAGCTTGGCCAGGGTGGGCGCATGGCGCTCCTGCTGTCTGCGCTCACTCTCCAGCATGCGCTGGTGCATCTCGTGGCGCCGTCGATTCAGGCGCTCGAACTTGTCCTCATCCGTGGGCGGCTCGTCGTCCACGTAGTCCTCGTCGTCGTCGTCATCGTCGTTGCGCTGGCAACTGATGTAGTCATAGTTGTCGCGCACCCCACGCCCACTGCCATAGCGTGCGCCGACCGTGGCCAGATCCTTGGTGCTGCGTGCGCGCGTCTTCTTGCGGAATCTGTGAAGGATTTGGCTGTGAGCTGGGCTCTGCTCTAGCTAACTGCGAGCTGGACATACCTGCGATCCTTCTCGCCATCGGAGGGTGTCTGGCCCAAGGCTGCGGCCCGGCGACTCTCGGCCAAGCGACGCTCCGTCTCCGCTGCGCTGGCCGGGCGCTTCCAGGATTTCTGACCAGGCGGCGCAGGCTCTGAAGGATATATTTATAGCTTCAATTGTTCAATTGCAAAGAGTAATTCGGACTCTGGACTTACCCTCACCATCCCATGGGCTGGAGCCGCTGCTCTTGCGCAGACGCTGTGGTGCACCTGGCACCACATCCCCGCCTAGTTGGCTGGGCCTTTGCAGGCTGCGCTGCCGCTGGAAGTCCTGCTCCGAGTCCTGTTCGTAGTCAATGTCGCCAGTGACGCGCAGCTTGGCGGACGACGTGGCCGGCTTGCGCAGCGAACGCGTCTTCAGCTCCCGATCCCGCTCGCGGTACTCATCCCGGCTGTCCAGGCTGCCGTAGACGTCGCCGCCGCTGCCGAAGCTGCGCCGCCGACGCGACGAGCTCTCAAAGGACTCGACGCTCTCGTGATCGAAGGACTTGCGCTCCCGCTCCCGCTCTCGGTCCCGGCTGTCCCGCTCGTAGAGATAGTCCGGGCGCTGCTTGTAGCCCATGCCCATGGGCGAGCGTCGCTCGTCGTAGACGTTCTCGTACTCAAAGTCGTAGCCTGGACGCGCATAGTCCCTGTATTCGCGTTCACGGTACTTGGAACGCTCACGCTCGCGATCCCGCGGCAGTGGCTGGCCCCGCTTGTCGTACATGGGCGCCGGCGGACCGTAGCTGGAGCGCTCATAGGCGCTGCGCTCGAAGGAACGCGCGCGCACCCCCTGCTCGATCTCCTGCGGCGACCAGGTGTGGTGCGCCGGATGATGGTACCAGCTGGGCGAGTCTGGAAGAGAGAAAGGAAGGCATTGAATGAGGGAAGGACAAGGGGAAAGCCAATTCCAAAGGATCCTACCCAGCTCAAAGTTGTCCCTGCTGCGCGAGAGTCCGTGCTTAAACTTGCGCTGGGCGTGCTCCCGCTCCCGGCGAGCGCACAGCTCGGCATCATAGCTGGAAACAGAAATAGAAGAAGCCAAAATGAGTTCCGCATAGTTTGCCGTATGATTTCAGGACTCACTCGTAGTCCTCGTCGCAGGAGTTGAGTCGGCGCGCGTGTCGCATGTAGTAGGCGTGGGCGTGCGGATGGGGCGCCAGCTGCGAGGGCGGCGGCAGGTTGCGGCGCTGCTGCTTGAGATACTCGGGCGTCTCGTCATCCCAGGGACTGAGATCTCGCGAGGAGGAGGACGTCTGCTGGCGCTCCTTCTTGGCCCAGCGGCGCTGCTGCTGCTGCTTGGACCAGCCGCCGGCGTCGTCGCGCGGATCGGAGCTGCAGGGCGACTCCGCGGTGTCGTGCTGCGACGTGTTGGAGGCGGGCGGCGGCGGCAGGGTCAGCCGTGCCTTGCCCTTGGTCGGGCCGGACATCTTGGGCGAGTCAAAGGTGGCCCAGGAGGGCTTGTCCCGCTCGCCCTGCATCTGCTTGGTCGCCGTGTCGATCAGCTGGGAAACGGCCGACAGCTGGGAGGGCACAGGCGAGGCCGCCGCCTGGCTCATTATGGGCGCCGGCGATTTCTGGAGCGGAATAGGCGAGGTGCTCACGTCGTTGAACTGCGAGGGCGTGTGCAGGCTGTGCGAGGGCGGGCCGCGCGAGGGCGCCGCCGAGGATGTGGCCGGGGAGATGCGATCCCGTGAGTCCAGCGATAGATTGGAGATGGCCCGCTGCATCAGCTCGTCGATTTCGATGTCATCCCTGCCCGCGCAGCCCGGGCCGCTGATCACGGTGAGGAATTTGTTGTCCTGCTTGGGCGGCAGGAGCTCCTCGGACTTGAACTCGGGCTTCTCGGCGCTGGTGGAGAGCTTCTCGTACTGATCCTGCGCACTCACAGGCTCCGCGTCCTTCTCATTGCTGTCCATGCTGCTCTCGCCGCCCGCATCCTCGTCGTCCTCGTCGTCATCGTCGTCGGCCACCGTCAGCGCCGAGGAGGAGGGCTCGGCGGGCAGGCCGCGGCTGTCGACGAGGCCACGCCTGTCGTGGCCGCTGTCCATGATCTGGCGTATGTCCTGGTCCTCGTTGAACTCGTCGCTGAACAGATCCTGCAGCAGATCCTTCTCCGCCACAGCAACCGCTGGCGCAGCGCTTGGCGGCGGCTTGTCAAAGAGATTCTCCACCAGAATGATGTCCCTCAGCGCCGCATAGCGATCCTTGGCCTGGGCCACCACCTCGGTGATCTTGGTGTCTATCTTGGGCGGCGGCGGCTCCAACTCCAGCTCAGTCACATCCATGTCCAGCGGTGCTAGTGGCTGCGGCTGCGGCTGCTGTTGCTGCTGCTCTTGCTGCGATTCATCCACGGGCGGAGGCGTCAGGTCGCCCATGAGATCCGTCTCCTGCTGCTGCTGCTGCAGCTCCTGGTCGATGATTTCCCGGAAGACCGCGTACCGGTCCGCGGGAGGCACCGCTGGCGCTGCCAGGCAGGCGGGCGCCTCGTTGAAGTTGGCAAAGTTGGCCACGAACGCATCCTGGCCCACGTCCTCGCCGAAGGTGTCGTCGAACTTGGCCACGAACGAGGTCTGCTGATCGAAGTTGACCTTGAACACGGCTGCCGTGCCGGAGGCGGGCGACTTCAGCGGCTGGGCGGGGCTCGCCCGGGACTTGGAGACCGGCGCGTGGTCGCTGCTCGCCTGCAGATACTCGGAGAGGTAGGCGGTCAGCTGGACGAGGGTCATGGTGCTCAGCTTGGTGGCGGGCACGTTCAGCTTCAGCGCCAGCTCGTCCATGCCCAGCGTCAGCAGCTGCGTCAGGGTGATGTCGGGCGCCAGGGCGGCTGTCGCTGCAGCCGACTCCTTCTGCGACTGCGCCTGGGCGGCCTGCGCCTGCAGGATCTCCGCCTTGTTCTCGTAGATGTCCTGCGGTCGACCCAGGGAGGCCTGGCGCTGCGGCCTCGCCCGGCTGCTGCTGCTCTGCGTGGGCGGCGGCAGCAGCGGCGGTGGCGTGCCGCCCAGCGGCGCCAGATAGTCGTCGTCGGTGTGCCCGGGCTTGCGCGGCCGGCCCGGACCCGGAAAGTTGCCATCGGAGCGTCCCACCCGCCGGGAGGGCAGAGGAATGGGCGGGGCATCGGCGCTGCGGCGCAGCTGGTTGCTGCCGTGGTTCAAGTACTCGTAGCGACCGACAGGTGGCGCCGAGGGCGACGGCCTGATGACCAGATCGCTGAACTGCTTCTTCGGCGGCAGCGGCGGCGGCTCGGCATAAGGCGTGGAGTCCGGCCGGGGTGGTGGCTCCGGCGCCGCCTCGTTCTCGCTGAGCGAGTCGCTCTCCTGCAGGCGGCGCATGTTGACGCTGGAGCCGATGCCGCTGCCGGAGTCGCCGCGCTTCGAGAATCGCGCCTGGCCAAACAGATGGGGCATCTTCTTGTTGCTGATGCTGGAGATGACGTCCAGAGGCCCACCCACATTGACCACGCTGGCCACGGGCGTGGGCCGATGGCGCACGCTGCTGCTGAGCGGCTGCGGAGCCGGCTCCAGCCGGGAAATGTCCGCCTGCCAGCCCTCCGACGACGACGACTGCTGCTCCGGCGGCAGCTGCACCTGGAGCGGACCATTGAAGACACTGCTGCTCCCAGCAGCTGCAGCTACTGCTGCGCTGCTGGTCGGAGGCTGTGGCACGTCGAACTCGAAGGCGTCCAGCTTGGCGAAGAGATCGCCGTCCTGGAACGGATCCGGATCGCTCTTCTTGCGCGTGGGCGAAAAGGGATCCGTGTCGCGGGGCAGCAGCACGGGATTGCTGTCCTGGTGCTCCTCCGTCGGCTCTGTGGTATAATAGTTGACGGATTGGTTAATAGGCTTGGACAGGGCTGCGCTCTGACGTAGCATTAGCTTTAGTTTGGCGGCCGAGAAGTCTTCGACTTGACCGGGATAAAGAGACGGAGTCTGGGTCTGGGAGTGGGTCTGGGAGTGGGTCTGGGAGTGGTGCTGGGGCGTGGGACTGGGCTGGGCACGGAAGCTTTTAGAGCTGTTTGTTAGTAGCAGGTGGTGGTGCTGCCCGAGGCTGGCGGTGGTTATTAGTGGGTTAGTAGTGGTTGTAGTGGTGCTGCTGCTGCTGCTGCAACTGGCGGCGTTTCCTGTGCAAGTGCAAATGTTAGCGGTGTTAGTAATCGAGGCTGTTTCAAGGCCGCGGTCAGTACCTGAGCCAGCAGCAGTTGCCGCTGCTGCTGTGGTGGTGTTGGTGGTGTTAGTGGTTGTCGCTGTTGTTACTGTTGCTGCTGTGGTGCTCTCCTCAAAGATCGCACTGTCCCTGCCACCGAGAAAATCGTCAAAGTTATCGCCCTGACTGGAGCCGAGCTCCTTGAGCAGCTTCTTGGGCGGATTCTTAAGCTCTTGGAAGAAATATTTCTTATCGACATAGGGCCGAGTGCGGCCAATGCCCAGCGGGTCCAGATCGGTGAACGCATCTGGGGCGAGCAACGCAAATTTTAACAGTAGCGAGACAGAGTGAGATAGAGAAAGATGGGGAGGCTTGCATCAGAGAACTCAAGAGAAAAACGCAACTGAAGAGCTTCAAATCAAGTCTAACTACGCAAAAACAACAACAGAAACAACAAAAGGAGCATTCTCTTATACATGTAGGTTAGTATTACTGATTTAGTATAAATGCTTAAATTAAAAACTTACTTTAAGAGAGCTGCGCAGGCACATTCACTGGAACAGAGGGAGGACTTGTAGAAGCTAAGCTAATAACAGTCTGCTGTAAATGCTTAACATTTTCTTTAAATGCTCTGCTATTTTAACAGCGAATGCCTTACCGCTAACAGAGTTCATTGCAGAGCCACTGTTAAGCAGCAGCTCAGAAATTTAAATTTAACATTTAACATTTAAATGTAAACGCATTAACAGCAAATTTTAATTGCCTTTCCCTAATAGCCCATGTAAATGATCTGCTGCTGCGGCTGCTGTTAGCTTGATGTTTTGATTACAATACAATCTGAAAGCGCGAGTAAATGAATTAACGGCAAGCAATTTTGATTCGTTTCTTTTATTGGCTTCAATGGACGCCCGCTTACAGCCCCGGCCAGCGCAGCCGCGCCTTAAGCTCTTATTTTGCTAGTGAATTTCGCTATTTCGCTGAACGCGACCAATTGACTGCGGCTCATTGAGCTCATCTGGCAGCTGGCATCGGGCAATTGTCGCGGCTGTAAGCCCTGACCTGCACGCCCTCACCCCCTCCCCACTTCCCTTATCTATTGTGAATGAGCAGCTCTCAGTTTTCTTAACGAACTTCGTTTCTTTGTAAATCAAACTCACCCGACATGACCGCTGCAGCTGCTCCCGCTGCAGCCCCTCCTCCCGTGCCGTTGGCTGCGCTCTCCGCCTCCGCTAAGCCGCTCAGCGCACTCAGCCCCACCTCGATGGCTGCTGCTGCCGTCGTAGTTCCTCCGCCTGCCGCTGCGGGCGCTGCTGAGATTTCGCTGCTTTGCTGCGTGGGCGTGGCCGAGGACTCTCTGGCTGCCAAGGGCGCCATGGGCATGCTCCCTAGCACTGCGGCCGCCGACATGGGCGTGGGCGTGGCGGACACCTTGGTTGTATCGAAGACATCGTTCTGCTGCTGCAGCTCGTGCAGCCAGCTGTCGTCGTCGTCCGTCGCCTGCAGCGTGGCCGGCGAACCGCTAGCACCAGGCGCTGGCGAGAGCAGCGTATCCAAGACGGCGCTCTCCGGCGTCTTGCTGGGCTGCTGCAGCTGCTGCTGCTTGTGGCGAGTGCGTCCGGAGTCGGGCGGCGGCGGCAAGATGTTGTACGAGGGCACATAGATGAAGGAGTCGCCAAAGGGATCATCCTCGCTGGCGGACTTGGCCAGGCCGTGGCCGGATTGAGCGCCGCCTGGCTCGTTGGGCGTGATGCGCTCCATTTGGCTAATGCCGCGCTGCAGCGAGGTCAGCTCCTGCTCCAGATCCACCAGATCCGCGACAGATTCCGGCGAGATCTAATGCAGATAGAGAGAGAGAGAGAGAGAGATTAGTGTAAGAGGAAGTGGAAGAGAGACTCAGCTTACCTCCTTGGCTGCGCCGCCCTTGCTCACATCGAGATTCACCCCAAGTCGGGTCAGGCCAACGCCGTTGGAGGAGTTTCCGCCCAGCATGTTCAGGTTGGCGGCATGCGCTGCGGCGGCAGCGGAGCTGCTGCCGGAGGCGAGCTCGTTGTGGCTCGCCTTCAGCGAGGACAGGGTGGCCAGTTGGGTGGCATGATCGTGCATGGTCTTGCCCTGGATCTGCTGGCGAGCCATCTCGATCTCTTTCTTCTTCAGCTCGAAGACGACCTGGAAGAGATCGCGCATGGCCAGCACCACCTGGCTGGCCGCCTTGTCCGTCTTGATCCCGAAGAACCGATGCCCGCTGTCCGGCGAGCCAAATATGTACCCAAACGCACGCGAGTCCGTCATGTCCTGCGCTATGAAGGAGATCTTGTGCACCGGATGGTGGTAGAGCGAATCGCTGGTCTTCTCGTCGCGCAGCCTCAGCCCATCTATGGTCACGTGGATGATGATGCGCTGCTTGTGCTCGCCGGCAGCGCGTATGGCCATCTTCAAGTCCTGCAGCGCCTCCTGGCACATCCGATCGCCGCGTGCCTCCCCCACCTCCAGGATGCCAATCAGCTTGGCCTTGAACTGGACGCCATCGCCAAAGAAGCGCCCCGGATCATTGCGATCTGCAAAAGGTCGAAAATATTAGAGTATATATATGGGTGTGTGTCTCTGTGTGTGTGTGTATGTGTGTGTGTGTATCTGCTGGAAAAACAAACAAACAAACAAACGTTTTGCGTAATTCGTTTCCTCTGCACCGCCGCTGCCGCTGCCAATGCCAAAGGTCTGCGCCAGGGAGAGATTCGAGGAGGCCTGAAGCTTGGACACCAGCGATTTGACCATTTTGTTAGCCTCAAATGCTCAGCTCAGAACATGCTGAGCCTTCCTCTCTATGTATTGGTGTATCTCACGCTCTGCCTATGTATGTGTGTGTGTGTGTGTGTGACATTCAGAGCATTTCCATGGCAGGGACAAAGGCCAACAAAGCGCACAAGCACCAACAATAATAACAAATGAAAACGATTTTAAACGCGACGTATTTTATTTAATTAACAAAAAAACACACACACACAAACTCGCGGAAAATATTGGAAAAAAAACACACAGCAAAAGAACAGCAAACAGAAACAAAATACAAGCAGAATGCGCACCGCATTCGCAGCCGCAACGATTCGCGCTCTGGGAATGAATGAATGACGACAGCGCTGCGAGCAGCGAGATGCTGCGGTCGCTGCTGTGGGAGTGGGCAGAGCAGAGCAGAGCGAAGTACAAACACTAAACACACACATATGCAAACAAACACACAACCACACGCGCGCACATACATAAAAGGCACTGGAATTTTACTATTATTTTGCAGTAAATTCAATGCAAAAATTTACAACAACAAAGAGAGCAGCTAAAGGCAGTGAGAGAGAGAGAGAGAGAGAGAGAGAGAGAGCGTGAGTGAGAGAGCGAACAAGAGAGCGCGCTGTTGTTGTTTGCTAAAATCTAGACGCAGCTGCACCACCTGCCGACAACGACAGCAGCAGCAGCAGCGATGGCAGCGACGCCGGCGCAGCAGCAGCTGTCGGCTAAGTGACTTAAGCACGATCAGACAAGCTTGTCATGCAAAACCTGGCGCAGGTATGTAGACTATTTATCGATAATAATACTTCTAAACAAAAATAATGCGCAAAAACATTTTATATTTACTCATAGCAAGAGATAGGGGGGAGAGGTAAACAGAGAGAGACATGATCAGCGCAGGTAAACAAACTTATCTTAGATAAGACAAAGCACACACACAGCGCTAGCTTTGTTAACTTTGCTCTATTCCAGCAACAACAACAGCAATAGAGGCCAAGACAACAGAGTGTCTGCCAAGAGCGTGGAAGAAAGAGCAAGAGAGAGAGAGAGAGAGCAAACAGAGAGCGGCAGCGACGCCGGCGCGCCAGCTGCCTGTTAAGTAGCGCAGACACGATCAGACACGCCTTTCATGCGTCATCAGCTATTGAGATTGTGTTATCGATACGTCTTGAGGCATATTTACTATTTTAATCAAATTCAAATGCAACTTACATTTACAAGGACTGGTTTTCTTGCGCAGCGTTTGCATGGTTGCTAGTATTAACGGGTTGTTTACATTCGCGTAACGTCTAATGGCTGCGGCTTGCTGTCTGCACTGAAGGCAGCTCGAAACGGGGGAAGTTTATTGTGTTGTGCTCTCGTGTCCTCTTCTTCGGTTGCCTTTTTAAACCGGTCGCAGCGTAATTAGGGTGGGTCCTTCTCGTCTGACTTTTGACATTTGACCGATTGAACGTTGCAGTCCTTATTTGCACTTGTCTCTATTTTCCTTCTTCCTACTTCGACTCCTTTTTGTTATTGTCGTCGTCGTTGTTGTTGTGGTCGATAGTCCCCGCCGGCATAACGCAGACAACAAAAATACTCACGCTGAGATTATCGATTTTTCAATCGGCACATTTCTCGCATCGTTCTCGTTTCTCGAATCACTTTGAGACGCCTCGAAATATGCAGCGATAATCCCAAAGTTGAATAATCAATAATTTAAACAAGTTCTACCAAGTTAGAGCCACTCCGTTTTTTTTTTTTTCTATGTGTGCCGGATGATGCAATTGAAATTTAACTACATTTTCCGCTACACTATTGAGAGCAATTTTCCACAAGGACTTTATACAAAATTAATTTATTTTCCTCTCTTTGAACATTTTATTTAACGTATTTCCAGATCCACTTTTGCACTGTATTTTAAGCCAGTAATTCACGGTTTTAATTGCGTTTAATTTAAGATTTTTATGATTCGTTTTATATCCTTCGCCCTCGGGCACAAAAAAAATCTCGATAGTAAACTCCAAGGATACAAAAAGTGGGGTGCTTTTTGTGCTGAGCACCCTGTGCGCCAGCCGGCACAACTTCTATCGACTGATAGTAGTCGTTGGCAACACTAACCGATTGTCATAACAGCGCGTTAACAGCCGCCTCTCACGCTCTCGATAATTTTAACGCTGCCATTTGAGCACAACAGATTGTTGGCCCCAAAAGCATTTACAGCATGTTATGCGTCATAATTGTTGTTGTTCCGGCGAAGTACAGACGTGTTTATGCGGGTGCGCAGCGTGTAAATTTTGTATATTGAACAGAAAGTCAACTAATTGATAAACATAAAAGTTGTTACCAGAAATCGCTTCACAAGGTATTCGGCTCACAAGCACTTTGTTTCACAGTTCAACTCAGCTCAGCTGTACAAGCACCTGTCATTGTGCCGAATTGGAATCGTGCGCGCGTCGCTTAGCTGCAGTCCGCGAGTTAAATATTTAAAAATTTACCCGCTTGCAATTAGTGAAAAAGTGTTAAAAAGTGTGCGCGCTCGTGTGTGTCTGGTCTGTGTGTGTGTGACAAAGCAAACCAGTTAGTTGCCATCCAGTTGTAAACGATTTTTGTTTCAAATCTCAGTAGCTATGCTGAGATAAATGTTAATCCTGTCCACATACACACATATACCCCGACACGATTACAAATACATTCTTATACTTGGCTAATAGTTTTTAAGCTGTGCTCTCCTGTTTGATCGCTATGCAAAATTAAATTTGACTTTGTACAAAGTGTTGCAAAATTCTAAAAATCTGTGTGTGTGTGTGCGTGCGTGCGCGTGAGTGTTTGTGTGCACCCCGATCTCTGCCCCCACCGTTGTGAAAAAGGCGAGAAAATGAATAAAACCTGTGCGCGCTGCCAAAAGGTGGTCTATCCCATCGAAGAGCTCAAGTGTCTGGACAAGGTGAGTTAACAATTAACCAATATTTTCAACAAGAATATCTGAATCTCTCTCTCTTGTTGTGTGTATTGGCATTCTTATTTCTTTTTTTTTTTTTCTTACAATTTTTGCTCCTTTGTTTTATGCCGCTGCTTCGCACTTGTTGTATGCGCGCGTTAGAGCGAGACGGCTATCTAGTCACATGGCCCGCTGCTCTCATTGATCATGCGTACCGTTTGCTCTCATGTCCGTGTCCGTCGTTCGCTTGTTTGTTGTTTCTGTTTTATTATCCTACGCAATTCGTGGCCTGTTGTGGGCGCAGCAACAGCAGCAGCGCCGTTTCAATAATTACCAACAACAAATGTGTGCGAATAATAAAAAGAGGAGAATAAAAGCTGTTCAGCTAGTTTGCTGCGCGACTGCGTAGCGCTTCTTGGAATTTAGTTTAAGCAAAATAACGGCACACACACAAATTGTGTGTGTGAGTGCGCGGGTGGCTGTTGTTTGTGCGTTGCAACAAATTTTTCAATTTTCGCCAACTCAGGAAATTGAAAATTGCTTTTAATTTGCGTCGCCGCTGTTTCCGCTACAATTCTCTACCTACCTACTCTCTGCCTCTCTCTTGTCTGCGCCAATTTGCGTATGAGCACCGACGTCGCTGTCGCCGTCGTCGCCGCCGTCAACGAACCGTTGCAAACTTGCAGCGCAGCTTTTATCTCAGCTTTCTGCGTTGGTTCTTCGAAAGAAATACTTAAAAATAAATAAATAAAGCAATCCGTTGACTGACCTTGAGCGCATATTTCGTTTCCAGTTTCGCATTCTCTTTCACACACACACACACACGCATACGCACTCAGCAGCTTTGCGTTCATTGAGTTGCTTTCTTCTTGTGCTTATTGGTTTATGCTTAATTCCAGTTTATTTTTATTGACCGCTGCTCGTCTCTCTGTCCGTCTGTCCGTCTGAGCTGAGCTGAGCAGCACTTATTGTTTTGCTCTTTCGTTCGCGAGCTTTGACTCAAAATAGTTTCACACACACTCAGGCAATTAGTGAATTACATGTATAGAGCGGGAGATGTTGCTATTTGCATGTTGATAAGGGCATTGCCTGGAGACGGAGACACGACTCAATTGTCATTTCATCATACGTCAAATTCCATTCGACAGCCTTGTTCTAATCACCTCCAACTATCAGCGACGTGTGTTCCACATCGTCTGCTGCTACGCTGCTGCTGCTGCTGCTGCTGCTTCTGCTCTTAAGCGTTTGTCTAATTATAGTCAAGATGTGCTACATGCTCTCTGTCCCTGTCTCCGTCTCCATCTCACTCTAACGCACGCACTCACTCTCAACTGCTTCTATTTATAGCCGTGAAGTAATGAAAACTATTTAAAGACAGTTATAAAATATGCACGAGGCCTAATGGAAATGTTGAAACGTGTAAATAACTCGCAAACATTTCGAAACTTGACGAAACTCGACAAGAACAACCAAAGCTGATATTTACATATATAGCCAGACAAATATTGTTTGTTCCTTTTGGTTCGTTGCATTCGAGTTTACATCTCATTGTCTCATATGACGTGTTGCCATGTCTCTGTCTCTGTCTCTCTCGCAACAATGATTACTGCATTTAGATTATCAATTGTATTTCATAACAATTCTTAGATAATAAACAAATTGACTCACAGTCGCAGCGCTTTGGGCTTGGTGTGTTTCGCTGTTTTAATAAACAATAGAATTGTTTTACTTGTTTTTTACTGCAAATTATGACGCATATACATATATATTTATTGAATGAGAAATGCACAATATTAACTATATAATTTCTTTTATTTTTGCTGAGTATTTGTTTTTAAAGTATGCGATTATCTAGTTAATTATATGAAGTATTGTATGAAACTGAAATTGAATTAAATTGAAATGGAAATTAAATTGATTTGAATTGAATTAAATTATATTTTTAAATTAAGCTCTATACAAACTGGGATTTTCTTTTATTTAATTTGAATTTAATTAAAGTCTCAATGTTATCTATAATGTACATATGTGTACACAGTGACACCTCGATATAACGAACTTCGTTGTAACGAAAAACTCACCATAACGAGTTTTTCTTTAAGTCCCTTGACTTTACCAAGGTTTTACTAATAACTACCTATAGCGAATCAATAGATCCTTAGATTCTTTTCTCTGTATATTTCTCGGTATCTCTGGATCTCTGTTGCTGATTCTATCTTGCTATCTTTATATCTCATTTTCTCTCATTCTGTCTCACTATCCGCCTCTCTCTCTCGCTCTAACTCTTTCCCTCTCTTTCTGTCTCACAATCCGTCTCGCTCTCCATCTCTGTCTCTCATTCCCTTTCTTCCATCTCTAGTTCTACTCCTGCTTGAAAATTGCTGCAACATCTACATACATCCTTCTACTCCCTCTCCTTCTCCCCCTGTTCCCCTCTGTCCCTCACCTCAATATTCTTAGTGAGAAGTTTCTGTGCCACTTGGTTCGCTTTGCGGTTGCCGCTCAATGCACGTGACATATCCTGATATAGAAATCGATACGCGTGACAGTCAATAAACGGGCATTTTATACCAATTATCTATCTACACACACACACACACACACACACACTCACACACTGAAAAGTTTTGCCTTGTAAATGAAATGAAGAAATGCTTTTTAAATGCCGCTAAAAGTTAAGCAGCGCTGCTCGCGTTCGCTGCTGGCGCTTTGTTAATCGATTTTTGATACCAAACTTCACTCAACTTGTCGCCGTTCGCCGTTGCCGTTTGCCGTTGCAGCTGCAGTCGGCGTCGACGTTGGCGTCGCTGTTGTCTTTGTCTCTGTCGCTGCTGTTGCCAATTTCATTTATCTGACTTTTTTATTTGGCAAACACACGAAATGTGTGAGTTTTAGTTTTGCCTGCTTCCTACACTCCCGTTGCCGTTGCCCATTACCAAATTGCTAGAATAAAATGGAGGGAATTTGGAATGAAATTTAAATAATGTATTGGGCATTGGAGTAAGCCATAAATTAAGTTTATGACTAGCTGGGAGAGGCGAGGCTATGCAGTTATATTTTTAGATTGTCACATTGCTAAAGCAATTCTATAAGTAATCTTTATATATATCAGAAGTTTAAGTTTATTTACAGGGTATCTCATAGTCGAGTCTCATTTGGTAGAGTGCTGCTGTTTTGCTTGGCTGCGGCGGCTGCCACGACAGACGATTATTTTATGCTCGCAACGAAAGTAAATGACCTCTTTGTTGTCAGCCAACCCAGGGGGCAAGGCAAGGCAGGCAGGCAGGCAGTCAGGAAGGCTTAACATTTTGGCCAATTCGTGCAGCGTGGCACGAGTCGGCAGTTAGCAGCAGCAGCAGCAGCAGCAACGAAGCGCAGCGCAGCGTCAAATCCAAAACGTCCTCCATTTGCAGCTACTTCGTTTGGCACTTAGGTAGCTCGCAGCTCTGTATCCAGTTGAAGCGCTGTCCCTGTCTCGCTGCCCCGGACTGTGGCACACTTTTCGGGCTGTCGCTTTGCTGAATATTTTAATTTTTGGCATTTGCGCCATGACAAATGACTACAGCGACAAACTTGAGCGGAGCCGGCCAGCCAGCCGCCGAGTATCTTTAGCTTGAAATCTTATCTGGAAATGATTTTGCCGTTTGATGCTGCCATCACGTGCGACACTTGGACATCGTTTCCGCTTTCCAATTGCCAACAAGAAGTTAAAGATGAGCGTAGAAGCTAGTGATGAGAGCGTGACACGAAGTGGGCATATGATAATAGAGATAGAGAATCAAATGAAAGCTAAAATAATAGTCAATATAAACTCGTATCGATAGAGCTTCTAATCTCTATAAATATTATTCGATATGTATCGAGCGCTCTCTCATCTCTAGCTAAAACTCTGGCAACCGCATTGACAATGACAATTGGTTTTATTTATTTCTTTTCCACTCTTGACTGGAACTCTTCAACTCTGAAAGCGAAGTTCACTTTTGCATGACAAACCATTTCTGAGTGCTGCCCGCTCTCCCTCCCTGAAAATGTCCCCTTCCTCCACTCTTCTCTCTTTCTCAATCTTTCGCCTGAAGCACTCGTGAGCGAAGGGCGCTGCAATTTTATAAACAATTCAGGCATGAAAATAAAAGTGGTCAAGCAGCAGCAGCAACAGCAGCAGCAGCAGCAGCTGAGGCAGCGGTCGACTTTGACTTATCGCTGCTTTGCATCTCCTTATCTTCATTTCCTTTCTCACACACACACACACACAAACACACACATTGTCATTTCACTTTGTGCTTTGTTATTTCGCTGTGAGAACTTTTTGCGGTATTATGCAATTTGTTGTGTGCCAGCTTTTACCTTTTCTCTCTCCTATCTCTATCTCTGTCTCTGCTTGTCCTACTCCTCACTCACTTTCGCTCACAGCCTAAAGCTTAGCTCTTGGCTTATTTGTTATGCTCCAATTTTTCTTGTAATTAGCCGCGCGGTCGCTACTTTTGGCGATTGCCAATTTGGACAAAGACAAAAAAAACGGATTTCGACTGCCAAATGAGCGAGAAAAAAGTGGACTAGTTAAAGTTGGCCAGCAAAGAACTTAAGAAACTAATCAAGAGAGGCTTAAGTGAGTTAATTGAGAGGTTTATTTAACGAAAAAGTACTTGAAACTATTTAAATATGCTTAAGAATAGGGTTATATATAGCAAAGATAGACATATAAGCAGTAGTGTTGCCAGTTTAGCTATTTTCTGGTCAATTTTGGCAGTTTTAAGGCTGTCTTAGGTCATATTAGTGGAGTCTTCAAATTGTCTAGCTATTTCTAGCTCATCTGGCTTGCCGAAGCGTTGGCAACACTGGTTGACAGCGTGTACACAAATACACACACACACACACACACACATATGCCTCTATGCATGAGAATATATTAGAGTATATTGCTCTAGCAAAGTTTTCTATATTTCAATTTCTGTTTTCTTTTCATTCTTCTTTTTTTGTACATTTTTCTTCGATTTGCTTTGTGGCCCAATTTTTGCATTGAAAATGTAAAAAAAAAAACTAAACTAAAAACGAATTTCTTGTTCGACTCGGAAAGTGGAAGAAGCCAAAGCCAAAGTCGAAGTCGAAGTTGAAATTGCTGCTGGGCTAGCTTTTGGGGCTTGGACTTTTATTTATTCTCTCTTAAGGCATTCAGCCGACGTTTGGCTGTTGCTTTGGGGGCTTTCCCTCAATTAAATGTGGCCCATTGTTATTTTTCAGCGCAAACAATTTTGACTAATGACCAAAGCTGATGAGGGGAGGCTGACATTATATTTTGGCTACCTGTTCGCTATTTTGTCCCACTGTATTTCCGGGCATTGATATGTGGGTCAGTACACTCTGCTCGCTCCCGTTTGACTGCATTCGCTTTGTCTCCCTCCCTCTCTCTCTCTTTGTCTTACAGTTACGCAGATTCTTCTTGCGCTGTCTCTTGCTTCCTGTCATTTCTTCTGCTCTGTTGTCGTCGTCGTCTTTTAATTGTTTTCGCTCCCCCCCTCCTTGTTGTTGTTGTTGAATTTATGTTAATGCGCATTTGCTTGTAATTTGTTATGGCCACGCCCATTGGCAAGACAATTGTCGTCGCATTTGACCTCGCTTACGCCCCCTGCTCTCCTGGCAGCAACATTTCTTTGTTTAAATTCAATTGATCTTTATTAACTCGTCGCGCGGGGTGGCAATCTTCGTTGCGGCTCATGTAAAGTGGCAACCCTGACGACCCCTCGTTGCGGCTCTTTTATTTTATTTCTTTTTCGTCCAATTGATTCCCGCATGCAACAGCAGCAGCAGTCGCTGCATCGCATCTATGTTTGGGCTCTCGCTTTGTCCATGCATTTGTATGAGTGCTATTTATAGACACATACATATATATCTATATATATATTTATATACATTATATGAATGCATCTGTATATGCTTGCATATGCATGCTCCAAGCAATAACAATTTCCAGCTCTTTGGCTCTTCAGTTCAAGTGGTTGCTTGACTCTCGTCGCTGCTGTCCATCACTTGAGGGTTTTCTCGCCTCCTTCTCCCACTCTGCCGCTCTCCCTCTCCCTCGCTCGCTCGCTCCACTGTCAATCATGAAATTCAGCTTTAGATCTCTGCCTGCTTGTGTTTTTCACTGTTTGCTTTGCTCTAGTTTCGTTCACCCGCCTTCTGCGCCCTGTGATTTGTCACTTCATCAGCAAAAATTAATCGTCTCGAATTCGGGTTTTCTCTTTTATTGTGTGTGTGTTTTTTTGTCGGTCTCACAAGCTTTGCAAATCTCGTACATTATTCAAACTAAAAGTCGTGCCCCGCCCGCCCCCCACACTTCCCACACACACTTCACATTCCAGACTCCAGCCAGCAGCTGCTCCACATTAGTTTCAGCCACATCCAAAAACTTTTCTCATTGTGTCTCTTTGCCTTGTGCATCTCTTTGTCTTTCGCTCTCCTCAAATATTAACGAAACGTCATATGTACATATGTAACATGCAGCTGCGCCGCCCTTAGAAGCTTTAAGCTAATTTGCAAGCTCTTAAGATGCTGGCCTGCCCAGCCCAGCCTAGCCCACCTCCTTAGGGGCCGGGCCACACCTCTTCCATTAGCAGCCTGCGGGCAAGACGCCTGCACTAATTATATACGTATATAAAACACAATAGGCGCAGATACACGGCTAATAGGGAGGGGGCGGCGGTGGGCGCAAAACTGATTGCGTGCATATTTGCAATCGGACTTTGGCATATATTTGCATATATGCATGTAGAACGGAGAGTTACAAAACGCGAATTCAAATAAAACTTCGCAAGTGACAAGCCTCGCTCTCCATATGCATGTGTGTGGGTGTGTGTGAGCTTTTGAGTTGTAATAAATTAAACAAACAAATGGAAAAACGTAAGCGTAAAGCAAGGGGTGCGTGGATAGCGGAATACTATTGACTTTGCTAATTGACTGAGTTCAGACTGAGCTGTGACAGAGAGGGAGAGCGAAACTTGACGAAGCACTAGAAAGAAGAGAGACACACACACACAGTCACATTCATGCACCGTTTGCATGCGTCGCTTCAATTTGCAAATTTAGTGTGCAAGAGAAAGAGAGACGTGACATGCTGGAAAACTGTAAACTGATCGCAGGCACAAAGCGATGGCACGCGAGGCATGCGAACTTAACGAAAGACTATCGATAACATAGCTCTAACATAGCTAAATTCGTTAAGAATTTAAATTTAATTTTAAAAAGAAAGAGCGCAGAGAATAGAGACATTGCTTTTATTCCATTACATAACAAGAAAAGACTTTAATTCAATAATCCCGCATTCAAGTGGCTATAAATCTTTACAAATTCTTGAAGTGCACATTTGAAAATTCACTTGTGTACAAATTTTGTGGAGCATTCGACATGAAGCGCTGCCCAATTGGCAGTTGTCAAAAGTTTAGCACAATGCACTTCAGCTAGCAAACAAAAACAAACAGACCAAAAATGCACATTGTTGATGTCAACAACAAATTCTATGGCCATTCAATGTGGGCCAATGGTCTGTTGGTCTGCTGGACTGTTGGCTTAAAAAAACTAAAAAGAACAGAACTGAATTGAACAACAGCGGGAGACCGAGCGAACAGTAGGAAGTTATTTTCATTGTCTAGCACTCCAATCTTGAGCATAGAGAGAAACGTTTGACCATTTACATACAACAACAAAAACAACATCATCGACACCAATTCCAGCATAAACTGAATGATGATGATGATGCTGAGGCTGAGGCTGACTAGTTGCTCAGGGAGGCAGGGGGCTGGCCAGCTAACCCGTCTTTAAATGCTGTTATGTATCTTTTAACTGGCGATACCGTTATGAGTGCTATTCATCTGAGTAAAAGCTAAAGAAAAGGAGAGAAAAAACTGAGGCGGAAAACAAAACACACACACGCACGCTGCTCCCATAGCGCAGATACTCCACGATGATTTACTATTTGACCCGACCCGTTCCCGATGCGTATTTCAGCATGCAAAGCCACAAAAAGCTAGAAAAGTTAATGAAACACTCGGATAGCCCTCACTAGTAGCTGCTAGAAACAAAAAAATAACTGAAAAGATGCGACAGCGACAAGCCAAAGACGGAATACCCTCTCGAAGGCTTATAGACATGAGAACTTTATTAAAATACTAAAAAAAAAATAGTAATATTATAGAATATAGAATATAAAATATAGACTATATATATACCAGAGACTGGGACTCGCCTTTCCTTGTCAAATTTCAGAATGATATGATATATGTTATATGATAGTACCGTCATACAGATACATACTATATCATATATATCTCAGCAAACCCTCACACGTTTCATGAGCTATCTGTGCTGCCCAGTTGAAATGGCATCGTCAGGAAAGAGCTCCAGCATTCGGCTCGCAGATCTGCGGGCTTCTAGTTCCAGGGTCGTTCTGGTGCAGTTCCAGCAGTTGGGTCGGCTCACACACTGTTGACTCTGTCGCCTTCGGTGCTTATGGGGCATTGCTTCCAAGTGAGTCACTCGCGCGACTGGCGTTGATGTAATGCTCTTTTATTGTTGACGCAAAAAAGAAATATCATAATAATAAAAAACAAGATACAGAGAACGCGCCAGGCGAAGGCAGCTGGCTCCATCAGCGCCTCAGTTGGTGGCCGCTTTTTGCGCGAGGAGCGACACAGAGAAAGAGAGGGAGAGAGATGGGGGGATAAATTAATAAACAAATTATGCGGCATGTATCTGAGTAGTTGTATTGCGAACGGGCGTCGTATCGGCATATCTATTGGATGCGAACGTGCAAATATGCCACGAAATTGAATTCGTAATCGCAGACGATCCCAATCGAATAAGCTGTTCGAGATCAGTCAACAACAGCAGATACAAAACGTATCTGTCAGATACGAATGCAAATTCTAACGAAATGTGTGTGAGGTCTGTCTGCCTCAGCTGAGAGGAAGTTTGCCAAAGTATTGCAAATGGATTTGTAAACGAATATGAAATACGATCAACAAATGAGGAAAGAAAGGGGAAAGGGAAAAGGAATATTTCGTGAAAGAAACTGATTATATATGATTGCTATAAATGGGCTTAAAACGGAAAGAAATGGGCAGATATTATATTGAAAATAAATGTAATTGTATAGAAATAGTTGGAAATATGTAAGCAGTTTGTAGATCGTCTCTATATATTGGCATGCCATTTGTATAGATCATATAAATAAATAAATAGAATCACTTTGTTTAAGATTGTTCATTGTTCTAACGGGCACAGGCATACGGTATTTAGAAATAGTTTCACTGCTCGAATATTCCAGTGTGTGTGTGTGTGTGTGCGTGCGGATGTCGTAGGTACATTGGAATGCCATTTCAATATATCATTTTTCAGATAAACTATCTCTCATTCTGTTTATCATTATGCATATTTGAGATTGTTTCTGCTCGGTCGGTCGGTCGGTCGGCTACTGTTTGCCACACTTTTTCGAGAGTTTTGAGTATCTAATTTCGAGAGACAGTGAAGCCAAGATTACGTCATGCCGCTGCCTGTCAGAGACAACGTTTTGAATGTGCAGATACAAAATAACAGATACAATCTACTCACACACACACACACATGCATACATACTCGTGCTTTGTGAAACGTGTAATAATTGCAAAATTCAACTGCGAGAGCAAGTTCCAGTTACTTTGAACAAAGCGAATCAAGTCATAGTCACAATTTAAGTTGACTCGGTTGGGCAACAACAAGTAAAACCTATGCCACGCCTCTGTCTCCCTCCCTCTCTCACTCTAAGTGTAAACAAAATGATATTAATTAGCCCATGAGCTGTAAATAAACAGGGAAATAAAAAAAAACTCAATTAAATTGAAAACAAAAACGAGACGAAAGCAGCACAAAGCTCCAAACAAATTAGAAACTTGTCGATGGCTGTGAGTGATACGGAAGATCAGGCAAATAGATATAGTTATATGGGCATACATCTATATATATATATATATACAGAGCTGTTGACAAAGAGTCGGAGGAAAACTCAGTTGGCGTGTGAAATGAGGGAAAAACCAAAATGCAATTGAAAGAAAAAGTGAGAATTGCATAAGAAAACACTCGACTGAAAGAGGAGGAGAGAGATAGAGAGAGAGAGAGAGAGAGGTAGGGAGGAGGTAACGGACAGCATTGTGTACACATTTAATTATAACATTACCAAGTTGGTTAAGTTCCCACTTGATCAACGCTGATCAACAGTCCAGTCACGTCAGTGGGGCAACAATTAAAAACTATTTGCGGCCCGATAATGACAATTATGTCATGAAATGATGATGAGTGCGAGCGAGCAGGCAATATAAACACATATGTGAACGTAGATATATATATGTATGTACATATATAGCTGGGCCGTAACGACGACTCAGTGATCCAGCCATATAAGGCCACTCGGAAAGGCGACAATTGCGTATAACGGCATTCGCTTTGTAATCGTAATACAGCTTGAAAAAGGTGTTTGTTGTTGTTGTTGCTGCTGCCGCTCAGGTATCTGATGACAATGACTCACAGATGATTCTTATAGCCATTTAAGGCATATTCCATTTGGCTACAACAGCGAAACGCCTTGACCCCAATGTGTGTGCGGCGGCGACGACGACCACCCGAAATGCAAATTCCAAATGTGACCAAAGCAAATGTCAACGAATTGTGAATACTCTAGGAAAATATACAGAAAATATATAGATTAGTAAAAGGTATTTGCTCGGTAGTTATGATAGAAGTTAGTTAGTTTCTAAGAATAAGACTTAAGCCTATGAAATGTATGAGAGAAGCTAGTTCTAAGAATTGGAGTTGCCCTTATATAGAAAGTTTTCTTATGAATGAAATGCATGAAAGATGGCTAAGTATGATTCATATAATGATGTCCATGATACATTTATTATATATATTTAAGTATAGCTTAGTGGCATTTAGAGTTTTCGACATTTTAAAGATATAGATAATATCTTCGTGTGCTTCGCAGCATTGCTGATGACAATATTCTTAAGAGCCACTGTAGACAAGCATCCGACACAACAACATCAACAACTGGAACTGCAAACAGTTGTAAGTGAAACAGAGCGTGCACAATATATGCCTAAACCTGAGCGCCTTTTGGAGCGCTGGGCGCAGACAGGCGGAGAGCGGGCGTGGGGCGTGGGGCGTGGGGGCGTGGGTGGTGCAGTGGCGGAGTCGTGTTAAATTGACCGAAACGCGACGCAGCAAACTTGAACTTAATTTGGCGCGCTTTGGAAGGCAAAACCCGCACATTAAGAGCCAGATGCCAAAAAACTTGCGAGTTTCCGTGTGCTGAGAACTTGTAAGTTTTCGGTTTGCAGTCTAAATATGTGTGTGTGCGTGTGTGTGTGTGTGTGTTAGACGGAGCCAATAGCAGCAGCGGCGGAAGCAGTGGAAGTCGTTTAATTCTGCCTCTGTTGCTTTCACTTCCGCTTCATCAGTCTGCTCCCGTATCATCACGCCTACCCTGATTATCAGCCACTGCAGTGCATCATCATCATCATCATTGTCATCAACATCATTATCATGAACATGAGCAGCAGGTTGAGCAAACTGACAGCTGTAAGTGGGTTTCGCTTACAGCACAGACGAAAACACACACACGTGGGCAGCACAAGTATGCTCCACTTCCAGCTCTGGCTACTCCTCCTCCTCTGTCTCTAGTTAATAAAAGTTGTGTTTTCACTTCAGCATTTGATATATGTTTCCTTTCTGGAATCTTCAAGCAGACAGTTCTCTCCATTTAGACAACCCGGCTGCCAGATGCCATATGCCATATGCCAACTGAATCGCATTTCGATTTCGTACGTGTGAATTGTGCTATATTAGAAAGTGTTTTGTCGGCCGGAGCAGTCAAGAATGGGCGTTAAGATTCAAGAGAAATATGTAGTGAAAGGGGGGAGAATGAGGGGTGTGTGTGGCTTGTCAGTCAGAGACTGAGCAGATATTTTAGATATTTAGTTCAAACCCTTTATGCTTGCCCTATAAAATGATTTTTGGTTGTTGCTTCGTTGTTGTTGTTGTTTGTGGTGTTTGCGCTCATTTGTCATTCGGTTTTGGTCGCTTTGACTCTGGTAATCCAATCCGTTCGTGTTCGCAGCTAACCATGCCAAATCGCCAATCCAACCAAAGCCCCAATTCCCGTTCTCTCTCTCCCCATCTGCGTCCCCTTTCTCTGTCTGGGAGTTGTGGCTCATGCCAATTGTTAGTTTTTTATTGTCGCGTTTAAAATGTTGAAAGCGTGCAAATTCGAATGCAAATTCAACACCTCAACAACAACAAGGGAAACAGCATGAAACACTTAAGGTTTTTTTTTATTTTTGGAAATTGAGCCTCAAATTGAAAACCAAGACGAGAAGCGAGCGGCGAATGAAAAGTGGGTTAAAGCGAGCATAGAAAACAAATGCATGCAGTTCGCCACACAAAGCGATTACCTCACACACACACAACACACACACACACACACGCACACACACTAACAGCCACAACTGCATTTTATTGTGAAAGTGAAATTGAATTTTTGTGACGGTCATCAAAACCTCATCAAAAGTCAGAGGGGGAGACACATGAGTTATGAGAAATACTCTTTCATTCTCGCCCTCTCTCTCTCTCTCTCTCTCTCTCTTTATCTCTTGAGATATCTCTGGCCAACTCCATCTCTTTCTCTGTCATGTTCAATGACTTTCCTACTGTTTACATATGCGCCACACGCAGCATACAAAATTTTGAAAAAAGAAGAAGAAAAGCAGGCAATGCACGACTAAAAGATACACTAACAATGCCAATATAGCAGCAGCGTATCTATTAGATCTTTTAATTAGCAAACCTTAGCTAAATACTAAACTAAATAACTAATTTTAGTTATAATATTCACTGGGAGGGTATCAAAAGTTAAGATCTTGATTCAGTTGTAAAACTTTCGCCCAAACTGAGGTTAAATCCGATGATTTATTTAAACTTTTCCTGGACCCTTGTGGCTTACGGCTTTACGTACCGCTGGCTGGCCGGAGCGTTGCCCCCGCCAATGGAGCTCCAGCGGAACTGTGGAATGTGGTTGCCTTTAGCCCCCAGTGGGCTGGTTGTCATTGAGAGTTGTGTGTGTGTGTGTGTGTGTTGGTTTTTGGCCAAACGGGTTTGCCCATGGCCAACGCTTTGACTCTTTGGTGGTGATGAAATCGCAATCACTTCATCACTTTACGTCTGGTTTGCATCTGAGCTATTTATGGTTGCTGTCTATGCTGGCTGTGTGTGTGTGTTGGTGAAACCAATTAACGCATTTTTCTCGCATATTTCGCGCTTTATGGCGCTCGCTAATCCGCAGACAAGTTAATCGTTTGTTGACCTCCAACTCAAGGCTCCAAGCTGGCTAACAGGCTGAGCGACGACTCCAAGGCGGCGGCAGGAATAAAATTTCGCACAAAATTTGCATAACACGTCGTCTGCTTGCATTCAGTTGGCTCTCTTTGAAGCGCAGCCACCAATGACAATTGTGTCCCCATCTCCCTGCTCCCCTCTCTCTCTCTCTCTCTTCTCGCTCGGCCTGTCTGCTGTGAGTTCCTTGTGCACTCCACACAAATTAGCTGCTGCAGCTCAGGCTTATCAATAGAGGCGAGAGATATGACGTCTAGAGCCAGTTTACGAAGTCTATTTATAGAAGTGGCCAATAACAAAAATTTCTCATAAATTCAGTTAGCAATTAAGCTGGCCTGCTGCAATTATCGTCTAATTCAGGAAACTCTTCAAATACACTGCAATTTATTATAGAGTAACTTATAGAGAGTCAACTTTTGGTTTTGTTACTTTTAAAGAAGTTTTGCTTGAACAACTTATAAGTGCTTATCTGCCAATTTGGCTAGCCATGGGCCATGGGCCATGGGCCGCCCCCACCAGCTACCGCAGACCAATTAGAGAGACTAACCAGAGAATGCTCGCAAAGCCAAAAAATCTTTTCAAGTTTTAGTTTTTATGCTCATCTTGGGTTTTAGTTTTAGTTTTTAGTTGCATTGCGCCAATTTAACAAGGCACAAAGAACAATAATAACTGAGAGCAATGAAACCATACGAAAAGGAATAAAACAGAAGCTGAGCTGGGCAATGCTAGACTAGCTGCTAGCCTAGGCAAAGGGAAGTCTTTAAGCATACATATGGAATCTACCTTATAAATAAGGGTTTTTATTACTTCAGCTTAACTGTTTATATTTATTTATTTATTGGGGGTATAAACAAAGGCTAAACCAGGCCTAAAGCAGCCTGGAATATCATTTATAAATATAGTTTTTATTTTCTACTATCTAGAATTACTCGTCACCAATATACCCGTTCTATACACATCTATTTTATACGCCTAGAGCATAACATATACTTCCTAGTTCCACTTCCACCTCGTCACCAATATACCCGTTCTATACACATCTATTTTATCTTCCTAGAGTATAAATACAACAATTTCTTGTTTTATTTTTTTTTTCGCTCGGCGAATTTGCTAACAATTTTCCTCTAATTCTTGTTCTTTGCTTTTGCTCTATTCCGTTTCAGACATGGCACAAAACGTGTTTCAAATGCACAGAATGCGGAATGGCGCTCAATATGAAAACCTACAAGGGCTACAACAAAATGCCATACTGCGAAGCGTAAGTATTCTAGCCGAATGCAAATACCCTGGACTGGAAATAGTTGTGTGTAGGGGGAGTGGGTAGGTGGTGCTTAGGCATGCCAACCTTGACGTACAATCTTCATTAGCGTCGTTTATCTTATCTGCGAGCTGTCCGAACCGAGATAAGTAGCACACGGCAATAGCAGCCACTTCCATAGAAAATCTCAAGCAACAGCTGTCCAGGTAAACAGCAGCAGCAGCGACGACGGCGGCGGCTGCCACTTGTCACGTGCTTTTGCCGCACGAATTGCTGAATTGCAGCTGTTCAAAAGGTGCGGAAATGCGGCGACACTTTAGTGAAAGATACGCACACACACATACAGACAGACAGAGGCACAGATAGGAGCACAAATACTCTCGCGCACTGTTGCAATTGCCCCTGCAGCATTGCAGCAACTTTAACCCCGTTAGGAACGCGATTTGTATGAACCAAACACAGTGCAACAGGGTATATTAGGCCGCGTGGAAGTTAATGTGAGAGGCAGAGGGGGAAAGCTGGTTGAAACCATGGAGAATACTCCATCAGAATCAGCAGCTGAGCCAATCTAGACCTTATCATATATTGGGAAATAGATTATAATACAGAGACTTGGGTTTTAGATTCAGCTATGTAACCAAAAGCCTAAGCTATCCATACATGGTATAGGTAGTATGTCTGCATAAGTTCCAAGTAGTTGGAATTTGGATACATTCTCCAATCCTCAAATCATCTTTGAGTTGTCAGAATACTTCGTCCCATCCCCAATTTATATCTAGCTTCAGCTCGAGTTATCAAATTGGTTCTATAGAGCAAGGTATATCTAGCATACCAACAACTCCACCTTTCAAATACCAAATTTAATGGGTATATCTGAGCCGGGCACACACAGCCAGAGCGCTGCTACTTGTTATCATTGTGTTCACTGCATGAGTGTGTGGCACAAGGGGCAGGCACTGTGCCACTGCCACTGCCACGCCCCAATGTTATTGTTCTAGCAAGCGAGTTGGGTTTGTCTCTCTCTCTATCTCTATATCGTTCTTGCTCTTGTTGTCATATATTGTGACCATTGTGCCTAGTGGTTATCCAGAGTTTGCCACTGCAGTGCGTGGCGTCCGTTCCCGTTTATTGGCCTTGAGCCAAGCGGGCTGCAATGGTCGGTGGGCCACGTTCCCTAATGCAGATTTATTGTGGATGCCACCGCTGCGGGAATAAAAATTCCATGCGGATTGAGTTATGCGTCCGTTAGCTTTTGCACTGACGCAGTGGCCAGCACGCAGCACCCATCGCCCAGCTCCCAGTACTCCTGGATGATGTCATGTTGGCCCAAATGGGGCGTGGCTTGTCTTCCGTTTCAGCACTTTCACTGCAGTCAACGCCTCAGCGCCATTTGCACCTTACGTGCTGCCACGTTCCGGCGGAATCCACACTTGCTGCTGCTGGTTGGCTTCTTGATTCTCTCCTGGCTGGGATTTTATAATTGCTTGAGAAGTTTTTCCAACAGTTTTCTTTTCCTGACTTTGCGAGTTTCTCAGCCACTTTGGGGTCAGCAGAAACGCCAAAGTTTTCCTGCCCTCAATGGAATAACGATTGTAATAAATTATGAACTACGAAAGTACTAAAGAGATTTAAAGCGCCGGAGACATGCAATTATAGTTGCCACATGTGGAGCGCCACATGGAATTGGGAGTTTTAATTGGATAAGCGGCGTCGGGGGCTAGGCTATATTAACACTGAAAAAAAACCAGAGAGAAGTATATTATTCTATGAATATTATAAACAATATAAAGGCATAAAAATTATAATTGAAAGCAAAAAATAAATAAATAAAATAAAAAATAATAATATAGTAAAGAATAACATAAAACAAATAATAATATATTTAAATATATAATATATATATTTAAAATATATAATATATTGTATTTTATTATTTCTAAAGATAAAGGGTATTTTTTGCAGTGTAAACTCAATTATCAGAGGCCAACGGCAATAATGCATGACTAACAGCGAGTATGTGAGCACATTGAATTGTTTTTCTTAAGGATATCGGACAGTTGGAGCTAGTTGGAAAAGCCAATTGAAAGTCCTGGCAATAGTTTCCGAAAAGTCCAAAGTCCAAAAAGTTTACATTGTTCACATTTCTAGGCATAGAAATGTCTTCGCATTCCCTCTGCTCCGCTGCTCCTCTGCCCTCTTAACTTTCTCTCTCTCTATTATGGATGTAACCCAATTGTGTCTTGCGGAAAAGTAAACCTGCACATGAGGCACAAGCAAAGCCACACACACACACACACACACACACACACACAGGACACACAGCAGCAGCGGCTTATTGAAGTCGTGTATCCATTACATTACCAGGTTCTTCCATTTAGTTGGAATTGAACTAGAAAACGAGCTGTGTTTGCTGGCCCTTTTGCAATTTCCACATATAGATATATATGTATATATATATATATATGTTTTATTCCTTTACAAATTGTGAATTTTTGCTTGTTTTCACATTCATTTTTTATGTGAGCCCAAATTGGGAGAGAACTGAGTGAAAACATCTGCAATACACAGAGCGAACGAGCGCATCTTTCGTATTTCGTATTATTTTCGCGTTTGCACATTTATTTATTAACATAAAAAATCAGTGAACCATGGCCATGCCCTCGGTTACCAAAAAACATTTCCAATCTCTACAACGTTGTCTGTTTGTGTGCTCCACATAGCTCGGCTCAGGCTTTTTATTTTTATTTTATTTGAATTTGTTTTTGTATTCGAAAGTTCTTCTTCTCCTCATTTTGTGTGTCAATTCTTTTCGGTTGATTTTCGTTCACTTTCATTTGTAATGAAATGTGAGTTTCTAGATATTTATATATATATATATATATATATATATATATATATATATATATATATATATATATATATATCTGACTGTACCCCATTAGTCGCTTTTTTTTTTGATTACTTAAGCCGCCTACAATGGAAAGCCAAAACCTTTTCAATTACCCAAAAAAAAAGCTGTTGGCCCGTTGGCTTTGCCTCTTTTTATGCTAAACAACACATGAACAATAGCGGAGAATACACAAAACGCAAATGAGTGCTGGGTGTGTTACCTATAACCAAATATGCCCTGCCCCACTCGCACTCCCCCCTCTCTCTCTCTCTCTCTTTGAGTCTCTTCCTATATGACATGTAAATCTCGACCTAGAGCTTAACATATTCCAAATACCCACAGTTTCTCTCCTTCTCTCTCTCTCTTCTCAACTGGCATTTAAAGTCTTGACATACGCAACCCATTGCCCACCCACAAATCCGATAATGCATTGCCAGCCCTCCACATGTGCAGCTCTCCCACAAATTCATTTTGGCTTTTCAGAAGAATCTTTGCAGCTTCATAATTGACTTGCTGCCACCCTCTCGCTCCTCCCCCTCGACTGATTATGTGCGTTTAATCGCATTTCAATTCATTTTTACGCTCTGACCTGGCAATTATCGCTGTTGCTCCCCCTCTGTTAAATGAGCTTCGCATGCAATTTGCATATTCCCAAAGTTTGCTCTTGCACAATTTCCATTTAAAGCGCTGCATATATGTATAACACATTATGTGAATTTCGGACATTATCTAATGATTGGCAACTGATTTCTTGCCATAACACGTCAATTTTAATTAACAGAGTTAATTAAACAAATCAATGCTTAATGCACAGTTTGTGTAATGCTTCCCTTGCTAGCTGCTTCCTGCTTAATTTCCTGCTGTTCTTTGTTGAGGTTGTCGCTTGGTGTCCTGCTTGCTGTGTGCTGTTGGCCGGGCCCATTGATCAAAATGTGAACCAACAAAAGGCTTGTCACAGCAGAAATTCCACAACAATCCACAAATCACATGCAAAAAATGTGCGACATCCAATGAATGTCCAGCTCCTGCCAGCCCTTGTGGGTTATTTGTTACGTTTCGTTTTGTTGGTCAGTTTGTCGTGGACTACATTTCGCCCGCTGCTCGCTGCTCGCTGCTTGCTGCTTGCTGCTATCGAGGCTCCCTCATCAACTGCAATTTACGTTTAACTTATGAACAGCACACAAAATGACATGACACTGCTGACATATGACAGCTTGAGCGACTATCAGATGCGCTGCAATCAAAGCAGTAAATCTTAGGAATATATGGAGCATAATGCAGATGACTTCATAATACTGAATGGAAAATATTGATGGGGTATATAAGGAAAATATGAATATGAAAGAAAGGCTTTGCCTCTAAATGTTATTGGTTATGTTAACAGCTTAACATAACGCTAACATATTTCAACAATTCCTAATTGCTTGCCTTAGCATACCTATGTTAATAACAGCGCTAAAACTAACATAAATATGTTAATAAGAGCACACGCAGCAACTGATAGCCTTTAACGGACTTATTTACTATTTGAGCCAGCAGCTGATATATTTGTTGATTGATGCAGACTTTATACTCATATCTAAACTGTCATTTTGTCTATATATCATGTCTGAATATGTACAAAATGATGCTGTTTACAGGATATTAAAACACGATGACAACAAAAATGTTTACACTGTGTGGGGCGCGCGCTGCTGCAGTTGTTGTAGCTCTGTCCGTGTGTGTTTGTGTGTGTGTATATATATTGTTTACAGATAAATTAAAATTCTTTGATAGTAAAAAGTAAAGCAGCAACAACAACAATAGTTGCATGTCACGCACAGCAGCTGCTCTGGTTGTTGTTGCTGGCGTGCGTGTTGCTGCCGTTGCTGGTGGTGCTGCTGCTGCTGTTGATCTATTGGGAACGTGCTGAGACATCCGCTGTTACTCTGCTCTGGCCAATGCAGCCGCTGGCGCTTAAGCATTGTTATGTCATCATCAGCCAAGCCAACAGCAACAACAACAACAACAACACAATGTGTGCCAGCAGCAACAACATAAGCTTTTGTTACAGCATTAAAGCAAAGCCAGCAGCAACAGCCAACAAGACCTACATGCATGAGCGACCGGTCATTGGTCATTAAACGGCCTTGCGCCACTGCACCACAGCACCACCCACAAAGTGGAATTGAGGGTTGCACAACCAGCAGCAGCAACACCACATGGAATTAGCAGCTGGCATTTGCATAGCTACAGATACAATTAATAAAACTAAATAATTGTAAGGCAAAGCCACTCCATAAAGTGTCGCCCCACCCCCACCTCGCTCCCCTTTTGCATTCCAATGTCGTCTACAACGACTGGCGACAGCTGTGCTCGATATACGCACGATAAATCCATAAATATTCTATAAGCCAATTTAGTTGCGCGCAATTACAATTACTGTATGAAAGGAGCGTGGGGCGAGGGTGGTGGCCAAGGGGCAAAAGTGGCCAGGGGAAGGGTTAGGGAATGGGTTTATCAACCTTTGGCTAGCTGCTGTTGTTGTTGTCGTTGTTGTTGTTGCTGCAGTCATTGCTGTTGCTGTGGTTATCACTCGCTGCAATCAATCGATCGATTAGCCAACTGATAGGTTAAAAGACTCCACAGCATAAACAAACCAACACACACACACACACACATGGACAATATGTGGTGTGTGTGTGCTTTATGATTACACATTGCGCTCGGTGTACCAAGCTGTGTGTGTTTGCTTGCTTGGCTTTGGTTTCCTCTTCTTTTTGTATTTTTCGCTATAATTTAATTGATGTATTAGTCCATGGGGTAGCATTCATCATATCGATGGATTGCTGATTCCTGGTATTGTTGTTCAGCGTATAAATTGAGCTAGTGATATATAATGGAATTTGTTTGGAATTCGATAAGAACAATGCTGAAATATAACAAATAGTTGATTACATGATGAAAATAAACAATGCTAGGAATTTAAAAGGGAGAAAATAGTGAACGAAATATAAGCTAGAAGCGCCTTTCTATGCGATTTTCATAAATTGACTTGTTTGTATACAGGAACTGCTGCTGTCCAGTCTCATGTTCTTCTTTCTACTTTCTCCCTCACTTGAATTGCTTTTCAGCTGTCACAGCTAGCGCCTCTCTAAGCAATTCTCAAGCATTCAAGTTGATCCACATATGATTCAGCTGCGAGTTTCTCTGCTCAGCCACAAATCCCACTGCGAGATTTTTCAGCCTTATGCTAATGCTTTGGCACCTTCTGCAACCTGCCGAAAAGCACTCGAAGCGAAAAGTAAATGCCACAAAAGTTTTCTTCGGCTGTGGTCGGTCGGAAATTGCATTTAGCTGCGCTTCGAGCCGCATAATTCACTGTGGCAGCCACATGCAGAAACCGTTAGCTGCCCCAAGTGCTGGGGGTGGGCAGTCAGTCATAATAAAAGATAAAAAAGAAAAGAAATTAAACGAAATGCCACAAATGTTGTTTTAATTGATAAAACAACAGGCGCAGCAGAGGTGCCTGAGGAGGGAGGAGGGCAGAGGGTGAGGTGGGTAGCTGGGGGTCAGCGGGTCAGAGGTGGGTGCCTTCACACGAAGCTAAAGACGAGCTGAACGAAAAAACATACGTTCAAGTGGGGCTAAATGATATGCGCCTGATGCCCAGCGGCAGCCAGGGTGGGCGGAGCAACAACAGCAACAACAACAACAGCGGCAACAGTAGATGTTTGTTGCTGTTTCCGCAATGCAGCAGTAGAAAATGTTGTAGCCCAACTGTCCAAATCGAAATTGACCGGCGGCAAGTTGAACTTTATGCCAACATTTTTGCTAGATATTGTGAGAATTAATCTATCTCTCTCTCTCTTTCACTCACTCTCTATTCGCAGGCACATACCCAAGGCCAAGGCAACGGCGATTGCGGATACGCCCGAGCTGAAGCGCATCGCGGAAAATACGAAAATCCAATCGAATGTTAAATACCATGCAGACTTTGAGAAGGCCAAAGGCAAATTTACACAGGTCAGTTGGACGCGAGTCGTCGGCCATGTCCATTGGCATCACGATAATTAACATTGAACCTCTTGTTGCACGCTCGACAGGTGGCAGACGACCCGGAAACGCTGCGAATCAAGCAGAACACGAAGCACATATCGAATGTGGCATATCACGGCGATCTGGAGAAGAAGGCAGCTATGGAGAAACAGCGCGGCTCTGCCGAGGTCTCCGACAGCAGCAGTGAGTAATCTCTCTCTCTCTCTCTCTCTCTCTCTTTGTCTGTCTCTTTCTCTATCATCTATTGTTGGCTAAAATGCGTTTAGAGTAAAGTTAATTTGGCTTTGAATGCGATTAGCAGCAATTGTCGTCAATTCATATGCATTAAATGTGACTAAACAGATTAAATCGTCATTTATAATGCCCATTAGAGCGCATTAAGTGCGCATAGTGGTGCCAGTCTGCAGTGTTTGCTATGAAATGTGGTTACAGCTCGATAAACACGCACACACACACACACAGTCACAATTATATATACAATGCACATGTATTTACCAACACTGTTTGCCAACACTGCTCTCATCACTAATATAGATTCATTTCCATTTCATTCACTAAAACAAATTAACTTTGCACCACAGTGCCACAGCTATCTGTCTCTTTCACACATTGTAATTAATTTTATTGATTGTAATTTCTTTTTTGTTTCATTTGTTTTTTTTTATCGTTTTTGCTTATCATTTGTTGCTCATTCATCAACTCCAACACCACCAACAACAACAACTGCGCTCATAAATCGTGTGTGCTTTCTGAACTACCGTTAACCTAACGTTACACAACACTTAAACAACACACACACACACATACCTAACTCTGGGGGCATGAACTAAAAATTGAATTTGGTGCAGACGAATCGGAATATTTCTCTGAGCAATTGGCAGCTGAACAATTCTCGCAATATGCACCCACAGCCTCGCCCATACCGCCAGCAACACTGCATCAGCAGCAACAGCAGCACCACCAACAGCAGCAGCAGCAGCAACAACAACAACAATACCAGCAACAACAACAACACCAACACTATGTACAACAGCAACAACAAACGCTGCCACCACCACCCATACAACACCAGCAATACAATACGGCGGCCATAACGCCCACATATCAACACCAACACCAGCAGCTGCCACAGCAGCAACATCAGCAGTTGCTGCAGCAGCAAAATAGCAACAATCACAGGCAACAGCAGCAGCAGCAACAGCCGCAGCATGATCCATACGCACACTACCAACAGCCGCAGGCGCTGCGCCAGCAACAGTTGCTGCAGCAGCAGCAGCAGCAACAACAACAGCAGCAACATGCCATTAAACAATCCTCACATCTGTATCCCACAGCAATATCGCAGCCACAGCAGCTGCAACAGCAGCAACAGCAACAACAGCAACAACAACAGCAGCCGCAGGCGGTCAATAGCTACAATCAGCTGCGCTCGGCCATTTTGCACAATTCGCATCATCCCAGTGGCAATGCTGCGGATCAGTTCGATCACAGCCAGAACTCGGCAACGGCGCTGCATCAGCAACAGTTGCAGCAGCAGCACTCACAGCACTCGCAACACTCGCAGCACTCCCAGCAGCAACTGCAGCAGCAGCACTCACAGCACTCGCAACACTCGCAGCACTCGCAGCAGCCAGCTATCCAGCAGCAACATTCGCATAGCAGCCTGCTGAACAACAATGCCAGCAACGGCAGCATTCACAGCAACAACAACAACAACAACAACAATGGCGGCCTCGCACATCCGCATCCGGCCAGCCTGAGCTACACACAGCAGCAGCAGCCGCAGCAGGTGCGCTCCCAGTCCAGTGTGCACAGCAACAACTCAAAGCATCAGTTGCAACTGCAGCAGCAGCAGCAGCAACCACATCAGAGCAACACCAACGTGCAGCAGCTGTATGTGGCATCCAACTATAGTGCGGTGACGCCATCCGAGAACGCTTTGGGCGCCAAGCTGCAGGCCAGCAATGGCCACTTGCCCAACGTATTGAGTGCACCACAGAGCAGCAACAACATTGGCAAAATTGCCGACTATGATCCGCTGACGGATGGACCACGGCCAATGCCGGCCACCGGGCGCGCCAGCACCACTCTCGTATACAGCTCCGATCAGCGCGGCGCCGCAGCCGCGGGTAAGTAGATCCGATTGTCGATGGGGTTGGCAGGCTAGCTGGTAGTTCGGTAGCGCTCAGCTTAGCTTGGCTCGATGTGCATCAACGTCATCTTGTCCTTGTCCCCGAGTAATTCGATTTGACCAAGTAACTTCTAGTCTAACATATATATTGATCCGATCCACAGGTAATAGCGTTTATCCCAAGCGCATTGGCTCCATCTCGGACATAGATCCCGCCAATGGCATTTACGGCTCGCTGACCAGTGCCGAGCAGGTGCAGGCCCAGAAGCAGCAGCAATACTATCAGCAGGTGCAAATGATGCAGCAGCAGGAGCAGCAGCAGCAGCAAGTGCGCCAACAGCCAGCACAGCTGCAGGAAAAACAGTCGCGCCAAGGCAACTTGGTAAGTTTCATTATCTAATACATTGTCTAAGAGTTGAGCTAATGGCATTCTTCTTCACTTGGCAGCGCGTCTATCGAGCCATTTACGACTATGAGGCGCAGGATGTGGATGAGGTTAGTTTTCGTGAGGGCGATGTTATATTTGAGGTGGAATCGATCGACTCTGGCTGGATGACCGGGCGTGTGGAGCGCACCGGCAAGACCGGCATGCTGCCCGCCAACTATGTGGAGCAGGCGGTTATATAATAGGGAATGTGCTACTACTGCTGCTGCCGCCAGCAGTTTGTGGTCATACTGGTCTGCCTGCTGTACATATTGCTCGTGCTGATCTTCTTCATCAATGTCTTTCTGGCTGATCGTAATATGCACACGAATCTGATGCGGGCAGGCGGCAATCCAATGATGGGTGGCGGCGGCGGCGGCGGTGGCGGTGGTGGTGCTGGCATACATCCGGGCATGCATCCGGGGCACCACAATCCATACGACATGCATGGCTATCATCACTACAACAATTATCATCCACAAGTGGATCCGAAGCAGCATCAGCAGCAGCCAACACGAAAAACTCCCCAGCAGCAGCAGGCGGAACAGGATATTTACTACTATTTCAACCACGTATTCAGGCGGCGCTGAGATACATACCCACACGCCAACCCACACACAGCATATATATAAATACATAATTACATAAATATATATATATATATATATATATATATAGAGTATATATATAGTTGACAAGCCAATATGTAAAACAAAAGGGAAATCGAAACGAACTCAACACAAAAAACGTGAAGGAAACAATTGTATAATTTATATAGCATAAAATAGATTGTGAAATTGAACCATGAAAAAAGGAAAGGAATCAGCCATTTATAAGAATAATATCCATATACAATTAACAAATAAATGAACAAGCCACAACAACAACAGCAACAATAACAATTTGATAGCAACAAAACAATGAGAGAAAAGTTTTGTAATTTTACATGCGAAAAGAGCAAAAAGAATTTCCAGTTTAAGCGACCAAGCTAACCCAGCCAAAATTTTGCATTTATCTACAAAAGAACGGGCCGTAAAATTTAGACAAATATTTATTGAACTATATACAGTAACTGAATAATTAATCGACTATATGAAATGCCAGCTAACCAATTATTAATGGGGTTCCACATATGCCTAGCCAAAAGTTTTAACAATGGTCACAGAATCAACATATATATATATAGCAATAGCTTCTAATGGAATTAGAGTCTAGTATTTGTAAGAGATATTGAAAAACTAAATACTTGATACACGATAACAGTGAATGAAATAAACCATACAGCATAGTTAGTATAATGTTCGGAGCGGCAGCTATATATACATATGTATATAGTCGGCCAGCTTAAGCTAAACTTGTGCTTTTTCAAAAAGCTTTGCGGCATTCAGATCCACGCCGGATGCGTATCCCTACAATTTTGTCAATTTAACTAGAAATCGTAACTGAAGAAACTAAGCTAAAGCGCAGGTAGAAAGTTGATTTGCTCACCTGCTGAAGTGTGTGTGTTTCTTCTTCTTACACTTACTTCATTATTATGTATACTATAAGCACTTGCAACTTGTTTTCGTTTCTAATAATTCTAGGGTATTTGAAATTGTTTCGTTATACAAAATCCTTGAAGTGCCTTTAATTTGCTAAACGTGTTTTTTAGATAAACCATTTACTAGGCTTATCGTATAACAATACACTAAACATATAGACTATATATAATATATACATATATGACTAACGGAATCGAAACGAATTTCAAGCAAGCCTAAAATACCGATTGATAAACAATTTGTTTTATTAAATATATACTACATACAATATATGAATATATGTGATGGGGTGTTTAAAAGAGAAACTTTGTAATTGTTGTCATATAATATACACACGCGTAGTTTATAGCCAATTAATGGTATTACACACAATCGTACACACAGCTGCAAGTATGCAATAATTAACAAAAATATATAAATATGGATATTCACACATAAACATAAACATAAACATAAAGCATAAACAAAGCCACTTGCAATTGTACTATGAAATACGCCTAAATATTAAACCATTATATAATTAATACAACAAAAACAAAAAAACAAACTTAACAAAAATCGAGTGAAGCAGCGCCAAAGGCTTCGTTTTCAATGTGTTACAAATAAAACTGCAAAATTACAAAAAAAATATATATATGTTTATATGAATAAGCTTCAATGTGCGGGAGCTGGACAGGACTAGTTCTCTAGTGCTACTGTAGAGCCTTCCTTATTATTTATAGCCCAATCCAACTCATTCCCCCTTTCAGTTAAATATCCCAAGTTGTTTACATTTTTATCATTGAAATTTAATGCCGCCGCATGGAGCATGATATAAGAACTAAAGAAACATAACTAAGGCATTAAAACATGGCTTACACTGAAGCACTGTTAATAATAGGCAGCTCGAACTGTGCCTCCGACTTGTTGACGGTTTCGCCGACGCTGCTGCGAGAGCCCAGTATGGTGTCCAATATGATATTCTTGGAGTTCATCATAGTCTCCTCGAAGAACTTGGCATCAGCGCGCTTCTCATCGGCCAAATAGTCCAGCTTCTCGGTGAGCATGGTGATCTTCTCATTGGCCAGCTCCAATCTGTGCGGGAGTAAAAGATATATTCATATATATGCATATCAAGTAATCCGTGCTACTCACTGATTCTTCATATCTTCGTATTTGTGCTCGCCGCTGCCTACAGAGTTGAACGAGGTAACCGAGGCACATTGGGACTGATTGTCAAAGTTAAAGGAACTGATCGATCCGGTGAGAGGAGTGCGTCCGAGAGCATTGGCGTACTCGGTTATGCGCTGGCTGCGCTTCTTACGATCCGCCTGCACGTCGAGCTCCTTCTCCAGGTCACGTATCTTGGCCTCCATGCGAGCGATGCGTGTCTTCTGTTTGGCAATCAGTTCGCTGGATGCGTCGTTCTTCACGCGCTCCGCCTCAAGGCGCTCCTCCTGAGTTTTGGTCAGCAACATCATTTGATTCTTCTCCACCTCCAGGGCATCCAGTATGCCCACGAACTCTTCCTGCAGAGAATTCCATATATATCAAATCCTCACTCGGTTGATATAATTCCATTTCTGACTCACCTTACGGAACTCGCGACAGGAGAACAGGAATCCGCCTGTGACAGCACGCAAGTCTGTCTCCAGCTTCTTAGCCGTCTCCTGGAGATCTTGTATTTTTGCGTCCTTCTGCTTCAGCTGGGTCTCCAGCTCCAGATTCATGCCGCTCAGCTCCTCCTTCTGGCGCTTGGCAGTGTCGCGCTCCTCGGTGATGCGAATGGTCTCACTGCGCATATCCTCCAAGCGGGTTTCATATTGGATTCGCTGACGATTCATCTTTTCGCTTATGGTAGTGGCATTCACGCCAGTGGAGTCGGACATCTCCTCCAGTTCGTTGGAGCGTGTCTTGTACTTAATCATGTCCTCATTGAGGGTCTTGTTGCGCACCTTGAGGGCCAGATTGCGGCTGCGCTGCTCCTCCAGCTGAGCGTGCAGTGCCGCAATCTCCTTCTCCATTGTTTCCACCTTGGCCCTGTGCAGGATCTCGCTTTTGCGCACGCCCGGCGTGAAGCGATCGAAGGTGGCGCCCCCAGTGTCTCCGACACTTAGGCTCAAGCTGGAGCTGTTTCTGCCAGGCGAATGGAGGTTCTTCGTGCCGCGTGGCGTCAACTTCAGGCTGTTGGTGCTGCCCAGCTCCAGGTCCGATCCGAGTGGCATAGGCATGAAATCAGCACGATCGCCCAAGCCATTCTCATAGGAGTCCAGGCGTGCCTTCAGCTCCTGCAGCTTCTGCTGCAATGCTATGATCTGCTGGGCACGGCCGCGCCAGTTGGCCTGGTTCAGATTATTGGACAGTATATTGACGTTGACGGCATCGCCGATCTCGTGCTGCAGGCACTTGTGGGCCAGCTTCAGCTGGTTCTGCAGTTCGGTGTTCTTGTTGCGTGTCTCGAAGAGCTTCTGCTGCATGCTGTTAATCTTGGCCTGCAGCTCATCCGTGGCATTGCCCTTTTTGAGCAGCTCGCCGTTCTGGATCAGCTTCTCCTCGTTGGACTTCAGTTCCTTTTCCAGTTTCTCAATTTGGACATCTTTCTTGTTCACGCGATTCTTGAACTGCTCTAGTTCGGCGCGCATCTGGCGATTCTTCTTGCTCAGTTCCAAAATCTTGGTGCCGGCAATTGAGGAGTTGCAGCGCAACTCATCGATAGGCACTGAATTGAGCACTTCATTGAGCGAATCCACGGAGCGCTTGAGGGCACAGATCTCTTGGTTTTTGTCGGTTATGGTCTTGGCCAGCGTTTGGTTTTCTTGCTCAAATTCCATGAGCTTCTTGCGCAGCTTTTTCCCATCTGACTTAACGGGCTTCGGACGAACAGCTGCTGCGTTCACGACGACATGGCAATCAACGTTGTTGTGTTCGTGCTTGCGGCGAGGGGGCTTGCGTGTGACGACAATCCCAGTTTTCTCGATAGCTTGCTTGGCCTCTTGTGGTAAATCCTTTGACTCTTGATATGCGCCGTTCTCTGGCGAACTATCCATTACCTCGAGCAATCAACAAAATATAATTCAGTGGATAAGAAAAATTTCGTTTGCTAGCTCGCAAAAGTGTTTGTGTGTGCGTGTTTTAATTTCACAATTTAGTACGATACGAGGTATAGGTTCAATAATATTTCTGATAATACTCGAGCTCATAACATTTGGGGAAAAGCTGACAAGCCATACTACAATTTCAATAGCCGTTAAGCTGTCAAAACGATAACAAATTCAAGTTAACAGCAGAACAAGAAAATAACATAACTAGCGTTCATCGATAACTCAGTAAAAACAGCTGTCACTTATCGAATAGCCGAACCAGTGTTGGCCAATGCGTTGCAGTCGTGAACAATTGTGTTTTGCTGGCAACAAGATGGACGGATTTATGATGGTAATTGTGAATCTAAATGTTTACAATGAATTGAATTGCACTAAAACCATCTATTGTTGAGCAGGATATTATTAAGGGCATGTGCATCATGGATAATGACGGCAACCGGATACTGGCCAAGTACTATGACAAAAACATACTGTCCACGTTGAAGGAGCAGAAGGCGTTCGAGAAAAATTTGTTTAACAAGACGCACCGCTCCAACACTGAAATCATCATGCTCGACGGTCTGACGTGTGTTTACAAAAGCAACGTGGACTTGTTTTTCTATGTGATGGGCAATGCTTACGAAAATGAGCTGATATTGCTGTCGGTGCTCAACTGCTTGTATGACTCCATTAGCCTCATCCTCAAGAAGAACGTGGAGAAGCGCCTGGTGCTGGACAACCTGGAGATCATTATGCTGGCATTCGATGAGATCTGCGACGGGGGGTAACTAGATGGACAACAATATATATAAAAAGATGTGACTCATATGCATTGGTCTTTTTCAGAATCATTCTGGATGCGGATCCGTCGTCTGTGGTGAAACGTGTCGATCTGCGGAACGAGGATATTCCGATTGCCGAACAGACCGTGGCTCAGGTAACTAACACACTAAATGGTCTATTTTGGTAGCACTAGCACAAACAGTTTCCTAATTCAACTGTATGAACAAATCCTAGACATATCGAATGCTCGCCCTATCAAGTTGAAATTATATGTATTTACACCTATTTTATGTTACTTTATTTAATAACTTATCGATGACGTTTAACGTTTAGTTCTATTGGTTGTATTCCTTTCGTATGATCAGAATAAATGTGTAGTATTGGCTCATTGACATTATGGATTTTATTTCTATTGTAATTAGTTAATTGCTTTCTGACGTTTCTCTATTTCAGGTGTTGCAATCGGCGCGCGAGCAGCTCAAGTGGTCCATACTGAAATGAGGTCGGGCCGGTCGCAAGCGAACCCAGAATCAGTAATACTGTCAATACATTCGATTTATATATATATATATTAAATTTCGCCTAGAGTGTAATATACATACATTTATATATATGTTTAACTAGAGACAAGATGTCACAGTTTGATGTATGCCAATGTACAATATATATATTTATGTAATACGAGCTCTTCAAAAGACTACGAGTAAGCTGTAAAATGGTAATTAACAATAAAGTTTTCTAACTGTATTAGTAGTCGCAGATAAAGTGTATTGTGTATGCGAGAACTCAGATACCCTGTATTAGCAATGTCAATTACACAAGAGACGTAAGCACTTGATCGAAGCTAATGCTGTTAATTATAATCCGATTAGAATAGACGTATAATCTCAATTTCTTTATAGTGCGCTCCATAAACTGAGCTCTTCTAATTTTAGACGACGCAGAAAAGGTTTGCCTACCTGCACCTTTACTTGCACTGGGAGGATGTCTAAAATAAAGTTAAGTAGATCGATTGTAGGCATGGTCAGTAAAAAGGTTTAGAGTCTGCCAATCAATTTATTGACTGGGATTTGGTCATGGCGCTATAGACATGTTTGTATAGTATTTAAAGATAGCAAATGGCACTTTAGACCTATAAAACACTTCGTTTTCGGGTTGAATTAGCTTGGCTTATGTACCTCTATATTGCGTATCAGAGTACTTTTGGCAGCTGACTTGGGCAATACGGAGGAGATTTACCTCATTGACCCGATGATTCAATTGTTGTTTATATCGTTGCTATCATTCAACGCCTGCTATATCCATCATCGAGGCCACATGCATGTAGGGCGTACGTGTTAGTAAACTCTTTAATCAAATGCTTGTCAACATTGCGAAAATCCCGATTTGCCCCCCACTCCAAGCAGCGGAGTTCCCACCGCTGGGGCGGGCAGATAGATAGTCAACGCCTTGTTTTGTTGCCTGTTTGTCAAATTAGACACAAACAGGAGCGAGAGGCAAATATAGAGCTTTATCAGATACATGCGGCTGCAGCCTGATACGGATATATCATCATATATAACACACGTACACTGGCATTCCCATTTGGCAGCTGTCACAAATTATGGATTGCCTAGATCACGTTTCTCATTTACCCCTATACCATATTTAGAACCGACGTAACCTGCTGATTACGTGTATTGTCTCAGATTTTTTTATAGATTTTCGTAGCTGTTGCAAGGGGCTCGCCAAATAGTAAAGCAATTCAAATGAGTGTCACTTTATTAACTTAAATCAACAGCTTAATTAGCTACTTAACGGTACGAATGACGATTATGTTAGGTTAGGTTTGCCTTGGATTTTACTCTAAAAGCGTAATCCTAACGAACTTGATGAGCGATTGGTGTGGAGGGAGACAAATTCAAACTTAAAAGAGGAGAAGGAAAGAAGAGGAAAAATAGATGATATGGAAAGAAAAAGGCTCGTAGAAAATGTGAAAGATTCCAAACTGTAAAGGAGTAGGAGGAGAGGAAGTCTAAAGAAATATCAAATCGATTCGAATCGTAATTAAATGAATTCAAAATAGAATTTCACATTATAAATAATGCAAATTCAATATACGACCCCCTAGGCAAATATTGCTTTTGCTAATCACTTTGGTATAGAAATTGCTGATTATGATAATTTGCTTGTTTTTGTATGTATATATATATATAATACACGAAATTGTTGACTTCTCAAGAGTTCTTGGCTGGCGCAATGATAGCTTTATCAGAAAGCGATTACCGATTAGCGCCATGATCGGTTGCCTTTCCCTGCTCTCTTTCGCCAAGATCCAAATCGCTAAAATTTATAGCAATGCCTCAAATCTGATTTATATAACATAAACTCGTGGTTTTATACAGCTTAGGATCCGGTCAAGTTGCCTATTTTGCCATTTGAATAGCTGAGTAATTGCTGTTTGGAGCTGCGCGCAGTTTAGTCGTTATTTTTCGCGAGTTTCCAGCGAATCCTCGTGCAGATCTACCTCTATCCAGATTATCAAGTGAAGGAGCCAGACAATTGATACTGGGAAATGAATGGCGACTTGTTTTTCGGGTTTGTATTGTTTTTGATAATCGAACTTCAAAGCGCATAGTTGGCATTCCGAGCATTACTTGGTAATTATCTATTGCTAACTGGACTTGTCAATTAATCAAATTATTGCGAAATTTGAGGCAACGATAATCAGCAGGAGGTTAAAATTTTCCGTTTCAATTTATTGGTTTACGACACCCTATGGCGGGGGAGCTACATATGAGTGTATCGTGGAATTGGTAACATAAAAATATAGATATCAATGAGATCATTCTCGAAACTTATATTAACTGTTCTCAATTTGTGAATCCCATTCGAGCAGATGAACCTATCAAGTTTCGGCTCTTCTATAAAGTTCTTCATCAGTCGACAATTAGCCAGTCTTCATGTTGCCTTATCAATCAGGGTATTTAATCTTCGGGACATGTTTCTGGCTTGTTTTTATTTCTTAGTCACCTGAGAAGTTATACGAGTGAAAATCGCTCCCATGACTGGGCACGTTTGGGTATCGTGCGAGCACCATAAAGATTTTACGATTTGAAGGAAAATTTCTCGCAAATAGATAATAATCGCTGCATTTGCCTAGCCCCAAATATTTAACAGATTTCAATTCCAGACAAGTAAACAAATAAAGTCATATAGCAATTATGATATTGATAGCAAACCCAATCACAGCGAGAGCGAGAGCAGAGCGACTGACCTTGCCCCCATGACTTGGATACCCCCTTCAGCGCCCAGAGGCCGATCGATAGCTCAGTTAAGCAACCACTTGAATTGGGTTCAACGATTTGTTGTTTGTCGAACAACACAATGATCAGTCTGAGTACATTTTTGGGTGGCATTGCGTCTGCCATTGACATTCATCACTCAACAGGCATTGTAATCGCCCCTGAACCAAGAGCAGTTCGTTACACATACGCACAGTTGGCTGGCTGGCAACAGGCTGTCAGTGATGGCCATAAACCAGCCCAGCTTATGCTGGCTAGCGATGGCAGAGCCTGCTGAGCCAGCCGATTAACAATCGACAAACAATAATCGACTCACATAGACACGATATCACGAGCTGGTAACAGCTTTTGGGGATGGTATTTTAATTACATGTACTTTCAAGTGTTTCGATGTTGTTTTGTTGCTGTTGTTGTTATTGTGTGCCCACCAATATAAAGCTGCTTGCGAGCCATTTAATCATATATAGTGCAAATGTAAACACTAGACACCATGAGTATCAGACAACAGCAACAACAACAACAACAACAACTATTCATCAATGTGCCAATGCCGCATTTCCGTGCGTAATTTTGTGTAATCCAAGCGCTTCGAGTGCATCTGCATATAGCTCACGTCCACCAAGTAGAATTCCATTGGCAAGTGGCCGAGCAATGTGAGCGGTAAGTGGGCCAGGGCTTAACCGAACACTGTCCTGCCGAATGGCAACTCTGAAGTGAGCGGCACTAGACTCTCTACAAAGAAGGAGGATCAAATGCAGTTCTTCTTCTTCTTGTTGTTGTTGTTGTTGTTGGGTCACAAATTGCAGGCGTGATTATGGTTGGCTAAACTCTCGTGATCTGCTTCCGCCCTCTCTCTCTTTTGTATAGCTCTCTCCCTCTGTCTCTCTTGTGCTCCATCTCTATCGATAAAGCGCTCGCCCTCCCAGATAGTGGCCAATATACATATATATATATATATATGTATATAGATTGCCCGGCTATCTTATCACGGCTATTGTACATTCTTACTTCGTACAAGCAATTAACAAACGATTGCAGCTCGTCCACACGGCCCATGGTTCGGTTTGGGTATTTAAGAAAAAAGCCCACTCGCTCGGCGTTCCAGTACGGTGACAGCAGAAAAGAACGTTAGACGTGTCGTGCGGAGCTCTTTTAATTGAAAGTAAAGTAAAACATAAGTCTAGCTAAATGGACAGCCTTTTGAAGATCTTCCGTCGAGTGCTATCAAAACAGAGTCCAACTCTGTCATAAACATAAACTGTAAACAAGCCAAGGAATTCAAAGTATTCAAGTGAACTGTGTGCTAAAAGAGGACAGAAAAGCAAACAATACAAACAAACAAACAAACAAACACAATTGCAACTAGCTAGAGAAGCTACAGAAACCCCAAGCAATCAAGATTGAAGCAAAATTCATCAACATGAAACTGAGGTGAGAAACGTGCCATTTCGATCGAGCTGTGATAAGGCTCAACTACTTTTACTAGGAAAGCCATCGAAAGCAAATTTTGAATTTAATTAGATCTACAATAAATCAGCTAATAATGTATTGTATCAGCGTGATATGCCAAACGAGCTATCGACCCTATCAGCCAGACCAAAGGAATTTATCAGTTCGAATGCCACCTACAGACATACATGAGTTAGTTCATATCGTTAAAGGTTTTTTGTGTGGGCTATGACATTATGACATTTCTTACAATGATGCAATAGTGTTGAGATATTACATAGAGAAAGATATTAACTATAGATATAATATACAATAATTTAGATTTTATATAAGAATTTTTACAGTATTAGAAATTTATCATTCGGCAAAATATTTATCCATTCTCTATGCGACCTATTAGAAAGCTGAAATTCTAGCATTATGTTCTTCAAATATCCAAATGTATATATAAAATTATATAGTCAAGCAATAGGTATAGATAAAGCAGCTCAAGTTGAGCGACTGCAAAGCCAGCAATGGACGGCCTTCAGCCATATAAATATTTGCAATATCCTTGTTTATAGTCTTGGCACATGACTATAATTAAGTGAATTGTACAGTTTCTTAATTTTTATAGATTTTTAGATTAGCGCGGGACTTGGTCAGTTGGGTTAATAAGGAACTGATAGCCAAATAGTTGAGAGCAACGATTCGACGGTTGCTAGGCTCAAATGCTGTAATGGAGTTCAATGGACAACATTTGTAATTATGGCCATAAATGTGAGGCCAGCTGAAATCAGGAAAACAACAAGTTCCAGACTATAAAGATAAACGAAATCGAAAAACAGAAAAGAATTCTAATTCGTCGACTGTTGGCTGGTCTGAGTCATCGTGCGTTACATTAGGCGCAGTCTGCTCAATGAATGGGGGATAGGTTATGGTTCCGTTTAAATAATAAACATAGATATAATTATGACACACGGACGGACAGGTAAACAGTCAAACAGACAAACAGACTTCCCGTTAAAAAGACATGCCCCAAAGGCTAGCTTCAGCATTAGCAATCACAATATTATTTGGAGCACAGGGCGAGAGCTGAGCGCCGGCAGTAAAGCTGATGCCAGTTGCCTGATAAGTTTTATGCTATCTCAAGTATTGCTCGGGCGCCCGACACTTGATAACGGCCTTCTCGTGGGCGTGGCCACCGGGGCGGTGCAGTTGGCCAACCAACAAGTCTCGCGATTTTCTACATACATACGATACGTATGTTTTTTTTTTTCGTGTGTCTTGACAATCGCCAATTAAAATTGGCGTTATAAATTCTGCAAAGCTCGCCAGGCAATCAATTCATTTATTTTGTGAATGATTTGTCAATAGACCCACAAATTATCCAGAGCAAAGTGCATGATATTTACGACAGTAGCTTGCCCAGACTTTGCTCCAATTGTGCCAATTGTGGTTGGTGTCTTCGCTAAGTGGTTGGCGTCGCCGATAGAGAAGACGCGACACGTGTCTTTGCAGCCCAATCTCGGCTCGATCAGCGGGCCAATTAGCAGCGCAAATAGTTGCGGCTAATTAATGTTTGTACTCGCTGAAATTGCCAATTGGTGTAGCATCCAGAAACAAGCAGACAACCAGAGACAGCGAGACAGCGCAGCGCGACAGCCAGACAAGCTTTCCTTTCTCCATGACTCTATAGCGCAATCGGTGCTCGGTTTTATCTATTGCCTGTTCCAGTATCTATACTGACTGTGTATGTGTGTGTGTGCTTTTAATTAAACATACATCAGAGCTAAATAAATGTGTGCTCTTTAATTTAGCAAAAGCGTATCGAGATTGCAAACATTCGCCCATTTCTATAAATAGCTAATTAGAACTTGCGGCTGTTTTCCTTGGAAGTCGCAGCGGTCGACATCTATGTAAGCAAATATTTCATTTTCCACTCTGTTTGCATTGCAGACTTTTGCGCTGTTTGCGCAATCCCAAGCAGTCGACGCGGCAGAAGGAGGAGGTGCATCACCAGATGATCAAAGACATGTCCTCCAACTTCAAGGACACGATGGTCAAGATCCTGCTGCTGGGCACCGCCGAGTCGGGCAAAACCACGATCATCAAACAGATGCGCATACTGCACATCAACGGATTCACAGATGAGTAAGTGTGGGCTAACGCTGAGCTGGCCAAGAAGTTGTTGCTATAAAGCCTGTTCCTTTCCTTAGTGAACGCCGTGAAAAGATACCCGAGATCTATCAGAACATCCATGACTCCATCAATCAGCTGGTGCTGCAGATGCAGCCCCTCTCCCTACGCTTTGGCAACGTCGCGAGCGAACGCAGCGCCGACTACATCCTGTCGCTGCCTGCCGAGGCGCCCGAGTACTTTACAGAGGTAAGTGAGAGCCAGAGATATATGCACATATGTATGACGACAGTTCAGTAATCCCGCCTAAAGCTAACGGCTCTGCCAGTATCTTATCCTACGCAACGCACTTCAAATGCTGTCGCAGTTAGAAACTTGTTATTTCGAAAAGTGATTTCCAATACACTCGAAACTTGCGTCAAAGCGGCACGTTTCTGCCACTAACAACAAACGCCAGCTCCTTCAACAGCAGCTATCTCCTCTTTCCTCTGCTCACACCCATTTTCATGTATGTACATATATCTTTATATACGTGAATAGATCGAGGAACAATTCGTTGAGCGATCGACACTTGTTATCAGGCAGCGCGATTTGATTGATTGCAATGCCATTAACTTAATGAGTTGTCTAAAAACTTTCCTACAAGTGTTTTTTCTGTTTTTGTTTCTTTTTCTATCAAACACTTCCTGGGGGCGAAAGATCGACTGCAGGTGTGAGAGTGTGGAGCGAGTTAGTCACTTTCTGGGCAGCCGGTCAATCAGTTTATATAGCCAGTGCCACCAGAGGCGGGCAATCGATAAAAATTGATCGATAAGATAAATGCCAGTCATTAAATTCGACAATTTGTCGTAGTCCGCTTTTGGGTTTTCTCCCCTTACCCAAAAAACAAGTGAATCACACTCGCAGCATTGAAACTGATTTTGGATTATCTTTTACGCCTATTGCAGGAGTACTGCGACCATGTTATGACACTCTGGAACGATGTGGGCATACGCGCCTGCTATGATCGCTCGAATGAATTCCCGCTGCTGGACAGTGCCAAATAGTAAGTCCATCAAGCCAATTCCTAAAGAGAAATCTTTATTAACCAATCTTGCTCTCTTCAGTTTTCTTGATAACTTTGCGAGAATATGCGAGGAGGAGTACATACCCAGCACTGAGGACATTCTGCACAGCCGAAAGGTAACCACAGGCATCTCGAAAATCACCTTCCGTGTGCCCATACCCAAGAGTCTGGGCGGTGGGGAGCAGGAGTTCCGCATGTATGACGTGGGCGGTCAGCGGGATGAGCGCAACAAGTGGATACAAGTCTTTGAAGGCATTCAGGCGGTGCTGTTTCTCATTTCCTGCAGCGAATTCGATCAGAATCTACGTGAGGATCCCAAGCAGAATCGCCTGCAAGAGGCGCTCAACTTGTTCCGCGCCGTCTGGCAGAATCGCTTCCTCGCCTCCGCCGGCCTCATTGTCTTCCTCAACAAGTATGATATTATGGAGCGGAAGATACGCGCCGGCAAGCATATAGCCGATTATTTTCCGGAGTTCGACGAGTTCAGCAAGCGGCCGCAGCAGCAACAGAGCTGCTTCGATGAGTGCGACTGGACGAAGATGTTCATCAAGCAGAAGATGATTGACATCACCCACGAGCAGTTCAAGCGCAACTCCCGCAACCAATGCGACGTCAGCTACTCGGAGAGAGAGTGCTATTACCATTTCACCGTTGCCACCGATACTCGCTGCATTCGTGACGTCTTCAGCGATGTGCAGCAAATGATTTTGTCCGAAAACATCAACGTGGCCGGCTCTTCACTCTTCTAGTGAGCAAATAATTCTCAGTAAAGAGTTTCCTTTACCAACTGTGATTTTGTATGCTATAATTTGTATACTGTAAGCAACATATTCATAAATAACTGTATAAATTCAGACTATATTTTTAGCAGCTTTAAAATACGTATATATTTATAAATTATTTATAAGAAAATACAGAAAAACCAAACCACTCAGACAAAAAACAATCCAGTCTTGTTTTCATATTTAAATAACAGTGCTGTAAAGTGCACAAAAAGCTTACTGGCGACTTGTTCAGCGGCACGAGCAGGTGGACAGCTTCGATAACTAAATCACGACTTATCGATTTGTATGTTGTTGCTACGCTGTGCGCCAATTTGAATTTTTATGATTAGACATGAATGAATTATTTGTATAGCGTTGCATGTTGAAAAGAAGAACACACTGCAAGTGGCTATTTCTTTATACATATTAATTATTAAACTATTAAATATTATTAAAAAAATATAAAAAATATATAAAACACTTAAGCAACAGCCATCAAGCCAACTCTGCTGAACATGCGAGCATGTTCAAGCCTGGCCTATTGTACTTTAGGTTAGCGATTTGTTGGCTTTTGTTTGATTCTGCTTCGAACCTTTGTCAGCTGCAGACGCTTTCAAAGCGGTTTTGCGTGGTTTTTTGTGGTTTTTGCCGAATTTCAGTATCGTGCGTTAACGGAAAATCAACGGCTGGTGGGCTGCTAAAACTAAAATCAATTAGGTAAGTTTTTTAATTACAGTGTTGCGGGTCTACAAGAAACACAAAGCTGAAAAAATGAAAGAAACAAGAAACTTTGGCATTATCTTGAGCAATTATTGCCGAGCGACCGTTGTTGAGACCCAACAATAACACCTAAACAGTGCAGTGGCAAGTGCTAATGTCAACAAGTAGACCCGAGCCCCAAATGTTTACCAATGTACATTTGCAATAACTACCTATAGACGTTGTATGCCGCCTAATTAAACATGTCTTTTGCGTCTTAAGTAAACATAAAAGTAAATTGAAACGATTGTTGGCGTTGTTGTTGCTACTATTGTTGCTAGGGTGCTTAGCGCCCACGACTATGGCCAAAAAGAGACAATAAATTATGTTCTTAGAGTGTACAAGCTCAAATAACTATGCAAAAATGTTTTGGCCAAGTTCGTCGCGCACAAAGTCTGGTTTTTTTTTTTAAATATGTTTTTGGGCAAGATCAACTTTGACTTGGCCAATTCCATTTCCAAATATTTACATATAGCTAGAAGCTAAGATTAATTAGAAGAAGATGAAGAAGAACTAGAAAAGAGAAGCCATTTTTGGCAGCATAATTTTAGTTATAAAGCTTAAAAGTCCGTTAATTATTGTTAAAAAAAAAAGGGGAAAAACTGTTGCCAATCAAAGTTGTGGCATTTCGAAAAACGATTCCCTAACTGTCAAGAAAAAAGCGCAAAGTCTTATGGCTTATTGAAGTCGTTGCGAATTGCCATTGTTATTGTTGTGGTTGTTGTTATTGTCTCTCTTTAGGCCCTCTTGCCACAGTTGCCTCAGTGGCTGCAGTGCGCTGTAATGTGTTTATTAAAAACTATTATTGTTCACATTTGAGCGGCGGCATCTTTATGGCCATGTGGAGCAATTGGACGAAGTTTCTGTTGTAAACTCGTTATGAGCGAGAAAAAAAGATACATATATATATATATATATATATATATATATATATATATATATATATATATATATATATATATAAAGTTATATATATTAAAAAACGTGCCAGCGATGAGTGCGCACATTACACAAGGCGCACAAGTGTGTGAGAAAAGGTAGAAAAAAATGCTTAAGTCGTTGAGTAGGTCGATCAGCTGCTTTGAAACCTGCCTTGAAGGTCGAAGCCTGTAAAAAAATGGGGAAACAGCTAAAGCCAAACAAAAACGGTTAATGCCAAAAAATGTGGTGAAAATCGAGTGAGCTTCAAATAAAATAAAAGCAGTATTTTGTCTTCATTAAATATGTATACTATATGTATAAAACCAGTTAGTCTGTAGTATCGCCTGATATTTCAATTACTAAAGTTCACCAATTGACATTGAAAACGCGCTCTCTTACTCCCTTCAAATTAACACGCAGATATCAATTTCACGCTGCTTAGTAGCTGACTAAGTTTTTTGGTTTCATGTTAATTTCATTAGACTTTGAAGGGCCCGTGGAGAGATCTACCTACTCGCTCGATGCTAAATACATAAATAATATTGTGCAATGCGGGGCCCATTTCGAATGGCCGCGAAACAAAAGGTTATGACAATCAAATAGCCAACGCTTTTCGCTTTTCCTCTTTTCAAAATAAATAAAAACCCGACCTCAACGCCCAGCTAATGCAATTGTCTAGCGTCGAACTCAAATTTCAATCAAGCAACAATATGCGGAGAGCTCAACAAACATGTTTCCAAGCGGATGACGTTTCGAGATTTGTTTTTTTTTATCTTTATTTACAGCAAACTTTGTGTGCATCAGCAACATCATTAGCTGTAACATCTAATAACAACAACAACAACAACAACAACAACAACAACAACAACAGCAGCAGCAGCAGCAGCAATAAACTTAAGAGCAAAGCATTTAGTTTTCAAGGTTCGAACTGGTGTTGTTGCTGTGGCTGCTGCTGCTGATGCTGGAAATGGGCGCCATGAAAATGCAAATTTTTGCCATGAGCAATGAGTTTCGACGTCTTTCAATGAGCCTAATCATTAATATGTTGTTTACAGCTCCACAAATCAGTGAAATAAACAAAGTGAAAAAGGCATGAAAAGGCAAAAACCGCTAACGAAAAAAAATTGAAAGAAAAATCAAAAAACTCAGCTCGATTTAAGACAACTATCCAGCCAAACAACTGACTGAGTGGCTCACCAGCAACAGCCGACTGACCAACTGACTGAGATTACTCAACAACAGCAACAGCAGCAGCAGCAGTTTGTGCCGCTACCTTTGATTGCTGTTGACTTGGACTTGGGCAGGCTAACAGCCAAGCCTGGCCAAAAGGTTTGCCTGTCGACTTGCGCACTTTCGGTTTTCTAAAAAACAAAAAAACTTGTTCGCTGCCATGCAGCAGCAGCAACAACAATAGCAGCAGCAGCAACAACAGCAGCAGCAGCAGCAACCGATCAAATTGCATTTCGGATTCGGTTTTGGACAGCTTCAGCTTCGGCCTCTGCTGCTGCTGCTCTTAGTGTATCGCTGTGCGGTCATTATATAATCCAGTTAATTTCTTTAAACATTTTTTCAAGCCACTTTTTGTTGCTTTTGCGTCATTCGTTGCTCAGAGCTCGCGCTGCTCAGTTGTGCCGTTACGCGACGCGCCAGTTATCGACTGGATATATATAGATATATATAGCTATAGCTATAGCTGGACTTTATAAAGCAAAGAGCAAAGGATAACAAGTCCTGCAGCTCAATTGTGTAAGTGTGCGAGTGTCTCTGTGTGTGTATTGAAAATTTGCAATAAATTACGAAATATCGAAGCAAAAGAAAAAGAAGCAAAAATTGAAAAGTAAAATTTATGAAATTAGCAAACTGCAGTCGAAGTTTCAGCTTGATGTCTTAAGTTGCAGTGCAATATTAGCCTGGCTAGCTGGCAGTTAAGCACATAGAGCCACGCAATAGCCAGAGCCAGCAGCTCAACCACAGCAGCAACCACACAACCACTTGACAAGCCCCAAGCCAAGCGCCTAATAAACATGTTGAAACCCCTTCATTGAGAGCCCAGAGAGCTGCACTGGGCATCACTGGGCGCCCATCATCGGAGGCCGTTGGCAGACAGACGTTGCATTGCCCAACATTGACAACATTTTCGAAATCACATTTTCAGCTGATGAAAACTGTAAAGAAAATGCAAATTTTGAATACTGGAAATGCATCTTTCGGGCTCTCGGGCAGCCTAATGATTGCATAAATCCATAAAAAACCCACGCCAAACATGAATCAATTAAATGGCACAGTATTTGCATGGCACCCAACCGATTTGCATATGTATCATGACCAAACGAAGTCAACAAACGAAACGAAACGAAACGAATCGAAACAAACAGACAAATAAAAACTTTACAAGCCAATAATTAATTCATTTTCGAGCGTTGAGAGGAAAGAACAGCTAAAGCTTAGACACTCTTACAAGAGTTGAGAGAATGTATCATATGTGAGACTATAGTGTAAGAGGAGTTTAAGGAGTGTAAGATGAAGAGAGTAAAGGAGCAGGTAAACACTCTATTGAGTGTAGGGTATCAGCAGCTATGAATATGCCTGGAAAAAACAGAGGATTTTATGTATCTATCATAATAATATTAAAAACAAAAAAAAAACTTTAAATAAGAAACAGATATAACAACGATATAGCAGAGTGATATATGTATATGTAATATATGCCCCAACAAAATCTATAGGATAATCAGAGATCAAGTGGCAGAAGAAGTTTGCCTGCTTAAAGCTAATAGCGACATGTCTGTTAAGAGTGTAGGGTATATGGAAACCAGGTAAAGCAGCGGCAATTATAGTTGATGAGTTGTAAAGTGTTAAAAAATATATATATTTATATATAAATATATATATAATCAAATATATAAATAAGCAAATATATTGTATATTGTACATAGAGTGTAGGAGAGCAGGAGAGCATAAAAGCTAAGCCAGTATCTCTCTGCCTGTGAGACTGTTGTGGCTGTTGCTGAGCCTGTGACTGTTGCTGTGCCTGTGCCTGTGCCTCTGTTTGCTTTGCTTTCCATAAAACACATTTAACATATGTATGTACAATTATCTATATGAATCTGAATGTGTGCAAAAACTTAAAAGCAGGAAAACGACTTATGCAATTGCAAAAAAATGGTTAAGCTTGAGACAGATGCCAAAAAAAACAGTTGAACTCTTTCTTATGGCGGGGACAACGACTCGAGTGCGAAATGTTCCAAAAATATATATAAAAAAAGATATATATATATACAAATTTATCTGTAGCTTGACCCGCTTTCGGTCCACAACAGTTTTTGAACTTGAACCAATTCGCAGTTTTTATTTTTATTTATTTTGGCTTTTTGCTCATCCATTGTGAGCTCATAAAAATGATTTGAATTTCTTGTCCGGCAAGAAAATAATTTACATATGTAAGCAGACGCTGAATCACACTCGGCTTGCGATTGTTTCTATTTCTCTGCAGATAGATGAATATATATGTATATATGTGTGTGTGTGTATATATGTTTGTTTATTTGTAAAGTTTGGTTTTTAGGCATAATTAGCAAATATTTGCCAATTGAGCCTTGGGCCAAGACCTTGAACCGATTTCTGGCAGCTGTGAATAGTTTTTGATTGTCTTCAGATAAAACAATGTTTAGAGTTGATTAGCTGCTGGAGGAGATCTGTGCGCAAAATAATGAAATTAGGGCACGTGTATATTAAGATCGTGATAAGACAATTGATTAAAGTCTTTGGCCAGCTTAATTTAAAAACAATAAACAATTTAACTTTTTACACAATAAGCTTAATTAGTTTATAAAACATATAAATAATGAGCATTAAAACTAATAGCTCTCCCCCTCTCTCTCTCTTCCAGCAGCCAAAGTAGATTGCGTATACGCCACATCGTACAGCAGCAGCGAGCGCCGAGTCGGTATGAAGGAGACCAAGGTACTGGAGGAGGGCGACACCTCGTTGCTGTCCGAGTCACTGCTGAAGATCGCCAAGCGAGAGCTGCGCGAGGACAAGTGCACGCGTGAGCAGAGTCTGGAGCAGCTACGCAACTGGGTGCTGAAGAACGAGGATCTGCAGAATGTGCGCTGCGACGATACCTTCCTGCTGCGCTTCCTGCGCGCCAAAAAGTTCAGTGTGCCCATGGCAGAGCAGACGCTGCTCAAGTATCTGAACATCCGACGCACCTTCCCACACATGGCCACCAAGCTGGACTTTCTGGAGCCGCGCATGAGCCACCTCATCGAGCAGGGCTACATATTCGCGGCGCCGAAGAGGGACAAGCACGGCCGGCGCGTGGTGATCATCAATGCCAAAGGTTTGAATCCAAAGTTTCACACAAGCTGCGATCAGGCAAAGGCGCATTTCCTCACCTACGAGTGCCTCATGGAGGACCAGGAGACGCAGATCACGGGCCTGAGCCATGTCGGCGACTTTGCGGGCGTCACTACGGCGCATGTGACCAACTGGAATCCCACAGAGTTTGCGCGCGTCTTCAAATGGGGCGAGCAATCGCTGCCTATGCGCCACAAGGAGATCCATCTGATCAATGTGCCCTCCACGTTGAAGTGGCTAATTGACTTCGTAAAAAATCGCGTCAGCTCCAAGATGAAAAACCGCCTCAACATCTATGGCAGCGACAAGGAGCTGATGAAGGCCGTCGATCCCGAGTGCCTGCCCCAGGAGATGGGCGGCTCAATGCCCATGCGCGAGATGATCGAGCTGTGGAAACAGGAGCTGGCTGGCAAACGCGATCTGGTGCTGGCCCTCGACCAGAGCACGTTGCTCTCCGACCGCGGCATACAGCGACGCAGCAGCTACAATTCCGAGAAGAGCAGCGCGGGCACCAATTTCGTCTCACAGATCGAGTCCATCGAGGGCAGCTTTCGGAAACTGGAGTTTGATTAGGCATAAACGGATGACGGATGCCCGATCCAGTGGCTCTTACGCTATTTGCTATATAAATATATATATAAGATTTAGTCTAGGCATTATCTCTAATTTGTAATATGGCACACGCAGCGCTTTGCTTTGTCGTTGGCTCATCTTCCCGGCTGGCAGCTACTGTTCCGCTGGGCTGGGAGCGGGCACTCGCTTTCGCTTTTCGGTGGCACCCCGCTTTAATAATCCTGCGCTTCTTTTGTATACTATTCTTTGTGTGGAGTACAATAAAAGAGAACAAAACGAGAGGAACCACTGGCCAGCATTCTTTAGTTTACATCCAGTTGGCCGGCGTAGAAAGGCCAGCGCTTTAGCTGCCGATGCAGTGCGTCCGCATCCCACGCGCTGCGGCTCACATTGCGCAGCGCAAAGAGCTGATAGCCGGATTGCAGCTTCAGGCGCCTCTGCGACTCCCAGAGCAGCGCCTGAGCCATCTGCAGCTGGCATAGGCTTGGCAGCCACCTGCTGAAGTCCCCAACAAAGGCCAGCACCAGTGAGCTCGACTGGGGCAGCTCGGCGAAGCTGCTCACATACCGCCAGCCGCGCGCCTCGTATGTCTCACAGTCGCCAGCCAAGAGGAAGTTGAAGGGCAGCTCGCCGATTTGTTTACGCTGCAAACGAAAGTTATGCAACAGTAAATACTATTGAATTTGCTTACTTGCACCTGTGACTCACCTGCAAGCCATGCAGCAGATTCGCACAGTTCTCGCTGCACTCCTCGCTCGCCGTGTGTGTAATGAAAACATTAACAACTTTGTCGGCCTCGAGCTGCGCCAGATCATGCAAATACACGCCACTCCATATATCGTGCCTTATCAGATTCAATTTGTGGCCATTGTATGGTAGAGCAGCTGCTGTAAGTATATATTAATTAGTACTAAATCGGACAAAAATGCAGATATATTTATAGAGAGGTGAATTTAACTAAACTCCTTCACTTTACATACAGCTCTGCAGCTACAGCTACAGTTCTTTCGTCAAGTTTGCTAGTGTGAACTTAGACTGTGAAGCTGAAGCGGTGACCCTCAAACTGTGGATAGTTTAATGCCATAAATAAACTAGTTAAACTACATTTTATTATAACCACATTAGTTATTCATCATAATAAATATAAAATAAGAGAAAATACTCTGGTACTCTGGTTGACAGACTTGAATATACCCTGTACTATTTTGACAGGTTTTGAAGGAAAATTGTAAAGCCAATGTGGGCCTATTTTTATGAACACAATTGTATTCACTTAACAACTAATTCGTTATTCAAACGCGAACCGGAGTCCTCGCTGCCAAAATGATTCAGGTTCCATTTAAGAACCCGATTTTATAAATAAATTAATAAATGAATATTATTTATTTGCAGCCACAAAATAAAAATTAATTCAATCAACAGCGGTCGCTGTGCACATCACAATAAGTACAGTAAAGTCTCTCGCGTCACTTACTTTGTTCCCAGAGCAAATAGGTGGCCATCACCAGGCCGCTGATGAACATCAAGAGCAGTCCAATAGTCCGCCAATTGATGCATTCCTTTGTGTAGATCGCTGTGGAGAGGCTCGGAACAGCAGCGGACGGTGTTTCGGATGTGGATGATCTGGCGCTGGGCAGCAGTGGAGTTCGCTCGCTGGGCTCCATGTAAATCTCTGTGGACTGGTAACCCTCACTCGAGCCTGGGTGTTTTGTTGCGTAGCTGGGATCTAGGCCATCGCCGAGAGTCGCATGCACTATGATTATGCGAAATATGAAGCAAACAACAAATAAGTACGACGATAAAAACAGAAACCCGGAAAGATAAGCCGTGGGGCACTATTTGTTTGCTTAAGCTGCGCACTTAGAGTCGCTGGCAAGCTGACTCAGACTGTGCGTCTGTCCGGGAATAATCCCCAAACAAAAGAGACATCTTTCCTAGAGTCGCTGCTCGTGTGGCCATCACCTACCCACATTCTGATTGACTTCCATTGGACTTCCACTGGTCCAGCACAATGGCACCCTCTACACGCTCCGGTTCGCACTGGAATTTGTTGGATGATCGCTTTTAATCGGCGGATTGCACAAAGAAGAAACTGCGATTGCATCGGCAAGCTGACTGAGCCACTGACTGCAGCCGCAGCCCGCATGACGTTTCATTACAGCTGTTCTACAGCACACACACTTGCATACACGAGTGTCCATGTACGTTCGCCCCCATGTATGGATGTGTGTGTGAGTAGGCATTCAACAGACGCGCTGTATTTGCGTGCATATGTATTAGTTAGATTGCATAGGCTAGCGGCAATTGCTTTCATCATGGACAGCATACGTATGTAAATATGTGTATATAATGTATGTGTGTATGCGTATATGTTGACGTATTTGTATTCTATTTAAATAACATGTTCCGCTTTGACTTTATTTAGTTTCTTGCACTGCTTTTAATTTTTTGTTTTCTATACTAATAACAATCACTATTATTATTTATACACACACACAAAGTAATTTTGCTTAATTATTTGTACAGTGCTTCACTTGAACAATCATTTAACTTAAGACTTTTTAGGGCATTAAATACTAGAACATAAATATATGAATGTCATTCATTTATAATGCAAGCGCGAGTTGATAGCTGCCAAAACATGCACAACTATAGAGAAACATTCATATTGACATTTCGGACTCTGAACCACTTTAAAATTTAACTAGGAAAACGAAAAAGTATCGAAATTCTAAAAAGAAATGCATACGCCACAGCGTTTAACTAACTTAGAAAACCAAATACTTGGGGTCAAGTTCAAGATTACGTGCCGCTTCGTTGCCGACTGCATTGGCAGTGGCTGGCTGACTTATCCCATGCAGCGTGCTGCTTATCGTTTACTTATACGATCGCCATATCTGCCAGGCGCACAAGGCCGCCGATAAGAAGGTTATGCCACGATGCAAGTATTTGGATTGAGTGTTGGGCGCATAGCCCAGGATCACAGGCGAGGAAACATCCGTTAGCGGCAGTTTGCTCAATGCGACTTCATTGTTCTCCTCCACCTAAAAGGAAATCAATTAATAGACATTTAACAACTTGAGTCTAGTTGACATTACCTGATATTGGCAGCAAGGATCATAGTTCCAGGAGACTGTATACAGTCCAGCACAGAAGAGCGACATCGCACAAATGGGAGCCGCAATCACTGGACGGTCGTACCACAACAAGCTAGATATTAGGGAAACAACGCCAGTTCCCACTGCAGTCTTATGGAGGCAATTGCCCACCCATATCCAGCGACCTAAATACATTGTGATTAATACAGCTAGCTCTTGGGTAAATTCATTCTTTACTAACCTGTCTCATCACCTAATCGTGGCGGCTCGATGATTATAAAATCTACTTTAGCCTCAAGCGCCTTTTCCAGCTCTGCTTCAAAGCGTTCGTGTGCATTTGAACTGTCGTAGACTTCACGAATGACATGAAATGTTGGTTGCTTACCTGTACTGTAGTAAAAACTTGATTTATTCAAAATATATTCTAATTTATCCACTTATTTAACAGCATAAGAATTTAAATTCAAATTTTTGGTTTCTAAACGGAATTCGATTGTGCTCATTTGGTATTTATTTTGTACATGAACGTGGTCACACTTATATGCAAATGTGCATAGATATGTGTGTGCAATACAATTACATACTTATACACAAAACAAAACCGCATCGAAAATTGCATAACTTAGTGACGATTGCACCTTTATTCGAAAGTGGCTCTTTGCTGCTTTTACCTGTTTTCGTATAGGTCTCGAATATTTACCTATCAATGCTTTTTCCAAGCATTTTGTTGCATTTGTTTTGAAGACTATAACTGCGCGTTGTTTTTATGAGCTAAACGATACGATAATATATGCCATCAAAAAAATCGAAACACATCTGGCGTCTATCGACGCACCTCCGCTAAATACCGAAATAATAATAGAAATGGTGTGGCTACTCTAAAGTGGATAAATTTGTCTGATAATTGTTCGCTTAGTAAATTATTTACACATTTTTAATATAAATATTACAAATGTTGATTGTTTATTTTGTAAAACATAGTACAAAGTGTTATTGCCTGTATTGCACTTCGTCGTGAAATAAATACTGTGACTCGTATAAACTACAATGAAGCTCCTCGTGCGAACGAACTAGTTCATAAGTTCAGTTCTCGAATTGTTCAACTACAGCATAAGAAAAACAATTCAATAAAACAGAGAAACAACATGGATAAACAACGATTGCCGATGCCGGAGATGATAAATGATGATAAACACCGGCACAAGCAGGTGACTAACAATAGCAACAACTGTAGCCAAAGATGCATTCAGTTTTTTCACGCCCTTCAACATTTTCAACTAACAATTTCTTTGTTTGTTGCAGTTCAATGGCCATTTTGACAGCAACCGATTTCGACCGCCCAAAGTGAAAACGCGCTATATCGCAGTTGAGAATAACAATTTGAGTCGCAGTCAGTCGTCCGGATCCTACAGTGCAAACAACTCTCAAATAGCGCACGCGATCTCCTTTCGTGGCGGATCGGAGTGCTCAGATGCCGGTACTTTGCCAGCGTCACCAAGTGTTGCGGCGGCTGCCTCGTCCATGTCCATGTCCACGACGTCCTGCAATATGAGCCACTTCGAGCAGTGTTTCGAGCGTCTGACGAAGCTGGGCGAAGGCTCCTTTGGTGAGGTGTTCCAGGTGCGAGATCGTTCCGACAGCCGGCTGTACGCGGTCAAAATCTCCAAGCAATTGTTCCGCGGCGAGCAATATCGAGCCGAGCGACTGGAGGAAGTGCGTCGATACGAGGAGTTCTCTGGCCATGAGAACTGTATTCGTTTCATACGCGCCTGGGAGCAATACGATCGGCTATTCATGCAAATGGAGCTGTGTCGCGAGAGCTTGGAGCAGTATTTATATCGCTGTCAGCATATTCCAGAGGAACGCATCTGGCATATATTACTGGACTTGTTGCGGGGCCTAAAGTCGCTGCACGATCGCAATCTCATACATTTGGACATTAAGCTGGAGAATGTGCTGATCGACGATGACGACACATGCAAGCTGGCGGACTTTGGGTTGGTCATAGATGTGGACAAGGCGAACAACCATCAGGCAACGGAGGGTGACTCGCGTTACATGGCGCCCGAAATACTGCAGGGCCATTTCTCCAAGGCTGCAGACATCTTCAGTCTGGGCATTGCAATGCTAGAGCTGTCATGCTACATGGACTTGCCATCCAATGGGCCGTTGTGGCATGAGCTGCGCCAGGGCAAGCTGCCCGAAGAGTTCATCAGCAGTGAGTACTTAAATCCTATCAATATTGAAATATATATATAAGCAAGTTGTTTCTGCTTGCAGAAATCTCAGTGGAGTTGCAACAGGTGATTAAATGCATGATGGCACCGGATCCACGACAACGATCAACGACAGAGCAGCTGTTGTCGCATCCTCGCCTGCTGCGCATGCAGAAGCAGGAAAAATCCATGGTCACACTCAAGCTGTTGGTAGGTGTCTATACAAATCATTTATATATATTTATGTAGCTATTATCCATTCTGTTTTCCAGTCGAAATGCTTTCGCCGGTCGCGCCGCGCACTTTGGTTAAAAGTGTGCAATCTGAAGACGGCGGCTTACCGTTGTTTATTCTATATACTAGAAATCTTGCATCTATACAAGCCCATCGCATCATCGCAGACTCCGATGAATAATGGCAATATGGCAACCGCAGCGCCCTCATCGCCATCCACATCAATGGCCGGAGTGCCGCGCTTAGAATTTCAGTTAGTAGGATCAACGCCTATTGGCAATCGAGATTGTTATATCTCAGATTTTCTATTAGCTATGGATATGGATTTATCACAGCACGGTACGCCCACAGCCTGTGGACGAGAAAACCTGGTAAATTCCACGCCCATAAATCATAATCATTTGACGACCAACCGTCAAAGAAAGTAAGTAGCCATTATAAAATATCTCACTCTTATACAAAAAAAAAATTCTCTTATCCTACAGCTCTTCAGCACGTAAGACTCAATCAGAGAAGAGACATTTAAAGTCTGTAGATGAGAGCAGCTCGTTTGCCAAACTGTCTACATCAAAAGTATTGGAAACGTCTTCGTTTCGGGGTAAAAAATTATTTACATTAGATGTTGATGAGGAGTGAATGATCCTCTAGATTGCAACGGAATGAATTTATGGTTACAATGCTATATATATATATAAAATATATATATATATATATATATATATATATATATATATATATATATATATATATATATATATATATATATATATATACAGTATATCAGTTACAAACCCATACATATGTCGAAAATATCCCTAGTTGTTAGGCCCAACGATTATATAATGTTAACGCTTCTTTAGAAGAACTTGTTAAAACTAAACTTTGTTTTTATAAAGTAATCCGAATTGTAAAAGATAATACATATAAGCATGTGATATATATACGAAGTGCGATTTGTAAAAGCCGCAAAATTATGAAGAAAATTATCATAAAAACTAACAATTTAATTGCAATAAATATTACACTGAAATTAACGAGTATGTTCGTATATTAAATATAGACAATAAATATTAAAGTATGTTTAAACTTTCAAATTTAAATAGTATAACAGAAAGGAAACAGGTTTCGTCGATACACAGTTTGCAATCGACTCGCATGTGCGTTAACATTTCGTTTACAGACGCATAATGTAATGCAAACAGGAGTCTAACATTGCGCTTGTTAACCAACATGTGGCTTGTCTAAACGTAAACAACGAGGTTTTTGGAAAATTTGAAATCAAATTAAAATGGTTCGCACAAAGAAGAAAGTAGAAGTTGTCTTCGATGCACAAAAACGCAAGTGAGTAGCAGACAAGATAATATCTGAGTCAAAGCAACTTTGGTAACTTGCCGCATACAAAACAGAGAATTCTTAACTGGCTTCCGAAAGCGAAAAAACGAACGCCGCAGTCGAGCAAAGGCGGAATTGGACCGCAATCTCAAAGAGGAACATAAACGCATTCGGAAGGAAGTAAAAGATGGTTTCAAACATCTGAAGAAATCTTTTGAGCCCCTGCGGGAGCTCACTGAGGAGGACAAGATTGAAGGCTCTCAGCCAACTGAGGCGTATGAAGACGATGAAGTCCAAGTTAAAATCGTGGAGCTGACCACGAATGATTTGGCTGCTCAACGCAATATGCTTGGTAGCAACGTGGCTGAAGAGAGTGAAGAAGAAGAGGATGCACAGGAAAGCGACGACGATGACCAGCAACAGGCCAATGTCATACCCGGTATGGATTTCGATGTGAATGCCAAACGAAAACGTAAAGCGGCGGCAGCCGGAGCTGAGGCAGAAGAAGGTGGCAGCAAGGCTGTCGATGCAGATATAAGAAGCAAAAAGGACCTGGACAGACTGATGAAAACGAAAACGCTGAAGAAAATCAAAAAGAGCAAACTCTTTAAGCAGAAAGAGCGCATTGACAAGAAGGCCAATCTGCAGAAGGCGAAACGGGATCGCAACAACACAATCCGCAGCGTGCCCAAGCATCAGCGAAAGAAGCTGAAGCACGGCAAAGCCACAGCTAACGGACAGACGCGCTACCGCAAGGGTCGCCTAATGAACAAGAAGGAACTACGACGCAAACGGAGCGGAGGCGGCGGCGATTAGCGTTAGCCAAAAGGTTAAACAATCTAATTTACATAGAGTAATTAATATATATATATATAATAATATTTAGTTATTCTTTTTGTTTTACGGTTTATTTACTATTACACTAAATTGATCGAAATAAACTGTATAATTATAATTTTGCTAATTCGCCGGCGCCGGCCGTTTTCTTTGTTCATATGCCTTATTCATATACGTATGCAAATGTGTGTGTTTTGTTTTCTGTTTGTATCATATATATCCAACATGTTTTTATTTTTGTATTTTGGGTTATATTTTAACACTAGCAATCGGTTATTGCCGCTAATGCTATAAATAAAAGTGGCGTTCGACTGATGGATGAAGTATCCGTTCCGTACGCCATCTAACTTACGACCGATGTTTAATCTACACTCTCATTGTTTAATATATAATATGTACAGAATTTGTTTCTTGTTAGTTCCTTAAACATATTGTTTTTTTTTTGTTATTTTATTTTTGTATTTCTTATATGGTTTGCATCAATCTGTGTGTTACGTGTTTCTAATTTTCTTTTCTTCTCTAAACAGTTTTATTTTGGTTTTAGGCATAATTTTTTTTTGTTTTTTCTTTTTTTTCTTATTTAATATATATTTTTTTGTTTGTTTTTCTTTTGTTGGGGCAGCAACACTTTTTGAAAATGTTTACAGCCCCGGCGACACGTTAGGTTTAAATCATGTCTATTCCAAAATTCTCATTTAAAAATAAACACAATAAATAAAATGCCAAACACGTTTACAAATTAAACTTGGTAGAGGTTGCTCTAGCTTATAGCTTACATGTCCTAGTCCTAATATATGCATCAGCAGTTAAAAAATGTTTACAAAACTCGTGTAAAATCCAAGCGAACCCGATTGCCAGCTGCTGGGCAACATCTAGAACGGCAACAACAAATGCAACGTCCAGTTACGATTGCTGCTGCTGCTGTTGCTGCTGATGGCCAGTCGATTGGTGTTGGCGGCGCGTGAAGCCGCCACCAGTCGCCAGATGGCGCTGCAAGGCACGCTGCTGTTGAAACTTGGCGCCACCGCCACCAAATCGATTATATTTGAATTTGTTGCGCTGCTGAAAATTTTGTCGATAATTCTGATAGAAGCGGGGAAAAGAGCCAGACTTGTTGCCGTTCCAGCGCTTCTGGCTCTCAAACTCCTGGAATGGATTGTAGCCGGGTATGCTGTTATTACACTTGACGGACGCCGACTTAACCTTGCGCTGACGTCCACGATCCATTTCGTTCTCATCATCATCTTCTGCATCACGCTTCCGCTGCTCGCGTGCCTCTGCCAACAACTAAAGACGAAAAAAATTCATTTTAATACATTTCAGTTCAATTGAATATATATCTGCTTGGCTCTAGGAGTGGGTCGTTGGTAATGAAGCTTATGCAGATGAGTTAACGAGCACAATTTGCATGCGATTTATAAATGTGTAAGGCTGAAGAGCAAATTGTAAAACTATCGATTAGACAAATCGATACATGGTAATTGCTAATGTTATCTATAGTATAAATATATAAAAAATGACCGACTGTTCTTAAACCTATCGATAGTTCGATAAATGGTTTACCAGTTTCATTTATCTAACAGTTAAGTTGGCAAAACGGCAACGGGTATGGTTGAATTAATGCTGACAACGGAACTAAACTGACTGGAGTCAAATCATAAGCTTCATTTGATTAGATGGAGGATTACAGAGGTGGATAACTACAACAGCAGTTTTACCTATTGGACACTAGGATTTCGACGGCGTTCTTGAAACAGGTTTTTGGGTGAGGAGTATTAGGCGCATTGAAGTATCCACACGCAGCATGGAGACTTCAACACAATCACAGTTCGAGGCAAATTGGGGAAAATTGAGATATGCAAGTACATCTTGCAACAGCGGCTAAAACAATTTATCGGGTGGAGCCGTCGAGCTGTCGCTGTTACAGTTGCTGTTACTGTCAATGTTCATGTTCATGTGCATGTTCATGTTATTGTTACTGTTATTACTGTTACTGTTGACGCCGACATGCCCATCCGCATCGCCGTTACCAGCTATCCGTTTCGCACAAACCAAATCAAAAGTCTATATGAATGTGGGGTAAATGGTGGAAACAAATGCAAAAATTACAAAACAATTTTCGTAACAAAACAAAGAATAACATCATGCAATGAGTATTTACAAGCAACACAACAATAAACAAGAAGCAAAACAATCACCAAGTATATAGATAAAAGCTAGAAAACAATGAACAAAGAACACCAATACGAAATCTATCATAAAAATGCGTTGTTTTCACTGCTCTGCGATGGGGAGGGCTCTTGATTGGGAAGCCACTCGCTTGCAGTGAAAACGACGCATCTTTAGTCAACTAAAGCCAAACTACGAGCTACCAGGTGCAATGCATTTGAAAAGCAGGTGCTCGAGGGCGACACTTACCTCCTTGTCCAGCTCCGAGGGTTTGCCATTCCAGCTGAGCACCGAGGTGCCGTAGCCACGATGGTTCTGCTTTAGCAGCTCGTTGACTGCGTTGCCATTAGCCATAGCCTCACTCTGATAGCCATTGCCGATGCGCGGTGCCTGCGGCGCCTTGGCACTGCCATTTAGAAGCTTCTGGCGCTTGGCTCCAGGTGTGGCATCTGCGGATGTTTTGTTGGCGGCAAACGGATTGTTGAGATTTTTCGACGTGGCGGCGATCGATGTTTGCTCATCGACGACGACGACTTCATCATCGTCTTCCTCCTGGCCAGCATCATCATCGTCATCCTCGTCATCGTCATCATTATCATCCGTTCGGGTAATCTGCCAAATGCCAGTCTTGGACTTAATCACCGCTGGAGAGGGGGGCGTCTTTGGCGATGGCGGGGACTTGCCGTTTTGTGACTGCCAGCCATTGTTGCTGATCAAGCTGTAGGAGTTGCCTGGCTTCTTTGTGACCTGCTGCTGCTGCTGTTGCTGCTTCTCATCCTCATCCTCATCAGCAGCTCTGTGTTTATTTTTGTAGTTGTTTAGACTTTTGAATATCTCGTCTATGGCATCAGTCTTTTGTTTGTTGCTGTTAACATTGGCCGACGAGGCATTTGAGGCGGACTTGTTGGATTTGCTATTGATAATGGACTCACTGCCATTGGTCTTGGCGTGGCCATTGCGCAGTATGGATGATGGCTCATCATCTGATTCACTTGAATCGGCGCCACTGCGTCGCTTGCGCGGATTAGACGCCAGTTGTTGTGGCACTAGCAGCTGCGGCTGCTGCTGTTGCTCCTGCTCGTCCTCCGCCTCAGAGGCGGACTCATACGGCACCAGGCTCTTGAGTGGCGTCTTTGGCTTCAACTTGGCAGTTTGTGCAACAATGTCGCTATCATCAAACATCTTGGGCATGCTAGGCAGCTGTGGCGCTCTATTGGCTTTCACGCCAACATCATCGTCACTGTCCTCATCCTCATCCTCCTCATCGGATGATATTGGCAGAATATGTTGTTGCTGGTGTTGGCTATTGTTTGTTAAATTGTTGTTGCAGGAACTTTTGTTAGAATTTGCATTTGAAGTTGCATTTGCAGCAGCCTCTCCCTTATGCAATGCCCCAACCAGTGAATGCTTCGATTGCGCAGACTCCTGAAATTTATTGGCCCCCTGTAGGAGACCATTTTGCTGCTGGTATGGCTGCTTCTGTGGAGTCGACTTGAACTGAATTGAAGTCTTCGCACCACCAACTGCATGCCCATTGTTATTCGCATAGCCATTAGGTAGCTGTGGTCCGATGAAGCGCGGAGACACAGCAGAGGCGGATGTTGATGTGGCCGTGGCTGCCACAGCTAGAGTAGCTGCTGCCGGGCTATGCTGTCCATTGGTCAGACGCAGCCCGTTCAGCTTGGGTACAGGCGTGTTGCAGCTGCTGCTGTTGTTGATAAAGCTGCTGGCCACGTCCAGTTCGTAGAACATGATGTACGCATTCGTATTGCAGACACTTTGCATGGCAATGGGCCTGACATAGCTGTCATCAAAGTTGTAATAGCTGCCCGCCTCCGTTAGCCCAATGGCCGTGTAATGGCCGCAATGCTGAGAGACGCCCAGATGGGTGACCATCGATACCAGACGATAGCTCAAAGGCTGTGTGGCAGCGCTTGGGCTGCGTGCTGCGAATCTGCTAAGGTCTATGCGTGGCTTGAAGCTAATCTGCTTGGTCAGCTTATTGCCCATCATCGAGAAGCGCTTCAATTGAATGCAGAGTGTAACTGGAGCACGCTCCAAGCTAAACTGTTTAGTAGCCGAGACCTTAAGGAGAACAATAAGAATTAAGTCAAGATACTTGTATGAAGAGAATCTAAGACTCACCTTTTTCTTGCAGCCCTCGCACTTGTAGCCCATGTCCTCGAGTCGCTCACGTGAAAAGTATCCGTCGAAGGCCTCCTCCAAGGTATCCGCCTTGCGTATGTCCAGCAACAGATCTTGGAAATGTTGAAACGTAATCGAGACATGATTGCAACTCAGGCAGCGCACTTCGCTACGCAAATAGCCACCAAAAATCTGACTCAACGGCGTCGTCTCCTTCACCAACTGGTCAAGTTCCTTATAATTACGGAAACGCATCAAGTACGCCTTCTCCATGGCCTCGACCAAAAAGCGCAAAAACTCATGGGCATCCTCCTGGCGGCCAACGACCATGTGCTTGCAGATTTGCCTTAGTTTTGTGTAGATGAGAAATGGTCGAACAGCCGACTGATTGGATTGTGTTGCCTGCAATGTCTTGGCCATTGCACAGATGATGCAGCCGCCGCCGCCACAGGACTCGCTGACGTTGCAGTTCTCCAAGTGCGACGTCTCAGAGACGAGCCAGTTGGCCAGCGCTGGTATGTGGAACAAGGCCTGCAGCGTCGAGTTGAGGTAACACGTATTGCCCACATTCAGCATGCCAGCTCCCACTTGCCACTTCCTCTCCGATTGCTTCCATCCGATGCGGATGTTCTCGCGCGGGTACAGCACCCGCTTGGGCTTGGGCAACTCATTCGGGTTCGCAGCGGAATTCGGATTGGACTGCTCCACTGTAGTCTGTTTACGATTGCCATTCACAGTGGCAGCACTGCTACTGCCGTTCACACCATTTGTATTGTCTGTGAATGAAACAGCAAATTTGTGCCTGGGCATTAGCACATGTCGAAAGAGTCGCACCAGTAGCAGCAGACAGGGCAGCACCACTAATTTATAGAGCAGCCACAGTGCGTAGCTACTGTCCGCAATTAACACAGTCATTATAATACATTGGACGTATCCCAGCCGAGTTGTGGCACACGAAAAATTAGCTTCAATACTAAAATTAAAACGAATATGACGGACACATATACTGCCACACGCACACACGTACACATAAATATATTGAGAGAGAAATATGCACACACATAGGTGGTCACCTGTGTGCCATTGTGTTTGTGTTGTGTTGATAACAGCGAGCGTTTACTTGACGCACTCGTTCGTTAGCTTTACAAAAAGAAATGAGAAAAAGAAGAGTGTGACCACTACACAAAGTGTCGAACACGTATTGTCGTCTCGCTTTATCGCATGCAAATTGCAAGTTCTACTGTTACGTTGAGTGTTGCCAACTGAAAGTCGGACAGCTCGTTGTGCAAATGGCACAACTTTGGCGCGGTCTAACAATGCCTGTTGTTGTAGGCGTCATCACATTTAATGCTGCTGCTACTTTTGCTGCTGGCAAAACAACATGGCCAGAGGCAGAGAAGTCTTTGACCATTTCTCTGCATTGTCTTGCGCCTTTGTTTTACTTCCTGCTTTGCGCAAATGATTCGCAATGCGTATTTGAGTGTACATATGTGCATGAATCACACACACTGATAAATACTCGTAACTATGTACATATATATACACATATGTACATACATATGTTTGTATGCTCATTCAGCAAAATGAGTAAATAAATGATGAAGAAAAATAAACCTCCCATTGCAGTTACCAAACACAAATATTTAGCGCCAATGAGTGCGAGAGGGATAGTTGTGTGAGTGCGAGCGAGCGCGATTGAGCGACCGCGTGTAAAAATGTTTGCCGCGACGGCGGCACGTTTTTTTTCTGCTTCTCCTATGTGATTCAGAAGTAGACAGTAGTAAAAATTTGTAGTGGGCTGCAGCTGCTGTCGCCGTCGCTGCTGCTGCCGCTGCGTATGTCGCTGCCTGTCCAGCTCACTCTTTGCGATCGTGTACTTGTTTTGCTTGCTCTGTCTATTCCTTTGCATTCTGTTTATATACGAGACCAACACGTACACCAGCCCAGTTTTCTCACACGCACACATACACACACAGACACAGAGACGACGTCGGAGCTCATAAATGTTGCAGGCAGACAAAATTATGTTGACCCGTTGTTCACACGTGATTTTTCGCCGAATATGGCAAAATAAACAGGAAACACACACATATATATGTATATATACTTTATGTAATTTTCTGCACTCATACATACATACAGACAAAAGACTTACCATGTCCATTGGAGTTGAGTGCTTTACCGTTAGTTTTGTAACTACAGTTGGCACCTCCATTGTTATCCGGCTTAATTACAATGTATTTGGATTTCAGTTTGGCCAATACAGATTCATGGTAGTTCTCCACCTCCTCGTATTCGATTTTGGCCATCAAGACGCGTTTGGCATTCGCCACAATTTGGCTCTGCAGATTATCCGTGGCCGAAGCATCGCCGATTCTGGCCTCATCAGCAGATGCAGCGGCGGCGGCGGCACTTGAGCCCGAGCCGGATCGGCCAGCTGCGGCCGCTGCAACGCAACCGCCGCCAAGCGATTCCCGCAGCGCGGCATTCACGACATTTGCTGTTTCGCACACAGCCAACGAGACGGGCATGGCGCTCGCGCTAGTAGGCGTTTGTGGTGGAATTTTGAAGGATTTTACGCAGCGCTGCTCCCTCGAAACTCTGATAATGGACGTCAATTCGTGTTGGTTTGGGCGGGGTAGGCGATAGCGCGTTAAATTATATCGTGGGACAGTGGGGGGAGTAGCGAAAAGGAAATGAAAGCATTCGATTCGATTTGTTGCTGTTGTTGTTGCTGGTTATGTGGCGTGGGCGGGCGTGTTGCGCGGACTCGGACCCAGACACGCACCAACACACACACACACACGCGCGCGCACACACACGCTTCACAGCTAGCTGGTGTACATTTGCGCAATCTTTAAGATCCTCCGCCCGGTCAACAACTGCACACGTTTTTCTTATGGCTGTCGATGCCGTTGGCGTTGCCGCTGCTGCTGCCAGCGTCCGTTCAGCGACCGTCGCTCGTCGTCCTTCAATAACGCTGAACGTTCGTTGCCCGCGCGACTGCCTCTATGCAAGTCTTTTTGTTCTTTTTTTGCTTCTTATATTTTTTTCGTCTTCAGTTTTCGTTTCACTGCTTTCGGCCAACACACCAACCAGCCAAACCGACGCACGCACACTAACACAATTAAACACGCTTTTTTCGCTTGATGCTATATTGACTCCGTAATGCTCTGTTGCAAGCCAGCTAGGAAACACGAAAACGGCCGTCGTAGTTTATTTGCAAGCTACACATTACGATATTATCAGTTGCGATTGCATATTTTGTGAGCGAAAATTTGATTTTAGAAAAATAATGACAATTCCTTCCCTCGTGTTTCTTCCGACTGTCGATTCTCTTTCGCATCTCCATTCGCTGAACGAAACTGTCCACTTGCCGTAGTTAGTTGTCAGCTCCACGTGAAGTTGGCTGCACGCAAACTGCCTCTGGCGTTAAGTTAGCTGCGCGCACTTTTTCACTCACATTAAGTTGGCAGTACAGCACCAAACACTTTGGTATTTTCAGTTTTATTGATCGCGGTCACTCTGCATGACAAGTGCAGCAGATGTAAACGCATAAACATTTGCGCTCTTAACTAGTGAAAACAAAATAAATAAAACAGATACGTATTACACAAAATTGTCAGTGCACCAAAATGGCTTCATTCTTCAATGTTGGCGCTCTGGGCAATGTTTTCTCAACACCTATAGGACAGCGCATCGGTGAGTAAATGACAAAATAGCGGTCGTGTAATGTGTGTGGGCTATGAATGTGTGAGTGAATGGATGTGCGTGAGAATGTGAGTGGGTGTAATATATATTTATTAAATTGTATCACATTTCAAGCAAGTAATATACTGTGTGTGCATGTATTTGTGTTTATTTGCGCATTTGCACTATAATTGCAATGAACCACATTCAAGGCGGCAGCACAGTGGGAAATCTGTTCATGGAAAATTGAATTTTCCCAACTTTCTTTTGGGCGTTTTGTCATTTTCTTATTGTCACACACACACATGCTAACACAAACCGCTTACCGCAAAGCTAGATTTGTTGTTGCCATCTGATTACTATGGCAAAAAATAAACTCGTTATCATGCTATCCCCTTCTCCCCATTGGCAAATTGTCTCTGATAAGATTGTAGAACAAATTTAATGTATATATGTGTGTGTGTGTGTGTGTGTGTGTGCGGCAGGTAGTGATGAAAGGCGGCCTATTCCCATATGACACATACGTAGAAATATGTACGTAAACAAGGAACTATTTTCGTATTTACAGATTATTTGTTAGTCATTGAAGACCAAACACAACTGAAATAAATAATAAAAATGAAATATATATGTATATGTTTAATAGCAATTCGGCACACGCAGCTCCTTGACCAGCTCAAAGTGCGCTGCACGCAATTAGTCATCGAGACTTACGGCTGCCTCCAGTCGCTAGTTACATAAATGTGTTAATTTATTCATTTCTACTTTCTGCTCATTTTCGTAGTCGCTTACTGGCATGTATGTATGTATGTGTGTGTATGAGTTTACTTTTGTGTGCATTAGCGCTAATTTTCACTGGTTCGCTAATTCACTAATTTGTTGCTTCACCTCTTCTTTCGTTCCACTTTGCTTTTGCCATTTCTTGTTTTGTTTTGTTTGTTGCCTATTGCGTTTTATTTAGGTGCGAGTGCGTTGCACTCAACAACAAAATTCGAAAGCACTCTCCCTCTCTCTCGCACTCGCTCTCTCGTTTGATCGGTTTACACGACGCAAATGTCTTGTTGCGTTAACATGATAAGCATTTTAACTAGTTAACTAACTTCTGACCATTAAATAATAATATGTATATGGCTATATTTAGTACAATTTTAATTGCTTTTATAGCAATAAAAAAATCGTATTGCCTGCAAAATTTATTGCTGCCGCATGATTTTTTTTATTGTTGATTTTCATCGGGTAAACAAAATGCGATGACTCGACATGAAAATAAACAACAAAAAGTTTAGAAGACAAATTAAATATTTGAACAAATTGTTTAAATGCTAACATTGTCGAAAATGAATATAATATATAATGTATATATATATATATATACATATTTTGCAGAGGCTGCCACCGATGCAAGCTTGGCCTCAGAGAACTGGGCAGCGAATATGGAAATCTGCGACATGATCAACGAATCCTCCGACACGGCACGTGACGCAATGCGGGCTATACGCAAACGTCTCTCACAGAATGCTGGCAAAAATAATCAGGTGATCATGTATACGCTAACCGTGCTGGAGACGTGCGTGAAGAACTGTGGCAAGGCCTTCCATGTGCTGGTCGCCCAGAAGGATTTCATCAATGACCTGGTCAAGCTGATTGGACCCAAAAACGATCCGCCCGCCATAATGCAGGAGAAGGTTCTCAGTCTGATACAGATCTGGGCAGATGCGTTCAAGAATCAGCCCGATCTTAACGGCGTTACCCAAATGTATATGGAACTAAAGAACAAAGGCATCGAGTTTCCGCCCACCGATCTGGATGCCATGGCGCCCATATACACGCCACAACGAGTGAGTGTCATGGGGTCTTAACGCTTCTTAACAATATTGCTAAAGTATTTATAATTTTATTTCAGAGCGTTCCGGAAGTGCATCCCTTGCCGCATCCACAGCTAATGGGCGCCCAGCATACCATATCGCCTCAACATGCGGCAGCTGCTGCGGCGGCTGCTGCTGCTGCTCCAGCCACTGGACCGCTGCATTTAACGCCCGAACAGGGCGCCAAATTGCGCTCCGAACTGGAAATTGTTAGCAACAATATGAGCATATTGGCCGAAATGCTGAGCGTATTGAAGCCGGGCCAGGAGATGCCCGATGACTATGCCCTGCTAAACGAGCTGACTGCCACCTGCAAGGAGATGCAGTCGCGCATTGTCGATCTGATTGGACGCGTGCAGGACGATGAGCTAACGGCGGAATTTCTGCGCATCAACGATGAGCTGAACAATTTGTTCTTGCGTCATCAGCGCTACGAGAAGAGTCGAGCGCAGAGCGCTACTGGAGCAGCAGCTATCACCTCACCATCGGCTGTGCTAGGCGCTGCGATGGGAGTCCCGGTAGCAGCAACAGCTGGAGCAGCAGCAGCTGCTGTCCCAGCAACAGCAGGAGCTATGAGCAACACGCCACAAAGTGATCAGCTGCTAATCGACTTGATTGAGAGCAGTGAGGATAGTTTGCCGCCAAGCTTTGGACAGCTGCAACTGGGCGCCAGCGGCGGAGCAGCTGCTGTGCCAGCAGTGGCCGCATCAGGGGCTGCGGATGAGTTTGATATGCTGGCGCAGTCGCGTACCGATGGCAACCAGTGAGCAAACAAATGATTTTATATATTTATAAATTGTTAACTTCATTATTTCATTCGTTGTTACCTCAGCAAAAGCGACCTGCTGCGCGATATACCCATTGTGGATGCAGCAGCTGGCAGCGTGTCCTCGCCGTACAAGCAACAAGCAAAGCCAACATCAACAGCAGTTGGAGGAGCTGCAGCAGCAGCGGCAACACCACCACAGCAGACACAACGTTCAGCCGGCGATCCGCCGGTGGTAAGTAAAGTGAGTAATGTGGAGGGCCTAGAATCGATGTAAATTAATATGTCGCTCTAATATTTGTTTGTCTAATCCTTAATTTATTCGATATTTCAATTTGCATTTCTCTTTATTTGTTTACTTTTATGTTCCTCTATGCAAATTTGAATTTGATTTGTTTTTGGTTTCGATTGCGCCCACATAGTCGACGAAAGAGAACGAGATCGACGAAATGGAGGCGTGGCTGGGCAGCTCAGTAAGTAGCAAAGCAGCAAAACGCAGCAATTTCAAACAAGTTAAGACACACCAACCAGCTTGTTTTTATTTGACGCACTCATTATGGCACAGACTAGCTTTTAAGTTGTTCGATTAAGACACGAATTGCGTTTGCTTTTTGTTCGATTTGTGTTAATTTGTTAAATGCTTTGACTAATGTTTTGCTTTGTTTCCAACAGAAAGACATTGATGGCATTGAAGAGTTGACTAGCTCCGAGTTTGACAAGTTCCTCGAGGAACGTGCCGCTGCCGCTGAAAATCTTCCAACGATCAACGCATCGAATTCCACGACAGGATCTGCAACCGAGAACAGCTTACGAAAGACACCAAAGAAACCAGGCGCTGACGAGGATCTGCTCGCTCTTTGAGAATGAGTATCGCGGCAACAGCTCCAATTTGTTTACTCTTTCCGAAATGTTACACACGCCTAACATATTTATACATAGCATATATATATATATATATATATATATATATATATATATATATATATATATATATATATATATATATATATATATATATATATATATATATATATATATATATATATATATATATATATATATATATATATATATATATATATATATATATATATATATATATATATATATATATATATATATATGAATAGCGCATACATATACAAAAATTTATGTAAAATTTTTTAATTTTGTTTCCAATTGGCTTTCGTATCTTTTAAAGTCTCTTGTCATTCATTGTCTTAACGAGAAATTCCAAAAATAACAACTGCAACGACAATTGTAACTTATTCCAAAATGCAATTTTATTTTGCTCTAATTGTAAGCTAAAAAACACACACACATACGCATTGATTGTAATTGTAATGTATATTATGTTAAAAAGTCTATTTGTTGTTTATTTATACATATACACATATACCTTATAAAGTTAATTTATTAAAGAAAACAAAAAAGAACTAATCACAGCAATGAAAAACATTTGAATGTCTAATGTCTCACAATCATTTAAGCAAAGTTTATTTTACATTTCATTTACAGTCTAAAGGTTAATAATTGAATTTAAAACTATTTCTTTGTCGAAACCTTTCTGGGCTTTGTTCTGGCATCAATCACTCCTGCATGAGTTCTCTTTGGGTCATGACTTGTGTCTCGCCACCATAGTTATCATCATCATTCTCTTCATTATTGTCAGGCTCTTCATCAGTGTCTGCAGTAGCAACAATATTTCCACGCTGCTCCAGCATTCGCTCGAGCTGATCAATGCGTTCCTTCTTACTATTGATGAGCAATATGAATTTCTTGAGCAATTTCTTTTCGGTCATCTTGGAGTCTCTAATGTACTGTTCGTATTCAGTGAGCAGTTCCTTGGACTGATCCCCAGGTCCACCACCAGCAGCGGTAGCGACCTGGTCAGCAGGTGCTGCAGTGAGCGCCGCTGCTCGCTGTGCGCCCTCAATGGCTGCATCCAACATTTGATAGCAATTGGATACCTTGCGCAGGGGCACATCTATGTAAAGCGTCTCAAAGCCGGTGCACTTGAACAACTTAAAGCATGGCTGTTGCTCGTCCAGCACGTAGTCGAAGTCAGGGAGTCCCATTTGTGTTACAAGAGCCTTTTTACACTCAGCATAGAACTCGTCATATGATTGCTCCAGATCTTCCGCAGCACTTTTAATTTCATCATGCTTCAAAACTGCTCTATAGCTGTTATTGCTCGATGTGAGCAGCAGTTCTAGCTCAGTCACATCCTCCAACCACTTGCTGTGTATATAGATGAAATGCTTCACATCTGCCTGGCTGTGACTGAGCTGGGTGCGCTGAAGCACTTTAACGATGTGGTTTGTCATTTTAAATTTGAGCATATAAAAGTGACAAAAAACAGCTGTTCTCGATGACGATAGCACGATGACGATGACGATAGTTTGTATCGAACTTAGTTGCCGGGGCTTTTTGTGCGTTGTCAACACTAAGCCATTTAGTATTAAGATTAAACAATTAATTGGCCATACGAGTCAATTACAGTTGCTCGCTTTTGTTGCTGCGATTGTGAAGTGTTTTTAACTGATATTCGACAAAATGCTTAATAACATTATCAACTTTGCCAATTACTGGTGGTTCCGCTATCTAATGGTGAGTAATAATTTGTGATGTATTCAATTGAAGCCTATGTGATGCTCCAGTACACACACACATACACATACATGTACATACATACGTGTGGATAGAATTATATATATATATATATATATATATATATATATATATATATATATATGTTATATATATATTTATGTATATTATTTGTTATCAATCTGCACGTTTCTGTTGGCCACCAGGTGACTGAGCTATATGTTGTCGAAAAGTGGGAGCGTGTAACAATACGTAAGTTTAACAAAAAATCCAATACAGAGATTGATTCGTCATGGTTTATTGCTTTCACTAATTCCATTTTCCACAGACGCCATATTTATGATTCTGTTCTGCGTGTTCTGGTACTTCAACTACTCGGTGCTGCTATCGTTGACTGGAAATCTGTTCAAATACACGCCAATTGGAAACCTATTGCCTGCAGTGCCACAAACTGCGGGCATCAAAGTCACATAATAATGGAAGCTATATGTATACCCATAGCTAAATACCCTTTCTGCAAATATTATTAACTAGATCGCTTCGATATACAGTTTAGATATAGAGCGTATATATATATAGCATATATATATTGAGCAAACTCAGTAACTGTACGGCGTATGCCGTTATTCCTATCTCGCATAAATTCTGCCTAACTGTAAATGTGACTACGGTTTATATCGTATAAATATCCGCAGTGATGTTATCGTACTTTAGAGTCCAAATATCACAGTTCTCTAGGCTAATATAGACTTAAGCTCTAGTATTGCACGTTCAAATAAAAGCCGTCTACTTCGACTTCATTGATAAACATTTCATACCCGAACAGTAAATAGGCAATCTATGATAAACCCTTTATCTAGACCGGGGGGCCATTAATTCGCGCTATCTTAGTTTTTTGTTTTATACTTTACTTTTGCACTTCAATGCACTAAATGTTACAATTTCATTACAAAAATATATATATATATAGCCTATTTGTTATTAAATATTTATGTGTGTATTAAATAGTAATTGTATTTGTAAGATTTGATAGAAAAATCGTGCGCAGCCTTTTGTTATTCGAGTGGCTCGCACGTTAAGAGTTGCGATGCTGAGAGCATTTCACAGCAGGATGCGTGATGCGAGGGATGGGGACGAGGATGGGAGGGAGAGTGGGGTATATATATTTGTTGGGGCTTACATACTTTATACTTAAACGCATACAAAAAACTAAATTCTACAACTTTTTGACCATCGTGCCGCGCATTCCAATCAACTTCATCGAACTTAAAATTCACATTTAGCATTAAAACTTAGCAGCTACTTTTTTGTTTGTTTGTTTGTGGGCCGGGTGGCAAACAGCAGTTGAGCTTAGGGCAGGGCAGACGACACCATGTGCTCTGCGCGACCCTAAACCCGATCCGTGCCAACGCCCGCTTAGATAACTAGAGCTCCTTACAACTAACTGTACAGAGACACACACACACGCAGAGAAGCTACTCTCGCTGCACTCCGAATTCAGATCACAACGGCCAGCGGCATTGCTTGTTAGGACGGCGTCGACGTGCCATCCAGCAGCACCGACGCCAGCTCCTGGTTGGACTCCACATACACCAGCGTGGGATCCTCGCCAAACTCCAGCCGTCCGTAGCGCGCCACCAACGGTGATTTGCTGCTCACCTGCGGAGCTCGAGGCCACTTGCGCTTAGGCTTCGTGTGCGTCAGCATGTGGGACTTCAGATTTGTGGACTGGGCAAAGCACTTGGAGCAGCCATCAATGGGGCAATGATATGGCCGGTCTCCAGTGTGGATGCGCACATGCGTGCGCAAATTGAAATCAAGCGAAAAGCGTTTGCCGCAGCCCTCGAACGTGCACTCGAATGGCTTCTCGCCGGTGTGCACCAGTTGGTGGCGCTTCAGCTTGGAGCTCTCCACGAAACTCTTGCCGCAGACGTTGCACACATGGCCACGAGGTCCGTGCGTATGCATATGCTTGCGCATGGCCGAGTGATTCCGGAATTCCTTGTTGCAGCCGCGATGTGTGCACCGGAACTTGGGCTCCTCGTCCTCATCCGCTGGCGTTGGCATGGCAGCCAATGCAGCTGCACGTGGCTGTGGATTGGCACAGCTGTTGCTGCTGCCGCCGCTGCTGCTGCTGCTACTGCTACTGTTGCTGTTGCTGCTGTGTGCTGGCACCAGAGATGGAGGTTGTGTGGTCAACTGACGCTTCGTCGCCTTATTGTTCATATTATTGTTTGCTTTCAGCCGTACATTCGTGCTGCTGTTCTGCAGCACGAGCTTGGGCAAGGCTTTTGTTGCTGCTGTTGCAACTGGAACAGTTGCTGCTGCTACTGTTGTTGTAGTTGTTGTTGCTGGGGTTGTTACGGGCGCAGCCATTAGTTCAACAGGTTGTGGCATATTCTCAATTAATTCAATGCTGCCATAAGCCTCGTCTAGTTGATATTGTTCGCTTAGCGATTGGCTATCGTCCTCTTCCTCCTGCTCCTTAACATCGTCGCCATCGGCCATAAATGCATTCAACACCTCCTCGACGTCGGTAACAGCGGCCGCGCTGAACGGATCCGGCAGGATAACATACTCATTACCAATACCATCGCTGAGCACATCGTGATGCATCATATGCTCATCAATGATTAGCTTTGGAATCTCGTTAGGTCGGTTCGTTGTACTGCTTATGACTTGAGGTGCTGCCAGTGCCTGCTGGTCGACGACGTGCTGCTCATCCAAATCCAAGTCCTCTTCATCCTCATCCTCCGAGTTGAGCGACGACCAGAGAGTCACATTGAACTGATCCTGTGTGATTCGTATAGGCACTTTAGTTTGCTTCCAGCGCTTTGCAGTGCCGTGGCCATTGCCATTGCTGTTGTTGTGGCTGCTGATTATGTTGTTGCTGTGACGCTGCAGTCTGCCGAATGACTTGAAGTCCTGTACGTGACAGCTATTGGAATCGTCCGTCGATTTCATATAGTAGTCGTTCTCTAGCTGCTCCTCTTTGATGGTCGCGGCTGTCGATTCAATTGTTGTTAACATTTCTGAGGCAATTTCAAAGGCATTTGTATCGCGTTGAATGATCGGCAACTCGTCCTCTTCGTCGCCGGATGATAGTCGCATCTCGCCATCCAATTGCTGGCCATCATCATCATCGTCGCTATCCTGCTCCTGTTGCTGCATTATTATTGGCGGCGGCAGAGCGTCTGCTGTGGCCATGCCCATGTCTATACGGTCCACCGAACAGTATTCGTAGACATCGCCAGACACAAAGAACTCGCCAGCATCAACAACAATATTGGCATCTTCATCATAATCATCAACGATCTCCTCGATCAGGAAACTCTCGTTGTCACCGGCACTGCCTATGTGCTCCGTGCCATCCAGCTCAGCGCTGTACGGATGCTGATTCTCCACAATTGCCGTCGTCGGAGGCAGAACGTGTGTGAAGTACAACGGTGATGTTGTGTTTGTATGATGATTGTGCACTGAGGACGATGCGGACATAGACATGGGCAGGGACAACGGCAACGGCAGCGACAGAGGCAGGGACAGAGGTACGGCGGCTGCGGCCAGTGATAGATTTTTGACAATTGGCGGCGCTCTGGCTTGAAAATTGCCGCCTTGATGATGACTTGTCATCGTTTTGGCGTATTTGTTTCGTTCACGTATGCCTCAATGTATGCGCTTGTGTGTATGACTGCGCGCGTATGTATGTATGTGTTTGTGTGTACAAGTTGTTGTATATGTAGGCGCGCGCGCTCGTGTGTATATGCGTCTGTAGATTGGGCACTGAAAATTGCCAATTAGAGAGCAAATTATTTTAGAATAAAACAGTAAACATACCCGCTGGCCAATTTCGTTGCAAGTCGCTGTTGTTGTGGTTTGCGTTGTTTGTCTTCTCTCTATTGCTGCTGTCCTATTGACATCGGTGCGTGGGGCGCTGCGTCGACGGCAGCAGCGGCAGTGGCAGACGTTGTCTGTCAAATTGATGGATTTTTGGTCCGCTCGCGATGTCACACGGCCAGTTTAATGCACAAACTTGTTTATGTGCCGCTAAATGTTTATTAGCAATGTAAATATTTTGAATTTTGCCGGTAAATATGGCGGAATTGTATTTTCCAAAATGGCTCAAGCACTTTCTCTTGCGTACAACTTTTGTTGGTGTTAGTGTTTGACAGCAGACCGATAACAACAAAATGCAACCATGCTCACGCTTTATGTATACATATGTGTGTGCAACTAGCGTCCAGCCGGGGGCTGTAAACTATAATTAAATAATCATCTGAATTTTTTATAACTTGAAGCAATAAAAAATGCTATTCATATAGCACAGGCAGCAACTCCATGCTGTAATAATATATACAGTTATTTATAATTAATGCTAATAGTCGATAACGATAAGTTCTATGGCAGGGTTGCCTTCTGAACCGCCTGTTAAACCGGCAATTAAAAAAAAAAACTAAAAGTCTGCAGACATTTACATATATTTAATAAATAATATTGTACTTATACTAACAGAGATCTATATCCACAATTTCTTCAACAGCAATACCTCGGGCAGATATGCCCTTGACAGTTTCTCATCAATAAAAGTCTCGCGTTTCGCTTTTATTGTCTCAGCGTCGCTCTTAAATTCAGTCTTTATAAAATGCAAGGCCTTGCGATCGGGCGTTTGGGCTATATTATAATGCCGACATTGTTCATATAGCAGTTGGGGGCTTAGCAAAGTCAAATGCAACAAGTACGCAGTCGGCACCGTTAACTGCTTGTTATTGTAGGCATGCGTAAATATTTCCAACAGGCGTCTATAGAAATATATGAAATTAATATAAATATGCACTATTAACTTTTAATTTACCGTCGTATTGTTTGCAGCTTGGCCCCAGACACCGCGCAAATGATGTGTGGTAATTTAGGCAGACCTTTGACCACACGATAAATATTTCCTTGATGATAGTTCAGACAGATGCTAAACGCCAGCTTAAAGATTTCATTTTCTCGCACTTGGAGGGGCAGCGTTAGGCCACGTACTAGAGCTTCCGATGTGCCCAGGTTGAAGATTTGATATAATGCCTCAATAAAGTAGCGTCGCTCTGCCTCGCGTATGGTTGGCTTCGCACTCGGCGCCTCCTCATCCAGCTCATCATAGGAGCAAAGCACAACATTGAGGCACTCCTGCAGATGCTGGTTGCAAATCTTCGGATCAAACTTTTCGATTGGCTCCTCGCACAGGCGATAGCGGCTATAAGCCATAAACATGATCATCGGCTCAATAAGGCGAATGGTCTGGCGAGCATTGTACTGCTGTATGACTATTTCCCGCCGCACGCTTCGCAGACGATCGAAGATAAAGTCATAGACCAAGTGGTAGGGCTTGCGCTCATCCAGAAATATGCTAAAAAGAAATTAAGTGAATTTATGCATTTTACAAGTTACATAAATTACTTACTCTTTGAGCAGATATTCGACTGTTTTCATTAGACAATGCTCAGTCCGCATATCCTTGGCTTTCGGTACCTTTGCATCGGCAGCGGAACGTGTAAACTCCTTGACCAAAACGCCGGGTACGTGCTTTTGGCCATCTTTGTACTCGAAGTAGTTGAGCAATTTCTTCTGAATGCGCCTTCAAAAAAACCAATTATGTTCAGAAATCAAAATCAGTTACTCATTATCTATACTTACATTTTAGCCTCTGCATCGGGACAGTAGCGTTCACACGAACCGCGTACACATTGAGCCTTTTCCATAATTCCTATTCAACAATTTGTTTATCCCAGAAGCAAACCAAAACAAAACAAAACGAAAAGAAAAAAAAGCAAACAGCTGGCAACGCCAGAGCTGTCGCTCTCATAAAAATGCTTTTAAATTGATTAATTAATAATAATTTCTGTTTCGGCTACTTTAGTTACCAACATGTCCTGGTCATTTCATGCTGTCAAGCAAATTATAAACCAAAACCGTATTATTTTACGTGATCTGTACGAAAACGTTAAAGGGACTGCATCCAAGAAGATCAATAGCAACAGGCAGTTTTACAGTGTGGCAACCCTGTTACAGTTCGCCGTTATTGTCGGTGAGATGGAGCCGAAGAAACGCGCGCGGCACGTTAGCAAGGCGAAATATGAGGCCTCACTTGAGTCCAAGGCGCAACATTACTTAAATGCGCTGAAGGTGCGCTGGATGCAGCTGCACGATATACCCGGCCTCTTTGCCTACCAGCTCCAAGACTCCAGGCCGGGACGGAAACTGCCCGGAAAATGTGGCTTCTATGCAGAGGTGCTGGTCACATAATAATCTTATCTGTATTTTATTTAATTTTATGGTTATTTCCAGTTGAATGCAGATCGCAGCTTGAAGAGACGTGCTCCCCAAACCATCGAGAGCCTAAATCCAGCGTTCCGGCCCAAGCAATTTAACTTTAACAAAGTGGACGCCATGGAGGTGATGATGACCATCGACGAGGAGAGGGACAATGCCGAGGTGCAAATGATCATTAACAAGAGCCCGATTACAAGGTATCACACGCTCATCTGTCCGGAAGTGAAAAAAGAACTAGTTCAACGAATCACCTGCTCATCGCTCAACTTTTGCATCACATTCATGCGGAGCATTACGGATCCACACATGCGCTTGGGCTATAATAGTCCAGGTGCTTTGGCTTCAGTCAATCACCTGCATTTCCATTTGCTGCAGATTCCACGCAAGCTGTACATCGACAATGTGCAGCTGCAGCCACTGGCTGGAACTTTCGTTTATCGCTTGAAATCCGAAGAGCCAACGGAGGCAATTTGTTTTGTGATTAGCGAGAAGGAGAGTGAGGATGACCTAAGGCAAAAGGTTCAGCAAATTCATCAAGTAACCGAGTGGCTATGCAACAACAATTTGCCACACAATCTGTTCATGACACGCGATCCGGAAACAAATGATTTGCGCGTCTTTCTCTTCGTCCGATCGACGTTTTGTGTGAACAAGGAATGCTCCGCCTTCAATGTGGGATTCTGCGAACTGGTTGGCTTTCTGCCACTGGGCGGTAAGTAAACATAACTAAATATAAATTTAAAATAATGCATATATACAATATTTGCAGATGATGAGAAGCTGCAGAATCTAACGGAGGAAATAGTGGTCGAAAGGATTAAAAATATAAGTGGCGACGCCTTCAAAGCTGCTTATGGCCAGACCAAGCGCATTGTCGAAGGCACCACCAACAGTCTATGGTCTCTTTTCGCATAGAAATATAGCCAAGTTAATTAAGTTTTAGGACTTTAATAATCATATAAGTCAGCTAGTTGGCTGCTGTGATAAAACCTTTGCCCATTGCCGCCTTGCCCACAACTTTGACATTGGGTTCGATGCAGTAGTTGACATCGCTTGGCATATTCTGCCGCCTCACATGATCCAGCAGCTCTGGCAACTGATCCACAGCTATGATCTCCCGTATCACATCGAAGAAGCCCATGTAATGATGCAAATTGTGGCTGTTTGGTGAAATAAAAGTACGTCACAGAAGAGAACTAAAGAGAACAAATTCATATGGGATCATACTTACATCATCAGCAGAATGGGGCCCAGCAGCTCGTTGGTTTTGTAGAGATGATGGATGTAGGCACGCGTGTGCTTCTGGCAGGCCAGGCACTGGCAGCCCTGTAGCAGCGGCTTGAACTCCTCCTTAGTCGCCTCGTCCGTAACATCTAGAAATGCAGAATGTTCCTCCTTGTCAATGCTGTAGCTGAAAGTCAGCGCCTTGTAGTTGACGGCTGCGCAGTAAGCGTAGGAGGTGTCGAAGATATCCACGCCAAGGCGTATTAGCTCCAGCATTAGCACAGGTGTAAAGGCACCTGGCATAAGACGGGGCAAGTCCTCCTCAATCTGTTGCACGCAATGCTCTACAATGGGCAGCAATTGTGATGGGCTCAGGCTCGTGGCAGCCAAGCCATTGGTATGGAATCCCTCGAATATGTAGCCTCCATAGGTTCCCTTGGGCTGTTCCCGTGCGTGTCTAATGGACTGCGTGCGGGCAAATGTATTGTAGCCACCCACAATGGGCGCTAGCAGCGTCGAATCCTTCAATCTCTCCAGTTGCCTGTGCTGCTTGTAGCAGTGCTCCATGAAACGTTCGGTACGATCCACAGATTTTTGCACACGTTTCTTGGTGCTCTCTGGATTCGTGTCAGCATCGCACAAGCCCTGATACACATCGGGTGCAAAGCTGGACACCATTTGCAAATAACGTTCCGTGGTTAAGGATTCCTTGCCCCTCCGTGTGAAAAGCGGTACCACGTCCCGATCATTGCCACCCGACGGCGTTACTTCGCACGGATCACGCAACAGCAACAACGTGTTGTAGTCCGGATAGCCCACATAGTCAGCCAGGCTGCGATTCCACTGTGCCAACGACTCGGCCATTTGATCCATGGAGCAAAGCGTCAACTGCAGCACTTGTTGCTCCCGGCTAACCAAGCCGAAAACATCGGAGCTTAGGTAGGGAATACTACCGCCTTTCGTTGTTTGTAGCAGCAGCGGCGTCTGTAACTCCTTGCTCTCCTTAATCCGCAACTGACCAAGGCGTCCAGAGTTTTTACTAATACTTTTTATAATAAACTTCATGCTGCCGACTTTGTACTTATTGCACGTTTTGCGCCTATTAATGAGAACAGCAATAATCGATAGCTATCGATAGTATATCAGCTGTTTGTTAAATCAGAACAATCTAATACAATTTAATTTAAATCAATAATTAAAAATGAATTATGATTAGAATAAATAAGTAGAGTTAGATTTCAGTTAATGCTGAATAGCATTTAGTCAAAAGTTGCTTAAACAACACAAATCAACCGCGCCCAACTGTATTCCATCTCAACTGACGCTTAAATGTAACTGCTACTCTTCACAACAGTAACATACTGGCTGCTAACAGTTTCTGTTATTGTAGCGCATTATGTTAAACTACATTTCTGTTTTGCCATCCGTTCTTTCGCCTCCCAGCGACAACAACAATAAATGTTATTCAAACAGTAAACTAACTGGGGGCACATAACGCTGATGTTTTTGTTGTATGCGCAGCGCACTTGAGTATTGTTGTCATTGTTTTTGTTGCCGCACTGCTCTAGTTATGCATTGGCTCGCTCGCACTTGTTGGTGCTTGGACTTTTCCCCAATTGTGTTTGTTTGTTCCGTTCGCATTCGTTCATTGATTTCCTAATTAAGTTTATAATTAAAATTAATTGAAAAATTACCCACATACATATGTGAGATGTGCTGTAACATCGAAAAATAAAATAAAGTGTCTGTGTGCCTATTAAAGTGGAATGAAAGCACGTTAAAAATTTAAATACGAAATTGTGCAAAAAAAAAAGAAAAAGAAAAACATGACCAGCAGCAGCAGCCAAAAAGGTAATAATAATAAGCCATAGTGTACGTTTATTTTCTTTTTTTTTCTTCTTGCCTAATTGATGACTTCCCTGCCGCGCTCTATTTATAATTAAACCGTCTGCAATAGCAATTATATTTATTGAACAAAAGGCGAAATTTGCCTCTATACAAAATGTATCTATAATATATTGTATATACATATATAAATATAAATACATATATATATATATATATATATATATATATATATTTATATTTATATTTATATGGATATATATGCATAAAACAACTATAAAAATTCTTTGCACAAAATTTTAAATGGCCATAAATTTTTGCTAAAAGTCGCGCTGCGGCTTAAGTCGATTGGAGGAGAGTGAGTGAGTGAGAGAGAAGGAGAGGGGCGAAAGCAGGGATGTGCGTGTGGGTGCTTATCCTATTTAGTGACTCTGCCAGGGTTGTCAACGCGCGCAAATTGCAGCCATGCTTTATGTTGCCGTTGTTGTTCTGGCCTCTGGCCTTGAGTGTCTCTTTACCTGCTACCTGCTATCCGCTGCTCTCGCTTGCAAACCATTTATTTCTAGCCTGCGGCGTTTAACGAAAATGTCGTAAATGAAAAATGTTAAAACAGGAAAAACTAATAAAATGAATAAACTGATTTTTGTCTGCTTTCCAGGTGGTCCCGCTAAATGCGTTGAGTGTGTGGCAACTCTAGGCAAATGAACTGTTTTACCTGCACACATACAAGCGCACGTAGTCAACACAACGGATAATTTAGTGGAATTTTCGAAAATAGCAAAGGAAAGGCAACCATAATCCTCAAGAGCAGCACCAGCAGCCGCAGAGGCAGCGCCAACAACAACAACAACAACGCAAGCAGGCATAATAATCAAAGATTAAATCAGGTTTATATGGAAGGGTTAAAAAGAGCAAAAGCAGCCTGTCACAGGAAGAAATACACGTTTCCTAGTCGCTGAGGCACGTCTACAACAACAACAACAACAGCAACAAAAACATAACAGCAACAACTACAACGAACAACTGATTTTGATTACAACTACAAGGAGCGCGCGCTACACACACATAGTCAAGCACACATACACAAACACACATACACAACTTGAGCGCATTGAAAGAGCGAGAGAGAGAGAGAGAGCGAACATGTCTGCGAGATGGTGAGAGAGAACATGCACAGATTAACTAGCGCGCTCAGTTTTCCGCTCAGTTCTCATTCGAGTGCGGTACGGTTACGTCGCATTGCTCCCACCAGGCAGCGGTGAAAATACAACAGAAGATTTTCCGTTGTCCGTTTTCCGCTAGGCGACGGCACAACACAACGTATGGGCGGCATTTGTTTTGAACGTAAAGTAAGAGGAAAACGAAATATAAACCAAAACGTCTCCGACCGCACCTCGCTAACTTATGTTTGTGATTGAACGTGAATGTGTGTGTGTGCATAAATGTTTTGAAACGAATATATCACGAGAAAGGAATCATAATTAAGTGAAAATAGTGCAAAAATACAAAGCAGAAACGAAAAAAGAATTATTATAATAAGATAGCCAAAAGACGGGCCCAGAGACCAGTTTGAAATCACCGCCTATTTGCAGGGCAGCCGCCGTTGGCAGAAGCAGTGCATATGCTATGTGCTTGTGTGTGAGCGAAAGAGCTGGCGATAGTTTTGAGTGTGGAGCAGGGGCAATGGCAGTGGCAGGCAATTGAACGTACACACATACACATGCATACATTCACACACTCACACACATGTGCACATGCTAGCCAAGACAGTACTACAGCAGCAACAACAACAAGCAGCGACCACATACGGTGAAAAGGCCGCGTCGCCGTCTCAAGGAGCGAAAGGCAGTGAGAGAGGCAGAGACAGAATCAGAGGCAGCAGCAGCAGCAGCGGCGACGGCAGCAGAGCGAGCTATAAGAATAATAAATTACACTTTGCTTTTGCTATAATAAGAAGAAAAATTTATATACACATACAGACACACACACACACACATGTGCAAGTAATGTTTTTCTTGTGAGTGTGTGTGTGGGGGAAAATTGTAATAAAATATGAACGCAAGAAAAACGCTGGAAATGGAAAACTAAAAGTAAATTTCGAAACAGCAGCGCAGCAGTGGCCGCGGCAGCGCAATTATGCAGCTGTATGCGTGCGTGTGTGTGTAAATTATTAACAGTTAGGCTGCGCAAATAAAAAGCAAAACGAAAAGGGAAAAGAAATAAATAAAAGTGAACAACAACAACAACAACATTCAATGTGCCATCATTTTCAACAACAACAACTACTACTAAAATTAAGCAAAAAGGAGCAGCTTTAAACAAAATATAATATAATAAATAATATAAATAAATACATTCATATATATACATACATATATATATATATATATTTATAAGCGTTATTATATATACAGTATTAGCAACAACAACAACAACGGAGCGAAAATGTCCTGCATATCGAGCAATTTTAGCTCATTCTTTCTCAACTCGTTGAACGATCCTTCAGAGTTTTCCAAGTACTTGAGCAATGGCGAGCTGAAATGCACAAATTTCGAGGAATTTCAAGTGTTTGCTCAGTCAACGCAGCAGCAGCAGCAACAACAGCAGCAGCTACAACAACAACAACAGTTACAGCAACAACAACAACAATCACAGTATTCATGCACAAATGGCGTCGGCAGCAGCGCAGAGCTCGGCTTTGAGGCGGCAGCGACGCTGCAGTTGCAGTCGGCAGCGCAGCGTGAATCTGCTGCTGCGGAAACGCCGGCAGTGTTAAGTTCCCCGTTACCCAACAATCGCTGGCCGACAGCGGTGGCAACGCCAAACGGACACGTGCCCGCCTCTGCCGCCGCCGCTGCCGCTGCTGCCAACGCTCAACATTTCGATGGTTCCTTTGAGTTTATCAAATATCTGCGCCACTCCACGGACTTCACGCCCAGCAGCAGCGGCAGCAGCAGCAGCGCCGTTGGCAGCAACACCGGCGTCGGCGTCAGCAGCGACGCAGTCGACAGCGCAGCGCCAGCGGAGAAAAGCAGCAAATTGATTGGAACGGGCAGGATTACAACACCGCCGCCAGGTGGCGCCACTGCCAGTGGCGGGGCTTGCAGCGTGGGCCTTCTGGATCTGGACTCGGCGAACACATCGCAGAAATCCCGTTCGGCCTCGCGCAAAGTCGCCGCGCTGCTGTCTTCCGTTTCGCGGTCTTCCAACAGCCTGGACGCGAACAGCTCGGCGCTGGATGCCGTCTTTGACCACGACTCGAAGCAAACGATCTTTGAGCTGCAGCACCTGACGAGCACCTCGAACGGCTCGAATGGGTCCAACTCGAATGAATCCTCCTCACTGGAGCTGCTCGCCTTTCCCAGCTCTCACCTGAACGCCTCCAATTCGAACACCTCCTCCGAGGAGCACTGCGGCAGCGCAGCCGAATTTGGCGGACTCTTGGGTGGCTCGGGCTGCTCCGCTGCCTCGGGCGCCGGCGGGGCACCCAAGCTGTTGGGCAGCTTTGTGATCAAGGAGAACTTCGATGTCCATCCCTCGCACAAGGTGGAGGAGGGCATCTTCCAGCACATGAACAAGCTGCCCTCGAAGAAGAAGGATACACTCAAGCAGCTGGGCGTACGCTTCACGGGCCAAATGACACTGACGGATAAATCGATTGTGGTCGAGAATTTCATCAAATTTTGCGAGGTGAGTTCCTAAAATTGTAGGATATTGATGAGGATGGGTAGGAGATACCCTGTAAATGATATTTGTTTCATGGACTATAGGATACTCTGTAAATAGTATTCATGGTGAAGATTCAGGAATACTATGTAAATACTATCCATGATATAGACTAAATTGCATTCATGATATAAACTCAGAGATACTCTGTAAATAGTACTCATGATATCGACTCAAAAATACTCTCTAAGCAATATAGACACAAAAAGATACTATGTAAACAACATAGGACCAAGATATGATGATATAGACTAAGGATACTCTATAAACAGTATTAATGATATAGACTAAATGATATTCTATAAACATTATTCATAGGATAGACTAAAAGATACGCTGTAAATAGTATTCATGATACAGACTCAGGGATACTGTGTAAATCGTATTTAAGGTATAGGGATATATAAAGATAGGGAAACTCTATAAACGGTATTCATGATATGGACTCTGTAAACAGTATTCAAGATATAGACTAAAAGATACTCTGCAAAACAGTATATATGTACCTAGAAAGATACTATGTAAATAGGGCGAACAGCTGTTCTTTTTATAGAACTCTCTAGATATAGACATAATACAGATGGCTTAATTAAGCAAATCCAACAATACGAGAATCATTTTCTCGATTTCAATTAGTGTTGAACATTCGCTCTATCATTATAATACATATGCCACATCCACGAATATGAATAGAATTTGATTTTCGCCCACATATAGCAGAGCTTACATATATGACACTTGTATATATATATATATATATATATTTACTTATGTTTATATATATGTATATATGTATTTGTATATATATACATATAAATATATATACATATATATATTCATAACGCGGCTACACCGTTCATATCCTTTACACAAGCGCATTTCTCACTCTATTATATGCCACCCACCCACACACTCACACACACATACATACAATACATATATCAAAACCCAACTCACACTCTCACACCCAACGAATGTCATTATAAATTGTAATAACAGCAGCAGCGCAGCCAGCGCCGACTGAGCGGGGCCAACCACAAATTCAGCATACAAATACAACTGTAATCATGTGTGGCACCAATGTGTGCCTGTGTATTCTAAACACCTACACATACAGCCACATATATATGTATGTATATGTATATTTGTCTATATGTATATATACAGAGATATACATACAGACAGCTCACTCTGCCTGCACTCCCAACACACATTTGGCGCCTTTTAAACACTATGGCTAGGCAACCCTCCCAGCACTCACACACTGACACATGCTCATTACGCTCAGCTTTATCGGAACGCACACACATACACACATACACAATCAACTAGATTTGGTCGAAGCAGCACCCGCACAACCCACACACACTCAAACTATATACAAAACGGCATTGATGGCATAATACAGGAACACCAACAACAACAGCAAAAACAACAACATGAGCAGTAGCTAGAGCCTAACCTTATTTCAACATGGCTGCTTGCTCGGCCCTTCGGCCGCTATTACAACATTTTAGTTTTAAGATGCCTAGCTTTGATGTTGTCGTGCTGCTCTCTCTCCCTGCCAAGTTTAACTCAAAATTGTTGCGCTCTCTCTCTAACTACTACTCTCACTCCTTTGCCAGCAAGAACTTTACTTGCAGGGGAGCAGCGACGGAGGCAGAGGTGTAGGCAGCGACGGTGGCAGCGTTTGCTGCTGCTCAAACTACAAAGTTTTGTATATGTATGTATGTGTATGCGTGTGTGTGTGTATAGTTATGTGTGAGTAAGTGGGTCTGGCAACCCCCAAAAAGCTCAAGCGGGCGCTATTGAGTAATTGTATATGCGCCCCTCTCTCTCTCTCTCTCTCTCTTTCTCTCTCCCACACACATACTCGCACACATTCTCTCTTGTGCTACATACATACAATCATCAAGTTACTTGGGGCGTTTGTTGGACTGTCCATTGAGCTTGCCTTCGCATGTCCTTTCGTGTGTGTGTGTGTGTATATGTATATATATCTATATTTTAGGTGTGTGTGGTACCCTAGCGGCGTCGTTGAAGGCTACTAAATGCGCATGCAGCGGCAGAGGCAGCGCAGTCACCAATACACACACATATGCAATAAGTTTGCCAATCTGTGTGTCTCTACGTATGTGTGTTTGGGTGTGTAAGGGACAGCTTCGGTGCGGCTGAGAGCGGGTTGTCGACGGGGGGCAGGGGGAGGGCCGCAGGACGTTGGGCAGGTACAATGTCTCGGGTTCGCACAATTTACGCGCTCACACTGAACGGAATACGGCAGCCGCCGAAACACATGAACATACATTGATTATAATTTTAAATTATATATGTGCACATATATGTACATACATACGGACATAAATTACAATGTAAATGCATATATATGTACATATATACGTATAACTGTACCTGCCAAACTTATATGATGATGATTATACATATACATATGTATGTTTGTATATCTGTATATACGGATGGATATAAAATATTTAGGTTTATGCGTCGTTTTTGCCGCCTTTGGGGCCGCATTAAATTAGTGTTGTATAACAAGGCGGGGCAGAATAGTTGCCAAAAATGTAAAATAGATTAATATATACATACATACATACATACATACATACATACATATATATGATTTATAGTTATAGCATTAGCTAAATGTTAGGTTATGTTCGGTTAGTCGTCTATTGGCCGTGTTAATTAAAGGCTCGAAACAAGTTCAGCCACAGAATGTTAGGGCAATAATTAATGAGCCGTTTGCAACCCTTTTTTCACACGTGCCTCGTTCAAACTGTTGTTAAAAACCTGTTAAACGCCAAAAGAGTGAAAGTGTGAAAATTGTTGCCTCCCCTCGCACACACGCACGCACACACACACACAATCAGGCAGGCTGGGGCGCACACGCAACCCTCAAAAATCAAAAAATCATTGCCGGGCGACGGCAGCAGCACGAACAACTGTTGTTGCACGCACAAGCAGGAAAACAGAAACAGAAAGAAAAACAATTCACACTTGTCTCAATAAAAACAACAACAGCAACAACAACAAGCTGCATCACACACGCACACACACCACAGACAACAACCGCAAGCCGCCACACATAAACACACACACACGCAGAGCTGGGTAGAATACGTCACGCACAGGCACGCACACAAACACACAGTCTGCGTGCTGTCAATAAGTTGCAAAAAAAAGGAGCAGAAAAAAACAACAACAGTCAAAACAATAAAAGGAAAAGCAACGGCACAATGCCGCAACACATTGCCATTGCTGGCTGCCTTCATTCTTGCTTCTCTTTGTTTTTACTGCTTTTTTTTGAAACAGTTAAGCGGCTATGGGAATGTAAACACACAAAACGCTGCCCCTCCCGCTCCCACACACACGCAGCAGCAACACTTGGCTTGACAGCCAAGCTGGGCGCTCTCTCACCTACATTGACGTTGCTCTCTCTCGCTTTTTGTGTGTTCCTTCTTCCTTCTGCTATCTCGCTTGCACGCATGCTGCTGTTAATGAGTCGTCAGCCGTCACGCTGCCCTCTTCACGGCCAACACCTCTGAAGGGGCCTGTCATCATGCAAAAGGCGTTGAATTGGTTCTGGCTCTGACTCTCTCTCTCTCTCTCTCTCTCTCTCTCTCTCTAACTCACACACATGCAATCATAAAGTCAAGCTTTAAGTATTTTGGTAAATTTGACTTGTTCTCATTCTCCTCCTCTTCCTTTTCGTCGTCGTGCTGCTGCATACTCATCTCTTCTCTGTGGCTGGGCGTCGTCACTCCTTTTTGCTCTATTGATTTTTAACATAATCAAAACCCCAAATGTATGCACACATGCATACACATGTACAGTTATAAGTACATGCAGACACACAGACACATATGCATAACGGCATTTTCGACAGAGTTGCCATACATGTATGCTTAGAAGTCGTCGGGCTGCTGCTGCTTTGGGTGGGCAACGTTGGCGTCGCGCTGATTATGAGGATGTTGATAAGTTTGAACGTCGACGTCGCTGTCGCTGTCGCTATCGCTGTCGACGAACGAGCGCACGAGCACGCGATGCTTGCTGACTCTCTCAAAGTACACACACACATGCAGAGGCAGAGGAACATCCACACAGACACGCACACAGACACAGACGTCCGTCAAGCTGCTGCGCCTATTTTAAACACACTCACACAGCCAAGCACATGGGCAGGCGACAACCCTTTCAGCTCCCACAAGTTCCGCTCTGCCCTCCCTCAGCCAACGTTGTTGAAAATGGCTTCATTGAAAATGTTGTTTGCCTTTCTATTTGGGTTTGCTTTAGCTGCCTGCCTCTGCCTTTCCCTTGCTCCGTTTTGCTTTATTTTATATTTTTACACTATAAAATATACATTGTGTGTGTGTGGGTGGGGTACTGCATGTGTTTGTATGTGGCATGCTTTTAGGCGCAGAGTCCTTTCTATGATTGTGTTTGCATTTTGGGGTCTGCAAGTTTTTGGCTTTTGTACAATTTTCGTTTTCCAACTTTTTGTTGTACACGAATTATAAGTTTTGATTAGTAGTGGGCAAAGTTTTCATTTGCATTAGTATAGGTATACATGTATGTAAATATCTGCGTGTGTGTGTGGTGGTTGGGCTTCACTAAATATATGTATGAAGGTACATAAGTCTAATAACTAATATATATATATGTATATATATATGTATATTTAGATTTATATGCAGGAAATGAGTTTCAGCTTTATAATATGCATGAAAAATAGGGGTTCAGCGCGAAGAGGATATCGTTTCATGGCATGTGAAACTTTCAGGCATGTAAAATAACTTTGCTGTTCGGCTTTAATAAATAACAAGTGTTTAGCTAAGACCCAAGGATGCTTTTTGGAATAAGGCAGACTCTCTAGAGATAGAAAGATGTGGGGAAGGTTTTATTAATTATCATATATTACATAGATCTGGAAGATATAGGGTGTGTCTACAGGGAAATGTTATATGATTTAGTTTAGGTAGAGATTGACTCTTGTAGCTCTTAAGGGTGGTGAGATACAGATATGTTATGTTTAAAAAGGATATTTTTAATAGAACATACTTATATAGCATACTTTTTAGAGCAAAAGACAATATACTTATATATATATATATCAAAGAAATCCGTTTATCTTATATATTATTATAAATCATATTCCATTATTCTACTTACACAGGAATACGATATTAAGGATCATCGGCCGTGGTTGTCCTTGAATCAGTGTGGCCTCAACAAACCTGAGCAAATCAAATTCGCACGCTATCTGGGCCAAGGATTGCCCACGTTTACGCTCTTCTGCATTTATAGCAATTTTAAGAATCTATTTTGCACCAAACGCACAGAAATGTAAGTATATAGTAAATGTATATACAGTTATATATCCATATAAATATCTTTCCTTATATAGCTATACCAAGGATGGCTACAATCTGCCTTATATACTCGATAAGACCAAGCGCTTCCTGGCCAACACAACAGCTGGTAAGACACGCAGCACCTCTCTATCTCCCTCTCTCCAAAGATATATACATATATATATCAAATTTATATAGTGCAAATGCAGCAACGAAAAAAAAAAAACATTTAAAAACAGGCAAAAAGAAAAAGAGAAAAACTTTTTAAATTTAGAATTAAAAATAACCTCAAAAATAGTTTCAAGCGAAAATGTGCTAAATTTTCAAAATATATATACACAAAAAAAAACAAAAAAAAAAAAACAAAAATTTCTATTTTCTATTCAATTTTCTTTTAAGTTTATGATTTTCTTTCCGTTCTTTTTTCTTCTATTTTTGCTCGTTTCTCTCATTTCGCATTTCTCATTTGCTCTATATATATTTTTTGGTTCCTCAGATGCACTTTCTGTTTCGCTCTCTCGCAAAATCAAAAATGAAAACTAAAATTGAAATCGAAATTGAAATTGAAGAAAAAAGAAATTAAATAATAAATTGGCTGCCTATTTTGCTCTCTATCGAGTCGAAATCGAAGAAAAAATACTAAAAAAAAAAGAAAATAATTTTTTAATTTTTGACTTTCAATTTGTTTGTGTTCTTCTTCTTCTTCTACTTCTTTTTACACGCATACGCTTTTCAATCACTAGGCGAAAATACCAACAACAACAACAGCAACACCAGTAACAAGACCAACACAACAACAACAACAACAACATCAACAACATCCACACAGTTGAAACAAATACACGAGCAATGCGAGTCAGCGCCAGCATCGCCTACTGCAGCCCCCGTAGCAGCAGCAGCAGCCGCACTAGCAACACCAACACCAACAACAGCAACACCCAACAACAACAATAACAGCAACACTCACGCAACAGGCAACAGCAGCACACATTTACACACGCAGCAAGCAGCGCAGCAGCAGCAGCCGCAGCCGCAGTCACCGTTAGTTACAGCGCCCACTGGCACGCCCCAGCCCAGGCCTGGCACGCCCACAACGCCAGCCAGCCATCTGATGCAACCACACGCATCGCATCATCTGCAACAACAGCAACAGCAACAACAACAACAACAGCAGCAACAGCAGCAGCAACAACCTGCCACGCCTACGCGTGGACCGCCCCTGACGCCGCACCTTCATCAGCAACAGCATCCACAGCATCTGCATCATGCGCCACCGCATCCACATCACTACCAGCATCCACATTCACATGCCCATCCCCATCCTCATCCCCATCCGCAGCAACATCCTCATCCGCATCCACATACGCATCCGCATCACTTTGCCTACGCACATCCGCACCATACACACTACAACCTGCCGCCGCATCCGCATCCGCATTCACATGCACATCCGCACCAGCATCCACACCCGCATCCCCATCCGCATCAGCATCAACCGCAGCATCCGCACGCTCACATGGGCGCACCCATCAGCTATGGCCAACAGGTGGCGCCAGCGGCGGCCCCAACATCAGCTCAGGCTGCGCCGCCGCCGCCACCGCCCAACATGTGAGACTGGCGTCGGCGTGGCGCCAAATATGGCGGCAATGGCGCCACCTGTTGACAATCATTGGCGGCTCCAGCTACCTACAAATAGAAGAGAGGAGGAGATTAACTATGAATGCCCCAGCAACTATTATTAGCTTTTAACTCGTCTATTTACACCATTTGGTTTTATTTTTTTATTATCATAATTATTATTATTATTATTATTATTATTATTATGAGTATTGTCATTATTGTCATGTTGTCTCTGTCCCATTTAAAACGTCTTCTGTTTTGCTCTTAGCATACGTATTCGTTTGTAGTCTAATTTTACACGCTTATTGCCAAATTTTTGAATATGTATTATGTTAAACGACTAAATTGTTGGACGACTAACGCGCCCTGAACTATGCAATGTTATTCCTTGAAAAGAGAGATTATTACAATTACAATTACAAATACAAAAACACAAACACACACGAAACACATGTAAACTTTATAGAGAATCAAGCTAACTAATGAAAGTAATAATATATATATATATATCTTTAGTAATGAACATATATTTTAGTAAGCCAGAAACAAATGATATATATATGTGTGCAAAACCCATCCTAAATATATATATATATATATATATATATATATATATATATATATATATATATATATACAACCTCTACATATATATACAAAACATATAAAGCGAAATTTTGTTTGCAACAACAAATATACATATATATACATACATAGCAAAAAAACTGAACAAATGTCGACTTTTTTATTATATCTATATGCCTGTTCTCGCGTTTGCCTGCATTTGTGCTAGCAATCGGTCGTCGCTCTCCCTTTCCCCTCTCTCACTCTCTCTCTCTCTCTGTCCCTCTATAAAATTGCAACTCTCTCTTGTAGACCTCAAGAACATGGCGGCCGCCAATGACGGCACGCTCGAGTTTGCCAGCAATAGCAGCAGCAGCAGCAACAATAGCACCAGCAACAACACCAACAACAGCAGCAGCAGCAGTGTTAACAGCAATAGCAGCACCAACAGTAACAGCAGCAACAATGTTAACAGCTACGTAACAGCCGCAGCAGCAGCTGCTCAATCCTTGGACTCACGCTATGGCTGTGTGGCGCCGGCGTCAATGTCGCTGTTGCCGCCGCCGTCACTGCCGCCACTGGGACCGCCGCCGCGTTCGCTGGAACAGCTGATCATCTACGAGAATTTCAATGTGCACGAGACGCACCGCATCGAAGACGGCGTCTGCACGCACATCAGCCGCCTGCCGCCCAAGAAGCAGGAGCTATTGAAACAGTTCGGTATACAGAGTAGTAGCCAGCAATGTCTGAGCAATTATGAAAAGTGCATACTCATCGAGAATTTCATCAAGTTCTGCAATGTGAGCAATTGTGTATCGACGACGTGCTCATCCCTGACGGCCAGAGTCCTTGGCCGTTCAGCGTTCAGCGGAGATTTGTTCTTGAGCCTCGATCCTCTGCATTAATTGGCTATATTTAAAATATACACATTGGCATTAATTATCATTATGAATTTCAGTAGTTTTCAAAATTTCACCATCATACCTAGAGCGTAGAACAAAACTCTTGCCGATCCCTAAGATAAGACACATTATTTATATGGATACCATTTGCTTTTGTTTGATAATCTAGGAATATCAGATATCCGATCATCGACCCTTTTTGGACTTCCACGAGAGCGCTTTATCCAAATGTGAACAACTTAAATTTGTACGATATCTGGGCCAGGGGCTATCCAATCTGACGCTAAACAAGATATATGTGGCCTTTAAGGAGCTGCTGGGGAACGGACGACCGGACAAGTGAGCAAAGTCGATCAACTTAGAGCCGTAATTTAAATGCCTAAATATATTTATTTCTCAGAGCTGGGCCGGATAGCTATAATTTGGATGCACTGTTAAAGAAGAAACGCAAAAACCTTTATAATCGTCTTCATGCGGCCGGTAAACCATGTTCGTTAAGTTTTCTTTTCGATAACATTTGAAAATATTAATTTTTAACAACACTACAATGAACCGATAGGCAATGCTGCTGTTGCCAATCGAGTTCTCTATGAACAAACTCAAATTTTGAAATACTGGTTTTCGCAACACTAGAACGAACCAATGAACCAATTTACAAATTTATTCTTATCTTTTCATATAGCTACAAGCGTCGATCTAACTACGTTTGATTCTACTTCCCAAACATCGCAACCTCTTGGCGCAGCAACGCAGCATTCTTTGGTTACGCAAGCGCCGCGCCCCCAACACGCCTTCGCTGCATTGGCAGCAGCCAACACACAGCAGAGTGAATCGCCATACAGTTATGTGCCACGGTAAAAGCAATCCTTAGCAGTTGCGCAGGAGTTGCACAACAACAACAAAAAGAACAAGAAATACACCTACACACGCATACATATTACATATACTTCCTGGAACTGGACCAGTAACTGTTGTGTCTTCAAAACGAAAAATAAAAACAAAAAAACAAACAAAATTATATGCAAAATGAGGAAAATTGTTAAGCAAAATGATGCTAATATGATTAAATTCAAAACTAAGTGCTAAATTATAAAGAAAACATGAGTAATTATAGTGAAAATGTTAGTGTAACAAATTGAATATAATATAACGGTAATTAGAATGCAATTCCAATTAGAACCCAACATATGAAAGCCAATAAGAAGCGGTTCATATGGCATATATAGATTATACATACATATATATTTGTAGCTTGTGCTTCGGTTTCTGAAAAATAATTTTCCTTTCGTTTTCCAAAAGTTAAACAAGCATAACATAAATATAAATATATATATATATACATATATATATATACAGTGTAGAGGTAAGATAGATCTTAAGTGCAACACCAAAATTCAAAAAATAAATCAAAGACCTCCCAAGAAAGTTCCCTAATATGCATATACACATCAACTATAGCATATAGATTATAAGTTGAGTGAACAAACGTACATATATAAAACATACATAATAAATAACAACACACACAGACACAGAAGTAAGCACAACACTGAGAGTAGACGAAAACATAGAAGATTAACAAAAACAATTATTCCTATATACAATACTTATATACAACAAACAATATAGATACATAACAAAAATAATATGAACGGAAACGCAAAATCAAATACCAAGCATAGCAATTGTAAATTCAATGGATATATACATATATATAGTATATAAAAACAACATAAACAAATATATTATATACTAAAACGCCAACGACTCGACTTTGTTTCTCTTTTTACTGTACGGAAACTTTATATTTCATTTATTCAAAATGTTTTTTTTCAGTATACGAATATGAATTTGCAGCGATTTAAAGATATTGTTTTGTTTGGGGGTACAAAATAAGTAAAATACAATACAAGGCAGTTAATATGGGTGACTTACTCCTTGCCATAAAGGATTCATGTTACTTAAATATAGCAATAAGAATATGCTTTGTATCTTTTCCCAACTGGCGCGCGCAATTTTGAATTGCTTTTATCGATAAAGATAGAGAGTGTTGGTAAACGCCTACTAGTTTGTATCTTTTTTGCTCATCTTCTGCTCGCGCTCCAGCGCCCGCTGCTTGGCCTTCTCATAGATGGGCAGCAATTGTCCAGTCTCGCCCAGCATTTTCAACAGCTCCACAATGAAAGGCAAATAGTTGTGTTTGCGTCGCACGTTCTCCACCTGCAGATGAAACAATTTCTCATTAATATGTATATATATATATTTTAAAATTTAAATTGATTTGGTTTGTCTTTTACCTTGTATCGTTTCTTCTTCTCAATTTCATACTGTATGTACGAGCGTAAGCTATTGATTTCAGTCTGACGATCATCTGCCGTGTCCATGGCATTGGCAGCCGGATTGAGCAGCTTGTCGATTTGCTGCTCGTAGATGCGCTGCCTGTCGGAGATCAGCGCCATTAGATTGAAGTGTATTTCACCATCGCTGTAACGCTGCATGCGCTTCTCAATGATGGGTCGAACCACATCCACCCAATTCTGCTCTGGCTTGATCTCGCCCAGATCGATGGGTCCCTCGCGCAGACCGTCCAGCTCATATAAACGGCCGGCAATGGGCATGTAGCCAACGAAATGATAGACATCCTCATCCTTGTTCTGGTTCTTCATGTCCAACTCAAAGAGTGTTTGACGCGCAAACGAATTGTGCACCGTACGTATCTGAGAGGCATTGCTCAGTGTGAGGCCCTTGTTGTAGGGATCGAAGCACTGGCAGAACTCTTTAAAGTTGGTCAGCGTTTCGCCCAGTTTAATGTCCTTGTGGTTTAGGTTCATCAGCAAACTAAGTATGGCCTGCGTTGCACAGGCATTGTTAATCACTTGCTTGGCAAAGAAGATGTGATCCCGATCCAGGACAACTTTGCCAGCGGGCTCGTCTTCCTGCACCCATTTGAACAAAAATATCAGACCATGTATCGGTTCCAAGTCTTTGAATGATTCACTGTCCAGACTCCAGATTTCCTCCACCTGGGCGCCATCACAGCCTACAGAACGGAAAATAGTTTAATTTATATGTATATCATTATTTGATGCCGGCTTCAATTTGGCTTCCACGTCCTCTTCCAAAAAAAAAAGCGCGCGCTGTACTTTTAACCTACCAAATTCGCGTATCAGCTCTGTGAATACGCCTGGATCGCTTTCAATAAGACACCAATTGCCTGCTCCTTCGCTCATTGTGTGAAGCTTGTTGTCGATTGCTTAATTCGCGAAAATTGCTACTATAAATTTTTTTGTCAACTCACAAGCTACACGATTAATGTTAGGGATGTTCACAACTTAACGATATATAAAAGCAAGACATAAAAATATACGATAGTTTCGTGGACGCATATCTCATCGATTCTTATTTAAAGACAATATCGATATGCAACACATGTTCAATTATAAGCAAACATTTCAATAACGCAATTTATAAATTTTTAATTTGCTGTTGTATAACTAAGATCCAATTTGCTAACATGGGCAATTTAGTATTACAAAATGTCAGATAATAAATTGCATAGATTTATTTCTGCATACACAGCTGCATAACGATTGTCAATAATGCGTTTAGTGACGATGTTTAAAAACGTTTGTACATCTCTAATGTCATGGCGGACACAAAGCAAAGCGGTGGGGAAAAAAAATTATGTGCAAGCAGAATGAAAAATCTCACATAAAAAAATTCAATTTTTCTGCAGCCAGTGAAATGTAAACTAGTAATGTGTACGATAACAATAACAGTGAGACAATAATGTATATTTTAGTATATCAATTATTATGTGTACGGCTAGGTAAAATAACGAAAATATGACGCGAAAATATGATTTCAACTTCGTGCAGGCGCCACCAACAAAATCAGTGTTTGTAGTGTCAGTGGAAAATTGGCAATTGCGTACGTTTATGTAAATGCTGAGTACGGGGGAATAAAAACAAATTGCAATTATCACCAAAATATTAAAATTTTTATTAACTGTGTATTAACAACGGTCGCATACCCACTTCTGAGAGAGCGAAAAATATTGGGGGAAAAAGAGGCGCGAAAAATTCGCAACAAAATGGTTGTCTCAAAAGACAACAAGCGTCGCCGTAAGGAAACGGAGACCCCGCCAACGTCATCGTCGTTGGCGGCGGCGGTGGCCGTTGCTGTAGAGTCATCACCTGAGATGCCCAAAAGGTGAGCCTATGCCTCCTCCCCCTATCTATTTAGTTGATCGTAAATAAATGCTGCATGTGTGTGTAAATTGTATAAAGAGATGACGACGCAGCGACGATACTCACTGTTAAATGTACTAACAGCAATAGTACCCACCCCCACCCCCTCACTCTGCTGTTCAACGTGAAGTGAGGTGCGCTACATTGTATAAGCAACAGTGTTCTTAGCTAGCAAAAAGCTAAAACAAGCTAATTTTTTAAATTTAATTATTGAGTAAATTTAACGGATTTTTTTATTTTTAGTAAAAACTAATTAAAATATAATGGGATATATATTATGGTTTTGAGTCAGCTTGTTTTAGCTATTTAGAGGGAAAAAACTGCGCATCACTGTCGAATAAGCTTCGTGGCGCTGTTGTTGCACAGGCCAAGGGCTGATTCGTAGTTGCTTTGGGGTAGAGCAGGTGGCTGTATCGGTGGGTGTGGGTGTGTGTGTGTGTATTAATGTGAGTGTGAGTGGATATTCATGTTGGTCTGCGTACGTGTTGGGAAATTCGATGCGTTTTTGTTTTGTTCTTTGATTTTGCGTGTGATTAGTATTCAGTTGCATTTGTTACCAATTAAAATTCACTCACACTTGTCTCTTGCGTATCTATGTCCCACCCACACTCTATTGCAGAACAAAGGTGCAGGCGCAGCGTAAATTTGCACAAGGCCAGAGTGCGCCCACCGCTGCAGGCGCCTTCAGTGCGGCCAGCGTTGCAGCGGTAGCAGCATCAGCATCGTCTGGACCCAGCACATCCACTGAGAGCAACCAACCACCGATCGAGATATTGCCAAACAAGTGTCCCAAGGCACATGATTTTGTAACGTTTCTCTGTTTGCGCGGCACCTCAGCTTTGCCCGCCCATTTGGACTATTTGAATCAGGGCAAGGCCAAGACAAACGAAGCTCCGCCACCAGCCAGCGATGCCAGCAACATCAGCAACATCAGCAAAAAGAAGAACGTTGGCAAAAAGAAACGCGGAAGACCCGCCAAGACAGCTAAAGCTAAAGTTGAGCCACAACAGCAACAACCACAACAACAACAGCAGCAGGAGGAACCACCACAGCAGTCGGAGTTGGCGCAGCCTCAACTGGTGACAGCTGAGAAAGCAGCTAGTGATAAAATTGAAACTGTGAAGCCTCTGCCAGCAGCTCCACCTATGCTCCTGGCAGGTGCCGTGCGCAAGCGCGCCGAGGTCATAACCGAGGGAAATAGACGCGGCGTCAGACGCGCAGAGATCTTGAAACGTCGCTCGAATCGCGCCAGCAACAGGGAAAAGGAAGACGAACCCGAACAGAGTAAAGATAATTCAGTTCAGCAAGGAGAAGACGACGGGGACGAGGACGACGACGATGACGAGTTCTTCTCTGCCCACGATGCAAGCTCACGCAATGGTGGCGCCGATGAGACGCTGTCCAAGTCGGAGACAACGCACTCGAATGCCAAACGCGGACGCAGCCAGGCAGCAGCATCAGCGGGCAGAAAGTCTCGGGCAGCTGTCTCTCCGGCTGTCACCGAGAACAGCAGCAGCAAAGATAAGGAGAAGGGTCCTGTGAAGCGTGTGCGGCAACGTGAATCGCCCATATTCATTCCCTCACCAGAGTCGTCGGGGCGCATGACACGACAGCGGGCTTTTTTTGAGCCTGTCAAGGTGCCGCCCAAGCAGGAGCCGGACACGGAGGAAGAGAAGGAGGTGCAGGAGCAGAAAAAGCCAGCTGCAGCGACAGAGTCCAAGAAGCAGCAGGCTCAGCGAGAGATCAGCAAGGAGAAAATCAACTCGAGCATTTATGCCAAAGATGCGGCCAAGAAGCAACTGGAAAACGGAGGCACAGCCACAACAGCGTCAGCTGCAGAACAGCAGAAGGGTCTTAATGTATTCGACTTTAGCTCCGATGACGAGCAGCCGCTGGCCAAGGCCATAAAGCTGAAGAAGGGTGCGGCCAAGAAAAGTGCAGCTGGAACAGGAGCAGTAGCAGCAGCAGCCACCGTCACAAGCACCGCACGTGGACGCAAGGCAGCAGGCGGATCGGCAAAAAAGCAGCAGCAGCAGCAACGGGAAGAGGACAAGGCAGAGTCAACTCCAGCAACGACGCCTCAGAAAGTAGAGGAACAGCCCAAGGCGAAGCGTGGAAAAGCGCTAAAGAAGAAAGCCGAAGAGGAAAGTGAGCAGCAAGAAGACGAAGTAGAATCGGAGACAACACCGCCCTCGCCCAAGAAGCCGGCGTCAGCAAATACACGTCCAGTGCGTCGTCTTGTGCAGGCAAAAGCAGACAAAGCGGCGCGATCTGTCAGTCCGCAGCGGAGTCAGCGGCCGTCGCGCAAGACGAAAGAGGCGGCGGCCATTTACATGGGCATCATTGGGCACAAGCTGCAGCTGGCCGACGATGAGGAGGATGATCTCTCGCTAAGTAGCTTTCCGGACATACCCAACGTCAAGCAAATGGAGAAGATGGAAAAGGAGATGAAGAGGAATGCGGCGGGCAAATCAGGAGCAGTAGAAACGTCAAAAAAGTCAACTAAAGCCTCAGCTGCAGCAGCAGCGGCGGAGACGGCCACTGGAGCAACCGCAGCAGCAGCAGCAGCAGCAACGCCTACGGTTGCTGACCAAACATCTCCTGCAGAAACGACAGCAGCAACGGCGCCGCCAGCTCCAGCGAGACGTGGACGACCGCCCAAGCAGACAAAAGGTGCAGCGGGTGGTGCAAGTGGATCAGCGGCTGCCACTGGCAAGCCACAGATTGAGGGGATGTTGGTAAAAAAGGGTGCACTGGCGCTGGCCAAAGCCAAGTCCGAACACCAACAACAACAGCAGCAACAGCAACAAAAAGACGACTCCGATGCGGAGGAGGATTTTTTAATCAATGAGGAGCTAAACGAGACCAAGCGCAAGCTGGAGAAGAGCTTTAGCGACTCTGATGATGAGCCATTGGCCATAAAAGTGCCAACAGCTGCAGCAGCCACAGCAGCAGCAACAACAACAGCAACGGCTGCTACAACAACAGCAGCAACATCTGCAACAACAACCAAAGCCAGCAGCAGCAGCAAAGCTGAAGATGCAACAGCAGCTGCAACAACAACAACAGCGGAAGCAACAGTTGTAACAGCAACAACAGCAACTACAACATCAGCAACAGTAGCAGCTGTAACAGCAACAGCAACGACAACAACAACAGCAGCAACTGTTGCTGCACCCACAACAACAGCAACAACAACAACCACATCACCCACTGTTAAGCCCTTGACGCCACAGCCCAGTTATCCACCCAGTTTGGCAGGCACCACGCAGCTGACGATGCTGCCACTGACGCCAAAGCCCATGCCCTACTCCATATCGCCGCCCAGCTATGCCTCGGCGGCAGCCACACTAAAGGCCATGGAGAAGAAGTCGCCCGTGCCCACATCGAAGATACTTAATGTGCCCGCCACGTATGCGCTCCCAGGCGTGGGCGCTGGCCTGAGCACGGCAGCTGTGGGCTTCGCCAAGACCTCGTCATATTTGCCGCAAGCATCGCCGCATTATCATACGCCGTATGTGCGCCCGTCGACCTTTGGTGTTGCTGCGGCGGCGGCAGCAGCTGCTGCTGCTGCTGCTGGTAACAAAACGCCCCAGCATCAGCCGACACTGACTACAGCTAGCAGCGTGACATCTCCGCTGAAGTATCAAACGCCGCCCACCACTTATCCGCCGCCCATTGAAGCGTATCAGTGTCCCAAGATAAATCCAAATTTTCTGACGCCCAAATATGAGCGCAGCAGCGTGTTGCCGCGCGCCAACAACATTGTCAACAACAACATCAGCAGCATATCCACGGGCAGTGTGCTGAGCAACAGCAGCTTTACGGCGCCAACAGCGGCGCGTTCCACACTCAACAGTCTCACCACGCCCGTGGCGGCCGCACCAAAGAGCGTGGCAGTCAGTCAAAATCAAAGTCTTAATCTCACGCTGACTCCCACGCCCACTCCTGTGGCCTCCACATCAGCGGCGGCGGCGGCGGCAGCAGCAGCAGCAGCGGCTGCTTCGATTACGGCACACCAACAACAACACCAACCACAGCAACAGCAGCATCAAGCGTCGCCAGCACCAGCCCAGCTGCAGTTGACGGCAGCAACAGTTGCAGCTGCAGCAGCGGCAGCAACAGCGCCAGCAACAGCAACACCTGCAGCAGCAGCGCAGAACAGCAACAGCAATGCGGATCCGCTCAAGGATGAAATTGGCAGCATTCTGGCCCAGGCCACGCTCATGCCTAGCAAGGAGGAGTCGGGCAAGATTTTTGGCATAGCCAGCGTGAGTCTGGCTCAAAGCTCCGGGCCGGACAACACCAAATGCACGCTGGGGAAGTGTGGTTCCATACACAAGCCGGTGCTGGGTCCAGTGGTGCCCACCGAGGGCTACTTTGGGGATCAGCTGACGAGCAAGGAGCGGCGCAAGGCCAAGGTGAATATGACGCATGAGCAAATACAGAAGTGGCTGATCGAGTGCAGCTCGAATCCGGACGAGATCCAGGATGATCTAGACGATGACTACGATGACAGTTTACGGCCCGCTGCGGCCGTAACACCGCCAGGACCCACCACCCGCGACGACAAGGAGAGCACCAGCTTCAGCAGCTCCTCGAAGAACACGCGCGGCGAGCTGGGAAAAAGCGAGAGCGCCTGGTCGGCCAAGGGGCCATCGTTAAAGGCGACACCAGTGCTGGTCAGCACAGCTGCAGCGGCGGCCACAATTGCCAGCAATCGCAAGGACACAGAGACAGAGCCCGAAGCGCTGGACTTTGACAAGTGCATGACGCCAGTGAATCTCACACAGAAGACACAGCTGGATACATCGGCAGGCGACAAGAAGCTGAAGAATGCAGCCAGTAACAGTGTCAAGACGGCAGCAACGCAACCTGCCGCAGGAGCCGCTGGAGCGGGCAGCAAACGAAGCGCCACGGCCACGCCTACGCCTAGTGCAACGCCCACGCCACCACCACCGCCGCCCAGCAAGCAGAAGGCGGCCACCAAGAAGCAGACAAATGCAGCTGCAGCAGCAGCGGCTGCTGCCAAGCAATCGACGCCTCCGCCCAGCCAAAGCAACGCGAAATCACCAGCTGCAACGCCAGCGACGCCAACCAAGCGAACGCCTGTCTATCAGAGTCAGGCCAAGGGCAAAGCCCAAACACAGGCGGAGAACAAGCAGCAGCAGCAATCGGGTAAGGTAGGCGAAAAGACTTCCATTTATGCGTTCGGCAAGGACGAGGATTCAGCTGCAGCTGCAGCTGCAGCAGCTGCTGGCACTGCAACCAAAGCAACAAATCGTCGTCGCAACGCCGCAGACAACGATGCATCAGCGCCGCCGCCGGCGCTCAGCGAACGCTCGCCGACGAAGAAGCGCGCAGCTGCAGCAGCAGCAGCCACGGCAGTGCAGCTGACACTCAGTCCCACTGATAAGCTGGAGAAGCCCAACAAGGCAGCCACAGCCTCAGCAGCAGCGCGTAAGAAGCAGCAACAGCAACAGGCAACGGCAGCAGCGGCCGCAGCAGCGGCAGCTGCCAGCACAGGCGGAGACTCGGATGCCGAGGGCGCCACCTTCTATATACCACTGCTGCAGGGCGCCAGCGGCGGGGGCGAAGGCGGCATACAGGGCGTGGCTGTTAAGTTGGGACGCGAAGGTCCGGATGGACCCAATCAGAAGGTCGTGATGCAGGCGACGCTCGTAACCAAAGCGCAAATGGACACGAATTCCACGAAGCCACTGCCAGACAATGAGCTGGTCAAAACGCTGCTCAACGCGGCCAACACAAGCACCGATGCAGTCGCAGCTGTGGCAGCCGTCACAGCAGCTACCAACAGCCTCAAAGCCAGCACCTCAGCCGCCGCAGCAGCAGCGGCTGCAGCAACAGCCACTGGGCTGGTACGCGTCAATTCCAATTCTTCGCTGTTCTCCGGCTCCGGCAAGTCGCGCACTGCTGCAGCAGCGGCCGCCTCGACAGCCCTGGCCAAGAAGTACAAGGATGATACGCCCATTAAGATGGCCAATAATACGGCATTCCCGCGACACGATGATCCCACGCAGATGGTCGAGGCGCCCATATTCAAGCCCACCGAAAAGGAGTTCGCCGATCCCATTGAGTTCATTGAGCACATCACTCCGATTGCCGCCCGATTTGGCATCTGCAAGATTATACCGCCAGCCAGCTTCAAGCCGGAGTGCCGCATCTCTGATGAGATGCGCTTCACGGCGTACAATCAGTATGTCCACAAGATGTTGCATCGCTGGGGACCCAGTGCCAAGGAGCTGAGCGCGATCAAAAAGTATTTGGCCACACAGAGCATATTGATGAATCATGCGCCCTGGATTGGCGGCATGGAGGTGGATCTGCCCCGTCTCTACCACACCGTGCAGGAGCTCGGCGGCCTCAAGGAGGTGATCGAAAAGAAGAAATGGGCACGCGTGGCCGAAGAGATGTGCATACCGAAGCTTGCGCAGGATCGTGTGACCAAGCTGGATGACATCTATTGCAAGTATTTGTTGCCCTACGACACACTCTCTCCGGCGGAACGACAGAAACTCTTCGATGAGGTCGAGGCGGACTGGGCGAAGCGAGAAGCACGCGCTCGACGCAACGCGGATCGTTTTGTAAATAGCACCGAGAGCGTTTCGAACGAGGAGGACGATGTATCCACAGACGAGGACGAGGAGTCGGAGGAGGAGATTGACGGCGTGTCCATGGAGTGCATTGTCAAGGGCCGCAGCATGGCGCTGAGTCAATTCTATCGCATAGCGCGCAACACCATGGCCCTTTGGTTCAAGAGCACCGATCCCACGGTTAACGAAGTGGAGGCCGAGTTCTGGCGACACGTGGCCGTGCGCGACAGTCATGTGTGCGTGCATTCGGGCTCCATTGATAGCTCAGGCTGGGGCTATGGCTTTCCCAGTCCAGGTCCCAAGGGCAAAGGCTCGAATTATGCGCGTCACCCGTGGAACCTCAAGGTTCTGACCAACAATGCGGGCTCTGTGCTGCGCTCGCTAGGACCTGTGATGGGCGTGACGGTGCCCACGCTCCATGTGGGCATGCTCTTCTCCGCCTGCTGTTGGTATCGCGATCCCCATGGCCTGTCGTGGATCGAGTATCTTCATACTGGCGCCTCCAAGCTGTGGTATGGCATTCCCGACGACCAGAGCGCCAATTTCCGATCGGCGCTGACGTCGCTGATACCGACGCACTGTCAGAACAAGACGATTTGGCTACCCTGTGATACGGTGATGGTGCCGCCACACATGCTCACCGATCGTGGCGTCTCGCTGTGCCGCATCGAGCAGAAGCCGGGCGAGTTCATTGTAGTCTTTCCGCGCGCCTACACCTCCAGCCTTGCCACGGGCTATGTGGTCTCTGAAAGCGTTTATTTCGCAACAATGTCGTGGCTGGATCTGGCCAAGGATGACTTCAGGGTAAATCTAAATGATTTGAGCCTCATATTAAACAATTACTTATATTATGTTTCATCCTTACAGGATATTCATGAGAGCTGTGAGCCGGCTATGTTCTCGCTGGAGCAATTGCTTTTCGCCTTGGGCTACGATCAGCGCGTCAATTCGGACACACTGCAGCAGATGCTACCCATGCTGAACGAGGTCTGCGAGAAGGAATCAGCAGCACGCGAGCAGCTCAGAGTATGTCACCATTAAAATACCCCAAAAATTAAATTGTAATAAAATTGGGATATATTTCTAGGCCGCTGGCGTCACATCCACCGAGAAAGTGCAGGCGGAGAAGGGTCAAAAGGCCAAGAAGCAACAGCAGCCGCCACACAAATCGATCGAAAGCGAATGCGATCTATGTCGAGCCAATCTGTATATATCGATGGTACGCACTGAGGACGGGAACGTCTACTGTTTGCAGCACGCGCTCAAAAATCTCAACAATGGCAACATTCAGGCCAAGCAATGTAAACTGATCTATGCGTACAATGTGGACGATATTCAGCAGCTGATACGGCAGCTCCAGGAGAAGATTCAGCACAAGGCAGCCGTGAAGAAAAAGTAGCAACGTCGGCGTCGCTACTAAATGAGCGCAATTATAATATAAATGATCGAAAGCGATTTAAACGACAGCGTTTGAAAATCTTTGTACATAGGACTACATATGTATATGTATGCATAAATGTATTTATAAATCGCGTGGCACCGCTTGCAATTTGACTAGTTCATATATATATATATATATATATATATGTGTGTGTGTATATATAGGTATATTTATATGTATGCATCAACAATAGGTGTATATAGAAACTAATATGTTTAAGTAACGCGTTTGCAATGATTTTGTTTTCCATTTTCTTTTGTTATTACTGAGTATATATATATAGATATATCCTGTGTGTTATTGATTGTGTATGTATATATATACTAAAAGAATCAACTTAGGAATTAGTTAGACTACAATTAAGTCAAGAGCTCGCGCTCACCGTCAGTTAATACAAAGATTTAAGCACACTGCTAACAAGTGGCAATTTCTACTACCTTTTATACAATATAATTACGTATGATTAACAATTACCCTAAGCAACATATAGACATCTAATATGAATGGGAGGCGTATTCTTAGATAGCAATAGCAATAGCAATATCAGTGTCAATATCAATAGAAATAGCAGTTGGCTCAGTTGAGCCGTAACCAAACTAATCTAAAGCAAGAGTAACTTCCTAAACTCCTGGCAAATCTTGCAGCTGATAAAGCGTTACATTTCATAGATGTTCCAGTTTGATGTAATGTACTTTTTAAATATAAATGTATTTATCATCTACCAGTGCTATATATATATAAATATATATACTAAACGGATTCACTTACATACGATCGATCACACAAATTTTGACAAAGCAACAAGCAAATAGTAATGCAAAGTAACTAGACGGCAGTCCATGGGTATCAAGAAGTTTAATATAGATGTTCTATGTATTTATATAGTTGTAAAAGTGTAATACAATATTTAAATAACAAGTGCAACAATAAATCTTAACTCGAAATATTACAAGTTGCACGGTAAAGTTTTCTTCTTCTTCATGTATAATTCTATAAAGTATTTAATTTTAAATCCTAGTTAACGGCAGCGGCTTTTTCAAGACTACATTATCTTACTTCACAATCACATCCATTCATATATGAAGCATTCGAAAGTACAGTGCTTAACCTACGGCCAATCCTAAGTACGATCTATACAGCCTACATGAGGCGGCACTAAGCCTTTGGTTTCTTGTTCGGCTGCAAACAGTCGGCAGCCGCTGCTGGGCGCTTTACAGAGCCATTGGCGACATTCGCGGGGCTCTCTATGGCCTTGCCCTTGGCCAGGACATCCTCGAGCTGACGCTTGAGCTCGGATACTTGGGTTGCCAGCTCGGTAATGCTGCCCAATGCCTCCTGCATGCGACGCTCCTGTAACTTTCGCGAGTTTTCTAGGACGCGCACTTTAGATGTCAGTATCTTTTGAGCAGTCCATTGGCGCTGCAGCTGTCTCGTTAGGCGATTCCGATTGCAACTGCAGTCAGTGGAGTCGGAGTCACCAGCGTTGGTGAACAGCACTGTCTGGGCTAGCAATGTGTTGCTTTTCTGGTTCATGCAATACAGGTTTTGGCATCGCGACGGATGGAGCGGCAAGTGCTGCTGTGGCGTCTGAGGCTTCTTCATCGGGCTGACCTTGACGCCATTGAAGCTAATGTCGCCCAGGGCGCCGCAGACAACAACGCGTGCACTGCCTGAACCGGAAGATTCGTTCATTTTTATGGCCGTCTTAAAGTTGACGGCAATTTTCTCATCGAAGTGCTCAATGGCCATTGAGGAGATGTCACGCAGCTCTTGGAGCACTTCGTGCGGACGCAGCGGCTTGGATGTGCCGCCCAACAGCCTCAGTATACTATTGATTTCATCCAGTACGCGTCCTGGTATAAAGCAGCATATGTTCAGATCAATAAATTTGGAGTATGTCATTGTGAGCATAGAAATGCGCGTCTCTATGGAAGTCAGGATGTCCGAATGGCGTGCCAGCATATGATTACTACGAAATACGAAATCTATTATCAGATTCTGTGATCTGTTTGATATTGAATAACTTACCGACGCTCTGATTCGCGACGTGGCAGCAGGGATTTAATACGTTTAAAGTTCTTGGCGTGCTCCTGTACCACTTTATTAAAGCCCGTGTTCAATACCTGTTGGCAAATATAGTTGAAGCGAGAGCATACCTGGGGAACACAACAGAAGTTTATGGAAGCGTCTCGGTTGACAAATTGCACTCATTACATACTTCGCGCTTTCTGGCTACCTCATCGTACGAAAGCAGCTCTAATATGTCCATTAACACAGTGTCCGGAAGATCCAAAAGATTCATTATTGTGCAGTTCAAGATCGCTTCGATTTCAGTTGAAAATAATAGATTTACACAAAAATAATTCTGTAGCTACCGAGCGAGCGAACACAGCAAGTGACAGAAGAGAATGAAAAATTACAGGCGTTGCCAGACAGCCAGCCTACTGCTTGCGGGCAAATGCTAAATGATGCGTCACTTGTGGTGTAACTGTAACGGCAGTTTCGTCTCTTCTTTTAAACTGTGTTCATCTAAAAAAAAGTTTTTAATTAAAAATAAAATGATTAACAATGATTACCCCAAGGGAAATAATAAGCATTAGTCCAGCTACGACATACTGTTCGGAGCTTGAATACTTGATTGCATTGCAATCGGAGGAATGCACGGGTTCACAGCCGCGTCGCTCGCAACGTTTGCGTGAAAAAAGCATTCTTAAAGATGCTCTGGAATGTGCTGCACTTGCAGAAGCTGGAGATGGAATTAGAGCTGGCTCGCCTCAACTGTTTGCTGAGATAGATGAGGAATGCAGTCAACTGTCTCAAATTCCACCTAACCAAGTAGTTACAGCCAGTAATTCCAACAAACGTGCGCTAGAGGATACTCTGGAAACAGAGCTGGAAAATGGTTCCAAAAAGCGTCGCATTCATCGCAGCTGCTCAAAGTCGAGCAAAAGGCGAGGCCGTCCGAAAAGGCAGTCTGAAGCAGTTCAGATGGTTATAGCAACACAATCTGAGCCGATTCCAGAAAAAATGCCTCTCGATGCTTTCCAGCAAAGTTCCCAGCAGCAGGTATCAACACCAGAAATGCCTCGCAAATCCAGGACTAAGGGAGTGCGCTCCAAAAGCCAAGTACAGCCTAAACAAAACCTACCAGTAGAACCAATAGTTTCTGTAAAACAACAACAACCCATCAAGACTCCTTCCGCCTGCAAGGACAGACACGAATCTCATTCGGCAGGCATCTGGCAGCCCGTGTCTAGCAATCCGGCGGCAAATGTAGTACCACCCAATGTGTCCTCAGTGATCACCAAGACGACTCAATCATATTCATATAAGTGTATGAATTTGACTCAGACTCTCTTGCCGGAGCGTTATCCTGCACATTTTATACATCAGTTGCCATCGGAGCCAAAGCATTCAACCGGAACGATTCTATCCAGCGAACTACAGCGCGCCAGCTCTGTAGTAAAGATCGACGAATCAAATCAAATGTCTGATACGATATCTACAGATAGCGAAAAGCTATCCCCATCACCACCAAACGTTGAATCTTGGGGCTCCACGACGCCGTCTTTAAGTGAATCCCTGACCGAGGTGTTTGGTACTACGAAAATACGAGATGCACTGAATATTGCATTGCCCCGCCTGTATAAAGTGCATGAGTCCCAGCTGCCAGGCATTGCGTCCATGCTGGGCGTTAAAATCCAGCGTTTGCGCGACGCCTTGGAGTTGACAGAGCGCTTGACTCTGGACGGACAGCAGCAAACGCGATACGCATCACCTGACGTTGAAGAGATTGACTTAACAGAAAAACCATTTAAGGTTACAACAAAATCTTGTAAAATTGTAGGTTAATTTGTATATTATTTCGTCATTTATCATGTGGTGCGTCTGCAGTGACCCAATCCCAACCGATCTTCAGTTTTAATTGAAGTATGTTTTGTAGTCAAATATGAAATCACCTAAATCGTGATTTACAAATCTCAAACTGATATCGATAACTATTAATTTCGTCAATCGAGCATCGATACTGGGCAGAGTCACTGCGCGCCCATATTTGAAACTGAACTGGTTCTTTGCTTTGAATTTGCATTTGATTTGATTTGATTTCTTTTTGTAACTTAAGCGAATCATTTAAATTGTTGTATTTTGTATAATTTAGTTGGTAATTGGTATATAATGTATATTATTTTTGTTTGTTGCCTAAGACTTTCAGGGTGCACAGAGACAGAGAGAATTGTTTAAACCTTCTTCATCTTATTTTTTGCTTTTGTTATAAATAACCTAAATCTAATCGTTATCTAAACTTCAATATAATTCATAATTGGTTTTTGTTATCTCCTTCAAATATGTATGTATTAATTATGTAATTATATACAAGCGCTCAGACTTGGAGACGTTTTCTAGTAGTCGCTGTCGTAGCTAACATCCTGCTGCGCCTGCGTTGAGTCATCAGAACGCTCCGACGTTGGATCAAACTCAACATCGAGAGCATTGTCATTAGCTGGACAGCAATTGGGATGCGCCATTGAGTCGAAGGCATCTTTGATTTGATTGTTGGCCCCCTTGGGATCCAGGTCCGTGGCCCAGCTAAAATGCATCAATGCCAGATCCATGTTGCCCAGCGTCTTGTGGATTTTACCAATTAGATAAAACACAACCGACTCTTTTGGCACAATTTCCTTCAGCTCCTCCAGTTCGCGCAATGCTTCTTGATATTTGCCCAACGAGAAATATATCGAGCCGCGATGGAAACGCGCTAAAGGATTCTTCGGATCTATCGTCGCTGCCGTATTAAGCGTTTGCAGTGCCAAGTCCTTTTTCTGCATGAAGAACTGCATCGCTCCAATGTGCACCAGAATGACCGAGTTCTGGGTGTTGATCTTCAGTGCCTTGACATAGTGTAACTCGGCCAGCTCGTATTTCTCCTGCTTGGAGTAGATGGTGCCAATGCCGAACCAGGCATTGTAGTGCCGCGGATCGCGTACAACCGCCGCCCTAAAGTAGTCCATTGCCTTGTCGAATTCCTCGGTAAGTACCAGCTCGTGACCCAGGAGCGTGTAACTGTAAACGAAGTCGGGATCTACTTGCACGGCGCGCTTAAAGAACTTAATGGCCGTCTCGTGCTCCTTGTGCAGGGAGAAACAATTGCCAGCCACACACCACGTAACCGGACTGCGCTTATCCTGCCCAATTAGGTCCTGGGCAAGGGCCGACAGTGCTACCTCCTTTTGCAAGTGCCACAGGGATGTGGAATAGATTTCCATATACTCAAGACGACGTGGCTCCGTCTCGTGTATCCGCTTGAATATGACCACGGCGGCTTCGTAGTCACGCAGCTCATAGCGACACACGCCAATCAGCGATTGCACCCAACTCGAGTTCAAATGATGCTTTGGTATCGTTGCCTCCAGATGCATGATGGCCGCCTTGCATTGAAACGTTGACAGTAGTTTATAACCTTCTGCTAGATCGCGGAGGAGCAGCATTAGGCCATCTGCCGATTGTTTCTTCATGGTCAGCAGTTGATGTGCCAGAGTTTGGGCATTGTTAAGGCTGTTGTTTAGCAGGACTTTGGCGTCGTCGGTGCTGCGATTGTTAATGCCTGATTGATTGTTGCCGCCGGCTGTCGCTGCCGATGTGATTGTTTCCACTTTCTCCTTCTCCTTGCGGGATTGCTTTTCGCTCAGCTTCTCGGCGAGATGGTGATGAGACTTCTCATCAATGAGCTCGTTGCTTAAACAGATTTTGGTCATGCGTGACGATTTGGTTTTACGCGGCGGCGATCGCGGCTGTACAAACTTATTGTTATTCGTTATGTTGGGCGATTTATTGTTCTCCTTGACCGAGTACGCCGAATTGCTAAACAACCGCGAGCTGCGACGCACTGCCGCATTGGGATTGGGTGGACCATTGCCCACAACATTGTTTGGTGTTCGGGGCGTTATGTTGCCTGCCTGCGTAAAAACGGCGGGTTTACTTTTATCCTGGCGATTGATGAGGCCGCCGACATGCGCCTTAAACTTCTTCCCCATCATTTTTGGCTCTTGGTTGACCTCCACAAGCATTGCGGGCAATGGCGAATACGCGGACACGCTTAAATTGGCTTGCAAAACGGCTGAGCCGCCATCGGAGGGACTAGTCAGCGGCATAATGCCAAAGCTGGGCGTTAACGGTGATATTGCGGACAAATATTTGAATTGCTTCCGAAACGGTGTCCCGTTGTTGGTATCATACAATTGCTGCAGATGCTGTTGCTGTTGTTGTGTTGGGGCATCATGTGTTGCATAACCCATAGGCGTGTCCTCGAGTAGCATCATACTTGAATTGGTGTTCTGTTGCTGTTGAATGCCACCGCCACCGCCTCCGCCGCCACCACCACGCAGCATGCTTATGGAGCTGTTGAGATTGTTATTGTTGTTGTTGTTTATGTTGTTGTTTGGTGTTATCAGATTCTGCAGTGTGGCCAAGCTGCTGGTGTTGTTGTTCTGCTGCTGCTGCTGCTGATTGTGGTCCACTGGCGTATTTAATATATAGTGTGAATTATTGCTTATATTGTTTAGCAACATGTTCTCCAGCTGCTGTTGCTGATCGTTAGTCGAGCTGCCGCCGAACAGCACCATCGAATTGGCATTGGCGCTGCTGCCCTGGCAAGTGTTGAACACATCAGTGCTTTGAATTTGGAATATTGCCGCTGTCTCCGTTTCCTGACCCAGCAGGCACAGATCGGCAAAAGCATGCCACATAAACGGGTTCAGTTTGAGTGCTCGCCGCAGCGCGTTCACCGCCAGCTTCTGGCGCTCCGTGCGCACACATATCTGCGCCATCAATTGATACGCGAAGCAGGCGAGATCTCCAAACTCCCGCTGCAGCTCATCGAAATATTTGTTATCCGCGAATCCACTCGAAACCAGTGCGCTTTCTGCCTCTGCGTATTTTTTCAACTCATAGGCGCATTTGGCCTGCAAGTAGCGGCATTGGGGCGAGCGTCGCGACTTCTCTTGAAGCAGCCAATAGGCCTGTTCCAATTGATTCGACCGATAGTAGCTGGTGGCCAGCAAATATATTGTCTCATCGCTTTCCACTGCAAAGCCGAAGCACATTAAATATATATAAATGTATATATTTTTAGGAAGTCAAGGCCCAACTCACCTTCCGAGCAGAGGCGTTCCGCCAGGAAAACTGCATCCCTATTATCGTAGTGGTTGAGGCAGTGCCATATGGCCGCCTATTCAAAGAAAGTTGGGAATAAATATATATGTAGAATAAAATGCGTTTTTTTTTTTTTGTTAAGCTGTAATCGTTTGCTATCGATTTACCTGTACGGGCTCTTGTATCATCATGACTTTTGAATTTAATGTCAAAACTGTTTATAGAAGCTCTGTATCCGCTCCGACGTCTCGACGCCACGACGCCACGAGCTTTTCTTTTAGTTGGGACGCCCTAGTTACACTTTTAATCCGGTTTCGGAACAGTATCTGTTTTCTAGTGGGCCTTTTTATGCTTTACATACGCAAACTAGATACATGCAATGGATCATGCTGCAGTCAATCCGCACGATGTGCAATTTTCTAGCAATTGAGTGGAAAAATAGTGTCTAGTGTGTGTGTAACTTTAATGCGGGGTGTGCTGCGGTTCCGCTACTCTGCCACTCCGCTATTGCTGCTGTTCCCTGACCACCACACTTCTAATATTGCGCTGGCGAGGCTTCTCTTCTTCTTACAGCACGTACCTCACCACTCCGTACGTCGTCGACAGTCAATTTTTCGTAACAATTTTCAAGGCCTTTGGATTAGCTATACCGCAAACACACACACACATATTACAAAGTCGACTGTTTTATTGTAAATCGAGTTATATATATCATATACAGGCCAAACTTAAAGCCTTTCCGTTTCCATTAAAACTAAAATTTGTCGAACTATTTCCGTGTGATTGGCGATGCCAGCAAATTAATTGCCATTCTCCCTCCTATCGATGTGTGAATGTCGATAACTCTGCTAACGCCGAAAGTCGCCATTGTTATCGTGCAAGGATAATTTTTAAATCAATGTTTACCTGCGTGTGAATTTATATATATAAATAATTTTCTTTTTAATATTTACGTATATATATAAAACTCTGGCTTAGTTACTACACTAATACTATTTGTGCATCTATTGAGAGTCACTTGAACTAGAACTTGAGCTATCTGTGGACATGACCTCGACATCATCCTGTGCTGAAGATTCCTTGTGTGCACGTGTTTCCAGTGCCACCGAGTTGCCAGATGCGCTCATTATGTGCAGTTCGCCGAGGTTCCAACTGAATTGGTTTTGGAATGCATTTGGTACTTCGTTTCCACCGCCAGTGCCACTGCCACTGCCACCGGTACCGGGCAAATTCCGCTGGGCATCTGACTGAACGGTGCTATTTGGATGCGTGACAACTCCGCCGTTTATGTTCTGCTCAGATTTACCCAACAATCCATTGCGCATTTCAACGTCTGTTGGGTATGGTCGTCGGAGATCGCCGATGCACCAAGTCAATGGAGCGCTGACTGCATTTGCCGAACTAATGCGGTGTGCGTATTTAATGAGTTCCTCCGATGACACAGGCCGTTTATTTGCCTGATTAATGCTTGCCAGTTTCTGGCGTGCTTGAAATATGGCTGTAGAGAGTATGAGCTCAGCGTCTTTCAGTGATTTTTGCAGTTTTTGTATTTCTCGATCCTAATAAGAAAATAAGATTTTAGGTTAAATGTACATATATTAGTTAAATCAATTGGACTTACATGTATTTCGACATTAGCCCGCAATTTGTCCATTGCTTCCTCCACTTTAGCCTGCTCCTCGGCCAGCTCCAACATTCTTCTAAACTCCTCATCTTTGGAAACCAATAAGTCGAGCAAGTCCGCCAATTCGGTACTAGATATTTTTTGATGGGCTTGTTCTATTAGTTCCTTTGAGATCATTTCGATGTCGTCAATTAGTAGCAGTAATCGCTCTTTAGTACTTAAATGAAACGACATTATTTATTTCCTCGAATATTATTTCTCCTATTGTATTTAATTCTAATTTTATATGGAAACGCCGAAATTATTTGCAAGACCAACTAAGGTATCGATGCCTTCAACAAGCTTTCACGATAAGTTGCTATCGATATATTTGCATATTGTGCCAAAACTATCCGCCAATTGTATTACTTGGTCACACAGAAAGTGACATAAACATAAACAGCTGTTTGTTGGGCTAAACCTGCCCAAGCAACAGACGCTAAAATTGGAAGAGCGACAACGAACACATATTTGTTTTTTCAAAATTTAAGAGATATTCATACTACTTTTAAATTAACTTATTAAATATTATGGGTGTGCAATGATACTTAAATTGTGAACATGTTACAGTTGCTAATAGTTGTTTTACTAATTTTTCTCTTCATTTACTGGTAAGTGCAGCCGCACCGAACTCAATTGAGAACTGCGTCAAGTAAACTGTTGTTCTTTATTATCTAATTAGGATTTTGCCCACGGGTATAAGCTGGTATCTGATAAAGCGATTTCGGGTTAAAGTTCGCATCGGTCGCATCTCCCTTCCCTATTTGTCGCTCAAGAATGTCCACATCAGCAAAAGCGGTTTCTCAGTCGTAAGTGCGAGTTAATTCGCCCGTGATTGAACGCCCCTATAATTGAAAATTTCTCATGCTTTCAGCAAGTCGAGGAGGTCTGCTTGCGCAGCCGTTTCTTCACCACTGAGGTGACCAAGTTGGTGTCGATTTATGTGCGCGACATACGCATCAATAAGGATATACACAGCAATCGGCCGGATGACGTCAGTGATGGCTTCTATTACGAGCCGCGCAAACAGAAGCCAGAGGGCAGGAACGTACCTGACTTCCGGCAGAGCAAAGTGCCCGCAAGCATTATAACGTTTGCTCAGTTTATGGCTGTGCATGTGAATAACATATCAGTGGTGCTAATGAATAATGACTTCGATCCGGGCTGGTTTATACATGCGACAGCCAAGGAGCTTCACCTGGATGGCAGCATTGTGCAAAATGCGCGAGTTCTGCTCGTCAATGCAGCCCTGACTGAGGCGCAGGCCAAAATGTTAAGGCATTGCAATGCCAGGCGACAGTCCTTGGAGAATCTTAACAAGATTCGTCCGTGTTTGGGTGAAGTTAGCTTCGATGTAGCGCTTGACGCTTCGCTCTTTGCCCACGGACCACTCTCAATGGACGTAAGTGGTGACTAGTATTAAATATAAATCTATACTAATGTGCTTTACTTTCTTAGTCTCTCAGCTTAGTCATTAATAATTGCAAGTCAGTGATACACGGCGGTCTCTACGAGTTCCTTACCGAGGCCAAGCAGCGCACGAATCCTGGCCAGAAGTCGAAGAGTTTACAGCAGGCATTCACACCCAGCGCAAGGAGCTATGACAACGACAACTATGAGAAGCTGGCGCCCATTATCCCAAAGAACTTCAACTTCAGTGTTAAGGCAGCAACATTTAACGCCGTCAAGGAGAACTCCCAGAATGATTTCAGTGCTAAATTACAGCTGTTTACCGTAGGACAAATTGAATTGCGAATTCCTAAAAATAATACTGATTATAATCGTAATAATTATTCAGATAACGGGCAAATTCAACTCAAAGATTGTGGATGAAAAGACGCTGCTGCCCTCGATGTTGGCCAAGTTGGTTTTCCAACATCTGGACATTGATACCAAATACGAGAAACTGCTGTTTGTGGAGCAATTCACTATTGACTCGGTGGTTAGTTGACCATCCATTAAATATGACTTACTCTCTACTGTACATTCCTTTCCCTTTTTCAGCTGGAGAAAGACATATTTAATTTGTACGTGAAGCTGAAGACATTCCAAATCATTTACAATCACAGCGAGATATATGACTTTGTGAACAACAATTTTCTGGCTCGTCAGCGCGCCAGCAGTCATCAGTTGCTGCAGCTGGCCAATAAGCAGATGTCGCTGCCAGATCATCTATGTTTGGATGCACTCACTCCCTTAACATCCCCAGCCAAACAGCGTCGCGATGGCGGCATTCTAGAGTGGATCATGCAGCGCATTGTGGTCAAAGGCTGTGCTGAGTTGTGGAACGTTTCGCTGCTTATGAAACTGGAAGATGAGCACATCGCCATGAGCGTCAGTCACACGCGTTTTCTGCTCGAGCAGATCGAGGAGAAGCGTAGCTCTCTGTATCGCAATAAGTTCCTCAATTTGCTGCTTAATCAGCGGCAATGGAGCATGGAACTGATGGTGGAAACGCTGTGGTCTAATCTGGGAAACTCGAACAACGACACAAACAATCTGAAGAAGACGCACTCACCGGGATCGCCATTCTTCCTGGGTGTCAGCCTGGTCAAGCTCTGCTCCTATGCGAACACCACAAAGCTGGACATCTCCATACATACGTTCCGTACAGAGTACAGTATGCAGCTCGCGGAGTTCATTGTCAAGTCCATGTGGTGCGTCAAGCAGTACGGAGGTCTAGGCACAAAGCGTGCTAAGCAATCCCAACGTCGGCTTAGCAGCATTCCTGGAGATCAGCAAGGCACGGCGCTTCGTGTTTCAGTCAAAGTCAAGGATATTACGGCATATTTTGTGAACCATCACAATGTTTACATGCTGCTGAGCTTCTCAGAGATTAATCTGACGCGTGCTCACAATTTCGCCACTCTAAAGCTGGAGGAGTTCCAAATGGCCATTATGCGTTCGATGACTGCGTCGTCGCTGTGCCTCACTGACTTTCAAGACGTCTTTGCCAGCTGCAAGATGATACGGCTGGAGCACCAGCCAGCGGTCGAGGGCGCGCCCGGCAAGCTATCCATTTATATACCCGGCAACACGGAGGCCATGTGGAGCTCAAACTTGCACATGCATCTGTTGACTCTGGTGCGGGATATGAAGGACCTCAAAGCAGAGTTGGCAATGCCCCCATCCCGTGACGTAGGCAGCCAGAGACCGAAACGCTCCCTGATCATTGAGTTGTCCGCGGAGCGCAGTACAATATTCGAGTTGAAGCTGTCGGAGCGTCATTCTATACAGTTATATGTGGACAATCTCTTCTTTAGCCATAAGGAGCGTAATATTATCTACGCAGAGAAGGTCTTTGTGAGGATCGATGATCAGCATATCTTTACAGTCAAGGAACTGGACATGCAATCACTGTCGCATCTGGAGACGCTCAGCCATGAACGGCTCAACTTTCCAGGCTTTGTGCTGCCCACCAACAAGGTGTGGGTGACCACCATTGGCTCCTTCAAGGCAATTTTCCCGTACGATCATGATTTTTATGATGCCATCAACAACGAGCTCGTCACCCACTACAAGTGGCTTAAGCTAGTTCACAACTACAAGAAGAAGCCGTTTACAGTAAATTCGCCTCTACCCAGTGATTGGGTAATAAAGATCAAGGAGTTTCTGTTGGAGATCAGTGACGATCCGTTCGAAGTGAAGCTGCGCGATAACTATGTGCTCCTGGTCGACGAATATCTGGAGAGTCTGAAGCGGAAATCTTTGTTTGACATGAAGATAGCTGAGCTGTGCTCGGAACGGCTGCTCGTGCCCGCGGGCACCATCGAGAGTCTGTACGCGAATCTGGTCAAGAAGAATTCAGAGATCTACATACAACGCTCGAAGAAGATACGGGAGAGTGGGCCAGTGCGGACTCGTCTGCTCGCCTGGATTATGACCGACGTGGAAATCCTGGCCATGGCGGACACCTCAATACACGGCTATGACAATGTAACGCGCACCATGCGCGAAATCGACCTGGAAACTCCCTGGCCGGAGGAGGGGCTGCAGTTTTCGACGCTGTGGTGCCGCGGCGTTAACATCAGCTGCTCCGAATGGAAGTTTATGCTGCGGTATGTCTGAATTTCTATAAAAAGTCAACAATTAAAAATATATATTCCTTTCAGAGATTTCCCTCAGCCCATGTTCTATGTGAAGAGCATGCGTCTCTATGGCAACCTGTGTGGAGCAGAGCAAATGCCCTCGAAACGCGCCAAGCGCGATGTCTTCGTCGAGGTGGGCGAGCCCTTCCAAACGGATGTGGTGCAGCGCAGCATGCCAACGATTAAATTCTACCACGACTTCGACTGCGAACTAGAGAGTTGTAGCTACGCCTTTGGACCCTGCTGGGAGCCCGTGATGGCCCAGTGTAATCTGAGTTTCGAGAAGATTTCAGCGCCTTCCAAGGATCCCAGTCCACCTCTTCCATTTTGGGATAAGATGCGTTTGCTGCTACATGGCCGCTTGACTCTGATTGCCAAACAGTTTACGGTGCTGCTGCACGCCTCGCTCGATCCGTACAACACAACGGAGGAAATGGAGCTGACGTGGAACAATTGCGGCATTGTCTGGACAAACGCAAAGATTATGTTCAAGGGCGAGCTCAATGTGAGTGTGTAGATGGAGTAGCTTAGCGAGTCCTTTATCCTTTGTTGCCCAACATCCTTCCAGGTGACGGTACGAACTGCGTCTCGCTATGACGATTGTCGGTTACTGCACTTTCCCAATCTGAAGCTGACCTTCAAGCTGAACTGGGTGTGTCTGGCCAATCCCAATGATCATCACGCTGTCATGCCCTGTGCTCCCGACAAGCTACCAGAATATTCTAGTAACCAGGTGCACGATTCCTTTCGTGCTTTTCGTTCAGTCAACCTCAACATCTGGGCATCGTTTGAGACAAAGCCCAAGGTGGCCGAGGAAGTGGAAATCGATATACCCAGTCTGGTGCTCTACGGCAGCACGCTGCGTTGGTTCGAGAGTCTGAAGCTCATTTTGTCAGGCGTGACGCGGCCCACACGGCGTGGTCCCGTCTTCAACAACGTGCGACCGCGCAAGAAGCAGCTCAGTCGGCACTACAAGAAGGCCAATCTGCAGATGTGCCTGCATAAGTTCCAGGTGCTCTACTGGATGTCCCATGCCCTGCACAAGGGCTTCCAGCTGAACGGACGTCGTGTCTCCTTCAGCTCCGAGTACTGTCTGACGCTGAATGCTATTGATGATGGTCTCATACACAGACCGCGAGCGGACTGGTCCACGGTGTACATGAACTGTGAGCTGAACGATGCGGAGATTTGGCTGAAGAGCATCGTTACTGAAAAGCTGGACAGCAGCTCTGAGAACTTGGCCAGTGCTGGGGATGCCTTCAAAATTGTACGCTTCTACTTTCTGAGCGTGGCCAAGGTGTCCTATGGCAGGGAGGCCCTGATGCCCATAGCGGCCAGCAATGCGGAGGAAGACGCGAAGACTAAGAGCACAACGCCCACACATAAACTGGTGGTCTACGATCTGAAGGGTGCTTGGACCAAGAGCAATCGGGATGTGGCGTTCGCTCTCTTTGACTCCTTCATGAAGTCCCAGAAGCTGAAGAACAATCTATCCACTGAGGCTGTCAAAAGCTACCGCAAGGAGGCGGCCAACTCAGCTATGCTGAAGCACAAGCGGAGCGACAGCACAATAACTCTGTCCAGCACCAGCAGCGAGGTGTTGCCAAGTGGGTTTCCAAGTGATATCTCAGTAATAATCTGTTAATGTATATCCTTTGCTTGCAGTCGCCAATGCGAATACCGCGCTGAAGAAGGCACCGGGCCAGATCCACGCCACTGCCATGCTGCAGCAGCTTATCGCGGAGGCGGACCACAAGTTCAATGTGTACAGCGACGATCACAGCACGCAGTCGAGGGAGCTGCAGCTGCAGGGGTTGCAGGCGTGCTCCGTGCAGGACATCATACATGAAAACTGGTCCATCAGTCTAGTCAACTCCCAGGTACTGCTTAAAGGCTGTGAGACGTCGGGATATGTTATCATCAGTGCGGCCAAGGCAGAGATACTGCAGCGCGAGCATCGCCCCGTGTGGCGGGACCGTTCGCTCATCTCGAAGACGACATGGAAGGGATTGTTGGAGTGCATGCAGTACTATGCGACAGTCAGCGCCGGCGACGACGATTCGCTCTTGGAGAAGGAGATCATGTGGCTGACCGTCGATAATATACAGGACAAAGATGAGACGGTGATCAATAATCACTTGCCCGAGGACATTTCGCATCTGGTGGGCAGCGGGCGCAGTGTGGGAGGCGTGGTTTCCGAAACCGTGGGCGCCTTCCTTAGCGACAACTCTGGACAGGCTCAGCCGGTGCAGCTACAGCGCATAGTGTCCAAGTGTAAATGCGAATTCTTCTACGTAAGCTATGGCGATGCCATCGATCCGAATAGCATTACTGAGGTGCCCCCGCCACCGTCCGAGGAAACCTTGTCGCCGTGGGAGAAGCAGGACGATCCCGTGGATGCCTTTACGCTGATGCATCACGATCTGGACGTGTGCACCAATTCGCTGCAGTACGCCATGATCCTGGACATAGTCAACAACTTACTGCTCTACGTGGAGCCCCAGCGCAAGCAGGCAGCCGAGAAGCTAACGCGTATGCGTTTCCAGCTGCAGCTGCACTCCACGGAGGACCAGAAGCGACCCATTCAGCAGAAGCAGACAGTCATTCGCAGCTTGCTGATGAAGATCCGCTCGCTGGAGAAAGACATACATCTGATCAGCAAGGAGCGCATCGAGGAGGGCGACACTCTAGAGCTGCGCGTAGACTTCGAGCGCGTCCAGCAGCAGATCCGCGAGAGCAAGGAGGAGCTGAACACCTACAGCGAGGAGCTGGACATGATGCTGCTCTGCTACAAGGAGACCCAGCTGTCCCAGCTCAGCAAAATCTCTAATGTCCGCTCGAACAAGACGGTGGCCATGGTGCGTGCCAACGAGATTTGCTTCAAGCGTGCCCAGTGGAGGCTTACCGAAACGGACGGACAGATTGGCATTGCAGATCTGGTGCTGAGTGCCTTCCTCTATACCAAGAAATCCAAGAGCGATGATTCCGTGGAGCATCTGCTGGAGCTCGGAAATATACGCATGGAGAACCTGCTGCCGCGCGAAATATATCGCGATGTCCTGCTGGCCACGGAGATACAGAAAGATATGCCCGTGGATACGCATAAACGCGTGCTCCGCATCTTTTGCCGCGAGAAGCCGCCAGTGGGCGGCATCTCCGTTAAGGATCACTTTGAGATTAACGTGGCGCCCATAACCATAGCGATTACCAAGAAGTTCTACAGCACCATGTTGAAGTTCTGCTTCCCGGATCGCGATGCTTCCGAAACAGAGGTCAGCGATGAACTGGACGACAATGCCTCAACCAGTTCAGCGTCCACAACGAATTTACAGTCCAAGTCTTCATTGTCGTCGAAGCGTGCCGCTAAGAGCAAGAAGAGCGCCAAGGACTCCGAGTTCTACGTGAAAATCGAGAAGGATGATGTGGAGAAGATGAAGGAGCGCGCGGAGAAAAACAAACTTTTCATCTACATCAAGATACCCGAGGTGCCGGTGCGCGTCAGCTACAAGGGCAACAAGGAAAAGAACCTGGAGGACATCACCGACTATTCCCTGGTGATACCCACGCTGGAGTATCACAACGTCACCTGGACCTGGCTGGATCTCCTGCTGGCCATGAAGTCCGTAAGCAGACGCGTCATCCTCTCGCAGGCCATCAAGCAGAAGCTGCAAATCCATCGACGCCAGCCGGTGCTGTCAGCAGGCGAGCGTGCCACGCCCCAAGAGGAGGACAAAGCCAAAATGCTATTTGGCAATCGTTTGCTGGTAACTTCTTGATATCAACTAAAGACTAGAAATGCTAACTAATATTAATGAATCCCTTGCAGAACGAGAATCGAAACCAAAGAAAAGGCGGCGGCGTTTTCAAATTCCAATCGGGCGGCAAGAGAACAGATTAACTCCTTTATTCAGATCGTATTTATTAATATATATTTGAATATATATGTATGCATATCGACGCGTTGCAGGCCCGGCCAAGCCAGTTGTAATCCAAATATCTCGAGCCACTCCCACTCACACACTACAAATACAATCACAAGACATACACACACGCAGCAGAAGTATTAAGCTATATAAATCTATGGATATAAATAATGCAGGTGTGTCTGTCTGTTTAACTATTATCATTAATATTTGTTGTAAACTGCTTTTGTTTTAACTTTAGCAAATAAACAGAGAGAAAATCTAAAATTAATCTGAATTTTTAGTCGCATTTTTTAAATACCACAATGATATAGATATAGATATAGCAATAGAGGACTTTAAAACACTTAAATTAACTAAATATGCACAGGATAACATTTACTTAGTCAGCTGCTTCAATGGTGGCTGCAAAGATATATCAATTTATATAGTATATAGCATATATATATATGTATATATCGTTTACTCACCAGCACAAACACCCTCTTGGGTAGGGCTCGCTGGACCAGTTCGTCGAGCAGCGCATTCTGGCTGTCATGCTTCTGGGGATCGGCCTTCGTGTTGTACTCCAGGGTCAAGACAGGCAGCTCCTGCCAGGCCACCTGCAGCGGATACAGATTGTAGACCAGCTCCTTCTCATCGTACGCCATTATGGAGACATCCAGCTAAAAGAGAAGGAAGATTAGATAAAGACAAAAGTTAAGTTTGGCTGAACTACCTGCTTGTGGCCGGAGCATATGAAGTTATCCGATTTGCTAATGGACAGCGTGGCTATCAGATGCAGCACATGCATTGTGGGATTCTTCAGCACCACCTTAAAGGCCATTGGCATCTTAACGAACATCTTCTCCTCGATGGTGCAGTAAATATTCAGTGGCGGCTCCGCTATATCCAGCCCACTGATTATAAACTTAGATTCGTTTTCCTCCTTGCCGCCTGCGCGACGCCAGCGTATGCAAAAGACGCCAAAGCGAGGTATCGTGGGTGCTCCGGCCGCATCCAAGGTATAGACACCTTTGATGAAACCGCGACAATGACCCGTTGGCTGCACCGCTTCCAGGGCTTTATTGAAGACGACACGCATGCTCCTTTGCGCATCCTGGCCAGCGACAGGCTGGGTTGCGCCTTCCTCCGTGCCCGCTGTGCCTAGCTTGCCATCGTCGGACTGCAACGAGTTGCTCATGCCGCCCACTGTGGACTGCTGCAGCGCATTGGTGCTGTTGTTGATGATGGTCATCGACGTGGGTATCTTGCCCAAGAGGCTCTTGCTCATGAAGTTACTCTGGCCAGCATTTGGTGCCTGTTGCAGCGGCACTCCATCTCCAGCCTGACCCGCTGTGGCAAGCTGCGTCTTCTGCTGGCGACTCAAAAACTTGCTGCTCACGCTCTCCTCCGACTTGGAGCGCTCCAGGTCCCGGGCGGTCGTCCAGTCCTGCAGCGTGGCATTCGTGCGCAGCACAATGACGCTCTCCAGCTGATCCCCGGCTCTGTACTTGTTGGTATACTTCTTCCGCTTAAAGCTGTAGTTCGATTGCACCAAATTGTGATCCTGCAAAGAAATTTTATTCAGACGCTGCAGCTGGAGTTTGAACCACGCCCACTTACACATATAAAGAAGCTGTCCAGTATCTCCACCTCGTCCGCGGCCAGCACCTCCGTATTGGCGCGCAGCAGAAAATTCTCGCCCCGGTAGACCTGGCTCAATGGCCGCCGATTGAGCGTGTAGAAACGAGCGCTGAACTTGAAGTCGCCGGCGCAGCGCACGGTCAGCGTGTCCTCCCGGGACTTGCGCAGCCTCGTCTCGTCCAGATACTCTATCTGCACGGGCGAAATGAGCGCCAAACTGCTGGTAACCAGCTGCTGCACATGCTCGGGCGTCGTATCCGTGCTGTTGGGCGTGATGCTCTGATTAGCTCCCGCACCGCCAGCTGCGCTGCGATCCACATCCAGCGTGTAGCTGAGTCTCTGCAGCAGCTTGATCTCTGCCTCCACCAGACTGAAAATGTAGTAAGTAGCGGTGTTGCTGCCATGGGCAGACAGCTCACCCACATCCACCTGGATCTGAGAGTGCAGCTTTTGCCGGCTTGACGAGACGTCTGTGGTAAGGAAGACTGCAACGAAGCGAGAGAGGAAGTTGTAGGATAAATTTGTACTTGAGTATGGAGTAGATACTGTTTAGTAATCCTCTAAAGAGAGACGGCTACATATACCAACTATTCCCTTTTCTGTTAAATCCTATTACAGCAAAGCAATATGCCCTCTCTCTAGCACTAATTCAATGGATAAATAAAAGTCAAGAGTATAGAACAGATATCCTGGATCAGTTTAGTAACCCTCCACAGACAGACAGCTCATATATATCAACTCTCTTGACTGTTACATACTCTTACAGCAAACCAATATACCTTCTCTCTAACAATCAATGGGTAAACAAGACAGGCTGCTGTCGCTGGCCAAGTTCAATGAAGTTCTATGTAAACAGCGGGCGCAGCTGTTTCGGCTACAGCTGTAACACGACAACGATGTTGGGTGAGGTAAGTAACGGCCTGTTTGGCGACCTTTTTGTCGCTATGGTTTCTTATGGTTTTCCCAGCTAGAGGCAATCCATATAAATAGGTGGCAGGTAGGTCGCGTGCGACAGTTGATTCAAAGCCTTCGTTACAAGCTGAAGAAGATGCATTTTGCTTTGGCGCTGCTGCTGCTGCTCTTGGGCAGCTGCTGGACGCTTAGTCAAACGGAGGAGGGGCGTCGGCGAGTGCCACGCGTGGTGGGCGGGCAACGCATAGAGGTGAATTCGCAGCCGCACATGGTGAATATCAGACGGCGTGGTAGCTTTCAGTGCGGCGGATCTTTGGTGAGTCCACGCTGCGTCCTTACCGCCGCCCACTGCCTGCAGGCGCTGGAACACAAGCCGGCGGATTACGTGGTGCGCGGCGGCGTGACCTACTTGAGGGACATGCGCAATGGACGTGTTGTGAATCGCATTCTCGTGCCCAGTGCCTATAATCTGACCACATTTGACCAGGACGTGGCGCTGCTGCAGCTCCAGAATCCGCTGCAGGGCGCGCACATCGAGCCCATTCAGCTGGCCAGGCAGCCTCCGAGGCCGGGCAGCTACGTGCGCGTCTCCGGCTGGGGACAGACGGATGAGCAGTCACTCCAGCTGCCCAACCAGCTGCACAGTGTCCAGCTGAAGGTGCTGCCCCGCCACAAGTGCCAGCAGCTCTACCAGGGCTACAGGAACATAACGGACAGCATGTACTGCGCCTCGGTGGCCGGCTACAAGGATGCCTGCAATGCGGACTCCGGCGGACCAGCAGTCGACACCAGTGGCCAGCTGGTGGGCATCGTGTCTTGGGGCAAGGCCAACCGCTGTGCCCACGAGGACAGCCCGGGCGTGTACACGAGTGTGGCCCACCTCCACGACTGGATAGCGCACAACATGCGCAGATATTGTCTATAAGGTCTATAAGTCTATTCGAGTCTTAGGATTACGCCATTGAGTATTAGAACCAAAAATAAACTTCAACCTGTGCAGCCAGCAGCCCTGATTGTTTTCCTTTTCACACGTTGTTTACCTCCAGCATTGGAATTCGTAGCTGGTGTTGACTTCGCGGAGCACGTCATCGCGCACTGGCACAAGGCCCATATGGCCCAGTCAACCCGCTGAATAGCCAAACTCTCTTTTCTTGGCCAACTATTTGCACAGTTGTGCGACTCGCTTTGTTGGCCAGAGCATAAAAGCCAGGCCAAGGTGAATTCGCACACATTTCACATCGAGATGCGAATGCGCTGGTTATGCTTGGTCTTTCTCCTGCTGCTGCTGGCTCAGCTAGCAGCGGCACAGCGCCGTAATCGGGCTCAGAGGACGCGGGTGGCCCGTGCGAGGAATCAGGCCGCTACTCGAGTCACCGGGATCACAGGCACTGGATCTTCGGCACGCATCCGTCCGCAGGCTCGCATCGTCAACAACAATAACAGCAACAGAAGCAGGAATGCGAATCGCCGAAGGCGGGCCAATCGCTTGAGAAGATTGAACAGAAATGGAAGGAGTCGTGCCGGCGGCAGAAGGAGAAACAGCGCTTCAGCTCGCATTGTTGGCGGTGTCCAGGCACGCATAGTGGGTGGCTCCACTGCATCCATAAGCACGATGCCATACATGGTACAAGTGCATCGTGGCAGCACTCTGTGTGGCGGCACCTTAATCAGACCCCGCTGGGTCCTGACCGCCGGCCACTGCGTAGCGGGCATAGCTGCCTCCGAGTTCCTTATAGTCGGCGGCACATCCACCCAGAACGGCACGGATGGCGTCACGCGCTCTGTCACCTTCACCAGCGTGGCACCGCTCTACACCAGCAGAGCCATGAACATGGATGCCGCGCTGCTGAGGCTCAACGCCACGATGACGGGCACAAATATCGGAACCATTGCCCTGGGTCAACGTAGGCCACAACCTGGCACCAGAGTGCGGATAGGCGGATGGGGCGCCACCAGAGAGGGCGGCAGCTCGGTCCAAAACTTGAGAGCAGTGACGCTGCGAGTTGTCAGCCAGAATGAGTGCAGACGCGCCTACCGAGGATCGGCCAGGATTACCAACAGAATGTTCTGTGCACAGGCCAGGGGCAGAGATTCCTGCAGCGGCGACTCGGGCGGCGGCGTAGTGCAAAACAATCGACTAATGGGCATCGTATCCTTCGGCACGGGCTGTGCCAGGCCCGACTATCCTGGCGTCAACACCAATGTGGGCAACTTACGCAGGTGGATCAATTCAGTCATTAACAGTAATTCAGCTTAAGATCAGTGAATGAAAATATATAAGTGTATATAGCAAAGGTGTCGAATCTTTTAGAGAGAGGTGAGAGATATAGATCGGAATATATAAAGAGTTGACAGAGAAACAGAGACAAGAGTTGTTGCCTCTTTGAACTCACTCCGATAGCTCCCGCGCTCTTAAGTAATCAAGTCTAGAGCTAATATTATTTAGAGTCAACAAGAAGCAAGCGCCCTATTGCCAGCACCAATTGTGCAAATGTTGATACATGTTTCAGATATCAGATTTGAGACTTCAGATTTCTGATTTCAGATTTGTTGCTATCTCACCGAAAAGGTATAAAAGCGCTTGGTCCACTGCCCAAGAAGTAGTCAGTTTGTTCCTCCCTACACACAAAACATGCTTCGATCACAGCTTTTGGCACTGCTTTTGGCCAGCATTGGGCTGGTCGAAGCGAATCACACATCGATCCAGCCCCGCATTATTGGTGGCTACGTGGCCAATATAAGGGATCTTAAGTATCTGGTGCAGGTGTCGTCGGGTGACGGTATCTGCGGTGGTTCCTTGATCACCACACGGTGGGTCATCTCAGCTGCCCATTGTGTACAGCGAGTGCGCATCGCTGATTTGCGAGTCTATGGCGGCACCTCGGAGCAGGATGATAAGAATGCCATTCAGCGTTTGGTTAATCTGCTGGTGATACACCCGAGATTTAACAGTGATACAATGAACTTGGACGTGGCCGCATTGTATCTCAACCAAGAGATGACTGGTGGGCTAGTGGCCACGATTGCGTTGGCCCGGCGGCCAGTTCCTGCAGGCAGCCTGGTCAAAGTCTCTGGCTGGGGTGCTGTGAATCCCAATTCTTCGGAGACCGCACAACGTGTACACAGCGTCATCATGCCCGTCTGGTCGTATGCAGCCTGTCGAGCGGCCTATCGCGGCAAGCAATTCATCAGCCGCAACATGATCTGCGCAGCTAAGCCCTATAAAAGGGACTCCTGTGACGGCGACTCCGGCGGCCCGATGGTCTACCAGGGTGAGCTGGTGGGCATTGTTTCCTATGGCTACGAGTGCGCCAGCCGATTGCCCGGCGTCTACACCAACGTGGCTATGATAAGAAGATGGTTTATGGATACCATGTCAGATTACTCCTAATTTGTAGCTCGTTGCACTCTAGACTTAATAAATTATTTCAAGATTACGCCTATCAGCACTCAATTAACTGGGGAATGTCTCTCGTTCGCTAGTTTGTTGACTATATAAGCACCCATTTCGAGCTTTGAGTGCTTATGCAAAATGTGGCCAAAGCTCTTAGCCTTAGTCCCGTTGCTACACTTGGTAGGAGGCGCGCCCAACCATCTGGACAAAATCTTTAATGGCCAAACGGATTCAGTTAAGAACTATCCGTTTTTGGTAAATTTGCGACGTGGTTCGCAATTCAAATGTGGCGGCGCACTCATCTCGCCTAGCTGTGTGGTCACAGCCGCCCATTGTCTGGAGAGGCGTCACGAAAATGTCGACGATTTGTATGTGTACGCCCAGCAAGACTGCCGAAATGATTCGATGCCAGATTCGCATATACGCCAGGCCTCGTTTGCTTGTGTAGCTCTTGAATACAATCTTATTAGATATGACTCGGATCTGGCCGTCATCAAGCTGCGGCAGCCCTTTGATATGACGGGCAACGTAAGGACCGTTCCGATTGACTTCAACACAGTGCCAGAAGGTGCAGATCTAAAAATTCTTGGATGGGGCATGACCAACAACTGGAGTCAGGATAAGAATCAATGCCTGCAGTCAGCCAATGTCAGCCTGGTGGATCAAGAGCAATGCATCCGTCAGCTGAAGAAAATAAGTCGCGTAACGGATAATATGTTCTGCGCTCTTGGTCCAAATGCCACAGATTCCTGTTCTGGTGACTCTGGATCTCCCATTTTGTATAATGGTCGGGCTGTTGGTGTCGTATCTTGGGGCAAAGACTGTGGCAGCGGGCTACCTGGCGTCTACACACGCTTTAGCAGCTCTGGAATGTCTTGGCACCTCAAAGACTATATGGAGAGACACTGCAAGGATTAGTACTGAAGCAGTCGATTTCACCCTCCAAATGATTTTGAATTTTTGAAAATTGTGAATGAATTATCTATTATAGTTTATCTTCTATTGATACTGCAATCGTAATTGTGTTATTGTGAAGAGCGCACAGTCAGTTCCTATTGTCCAGATGGCATCTATTGAAATAGCTCGTTGCATATAATTATATATTGTCATGGAGCGTTCGATAGACTGATCTCAAATTGGAGTAGATCATTTTGGGCGGCTGATGTCTCAGTCTGGACACGCCATGTGCTGGCTAGAGTTGTGCTGGGTGCTCTGCCTTTTTTACGCTGCCGATGGCCAGAGGATTATAGGTGGCCAGGAGACAAGTATCAGCAAGGTGCCATATTTGGTGTACCTGCGGCAAGGCGGCAGCTTTATCTGCGGCGGATCTCTGCTCACGCCCAGCTTTGTGCTGAGTGCTGCACATTGCGTCTATGGCGCCAAGGAACAGGATTACACTGTCCATGCGGGCGCCAGTCGATTAGAGCAAAAAGCGCCTGTGATCCGTAATGTGGCCCGTTTTCACATTGCTCCGAGCTACTCCCCTAGCAATTTTGATATGGATGTGGCCATGCTACGCTTGGAGCTGCCTGTGCCGCTGACAGTTGGGCAAGTAGCCACAATTATGCCCTGCCAAACGCCAGCAACAGTCAACGGATATGTCCGCATTAGCGGCTGGGGTGTGCAATTTGAGAGCAGTCGCAAGCCGGCGGCCCAGGTGCGCACAGCTGTAGTGCGTGTATTGCCTCATGCGGAGTGCCAACTTGCTTACGCTGGCCAGGCACAGCTCACCGATTCCATGATCTGTGCCGCTGTGCGTGGCATTAAAGACTCCTGCTCCGGCGATTCGGGTGGTCCCTTAGTCTACCGAGGCGAGGTTTGTGGCATTGTTTCCTGGGGATTCGGTTGTGGGCGCGCAGCTTATCCAGGCGTCTATACCAATGTGGCCAGCGCGCGCGTAAAAGGCTTTATAGACCAAATTTTAAGAAAACTTTAAATTTATAGCTAGTTCCGATACTATTTCTGGTATTGGTTCCCGAAAACCGTGCAGGATCTGCAGGGATATTTCAAATTTGTGCTACGGTCACACTTATCGAACTGCACTTTATAGGTTTATTTAAAAAATACGTATGTCAACGATAATAGGTTTTAACCATTCTAACCATCATAATTATAATAACTGTTCAAGAGTGAAAATGGTAACAAATTATGAAAATCATGAATGAGAGTGAGAGAACTCTCTGCATTCCAAATATCATGTATATGTAATTCATTTGATAAATAAGTTAACTAATTTACCGGGTGCAATGAAATTTATAATGATACCAAGGTCAAAAACCATTTGAACAATAAAACATATAAATATATGAAACCCATTTAGATACGTTTATCTGACTCGATATTTAATGGCTCTGTTACACTTTCGATGGGCCGCGCATGATAGAACAACAAAATGGTTTATTCAAAATAATTACTATTTGCACAATAAAACAATGTTACTATTATATTTCCTCAAAAACGGGGCCCTATATAAAATGGCATGCAAACAAACGCGCGAGCCGACTCGGATCTGGAACCAACTCGTGCTTAGACCTAACTCTTTCAACTCTATTTGAACAAGTGATCCGCTGGCAAATATTTACCGCTATGAGCGTGAGCGTCTGTTGTTGCTGAGAAACCAATGCGATTGTTGCCACTGCCGCTGCCACTGCCACTGCTGCCCATGCTCCTGCTTCGGATAGCCACTGGCAAGGCCGCCAACGATGTCGGCGCACGCATTGTGGGCGGCATTCCGGTCGACATCAGCAGCGTGCCCTACTTGATCAATCTGCGCATATCGGGAAATTTCATTTGTGGCGGCGCTTTGATCACGCCCACTCATGTGGTGACGGCGGCTCACTGTGTGAACGGTGTGGGTAAAAGAAGACTGCAAGTGGTGGGCGGTGCGACACTGTTGACAGATGCAACAGGTGTGCGGAGGAGTGTGGCCAGGGTGTTTGTACCCAAAACTTTCAACACACGCACCCTGCACTCGGATGTGGCTGTGCTGAAGCTAACGTCGCCGCTGGAAGGTAACAACATTGCGACCATTCCATTATGCAACTCCAGCTGGCAGCCAGGTGAACTGATAAAGGTCTCCGGCTGGGGCAAAGTGACCGAGGGCAGCAAACGTGTCTCTCAGCACGTGCGGAGCGTTGACGTGCCCCTAGTCTCACGGAAGAGCTGCATCAGCCAGTACAGAATGCGAGGGACCATCAGCTCAACCATGTTCTGTGCCTCAGTGCCGGGCGTTAAGGATGCCTGCGAAGGCGACTCTGGGGGACCAGCTGTCTACCAAAATCAACTGTGCGGAATTGTCTCTTGGGGCATGGGCTGTGGCAGACGCAACTATCCCGGCGTTTATACAAGTGTCAAGAGTGTTAGGAGTTTCATTGACAAGGCTTTAAGGTTAACCAAAACTGATCAATAAATGCGAACGACTTAAGCGATCTTTGTCAAGTGTTGCCTCTCAGACAATTGAACAATAACTAAGTTCATATTCCACTTACCGCTATTGCGCAGCTCCTGTGGCACGCTTATGTGCACGCCCACATTCTGCAGATAAACATTGTAGGGATTGCTGATGGTGGTCACCACTGGATAGTATTCATTGATCAGCATTGTTGTCGTTGCCGGAGCATCGCTCAATACATGGCCAAGGTTCGTTTGAGTGCTCAAATGGAAGCTGCAATGAGAGATCAACGGAGCGTTAAATGAAGGCTGCATGCGAGTGCTTATGGCTTCCGGCATAAAGCGTTTTTGTGACCTACGTGGGCGCAATGTAGCAAATGGTATTTATCGTCATATTATCATCCAGATCGCGACAGCGCGTGTGATGCCGGAATGGTTGGCGTGCATAGTTCGCGCTGCACGTGAGCAATGCACCAATTTGATCGGTTCCCATGAGCGCTTCCAGCCGTGCGATGCGCAGTTGTGTATTCTCATTGAACTGATGCGCCTCCGTACTGCACATGAGCTGGTAATAACAGCCAGGCTCTAAGCGCATATTCTTCTCGTATGTCTTTGGCTCCAAGGGCTGTTGTTGGGCACGCAACTGCAGCAAACTGGGGAAGCACAAATACTTGAGCGCCTCCAGCTTGTAGCTTATTTGTGGATTACTGGCATCGGCGAGCAGCACATGAAAGCTGCGTATGCGCAGCGGCACGTCGGTAAGAACGCTGCGGAAAATAGGTGACATAAGTATTTACATATATGTATATGTATATATGATCTTTCCAACTGACCGCACTATTAGATTCAGCTGCAGCACATCGCTGTTGTTTAGTTGAACTTGTTGAAATGTGGCGCAGAGCTCCAGCACATCGCTGACTTTATCTAAATCAATTTGAATGGGTGATTTCACGCTTGCCAGCGCATTGCTCCACAGCGCTTGGACGTCAGGCGTTATTTGTGCTTGTGGTATAGGCGGCACACTTTGAAATACTTGCCAAAGATTCTCCAGCAGCAGTACGCGCTCTTTCTGCTCGCCATGATGACGCAGCGAGAGAGCCTCAATGCTGCAGGAAACGTAATCGGCCACAGAAGCAGAAAGCAGCGCACAGCGTAGAGTCTTTAGCAGCACATCACTGAAAATGGTCGTCCATTTCTCCTGGCGGTAGTCGGGCAGCATAAGAGAGTAGAGACTGAAAGAGGAAATATATTATATTAAGCTCTTAAAAAATTTAAATAACAGTCGCTTACGTTAACGCCTTCGCATGATCCCCACTGCGAAGATACTCCTCGGCCATGTCGATGGCCAGTTTCTTGCGGAATCTCAAGCATTTGTAGATCTTAAACTGTGCCATGGCCTGACTGAGCAGTGCTATAATTGCCGATGAATGATTAAAGTTGCGCTCCAACTCGCAGAGCTGCACATTTGCCTGTTGCTCGGCAACAGGATCACCCGTCTTAACTGCACGCGTACCAAAGAACTCCGTGTACAAACTCTGACTTGGAGTCGCATTGACTGTGTTCGTGCTTAACAGCGTGGCGCTAGCCTGTTGAGCGGCTTCACGCCGCTTTATCACAAATTCCGCGGCCTTCTGGTAATATATTCCGGGATGCTGCGTCTGCAACGCAGGCAAACCATTTTTGATAGCCTCGCAGAAGAGTTCCGCGAAGACTGAATGTCTGTAAAAAGAAATCGGATAGTACTTATATGATAAACCTAATTATATATGCCCAGCTTACTGCGTACTTAGCCAAGCGTGATGCTCAAAGGCTAAATCCTTGAAACCCACGCAGTTTTTATATTTATCAACGTGTATAATGAACTGATTGATGGAATCTCTTGGCGTTTTCAGCTTAAACATAAGCCGGCACATTTTGTAATTGAGAAAGCCGGCAATCGTTTTGATCTCCATGCAATTGGCATCTGTAATCCGTATCTCATCCAAGTTACCATAAGCCTGAAAATAGTGTCTACAAGCAGAGTAAACATTATTTATTGGAAATTCGTATTGCAGCGTTTTTCACTTACTTTTGTGCCGTGCTGAAGTCCTGGCGCATCTCCGCCACGAAGCCCAGCTTATATTGATGGCGTATCTTGAGTGTTGTATGGGCAGCCGAGAGTTGATCGCGATGCGTACGTATTCGTTTCGACATGAGTGCATAGTAGGACTGGGCCATATCAAGGAACGCGGACTCCAGGCGCATCGTGTATCCCATTAGATGCTCGGTGTGGGGCAATATGAACAGCATTTTGCTCGTTATGCCACACGCGGTAGTTAGACTAGCGGCACGCTCAGCTGCTAACATATCCTCGCCTGAAGGCAGTGGCGCCGATTTCTGGAGCAGCACCAGACATAGCCTTGTATTGCGTTCTTGCAGTGCATTCTTTAGACCCTGCACAATAGCCGCACATTGCACCTGTTTCTCTGTCCACTGGATGTCGTTCCATTCGATGTCTTGGAAGAGCACCACCACGGATGGCAGCACATGCAAATGCTTCAACATCCAGTTACGCTTAAGTATTCCTTTTGGGTGGTACCACTCGTAGGAGGCGCGTTTCGGCTTGGCAACAGGAAACTCATAGTTGGGAGGCAGTAATTTGTATTGCACGGCTGCCCGATCCCTGTCCCTGTCCACTGGCTTTCGTTGAAGGGTGCCGCTGAATGCATCCCAAATTGATTTGTGAACGCTCTGGTGCGCGATATCCAACCCACAGAAGCCTATCAGCGGTTGTGGTATTACGAGCAGCTCTGAGGGCAGAGTTGTGCCATCAATCGTCATAGTTTTGTATGTGTAATAGATAAATTTTCCTCCTCGCACGCTGCTGACAAACTCTGGTACAAGGGCTGTCGTTGGCTGTTAACTGAGAGTGGATTTTGCCTTTTCAATGCCTTTAGCGCATGAGGCACACGCAGTACAACGATTTGTACGTTGAATGAAGCTGTTTTTGTCTAAAATTCCAGCAAATTTTACGGTATTAAATGTAAATAAACGCCGCCCCAGAAAATGCAGTTTTCAATCAGCTGTAGTTGTACGTAAGCTAGTTATCGTCATCGAGCATCGATAACAAGGAATATATGCATCCCTGAACCTAGCTGTCAAGCACACACGAACTGTCAGTGAGCTGCCTTCGGCTTCTTTATACGTGTCGCACTACGTACTTTCACATTCGTTTTGTTATTTTCGCTCGAAACACAGGTAAGGCTCGTGTGTGCTTGATAAATTAATGTTATCCTAATTTAAACATTGCCTTTTTATTTCAAAATTGCAGTGTTAAAACAACACAAGAACGTATAAAATGGCTCCACCACAAAGAATGCGCGTCGCCAACGAAAAGGCCAGCAAATATGTGACAATGCGTGGCAATGTACCCAAATCCTCGGTAGGTGTTAAAATCTTGAACTGAATTTTCATGTTTTTTTGACGGAAATTGCGGTCGCAGCTTTAATCACTGCCACAACTGCAAAAGGCCAATAAGAGATAATGACCACTGCAAGCGCGCTATATAAAAACAAATCTTATAGGAAAAAGTGCCACGCCGTCATTGATTTTATTGTTGTTGCAGTGCGCATATGTATGTGTGTTTGTGTGCGTGCGTGTGTGCGTGAGAGTTGAATCGAGTTATCGCTGTTTCTAGATTCGCGTAGCTGTTGCTTCAGCGGTCTTAGCAATTGATGGATGTTTATCACTAATCTGTTTTTCGTTTATTATTCTTTCAGAAAACGAAAGACGGACAATACCCCGTTGGACCCTGGCTGTTGGCATTATTTATCTTCGTCGTGTGCGGATCAGCGATTTTCCAAATCATTCAGTCCATTCGAGCTGCGTAAACCTGAACAGATACAAATACAAAATTAAATAATATAACGCTAAGCTTAGCACACAAACAAACAAACACATACACACATACAACAACCACTCTGTCGTCTTCTCTCAAAAACCCTTTCGTAACCGAACTTTCCCGACATTATGTGCAACGTCTGTAGAGATCAAGCTCGAAGGACAACTTGGCTTTTTAGTTAAAGGAATTTTTAGTGAACAATGTATTTGAATGTACATGCAAAATTTTAAGTTCATATGTTGTATTCTTTATTAACAATTAAGCTCTAAATCCGAACTCTATGTAAAAGCATTCCCGCACACCTACAAATTACTTATATATATATATGTAATATGCTAATTGTGCTAAAAAGGAATGCACAAGCTGCAAAAACATTATTTTCAGATGCTTTTGCAGCGATTTAAATAGTTCAAGTTTAAATGTTGTTTTCGGCAACGAGGACGATTAGAATGAAATAACTATGAGTAAATACAATGATGAATATATGATAATTTTTTACCTAAAACAAATTCAACTTGTGTTTTCATTTACTGTTCATTTCATTTTCATTTTACTGTTACAATCAAAAGAAAAGAAAACAAAAAACACTGCTACAAGGTTGAGATTTTGGGCATCCCTGATAGCTATCTCCCGTATGGCCCCCACACGTTACGACTAAGTCGTAATACTCTCGACTAACAATAGTTTCAAGGTTTGGCATACAACACCGTCAAGCAATCGTAACGTGTGTGAGCCTCACATCAGTGCAACAGCTGTCCACTTTGGACGAAAGTGCTGTTGGTAAACGAAAATATAGTTTACTTAAAATGAATCAAAAAATAAATTTATAAAATTGAACAATCCTAATGCGACGGATTTATACAACGGCCCACGCACACATTATGTCGAAAAACAAGGGAAAAGGTAAAGCAACGAGCAAAGCCGGTGAACCAAGCGCACCGCCAGTCGCCAATACGCCGGTCACACTGGACAAGGGTGGCAACATTGCCATTAAAATTCTGGCAAAGCCTGGCGCCAAACAGAACGCCATCACGGACATCGGACTGGAAGGCGTTGGCGTACAGATTGCAGCACCGCCTAGCGAGGGAGAAGCTAACGCCGAGTTGGTGAAATTTCTGTCCAAAGTGCTGGGACTCCGCAAGAGCGACGTCTCCCTCGACAAGGGCTCCCGTTCCCGCAACAAAATAATACTTGTCAGTAAAGGCATCACCACAGTAGAGGCCATAGAACAATCGCTGCGAAAGGAATGTGAATCATAAATAAAATTGACCAATTCTTAAATAAACTATCACGAGTAAAATATATAGTTTTTATATGCTTTATTATCGATGCGATCATCCAATCTTATTACATATTCCATTTAATAGCTAACGCATATGTAGTCTTTGAGTGTTTCTTTCATTACATAAATTACTTGGATTCTAAATTAGAAATTTCTTATAAACGACAACTGCTCTTACATATTGAATGTGTAAATCCTATCATTACATATTTCTTGGATTCTGTTTTGAATGAGTTAAGCGTATTTCTGTCGCTTACAACGCGACACAACGTAAATACAAATTACAAATGTCAACGAAACATTAAATAACTCTGATGTCAAGTCCAACACAAGAAGCGGTTCCGACAAAGGAATTGAAATGTTATCAACTTTTAAGTAATTTTGTATCAAATGGTGTGAATAAATGGTTTTGGTGGGGGTGGATGAGTGTTAGGAGTGGTTTGGTTTGTTGTTGTTTAATCGACCTCCTCCATGTGGGATGCATCCTCTGTGTCCTCAACTAGAGATGGAGCATCTCCAGCACTCTGGGCATCCTCGGTGGTCATGGGCTCATCCTCATCGATGCCAAGACCCAGCTTGATCATGCGATAGATGCGGCTGGCATGCACCTGAGGGCTGTCCAGCGAGAATCCAGACGACAGAAGCGATGTCTCGAACAACAGAATGACCAGATCCTTGACGGCCTTGTCATTCTTATCGGCATCGGCCTTCTGGCGCAAAGTCTCCACAATTGGATGATCGGGATTGATCTCCAAATGCTTCTTACCGGCCATGTAGCCCATGGTCGAGGTGTCGCGCAGTGCCTGAGCCTTCATGATGCGCTCCATGTTGGCGGACCAGCCGAACTGCGAGGTGACGATGCAGCAAGGCGAGTCGACCAGACGGTTGGACACGACCACCTTCTCGACCTTGTTGTCCAGAATTGATTTCATCAACTTGCACAAGCTCTCGAACTTGGCCTTATCCTCCTCGCGCTTCTTCTTCTCGGCCTCATCCTCGGGCAACTCAAGACCCTCCTTGGTGACGGAGACGAGCTGCTTGCCCTTGTACTCCTTCAGATGCTGGATGACGTATTCGTCAATGGGCTCGGTCATGTAGACCACTTCAAAGCCGCGGGCCTTGACACGCTCAACGAAAGCAGAGTTGCTGACCTGATCCTTGGACTCGCCAGTGATGAAGTAGATGTGCTTCTGGCTCTCCTTCATCCTCGACACGTAGTCGGACAATGAACAGAAATCATCGCCAGAGGCCGAGGTGTGGAAGCGCAAGAAATCGGCCAACTTAGCACGGTTGTTGCTATCCTCATGGACGCCCAATTTCAGGTTCTTGCTGAACTGGTCGTAGAACTTCTTGTAGTTCTCCTTGTCCTCGGTAAGCTCCTCAATCAGCTCCATGGTCTTCTTGACTAGATTCTTACGGATAACCTTGAGCACCTTGTTTTGCTGCAACATCTCACGGGAAATGTTGAGTGGCAAATCCTCGGAGTCAACCACACCCTTAATGAAGTTCAAGTACTCAGGAATCAGATCCTCGCAGTTGTCCATGATGAAGACACGACGCACGTACAGCTTGATGTTGTTGCGCTTCTTCTGGTTCTCGAAGAGATCGAAAGGAGTGCGGCGGGGAATGAACAGCAGAGCACGGAACTCCAGCTGACCCTCAACAGAGAAGTGCTTGACAGCCAAATGATCCTCCCAGTCGTTGGTCAATGACTTGTAGAACTCTCCATATTCCTCCTGGGAGATATCATCGGGGTTGCGAGTCCAGATGGGCTTTGTCTTGTTCAACTCCTCATCTTCGGTGTACTTCTCCTTGATGGTCTTCTTCTTCTTGGCATCCTTGTCCTTCTTGTCGGCATCTTCATCCTCGCCAACGTCCTCAATCTTGGGCTCATCAGTATCCATCTCCTTCTTCTCTTCGTCCTCCTTCTTCTCATCATCAGCCTCATCGTCGCTGACCTCCTTCTCACGCTCCTTCTCCACCAACAATTTGATGGGGTAGCCAATGAACTGGGAGTGCTTGTTGACAATCTCCTTGATCTTGCTCTCCTCAAGGTAGTCGGTCTGATCCTCCTTGATGTACAGCACAATCTTGGTGCCACGGCCCAAAGGCTCAGAGTTATCAGCACGAACGGTGAAGGAGCCACCGGCAGAGGACTCCCAGATGTACTGCTCATCATCGTTGTTCTTCGAGGTGACGGTCACCTTATCGGCCACCAGATAAGCCGAGTAGAAGCCAACACCAAACTGGCCAATCATGGAAATATCGGCACCAGCCTGCAATGCCTCCATGAAAGCCTTAGTGCCAGACTTGGCAATTGTGCCCAAGTTGTTGACCAAATCGGACTTAGTCATACCAATACCGGTATCGATGATGGTCAGAGTACCAGCGGTCTTGTTTGGTATCAGCTTGATGTACAGCTCCTTGCCGGAGTCAAGCTTGCTGGGATCCGTCAGCGATTCATAGCGGATCTTGTCGAGCGCATCAGACGCATTGGAAATCAATTCACGCAAGAAGATTTCTTTGTTCGAGTAGAATGTGTTAATGATCAACGACATAAGCTGAGCAATCTCAGCCTGGAATGCGAAAGTCTCCGTTTCTTCAGGCATCTGCAATAAATAAAAAAAAAAAAAAAACAAAAAAACATTAAAATTAATTCATAATTGTTGTACACTATTAATATAAAAACTTTAAATGCAATCTTCTCTTTCAAGCCAATTTTCTTTAACCCCTAAGAGAGCATCGCCCATGCTGTCTCACTCACTCACTCTTGTTGCCATGCATGTCCACAGCGGCCTATGGGGTAAACATGTAAATGTGAGTGTATGTATGCGTTGGTAAATTCGAGAAGCGTCGCCTTGCAACGACAAATAAAATTACCGAAATGTTCTAGAAAAACTCCCTTAAATATACAAACGAATTTAAGTATATACCATATATCCTAATGCGATATGTATGTATACCATATAGCATTGGGAAACGCATTATCTCTTTGTTCACAAATGTTTCTAGAACATTTTTTCTGCATGAAGACATTTTGGAAATACACGCATAGGAACAAAGTGAGAATGAAACAAAGAGAAAATTGCAAGCACGTGCAATTTCAATGAGTACCTAATTGCATACATTTGCATATTGATATTCATACATTTCCGTTTACAAATATGTATTTGATATATATTATATACTAAAAAGTATTGTGGAGTTTTCCAGAAACTTCGACCATTTTAATTAGCCGGCATAATCTGCAAGCGTGAGTCAACTCAAAAGCGTGCTCATCAAATTTAATTTTTTTTTGTTAGTGAGCACGTTGAACTTTGTGACTCGCAAATATTTTGTCTATTATAAATGAAAAATTAGTCAGTTGGCCGCAATTTCTAGACGTTTCTGCAATCGATACAGCAGGAATTGTGTCAAGAGCTTTTCCTGCGCACACACACACGTACTTTTGCCTAAATTCGGTGACCAAAATGCAGATGTTTTGGCACAGATTTGCTTTTTTATGTAATAGAAATTAATGAAACTATTGTGCTTACCTTGTATGTCTTTGTTTCACAGAATTAACTTTAAAAACAATATACTTTTCAGCTTTCTTTGGAAAGAAAATGAAATTCACTTTTTTTGCTTTGCTTTGCCTTTGAGCAGACGCTTTATGCTCACCGCACGAATTTTGTTTCAATACTGACAAGCCGGCGTTCGCTTGCTACTGCTTTTATAGGGGTGAACAAAATGCTACGAAACTTCTAGACCCTTCGAGAAACTGCTCGTAATCAGGGCTACATCTTCCGGTTGTCAACGCAGTGTTGCATTGAACCAACCGACAGTGTTGTAAGGCAACATTTCTACAAGGTTCTAGAAATTACGTTAGAACAAATAAATATTTAAATATTATTTATATTACTAATATAAAAATGGGATTATTATATATATGGTTATTTAATAATGAAAAATATATAAAATAATTGCGCCAGCATCAATAAAATGCTCGATTATATATTTTTATGAGTCCTAAACTTTGGACATGTTTGGTATTTTTATGATGAGCCATAATTTTGGGTGACCAAACTTGGTGTAAAAAAAAGTGTGCCCACACATTATAGTTCGTATTTTAGTACCAAGTCAGAGAAGCATTTTGTTTATGCCGTGATTAAAATATAAACAAATTTGTTAATTTTATGTTAACATGGGTGGCTCTCGATGCGTATTCCTCGACTGTCAGGTTTCAACGCAGCGCAATCCTAAAATGCATTTTTTCAAACTGCCAGTTCGTGATCCAGTTCGCCTGGAGTCTTGGCTGAAGAATTGCGGCAACGCTGACATTTTAAATGTCGCAAAGGAGAAATTATCAAGTCGCGCCGTTTGTGCGCGTCACTTTCGCTACGAATGCTTTATGAACTACAAATTGGATCGACTTATACCAAATCAGACGCCCACTTTGATGCGTGTCAGCAAAGATCTGGCCTGGGACATGGAGCACCTGGATGAGAATGGCAAGGCAACAATGGTGAAGCTGTCCATGCCCACACTGGAGCACCTCATACCTCCCGAAAATTTCGAGTGTCCACTTGGTTTCACCGAGGACACACGATTCGGACGCAAATACGTAGCGAGAAGACGAATGCCACCAAAGCCCCTGATCCTCGAATCAAATAAGAGACCAAAGCTTGTGCATGAGCAAACGAACAAGACTGAAGTATCCCTAGTCGGTGACATAGAAAAAGAAATAGATATGGAGAGTGCAGGAGAATCCAAGCAAGCAGAAGAGATTCATGAAGACTTTCAGCTTAAATATGAGGAATTGAAAGCTAATTTCGAGCAGCTTTCGAATGATAATGCCGAGCTAAAGCAAACAATAAAGAGACTAGAATCTCAAACTGAAGTATTGAAGAGCAATAGCAGCTCAGTTGCGTCCTCTGCGGCCGCACCACAACTGACCAAGCTTCAGCTGTATAACGGTATTAAAAAGTATCTGGGCGCAACAATGGCAGCACTCGTGCGCATGGAAATGTTTGGCGGCGGCGAACGTCCATGGAAGGAGGACGAACGGGATTTTTCCAAGGAGGTGCTACGGCTGGGCGAGCACGTCTACACGCACTGCTGCGACGAATGGCGATTTCGATTGCCCTCTTTGCGCGTGGCACGCAGCTGGCTGGAAGACACGCATGCGGAAGAGGGAGAGGATGGAGAACAGCAATAGAGCAGAGCAATAAGCCATAAGCAAGATATTATCATCTTTCAATATGCCTTTCGCTGCTCGTATCGGCAGCTATCTTAATTAGGTGTATATAAAAACTTACTCTTAGTTATGTTTTTTTTTTTTTTGGCATCAATGCCGAAAATTCTAAGTGTGACACCCGTTGTGAAGAACTTTGAATTTATTTACCTGCCTCAATCTTTATGACTTTATTTAATCCGAGCACAAGGCCTTCCACGTAAATCATAATTGCTCGTGTTATTAAAATGCGATTCGGAATTAAGGCAAGTCAAAGTAATTTCGGTCTCTTCACCGAGCAGACATACCAAAGATGAAGTCGTCTTTCAAAATTATACAAGTAAGTAAAGAAACATCATGCGATTTAGAAAATATATCTTAAGAGTTTCTTTCGCTGCAGCTATTGATGTTCTTTGCAACATTTCCCATGATGCACGGTCAAACGTGCTCGGATTGTTCATTGACTGATGGAGTTTATGCATGCGTGGATGAGTTTTCTTACGGCATCTGTTTCAATCTGGGAGCCGTCGATACTAACACAATCCGTTCATGCCCAGATGGTTATTACTGCAATGTTGATGACTCATTTTGTTCTCCTCAGGAATCCTCTGCTGTTAGTTTGGCTACAATCTGACTTTCTTAAAGTTTAAATTATCACATCCTTTTGTTTCAGCCATCCTGTGAAACTCCTTCGACTCCCACTTGCTCTGATTGCTCGCTGACCGACGGTGTCTACGCCTGCTTGGATGAATTTACCTATGGAGTCTGTTACAATCTCGGCTCTGTCGATCCTAATGCAATTCGATCCTGTGATGAGGGTTATTACTGCAATGTAGATGGCTCGTTTTGTTCAGCCCAGGAGACATCCTCTGTAAATTTAATTGAAATGTTTTACGTTCAAATATCTTAATTTATTAATTTGTATTGCAGCCGTCATGTATATCGACAACAACTCCAGAACCGTCGACAACAACCCCACAACCTTCGACAACAACTCCAGAACCTTCAACAACAACTCCAGAGCCGTCGACAACAACGCCACAACCATCGACAACAACTCCAGAACCTTCAACAACAACCCCACAACCTTCGACAACAACCCCAGAACCTTCAACAACAACCCCACAACCTTCGACAACAACTCCAGAACCGTCGACAACAACTCCACAACCTTCCACAACAACCCCAGATCCTTCGACAACAACTCCAGAACCATCGACAACAACCCCACAACCTTCTACAACAACTCCGGAACCGTCGACAACAACTCCAGAGCCGTCGACAACAACGCCACAACCATCGACAACAACTCCACAACCTTCGACAACAACTCCAGAACCTTCAACAACAACCCCACAACCTTCAACAACAACTCCAGAACCGTCGACAACAACGCCACAACCATCGACAACAACGCCAGAACCTTCAACAACAACCCCACAACCTTCGACTACAACTCCAGAACCGTCGACAACAACTCCAGAGCCGTCGACAACAACGCCACAACCATCGACAACAACTCCACAACATTCGACAACAACTCCAGAACCTTCAACAACAACCCCAAACCTTTCTACAACAACTCCAGAACCGTCGACAACAACTCCACAACCTTCCACAACAACCCCAGAACCTTCGACAACAACTCCAGAACCATCGACAACAACCCCACAACCTTCTACAACAACTCCGGAACCGTCGACAACAACTCCAGAGCCGTCGACAACAACGCCACAACCATCGACAACAACTCCACAACCTTCGACAACAACTCCAGAACCATCGACAACAACTCCACAACCTTCTACAACAACTCCAGAACCGTCGACAACTACTCCAGAACCTTCCACAACAACCCCACAACCTTCTACAACAACTCCAGAGCCGTCGACAACAACTCCAGAACCTACGACTACTACAATGGCCCCAGAATTCAATGAAGATGCATTTTGTTTGAGTATAAACCAAGAAGGCTATTTTAGAGTTGAGAGTGATCCCACCTGCAAAGAGTAAGATAAATACCTATAGCTGCACATTGTCCATTATATTTATCTTATTTACTTACAGTTATGTGAACTGCTTCAAACTGTCCGGAGATATTATTGGTTGGCTACTGCATTGCAATACTGACGAATATTTTAGCTCAGAGACAGGTCGGTGTGAAACTACGCGACCTGCTGACTGCTGACAAGCGGAATTATATTTTAAATTTCGTAAAAAATTCTATAAAGATAAATATATTAATTGTGTAAATATGTAATTATTAATGTACTAAATCTCTACACGAAACTTTGAGCTAAATTTCCAGATTTTTTTTAAAAGGGACTATGAAGGAATCAAGCATATTACTCATGCATATATATTATATGCATATTAATAAGTCATTTATATTCTTTTATTTTTTAGTTGTATAAAATAAGAGGAAGACGACCTTAGATACTCGAATATGTTAGCAATTTAATATATATTTTTTTATTTATATATATAATTTGTCTATAAAGTCCTTATGTGCAAAATTCTGGCTTAGTAATCGAACAGGTTTTGCCGTTAAAATAGGATCCTTCTGCACATTTCCCTTCACGGCCTTGCCACTCGCCGTCGACATTCATGCACTGGATAAACCTACAAAAATATATATTTATAAATTGCCAATCACATCGATCAAATCTGTGGCTCACGTAGCGCATGATGGGTCCGCTTCATTTGTATATTGTCCAGTCTTTTGAGCCTCCTTGCAGATAGTGTCTGGATCCCGAGGGCTGGGAGTACAGTTCACCTCCCCAGTTGTCTTCGGATAGCATATATATTTACCGCCAGTGCAATGATAGTCCGTGGGGCACTCTATGTAATCCTTAGTTGGAACGTCTGCACAATGAGTTGATTATCAGTAGATGATTGTATTGTGTCCATATGGGTGATCTATATATGATTACCATTTATGCAAATCGAAAATGTGGTTTCACTGTGACACGCAGCGCGAACTTCAGTCTGACAGACATCGCACTGAGCCAACAAATTGCTGGGCAGAGCGAATGCAACTACAAGGAAGGCTGCCTAGAAAGTATACAAGAACACATAGTATATCCTCGGAGTCAAGCGAGCGACTTAACAATACTCACAATCTTTGACAAGTGAAACATTTTTGGAGCTTGTGCAGTGGAGAAGCTAATATGAAAAACTGACCAAAATTGATGCACCACTTGATTTATATGTTCATCTATAAGCATAGATAAGCGAAATTACCTTGAGTTTGATGAGACAATAAAGACACTTTTGACTGCAATTAACCTTGACAGAGTCGTAAACCAAAGGGGATAAGAACTACATTATTTCGCTGAGATAAACAACGAAATTCGGAGAAAACAAGCCTAATCTTTATAGTATAATTTTTGTTTTTTTTTTTTTTGGTTTTTATTCAAAAACATGATGTTAAGAATCGGTACAGTGATCTGGTTTCTCGGCGCCGCATTCAGATCCATTAAAATAGGGCTTAGCCTTACTTCCGCATTTATATACAGTTCCCTCTAGCTGACCAGTTGTTCCCTTTTCGACACATAAAATAAAGCTAAAAGAAAATACATTATAGACTTAGTTATTGAGAATAGCGCTACTGCTTACGATCTGCAGGTGGGATCATCCTTGTTCACATAGTTGTCGGGCTTTGCGTTGGCTGTGCAAAATGCATCGAGATCTACCACAGGCTTGCAGATGGGATCAACCTCACTTTTCGGATAACATATATACTTTCCGTCCGTACAGATGTAATCGGTTGGACAGGTTATCACCTTGTTCGATGCTTTACCTATGAGCAGAAAGAATTTCCATGGGCATTTGATAAATACTCGATGCGTATGCATATTTACCAGCGGTGCAGATCGAATAGGTATTCTCGGTATGACAGGCCGCGTGGTTTGTCTGACAAACATCGCAATCGGCATTTAGATATTGCACCAATACCTGTTCAGAAATAAGCTATATTCAATATTCTTTGAGTAGGTTTTGCCAAAAGGTCCATTTACCAGAGCTATAACTAATCGTAGCCACATCTTGTCTTTATCGCTCACCATTCACTTTTCCAACTAAAAATTCTCTGCCAAATTTGGAGACTTTATACACAGTTTTCTTATCGCTGATAATCTAATATCATATCTCGCCTTTTTTTTATAAACTATGTACGTCTGATTTTTATTTATAATACATCTTTTTTTATATTTTAAAATAACAGTTTTTTTTTTTAAATAAAAACTTATCTCTTATATATATGGGGTTTCCTCTGGGACCAGATTAGCTGAAACTAGAAATAAAACGATGTTTAACAGAACCTCTATTTCGTATATAAAATAATACGTTCTCTTACACATGGATTATTACGATTTAAATGAAATCAAGCTTTTGGTATCCTGGTCTTGGATATCCTAAGATGATTATAGCTGCTTTACTTTTAAATTCCTATTAAAATATATTTTTGAATAGGATTTTAAAGTTGAAATAATTAATACATATTTAAAGTTACCAGAGTTGGGAATAGTTTTCATCCACACCTACGATCGCACCTCTGTCAAATCTTAAACTAAAATGCTGAGTAGAAAAAATTTAATCTTAACGCAGAAACTCGAGAACATTTTATTTATTTATAACTTGATGTTTGTGGTTTATTGCGTATTTAGGTATTTGTCAATAAATTAAAGAATTATAACTTTTACTTTGCGTTTAGTTAGTCTTAGAAAAATATATATATATATTTATGTATATATATGTGTGTATTCACAAATTGAAGGCGCATTCGTTAGCTGTTAGCTGTAGTATACAAAATGTGTAGGAATATATTCGAGTGTTTGAGTTTTGAATGTATAAAATGCATAATAAATACAATAATAGTTAATCTTGTGGACGTAACATGGACATACATTTCGGTATCGGTATACATATACATATAAGTACATGGATAATTGTGTACGGATGTATAATTTATGCTATAAGTTAATTATGAATTCGCACAGTTACCATTTAGTCTTCGTTTAGCTATATATATAAATATATATATTTATATATATAAATTGTATATCTATTACCTAAACTATATCTACATGTAAAACACAACATATATATAATTATAGATGCTACGTATATAAATTGCAGACCTGTTTGTATGTAGCTTAAGGCAAATCATAGCATTATAAGAAGCACTTAGTAAATTTCTCTTCTGTTAAGCTAAGGCATAAATTCGTTACTTTCTAAAACGAAATAATACTTCGTCGTCAGCAAATGCAGTTTGTTTTTGTCTGTGTTCCAGAAAGAAACTCTAAACGCAGCCGTATTCATACCAAATGCTATTGCTTTTATCCTCGTTGCGCTTGCGCAGTGCTTTATCGTCTTGATTGGTGCTGCCGGTGACACTGCCACCACTGCCGGTGGCCTGCAGAAGTGGACTCTGATCGTTGGTTGTGCTGTTGGCGGCACTGCCAATTGTTGTATTGATACGATTGTACATGAGAAACGTGGCTGGCTGATTGTCGCTCTTCAGCGGTGTTTGTGGCTCAGCGCTAGGGGTGGCGACAGCGGCTGATGCAGCATTGTTGTTGGGCGTGGGCGTTGACGTAGTCTGCGGCTGTTGTGCCGTGGCGTTGGATCCATCGGGCAGCTTCTCGTCGATTAAATAAACGGTGCGCCGCGAGCCAGCGGTACCCAGGGTTAGGCTACTGCCAGTTACGTCGGGCGGTTCGATGCTGCTGCAAGCAAAAATCAATTAGTAAAAAGAAATAACCACAAAAGTGTAAAGCACCAGAGAGGTGTCCACAACATACAAACATATATAGACATAGCTTGAGAGGATTTGGGAATGTGGGATATTGTTTTTTGTTTTTTATTGGGAGTTTATTGTATGTTAAACATTTAAAAGCGCATACCCGTGCACGCTATTTCTACGTGAATTACTCAAATCCGTACGTTTCTGTGCCTGCAGGCTACTTCGCACGGTGCCACCGCGTTGTATGGAGTTATCCAGTAAATCCCTACAGAGTACATATACAATACATAAACAGTGTGTGCGAGTGTGGGTGCAAAGTTGATGATGATATTGTTGTTGTTGTTTTGTATATACATGTAAATAGAACAAGAACCATAAACCAAAACTAAGTACATAATTCAACCATTAAAGCAAATGCATTGGGCAGGCCAAAGCGAGAATAGGATTATTTGGCAAAGTGCAAATACTTAAGCCTTATGCTTTGCCAAACTTAATTTAGAAAAAGGGAGATATACTACCCCTCAATTAAATATTTTCTTATATAACAATATTAGCAAATAGTCCGTATAACCGATTGCTTACCGCTGCAGACTCTGGCGCAATGGAATGTTGCGCTGTAGCAAATGCGTGTCGGAGGCAATGGATAGTGGCTCCTCGTTGCTATTATCCGATTCATTGCCGCCCGATTCGGATCCAATGACAAACTGTGAGTTGGTGCGTGCATCATCAACCCACGAGCGACGATTCTGAAATGAAGCAAACTTTAGCTAAACTATGTCGATAGTTAAGTGATTTTCGTACCCGACTTGGCACCTTGTTCATTAAGTCGGAGCTGGCCTTCTTGACACGCCTGACGAGGCTGCTGGCGAAAGGTTTTCTGTGGAATAATTTGATTTAGCAATGCTCCGCATAGATTAATTATCCGTCGACATACTTCTTTTGCACTGTGGTCTCCGATTTTTTATAGTGCTCCATAATCTTCTCCTCCAGCTTTTCCTTCTGACGCTTTAGGCTGTGCACACGTTCTGTGTAGTTCTTCTCTTCCTCATGGAAGTGCTTCTTGTCCTCCAAGGAAATGGCCAGCAATTCTTGGTACTGCGACAGCAGCTGTGACACATTGTCCATTAAGGCCTTGCGCTCCGAGTCCAGGTCCGCATTGTTTTGTATGAGCATCTGAGAGATGCAAATCACGGATAAGTCGCATATAAAATGGGAGAAACATAGATTACCACTCACCTCACAACGCTGCTGCACCTTCGAGTATTCGATCTGGAGTAGGCGCACCTGATCCTGTTTGGCATTCAACTCGCCAGTCATCTCTGTGTTTTGCAACTTAAGACTACTGTGCTCCACGCGAATCATCTTGTACTGCTCCTGGATGTTCTTGTACTCATTCTTGAACCGATCACTGGTAGCGAACAGATTTCGGAAGTCATCGGTCAGCTTGGAGTGCTCAGTGCGCAGTATGGCAAGATCTTCGTGGCAGGTTTTCATGGTATTGGTCTGTGTGACCAGTTCCTCGATGCGCTGCTCCTGCGACTGGATTGTCTCCCGTGCATCACGCGTCTCTTGGCGCAGATCACGGACTGCCGCCTTTAACTGTTCCTTATCCTTATTGAGTGATTCATATTCAGCAGAGAGTTGATCGTGCAGGCACTGCAGAGTCACCTGATCTTGCAGCGCATGCTTGTGCTCCTGCTGCAGCGCATCTATGTCCTTCAACAGCGTATCCTTCTCCGCGGCAAGCTGCGAGTTGGCCAATTGCAGCGCCACATGCTGTGTATTAAGCGAAGTGATCTGTGAACCCAATGCTGCCACATCCACACTTAGTCGCGCATTCTCCGTTTGCAACTGCGTATTGCTCTCCTGCAGGCGTGTCACTTCCGCCGAGTCGCGCGACGGTCTTAGATGGAGTTTATGCTCGAAACTCAGTTCCTGCGCTGTGGGCACATTAGTCATGGCTGACAACTCGATATTCTTTTCGACGGTAAAGATCTCCTGGCGATGGCACAGCACACACATATCCGACTTGACACCCGCTTCTTGCTGCTGCTGCTGCTCTCGGTTGACGTTGAGCATAATTTCGCGCACCGTTTTAAAGGTTTCTGGATTGCGCACCAGCTTCTCCACCACATGCTCCACATTTAGATCGGACGGCTCACCATCTACCTCGTTCACGTCCAGTCCGAGCTTTTCCAGATTGTGGCGCACTTTCTTGGTGACCAGCGTCCCGTTAACCAGATCGTTGCGTAACGTGCTTATCATTTCTTGATCTATGTTCCGCTGCGAGCTTAGCTCTTGATTCTGTTTTTCCAGTTCTATAAGCTTTAGCTGCACCTGCTCCGCCTCCTCCTGTACCTTGGCGAGTCTCATTATATCCTTGGCTTGGGTATCCAGCCTATTAATGCTCTCGTCCAGTTGCACAGACTTCTCTTCACTGCTTTCCTTAAGTTTTGTCACCTCCTTGAGCAAGCTGGCATTCTCGCGTTCATACGTACATACCTTGGCCTCAATCTCGTAGAGTTTCTGTTTGGTTTGTTCGAATTGCTGTGTTTTCTCAATATACTGCTCCAGCTCCTTGGTCTTGGCTTCTGCGAGGCGTTCTAAATCATCGGCTCGTCGCTGAATACTCTCATTGAGCGTTTGGATGCGCTGCTTCTCCTTATTGAGTGTCTCAACGTACTGTTCGGCATCCGACAGTTTCTGGCGATCTGCCTCGCGCTCTACACTCTGCCGATCATAGCTCTTCTGTCGATTATCGACGGCATCCTGCAGCTTTTTGTTCTCTTCCAGTGCGTTCTTAAACACGCTCTCCAATTCGACGTTCTGCTGTGTTAACCTTTGTATGTTCTCCTGCATTTGCTCGATCTTCAGGGATAATTTCTTCTTCTCCTTTTCAAGCTCCAGCATTTTGCTGGTGGATTCATGGAAGCTGTTCTCTTTCAACTGTTCCAGGGCAGCAGTTAGTCGTCGGTTCTCCAGTTCTAGTTTCAATGCACGCGTTTGTGCGTTGTTTGTGAGTTGTTCGGACAGACTATTGTCACCTGAATTGCACTCATCCTCATTGTCGGAGAAAGATTTGTCGATTTCCTGCGTCGAATTGAGATTCTTTGCTACCAGCTGCAGCTGTGCATTCTCTTCGAGGAGCTCTTCTAGCTTGGCTCGATCCACATCTCGGTCAAGCGCCATATCATTTATTTTCTGCTTGTACTTAATGATCTCCGATTCCAAGGTGATGGCATGCTCCGAACGCTTGCGTGAACGTTGCAATTGCTCCTCCAGCATTTCTCTGCAAAAGTTAAGTTATATGTAAATTAATATCATTTACTTATAGTGTATGGAGTATGATGTATATACTTGGATTCAAGCAGCACGCGATTGTCCTCGCGCAGCTCTTCCACACGCGATTTGTAGAAGTCAGAGTCGCCAAGCTTTTCACGATATTTCTGCACCTCAATCTCTAGCCGATCGGCACGCTCCGCACGCTCGCGCAATATATCCACCTCGTCCCGATATGCAGAAGCACGCTTGGCCTCTGTAAACCATTCCTGGCTCTGTAATAGAAGCAAAGAATATATTCATTAGTTAGTTAATACTTCAGCAATTTAACACCAACTGACTTCCTGGCGCAACTTGTCGAAACGTTGCTTTTTGTCATCCAGCTCTTCACGTAACTCCAGCAGATTCTCCGATTTCTCCTCACTGCAAACGGAAAACAATTTAGCGATTACTGTTTCTGGTAATTGGACTGAGACACTTACAGTTCTTGGCGTAATTTACGATTCTTAGATCTAAGATCTGCGCATTCCACGGCCAAATGATTGCTTTCTGAATTGGACGATGACGAGGGCGTTGAAGTGGCTGTACCGCTTGAAGGTGAACGTGGAACACTGACACCTTGTCCGCATTCGGCGCCATCGGTGGCACTAAGCTCTGGCTCCACGCACACTGTCTCGATCCACTTCAAGTACATGTGATCGCGCTCCTTGGTTAGCCGAATTATGTGTCCATACATATTCTCGGACGACAGACGCGCTATTGAGTCCTCGGTGAGCACCAGGCTGTGACTGTCCGTCACCTGCTTGATGAGCGCCACAATACCATGCTGCGTCTCTAGATCCAGCTCCTTAATGCGCGCTATGAACAGTTCTTTGTTGGGGCATTGTACCGCTGCGCCCAGCAACAGCGTTAGCAGAGTTTTCATCTGCTCCAGGCCATGCTTGCTCTCCGGATAATAGCCCAGCATATATGCGTCAGGCAGCACCAATATAGTCTGTCCCAGCTCCTCCTCGAACAGTGCCTTCAGATTACGTACGATGCTCTCAAAGTTTTTGGCACGCGCAATGCTCAGTGAGTTGCCGCTAAGTTCGCTCGGCAGCTCGCTGGGATTGTTCTGTGGCTCCGGATCGATTTGTAGCCAAACGCTGTGTATTATGTGGCCATCCAGCAGCGATGTATAACCAGCGAGCAGCTCGGCACGTGGCAGGCAAGATTCCAACTGAAAATAAAAGATTACACATTAGAATACGTTTGTATACGGACTGAAAATATAGCCATAAAGTGAACCAGTTCCAATATATTGAGCCAATTTGTAAATTGATTTTTCCGTAAGAAAATGTGAGCATTCTCGACTTCAAAATATCCGAATAATATATATACCTATACTATATCTGAGATATAAATAATTATTGGTAATTATCATTATTGGTAATATTCAAAAATAATAAATGCTGAATATCATATTTATATGCCCTCTTTCAGCATGCTAATTTGCCAAGGGTATAAAAGCCGGTCGCGCACTATTCTGAGTTCTCGCAATTGGCAAACAAAAGGCAGCCGACGGGCCGCTGCTAATGACAGCATTAAAAAGTTGTTTTTGTACCGTAAACGGTAGCAATAGCCAAAGCCACAGTTACAATGACCTTGGGGGCTAAGCGTCGGAAATCTATGTGGCTATAAATATATGTATGCATGTACACATGTATGCTTCTACATGTATGTATTTACATACATATGTGCGGGCGCATGTAAATTGAACACTTGAAAATTTTCGTATGGCAATCACGTTTTATTCGGCTGCCCTCTTATGAGCATGTCGAGCATGTTCATCCACTCACCCAAGAGACGAGCGCTCCATTTATGAATTCGTCAATTTCCATTGGTGTTGCGGTTGCCGTGCCAGCCATTGTTGTTGTAGCTGCTGCTGTTTTTCCAGTGTATCTATCTGTGTGTGTGTGTGAGTGTGCCTGCGTGCGTGTGCGTAAGGGGCTACACCTGCACCTGCCGTCAATGCAATAATTGCAGCGGCGACACCAACGGCAGCGGCGGCTGTGTCTTTGTTTCTAATTCAATTGCCGCCGTGACAGCTTCACAGGCTCCAAATCATTTTACATGCAAACACACACACTCACACACGCGTGCAGAGAAACAGTTTGCCAATAACAATAACAGAAAACTTGAACAAATCTTAGATTGTTGTTCTTAATATTAGATACAAATTGTGGGTAAACGTTTATGTTGATTTATTTAACATTAATAAGTGATAATCTAATGTTTTTTTTTTATTTTTGGCGAAACACCTGCGTTGCGCTTGCTGTAAATTGGGGATGTAAGAAATAAACAGCTAGTGATGTGCTGAATATATCGATACAGGTGTATGCGATAACTTTTGTGATATCGATATAAGATTTTTTAACATAATAATTATTGTAAGAAATAAATGACTATGCCTATGCAAAATTAAAAAAGTTGAATCTACAATAACTAACTGTATTACGTGCCAGTAGGATCATTATATATTACCTATCGAAATAATAAGTGTATCGATCTGCAGGCAGCTGTTCAATATTTTGCCACTACTGGCAACGCCGCCAGTTAGTTGCCGTTGACATTTCTTAGCGCCCAAAGCTTATTTGTGTGTGGGAATGCCTGGCTATACTGGCGAACGGATTATTTAACGCGTCCGTAAAAATGGCTTCGATTGTGCATCGAAAATTGCAAACTACGAAAATTGCATTGTTAAATTAGCTAGTTATATTTGAAATTAAAAAAACGCATTCGAAACGTATTGAAAACGAAAATAAATTTAAAGAAAACGACCGTAAGAGTGCGTGAAGTTAAAAGCGGCTTGACTATATATAGATACTTCTATATATATGCACATTTAATTGCAAATAGGTTAAAATATTTAAGTATACGATATGGGCAATCAACCGGGTAAGCTGCAGACACCACAGAGTGGACGGCCCAAAAAGAATGTGCATTGGAAATCTGCAGGCAAGTTAAACGGAATTCCGTTCTTCTGTTCCAAATTCCATTAAAAACTCAATCAAAAGTCGAAAGAAAATATATTCCCGAATTTCCACACACCGAAAATCTTCTCAAATTGGCTGCGAGAGCTCGCGCACACATAGTAGTAGTCCACATAGTTGGTGGGAGCGCTAGAAATATTCCTATTTTTAGCCACTCGCACATTCAAGTGGTTGCCGCGGCCGTCCATTGACGCGACGCCGTCCGTCGGCCCGTTTTTCTGTTTTCTATACCCACTGAGCATTGATCTAACAAACTGGGTATAATGTTTGACTACTATAATAAAGAGATAGGATATAAATGTGCATAAAAGTATACGAACACTGAGATACTCTTTTTTACTAAGGGTATCCCAGAGTTCGTGTATTGAGTAGAAAATTAAAGTACACGGATTCTCTCAATTATAATGTCTTATGTAGCTAAAGTTATAGTATATTATTTATACAGGGTATCTTTTAGTCTATCATGGTATATTTCAACAGCAGAGATCACAGACAAATCACAATAATATATCATATATATATCAAACAGCTCTGCCACAGGGTATTTTCTAGTCGAGCACTCCCGCCGTTAGCAGTCGCGCCTCTTTTGTTTTTCTTGCATCTTTGGCCTAAAATCTGAGAAAACGACAAAGTAATGTTTTCGAAATAGCTTCTTTGGGGCACTGCGCAGGCGCTTGAGTTTCGAGCTTTTCGGGTGTATTTTATGCATTATTTACCTGTGATTAATTTGCTCTCTTGTTCGCTCTGGTAGAACGGCCCTCTCCGCCGGGCCGTCCCATACTGACGCCGCTTGCGCTCTCCGAGCAGCAGCCCGATGTGGTCAACCTGCGCTGGGAGCGCCCGCTGCTGGACGGTGGCTCGCCCATTGTGGGCTACACGGTGGAGCAGCGACGCGTGGGCTCGCCTCACTGGGTGCGCGCCACGCCCACGCCCATCTCCGGCTGCGAGATTCAGATAAGCGGCCTCGAGCCGGGCTGGCGTTACGAATTCCGCTGCTTCGCCGAGAACATTGTGGGTCGCTCGAACGCCAGCGAGTTGTCCGATCCGCTGACTGTGACCCTGCAAAGGAACGCCATCACTGTGCCGCGCTTCGTGGAGGAGCTGGCGGACATGGATGCCGTGGAGGATGAGCGCATCGAGTTCCGCGTGCGCATCCTGGGCGAGCCGCCGCCAGAGATCAATTGGTTCAAGGATGGCTACGAGATCTTCAGCAGTCGCCGCACCAAGATCGTCAACGAGCACGACTGCAGTGTGCTGATCATACACCAAGTGGCGCTGACCGACGAGGGGGAGATCAAGTGCTCGGCCACGAATCGGGCGGGTCACGTGGTCACCAAGAGTCGCCTCAAGGTGCAGGCGCCGCCCAAGATTCGCCTGCCGCGCACCTACGAGGATGGCCTCATTGTGGAGGCGGAGGAGGTGCTCCGCTTGAAGGTGGGCGTGGCCGGGCAGCCACCACCAGCCATCACGTGGCTGCACGAGGGTGAGGTCATCGTGCCCGGCACCCGCTTCGAGGTGACCAACACGGAGAAGAACTCCCTGCTGAAGATCGACAACGTCCAGCGCGCAGACCGGGGCGAGTACATGGTGCGCGCCTGGAACAGGCTGGGCGAGGACATCACTTCGTTTCTGGTCACCGTGACGGCCAGGCCGAATGCACCGGGTGCTCCACGCCTCAACATGTCCTTCGGCAAGTCGGCCACGTTGTCGTGGACAGCGCCACTCGACGACGGCGGCTGCAAGATTGGCAACTACATCGTGGAATACTTCCGGATTGGCTGGAACGTTTGGCTGAAGGCAGCCACCACTCGTGCGCTGAGCACCACTCTCCACGACCTCATCGAGGGCTCCGAGTACAAGTTTCGCGTGAAGGCTGAGAATCCGTACGGCCTGAGTGAGCCCTCGCAGGAGTCGGAGCTGCTCTTCATACCGGATCCCAAGCGCGGCATCACCAAGCCCAAGTCGGCCACTAAGATTGCTGGCGACGAACGCAACGGGAATGGGACTATGCACAAGGAGAAGGAGAAGGACGCTTCCAAGCCTGTGCCGCCGCGCCGCAAGACTCTGTCGCCGCCACGACCTCAAGCGGATGCGGCGACCAGCATGTCCGCCTCGCCGAAGCAGTCGCCACGTGGCTCGCGCAAGCCCACGCCCCAGCTGGTGGACAGCGAGCAGCTGCGTCACGAGATGTCCTATGGCACCTCCGACCAGGCGCTCAAGATGAGCGTGCGCAAGAGCCCCTCGATGAGCAGCGCCGACTCGGCTGCCGTCCAAACTAGTAAGCCCGACTCCAGTCCCAAGCTCAACTTGACGCTGATAACCACTACGGCTCTGGTGGATAAGCCGGAGCCACAATCCAAGCCACCCAAGTCGCCCACAGCCGCAGTGCCGCTGAAGTTCTTTAACGCCAAGCCAGTGGGTAGTCCAAAGGACAAGTCACCTGGTCGCCCGGCACAGAAGCCACAGCCACTGCCGCAACCGCCGATAGCCGCGTCCCTGGAGCCTGTCCTGGAATCGCCTCAGCGTCTGCCCGCGCCACTGCGCAAGAGCCCGACACCGCCGGAGCCCATCAAGTCGACGCCTGCTCTGCAGCGCAGCGCTGAGCCCGTCCAGCTGGGCGTCAATCAGAACGTGAGACGCTTCTCCGGCCAGTCCTTGAGTCCGGCCAAGCATGTGCCCGCCCTGGCCATCGCCATAGCCACCAGTGCCCACATGGGCGAGCAGCTGCCCACCATTGAGATCAGCGCCCCGCCTCCCGCCAATCCAGAGCCACTTGTGCCGGAAACTCCCACCTCGGAGTCGACGCCGCCAGTGCCCAAGATGCGTCCAGCGAAGCCAGCGGATAAGCACGACGAAGTCCACACGAGCAATGAGTTCATGCTGGTGGTCTTCGACAAGAACAGCAAGGTCAAGGATAAGGACAGTAAGTAGCTCAGCCAATCCCTAAAGCTCTCATTGATATTTGCTTTATCCCGGTCAGAGCAAGATTCCTTCGAGCTGGAACTGGAGGACGCCATACAGCCACCGCCGATCTCCATTTCCGCGCCGGACTTGGCCTTCCTGGAGTTCACCAATTTGCACACGACGTTCCCGCTGCGCCGCTCGGTCAGCTCCACCGAGCTCCTCTACGAGCGTGCCATGGCGCGCTTCTACGAGGCCGTGGAGCTGGAGCAAGCCTCTAAAGCGAAGGTGAAGACGGCTAAGGCCCAAGAACCAGCGCCTATGGCCGTGACCGGTTCGACCACGTTCCGCAAGCGCCTCGGCTCCATGACGGAGGCGGAGCGAGCTTCCTTCGAACGGCGCAGCGAACTGAGGCGCCAGTCGGCGGACATGGTGCCCATGGGACGTAAGTGGGACTCGCGGGAGAACGTCAACATCGTCGATCTGAAGAACTTGACGCGCGCCAACACGGAGCAGCTGCTCCATCTGCAGGCGAGAGACGTTGATAGTCAGGAGCGGGACTTGGAGGAGTATGACGAGGATCGCACGGAGAGCACAGCCGATGACAGTGAGGACCTGGACATGGACGAGGACCAGCAGCGGCAGCAGGGCCTCGATCTGGGCACCGATTACACCGAGAGCACCGCCACCTCCGACCAGGACTCCATTGAGAAGTTCAAAATGCAGCTGATGGCGCGCACGCATTCGCCCAGTCCACGGGACCTCGAGACGTATCATCCGCGCAACATGGGCGCAGGCACCTTCACTCCATACCGAGCGCCCACTCCGGAGCAGGCAGCCGTGGTGCTCAACCGGCCGATGCCGCTGCCCAGTCCAGACTTTGTGCCGAAGCCCATACTGAAGCGTTCATCGAATGAGCACGTGGAGCTTTCCGTTAGCCAGCCTGGTAGTCCGGATGCACTTCAGCAGGAGTTGGGCAATGGCGCGAGCAGCAGTCCTTCCACACCTGCCGCAGCACCCAGCAATCTGAAATTGGATCTGGCCAAGGGCATCAAGTCCTTCTTCAGCCGGGACAAGCGCTCCGCCACCGAGAAGAACACCGAGGCCAACGAGGAGATCTCGAATCCGCTGGAGAAGACCAATGCTGCAGTCATTGCAGCGGAGCTGGAGTCGAAACGCAAGATAAAGGAGGAGGAGGAACTGCGTCGCCAGGAGCAGGAACGACTGATGCAGGAGGAGGCGCACGCAGCCGTGGACCACTACAGCGACCTGGTGCGCCAGGTGAGCAGCACCCACAAATACCACACGCCGCTCTACCTCGACCGGGACGAACTGAAGCGGGCCGCTGCCCAGGCGGGCGAGGACGATGACGACGACGACGATGGGGCTGCGGCGGAGCATCAGCAGCGCCGAGCACGCAGTCCCGACCAGGATCAACTGCTGCTGGCGCCACCCACCATCAGCCGGGAGCGTCGCCTGTCCATTTCGGAGCGGGAGCAGCTGGTGCACGTGCGTGATGCTGCCAGCAGACACGCCATGCACAAGGCGCCCGAAACACCTGCTCCTGCACCGCAGCAGCAGCAGGAGGAGGAGGAAGAGCCGGAGTTTCCCACTGTGCTGGTGGTGCCGCCGCCCAAGTCCAAGAACAAGAATAAAGACGCCGAGGAGTGCAGCGAGAGCGTGATGAGCGAGATCGTCGAGGCGCGTCCCGATGCGCGCGGACGCACGCGCCTGGTGAAGGTCAAGCGTGTGATTAAGCGCCGTGTGCCCTCCAGCACGCGCTCCCGCGATGCCTCGCTGAGCAGGCCACAGCCGGCAGTGGCAGCTGGTGGCAATCCTTTGGCCCTGGAGCACAGCTCCCAGGCGTCGCTGCTGCTGTCCGCTGCGGATCGCGAGCTGCTCGAGAAGGCGGCCAGCTTGGCGCTGCTGCAGTCCCGCACCGAGGAGCAGGCGCACGAGAAGGTGCGCTCCGCTCTGAGCTACTCCACGGATCTTGTGCTCTTCCTCGTCGCCTGCTACGTTTATCTCTTCAAGGACGCACGCCTCGTACTGCCCATACTGGCGCTGATGATCTACCGCCAGCTGGGCGAGGCAGTGCGCGGATACATCCCCAGCTGGCTGCGACGCAAGGGCAACGATGGTGGCGCCTGACTCGCCCCAAGCCACAGCTGCCCCTCAGTTCGTCATGCGTTTATCGGTTAAGTTAGCTCTTATCAATCTATCGACTTGTATTTTAAGCTTAAGCCACCCACCCCCCAAAACTTCGGATCTGCTACGAATTTCTTATGGATAACCCTGTATACGTATACGTTTACTCAAACTATATAGTTAGCCGATCTGGGTCTTGCTGGCAGTTATATATGCATATGTCTCTCCGGGTTTGTCCGATTGAAAAGTTATACATATATATAGTTAATAGATTATAGATATACTTATTTACCTACCTCTTCAGATCGTCTGCTGCTGCTCCTAACTCGTTTCCTACTCAATCTATCTATCAGAACTTGGAATGTGAAGGAGCTTTTATCTGTTTCAATTAACACTCCAGATTCGCTAGGAATATATCTTTTAGAGTCCCAGTTTTAAAGCTATGCCAAAGGGAATATCTATAGTAATATAGTAAATGTCCGTTAAAGTTCTATATATTCACATTATAACTTATTGCCAGCTAAGCATCGGCTAACTATATACATTCACTATACTTAAGCTTACTTTGTTATGTGTTGTGGTACGCTCCCTGCTCCCGCCCGCCGTAGGTTATCTTTTGTGTTTGTTTACGGCTTATTTTGTCGCTCTTTTCTGGATTGTTGGTCAATTATTTGAGAAATAATAAAAGCACACAAAAACAAGAATTTAGTCAAGTTCCGGTGGCGACGTCAGAGCTATATCCAACTATAAACAGATCGAATCGGCTGACTTTCCTTATCGTCGTCGTTGGCTGAGTCAACAGCAGCGGCTGCTGCGGTAAATTGCGTGGAATCTTCGTTGGGCTTATCAGATCTGTGTAAATAGATATTTGGCATAAAAGGTGGATGCTGTCATGGCCAGAAGCACACTGCATCCCATACTCCCAGCATGGCTGCCACTTACACCTGGATTCTGCTGCTCTGCTTGGGCTTTGGCCTAGGCAACGCCGCTATTCGATCGGGCCAGGAGGCTGCGGTTGGTCCACCTCCAGATCTGGCCCAGGATCTGATGGATATCTATAGCCAGATACAGTTCAAGCCCATGCAGAAGCTGTTTGTGCGCTACCTCCTTAACGATGGACAGTTCCAGGCCTTCGTGCGCATCTTGAACAGCAACGCGGGCTTCACCGCTTACTGGCGCCTGCTCGCTCAGCCGGAGGTGATGCTCCTCCGGCAGTGGGTGGACCAACAGCTGCTCGTTTCCGGTGGCAAGTTCAAGCTGGAGGAAGTGGAGGTGTGCACCACGATGATGAACCGCTATCCATATCTGTCGGGCACCGTCTTCGGCTGGCAAGGATTCCTCAACGAGTTGGAAATGTATTTCCCACGCTACGCCATCAGCGCCCAGATCGAGCTGAAGGTGCAGCAGATGGGCATCTTTGCGCAGTTCTATCAACGACTGAGCGCCCTGAAGGTCGTCTACGAACGCTGGCTGGCGCTGCCCAGCACCCAGACGGTGCTCAACCAGCTCCAAACCGAGGGCATTGACACTGCCCAGCTGGACACGATTGTGCGCGAGCTGTTTGGCTGGCAGGTAACGAATACAACGGCTCCAACGATTACGCCCACGCCAACTGTGCCATCCGGTGCTGTGGTGATGCCAGGAGCACCGCTCATTCTTTAAGGGATGCCGGGCTCTTTTGCTAGAGGATTAGCCTAGGCTTGGCTTTATAAATATATATGATATACTTAATTATATATAAATATATATATATATACATATATGCAAATGTTTACTATTCGAATCTTTTATTTATCTAACTTTGATGGGAAGGAGAAGAGATTGATTAAGAGATTAGATTAAGTCAAAGTTCAGAAAACTCCATCTAAGCAAAGGGCAGGGATAGGAGAGAGAGAGTGAAAGGCAAGCCTGATATGAGAATTGCATAGACGAACGCATTTTATATACAGCTTCAACTTATCTAAGAGCTATCTAGACTATCAGAATCTTAACTTAAATATAATAAACACAAATATTTTATAGTTGAACAGTCTGAACGAACAGTTATATATATTTATATATACATAGATATATTTTGCTGATAATCATTTGAACTAACATTACTAACAAATTGCATTGATTGAGTTGAATGCTTTTCTAGAATTTAAGCTTGCCCAGCGTGTTGGAGGCTTTGCTGGTGTTTTTGGCTGGTTTCTTCTTGTTCCTAGTGGGCGGGGCAACCGGGTTGGTTTTCTTGACGACCATGTCCTTGTGGAGCTCCTTCAGTGTGGCATCCACTTTCTCCTGCTTGGCCTTGACGGTTTCCTTGAGCTGAGAAAATATGGGAATCGTAAACGCAAGGTTTCTCTCAGGGTGATGCACTTGGCTCACCTGCTTGAGCTTGCCCTGAACCTCCTTGGGCTTCTTCTTGCCCTTGATGTTGTTCACCTTGAAGACGTTCTGGACCTTCTTTGACTTATTAAGGGCTGGCTTGCCAGCTGCTTTACCAGCAGCTACTCCCGCTCCCTTCTTGGCATTGGCCTTGTTGCGACCCATGACGAGGTGGCTGTAACAAAAGAAGAGTCACAGATTGTTGTTGTTTTATATAAACGTTATAAACTTTATTATTAATTTGGCTAAACACATTTCACTTTTGCGGCAGCCTCCTCCGTCTCCTCAGTAGAACAGGCACGCTTGCGCAGCAGCTGCTTGGGCGTGGTTAGGAGCGTGTGGCTAAGCCTGAAGGAAACTCTGTACATGTCCTTGTTGGGCGCCACATTGCGTACGAAGCTGATGCCCTGCAGATCGTCGCCCAAGGCTGCGCCCAGATTAGTCTCCACCAGCTGCTGCACCAGCTCCTTGGTATTCTCTCCTTTGGCAAACGAATAGACGTGCACCAGCGGATAGTTTGGCTGCTCCGGCAACTCCTCTGCCGTATACAAGCCACGAAATGCATCCAGGAATTCCACAGCCATGGCCGGCAGATTCATGGTTATGTGTATACTATAAGGCTCAACTGGCGCTGGTGCGCGCCAACGCTCTAGCAAATCCTGTCGCAGTTCCTTCAGCACAAAGTCTCGGCCATCCTTATTGAATATTTGGATGTGGGCCAAACATTTATTGCGCTTGGCATTGTGCTGTAACCACTGATAGCTGACGGGATTCAGATCGTTGGCCAGAACCTTGCAGCGTTTCTTGGCCGCAGGCACGCTGAAGGGGCCAACACCAGCGAACACGTCGTAGAGCACATCGTTGGGCTTTAGCATGTTCACAATCCTCTCGTGCTCTGTGGACAGACGTGGATTCCAATAGACCTTGGAGAAGTCAAATTCAAAAGGCACTCCATTCTCTTTGGTCTCCACTTGGTAGTCCGCGTCACCACAAATCAGCTCCAGCTGAAAATTGCGGTAGGTGTTGTCGATGGAGGCCGCCTTGTTGACCACGGTACGGCAATTGGGCAGCTTATCGCGCAGCACCTCGCCGATGAGCTGTTTGTAGGGCAGCAGATGATCCCGCAGATTCAGGTGCACAATGTGGCCAATGCGCGAGAAGGAGGAGAGTCCCTCTTCGTTCTCGGGCAGCACGCTCTTTAATATTTCATTGGCGCTCCAGTTCTCGTAGTTCAACTCGAGATCTGCATGGCTGAAATTCTCTTGCGTCACCTGCTGCTGCTCCAGCTCGGCGGTGGGCAGTGACTCCCAATTCTTGACAGGCAGTGGATGGAGTAGGATTTCCCGTTGCTTCTCCAACGCACGTACTGGCTGCAGATGCTCCATTTTGAGTAGCAGCTTCTTCACCAACGGAATCACACGCTGCGCTTGAGATTCGGGCACTCGCAGTCGAGGGACTTGCACATGTTTTTGAAACTCCGCGCGCTGCAGCTCGCGCATGCCACGTACTGAGGCAGGCGGCGACAGCTCCGTGCAGTCCATGTTGCGGTAATAGTGACGTAAACGTTTGCTTATTAGCAGCCAATTTACGATTTTGGTAGGGGTTGGGGGCCTGCTGACCACAGAAAACATTAACAACAAAAAACGTGCATGCAATCAAGGAAATCTCTCTGAATTGGTTGTACACGTTTTCGGATTGTAACTGTTAGTGGCAGCCAATACCAATTGAACAATACAGCTTCAGCAAACACAAATAAACTTTCAGTTTGTGTTAAAAACACAATTATCTTAAAAGATTACCTTAATTCTTCGATATTAAAAAGCCAACGAAAACAGTTGAACTAGATATTTGCTCCACGGCGAGCTAGTTCCATACCTACTTTTGCAATTGGTCTGGCAACACTGTAGATAACAGCTGTTTGTAGCTGGTAAAATGAGCGGCGCGCAAGGAAATACAATTGAAATTAAACCAAAAATGAAATATTTAAGGTGAGTTGTGAATGGCATATAGTAAAACTACATAAACACAGTATCTATAGTGCTTCTGAGCTAGTAGCACAACGGCATGCTGAAGTGGAATCGCCAAGAAACGGGCTCAAACGCACCAGCATTGAAGGCACTGCAGAGGAAAAGGAGGAGCTAAAAAATGCCTATGGTAAAATTTGCTTTTAATTTATTAAATAGCTATGAATAATATTGGTCCATGTTATTACAGCTAATTTGCGGCTGCAACTATCAGCTAGACGTATCGAGCGTGAAGCAGGCCGAGCTACAGCCATATGGAGTGACGATCAACAGGCTGCTGAAGTTGTGCGCAAAGATGGAAAATTTGAGAGCTTTGGCTACAGCCAGCAGGGGAAGCTCTACTTGGAATATTACGAGGCGTTGTTTCTGCTGGAATTAGTGTGTATACGAGTATTAAATCATAATATTTGTTAAAAATATCTATTGTCCCAACAGAATCGCCTTCAATTGGAGTACTGTGGAATGAGTGTATCCATCGAGCAGGCCTACGTCTTGCTACTTGGCGAGGAGGCTAGTGAAAGGTTTAATCATTATTTGGTCTACTCCGCTTTGTCACGCGCTGGCTATATAGTTGTCAGACATCGGGTAGGCTGTCGAACAGCCTCAAGCAATGTGGTCACAAACGAAGATTGCATTTGGGCTCTGCTGGATGCTTCTCTAAGCAATAAGCCAGTGCCCCTCCACATCAAGGTGTCCCCATTTTACAATGTCACGCTGGAGCGTATGGTGCAATTCAAGCAGCAGATCAGAAATCAAACAGCAGAAACAAAGGCAGACGCAGAGATCAGCAAAAATAAAGACGAAATTACCTTCAAGTTTGACACGCGTAAGCGCAAAGCGCAGTCGGAGCCGTCAGAGGAGCTGCCTAGCAAAAGGGCAAGCACAACAGGCAAAAGCCTTATAGACGACCTAAAAGCTGAGCCAAGCTATACGAAATTTCAAGAAACATTTGATAAACTGAATATAGTGCAGCTGCAAAGCGAGGATTACCAAAGTGATATGGATACATCAAGCCGCACCTTTGAGATCAGCTTCGATTTGCATCTCCACAACGAGGGATTTCGACGCAGTGCGCCGAAGTCACCCACCTTCAGCGTGATTATTCTGCAGCACGACGAACCGTTTCCCACCCGCAGCGAGATGCTTCACTGCCAGCGCCAGCAGCTGCCGGCAGAGCAGCGAGCGCCGCTGCTCGTCATATCCGTTAGCGAATCGAAGCACATTCAAGCGTTTCTTTATTATATCAGCTAATAATTGATCAGCTAAATGTATTTTCTATATCTCTGTATATAATAATAATTGCTAATTTATGTGCGGGCCCATAAAAAGCTCTACAATTATTCAACTGACGTGCGCAACTGAATACAGTTCTATCCGAAATTTGTCATAACTGTTTAGGTTTATTTCAAATGTATATAAATTAAGCTAGATTTTTTTATATATTTTATTCTAATCATGGTAACGTTTGTGTTAATCAGTAAATAGTTCACTAATTTATATTTCCACTTACAGAATTTGCCAATTGTGTGGGTTCTGGGCGGGCCCAGCAGCGGGAAGACGACACTCACCTCCAGCATAGTGGGCAAATACGGCTTTAGGAATATGAATATAAATGCCATGATTGAGCATGAGGCAAGCCTTAAGGTCTTAGTTCGATAATCCATTCCTAGCATAGAAACTGTCGCAGATTGAGGCCAACACGCCTAAAGGTCAAAGCTTCGCTGAGGTAGTCAACAGAGGTACATTCGTGCCGTTGGCTGATGTTGTGCCCTTAATAGAAAGGGAGATAATGACTAGTAAGTCGAGTCTTCGAGGCTTCATCGTGGATGGGTAATTCTAAACACTACTCAGTTGATAGATAAAGATAAAGCTCTCACAGCTATCCCCAAAATCAAGCGGACGCCACTGAGCTGGAGGCGCATATGGGCACTCCAGATTTGGTAATTGCGCTGATTGTGAGCCAGGAGACGATGGACTCGCGTCGATCGCGACAGCATATACGAGTGCGCATTACGGCGGAGAAATATATGAAGAACGTGAAACCCGTGCTGGACCAGTATGCCAGCAAGACGATGCAGCTCGACGGTGATCGGGAGGCCAAGGCTGTCTTTCAGGAGGTGCTGCCCAGCATGGAGACAATCACCAGGGACCCCGGCACAATAATCTCCATCGGCCATTAGCTTTTATCACTTTTATAACTCTGCCAATTAAATCAAAAATGATATACATAGTTTGAAATTTCAAAATTACTTAGTACACAGATTTTGTTTTTTTTTTTGGTTTTAAACTTTTCATAGTTCGCGATAAGCTAAGCGAAAAGCTCGCGTGCCAAAGCTGCATGGCACTAGCTTTTCGAAACCGTTAGCGAAAGCTTTGCGCTCAGTCGCTCCCGACACACGCTGCATTAAGGGTGGAAACTAGACATAACGGAACAGACGCGGCCAGGCAAACCAAGCGAAAGCAAAAGCAAAACAAAATCTGTGCGAATTAGCAGCAACAAAACGCCCAAACGCTAAGCATTTCGCGATTTACTTAACAGCAACAACACAAGGCCCGCAGCAGCGTCGCATATACCTCATATACATCGTCATGGTAAGTCGGTGTGCGTGCGTGTGTGTGTGAGAGTGTGTGTGTACTAGTTTACTTCTCTGAAAACAATTTATGGCTTTCACTTTGATTGGCGATAGCAGCAGCAGCTAGCCAAACGCAGAGAGATTAGTGTAGTGCAGGGCAATCCTCGTTTCGAATGACCTTCGGACCTTCCACTCAAAGCTCTGGCTGCATTCCCACACACTTGACCTTGTGCTTACATATACACATGCATATTGCACTCGCAAACGAACAAACACTCAAACTTTCCTAAGCACCTACTGCTGTTTGCTCCCCTTTTCTGTTTGGGCTTGCGCGACAGCTGTTCGCCTATAAATAACAGAACAGAACAGAGCAGAGCAGTGGAGTACCGGTAACCAGTGTGCCTGTGAAATTCCCACAACAAAAACAAATACAAAAGAAGCAGTCGTAAAAGCAAACAAGAAGAAAACAGTTAGACTGAGATTAGAGCGAAGTCTGCATACTCTTGCGGCTAGAGCGAGACAGACTGACTGAGCTGCGAGTGTTTTCGCACAGTGAATTTGAGATGTTTAAATAAATTTATATAAATTTAAATGTATATATACGTATATGTATACATATATATAGGAACTATATTTATAAACTATTATGAATGCGTAATCTGTATAATGAATCGATGCGATTGCTGAAAATCTGACAGACTGAAGACAGACATAAAATATGTATGTATGTATATATGTATATATGATCTTTACAGGCAGATCACACTTAACAGATTTCATAGCTAAATCATCCGATCCTCTCCGGGTTAGGGCATTTGAATAACTGAGCCACAAATTAACATCTCAAATGACAAACAAAAAGCCAAGAAGAAGAAGAAGAAGAAGAAACAAAACAAAATTTCACATTCCAATCCCCAAGTCAAGTTTCGTGACGTCAAAGTCCAAAGATTTGCATAAGTCGAACGACAGGTGGAGCTCTGATCACAGGAATTTCTGGCTGTGCTTGATTCATTAGCGAGCGCTTCGCCCCGCCCCGCCCCGCCTCGCCCCCGCTGCGAAATGTGTTTATTGGAGAACAAGTCGAGTCATCCGGCCATTATGAGTTGATGGCGACTCCATGCCGGACTTCTGTTAGCAAAGCTGGCTTTGGCTTCAAATATTGTCTAAGCAGCGCCGACGACACAAAGTCGCGACGCATGGAATTTTTGCAAACAAAACAAAAACAAAAACAAACCTCGCTCGGCGGAGTCGTCATAAAAATTCCTTCAGTTCCGTTTGTGGGCCATTAAAACTAACGAAAAGATTGAATAGTTTGGGAACCTGAACAAATGTTCCATTAAAAATTTACAATCGCCTCGCGTGCTCGAAGAAATCGTTCGGAATATCCTTGCAAATGTCATTCATAGGTCACTGAACCAAATCCAAATCGAAAACTTAACAAGTTACGTAAATCGTATGCCATTGAAGAAATCATCATCATCATCATCATCATCATTATGATCTAGCTGAAAAAAGAAAGAAAAATATGTGAAAAGAACTCGTGCGAGCTTAAGAGAGTGAAAAAACAAAATTTATGCGCCACAAAATACAATAAGTTCGAAATATTTATGAGGAAAACAACCTGCACAACATCAAGAGCCCAAAATTCATTCATTTTGCTATTTTCTTGCTTATATATAGAAAATTTGTGTTAAATTCTAAACGAAATTTGCGCGGAAGGTGCGACAATGCGGAACAGTCGAAGCGACTGCCCAGGGGAGGGCCAAGCATATATAATATATATAGACAGATCTAGCTATACAACCCACCCACCCTGTAAACAGCAGTCAAACTTAATTATATTTGTTTATCAATTTTGATTTGTTTGGCTTAATCTGAACAATCAACGGATATATAAAACAAGTGCTATATAAAGTCGATGAGTTATACGCTCCATGGGGCGCTAAGTGAACCGCTAACTGGATGCTACATTGTACATATATAAGTGAAATAGATCGAGACTGAACAGTAGCCAGCAGCCTCTTCCCTTCCCTCACTCTCTCACTCAATTATATAGTTATGTGCGTTCAAGATCAATGTCAATTTGTAAACACACGCAATACACATGCTATATATATGTATACATCTGTTATATATATAGTGAACATCTGTATATATAGCACGTTTTGAAGGCTGTACTAATTGTGTGTATTACAAAGTTGGCGTCAAACAATTTTGTTTGAACTATGTATGCTCCTTCAGCCAGCAGACGAAGGGGTATATTGGCTTGGTTGAAGAATTGAAATTTGGAATATATATGAAGTATTTTGTATACCCTACATAGCTATAGCTCTTAGCCTTTGCACTAAATTTAGCGGGCATTAAGCAGTCGTTTGCAGTCTGTTAGCCTTTGGCGCAATGCCAATTAAAATAATAACTATATGTTGACTAGCGAAAGCTCTCGCTTAACAATACTTAGAGTAGATGCAATATATATTGCACTACATAATAAATCAGTTAGGCCCTATAGTTTTTTTTATATCTTAAATAGTATACATTGCCTTAGCCTTAACAGATTTTATTTTACATATTTTCTTTATAGTTTTTCCTGATTTATATGCCTTAGGCTAGCTAGATTTAGATTTTAGAAAAAAAATTTATTTATTATTTATTATTTAGGGATCTCTTTAATTAAAAAATAAAAATACGTCTTTCAAATATTAAAAGAAAATTAATTTAAGTAAATAATAAATTTAATGAACAATAAATTAAATAAAAAAATAAATAAAAATAAAGAACATTTTCTTTGAAACAAATACTACAAATATTCTTTGACTTCTTAAATTTGTAGTAGTAAAACTCTCAAAATATTTCAAATATATATATTCAAAATTGAAATTGCAAATTGTAAAGTCCCAAAATGAAAGTTATGAGATTTCAAGTTGGCTTCTGCAACGTAAGGCAAATAGAGTCATAACAAAGAAATGCTTTTACGTTACGTATACGCACCTTATGCCCCGTTTTACTCACCTTACCTATTCGCGTCTAGTTGTTTATGTGTCACCAAATGGCCATGAAGAAGGAGGCCCAAGACAAACAGAAGGCGGAGCAACGGCGTAAGGCCCAGGCCGTCGTAAGTAGCCCCCACGACATATAGACCCAACTATATCTCTATTGATGTATATGGCATGCGATGTGGCGGCTGCTCAAACAAAAATCTAAAAAAAAAAAGAAAAAAAAATGCATAAATAAAAGATAATGATCTCGAAACTCTGCTCGAACTAACTCGACTAAGGCTTTCGTCCAACCAGTGTACACTAACTTGGCTAATTGCAATCGCTCGCCGTTGGCTCTGTGTGTCCTACTAATCAGTCCCGCTTTTGCTGCTCTCTTACAGTCTGATATACCCATGATCTGGATTCTGGGCGGCCCCGGCTGCGGCAAGGGCACCCAATGCGCCAAGATTGTGGAGAAGTACGGCTTCACCCACTTAAGCAGCGGTGATCTGCTCCGGGACGAGGTGAGTCTGAGATTGTCTGCCTGAGAGTGTTTCGCTAACTTCTCTCCATTTCCTCTGGCAGGTCGCGTCTGGGTCCGACAAGGGCCGCGAGCTGCAGGAAATTATGACCAAGGGCGGCCTGGTGCCCAATTCGGAGGTGCTCTCGCTGCTGAATGCCGCCGTCACCCGGGCCAGGGGCAGCTCGAAGGGTTTCCTGATCGATGGCTATCCGCGCGAGAAGAATCAGGGCGTTGACTTCGAGACACTGATTGGGCCCGCCGACCTGGCGATCTACTTCGACTGCTCGGAGGAGACCATGCTCAAGCGCATCCTGGCCCGCGCCGCCGCTGCCGCCGTGCAGCGCGCCGATGACAACGAGGCGACCATTCGCGCCCGTCTCCAGACCTTCAAGCGCAACACGAGCGACATTCTCGCTCTCTACGAGGAGAAGACACTAACGGTAAATATAACTGTGCATATTTATAGCCATATATATATATATATATATTTACCCTCTCATCTGCAGATCAATGCTGAGCGCGATGTGGAGGACATCTTCTCGGAGGTCGTGGAGGCCATCGACTGCATCATCCACAGGAAGGAGCGGGAGGGCAAAGTCTGTTAGCCCAGTTAGCTTTTAACTTTTCTCGCACAACATTTTGCACCAATGAAAGCTAAGCACCAAAACATATACAACGCATAACTGTATATACATATATATATACAATCTCGATTTGTTACCTGCTTCTGCCGGGCGAAGAGCTTTAACTGCTTTGCACTAAGATCAAAGCCAGAAATCAAACCAAAAGCAATTTCAAATTCTAAGTAATTTACACAATTAAAATAAAAATTAACTGTAAACAATTTCGAAAGTATTTTTGAATCAGTCTCGAGTCTTGGGCAACAATTGAACTCGGCTCATTAATTAATAAAATGCAAATTTACTTTTTTTTAGTTTCTAGTTTTTTCTGTTTAGCTTTTCGTTCGAATCACGTTTTGACTAATTAGCTATAGTTATATGTAAGTTTTAATAGAGAACTCAAGGGCAGACTCCATATATATGTATATATATATACTTATATAGTAGATATATGGGAAACATCACAATTGAATTACCTTGACTTGCGAACAGTTCTCCACGTGCTTCATAAAGAAAATAACCAGTTTTTGGATAACTGAAACTGAAACTAAGCAAGGCAGATCAAATTATATAATATATATAGTATGTAGAGTATGTAGAGTAAAGGATCTAGTCGAGCTGACAGCAGATTGATGGCAATTGATACATCAATTTACGTCATCTCCCGATACAGTTCTCGATCGGAATTCGACTGACATAATTTATGACAGCGCACATAAATAAATTCGTGTATATAAACAAAACTGAAAGTCAGTTCAGTCTCGGTCTGTTTTGTTCTCGCATGGAGTCATCTGGCTGTTTTATCGCGGAACTGCGTCATCTTCTAGCTGAAGTGGCCACTGGGAACTGGAGTGGACTTTGAAGTTCTGCCCCAAGATCTTGCGCTCGAGTGCTGGACAAACAAACGAACTTTATGTAAAAAAAAGTCAAACCAAAAGCCAAATAAAAATCAAACATTATGTAAAGCTCGAAGAAATTGAAGAAAAAATAAAGAAATGGAGAAATTATCATAAAGGCAACGTTAAAGTCTGTTTTTGTTGCTTATCTCTGGCGATCGCTGATCTGGCGGGAATTCCGCTTGCTGCTAATCAGCATGACTAAAATAAACAAGTCTTTTGTTGCCGACTGTTGATGACTATACAATGCCCCGAGCTCAGTGGACATATGTAGATTTCATCACAATTCTTATAACTTTCTTTCTAACTTGCCATTTTCAACGCCTTCAAATTTCCTTTCTGAACTGCTACGTGACTGCTCTGGAACAAATCAGGACTCCAACTGAAGGGGCACTGCTTCAGTGTCGCGCTTTTATAGCTGACGAAATTCCACTCAAGCGCCCTCCGCAAATTTAGTTCGTAAACAGCAGGAGACTCTCCGACTCTCAGCAGACGGCAAGCCTCTTCTGCTCAGCAGCAGGCTCGCCGCCTGAAACCTAACGCTACTCATGCGCCTCTCCAAATTTAGTTCTTATCCTCAGCTGTTGGCTCTCAGTTTGGTAGAAAAATGCAATTCAAGCGATCTCCGCAAATTTAGTTCGTAAACTAAACAACAGGCTTACGCCCTCTCCAAGTTTAGTTCTTCTGCTCAGCTGTTGGCTCTCCGTTTGGTAGCAAAATGCAACTCAAGCGCCCTCTGCAAATTTAGTTCGTAAACAGCAGGAGGCTCTCCGACTCTCAGCAGACGACAAGAATCTTCTGCTCAGCAGCAGGCTCGCCGTCTAATAGCAAACATAACTCCGCTCAAGCGCCTCTCCAAATTTAGTTCGTAAACTAAGGTGCAGGCTCGCGCCCTCTGCAAATTTAGTTCGTAAACTAAGTTGCAGGCTTATGTGCCTCTCCAAATTTAGTTCTTCTGCTCACCAGCAGGCTCACCGTCTGATAGCAAACAAAATGCAACTCAAGCGCCCTCTGCAAATTTAGTTCGTAATCAAACAACAGGCTCATGCGCCTCTCAAAATGCAGCTCAAGCGCCCTCTGCTAATTTAGTTCTTATGCTCCGCTGTTGGCTCTCCGCTTGATAGCAAAGTGCAACTCAAGCGCCCTCTGCAAACTTAGTTCGTAAACTAAACAACAGGCTTACGCCCTCTCCAAGTTTAGTTCTTTTGCTCAGCTGTTGGTTCTCCGTTTGGTAGCAAAATGCAACTCAAGCGCCCTCTGCAAATTTAGTTCGTAAACAGCAGGAGGCTCTCTGACTCTCAGCAGACGACAAGCATCTTCTGCTCAGCAGCAGGCTCGCCGCCTGAAACATAACGCTACTCATGCGCCTCTCCAAATTTAGTTCTTATGCTCAGCTGTTGGCTCTCAGTTTGGTAGCAAAATGTAACTCAAGCGCCCTCTGCAAATTTAGTTCGTAAACTAAACAACAGGCTTACGCCCTCTCCAAGTTTAGTTCTTCTGCTCAGCTGTTGATTCTCCGCCCTCTGCAAACTTAGTTCGTAAACGGCAGGAGGCTCTCTGACTCTCAGCAGACGACAAGCATCTTCTGCTCAGCAGCAGGCTCGCCGCCTGAAACATAACGCTACTCATGCGCCTCTCCAAGTTTAGTTCTTTTGCTCAGCTGTTGATTCTCCGTTTGGTAGCAAAATGCAACTCAAGCGCCCTCTGCAAATTTAGTTCGTAAACAGCAAGAGGCTCTCCGACTCTCAGCAGACGACAAGAATCTTCTGCTCAGCAGCAGGCTCGCCGTCTAATAGCAAACATAACTCCGCTCAAGCGCCTCTCCAAACTTAGTTCGTAAACTAAGTTGCAGGCTCATGCGCCTCTCCAAAATTAGTTCTTCTGCTTACCAGCAGGTTCACCGTTTGATAGCAAACAAAATGCAACTCAAGCGCCCTCTGCAAATTTAGTTCGCCGCTTATGCGCCTCTGCAAATTTAGTTCTTCTGCACACCACTCTTTTTCTCTTTTTCTCTTTTTCTCTTTCACTTTTACAAAAGTCACTCAAGCTTTTTATGCTCAACGGCTAAAGGCTCTGTTGAAAGTAAATGAGCACAATTTTGATTTAAATTGAGTAATTTGTGTACTCAGAGTAACAGAGGTAGACCTCTGTTATGTCTGTTACATACATATGCACAAAACTAATATACCCGGCTTGCCTTAAGCTATAAACAACTAAAAAGTATAAAAAAAAGTTCCTTTTCTTGTTTAAAATGTTTTCAACTTTTTTTTATTTTTTTTTTTAGCAACTTTTTGTGTTTTTGTTTTTTGCTTTCTTTTTGTTGAGGTTGCCGCGTGGTTAGAGTTAGACTTACAAATAGAATAAATAATAGGTCTTTAAATAGTTTAAATAGTTCTAGACTAACACAAATTTGGAGATTAGCTAAGTGAGAATGGGAGTATTTACAGAGGATATCACACGTTCCGGGAACGTTCAGTTATAAAACTAGAGGATTCAGTCAAAGTTCTGCGCATCGCAGGGCACGAGATTCTAGACGAGATTGTCATCCCGATAGATGTGATGTGGCTGCTGTGACTGCTGGTGATGTCGGTGGCCTCCAATCTTGCTCTCGATCCAGTCCAGGTAGTGGGTGACGCGGGTGAAGCCGCCGGGCACGGTGGTGCGCTCGCAGCCGCCGCCGGCCTCGCCGTCAGCCGGGCCGAAGCTGGTGATGCCCACCAGCGTGTGGGTGCCCTTGAGGACCAGGGGGCCGCCCGAGTCGCCGGTGCAGACGGTCTCGTCCTTGAGGCCCTTGGCGCAGAGGACGCCCGAGGTGACCACGTCGTACTCCTCGGCGCACTCCGCATTCGAGATCACCTTCAGCTCGGTGTACTGCATCGCGTCCGAGTTGCTCATCTCGACCATGGCGCCCCAGCCGCTGGCCACCACGCTCTGGCCCGTGAACTGCTCCGCCCGCTGTCGGCTGGGCAGGGAGGCGGGGCGGATGCGCGAGGTAAATGCCACATCCTGGGGCAGCTTGACCAGGGCGATGTCATTGGCCGCCGTCTCCGGATTGAAGCGCTCATGGACAATGAACTTGTTCGAGCGCAGCACCAGCCCGTGCAGCTGCTCGGTGGCCTCCACGCTGCGCGTGCCCAGGTAGACGTCGAAGTGGGTGACGCCCATGGTGCAGTGGCCGGCGGTGAGCACCCAGCGATTGTCCAGCAGCGTGCCGCCGCAGAGGATGCGCTTGCGCCACAGCTGCTTCCCGATGAGCATCACTTGGTAGGGGAACTTCTCAATGTTCCCGAACTTGGCCTGGCCAATGGCATAGCCCGCGCAGCTCTCCAGCTGGCAGAGGCACAGGCAGAGCAGGAACAGCCCGACGACACTGGCACTCAATGTTTGTTGCATTTTGTTTGTCACTTGTATGTTGTCTGTTTGTTGTTTGTTTGTTTGTTGTATTTGCGATTCTTTTGTTTGTTTCTTTCTCTCACGAACACGCGTCGTATACGCAATGTGTGTGTTTTACGCTTTGCTTCTGCACGGCTCAAACGTTCGTCTCCGTTTGAATTCGTTCTGCCGATGCCGTGATACTTTATACGTGATTTTCAAACAACAGCGAGATAAGCTTGTTGTTGTTGCCGGTTCGCTGTCTGAGCCAAAGTCTCAGCTCAGCCTCTGCTCCCGCTGCTTCTCTCACTCTCTCCCTCTCTCTCTCTCTCTCTCTCTCTCTGCCACTTGACTCCATCACGATGACGTTGTCGTCCTCTGCCCAGCGGTAGCCGCTTGTTATGACAGCAAACAAGTCGTTAGAATCTTGTTTTCAAGACGTTGCCACAGCATAGAGAGAGAGGGAGAGGGGGGAGAGAGGGATAGGGAGAGAGCGAGATAAGCATGTAGCCCTAGGTTCAAGTACTTTCCTGTTTGGTTTGAGGGGTTTGTCTGCAGACGTGCCTAAGTTTCCAAGAAAAAGCATAGAGAGGGAGGGAGGGAGGGAGAGTGAGTCAGACAGAGAGAGAGGGAGAGAGAGGGAGCTGTAGACTGGCCTATGAAACAGGTCTTACAGCTGTTGCCAGCCCAGCCACAGCATTTCGTGACAAATTTGACTTTAATTATGCGAAATTTGGAATTCTTAAAAAAAATAAGCGTTTGTTTTTGTTTTCAATATTTCTCTCTCTCTCTCTCTCTGTCCCCCCCCCCCCTCTCTCCCTCTCTCTTGAGGGGACTCCGTTTAGCATTATCAATTTACGTCTCGGGCCGAGTCGAGGCTAATTTCGTTTGCAACTTTCATGCGAACTTCAGCGGAATTCGCAGATGAATCAATATTTTGCGTTTGCTATAAACAAATAAATACAAATAAATAAATATGTAAATTAAGTTCTAGTTTAGATCTTCTCTTTGTTTTTTTCCTTCTATTTTTTTTCTGTTTGTGTTTTCTGATCTCTTGGAGTTTTCCAGTTTGGCGCTCAGCTGCGCAGATTAGCCGAAAAACAAATAAATATATAAATAAAAAATAAACAATAAACAGTAAAATACAATAATTAAACTGAAATGGGAGCTAATTGATTTGGCGCCGACTTGGAATGTGGTTAATGAAAGGCGTCGCCGTCTGAAGCATTCATTAAACGTACTAAATAAACAAATATATATACAAATAAATAAACAAATGCGATGCGAAAATGTAACTGGCATTTGTCGGGTGCACGAAAAGCCCCTTTAATCAATTCACACCTCTGCTAAACAGCTGAGGCTATAAGTGGGAAACTTATAGTTATTTTTAAACTACTTTTTTTATAGATATCAAAGTTCACTTGCCAATAAGAGCAGTTTAGCAAATAGTTTTTTATTTTTTGGCAATTAACTTCTATTCAGTGGAATATTAAGTTTTAATGTTTCAAATTTCATTAAAATTAGTTAAGTAACAAAAAAGTTATTCAATAAAACGTCTTGCTATATTGAGTATTTTGTGCTAAAACTTGAGTATTTGCTCTCTGCACTCATGCATGCAAACAAATGAGTCGATTCTAATTGGAGTTATGTTAACAATCTGTTGAGTGCATTTACACTTATTGCATATGCTGCTAAGTTAACAGCGTTCACTTACATGAGCAAAGAGAGGCGGTGTGCGCAGAGACTTGGGTTCGAGTCTCGACTCTACCCAAGTCTCTACCTTTTTTAGCTCATGCAGTCTAGTCAGTTGGTCGAGCGCTGCTCACTGGAGCAGTCTTAATTGATTTCTTTTATTAAATTTGCATAGAATTGTTTGGCGAATTCTAATAAATATGCAAACTAAATGCTAAAGAGCCAAATTAGAAAATATGCTAAATACTTGTGGTCTAGCTCTAGCCTAGCCTATAGAATCCAGTATTTGACATTTCACTTCCCGTTCTTTAGAATCAGCCGCCAATTTGTTTCGTCGCCACATCATAAAAGCATCGAAATATATTTAAGTATATATACTTTTGATAGGGAGACATTATTCATTTTGGGCGGCTTAAACTGGTTGATCGAGCTGCAATAACATTCGAGTCGTTAACGATTTAAACCGAATTAAATGCCTTAACTGAGCCGAAATTCCACAGACAGAAGCCAGAAGATTTATTTGAAATGTCGTTCTCAAATTTTATGTAAATATATGCAAATCTCTCTCTTGGCAGGGAAACACCCGACAGAAATTTGTTTACTGTTTCTTTTTTTTTTTTGATTATTTATTTTTATTAGTGTTTTGCTGTTGGCAACGGTCGATGGCTGGCGCCTTAAATGTTGTTTACCTTGCCGGAGAAAGTAGTTGGCCTTGACGGCGACATTTTGGGAAATACCAATTCGGGATAGAAGAAGACGCAGATTCCTAGCTGTCAACTCCCATGGAGAGTTCTCTCTTTCTCTCTCTCTCTCTTGGCATTGAAGGTGCATTCACCTTGCGCTGCAGTTAATATCATTTTTGGCCAGCCAGCGGCGAGCCACGCCCACCATAACTGAGCAGAACAAATCGAACGTTGACGTCAGCTGATTTCGTGACTTAAGCTAAACAAATTAATGAAATCAAATACGAAATAAACACAAATGTGAATGCGTAGAACCAGTAGTCGCCAGAGATAGCGATTTGGCTGCTTAAATGCTTTCTAGAAGAAAAAAAAACCATAAAATAATGAAAAAATAGAATGTTTAAAGGCAAACTAGATCCGGTTGGGTTAGTTTCGCTTCATGCTCGAAACTAAAAATTCTAAACAAAAAGAGAGAAGAAAGAAGAAAGAAACCGCAACAAACACAAGTCGAAAGAAATCTAAAGAGCTTGGGAATTCCCATAACACAAAATCCAAAAATAATCAAATAAGAAAAGTAAAATACTGGGGCAACAGCCAATAACAAACTCCCATGACGATCCGCTTTACAGACAAATTATTGAGTTTATCATTAGTCAAAGCTGATCGGGCCTGAAGGCAAAGAAATTGATTGGCGCCAGACGGCTGCATTTTTTTTGTTTGTTTAGCGCCTGGTATTTCCAAAGACATGTGCGAATTTGCTGTTTTTTGTTTTTTTTTTGTATATAAAGAAAGTCGTTAAAACAAATAATTTAAATTAATTTGCCAGACGATTTCGATTTTTGTTTAAAAGTTGTCAAGTAAACTTAATTCGAATACACGTAAAAACTTGTTTTTTTTTTTTATTCTAGTTCTAGTTCTAGTAAGCCGCGTATTTTTATTAAGTTTGGCTTAACGCCTTTTGTGGAATGTTTTGTGTAAGCTTTTTGTTCTCGTTTATTTGATTTTTGTGGCGGCGACGGCAATTTGGCGCCACTTAAATTGACATCGATAATTAATTATCGATCGCAGTGAATATGTAAATTCGAATTTGCATTTAAATTAGAACTGTCAAGCTGATAAAAACAACAACACAATTAGTGGGCCCTAGAGCCGAAAATGAAGCAATTAAATTATTCATTCAGATTGTAAACAAAACCAGAGATGAGGAAAATTCTAAGCAAACAAATTAAAATCAAATACCTGGGCGTTCATTGAATCATTAGTGCAAATGTCTTGTCTTGCCTTGTTTACAAATCAATATTTATAATTGGTAAAATAAAGAAGCTTCCTCGAGCTACAGAGCGCTGGCTACAACGTCATTAGCAGCTCACCTTTGCTCAGGTTTCGCAAGTCACTGAACTTCGCTTAAAACAGAAACGCATTTTTTCGGAAACTGGATTTTGAGATTTATGGTAATAAACCAAAAATCGTACTGTAAATGCAACGATTGTCAACATATCCTGTGCATTCCATACTTATTTATGGCTTATCAAGTGCAACGACTGGCAAGAGGCACTTATTATTTGTAAACTTAAAATGCTTATTTAAATTTACTTTCGAAAATTTTGGCAACGTTGCCACTTTGTTGAAATGATCAACATATCGATATAATGGCAATACTATGCTAGCTATCGATACAATTGTATACGATTATCAAGAACAGCCGGCGTAAACAACGCGACTTGGATTGTATTATTAACAAATATCAACAAAAATGAAAGAAACTGATCTGAAACGTGCTTACAACAATGTTTTGGCTCAAGCCATATCAACATCACAGAAGTTCCTGTTCGCTGGCAATCTGTTTGGCGATGTTTTCGTTCTCAGGTAAAACTTTTGAGCTAAAGGCAATTTTCTTGGATTCAACTATTGCTTCGCAGTTTAAGTGAACTGAATAAGACAACAGAGGAGCCGCCGAGCAAGCTGAAGGTGTTCCCGCAAGGCGGTGATGTGGACATCAACTGTCTGGCCTTTCATCGCGAATTCCTAATAGTCGGCGCCATTGGACTCATCTACGGCGTCAAATGGAACGAGGAGGAGGAAACGCTGAGCACAAACCGGGCCTGGGAAATCAAAATACCGATGCAAGTGGACGCTGTGGAGGTGCCAGATGTCAACTCGTTTTGGCTAAGCACTGAAACGGATACCTTGTATGCTGGCTGCGGCGACGGCGTCGTCTATCAAATCGATCTGGAGGATGGACGCATACAGCGCGAATATCGTGGTCACACAGACTATGTGCACTGCGTCGTCGGCCATCCCGATGGACGGATCTACTCTAGTGGAGAGGACGGCACTGTGCACTTCTGGTCCGACAAGCAAAAGGAACCAACGGCAATCTTGGAGCCGCACAAGAATCCACAACTTCTGCGTCCCGATTGGGGCAAATGGATTGGTGCCGTGTCCGTCAGCGATGACTGGCTGGTCTGTGGCGGCGGTCCACGTCCAGCCATTTGGCATCTGCGCTCAATGGAGTGCACACGCACCTTCGAGTATCCTGGACGCGTGCATATCTGTGAGTTTGTGGACGACTCGGTGCTCATCGGTGGCGAGCATAATCACGTGCAGTTCTACACGCTCAATGGAGCGCTGCAGGCCAACATTCCCGTAGAGCACACAGCCAGCTACTCGTCCGTGTGGCAAACGAATCCCTTCAACTTCATGTCCATAGCCGGCTTCAGCAACAAGTTGCACATACTGAAGGACTTTCGCTTTCTGGACAGCAAAGTCGAGATGTACGGCAATGTGCAGGGCGAGGAGGTGGAGAACGGAGAGCAAGATGATACTACTGAGGACGAGGGCGAGGATGACTCGTTTTAGCTTAGTATATTACCCTGAACATCTCTCACTCTCTAACTGTATAATATTTAAAATAGAGACATTTTCTGTTCCGTGACTGATAAATGCCACATTCAAATGTTTTCTTTTGAATATAGCGTGAACTTTATTTGACGTATTTTTGCACCTAAGCACTAAGGAAATTAAAACTTATGCCAACTTAATTACGTTACGTACTTAAAAGAGTTAATTTGTACCTGAAACATGTGTCCGAGGCAGTCGTCTGGTTCACTCCTCGCCGCCGCCCAATGGTATAAATGCGGGCAGCTGGCCCAGCTTTGGCCTTTGGCGCAGTCCACTGCTGCTGGACGAGGTCTCCGCATCCAATTCAGCCTCGCCTTCCTCCTGCTCCTCGTCATCCTTCTGCTGACTGGCTGCCTCCACCTGAAACTTATCATTTTCGCAAACGAAATAACGCGAGCTGCCACTGGGCAATTCCTCTGCTGCTGTAGCCGCAATAGCTGGAACGGATTGTGGTTTGGATTTGGTTTTGGGCTTGGACTTAGGTGTACTTCGCACTGGAGCTAACTTTGCGTGCTGCTTCATTTGCTTGCAATAGATGCAGTTGGTCACCTCGCACTTGCCCCTGCGCGCATATTCCGGACACACAAACTCATGCCGCATATGGCACTTGAAATGGGAGAGGAGTTAATAAGAATAGGCCAACATTTGGAGCACAACTTACATCAGCGGCACGCGCGCAGTAGCCACGCAGAAAGTCAATGCAGATCTCGGCTTTACGACTCAGTTTCTTGTGCAGATACGGACAGTCCTCGCGCACACAAACGCCACGCAAAAAGTAACGGCACACAGGCATCTTCTCCAGCGTCACATTGTGCGAGAGCAGGCACTCCTTCTTGGTGCACTCGCCTCGCAGAAAGCTGCAAACAAACCGTGAGCAGCAGTTCAAGTCCATAGCTGGAGAGCTGACTGTACTTACCTTGGACAGATGGCCACCTGTCGCTTGTCGTGTAGTCGTCGGCACTTGCCCCGACTGTGAGCAGCACACTTGCCCAGTCTTTGATATATTGCACATGGCACATTTGTCTTCACCAGGGAACGATTCAGCACCTGCAGACTGCGCTGCTTGGCTGTCATCAAGTGGGCTCGGGACACATGGTTGCTGGTGCGTATGAAAACATTTTGTGCCTTCGGCGAGGAGACATAGGTCAAGCCGCCAATGTCAATGCGCCGACGCAGACTCTTGTTGACGCTCAACTGCGTGCTGTGAGCGGGCACTCGGGTCAAGCGGCAGCCCGAAGGATCCAGCACGAATTTGGTGCCACGCACAAACAGCGTGCGGCCAATCGAGCTGGTTGCCTTCTGCAGCTGAGCTGGCACTGTCTTTTTCGCTGCAGCATTGGGATCCAGCTTGGTCAGCTTATTCTTGGCCGTCTTCTTGTACATGACGCCGTGAATGCTCACCATGCTGAGCGACTTGTTTACGCTGGGCCTCAACACATGCGATTTCCTTAAGCTGCAAGGGGAGTTAGTTAGCATGAGTGTCTGAGAGTGCTTACTATGTAAGCTTACCTCAATTTTTTGGTAGTAATTGAATCATTGGCGCGCCTCAATGCATAGCGCGCCACGAAGTCTTTAGCTCTACGTTTCTTCACCAATGGCGTGCTGCTATGCGCTGTGAGAGATATAGCGCGCACCAGTTTGTATCTGGTACGTTTCGCAGCAGTTACCACTGTAGTTGAGGGCTTGGCAGCTGCTGCCACAGCTGGCTTCACTACGATTGCACCTTGTCTGACGAGTTTACGCTTGGATATGCTAACTAGAGGCGGCTGCACGCGTCGTTGAATGGGCGGGGTCTTTACAGGCTGTTTACGCACCAGGCAAGTGCTGGCTTTGCTTATGATTTTCGCTGGAGGAGGCGCGGTCAATTCTGCAGCAACAGTTTGCTGATAATACGTAACATGTTGTTGTATCTGTTGGTCTCGTTGTTGTTGCTCCTGTTGCTGTTGTTGTTGAAGCTGTTGCATCTGCTGCAGCTGATATTCGCGCTGTCGCTGCAGAAAATGGGGATTTATATGTATGGCTGGTCGCTCCCATGTATCAAGCGCATGACCTGGACGGCCTTGAGGCTGCAGCGCACTCGTCACTTGACTATGAAAATTCGGATTTATATACACTTTTCGTCCCACGGGTGGAATGTTCTCCTCAGCACTTATGTGTGGCAGCATATTTATGTTATTTTTATATCACAATTTGCTCGCAAGGTTTATTATTATTATTATTTTTTTAAGATGACTTGAATTATGTGGCCTAGTGTGATTACATTTGTATTATTTTTCTCATAAACCTTTGTAACAAAGCCATCGTCATTGCAACTACGTAACTATCGCTACGCTTCGATAGTCGGATACGTATGCATGTGAATGGCTACAATAATCGAAACGTGGGATACTGCATTTATCGATACTTTCAAAGAACAAGAACCATAAGAAACGTTTTGTACAAACAATTAGTTAAAAATGGGAAAAGAGCGTGGACGAGGACGAGGTCGAGGACGTCGAAATTTTCAATCCAAGCCATATAACAAAAACAACTGGCGTGGACAAAAGAAGGAGCACTCAAGTCATAGCAATGGCAACGGCCAATCGCATTCACGCAACAGGTGAAACTTAATATATTTAAGATTTTTAAGTACTTACCGGCTTTCCTTACAGAGCACCACAGCCGAAATGCACGCTGCTCGAGAACCAGGTGGGTATAACGGAATTCACAAATGCAGATATAGCAGGCTTCACGGGTATTCTGAAATCCCGATTCTCCGATTTCCATGTGAACGAAATCGACACCGAGGGACACGTGCTCCAGTTAAATGATCTCACTGTGCCAAAGCAGGAAATCGAACGTTTGTGGCTGTAGTTATATAGATATTATACTTGAAATTATAATGGTTCGCCCTTTACAGCTGTGGATCCCGCTGTATTGGACGAATGGCGCGACAAGCTGGCAACAGTTATTGACAATGATTTGTGGCAGAAAATAGCCGACTTGGCCACGGCCAAATATGATAATAAAAGCGAACAGCAAGTGGATGTCAACGTGAGCAGCCTGACTAAGGAGCAACGTACTCTAATTCATCACCTAGTTAAACAGCTGTACAAGAACAAGTTGATATCAAAGACAGTTGACCAGCCGGCGGCAGAGCAACAGGTGGAACAGCATAAAATAATACGCATAGCAAAGCCCAGGCCAGGGCGCTGTAAGTTACCTACCTACCTTAAGCTTTAATTGCATCTAAATTTGAGCGTTTGGCTTGCAGCTGACAACCGCTGGAACTTTCCACATGATTTTGTTAGCTTCCTCGTGCACAAAGTGAATATGGATACGAGCGAGGTGGCTTCAACGATAGCAAATCGCTTAACGTGAGTTCCCAGATAGTTCCAGATCGACATCAGATAATTATTGCATATTTACCAACAGTCTGCATCCATCGCAGGTGAATTACTGTGGCACCAAAGACAAGCGCGCTAAGACAACGCAACGCTTCTGCATTAAACGTCGCACTCCCGAGGCTATAGCCAATGCTGGGCGGGGCATGGGCAATGTCTACATTGGCAACTTTGTCTTCCGCCCCGAGACGTTGAAGTTGGGCGATCTGCGGGGCAATCGGTTCCGCATTGCTCTGCGCCACATCACACAGCCGCGAGAGCACATTGAGCAGGCATTGGAGTCACTGAAAGAACGCGGATTCATCAACTATTATGGCCTGCAGCGGTTTGGCAACAGCGCCAGTGTGCCCACCCACGAGGTGGGTGTGGCGCTGCTTAAACGCGACTACAAGCTGGCCTGTGAGTTGATATTGAAGCCACGTGACAACGACGTAGAGTTCATGCGTGCCATACGCGAGGCTTGGTGGGAGAATCGGGACTCAGCTGCAGCCGCAGCCAAGTTCTATGGAAATCAGTTCATTGAGAAGAAACTCTTGGACGGCCTGGCCACATATGGCGAGAATGATTATTCAGCAGCTCTGCGGCGCATACCACGGAATATGCTACTCCTATATCCTCATGCCTATCAGAGTCTGGTCTTCAATCGCATCGCTTCGCGACGCATCAAAGAGTTTGGACTAAAGCTTATTCCCGGCGACTTGGTGTACGTCGAGGGAGATATCGGTCAGCAAGAGGAGACTCTGGTTCCAGCTGAAAGCGATGAGATCATGGAGGATGTTTTGGAAGGAAAAGACGACAATGATGAGGAGGCCGAGTCGATCTTCAAGCGTAAAGTGCGGCCACTGACAGAAGAGGATATTGCGGGAGGCAAATATAAACTCTCAGATGTTGTACTCCCTCTGCCTGGCTACGATATAACGTATCCCAGCAACGAGTGCGCCGCTTGGTATGAGGAAATGCTCGCAGAAGTGGGCCTAAGCTCGGAGCAGTTGCGGCACAAGGAGAAAACCTATGCTCTGGGCGGCGCCTATCGTAATCTGCTCATACAAACGGATGACTTGAAGTGGAGTTTTCGTCGGTACAGCACGCCCGAGGACACCCTCATTGCCTCCGACTGGGAGCAGTTGAAAAACATTGAGATTACACCAGAGCCGCCCGCTGAGTCAGAGAGCAGCTACACGGCGCTGCTGCTGGAGTTTACATTGCCAACAGCTGTTTATGCGACAATGCTGCTGCGCGAGCTATTTAAACAGGATACCTCAACGGCGACACAAATGCAGCTGGAGCAGGAGCAGATCACCAAGAAGTTGGCACAAGAAGCTTCCACAGCTGAAGTCGAGGCGCAGCCGCAGCCAATTTGAAAAAACTGCTAAGACAACAAATCGATAAGAAAAATCAATTTACGCGCGTTCTGTAATAGTGTGTCTGTGTATGTGTGTGTGTGTGAGTGTGAGTTACTTCAAACCAACCACAACAATAACAATGCGCACGTGAGTGCACGCTCGCGCTCTCTCATGCTTACACTCACACACACACTCTCTCTCTCTCTCTGGCTGTTGCTCTCTTGGGTCTTTTGTCTGGCGCTCTGAGTGTGTGTGTGTGTGTGCGTGCGTGAGTGAGTGCCTCTGGCCAGGACTAAACTTAAAGTCCTATTCTGTGGCCATTAGTACGCTGACAAGCGAGAGCTTTGGACGCGCTGCGCAGCATTTAACGTCGCCGTGTTTGTGCGTGTGCCTACCATTAATGTTGTAAAAGAAGAGTAACAATAACAAATAATATACGAAGTTAACCAGAAAGTAACAGTAAATTTCTATTGACCGTTACAAGTAATCGAAGCAAAAGGAGAGCCTAAGGTGAATCATACAAGCAACATACACATACATATATTAAATATACACACACACACATTGACAATTTAGGCGCGTATTTTGAAAAAAGAAAACATTTATTAGCAATAAATAAAAGAATTCACAATTCGAACGCGTAGTTGCAACAGTATTTAAACAATTGAACCATTTATATACATTACTTTGCATTGGCTTTGCATGCTTATCGATTTTTGTGCGTGCCTTTGCCCAAATCAATCGATAATGTGGTGTTAATGCGCTACAGCTACTACTACTACACACACAAACACACATACAATATCAAGTTTCGAAAGGTAGGCGACGGCGGGCATGTTGCATGAAGTATTTAGTGGTTCGTATTAGCTGATAGAGCGGCAGTTGGGATGGATCGGGGTGGGCCTGGTGCAGTAGTCAGCCCCTGTGTGTAACCGTGCAGGACAGTGTCATCGAAATTAATAAACTAAATGCTTGTTTAGCGTCGCCGTCGACTCACGCACACACCCACCCAAGCACCCAGCCGAACGCCCAACCACCCAAACCAGCCAGACATGGTTATTGGACATGTTATTGCTTGCGCGCGCACTCTTTGACCAACAGTGAGACGAAACGTTTCAACTAACTGCGTCATAGTTGGAGTTGCTTTGAGTCTTCGATTTTTGCGCCCACACGAGGCTCAACCCACGATGCGACTTACATGCTTATTATATCTATTTAAATGAATATGTCATCGATTTGCTCATCGTTGAGTGCGCGCAGATTGCATTTGCACAAATAGGCCAAAACCTTCTTCTCCGCCTTACTGCGGTTGGCGCCCAGGCCCTGCAGCAAGGCCTCAATGCGTTTCATGGCGTCGTCACTGGACGACGCTGCAGGCTGTGCTGGTGGTGGTGGTGGTAGTGGTGATAGTGTGGTTGGTAGTGGTTGAACTGCATGCTGTTCGTCCATTGCCTCCTGCAGCGCATCCTCTTCATCGTTTTCAATGCTTTGTGTGCTCAAGTTTACAGTTGGCGGTCCCGTTGTATTATTAATTTTTCGCTCAGTGCTGCAGCCAGAGGTTTTTTTTGCCTCCATTATGAACTGGAGTCTTGGCAGCCAGGTCCACTCGGAGTTACCCTTCAAGAGCTCGCGGCGCAACTTCTCTCGAATGAATTTCCAACGAGCTATACAGGTGTCGACTAACGATTCGAATTGCGTTTAACAGATTATTTCATATGAGTTTCATTGAACACTCACCATCAGTCTTTAGGGATGTTGCGATGCTGCGCCACAGTTCAGCTTTCTTTTTCTCACTGGAGTCATATGGGGTCTTACGCAGTTCGCGTTTGTATAAACTGGGATTGGCTCGCACCAGTTCCACGAGACGCTTGTCAAAGTCAGCAATCGCGGACATTTTAAACAACAATTTTAAAGCAAAACAGTGTCAGCAATTTCTTCTTGCATCGAGTGCATCAAAACAAATACGAGCTGACAGTTCGATAGGCGTTTCGATAGCAACGCGCAGTCAGTGTTGCGCAACGTCCACTTGATACTTTGAGTTTTGCGCGCCACTTATCGATTTTATTATTGATTTTGTATATTATTTTTGTTGTGTACACCACGAATAGAAGACATCAGTTGCGTTCCTCTAACGCTCAACGGCCGCAAAAATGGCCGCCGAGAACTATCACCTGAAGTGGGACTCGCACTTGTCCTATTTGAACACTTCCATAGCCACGCTCTACAAGTAAGTAAACAAAAATTGAGATGGAAAGTATCTGATTAACGAGCTCCTCCCCCTTCACAACTTGCAGAAATGAGAAGTTCGCCGACGTTATGCTGTACAGTTCGTATAGCAATAGCGGCATCAATTCAGATATACCCACAGTGGGCATATCGGCGCACAAATTTATTCTGAGCTCGTGCAGCCAGTTCTTTGCCACCATGTTCGAGACGGCGCCCATTACAGCGCCCAATGGCGTCCTCTACATAGTGCTTCCGCCAGATCTGAGTCATCGTGCCATACAAATCCTCGTGCAGTACATGTACAGTGGCGAGGCGACGGTCTCCAATGATATATTGAACGAGGTGCTGCGCGGAGGAGAAATCCTGAAGATACGCGGTCTGTGCCGCACGAGCACCTCGAGCGGCGCTGCCGGCAGCGGACACCACCTGCACCATCAGCGCGAGCCCAGCGCGCTGTATGTATCGAATGGCACACGTTCTTCATTGGCGCCGCCTCCGCCACCACCGCCCATGTCGTCCGCACAGCTTCCCGGTGATATGTACAGCAACAAGGCCAGCAGCAGCAGCAGCAGCGGCTCGGCTCGTTACTCCTTGGACCATCTGCATACGCATCCACATACACATCCACATTCACATACGCATCCACATTCGCACCAGCATCCGCATCAGCACCACCATCACCATCAACAGCAGCAGCAGCAGTTTCGCGGCTTGGGCGCTTCCGTAATGCCAAAGGACAGTCCGGTGATTGTGAAGTCACCCAAAATGGCCAGCCACACAGGCCTGCTCAGCGTGGCGAGCAGCAGCAAGCTGATTGCCGGCGGCATCTCAGTCAACAAGGAGGTGGCCATTGATCCGGAGGACAAGTGCTGCTATGCAGCCGCCAGTCAGGTCGAAAGTCTACCACAGGCAGCAGTCACAACCACAGTGGCTGCACCACAACCACCGCCACCACCAGCACAGCAACAAATGTCCATTTGCACAGAAGTTGGCTGCAGCAGCTGCCCGCTGGCTGCGCCGCCCACCGAACCGGCAGACTCCACACTGCGCCGCACGGACTATGCGGAGCGAGAGCGTCTGGTGGAGGAGCCAATGTGCGAGCGAGACAGAGACGATGTGGGTATGGTCTATGAGCGACGCCTGCGCCGCGAGCGATCCTGTGAGCGAGGTAGAGTCTTGCTTCTTCTCCCGGATGCAACAGTTATATAATCATGCATCTCTTTGCAGCGCCACCCCACGAGTACTTCGGCCACGATGGCCCGCACTACGAGCATGTGGTGAAGTCCTATGAAGTGACGACTGCACCACGCCTGGCCACGCCGCCACATCCACACAGTTTTCTGACCATCAAGCAGGAGCCAACCGACTGGTCGACTGGCAATCAATCAGGAGCGCTGCCCAACGACAGCCACGAGCTGAGCCAGGAGGCGCAGCTGTCGCCCAAGCAGCCGCTGGACTTCAAGATGAACGCCGTTAAGCTGGAGGCGAACACGACGCCGCAGGACGACTCCGAGGAGCACACGTTGCGCGACTACAACAACTTTAAGCTGCTCGTCTGCGAGATCTGCCAGAAGTCGTTCGAGGACACCAAGATGCTGGTGCGCCACCTGGGCACCCACGCCGGCGAGCCAGCAGGCAGTGTGAGCGGCACAGGCAGCAGCGGCAGCTCCACAGCGAACAGCAATCTGGCGCTGAGAGCATTGAAGACCTACGTGCCAAAGAAGCGACGCAGAGTGTCGGTGAGTGCCGTTGGAGCGATTGGTGTATTGGAGAAGCCCCTAACTGTTCCCATCCCTCATTCGCATGCACAGCAACAGGAGAACAACATGGATCACGTGACGCTGCTGTGCGATCTCTGCTCCACGTAAGATCAAATGGCGAATGGCAAATGGTCTCTTGGTGGGTGGCAATATATAGCGTTTCCTTCCGTTGCAGCTCCTTCGAGACGCCCGCGGAGTGGGTGCGCCACATGAACAGCCAACACACCGAAATCGAGCTGGCCATGTTCAACAGCAAAAAGGATGGCGAACAGAAGGGGTGCGTGTCCTAAAGCCCTGCCTAATCCCCGAGCATTTGTTGAACTCTCTGTTCACTCTGTTCACAGCAGCAGCAGCAACAACAACAACAACAACAATTCTTCTACTGCCTCCGTTAGCCAAATGCAACACACAGTCGTCAGCTCGGCAGTGGCCAGCTCGCCAGGATCAGCAGCAACAGCAGCAGCAGCGGCAGCGGCAGCGGCAGCTGTGGTGCATAAAAAGTACTTGAATGCCAGCCGACTGGGTGGGGGCCAGGGGCAAGGGCTGAGCAGTCGTGGCAATGGCGCCACAGCCGGATCGCCGGGACTGGCCAACAGCTCCACGGCATAAGCAGAACTACTACAACAACAACAACTAGAACCACAGCAACAACAACAACAGCAACTAGAACAACAACAACAAGACCACCAGCAGTCAGGCCACGAGTGAGAGAAGCAATAAGATGAACATTTTTTGAAAAAATCAAGTCGTTCCAGTAATCAAAAAAACCCAAAAAAGAAATTATAAAAATTATTTATACGAAACAGCAAGAACCGTGATCAAAATGCAGCAAACACAGCATATTTTATAGAGCAACAAAAAACAAAAACAAATTTGAAATGAACTAAAAAAAAACTACAACTTAAAACGAAACTGTAAACGAAACTTAGGATCGGAATCGTCAGGCAACGATGCAAAACAAAAACAACAACAAAAACATACGATTAAAACTTTAACTCTGTAGTATTTTAAAGTCTATTGTAGTTTTAAACTTTACTTCCCCCACTCGCGAAATATAACGAATCCCCAGACATTTGAAACAATTTACAAAAACAAAAAAAAAAAAAACAAAAAATAAAGCGCATATATCAAATGTAATTAAATATTCGAGGCAAAAACATTTTGTTTAGAGATTGAACTAAAAACTTCAAACTAATTTTGATGGAATTATCGGATCGGAGAAATCTCTTGAGTCCAATGAATGTTTTTTTTTTAATTTTTTTGGAATTTTCAACTAATTATTTTTTCAACTTATTCGAATGTTTTCTATTGTGTTTTTTGCTGCAGATATGTATGTGTATGTATATTTTTTATATTTTTATAAACACTTCTTTGAGTAGAGTTTTTAAGCATTTTGTAAATAGGATAAGTTCAATTTTTTTGAAATGCCGCCGAAGCGAACATTTTTGAAAAATTACAAAAAAACAAAAAATACCAAAAAAAAAAACAAACTACTTATGTATCTAAATGTGTGTACTTAGTAGTTGGCAATTCAATTAAAATCCAAAAGTTGTAAAGCGGAATTTCCCCCCATATACAAAAATTAATATATATACAAACCAACATACATACATACTTATATGTATATATACATATTTACAAATCAGCGTGATTCTTAACTAAGTAAATGCGAACACACACAGACACACCTACACACTTAAATACGAAAATGGTGTACAACTATAAATCGAATATGTAGCAAACGCGTTTTATTCGCATAATAAACAACAAGAAATCGTTTTTAAATAGAACTAACAATTTAAGAGAGGCGAAGTGAGAGAGAGAGAGAGAGAGAGAGTTTGACAAGTTTTAATGCAAAGAGCGCAGCAGTTCGACATCCAATGTTAAGCGCTCAAATTACAGTTGTCTGGCGCTCACACTGCTCGCACTTGCCTGAACGACCTTAGGTAGCAGGAGTAGAGCATGCGACAGCTCTGGCAACTGAGAGCGCGAGTGCGACTGGCTAACATTTTAGCATTGAACATTTAACATTTTTGCTTAGTTGCCTTTGACATTCGCAAGCGAGCGAAGCCCTTGCTGGATCAGGAACATATTTTAATTACTCGTTAAAAACACTTTCTTTGGCCATATCTAACTTTAAATATCAATTATGAGTGCTGGCAAACATTTGGCCAAAGGTATGTCGCTAATTAGTTGGAATAATCACTCGATGGCTGCGTGCACAGTGGAGAGAAACGAGTTTTCAGTATCCATAAATGATTTTGAGTTATTCTTATCGTTATTTTATTTATATATGTATTTATAGCATGACTAATCGCTATTGAAATGTTCATGTTCATGCTGTAGGTTCTCCGCGTCCGGCGCTGCCCGATGATGGTGTGCCACGCCTCTATTCTATGCGCTTTTGCCCATTCGCGCAGCGCGCACATCTGGCGCTGAATGCCAAGAAGCTGCCACATCACAGCATTTTCATCAATCTAACGGAGAAGCCCGAGTGGCTGGTGGACTATAGTCCACTGCTCAAGGTGCCCGCCCTGCACTTGGTTGGCGAACGCAATCAGCCGGCTCTGATCGAGTCGCTCATCATTGTGGAGTACCTGGACGAGAAGTATCCAGAGCATCCGCTGCTGCCCAAGGATCCGCTGCAGCGTGCCCAGGACAAGATCCTGGTCGAGCGCTTTGGGGCAGTGACCAGCAACTACATGAAGATTCTGCTGCACAATGCCGAACCCGATGAGCTCTGGCTAGCCTTCGACATATTCGAGGAGGAGCTGGCCAAGCGCGGCACCCCCTACTTCTCGGGCAGCCAGCCTGGCTTTGTGGACTACATGATTTGGCCCTGGTTCGAGCGTCTGTCCGTCCTGAAGTATCATCTAGAAGATCGCTATAACTTTGATAGCAAGCGCTATGGCAAGCTGAGCGCCTGGATTGAACTCATGCTGCAGGACGAGCTGGTCAAGTCCTTCTTTGCCAAGCCCGAACAGCACGTGGAGTACTGGACAACCCGCAAGGCCGGCAATACCAACTACGATTTGCTCGCCTGAGGCTTTCATCTATTTGTCGCGTTTAAACTGTTAACTAACGTTAGAATCAGGTCTGCGTTTATGAAAATAAATATTCCATCTAAATCTATATCTATAAGTCTGTCTGTATCAACTTAGTCAGGCTTCACTGTACTGGTTTTATGTGTGTCACACACACACAGCTCACCAAGTTCAGTTGCGGTAATGCACACCTCTCGGCGAAGGGCGCCTCGGTTCGGAGTACCTTATAAAGCCGCTGGGTAGTTGAGCTCCAAGCAGCAGTTGCGTCTGGCATCGAACAGCACACATCATGACCAGCGGCAGGCACTTGGCGAAAGGTAAGCAGCTCCACAGTCAACTCTAGTGGCTCAGCGAGTCTCTTTTGCAGGCTCTGGCACGCCCGATGTGCCCGAGGATGGCATTCTGAGGCTCTACTCGATGCGGTTCTGCCCATTCGCGCAGCGCGTGCACCTGGTGCTGGATGCCAAACAGATACCCTACCACAGCATCTACATAAATCTCACAGAGAAGCCGGAATGGCTCTTCGAAAAGAATCCGCAGGGCAAGGTGCCAGCGCTGGAGCTGGTGCGCGAGCCCGGTCCGCCCGTGATCACTGAGTCGCTGCTCATATGCGAGTACCTGGACGAGCAGTACCCACTGCGTCCGCTCTATCCGCGTGATCCGCTCAAGAAGGTGCAGGAGAAGCTGCTCATCGAGCGCTTCAACGCCGTGCTCGGCGCCTTCTTCAAGGCCTCCGACGGCGGCGAGCTGGAGCCCTTCTGGTCGGGCCTGGACATATACGAGCAGGAGCTGAGCCGGCGCGGCACGCTCTTCTTTGGCGGCGAACAGACGGGCATCTTGGACTACATGATCTGGCCCTGGTGCGAGCGACTCGAGCTGCTGCAGCTGCAGCGCGCCGACGACTACAACTACGACGAGCAGCGCTTTCCCCAACTGGTGAGTACATGAGACTATCTAGAGAAGGTATCATAACTCATCCCTGCCTTGCAGACGGAGTGGCGGGAGCGCATGAAACGTGATACTGCTGTGATGGGATTCTACATGGAAGCCGAGGTGCAGGCCGAGTTCCTGCGCACGCGCAGCGCCGGCAAACCCAACTACAATCTGTTGGCCAAGGATGCCTGAGCTCTCTTAGACATTTAAGCCAGCAATAAATATGCTCCAGAGAATAAGACTATAACTGGGTTTCTTTGGCAGAGTTGCGTCTAGATCATGCAGTCCACACAGCCATTCTCCGTTGAGCTCAGCTCACCTGCAAGCAAAGGGAGCAAGAGATTATCAATCATTCTTAGCCACGATAATTTATTTTATCAGCCTGTATCAATCCGAAAATTCTCTATCTTCTTCGGTATTAGTTTCTGGGAAAGCTGCATCGTAGTTGGGCTTGCCCTCCTGGCGTGTGACCAGGAATCTGGCATGCATCTGGCTATCCAGTGCCGTCTCCCTGACGGCCTCATCCTTGTCCACCAGATCGACCCACTTCAGCAGCTTCGCATAGCGTTCTTTGTTCAGTTCGTAGTGGCCGGGCACGATGTGCTTGAGTGCCGGGATTCGCTCGAACCAGGGCCAGATCATGTAGTCCACCATGCCGATTGTCTCGCCGCCAAAGTAGGGCGTTGCGCGCTTCTTCAACTCCTCCTCGAACGCGTCCAAAGCAGTCTCGAATTTGGGCAACGCATCCGCGGGTGGATTCTTGGTGAACAGCACGGGGTAGAGGGCGCTGATGGCTGGCGACAATCGCTCGATGAGTATCTTATCCTGAGCCTTCTGCAAGGCATCTTCGGGGAACAGTTTGCGCACTGGATACAGGTCGTCCAGATACTCAGCGATGACCAACGATTCCACAAGAGCCGGCTGGCCGGGCACCGCGGTCAACTGAATGGCGGGCACCTTGCCCAGGGGACTGAAGTCGGTGTACCACTCGGGCTTCTCGCTCAGGTGAATGTAGATCTTGTGATGCGGAATATGCTTGGCAGCCAGCACCAGCGAAGCGCGCTGGGAGTAGGGGCAGAAGCGCATGAGGTAGAGCCGCAAGATTCCATCGTCGGGCAGCTCTGGCTTGGGCGAACCTGTTTGTGACGCATTGTAGGCAAGCAATTAGGCGAATGGTGGTCTGTGACGTGTGTCAAGGTAAACTACTATCTGTCTCAAAGATATACGCGATATCGACGAGAACGTGAAGCCTGCGTGTCAAGACTTTAAGGTGACATTGCAACTTACCCTTCTTAAAGTGCTTCAGCACATTCATGATTTTAATGATATCGTCGCGCTCACTTTCCCGCCGAACTGCTGTTTGATGACAAATTTGTAGTTTGTAAACAATTTATAATCTACGAATTTTTTCTCTCTCTCTGCTTTTGTTACCGAACGAAGCTTTTATGCCTAACGTCGGACTGCTATCTCAGCAGGCTGTTAGCTAACAGTCTGTTAGCCTGAATGTCAAAACACTGTCTATCGATATGTATTTGTATTATCGATAAGCCCAGCAGCAGATTCAAATTCAAATGCAAATGCAAATCGTTACACTTTAAACATAAGTTATATTTCCATTAATTTCTTTTCGTATTTCTTTTATATGACAAACTTATACATTTATTTTGAATTTTAACTAAAATTTAACTACCACAGATAGGTTGCAATTATATATTAAATGTATACATAATATATATTTTTATACATACATAAAAACATACATCGAGTTATATAGATTTTCGTATTGTGTGTATATATGTATGTATAATAAATGTTTTACTTGTAAATTATGGTCGCTGATATAATTATATTAGATGTAACTCTAAACAGATGTAGTTCGACAATTTCTACACTTCTATAACGTTGAGATTTACACGAATATTTGTATATATATTTAATTGTATGTATAAGCATGTACGTACGTATTTTATGTATGAGCGCATTTATAAGTTTAATTGAGGTCCACATATGACCGCTTAACTAAATACATAACTCTTGCACTAGGCTACAAAACTAGACAAAATGATAACTAATTAACAATTAAGGTAAACATTTATTGGAAATCTTGCAATGTGTGTGTGTGTGTGTGGGTGTGGGTGTGTGTTCCGTTTTCGAAATTGCACGGCTTAGACCGTCGTGTCCGGTGGCGGTGCAATGGGCTGTTTGGACTCGGAAACGTCCAAGCGTGTGGCTGTCGCATGCGCTGAGCCGTCCGGCTGATCTGGCGCGATATCGATGCGATGCGCCTTGCGCCAAACCACCAGATCCATGAGAAAGGCCAAAAACATAATGCCAGCCGTAATGCCTGCAGTAGACAGAGATGTGTAGTGCCTGCAGCCGGCATATAGATGATAAACTTACCCAAAAAGTATTGCCGGAAGGTGTCCGCATCGTAGAGCGAACAGGCGCCATGCTTGCCACAGACCGACTTCCAGATGAGGCAGGCGGAGTCCACCACAGCACCATAGATAATCGGACAAGGAACATTACCAAACAGGCCAATGGCTGACTGGATGACGCCCATGGCCATGGCTTTATCTACAAAAATATATAGAAATATTAAAGAATTCATGAGATTTGCATAGAACGGCGCCTAGTGGATAGGCAACAAAATATAGAAAATATTCCTATAGCTACCTTTAGGATGTGTACAGCGCATGACGAGCAGCATGCTGCCCACCTCAGAGGTGGAATGCATAAATACGCAAATGGCAAAAATCAGTATAAAGTAGATGAAGTTCTTGCAGTTATTATCACAGTAACCAGTGACTGCCTCAGCAACTGAAAATACAACCAAAATTTAGGTCTCATGTCGGGGAATTGACATTCATGTTGAGGTTTACCATTTGGAATGCAAGCACAGTCGGTGTAGAGTGTGCGGTTGTCGCTGAATCGCAGCTGGGAGCTGCTGCAGCCGGCGTGGCAGGCCGAGATGTACATTTTGCCATCGGTGCCGCAGATGGGCGCGAAATTCTCCTTATCACAGGTACAGTTGAGCACGGCGCCGCAGGCGGGCTCAATCATGGCGGGACTGCAAGGGGCAAGAAATATATAGTGAATAACTACTCTGAGAGGTAAGCCCTGAGGTGCACCCACCTGTTGGCATCGCCCGCCTTATAGCCAGCAAAGTCGTTGGTGCTGCAGCCAATGAACATGAGTATAATCATTCCGGCGGAGTAGACGAGCGCCGTGAAGGCGATCCAGGCGGCGACGCCGCGAGCCGTTGGCTTGCGCTTCAATATGAATAGACCTGAGATTACGATGCCAATGCCCATGACGAGGATGCCGCAGAAGGCGGCGATCATGTTCGCATCGTAGGTGGCCAGCCGGAACTGTGTCTCCAGATACTTCGGCAGGAACGTGTAGAGGCCCGCAATGGGCAGCAGATGGAACACGCACGAGGCGGTGCGGAACATGAGTATGTCATTGCTCAGTTGACGGCGCACAGTCTTGGGAAAATCTAGAGAGGATTACATGGTGATTAGCTATAGTCTACGTATATGAATCGTTCCACTGTTTACCCTTCAGCTTGGGCTTCTCCTCCGGCTCGGGTGCAGCGGCGGCGGCGGCGGCAACGGCGGCGGCTGATTGGGTCTGCTGCTTGCCGCGGAGCTGCTTGGGGAACGAGAACATGGCAATGGAGGCGAGCAGCATGAGGCTGCCTATGGCCACGGGGCCCAGCCACCAGGCGCCAATCCAGCGCGGATCGCTGGCATCGAAGCCCGGATTGGCGAAGTTCACGTACCAGCGGGTGCAGAAGCTGCCCACGATGAAGCCCGAGGCGGGGCCCAGGATGCGCATGCCAATGGTGACGGCCATGTACATGGGCGACTGCTTGCTGCCCACGTTGTCGTCGATGTAGGGTATGCCCAGCGTGGCCACCGCCGTCTGCCCGATGCCCGAGCTGAGCAGGCTGCCGAAGAAGATGCAGAGCACGATCACCGTGATCTTGGAGTGGGATGCCTGTTCCAGCTGGCGCTGCTCGTTGCACTCGCTGCCGGCCAGCGTGCCATTGCCGCCCAGCACGCAGAGATTCGGATCTGTGGTGTTGCTCCACAGGGAGGAGGAGGAGCCCGTTGCCGGCGACTGTGGCTGCAGGAAGACGCTCGACTGCATCAGCTGCTCGCCGAAGATGAAGTGGGGCAGGGCGCAGGCGAAGGCCGCTATGGAGAAGAGCACCATGCCGCAGGCGATCCACCGTGGCCGGTGGCCACGCCCCGCGAAGTAGGTCAGCAGCATAGCCGTGCTGATCTGGCCCATCTCGCTGGCGCTGAGCAGAAAGCCCGTGGTCTTCGACTTGATCTGAAAGAGCTTCTCGATGGTGGTGATCACGGAGACGAAGTAGGTCATGTACATGCCCTGCAGTATGTACGCCAGCAGGAACACCACCATGAACACGTGTGTCGACGCGAACCGACGCGCCCACCGAGGCCGGCACCCGAACAGACCGCAGTTGGAGCCCTCGTCGCCGCCGCCATTCAGATCCGAATCGAAGTCGGATTCCTCCGACTCGCTGCCACGTGCACCGCCTCCAGCACCGCCGCCAGGTGACAGTTTGTAGCCACCGGTGAGTGGCGCCTGCTCGTGCGCATACTTTTCGCGCAGACTGTGCCCGTTGCCATTGTTGTTGCTCAGCAGGCCGTTCTTCAGGTTGTTGATGTCCTCCGACGCCTTCCACTCGTTGTTGTTGCTCGGCGTGCTCTCGTACAGCATCGTTGTGGGCGTTGTGGGCGTGGCCACGCTGACATCGCCACCACCATTGGTGCTGTTGTGCTGAGCGAGCAGCGGCGTAAAGGCCTGCGTCGAGTCACGCCTACCGCCCCCATTCTGGTGGTAGCCATTGCCGTTCCCGTTGCCGTTCGTCTGTTGCTGGTGGGCGTGGCCATTGCTTGGCTTTGACTGTCCATTGGCTGCAGCTGCTGCTGCTGGTGGCGCCTCAACATCGCCTAGACTCTTCATCATGCTGCACGTTGCGTATACGTAATGTGTGACGGCCTCGCTGACTGTTGCTGCTGCTGCTGTGGCTTCAGCTGATCTGTATCTGGAGCGCTTTATTTGCTTGCAGTTCTCTGTCCGCTGCTGCTTCTTCTTCTTCTTATTTTGGCTTTCTTAGTGCTGCTTGGATATTTGTTGTTCCATTTTACTTAAGCAAGCGGCGACTGCAACTACATTGGAAATGCATCAACTGGTCCCTAAAGGCAATTTCTTCTTTTACAGAGAGTATGTGTGAGTGTGTGCGCGCTTTGTTGTTGTGCCTGGCCAGCAACGAGGTAGTTTCGGTTGTTGTTCGCGTTGTTTGTTGTCAGTTACTTCAGTGTTGCAATATGGCAGTGGTATCTAGGGGAAAGAGATAACAGATGTTAGAATAAGAGATTCACTTTTAAATAAATTATAAAAAATATAACAAAAAAATAAATTTTATATAAATATATATTAATAAAATATCCTGATATGTATATTTGACTTTAATATATCAATTAAATAATATATTACGAAAAAAATTGATTATAGTAATATATATTTTATAATAATTTTCCTCTTTTATACATATATTTTAAATTAAAATATATAGTATATATATTATTATAAAATTTTGAACATTTTTCTTCTTTTGCTTTCAACTTTCTTTAATAATGTATATTCTTCATTTTCAAGGAGTCAAATTTGGTTTAAAATTCTGTTATTTAACAGTGTTTTTGCATTACGTAAGAGAATTGCATAGAAAGGCATTTCTCATGCTTGCGCCTTTGGGCTAGGCAACATAATATTTCCAACAGAATATTTACATATAAACATAACATATATATATATTTACAAATATATTCCAATTATCTGTACTTTGGATGCACTCGAATAATCTTTGTATTCGGTAATCGATTATAGAACATTCAATTCACTAAATAGCAAATCACGCACGTTCGCTGTGGGGCGTTAAAAATCCAACTAAGCGAACGGAGCTCAAGCGCAGACTGCAAAATGCGCAATGGGGGGAACAAAATAAAAAATAAAAATATAACAAAAAAAAATATAAATAAAAAAATTGTAGCACAAAAAACCAATTAAAAGCGCGTTCAAAGTAAATACTGGAAGGCAGCCGCAGCAGCAGCAGCGACTGAGACAGCGGCTTATCAGCTCATGCATACACAGATATACATACACATACACACACACATACATGCATGCCGGCAGAGCGCGTCAACAAAACGCAGCGCACAGCTACAGATACTGTTCTATATATGCATATATAGTCCCACACTTTGTACAGTCGCTATCAAAAAAGAGCCAAAAAAAAGTGAAAGCAAAAGTTGCAATACAATTTTTTTGGTTGCCAAAAAAAAACACTTTTTTTGATAAGCTTTCAAGGTTAAGTGATTAGAAATTGTTGTATGACTTCTTCTATTAATAAAATGTAGAGTATATATGCAAAGGAATTCCCAATTAATTTTTAAAAATAAAATAATATTAAAAATGAAATATGGTATAAAGATATAGTATAAATGGCATATTCCATAAATATATACATTTAAAAATATACTCTACAGATAAAGATATTTAAATGGGAACCGAATTGCCAAGAAAATTAATTGAAAATTTTAAATACAGCTAAAATACTATATAAGGTTTACTATATAACTGTCTAAGTCAAGAGTCTTTCAGCTAAGCAGTGTTATGGTTTTCCGAATCGAAAATAGTTGATATGAATAGACTTGCAGAATGTCGATTCATCAAGGCTGATGTGCTATATAAAGAGGAAGTCTTGAAGATAGACGAATTGCCAGCAATTAATATAGGAAAGAAAATAAAGAAGACAGATGAGTAGAAGCTGTTGAAAATTGAGGAAAAATACGAAAATCTGTGAGCATTAGAAAAAGTTTTAGATATTTAAAAAAATATATGAGATCGTCAATCAAGATTTGCGAATTCTAATGATATATAAATATATATTTAAAATCTATAATAATTTCATAAATATAACAAAAATTGCTTGCAAAAAGCGAATATTCAAACAGTTTGTCTAAATCGCATTCGGTTCGTATCTCTCGCTCGCTTGTATTTTATTTGATTTCTTTCTTTTTGCCTATTTTCATTCTGTTTGTTGTCGACAATTTCAATGTCAGCCCAAAAATATTCGCAGTTTTTTGAATTTTTGCTCTTTTAGAGAGTCTCAACTTTTTTTATGGCGCCACTTCCATGCGGCTTGTGCCTATAGTATGTGGAACGGCTATTATAATATGTATAAAAAGCTATGACACAATAAAGTTCTGCTGGCCTGCGGGCCCCTTTCGCCCTCTCTCTCGCTCTCCGTCTCTCTCTCACTCTCGTATACTTTCTCTGCCTTTCTCTTTCGCTCTGCGCAACTGCAAACGCAGTCGCTGCAGTCGAAATCTTATCAAAATAACTGAGCAAACTGAACGCTGATAATGAAAGTGAAACTTGTTACGCTCGAGTGCGAAAGAGATGGCAGCTGGATGAAATGCAATCGTAAATGGAATGTACAGAGACAAACGCTATACATATATAGTATACTCTCACTATATGGGTCTATATATATGTATATGCGTGTTAGAATTTGATATCTTTTTGGCAGCTATAGGGTATATGCTTAGTCGTTCAGTTGAGCATTTGCAGCCAATTGCGCATTTTACGCAAATTTGTTTTGCGTTCTTGGAATTTGAACATTTACTAATTGCTAAAAATGATTTCTTAGAATAATTAGAATTTGTTTAGACTCAGGGCAATGCTTTGTATCCTTTGGGAATTCTGAATGAAAACAGCTTAGAGATGGATAACATAGAAATGTTAGTTTATGCATATCTAACATAGATGGAAATGTTAGCTTCTGCATATCTAACATACACAGATTCAAATTTTAACATTAGCATTGCAGCTGCTGTTAAGCAGCCTAAGATTTAAGACAATGGCTGTTTAGGCATTCGTATGATATGAAATGTATATTAATTTATCTTATGTTTGAGCTGTTGGCTGAAACTCTAGCCGCAATTCGCTGATTACAGTTGATAGCAAACATTTAAAGTGATACGAATGCCCCATTCGCTGCAGTTGCAGTTGCAGTTGCAGTTGGAGTTGGCAAATATGCAAAGCAGATTGCGCAGTTGGCCTATGCACTTGGCCAAGAAGGGCTGACTGGTTGGTAGTTGCCAGTTGGCCAGTTGGCTGGCTGCCCAGTTACCAGTTCCGCAGTTGAGAGAGAATGCTGCCCAAGTACCTGACCATTGAGGACAGGTAAAGCACATTGAACTCATCCTGGTCACTGAACGACCAGCCAGCTGCCTCTCTCCCTCTAACAATGTGTGTGTGTGTGACTGTATGTGTGTGTGTGTTGGTTTGTCTATTATTGTTTTAAATTTAGTTTAATTTGTTTGTTAATTGCTGGCTCAATTTGTATTTTCGCTTACATAAACGTGACACTTGCTGGATGACACCAGATGCTTTTGATTTGCTGCCGATTCGATCGTGTCAATCATAATCAATGCAATTAAAGCCTAGGCACGGCGCATACCCTGTGTTTCCGTTTCAATTGAGCCGAGCGATAAATATTGATGCCTAGAATCGATACGTCGCGATGGGAAGGAAATACGCTAACCGGCGCGCTGCAGTTGAAGGCGGTTGGCGGCGACGCTTGCCACACTCAGTGCGTGTCGTTTTTCCGGTTTTTGCGGCTGCTGGCCGCGGCGGGACTGAGGCGGGGCAGCAGCCGTTGGGGGCAGCCAAGTGCTTGCCACATCTTCCGTCTTCCGTCTTGGCCAAGACGACGTAACTGCTGTTGTTGCTGACTAAGTTATTACGCGATCTTGTTTGGCTCAGGTATATATATGTATATATATATTTATATGTGTATTTATGTGTGTGTGTGTGTGTGTGTGCATTTGAATTGCGCAAGCGCAACTATTGCAAATTGCATGCCAAGCAGCTCAGTTGCCGCTGCATGCCAACATGCAACAAACCAGACACACAGGCAGCAGCGACAACAGTTGCTGACAGGCGGCAACAAGTGCCAGCAGCAGCAGCAGCAACAACAGCAACAAAAGCCACAGTAGAAAGCTACAACAACAATTATTGTTGTTGTTGCTGCTTAGAAGCAGCATTGAAAGTAAATTGCAGACTAGCACAAAGCAACAGCCACAACAGAGTCAGAGCCAGAGCCAGAGTCAGAGAGTCAAAGCTGAACTTAGAATTGCTGCTGGCAGTGCGACTTGGAGTCGGAGTCGGAGCTGGAGTTGGAGGCCCAGTGCCGGCCATTATCATGCTACCATCTTCATAATGAGCTAAGCTGAAAAAAAAGTGGTTTAGCCACATTTCACTTTTAGCATAGAAATCATTTAGAACTTGTCTGCAACTCTTGCTTTATGTGGCCATTTATTATTAGTCGAGAAGGTTTTTGTGGAAAAGTATTCTATTTTCGAAATGGAAATGGCCAAGCTCTGAGAAGATTTTGGGAAATTAAAGAAAATCTATTAGAAAAGGAACATCAATTCTCGCTGTGCAGTCGGCTTATCTATATATGCATATGGATAACTTCTGAGCACTTCAAAGGAACTCATTTGCATTTAAGTATACATAGGTATAAGTATATATATATGTATAAGTGTATATATGCATATTCCAAATTACTCTACTCTCAAGTAAGTAAAATTGCAGAAAACCAATATACTTGCCTTATGCTTATATAACTTCTCTTATAGAACTTCTCTTTATACTTGCTCCATAACAGCTGGCAATTCTGTTATCATTTAGCAGAAGTTTGGACTGTTATAAGAGTTCTGGCTATGTATGTACATATGTACATATAATAAGTATGTATTTAGATACTTTTTTTATTATTAAAGTAAGAAAAAGAGATAAATAAATTATTAAAAATTAAAAAAAAATAATAAATTTAGTATACAGCTAAAACAAAGCAACATTAACTCAGCCTAGCCTGCAATCTAGCTGAGTCACGTAAACAGTTGCGGCTTTCTAGCTACTTTTAGCTATTTATATGTTATTTTATTTATATGTATTTCTTTTTCCATAATTTATGGCATAAATTTAAAAGACCAAATAGATCAGAGTTCATTAAAAAATGGGGGTATTATAATAATTTATATATAATTAATTATAATTTGCTTTGACTAGCGGCTAATGACTAAGAGCAAGAAGAAAGAGCAGCTTTCGAAGGCATGAAAGGTTCAAATATATTCATTTTATGCTAACTAAAGTTGTAAACAGCTTGAATCACCTGCAGCGATATATACACTGATAACTATATATATGTATACATATATATACCTACATATATAGTAAGAGGACAGTCATGGAGCAAAGTAGCTCCCTAAATGCGTCACATTCGTCGCTCAACTTCATATTTGAGTAGCTATCAGCAGTTTTGCTGCTGCTCTTGTTATTTTTATTGTTGTTGCTGTGGCTGTTGCTGTTGTTGTTTCTCTCTCATTGTTGTTTCTCTTGCTTTGTCGCCTTGACTTTGACCTTCACACCGAAAGCCGAAAACCGAAATTAAAACCAATTCAACACACAACAACAAAGTTGAGCGGTTTATTTTGTTGCGAATTTGTTCGTTTATTTATTTTATTTGGATTTTGTTAAGCAAAACTTTAGACCGGCGCGTCGGAAGCGATCCAAAAACAACAGCAACAAAAGTGTATCACACCAAATTTGTTTACCATATTTGCATATGGATACAAATATATATGTATATTAATCTAATTGTATATATATTTGTATATATATTTGTATATTAATCTAATTGAAGCTGCGCTTTATATTGCCTATAATGAATTCTTTATACACTACAAATGCATAAATAATCCTGAGCAGGTTGCGAACTTGAGTTCTTTTAGGAATTTCTGCCCGCTCCTCACTTTATTTCTGTTAACTAACATTTTCGAACTCTAGTATTTAGAGGCTGCAGACCTGCCCGCTCCTCTCATTGTTTCCGCTCATTAACATTTTAGTACTCTAATATTTAGAGTTAACAGATTTGAGTCGCTTTATGTGCTTCTGCCCGTTCCTCTCCTCACTTTTGCTCACTTAACATTTCCGAACTCTAATATTTCTCATTGTTTCTGCTCAGTAACATTTCAGTACTCTAACAGTATTAGAGTAAGTAGTCTTGAGTCGTCTTACGCACTTCTTCTCCACTCCTCATTTTATCTCTTTTCATAGTTAATATCAAGATGCTGCAGACTTGAGTCGTTTTATACGCTGCTGCCTGCTCTTCACTTTAGTTTAAGGCATTTCTGCCCGCTCGTCTCTCTATTTTTCTTTACTCCCCGTACCCTAATAATTAGAGTTTGTAGACTTGAGTCGTTTTACGCACTTCTCCCCTTTTTGTTTCAACTCACTAACATTTTCCCACTTTAACATTTAGAGGCTGTGCAGCCTTGAGTCGCTGCCCACTCGTCTCTTTGTCTTCTGCTCCTGCTCACTAACACTTTCATATTCTAATTACTCAAGGCAACTATCGAATCTGACTCAATGCGCATCGAACACGAACTAGCTCAGAAAAGGGCTCTTGAGCTTTTCGCTATTCTGAGTGACTTTTGCTCAGCTATAAAAGGCCAGCCTGTGGCGGAGCTCCTTTAGTGGTCCCCCAGATCTTGTGCTGATCGGTTATACGTTATTGTGTTGAAAGGTATTTCTTTTTTATTTTATTAATATATTTAAAATTTTGTTGATTTTAGTACATAATGTTCAACATAATTTTTTAAAAATATTTGTTAATGTTAAAATATTTAATAAAGTGTAAATATGAAAGTATTTAAAGATTATAAGAAAAATTTAAATAATTTTAAGAAATTGCTTATAGAATTGTTTATATAATTATTTTCTTCTTGAGATTATGAATGATGATGCTGTTAAAGATTTTAAATGACAATTAGAGGCTAATAATGATTATTATCACAATCATTATTTTTATATTTGCAAAGGATATTTTTCAATTATCATAATGATCATCAGCTGTAGTCCTAGCATATCTCCCAGTCAATCACACCCGCCCAAAGTCCCCTTTTTTCGCCCAAGCGCAAAGTGTCAAAAATTAATAATTGAAGCTGTTTTTTCCAAATTAATTTGCATTTTATTATAAGTTTTTATTTCAGATTCATGATTCATGGGCTTTACATTTGTTTTTTTTTTTATTGAATTGTAATCCTATTATGGCGAAACATGGAAATTGTGGCCAGAATCCCAAAAAAAAAAAACCAAACAAAAAATCGCGGATTATAAAACAATTATTTTTATTGTTATTCGAGCTGTTTGGAAATGTACGATCACGATTAACTGACTTACCTATATGTACATTTGGTTTTTAAAGTGGAACACGCATAAATATATATCTCTGTATATATATATGTATATATGTATATATATATGATTCATGGTACGATGACAAAAGGTGCGGCAACAAGAACAACAAATGAAACAACAATATAAACATGCATGTGAAATATTGAAATTTCAATGCAGCGAACTTCTTATACACTTCAATATATTTAAGCAGATTTGTATACGTATATATAGTATATAGAGAAATATATTTTATTTGCCTGCTCGAAAACAAGTTTTCAATATTTACGCAAATAAATTATAAACAATAATTAAAACCAGTTTCCATATAATAAATTATATAATTTCTAGAAAACGCAGCTAAACTCATCTCAAAGCCAATATGCCTCGCTTGCTGTAGGGCACACACAAAGCCAAAGCGTTATCCAAAAGAAACTCAAATATATACAAAAAAAAAAAGAAAGAAAAGAAAGAAAAAAAGAGAAAAAAGTTTTTGCACATGGCTTTAGTTTATATATTTTATTTATTTTGTGCGCAGCAGTTGCTTTTCTTTAAGCGCAAAAAAACAGAGTGAAAAAAGTCAAAAACAAAAACATGCAAGGAACAGTGGAGCAGTGAACGACTGGCAGATACCACTTAGTTGACTTGGGCCTTAGTTGAGTACTAGATAATTTGATTTCAAATATAAATATAAATGATAATAAATTTAGATTAAAAAAAAAATCCTGAGTGCCTTTCTTCAATTTCTATTTATTTTTTATTTTTGTCAAGAATTCCTTTCATAACTCTTCAACAGAAGTTGTCTGTTTGGTAATAGAATATACTTAAGTTATCACAGTTGCTCTCTGTTACGTACTTTTTCAGCATACCCGTTAGCCAATGCCTTTTAGTACAGGGTATTTAAAGAATAAATGAGAAAAAGCAAACTTCCTTTTTGGCGGCGCTTGTTAAAAATGCCAAAAAAAAAGCGCCAAAAATGAAGCAAAAGAACAGCAGCCGCAAAACGAAAGCTACAAAATAAAAAAGTATATATATGTACATATACATATATATATATATATATATATATATATATATATCGGAATATATATATAAGAAATGTACGAAAAAGCGAACAAAAAAATTAACAACCTCAAAATGGCAGCGAAGTGTGCATAAATTTTTGAAATGACCGAAAGAGCCGAAAAAAAATTAAATAAATAAGATACAAAAATGAAAAGAGAGAGAGAGAGAGAGAGAGAGAGAGAGAGAGAGAGAGAGGCAGAGACAGAGAGAGAAGCAGAGACAGAGGGAGAGAGCAAGAGAAAGAAAGGGATAGATAGATAGGAAAAACGAAGGAACCTAATGAAATGCAATCAAAAATGCATTTTAAGAGAACTCTGCATTAAGTCGGGAGCTGCTGCTATATATATATATATACACATATATACCTGGCCGTATCTGGCGCGCAGATCAGACGAAAAAGAAGCTGAAGAAGCAGAGACTGAAGCAGAACAAGCAGCAGCAGAAGCAGAAGAAGTTGTTCAAATTTATTTAAGCATATTGCCGACAAAAATAAAATAAATTCAAGCGTTTGCCTTTTCGCTTGCCCGCCACAATTTACATTTGTCATTTCGACGCACAGTGGGACGAAATTGACAGTTTTGCAGAGCAACAGCAAGTTCAAATTTCAAATATTTAAATTAAGTGTCACAGGGCTGCAAGCTGAATCAGCCAAATCGAAAAAAACTAGAGTTCCTGTAATGCGAACTATAAACTTATCGAATTCAAAACAATGCGAACTACTAGTTTATCGAACTTTAGGCTCACGATCATTGTGAACTACAAACTTTCAGTTAGTCGGTTCACATTTAAATGCTTAATTCCCTCTTTTGTATACAATTTATAATTGATTTTGTGCCACTGTGCTGTCAACGCAGTCTTCGTCAAAAGGAAAAACGAAAAAATAAGCAGGAGCTAAAATATTTGTTCTTAATTTAAAGAGAACCTTTTTTCTTCTGATTGATTGAGCCGCTGATTTAAGCGGCTTTTTTCTTTCTTGCAGGTCCTGTCCCTGTCCAAGGGCCAGGGGCCCGGCGAGTGAAGGTGCGTTGAGGTGTTAACTTGACTTAAATGTCGGTACCGTTATAATGCTAATTGAAGTCTTATAAATTGTTGAGCATTTTCTTTTGACTGTCTCCTTCTGTGTCTTCCTTTCGCAAAAGTCTCGTCAATTCTGTTGTGAAGTGTATTGATGTGCATTGATTTTTGCAATTAACGCCTAATTAGCTGCCAGCACACAGACGCAGACACTCCAAATACCCAGAGTTTCGCATAGCATTTAGTTGGCCATCCGTGAAACCTATTCGCATCGGCACTCAAAGTGTCAAGTGCGCTTGCCTAGGGACACGGACTCAAGTTACGATTTCCTACAGAGATCTAGTCACTGGGCTCTGTTTGAGTAGGTCTCTTATTCATCATCATTATTTGTTTATGGACGTACTTAACAGTTTTTGCGTCGCACTTTTTCGACTACCTGGCGCTGCCTCCCAACTCTCTTTCTCTTTCACTCCTTCGAGCCACTCACTTCAACAATATTTTCAATTGTTTAAAAATTCTGCGTGCGTGAGTTGATAATTTTGTTTTTTACTTCGCTTTGTTGTATTTTTGTTGTTGTGTTTTTGGGTTGTTGCTTCTCTTTTTATGAATTTTTAACTGCTTTTTTTGGCGTTACATTTTAAATTAAGTGTTTATTTAAGGCTGGGCCCTAATACGCGGATGTGTTTTCGGCTTTATTTACTTACTTATTGTTTACTTTAGTTGAAGTTGGCATGTGTTGGACTGTTGGCTGCAAAATAAGCGGAAAGTTTCAAATGATTAGAGAAATGCATGACTAACAAAGGTATATTCTAATAGAAAATTACAAAAAATAAAAGTCAGTAAGGTATGTAAATTTAAGTTCAGTGAATGAGCCTTTCATTTTATAGCCCTGGGAATTCGTGGTGAAATTTAAGTATTTTTGTGCTGCTGGCAAATCTGGTTCCAAATGAACGCTGCTATTTATGCACACGCAGCCCTGGTAGTAAGAGAGAGCTTTGTCGTTTCGCCTGGCAGCCTGACAGCCTGTTTGCAGCCCTGGCACTAAATGCACCAGATTTGAATTTTCAAATGCTTATAAGTGCGCTTGCAGCCCTTGCTCACTTTTAGTTCCTAGCCGTTTTCTTAGCAGCCCTGGTTCCAAATAAATTTAGTTTTAATTGCAAACGAAGCTGCTCCAACAACAACAACAACAACTACAGACCAATTAAAATAGTTAGCTATATTAAGCACAACTTATTTTTAGGTCTTCTTCACATGCCTAAATATGTAGATAGTTTTGTATAATTAGAGCTGCTCCGTCTTAATTAACTGCTTGTTTCGCAGAGCAGCGTCGTTTAAATGCAAAATGCTGGCCATAAAAATAAATATATAAAAAAAAAAAACAACAACTGCAGCGCAGCACGTTTAGTTGGCTCGTAACAATTACAGCAAAAGTGATTAACAGCTATAAAAAGCCAACGACAACAAGAATCAGAGCAACAGAACAACAACAACAACAACAACAAGTTGAGCTGATCGGCAAAAACAAGTTCGTCGCTTGCATTGCGTGTGAAAACAATTTATGAACGAGCATTTAAACAATTTTGTGCATTACAACAAAAATAATATTGCAATAAAAAACGCATTACAAGGGGGCAAAGTGTACAATGAATGCAAATGTTGTCTACATCAGCAGCAACAGCAACAACAACAGCTGAAATCGATGTGAACGAGCAACAACAATGGCTGCACGCCAGCAACAACTACAAATGACGACAACTACTACAACAACAACAACAACAGCAACAACAACAATAAGCTGTATAAAAATAAAAGATAAATGAGCGCAAATGTCTGTCCGTCGATCCGTCTGTCTCTTTCGCTCACTCTGTTTGTGTGTGTAACAAAAGCAACAGCCACAACTCGCATTGCATTGAGATAGGTCAGTCACATACAAAACACACACACACACACATCCACTCACACACACACACACGCACAACTGCAACGGTGCACTCGCTGCTGCCAGAGCTTTGTATATGTATATGTATGCAGTTAATGCAGCAGCGCTGTCGCTGCCGACGCCAACGCCAGCGGCAGCGTCAACTGCTCTAATTACTCTGGTCGTAAATCGTTGCTAGGGGTGGCCCAGCTGCAGCGTTCTCTGCCGCCTGCTGTTGCCAAGCGTTGCATCAACAACAACAACTAGCAACATAAAACAAGTTTTTGAGTTAATCTCAGTCTCAATTTCAGTTTCAGTCGCTGTCGCTGTCGCTGTCGCTGTCGCTGTCGCTGCCTGCAGTCGCCTCTATGTAAAAACTTACACAATCGCCGCGCAGCGCACGCACACCAATGCAAAGGCAGCTGTGACGCTGAGCTTCCCGCTCAACGATTCACTTTTCTTTGTGCAATTCCAATAATTTAGCCAGAGAGCGAGAGAGGGAGAGAGAGAGAGAGCGCGCACGCAGCAGCAGCGGCAACTCAAAGAGAGTGTGAGCATAAGAAACTGACGAAAAAGCTTCAATGCAGTCGACGCGAGCAGCGCAGTCGCCAACTTGCACTTTCTGCTGCACTTTTCGTTTACACACAGAAATAGTAGTAGATTTTTGGAGTAAGCCAAATAAAATAGCTAAAACTGAGGCATGCGTAGAGCGTGTCTGATAAAGCTTCTCCCTGGAACCTACGACAACAAAATAAATAGTGCGGCGACGAGTTAACGGCGCAATAAAAAGCGGCAAACGCCCTACAAAACTTTGCAACCCCCTAAAAAGCGCGAAAGCTCTGGCGCTATCTCGCATTACATGTGACACAAGGCAAATAATATTGCGCAATTGCCAAAAATACGAAAAGCCAGCCAGACTGTCTAGACAGCCGCACAGCAGGTGGGAGCAAGAGAGAGAGGGAGAGAGGGAGAGGCTTGGCATGATGAGCTCTTGCACTCAATGAGCGTTGATGATCATTAAGGCGCCTGGCCATTTGCTTTTATTGTGACATAATTAGTGAAAGTGAAATTGATCAGCAAAATGCAGCAGCTGCGACTGCGACAGCGACAGCGACGGAGAGGCAAAAGCAGCGCAGCGTGACGCCAGCGCTGGCTGCGACGTTAACGCATTGAGCGAGTGCGCAGCGAAATGAAAATGAAATTAAAATTCGAAATGAAAATGAAAATATTGCAAAACTTAAACACGCACGCACATACACAGACACACACATGCATGCAGCTGTGTGTGTGTGTGTGAAAGTGCATTGACTTGGGACGAGCCTACCTTGACAAGGTGTGCGTGTGTGTGTGTGTGGCAAACAGCCCACATTAGCTGTATTTATTTATTGTTAAATGCAAGAGCAGAAAATGTTTTTGAAATGAGTTTGATATATAGAGAAAAATATAGGAATATTAAAAAAATATATTTAAGCAATATATAAATACAGAAATATTAAAAATAAATGTATATATATGTAAACAAACACTAATAGTTATTTATGGCTTGGCTTCTCACATTTCTCCTCAATAGAAAGATTTTTGGTAGTTATTAAATATGCATAAAAATACTTTTGTATATTTTTATATATTTTTTGTTATTTTCTTTTATCTGCTGTAATTTATATGCCGTGCCAGCCGCACCCCCACACGTACATATGCACATACTTAATGAGATGGGCGTTTGCCAACTTGGCGTATGCGCAATATTTGCCCAGATCACGTATACGCCGCATATGCCAATTTGCCAGCAAGTGCATGAATATTAGCAAATAAAGCAAGCAAAATCCGCTCATTGTGTGGCTGCAACAATGTGGCAAGCGCAAATTGTAGCAAATTGTCAGCGAGACAGCGAAAACTAGTTTAGTAGGAATTATTCTGATTATATATATATAAATCTTCTTTATATCGGGTTACGTGATGACTGTCAATTGAATAAATAGTGAGTGGGAGGAGAGAGGAGGGGGAGAGAGATGAGTGCCACGTTTACTTGTGCAAAATGTGTGTTAAATTGATTGAGCGTCGTTGAGCGATTTACGAGCGGCAGCCCAGAGCAGCATCAAAATGCCATAAATTAATGCACAAACATAAAAAAAGTCTACTTAAAAATTGCATTTCGTATATAATTTTCACAAAAAAACAAAAAAATCAAACAAGACGATTCCGCACCAGATACAAAGACGAGCGAAGTCTTTTCGCCTCTGCGACTGCCTGGCTGAGTATGAAAAGCGAAAACTGGGTCAACCTGATGCAGCTGCCTACGCAGCGTCGCGACGTCGTCGTCGTCGTCGTCGTCTCAGTCGCTGTCGCTGTCTATCCGGCAGACGCAGACGCTACAAATATGTAACTCAAGAGATATGCAAGCCAAAATTGTATCTGTATTTGCAACACAAAACAAAAATAATAAAAATCTGTTCAGAAAACAAATCAAGTTAAGGTGCACTTGCGGGGTATGCACAGCCAAGAGATGCCCTATTAAATCTATATATATATATATATAGATATTAAGCAATCTGACTTAGGTATAACTATTACTAGTATTTGTATTACTATTTTGTTTTACTACATCAAGCCTAGCTTATCATACCCTCTCCCATACACCTTACAGGGTATTTCTGCTTAGAAAACCACACAAAAAATATATTATAAATCATTTGTAGGCGCGTTGGAAAAGTAAAAACAGCAGCAGCAAATGCGATGCCAAAAAAAATATGTGTATCTCTTGGATTTCACCCACGCTGCTGTTGATCCAACAACAACAGCAACAACAACGTGGGTCAAGTTACAACTTGTTTTTTGGCTCAGCTTCTCGTGCGGAATGCATTCGCCATTGCGTTTTAGTAATCGCATTCAATAGCTTATCAGCAGCAGACACGCGACAACAACAACAACAACAACAGCAACAACAAACATTGTGTGCAAATGATAACAAAAAATCACGACAATGCCTGTTGCCTGACTATTTGCATTTGCCCCACTGTGCGAGTCGGCGAAGTCGTGATGCCAATTCCGATTCCGATTCCGCCTCGCACAAACGTTCACTTTCAAAATCAGTGAAATGTAACCGACGAACAAGCAAAAGGTAGTGAATCAATGTTGCATTGTTGCTGCTGCTGCTGCTGCTGTTCTCTCACTGCTTTAGTTATGCACATTATTCATTTTGACTTACAAATAGAGGTTAACTTAGAGCCACATGACTGCAATGCAATGCCAAGTGCAGCAGGCGCCAAATTCGAAGACTAAACTAAATGAGCAATTAGTGAACTTTGCCACTTGCTCTCCGAGCTGTTCTAAATAATTAGAGCTGTGATCGATAAAGAACTGGTTCGCTGGTTCTTTATCGATATACTAAGCCAGGCACATTTGAAAATTCATTGTACAAGGTTAAATAAATGTTTATTTAAACGAGCGTAAGACATAAATGTTTTGTATTTGCTAGTAGCTGCACTTAAATCAGTCTGTTTTAGCATCTTTAGCCCTACCGCAATGCGTATGCACGACAGCAGCAGCAGCAGCGCTCAATGTCAGGCAAGTTATTGAACCAATAACACACAGCTCCCATTCGCATGTAGATACATAAATATACATATGTACATACATATGTATGCAGTTGCATCTGTGTAATGTATATCAATAAGTATATGCATGTATCTTTGTGCAACAGATAAAAACTTCAAGTGCAGAGAAAACTGCAAGCGGCCTTCAGTGCTGATCTGACATTGAAGTGCTTTTGCATAAAGATACATTTGTATCTTTGCAGCTGTGTGGGTGCTGTTACTGTTGCTGCTGCTGCTGCTGCTTGGCGTTGACATAATTCATCAATGTGTATGCAAATTGGCAGGCAACGCTTTTCTTGCCAATTAACGTTAAATGCCAAATAAGTCAGCGACTGCGGCAGTCGATGACGCGCCTGCGCCTGTTGCATTCCGCGCAAGTTTCTGACCATAAGTAGCAGTCGACTGTGTGTGTGTGTGCGTTTGGAGTGCGTGTCTGTGGCACTTCATGCTGCAACAAACGGCAAACTGCACTTGACTTACTTGCCACACTCTAGCTGTCTCACTCACACTCTCTCTCTCCCTCCTCTCTCTCTCTCTCTCTCTCTCTCTCTCTCTCTGTATATGCATCTGGTAACTGGCAGCGCAATGCATTTCACTTTCATTATGATGCAGTCGCCGCGTTTTTGCCACTAAAAATGGCAACGAGCGTTGGTTTTTCCAAGCCCAAAATGAAAACCAGTTAACGGCACACGGATTTTCCCATTTGCTATCTCTTTCACACCCTCTCTCTCTCACTCTCTGCCTCTGATTGGCATCAGCTGACAGCTGCGCCCCGGCTGCTCACCTGGTGTGTAGGAGGCGTCTCTCTGCCTTTGTCTTCTCATTGTGTTTTGTTAGTTGTTTTTACTTTCTTCTAATAGATCGTTAGCTTTGCTTTGAACTTGCAGGCCGAGTCGCCTCTGTTGCTGTTGTTGTTGTTGTTGCTATTTGCAATTGATTGCTTATTGTTAAATGAAAATGGAAAGTCATTTGCTATGCAGCTGCCTCCTTTTCGTATACACACCCTCCGCCCTGCTCCCCTCAAGCAGACTTTCCCGAAAATAATTCACGGAATTTGTGTCTCAATTGTAAATTAGAGAGCGGGGTCAAGCGTTTTCAGCATTTCATTGCTTCAAATTCTTGAATGAGGCTCGCTTTTTACTTTTATTGATCTGCCAGCTGAGCAAACGGAAAGCGAAAGTAATTACAGTTAGTCATGCTATCGAGAACCCCGCACCAACTCCCTCTCTCTAAATGTGTGTGCTTGTATACATATGCGAGCATTTAATGTGCGCCGTTTCTAGATAAGTTCCCATTCAGAAACGCCAGAAACGAGCCATAAAATTCCGAATGCAACCCCAAAGTGCAGTCCAGACTTTCTCACAGTGTAGTTGTTGTTGTTGTTGTTGCTGTGAGTCCGTCACTCGCCTCGGCCACCGCCCGCACGCAGCAACAGAATCAATTTTTATTGGTTACACAACGACGTCAGCGCCGGCGCAGAGTGCATTGAACCCAGCGACTCATGACTTTTAGTACTTCTTCGCATACTCTACAAGTGTCAGCTGCTGTCAGGCATATTAGCTAAGTGCTAAATGTTGCACATATCTACAGAAACTATCGAAATGTATATGAAACTTAAATTTAAGTCTTATATTCGATAAGCGCAGCTAACTTAACAGCGCTGCCAAGTTAACAGTGCTGCCGGAATGTTATGTTAGCTCGCTCCATAAACTTAACAGCTTTCCTTCTGTTAAGCTCGCTTTGATATACTGTAAAGAGTATTTCGCAGTCTACATGCCCTGAAACAAGCTCTGTCTTCCTGTTTTTATGTTTGTTGTATAGCTTCCCCTTTTTTTTATTATTTTTCCTATATGCTGCTTTGTTTTTGTTGCTCTTGGCAACTGCTCTAAGCAAATAGTCCATGCATTTTATTGATATGTCCCAACATAGACTTGTGGCTATTCTATAAGCATTCGTAAGTTCTATATTGAAATTGTTTCTTATCTGCCAAACACAATATATATATATTTTATTTTATGTTCCATGCATCTCGGAATTTCTTATCAGAGGTCTCGCCTCAGAGAGACCTCTCAGCATAATCTCTGGGCTTTTTCTAAGTCAGAAATTAGCAGCTGGAACATAAATCACGATTTTTCACTAGTTAAGTAAGTAGTCACGGCCTTTCTATATCTATTTGCACTTTATTATTATCGTCGATCATAAGAATTCGTTGCTTAGAAACGCCATTTGCCTTGAACGCCGCCACCGAAATCGTTGCGATTGTGATCGAAGTTGCGATTGGCATTCGCGTAGGCATCGATGCTGCCACGCCCATCTCGACTGGTGTAGAGATTGTGGTTGTATTGCACGCCCGCCTGCCGGCCTTGCTGATCCTTGCTGCCCGTCACCACCACCGAGCCATGCTGGGGCGAACGCTCGCGGCGAATGATCCTGAGTGAAGGAGCAGCAGGTCCTGCAGTCGCCAGAGCAGCCAGACAGCTGACCAGCAGCAGCAGCGCCAAACACTTCTTGAAAGCCATCTTAGCTGAAGGTGAGAATACTTTGAATTGCGAAACTCAACTGTGTCCAGCTCTGGCCAGACTCGCAGCTTTTATAGCCGAGCCTGGAGAAGTGGGATTCACTTTTGAGTGAGCCGTTCTACGCGTATCTCTGTAACCCAAAAAGTGACCTGTGAGTGGTACTTTTTCTACAGACTACGTAGATTCCAGTCTATATTCTTATCAGCAACTGATTTTAGCTGGAATATATAGAGTATATATATACTGGGAATGCTGTGAATAATACTAGATTCCCTAGTTCTTCTGACACATTTACGCAGCGCTTGTGCGACCCCTTGAGCCGATTTGAGAACGAAATCAAAGCGCTATCAAGGCAATTAAATAGATTTTAAAAGCACTTTTCAGTTCCCGGCGGATTTGTCATAACTTTTCTTTTCTAAACGCATTCCCGCATGGCCTACGCAACATTGCTCTAGCGATAAGCCACGCACAAATAGAATAGAAATAGAAAAGAGGAGGAAAAAGCAGAAGAGGGGAAAAACTGAAAATAAACGAAATTTAAATGGGTCTAAAACAAAAAGCCAATAAAACTAGGCAGCGTGAAAAAAAAAGAATTTAGTTCAGTCGAGTTCATTGACACACAAAAAGAAATCAAAATATTATGGACTATGAGGCGCCCACACAATCTTGGCAGCCCTCCTCCCCCCTTGCCCCTTTGGCCTACCTCGGCACACGCACTTTTCGTCGAAACTGTGCAGAAAGAGAACTTTTACTTATCGATGGCTGATGATGATAGCAAACGTCATAGATACGGACGGACGAACGGACGGTAGTGGATGTTGCCCTGAACTTGAATTTGTGGCTCTTGTGAAAGTATATTGCAAGTTCTCACAGACCTGCGCCGATTTCTAATCAGTTTGACTGCCTTTGTAGTTTTCGGGGCGCAATTAGAGGTGCGTACTTGAAGGCATTTGGCTACTGGCCCCATCGATTTGAATGCGAAAGTCTCTTTGGACTTTTGTGTTCATAGATCATTTGCGGGTGAAAGTTTTTATTTCAGCTCACACACACACACACACACACACACACAGAGGCGGACACACTCATATAGTTGAGTGGGTTTCATTTACTTTTATTATACGAGCTCTGGATCAGCTTATCTATTGAATATCAAGTTATGCATTTGAATATCGTTTTGTCACCTGTGGCTATTTATCTTCGCGCTGCGTGCGCTTTGTATTTTGATTTTTGTTTCTTTTTTAGTATTTTTTTATGAGCCCACGGGGCGTATGCTCAACACACAGAGACAGTCACACACACACACACAGAGCATAACAATGCCTGTGTGTGTATTTTTCTTCGGGCTGAAACTATCGAAATAGAAAATCGACACGTGTTGCCAACTTTGCCGAGTCATAATTGAATTTTTATAAGCCTGCTCAAACTGGAGGCGCGCACCACACGGGGCAACCTTTTCTCAAAGCCCATTCACACTCACACAGATACACACTCTCTCAGCCACATTCATTGAATGAAATGGATGCTCACTCGTATCTCTCTCTCTCTCTCTCTCTCTCTCTCTATATCCATCTATATCTTTATGGCTATATACATGCCTTTATGAAAAATGCGTGGCGCACGCATGCCTTCAATATAAATTATATATATTTTACAGTCAGCTACGTGTCTCTGGCTACATTTTGTCTTAAGATTTATATTTTGCCAAAAAAACATACATATGACGACAAAAATATTTGTTGTTTTTGTTCAAAAGTCGTGAATAAAGCAGCCACGCCTCTGTTCACTTGCTCTCGCTCTGTCTGTCTCTTTCACTCACCATCTCTCACCCTTTCTTTTGCTCTTTTTCTCTATGGATCTCTCTCTCACTCTCTGGCTCTCTTTGGCTGTCTTTATTATTTGCTTTTCAAGTTCGTCAACTAATAGCAAAACATGAAAATGCAAAAAAAAGCAACTAAAAATCCGAAACTAAGCAGAAAACTGAATGCCCTTTCTTAGTTAAGAAACTTGTATACAAATATTTAAAGCGTATTTTATAATAGATCAGAGTTTAACATAGGTAAAGTACTCATACAGCGGTTTTACTCAAAAGCTATCTAACTGAAGAAACCCAAAATGAGTTGCAAAAAGAAGCGAAAGATTCGATTTCCCAGTTTTGGCTTTGATTTTCTTATATAACATATATATTATATAATTTTTATTAATTTTTCTGCTTGTCTAGGTTTACTCAAGGCTCGAATCCTCAGCTTCTTTACGATTTTCTAGTACAAAATATACATTATATATTTTTAATAAATTTTGTTCTTAGCTAAAGGCTCAAAGCTTCTCATGTCAAATATATATTTAATATGCTTTAAATGTATTTTGATTTTATATTTTAAAATATTTATATAATATTAATTAATTAATATGTTTTCTTTTACTTCTAGCTCATATGCCTGCTGGTTAGGGTAGGGCATTCAGCAAAAAACCCGCCAAGTCGTTTGAATACGTATAAATTAAGAAAAAGAAATAAGAGAACAACAACAACAACAGCAACAGCAACAAAACATAGCGCACGCACAAATAACAAAAAAAATGTTGTTATTCTTTATTTTTTAGCACTAAGTTTTTTGTTTTTATTTGTTTTTTCCTTTATTTTTTTTTTTTTTTTTTTTTTTGAATAGATCGTAGAATTTCATGGATGGCAGAGAGAAACAGCAACAACTTTTGACATTTGCCAGAGAGTTCTGCGTGCAGCAGCTGGAGCTGGAGCTGGCGATGGAGCTGACGAGGATGGAGCATGGAGCAGCAGTCGGCTGGGGAGAGGGCGGCCGTGTGGCACATTGAAATGCCGGTTGTTGCAGATGTTGTTGTTGTTGCTGCTGCTGCTGTTGTGTTTGCCTTTAAGTCAAGTTCAAGGACTGTCAATTAAATTGAAATCACTTGCTAAAGACGCGATGCGAGCGAAACAAGATACAGATGCGTGTGACTGGGCAGAGTAGAAGCCGAAAGCAAGAGCGAGAGAGATAGAGAGATGTATAGAGGGGGCAGTTGGGGCTGTGGAGGGTGTGGCAGTTATCGATGGGCTGCCGAGTTGCTCGTCTTGTGGCATATTTTGAAATCACTTAGAGCACGCAATACACACATATGTATGTACATACACAAGTATGTTTGTCTGTAGTTCCTGTAGTCTCATCCACACATTGTTGCTATCTTAGCTGCCGACAAGTGCTGCGTAGTTCCAGCTTTACAATTGCCATGGAAGTGACCAGGGCTACAGAGCTATTTAGCAAGTGAAACAACATGGAACTGGAACAACATGGAGCATAACGAGCCAAGGCTGGGAACGGAAGTTGTTTTCGATAAGTGCTAAAAATTAGGTAAATGAGTCGTATCTAGGCGTATACGACGGTATTTGAGGCGTGAAGCAAACATTTTAAGTATTACGGGGTTTGTTGCCAAGGGCCAAAGTGGAACTTTTTATAGATCTTTTAAGAGTGAAGTAAGTGGGTGGACGAGAGCGAACATTATATAGATAATGGATAGTAAAAGATGATGTAGTACTTCAAGTTATAGATATAGATACATATAGATATATATCTACAACAGTATCTAGAATAGATACAGATACAGCTTCCAGTTTCCCTCAACAGATTTTCTCATATCAAAACACGCCCCACGCTATAAATCGTCCGTAAAAAAGCCAAACCAAGAAGAAGACGAAGCTGAAAAAAAATCGAATTGGAAGCGTGTTTCGGGGCCAACTTTCAGTTTTCAAATCGAATCGAGGTTTTCGCATACTGCGAGACGATAAAGTTTGGTCATAGCTGGCGGCATTCTGATACGCTTTTAAATAAATGCATAATTAATGCCGCATTTGACGATCCACTCTCCTCTCCTCACCTCTCCGCTCCGCTCCTCCTCGCTGTTGTTATTCACAAATTAGCATATTACCACGACATCATGCACAATTTAGTCTGTTTTATTACCATTTCTGGGGGCTGCCAGAGGCCGCTGAGTTTCCACTGCACGTGCTCGCAGACTTTAAACTCGAAATTTGTTTTATTTATTTTCTATAAATTGAGACAAAATGTTTTTTAATTTTCGCAGGCAGCAAATTTGTTTTTTAAGTATAATTTCTTAAATAGTTTATAAATAGCAAATGGAAAGGAAACGTCCGGCTAGCCAAGCGGAAATTCGCAACATTTGTCACGCACGAAGACAAACTGTGAGAGAGAGAGACAGTGAGAGAGAGTAAGAGAGAGCGAGAGAGCATGCTCTATAAGGGCCAGTCAATATGTTTTGCCAATAAAGCCATTTCGCTGCGTTTCCAAACTCAATTTTTAGTTGTTTTGGTTGTCGTTGTTGTTGCTTCTGTTGTCGTTGTTGTTTTCGTTGCTTTTGTTTCTTTTTAGAATTTTTTTTTGTATGCCAAGAATTTAAATTAGTAGTAAATCTGGTTTTTTTTTGTCTTTCGATTTCGTGTTTCGTGTCTGCTGCTCGATTCTTGATTTTGTTTCTTTAGCTCTTTTCTGCGACGTTATTACAGGTGGAATTTTCGGGGCTCAAACGTTGCTGACTGTCTCTCAACAACAGCCAACGGTCGAGCTGCTGGCAATGGCCAAAAAAAAAAAAACAAAAAACAAAAGTAAATTTTGTATAAAAATAAATTCTAGTTTGTGTGCAGGGCAAAGCTGCGCGATATTATTTATGCTAGACATCAGCCAGACTGAACTATTGCAGACTAGCAAATTTCTCTAATGGAAAGACCAAAAAAAAAAAAAAAAAAATAGCCATAAAATAAATTTGTATGCGGCGTATATATTCCATAAACAATTACATTTACTTTCACCCAAAAAAAAAAAAATAAAATAAAATAAAATAAATTATAAATATATATATATATATATGCCGGTATAATATAATAATTTAAAAGATTTTTAACAAATTTAAAAATAGTCTTTAAGGAAAAATAAAATCATCTATATATATTTCTCACTCTTTATGTCTGTTTATATATTCCTGCAATTGAAATCTTGAATCTTGAAGCAAATTAATGATAATGTCCTCGATGTGGGTCATATTTGTGCAGAACCAACTTGTAAGCGTTTAATCTCTGGCTTTCTTTTTATTAAAATCTCATTTTTGTCTTATTTTTTGGGCGAATTGCTTAAAAAGTGAAATTTACACAAATATGGCCAAAAGAAAAAAAAAAAAAACATTTTAGCGGCTTGTAATACAAATATTTACAATAATTTAAAAGGAATTTTTATTGATTTTCGACTGGATGCATTTTTACGCCAGCTGCACTTAAGAATATATTTATGCACTTTTTTACTTTGCTGTTTTTGTCTTGTTTCATATACGTATATACATATGTAGATATATGCATCCTGTATAGCTGTGGCTTCGACTACATAGCTATATGTATATCTAGATGTATCTGTATCTGAGTGTCTTTGCAGCTGTATCTTTTTGTGGATCTGTATCTATATCAATCTAACAGTGAGTAATCTAACTATAATTGTATATCTTTATCTTTATCTGTCTTTTCATATATCTATATCTGTACCAGTTTATCTTCATTTGTGCACCTGCATATCCTTTTGTGTATCTCCAATTGCATCTCTTGATGTATCTATGTCTGTAGCTACATCTACTACTGTATCTGCATATCTATGTATCTATGGATGTATTCGTATACCTTGTTTCTATGTATCTGATTCAGTAGCTTCAGCTCTATCTACAGCAACATCTATTGTTTTCACTCACTGTATTTGTAGTTGCAGTAATATCTGTAATACTATCTGTATCTTAATCTGCCTTTTAAGCTATATCATTATCTAAATATAGTATCTCTATCTGTATCCTTAACTTCGTCTTCGTCTACATCTATATTTCTTTCTGCGAAATGTATATCTCTCTCCTCTATATATTTATATGTAGTATCTTTATCTGCATCCGTGTATTTGTATCTTTATCTGTGCGTATTTATTTTGCCTTTTACACGTTTTTTTAGCTTCTGCCTGCGCCGGCTTGTAATTACAAAAAAAAAAAGGAAAAACAACAACAAAACGAGCCAAGAAAACGAAAATGGAATGTTTTTGATGTTCTGTGCCCGCTCGACTTTGCTTTGCATTGCTTTCCGAATTGCTGTGCATATATAAATTGTTGTGTCTTTATTTTTCTTATCGGCCGTACGAAAAAAGGGACAGTCGCGCATTTAAGTAAAAATTTCTGAACTTATTACGATTTCACTCAATACGGCGTATAATTTGGTTTTGTGGACCGACGCGCCGGCAGCTGCGTTCCACACATATTTATATACGTATGTATATATATGTATGTATATATTTATATGTGTGTGTACATATACACACACTTGCCCAAAATTACATGTTTCACTTTCTCTGGCGCCTGGAAAGACCCCAAAAAATATATACAAAATTTCCATTCAGCAAAATATCTAAAAGATACGTTTGCTCAGAGCTCTTCAAAGCATTTTATAATGGCCCTATAATCAGCTATAAATATTAAAGGTGTAATTTGGACAATAATTTAAGTGTAGAGCAGGGCCAAAGAATTTTTGGAATCCATTTAGATTATATAGATAAATGTATACAATTCAAAGAAGACTTGCTAAAAAGCTTGAGTAGATTGAAAAAGAAAATGTTTTTGTTTAGTTCATATAACATATTTTATTCATATTATATTTATTTTACATTTTTTAACTGTCTCGGCTAGAATTTCAAAATATTTTTTGAAATTGTTAGCACTCCAAAGACCAGGCCTAAAAAAGGGATCAGCTAGGCAGCTGCTCTTAGCACATAGGTCACAATTATGTCTTTTTAATGGAGGTTTCAAATGTTTACAATATTTAAAAATATGTATTATAATTTAAAATATTATATAAAACTCTTTTCAAGCACTTTTACTATATATATTCATTATAATTTGATTTATTTAAGCTCACATTATATCTAAAATTTTTTAATTCATGCTTTTGCACGCATGGAAACCAGTTTAGGTTAATTTCTATGCCATAAAAGCTGCGCTAATTCGATTATACTAAATATATATACAGCATATTTATATACAGATGTGTGATATCTGTGTGCTTATTGCTTATATACAGTTCCAGCTGTACTTACATTTATCGCCTGTGGCACTGTCCGCCCGTATGACTCGATTTTTTCATTCAGAACTTTTGCTACGCAATATATGCGTGTAATTTCTCTCTCTCTCTCTCTCTCTCTCTCTCTCTCTCTCTCTCTCTCTAGCTCTTTCTCGTTCTCGCTTGCTCACTTCCTCTTTCTCTCTCTCTGGCTGCCCACAATATTGTACGATCTGTTGTTGTTGTTTTTTATTCACACAATTTAATTTGTTTTTGTTGTTGTTTGATTATAATTTATTTAGTAATTGCACACATAATAGGGGGAAACAAAAAAATTTAAATGCTGCTGAGGCTGAGGGATTGAAAATTATTTATCTTATTATTTAAAATTTTTTTTATCGTATTTCACTTGAATTTATTTAGCATATTTTATTTCGTTTTTATTTGTATTTTATATATATATTTTTGATTTTTTTTTTAACAGAAATCGTAAATTTCAAACGGATTTTTTAATGAATTCTCAAATATTTGTTTCGCCTTCGGCAGGGGAAACTCTCAGTTCAACGTATATTTCGTATTTCGTTCTAAAAATAGAACAATTTTTCGCTTTGAAATACTTTGTGTGTTGGGTGTTTTCTGTGTTGCACTTGTATCTTTCGGCTACACACATGTATCTCTCAGATACATTTCGCTTTTCATTCAAGGAATCGGCTCGAGTAGCAACAAAATCGACTCTTTTTTTTATATATATACGCTAAATACAGTTTCGATTGGGTATGTTCTTTATATGAATTCTGATATTTTGATATTTTTTGTTTTTGATTAAACGCGACGCGTTCGCTGCGCAGCGCTTGCAGTTACAACGACGACGTCTGAGCGGCAAAAACTCGAGAATAAGCAAAGTGCGGCTCAATTTATACGACAAACAGACAACAAGAAGATACACACGAATGCGGCGCTGCCGCTGCTGCTGCTCGCGTTGGTATTGGTGCCGCTGCGGCTGTTCGTGTTGGTGTTGGTGTTACTGCTGTTGGTGCTGGTGTTGGTATATCTTAAAGATACACACGATCGCCAGCCAACAACAGATAACAGCGACGTCGCCGTCACCGCTAACAGCAACAGCAGCAGCGACGCGCACGCAATTAGAACGCTGCCGCTGCCGTCGCTGCTGGCAGCGCCTAAAATGAGAGCGCGCGCCGGCTGCGAGCAGCGCAGCGAGAGTGAATTTTTTGGGCATTTCACGTTTTTCGCTCTCTTCGGGGGTGGCGGCGGCGGCGCTGTTGCTGTTGTGTTATCGCAGCCGTAGGCGCTGTGCGTCGGCGTTTCTGTCTCTTTACGTGTGTGTGTGTGCATGTGTGTGTGGGTGAATGTTTGTGTTTTGTATTTAGTATAAAATAGTAGTAGATGGGGCCACAGAGCAAGAAAAAACCGTAGTAGCTTTTGGTGCGAGCGCTCGCCTGTTTCAATACGTTTGTTTTATTTGCATATATTCAATATGCACGACCTACATTGTTGTTTTTCGACGAGCGGCGCACAAACAAAAACGAAAATAAGTATTAAGCTACATACGAACATACTACATATATATATGTACATATATATGCATAGATACAGACGCACAAAATATACAAAACAGCGCACAGCCACAGCACACACCGCAGCGCCGCAGAGCGCCGCTGAGCAGACGAAGCCGCATATAAATAAAAACACATCAAGTGTAAATATGTAAGTATTACCGCCGCCTCAGTCGCTGCCTCAGTCTCTGCCGCAGTCGCTGCTGGTACCCCACACACACACGCAGAGAGTGGCGCCCGCACTCAAGCAAGAGCTAAACGTAGGGGAGTCAGACGCACAGGCACACGCACTCACACACACTCATAGAGAGAGACACACACACATGCACAGAGTGTCAGTGGAAGCCGACCAAACAACAACTCGCTGGCATCGCCGTCCGCACGCGGTCAAAGGCAAGTCCAAACTGAACCGAAGTGCTTGAAAAAACTTTTTCGCTTGGCCCCAAACAGCTGCTGTCGCTGCTGCCGCCAGCGCCGCTGCTCGCAGTCAGCTGCGACAGCGCAGCGACTTTGGCGCTCTTTGCATGTGCTCCAACTGTTATTTACTTAACAGCGCTCTGTTAAAGCTCTCGCCGCTCTGTTATGGGTGTGGGCGACCGACCAGGCTCTGCCTAGCTGTTCTTTACCCATTTGTTTACTTTTTCCATACATAAATTTTATTTTATTTATTTTTTATTATTATCTGCGCGCCTCTGACAGCTGTTGAGCTTATTAATTTTCCTAATTGGGCTAGCAAGCTTTGGGCCCAGCGAAAAGCTTGCAGTGTGCAGCTTTTGCTTTCAACACTGACGTCATCGCCACATAAAGAAATTCCATCGACTAGGGCATCGAGATCATTAAGATATATCAGCCAGCGTCCTTTTTTCAACACTAGTAGCCTGATGAGCTTTTGATGATGAATGAATCCGCCGCATGCTGAAGACCCGCAACAAAGTCTCTCGCATCAATCTAAACGCGCGGCCATTAGTCTAAATTTGACTGAAAAAGGCTAAGCCAAAACAGAAACAAAGCGGCTAAAATAAAAGACAAGCGAAACAAGATTTTAGAATTTCGTTTATGGCTTAATATAGATAAGATTAGATGTTAATTTAAGAAAAGTAAAACAATTAATAAGAATTGCTTGCAGAGTGAGTAAAAGATACTTTTTTGGCAGAAGATACTTTTTGGCTAGACAGATTAAAGATGGATGACAGCTAAATATAATGATGAAAGTTCCTTTAAGGAAACTTAGGCATGTTAGTTTTCTAGTTAAAATATATATAAGATTTTAATTAGATTAAATATCTGATTTAGTTCTTGAGTCAAAAAATAATCAAAATATTTTTTTTTTTTAATTTTTCTGACGCTATATATTCATTTACAATATGTAAAAGCTCGTATATCAATTACACATTGAGCGCAAGGCCGACCAGAAGGCAGCTAGACAGTCAGCCGGAGAGACGACCGGACGGACAGGCATTTGGACGTTCATGTGAGTATTTGAATGCACTTAATGAATGATCAAAGTGAATTGGAACCAAGGCAATAGCCAAGCGAAGCTACTCCAATCTTGCAATCTATATACACACATATGTATATACATATGTATAAAATATAATAGAGTATATCATAGTATAGTTAGGAGCAGTTTCTCTATATCTATATATGTCTGTCATTAGCTTATTGGCAGACTAGGCACAGTTAATTACGTGACATGTCAGAGCCGTAAACGAGTTAAACACGCTCCGATCGATGCATTGCAATTGCAGTTGCAATTGCATTCACCTCGAGGTGTTCATTGAACTCCTACAACAAAAATCGAATAAAATAACAGACAATTTGTGATAATTGATGAGTTTAAGCTCTATTTAGATTCGATTTCGATTTCGATTAAATATAACTGTAAGTTGGTCTGGCTGCAGCTGTAAGTGTAACCATAGCTGTAAATACGTATCTGTATCTGTATGCGTGTGTGTATTTGTGTAACTGTTTCTGCTTGTAAACAAACGTCGAGCAAATAATACAAGAAATTTTCGAATGTTTGCTGTATTGACAACCATGGCTGGGCTTATCTGCAGTTCTGTTTTTTTTTTTGTTTTTGTTTCTGTTTGTTTGATGTGTAAACGTTAACATATTTCTGAATATCCGAAAGATACTTCTTTTCCTTAGCCCTGCTGATCAGAATTCGAAAATTTCTCACGTAGGCCAAGCGAGCGCAACTCGCTGACATTATATATACATATATCCAAAACTTATATGAACAAGCTAGAGAGAGGGAGAGAGAGAGAGAGAGAGAGAGAGAGAGAAAGAGAGAGAGCGAGAGCGAGAGCGGGAGTGGAAGTGGGAGTGAGTGCCTGCTGAAGCTGTGTCTGCTTATCTGCTCGCCCACAATGTGTGTCATTCATGATAAGGCGGCATTTAGAATTGCCTTTCTATATATGTATGTACATATATATATGCAACTGTATGCATATATATAAATATTTCAACTCCTGCTCACTTTCATATATGTATATATATACACGCACTTTTTTTTTTTTTTTTTTGACGTATTTGTGAATTTATTTGCCGCACTGCCATGACTAATTAAGCAAAACTCAATTTCTCAGCATAAAAATTTGCCGACAACTTTGTAAAAGGATTGCTGAAAGAGTTTGTTGCGCATCTCATGGATACGCGTGCATTGGGCAATGGCAATGGGGTATATTAGCTGGTAGATGCAAGCTGTACAGCAGTAAGATGTTATTTTATATGGTATATATATATTTCAGCTTACAGCTAGCTCTGTTAATGCAGTGCTTGGCTCATTCTGCATAAATATAAGATGAGATATTGCTGAGATTTTTTGCAATTGTAATAAGTAAAGCTATAAAAGAGACTGCTGGAAACCATAAAACAATCTTTTCTATACTTCCTCTGCTTTCAAGTTTAGATTTGCTATATACAAAGGCATGCATATACAATCATTATATACATATGTATCTAAGTATAAAAGTTTGTGCATAATTTCAAGAGTTTAAGTCATGATTTATTAATATTTCCATTTCATTGAATAAGTTTTATATAATTTACGAAATTTTAATTGAATTAATAAATAATAAGTAAGTAAAATTATTTTATTTAAATTTAATTTGATTTATTACTATATATTAATCAATTTACTTTATATATTTAAGTTTATTTATCATTTTGTTCGTAGTCTTAATTTTTTTTATTTAAATTTAAAAATTAGTTTTATGTACTCAAATATTTTATTTTCATATTATCATAGGCTTCTCAGCTATAGATTTTGTATTCTTTACTGAATTTCTTGTTATATTTGAATGTTTTTCACTTTCTTTGCTTCAGTCAAGGATATTCTTTCGTTCACATCACGTTTATCAACTTGAGTTGTTGTATTTCGTATCTTTGGTGCGCTTCGTTTTTCGATTTTGGTGCTTTTTGGCCGTGTGAATCATAAGCATTAAGCATAAAACCGACATTTAGCTGATTGATCTTAATAAGAATTCCAGGCCCGGGTGGAGTTTCGTTTTTGCTGGCTTTTGGCTCGCTAACGGATTCTCATGCGGCGGGTCAATAACATTTTGCAGCCAGTGTGTCCATACCATACTACCCCACTCCCCCAGTCCCGCCCCCTTTATGCAGTCATTGAGGGCGTTACTTGGGGCTGCGCCTTGCGCAACATAACAAACTTTGTGTTTGTTTGTCTTAATACTTGTTCAGGCTGGGAATAGGCTGGGTATATTGGTTGGTGTGTGAGCTGTGTTGATACTTCGAATTGGCCAAGTAAGAGGCGTGGCAAATAGAGAACTAAGATATGGATATGAACTATTACAATGAACGAGTATTTTACAGTCGGGTATGACCGACTATAACTTTCATATATATTTTTTCTGTGTTTCCTTGCATTTCATTGTCCACTTTTAATAACTCCCCCCGCCCAAGCTCCCCACTCAGAGAGCGAGAAAGAGCGAGAGAGAGAGAGAGGGAGAGATTAGTAAGGCAGCCTTTTGCGCCAGTCGGAAATTGAAGTTTGCTTTTCTTAAGTTGTTTCTTTTGGTTCCTTTTGGGAGTTTGTGTACACAAACAAATATCAGAAATAATTGGATTGTTCTGTATATAGAAACATATATATTGGGATCTCTGAGCGTTTGCGGAGCGGATGTCTGTTGCCCAATTCATGATTGAAAAGCGTCGCCAAAAGTGCAAAATTTGCAAAGCTAATGCCAAAGGAGCCGCGTGCGAGGGGGCGCGCGTGAGGTCTTTACCCCCATTTGGCGGAGTCTGGGGCATTCTAAGAACTGTTGCATATTTCATTCACTTACATAAAAACAAAAAATCGCTTTTAAAGTCAATTTCATGTAGATGCTGTGTAGATGAATTACTTGTTGTTGCGCACCACTGGCTGTCTATATATGTAGGTATGTGTGTATACATACATATATGTTCATACTCGTTCATATATGTATGTATATATTATGTGAAACCATTTTTAACTAATATTTATTTTGAAGCATTTTAGCAAATGGCAACGACAACCTGTTTAATGAAATCCAATCAAATATGTCTGACACGCAAATTGCAATTTTTTCTAATTTTTTTTCTGTAGAAATATACACTGCTTAGACTTTGCTAAGAGGCGTATTGGCTGGGTGTGCACTGTGAGCGAAGTCTTGCAGACTGATGATGCGATTAAGAGAATATTTAATGCATTTATACTAGGTTTATCATGTAAATGCTACTTCAGAGTACTGACACTACTACTATTTCGACTTCTACTACTATTTATATTTTTTATTACTTCTACTAGTACTAATAGGGCTCCTATTGCTACTATTTATTGACTATTCACTATGTACTACTACAGCCACTACTACTTCAATTTGCTACTACTATCTACTACTATTATCTACTGCTACTAATCATACTATAATCATACTATAATCTACTATTATTTCACATTTATTTTGCTTTATTCTACTTCTATTAGACAACTATATAATACAACTATTTGTAAATAATACTACTATTTACACTATTTTTACTACTATTTCCTTATTATTTACTACTACTAATATTACTATTATTATATAAAGCCCAGCTTACAGAGTATACTGCAGTCCTTAGCCGCTGCTTGGCCAAATTTGCACGCACTGCGCACAGCAAAGCTCGAAAAATTGGCGACATTTGCGACATTTTGGTTTCGTAATGTCTGGTGTCTAGCAATCGAATTAAATCAAATGCAATCGACTCTCACAGCAATTTTTAATATATTCACATTTAGATATATGCATATATAAACCTGACCAAAGTCTTGGCCCATGTCTGCAGTCCAAATTAAACACAATTTGAGTCGAATTGAGAAAGAGCTTCTGCTGCCACAACTCTTTTACTACTAAGTAGCGCACTTGATCAGATACCACGCCCTCTGCCTTTGCTCTGCTGCCCTTTATTATGTTTTGTTTGTTGTTGTTATTATTTTTTTTTTGTTTTTGCTTTTTTTTCTCAGTGTGCAAACAAAAGGCGTCTAGATTACGTCTACGTCGTCAACAGACCCAAAAACCCAGACAGACTCTGCCTCAAGCTTTCAGCTGTGCCCCTCTCTCCATCTCTCCTTTCCTTCTTCCTCTCTCCCTCTGCCTCGTTTCTGGTTGCTCGTGTCTCCGTCTGGAAATTGGGTTCGCCTTGTCTGCTTTTTGTCTGCGGCCGCGTCCTTAGCCATTCTTTCGTCTTCGTCTGGCTCTTCTTGTTTTTTGTAGATGTTAGTCAAGTTTTTATTATTTTCCTTAATCTTCTTTTTTTCTACTGGAGTTTATTGTTTGGATTTTGCATTTGATATCAGTTTTCGGCACATGGCTCGTCTGCCTTGCCAGTTGCTCTCGGCTGTCGTCGGCTGTGTCTAGAGGAAATCAAAAGTGCTTCAAGCTCTGTGAATTTCAGATAGACTGGCTTTAGATGACTTCCAAATTTAAGTTATATTGAAAAGGACTTTGATTTAAAGAAATATATTAAATTATGGGGGACATTTTATTTAAGGCAGGCTTTTAATTAGATATCTTAAAATTAATTTTCTACATTTAAATTTCGCAGAAAACTTATTCAAAATATACTTTTTTAGATTTTTAATACATATTTTTTAACATTTTCTATATTTATTTTATAAGAAACTTAAGAAAATATTCCAAAAATATTTTTTTAGTTCTCAAAAATATAAGAAAATATTTTTATACCCTGAACCCATTAAAAATGGGAAATCAGGGTATAATGTTTTTGTTGAAATGTATGTAACAGGCAGAAGGAGGCGTGGCAGACCCCATAAAGTATATATATTCTTGATCAGGATGACAAGCCGAGTTGATATAGCCATGTCCGTCTGTCCGTCTGTCCGTCTGTCCGTCCGTCCGTCTGTCCGTCTGTCCGTCTGTCCGTCTGTCTGTCCGTATGTATGAACGCGTCGTTCTCAGAACCTATAAGAGCTAGAGACTTGAAATTTTTTATGTAGGTTCCTGTATAGCACGAAAAGATCGAGTTTGTTAAAAAAAATCGATAACTGTCTTAATTTTAATGTTATCGATTAAAAACGAAATCAATGCTCAGTTATATAAATCTATATAATTCATCTTTATAGCTAGAGTCTTCAAATTTTGCTCTTAGTGTTATGTGAGCCTTATACAATTTCGGTTTTTGTTAAATTTTGGATGCCACGCCCCCTTCGCCTCAAATTTGTAAGTCCCGTATTTCAAATACTAGAGACTTGTGCTTTGGCACACACATACATATGGATGACATGATCACGCCCAACAAGTTTGATCAAAATCGTTCGTCTAGAAAAAAAGTTATTAAACATTTAATTTCCCATAGCATTGCCATGCAAAGTAGCCAAAGAACAGCTGACGCTCCGACTTGCGCTTGTGTGTGCTTGCGCCTGTGTATGTGTGTGTGTATGTTTTGCTTGTAATGAACGTATATGTGCATGTGTATATAAAAGAAACGAAGAATGCAGGGTTCAGGGTATACCCTAGTCGAGCGGCCTCGACTAGAGTTTTCTTACTTGTTTTTAAATATAATTTTTGAAATCTCCTTTCAAACTGCAGCTTCCTTTCCACGTTTTGCATAGTTCAAACTTGCCACACAATTTGACACAGAAGTTGCCGAAAAAAAAGACAGAGAGAGAGAGACACACACACAAACGAGCCCAGACACACACACACACACACACACACACACACACACACACACGTCTGCGTGTCACACAAATCATGTCTGGATCTTTATTGTGCGACTGACCTTGAATTTATGCAAATTGCTCAAGTGGGAAACAAAGTTTTTGTCAAATTGAGAAATCAACCAAAATAAAAATTAAAAAAAAAAATAAATAAAAAGAACAGAAACGAACCGAAGCCGCATTTGATTCAGAAAGACCTTGACATTGAGCTTCAAAAGGGCTCGCCTGTTGTTATATATTATGTGATATCATCGCAGTTAGACAGCATTTGCTTTCCAAGTGAAATATTAGTCTACTATAAACAGAGTATGTATGTATATGTATATAGTAAATAACTGCCTTATGCCATTCAGTATGCACTTTACTTAACGCCCAATGCAATCGGATCTGCTCAATGTTGTTTTCCTATATCTCTTTCTCTTTCTGTCTCCCTCTCTCTCCCACTATTTCTTCTTGTATATATGTAAGCTTAAGCCATAAAGCTTATACATACTTTTGCCCAAAACATATGCCACGATAAGCACCATCGCAAATTAGTTACAATTTAAACATAACTTTGGAAAAAAAAGATTCTCTCTTGGTTATCAGCTGAAGGATACTCTGTAATGCTTGAAAGAATAAGTCAGGTATCAGCTCTCTATACATATATATAACTATATTCACAGCATTTCTGACTAACTGCACTCTGCAGTCATGAGAAGCGCATAGAGCTCTCATTGCCATTCCGTTCACAAACTCATCAGCCAATTCGTATAATACCCATTCAACTCAGAACTGTGCTTAAGGGGTATTAAAAACCACCAAAAAAACGTAATAAGCATCTGGGCAGGGTCCCGCGGACTGCGTATCGATAACCCTTATCAAATGTGCGGCATCTGGAGGCGAAAAATACAAATTATGCTTACAAACAAAAAACGAAACAGCGAAATGCCAAAAGTACACAAAATACAACTCTGTGTGAGTGTGTGTATCTGTATATGTACGTATTTATGTATATATGTGTGTGTTCATATATTTGCTTTGCCATTGGGAATCGCTTGAACGTTTTCGCCTTGGGGCCCAGCGTCAGAGCTGTGGGCGTGGCACGCTTAAATCCCAAACGCCCCGCACTAAAAGCCCAAAAAAACAACTTCAAATTCTGAGATGCAAATTATGCGATATGGAAAAGTTCGATCAAATTGCAGTAATTTCCCCGATGAGCGCTACCCAAGAAGTTACAAAGTAAAGCTCAAGCAATTGAGCTGAGCAACAACTTTAGGTAGCCGTCTACCCAAATGGTTTTCGAAGGACTTTGTTTACTTATTTAAAGTGGACACGTGCTCTGCGAAGATACCTTTCATGCAAAGTATATACTTGTGGCATTCTGGCATTCAATAAAATGTAACAACTGAAAGATACTCTGGAAAGCTCGAAAGAAATAGCAAATCAACAAAGATATGTCGCTTTGCTATACGATTTTCGACAGATATTACTCTAGTTTATTAGGTTATGAGAATTGCATAGAAATACCAGTTGATTATGGAGTAGGAGTTCGACAGTGATAGACTTAACGATACTCTGTATCTACACTTTCTTTCTTAAGCTATCCAATAACTGGATTACTCTATACATTAACTCAAAAGCGATATTTCCTAAATATTCTATTCATTTTCAATACGTCACTTGTCACATTATAAAGTAGATTTTTAGCATTATTTATAAACTGTCCTTACCGTTTGTTTCAAATATTTTGCTTTTCAACGTTTTATAGCTCAAATTCATGAACCTGAAAAGTTTTCTACGAAATTCTCAAAAGTGCAAACCAAATTTTGTCGAAGAAGCGAGACAAAGTACTAAGAGTGGGGAAGAGAGAAAGACATAGCGAAGGCTAGTTGGAAATTGGGTACACTTCATCACTTCATAGGACTAGTGGAAGGTCCACAAGGATGACCAAGTATTCTCGTTTGCGTCAGGAGATTCAGCTGTTGCGGAATGAGTTGTCGGTGATACGGGGGGAGCGGGATGAGCTCTGCCGAAAGCACGACTCCCATTTCCAGCTGTGCTGCGGATGTGCGGAAAGCGCGAAGAAAAACGGGAACAACAATGTGATGGAGAATACCGAGAAGCCGATCACTGTCGATCAGGATTTATACATAGCATATTTGGAGGAGCAGATACAGCGAACGCGATTCAAGTACAAGAAACAAATGAGCGAAGTCAAGTCCAGCGCCGGCCAACTGGAGTCGAAGCTGCAGAGCGTCCGGATGGAAATGAACTACATCAGTGCGAGGGCCCAGGAGGTGGATCAGCTCCAAAAGAGCATTCAGGACCTCAAGTCGAAGCTCAATCGTAGAGATAAGATCATATCCCGCTATAATGAACAGCATGCAGCCTTTTTGGGGCTAATCAACAGTTTGGACTTGGACCCAAATCCAGAGCACGAACCGGAAGAGCTATTTCCAGAAATGGATCATCACATCGGCGATGGCTGTAAAGTAAGGGGAAAGCATTCGGTAATTCGATCTAAATGCAAAACTATCGAATCATTGGATTTTTCATATTTGAGCACAGCGCTAAAAAACAAGCTGGCGCGAAATTAACATCTTCTGTTTTTTGTTAGTTAAACTTGAGCAACCAAACCTCGAAGGCTGTGCCAAAATTGTATATTACGTTATTGTTTGATTTTTGTAAATTTGTCATAGGTTGTATTGGATATAGAAAGCATTAAAGTAAGGTACAGATTGAAAAGCCTCGTCTCCAGTTTATGTAACTCTCTTCGTGGGCTGTCATTCATTAAAACTCCGCTGGGAGCGGAACTTCGGTCAGCAATTCGTTGCTGGAATTTCGTAGAATTTCACTAACTCCAAGTTCATTGACAATGTTTGGGTTATTGCACTGCAATTCATGAAAATATATATTGTATAATCAACATTTAGCTGGTGTAATTGAAGACAAATTATAATGATTTATTGTGCTATTCTATATAATAATTTAATATTTAATAATAATTTAATAATTCATAATAATCATAACGATTAGCGCTAGTTCAAACTTGGTTTTCAAAATAGATAAGCGGTTAGAAAAATCGATAACAGTCTGAATTGCATCTTATACAAAAATGTCATCACTAACAACAGAATTCGACTGTAAGATTTAATGGTTCACAGAATCAATAATAGATCCATGCTAATTTGAATCTGCTCTTATAATGATTCGCTAACCCAGCAGCACAAGATCTTATACAAACTCTTATATTCTCACAAAAAAATGAAAACTTATACATACAAATACAAAAACACATGCCAAAATAAATAATTGCATAGCATCACATCAGCTATTAAATAATTTGATTAAATTCACAACAATTTCATCTTATTTAGCAGTTGAGCAAATGGTAAAAATGTCACGTTTTGGTCTTTCGATTGGACTTTCTCGACAGCAATACGTAAGACTAGCAACTAGCAGCGTCTGCGTTTGCTTTGTTCGTCGCTGCAGTCGACGTATCCTAATGCAAAATGTGTGCTAATAAGCACGTAGTGTATTTCCCATAAATAGTGCCAGCACCTAGGCCGAAAATGGCGTAGGTCACGCCTCGGAACGTCTATTGAATTCTAATGGGCAATGCAGCGATTGCACCAGGAAGTGCGTGCAGCCAGCGATCGTTGCTCAATTGAAGTTATTTGTGGCAAACATAAACCAAATGCCAATTGAAATTGATTGAGCGTAGTCGCCAGTTGCCAGTCGCCAGTGATGGGAATTATAGAAAAATACAAAATATCGAGAAGAACTGGGTCAAAAGTTCAAAGAGTGCTCAATAGAACTATTAATAGATAATTAACTGCAATCACACCTTCCACTTGATGTACAATCTTATCTCTGAGTACACCATGATTCAAAAGTTTATGATGAAATTGACCGTTACGCATATATAGATTTGACGAGCTCAATCGACCTTCAGGTACAATTAGTATTCATTATATTTGGCTTAAAATTTACGTTTGTATTTTATGGCAAAGCAAAGCGACGACGACCCTGAGCAGTTTTTGTAATGATTTTTTTTTCGTGGCTGTCCTATAAGTGTGACGTCACTGCCAACGGGTTCCACTCTAAGAATAAGAACAAAAAGACTGTTTTACATTTTCTTTTCAATTATTATTATTAATGCTTAGCTAAATTGTGTACATTACATTATTACATTAGTTAGCGACTAAGTTCGGCAGTGTGAATTAGTTTTCTGTTTTTCTTATGTGCCCGAGAAACTTCTAAAATTGTTTTTCAGCAACAGCACAACAAAGAATATGCCCACAGCGATGGTAAACAACTGGACGTTGATTACTTTCGAGTCGACTAAGGCCTGCATCATATTGTAGATGCTTTCGCTGCGCACTTCACCTCCACAGCAGTCCATGTGTATATAATTAATATTAAGTACGTTGCTTGATATTTTAAAAACTACAACTATCCTCACGTTATATCTGGTGTAAAAATTCAAGTCTTTTTCTTGTTTTTTTTTTGTATGACAGCACAGCTGTTCGTATTGAGTATTTGCTAAAGCAGTGTTGTAAAATGTATGATAGATGGTTTAAAATATGGCAACGCTGCCAACAGCTGTTAACTTCACTTAATATATTTAATATTTACTATCTTTAACTTAAACTGAAAATTGTGCAGATACATATTAAGAATATAAAATATATAAACCATGCTAGCTCTCCCTTTAATTTAGTTACATTCATTCCAAATACTCCACAATAGTAAAAAAAAAGCCAATTGTACTTCATTGAACTGTGGGTTTCTTTTATTATTTAGCTTAACATCACTATTCGCTAATGCATGCCGACTAGGACAGTTCGTTTATTCGTCATTCGCATAATCAGCAGGATTCTTACGTAGCAAAGCTGAGTGCTTGCGCTCGGTCAAATCGTAGATCAAATAGCCCAGGATGAAGGCTGCAACGCATTCGAAAGATTAGATCAAGATGAGAATGAAATCAAGTCAATTGACTTACGTGGTACCACACGGAAGATGTTAGAGCGGATGCGGCGCACAATGTTGGGCAGACCATGGCTGACCGCACCAGCGAAAGCGCGCTGTTCGAACGGGGACAGTTTATAGGTGACAATGCCGTGAACCTTGGCAAGGTTGCCGAAGTGGGCGCCGTTCAGTATGGATGACACACGCATGGTTCAAGCTGTGGACAATGTAGAGGAGAGAGTTATTGGACCGGGCTTACAAACCACATATAAAGCCAACAAGTATTTGGATAAAAACACAAATCGTTATTATAAACATTCTGCACTTAGCCTCAAAGAGGTTATGTAATTTTTGCACTGCGAACGTCTGCAACAGCGGATAGTTGCCTGCACTTATGCTAGCCATTGATGGGTCATATTTATAGTGCCCAGCACTTGGCAATTTTTTTGGCAATTATTACGTTAATTATTTACCTTGACAGATCAGAACTTGTGCCTTAAATTAGAAAAAACGCTCGGATGACGTCTGTTTGCTTCAGCTGCTGTTTCTGACAGTGCTATCTAACATCTGTTAAACTAGCATCAAACTGTAAATATTTTCGATAATTGTGATAATGGATATCGACGTGCCGCCACAGCACCGTGTAGTTTTCAGCCCGAACAACAATCCAAGTTGCAAACGCCAACTGTTTGAAAAAACATTAATTTATTAAATAAAAGCTTGTAAAATTCAACAGAAATGGCCGCCAAAGTAGCTAGTAACACAAGCAAGGTGTTTCAGAATGTAAGTGCATGAATAGCAGCTGTCGGCATACCCAGAGTAACCTCACTTTGCTCTCACCTGCTGAGCACACTCGACGAGGCGTTGACTAATCGCGTTTATTTATATTTTATATATAGCATGACGATGTTCACATTTCCTTTGAGGATCAGCAGCGCATCAATCGCTTTGCCAAGCACAATGTGCGCATGGATAACTTGAAAATGGAGCTGGAGATGAAGAAGAATGATCTCAAATGCGTCGAGGAGGCATTGGAGGAAATCGAGCTGTTCGACGAGGATGAAGATATTCCCATTCTGATTGGCGAAGTGTTTCTCTCACACAAGCTGAACAAAACTCAGGAGCTGCTTGCCGAGACGAAAGAGGAGGCAATCAAGGAAATTGCTAGCATTGAGGCCAAGGCAAAGGTCATCAAGGCGGAGATGGATGAGCTCAAGGCACATCTCTATCAGCGCTTCGGCAGCAACATCTCCCTCGAAAACGACGACTAAGAACTCGATAACAAGTGAAACTGTTTCATTAAAATATATGTACTAAATTTAATTTAAATTCCATGCATGATATATTCGTTTTACTACAGTAAATAATATATAATCAGTCCAATTATCAGCAATGTAACCACCATGCCGCCCAGAAAGATCTTCCGATCCTCCACCAACCGACGCTCGATTAACTTCATTGTGTGATTGGATAATCCCAGTGTGCTGCCAATGGCCTGGATACGTTTGTGGGCGCCGCCTAGTGTCATTCGCTGTGATATGAGGCTTTCTAGTATGCCACTGCCAGAGGCAATCATGTCGTCCACTCCCCGATGTGCGTTGCCCATCTGTGTGTGATGCTGCAGCTCGTAGTCCAGTTGGAGACAGGTCTCCGATGGAGCCGTGCTGTTGGCAGCGAATCTGTGGTTGAGCAGCTGCTCTCGTTCGCTAATCTCCTGCTGCCGGCGCTGACGACGGTCACGCGCGTGCTGCAGCGAGGTCTGCAAATGCCTCAGATCATATTTAAGCTGATCTATTCGCAGCTTTGAGCTCTGCCGCTGTGAGGGCGGCACCTTGAACAGCAACACGTCGAGTCGGTCGCAGTTGCTATAAAAAATATGTTTACACAGCTGTTAGGGATGCGCACACAGGTGACTCACGAATTGGCCTGGGTAATTTTAACTTGTATTGTATTCTCCACGTCAAGCGCTTCCTGCGGTGTGATTTGTCCAAGTCGCTGAAAGCTTTGCTCGATTTCTTTGACCGTGCTATTTGTTTGGTGGTACAGCGTTTCCATTGTCCGGTAAGCAGCTGCTAATGCATGCGGCTATATAATTCGTTAATTATTTAGTTAACTGTAGGGTTAACACGTAAAAATTGATTCGTTTCAAAAAGCTGACGCGTTGCATATAGTCCAATTGGTTAAGTGCGTTGCTATCGTACTAATTTATCGGTTATCGACCTTTTTGTCACCTGCTCTTGAAAGATCTGGCAACGCTTCAGCAACAAAATGTGCTAATTAAAGCCATAGCTTAGTGTGCGACCAAAGAATGTGCTAAAATAAGCCAAAACACACACACACTCTAGGATAAACCACAATGGCGCATACATCTAGTACCGGCGTTGGTAAGAATTTAATTTGTAAAATTAACAATTTGGCAAGGAATTTGATTGAAAGCACGTGCCCGCGAGCACGGCCAAGATGTTGGCAGTATTTGGCCAGCAAAATGTGAGAAAGTGCGCCGCAAAACCTCTTTTTATTGAACGATGACGGGCTGCTGCCGCAGCCGCAGCGCTGCCACTAGCACTGTGTGAAAATGGAAAAGAAAGCAAATGAGGAAAAAAACGTCCGATAAAACGCGAGTACACATGAATTCATATTGGAAAACAAGCGAACAGACCATGGAGTTGCGTTTGTCTCTCTGTTGCCATTGCAGTTGCAGTTGCCGTCGCTATGCAGCAATTTTTCTTCGTGACTTGACAATTTCGGTGGGGCCCGCACCCCACACACACATACACACGCACGCACACCCCCTTTGCCGTTCAATGGGTCCCTTTTCAAAGTGTATGTGTGCGTGTGTGTGTGTGTGTTTTTTTTTTGCTCGTTTGCTCAGCCAATTGGTTTTATGCTCTTTGCCTTTGCTGCCAACCAAAGTGCTTCTTTAATTTCTAATTAAATTAGTTCGCCTGCTGCGGCGGCTGCAAATTTTTGCATATTGCGCATAATATCTTTGCCGTTCGCCAGCAAATTATGTCGTGATATGAGAGATTTGGGGGCAGCATAGGCATAGGCACAGGCGACGATGGTTGGAGCTAACCAGGCAACTAAGCAACCAGCCAGCCAATACCACACCCCAACGTCCGTCCGGCCGTCTATCCGGCATTCGTATTTAATTTTTTCTTCTACTTACGAAAATGAGTGCAAAGCAACGGAAAACAACGCAAGACACTGGCCAACAACAACTACGGCAGCAGAAGCAGCAAGAAGAAGAGCGCGAAGAGGAGAACGTCTACAAAGAAACACATGACGACCCCCTCGCGCTAAAAACACGCTTTTATGTCTTAATTACAACCTTCGGCCCATGCAAAGTTAAATGGAAATTTATAGTTAGCTAATTTTTGGTTGGTTTTTCCAGTGGTGCCACGAAATTTCCGCTTACTGGAGGAGCTGGATCAGGGCCAGAAGGGTGTGGGCGATGGCACCATATCGTGGGGTCTGGAGAACGACGATGATATGACACTTACCTATTGGATTGGCATGATTATTGGCCCCCCTAGAGTAAGTGTACCCAACTAACGTCATCACACCTAGCACCAACAGCTACGTCATGTAGGCAGCCTCTTATCAGTCGGAATTACTGTTATTATAGATGTATAATATAGATACGGATATTATCGGTGTTGTGCTTAATCGATTGCGTAAAATCTAGTGAAAAATATGCAAATTGTAATTAAATTTGAGTAGCAAAGCTGTCTGAAAACAAGTAAAAGTTGAGGACTCGAAAGTTTAGGAGTTCCCATTTCTTAGATTTATATGAAGCTTATGCCAATCAAAGTAACTTAAGCTGTTCAATAGGCAAAGACAACAAACTTATCAAGCTAAAAACTAACTAGATTTAGAGCCACATTTCAGTTGTCTTATATAAAATAGATTGCAAAAACATGCTATTGGAACAGTTGATAAGGAAAGTGTAAAGATAAGCTCTATATAATGAATCTTAGGCGACGACAACAGATTTTAAATTCCTTTTAGAAACAATTTAAGTTATTTAAATGAGTGAATCACGACTTGCCGCATTGGCAGCCCACGCTGAGTCATCGATAGAGCATGAGAGTCTGTCCGGGCGTAATAATCACGGTAGGAGTGAGGAGAGAGGCAGACTTGCATTGTGTATAATCGCCAGTCATTAAATGCATATTTCTAATACATATTCAGTTATTGTCATGACTTGGTCTTTCTCTTTTCTAGACACCATTCGAGAATCGAATGTATTCACTAAAGATCGAGTGCGGCGAGCGTTATCCGGATGAGCCACCCACGCTCAGGTTTTTAACAAAAGTTAATATAAATTGCATTAATCAGAATAATGGTGTGGTGAGTAGAGCATCGCTGGCTAAACCTATGTATTAGCTTAACAATTGTGGTTTGTCCAACAGGTTGATCATAGATCAGTGCCCATGTTGTCCAGGTGGAGTCGCGAATATACCATTAAAACGATGCTTCAGGAAATACGTAGGATTATGACCATGAAAGAGAACTTGAAGTTGGCACAACCGCCAGAAGGTAGCTGTTTTTAGTTGGCAACAACGGATCAGAACAACAACAACAACAGCAGCAACAACAACCTACAACCACAACAGCAACAACAACAAGAACAGCAACAGCATTACACACAACTGCCAGCTGAGTGTGAATGAGTGTCACGAGGCGCGTGCCGTGCCATTGGTAAGTCGCCTCAATCCTCCAGAGAGTTGTGTGTAATGTGAGCTAGGGAGAGATAGAGAGAGAGAGAGAGGGAGCCGAGAGGGAGAGAAAGGAGGAGCCCAAGTAGTTGCATTATTGTTATTGTTGTTCGTTGTACTTCTTGAATGTGTGTGTGTGTTCAGCAGCAGCAAGAACTAAAGCAAAATATCTATACTATAAGTGTAAGCAACAGCAACAAGAAGAGGAAGCAGAAGGATCAGAAGCAGGAAAAGAACAGCCAGAGCAAACGTCACTAATATATATAATAAATGGTCGTCATCCCTTCCGTCATCGAGCGTCGTACGAATGTCATCATGTTTGGTTACAAAACACATTCTTAACTAAGAACTAAAACTCAATGTAAAAGAATGAATAGGAAGAGAAACAACAACAACAACAAACACACACACTTACACCCTTGCTAAACAAAAAAGGATACATTTATAATTTTACTCAAGCAATTTACAAACAAACAAAAATATGAAAGAAAAAAAAAACTAAAAAAAAGCAAATCCATTTAAGATAAAAAACATTCAGCGAGTTCTATTTTTTTGTTGCAGCGAAGAAGAAAAAAACGTAATTATTGTTTTGCATTACGAGAAAATTTATTAATTATATATATATATATACAAATTTAAGCGAATTTTTTGTAGTAAAAACAAAAAACTAAAAAAAAAAAAAACAAAAAAGAAACAATGAACCGAACCGAGGCAATTGTAACAAATTAATTAGTTTTCATTCTTCTAAATGGGACGTGAGACACGATTTATAATCCTCGAAACATTGCGGTAAATATATATATATGAACAACAAACTTTTAAAACAAATAAATACACACACACACATACATACACACTAAACTGATGAAGAAGTCGAACGAGCAGAACGATGAAAAAAAATGATTAAAATAATATTTTAATTTAAGCTTCTAAATAAAACAATTAATAATCCAATAAAAAAAGAAAAGCCAAAACGCATTCGAAGTGCGCATCAGTCGTAATAGGTGAAAAAATTAATTCGGAAATTTCGTTTATAAATAATATCTGCTCAAAATTCTAAAACCAATCTCGACTGATCCACCTTAGAATATTGTTTACGTATGAATTATGTCATTGAAGAGAGATGTATATGGATCTAGAGAGCAGATCTATATATAAGATAGATAATTTAATGGTACTACAGCTTGTTAATACACTTTTACATATCGGTTCTATATATAATTGAACATATCTTCAGCAGAGCTCTTAAGCCCAATTTTTTGTATACATCTAAATATCAACTTTACTTTTACATATCGAATCCTCAGCTCCTAAACCCATTTGCTAGAAGATCTCCACTCATTTCAAACTCAAATCCTGTTCGGGTTTTATGTTTTCAATTGTTTATTTAAATACATAATTTGAATTTAAGATTTATACACAATACATGTAATAGTTTCCATGATTCATTTTGTCTAGGCTCTTTGCTTTCCTTCAAACGTCCCGCTTCTTTTGCTTGATGTCCTTTGATCTGTCCTCCATTCGTTATACTAGGAATTTTGGTATTTCGTTTACTCTGTTCTGGCATGTTGTTTGTCATTAGCTGTTTACTATAATTTCTTTAATTGAACTTTGTGTCTGTGTGTGTGTGGTGTGTGTGAACGGACAGTATTATTATTGTTGTTGTTGGGTTTATGCTTAAACTTGATTTATTTTTTATTAGTCGATAAAGTCGCATTAACACTGCAGTTCTTCACGCCAAATCAAATTCAAACAATTCTCTACTTCTCCTTGGGCACAAAGACGATTTTTCGGGACTTGAGCGCGGACCACTTGTGTCGCTTAATGTAATACGAGATGGCAGTCAGGAAGCCAAGAATGCCAATCACCTTGATCAGCAGCTGCTTGCGATCGTCGTGCTCCGGCTCCGATGTCCACTTGAGGAACGTGGCCACATCCTTGGCCAATTGACTCTGTGTTGGCGGTGTGCCATCCTCATACTCAATTACCTAAACAACAAAATAATTCACAATATTAATCGAATCGGGGAATACGGATAGTTATTTAAATGCCCACCTCATTGTACAAGACCTGGGCCATGGATATGGCACCGCCCGGGAAGTACGGGTTGAAGTACTGACCCTCGCGCAGCACCACGCCGGCTGGCGCATCATGGTAGCCAGTGAGTAGCGAAAAGATGTAATCCTCGCCGCCCTTGCGCGCCGACACGATGTAGCTCAAATCCGGTGGATAGGCACCGTTGTTGGCAGCACGAGCCGCTTCCTCATTGGGATACGGCGATGGGAAGTAGTCCGACAGCTTGCCGGGACGGTCAAAGTAGTTGCCGGTGTCATCGGGACCGTCTCTCACCTGAACAAATTTAAGTATTAAAACAAAGCTCTGCTCTGCTTGAGCGCATCCTTACCGTGATCTGCTCGGCCTCGGCCTTGGCCTGATCCTCGGTATGGCTGACGCCAACCAGGTTGCGGTAGGCGATGTATTGCATCGAGTGGCAAGCGGAGCACACCTGCTTGTACACCTCATAGCCACGACGAATGCTGCGATCAACACAGATCAATTGATATATGTATACAATTTAAGCTATACTTAAGCTACTCACCTCTGGTGATCCAGCGAGGAGAAGAGACCCCTATGGGACCACGGCTGAGCGGGGGCGTGCACCTCACTGCCGGAAGCCTCCACCGATTGCTCCAGAGCAAACAGCAGAGCACCAACGCCGCCGGTAACAGCGCCGATCGCACCGATCAGCTGTTCGCGACACGCACACAACAAACATCGAGCGTCGAGCGTTGATCGAAATCGAATGAAAAAAATAAGTAAACGCAAATTTGAGGTTAGGTCCGTTCGGGTATTATGAAATGCACGGTGTCCATTTGGTGACTTGTGATTACCTTTTTGTTGTTGCTGGCCCAGCCCGAAGCGGAGGACAGGTTCTTGGCCTATAAAAAAGAGAGTATTGATTGAGTTTAACAGCACTGCAAAAAACTGCACGTATGGGTTTTTGCATGGAGTTACATAATTGTGGGTCGAGTGTAATCTACCGTTGCAGTTGGGGGTAACAACAGTTAAATCATCACAGATGATGTACAGTTTTTGGATCGTTCAATGCCAACTCACTTTGACCTGGACATTGGATACAAGATTAATCTTATAATGACTGAGAGCTGGATGAATTGTTTAGCGCGCTGGGGAAAATTTTCCTATATGATATGATGGGTGGGCCTTCTTGGGTATGTTTTACCTGTTGCAGATTCAGAGCTGGCGTAGATTTTAGCAATCTCAAGCCATTGAATCTTCGCAATGTCGCTGCCATTCTGGCCGGAGTACAATTTTATGCGTCTGGTCGTGTAAGGAAACTTAAAGGGCAGCGCGAATCTATCTATTCCACTGGCTCTGAGTCGTTCGCTTCTCGCTGGCAGATGTTTACTCGCTGTTGCTGCGCAGTCGTTGCACTTAACGCAAATTGCTCCTCCTCAGGTAACAAATTGTGCTCCTCACTGTGCCCACCCACGCAATTAACAGCAGTCTGCTCCACACCTAACAGTATCTGCTCCACACTTAACATGAATTGCCTACAATTTGTGGGATTTACCAGATTGTTTACAGAGTTCTTGCTCATATTTTAACAGCAACTGACATTTAACAGAGCTTGCTCGTCATATAACAGCAACTGCTACTTAACATAACGAACTACTTTTACCTTAAGATACTTTTGAGCTCTGTAGACTGCTAACATAATTGGCTTTAACAGCGAGTACTTCTCACTTGGGATAACAGACTGAACGCCCCCGCAACTCCACACACAGCCTCACACAGTCCGGTCACACTGTCAACAATTTTGCAATTATTATTAGCAGACGACTCATAGCAACGGTGCATAAACAAATGTGAGGAAAAACGGTTTTCATTGATTTCCCACAAGCGCTTACCTCTCCAAACATTTTGAATTGTCGTTAGCCGTTAGGTAAAAGTGGAAAAAATGCCGCAGGAGCAGCCGACGGCGACTGCGTCGCAGCAACTCGATGACGAAATCGAAAATGTTCGCGTCGTTGTCCGCTCCAGGCCGATGGACAAGAATGAGCTCTCCTCGGGTGCGGTGAGCGCCATCCAGGTGGACAATATCAATCGTGCAATTACCGTTACAAAGCCGAATGCCACGGCCAACGAGCCGCCGAAAACGTATTACTTCGACAACGTCTTCGACGGCGGCTCCAACCAGCTGGACTTGTACGTGGACACGGCTCGGCCCATAGTCGACAAGGTGCTGGAGGGCTACAATGGCACCATCTTGGCGTATGGACAGACGGGCACCGGCAAGACCTACACCATGTCCGGCAACCCGGACTCGCCACAGACCAAGGGCATCATCCCGAATGCCTTCGCCCACATCTTCGGGCACATAGCCAAGGCGCACGATAATCAAAAGTTTCTGGTGCGCGTCAGCTACATGGAGATCTACAATGAGGAGGTGCGTGACCTGCTGGGCAAGGATGTGAGCAAGAGCCTCGAGGTCAAGGAGCGGCCGGACATTGGCGTCTTCGTCAAGGATCTCAGTGGCTATGTGGTGCACAATGCGGACGATCTGGAGAACATTATGCGGCTGGGCAACAAGAATCGCGCCGTGGGCGCTACGAAGATGAATCAGGAATCCTCGCGCTCGCATGCCATCTTCTCCATCACCGTGGAGAGCAGCGAATTGGTCGAGGGCGGCATGCAGCATGTGCGCATGGGCAAGCTGCAGCTGGTGGATCTGGCTGGCTCCGAGCGGCAGTCCAAGACGCAGGCGAGTGGCCAGCGGCTGAAGGAGGCCACCAAGATCAATCTGTCGCTCTCGGTGCTGGGCAACGTGATCAGCGCCTTGGTGGATGGCAAGAGTACGCACATTCCCTATCGCAACTCGAAGCTGACGCGGCTGCTCCAGGATTCGCTTGGCGGCAACTCGAAGACCGTGATGTGCGCCACGATCAGCCCAGCGGATTGCAACTATATGGAAACCATTTCCACGCTTCGCTACGCGAGTCGCGCCAAGAACATACAGAATCGCATGCACATCAACGAGGAGCCGAAGGATGCGCTGCTGCGGCACTTCCAGGAGGAGATTGCGCGGCTGCGCAAGCAGCTCGAGGAAGGCAACTTCGAGGACGAGCTGCTGCCCAGCGGCGAGGGCGAGGACGAGGAGGACACCTGTGACGATGAGCTGGAGGCGCCATTAGACATTGAACTGGAGTCGGCGGCTTCAGCGGCCACCAGTCCCATTGGCAAGAAGCTGAGAAAGAAGCGCGAGAAGACCGACGAGGAGAAGGAAGAGCTGGCCATGCGGAAGAGCGAGCATCTGCGGGAGATCGAGCACGCCAAGACGGAGCAGGAGCTGCTGCGCAACAAGCTCTTCTCGCTGGAGGGCAAAATTCTGGTGGGTGGCGAGAATCTGCTGGAGAAGGCGCAGACCCAGGAGAAGCTGCTCGAGCAGTCCATTGCGGAGCTGGAGGAGCGCGAGAAGTCCGAGGAAGCCTTGCGGCAAACGCTCGAGCAGAAGGCCACCGAGCGCATTGACATCGAGGAGCGCTACTCCACGCTGCAGGATGCCAGCACCGGGATCACCAAGAAGATCCATCGGGTCATGCAGATGCTGATGGGCGTCAAGTCGGAACTGGCCGACCAGCAACAGGAGCACCAGCGCGAGAAGGAGGGCATCTACGAGAACATACGGAGTCTGTCGCGGGAGCTGGCGCTCTGCGAGCTGGTGCTCAACTCGTATGTGCCCAAGGAGTACCAGTCGATGATAAATCAGTATACGAACTGGAACGAGGACATCGGTGAGTGGCAGCTCAAGTGCGTCGCCTACACCGGGAACAACATGCGCAAGCACATCGAGCACAAGAACAGTGGCAAGGAGCCCGAATACGTTGATCTCTCCCACGTCTATCTCAGCTACAATACGGATACTGTGGCCAATCCGATGGGCGCCAAGTCGGCCCGTCCCCGCACCTCAGGTGTGCCGCGACCCACAACGGCGCGTCGCTATTGAAGCCATCAGTCTCTAGTCCAGATACCAAGTGTCCATTATCTGGGCGGATTCCGTGCACAGTTTTGGTTTCTTTTGTTGCTGATTTTGATTTTTTACGCTTTGAAATTCATTGCTCAGCGAATATCTGCTCTCAACTGTATTATATGATTTGTTGTTAATTTATTTAATTCTAATAGGTGTCTGCAATAGTTACTATTCATATGTTTTAGGTTGAACAACCAACGGTGCAATATGTTTAATTTTATGTAATTTTTAATTTATTGTATCTCATTTAGCAATAACAAACACTTTTACAAATAGTCACAGATTGCGTAAGATAATATGCGTGCTTTTGGCTTTTTAAATAAAATCATTTAGTACTCAAATATATTCATAAATGTTTCTCTTCTCATTGAACTTGAATAAAAAGAGATTCTCAACTGACCGCGCTCAAAAGTGTGCTACGACTTTTGTGCTTTGCTAATTGTGTGACAAAACTGAAATTTGGCTCCGCACAGAACAGCTGGTTCCATAGTGTAGCGGTTATCACGTCTGCTTTACACGCAGAAGGTCTCCGGTTCGACCCCGGATGGAACCAACGGCTTCTTTTTTAAATTAAATATTTTTAAAATCATCTAGATTGCCAAAATAAAAACAAAAACATTATACCCTGAATTCCCATTTTCAATGGGTTCAGGGTATAAAAATCTACATATAAATATTTACTATATATTATTTGGCTATAAATAAATTTTTATATTAATTTTTCTGCATATATTTTTGCAAATATGAAAGAAATGCTGATATACAAATTTTTAAAAACAATTTCTGAAAAAAAATCTATTTTAGAAAAATATATTAAAAGAAACCCACATGGTTCCATCCGGGATCGAACCGGAGACCTTCTGCGTGTAAAGCAGACGTGATAACCGCTACACTATGGAACCAGTTGAACAACGTTCGTTTATTTTGCTTCTTAGACTGCGGCAAGATTTTTCGTATATTTGGAAGATAATAATTTCAAATTTGTATATTAAGGAAGTTCGCACTTTCGTGAACTGTACAAATTCGCAATCGAAAAAGGTAATTATAAATCTTAATTTACAGCGGACTCGTTGTCATAATTTAAACAGGTTATTATCTTTTATTTATAACACGCAGGGAAGAGAAGTGGAAAGAGCAAAGCTTGATAACTGATAATATACTTTGTAACGGTTATACAACTTCCGTTGCTAAAACTCTATGAATATTGATGCTATTTTCGTAATGCATGGCTCATCGCAGCTATTTGTAGTTTCGCAATGCAGGTAAATGAACACGCTGCTACCTGCGCCTAAGCTGATAACAACTGTACTTTTCCTAGATATAATTTATTACAAAACACTTTATCTACCCCACTTCCCAAAGCCAATTATCGCGACACGTTTTATTTGCACACGTTGGAGATTGCGGGAACTATAATTCGTATTTGAGTTGTCAAAATCAAATGGGCGTATCCATATGGCTGGATGTTCCACTCACTCAATTCTGTTCTCTTTGGCTAGCTCCGCTTCAGGCAGCGTCAAGTGTGTTATCAGTGTGTGCGTGACGTCACGATTAACAGTTCAACATGAACACTCAATTGATTGGAAACTGTGAAATTGTAAGACCGGGAGAGCAGCTCTCTGTTGCTATGTCGAAGATCGTTCAATGATTTGCTCTCGCTCTCGCTCTCCCTCTCTCTTTCTTTTGCAGGGTCGGAGCGACGACGATGTTGCTCAGTGGAACGGAAATTGAGCGTGGCGAGAGCGAGATTACACTGCACAACAGAATAAAATTGCATAGGAAAGTGGAAACTGGAATACAAATGCTTGGACAAAGGTGCATTAAATAAAAAAAATAATAATTTTAAAATATATTTGTGACAAAAATAATAACAAATAAATAATTTTGTTAGTTTGCATGTTCAACAACACTAAAAAATAAACATATTAGTATTTTCTTCATACCCATCTCTGCCACAATCGAACTTCAATCATGCAGTCGAGTGTGATTGAGCGGATCGTCTCTCACCGAGCCATTGGGATATGCAACAGTTTTGTTGGATTTCGTTTGAGAGATCTGGTGGTTGGTATGCTTCGGTTGGGTTAGGTTGGCGCTGTGCCGGACGATTTGCTCGTTGCTCAGTCAGTTGAAATTCGTAAACGGTGATCGACGGACGTGTCTTCGTCGTCCAAGGCGAACCTAGCGCAGAGAGTATTTATTTTATTATTCGTAAACTGTAAATCGTGTTCATTGTCTTTTGATTTCGCATTGATGTGCAATTGTTTTAACTAAAAGTCGATGTATTAAAAGTGTAACAGCCATAAGAGCCACAAAGTAAATATCAAGAAAATATAAATAAAAGAGAAACGCCACGTTCTCGTGCTCTACAAATACATAAGTCTGTGTACATATACATATGTACATATATAGTACATGTGCAATACATACAAACCGAGTGCAGAGCATATAATTAGTTAGTCGCCTCGCATAGGAAATTTCCTCAAGCAGCAAAAGGCTCTCTCCACACACTTTCTTCAAATATACTATATAATCGAAGCGATTTCCACGCCAAGTGAGTTGAAAGCGAAAAGCCAGAAGCAAAATCTCCCAGTGCGGTTCCAATGTAGCCCTTCATGGTTAATTAACACGAGCCCGTTGTGTGACTATATAGCTGTTTCGTGTTAAAACTAAATCTACAGACGTGTCAGATCTTAGCGAAAAGAATAACAAACTAAATATAATTCACTTAAATACGATTCGTCAACCAATCAACTAGCAATCGGCAGCGCAGACTTTGCGTGACTCAGCAGCCAATCACATTTTCCGGTGAGTCAATCCTAGACATAACATATATTTCGATCAATCAGCTGCTGACATAACTATGGGTAGTATCTAGAATTAACTCCCCAAGTGTTTCAGGGGCTTGTCAACACGCGCGCTTGTGCACTTAGGCAAATATTGCATACTCGGAGAGTAGGAAACGTGGGCAAACCCCGACACACTTCAATACTATATATAACTAGGCTATCTGAAACCAGGTCAATATTTTCATATATAATTCGCACTTCTACTTTTTCGCAGTTTAATTTTTTTTTGTTATATGTATATTTTCTTTGTCTATTTTTATACGTTTTTTGTCCGACGGCACATGCAAATGCGCATATTCCACGGAATGAGATTACGGATCAGGGGTTTTTTCTTTTTTACGGAAGAACAAGAGCAGAGATGATGGAACAGTTTTTGGGGGTTGTTCTGTATGTTTGTGTGACGAGTGTGACCTGTACCTTAAGTCGAGCTCATCTAGACTCTTCTAATCAAACAAATCAGACGCCTCGGGGTGATTGGGAAAATTATGAGATTAAATCAGATTAGGTGATGGGGTTTTTCGAAAACAAATAACAGGTGAGACTTATCTGTTTTAAAGGGGCTCGTTTTGGCCTCAAAGGCAGATTTTATAGACAAATATCTGCCCTTTATAGCAGATTAGCTGGAGATCAGTCAGAGATATTCTAAAGATAATATAGATAGTCTAGAGACCATCTAGAGACCACCTAAAAATCTTATTTCGCCCTCATTTAGATCTCAAGCAGAGCTAATCTGGCCCAGAGTTCTTTTGAAGCGCATCGTGAAATGACGTAGATATCATATAGATATCAGTTGGACCTCATCTACAGCTCATCTAGGGATCATCTAAAGTTCATCTATAGAGCTCGTCTAAAGCTCTCCTTTCTCGCTTATCTCTGCCGATCGGGAAACCCATTTCGATTATATTTGTACTTTACCCTGATTTATTTGTTGTCCACAAATTTCACTCTGCGCTGATAGCGAATCGCGGCTACTCGACCTGAGTCAAGTGCAATTAGCTGAAGGCCCAATTACCGTGTGCTTAAAGCCAATTTGAATAGGAATTCACAGCCGGAAATATGATAAAAAAAAGTTCACAATGAATGCCTCATCGATAGACCTTCAGGTGTTGTTTAATGTGTTAACAGACTGGGACAGCTGAATAGGGTCACATGAGCGTGTTATAGTGTGACAGACAGGGGGGCAGATCTCAGTGCATCGCGGCGCTTATCTATGGCAAATATATATATACAAAGCGGCAGCTCCAAAAATAAATGAAGTATTTACGCAGACAGCTGTTTGCAGCTCGAGATGTTGTTGTTATTGTGGCTGATGCTGTTTGAGTTTGATAAGTAATGCTTGGAGTAGATAAGATGTCCCCAGAGCAGCTGCTCGATGGGAAAAGCAAAATCTTATAAGACTTAAATTTAGTTTAGATTCCACAACGAAGCTGCGCAGTATAGCTCCGAGTATAACAAAATTATAGAAAAGTGTTTCATTATGGAAAATCTAAAGTTTGGGTAAATAAGTGGAATATTACTAGATATATATCTGGTATACAGTAAAAGTAAAAGTTAAAGCCAATGACCTAGAATATAAGCGTAAAAAAGACAAACAATAAATCGTCTTAAATTACCTCGAATACAAACATGTCTGAGCGGCTACCTCAGGCTGCCTGGCAACAGAGGGTTCAAGTCGGTTAACTAAAGATCTTTAGATTCGTAGATCTCCAGATCTTGCTGTTGTTGTTGTTGTTGTAGAATTGACTGCGATCAAGGAAAAATAAATAAAAGACAATTATAAAGAACTATAAAGGCGAGCCGTAAGCCACAGGCAGGAGTAGCAGGGTAAACAGAGACAGAGACAGAGAGAGAGAGAGAGAGAGAGAGAGGGCGAGGGAGGGAGAGACTGGCATAACAACAGCTTCCATCACATGAGCAAGCATGAAGGCAGGTCTTCTCAAAGAACTTGCCAGGCGGCTTATGCAGACAGACAGACGTGGCGACAGACAGAGGCAGACAGCGACGCGCTCATTGGGGGCAGCTATTGTATCTTACGGATACGCAGACAAAAAATGAGGTCAAAATCCTTGAGGTTCTTGTCCCTCAGCACGAGATGAACTGCAGTTGAGACTGAAGAGCAGAGCTTAAGAGTTAGAGCGGGCACTTTAGATATAGAGTGAATTGTCTTGGGAAGATTCATATATCATATATATCATATGATCACTTATTGTCTACAGCACTTTGTTGCACACATTTCATTTAGAGTTATGTAAATGCCTGGGCAATTCATCAACCAGCCCTCTTTAATTAGTTGTTAATTGAAGCAGTCAGCCGGCCACTCACTCAGCCAGCCAACAGAGAAAATTTCACGTCAATTAAAATGTCTCATGATTGACCCCAAAAAACCGAATGGTCAAAGACAATTTATTGTAGCTGGAAGAAGAAAGTTTTGCTGGGAAAATAGCGACGTAACAAATAATTTTCCTCTGCTTGAATTGCGCATTTAGCTGAATGCCAATTTCCAGCTATGCGGAAAGCTCTCTATGAACATTCGATCGAATTCAAAGTCGATTGTCAGCCGATTCACATAGGCATATATGGCATATGCAACTGGTGCGCTAGATGACGCTGTGCATAATTGAATCGAATGTAAATGCAAGCGAAATGCAAACGATTCACTAAAAATACCCATTGACAGCTATGACTCTTCTATTATGTGTGCTTAGACAGCTGCCCTAATAGTTAGTTAGAGCTGTGAATGAAGAAAAGGCGAACCGGTTGCATGTTGTAGATTTTAACTGACTTTTTTAGGGTATTATTTACTTAATTTGTTAACTCCATTACGTGTCTGTTTAGGTTGTTAATAGTATATTTTAGTTGGGTTTTAAACAGTTAAAAAAGTATTTATGAAACTGGTTAAATAATAGTTAGTAAAGCTGCTGCAGCTGCTCAATTCAAACCAGATTTAATTGAAGCTAAGTTGAATATAATAATTAACTGAAAAATCATTAGCTCGAAACTAACTGGAAGCTTAGCAAATTCTTTCACCAAACTCAAGACTGAAGATCAGTTGAAAGTAATATAGTACTATATATTGTAGTACATGTATAAATTACATACTTTATGCCAAGCCAAGAAGCTGACTCTTGCTGAACTATTTACATTATTGTATTTTGATTATTGTAGCAATATCATTACATATCTGATCTATATATATCAATATATACAAAGATCTTTAGCGAAAACCGCACATATTGAAGAGACCTTGAAGTCTCTTAAAATTCTTTGACCTATTTGCAGCAGAGCTCTCACATGTCTGATTAACAGCTGCCTGCCGAGAGATCTTCGGAGTAAAAACTAAAGGGATCTTCAGTTAAAAAAGCAGAAAGTTTGTTTAAGCTATGAATCCCAAGAATTTACAGTCGAGCTAACTACCTGGAAGTCTCTTAAAAAGTATCTTTAACCCAATATATATATATCTTGTCTTTCCTATACATATTGCCCCCTCTCAGCCCATATACCTTAGCATACTTTTGGTCTACAGGGTATTTGGCTGAATGCTCCATTAAAAATGCGCTGTGGCATGAAAATGTGAGTTCGCCACGGTTGGCAGTTGGTCACGTGCAGTGCTTAGCCTCGCTGCGAGTCGCAACTGATAAATGCATAGCTCGTCATATATGCTCTGACGATATGTCGAGTGCATTAGCTCATGGTTGGAGATAGAAACACCTGCCACGTGCTCAAAGGTTGGCTATGGCGCACAACCTGACAGCCTGTGCGAATCGGATCTCGTTCGAGGGTCGTAGACAAGCGGCCAAGTTCAATAGAACCGCGTTGCTCTGCACAATTTCAGTTCGGATCGCTTGTCGAATTTTCCGCTCGTTTCGCTCGCCAAAAACTTTCGAACGCCGTCAGTTTCGGTGGAAGCGTCAAGGCAAACGGTTGAGAGATCGCGCGAAATTTTATTTTCACACAATTTTCTTGAGCATTGACGTCGTTATTATCGCCTAGAATCGCGATTACATATAACATTTATCATCTCGGTGGCTAGGCAGATTTTTCCGCTTTTTTGTTGATCTATTTACGCGTTGGAATAACCAAAAATAAATTAGAGAAAATATATTTAAAGAAATTCTTATAATTTCGGAATTTAATAAATATATTTTTCGTTTTTGGTGTGTGAACAACAGCTGAGTGTATCTAAAAGATATTTCAAATAGATGTGGACAGCCAATTGATAAAGGTAAATGAACTGTGACAGCTAAGACAAATATTATCTTCTGGCAGAGCTTTGCAGGGCTTTACAGAAATTAGAATACATTGGCTAATAGCAATGAAAACAGCTGTTCTGCGCTATAAATAAAAAATATACTGTAAAGAAAAGTCATTTAAAAATTTTCCATATTCACTTTTCTAGTGAAAAAAAAGTATATAAATATTATTAGCGGAAATAGTCACGGAGGTGTGACTGGTTGCTAAGAAAAGCGAATTCCTTTCTTTTTATATAGTATATATATATTAAATGTGAATGAAATATTTTGCTATATCTGCTATATTTTATCTATATTTTTAATCTTTGTTTCATGAAAATTCCTACAGCTCAGTCAAAGTTTATTGTTCTTTGGTGAACTTTTTGCTGATTAGCATTCGATCATCAATAACATCTCGGCTGAGATCTGTTAATTGCGTGTTTCAATCACAGCCAATATACATATATAGAATAGTATAGTATATATATAGCTGCTATAAGTTGTTAATCACGCGACTAGAGCTGCCAGCGCATGCGGTCTTGAAATGCCTGCCACATAATGAGAGCCAGTGTTGAATAACTGTTTGGCCACGTGTGCCAACACAGCAGTCGTCGCGACGTCTGGACCTCTCTCTAAACAATAATGTTGGCGATTCTGATATAAGCTGAGACAGTAATCAGTTGTCGCTGCAGTTCTCGTTCACATTGTATTTACAGTAGCCGTTTCTGATTACACATTTTTAGCGAACGAGAATGTGGCAGCGGGGTATCTTGCCATTGGATAGGGGTATGTGACAGCCAGAAAGGAGCTGAGGCTGGTGCCACGAAGCATATATATTATGGATTATGGCTAACAATGTATAGGTGACTATGCCATCTTTCCCTCTGCCTGTCTATCTTTGTTAAGCTCTTTGAAATCTTCAATTCAATATGAACTCTTTAATTTCCATGAAAATCCATACCAAACTTTACTTAATTTGTCATATCTGGCATATTTTAAGATCTAGATCAACTTTAAGTATATTAATAGTAGAAGTAGCTTAGTTTTAAATCTTCCAATAACATATCTTGTATTCTACGGCAATTTCAGATACTTTACAGAGTATCTCTGCAGTCGTTCCCTCCCGTTCAACTCATCATTTCTTTTTGCTGCATTTGCCGTCTTCTAGCAAGTTTACAATTTCGTTGAGTTTATGAACGGACGGCGCGTGGCAGCAGCGCAGCTAAGCGGACTTTTGCCCCGTTGCATCGAGTGGCCGCGCGTAATTGATTGACCGATATGAAGCGATATATACATACATATATATTCGCTTGTATTACAATATTTTGCATGGATTTGCATATTTATGCTCGCTCGGCGCTTTTCATTCAGCATACATTGAGGTTCCCACGTCAGCGACAGCGACAGGTCGAGCAACTGTTGCCAAGTGAGCGAGCCACTATTGAATTATGTATGAGCCGCGTTAGCAGATCATCAGCTGTCTGTCTGCCTGAAGTTTCCATCACGTTTTCGATACATGAACTGCCTCGTAATGCTTCCTCATTGCAAAATTTGAATACATCTGTTTTTATTTAGTTAAGTAAGTGGGCTGCTCTTTATTTTTTAGTGCAGCAATCATTTTAAAATTATTTCTTAGTTCATGATTTTTATTAAAAGGAAAATTTTTGAAGATTTTTATGATTGTTTTCATATAAGTTTTCCATTGTATACGCATTTAATTTATGGCTGTTTATCATCTAGAACTTGATTTGTGGATAGAATCATTTAGCATAACTGTGAATTATTTGAGTGTTCCACTAATAGGTACAGTTAGCACAAAAGCTCAAACTTTGCATGTGCCCATAAATCATGGGAATTGATATTGTTTATCGGAGGAAAAGTTCTAAGTAAACGTTTATTAGATTCCTCCGAATGGAATTTCAGTTGATTCGAGTGTGTCTAGACTGACAAGAGCATATCTAAATATTTTCACAATGTATGTAATCTTATCAATGTTTCAATATGTACGGCATTTCAGCTCAGGAAACTGGGTAGCTTCTATCTGGGGACATATTTGGAGTACTTTGCTATCGACTAAGTCAATTATTTACAGTCGCCTTAGTTGATTGATTAGGGTGACAAATCGCTGGAAAGACTGAATTTGCGATACAGTTGCCAGGGCACATTATCATATGATAATTTCTCTATATATATATTATAATATCCAGTTTAGTTGAATTGCTGCAATGCGCACATTGAACTCTATAAATCAGCCATGTACGCTGCTCGCATCTAAGCAAAAGTATAAAACTTTGTGTGCTGCATAAACAAGAGATGATAACGATAATAAAACTTAATTAAGTTCAGTTGGCTTTCTCGGGAAAAATGAGAAAAAATAGACGTCAAACATTTGGCTAAGCTTATGGGCATTAGAAGGCTACGCTGGCTCTACTTTTAGCTCTGATGCCATTGACGTCATTGGCCAACTTTACTAGAGGGTTTACACTTGGCTAGAACTTTGCGTAGTTCAACGTGCAATTGGCAGCTCGCGAGCAGCTGCATGATTGACGGATTCAGCTAGCCTTGACGCCATTCACATTATCTTTCGTTTACCATGCAAATCAATTCGCTTAAGGTAGTACAACAGTAAGTAAGGGTGTGTGAGTGCTGGGTATGCCTGACTAACAAGTTTCCGAGTTGAGTGTGGGAGGGCAAGATGTAGTGGAAAATGAATCGAATATATAGAGTAAAGCTGATCTCGAACCAAATAGAAATATCGATATATGAATATTATCTTTCTCTAGTATCTAGCTTTTCAAGTTACGAAAGGGTATATACGGATAGGCATGCGGTGATAGCTCCACAGACAGATAATCAGATAGATAACAATTCATATATCCATATTTGCCTATGCCTTCTGCTGCCTTTAACCTACATTTGCCAAGTTAAAGTTGCCTATTTACCAACCCCATTCAAACTATTTTAGCCAGGGTATATCAAACACCTTTATCGTACCCATATAGACTTCTTTGCATGCTTTTCCATTGGCGCAGCAGCTATTCACTTGTTTATTTTCGCAAATGAAACGAATTTCACATAGGCTAACTGCAAAAGGCAACCAATCAATGCGAACTTCAGTCCGGAGCGTGATTCAGGGAAAGTCACAGCGAAATACCTCGTGATTCAGACGAAACACATAACAAAACAGTTATTTTATATTCTCAATTTGTTCAGAAATCATCGTTGTTAATGACTGCTAGCGAAACGATGTGTCGACATTTATTAAGCCAGAACGTGTTCATAAATATGTGGATTTATATATTAAAAAGCAAAAAAGCAAAGAAAAAACTGGTCAGCTGATCAATTTTGTGACAGCTTCTGTGAAGCTAAGCGCAAAAGGCAATTAATTTAAATGGGGTCTGCCCAGAACCTGACATAAACCCAATTAATCATATGCAAAGGCAGTTAAGCGGTTTTAACTGAGAGCTAAATTCCAAATGGAAACCGAAACTTCATTTGTATTTCCCAAACTGTTCAGGTGCTACTTAACTCTTTTGTAATTCCCAACAATTTTGATTGGTCATTCAGGTGAAATTCGTCTAGCAGTCGATAGACCTGCAAAGCAGTAGCTGCTGGTTTGATTGGTTGCCATTCAAGCCAATTGAGCTTTAACATCCAAAGACATCAATTCAAGTGGCCTGTGCTCCAATTCAAGTGTCGCCAGGCCCACTTAGCTGCCGAGAAGCCGGGACCACCAATCAACATCGACTCACATTTCATCTCAATAAGTAAATGAATAAATAAATAAGCAAAAAAATCGTTGAACTTGTGCGCGTGCGCAACGTTTTCATAACGTTTTGTTTTCCTTTTATATAAACAAAGTCTGGCTCTGCAGATTAGATTGAGAAAATAAACACAGAATTGTTGAGCTGTTTGCATTTGAATGTTATTCTGGGGTCTCGGGGCGCCGCCCTTAAGATTTATTCACAGTAGACTAAACACTTAATTTATTCTTTATTAACTTTTCTCGTTGCTCTTTCTCTTTGCAGTACTTCAAATGGGTTGACTTGTGATATTTAAGCTTCCTGGACCCGGGAAACAAAAAAGGTAAGAACTAAGAACTGAGAGCCACAAGAAAAAAGCTAATAACTATATATAATAATATATATATTTAGTATTTTATATTGTATATTGTATAAATACTAGAAAAACATCTAAGAGAAACATCCAGCTGAAGCCAACTCAATCTCTAAACAAATCGCAAATATTTTCGATTTATTAACAGAGCTTTAATTGCGTTTGATTTCCCGATTGATTGATGCTTAGTTTTGCAGAATATTTGGCATTTCACAGCTGACAGATACCGGGATATAAACACTCAATATATGTATAGAGAAAACAGCGAGAAAATCGAGTGAATCAATTTGCTTACATGATTTTCATATTAAATAATTCCACGTGCCCGACCATATCCGATCTGTCGAAAATGGAACGCGCAACGGGGCGTATGCGCGATTTGTTTATCTTTATAAAACAGTTGCACAAGCTGAATACGATTCCAAAATAATTGAATTACAAACCATTATAATTTAGCTCCAAACGAGGCCTTGAGCTGCCTAAGAACAGATATTATTTGAAGAAGGGGGCTGGACTAGCTAAGCCAACTGGCATAATTTATAGATTCCTCTAAGCTGCACTTTCCTATGCTTAAGCTAATTTATGATATCATGTGTTAAAGATAATTATATATACAACACAAAGTTGGAACAGGTGGTGGAATGTTTACTAAAGCGCTGAGTGCCATAAAAGTTTGCCACATACACGATCCACTCGGATCATAAAGTGATATATATATACAAAGCATTTCATAAATGTTTAGCCAAGAGAGAGAGAGAGAGAGAGAGAGGGAGAGAGAGAGTTCAGATTGGGGCATTTTGATGGGCTAAAATATGAATTACAATTGGAAAATTCGAATCGAGACGAATTACAAACTGAATCGAAATAAAGCCAAAATGTTTATTATTATTGAGCAGCAAATGCGCTTTGTATAAATATTTAGACCAATCGAATAGTAATGGGCGTTCTTTTCATTTAAATACACGAGCCGACGTCAGAGAGAAAAGGCAATTCAAATGAGATTATATATAGGCTAGATTTTATATATATATATATAATTGACTTAACATTTCCTTCTCGCATCTGTTTCTTTCCAGGGATAAACTTTGAACTTATGTAAATTGAAATAGTTTGGACAAGCAATAGACACATTCAGCTGAGCTGCTGCTACTGGACATAGCAGCAAGAAGGCAACAACAAGCTCACGCACCCACCACACACCCACCGCAACCACACACCACCACACCACCCATAGAGCAGGCCTTGAAATTGTATTTTCGATTCGATCACCGTTTGAGCCACTGCCCAGGAGCAGCGACAACACCGATGAACCAAACGGCCGTTTCGCTAGAAAGCGCGGCCACCGTGAAGAACAGCAGCAGCATCAGCAGCAGCAGCAGGAGACAGGATTCGCATCCTGGCCAAGTGATTGCCATCAAACTGGGCCACTCCTACGCGGCACGCGCCGACCTCAACTACTGCCGAGCCGAGTGAGCCGCGCACCTGCCATCCCAGACAGTTACAGACCCAGAGTATATATATACCAGATCTCCGATCTCCGATTTCCGTTAACCTATCTAAGCCAGCTTCAAGACGGACGGCACAATGCTGAAAGTCGTTGGTGCATCCTGGCAGAAGACGCGCATAGGCACGTACATACTGATCGGAGCCGGCTTGCTGGTGATCGGCGCCTTCTTCATCGGCTACATGGATCGGCCCGAGTACGATGGCACCTACTGTGCCACGGCCTTCTGGACGAAGAAGGTGGGCTTTCAAATCGAGAACTGGAAGCAGCAAACGGATCTGGTCAACATACCCAAGGGCGTGGCTAGAATATGCTACAAGGACTCTGTCTATGAGAACGGGTAAGTTTGGGCTCTAATCTTGGCCAGGATATTAGCTAACTCAGACTAATCCCTTTCCAGCTGGGCACAAATTGAGGTGGAGACGCAGCGCAGCTATCCAGACTGGGTGCAGGCCTATGCAGCTGGCATACTGGAGGGTTCGCTCACCTGGAAAAACATCTACAATCAGTGGGCCAAGTAAGATTCAGCCCCATCTCATCCATATCCACAGCTACTCACTGCTCTCCCTCTCTCCCCTCTCCCCTCTAGCACTATTTCATCCTCTTGCGAAAGGGATGAGAGCTCGCAGAAGTTTTGCGAGTGGCTGCGCGAGCTGCTGACCAGGAACTACGAGCATCTGAAGGAGCAGGCGGCGGCCAAGGCCGAGCACGATCACTACTGGCACCAGGTGCACTTGGTGCTCAGCCAGCTGGAGGGCATGGAGACGGGCTATATACGCGGCGCCACGCGCGCACGCTCCGACCTGGAGGAGGAGATTCCCTTGTCGGACTTTCTGCTGATGAATGCCGCCGCTGATATCCAGGATCTGAAGGTCTACTACGAGAACTATGTGCTGGCCAGTGGAAGTGGCAACGGCACCGCCGAGGCGGGCAGCAAGAACTTCTTCCTGCCCAGCGCATCGATGCTGACGCGGCTGCTGCGCCAAGAGGAGTCGCCGCAGCAGCTGCAGCTGCTCTTCGGGCACAGCACGGCGGGCAGCTACTCCTCGATGCTGCGCATCCAGAAGCGCTACAAGTTCCACTACCACTTCTCGCCGGACACGCGCAGCAACACGGTGCCCGGAGCGGACATCACCTTCACGGGCTATCCGGGCATCGTGGGCTCCACGGACGACTTCTACGTGGTCAAGGGGCGGCAGGTGCAGTCCATTGTGGGCGGCGTTTGCATCAAGAACGAGAACCTCACCATGTGGCAGACGGTGGACGTGGAGCACATGGTGCCACTCGTGGCCCGCGTCATGGCCGCCAATCGCATCGCCCAGAACCGACGCACATGGGCGCGCGCCATGGCCCGGCACCCGCTCACCGGAGCCAAGCAGTGGATCACCGTCGACTTGAACAAGCTGGGCGCCCAGGACAATCTGTACAACGCGCTGGATGCGGACGAGAAGCACGACGATGCGCCGGTGGCGGTGAACGAGAAGGACAACGCCGCCATCAGCGAGCGCCACGACCAGCTGAAGAACATGGTGTGGATAGCGGAGCAGCTGCCTGGGCTCATGTACAGCAAGGATGTCACGGAGCACTTCCTGCTGGCCGGCAACTCCACCTGGCTGGCCTACGGCGTGCCCTACTTCGATGAGGTGCTGAAAGCCAGCGGCGGCTCGCGGGACAACTACAGCGAGGATCACGCCCCGACGCCCGCCGAGGAGGCCGAGCTGACCAATCTGGAGGCGGTGGACAAGTATCTGCGCAATCACGGCTTTCGCGGCGATCTGCTGGGCGATGAGTCCATTGCCTACGGCAACATCGACCTGAAGCTCTTCTCCTACAACGCGCGGCTCGGCATGAGCGACTACCACGCCTTCGCCGGGCCCATCTTCCTGCGGCTGCAGCATGCGCAGGCCCGCTCGCTGGAGGAGGACACCGTCCAGGTGGCGGGTCAGTCAGTGCCCGCCGCCATTGGCGACGAGCGGCTCAGCGTGACCGTAGACGACGCAGCGGCGCTGGCAGAGCTGGAGCTGATCACGGAGCGGCGCTCGGTGCGGAACGATATGCGGGCCATTGCGATGCGCCGGATTGGCAGTGGGCCCTTCAAGTGGTCTGAGATGAGCAGCGTGGACGATACCAATCACGAGGGCCATCCCGACGAGTGGAACTTTGACAAGGTGTCGCCCAAGTGGGCGTGGTAGCCGCTCAACTGCGAAGCAATAATTGTATTTAGTTCTGTAGTCTTAGATTCGTCTCCTGTGTGTGTTCCTAGCTCTTAAATTGTCCACTTGTGTAGCGTCCATAGTCGTAAATCTCGTAGTTGTGTCCGTTACGTGAACATCTCAATGTCAATTATTGTCTTCCAGTTGTTATTTGTGCTTTTATTCAAAATGTAACGCCTATAGTCTCAAATTTTAGCTAATAGTAGTCACTTTTTTATAAATAAACTGAAACAAAACTGTAAACAATATTATTATATTATTTGTTTAATTGAAGTGGATTTTGTAAGTTTTAAAATTTGAAATCAATTCAAATTTCTGTGACGCTAGTTTTAGCGAAGACACAAACCAAGCGGTGCCGCGCCATCTGGCAATAGCAACTGCAAGGCTAGCTATTGTTATGTGTGGATGCTGTGGACTGTATGTGATTTGAATTGGTTTGTGTGGACTGTGTGGATTGTATGTGATTTGACTGTTAGGTTTAAATGAGATGAGAGCAGTGCACTTCAGTGGAAAGTTGATGAGGGAGTTTGACTATATGTTTGTATGAATGGAAAATCGAGCTGCTCATATATGTATATATGGAATATGATATGATATATAATATATATATGGAATAGGCCATTTATTTTATATGATTCTGATTGATTGAGCTGTTAGGTTGACGCTTCCTTTGGAACCATCAAATATTCAAAATGAAATAAATGTATATGTTATTTCAATAAAAAATATAGAAAACTTTCGCCTTTGCTGAGTTTCACTTCTTCATACTCTATCTGTCTAGCCTTCTTTCGATCTCTCTTTAATCGCCAACTTGATATCGATTACGACTTTGGCAACTTCTTATGCTTTTGAGCTATCTCAAGTATAAGAAGTCGCTCTATTTGTCTGGGCAAGTGGTCTGCCGAAGTGCGCATTCATTATTCACATTTCGATATAAATTGCCACGAATCGCATTCAGTTGGCCAATAACCGCAGCGCGCGAAACTTTCTGGGAAACAATTCGTGAAATGTTCGCATCAATTGCTGTGCCATCGGGTATATTGATTTCAAAATTGAATTTGCAAGTTTTATTTTTGGTTTTTTTTTTGCTGTTGGACAAACGACAAACGAGGCCAATTACTTAGAGATATTTGTGTCGAAAACTTTGGGCGAAACTTTACAAAATTTCCCTTTGTCTAACGGCGACAACAAGACAATTGTGAATGCAACATGCAGAGAGAGAGAGGGAGAGAGAGAAAGAGAGAGGGAGAGCGTGAAAGAGAGAGAGAGAGATAGAGAGGGAGAGAGAGAGGCAGTATGTGTGTGCGGCATCTGTAGAAAGAAAGAAAAATCCCCTTTTATGCTTTGATTATGGTAATTTTGCGATTTGTTTTCATTGCAGTGAAACATGCAATTTTCCTATATATATATATCTCTATGTATATATATATATATCTATATATATCTGAGAGAAGAGCAAACTTCGAGCTGTGGACTAGCACTCTAGACAGATATATATATATATATATAATATGCATTGCAACTGCTTTGCTTTGCTGCTTGACGAAGGCGTTGCGCCCTCTTCCCCTGCCCCCCTGAAACTTCCTCCCCGGGTCCGGCATTTGCATAAGTTGTGCAGCGAGCGAGCAAAAGGAATTACGGGCAAGTATTTTGCATACATTGAGCCCAAAGCACATTCAAGCTGACTTTGGCCAGCGGCGAAGTCGCCTTGCACTGCCTTTTATACAAATTACAATTTATACACACACACACTTATATATATATATGTGTGTATATCCCTTATATAGCTGGCCAATTGGTGAGTTATGGCCAGTTGGGCAAGTTGGCTCGCCCGCGGCTAATATCAATAAACGTAAATTTACTTTGATGCTAATGATTCAGTTGACGGTGTTTGTCAGTCGAATGCATTTAAATACTGGCCGCGCTTAATGCCGTTATTGATATTGATCAATCCGTCAATATGTGCCAGAGGGCCTAAATTAGTGCGTCAGCGCATTGCCAATAGCCGCAGGTCAAAGCCACGCTTTAGCCACGCCCACGCCCAAGTCCATTTATAATTGTAAATTTTACTCTTGTTACCTGTTTTTTTTTTGGCTAACAGTTGTTGCTGCAGCTGCAGGTGTTCGCTCGCATTGTGTATTGGCTTTGCCTATTTGATTTATGACCCAAAGCGCGGCTAAAGCAGCCAGCAGCATATTTTATGACGTCACACGGCGCGTATACGCAACGCATTGGTCCGCGCTGCGTTTGCCTGATTTAATTATGTGCGTGCGACTGAATGGCCCAAAATATACTCTAACTGGAAGGGGGTTGATTGAAAAGCTAACGTAAAAGTTAAGTAAGGTATGAAGATGTAATATATGTAATGTATAGTAGCTTAAGAGAGAGCTGATGCATATATCATAGACAGACATAGCTTGGCTGCTTTCCTCTCAGGACTATCCACAAAAGAGCAATAGATTTGTAGTATGTGATTCTGATATATTGATGGATAAAGCTCTGACCTAATGCTGTTCTAGCGCATATTTAAAACACAGAATAGTTTATATTGCAACTCAGTGTAACTGCTGACAAGAGAAATGCATGAGAAAAGGGAATATATAAGTATTGTGTATATGTAGGTAATATATCTAAGTAAATCTCGAACTGAATTTATTTTTTTCTTACTTTATATATTTTATTTTTATTTATTTTTTTACTATATAAATTATATTTTTATATATATATTTTTTAATGATAATAATAATTTTATATATGTGTACTATATATATTTAAAAAAAATATTTATTATATATATTTATTTATTATGTTAATATTTATTTTAAATATTTCTCTTTTTTTTATCAACTCTCTTGCATCTATAACTATGCTCTTCTAATACATTTCTCTCTCTATTTCTGCCTCTCTTGAGCTTTATATATAAATTGATGTATCGTTAGCGCATTTGTGATTCGTCATTCGGCTGCAGCTTCCTCTTTGCGCTGGGCATCAAAGTGCAAATTGATTTATTATGAGCCGTAAATATTTGATGAAATTAGTTTTCGATATTTGTGCGCTGTTGGGGCTTATGAGCAAATTGTTAGAGCCCAGTCCAACCCAACCCAAAGCTGATGTGAGCGTATAAACATATGTCTGACAGGCATTGCTCTCTCTCTCTCTCTCTCTCTCTCTCTCTCTCTCACTCACTCTCTCTTCGTTTTTCTCTCCCTGGTATAGCACACAAAAGGATGAAAATCATTTTATATATTTGCTCATTTATTTGGCCCAATTTGTTGCTGTTGCAGGCAAACGGAGTCCGACCTGGAGACCAAGCGACCCATACTCCAAGAGACCAGAAACCGACGTTTGGTTAAACATCTTAATAAAGAATTTGTAAGGCTTACGGCTGCAACAACAATGATAAGAGCGGAGCCCTGTGGGCCGCTCCACCGTGCGCTCGGGCAGCCGCTGATAAGCACGCGTTGACTTTAAAGAATTTGCCCAAATAAATACTGTGAAACGTCTTAACCCAAGTGCCAAACAATGGCCAGACAATGCCGTCGGCTCCCACTCGATTGCACATTATTTTCAGCTTCTCCTCTCCTCTTCTCTTTTTTTTTTTGCCGCCGCTGAGGTCATGAGGTCATCAATTTTGAGCAAATAAGAAGAAGAGAAAAACTGTGACGCAGCTTGCGCTGTGAATTAATAAAAAAAAACGTGCCTCGACGCTGGCAGCTGCGGGCAGCATCAAAGCGTGATTTGAACCCATTTTAATTGTCGTTTATTAATGGACATTTTCGGCATCGCTCGCTCTCGACTTTTTTTAAAAAGGTTTTGTGGGGTGTGAAAGGTGGGCATATTGGTTGGCTGAGAAATTTTCTATAAATTCTTGTAGCTGATGATGATAAAGATTGGATATTTGAATTATTATTTTATATATTAAAGTATAAATTAGAATACCCAGCATAGCACTAGAAAAGAATATTTATTGAGAAATAAAAAGATTTTTTAGCATAAGCCCAAATGGGCGTGGCCTTTGCATATGTAGAGATTTGACAACTCAAGACCTTTTGTAGCTAGGCAAATGAAATTTTGATATAAATTTCTGTATTCCTGTGTTAGATCAGATCAGAGATCAGCTCGTTGGTCTTTACTCTTCAGCTCAACCACAGATAGAAACGGATACATATGTATGTATTATGTATATATATCAGAATACATTAAAAATTATTTAATAAATTTCATTCATTTTCTCCCATCAACAAGCATCCCCCAGTCAGCTATACCCGCTTCAACATTTTTTTTCATAGAAAAATGACAAAATAGTTGCTGCTGGTGATAAATGAGTTTTGAGTGCAGTCAAATTGAAGAGGACAAAATTAAATTAGAGTTTTTATTTATGTGCTGAAATTAATCAATAAATCAAGAGAGAAGCAGCAGCATCATCAGCAGTCGTAACATCGCCAGTTTATGGCATATTTACAATTATATATTTGCAGGTAAGAAAACAAGCTAATAACTGACTCAAGTAAGTGCAATAAAAAGCCCAAAGTCAGCTGGCAGCTGGCAGCTGAGCTATGTGCATACATGACGACCTAAGCCACTTCAAGTCTTATGAGCTGCAGCAGCAGGAAAACAATAAACATGTCGATGCCATGCTCGAAACCCACTCAAGCCGCCCAGATTGGCGACTGTCATAAAGAAGAGGAGCACAAATATATATTGAGTAGATGATTTGAGAGATGACAGAGAGAGGGAGGGAGAGAACTGTGACAAACCAAGATGACAGGCAACATGGGTGCATGGAACAAGCACTTAAAAACAAAATCATCAACGCAATTGAAGTTGTTAACAACTGCACGCAGCATGCACACAGAGGCAGAGGGGGCGTGGCAAACGAAAGAAAAAAAAATATATAAAAAAAGTACACTCAAGCAGAAAGACTAAAGCACTGAGGAGGCAACATGTTTTGCATTTTTCAAGTATCTCTGCTTGGCTGAGACTGTATGATTGAGTGTGAGTGTCTGTGTGTGAATGTTGGTGTGAGTATGTGTGTGTGTGTGTGTGCAGTTTATGATTAAAGTAAGAGCCTGAATATCGAATACTTGGCATGACAGGGCGTCATAGCGCCAGGCTCGCATCCTGCTACACGGGGCACGCTTCTGCAACTTCATCATTGTGATAAATGAGCTTTGGATGTTGTGCGCCGGGAGCGACAATAGCAACAGCAACAACAACTACAGCAACATTGCTCATCGACAACAATAACAACCCAAATGGCTGAACATTTTTCGAAAATATATATCGGAGACAGAGAGAGAGGGATAGAGAGAGAGCGAGAGAGAGAGAGAGAGAGTGAGCAGAGCTGTAGAGAAATAGGAAAAAATTGTAAAAAAGTTTCGCCGCTCGAATTGTTATTAACAAGTTTTAAACAAAAAAGTTCAAAGCTGAAGGATTTATGCCACAGCTCACACACACACACACACACACACACTCAGCGAAACCAGCCAACCCACTCGACCAACAGCCAAACGAGTCGAAAACTAACTAAAAAGCAAAACTTTAAACATTTTCATGCGTTTTGATGACTCCCAACAACAGCAGCAGCAACAACAACAACAATCGTGGCCAAAGGGCGCAAACAGATCAGCCAAATCAACTGCTCACCCATCCACAGCTCCGCTCATAGCAATGCAAATGTTTGACACAAATTTTGTAGCACAGCGAGAAGGCTTAGCAAATGGGCTGTGCACGACTAGTAGTTACCCTGGGAAGTGACTATTGGAATGGGAGATGTTGTTGTTGATAGCTTATAGATGATCGTGAGCTCCGTCATAGCTCTCTCTCTAACTCTACATTCTAATAACCTATATACTGATGCTCTCTATATTCTGAAATCCAATATTCTCTACTGACATACTTTACAGATAAGTTGTATATATATCTGAGTACTGGCACAGTTATATTCTAACTAATAACTCAACTCATTTTCGGAAGAGGCGCAACAAAAAAAGTTATTGTAATGGAGTGAAATTTGCGAATTTGTAAGAGCGGACATAGACTCTTCACTCTTCACTCTGCACTTTCATTGATGTCACAAAGAAATTGAAGCCAGCGACGATCAGCCGTATGATACTTGTGCTGTCAGAGAGCAGCAACACGTTGCGAATGCAACTACAACCAACAGGTTTGCTTGGAAGGGGTATGAAGAGATCAGCTTGATTTGAGCACAACTCTTAGCTAACCTATACCAAGTCCAAAAGGTTAGGCTGGAGTTGTGGAACAATTCTCTTATGTCATATCTCTTAAACTCGTATAAATTAAGTTTGATGCAGGCACAACTCATATTATAACTCAGCTCAATTTCATTTCGAACAATTTCTAGATAAACCTCAACTGCATCATACTTTTCATCATTTGATGCCACATATTTTATCAGATTACCCAGGGTTTATAAATATTTCAAGTTTTCCTAAATACACAGAGTTACTAAAGTCTCACCCCTCTTCCACATATTTTTACCTATAATATCTAGGGTATTCACAGACAACAAAAAAATTGGGAAATTTTAGTTAACTGCTAAAGAACGCACACTCCGCGTGTGTTTGTGTGTGTGTGTGTGTGGGGATGCTGCTTTGGCAAACGACTTTGCCACTTTGGCTCGATTTTTGGCACGTGCCGTTGCTGCTGCGGCTCCTGCCACGACTGCTTGACTGCTCGACTCCTGCCGCAGCAGGAGCAGCCTTGGCTGGCAGCTGCCACAACATTTGGACAGGCAACCGCTAGCAGCAGCAGCAGCAGCGACAGCCGCAACCTTTAGCCTTTAGCCTTCAGCCTTAGCTGGTGGAAAACTTAGTTAGTTTGATTTTGAATGGTTTGTTGGTTTGGCGTCGTTTGACTGCTGTTTGCGTGGCTCCTCATTGTTATCAACCAATTTGCCATGCGATAGTGCGTTTCCCCACCCCACAGACCAAACTTGGTAAGCAAAAGCGCGTTGGCGGTTCGTCTCCTTTGGTTGCATTTGCAAACAGCATTTTGAGCAATTGCCAAGAGCATTACGAGCTAAGCTCACTATGTGTGTGTGTGTGTGTGTGTGCGTGTGTGGGCGTAACTATTGAAACGTAGTCTAAATGGCTTACTCAGCTGTTGGTAGCAGCTTTTGTCACAAACTTATTTCAGCTGCAATCAAATGGCAAAGCCACGCAAACTTTTCAATTTGAGTTTCACGATTTCTTTTTCTCATCTTTCCACATATTTAAAGCTTTTTTTTTTTGGTAATTAATTAAATTAAGCCCATTGACTCGCCGCCCGCAAGGTATTTTCATTAGATTTATGCTCGAAAATAATTCATATAATTTTCTTTAAATAGAATTCGGAGCATTTTCTTGCTTTTATTCTTTTTAATTTAAGCCTGGCCAAGTGTCAATGTAATCTAAGGTAATGTGATGAAAATCTAAAGGAAGAAAAACTTGGAAAATATGTCCATAGACGTTGGCGCGGTCACAGCTCTTCAAAAATTATGGTCCGACCGCAAGGTAATTAAATTCCTTAACGCAAGTACACTTGCAAACATGGGCTGCCAGCTGCGACCACGCCCCGTACGGCACCTCCCACACCCTCTTTACAGTCTCGCCACCAGCCTGCTGTCTTCACTCCATTCGCATTGGTCTCCATTTCCGCCTGGGGTCGTCCTTGATGCCAGCAGAGCCGCCCAAAAACGCACAATGAATGTCTCTGTGGTGGCATCTTAACTCACTGAGAGAGAGAGAGTGTGTGTGTGTGTGTGAGACTATCTGTGTGTGTGTGTGTGTGATACTGACAGCGGCAACGTTGTAGATTTCGTGGTTAGCACTTGAGCATTTAATTGAATTTTTTGTGCGCGCTTCCGACGACATCCGACGGCATCTTGTGCGTGTCCTGTGTCCTGTGTGTCCAACCCGCTAACTACCCCCACCATCCACCAGCCACCAGCCACCATCCGCACCCCAAGGACCATGCTTTACATAGTTTTCCAGCTGCGTCGCACACACAAAACGTCATAAATTATCAAATAAAAGTTTTTATTTTAACGAGCGCAATTTTTACACTACAAAAATTTTTAATTACTTTCATAGAAGGCAAAAAGCAAGCTGAATATTTCCATCAATTCCGCCAGCTGTCATGCGTTCAATATAAATGAAAACAAATTGAATAACTTGCAATTGGCCAAACCAAATAATCAACAGGAAGCTAGCTGCAGCAAGGACTTGAGTTGCTTCTCAGCTTGCAGCCAGTTGCAACAGGCTGAGCTGTGGCTGCAACTCCTGTGGCCAATTGTGTCTGCATATTGCTTCTTCTCAGTATTCTCTCTGCTTTGTGCTTGGCTCGAGCTATTAAATTTCTTAAAGCAGAGCTGAAGTTGAGCGCAGTTGACAGCGGTTGAAGCGCGGCTAATTGGTTTTATGACCTAAGGACCTTACTGGGAAATGTAATTTTAATTGGCAAGGAGAGAGAAAAGGGAAGTATATATTAGAAAAATATTTATAAAAACATATTTTAATATATATATATATGTATTTATGCATGCATCTGATGTAAAAAGAACCGAGTTGCCATCAAATTAGATTCCTGAGCTAACTTAATAGGCGAGAGTTCTTATCAGAGAGGCCTGCCTGCCTGTCTGCCTGCCTGTCTGCCAGCCTTTGGTGCTCTGTGCATAAACTACAAAGAGCTGTTCATGAACTTTCTTTAATTGATGGGACACACACACACACACACACACATATACATCCAGACTCCTGTTGATCCCATTGTCTGTTGCAGCGAGTCCCCACGCCACCTGCCGCTTGGAAAAGCTCTTTGAAATGTCAAGCACCTCGGCATACGCATTTTCTTTTCTTTTCATTTCACAGTGCTTTATTTATTTTTTGCTCTGTTTCTTCATTGCTAACGAGAAGAATTCATAAGAGAAACGATTTTCTCTGGCTTGAAAGACAGGCATAAAGCGCGGCACTGCACAAACAGCAGAAAAATGGAAAATGGAAAACGGAAAATGCTGAAGATGGTAAATGGCAGCCAGAGCAGAGCGGAGTAGAGTAGAGCAGAGCGAGCCATGTAATCCAATTGCAGAAGTACAAGCAGACAGCGTTGCAGTATTTAATTTTGAAGGCGTGGCACACTCACACACAAACCCATATGCACACACACACACACACACACACTGTCGCGTTTTAGTGCAAAATGTGTTAAATAAATATGAGCGAAAAAAAAGAAAGTTAAAGAAATTTACATGGCTGCCTTTGCTTTGCTTTTAAGTGGTTTCCCTTGTTGCCATTTGGGTGTGTGGCTGTGTGTGTACGAGTGTGTGTGTGTGTATGTGTGTGTGTGTGTGGTCGTACTTTTTGGCTCAACTCGTTGCGCAGCATTTGTTGTTGTTAGGGGCTTTGAAGTAAGTGCATTTAACTTTGTTTCCAGTGCCTCACAAAGTGCTAAGTGCGCTCAGCATTCGCCTTGGCGCACTGCCACGCCCCACGCTCTGCCCCTCACCGCTGCCGCCTTTGTTTATGCTGTTGACTTTTGTGTGCAAGTGTTAATGTTTTTACGCCCATATTCTTGAATCGTAATTATAATACAGTTAAAAAGAGGCGAAAGAGAGGGGGGTCGAGGCAGAGTGGGCAAATGTAAATATAAATGCATATTTCCTTGAGTTGACCCATTGGCCTCGGCTTAAATGTCAATTTGATTTAACGTCAGCTCGGTTGGCTCAGTTTTCTTAACTTTGAGTCCTCAGTCTTCTGTCTTTATATTTATATGTAAATACATTTCATATTTGATGGCAGGAAGCGTGTCAGGCTGCTTGACAATCGGAACACGTTGCTTTTAACTCGGGATTACAGCTGACCAGACGCAAAGAGAGAGATGGAGAGAGAGCGAGAGAGAGAGAGAGTGAGGGGGAGTGAGAGAGAGAGGTAGATTGGGCGTTTCAAAGGTCAGTCAGCCATCAGAGATTTCGCATTTGTGTTGCATTTAAATGAAATTATGCAAATCACAAGTTGATTTTACCCATATGAAGAGCCAAGGCAACACAATTTGCCAAATTACCTTTTTTTTCTGTGCTGGGCTGTCCAAATTAAATTTCGTTGTGCATTTTGTCCGGATTTGATTTACAAAATGTGGAAGGTGATTAGCATGTAATTTGTGTCAAGCTGTTGTTATATTTGCTTTCGGAATTCGAAATTTGCATTTTGCACACAGCTCTGACTAAGACTTTAAGTTTCGAAGCAGAGTCTTTGGCAGAGGTTAAGCAGAGCCAGAGGCACAACAGAGCAAGAATTGAGTCAAAGTAGAGCTAAAGGCAGAGTCAGAGTTGAGCCAGAAGCAGAGCCAGAGGCAGAGACAGAGGCATAGACAGAGGCAGCGCTAGAGGCATAGTAACACTTGATTCAGATCAGGAGCTGAAGCAAAACAGTTGAGCCAGAGACAGAGCCAGAGGCAGATCCATAGGCAAAGCAGAGCAAGAATTGAGTCAAAGTAGAGCTAAAGATAGAGTCCGAGTTGAGCCAAAAGCAGAGACAGAGGCAGAGACAGAGGCAGAGCTGGAAGCGCAGCAACACTTGAGTCAGATCAGGAGCTGAAGCAAAACAGTTGAGCCAGAGACAGAGCCAGAGGCAGAGCCATAGGCAGAGCAGAGCAAGAATTGAGTTAAAGTAGGGCTGAAGACAGAGTCAGAGTTGAGCCAGAAGCAGAGACAGAGGCAGAGACAGAGGCAGCGCTAGAGGCATAGCAACACTTGAGTCAGATCAGTAGTTGAAGCAAAACAGTTGAGCCAGAGGCAGAGCCATAGGCAGAGCAGAGCAAGAATTGAGGTAAAGTAGAGCTGAAGACAGAGTCAGAGTTGAGCCAGAAGCAGAGCCGGAGGCAGAGACAGGGCAGCCCTAGAGGCGCAACCTGAGGCGCAGCAACGCTTAAGTCAGATTAGGAGCTTCGGACAACAGTTGAGCCAAAGTTGAGCCAATGCAGAGTCAGAGGTAGAGCCTCAGGCAGAGCCACAGACCACAATATAAATATAAAGTAAATTTAATAAAAATTTAATATAAATTAAACATAAATTTAAAGTAATTTTAATATAGTCTTAATAAATATTTAATATAACTTAAATATGTATAAAATGCTCGAAATCTATTACTTTCTACTTTAGCCGAAAATTCAGCTTAAAAGGTAATGTAATACTGGCCAATGCCCTTTATCAAGCTTCCATATATTTATTTCATCATAATTTCAACTCTTTTCGGACTTGATTGCAACTAAACTAAATTATTTATACACTTTTAATGCTTCAGTTCAATTACGCAACTAAATTTCATGCAAGTTTCATAAAAATAATAATTTATATATTTATTTTAGATAATTTTCAATATTAATTTCAAATTTATTCCTGATGAATTTCATATTTATTTAAGCGAAAAGCGAGCGAAGCCTGCAAACTGGGGCAGCTGGCAGTGGGCGTGGCATAATTTTGAAGAGCAAAGCTCTTGTTGTTGTTGTTGTTGTTGCTGCTGCTGTTGTAGGCATTAGCAGCTGCCACTGCTGTTAAATGTTAACAAATTAGTGCCGGCGGTTTAGGCCAACAGCGCGCATGTGTGTGATTGAATGGTTTGGGGCGGCTGTGGGTGGGTGGCTCGAACGTGTGTGTTGGCCACTTGGTCAATGCTGCGGTTGTCGCTTGTCGTATGTTGGTTGTCACGGATTTAGCAACACACAGAGGCAGCTGTCAGTGCTTGATTAGTTGCTGTTGGATTGGAGCAAAGCTGTCCAGCTAATTATAGTGAGCATTTGTTATTATTGCCAGGGCCATTGTGCTGGCCGTGTGCTTATTTCAGCCAATTTGAGCCATTAAAATGGCCAACAGAGAAGAAGAAAAAAAGACATCTCGCTGCGACTTTTTAACAAGTTTTAAAGAAGCCCAACTAAAATGTTTCGCATTGCGAGACAAGTTTCCATTGTGCGTGGCAGCTCATCCTGCTCATTGCCATTGTATCCTTTTGCTGCTCAATGCAATTGTAATCCTTTAAGCATCTTGTCGAACAGCAGCAGAGAGAGATAGACAGAGACAGCGACAGAGACAGAGACAGAGAGAGCGTAAGCTGAAAAGAGAAAGAAAACAAATGCATTGCGCTTCATTTAAAATTTCCTTTTTAAGAGCCAACATCTTATGCAATCTACAGGACGTTTTGTTGCTTGTTAATGCAGGTTGTTCTTTGTATTGTTGTTGTTGCTTTTTCTCTTTTTTTTTTGTTTTTTTTTGTTGTTGTTGTTTTTGTGTTGTAGTGGCTGTCGGTTGTTTTTTATGGCCCACTTGGGCAGCTGTAGCTGTAGCTGATTGTTGTTATCACAATTGACTCAGATTACGTTTATAGTGCACCATAAAAAGGTCACTTAGTTTAGTTAAAGTTGCGCGAGTTTCATTTGAGTGGCTTTTTTCCTGCTCTTAATGTCACTCGAGTTGCTTTTATTTATTGCTGCGTTTTTTATTTGCTGCTCTTTACGCACGCTCAACGGAGTATATTGGTTTCGTGGTAGATTCGGTAAACTCTGAAGCTTGAAATATGCATAAATATTTGTGACTAAAGCTCTCAAATGAACTCTTAAGGTTTTTTTTCGGTTAGTCTCACTAGCTGCGTGGAGAACGAAGCTACAATAAATGATTCTATTATTATAAGTTAATTGAATATTGACGTATGCTGTCTGCCATATGCTGTCTGCCATTTGCTATCTGCCATATGCTGTCTGCCATAGATCTACATGGATTTTCTGTTCACCTTCTAAACAGGCAAATCATAATACTAAGCTGAGATCTTCTACAGACCTTTAGTAACTGGAAAATCTGCAAACCGAACCCATCATTAGACTTTTGACTCATATTTCTATAAATTAAATACAAATATAAATATTTTCTAATAAATTCATCAGTATTTCAACAGAAATAAGTATTATGCAGTCAGTTGTGCCCGATGGCAGCGCTTCCACTTCTTTTTATTATTAATGCACAGTTGTTAAATGGGTTGATAAAAGTTGTGGGATTTTAGGACTGTGCCGCGCCGGTTAGAGTCATCAAAATTACTGTACATATTCACGGCGTAAAATCCAGTTCCATTTAACTATGACTTAAGCAATTGTTTAACTTTAGCTCAATCATAGTTAAGCCTCAATCATGCACCGAGCCAGGCTCCATTTTGGCTTCTTTCCCTCATAGAGTTTCATTAATCTCACTCTAAACCACAAATCCTGCTTCATGAATGCTCAAAGTTCTGTGCTGGCACAGAGGAGTAACATGGCTGAAACTGGTCAAATTTGTGTGCGCTTTGCAGTCATGTTGAGCGCAGCTTGTTTTCGGCCAGAGGAACAACGTGCAACAGGATTTTCTTGGAACTTGGTGTGTTCGGCTCGCCTTCATGCAGCTCGTTGAATTATTTATGGGCAAAAAAGTTGTTTCATTTAATTGAAAAGCATGCAAAACTATTCGAAAAACATTTTAATGCATGTTTTCATAACCCCTTTATAGAAATTCATGTATGTATATATGTGTTTGGTATGCGCATAACAAATTGACGCTGCAACAAGTTGCGTCTGTGTGCAGCAACTAAATTATGTACAGACACATACATACACATTTCAATTGCAATTTGTGCCGTTTGTGCACGCAATTTTTGTCTTAATTCGTTTAACCTGTGAATGGCCAAGCGAGCACTGCATTATTCATCGAGCAATTGCTGTGCGATTATTCGGTTTATATTCGGTTTTCAGGCTGCAACAACTATTAATTTCGTTTAGCTTATTAAAAATTGAGGCACCGTATTTCGGCTGGCCCCTGCCATAAATCACATCGAGAGTTATAGACTGAGCAACCGCAGAGCAGCCACCAGCCCGCCCACCACACTATGATGTGCTTTGACACATAACCATTTGATTTATGGCGTCAATGCAATTCCTTTTCTTCTCTTTGAGTGCTTTTCGCAAGTGCACTTTTGGCCTGGCCCGAGCTGGGGCAGGGGCAGGGGCAGTGGCTGGGGCTGGACAGGGCTGGGTCTGCTATTTGGAGCACTTCATAGATTTGCGATATTTTATCGTGGGCGACGTTGACCATGTGGCCAAAAGTGCACAGTTTGGCCAATGCCAATTGCCAACTGCCATGTAGAGCTGGCCAACTGCAGCTAGAGTTTAAGACTGCGGCAGCAACCTGAGCTTGGGGTGAGCGCCGAGTTCATAGCGTAAAAACCACACGCCCCACTTACCTACCTTGAATATGACTTAAAGTTAGCAAGGAGGAGTCTGCCTTAGCTCGCTTGACTTGCTGTGTTCTATATTGAAATTGAACTACTTAAATCATATTTTGCTGTAGAAGTTTGTCCAGATGGCAAATGAAGCTCAACTGAACACTGTAAGTATATTATTAACTCTTTTTATTAAAATTTATGCATGTATAGGTGAAGACTAGTCCATGTGTCATATTGTTCAACTTAGCTGGTATATATAATTTGAAGTTATATATCATATGCCCTGCCCTAATCGACCCATAACTCACGTTTACTATGAATCAAATTTAATAAGGCAGCGCTCAGGGAATTGCCTTATGCTTAAATATATATTTACATATTTTTTAAATATTTGAATATATATATATTATATTTTATATTGTATATTTTATACATTTGGCAAATATTTTGTATTTATTTTTATTATTTTATATATTTGTGATATAATTTTTTTAAATTTATATATATATAATACATTTTTAAAAAATCTATATTTTTTATAAAATATATATTATTATTATATTATAATATATTTTTTTATATTTTATAAATTTATTTCTTTATACACTTATATATTTTATGTAAATATTTTTCCAAAATTTCTGCAACCCTTTAAAAGCTACTTACGCACCTCCTCTCATCTTTCCCTAATTCCGTATTTTATAAATACAATATTTTTGTAGAAGCGTGCTTCATGTAAGCACGAACTTGGTAAATGAGTTTAATTTAAGGAGAATTACGTTTGAAGCACACTTTGGTTTATCTACTTCAAGCTCCTCTACTTATATGAAGCACTGACTTTACAGTTGGTTTTCCTTCTTTTTTCAGCTTGTTTGCTTCATTATGGCACATTTGCAGCACATAAAAAAAAACGAAGACCGAAAAGTCCAAAACCAAAAAAAAAAAAGGAGGAAGAAAATAGAAAATAGAAACTGTCTGACCAACTGGGCCGCTTGACTGGTCGGTTGGCTGCTCGATTTGGTTGCTGGTGCGGATTTTTGTTAGTTGCTGCCGCTGTTTAGTTGTTTGGCATTTGGCCAAGAGTCATAATTCGATGATGCCGTTGTTGTCAAGCAATTCACTTTAAATCAACTCACGTAGGATACTTTGACTATGACAGGACATGTATAAGCTATGGAGGAAGATATTAGCAGTTGCCAACTAGTATACAAAACTCTAGCATATCATACCATTCCATACCATACCATACCATATTACGCCATACCATACCATGTCATACAGACCCATACCATGCCATACCATATGACAGCTCTTAAGCTCAGCTCCAATCACATTTCCAGCTTGACCAACCTTCATAGAGTATTTAAAAGTCGGCCTCCTCTCGTTTGCCTTTCTTTATTTTTATTTTGGCCAGCTCTCGCTTGATTTTGGCCAGAATCAACGTTGCCGATAGGCCCACTTAATTGCAATTGAGTGAATTTTTATGGCCAGTGCCCATTGTGAGCTTTTTGTGGCTCGCGTGTTTCTGGCATATTTCAGTGGAATGGATTGGCTCAGCTGCAATTGAATTGAATGCACATAAATTCTGTATGTGTATTGTTTGGCCCGCTCCGATGTTGTATTCGTTAGATGCGCTCCATTTGGCCAGCGCTGTGCTGTGCTGTGCTGTGCTGTGGCAATGGTACGGCCTGTCTGTTTGGCTGGCCAATAGTCCTTCATAGCTAATTAACTGCCGTTTTGCGCATGTCATGCAAAAAGGATGCGAAGGCGAAGGCGATGCCATTGGCGACTTGTCGCATACAATTTTGAGCGTAATTAAGGTCAGCAGAAGTCAACCAGCAACTTGATGTTGCCTTCTCTCTCCGCAATGCCATTTAAAAGTGTCAAGCGCTGGCTCCAGCGCTTCCCCAACATCTCTATGGCCCCAATGGCTTTTGGCAATTGGGCCAGCGCTGCAGACCACAGACAATTTGTGTGCACACATATCTCTCTCTCTCTCTCTCTCTCGGTCTGTATGTGTGTGTAGTTCGTTATCTCGCTGTGTCGCATACTTTGCACTTCTCGAGATGACAAAGATTTCACTTGCGCTAATAGTCATGGCCACCCTCTGTCCCCACGCTGTCCAGCTGCAACCCTCGCTGATTTGCGCTTTTGCTCAACATAATTGCCCGTTTTTATGAGGCCACAAATAATTTGTCATTGCAGCTGCAAGTTGTTCCTTATCGGCCAGCAACTTGCAACTTGCAACTAAATGTGGCAACGCCTTGCGGTTGAATGAACGATAACTCTAATTATCTGTAAGCAAACAGCAGCTTAGCAGCTACTTAACAACGGCAACTCAGCTAACTTTAGCTCTACATAGACATATATATTTAAAGTGCATTTCAGTTTGAGTTGAGAGAGAGAGAGAGAGACCTGCTAGGCAAAGCAACACAATCTCTGTTCAACTTTAGCTCAACACTCGCCTTGATTCATTATCATTGCCGTATTGATTATGGCTACTATCAATGCCCAAACCCATTGGCCTGGCTTACAACTCTATTGCATATTTCGTGCTATCGATGTAATCTTAATCAGCCATAAAATATCCGGCAGCCTTTATCTCCAGCCAGCATCGCTTATCTCATCAAATATTATTATAGTATATATATCTCAACAAATTTGCCATAAAAAGCAGCGCTTCAATATAATTTGCAGTTTCTCATTTTGGTTTCTGTTTTTTTTTTTTTTTTTTTTTTTATTGGCAGACTCCGAAAGCCGTCGGCAATGTACACCCTTTTTGTTTCCGTTTCCGTTGCAGCATTGTGTTAGGGGGCGACGTGGGTGGGTGGTTGGGTGGTGCTACTGTTTCGAGGTTATTACTTAGTTTTAATCATAAATTTGTGCGCCGTAATACCGCCGAAAGATAAACAGGAAAGTTAGCATCCGTTTTATGATCAGCTTAAGGTCGTCTTAGCCGGCATTGCATTGCACTTAACGTGGCTTGTTTATGGGATTTTCGGCATTTAATATGCAGTATTAAACGCCCTTTACCAGCACTCAATCAGTGTTGGACAGTCACTCAGACAAACAGAGGGAGCCCTGGCTATAAATTTGCTTAATAAAGTTTTCATATTTGCAATTAATTTCATTTCATTTTGCATGAATAAAAGCCGTCCGTGGACGATTCAGACTTTTGGTTGACTGCTCCGCTCCGTCTGCAATTTGTGCGCCATTCAATGTAATCAGGAGTGCACGGGGCAGCCGGAACGTGGCAAGCGAAAAGAATATATTGCATTACACCCGGGCGTATGCGTAATACGCATTTTGAATGAAGTTGCCAGACTGCTCTGCTGCGTATTAACGAGTTTCGAGATATTACTCCCTCTCTCTGGGTGTCTCTCTCTCTCTCTCTCTCTCTCTTTCTCTCTCTCTGTCTCTCTATCTTTTAAACATTTAATTATTTAGCTGGACTGGGTAGTAGTCAGTTGCATTCACTTAATGTGTGCAATTGCCGATAAATTAAAATCGTTTAATTAAAATATGCATGCGCTGGGCGCAACGGGCCGTCCTGCCGTGGCTAGAAATCACTATTTAGCTGCTTAAATATTTACAGCCAGCAAAATTTAGCCTTCTATTTGACTTGTCATTAAATTGCTTGCCTACAGATACACACATCAATCTCCATATTCCTCTATCTCTCTCTCTGTCTCTCTGTCTCTCGTTCTGTATGGTTTGCTGTAATTATGGCGCATAAATCGAGGTATCGCCTATCTCACTCTCTCTCGCTCTACCTCTCCCACTCCCTTTCGGACTTCTCTCGTTGCCAGCTAAATTGCTATTTAAACATTTTAAGTGCTTTTGGTGTTAATAACACATCAGCGCATGTTTCATTTGCCTGAGTCAACAGTTTAATTAGAGTTTGTGCATAAATCATCATCATTCGGATCATCATCATCATCAGCAGCAGCAGCAACAGCACCAGCACCAGCATCATTTGCTTCATTCTGCTGCAGATACATTTCCATCTGCAATTTGAAGATGCCAGATTTTGGTTTTCCATTCGGTCCACTCATTGGGGCACTTCGCATTGAGTGCCTCGTCTCGCTCTAAGCTCTGATTTGTTTGCGCCCAAATATGTCAAATATATATATATGTATATATAAAGATGTTTAGCGTGTGAAGAAGTTCCATTTGATTTATTATTCACAGAAGTATTAGCAAAGCAATCAATTCATGCAGAAATGGCAAATTGTGCTTAAGCAATACTCGGAAATTGCGGCGAAATATTTCCAAATATATTTGAAGTGTGCGTAAATGGTGCTTGCTTGATTATTTGAGGTGTTGATAATCATATATACTAGATGTGGGGAAAAGAAATAAAGTTTAGCTAATTGGCTTAAGTGTGGAAGTGCTTGAGGAAACATCTAAACAGTCAAAAGTATTTATATATGTATAACTAAAATAAAATAATATATAAATAACAGAAGTATAATATACTTAAATGTGATTTCATGTAAATTTAAAAATATCTCAAGCATAATCCTAGCTCAGCTGTGTCTAAGGAGTCTATCTATCTTCTGAGTTCCCTTTGGAAACATTTATAAAAATAAATGTATAATTTGCTAGCCAAATTAAAACGAATTCAGCATATAAAACTAGAATCTAAATCATACATTTCCCAGCCCTAGCTCAGTTCAGAATGGTGCTAAAAACTTGTGCATGGCCTCAGCTCGCACGCTGTAACAGCAGCAGCAAGACGCTAAACGGCTGTGTGTGCTAGTGTGTGTGTGTGTGTGTGTGTATTAATGGACCATGGCAAGCAGTGGCCGTGGCAAGTGACAGTGCTAAAATTAATAGAGCACCTCGACTTTAGTACGCTGCCAGTGGCTCTTCAGTTGGCCACGTGGCGTATGCGTGATTTATGCCATGGCAACCGCATTTAATTGAAATTGAGCTGAATCTTGTCGGTGTGCGTGTGTGTGTGTGTGTGTGCTAATAGCTCTAGTCGCGGCGTGCCGCCATCATCATGCTTGTAGATCTCTGATATATGCACATATCTGTGGCACATGTAAGCCGGGTCTGGCACGGCTTCTCGATTTTGATTTGTCCAGTGCCAAAGCCATGAATAGACAAATATTGCGGCTGGCTTATTAATGGCGGCTCGAATTACGATAATGGCACACACACGCACAGCGGGCAGCCAAGCGCGACAGTGCGACAGGTCGACGGAGCAGAGAGGCTGCTGCTCGCTGGGCTCAGCCGTGGCTAATTAAAGACAGCCGTAGCAGCGACAGCAACAGCAACACTTGACGTCACGGACGAGAAAGACGCACAGGCCGCAACGGCAACAGCTGTTCAAAGTGCAGTCCCGCCCAGCAGCAACGCCTCTGCTCAGCAGAGGCCTCCGCCGCCCACGTTGCGTGTGCATGTATACGCGTTTCAGTTGTTGAGCCTCGGCGTAGCAGCAGCCAAACAACTCCCAAACGGACTCCCGGCATGCGGTGGAGCGCAGGCGTCAGCAGTCGCCCACGACCAGCTGCGCTCCGACGCAGGCGTCTGCCAGCTTAAGATCCACAAAGGCTGCGCTGCATCTGCAAAGTGAGAGAAAGAGAGAGCGAGTAGGAGAAATACTAAGAGAGAGTCAGAAAGAGAGAGAGTGTGAGAGAGAGAGTAAGTTAGAGCAGAGGCAACTCTCTCTCTCTTGCCGGCATTTGGACGCTCTCAAACAGCATTCATATTTGATATACGAATCACATATATATATTTATATAAATATATATATGTAGAAAGAGAGAGAGAGAGGGAGAGAGAGGGAGATGTGCCTTTTTTTTTACAAGTTTGGACTGTTGCTGGCGCTGCACAGTGGCGCCATCTGGCGCCTCCGCCCACTGCTTTGTGGGGCCGACAGAGCCGGCATCAAAAGTTAATTAAAACGCATACTTAATGCGCGGCCTGCGCTTGCCTTAGTCGGGGCTTTTGGGTTTGCTTCATGGCACATGACCAGGCGACAGAGGCCCAAAAACAATCCGAAAACCAAAAACCCAAACGCGACTCTCCCAAATGGTTCCCAATGCACACATTCCCAGTGATATGTATGTGTGTGCCTGTGTGTGTGTGTGTGTGTGTGTGTGTGTGTGGTCGCATACTACTTGCAGACACTGTTTGGCGTTTTGGGTTTTGATTAATTGGAGTGCCGCTTGAGTTCAGCTCGCAGCTGCGGGCTTTAATGCGCTGCAAAGTGTTCAAAGTGTTGAGCCGTATGAAATTAAAGGTGTACCCAGAGGCGGTGGGTGGGCGGTGGTGGGCAGGTGGTGTCGTAATGGGGCTTAAAAGAACTGGGGTTTGTTTGTTAAATTAATGGCTGATTAAAGCGTGATTTGTAAGGCAGATCAATTAGCAGCAGCGAAGATTACAGCTCAAATATATGTGTACTATAATAAGCTTTACAGTTAGATTACTCAATAATCAGTTTAAGCTAACTGAAAAACTTTTGCTGCTGCTGCTGCTGCTGCTGTAAGCCAAACTCAGTTTTATATGCGAGCAATTCCCAAACAGCCAAATACTTAAGGAATTCACCTTTAGCCATAAAATCCAAAGCGATTTCTATGCTAACGAGCCGAGTGCTCCGAGTGGGCATCTCACGCTCCATTGGCCCATCGCTGCCCCAGTGCCGTTTGCTATCGCCACATTTCCATTGCTCATAACGGTATACATTTTTAAAATCGCCCAGGAGACTATTAAAACTATTATCTGAGTGAGTGGGTGAGTGAGTGGGAGTGGGAGGGATGTAGCGCAGTCCGAGCCATCCTCTCGGTTCTACTCTCTGCTGACATACGTTCTTCGGTGCCGTCCGCTTTCTAGCGCCTTTCTCTAGTTTATTTTTTTCCGCTCTTGCGCTTTTTGGCAGGCGAAATTAGCCAAGTGCGCAAAATTTAAATTAATTTCATGCTTCTGCAAGTCGAGCAGCTAAAACTGACCAGCGCCAGCGTCTAGCAGTGCCAGCAGGCGAAGGGCATGCACTGCGACACACAACCATTTACACACATCACACACACACACAGATCACAGATACACACACTAACTCACTCACACTTACACTCTCCTACATATACGAAAATTTTTACCGCAAACATTAGCAATTCTAATTTTTCGTGCAACGCTTTACTCCCTCATCGTCCACATTTTGTCCAGCGGTTTTGCCTGGGTCAGTCATAAAAAGGTTAAGGGAAAGCACACACACACACACACACACACAGAGGCAGACACACTCACACATATACAGACGCGCGCTGAAATTCATTGTTTAAAATGAAACCACAGCACATACACACATCCGGTTTCACGGGAAACATTTAGCTGTCTGCTCCAAGCCGATATACGGCCTTATTATATAATATTAAATTTGTTAGTAGCTTAAAAAAGCAAAGCAGAGAGCTTGTGTGTAAGCATAATATATGAAGCTAAGTAGCCAAGGAAAATTAAGCGAGACGCTATGGGAAGATATTGGAGCTGAATATAATATTATTGTCTTGCAAAATATATATTAAAAATTTATTTAAAAATATATATAAAAATGTGTTACAAAATTTACTGAAAAATGTATTTTAAAATGTATATAAAAATTGATACGAAAATTAATTTAAAATTTTCTTAAATGTATTTAAAAAAGTATTGAATAAATTTATTAGAAAAAATATATAAAAACTTGTTAAAAAATTAATTTTAATATTTATTTTGAGGTTTATTTAAAAAAGTTCTTTTCAGCTTATATTTAAAGTACATAATATATATAGTATATAAATCTATAGTAATTACCAGCATATTAGCTCTAAAACTCTTTCAACTTATCCGTTCTAGCCGGAGTCGTGAAGCCTTGATAAATCTCTTACAATGTGCAATAATAAACACAGTCTTATGCCCCGTCTTGGCCCCTCTCTCTGTCTGTGCGTCTTCCATACAGTCCCGCCTTTTGTATTTATAGCTATTTATGTTTGTAGCTCTTAAAATATTGGTATAATAACTTTGGTTGTTTGGTTTTTGGGCACATTACGCATACGCCCAGTGTTGGCCCAGCCATAGTAATTGGCCTCGTCGTGCGGCGACAAGCGAGCGGACAAAGTTTGACCAGGGAGCGGAAGACGAGAGCCAAAAGTGGACAAAACTGCGTCAGATGCAGCCGGGCAGAGATGCGGCTGCTTAATTGCCATTGACTTTTGGCTAAGATTGCATGGGGAATGCACAAAAAACAGCGCAGTCAAAGGCAAACAATGCAATGCCAGACACTGGGCAGGGGGCGGGGCGAGAGGCGAGGGGCGAGGGAGCTGGCTGAGCTGGGCGACGACATCCTTTTGGAGATATTTCACAGCCCTCGGACATGAATGAAGGATGGCAGCGAAAGCAAAGTAATGCAGTCAAATGGTCGCGCCATTTTTAGTAAGACCCAAAATGGCTGAGGCAGAGGTGGAGGCTGAGCATAGAGTGGGTTTTGGCTTACATTTCCATTTGAGAGCGAAATTTATTTGACTGCGGCACAAGGCAGAAGAAGAAAAGTTTGAAGCAGCCTCCCCGAAAGCGGAAACGCTGCAACGGAAGTGCAGCCAGCTCTGTCTCTGCCGCTGTCTCTGTCTCGGCTGCTGCTAGGGCTTCTTCTACTTCTACTTTATGCCATCTTCTTTTTGGCCCGCTTTTTGCCCACATTTTGGCGGCTGCTTTATTTGCTGTTTGTCTGTCTGCAGAGCGAGCGTTCGTTTTGGCCATTTTAAAGAAATGTGACTTTTACTGCGACAATTTGTGTATCCGCAAATTGTGATTAATTACCCGTCCGGAGCTAGTGGGCAGACAGACACACACACAGACAGAGAGAGAGAGAGAGAGAGAGAGAGAGAGAGACAGGCGGACAGTAGTGACCAACGGTTTTTGGGGCTAATGTATCCTTCGGCGCTTATCCTTGTCATCGGCGTAGCTGCTGCTGCTGCTGGCTGGCTTTATGGCTATTATTCCGCTTTCACAAATTATTTTGCAAGCCAAGAACTGCTTGGGCTAAAAAAAAATATAGAAAATATAAATAAAATCAATATAAATTTAATCAACTTCATAAATATCAATTGATTTTAGAAATAAATTGATTTGGTTAGGCTACTTCGACAGCAACTAGATACAATCTGTTTACATAAAACAAAATTTATTTGTAATAAATTCTGCATATTTTATCTAAGCAAAATGACTAAAATTTCGGAAACTTATTTCTAAAATATATTTCTCCATGTGGCAAATAGTTTGTGGCGCAATCTGAGCTCTGGCTGCGTGCTCGAGCTAGTTATTTCAATTATTTGTGACAGCTTGAGAATGTGATAAGGTCCTAGACAAATTCATTATTATCATATTAAATTCACTTTCAACTCCCACTGTGCTTTGTGGCCTTCGAGCACACACACACACAAGCATACAGAGCCTGACAGAAGGATATAATACAATTGTGCTCTTTCGAGATGCGCTCACATGTAGAGATATGAAGCCGCAGCTGCGGCTGTCGCAGCCAAGAATGTTGGGCATTAAAAGCTTAAAGACTTAAAACATTAACACACACACACACACACACACTCACACACACTCACATGCATATATATCTACACCCACCCACCATTCCAGGACATAGCCAAAGAAAACTATTTACTGCAGAGACACAAAAACCCAGCTGAGCAGAACGGGCACGACCGTTGGGGGCCTTCATGATAAAATTTAAATCCGTCAGGTGTTTTTAGATATATTTCTCGGTTTGGCAGCCGCACACAAGCATGCACATACACACACACACACAGTCGCTTCAGACAGTTGACAGACATGTGTGTGCGCCCTGGCGTAATTTATTATGCGCCAAATCATGGCAAATGCATTAAAATTTCGTCTACACCGTCACAATGTGGCCAAAAAGTATCTGAACTGAGTTGGGTCTGCGTCCGGGTGCAGGTCTTTGGAGACGACCAAGGACTGCGGGCTGCGGGCAGCAGACAAACGGCTTCCAGGTTGCGGCTTTTGCAACTACCTCGGTTCCAGCTACTGTTTGTCAAATTTCTTTGCGTGCATGAAAATTATGCGGAAATAAGTTTGAGGTAGAAAAGGCAGCAATAACACAAACCATAAAGATGGTGTACAGAGAGGAGAGAGATGGAAGTAGGCAGAAAGAGAGAGGGAGAAAGGGTGGAGAATGAGAGTAGAAGACACTTGGTTCTGCTGGTCTATGAACTGCCGTTTGATACTTGAGAAAGATCTGCTCATGAAGTAAGTTCTTTGCGATGAATTAATAATAATATTTCCTATGTATGAGCTTCAAAATTCGTAAAGGAAATGCAGTCAGAAAAGTTAATAATCAGTCCAAAAAAGGTCTAAATTCAAAAAGATAATTAGTATAAAAATTTGGCTTGTATAAATTCAGCTGCCCCAATAAGTATGCTATAGATTTGATAAAGAACATCACTGAAGACATTCTCCATGTAAATATTGAGACAGTAGACTACTCCACATATATAAAATATATATATTCTTGATCAGTATTATTAACTATATTCCCATGTCTTCTTGCATGTAAGCTCAACTCCCAGTTCCTCAAGTAAATACTGCCTAGTTGGCCATTTCTTTTCCACTCTTCATATATTTATGATCACGTTACCTCATTCAAGCCTTTAATACCCTATCTCGAAGAGCATTAACGCTTCGTTGTAGTGCACATTGTGTTTCTTACTTGTTTTGACTATTTTTGGGCACAAAGTATAAACAAGAACCCTCAGCTCAGCAACAGACGCCAAAGCAACCAAAACCGTGTTGGGTTTTCTCTATATGTATGTGTGTGTGTAGATGGGCAGCGTTTGGTTGCATATTGTGGGTGGCTCGGCTGACAGTTTGGGTCTGTTCACTGTTTGTGTGCGGGCACAAATGTCAACAGCCAGATTATGACCATATACACATAGTTGCCGTTGCCGTTGCCGTTGATATTGTTGTTGTTGTTGTTGTTTCTGGTTAGCCAGCAGCTTAAGCATAAAAAGTTTGCTGTGCGTTGCCCAAGCAAGCGACTAGCTGGACATCCTTATATACTACTGCCCGTTATATGCTACGCAGGCACGTCTATGTAATCCATCAATTAATAGTCCTGACAAGCGTCTAATTAAATATGTCCTGGCAGCTGAGACGCATTTCTCATGCGCGCAGGCCAAAAAACCAGCCACAAATTAAGACGACGCAAAGGATTTTCAATGCGAAAAGCAGAGAAAAACTGCAAGTGTGAGATTTGTGCTGAATACATCAATAGCCGAAGGACTTTATCTACGGGTTAAAGTTAAGGAAAGAAAAAAATGTTTAATGCCTGTTGTCAGAATGCCAAAGGCAGCATTGCGAAATGCTCGTTTGTCATGTATATTGACACCGAGAGGGATTGGTAAATGCTAAAACGTGGCCACAGCAGCAACAACAACAACACATGATCAACCTTATGGTCATTTAGTGCCTAACACTCTAGGCATGCGAGGGTAGCTTACATATTTAATGGGATTTGTTGAGTTCAGTTATGTAGAGGAAATAGATGAGAACAGGTGGGAGAGGGACTTGAGCAGATAAAGTCTTGTGAAAGAGATTTAAATAGTTTTTAGGTCTTTGATATTGATTTAGTTGATATAGAATTGATGAAAGAAATCTAAAGACTAGCTGATGTCATAAATAAATATATATTTTTGTATTTATTATATTAAATTTTGTATTAAACTATTACTAGAAGATGCTCGGAGTTGTAAGAAGTATAGAAATTGATGTTTGGTATGTTATCTATGTTTATGTCTCAATAAAGTCTTAACATGCCATCAATATATGTATATTGATCCTATCTTTATCTAGATATTCAGAAAGCGAACTTCAAATCTTTCTTAACTTCAAGCTTTCCTCATAACGCGCTCTCATATACTCAATAATATTTATTTGAATACTTCTCTGACTACTTCAATATATGTATATTGCCTCATATTCATATGTTCATAAATAATTATATTTTCCTTACAGATTCTTAACAACTTTAATAAGCGAAATCGAAAGGAATTTGCTTTATCTCTTCATCATCTTTCATATAATATTTGTGCTTATTTCCTCAATATATCATATAAATCTATAGCCCATAAATCTGATCGGCTATAATTAATATATATAGTAACGCTGGCATTTAATTCAGGGCATATTACAAGCGCATTTGCTGTTATATTAATTCTCTTTCTTGTCTTGTCGCTTATGGCTGAGGCATTCAGGACTTGGCCTGCTGTCTGTTGTCCTGGAACGCATTTCGTTGCTCTTAATCCTTTATGCACACTCTCTCACACACACGCACACAAACGTGCAGTCAAACAAAAAACCTTGATAATGGCACACACACACAGACACACACAGTGGCTGTCATATATGGCATCGTTATATCCGTTTGCGCATATATGCCAAGGATTAGTGAACATGAATGTTGATAGGCGGCGTTTCAGTGTTTGACAGATGAGTTTTATGGGTTTTGCGCTGCCTCGCTCTATATATATACACATATATATATATGTATATATGTATATACATATGTGTGTGCGTTTGTGAGTTGTCTTCATCGGCGCCATAATAGCGCCCAAATTGAAAGCATAAAACTCAATTAAAGCAACTTTATGTGCAGTCATTTCTCCGGTTTATGTTGCAGTAAGCCCCGCGACATGTCTGCTGACAAGCTGTGCACCTGTCATAGCCCAGCTGCCCCCCACACTCTGCACCACCTAAGCCACACTCACTCATTCTGCCTCTCTCCCTCACTGTGTCGCTCTAGCCCTGCCGCACAGACATTTCCTAATTGCGCGCAACGAGCTTCAATGGCAACATCAACGGATATTGAAAGTGCACACACCCGAACACCAACACACATTCACACACACACACACACCAAACACTTGTGCCGTGCAAAATTGAAACTGCAAACAACTTCATTTGATGCCCAACAGTTTGCTAACTATCAAACCCGCCAAATATTTGCAACTACAGCTTGCCCCCTTCCCTCCGCCTCTCTCTCTCTCTCTCTCTCGTACGCTCTCTTTTGTCTATTTGTTGGCTCAAATCTCGTCGCGCATACCTTTGGCCCTGTTTAAAGCAGCTTTTGGCATTCTTGCGTAATTTGTTGTAACTGCATCATTTAACATTTGAAAGACGACTGCTTGCAGCTAGTCCTGCCTGCCTGTCCTGCCTGTCTGTCCTGACCTGCCCGCCTGTCTGTCCTTTCAGGCACTTCGCCCTGGCTGCCTGACTGCCTTGACTGGCTGACTGCTGCTGGTTGGCATTTTAGTTGCCATTTGGCCAACGACAGCTACAACCGTTTGAGAAGCTGAGCAAGAGCACTGCAGAGAGCGAGACATGCCACCGATTGCGCCGCGTTGGCCCGTCTCACTGCAATTGGTTGCAAGTTTGGCTCTAATGGCAACAGACAGCAGTTAATGGTGCGAGTAAAAAAAATCTGTAAGAAAAGTGTGAAAAAAGAATTTACCCATGTTCCCTCTGCTGCTTCTTTATGTACTAAGGCAAAGACGACAAGTGCAGGCAAAATGCTGTAGGAATTTAATTAGATCTTAGCCGGGTTTACCTGTACTAAATAGCTGTGGCTTAAAGCAGCCTAGATAATTATATTTGCCAGCAATTAAATACAAATAAAGTAATTCTAACCAAGCTCTAGACCCGGCCAAAAAAGTAAGAGACTCTACTTTTCTGAGTTGGAATATATCAAACGAGTTGCTGTTTGCCGTTCCGCTTAGCAAATAGTTAAGGGCAAATCCTGTATTGCATGTGGGCAAGTTTGATGACATTCATTACAGCCGTTGGTAATATTCAATTAAAATTGTATTTATGCCGGGGCAGGAAGACAAACAGCCAGGCAAACTATACGCATACATGGAGGGAGATCCCTGCTGAGTCTAGGCCGACCCTCGAACACATGCAGCATGAAAGTTCTTACAACTTATTAAATCTCTCAGAAGTTGGCATACAAATCATTTGCGTCGCTTCCAAACAAAACTCGAAACTCGGGCACAACTCGACAACAAAATAAGTTTAAGTACATTTAACTTTGTGTGACAGATACGAGCTGTAGACACAGATACCAAATTTTGAGATACAGTTGTGCTGTGCCTGTCACGCCTACAAGCGGTCCCTCGCCCACTCTCTCTCTCTGTCCCTTTCGCTGCCTCTGCTCATGTGACAAGTTCTTAAGTAGTCATTAAAAATCAAGTAAAAGTTGATGATGGGCGCTGGGCGTGCGGGAGGCGTGGCATGCTACACTGTACATTGCAAAAAAGTTTGTGCAATTGCATTAAAGATCTATTTTGCCTCCATTAGCAGCAGCAGGCAGAGACAGCGAGAGGGAGAGAGAGAGAGAGGGGCCAGGGCACAACCACGACATGCCAAACTTTTCGCATTGATATTAATTAAAAGTAAGTTATCAACAAGACAATTTACATATATATCTGAATATATATATATCAACAGCGAGCGGCAGGAACTTGACTATTTATTGGCCACGCTCGAGCTGCAGGCAGGTAACATTCATCAAATTAGTGCGCAGGTGAAACATCAACTTGGCAAAAGTTGCGCCAAATGCAGGCCAGCAGATAAAACAAGCAGATAGTTAATGTAACTAATTAAACTGGTCTTTTCATGGATGGACGACCAAACCAAACTGAGTCAGAGGTTGGCTGTAGCAGTCAGCAGTCAGCAGTCGGAAGTCGGCAGTCGGCAGTCGACGGCGTTAATTAGGGTGTAAAAGTAATTTGTCACATTCCGTTCGGGTTGTTGTGGCTTGTTGGGGCTGACGTTATTAAGTGAGTGGAACTATTAATAAGAATATTTCTGTAAGGGGGTATTGAGACATCAAAGTGGCAGATAGAAATTGTTAGGGATGGTAGAGGAGAGGGAGAGTTGGGGAAACAGACTTGTCTTTCAGACTAAACAATAGCTTAACAGACAGAATGAGATTCGCGAATGTCTGCAAGAATCAGTAATATATAGCAAAGTGGCCATATGAATCGCTAGAACAGAGAGGACAAGCCGAATGGGTTCTCTACAGCTTGTAGCATATTATCATGGCAGACGAAAGTTTCCTATCTAGAGAAACTTTCATATCTCTGTATAAATTGATTCATAAATCAAATTAAAATTTAAAGCAACTGCCCCTCCTTAACTTTAGCTCATTTGCGAGTCATTCACAACCCATTGACACAGTCTCATTGCTCAAATCAAAGAAAAGCCCGACATCTGCTCGCTCTCATCACAAATTAATTATTTAGTTTTTCATCATTTACATTCACTCATCAATTATATGCATATGAATTGCCTAGAACTTTCCGAACAGCACTCGAACGCACTCAGATTTGCAACTATCTTGGCGTTTTAATTGGCCAACTGCATGCAGGCTTATTAGTATGCAAAGTAGTTGAAAGTTGTTGCTGCTCGCAACCTGGCAATTATCTATGGCCACTTTATCAAATGGCAAACAGACGCCATATGCTGGCGGGCAGAGTAGGACGAGCTCTGAGGGAGCCAAGAAATCCGCTTACAACTAAACTGAGTGAACATTTTTGTGAGCGTATCATATAAATCAGCTTATAAAACTTTCATCGTATATCAACACACTAATTATGGTAATTTTATAATTTTCTAAAAACTGAGCCACTGCAAGCGGACCAACAGGCCGTCATGGGCCAGGCGCCCCCCTAGAGGCGTTTGCTGTTGATGTTTAATAAGCCAAGACACACACATACACACATGGGTTTGACTGGCAAACATTTAGGAAAACCTCCAAAGGCAGGAAAACAAGTTCTTTTCATGAAATTTGAACATAAATTCCAATGAACGAAACAAGACCAAAGTGCAAAGCCTGGCAAACAACAGCAACAGCAGCAGCAGCGGCAGCATATACCCTATACTCGGCTCTTCAGTTTAGCTGGCCGGCAAAGCCCCTTGCATGCAGTTTAGTGTTACCAGACCCTGAGGGATTGGCATAGGCGCAGGGCGAAAAACTGGCCAGTTGCCGGGCAAGAAAACGGCAGCCAAACAGCAAGCTATATCAAATAAAAAAAAAGAACAGACATAAAACCAAGAGCAAGACTACGCCTGCAGGCAGACCAGGAGCCCCAGCAGTGGCAGCAGCAGGAGCTGTGGCACATAAACTTTGTGCAGGACGCTGGCAGGACGAGGCGACGACCGCTGGCAAATCAACTTTGCAACTTGAGACTGTTGCAGTCTATTAAAATTACGCCGCCGGCAAGTGGCCCTCTCTCTGTCTCTCTCGCTCTCTGGGTGTGTGTGTGGGCGTGTCAAGCGCAAGCATAGCTCGTGGGCGGCTTGGGGGCGGTGGTTTGGTAAATTAAAGGCGAGGCGCCAGCTTCTTCTAGTGCTGCGGCTGCTTCTTCAGCAACTGCTGCTGCTGTTGCTGTTGCTGCTTCTTCTTCTTCATGCAGTGCACTGTTTCCGGCCGCCGCTGGCAGTTAGCAAATGTATCTTCGCTCCATGCGCCTCCTGCCGGCCTCAGCGCCATTTCCTGCTGCAGCGCTCTCAGATACGCTTCGGCTGGCCTCTGATTCAGTTTCTGTTTCTGTTTTGCTATTTGGGCTTTTCTTTTCCTTTCTTTTCTTTTCTTTTCTTTTCTTTATAAATGTTTGGCTCTCTCCCCCTTTTTTTGGGGGGTCGGCCGTAGCGCATCGTAAATTTAAAGGCTATGCAGGCTACTTGAAAAGTTTTGCTGCAAGGCGTTGCCACGTAGTTTACGGCAAAATACCAATAAGTATACGACTAGGTGGCCCATCATTTTCATATCTTATGACGTATGTATATGGGCGAACGGGCTGGCTGGCTGGCTACATTTTTGCATACTTTGCCACACTGATTGAGCAATCTCTGTTGATGCTGATGATGACGATGATGGCAATGATGGGGATCTCTGCAACAACATTGCGTTGGCCCCATGTGGCGCCATCATCAGCTTTATTATTATTGAAAGGCATCAGTGCGGCTGCTGATGATGGGGTTGCGGTTGCGGCTGCCCAAAAGATTTGTTCGGCCCGTTCAACGCAATCTCATCTTAGCTGAGAATGCCGTACCCAACCGCCCCCTTGCCCCATTGCCGCACCACCAGCACCACTGCACCATCATTGACTACACTTTATGGTGCATTGTTCAAACATAAAATTGATATTTTTATGGTTTTTCGTTGGCAGCTTCTTCCGTTTGGCTGCCTTAATGAGCGCAACTTGCTAAGGATTTTTCATTTTCAATGCAGCTTTTTTCTTGTTGTTGTTGTTGTGTTTGTTGGTGTGTGCTTGCTTGTTGCTGTTCTGAAACTTTGCTACTGATGAGCTGCTGAGTAGAGAGAGAGAGAGAGAGAGAGAGAGAGAGAGGAGGGGGGGGGAGGGGGCAGTTATGTTGCATAAAATTTGAGATTGATGCACTTTCATTAAAACTGAATCATTAAAACTTACAAAATTTCATTTATTTATTTTTGTTTGGCTTCTAAGCAGTTTGGTTAGAGTACAGTAGAAGAGTGGCTTGGAGGTAGACTAGGGAAATATGAGAGATTTTGAGGGAAAGAGAGCGAATTGGAGTTAGGTTAGAAGAGAGTTTGAGCAGATGCTACAAGATCATAGATACTTATAAAGAAAGCCTGCAAAGCCTTTGATATTGATTTGTATTCATGAGAATCTCATAGAACGGCGCTACTCTAAAATTCTCTATATGTTCTGCAAACTAGGTTTGCATTGAACATAAGTGCATACTAGCAAATATCTACAATTACATACACATATATCATGATACACACAGCCATTCACAGATACCATAACAGAGACACTCAACAAATAAACCCTAATTAAATGCCACTCATGTTGCATTTACACTTCAAGAACTCTCTTAATTTTTCCAACTCACCAAATCAAATATGCCACGAACCAGCTTTCGATGCAACTGCTCGCTAAACCACGACAAATAAAATTCAATTGGCTCAACGATTTGTGCTTTGGCATTCGCAACGAAACTTCGTTTTTAACACTTCATTCTAATTCGTTAACTTTTTGGCATTTGCCAAAAGGCAGCTACACATACATATATGGGTTACCTATTGACTTGCAGTGTGGTCGGACATTTACTTAGCCCACACATACACACACACACACACACACCCACATAGTGGCATACACCCACACGAGTAAGCATAAAGGCCATAGCTGAACTGCCCACACAGTCGTCGTTGGGCAGACACACGCATGAGCAAACTTTCGCCCACACACACACACACACACACACACGCACACATAGACATTTGCTGTGGCCACTGATATAACCTTCTCAATGACCTTTTATTGACCTTCTGCACAGACAGCAGCATCGACAGCAACATAAACGCCAACACATAAAAGTAAACATATTTCATGCACTTTTTATTCGATTGGCCAGCGCATAACCAGCAGCTGAACTTGGACTCGCTTGCGCGCCTCAGTCGGAGTCGAGTCTCGCTCTCTCTCTCTCTCTCTCTCTCTCTCTTAGTCTGTCTCTCTCACTAGCTGTGCCCTTTTGGGCGCATTTTGCGAATTTCAGTTACATTTTTGCATATGCAATTCTGATCTCCGTTTTGCGGTTTACAGCTCCTGATGCCTGCTGCCTGCGGTTATTGTTGCCATTGTTGCTGTTGCTGTTGCTGCAATTGTTGCACTTGTAAATGACAAGAACAGCAATACCAACAGCAGCAGCAGCGATGCCAGCAACTGTGCAGCTAGTACTCGTAATATCCTTTTGAATAAACGCGTGGCCAGCAGCCACTTTGGCCGTTGCCTTGCCAAATGATTCGTGGTTTTGCTGTTATACTCTAACTGCAGATTTGATCTGGAAAAGGCAGCAATATGTTGTCTGTTTGAATTTTATTTGTAATGGGAGTTGGCATAAATATTTAAAAAAAATGTTATATATACATAAATCTATAATTTTTTTAGTTTTAAAAATATATTTAATAATCTAGGCTAGCAGTTTAAGAATATATATTCAAGAATTTATGCAGCTTAAAACTGAGTCGGTGAGTGATATGTATAAGGAAGCTCTCCAATAGATGCTGGTAGATCTAGATCTCATGGCCGTCACAACTTCAGCTTCTGATACGTAGATAGACTGAGTTCTTAACTAATCTGGCTAGCAACAACAGCAGGTAAAGAGGAAGAGAGATGAACTTGAAATACTTGAAAGCTAGAGCATTAGGCAGTCGTTGCTCCCAGCCACTACTGACAGCTGCTGCTACTGCTGCAGTCAGTAGCCTTTTTACAGTTGCAAAAACTCTAGTGCAGCGTAATGTATGTGCCAGGCCAACGCACACATACATATTTATATAGATATACATATACATATATAGACATATCGTGCTTGCCCGCCCATATCCTGTTTGTTTTTGTTCGCTGTTCATTGTTGTTGCTGTTGCTGTTGCTGCTGCTGTTGTTGTTGTTGTTGTGTGTTTCTGTGCTGCTTGTTAGCCAAAAGCGACGGCGCTGGCGTCTAACACGTAACGCATTTGTAGTTGCTGTTGCAACTGTTGTTGCTGCAGTTGTTATCAAGTGCAGTATTTAACTGCAGCAATTTTTACAGTTGAATTTGTAGCTGCCCCCTGTTGGAATGCAATGCAATTTAGATTTCAATCGAAGCGTGTGCGTATGTGTGTATACAGTGTACAGCTCAAACATTGAAATTTATGCATTTTAATGCAACACAAATAGGCAGACAGAGACAGACAGAGAGCGGGAGAGTCAACTAATCATGACTGACAAACTGGCCACAGCGAGTGGCATATCTTCGGCTACCTATAGAGTGCACTTGCATCTATCTATATACATTCAGTATATAGAGCTGTCTGACAGACCTGAACATTAAAATATAGTTATCAGTTTTGGCGTCGCAAGCTCGTCAATCATGTTAATTATAACAAATCTGTCACGTACCGAACATGTACTACAAAAGACCAGACAAAGATGCAAAAAGTACAAGAGCAAAAGGAGCCAGTGCAGATGTAAGTTAACGACTGTTAGATACACTATACCCAGCTGGCTAAGAGCTATGTTGACTGTATAGAAATAAAGTACTATAAGCCATACTCATGTGCCTCTTCAGGCTTATTGGCTCTTAGTTCTCTTAACTGCCCAACTAAATACTTTCAATACCCTTCAACAACTTTTCAGCTTCACTAATATACCCTGATTGACTTCAGTTACAGTGTATAAAGGGCTGAAATGATACCAGAAATGGCAAAGCGCATAAAACACACGAAGCGTCAGGTAGAAAAACTGCTTCACCTGCTCCTACGCCAACTGCTGTTGCTGCTGCTGCTCCAGCGACTCCTGCGGCGCATATAGCTTCTATGGCTTCAGTTGCTGCTGCTGCTGCTGGTGCTTCCACTACTGCTGCTGATGATGATGATGCTTGATTTTATGACAGTGGCGTGGCCGTAAGCGATTTTTAAATTGCTGCTCTGCATAGAGAGAACTAGTGAGAGTGAGACAGACGAGAAAGAGAGATAGAGAGAGCATTGGGCAAAGGGTCTGGTCTGGTAGAATGGCACGCGGCGCCGTTGTTACAACACAAGTTCCGTTGCCGGCCCTTCAGCTGGCCAGAACGACTTCAGCTAGCCGGACTCAGGAGTCAGTCGAGGGTCAGAGGGATCGGCGGTGGGGCAAAGGCAGCGTCGTACGTGTTGCACTGGTCAGAGACGATAAACCGTTAGACGTAAAGCATATCCTTAAACCGTGCGCGCTCGCTCCCATTGTTCCGAGCAGAGCGCTCGAAATTGTTCACAAATTGAGTTTGTTAATAGGGCCAAATGCTTCGAGCTGTACCTAAAAAATGCGCCATTATAAGTTTTATGCAGCGAGCGAGAGGCCAGAAGGGCACGGTGAGAAAGGCCATAGGTGAGAAAGAGCTGGAAAGCTTGAGGCGGACATGGCCGGGATCGCAAAGGCCACGTTCAAGTTGCCAAATACGCAGCCAACTTTTGTTGCCAAATCCTGACAAAGTGTGCGAGTGTGTGTGTATGTGTGAGAGAGAGAGAGAGAGCATGTGCGTGTTTAGCTCACAGACACACGCAAAGGAAACTACAAACAGCTATAGAAATAAAACTCGAATGCATTCAAACGGAAATGCAAATAAATCTTAGTCACCGAAAGGCAATTGGCTTTGGTCAGCGGCAAAACCACTTGAAAATGGCAGCAATGCGACTATTTCATATACTAAAAGATATATAAATATCTGTATATATATATGCCTTATATATGTGTATGTGTGTGGCATTGCAGAGCCACAAAATATATGGCAAACAGTTGACTTATGAGCTGGACGCTTGTGTATTTATTAAGATTGCATTTTGGTTTAATTTTACTGAGGTTATTTAGCAGCAACAGCAAGATATCGTCGCCAGATCATAAACAACTAGATTTATGCTGAACAAAGTGCTTCAAGAAATAATAAATTTTTGTATATATTTCATTTCCTGAGCTCAGTTCAAGGCCAGAAAGCAAAAGGCAAATGTTGTAGAGAGAGAGAGAGAGAGAGGACTTAAGTTATTTACAAAATATTTTGTATACCTAAATATTAAGCAATTAGTTTTTATATAGGCTTTATCTACATATCATTTATCAGTATAATTTTTATTTACTTATTTAATTCATAAATTCAGCCTTAAACGAATAGTTTTCATTGAGACATTTACTTTGCCATCAAAGCCTCAAAATATTTGTTAAGTTCCAGATTTTATTTTCCAATTTTGAGCCCAATCCAATGACAATATTTTATAGATTTAGGCCAACATTGAATCATTCACGCCCCCATTAAGTATTTCGGCAGCTCTGTTAAAGGAATATTGCCCAAGACATTTGTCCATTTAAATCAATTGATATTAAGTGAAATGCCACAGTTTGGCACACACGCTCACACGCCGAGGCGCCCTGGAAGTGCGCTTGGTAAAATCACAAAAGATTTGCCATCAAATGAATTTCAATGCAGTCAGTAAAACAATTTCGAAAGATTTGTTACGGATTTTCACCCAACTCAACGAGAGGCGTGGCTGTGTGGCGTGGCAGAGAGAGAAAAAAAATACCAAAAATAAAAATAGAATTTAACCTAATGCTAATAATGTGCAAATTTTGCCCCTAAGGCACTATCTGCTGTCTGTGTGGGTGTGTGTTAGAGAGAGAGAGAGGGAGTGTGTGTATATGTGCGTGTGTGTGTGTGCTTTTCTCAAAGGGCTTAGATGTATAGCTGCAAAACAAGCGCAGGCATTAGCTATAGTCTTTAGACTTCACTCAAACTGGCCCCCCGCCACACTTACTCCCTCTCTCGCCTTCTCTTTCTTTTCAGCCAGTGCATATTTTGGCCAGCTTGGTTTTGGCCATATTCGTGTTTGTCTTAACCTTTTGCTTGTCGCACAACCTTTGCCTGATCTGCATATTTAAAATGGATAAAGTGTACGCATGGCCAGCATATGCTGCTCTCAATCCAGCACGCCACCTGCCGGCCTGTCTGTCTAGCTGCCCGTGTCTGTGTGTGTGGTCAATGCAATGTGTCCTGTGTCCCACTGGCTATTGCCCAATGGCCTGCTTGTCTGCCCGCCGGCCGTCTGGCCGTCTGGCCGTCTGGCAGTTTGGCATGCATAAATGCATACGGACATGCCGTTTACTCGGCCCTCGGGCTTTATTTTCACAAATACCAAATACACACACAATACACATACACATGACTGAGTATTAAGTATATATCTTACTGGGGGGCCTGAGATCTTGTGCATATTTTGCTTATAAATATTTTGCCATTTTCAACAATAAATATTTTAAAATATTTAAATGCGCAACCACAGAAACAAATTTGCGCCAGTGTCCTGGGCTGGACGCTGCCTGCTAGCTGTGGCAACTTTGTCCTGTTCCCTTTTGTTTATTATCTCTATCGCCAGTGCTGTGATTTTCAACAATGTAGTTTAATTTTATCAACACATAAGCTCACACACACACACACACACATGGTTAAGTTCATTGTTTAGTTGGCAGCTTTGCGAACTTTGTCTTTTGTTTTGTGCCATTTGCTGATATATAGTTAGCTCAATTCTTGATTCTCTTTATAAATTTGCTACAAAATATTTGATGCACATCAATTTCCTATTGATTTCAATAAATGACCACATGTAGCATCGATACGAAGCTTGTTTTAAATATATATAGCTTAAAGAATTTATTCAAATTGAAGTTGCAAAATGCTCTTCCTTAGAGTTATCCTTAGCTTATCCTTATAGTTGTTCTACGCATTTAAACATAAATTTCAAAATTATATTTGTTATGTGCATATTGACAAAGTGTCGTGGCTTCAAGTTTTAGCTGAGGGAGTTATATATTGTATATAAATAATTTAATACATTAAGTATACGCAACGTAAGCTCTTTGGCTTATTATGGTTAGTGAAAGATTTTTAATAATATATTATATATTTATTATATATTTTCTGGCATTTCTTCTGCTGTTTATTAGTGTATTTCAAATTCAATCTTTTTGCTGCAATTGTCTTCTAGTTTTTCGGCTTGCGTAATTCCTTTGGCTTCGCCCTGACAATTAGATATTTGTGCTAATTGGCTTAACAATGTTTGTGCACAAAATTCAATGTGAATTGTTTTCCTATTGCTATTGCTGTTGTTGTTATAGTTGGCATTGTGGTCTATTTAGCAGTTGAATTCAATTAGCAAGTTTTGCTCTCCTGTGGCGCTTCCATTAATTTGTGCTCTAATATGCTAATCTGTAAATTTCACTAAACCCTAATTCATGACAAATATACATATATATAAGTGTGTATATATATATATTCATGTATGTGTATAACTGCAGCTTACATACTTTATTTTGGCTGCTGCGACAATTTGCAGTTCATTCATATGGTTTTTGCGCCTGTCTACCCCTGCCTTGAGCTGATTTTCTGCCCTTTTTGAGTTTCTTTTTTCTTATATTTGGCGTAATTTTTACATTTACGAGCCATTAAAAATATTTTATTGCATTTATATTTCGCTGGCTGCTTTATGGCTGCCCTGCAGGAGATGCTCCTGCGTATGTCCTGATACTTTGTTGCCTTCTGCTTGGTGCCGCTGTCCTCCATGTCCTTTTGGCACAGGACGCACTCATGTGAGCCCCGCTGCTACTGCCTGCTGCCTGCTGATGATGATGATGACGTTGATTTATTTGACTTTTGTTTATGGTATGCACTCCACACACACACACACACATTCACACACACTCGCACAAAGTTGTCCGTTAACAAATTTCTGAGCCAAATATGCAGCTGGGCAAATAAGAAAAAAAACTTTTTCCAGGTATTTTGTTCGTTCAATGCATTCAATTTCCGCTGGGAATTTGGCATGCAAATTGCATTTAGCAAATATATCCTTTGCAGGACATTAGGGCATTAAAAATGATTATTAATGTGTTTCGACAAGTATTCTATAAAATATGCATAGTTTTTGGCTGACATTCAGGTCTTTAATTGTTTAGCCAAAATACTCTATCAGATATTAATTTACTCTCTCTCTCTCTTTGGAATAGACAAAGGCAAACTCATATAAAATACATGTACACACACGCTCTGTTTAGGCCTGGCTAACAAATTAAGGCACGCATTGCGAACTGGAAGTAATTTTACAAAATTATTTGTATTAAAATTGTTGAAAAACACGCGGCGTGCCTCGCACCAGAAAGCGAAACAAAATTGTGATTCCACACATACAGCAGGGATGTCTGGGCGTGTGTGTGTGTGTGTGTGTGTGGCTTAGTTGTTTATGGGTATTTGGGTTAGAAGCTCAAGTGTTTTGTTATTGAGTAAACATGTCATAAATACCGTCATACAAAATACGTGTTCGTGCTCGTGCCATGCGGAGCGAGCGCGCGCGTCTGTGTTTGCATAGAAAAATACGACTAACCGCGCACGGTGTTGAAAATCCTTTTACTAAATACAAACTACATACCAGACGCACACACGCACACACGCACACACATGCACGCACAGCAACACGTAAAGCCGTTAACACACATAAACACACGAAAACACGCGTCTCATATTTCAGCCTCATAAAAAAGCATAAAGGCGAAAGTTGTGAATGGGTGTGTGTGTGGGTGTCTGTGTGTGTGTCTATGTGTGTGCGTGTGTGGTAGATGTTAACGCATTGGCAAAACCTCCAGCCGCTGCCACACCACAGCACCACAGCACCGTTACAGATCCCGGCATTTTGTTTGCCTTCTTGCTGTATTTAAAAATGCCCGAAAGGCACAAGGCGAGAGTTATTTGAAATGGGTTCTATTTGTGCAGCTCGTAGGTGTACATGGCTTGAGACAAGGGAGGGCGAAGAGGGCGTGGCAGGCGTTGGTGTTAAGCCCGAGTAGCGTTCACACAACATTTTCAAAGTTAACTTGCCAAGGATATGCGAAAAAGTGCTTTAAAGCGACTTTAAACTGTGTTTAAAACATAAATTAAATATTAGATACATTTTAGACTAAAAAAGCAATCAGACAAATCTCTAGTTAATTTATTTAATTGATCACAAAAACAAAACTCTGCATAGATTTACCATTTTTTCAGCGCTCATAAATATTTAATAATTGTCAATGTTAAAATGTTTATTTGTTATTTTCGTAAATTTCTGTTGTTTTGTTGCATATTGCAAATATGTTAAAATGCGTTTTAATTACAGTTAGCAAACTAGTAAATTTATTAGTAACACAGACAGCAAAAATGTTGACAAACAACGTGGCGGGTGGCATTGTTTGCTTAAAGGCCAGGCGCATTAATTAATTATGCGCAAAATTTATTAATTGTCAGAAACAATTGAACGTGCGCCCCAATAATGACGACGGCAACAACAATAGCACCCGAAACAAGACCAATAACAACAACAACAACAACAATTATAATGACAGCAGTAAAACAATACAAATACACACACACACACACGCACACACTTTGGGGGTAAAGGCAAAATCAAATGAAATCAATTATGCACAAAGTTAATTTCAACTAAATGACAAATTGAATTTAATTGCCAGAATACGTGGCACATATACATACATTGTCAGCTATATATGTATGTGTATATATGTCTGTTTGTGTGTGTTGTGTGCCTGTGTGTTGCGTGCGTGTCTCTCATTGATTGTACCATTTGTTACACCTACGCATTCATTTTAAAGCATGTTTTAATGGCTGCGCCTGAGGGTATGCAACACTTTTCATTCCCCCTATTTTCAGCTATTTGTATTTGATTAACTATAAATCAACATGCAAATGAGCTGAATTGTAATGGAACAGTTATTGTAATCTAGTTTATAGTTCGAATATATCAACTTAGTTTATAAAGCTATATATGCCTGATATTCCCAATCTGAGTGGCCTCCATCAGCCCTTCAACTTCTTGTTGGCTTATTCATTAGCCAATTACCCAAGCCTAGCCTCAATTTCCATACTTCTCTAGTATCCTCAGCTAAGGCTGTTCTACACCCACATATTCCGCTCTCAATCCCCCTTTTGTTAACATTCCATCAACATTCCGTTCCATCTTCGCCAGGGTATTCATTTGCCGACTCTGCCTCGCCTCGTCCTGCCTTCGTTTTGTGTGTTATCTTTTGCGACTTTGCTTGAAACACAATTACAGCAATTTTCTGGCCTTAAATGGTGTTTGCACTTAAGGCCCCTGCGCCGGCAACATATTTGACAATGACTCGATGTCCGGTTTTTGGCGCCGATTATATTATTTTTTTTTCTCTGCTGCTCTCGCTTCTTCGTCAGTTTTGCTGCCTGTGTACGGCTTGTAAAAAGCGCAGCACTCAGCTTAAAAATGTTTGTCGTTTAGGCACTCACACTGCAACAGGAGGAGCAGTAACGGCTATGTAGACAGTGTGTCCGTCCTGCATGGTGCTAGGTCGTATCTCTCATATGGCATCACGATACGAGAATGACGTCCATGCCATGGACAAGGACCAAGTGCTAAGAGCTGAATGTGAATAGGAAGGGAGCCAGGCAGGGAGGCAGGCAGATGGACCGGTCGTCGCCAAGCAAACTCATCAACATTCAACGTTATTGTCACTGAAAAATACACACAATTATCGTTACAAATTGCTGTTAACTCTCACTCGCATTCGGTTGCTTTCAGTTTGCGCCGTCACCAGGATCAGCAGGACGAAGCAGGCAGCGCATGGAACAGGCCGAGAGATGTTGTCGTTACCATTTTTGCTCGCTTTGTTAGCGTGAGGGTGGGGGTGGCGGAGGAGGTGTGGTGCAAGGAGGGCAACAGAGCTCGGTTTTGGTGTCAATGGAAAGTGCTATTGAAAGTGTGACGGTGTGTGGACGAGCCATTCACACACACACACACACACATAGAGAGAGCGAGGTATATACACATGCAAACAAAGCAAAAAATAAATAAGTGTGTCGGAAGTTGCCTTCAAGGCATGCGGATTGCACATTGTTGCTGCTGCTGTTCCCAAGGATGCTGCTGCAGTGGCTTTGACAATTGAAAAGCATAAAGCGGGACAGAGATAGAGCTAGATATGATAGAAAGAGAGAGAGCGAGCTAGTGGGGGTGGCTTGACAGATGTGGTATAAGTAGTGCTTAAAAATGGCTGTCCATCAGTTTGGCTGTGCCACATTTTCTCAGCAGCTCTCTCCCTCTCTTTCTCTATCTTGCGCTGTTTCTCATTCTTATGACTAGTGCATTAGCATTATACTGCAACAAGCACTCAATAGCAGCCAATTATTCAGAGTGATTTGCTGCGGTCACAAACACACACACACACACACACACACCCACTGAGAGAGAGAGACACACACAGCTTGCCACTCCTTCCAGCGTGCCGCCCTAATGAGTTCATTCGAGTTTATGAACAGCTGCAATAACAGTGTGGCAGACGCCCTCGCACTCTGCACCTGTCTCCGCTGCTTGCCTCATGCAACTAATTTGCATTTCATTATTTGCTCGCTTCACGTGCGTGGCGCAGAGTGTAATAAACGTGGCCTTAAGACTCTCTTGAATCGTAAAAAAGTGGGCGATGGGTTGTTAGTGACTAGACTATGCTCTGCTGGAACAGACTTAAGCTTAGACTAAGAAATACTTCTACATTGTTGGGCTTGAGTGAGCAGCTGAATTGCTATTGATTTGTTGATTTGATGATAGAGTTGATCACAAGAGACAGACTGCAGAACTGAACTAAACCTTTAACTTATAGATGTCTGCCTCAAGCCTTAGCTTCAGTCTGATAAACAGAATTATCAGTATATTTTGTTAATGAATTTACATACCAGCCCAGACAGTTACATTTCTAAGGTCTATTCATAGCAGCACAGGCAGCCACTAGAGTCAATATACCCTGCTCACTCACCTCAGTAACTGGCTCGCCATAAAAATTAACAGCGATAATCATGAAAATGAGCAGAGTCTTAGTTTAGCTGCTTCGCTTGCAGCAATCTAGTACCTAAGACAGCTTTGTTAACTTTCCATGCTTGGCACCTTTGACACCTCAACAAGAACCTATCGAAAGCTGCTCAATCATCGTAATTTACTGCAGTCTAAATTAGACTTTAACTCAACTTTAAATTAAAGCTGGCAATGTGAATATTTATTTGTTATTTAATTTATGTATATTTAAGCATTTCACTCTATTTGCATAGCTGACCCACATGCTGAATTTAATCAATAAATTTTCCACACCATCAATTGATTTATTTACGCTGCTGTTTTTTGTCCAGCTTTTTATCTCTGGCCTATGAAAAAGCATTAACATTTATATTTATTTAAAAATGCATTTATTTAGCACTATCGTGTTGACAAAATTCATTTGCTTTGTGGCATTCGCAATTTCCAGCACCTGTGGCACCGGCGGTCCACTGTTCCCAGCTGCTCCCCTCTCACTGTTCCCAGCTGTCCTATGCATACATTACACATACGCCCCGTTTGTCGCATGATTGAAATTAAGAGAAAACATTGCCGCAAAGATAATATTTGCGGAATGTTAAAAACTAGCTGTGAGCCAGTGGCAACATTTGTTAATTCTATAAAATGCAGACGGGCCTTATTACATTTTTTAATACATATATATATATATGATATTTGCATAAGATAATGCGAGCCACGAGCTCCGAGCTCGTCCATCTATGTAGGCGGCAGGTACCTGGCTTCATTCCTCTTGCAGCCTGTTTGTTCTGTCTGCCAGCTGCTGCCAGCACATGCCGAGTTCTTTGCATACCCAGAGGAAGACTGTGGAATGCTGTGGCAGCTTTTGTCAAAATATATGATGCTCATATGTTAGCTGTAGCCGGGCACTCAACGTGTGCCGCATTATTCACTCATCAACAGCCCCAGCCCTCAGGATGCCCATCATCATTATCATTGTACTTCTTGCACTTCGTTGTTTCTACTTGTTTGTCTGTCTGCATGCCTGCCAGTCTCTCTGCCTGCCTGCCTGCCTGCCTGCCTGTCTCTCTGTCTAGCTGTCTGTTCGCCTCTTGTCCCTTTTTTTGTCATTCACATGCCTCGAAAAGTGTTTTAAAGTAGACTTTGCTTTGTTGCGGCTATGCAGCTGTGCTTTTTGATGTACAACATGTGTGTGCATACATGCATATATATTTATATAAATATATATATATATGTTAATATGCACACTGGGTATAGTTCAACCCCATTGGAGGCCTAAAAAACTTCATTCTACAAACTCGCTTGGCTCGCATGTCATCCGACTATGAATAAGATCATAATTATTATTTCAGCTATGTCTACTCTTGACAGAAATACGAGACTTTACTACAAGCAGCTTTGTTTCTAATATATATTTATACAAATTATATGCACAGAATATTAATTTGGCATTGTGAGAGTCAGCAAAAGTTGCTTGTAATTGGCCAGTTGCTCATATCAAATGAAACGTGCATCATTCCCATCAATTATAATATCTTTTTGAGTTTCACAATAGTTTTTCAAAATGTTGAAGTTTTGTGTGAGATTTAGTAGAAGGCCTATATTGAACAGGCTTCTGCTATCTTATACCCAAGCTGAGATCTCGATGGAGCCGCATAAGAAAGAAGAAGCTGAAAATTTCAGTCATATTTATAGTTGCTTAAACACCAGCAGCTATATATCTTCTTTGGAAAAGTCTATAGAGTATTTTCCTGTTTCTTTTTCTATTGTTTTACCTATATCACTTACAATATATATTCTACATCCAGCTATGCTCTAAGACTGAGCATAGCTTGCTGCCTCTGCTTGCTCTCCATATCTGATTTCTCTCAGCTCATAGTGTTGAGGGAGAGAGAGTCTTACTAGCTCTGGCTCTTGTCATGCTGCTAATTGAGCAGCTCGCTTCATACAAGTCGATCCACAAATCACAATCTAGTTCTCGATTTCAAATCATTTCAATAGGTCGCATCGTTTTCTAATCACAATCTAGCCATGCAGCTGTCAGCTAATTATGCTGTTTCTACTAGAAACTATGCCTGGGCCATCTTCAGATGTCATCTTTTAATTAGAGTCCATTGCCAGCCAGCACGCTGCAAGTCTGTCTCTTGAGATCTATTTTTTTATATTTTTCATAATTTTCTTTTCTTATTTCTGCATTTTTTTTTTTTGCTATGCCCGACTGCAGGCAGCCGTTCGGCCACCCCGCGCCAGAGAAAGCTCTTTCCATCTATTTCAGGCACTCAAAAGGCAAAACTAATTTCTGTTGCTGACAACCATTTAAATTCAATTTGTTTGCTTGCCGTGCAACAATAGAAAGCGCAATCCCCACAATCTCCGGCTGGCCGCAGCAAATTGTGGGCGTGGGCTGCACGCAGTCGTCGATTATCTCTGTGTGTGTGTGTATGTGTGTGTGTGGGAGGCGGTTGGGGCATGCATGATTATCCAGCGTCTTATTTATGCTGGCTTGCCATTTTGGCCACCTTTTCTTTTTATTTTTACGTTCTCTCTCTCCATTTTTATTTTTATATATTTTATTTTCTACCTATTTTCTGCTTCTTTCGACAGCGGCAGCAGCAGCAGCTGTTGAGCGTCCTTTTTTCCGCGTGTGTGGCAACATTATTAAAAACTACTTAAAAAAGGCTTATGGTTTGGTTGCCATGCCATGTTAGGACTCTTGCATGCGGCATGCGGCCAACGCGCTCGCTCGTATGTATTTTGGCAGCCAAAGAAGAACTAGAAAATGAAAAACAAACACATTTTCTTTATCGCTCTGATGCTGTTTAAAACATCAACAGCAACAACAGCAACAACAAGTGAAAGAACAAAGGGTATTATTCGTTCAGCTCCGAACAGCTGGCGTCAATGTTTGAATGACAACATGAATGATTGAACGAATGACTGGCCGTATAGATGCTGCTGCTGCTGCTGCTGCTGCTGCTACTGTTGCCCCTGCTGTTTGCCTTTGGCCTGGGTCTGGCCATATTTGGGCTCTTTGGCCAAATTGCGATGTGGATGATGATGCTGCTGCTGCTGCTCGAACGCAGATGTCCTTATTTATGCTTGCCGGTCGCAAAATGAGCCAAAAACTGCGGGTTGGCGGCCATATTTGCTTAAAGCAACAACAACAACAGCAACTACAACTACAACTACTATCACTACTGCTACAACAAAGTCTTCACTGTGTGTCTCTCTGACTGTTGCCATGTGACTGTCCTCTGTTCGCTCTGCCCTCTCCAATTGTTGCTCTAAAGTACACATGAAAAATATTTACACAATGTCCATTTCGTTCTTTCTTTTTTGGATGTTGTTGGCGATGCTCGCTCAGCAAGTTAAGAGAGCATATCGGACTTATGGAAAGTTCTAGGCGTTGTGTAAAGTTAGCGAGCGGAATGTGTGGAGTTTTTATTTGAGTGAAGTCTGCACTTGGCTAATTTTCATTATACATTTAAAATAACTACATAGATCAACTTGAAGATGTCAAGCTTCTACTACTACAAGCTTCAACATTACATAATAAATATATTTTCTACAGCTTCAAGACTAAGATCATGCTCTGCTATAAGCAACAGCTATCATTGTCTTACCTACTCCAGAGAGAGAGCTCTTCCAGAAGAGTGAGGTAAATATGTAGTTCTGTTTTCAAAACTCGAACGAGCATCATACAGTCAGACATGCTCGACTGGAACATTCTCTCTGTTCTTTTTTTGTTTTAGCTGGCAAACAATTCGGCGCCATTAGAAGGCGGCGCTCGCAGCGTGTTGAGCTGTGGAGTTGTGGAGTGTTTGGGGGGACCAAGCAAAAAGCAAAAAGGGACAAATTGCGAGGCGCATTTCAAAGTTTAACACGTTTTGGTAATTTCATCAAGGACATGTGCATAATATATATAAACATACATACATATATATAAATAGATATATATATATATAAATATATATGTATATATAAACATAAACATGTCTAAGGCAAGCAGTCGGTCGTGCAGGCATTTCAGTTGCAAAAATGCTGTAACTAAATAGTAATTAGCATAAAAAAGGGTTTGCAATTAGCATTTAATGTTAGGGAGAAGGAAAAAACCCAAAAGCCAAGCTTTAGCAAAGTATAAATTAGAGATAAGTGAATACTAAACAAAATCAAGTTAAAGGATTTGCTTGACACATAATCAAGTTAACTGAAACATAGTTAACTTCTTCCGAGCATTCAATACCTCATTTCCACATCTCTTATGCATAGGTAACTAAGTGTTTCCTACGAAAAATCTCTCTCAATTTAAGTGAAATTAAGTTTGCTTTTAGCTGAGAGCTCTGCTAATTGCTGCTAATTGCAAGTTATGAACTGCGAGAACGTAATGCTGCCTTTTCGTAGCTCGAGTGCAGAAAATAAATAAAAGAAAAGGCTATATGGATGGCCGTACAATTTGGCCATTACACCAATTAGATTTGGCTCAGTTTGACTGCTGCATCCGTCAGTGGCTCAAACTCAATTTCCTACCAATAACGGAAACGTTCATCAATGACCATTTGGCACTTTCGGTTTCAAGTCCAAAAGGCCAATGGGTACGATTTTCGAGTTGGTTGAAGCCAAATCAACTGCTGCGTCGACAACCGGACAGATGGACAGCGAACAGCGGACAGCTGGACAGCTGGACAGATAGACAAATGCCAGTCGCATCGAGTCGAGCTGAGTTGAGTGTTGGGAAAGAGGCGAGCAGAGCAGAGTTGAGTTGAGTTGAGTTGAGGCGAGCCAAGTCGAGTCGAGTCGAGTCGAGTCGAGTCGAGCAAATGCAGTGCGGAAGTACAACTGGAAAATTTAATTATCACACACATGCACACACACACACATAGAGTTGATGTCGTGTTCTTGTGAATTGTCAATGTCAGTTTGGGGTCGATTGTTGGTTTTGTTAGCCATGCAAGCGGATTGAAGCCCAAGCTGCAATCCTTGATGTGTCGACTGCCTGCTGGCTGTGTACTGCACTCAGCACTGGATTTTCGGTTAGCCCCGAGTCGCGTGCGGTTCTGCCACAGTTGTCAGAGGCAGCCAGGCAGCCAGGCAGGCTGCAGTTCGCCTTATCCATTTCATTGCCTCAGCCATAATGTCAACTTTCTGACAGCAGCTGGGCCCGCAAAAAAAAAAACTACAGTTGCTTATGCATTGCAATTAAAGCCATGCGTGTCCATTCAACTGGCCAAAAACTTTGAATATAATTTTAATTAAAATGCAGGAAAATCGCTCTATGACATAACATTCGTGCCACATGGCGCATTCGCTGGCAACTGGCCAAACAAAGAAAAGAAAGCCGAATCTAATCACATTGCTTGGCTGGCAATTAGAAACAGCTTTACCTTGATCAAGATTCTAGATAACCGAAGTTTTTCAGACTTTTCGGGCTTCTCTTGAAGACTGCCATTTATAATTATTTTAGCTGTGCCTGCCACATTTAACACGTTTAACAGGCCAGCGCCAAAACTTTGCCCATAATTAAAACTAAAAAGCGAAATGTGCTTTTTATTTCAGCCAGAGAGAGAGAGAGAGAGAGGAAGGGGAAGGGAGAGGGAGAGGGAGAGAGGAGGCCTGCAACTGGGCACAAAAGAAAAGGGCCCGCTAAGTGCAGCTGACAACAATTGCACTGAGGCGCGCTCTCAGCTCGGCTAAAACAAAAGATGCCGAAATTATTCAACAAGCGGTGACGCCTGCTGCCAGCAGGACAGCTAGACGAAAGGACGTCCCGTACAACTGGCAGGACGACTGCCATTTTTAGACAGACGCCGACTCGCGCTTATTGTGCCCGCGACTCTTTTGTGTTTTAATAAGTTTTGCGCCGCACAACAAAGTGCGCACAACTTTAAACACCCAGCCACGCCTCGCACGTCTCCAGGCATTTAGCGTGGCTGAAACCAATAATTAATACCGAAACCATTGTCATTTATTATCCCTAGCGCTTACCTCTACATTCAGTTTAGTTCAGGTTTTTTTTTTCGTTTTTCTTCTGTTTCTCTCTTTCATAGCTTTCTCAATTTTCTGCTTGGAAATTTTGTGCCATTTGAAGCGGCTGTTCTGTGGCTGCAGCTTCGTTAGTTTCATGTTCACATAATACCCAGCCACACACACACACACACACACACTCGCACACTCATGTGCACTCGAATACCCTCTCTTCTGTCGTGCAGCTCTCTATTGCCGCCGCTTTAGCCTTGCGTCGTGTATCTTCAATTCTTTTGCGCTGCTCTTTCTTCTTTTTGATATCTCTATTTTTTTTTTTGTACTTTTCCTATTTTACTTGTTGTTTCTTCGTTGGTTTTTGTGTGTTTTATAATCTATCATGTGAGGCATATTTGCTATAGTGAGCAGGCTGACAGGCAGACTGGAATATTTCTAATAAAAGCTATGCAATCAGCTGAGTATCAACTCCATATGTTCTCTCGATTTATACACATATCCAAGCGGAATGTGTATATTTGTTTATCTGTCCGTAATTATTTTGATGCCTATTCCTAATATCCACTTGATCATATTTTAATAAGCTTTCTATCTGTAGTTCTATCTATGTATACATTATAGATACACAGAATAAGATAGATATATATATATATATATATAGGACATATTGTACAATCTATTTATCCATATCTATCTGTCTATCATCAATATATTTATTCATTTATCCTTGCCATTCCATATCTATGTTTACACATTTTTGTTTAAATATCCATCTATAAAATTTTCTTTCAAATTTACAATTTATCTATCTAAAAAAATTTATAAATATATATTTTTAATTTTTTTTTAATATCCCCAACAACATCTATTTTATATAACATATAACATATTCAAATTTATATTTCTATATTTTCAGAGTCTCCAATTTGCATTGCACAATCAAGTATATTCAGCATTCGTTCATCCAATTTAAGCCGCTTTTTGTTACCGGCTTGGATTCTTTCCATTTTTATTTTTTTTTTTTTTGTTTTTTTTTTTTTTTTCTTTCAGTTTTTCTATTTTTTTTTTGCGGCTTCTGCTGCTGTTGATAACTTTGTTTTATAGACTTTTGTTCTCGCTGTTGTTACCTAGCGACCCAAATACCCCGTTCAATAGTTTGTACCATTTTCACAATTTTTTCCTCTTGCTCTCTGACCAGCATCGTTGCCTTTTTTATGGCTTAGCTTGTTGTGCGTGTGCGAGTGTGTGTGCTGCAGGTTTTGGTTGTCTCTTCACATTCCGATTTTTTTTCTGGCTTCGAGGGCCTAACATTTGCAAATCTTGTGTTAGTTTTTCAAACAACGTTTTTCCCTGTCTGCATGGCGCTTAAAACATCAGAGCCCGAAGAGAACAATTAAGCGGAGAACAACAAAAGAGGACAAAATTGTACAAATGAAATCGTAACGGATCTTCCGCGTGCTCCCCCTTCGGGCACATATTAAAGAGCTTCAATTATATTTAAGGCAACTTAATTGAGTCTCTTCTCTCTCTTCTCTTTCTCTTAGTAGAGGGGGCAGCTGCCCTCTCAGCTAGTTTAAAGCTCTTAAAAGGATTTCCTAACGAGTGCCTGAACCCAGCAGCTCGCCTAAGCTCTTGATGGACTTTGGCTTGGCATTGATTTACAATTGTGCAGCAGCTGCCTCCGCCTCAGCTATTCATATGTCAGTGGACTCGGAGTTCGGGGCTTTAATTCTTATCGCAAAAAGGCGCTTATCAGCGACTGCACCTGAATGCCAGACGAGAGATGTCAGGACGAAGCACTTCTACGACTTGCCTGGCCAGCACTTGTGGCATCAATCGCTGCTCAATAAATCACTAAATCGCTGCAAAGTTCAGGAATCTGTCTGTCTGTCTGACTGACTGACTGACAGACTGGCTGAATGCCCGCCTGCCTGGGTGCCTGGGTTGCTTGTGCTACACATCCTTTTTCCTGGCCAAAACACGAGGCCAACACGCAAATTGAGCTAGACGCCAGCTTGCCTGCAATCGCTCGAGGTAAGGCACATCCTTGTACTTCTTCTTCTTCTTCGGCATTTGCTCATTTTTTTCTCGTTCTGGGTGCTTTGAGTGCTGGCGGCACAGTTTTGCTTTATTGCGGTGCCAAAGGCAACAACAACGAAAATCCATAATATAAACTAGCGCCTCGATAAGCAACTGTAACTGAGATTGACACTCGTCAGTGGGAAGAGATGGCAGATGGCGGGAAGAGACAGAGAGAGTGAGGGAGAGAGCTGAAGCAGCTGCCCACTAGAGAGGCGAAGAGAACTTTACACAATATTGCACTTAAGTCAGGATTTTTCCCTCTCACTCTCTGATTGCTGCTTATCAAGAGCTGAGGATATTTTTATTTCTATTGCTATTTGCTATTTTCTATTTTTTTTTTTCTATTTACTATTTGTATTTTTATGGTGCTTTTGACTTTTTGTGCGTTAAATTAACTGTGACAAATTTCTATTTCAAAATATTTACTTTGAGCCAAAGAAAACTTGAGCCTGAGGTCAAATGAGAAGGAAAACTAAATGATGACAAAGAGAGAGAGAGAGAGAGAGCATAATATTTTTAGAAATACATATATATATTTCTCTAAATTTATATAAAATATCTTTTAATTATATCTCCAAGTTAAAGTTTGTTTCATTCAGTCTGAAAAGCTCTTAACTTATCAAAGGTTTTTTGCCACGCCAAATATTTGCTTGATAAATAACTTGAAAAGCTGCTCAATGGGTGACTCCTTTGGCTGCGCCTGTCCGTCCGAGCAACTCATAATTATATTGAACTCAACTGAAAACTAAAGACATCTGCAGGGCATTTCCTTGTTTATAATGCACTTTGGCGCCTTGCCAGCAGCCGGCGAGCAGTTTGGGGGTCGCTCATAAAGTTTAAAGCGTCCAACTAGCAGCTATCAAATATTTGCAAAGGCAAGCCCCAAAGCCTGTTTCTAATTTGAAATACGAATACATACGTATATGGCGGAGCGTCTAGGTTCCAGCCACTGGCTCCGTTTTATTTGCCAACTAAATATTTAACTTGTGAATTTCAAAGCAACGGCCCGACACAACTGCTCGAATCAAGGCAGCCAACAAAAACACCTGACGGCCGCATATCGGCTAGCGAGTATATATAGGGGGAAGCTATATAAGTCTGTGTGTGTATGTATATACACTGCGCGTCATCAGTATAGCGCAGCTTGCTCAATCATCGTAAATTTTGAATATCATCTATATTAAATTATATACAGAGCCCAATTTTTATTTATTTTACGAAACATTAAACAAGGTCTCAAAGAAAATAGATTTTAAGACTCAAGCTCAAATTATATGGGAGATATTCAACGGGGTTCACATACCCTGATGACGCGCAGTGTATTTGTACATATATATTCATATATTAATTTAATATTTTGTGGGGGGACAGCATCTATGCCGGATATTTGTCGTGGCACGCCCGATGCGACTGCAAGGCGCAAAAGCAAATGGAAATTTTGAAATGAAGCCTAGACGACTGCCTAATGCTCGCTCAAGGCTTGTGAAACCGAAGGCTGCTTAGAGTTTGCTGCCTAATGCTCGCTCAAGTCTTCTGAATCTTAGCTTTACTGAGAGAAATTGAAGTGGGTTTGACTTTATATAGGCAACGTATCAGCAGATGATATGTATTCCAAGCAAACGTCTATTGCATCCATCTCAAATACAAAGCAACAAATATGTACTCCACTCCTCGCCCATATACTCCCCTTCAACGCCTTCTTGTGGGCGAGCATAGAAAAAGAGAAGAAAAAAAAGCATTTGGCCTGGTCGCTCATGTGTTGCCGCCGCAATTTGTTTACTTTGTCGGGTTTTTGTGCACGCAGCCGAGTGTCCAAAATTGAATTTTAACTTGGTTAACGGCACTGCAAGCCACGCCCACCCACACACACACACACACACATAGCCATAATATCAGTTCGAGTGCTCGACTCTCATGCGCCTATCAACGTGGGGTGGGCAGCTCGCATTTTCCTCTGTTTGTCCCAAGCGTCGCGATGGCGTTGATAACGTTATCCATTAGCCGGCTACGACTACGCCGTCTACTTCTATGGCTCTTCAGTTCGCAGTTCGCCGCATGGGCGTGCCAGCTGGGCGCTGACTGACTAACAAAAAAACAACAAGTTAGTTAGTTTTGAAGCAAAGTGCTCGACGGCTGGTCATGTTTGGTTTTGGTTTCATTTCGGGTTTTGGTTCTCTCTCTCTCTCTCTCTCTCTCTCGTCCCCTTTTCTCTAGTATTTTTTATTTAGCCGTGAAGCGATTTTTAAATGCAATCTTTTAAGTGCTTTTTGGTTGCGCGCGACTTTTAATAGCATTCGGCTTGGCCTCAATTAAGAGCCCCCCGCCCACTCAGCCCAGCTAAATACCAATGCCACGAGCGCACTTAAAATCTTATTTTTAATTGCAAAATTCAAATAAAATATAAGAAAACATATTTTTATTATATTTATATATCTAAATTAATGATTCAAGCATGCAAGAAAATACTAAGATTTAATTTAAATAAAAATAAATATATTTATATATAAATATATATTCCAGTTTGCTTTTAAAATCGAAATTAAATTGCAAAAAATAAAAAACATATATATATTTTTAAATATATTCATGCATAAATTATCAAATTTTAAGTGCAATAAAATACTTTCATAATTTGTAATATATTTCTATACATATAAATTAATGATTCCAGCCCACAACCGCTGCCCGTTCTCTCTCCAGTTTTCATTGCTGCAAAACTTCAAATAAAGAAATGTAATAAATACAATTTTATAGCCAAAAATTTTTGGGTTTTTGTTTGTTGCAGCTGCAACTTGCAACTTGCTACTTGCAACTTGCAACAACGGCAACAACAAGTCGTAGCACATTCAATGAATTTTCAGCAAATAATAAATTTTGTTAGCTGCCTTCGCAGTTTTCGCCTTTTGCGCCATTTCCACAGCCTTTATCGCAGCCGCCACGCCCATTCGCGGCCTTCGCTTGAATTTATTTATATTGTTTGGCAACATGTTCCTTAAATATAATAAATTCTCTTACTCACATTTCTCTGCGGGCTATTCGTTTCGTAATTTGTGTTAAATTTATGAAAACTGTTTGCTGCCGCCAATAACAATGCAGAATTATTGACTTCAATTCCGAGTTGGTAGACCGAAGATAGCTTGGATATTGCCGAAGCTGGTTGTTTTTAATGCTTACGATTTACTTATAAAATATATATATATATTATATTGTTTGCTGGGGGTTGTCAAGTGTAAGTTAGAAAGTAATCAGAGTTGAAATTTAGCTGAGAACTCCATGTTCATAGTATTCCTCTTCAGCTCCTCTTACCAGAAATGCTTTCAGAGCCAACTCTACACTAGATTTCTTATAATTTCCAATCCCACTCTCACTCTCAGCTCTCTTTTTTTAATAAAAATCCTACAATTTGGTTTACTTTTACATAAAATTCAAGTCGGGTCCAGTTGACTGGCTTAAAGCTTCGCCAAGTTAAATAATAACCAAATAGATTTTCATGCTTGATCGCATCTTGAACTTTCGCTGTCTCTAGACAGCATAGCTTAGAGTTAATTGACTTAAGAAATTTGTTGCTTGTTCGCAATTGAGCCCTGGCTGGCCGAGGCTCAATTAGACAACTTTCACGGCGCGCGAGTCACTCAAATTTGATTAGCAGCCAATTGGCCTTGGCAGCAGGAGCAGCAGCAGCAGCGCCACTTCACTAGCTTCGTTGGCCGGCTTTTTATGTGCGACTAGAGCTGCGCCTTTGTTTATGGGCAAAAGTTTTGTTTTTAGGGCCTGTTGCCAAGGCCTTTTTATGATAATTAGCGTGTATATTAGCTGGATGCGCAGGTTATTGTTTCGAGCTCTTGAACCCTTTTGATTAGCTCATAAACTTGATGAAAATGCGCAAAAATTAAGCGGAAATTTTCGGGCTGGCAACGAGAGATTTGCCCACACAACACATTTATGAAATATTGAAATATTGGCAACACACAGAGAGAGAGAGAGAGAGAGAGAGAAACATTTGGATGCTGGGAAGACTGAGTTTTGCGTTGGTTTCTGAAGTGCCTGCCAATAATAATGAGCAAAGATTTCTGACGCCGACAACAATATCAAAAATTATGCAGCCAAAGTGTGAGAAAGTCGTAGATATACAGAGACAGAGAGAGAGAGAGAGAGAGAGAGAGAGAGAGAGAGGGAGAGGGAGCGAATGCCAGTTGAGTGAGCTGGCGAGTTAGAGCAAACGTATTTGTTTTTGGCTTGTATGTTTTAGGCCATGCCGGATGTGTGTGTGGAATATGTATGAGTGTGCGTGTGTGTGTGTGTGTGTGTGAGGGGTTGTGTTTGCAAGGGTTTGCGGGCGACGCCATCGTGCAGTTCATTGTTACAATTTCATTTCAGGCATATTGGGTTTCAGCCATCGTCGACATCCTCTGCTGTGAGTTACATTCCATAAAAGAATTTAGCGCAAAGGTCACGTACAGGGCCAGAGGCGCCTTAGGCCAGGGGGGTCACTTGCTTCTCTGTGTGTGTGTCTCTGTGTGTGTGTGTGATTTCATCAGCAAGAAAGTCGTTTGCCTGGCAACAGCGAGAGCGACAGACACAAATGGAACTCGTCGCCAGACTTTAAGTCTCATTTAAAGCTGTGCGCGCTAATCGCTTATGCTAAACTCTTTTCCGCATTTCTCATAGTTTTTGGGCGCAGACTGTCAGACGCCGGCTAGTGGTGCGGTCAGCATTGTTTTTTAGCAAGCAAGCAAGCAAGCAGGCAGAGCTTTGTGGCGTGTTCTCCACAGTGCTGCCAGCTGCCAATATTTTCATGTTTAGTCTTCACTAATCCGTCGCGTAAACAATGCCAGTAAATGCAGTCGCACTGCCAGTTGCAGAATATATGCAGCGTTGCTCTCTCTCCCTCTCTCTCTCCCTCTCTCTCTTTCTTTCTCTCTGTGTACAGTGCCACAGGGCTGCCATTGTGCCGACTCCTTTTGTTTAACTAAAGGATTTAAAGTTTTTGTTTTGCTTTTTCATTCATTTCGTCATTCATTGTGCCTGTGTGTGTGTGTGTGAGCCGGCATATTAAAATCAATGTTGGGGGCGCTGCGCGTTTGCATTGTTCGCATATTTTTATTAATAGTCGCGCGTTGTCTGCAATTTTCCAGTCTTTGCCGCCTATGCGCGGCAGCCGCCTCCTTTTTAAGCCGCACCACCTGCTGCCGCACTCGCTGCAAAAAGAGAAAAACTTTCGTCATGGATTGAGAATCCGTTGGGTTTATGAATTGCAAATGGTTTTTGCTTTTCGCCTTTTGCGCTTAGCAATCATTTAATATGCCAGCGTGCCGCTGAAAACAAGTTGGCATGCAGCGTGGCACAAGGGAAGGGCAGGCCAGGAGATGCCCTGTGCGGCACTTGGAAGTGGAAAGAGTTAGGCGAAGCTGAGTTGGATTTGAGCACAATTTGTGTAGGTGTGAGCGGAGGAGCATAAAAGGCGATGGAGCTCTTCTCCTACTCTTGCCTCAGAGCAAAGTCTTCTCTCTAATAACTCAAGTAGCTGGAATAGGAAACTTCTTCATCTCCTTCCTACCTGCTGCCTCTACTCATTGCTTCGAGCAGAGCTTACTATTCTGCCTGAGCACAGTCTCTATAGCTCCAGCAACTCTAACAGAAGAGTTATTCTTCGCCTGTTCTCGAACTCCTGCTTCTACCTGAGCTCTAAGAGATATATTGTAGAAAACTTCTGCTTCTACTCAAGCCAAACAGCTCACTCTACTCTCTAAGCATACCCATAGCTCTACCTCTCATAGAGAATTTCTGTTTCTATTCTTGCAGCTCACTCTTCTGTCAGCTCACTCTGTTCTCTAAGCATAGGTCTTTTGTACTTAAGTATATTTAATAACAAAGTTCTTTTGCTACTCTAGCCTACCTGCTACAATCTCTCTCTCTGCTTGTATTCTCTCCAGCAGCTCAGTCACTCTTCTCACCGAGCATACCCCACTTCCAGCAACTGCCTACAGAGCATAATGAGTTGTTTATCAAGCGGCTGCAATGCTTTCATATTTATTGCTATTGATATTGAAGGCTGTGCCACATTGAGAGGCATGCGAACTGGCAAACTGACTGACTGACTGCCTGACTGCCAGCAGGTCAATGTGTAAGCCTTCGCTTATTTATTCATTATGCATAATGCTGCATTTCAATGTGGCTCAGTAAGCTTTTAAGTGCCAAATTGATAGATATATATATAAAAAGAATATATTTTACTAAAATATATGAAACTATTTCAATAAATAATGCATCAAATTGTCTAAAGAGCATTCGACCCTAACTGAGCTCAACTGCTGCTTAAATTCTGCTCTGAACTACAGCAGAAATTTGCACTTGTTTTAATTTCATTTCTTTCCTGGAATTTCACGCTTGCTCTACCTCTCTCTCTCTCTCTTCCTCTCTGTCTCTTTCTATTTCAATTTTGCATAACTTTTGTGAACTTCCACTCAACTAAGCTTTAATTAAAGCCTTCCCAATAAGTACTCAGCACTCATAAACAGTCTAAAACTTTTGGTCAAAAATTATTATGCACCGAAAAAGAACGCTTATGAACGTAGCCCGTAGTCCGTAGACCCTGTCCCTGTCCCTGCCCGTACCTCTTGGCCTGCTTGCACGCTCCATCTAGACTTCAATTTCACACGTTAATTTGCAGTTGCTCGAGGCTGAAATGTTAATGGCAAAGGCAGCCGCGCCAACAACAACAATTATAACAACAACTACAACAATAACAATGCTTTTTTGTAGAGGGGTGCCAAAGGGGGGCAGCCTGACGAATTTTGTGCGTTGGCGCGTATTTGGCTGACGCACGAAAGTATGCAATGAAAATTTTACAATTTGCGCGTGGAAAAGTTTATGAACGCGTCTCGAGGCGACATTAAATGTGGCCGACTAGCTGGTAGGTGGGCGTTTGCCGACTATGCCTTCGCTGACGAACTGTGCCGTTTGAAGAGGCGCAGCGCCGTTGACAATGACAAGCAATTAATGTTGCGGAAAATTGTTGCGAAAAATCGCCAAGCAACCGGAACACTCAGCGCAATAGCACGAGGGCAAAAGCTGTAGAGGAAATGTTTGTGAGAAGTATGGAGAGAGAGAGAGAGAGAGAAATAGGGAGTGATAGAGGGAGTGTGCGAGTGAGAGGCAAAGAGATTAGGGTATTAGTATTACAAAGACAGATAAAGATAGATTAAGTGAGAGAGAGAGAGAGATGTAAGATGAAAGCCAGGCAGAGATGATGAAAGCAATGAGGCTCAGAGTGAGAGCTGAGTGATATAAAAAGAAGCTTTATTGATAGAGTTAGAGAAAGGCGAGTAGTGAGAGGTGCAAAGTGAAGGAAAGATGTAGAAGAGTGTAAGAAAACGAGAGAGAGAGAGAGAGAGAGAGAGAGAGAGAGAGACAGAGAGAGTAAGATAGTAAATTGATTGTGCTGTAACAGAGTCAGGGTTAGGGTTAGATATATGGAATGAAATAAGACTAAGCGAAAGGTAGACAAGAGAAAGAGAGAGAGAGAGAGAGAGAGAGAGAGAGAGATAGATGAGAAGGGAAATCAGGATGGAATGGCTGGAAGATACAGTGTTGATACTGCTAAAGAATCGATATGCCTCTGAAAGTCAGCCAAGAGAAACAGAAAGTAGGCAAGGCAGAGAAATAGCTAGGGATAGAGGCCATCAGATTGGGATTGATTGTGAACAGAAAAGCAATTCGAGATCTATTGGGAGTGGAAATGCTTAGAAAAGCGGAGAATAATATGAATTGGTACGAATGGAACTAGTTTAAGATAGAGCTATACAAAATAAATATATAAATAAAAGAGATAGAAACAGAGAGAGACACACGATATGCAATTCAAAATAACAAAACAGTTTGAAAAGTTTTGCATAACGACCCAAAGCATAACACAACTTTAGCAGCAAGCACACGCGCGCGCATACACACACACATACGCACACACACAGGTGTATACATACGCATGGGTGTGTTTGTACAGGTGTTTTGCCGCAATTTATTATGCCGCTGCGTCAAAATCTTTGGCAAAACGCATCAAAAGCAGCAGCAGCGGCAACAACAATAAAACAAGCAGCAAAACACGAGAATATGAAGACGAAGAAGGGGCAGAAAAAGGTGAAGAAGAGGAAGAAGTTTCAGGTGAAACTTGTGAAAATATTTTTGCTTGGATTTGAAAGAGATAGAGAGAGAGAGAGAGAGAGAGCGTATGTGAGAGAGAGGGAGAGGGAGTGGGTGGGAGGCAGTCCAAAAAAAAAGGATACATGAGAAATAAAACGCAAGTGGGTAAAAATATTTTAAGTAAAGTAAGTAAGTAGCTAAAACGACGACAACAACAACAACAACAAGGAGCTGCCAGGACGAGTGGAAAATGTCACTTTAGCAGGCATAAGTAAGTTGATGTGGGCTCCACGAAAAAAGCCTTGTGGATGCTGACAAGGGTGCGACACAGAGCGGGAATATCTCTCTCTCTCTGTAGAGCTGGGGGCAAGAGGAGCAGGGGAGAAGGGAAGGCGGGCTGGGATACTACTCTGTCACCATTGCCGTCGTCTGCAGTGATGAGAAATGAGAAATAGTTGCAGCTGCTGTGACATACGCGTTGCAAGCATTAAAGGATTACCCGCTGCCATGAGCTGGGGCAAAGCGTGGCGTGGCGGGAGGGGGGGGGGGCGTGCCAAGGGTAGAGGCGACATATACATATATGCTTGTTGCTGCTGCTGCTGCTGCTGTTGTTGTTGCATTGGCAACTTCTTTGAAAGTTAAGTTTTTAATCATTTTTCAGTCAACGCAACAAAAAAACACACACAGAGAGTTTTCGACTACTTTCGCCTTGGCATCCTCCCAGTGTGTACATGTGTGTGTGTGTGTGTGAGTGTGTTGGCATAATACTTTTGAAGATTAATCATGCACAGCGCATCAAATAAGTTGAATCACATCTGTGGGTGGGTGGATGTTTGGCAAAACGTTGCCTGGTTTAGACTTTGAGCACAAATGTAAATTGTTTTCTTGTTTATTGGTTTTTTCGGTTAGTCAACGCAAAGCATATTGCATATTATTTATACAAAACTTAACAACTCAATCAATAAGAGCTTTTTTTTGTGCAGCAGCTGCAAGCAGCAAGAAATGTGCCAGGCAACTGAGCAACTGAGCTAGGAAAATTTTAGAGTAAAGATAGGCTGTTTGAAGTAACTTTGATTAATGCTGGGAAGCAAGAAGAGCTCGGTGTTTAATTTATATAATATTTCTATCTATATATATTTATATTTCAATAAGTCACTAACTTAAACTACTTTTCAGACAGGCGAATTTCTTTAGATGGCAAACTGTACTCGATGGACGGATCATTGTTGAAATACATTTTGTAAGTCTATATGCTTGAAAGAAGGTGCCTAGATAGAAGACGCCTTGCTGACAGCTAGTCTCATAAAAGTCTTCTTGGCATAAGGCACTTAAATGAAAGCGCCTTGATGAAAAGCAGCTGAATGCATAGTTTTTTATAGAAACGTGCTTAATGGCAAACTGCTTCTAGAGGTAAGTTCTTGGCTGAAAGATTCCAACAAGAAAAGCTCTTTGAAAACTTATTGATACTCTCAGGAAAAGCTCCTTAGTAAAATAAGAGGTAAGTTCTTGGCTGAAAGATTCCAACAAGAAAAGCTCTTTGAAAACTTATTGATACTCTCAGGGAAAGCTCCTTAGTAAAATATCTATTCATCTGCCCATCTAGAACATCTAGACTTACAGATTGAAGACTCCTGGAAGACAGAGTCTTTAAAGAAAGACTTTTTCATGGAAGGCTCCTTGAAGAATGACTTCTGACAGAAACGTTCATTGAAGGTAGATGAAGGTAATAACAATATTCTGCAATTGAATTCCAGCTGACTCTCATAAGCTTAACAAAACACACATTTATTTCAAACAATTTGTTTAAATTCATGAAATTCTGCTTTATTGAACCAAAAGCTCTTAAGCTATGCATAAAAGTCAGCTCTCACTGCAGCAACTCATCAATAATTGTGTCAGGGAATTCCTTACACAAAATAGAAAATAAAAACCCTCTGAATTCCAATTAGATTTCAAACATTTCACCGCAAATGTCCATCGCACACAAATTCATGTGAAATTGTCTCAATATTTTCGACATTTTCGTAAAATGATTTTCTCGCTTTGTTTGCCGAAATACTCGTCGCTGGGCCATTAACTTTTTTGGGCGTAGCGGGCGTGGCTTGCACATGGAATGGAAAATTTTAATCGCGCTCTGCGCCAATTTCAATTTCCCCTCGTTGGCCATAAATAGATCAGAGCGAATGTCTGTCTGTCTGTCGGTCTGTCTGCGAATGGCGAAAGGCTCGCACAATGCGCATTAATATCCGCCTACATCGGCGGCGCCCCCTCTCGAGAGTTGGCCCATAAATTGCCAGTTGGCGTTCAGAATAAATAAAATTCCATGCGTTGACCTATTTTAAATGTTATCCGAAAACATTTGCCACCAGCCGCCAGTCGGCAGCCAACAGCCACGCCCATGCAGCAGCTAATTACAAAGGCCTTGTTTGGCCGGCTCATTGAAACAAACGGCATGTGTTGACCTTTTCCAAATGACCCCGAAATAGATTATGCAGCAGCAGCAGCAGCGGCAGTGGCAGTGGCAGTGCGAGCAGCAGCAGCAAATTCGCTGCCAGCTCAAAATGTGCAACATGGCGCCTACGATGCGATGAGCATAAATTGCAGTTCCAATTTCCGGTTTCTGTTTCAAATGTCGCCCACGTATCCAAGCCTTCTCCCTCCCTCCCTGCCGCACTCTTTGGGCTCTGTTGTCGCTTCTTTGGCTCGATTTCGACGACATCGCTTCAAATCAGCTGCCACAGCCGCGCAACGTTGCACAAAATTGTGCAATTCATTTAATATATAAATTTTTGGCTGCCATTGAGTGGGCTGAGAGAAGGAGAATGAGAAGGAGAAGGGGAGGCTGCGGGCAAGCAGCACACTATGCTATGCGAGTAACGAATGTGCAGCGTTCTCTTAAGTAGGAAAAGTTTCAATTTGTTTGGCCTCGTGCACAAAATGTTGTTGCGCTTCGTGTATCGCTTGTCATGACCTACAAATGCGCATCGATGGGGTATGATAAGGTGAGCAAGCAAAACTTAAAATGATTCATTGTGTGCTATATCTATATAGCAATAAGTTTAAGGTAAACATAGTTAACAGAGTCTTAGCACATGGTTTAGCTATATCAGAGAAATGTTTTGAGCAATGAAAAGATAAATATAAAAAGTATATAAGATATTGAATATAGGTATATCTTAAAAATATTAATAAATATGTTATATATACTTTACTGTGGGATAAAAACAGTTAAAAGCAAGCACTAAGGCTGGTAAGAAAAAAATTAAAAATTTAATAAACAAATTTAAAAACTAGATTTATTTACCACAAGCTCGGTATTTGCTAGGTCTTTTTTTTTACATGTTTTAGATAGACAAATATAAAGTATTCGCTAGTCAGCCATGCCGGTATTTGTCAACCATTGCTGCTGTTGTTGTTGTTGTTGTTGTTGTTGTTGCAATTGCAGTTCATATATATGTACATACATACATATATATTTAACCGCCTAAATAGTGTTTGCCAGTTGCAGTTGTTATCGGCAGCAACCAAATGGCGGAAAATGCAGCCAACAACTGTAAAATGAAACTCAACTAAACGACGTCAACAAACGCTGCCGGCGCTGGCATCGGCGTCGACATCGACGTCGAAGTCAGCGACAACATGCAATGACTATTTGTTGTTGTAGTTGCAATTGTTATCGAACGAAATTTCAGTTTTTGGCTGAATTACGAGCAAACGTTTTGTTGTCCTTGTTTCAGTTGTTAACGTTTTTCTGTTGCTGTTGCTGTTGCTCTTGTTTGTTGTTGCTTCTTGGCCATGTTGCATCATTTATTTCATTTGCTGCTGTTGCTGCCGCCTGCCTGACTATTTAATATTTCATCATTAATTGTTTTCAGCCCTCCCTCGCCCTTGTTCTGCTGCTAATTGCGAGTGTTTTGTGCTCTGCTAACGTGTTGATAAGTGCCTGAGAAAATGTACAAAATTTATTGCTGCATACTTTTGGGGGCGACGAGAAAACAGCAGCTCTTGGCCAGGTAAGAGCCAAACAAGGCGTAATGGTAACTGACTTAATTGTAAAATATATATATATATATATACATATACATATATATGTGAACAGCTATATTTACAATCAGATTTTATGTTCGAAGCAGGCGCAGCTGGCGAGCAAAGGCAGCAGCGCTAAGGCGAGCCATTAAGCGCGGCGAACTCTTACGCTGATTGACTGGATCGATATTCTACTTAGCTGCAAAGACAATCGAATTGCAGTTGCTGCAGGAATACATAAAACACTCCAAGCTTTAGCTCTAATTGAGGCTTTTATGCATTATTTCGCTTGTTCGATTGCAGCTGCATAAATTAGGGATGAATTTGAACATTTTTAAGCTAAAGTCTTTCTGGGGATTACAGATTATAGCTGAGCAGACTGTAGCAGATGAATATATACATATTCTTTGCTACAAGAAAAGGGTTGTATAGTACTTTTTCAGGCTATTCTATATTGAGGTATTTCCAAAGTAACGCACTATGGTCAAAGCTATCTTTTTTTATAATTTCTCAAAGTATCGAGATAGATGCAAGGCTCAAGCTTTATTTTTTAGCGAGAGACATAATGAAGCCACAGTTGAAGATAAGCAGAGGAGTAAAATACTTTAAGTATTTAAATGAAACTCCAATTGAGACATCCTTCAGTTCAGAGAGAGACAAAAGATCTGCCTTTTAGTCAGATACTCCTCATGAAATATAGTAATACTCAAATCAGGCATAAATCATAATGAAATGTGATAAACTTGAATACTCATTATCTTTAAATTATATAAAAATTCGAATTACAAATTTGGTCCACTCTAAATCAAAGCTAACTACACTGAATACATAAGCAAAGCCATTACTGGCACTGACAGCAACGTTCCACAACAGCTTTAGCTAGTTACTACCTAACAGCTCAATGCCAATGCCAATGCCAATGCTGATGCCAGTGGCACGTCAATGCCAATGCCACTGCCAGAGCTCTCGCAGCTACTAATAAGTAGTAATTGCAAATGCTGCTGATGTCAAAGCGCCAACGCGTCAATTATGCCAGTGCAAAGAGTTGGTTATACAAGCTGACCTTCAGGCGGGCTCTTCAATTAGCCGCGCCCAATTAGTTGAGCAACTTTAAATCACACAATATAGTATTTCCACTAACTCAAAGGAGAGCAGCAGCAGCACGATAATGATAATGATAATGATGATAGTGATGATGATGATGATGATGATGCTGTCACAGAAGGCATTGGCATTGCGTTAAGCACTGACAAAGCCGACAACTAAATGGTTAGGGAATACATAACAGAGCAGAGCTTACAGCTGCTGTTGCTGCGGCTGTTGTTGTTGTTGTTGTTGGGGCTTTGAATTACACGAATGTGCTGTCAAAAATGCTTAACACCCAAAATGGTGTCCTGCGGGAGAGCAGCTCGCTTGTAACTGACAGCTCTCGAAATAGACCGAAAGACAAAGATGGCCATGACAAAGGCCAAAACTTGAACCACTTGAACTTGGTTTAGTTTCAGTCTTTTTTGTTGGACTGGCTTTAAACTGTCATTATTTATAATGCCTCCGATATTTGTGGGGGAGGGGGCAAGGGTAAGGGGTGTAGGCATTGGCGCATTGATAGCGCCAGCCGTCGTCCTTTCGTCGGCCACATTATTATGTGAAGCGTTTTACGGGCATGCCACATTTGCTGCGCAGCCAAGCGAGCGTCTTTGGGGAGAGGCAGGACGACTGAACGCCAGGACGCCAGGACGGCAGGACGATGGCACGACGTCCGCCAAGGTGAATGGGCAATGTCCTGTGGTGCGTGATAAACGCAGTTGGCTTTAAATATGCCTCGGCCAGCTCGCCCGCTCACTCGCCAATTCCCCGAGCTAAGTGGCTGGGCCGCATTTTGCTCCTTTTCCTACAGTTTTGTTGCCTTTTTTTTTGTTGTTGTTGTTATTTTTGATAAATTTAATAAATCAAGCGATCAAGAGGGCTGGAATGCAATCGCTTGTGCATAATAGATGGCATTTTATTTATGTTCGGCCGGCCTAATGAATGCTTATTAATAATGCGATTAAGTTGGAGCTCGAGCAGCGCTGAGGCTAATCGGAGGCCCGCATAAGTATGCTACGATTTATGGTATCGGAAATCAAGGCGTCTGCAAGGATAATTCAATTTCAGCAACTGCTCAGAAAAGGACAACTGCAGACACTTGAGCACTTGTTGTTCTTCTGTATTTATGTTGCGCAAGAAAAGGGTTTTATATGTGGCTCTGCTTATCTGAGCGGACACAGCCCAGGACTCTGGCTGGTGGGTCGAAAAAAAGGACAATGGCGGCCTTTGTTCGCACAGCTGTTGGCGCGGTTTAAAGCTCGTTAGCCGACAGCTCCTGTTGCGGTCGAATGCTGTAGCAACACTTCGGGTGGCGCTCGAAGTCGTTCTCGAACTCGAGCACAGATAATAGAAATACGACCGCAAATATGCCCCATCGACGGCCTGGAGTGGGCGAGGCGAATGATTGCGGCTTGCGGCGGCTGTGGCTACGGCAGCGACTGCTGCTCTGTGGCCAAGGATTAATACCAAAGCTGATTAGATTGTCAAATGCGACAGCTTGGCCGTTGAGTTTCGGCCTTTAACTTACGAATGCATATTGTTGCAGGCGCGAGGGGGAGTTAGAACAGCAATAGCAACAGTCGAGGCCGTTTGGGACTATAACATAATCAGAATTGGAACAGTTTCGACTGCAGCACAATGCAAAACGTGAGCTGCAAGCGGAGCAGCTGGCAAAGTGGATAACTGAATACTCTTCTCGATTGTGAATGCATTCAGTTGAAGAATTTCTTACGGAATGCTGAGTTGAAATATTATATAAGATATTTTTAAATTAATAACTTGATTAAAATGATTAAAAAATCATATTTGAAAATCATTTGCCTTGCCCTAGTAATAACAATTAATTAAAATGAAGTATACGCAGCGTGACCCCCTCAAAGTACTTTGTCCAGCTTAAAACCCCCTTGACAAATCGAATAAAAAAACGTAAAGGCTTTGGCAGAACGGTAACTGTAAGCATAACGCTCATAAGCGGCTTTGCATGTGATTCAGCGAGGAATTAGAACGCTTAATTAAAACGTGGAACAAGTGGCAGTTGGCTCTTAGCCCCGAATGATGAAGGAAGATTTGCTGAGAGTTAAAGTAAAATGAGTCTCAGCTAGACTCTTGCTCTAAAGAGGTTTGATGGGAGTTAAAGAAGAATGAGTCTCAGCTAGACTCTTACTTTAAAGAGATTCGATGGGATAAGTAGAATGACTCTCAGCTAGACTCTTACTCTAAAGAGATTTGCTGAGAGTTAAAGTAGAATGAGTCTCAGCTAGTCTCTTACTTTAAAGAGATTCGATGGGAGTTAAAGAAGAATGAGTCTCAGCTAGACTCTTACTTTAAAGAGATCCTTCCTTTAAAGAGATTTGCTGGGAGTTAAAGTAGAATGAGTCTCAGCAAGTCTCTTACTCTGAGATATATCTCCACATCTCAGCCAAACAGTTGGTTCGTCTGCTGTCGTAACTTAATCAAAGTCTCTTGTCTATGCAAATATGTTCACTTATAATATTTCGACACTTTTTCGTTGAATGATCGATGTTCGTGCAAATTCGTGTTGAAATTTAATGAACTCTGCAGTCAAATTGAATCAAATATGCAAAAGTCCGTCAACTTGTTGGCCTGCCGTAAGGGAGTACGTTCTTTTCTCTCTCTCTTTCTCTCTCTCCCCTCTCTGCAGCTACTCAATTACTTGTTTCTTCCTTTTGCTTCAGTTATTATATCATGCTGCTCCTGCCTAGACCAATCAGTCACTCGAGGCTTTGATTTTTTGGGTCGAAACTTTCGTCCGAGCCAAGCGAGTTTTCTTGGCCCAACAGCGAAGGAAAGCAACAGCAACAACAAGCCGCTAGTTGTTTATTTTGGCTTTGCACTTTTGTTGTGGCAACATTTGTGCAGAGTTTCCAGCCCCAGCCACGCCCCCTTGGCTCAACCCGTCAGCCATCAATCAAAGCACGGCTAAAAACTTGCCCCAAAAAGAAAAGAAACGCAAAAAACGCAACAGTTCGTTGAATTTAATATTGGCAAAAGATGCGAGGCAATCAGCTGTAAATCTGTTTGACCACGCCCACTCGCCATATATATATATCATAATCGTCAACTTGAGGCTTTAATAAAACCAAATTATGATCAGTCGTCGCTGCGCTGGCCAAAAATTGTATTCCTAATGGATTATTATGTGCGGTGGCGGGTGGTTGGATGGTTGGGGTTGCCCGTTAAGCAGCCACAGCAGCTGCCACACACACACATGTGTGTGTGTGTGTGTGTGGCCTAAGAGTCTGTTGGTTTTGCACTTGCGAGTTAATTCCCTTTGCTTGGTCGTAAACTTTACGCATTCACTGTAATCAAATTTTATGAAAATGCTCTGTGGATGCCCCCAAACCCACCGAGCCACATTGTTCGTCGTTGTTGTTGTTGCCTGTGGGTTGAGTTATCGCTGTTCGGATTTCTGTGGCGCTGTGAATGAAAATTTTGCGGCATAGATAATTAAATAATAAATTGTTGTAATGTCTACATTTCGCACTCTCTCTCGCCCTCATTCTCCCCCTCATTCTCCCCCTCTTCCTCTCTGCTTTCTGCGTGTCTGCATCGCATGAAAAGGCCATAAATGATTTATATGCACATTGAATGCGCCGACAATAGATTTAATTTAACGATGTCTTGGCGTCGACGCCATTTTGGCTTTCGTTCCGCTTGCCAACTGCTTCCAACTCCTGTTGCTGCTCCCTCGCTCTCTCTTTCTCTCTCCCTCTCACGCTCACTCTCCCCCTCTATCTGTCTTTCTTTCTCTTGCTGCTGTTTGAGGTAATTACGCGTGAATGCGCGACGGGGGAAATGTTGCGGAAGCCATTGGCATATGAAACATCAACATCAACATCAATATAACTCCGTACCCCTCTCCTCACACACACACACATACAAACAGACAGCCAATATTAGATCTAACTCATGTGCCATATGAGCAAATTCATTTTACACCAACACTCAGCTGTTCTGTGAGCAAAGCCTGCGAATTAGCTGAGCGGCATTATGCATCGAAGCAAGTGAACTGCATTAGGCAAATGTGTGCGTATAATTGCATACATGTTTGATCTAGCTCAGATGGCTTAATTGACTAGTTTGTAATTTATTATAGTGCATTCAAGTTCTTAACTATTTAAGAAGTCTCCATATCAAATATCATGACTCAAGCGCGAGTAACAGCTGTGTTCAGTGGGAATCCACTGAGTCATAGAAGGAGAAGATTGTTGGGGAGGTATTTGAGATACATTTGTATTATTTTTCTATTATTGTTTTCAAATATTAAATTGTTTTTAATTTTTTTTTATTTCTATTTTTAGATTTATTTTATTTAATGTAAATTTTATTTAAACTTTATTTTTTATTTATTTTTAATTTTTAATTTTATTTTTATTTTTATTTCATTACTTTTATATTATTTTATTATTTTAATTTAATTTTAATTTTATGTTTATTTTATTTTTTTGTATTTTTATTTGTTTTTTAGTTTTACATTTTTTAATTTATTTTATTTATATTTTATTTAAAATTTATTTTTATTTTAATTTGATTAAATTTGTATTCAATTTTTATTTAATATATTTGTTTTAATTACTTTATTTTTATTCATTTTTAACTTTTTTTTATTGTTTTTAATGTTTCTTTTAATTTTTATTTCATTGTTATTTTATATTGATATATTTTACCAAATTTCATACCTCTAGCTCAACTATCTACTGAGTTCAGCTGGTATCCATGGAAGATCAATGGAATGTTGCTCAACTGAAGTATCAAAGGTACCTCCCCCCACTCCAATTCCCTCTCCCACTCTTCTCTTACATTTTATGTCTTAATTGCCTCTCAGTAGGAGCAACGACAACAAAAAATATCGCTGCCTCTGCACTTTAACCGTTTTATGTGCCATTTTGCACATTAAACGAGTTTGTCAGGTAAGTGATGCGGCGCGCTCTCTTTCTCTCTCTCCCACGCACACACGCAGGCTTTTGGCTGAGCCAGCACTATTTTATTTTCTCATATACAGCAGCTGTCCCGCTCTCACTCACACTCACTCTCGCTGAGCATGGCAGTGCCATAAATTGTAGTTGGATCACGCGCCATCAGGCCGCTCGCCGTTGTCCGCTTGGATACTGCATTCCGGCCGTGTGCATTCCGTTGTTTAGAAAACTATTTTAGTAACTAGCTGGCATTCCTACTTCTTGGTCGTGGAAGATGATGGAGAGGCGATGCTGTAAAACAGCTGACATTTCACTTTTTCTGATGCGATTACGCAGTGGCCGCTAGTTCAGCTAAGGAGTGCGAGAGGGAGAGAAAGAGTGGTAGCCAGCTGCCTGCTACAACACTGTAAATTGCTTACGGTCACGTACAGAGCTGCCTGCTGTCAAGAATGTGCAAGGGGCAAAGAGAACAAAGCACCGAAAAGATGGCAAGAGCACAACGACAACAACAACAACAACAGCTACAGAGAAGAGGGAAAAAAATGGTGCCAAACTTAATGAAAATGCCAACGCGTCGCCATTTTGGCCGCAGAGGCGCAGTTACGCCCCCTCTCAGCCAAGCTCCCCGCGCGACTCAAGGCCTTTCCATAATATGTTATTTTACATGCGTTTTAGCGAAAGTGTTTCCACTGTGTGCGTGTGTGATGCTGTTTCCGTCTATGTGTGTGTGTGTATTGGCATTTTTGATTTCTTGCTCCATTTTTTTGTTCTATTCTTCGTGCGGCATTTTTCTTGTATTTTGCTGCCGTTTGGCATTTGCATATCAAGATAGTGTCATTAAATTTGCATATTTTGGATAAATTTAAATTCTTTGCATGTCTCTCTGTGCTGTTTCATTCACCCCCTCCCCGGTCTAAGCCCCTGCCTCTGCTTCTGCCTCTGCCACTGCCTCTGCTCCTTCTCTGTCTTCTGCTGCTGTTTGCTCATTTTGCTCATTCTTCAAATTTCGCTTGACTTTGTTGCTGCCATTGTTGTTGTAATTTATTGTTGTAGGCATATGCAGAGAGCATTGTTTACACACTGTACGTGTGCGTGTGAGTGAGACAGAGTGAGGGAGAGCGAGTGTGAGTGTCACTTTTTCTGCTTGTTGTCGTCATGCATCATTTGTTTAGTCCTTTAGTCTTTTGTTATGTGCCAATGCTATGGGTGTGGAGGAGGGGGCGTGGCCCGGGATGATGCTCATGTGTGGGCGTCGCACTTTTATGTTGCGCACTTGTTGAGAATATTAATTTTATTTAAATATTTCAAAATGTCACCGAGCTGCTGGCTCAACAGTTTCCAACGAAATTGTGAGCAGAGCTTTGCCCTCCATTTTATTGCGGACTGTATTTACGTAATGGGCAGAACGAAACTTTCTACAAAACAATGAAAGTCAAATGAGAAAACAGGCCCAGATGACTGACATTGATATCTCTGATGAAACGCAATCAGTTCAGAGTCTGAAATACAGCTCAAAATAAATTCTGAAATCAAATTAAGATACAATTGTATATGTATTTTATATTCTTTTTTAATCAAAAGAAGTCGAAATACTCAGCTCAATTTTAAATATGCCGCCAAAAGCCTCAGCCAAAAGCTCGCTGATATATCACCGCATACTGTATAGCAGCTGCTGTGTACGTCATGAGTAGTATATGTATGTATATGCACGTATGTACAAACATACACATTTAATCAGCTCAGCGCAGCTAGTTTCTATTTCTATTTGTTGAATTATTTAAATTTCTATTTGCGCCGATTGCCTTTTCATAACAACAACAACAAGTGCACAATAGCAAAAGCAAAACTGCTGCTTTTGCCGGGTGCCGGCCCCACAGCTGTAGCCAGAGAGTGTGAGAGAGTGAGCTTGCACAAAAGAGCACAAGCAGCTGCTGAGCGAACGAGTGAGCACGCAAACACAATTTTGTCTTTGCTCGAGCACTCGCTCAATTTTGTTCGCTCTCTGCATTCTGCCACGGCTGTTTTTGCTTTTGCCATTTCTCATCCACCACCTTTTCGCATACACTTCGTTTCGCTGTCGCCGCTGTCGGTTTGTGTGTGTTGCGCTTTTTTCGCTCGCTCGCTGCGCAAGGTATTTTGTCGTTGTAAATTTTTGCATAAATAAAAATTCATTACGCACCCGCACCGAAAAAACAAAACAAACAATTTACAAACCCCCAACAACAATCAACAAGCAGCAACAGCTCAGAGTCAAGTGCAAAGTGCGGTCGAGTCGTTTTCTCACTGTTTGTGTTTGTGTGCGTGTGTGTGTGTGTGTGGGCGCGCGCGAGTGTCTTCCCCTGTATTTGTGTGTGTGAGCAAGCCTCAATCTCGTAATCGTAATCAACTTATAACGTGCAACAAGAGCAGCGCACAGCTGACATTCAATCGTAAGCATTCACCCACACCAATCCAATCCAATCCAAGCCCACCCACCATTAGTGCAGTCGCTGGCGTCGCAGTCGACGTCACTGTCGTAACAATCTCGCCGCGGCTAAACAAATTAACAGTTTTCAGCTAATTGAAAGCGAATTCGAATTTGTTTCTGTGTTTTTGTTATCGCATGTCATTGCACTCGATAGCAAATAGTTGAAGTATTGAAAATTGCATAAAATTACAAAATAAGCAGCGCAAAGCGGACAGAGCAAAACAGACGGGAAAACAAACGAAAAGAAAACAATAAACGACAGCGGGGCAGTGGCACTCTCCAACTGCTTGACAGTCATGCGAAATTAGTGTGTGAGTGGACATGTTTGTGCATGTTTGAAGCACACTATCTGAGAGTGAGAACAAAAAAACATAAACTTGTGTTTGGCTATATTTAGCATAGAAATCTAATCAAAGTCAGGCGTGTGTTTCACTTGTTGTGCGTGCTTTGCTTTGCTTTGCTTTGTTTTGCTTTTGCCTTTTGTTTTGTTTCATTTTGCTTTTGCCGGCGTTCGCTCTCGGCTCGCTGTCGGCTCGCTCTCACTCTCACTCTCTCTCTCTCTCTCTCTCTCTCTCTCTCTGACGTTCTGCTCTCAGTTTAGTTCTGACTGCAGCTATCAGCATACGCTTACGCTCTGCATCATTCTGTCTCGCTCTTGCTCGCTGTCATTGTCCTGCAATTCGTATTTTTAATAAGCAACAATAATAAGTGTAAGCAACAAATTAATAAAAGTGCAGGGCGCAGAGCTAAAGCCATTATTGTCGTCGCATTTTGCCGGTCAACGTCTGGGCCATTTGTTTACCCATGTGTGTATATGTCTGGCCCCATAAAACTGCAAAATTCTTGGCTGTGAGCTATTTTTATGCCACAACATTGGTCAGCCGTGCGTTTGTGTGTGTGTGTGTGTGTGTGTGTATGTGTGTGAGTGTGTGTAATGCGTATAAAATTCTACTCGTGCAACTTACTTGCCGCCTTCGAAGCATAAATCGGCTGCAATTAATTGCAAATTAGACAGAGAGCAAATGATCTGGACAGCAGCTCTCGCTCTGGCCAAGTGATGCTTGGCGGCGCTGGCAGAAGAGCGAGCAAAACGAAATGAAATTATAACAGCTAGCCAAAGCAGCTAGAGGCTAAGTGCAGTGTTGCCGAGTCGCCTGCAGAAATGCTACTAAATGCTAAAATGAATATGAATAGAAGCAGGCAGTATAAATAAGAAATATATATTTAGATAAATGAATGAATGCAGTCAGATACATTTATATGTATTTATGTATGATATATGCATTATATAAATATATATTAATTTATGTACATTTATTTTGTAGCCCGTATGCCAGTGTTGCCGTCGTGCAGTCCCAATTTAGTAGTAAATCATTTGTCATAAGAAGTGTCATAATTATCATAACGTTTGCTTTCAACTGTTATACGCTGCCATTGTTGCTTTGCTCATTTTCCCTTACCCAATCATCAATATTGCTTATCAGTTTACGTTTAATGTGCCATTTGCTTTGCAGCCGATTCGTCGCGCGTGTTTTTGATAGAAGAAGAAGCAACAGCAGCAACATTTGCAATGCATCCACGCTATAGCCCCGCGCCGCCGCTGCACCAGCAACAACAGCAGCAGCAGCCAATGGGCGGTCCCCATCAGCAGCAGCATCAGCAGCAGGTGGGTGGGGGCGGAACTGGACATGGCGGCGGTGCCCCTATGCACATGAGGGCGCCACTCAACTCACAGCAATTGCCGCCGCAGATGCCGCGATCACAGAACTATTCAAATGTAAGTGTAGAAATTAAGGAATGGGAATGTTATCGGTATAGTTATCGATCTATTATTATATATATTTGGAGTGTAATGTAACAAATGATTATGTATATCGGTATATATATCGAAAAATTCACTCATAATTGTTATCGATATGTTATCGAAGCGTGAACTTGTTTGAATTGCTCTTATCGATAAATTTAAATTGAATTTAATCTATTTCAGACTACATTTCTATACAGACAAAGTGATATATAGGTTTCCTTTAATATTATTATCGATAAATACACTTTGCTATCTTATTCCATACATATCTCGGTGCTTCACTCTGTTTATCACGATTCTAGCCATTATCTGAGCTGTCAGAGGCTTAAAATTGCTTTAAAGTCTTTGCTCTTGCTGTAAATATTCTGAATGTCATATTTTGGGGCTGCTATTTATAGGTTAAAGAGTCGCCTGTACGCAATCAGCGCCGCAATGAATCAATCAATCGATCAATCAAATGCATCAGTGCATCAATCAAGCAATCAAGCTGGCAACCGCGCAGTCACTCATTCATTCACTCGCAAAACTCATTCATTCAAAACGGTTGGCCCCTTGGCAACCCCTTGGCCGCTTTGCCTTTGCTCTTTAGCTGATTTCAGACTTCTGATAGGGCAGCGATAGTCTGTCGCTGTCGGCCGCAAGGGGGCGCCACACACACCCACACACCCACACACACACACAGTGCAATCGACATGTGTCATACGCAGCGTTGGCCCATTTGAGTGGAAAATTGCTGCTGCCTTGCCACGGCAATGATACGGATTTCTATACTGCTGCCACACTGACACACACACACACATACACAAAGAGAGACATATACATATATACACATATACACTCACAGAGCATATCAATTTCCGACACTTGCAGGCCACACACAGTCAGCCTAATCTTAGCCAGCTGTCAGCTTACCTGCAATCATTACTCAAATAAATCTAAAAAATTGCTCTGCTCTTCTATCACACTCTCTATCTCTATCTGCTTCTTCTTCTTCTTTTTTTGCTGTTTGCCTAATTTGTGTGTAGATTTCATTGCATAATGCCCGGGCATATTTGATGCATCTGCAAATGGCTAAAAAATACGCACAAAGGCCGTTTTACATTCTGTAAGCTGTGGCCCAACGTCTCTCTCTCTCTCTCTGTATATATATCTAGTTATATATATATATCTGTGTATTATAAACTATTCAGTAATGTTGCCGCACAATGCGGCGGGCAACTCTATGGCCCTCACTCCCCTCCCACGCTCCACCTGCGTGTCCTGTTGGCCACCTTCTCAACTGAGGCGCTGGCTGCTGCTGCTGCTGCTGCTTGGCTTTGCTTTGTGGCGACGTCTATTTGGCATCCTCTAATGGCCGCATGGCGTTGCTTTTGCTTTTCACGAGCGTTCCATTTAAATAGCTTTCAGCAGCAACAACAACAACAACAACAACAACAACAACAATGCCGACCACATCAAAATAAAAATGTAAAACTGCAAAAAAAAAAGAACGGAATATAAAATAAACAAAATTGTAAACATTCCCGCTTAGTCAGCGCTGAAGTTTTCGCCTAACCAAAACAGACGCTATATATATATATATGAATATATAAGATATGTATATATGTATATATATATCATTTTATTCTCCAGAGCGAGTGCTTAAAGCAGTGGACTAGGAATCATCTAGGGTTTATAGTATTTGAACTTTGCTTTAGCAACCTGATTATGTTTTCATATGAAATGATTATGGAATAAGCTATATATATCTATTGTACATATAATGTATAGCCAACTATAGCTATAAGGTAAACGAATGTTTGTGTATTGCTGAGGGTTTTCTGTGTGGAAATTTTACAGATTTTAAAGAAGTCTGTGAATTAGGCTCAGCGGCAGTGAAGAATGAGCTCGATAGAGAGCAATGAAAAGAAGCAGAAGAAGCTTAAGCTGGCTCTAGATGCATAGCTAGAAAACTAGGAGTTATGAAGTATTACAAAAAATATCCTAATAATCCTTAAAGATCCTAAACAATTTTTAAATATTGTCTATAACATGTATGTTATATAGTTTTTCAATGATCAAATAAACTTAAACTCTCTTTCCCAAACTCTTAGCCCATTCCCAAAATCTCTTCACATCTCTCTTCTTACTTGCAAGTTGCAGCCCATGCTTCAAGCTGCTTCTCAAAAACTATCGATCAATATATATAAGAATTTGTATATTGATAATAAACTATATAAACTATTATATATTTATATTAATTATCAAAATAAATAACATTAAATATGAATATAATTAGAAATTATAAATAATATAAGAAAATACATAAAATACTTTAAATATTAATTTAAAATACAATACAATATTTATAATTCTTCTACTTAAGATAAAAGTAACTCTTTAGAGCCCTACAAAAACGATCTTTCAAGTCTTCAGTAAGTTAAATACCAACCTTGCCTCCTAATAATATATATTTATAATGAACAATTACCATTCGATTACCCTCAACTCGCTCCCACTCCAAAAACTGACCAAAGCAGCACTCTTCACAGCTTTTTTCGTGCTTTGTTATTCTTGGGCAACTCTCTTCACCTTGTTGCATGCCTTTTTCTGGCTCCCGCTTGGCTCATTTTCGATGCGCAGCTCTTGTTTAAGTTTTGCCACCAAAAATTTGAGTTTGCTGCTCAAACTTCAGAGTGAGCGAAGGCTGTTTGAGTTGGCAACTTGTTCAAGACTCTATACATATATATATTTGATTGGGCAGCTGGATAACTGGGTTGGAGTAGGAAAGGGAGAGCACGTCGTAATTTCTGATTAAATTCAATGTTGACAATTACCAAACGCAAAGTTGTTAAGGTAATTGCGGCTCGCGTAGGCTGAGATGCATTTCAATTGGTTGCGCCTCGCATTGGGCTGGACGCGAGCGTAAAGGAAACCAAAAACGTGTTGCCCGAACTCGAGCGGTTCCTAACTCACTCTCTCGCTCCCTCTCCTTCTCTCTGTCTCTCTCTCACTCTCTCTCGCTCTCGCTCTCGCATTGCATGCGTCGCTAAGGACGCCGTTGCCTGTGCAGGCCGCTGAATGTGGCAGCGGGGCAGCGTCGTGCAACACACAACACACGCCTATTGCGTGCAACGCATGCGCCGGCTTGTGGATTCTGCAAAGTCCTGCGAAACGGCTCTTGCCGGCTCGCACGAACGGCGTGTTCGTTCGGGTTTAGCCGAACGCTGGCGCCGACTGGCTGCCAAACGGCTGGGCACAAGTTGAACATGCAACCTTACTCAATGAGAAATTCAGAATCCATTCGACGATTGTCAAGTTAAGTTAAACGCCTTTTCCTCATTTTCGCAAAACGGAAAGCGAACAGCAAGCCAGCCAGCCAGCCAGCCAGCCAAGCCAGTCAGCAAGCCAGCCAGCCAGCAAGCAAGCCAGCCGCCAAAGCCAAGCAAAGCCGAGCCGAAGCTGAAGCCTAGCCAAAGCCAAAGCCAAAGCCTAGCCAAAGCCAAAGCCAAAAGCCAGTCAAGTTAAGCCAGTTGATCCAGCAGTCAAGTTCCGACAAGTAGTCGCAATTTTGTGTTTGAGCCTCCCAAAAAAAAATTTTAACAATATTTATTTAATTTAAAAATTTATGAATTATTTTCGTGGCGTATACGTAATATTCGAATTGTGAGTACATTCTGTCCATAGTCAAAGTGAGAAGTGAATGCACTGTGAACTGAGTGTTTGAACGTTGTCCGGGCAATCGCACGCACGCAATCGTAAATCAACAAATCAACAGTATTATTTACAACAACAACAACAACAACAATTGCTCAAAGCTAGCAACACGAAAGGTCTAAAGTCCCTAAGATTGTATTTCAAATACAAAATCGTGAAAGTTTAAAATTAAATAAAAAAGCGCAACTTTTGAAAAACAAAATTAGTTTGAGTTTTAAACTCTTAAAAAAATATATAAAAAATAAAACATTTCCTTGAAGATATAAAAAAATAATTAAACTGCAGTATTATTTTAATAAATATTTAAAAATCACATTAAAAACAGTTTTAAATTAAAAACAACTTTTCCTAAAATAAATCAAAATTTATACAAGACTTAAGTGTTTTAAATATTTTGTGCAAAAAACAAAAGACAATAAAAAAATTGACTTAAAAAAAATTAAAAAAAACTAGCGCAAATTGTGAGTGAAAAATTATAAAAAAATAAATAAAATATTTAAAATCTTAAAAAAAAACTAGACAATTAAAACCAAAAAAAAAAAACAAAATAGTGAATTTCAAAAAAAAAAATAAACTTTCAACTAGCGCAAAACTAAAAGCTTAGCTTAAAAATATATTTAATTAAAAATTTGCATATTTTAGTCTCTGTGTGCTTTAGTAACTATAATTGTTAAACATTTTCAACTTAAAAAAAAAATAAATAAAAAAAACTTTTCAGTGTTCAGTGTTAGCAAAATAAAAATAAAATAAAAAAAATAATTAGTAAATGTTTTTAAAACAAAAAGAAAAAACTTAAAGAGTAAAACGTTTAAACCAAATATTAGCGCAAATTGAACTCGAATTTGTTCGTTGTAATTAAAGCAAATAAATAGCGAAACGAAAAACAGAAAACGGAAAACCAAATTAAATACTTGAGGCTAGAGGCAATAACAACAACAGGCGCCAAACGAACTGAGAGACGTTGGCTAAAGCTAGACAAAGAGCGAGCGAAAGAGAGGGAAGAGAGGGCGAAAAGTGGAAATTAATTCACAATCAACGTGCACATCAATAGCCATTAAAATTGCGTCAATCAAGAGAAAAACCTCACCGCTGCCCACAACAACATTGACGCTAACTAATTTCAATCAGCAAGAGCAGCTACAGGAGCAGCAACAGCAGCAGCAGGAGAGCGAGGCAACAGTTGCAAGTCAACAGTTGGCAACAGTTGTGCAAACAGAGCAGCAGCAAGAAGCCACAGCAGCAGCAGCAGGAACAGCAGCAGCGGCAGCAACAACAGCAGCAGCAACAACAGCAACAGCGGCAGCAGCAGCAACAACAACAACAGCAGCAACAGCAACAGAAAGTTTGTTAACAAATTCTAAGGCTAACGCCTCGGTCAGCGTAGACAAGAACAGCAGCAGCAGCAGCAGCAGCAGCAGCAACAGCAACTCCTCCTTGACCCTAGCAGCTTTGCCGCCACCACCACCGCCGCCCACAAGCGAAGCCGCAGCAACAGGAACAGCAACAGCAACAGCAACAGCAACAGCAGCAACAAGCCAAGCTGCCAACAAGCCAAAGCAAACAACAACAAAAAACTTAAGAGGAGCCAACGTTAACGCCGCCACGACGTCGTCCTCATCGACGCTGTACACGTGCTCGAGCGCCTCATCCTCGCTGATTGCCCAGCCGCCGCCAACAAAGATATTTAAAACGGATCATCTGTGCGTAAACGCCGCCGCTTACGGTCTGCCAACTGTCGCTGCCGCCGCTGCTGTTGGCCATCCCTGTGTCTACTGTGTGATACCCGTGCCAGTGGTAAGTCAGCTACCCAATCTTACCCAGACCCTCATCGAGCCACCCACTGCTGCTTGTCCACTCATTTGCATAAGCACTCGACTGCTTTTCCTTTTCTATTTCTTTTGATTTTTCACAGTCATTAAATATTAAAATAATTACGCGTATCCTGGCGCATCCTGTCCTGAGACGCGCCTCCCCCTCCCCAGAATTTCCTGTCAAATATACATAAATATTCCTGCATCTGGGTCGCTCGCCTCATTATCATTTATTATCCATTGTTAAGGTGTTGGATTTTATTTGGCTTTCTGATTGTCGTCGCGTGGCCTGCAAAATAAGTGGAATTAGAAATAATCTTTTTCAGAATTTAGTATGCGCTTTTGGAGCTTTTAAGAGATTTGGCGTGGGTTGTAATGGAAAAGTTGGCGATGCAGAAAGAGCTGAAGAAATTATGAGTTGAAGTAGGTTTGGTTATTTAATGGTAAGAGATGTGGCATAATTTAAAAATATTTTTGGAAAATATAAGCAGCTTAAAATTAATCGATATGTTTATCGATAACAAGTTTTTTAGGGTTTTTACGTTCATATTTTAAAGCTTTAAAGATAATAAATGAATAATTAATAAAAATAAGTGTTATACACCAATTAAAATGTTTCAAAAATATAATTGAGTTTTTTTTTTCAAACTTATTTTGAGTTTCCATTCAAATATTGTTTTATATTTTTATTAATGATTATAAATTATTTTATTTTATTTTCATATTTTTTATATAGTATATAGTCAAAATCTTATTGCTACTCTTTCAGCTAACTTCATAGATCGAACCAATTGAACATCTTGTTGGGTTTCTTTGATAGAAACTTTAGTTTTAAAACAAACTAAAGCAAACTCAGTTGAACAAAGTCCTAAATTGCTCTTGGCATATCTAAAAACTTTCTATATTATACTCTTCCCATAAAAACTGTGTTAAAGAAACAATTGTAAAAAAAGAACTTTGGTAGTTCTGCATATAAATTTGGACGTGGCCAACCTCGAACTAATTATTTCACATGTTTCATGTTTTTGAGGTGTTGCATGCCAGCATATTAAGCGCCACATGCCTCCACAAGCCCCATAATCCGAAATTTCGATTGCTCCCCCATTCGCTGGCTCATTAAAAATGCCGCACAAGAAACAATTTGCATTCATTTGCCGTCGAGCCAAACAAATTACACAGCACGCGACCCAAGGCAGCCGAAGCCAGCCCAAGCCAAGTCAAGTCGAGATATGTCAGCCGCAATCTAATATCCTGGACGGCAATAGACCTGCTCCTCTCGTGCAACCCTCGTGCAATGCCTCAGCTGTCATTAGCAGCGTCAGCTGTTTGCCCACTTAAAGATTGTCCAGATAATCGCCGCAACAAATGTGCCTAATGTCAATGACAATAAAGACAAATTATATACAAATATTGGGACAGACGTTGATAATGACACGCTGTCAAGCTAGTGCAGGATATTTATATATATATAAAGAGAGAGAGAAAGAGAAATATATATTCATTATAAACACAACAGCACTGATTTGCTCCACCTTGGCTCAGCTTTATCTCTGTCTCCGTTTTAGTTTCATTTTCTCAGTCTCAGCTGCAGCAAATTTGAGTAATTACATAGATATTTTAGCCATGATAGCGAAATACACTGATTATAATGATTATTTGAGGGGGAAGAAGAGGCAGCAGGGGGAGTAGTAGCATCAGCAGAGGGAGCAGTGGCATCAGCAATATAAACCAACGAACAGCTGAGCAATTTAACAAATTATTCATTCATTTTCATTGTTTACTTCGTTTTTTATATTTATCCAGCATTTCTTGTGCATTTTCTATGCTCTTTCAGTAAGTGCAAACAGAGAGGGAGAGAGAGAGAGAGAGAGAGTTTGTTGCTTTTCTGGCTGGGACCAATCTTTTTCGACTAATGAGCGAGTATTGTGCAGTCAGTTATGCCCAATTGAAATCTTCTTGTTTACATCCCCTTTACCACTCCCGTTTCTCGCTGTGTATGCGCTTAATTTTGCCATTTAAGGCACACTGAGATTTATGTATGGAAACGTGCGCCCTTTTGGCTCTCACCCACTCAACCTTCCTCTTACCCTGCTCCCCCTCTCTGCCCTCTCCCTGCTGTTTTCTCGTATTCCTTTTCGCCTTCTGCTCATTTTGTTGATTTCTAATTAATTTTACTCGAAGCGAAAATGAATTGGCAAAATGCCCCAATACAAATAAGCAGCTCGAGCACAAAGATCCGAAAAAGAACAACAACGTGAAAGCAACTGAGAGAAAAGACCCCAAAAAAAAAAAAAAAAACAGCAACTGAACGGCTCATATAAACATTTTTCTGCTCGTTTCTTTTGTTTATTTTTATTTGTTTCACATATTTGAAGCCCAACTGCAGTGCTGTGTAAATTTATGCTGATTGTTAGCTGTACTCTTAGGATAATTAAAAAATGCAAGGGAGAAAAAAAAAACAATTTCAAATAAATGGCCAAAAACAAAGGAAACAGTTATTGATAGTTATGGTTGGGTTAGCTTAGCGAAATAAATGAAGATTGAGCATTTGAGGGAATGTTGGCTGATAGCGAGTGGAATGAATGTTTGAGTGAGTTTTGGTTGCTGTTTGAGTAGTTGCAGAGATGTTGCGCATGCAAGTGCTAATGCTAGAAGTCATACCAAACATGTATAGAGTAAGGGCTGAGTGGGAGTATATGCTTGATCTCATCAGCTGAAGCTGCTTGAGCTACAGCGATCTGAGCCTAACTGCTCTCAGAGTAACTGAGCACTGTTTGGCGATGCTCAGAGCGCGCTCGATAGGTTCGAGGGACGGGCTTAGTGAGCTGCAGCGATCTGTGTCTAACTGCTCTCTGAGAATCTTTGCTGAGCGAGGACGAGCTGGGTGAGCTGCAATCATCTGTGTCGAACTGAACAGCGCTCCAAAGAGCAAATAAAAGAGCTCATAAGAAGGCACTCTATATGAAACAAAATACAACGAAAATAATTATGAAATTCAGCCAAGATTCAGCTCATTTATTCAGCTCACTCATTACTTCCAATTACATCACATATTAATTTCAATTCATTTATTTAAACTTCATCTCATCTCAGCATCCTAGATAACTTTCAATGTTTGCTTAAAAATCTCGCTCAATTATAATCCTGCCCAAAATATATATAAATTCCATTATATTTATGTAATATAATTATCCATTATTTAATATATTCCAATATATATATCCACATTTAACCTTCTAGTTCAATCACAAATCTCCCTCCCATTTATATACCCAGCTAATCTCGTAAGTTTAATATAACTATCCACACTTATTTTAACAGCTCTATCTAGCAAAAATCTCTATTAATTATTTTACTGCAGCTAATCTCGACAATAAAACACTTTTTTAATTTTGTATTATGCAAAGCGGGAGTAAAGCGGAGCTTTCAGTTTGCGATCGGCGCACAATCGCCGTCGCTTGATCTTGTGCACAAAACATGCATTAATAAAGTTGTTTATTGTGACATGAAACGCGAAAGGGGTTGGCATTAGCTATGTGGGGTCTGGGCGAGGTGTAGCTAAGCTACGCACACCCTTACCCACACTCTGAGTCGGTTTCAAGGACTCTTTCAAGTGAAAGAGCGTGTCGCGGCTCACGTGGCGTATGCGTGACATGCTCACATAGCGTTCACTCTTCTTTTCTCCTTTTTTCTATATTATTTTGCAGCCATCACGTGTCGCACACACACACACAGAAAGGTGCACGCACACCTCTGGCTGAGCCATGAATATGCATTATTATATTTTTTTTAGCTCCTGCTGCTGCTGCGGCCTGCTGAAGTGCGGCTAATTAACAGCTGACATACATTTGGGCACCTCAATGGCTGCTGCTGCTGCTGCTGTTGCCGCTGTGTGGCCGTTGCTGTTGCTGTTGACGAGGTTAAGTGGCCCAATCCAACAGCCAGCTGATAGCCAAGTGCTGCATTTAAAGCCACTCGAGTGAGCGTTAAGTTCAAAGTTCAACAGCAAATTGTGTGGAAAAATTCAGCTGAAAGTTTTTATGTGCTCTCCGCGCGCGCTCGCTCGCTCGCTGTGTTTTCTTCTCGCAATTTTGCATAACAAATGAGATGAGATGCGGCGCTGGTAATTGTTATTGATGCAGAAATATGGCGATTAGTGTAGGCTAGGCTATAACCGTTTCGCTTTGAGCCCTGACGACCCGCCCCTCGCAAAAGTTTTGAGCCCAACTAAAAAGTGAAAATTTACGCCTGTTGGAGTGGGCCGAGCTAGCCGGTCGGGCCTGACCGGCCCGGGCAGAGGCGGAAACGTGTACGACGCCATATTGGCTAACATAAAATGGCGTTTATGATGGGCAAAGTTTCATCATTTGCAATTTACTGTGTGACCCCCAAGTGTGTCTCCCTCTTTGCCACTCTCCCCGGCTCTTTCACTCTTGCTGTCTGTCCGGTTTCCAGCAAATTTAACAGCATAAAAACTCTTGAATTCGAGACGCCTTTCCCCTCCCCCTGTAAAACAAAGTGCAAACTGTTTTCACAAATGTTTTTCGGCTTAGCTAACATTTTGTGAATACATATACAGATATATATGTATTTAGTAAATCTTGTATATTAAATAATGTAATGTAACATTTGCCATGATTTGCCATGAGTTGGCCGTGCGTCATCTGGGCCCTGTTGAGTCCAGCCGGCCAGCCATATATAAAGCTGCTCTGTGCCCTGAATTTGCTAGCTGATAACTAATTCCATGCATGTTCACAGCCGTGCAATTTAATGCCAGCGAACATTTAATTAATTTTCCAACGAAAAACAAAATAAAACTTGCAACTGCTGGACACACACACACACACGTACAGAAAGTCACCCACACACATGAGTGGGACAAAGTTTCCGATTTTTTGTGCCTGCGCAGACAGTTGAGCGAAGAGAGTATATAGGTTTGGTGAGCTGTTAATTGGGGTCTATATAGAAGAGCACGGGTATTCGTATATATTAGCTTGTTATACTCTTTCCATATACATCTCTATATATTCTTATTATTCTCTCTCCGATTTCCACTCAACTTCGAGCGCGCAGCCTGCAGTCAGTTATACCCCATGTTTGTTTTTCTCCAGTTTTTTTTTTTCCTGTGTAAAAAGTTGTGCGAGCAATTGCATGAAACGCCATTTCATTCAATTCAATTTTATGCTTTGTAATTATTTTATGCGAATCAAGATGCCAACACAAAAAGGAAAAGAACAGCAAAAGTTTTGGCTATATATGGGAGAGAAAACCAAGCTATGTTGTCTTGTCTATAATGAATATATATAAAGGAAGACTTCTGTGATTGAAGCTGCCTTTAATTTATCTCAGTTGAATATTTTATTGGCTAATGCATGTCGAAATTGCATTTGCCTGAGGACGAAGTTGCAATTAAATAATAATTAATTTATGAAAGCATTTCAAACAGCACATTAGATGCTCAGACAATTTAGTTAGCTTCGATAAATATATATTAATAAATTATTTCTAGTGCTCTACTTTTAATTTATTCAAATGGTTTGCTGCATTTGATAAATTGAATTACACAAAGAGCATTTCATTTATTTTTGCTTTAGCATTTGTTGCATAGTGTAAGCCAGCATCTTGTTAATTAGTGTGTGAAAAATTATTTGTTTGTGCGACTTTGTTGGATTCGTCATACTTGGGCTACTTAGCGCGCAGCTGGAGGTTTCTTGAGGGACTGTCAAAGGTATAATGCCTTAAGTTTTTACGAGTCTTTTTGTTGTGGGCGTGTTTGGGCTAAGATTGAAAGAGAAATAAACATAAAAAGTAATTATAATAGATTTTAGTCATAAATAATGGTGGCTGAATTGAAAATTTGTATTATGATGTGTGAGGAATAATATTTTAACTTGGATTATGAAATATACTATGAAAAGTATATTAAATACAAAAAAATAAGACAATAAATATATAAAACAATTAAAAATTAAATAAGAACACTTTAAAAATATGAAAAATAATTTATATATAAATTAGAAATGTTATACAAATGAAATAAAATATACATTTAATACAGTTCACTTCGTTTCCAAGTTAATTTGATAAAACAGCCTCAACTTAGCTTTAGCCCATAAATCTCGTTGAAGCAACGCACACCCTTTTTGTGCAGTGTATGCTCGTTTCGTTGTGCTCCAATTGCATATCACGTTGGGGCTTTATTCGCATTATTTTTGGCATCAAGCAGCCTTTTGAGATTCGCTACGCTGTGACGCCTCAGCCTCAGCCTCAGTCTCAACTTGTTTACCTTAGCCTGCTACCAAGCTGAAGCGCTTGGCTCCTGCTGTGCCGCAGTGTCTGTGTGTGTGTGTGTTTATTGTTGCTGTCATGGTTCACATGACGCGCTGGCTGCCTGCCTGCTTGCCTCTTGGCTTAAGTATTTTAACCTAAAATTGTAAAAATAGCGCAGCGTTGAGAAATGCCTGCCTGCCTGCCTGCCTGCCAGCCATGCCACGTTGACGAGACTTCAAACTGAAGTGTATGCCCCAGAGAAATGTGTGTATGTGCGTTGTGACAGCGCATCAGGACATGAAAATTTTGCACACGCTGCTGCACATATTTCTGCAAACAGAACTGAATTGCATGGCCTTAAAGTAACATTCAGTTATGTGTGCTCTGCTCTGGCATACGCTGCGTATGCGTAATGCGTTATTTATTTATTCAATTTGGCCATCGTTGACTGTTGTCCGTCGGCTGCTTGCCCTATGTGCGTGTGTGTGAGTGTGTGGGCATATAATATATGTTCAGCAATTTGTCAACAAGCCGCATACAAAGTTACAAATCTGCCACGCCCCCTTACCCCGGCCCACACCCAGCAAAGGCTCTCGACACTCGCATTTGTGCGTTTGTAATGAAAAGTCATTAACATTAAAACAAGTTTCAACACTTTGCTAGCCGCCATTTGTTGACGTTTCACACACACTCTCTCTCTCTCTCTCTTCGTCTTTCTCTGTGTGTGACAAATCATTGGGCAACAGCCCAAGTCCTGTATATGTCCTGCCGTCAACTTTTGCTCAATTTTGTTTTGTTAATGAAAAAAGTTTTTTGTGCTCACTTTGAATTGCTTCCAATTTTTTCTGATTTTGTTATGCCAGCAACGCCTTTGACAGCGCCATCAACTTTTCATTAATTTATTACACGCTCAGCCACGTAGAGTCCTGCCACGCCTACAAAACTCACCGCCTCCAGTTTGTCACATTGTTCTGCTTGGCTGCCGCTGCTGCTGGCTCTCTTGATAATCATAGTTCTATTTTTTATGCCTTGCTCTTTGTCGCACAGATTCCTCATTTTCATTTTCGATTTGCCTTTCTTCTTCTGTTTTTTTCCTGTTTTTTTTTTTCTTTTTCTTCTGCCTGGCTGTTGCCCTTTTTGTCGCTTGCTCCAATCAATGTTTATTAAAAAGTTTCCTTTGCTCGATGAACTTTGACATTTTGACAAATATTTTTGTGTCAAGCTCGTGCTATGCCTGCCTGCCTCTGTCTCTGCCTCTGTCTCACTCTCACCGTGTGGCAAGTTTGCGGGCATGTCATTAAGTGTAGAACATTTATATTCCATTGCATACTTTAGGGCTTGTTTACTTGAGCTTCTATTTTGGCAATCTGTCTCACATTAACAATTCAGATTTGTCCATCAGGCAGCTGTGTCAAAGTTCAGTCCAGGGTATTTAGCTTGCAGCTTACCCCAACTCTGGCTCTTCTCTGCCTCTCGCATTGCATGTACACATCATTAGCTTTGTCCGAAAATTGTCACGTTCGATACACGTGTGTGTTTGTGTGGGTGTGGGGGTAATGCTGCATAATCCCAACATGGACACGGGTTGAGTTCAAGCGAGCGAATACCGACAACCGAAAAGCATACCATTGCGTAGACAGACCAACAAACCGACCGACCGACCGACCGACCGACAGTCAGTCAGACATTCGGATCCATTTGGCTCACTCGTGCCATAACCTGGCATAGTGGTTTTTCGACGAGGTCTTCACTGTTGGCCGTGCAAACCGCCAAACGTAAACCGCTAAGTGCTTTGCCTTTGTTGCATTTCCCCAGCTCGCCGGTCGCTGGCAAACGGAAGTTTGCTATTATTGCATTTGGCGTTTAACAACACTGTTGTCGGTGTTGTTAGACTCGAGCTGATTTTCTTGAGTGTAACGTGCTGACGACTTTCACATGAAACGTGCTCCGCATAAATCTTTCTATAACAGGGTGTGGGACGCTAACCTCATGTACCCCATATATATATATATATTGACCTCCATCTAACGCACAATCCTCGTTGGAAGAGAGAGAGAGAGAGAGAGAGAGAGAGAGAGAGAGAGAGAGAGAGAGAGAGAGAAGGAGAAGCCAACACACCCACGCAATTTAGAAGATTTCACAGTTTGTTATTGCCTCATGTTTTGGTCGCATTAGATGGTTATTGTATATGGCTCTAAAGTATTTTCTGTATTGTCACGGTATTACGCTTGAGGATTTGGCGCAAAAGGAGTAAAGCTGTGAATGTATTTTTATCATATATTCGTGAAAAAATGTCGAGCAGCTAACTGTGAGTTGGATTCTATATTTAAAGCGTAGAGTGAAGGAAGTTGGCAATTTAATATGAAAAACTTTTATTTTAGTTATTTTCCTCTCAAGAAAACTTTGCATTGTTCATAGAGTCATTTGTTATCTATATATCTATCTATATATATCTTAAATTTATATTTCCATCCACTCATTCACTCTCTCTAAAAATGTCTATTATCCAACACATTCCATTGACTATCAACTCGTTGTTCAACACTGTCGCCTTGATTGAAGAATTTTAATCCTTTGTTCTACCATATGCAGCACTCTGGAACTCCGGCACTCTGGCTTTATTTTACTGTTCGTCCTTTTGTACTCTTTCGCCAGACTTAAAGTATTTTCTATCACAACTATTTGAGCTGGAATTTTGTTTTAGCATTTTGCTTCGGCAGTTACATTAAAAATTCCTAGCATACGCTCACGTAGTTGAGAGCCCAGCAGCTGCAATTTTTCTGCTTTTGATTTTGTATTGGAATTTTCTATTTGGCAATGCATCAACTAAAGCTACCCAGCGAGCGGGCGAGCGAGCACTGGCAACCAGTGTGAGGCTACGTCATAATCAGTATTCAAGAGATGGGCCAGAGAAAGAGATAGCGAGACCGAGACAGAGACAGAGAGAGAGGGAGCCAGAGATAGAGACTGCTACTCAGTTGCATTTGATTTTTGCGCAAAACAAAAACTGCAGCAGGAGTTTTTCCATTCAGCCAGCGAGATGTCAATGTGGATTTCGCAAGCTGACTGTCACGCCCCCTGCTCTATCGATTTATATATATATATAGATATATGTATGTGTGTATTTGTAGTATATTATTAACTCTCGGCAAAGTTTTTGACACATCCATTGATATGCACATTTGTGACTTGTCGCTGCATCCAGCACTCGCAGCTCCTTCGCATTGATAGTGTTGTAAAATGCATACAAAAAAGAGTGCTTAGCATATTAAAAACATAGCCAAGTGCAGCTGTGACTTTTACGCAAGGCGTACGTGCCACAGCCAAGATACACACACAGTCTCTACTCCTCCCCTTCCTCCTCATCCTCCTCCTCCATGCATGTTATCTTTGGCGCTGTGTTTCTTTCTTGGTCAGAAAATGGACGAGCGCATTTTCCACATTTGCAACATTTGATTTATTCTCCTCGCACACACACACACACACACGCGCGCAGAGACCCTCACACACTGCTGCACTTCTCCTAATGCATATGCGCCATTTTGCATACGTTTCTAATAATTCATCTTCTACTCTTTCGCTTTGCTTTGCTACACAGTTCAGCCCTTGCCTGCCGGCGCCTCGCCCCCTTTGGCTGCATTTTGGCGCAACTTTTGCTGGCTCAGCTGCCATTACAAATTTCCAATATTTTTTTTTTTTTTTTTGCCTTTTTCCCAGCTTTCTTTCGTTGTCTCATATCTGTGTTTGTGCAGCTTGCAACTTCTTTTACCTCATGTGCAACTCTGCTTTGGCTACATGCATTCCTCTCCTTCTTCTTCTCCTCCTTCTTCTACCATTTTTCTTTTGCCCAAAATTGGAAAATAGTTTTTCCGTTTGCTTCTTTTATCGACTTATTGTGTTTGACGGAAATATGCTTAGTCTTTGTCGCTCGCTCTCCCACGCTGACTTTATCACTTGCGCTGTCTCTGTTACAGTCGATAGGGTCAGACATTATTCGCTGTCGCTTTGTTAGCTGAATGGCTTTGAAGTTGCGACTGTGATAAGTAACTCGCAGCGGAATGATCATATATGAAGGAGCTGGCAGCTGCTAAAGCACTTGATTTACGTGCAATGAAAACTCTAGAATATATCTATATATATTTATCTGACTCTGCCTGCTCCTCCCTCTCTCTCTCTCTCTCTCTCTCTCTCTGTATTCAAATCGTACAAATCTTTTGTCATTTTGGATTTTGTGGCGTTTTCAGTGCTTTGATTATGGCTAAAACTCTTTGCCTTTTAGCTTTGCTTTAGCCAAATAGTGCTAATAAATTGCTGAGACAGAGAGGAAGAGGAAGCTAGACAGAGTCCTCGCAGCTGGTTTCATTGCTTTATGGCTAGCTCGCTGCTCTAAATAGTCGCAGACAGCCAAAACGCAACACAATCATAACTCTTATTTTAGTTGGCCGTGGGCGTGGCAGTCGTCGAATGGTACTTGAACAATTTTCTTTATTTCCCAGACTTCCTCATCTTTAGCCATGTTTCGATATTTCCTGCTCGCCTCGCCCGCTCAGCCAGTGCGCTCGAGTGCACTTGAAAGCGTCGTCCTCCACGTCGTCGGCGCCGGCAGCTGCTCCTTTGGCTGTTTCCGACTTTGGCGCATCATCTGGCCACATTTCATATTCGACATTCCTGGCACTCTTGTTGTCAGCTGCTCGTTTCCTTTCGGCCCCGCCCTCGTGCGCCCTGCCGTCGTATGTCATGTCCCTTTTGCATATGCCAAGTTCTGTCGCGGCATGCCCTTAAGTAGTTTTAGCCCAGTGGCATTTTACTGCCATGGAGCATCGTGGTATTTGCTTTTAAGGATCTGCGGACAGGAGCTCACTCGCTGCCTGCCATCCTACAGCCTGCAGTCTGGCAGCCTGGCAGCTGTCTGCCAGCCAGCCAGCCACCGAGCATAACCCACTCGATTCGCCTAGCCGCAGCAGCATTTTGAAACTCCTCGCAATCTCGAGACATCGAAAAGTATTTACGGTTAAATTGAACTCTCTCGTGCTGTGCAGCAGTCGTGACGTCATCCGGCTGCAATTCTCTGATTTTCGTTTACTCTCATGTCGAGTGTCGACATCGCAGCTATGCCTCAGCTATTTTTATTAGAATTCCAAGAGTGAGCGCTTCAAGCTTTAAGTTTTATGTGCTCTCTTTTTTGCTGCTGCTGCGGCTTCTGCGGCAAAATAATTAAAAGCCGAATAATAAAATTATAAATGTGCATTTTCCCAAAAAGCAACAAGAGGAAGAGCGGCGCAAATTGCTGCTCAGTTCTGGCCTCTGACCGCATTCCTGAGCAAATTAAAAGCCAGGCTAAAGGCAACGGCAAAGGCAAAGGCTAGGCTACGCTTTGGACTCTGACACAGGTCCTGTTGTCGTCAGTGTTGCTTTTAATTTGGCAAATGCTTAGAAAATGGAACTGAAATTAAATCAACATAAATGTGCTCTGTGGCCCAGCAGCAGCGGCAGCCTGAGCAGGATCTCAGCCCGGGGTTAATGTTGCGAACGCAACAAACACGCAAAACCAACTCAACTGAGGCAAAAGTGCTCAGCGGAAAAAGAAAATAGATTAGATAAATTCTGTTAAGACTTAAGCAGGAAGAAGGCAGGCTAAGCTTGATGCGAACTGCAATTGCACTAAATTTGAGCTTAAGCAAACAAAAAACTTGATGTAGATGAATTTTTGCTGAAGATATATTATATACTTATATATGAATATATTTTATATATTTTTTACAAATCCACCACGATTTATACATAATTTCTTAATTTTCCTATACTTTATACCTGCTGCCCATAAAAATTCCACAGTTTTGTTCTTTAAGCACTAAGAGCTAAGGTGGCAAAGCGCTTAAGATTTATTTTTTACTCTTTTTTGAGGGTCAGATGTGGCAGAGGAGGCGTATGCTTAATATATGCCGTATAAAAGGATGAACAGAAGACGGAAAAAAAGGGAAGAGCAGTGCAATTGGGCATAACCAACTGCAGAATACCCATTTCACTTAGACTTAAAGGTGTACAGAGAATTGACTGAAAAACTGAGAGATCTTAACTCCAGTTACAGATTTGATCCGATTGGGCATATCATATATGAACATCGTCATGAAATCTGTGTACCTTTTGAGATAAACATGGCTAGGGAACTTAAAATATATGAAAATTGTCACAAAGCCAATATACTCTCTCGCTTTACTCACTGAACGAGCATAAAAAGTGGCACATAAAGCAGAGCTCGAAGCAAGCAGAGCGAGAAGATAAAATATAAAACATAAGTAGATAGATGAGTGGCTCTGTTTAGCAAGAGGGGAAGTGACGCAGGCAGGGCGGAGGGCGGCGAGTGCAGCCGACCAAGCCGGAAATGAAAAGTGGCATGTGTAAGGGTGCAGCATTAGGGAGGCGGCTATGGTCATGTGGGCGTGGCTATTTGTAAAAGCGCAGCTGTGGCAACACTTTTCAAGTGTTCTGTCAGGCAAATGCATGTGTGTGTGTGTGCGTGTGTGTGTGCGTGTGTGTGTTTGCGTGTGTGTGTGTGTTTGTCTATGTAATGAGGGCAATTTAAGGGCACTTGAAGCAATTCAATTCTCACACACACTCAACGGCCCTGCATAAAAGTGAACGGCTCGTGGCTCGTCCGTTCCACAGTGCCCGCTCAAACGTTTCCACTGTCCCGTCTGTCCGTCCGTCCACCCGGCTGCCCGGTCTGTCCCACTGTCTGAGTGGGCGCTGCTGCTGCTGCTGCTGCTGTTGCTGCTGTAGTTTTTAGTGTTATTAATATGCATGCAATGCATATGCTCAATGCTCAACTTGGCTGCTGCTGCTGCTGCCATCGTGCTGCCTTCGTGCATCATGTGGCAGCCGCCATTTTGCATTTGCCGCCATTGCAGTGGCCCTCTATGCCTCGCTCTCTCTCTCTCTCTCTCTCACTCATTCGCTGTCTAAATGGCAACGGCAGCAGCTGCATCGAGTGCTGCTAGTAATATTAAGTGCCGACTTTAGGCTGCAGCCTCGTCTCATTCCGCATCCTCTATAGCACACCTTCTCCTCCTCCATCCGCTGCATCTCTGCTGCTGCAGCCCGTCGGGTTATTAACCCATAACTGGAATACATGTGCTTAATTTTTTATTGCGCTTCTAACTGCACACGAGGCGGCGGCGGCGGCGGCGGCTGATGCCACACGGCTATGCAACTCAGTCACAACTGAAATTAAAATAAGTAGAAGCTGCATTAATTGGGCACCACACGACTAGCAGATACCCTGTGCTAAATAATATCCTAGAAATATAAAAAATAAAAGAAGAGAGGAAAAAATCAAGGAAATACGAAGAGAGGAGAGGAAAATAATGAAGGGATGAATGAAAGGAAGTTAAAAGACAAATGAAAGAAAAAGAATAGAGAAGAAAGTTGAAGGAAAGAAAAGAAAAAGAAACAATGAATGACTTGAAAATAGAAGAAAAGAAAAGGCAAACTAAGAAAATAGAATAAAATATAAGTAAGAAGAACATAGAAGAAACGAGAAGGAAAGCTCGCGCTAGTACCCACTTTCTCACTTAGATTTCATTGATCTCTTTCAGTTTTTGCTCCTCTGGTATCTATTGGCCTATGCGTATCCACATCTAGTGTAGCTCCATACGTTTTACATACCATTCCCCAAACACATCATATCCCTTTTCACACACAGCCACCCATCAGTTTAGGGCTTAACTAAAAAAGGTATTAAAAGCAGCAGCAGCCACAAAAAAAAAACCAGCAAAAAAAACCTGGCTTAAAAATGAAAATACGCAGCTGAATTGCCAGGATTAGACGCATTAATGGATTATTTGGTGTGTTGTTGCTGCTGCTGTTGTTTGTTCTGGTTGTTCGCAGCTGAGCGCTTTGTTTGATATTTATCTTTATTTTTATTCGCATTTCGATGCTGTTGGCTGTTGGGTGTTGGTTAACTTGGCTTAAATTATGCACATGAGTCGACAGCAGCGGCAACGCTTTGCAGTTGATTATGCGAGTAATGAAAGTTGGTTGCGCACTTGAAATTAAGGCAAATAACTGCAAATTGCATGCCACATGCAATTGTTATTTAAATAGCAGCAAAACAGTTAACAACTTTTCGCTTGAAGTTTAATTTGCTGAAATGCTTGTAGGAATTAACTTGGAGCGAGTACTAAAAGTAACTCGCGACTATCTTATTTGATAGCATCTAAAGAGACTTTGGAGGAGAACATTTCTTTTCAGCTCTCTTCAGATTCTCTCTGCTCCCTTATCTTTTTAATATATAATAAGAAAGCAGCTTTCTTGATATAATTTGCACTTATTTTATTCATTTGATTCGCTTTTGGGTTGAGAAAATGCCGTGCGCTCGTCTCGAAAATTGTTCATTTCTTTTACAAATTACCTCATACTTCAATCCCATGAATAATGCTTGTCATGTTCCATTTCCATTTCGTTCGCCCGCGCCCTCCTCCTGCTACAATTCATGCTCACTAGAGCAAATATCAACCGAAAATGTAATGAATTCTTGTTAGGCGCTGCCCAAAAAGAATAAAAATATGAAAGGCAGCAACAAAAGCTGAAGCAGCAGCAGCAGCAGCAGAGGCAGAGGCTGAAAAAAGGCAGTGCTTGCCATTTCCGGTTCACAAAATATCCTTAAAAAGCACCAGCAGAAGAAAATGAAGATGAAGATGAAGAGGCTGTGACAGCGAGAGACTGCGAGGCTGTGACTGTGGCGGCAGCCAAGCAGAGCGACAAAGAAACCTTTTTACTTTCAGCATGTAAAATGGAAGCGCGTCGTTTATAACACGGCGCACAAATACAATTAAAAATTATGCTGCCAGACGCAGAAAGGCCACTGTGTGAATGTGTATGTGGCTGTGTGTGTGTGTGTGTGTGTGTGTATGGCTGTGTGTTTGTCAATTACTGTCAAAAACTAAAATTGCGAGGGTCTCTCAAAGTAATTTACACTAAATTACATACGCACAACTGAGGCAAAGCACAGGGCTTTCTCTGTATATGTGTGTGCGTGTGTGTGTGTGTGTGTGTCACAAAAGGCAACGGAAACAAAATAATGAAGCGGGCTTTTGTGCGCGCACACGGCAAAGCCTGCCAATCCTGTCAGCTGCTCCACTTCACAGTCTCAGCTTCACGACTTTTTGTGTGCATTTAGAAGTTGTCGCTGTTGCTGTTGCTGCCACATGTTGTCATCTTTGCTACTCGACTTTGCACCGCTTTTCATTTGCCGTTGTTTTTTCTTTGCTCTCTCATGTTTTTTTCTGCTTGTGTGGCAAGCTTTTCAGCCCTTGAGGTGCGAAAATGTGTCGCGGCAGCAACGACGGCAGCAAGTTTTTGTAAATTTACTTTTCATTCAACTACAACTTGATGCGTATCAGCTGTCTGATGCGCGCCCCCTGTAAACAGTGTATATCCTTGTAGTTGTTAATGAAATGCAAATTTGTGTGAAAATTAATGTAAAAAGGAAAAATGGAAAAAAATAGCAGGAAAATCCAAAGAATTCGCGACCCTCGAGCGCAAAAGTATGCTACAAAGCATAGAATGCGGAGATATTTCGTAATAAATTGACAATGAAAATCTACAAAAGCGAAATTTAATAATAATAATAATGAGGTAGCTCGTACAATACACAATTTAATATGTTTAATTAATCTAATTAACAACAGATTGAATTATGACAATGGTAAAGCCGAACAGCGAGCAACAAGCACGCGCGTTGTAGCCCTTTGAAGAATGCGAGACAAAAGAAATTTCTGTTTTTATTTAACTTGGAATTCAGTGGGGGAGAAGGGGTATATTGGCTAGGATAGGTAGGTGGGAGATGGTGTGAGGGAGTTTAGTGGGATATATTGTAGATTAGTTTATATAAGTAAGAGTAAGAATACATCTTAAACAGTTTGCTAGCAGCCAACTATTTAAGATAGGTTAAGAAGCAAAGAGAGAACAGGCAAAGTAGATCCACATCTTGATCTTTATTACACTGCTTCATTATCTATCTTTAATATTTCTTAGCTTGGAGTCCTTATCCTCTCTGCCACAGCTAAACCTCCGTCTGTCAATTACTCAAGCCCAAATCTAGCTTTAGCTCTCTGAGCCTGCATCCCTTAGTCGCTTATGCCCCATAGCAAGCACACCAGCTTACTTAGCTCCTCTTTGAGCCACGCATTCTGTTTATTGTTCATCAAAGGCTCTAATTAATTGAATCAACTGCTATTGCTGCCGTTGTTTGTTCTCAGCTCAAGTGAAGTTCAGTTTGTTTCGGGCTGCGAAAAGTCACACAAATTACGCATTGACCCTTGGCCCGAAGACCTTTTGAATCGGGCCGCCGCAACCTGGTCGACCGCTCATTTGTCACAAGCTGCTTTGCCTTTACCCTTTTTATTTTGTTTTTTTCGCTCCACTCAAGAATCGCATTGGCCGTTTTTGTTGTTGTTGTTGTTGTTTTCACTTATTTGCCAGCTCGTTGACAAGTTTTTCCTTTTATTTTGGTTTTTGTTTTTTACGATTTTCCTTCTTTTCGTTTTGGTTGTTTTAAAGCCGATTGCGGGCGCAGCTTTTTGCCTTTTTAAATAAACGTTAATTTTTAATGACAATGCCGTTTTAATATTGAACGTCCGGTGGATTGCTCGCTCGCTTATGGCCTGCCCAAAACCAAAGCCCGATTTTAATATGACATATTTCACTGCTTCGTCTCTCTCGGTACTTCCTCTGGTCCACTGCTCCTTCTGCACTTTTTATCGGTATTTTTACTGCCTTCTGTGGCTCATCAAACGCAGCTGCTGTCGCGCTGCTTAGCTTGTGGCAGCTTCTTTTTTTCCCCCTCACTTTTTTTTTACTTTTATTTCTTATTTGATTTTGTTTTTGCTGCCGTCGCTAAGCAATTCATAAAAATGCTGAATTATTTAATCAGCTTGAAGTTGGCATTTTTATCGCTTTGTGATTTGCATTCGCAGCTCTGGAAATTATATGCTTAACGTGGAAATCATTTTCCACCGCATTTCTGTTTGACTTTTGCGCGAGAGTCTTGGAGCATTTGTTGCAGGTGTCAGGTTTATCTGCGGATTTAGCAGGTAGCTTTCTGGGAAATTCGTGGAAACTCTTTGTCATTCAGATTATAGATATTTGTGAAGGACTCTTGCAAGTTGCGCTGGGATTGAGTGAGTTCTGGGTAAGCTGATTTAGATATTTCTTTGCTGCAGTCATTTGTATGCGGGACCACAGTGCAGAGCTTTATGTTGCCTTGAAAGTTTGCTGGAAAATGATTTGAAAATACGGATTCCTGGAATTCGAATCAGAATCTGTGCAGCTGGTTTGATGAAAAGCCAAACAATATGAAATGTGCTGTAAACATTTACTACTTTTCATTTCTGAGAATTGAGCTGGGTGAAAGCTAGAACTGAAGATGAATCGTACGAAATACCATAAATTGATGCAAATCTATATGTTGTTATGTATGAACTCGACATATGTACTATACTCAGTCTATATACATAGTATAGAGAGTATATATATATATATACTCTACTCACTCTATATATACTCAATCTCTACTCATTCTCTACTCAACTCTCTATTCTCCATTTCTCTATTCAGCTGCCACTGCAGTGCAATGTTATTATCGTTAACTGTTAAATATTGGTAAAAAGTTTGCTTACCTTTTGATTGCAATTATTTGTTTGTGGAAATTTTGCGAAATGCAAGCATTTGCTTTTACATTTTCATTGCACACCTGTGCAAACAAGCAGACCTTCAGGGCATGTCAAAAAATAATTGCACAGCTGCAGCTAGCACTAGGCCCCTCCCTTTCGCCCCTCTCTCTCTCCCTCTCTCTCTCTCTCTCTCTAGTCAATCTGTCTTTGGACGTGCCATTAGCCAGATTTGCAGAGGTAACCAGCGTCTGGCCAGCCATGCATTATCCTGGTCTCTGCTATTCAAATATTGTTAGCTTAACCGAGTTGTCGATTCCGAGCCAATGCATTTGCCAACGTACAACACGAAAAACAAACAGCAAACCCTCTGTCAGTGTGTGTGTGTGTGTGAGTATCTGTGTGTAATTTGAGCGTGTTTGTTATTTTCTTTTTTTTTTTCTGTTCACCTATTTTTGCTTTACTATACGATTTTTTACTGTACTTTTGTACTTTGACAATGTTTATACAGGAGAACAGGTTTCCAGCTGGTTACCAACTGTGCGCTGCAGTTGGATATGGAACGATTCTGTTTGTTATGTGGCCAGCCAGCTGACGCCTGGGCACAAAAGCAAAGTCAGGCGAAGGCGGCGTACGTAGAAATTTTAGAAGCCAGAGCTGAAAACACACACAGAACAAACAGTATTTCAATTGAATAATTTCAAGCGTTGAGTAGGGTGATGCGAGGGGAGGGGAGGGGAGGGGAGGGGAGGGAAAGGAACTGTGGACAAAGCTAACAATCAGCGATGTCATCCTCAGTGTCATCATCATCATCAGGCAAGGTCAGGGCAAACATAAAGTGCAAGAAGTGCATAAAGTTTACAGCTCTTTGTGACTCACATGTCATTTGTCGATAAGAAGGCATAGATAGAGACAGAGAGAGAGAGAGACTAGCTAAAGGATGTTGGACCTATAACGCAGTCCTGGTCTGCTAACGGTAATTGTATAATAACATTAAAACTTGATGAGTTTCTTTTTGGGGCTTTCACTCAAAAGCTGATTATGAAGTGTCACTATAAATGCGACTCTGTGTGTGTATGTGTGTGTGTGCGTGTGTGAAACACCTTTGTCCTGGCCATTTGATCAGCTTGGCTGCCGTCGCTGTTTATCCTGTCATCCTGTCGACCATTTTGTGCCGGATACATTTGCTCGTGTCATGTCATATATGGTCTTTCGCTCAATTCCATTTTCTTTTCAGTTATTTTTTTTCTTTTTTCTATTGCACACACTTTACTTCTCTTTTTTCTTTGTGCTCGCCGTCTCTCTCTCTCTCTCTCTCTCTCTCCCTCCCTCCTCTATTTTGGCTGCCTTTGTGACTCTTTTATCAACACTTCCGTCATTTGGTGCGATTGCCGCTGCAGTCCAGTGACTTGGTTTGTTGATTTTTCGTGTGCCAGCTGGCACAGCATTCATAGCACCAGTCGCACCCTCCCCCTCTGCCCCTCCCCTTCTCTCCCTCTCTCTCTCTCTATCTATCTCTCTTCTGTGTGTGTTGCGTTTGCAGCTTCAGTTGTTTGGCAGCCGCTGCATTATCAATTGTATTTTTGCGAACAGCTAATGGAATTGAAATTGAAATTGTATTTGGTTTTGCTTCGACTTCAAAGCATTCCAAATATTTATATTAAATGATACCAAAAGTTGCGCTAAGAATTGAATTTAGCCAAAAATAGCAAGGGAACTCTTGTATTTAGAGGAATTTTTATGAAGACAGGTCTTGTTGTACTTCTTTGATGTTTATTGAAATTTTGAAGTGAATTAGTGAAGTTAGATAAAAGGAAGTTTCTACAATGTTAGTTGACTCAACATGCCCTTGCCAAGGCGTATACTTGATATTATTCTGTGTATAGACGTATTTTTATATGAGAAAATCTTTTAGGATTTCCCTGATATAATAATTTTTGAGACTAAATATATTCAATACTTGAACTTAAATTTGAAATTCTTTTAAAGTTTCCATACGAAACTTCTGCTAGAACTGCTTATATTCATCTCATTTATTTCTCTCTTTGCCTTACTTCGTTAGGTAACTGCGTGAATTGCATAAAATTGCATTAGCTGCGAGCAGCTGCAATGGAATTTGCCGCATTTCCATGCATTAAGTCCTCGATTGGCAATTGTGGTTAATCAAATTGAGGCTCAAAGGCTAACAACTTTCTATGGGCGTGACAACATGCTCAACAGTGTGGGCGTTGTCGTGTGTTGGCCTGGTCAACAAAGCCAGCTCAGAAGCTATTAAAAATGCAGTTTGCATTGCGCTAAACTTTGGACAGCCTGTTGCTGGGAGTGAGACTCTCTCTCTTTCTCTCTGTGTGTGTGTGTTTGGTGAGTGTTAAATGCGTTGCATACTTTTAGGGCGTGGCGCAAAAGTTTTCGGTGCAAAATCAATTAAAAATGGGTTTTGCGCCTTGCGATTTGCTGCTGTCGCAGGCGTTGGGCATAAATTGGACATGGACAAAGTTTGCCTTTAAAGCCAGTGGCTGGCAAAAGTTTCTAACGAGCTGCTGTCGAAGGACAGCCGCACACAGACCAGAGACACGTGCTGACAGTTAGAGCGACACACCCACATTTCACGTTCGACTGTGTGAGTGTGTGGTGTGTTGTGTGTGAGTGAGTGTGTGTGCTCGTAAAATCCGCAAATGCTGTAAGACACTGGGCGCCAGTCGAGTCGTAAAAATGTGCGCCTTTTTCAAATGCGTCGTCAACTCAATTCGCATTTGTATCTGTATCTGTATCTGTAGCTGTTGCCTGTATCCGTATCTCTGGCCTGTATCTCTTGGCCATATCTTTGGCCCGTGGACTCGTGCTCATGCTCATCTCTCTCTGCCTGTGACTGTGGGCCACTTTGTTATACTTCGATTGGCATTTTTACATGAGCAGACCTTAAGCCAGCCCGTCAGCCAGCCAGCCAGCCCATTGCGATTCCCTTTTCCATTATGTCTTGTGTCAACCCTAGCGCTAGTCTCAAGCTGCTCTGCTGAGTTATACAGCAATTGGCAATTGCTTTCCATTTGCCTGCCGCATTGCTACATAAACTTTCATATATGAGACGCACACACGCACGCAGATACAGATATATATGCCTGTATACATATATATATATATCATACACTTTTTCTACATTCTCACATCTCATATGGCTGCTTGTAAAACCAGATGAGCTCTTGGCCATGAAAGTTTAATGAGTCCAAGAGCTGCTGTTGCCGCCGCTGCTGCTGCTGTTGTTTTCCAGCGAAAGACTCTTGGACACTTTGTGGTCTCCCACATGCATAATGTTATCACTGTGTGCGTGTGTGTCTGTTCTTGCTCTTTTAATGTCATCGCTTATGACACAAAATTGTTGCTGATTCGTTTCGTTTTTTATGCGTAATGTCTTCTTTCTTGAAGTCTCCCTCGCCTTCTGAGCTCTTAAATTCATGGGGGACCGAGAGAGAGATTTTCTTTAACAGTGACCAGCCTTAAATATTAAAGCAAACTCAGCACAATCAAGCATTTGATGTCTTCTTAAACTTGGGATTTTACTAACTGACATAACTTTTCTTTCTTTCGTTTCAGGTAAGTTTTGAAGCTGATATCTTAAAGAAGCTTTCAAAAAAGGTAGAGTATAATAGGACATACTGAACTCAGCTGAAATAAAAGGCAAAAGGTATGCCTTAAGAGGAAGCAGAAGAGGGAAAGAAAGACAGAGGTAAATAGACTTAGAGGTATTAGAGTTAAAGATATAGAGAGGATACATGCATATACATGCAAAAAAACGAAAGAAAGGGAAAGAGAGAGAGAGAGAGAGAGAGATTGAACAATTCATATAGAGACAAATGCAGAAATGAGTATAGTGTAGCTGCTCTCGTTCTACTTTATATCTATTTAAATAATTGTTAAGCAATCTATTCATTATCCAATATTCATATGCAACGCTCAAAACTCAGCTCAAGTTACTTCAGTTACCTCAGCAGCAATCAAGCTAATAGCTTTGAATGCCATCGCCCAGCTTAGGCATTGCAATACCTCAAATGCCAAAAACAAACAACGAAGTAAAAGTTCACAAACTGACTTACTCAGAAAGAGAGAGAGGGAGAGAGAGGGACAGAGAGTGAGTGAAGTACATCAATTGCCATTCTTTGGCATATAAATATTTCGTAAATGGCTTAAACTGAAATAGCTCTGTCCGATGCAATATTTAAAGCATAAAACTTACACTCAGCTGGCCGACAACAATGAGAGTGAGTGTGCGTTGGGCAAGGGCGTAAAACAAATGCTCTCGAATATCCATGTCCAGGTCCATTATCCATTAAACCGAATGCCAACCGCACATTTGTCAAAGCTAATTGCCAAGGCACCCTTCGGGGCCGACACTGCTGGCCCCTACAACTACAAAAACAATTTGAATTGAGAGACTGAAGCAGCATCAAACACACACACGCAGCAGGACACGCACTCAGAGGCAGATGCAGTTAAAAAGAAAAAAACTAAGAGGCATGCTTGGATTTTTAATGGGCGTGGCTGTGCGTCCCGCCTAAGCCCAATTGGATCAAGTATTTTTTGGGCTTTCGTTTTGGTATTGAAATTTTGTTTATAACTTGGGCAAAAATCGATGCTGGGCGTGTCCTGGCCGGGGCTCTCCCTTCCTCTCCACCTGTCTGTCTGTCTGTCTGGTTGGGCCTGCATGTAATTCCATGCATTTTTAATGCTAGCCATGAAACTTTTACGTACGCGCTGATGGCATTAATCATGTTTAAAGTTTTGCTTTGCTTAGCAACAGCAACAACAAACACACACACACACACAGACACACTCACCTGTATGTTTAGGGCAGTCAAAATCCATTTATTAGAGGCAACTAGTGCGCCTTGAGGCAGCTTATATACACACTCACTCACTCACACTTACATGGTATGCTAAATCCTTTTGAGTCCTGCATATTTTGGCTTTGCTTGTTGATATTTTTCATTGGCCACTTGAAGCCGTTGCCTAGCCTTGTGGCCTGCAGGCTTTTGTTTTGGCCAACAACGTTGATGTTGATGATGACATTGGACGCTGCAACGGAGGCATTTTGTTGCTGGTGTCTCTGCCACATGGCTGAGCATGATTGAGCGTGCCAGGCATGCCACAGTGTTCAGCTTACCTCCATCTCCCTCTCCTCCCCTCCCTCTCTCTCTCCCTCTCTGTCTCTAGTGCTGCCTCGTCTTTGCTGTCAGCGTTCAACAATGTCGCCATTTTTGGTGTTGCTGCTGCTGACCCGCTGCTCGCTGCAGCTGCTAAGCAAAAACCACTAAACATGAAAATTAGAAAAGGTGAAATTGCACGAAATGAGTTTATGTGCGTAGCAAAGCCTATTTACATGACCCTTAGATATGCACACATACAGAGGCTATATACAGGGCGCTCGAGGCTTGAGTCACATTTGCTAAACACAGCAGCGGCTGCTGCTAGTGGGTAGCTTAACGTTGTGATAGAAAGATATAGAGATTATAGAGATAATAAATATAGGAAATATATACAAAAGTAGCCAAATATTTGAAGTATTTATTTAAAATTTATCTAGCAGCTTGGCTTATGATTTTTAAATTTCCCTAGGCCTAAAATTGCCAGATTGAGAACTTATATATTAACTATATATTTTATTTATATTTTTACATATGCATTTAGGCAGTTATTAATCATCTACGTTTATTTTCAATTTTGATTATAATTTGAAATTCGTGTAATATTTATTTAAATATTTATTATTATACATTTTATATTATTAATATTATATTTTTTAAATATTTATTATTAATTTATATATTTTATAAATTAATTTATATTTTATAATCATTATTATATTATTTTTTTTATTATTATTTTGCCATTTATTTTCCGTTCTCAACTTTTATCAAACTCCAAAGGAGATTCTGCCAAAAGCAAGAATTTGTTTCAATGTTTAATTGCTGTTCATATTCCTTTATTTTTTGAGTGTTTTCATTTATCAAATCTTCAATGGCTCTGAGATTATTTAATCATTTATCACACGAGATTTGAAAAGTTAAGCGAAATAAAGCAAAAGAGAGTTTGGAAAAACTTTGCGAGTCGAAGGCGTTGCAGAGCGCAAGCCCCCAGCCAGACTAAGCCACTGGCTTACGCTCAAGAGGCAAGTGCCACCTCCGGACGTAATAACAACGCACGTGTGTGTGTGTTAGTGTGTGTGTGTGTGTGTATAAGTGTGCTAACCTTGATGTTTAGGTAGGCTCATAAAACGCGTTGCTTGATGCTGCGCTGAGCGCTGTAGGCGCTTGCGAGCCAACGGCCCATGTGGATTAGGCCGCCAACTTTAGGTTCGGTGTGGGCGTGCCGAACGGAAGGGAATGAGGGAAACGCCGTTGCCGCTGGCAAAACGTCAGCAATTGCTTTGAGGCCGCCTTTTAGATGTCTCTGTGGCTGTGTGTGTGTGTGTGTGTGTGTGTGTGTGTGTGTGTGTGTGTGTGTGTGTGTGTGTGTGTGTGTGTGTGTGTGTGTGTGTGTGTGTGTGTGTGTGTGTGTGTGTGTGTGTGTGTGTGTGTGTGTGTGTGTGTGTGTGTGTGTGTGTGTGTGTGTGTGTGTGTGTGTGTGTGTGTGTGTGTGTGTGTGTGTGTGTGTGTGTGTGTGTGTGTGTGTGTGTGTGTGTGTGTGTGTGTGTGTGTGTGTGTGTGTGTGTGTGTGTGTGTGTGTGTGTGTGTGTGTGTGTGTGTGTGTGTGTGTGTGTGTGTGTGTGTGTGTGTGTGTGTGTGTGTGTGTGTGTGTGTGTGTGTGTGTGTGTGTGTGTGTGTGTGTGTGTGTGTGTGTGTGTGTGTGTGTGTGTGTGTGTGAAATGAGGGCTATTTGGCTTTGGCGTTGCTTTCGGGTGCTGAGAATTTGCGACGGCAGCTTTTTGGATCTAGCTGATTTACATGAGAGCTGCCCGCATGTGTGGCATGTGGCATGTAGAAAGAGAGCAGCTGACCTAACTGGCCATAAACATTTCCAAAAAGTATCTGCAAAGTGCATAAAATGTATCTCAGCGCAAGTGTGTGTATCTGAGCAGCGTTAAAAGTTTAGAAATCATAGCGCATAGCATGACACACGCACGCACACAGAGACATTGGCAAAACTGCCAACAGACAAATCCAGATTCCAATTCAGATTCTTGGTTGGGAGAGCTTTCGCCACGCTTCGCCAGTGATGCTGCAAGCTGCATAGACCCTGCCCCTGCCCGCCTCCCTTGCCCCTTGGCGCTGCTGTGACGCTGCCAGTTGTCAAGCAGCATTCCGATTGCTGCTGCCGTTGTTGTTGTTGTTGTTGTTGCTGTTGTCGCAGTCAGGTTTTTTTGCAGCTAGAAGATACAAATATATCTGCGAGGCGCTGAGCGAAGAGAGTGATAGCTAGACATAGGGCAGCGCGAGGGGGGGGAGACGGAAGTTGAGAGCGGGAAGGAGGGTCGGCTGTGGGGCGCACTTCAAACTATGCGCTCTGGCCATTTCGCAGCGCCTTTACGGTACTTTTGTTAGCTGCCAGCTCTGGGAAACGGCCTTCGCTGGCATTTGGCTAAAAAGTTGTTTGCCTTTGCCGCACACCGACCGACCCTCGGCGCGCTCACCCCCCTCTAAGTTTTCTTTGTTGTGTTTTATTTATTTTATCTACTCGTTAGCTACATTTTCCCTGCATTTGGGTTTTCTTATACATTTCTCTTCTTCCTTTTCGGTGAGCTGCTTTCGGTTTGGTTTTCTGTTTGGCTGCCTTTGTCCTTTGTTTTGGGTTCTTTTCTTTTTTTTTTTTTGGGAATTAGTTTTTCCTTCAGCAAGTTTGTTTCAACTTGGCTTTGTTGCTGTTGGTTTTCTGTGCCTTCGTTTACACGCGCATTAATTTTTGCCTTGATTTTCATGCGGAACGTATGAAAATGAAGCCAGAATAGGACTTTTGTGGGTCTGCGGCTTTTCGGCTGCTGCTGCTGCTGTTGGTCTTATCTTAGAGCAACTCTTAGATTTTGCTTCCTTTACAATTTTGTCAACTTGCTTTCCAACTGCTGTTGACATGTGCGACCTTTACATGAGTGAGAGAGAGAGCGAGCGAGCGACAGAGTAGCTAAAGCAATCTCACTTCGCTTTTTTCCGCCATTTTCATGCTTAATTAATAATGCACTAAGCGCTGCACTCACGAAAATGTTGGCAAACAAACAAAGTTTTCTACAATTAAACCGCAAAACTCTTGAAATGCCAAAAGCAATGCAGCAATGCCCTTACCTCCGCCACCTGGCTGCCCGTCCGCCTGCTTTTGAAACTTTGCTCAGTTTCGGGCTTGTCAACAAGTTTCTCGGCTCTTCTCTTAAATGCTGAACATTTTTATTGTATAAGCAACAACGACAACAACAACAATCGGAAAGTAATCAACTGCTTACAACTGATTTTCGTGGTACTTTACAACACTTATTCCTCTTAGCTGTTGTTAATAACTAATGGCCAGGCCAAGACTTTGATCAAGCCAAGTCAAAAAAAAAAAAAAGGAAAGGAAGAAGAAAACTTTTCGAGGCACTTGAGTGCCACAATAAAACTGTTGTAAAAGCGTATTCGATATCTTCTTCTTCTCCTTGGTCTTCTTCGCTTGTCACTTAATTCTTCTACTTGTTTATATGCCATAAGTTGGCCTGTGGGACTTGTTGGGCCAGTTAAGAGGTATCATAAAGTTGTCACTTTTTGTTGTTGTCTCAGAGGAATTGGCAAACATTGCAAATATTTACGGGTTCTCTTTGGACTTTTAGTTAATTATTAGACAGTTGATGGCTGGCAGAGGAAAAGTCTGCTTGAGTAGTTAATAAACTAGGGATTTACCTGTTTGTTGGGCAACATTGTATTGATTATGCTGGAATTGAATTGACTTGAACAATGCCTTTCTATGTGATTCTCATGAGTGTTCTTTCGATAAACTTCTCGATGCGATTTTTATAGATTGAATGGGGGCTCTCTATCAATATTTGGATTATTCTTTATGCCGTTCATCTCTCTCACATAGTTGCCCCTCTGACTATATTTTTAGACATTCTAACATGAACTTGTGGCTTCTTAACATATATCCTGCCTTCAGTTGTCCACTGTTCCAAGCCTCTGACCACCCCAAAAACTCAGTCGAGTATTTTCTAGCCATATAGAGCATGTAGCAACCGCATTTAGCATTGCTTCCTACATAATGTTAAGAGTTCCAGTATGTAGGGTGCATGATGCAACCACAGTTCATACACACACACACACACCTCTGATGGTAACCGCAGAACTTTTCAGAGAGTTTCTCGTAATGCATGCAACTCCGTTTGGCTGTGTCTGTTCCTGGGCCTATCTCAAAGTTTTTCGCTCTGGCAACTTGCACAGACGACGGCGAAGACGCAGACAGAGAACAGATAACTGGCATTTTACAATACGTGTGGAGCAATATGACTAACAACAACAACAACAACATACACGCTTCATAGAGTTCGACGTTAGCGGCGACTGCGACTGCGACTGCGACTGCAACCGGCAAAATGAATTCGCACAAGAGCGTCGCAACTTGCATGGCAACTTTGACGCCAGCAGCGACGTCTGCTTTGTCGTCTGGCCAGGCCAGACCAGACATACACACACACACACACACACACACAGACACACATGCAGTTGTAGGCAAACCTGCTGCCGTTGGAGTTGCAATACAGCCGAAGAGCATTGTAACGTCGCAGCGACGCGTTGCTCCAACAATAACAGTAAAAAGCTAGTAGAGGCCTCCTCAGTCGCACATGCATTGCCCACAGGGCATTGAGAGCGACAGCGGGGCAGCGACTGCGACTGCGACTGCGACTGCGACTGTGACGCCCAGACAGCAGCAGACTCGACAACTTCAGCCAGCTTCGTTCAGTTTGAGCCGGCATACCACGTTCGGCAATTAGTTGAACTTCGTTGCTCGTGCCGACGAGACGAACCCAACGAGACGTAAGCCAAACAACAAACTCTACACGGGCGCGTAACGTTTTTCGGTGCTTTTTATCTCGCATTGCAACTCCCAGCGCCCCCTTTCGGCAACAACAGAAACACGTGAGCGCGAGCGAGAGCGCACTTGCGGCTGGCGCGTAAATCACAAAAGCAAAAAAATTAAAAAAAAGAAAAGGAAAAAGAAAACAGAAAATTAACAAAAATATTTACCTATAATATTACAAAAGCAATTTGCTAAAATTGTTTGCAGTGCAATGTGAATTGAACTTTTCGCAGCTTTGAACTTTGATTTAATTCAAGCAACAACAATGACACCAGCAGCTACAGCAACATCAACAACAACAACAAGAGTGAAGCAACCGGCAATGTCTAGCAACACAAAGCGCCCCCCGCGTGCATTCTGCCTACCGGCGGCGCTGTCAGCGTCGACAAATTTATCGATTTTTTCAGCCGTTTGTTCAGATTTACTGTTGTTGTTGTTGCGCTGCGGTTGCTGGTTTTTGTCTCTGTTGTTGTTGTTGTTGCTATATTGCAATTTTTGCTCATTTTATTGCTATCTTTTTTCTATGCGAATCATTCGAAATCTATAAATAGAAACGCCATTGCATTAAACTCAAACAAACACATAAGAAGAAGAGAAGAAAATAAAAACAAAAACAACAAAGTTTTGCCTTTGCATAAAGCTTAAGAGATTGTTTGTTTGCTGTGCCTGTGCCTGTGTCTGTGTGTGTGCCTGTGCATCTGTCTGTGTGTGTGTGCGTTTGTCTGTCTCGTGTTTGAGGTCGTCTGCCAGCCTTGCCACCTATTTATATACATATATATGTGTGCCACTCCCAGCGACGCCCGCGCCACAATTTGCAGCAAGTAACAAACCGGAAAAGACGTCAAGCACATATTTAAGGTAAATATTAAGTTGCGTTATCAGCAGACCGAAAAAAGAAGCAAATTTTTATGTTCAAATAAACAGCAGAAGGCAAAAAGAAAAACCAGCTGGCAACGCCAAGCACAAGGCACTGGAGATTCCATCTCCCCAGCCAAGCATCGCCTACTCTCTCGCGTGTTATCTCTCTGTCTCTGTCTCGCTCTCGCTCTCGCTCTCTGCCCCCTTGCCCGTATCTGGCTGTCACTTTCGCACTCTTTCACTCTTTGGCTTGTCAACGACATCGTGGGCAACTCTTGGGCTTGCCAGGAAGTTGCGCTAATTTTGTGCGGAAGTTTATTGCCAGCTTCATAATTTGTCTGTCGCGTTTGCAGCAGCCCGCCCTCGACATACCCTGTAGGCAGGACAACTGAAGGGGGTATACACACTGCTAGCAGATGAATGAAGGGGTATCTTTGATATGATGTGAGGCATATGCAACTGTGACGGCTGCTTGAGATCTTCATTAGTTGTCATTTATTGCCTTGACATACCATGTAAACATTGTGCATAGAGTATATACCTTATAGAGGTATACTATATATATATATATATATATATATATATATATATATATATATATATATATATATATATATATATGTGTAACAGAAGCTGGTAGTTGACCTATCTATATGCTTCATATATGTATACATAGGGTATATATTTATGTTAGGGTATGTCTTAGTCGTGAATTTCCTGCGCTCGTCATTCACGCTGTTTTCGCAGCTGGCATAATCCCACGTCCTGTCATCAGCGCCTCTGCGGCAGCCTAGAGCCCAGCGCCTGGCTGTTGTCTAAAATTAAATTTCGCTTTCATAATCCCATTAAATATTTCGTGAATTGCGCTAATTATGCTGTTAATTTAATGTTTGTTAATTTTTTAATTGAATTATTATTTAACGTTTGACGTCCATCATGAATGAATGAATTTCGGGCAACGTCAGCCTTCCGCCGCTTCACTGATTAGCCCAAAGCCAGACTTTGTGCCTGATTGTCTTTGCCAAGTTAGTTAATTAAAATAAATTACATGTCGAATAAAGTTTTCTTCAACTTTCATATATATATATATATATACAGTACATTATATATGCCAACTAGCATGTCTGTCGCCCTTTTTGAACTGCAGAGTTTTGATGTTTCATTATAAATTCTAAAACTCAAATTTGTATTTTTCATTTTTATTTATTTATAATGTGCTGAGCGGCATCAAAAGATAAGATAAAAAGTTGTGCGTTGCCAAGCTTCAAAAGTTACCTAAAGCATCAAAGTTCAGGTTAATTGAAAATGCGGTGCGACAAACAGCAAATAAACAAGCAGCAGGTGTACTTCAGTTGGATAAGGCAAAGGTGGGCATATGCTAATTAGAAAGTTATGTATGTTAGGTATATCATATTCTCTATCTCTCTGTGGTTGTCCTTAAGTCTATCTGTCTTTTATATAGATATTTTACAGTATATTCTATACTCTCTCATTCGATCCTACTCTAAGCTCAATCGATCTATCTTTGCCAACACTAGACTGATCTATTATATTCTTTCCCTTCTCTGTCTCTTCCATACTATATTCCATTCCCACATCTCTTCATAGATACATATACCCCATTTATATCCTATCTTTTCCCACCAAAAACTCTGTTCTATCAACTTTTATGGCAACTGTCTCGCTTTTGAGTAACCATAATTCTCGCTATAATCACTTTACCCAGTTTTCGTGTAACGACTTTTACAATTTCGCTGTCTAAAGCTGACCCAACAACCTCGATTGCCACCCACAAGTGCCCCGAAAAGCTTTAAAAAAAATTGTAAAAAATATTTTGAGCAAAAAAATATAAAAAATGAAAAGAAAATATTTCTTGGAAAAACTTGAACATTCGCTTACGCATCAAATCAAATGAAATTGCCAGGCCGCGCCCAGGAAACGATTGGCGGCACATGGAGTGAGCGGGCGTTGCGTGTGCCGCACCACACCCGCTCCCTCTCCAGACAGACAGAGCCGGGCGGACAGACAAGGCTAATGGCACACACTCATACGCCCCGTGGTGCGACAAGGCAGACAACGTTTGGCTGAGTCTGGCGCAGACATTGCAGGCAAACATTACAAACGTCTCGACAACTTTTTTTTTACATTTTGTTGTCGCTTGATCTTTGCTGTTGTTGTTGTTGTTGTTGTTGTTGTTGCTGCTGCTGCTATTATTGTTGTAACTGCCGCTGTTGCCATATCCAAGAGCAAGAGTCGAACATGGCTAATGGCAATTGTTAGGGAATCTTGTTTTGTGGTCTCTGCTAAACCAGCCCGCAGTTTGGTCAGATGATGATACCCACACACACTCACACACACAAACCAGCACACTCACACACACACCAGCATACAGCTGCACCGTTAGCCACAAACGACTTTGGCTCGCTCCATTGGCTTTGGCCTCGCCAGCAGCTCCTTCACTTCTCTAGCTCTCCCGCTCACTTCCACTCTCTCTCTCCCTCTCTCTCTCTGTCTCTGTCTCTCGCTCTAACTCTAACTCTGCAGCTTTACAGTTTGCCACATTTTCACTTTTCTGCATTTCTTAGCGCGCGCTTTTCCAACACCAGCGCGACTTCTTTGTATAGCTACATATATATCTATATATATATATAGTTTTTTTGTTCCGTTTGGCTTCGTCAAATGCATCCGCTTAGCCGCCGGGGGCTCTCAGTGCTGGCTTAGCCAGTTAACGCAGTCGAGATTCCCATTTGGTATGCATTTTAGTCTGGCCTTTGTGCCAGTTTTGGCCAGTTGGCCAGGCAGACGGACGGGCAGTCAATGCACCTGCGGAGATGGACGCGACTTGTGGCACTCCACTTCAGCAAATTCCCTTGTCTCCGACTGTCTCTCTCTCTCTCTCTCGCTCTTGTCTGTCGTTTGCTGGCACTAAGAGCTTTGTTCTTGAGTTTACTCTGTTTATCGCTCACTCGCTCGCTGGCTTTCCAAACTCGTAATCGTTTCTGTTTCCATTCTTCTTCTCCTTTCGGTTCCTCTTTGCTCTCTTTACAGCTGATTTCCATTTAATTGATTTCACATTCCGAGCGCGTGATTCATTTGGTTGCTTAGCTTTTTAGCTCCGCAAATTGACATAAATGTGGGGGAGTTTTGTCTGCTTTTGCTTCGGCTTTGGCTTTTCAAGGAAGTTGCTTATTGCTTATTGGGATGTTGCAGTAATTTCGTGCGCTCTTTATGGCGTGTTCATTGGCTGAGCCAATTTTGGGCAACAGAAAATTATGTCGCAGACAGGATATGTGGGCGCGCAATCAAGGGATTTCGTGCCTTAGTGGGAGTCTAATCATATCTCTATAGTAATATGCGCTGATTACTTTTATATTTTGACAGCAGAAAGATATTTTGGTTATTGTTAGCTCAGTAAATCAAGAAATGAAAAGAGTTCGAACTGAGATGTCTTTTTACAATTTATTGCTCTATTTAAATATAATAAATTGATAATATAGATATTTTATATATCGTTGTAATGCTTTTAGAGCATATTTCCCTTGCCATTTGACTGCTCTGCCCTGCAATAGTCGAGTGCTTTCACTGCCCCACCCTCAGCCCATTGAACTTAGCCAATCGACCGCATTTGACGCAAATCTTGACACATTAGGCTACTTGCCGAAACCCTCAATCAGTGTGTGCACAATTATGACCATAATAACGTACATCAATTTCCGTTACAATTGAAAATGCCAGCCACTTATACCATTGTCACTTCGTTCGCTCTATAAGTAAATGGCTGAGTTGTCTCTGCCCCACTGGCCGCTGCCCGGTCATGTTTATGCGATGAGCCCTTTTCGAGTCCGGCCAACCATAAATCGCAGCGTGCGCGTGATCAATGCGAATGCGTGTCCGTCGCATTGACAACAATTACATGCCATAACATTTTGCATGCACAATTTTGCAGTTGCTGCCTCAATCAGTCCCTTGCCCCTCGCCCACTCCGCCGTAATGCATGCATGTTAATGGCAGGCAACTCCCCACACTTAGCGCCCCAGCAAAAACGGAGCTGCAACAGTGAATACAGTTATTTAAGGCCTAAAAAACAATTGCATGGCTCGCTGGCTTTTGGGCCAAATATGCCGAGTGCCGAACCCTCTCTCGTCCTCTCTCTCTCTCTCTCTCTCTCTCTCTATCTCTCACTCTGTTTAAATAGACAGTTGTCTGGGTCTGGGCCATGCCTCAATGTGTTGCAGCCACAGCAACAGCAACAAATGCACTTGAAATGCTTTTTCCAAGCGCATTTTCATTTATTTTATTGCTGACTGTTGTTGTTGTTGTTGCCGAGTTCTCTGCAGCGATATGCAATTTGTTTTATACGCTCATTGCCTGCCACAGCCGCACCACACCGCACCGCCGCCCCTCCCTTGTCTGTCTGCCTGTCTGTTTGTCTGTCTGGCTGGCCTATCGAGCGCCTTCTAACTATCTATCTTTTCTTTCTTTCTTTTTTCATATAACTTGTACCCATTAACAATGCTGGCAAAGTATAGGGTATTTAGATTGATTGATTTGAGATAGATATATATAAGATGTGTATTCTGTAGATGATCTCTGATCTATCTAGTCTTCTGTGCAGAACTTGCTCTAAATCAATCAAGCTTTGTCTTGGGCAGGGTATCTCTATGCCTAATATGCTTAGCTGTTACTTTTGCCATGTTGCATGTTGTTGCTGCACGAAGTTCGCAACGTTCATCGTTCTAAATTAAAGCCTGAAGAGGCGACGCGACGCGACTTGACTGGCCAGAAAACTCGTCTGCAAAAATGAAACTTAACAAGTGGAAAAGTCTAAAGCCGCAATCAAGTGGCAAACAAACCAATGTACACACAGACAAGCAGACAGACAGACAGGCAGGCAGACAGAGGCACAGGCACACCTATATAATATACCTATACCTATACATATATATATATCTATATATATATATTTATAGCTACATTAGTTGCATTGCAACAATATTTGTTTTATTTTTAGCAAATTGCCAATCAAACATAGAGTTCTATTGCCGTTTTCCAACATTTCTTGTCCACTGACAGTTCATTTGTAGCAGGCAACACCTCTCTCCCTGCCCGTGCCTTTCCTTATCTTAACTTGGGCAAGTTCTCGTTCTTTTTTTTGGTGACTTGTCGCTTGGCTTAGCCACGTCTTTGCCACACGCATTGGTTTGGCTTCTATTGGCATTCGCATTCTTTAAATGCCAACTGCCACGCCCCCTCGCCGTGCCAAGTAACGCGCATAAATTGTTTGCGGCATTAATTTTTAACTATTATTTGATTAATGTGCACTGCGCTTAACTCGCGTTTCATTTATTACGCTCTGTGTGGGCGTGGCGCTTTTATTTGTTTGACTTTTGAAAGCGGCCATTAAATATTTGCGAGAGATCATTAAAAATTTGCAACATATTTTATGCATATAAATTTCCATTTGGCGTTTTGCGGTCGCAATGCGAAACGATTTTATTTCGTTTTATTGTTGCTTTTTTTCTTTTCATATTTCTACATATAAATATATATATATATATATATATATATATATATATATATATATATATAAATATATTTATATATATATATATATATATATATCTTTTTATTGTATTTTCATATTTCGCTCAACCATTTTGATTTTTATTTTCACTTTTTTGTGTTTTGCCTTTTTTGCATTTGCATATTTTTCATTTAATTTTTGTAATTGGCCGGCAGGAAATGGCGCAAAGTTTTTGGCCATTCATTCATGTGAGCATAAATTATGATATGCATAAAGATTTCATTCTGATATGCGTAGGTATATAAAAAAAATACAATCTGCGTGATAGGGCCAGACGGGAAATGCGACTTTGCAGTTCCGTTTTGCATTAGACGGCAGCTTGATAAAGCGACAGTTTTTTTGCAGTAAATGGAAATGAAAAACATTCAAATGAAGCCGTTAAGGAATAAAAGTGATATAAAATGGGGAGTGAATTGCTGGAATGGGATGAGGTGTGCAAGAATTGGAGATTTATATATAGATTTTTATTTATATTTATATTTATATTTATATTTATATTTATATTTATATTTATATTTATATTTATATTTATATTTATATTTATATTTATATTTATATTTATATTTATATTTATATTTATATTTATATTTATATTTATATTTATATTTATATTTATATTTATATTTATATTTATATTTATATTTATATTTATATTTATATTTATATTTATATTTATATTTATATTTATATTTATATTTATATTTATATTTATATTTATATTTATATTTATATTTATATTTATATTTATATTTATATTTATATTTATATTTATATTTATATTTATATTTATATTTATATTTATATTTATATTTATATTTATATTTATATTTATATTTATATTTATATTTATATTTATATTTATATTTATATTTATATTTATATTTATATTTATATTTATATTTATATTTATATTTATATTTATATTTATATTTATATTTATATTTATATTTATATTTATATTTATATTTATATTTATATTTATATTTATATTTATATTTATATTTATATTTATATTTATATTTATATTTATATTTATATTTATATTTATATTTATATTTTTATTTTTATTTTTATTTTTATTTATCTTAATTATTCTAACTATACAACTAATTATAACTATGTCCAATTATAGTCACACATATATATCCCTATGCAGTTTTATATATATTCATTGTCAATTGCCTCTTCAATCAGCTTTTCCACTCCGTTCAACATTTTCGCAATTATTTTTCAATTCAAATGCTATTAAAACAATTGAAAATATATCTTTAATCAATTGATTCAAATTTATTTCGCGTTAATCACTTGTTAAACGTTTGCTAATTTTGTTGTGTGGCTTTTTATTATAATTTGTTTTTATTGCTCTCCTCTTTTTTTTAACCAATTAAAAGAGTTTTGTTGCTGTTTAATTGGGAACTTAATTAATTTATACTTTTGTGCAAACATTCTGGGGCTGAAATGAGCTCAGGTAAACTCGCGCTTGCCTGCACAAATAAATAAACCAAATTTACACAAATACGCACACAAAGACAAAGAGATTGACAGACTGAAAGAGGGACGGCCGGAGGACGGAGCAATGTGCGGACTGTGCATTGCGCATACGCCGCGATGTGCGCGAAATAATATAAAAAGAATGTTAATTAACCGTACTCTTCATGTGCTTTTATTAAATAATCTTAAATAGAATTACGTGACTTTGTTGCGCTTGCCAGGCACTTAATTATATATATATATATATATATATATATATATATATATATATATATATATATATATGCTCCACGCACACATACCCACAGAGATACATGTCCACACACACCTTGGGGAAGGCGGGCGAAAAAAACCCGCTTAGCTGTTTTTCTTTTTATTATTTGCTTACATTTTTCCTTTTTATTTGGCTTACTTTATGCTCTTCCCTTCCCCCCCTTTCTCTCTTTCTCCCTGCTCCTTCTCTATCTCTGTGTTTGCACACTTCTCATACATATTCAACGCTCGGCCAGGCCCCACCTAGTCGACTCTTTGCCACTCGTGTTGATTTTTATTTCATTTGCAGCCTTTCTTCGTTGGAGGTTAAGTATCTGTTTACATTTCTTTCTACACCTCATTCATTAAGTGCGTTGTATCTATGTGGGTGTGTGTGCGTGTGTGTGCGCGCGTGTGTGTGCCTGCCCGCCTGTGGCATCAGTGCGTAGTGCCCACAGCTGCCACTCATCGAGTCAGCCACAAATGTTGTCGACAAACATCCTTCACTCTGTGTACTCTACGACCATAAATAGTTTAATAGCATTCGCTATGACAGCTTTAAGAGCTGTCCCACATCCACAAAGACCAAATATAATAGAATATTATAGGCAGCTAAATATGAATATAAAAGAACTGTCAAAGCTTAGTGCATGAAATATGAATCAATAGACATTTTCTTAGTATTTTCTAAGAGTTTCATATATATATTCTATAGAAATATATATATATTTTCTAAATTATACTTGATTTTTTATATTTTTTTTTACGCATAGCAACTTTTTTGATATCGATAACATATCGATAATATATTCCTTTTTGATTTCTCAGCTCTTTCTTTGGCTTTTATGTTCCGCTTGCTACAATTTGGCTTAATAGAAATTTTTGCTTTATTTCAATGAGTTTTGGTAAATGATTTCGCTTCGAATTGAATTCGATTTTCCTTTGCTTGTGTTTGGGGTCAGTTCGGCCCAGTCGTTGCCACGCCCACTACAATTGGTGGCTGGCAGTTGGCTGAAATTGTTTAGCTTATATTAGCTTCCTCCACTGGTTTTTGGCTTGGCATCATAAAAAGTTCATTCGCTAAATGGCAAATGTGGTTGCTTGCTGACCTAGCGAACCGTCCACAACGCCTGCCCCACCGCACCACCTACCCGACTCATGTGTTTGTTTGTGTGCATGAGTTTTGCGGTTGCCGCTTCAATTTTGTTTATATTTTGGCTTATTTTTATTGGCTGCTCTTTGCTGTGGCTCCTTCAGTTGTTGTTGCCTTTGGCATTGTTTAGCTTTAGCTGTTTTCTTTGATTGCCTGCCCTGGTTAAATTGATTTGCATTTGTTGTTGCTGCTGGTGCTGCTGCTCTTGCTGTCTGTGTATTGTACAACAACAATTGCAGATCTTTCGATAATTGAAAATTGTATTTGTTTGCTAGCTGCTGAACTATGCTTACCAAATGAAGTCGAAAAGGGGCGTGCGCATGCCAAAGCAATCGCAGAAGCCAGTGCAGCAGCAGGAGTAGGAGTTGAAGCTTAATAAGCTAGTTTCTGATTTAAAAAGCAAGCAGAGAAAAATAAAATAATACGAGAAGTTGAGAACAATATGAAGAGATTTAATATTGAAAGACTTCCAGTGATGCTTTGCTCAGGGATTATATGCAATGGAATCAGCAAAACTGCATAGAAATCTGCTTATGAATGCATGAATGGATAGAGACAGATATATGGCCAAGGGATTTAAGAGAGAGGGAGAGAGAGAGGGGCAGCTTGTAACTGTACTGAATACTTGCACTGAATACTCTCTTCTTTCTATCTCTCTCTCTCTGTCACTCTTCATATATATAGATTTTTCCATCACTTTACCTAAGAAGTTTTTCTTTTCTTCTGTGCGTCATTTTCGCTCCCTCTCCCTCTGTCTCTCTATTTAGTGATCATACTCTTTGTCTCACTATATCGCTCTCTATCGTCGCTCCAGCTGCCGAATGCCCTCAATATTTTTCTCTCTATCTCTCTGGCTTTCCCTCTGTATTTCAGTATCTTCATTTCGTTTGCTAGTTCTCTCTCCCTCTCTCTCTTCACATTTCGTTGCATTGCCCTTTCTGTATTACAATTTCCCTTAAAGTTCTCAATCATACCCATAACTTCCGGTTACAATTTCTCTGATCAAGAGAACCGTTGAACATTCACAATGACACTCAACTGCAATCCGCAATCAGATGCTGTCAGTCGTGGAGTTTTCTCTGCTCTGTGCTCGTCTGTGCTTTGTCCATCTGCTCATTTGCATCATTTTGCGGGCATTACAAAGTTAATGACAAAACTTGTCCAACGTCTCCGCTTTCGAGTGCAGCACAGCGAATGATTGACCAAAACCGATGCAGGCAATGAGGACACTCCAACAGCAGCAGCAACAACAACAACTGCAGCAACTACAACATTGAGGACAACGGCGACGATGACTGTTTGATGAACAGAACAATACAGTAAACACTGAACTGGACAATGGCATGTTCATATATATAAATATGTATATGCTGAGAGAGTCCTGCATATCCTGCTTGCATATGTAACTGTTGGCACATCCGCGCCGCCACGCCTCCGTCTCGTTTGGCCCTAACTCCAAGTCTGTCCAGCTGAATGACCAAAAGCGGGCGAATGCGAATGCGACTGCGACTGCGAATGTGAAGTTGCTCTGTGCAAATAGGGAAAAGCAGCTGCAGTTGCCAAGTGCAAAATTTAATTACATGCAAATACCGTTAACTGTTAGACCGGGCATGTGTCTGACTGTGTGTGTGTGTGTGTGTGTGGGTGGGTGGTAGACTCCCTGGTGTCCTGTGCAGGACAATGCTCAACTGTTTCTGTTATTGTTGTTGCTCTGCTTAGTCGAGTCGCTTGTTTTGTTCAACTGCAGTTGTTGTTGGGAGTATAAAAAAGCTTTGTTTTTCTTATATTTTTTTATATATTCAGCTACTCCCGCAATTACACAAATATTTGTGCACATAAAAATATGCATTTAAACCGTTTTTCCTTAAAGCTTTAATTGTGGTTAATTTTTGTGCACTTCCAAAGACGGAAAAGTCGCTCGCAATGTTGTTGTTGTTGCCTTTGTTATACCAGCAGTTCGTTTAGCTGAGTGCACATCGTTAGCCAGCTCCCAGAGGGGGGGTCCAGCTTACTGCTGGGCAAGTTTTGTATAAACTTTGATTTTGCCCCCAAAATCACAAAGTTGTTTATTTGCCAGCCACGAGATGTCCGCTGCTGTTGCTGTTGCTGCTGTGTTGTCCTTTATTGTCTCAATGTGGATGGGGATTTGCATTTGCAACTGTTTTCACATTGTTGTCATTTAGTTTTTGGCCTTCATCATGTTGGCAGCAACTGCAAATTGGATTGCCATTTTGAAGTTGCAAACAAACCAGGGTTGAGCGCATATAAATGAGCTTTAACTGACTGCACCTCCCTCTCTCTCTCACTCTGTTTATAGGTAATATCATTTTGGTGTTTCATTGATTTGGCAAATAATTTATTTTGATTTAAACCTATATTGATTTGTATCGTTTGCATACAGATTTAGTATAGGCCTCGGCGAGTTTCAGCAGTTTAAACGGAATTTGAAATATTTGCTTTAGCTTTACGCACACATTTCCTAAGCTCTTTTTCAATTTAGCTGATTAATTCAAGCTTTAGCTGGCTCGAATCATAAATCGCAGAGCAACTGGCATGGCTGGGAAATTCTTTTCCAGCTAAATCGCTGGCCAATCCTCTGGAAGCACTCACACAGTGCGTATGCGTAATATTTTTGTTGAAATCAACTCGCATTTTGCTGTTTGGCTGTTGGCTCAGCTGGAAATGAAATTGCAGTTTGCTATCGATTTGCATTTTTCGCTCTTGGCTTGCATTTCACATGCAACAAAGGCAACCATAAGCCGTGCCACGCCCACTCCGTGTGTGCTTGTGTGTGTGGGGAGGGCTTAAGCCGCTCAATCAATTAGTCAAAAGTTCATATTTTACGCCCAAGTGCACTAATTTGACTTTGAGCTGCTTTGGCAGAGGCAGAGCCAGGGAGAGAGTGTGTGTGTGTTGGGGTAGCTCGTTGGCATCGCTTCGCTTGTCGTTTGTTTTATTAACATGGCAACTCAAGCTCCATGGGCCTGCGCCTGTGCAATCGCCAGAGCTCGAGCTAGTTAGCCACTCAAAACTGGCCATTACTCATATGTGGCAGGCAGGCAGGCAGGCAGGCAGGACGATATCGGCTCCAATTCTGGTATGTGGCAGCGGGCAGCGCAGCAACGTTGGCTGACAATTAATCACTTTGTCATACGGCACACGCCCCCTCGCCCCACCGTCAATCATTAATTTATCATGTGCACTTAGCACGAAAATTGCGCCAACTACAAATTCAGAAACAACGCCCTCCACAGCAGACCCCCGCTATCATTGTCTGCCTATCTCTGACTGGCTATTTGTGTGTACATGTGTGTCTGTGTGTGTGTTTTGTGTGTAGCAGGTGCAGTGACCAGTGTGCTATGTCCTTTTGTTTGGCTCGAGCGTGGTTCGGTCTGCTGCTTTTTCTACTACGTTTCATTTTCGATGTTGCTGTTGACATGTGACGCCGGCTAGCTGCCCGGCTGGCCTGGCCTGTCCTGTCCTGTGCTGGCCTGGTCATGCAACCAAACCAAACCAATCAAATTGACATTCTCGTCCTGCGTCCCACTGTAATTACCGCACAGTGGTCAGCCGTGGTGTGCCTGACAGCGCGTGGGCGTGCCTGAAATATGCATTTAATACTTAAAAACTACAAATTAATTGCTCCAACACTTTGCCACCCCGGACGATATTTACACAAAAATTAAAAATTAATAACGTGGCGTCGCACGCTCGGCATTCCTTTCCTTTCGCTTCGCTTTATTTTTAAATGTGCTTTTTGATTAAATTTTAATTGTGTACTTTGCAGCGCACAAACACTAAATACATATATACGTATATATATATATAAAATGCGTAATGGAATTTGGATTGTTTGGTTTAAGCGTTTACGGCAAAGTTCTTTGATTTTTCTCTCTTCATTTCTTTTTTTTTAATTTTTATTTATATATTTTCATTTGACTTTTTTTAATGCTTTTAAATACAACTTTTCTCTTTTTTCTCGTTTCATTGCAGGTAAGTTAAAAAGGCGTTTTGTGCTGGGTAAGCGATACGACAATTAGCCAGGCTTAAAGGCTTTAACATTGGCTGTATAACGGGCCATTTGTTTAAGTGGTTGCAGGGATATTGAATTGAATATTTATAGAAATATTGTATGCTGCTGGAGAGTTGAGCTAAAATATATATTATATATATGGTACATATATATTTCTGGCTGAGTTGCATCGATCACGTTGCGTCTGATTGTCCGCCTGAGTTTAATTCTCTTCAGCAGCAGCTAGCTATGCCTAGCTGACTCCAATACACTCTTACTGTCCGATCTGTCTGATCGAGCATGCATGTCCTCCCAACGAACTTGCAACCCGCCGCCAACTGCTCTCTGGTTTGAGTGACTCTCTGGTCGCCTATAAAAGTGCGACGCTGCTGCAGGGCTAGTTTAGTCGCATTCCCGCTTTCCTGCTGAGCAGTCCCTGTGCAGATCGATCGACGCTCTACTTTTGCAATGGGTAAATAAATATTTTATTTTCTATTTAGTTTTAAAAATAAAATAAGAATTGTATACAAATTATTAAATTTGTATATATTATTTTGGAAATTGAAATTATTACTACGTATTAAACATTATTATTAAATATTTATTTTAAAATATTTATAAATATATTGCATAAATATATTTAAAACTAAGATTATTTTTAAATATTATTATGCTTAATTCTAAATATATTTATATAATATATAGATATATCTTTTTAAAATTATTTTTAAAGTTTATATTTTATCAACATATAATAAACATTATTATAATATTATACCTTGATAAAATATAAACCTTAATAATATTTTTGAAAATATATATGCATTATGTATTTATAATAATAACTATGATATATATTATAATGTCAACAAACATGATAATATAGATTTTGTTATGAATATGATAGTTATTATAAATATGATAATCATCGTATTGCTAATGATCATGATCTTTGTACTAATCAAGTTAACGATGATGATCTTAACAATGAGACTTAAAAATATGACAATCATGGCACAGTTCTTAAGCTGATGATGACATTTGGCGCCGAGTTCAGTTCAGCTGTTAGTCAAGCTTTATCCAAGAAATCAAAAGTCAGCTTTGGCTATTATTTCTTGCAATGCAATAGCATTAGCACAAGTCTCTGTTCGTAAAAAGAATATATTTATAAATTATAATTGATATATACACTAAAGCACAGTTAACATTCATTATCTCTGTCCAACTGCAAATAAATTGAATAGCAAATCGAGGTTTTTTAACGTCATGCAGCATGCCAGCAAATCTGAAATGGAAAAATAATAAAAAAAAAAATAAAATAAAGCGAGGAAAACCCATTTTAAATCGTGTCGTGTCTGACGTGTTCGGTGTCATGTCTTTAGCAGCTTCCAAGTTGTCGTCTCTATTATCTTATGCAGACCGTGGCAGGTGAAGCCAGCGCAGCAACCGACAAGACCACATTGCTACAGCTTACACTTGCCACACTCACACACAGTCAGTTGCATTTGTTGATGTCGAAAAATGCAATTTTTAAATTTCCATTAATTTCGCGCTGTCGAGTTTTGTAAAATGTCACTTGTGAATTCAAAGCGTTGCCATTGAAGGCACTCGCACAGCGTATGGGCGTGGCAGAGCATGCTTGTTATTGTTGTGCAGGCGGTGGAAAATGCAAGCGACCAGCAGCAGTGGCAACAATGCTTGCAACGAGGCGTATAACTTGCCCAGGTGAAGGCTGTGGAAGATGTCCCAACTAAGTGACTGACTGACTGACTGACTGATGTGTGTGTGTGTGTGTGTGGAGTGGCTGCTGTGGCACCTGCAACTGCACTTGCCGAGCCCCAGCCAGACAGCCAGCCTGCAGCCTGCAGGCAGCAACCAGCAGCGGCAACTAACAAACGATTCTTTCTTTTCCTATTCTCCTCCTGCTCTCTTTATCTCGCTTTTTTCTGTTCCTTTTTAATGACATACATGAACAAGGCGTGGACTTGAGTCTGCGAGCACACTTATGCACACCCTCAGCGACCACCCCCTCTGACACGCCCATTTGGTAGCACTGTTAGGTGGCCATATGATAGGGTCCTCCGTCAAGGAGCACAGTACTATTTTAGTCGCCTTCACTTGATGCTGAACAAGCGAACTTACACGACAACGTGACATTTAATTCAAAATGGGTTTTATGTTTATTTTCCATCTGCTTCTTTCTCCGCTGCTTGTTAACAGAGAGCGAGAAAAAAAAACTGGTTGAGGAAGGGAAGGGGACTTCATGTGAACAACTGTGATAACTTTCCGCTTAAAACAGGAAAATACAAAAAAAAAACTGCTGTGGCCTTTGGCATACAAAGCGGACAACGAAACCGAACAAATTACCATCTAATGAAATACGTAATCGAACTTTCAGTTTGATAGTTCCATTACGCAATGCAACAGCAGCAGCAGCTGCAGATTATTAATGGAAAACTAAAAGTAAATAAACAGTTATCTCATTTGCAAAAAAAAACCACAAATGGAAATTCAGTACGCAACTACAATTTATTGTTCCAAATGTGAAAATATAGCAAAAGACTAGATACGTTTCAAAAATTTACACTTCATCGTCTTCTTCGTCGGCGACCTCGGCGGGGCCAGCCTCGCCGCCTTCTTCCTCTTCGACCATCTCCTCGGATGAGCTGACCTCCTCGATAGGCTCGATTTCGGAGGCCAAGTCCTCTTCGTAGTCACTGATTGCAGCTAGATCCTCCATGCACTTGTCGTAGTTCTCATCGAAGCGTATGGTCTCGTTGAGCGAGGCTACCTCCACTTCCTGGTCAGGTGGCAGCAGCATTGGCGCCGTGCCCGGCGGGCATTCGGTGATGTTGCGTATGCGCAGCGTGTGTATGTGGAAGACAGCCGAACGGTTCGATTCGAGTAGGATCTGGTGGAAGACGCTCAGCAGGCGATCGATGTTGCCGAATATGCGCACCGACGCACTCTTCGGATCGTCGGCCTCCTCGAGTATGCGGCCCACGATGTGATGGCGATAGGGATCCATTAGGTATAAGAAATCGCCCTTCTTCCACAGCGAATACATCTGGTTGTTGATCTGGAAAATGATGTAGTCGTTCTCCTCGACCGCCCGCTCCAGCATCAAGTGGAAGTCGTTATATTTGTACATCGGCACACACTTCCACCAGCCCTCGTAGGCGTTCGGTGTGAGCAGCACCTCGGCCACAAACTGACCCATGCGCACCTGGCGCGGGAAGGTGTCCAGGTCCATTGGCTGATTGATATCCGTGCAAGGCTCCCAGCAGTTCTTGCACATGTTGACACCGTAGCAGAGGACTTTGTCGTAGGTCTTCATGTCCCACGTGGCCGGGTGATCGATCTTGGAGGCCAAGGCCGAGGCCACAGCCACTGGCAGTGCGCTGCGGTTGCGCAGCGCATCCTTCGGATTGAGGGTCAAATGCAGATTAGACATCAGATAGCCATAGTCGGAGGCGATCACATTGAATTCGCTCATCCGTGGTCCGAACTCGCGCTCCTGGCTGAAGCCCTTAGGCCCGGGCGTCACCAGGCGCACCACCAGCATGTCGCGCAGCGTAAACTTAGCCGACTTGTCCAGATTGCATTCCTCGCGCAGCAAGTGGACGACATTGTCAATGGAGCGCAATGCCAGTAGCATGGGAAAGCCTCCATCTGGATTTGGTTTCAGCGCTTCCTTCTCGCGTCCATTCAGGTCGAGCACCAGCCAAACGCCCGCATCCTTCCATATCAGCAGATAAAAAGTGCCGCACGTGAATAGGCCGATTTTATGCTTCTTAAAGAAGCTGGAAAGAATGCGTCTGACATACTTGAGCTTGTTCTTGATGCCGTACAGCTCGAAGGGCGCATCCAATTCGATGGCGAACTCAATGTCGTTTATCTTAAAATGCCTCATGACCATCTGCTCGTTGGTGTCGTAGACTTCTGGATAACGATTTGAGTTGGGCTCTTCCATGCCCTCCGAGTCACTGAACAGCACTTGACCCTCGGCAACAACCTGATCGATCAGCTCCGGCGTCCACTCGTTGCGTCTGGTAAAGTATGTGGCCGCAAATGCCTTCAGAAGGCCACCGTAACGTATGGCCTCCGCGTTGGGTACGCCGCCCTTTGTTTGGACCATACCGCTGGTGAGGCCCAATGGGAAACCCAAGGATTTGTCATGAAACTGGCGCTGCAGCGCCTTGCACTGCTTGGGATCGTAGGGGCGTACGTAGGGCTCGTCGTGTACGCCGTAAATTCGACAATGTTCATGACAGCACGGATCCCGTTCATAGTAGCGAACTGATCTGGAGAAGCTGCAAGTACATAGAGGGATATTCAGTGAGAGATAGAGTAAGCGAGAGTAGTCCACCGCTGTGCTCACGTCGGCTCGCAGCGAATGGGTTTTGGCGGGCAGCAGCAGCAATCGCCTCCTTTCATACGCTTCTTACTGCTCATTTTGTTAGTTTAACTTTGAAAATTTTAAGCTTTACCCAATTGAAAACAAATTTTTAGCACTGGCTTCAGCTTGTGTGATAGCTAAATGAAACTAATCAAAATTTAGAGACTGATGAATGTAGTGGAAAAGAGTGTAAAGTAAAGGAATAGCTGATGGGATTCTGTGGTGGGAGTAAAGCTTATGAATCAATTGTTGTTATATTCAAATAAATATATTATTGCAGGCAAATTAATGCAAAATATTCACAAAATGCATTGTTAACCTTTAAATATATTTTTTATTTTATTTATATTTTGTTTTTACATTTTATTTATGCACATATATATAGGTATATATGTATGATTTTTAATTTATGTATTAATTTTTTAATTATATTTATTAATGTATTTTTTCTTGTTTGTTTATAAATTTATATTTATATATATCGTTTCTTTATTTTAATTTTCTTAAAAATCCAATTAGAAATTTGCAATTTGCTTGATTTTTTCTTCATCTCTCTCTATATCAACATGTAATCACATCAACACAACAGTTAATTAAACATGCGCCTAAAACGTCTGATAAAATTGTGCTTAGCTTCCCTTTGAAATGATTCGTCAGCCATTTGTGTCACCTGCAGCTCTATGGCCCCAAAATAAACACCTGTGCCGCAGCATTTGAATGCCTTCGAGCTGTGCTATACGACGCAGCTCGCCCTCGCACTCGCCCTCAGCTGCTGGCACCTGTTTTCATTACACAAATTGCGCTGAATCACAACAAAAATTTCATTTACCGCATACGTATAGCAAACTTATGATAATTTTGGGAGAGAGCGAGAGAGTGGGTGGGCGGGTGAGTGTGTGCGTCTGGAGAGCTGAATTGTGTGTGCTTTCAGTTTTACGACGGAGCAAAGTTAATTTCTTAGCGCAACAGTGGCGCACAGTGGCAACTAACAGTTAACAGCCAGGCCAGATAACACGAGACAACAGTTAAATGTAATTGGAAAGCTCATCAAGTGCCGTTGTGGTGGCTCCTTGTGTTGGCTGCCGCTGTCCCTGCCGCTGCTGCTGCTGCTGTTGCCACTTCAGCTGCGCACAGAAGTATGCAAAAGATTTTGTTTGTGTTTTGCTTATTTTTGCGGTTTATTGAAAACGAAGCCACACGCCGCTGCGTGGCGTATACGTAACGTGCTGTCAATGGCTAGCAACAGTGCTTAGCTAAGCTGCTTTGCACCCAAGCTGCTGAGCTGCCGAGCTGCCTCCCCTTCATTTACGAGCTGGCACTTTATTGTCCTTTTGTTTTTTTTGGCTGGCAGCCACGTAATTGGCTTAGTCAGTGAGAGTCAGGTGAAGTGGGTGGGAGGCTGCGGCTATGGCTGTGGCTGGGCTGGGATGGGCTGAGCGTGTGCAGCGTGCAGTCAGCCATTGCTATTAACTCTCTGTGAGAGGTTTTTATTTCGTGTCATCCAATCAGCCGCGATACGAGATACTTCAGTCACATGTGCAGATTGATTCCCCGAGCTGCCATCAAAGCCGTTTTCGACTTTATTTCGATTTTTTCTATTTGTTTTTCTTTTTGTGTTCTCTTTTTGCTGTGTATTCGTTTCATTCAATTTATTTGCTGCTGGTCTGGCTGTTTTCTGGCCATTTGCTTAGGCCACTCGACCACTCGCTTCCTGCCTTGGCGCTCTGCAATAAATTTACACAAAATCGTAAATTTTAAACACTTCATTTAACAGCGGCGGCAACACGAAGCGAAATGAAATGAAATCGCTTAACGATTATCGCCCACGACAAGGCGCTGTCTCTGTCTCTGACTCTGCCTCTGTCTGTGTACGTATCGATGTGTGTGTGTGTGATTTCTTAGTGTTCAACCACCAAGTGCTTGAAGTGCTGCTGGCCACTGCCATCAGAGCTTTTGCCCATTTTCTTAACATTTTTCGCTGGGCAATTCCCAGGCGAGCGAAGTTTTCTTTTGCCCTTTTCCTTTTACACTGACTGCAACAAGAGTGCACTTCCATTTAGGGCTTTGCCCATGAATTTTCACGAATGTTGCCTGCCAAACCAAGCTCTAAGACCCAACAAGCAAGCAACCAACCTGACTGGCTGCACTGCAGTCCCCCAGCCCTTAGCCCCCAACTCCCCTCCGTCTGCATGTCTGCATGTCTGCCTGTCTGCCTGCCGCCTGCCTGTTTGGTTCAGTGCTCAATAATGATTTCCATTGCGAATTATTTGCATTTCCCCGAACTCATTATGTTTGCATTGTGTAAAATTCTGCTACGACTCTCGATTCTCGCCTCTCGCTTTGACTTCAACTCTGATTGTGCCGAGTTGTTGGCTGTTACAGCTGCTACAACTGCTGCACCTGAGCTGCCTGCTACACCTGCTGCTGGCGTTCTCTAGGCACTTCACTAGATGCCAAAATATTGTATATTTTTCGTCCACCATTGTATTGATTATATATTAAATATAATTTATTTTGTTTCATAAAATATAATAAATATTGTGTCTGCTTTTCTATGTATTCTATATATCTATGCAATGCTTCCTTTCATCTCTGTTCGACTATCTTTGACTTCTTTAGAAATTTCCTTCATTCCCTAGAGTATTCCCGCTTCGGTTCAGTTTTCTTTCACTTTTTGTTTATGGTAAAAAATAATTCCAGAATTGTTTGATTTAATACTGCAGCTGAAATGCTATTAACATTTCCCTTTCCTCATAAAATAAACACAATTATTTATGCATATTTACGTAAAATTGTGGGAAATATCATCAGCAGACAGCTTGAGCCCCAGCTGTTTCCCTCTCCCTCTCTCTGCCTCTGTTGCATTTGCATTTGATTTCGTTTCGTTGCGTTTCATTTTGTTTTCGTTGCGTTTCGTTTCGTTTATTACATGTCAAGCGTCAATGAATGTCAGTTTGACAGTTCATAAGACAAATACGACAATGGCTGTGGTCTGGTGAGAGAGTGCCAGGACGTACCTGTTTCCACACACACACACATACCTGCACACAGCTGGAGGTGGGGCAGAGTTGTGTGGTTCTGGCTCTTCTGACAGCCAGGTAACATTTGCGGACATTAACGTCAACCATGCAGCGGCATGCCATATATGAGAGACGTGCACAGGCCACGCCCCCGCACACACGCACAGCCACTCAGGCGCATATCCTGTGGAGCAGACGCCGCTTGCATCTTGAATAATGTGTAAAGTGTGAGGCAGCCGCAGCAGCAGCCGCAGCTGAAGATTGGCAATTCTCGAGTACGTGTAAGTGGCCTAAGGATGTTGCACATACTTCTGCTGCCATGGCAGCTGTTGTCCTGTTTTGGCAGGACATGTGCGACGTCGTTTTTGCTTGTCAACTTATTGGCCCAACCGGGCGCTTGTACTTTTCGCACTTTAAACAACGCTGGAAAATTGAAAATCAGATAAATATGTGAGCAGCTGTCGCTGTCTTTAATAGACGCTGTCAAGGCTTGAGTGTACGAGTGTGCGTGGTGTGATGGGTGTGGCTGGCATTGACAGCCCGCTCACAGCACCGCTGGCAGCTACAGCTACACTTTGAAAACTTTCAACGCATTGTCATAAATCATTTTGCGGCAAACAAGTTGTATGGAACCCACACATTCACTCTTTTGTTAGGCATTTGAAGTGGGGCAGCGACTGTTTGAGTTACATGCAGAAATGTCAAAGTTGAGTTCACAAGTTGCTCTCGTTGCTGTTGTTGTTCTTGTTGTTGTCGGTGGCCGCAGCCTGTCATGTTCTGGCTGCTCGTTGCAGGACATAAGTCAGCGCAGTGCTTAGAGCCATACCTGAAGGGGCAGCTGCTGCTGCTGCTGCTGCGCTTTTTGCCAGCCACAGCGCGCTTCAACTTCCATTATCATCAGCGTGGACAACAGATTTTTATTTTCAATCGCACAACTGCTTGAGTTGCTCCACAGAATAGCCCCTCCAGAGCCAGCTCAAATTACGTATACGTCCAGCTTTTCTTCCACTTATTATTTTTGTATATATTTTTCTGCCTTAATATATTGTTGTTTCTGGATTATTGTTATAAATAGGTGTACATTCGTATATATTTATTTATTTTTTGTGTACTTTAGTTTTATAGTTCTTGTGTTTGGGCGCCTGGTTCTTGTTACTTTTTTATAGCGACTGCTGCGAGGGTTTACAATTTCTAGCACTCAATTGCGAGCCGGCTGCTGTTGAGTGGTTGAGCGGGCACTGGGTGGCGTCATTGTGTTTGGCAACATGAGATTTTGATGTAAGCGTGACGCTGCCATATGTGCAAAATGTTGTAAGTGTTTCAAATAAGCGCTGCTCGGGGGGCGGGCGGGCCGGCTGCTAAGGCTGTGTTATATTTTTAATATATATGAAATACAGCATATCCATGACTTTAACTAAAAAATATTCCTAAATTGCGAAGTGGCTTCGTTTGACGTGACTCGCCTTTTGAAAGTCACTCGACACCAGCTGCTGGCCCAATCAAAAATTCACATTTTTCGTGTTATTAAATTTTGCGAACATGTTTATGGGGAGTTTGAATTGAGGTTTGCTTGTTTTTGGCAAATCAAATCAATTTTAGATAAAATAAATATTAAATCCAATGAAAAAGCATTTAAAATTAGTTTTAGAACTGTTTGAAAATTGTCTCTCTGCATATGCCTTACTATATCTCTCTCTCTATCTTTTCGTTTCACTCTTGATGTCACTCGCCCTTTGTCTTTCTCTCTCTCACTCTTTTTGCTGATATTTCTCCCTTGCGCTCTAGCCTTAGCTTCCCTCTCTGTCTTGCTGGCCGCACTCAATCTGCCTGTCTTCCTTTATCTCTGCCTATCTGCATTTTCCGCCTCTCCCTCTGTTATATGGATTTCTCTCTCTCTCCCTCTCTTTTCATTTGTATTGCTGCCATTCCTTCTCTCTCTCTCTTTCTCTCATCTTGCCCTCGTCAACAATGACTATCGGAGCTTGCCTTTCCTTCACATTTACCCCACCTTAGCACTGTCCAATACATGCATATACCATGTATATTCCATTTATGCTATGATTTCCTCTCTCTCCCAGCCCATTCTCTCTCTCTCTCTCTCGATCTACCTGCATCCTGCTACATGCAGCAATGCCACATATATGGCTTACAAATTCCGCATGCCTCACTGTTCCGCCTTAGTTAATTAAGCAGCCATTTTTCAATTTCTTTTCGCCACAAAATATGAGCCAGAGGAGGAGAAAAATGTCTGGCAGCGCCGAGCCAATGTCTGATTACTGGCAACGACTTCCGTTTTTTAATATTTATAATCCACTGTAATTAAGACAAGAGCCAAGCACCACAAGAGTCCCAGGCAGCAGCAAGAGAAAAAACGTATATAAAAACCGTAGCAATAATTACCAGAATTTTTATGGCATGGCCAACCGGCAAGGACAACAACAACAACAACAGCTATGGCCATAAGGAGCATTATGAAGGATTCATGTTCTGGTTTTACATTTGGATCTAGCGATATATACAGAAATGAAAAAGTAACTGCCATGTTGGAATATAAATGCGTAGCCGAGGCGAAATGTGTAATTAGTGGCAGTTAATAACTTTGGCAAACTCTCACGCAGCAAGCAACGCCGCCGCACCGCCCCCGCGCCACCTGCCCGCTTGTGGCAGACACTAAAGTGCCAGGCTGTCCGCCTTTCTTGCTCGGCTTTACAGCGGGTGCTGCTTGTTGTAGGCGTGGCTGTGGCATTAACTCAAAACTCAAACTGCAGACGCTGGCACGCACTCTTAATTAAATACAAAAGTGAAAATGACGCAAAGGCGATTGTGGCATACCGCGGCAAAAGCATAAGAGACCGAGAAGTACAAAAAAAAGGTCGAGCTTTGACTATAAATTATGCAGGGCGAAAAACAAGAAGCCAAAAAGTATTTTTAGTTGACCTGGAAAACCGCAAGAGCTGCGCCAACCGCAGCATCCGAGTCGCCCTCCTGCTCCTCCTCCTGCTTTACTGTGACAAAAAGCAGAGAGCGCTGAAAAATGCGTCTTGGATTGAGATAAGTTGGCCAGACCCAAACCCGCCCAGTCACCCAACCACCCAAGCTCTCAGCCATTCACCTGCCCCGCCCACTTCAGCACTCTATAACGCATTGAGTCTGTGTAATGTCCTTCGTTATTTTTGCACTAATTTGTGGTTTTCCTTTTTGCCTTTTAACGCACAACGAAATTAGCTTCATTATTGTAATTAACTTGGCCCACTCCCAGTGGCAACACACACACACACACACACACACACACACATAGCGCTGCTGGTTGGCAGCGCTTTGTTAAATTTAGCAAATTAGTTCGAGTTCAGCAATCAGACCGTTGATTGACTTGATCAAACAGCAACTGGAAATGGGTCTACGAGCCTGCCGGCATAATTGATGTCTAGCTAGACTGAAATAGAAAAAAATGTGTGGGTGGACTACCCAGACTAGCTAATGCGCAGTGAAAATTTGATGGCTTACAGATATTTTTAGAAATTATTTTATTTTAAAACTCTTTCAGTTTTTTTATGAGTTTATCATAGATTCTTGTAGCTTTTTGCTCACTGCAGGGTATTTTAAATTCCATCAGGCTGTCATTAAAAGGAATAAACAAATATTTAACTTATTAACTCAAGTATTTGTCTGAGCTTTAGTCACAGCCAGAGTATCAGTCTCAGCCTTAGCCATAGCCACAGTAACAGTCCCAGTCTCAGTTTGAGTCTCAGTCTCAGCCTGTCTCAGTCTCAGCCACAATAACAGTCTCAGTCCCTATTTGAAACTCCAAAAAATAAAGTGAAAAGTTCTGTAACCCTAGGCTCAAACCTTTCATTTTTCTTCTGTTTGTCCTTCGGCCCACTCACAAAACTCATTAAAAGTCTTGAGTTTCCAATCAGACAAATGTTAACCTCCATTGCAATTTGACATTTGCTAAAAATCAAACCCCGCCGCTGTCCCCCACTCTGTCATTCGGATGTTGCGTTAAACGTTGCACGGTCAACTTTTTGAGGCATTCAAGCAAAAATATGTCTTTCATTTTGGTTGGGCAATTCGCTTTAATGGCAACCCAAATCAAAATTCAATTCGTAAAATATCCCAAATACACTCACACACACACATGTAGCATATGCGTGTGTTCGTGTCTGTTTCCGTTTCCGATTTGTGCTGCCTGCGCCACGTGGCTGACATGTTAAAAGCCTAAATAATTGCCCACATTTTATTACAGTGCATGCTGAAGAATCAAATGTGTTTTCTATTCAAAAATGATTCCTCCTCTGCCTCTTTTTTTATTTATTTTTATTTTTATTTTTGTATAATATGCAAAGCGAAAACCGTTCTCAACTTATCTTCTTTCGTTTTAGCCATGTTCTATTAACTCAGCCGAAACCTTTTTCAATTCTAGTCGAGCAAATAGTTTAGCAGCTTATCCCTCGAGCATTTCGCTTGGACTTTCGACTGCCCCAATTGTGAATGTCTGTGTGTGTAATATATGTAAATATGTAGAAATTAACAAAGGGACAGCACGCCTGAATTATGGTTTGCTAAGTGGTTTATAAGTTTGCCTCTTCCATTGCCTTTGGCTTGCGCATGCATAATTTAAGATATCTAAATGTTTGCTGGCCTGTGAAACGCTATATATAATATATAATATTATGTACATGATAACCAAGAGAGAAGAATAATTACTTAATTTGCATTATGAATATATATATATATAAGTAAAAAAATTATATAACCTAAGCTACTTCAATAAAAAGCAAACAATAATTAGAAGTAAAAACAACATTTTAAGAAATTATATTTAAAATTAATATGATTTAGCTATTTAACTTTGAGAGTCAAACTTTATATATTATGTTTTATTTGCACATATTTTCCCTCAAATATTTAGCTATAAATAATAAACACAGCTGGGCAACTACCTGGCATATATGTATATTCATTATAATTCCCTATCTATTTCCGACTAAATTGCTTTTCCTAACTATTTGCTGGCCCATCTGGCGTCTCAATTGAATTTTCTATTCCGCGCAACTTGGCTTATTCGTATCGTATGTAAGTTCGCGTGAATTAACTGGCGCCAAGTGTTGAATTTAGCTTGTTTCAATTGGATGCATAATTGATTCAGCCAAGCCGTATCCCATTTCAACTGTCTAGAGGGGGGAGAGCGTGGTGCCTTGTTTATTTGCAACATTTGTTTAGTCTGTTGCGCTTGTCTCGGCTTACCTTAGGTAGAACTTTATGGCACAGCAGGAGGGCGCGCGCGCGCTACTGCCCTGCACATTTGTCAGTATCAGTTTGACGCTCCGACACATTGCCACGCGTGTGTTTACAAAAATTCGAAAATTATGATGAACACAGGCAGAGGCAGCAACAGTAGCAATAACTATGGCAACAGCAGCAGTCCCAGCAGCGACACCAGCAACAGCAACAACTACATGCGAGAGCGACTGCAGCGCATCTCATTGCTGCGATTGCATTTCAATTTGCATCGTCCGAATGCTGAGCAACGCAATTACAATCAATTTGCGCATAGCCAGGACTACGATTTGCGACAATACGTGAGTGGACACAGACAATTTGCAGCCAGTGTGTGAGAGTGTGTGTATATGCCATGGTTAATTGCCAACAGCAACGGCAACAACTGACCAGAAAGTTGCCTCTGCCGTCGCTGGCGCTGACACATGACAGCAAAAACAAACTTTAACTAAAACCAATATGAAAAGGAACTTAAATCACTTTGCATGCAGCTATATTTGTGCTGGGCTTTAACTCAATTTCATTATTGAATTGCTAGGAAATTTATTGCGCTCGAAAGTATGCAACATTTTATTTCTCGCCAGCATCTTTGCCATTTTCAACGAATTTTCATTGTTATTGACAAACAAGCGACATTTTTGCGGTTGCAATTGTCGTCTGCTTGCTTGCTGGCCGCCTCGGGCACCCTGGCTGGTTGTTTGCTCGCCTGCCCCGAACCCTGTTTTAACTGCCACGCCCTGCATTGGACGTGTTGGGACACCGCTTAATTTCCGGCAATGCGAGTCACGTACGCTTTTCCTGCCTTTATATGCAGTGACATTTTCATTTTGTTTGGCTTTACACAAACACACACACACACACACACACACACACACACACACACACACACACACAAGCACAAGCACATGCACACACGGAGATATTCACACGTAGCAGCCGCATGTCTTACAAAATGAACAAAATGGCGGCTGAGCTTATCTCACACACATGTGTGTCTGTGTTTGTGTGTGCGTGCGTGTGTCTGTTAGCCTTGCGTTGCATGCAACGCGCCAAAAAAGTTTTTGTCAACTCATTTTGTTGCAATTTGCGCACAAAACTCGATTATTTTTAATTAAAACAACATTTGCCTTGCTCTACACGCTGAATAAATGAAACGAAGCGAGAGCCCAGCCTCATGGCCAAGTCGAAACTGAAAGAAGAAGAAGCAGCAGCAGCAGCAGCGGTACAAATAAAAGCCAGCTATGCACACAGCTCAATCTGGGTCTATGCTTTTAATTATACGCTAACGATGCCGTCAACAAGGTTTTTCTTCTCCTTCTCCTTTTTAAGCCTCAAGTCCGCAATTGAAATACAATTTCTTCGGCTCTTTGCGACTTAACCAGACCGTAAGAACTGAGGTGGCGGCGCCCAAGGAGGCGGAGGACAATGAACGCTGTTCTTTTGCCATGAAATATGACTCGAACGGATATGGCTGGCAGCCGTATCATAATCTAAGCAGTAATCGCAACAGTATCGAATTCGCACTCCGATACGCCTTCAGTTCTAGTCGTTGTTCCTGTTGACTTGAGGTTTTCCTGCATACGAATTTGTTGACATTTAACGACAAGCATTGGGCGCTAAACGTGTTTCGCATATCAAGAAATAAATAAATAATACGTGCTCAACTCCTATCGAATTTCACAGAAAATAAAGCGAACCTTTAGGTAGAATAATTGAAGCGTGGCATTGAGAGGAAGTTGAATTGAAGGAGAGTTGAATTGAAGGAGACCTGCTGGAATGCTAGGCACATAAATGCCAGGCCATACTAAACAATTTTTAATTAGAATTCAAATTTGATAAATTGGGAATGCATAAACAAATACATGCATGCGGACACCTAGTCGAAGAGCAAGTCTAGCAACAGTTGCTATAATAACAGCAGAACAATGGAGGGACCGAAGGGAGGGCGGGCGTTCGCATTCCCCAATTGTGTGAAGCGTGCAGCTAGCAAAACCAAAGAAATTATAATTAAATTTTGTGTTTTGGTATTGGCCTCGAGTGTAGGAGATACAAGTCGAGTCGTGTCGAGTCGGTTCGCTACGCAAATGTAACGTTTGCGGCTCGAACAAAGCAACCAGCGAAACAACAACAACAAAAAAAGGAAGAAAGAAAGGAGACAGAGCGAATGTGGAGGGAGCGAGGAGAAAAAACAAACCCGAATGAGAATGGCTAAAGAAAAGCTGCAGCTGGTTTCCGTTTTGCTTGGGCACAAAGATTTATTGCCTTGCATGGATTACATGGCCAACAAAATGGGCGCCTTGTTACCATAAAGCCGCTTAAAGATTTTAATTTAAGCGTCGCTCGCGCTGACGAATGAACACGCACAACGAGACCGCAGACACACGCACAGTCAGAGAGAGAGAAACACACAGAGAGAGAGAGAGAGAGGAGCTATAAAAGTTGCAGTGTCTTGACGTATAATTGGGTTTTTGTTCTTTTTGGCCATACCCTGGAACCGCAAGTGTTAAGGCGAGCCTTTGTGTAAGCAGCAAGCAGCAGACTGTGTGTGCTTTTTTTCCTTTAAATACCAAAAAGAATTAACAAGGATTACAGTGTTTATTCGGCAGACGCAATTAAATGTGTTTATACAACGCAGCTACAGCTGTCGCTATAAGAGAGAGAGAGAGAGAGAGAGGTTGGTAGAAGTAGACTAGACTTGTGCTAGTTGTTATGTAGGTAATTAATTGTAGGAGCTTTGGAAATATTTGATAGAAAAGCCAATAGAAGTACGATGGAAGAATTTATATAGGTAGACTGACAGTCTTATATGAATCAGCTTATTTATATTTTTACATTTTTTTATACAGTTTCGTATATATATTTATTTGCCTTCAAGGGCAATGCAACGTTAAAATATATTTTAATTTATGATTTCTTTATATCATTTTCTTTATAGTAGATTTGTCTTAAGCCGCAAAATATGCCTTAGTTTCATCGTTGGCCTTTTCAGAGACGTCAAGTTTCTTCAATTTAAATAAAATAAAATAAAGTTTCCTTCACTTTCATCATCTAATCAACAGCAGTCTGCTAGCAACAGCAATAGTTGAAAAATTCTATAAGCTTCCTCCGAACTGAGCGCCTCTGGCACTCGAGCTTAAATGACTTTTTTAATTAGATTTCGAAACTGCGAGCATAATTAAATAATGCTCAATAATGTTTTCTGTCATTTGCGAATTTAATTGTGATCATAAAAATTCATAGCCTACTTTTTGGGGCCAAATAAATGTAAACTAAATGACAGAGAGAGGAAAGGAGGGCAGGGGCAAGGGGAAGTGAGACAGCCAGCGAGTGCATTAAAAATTCAATAAAAATGTGCAGTTTATATAAATGCGCGGGCAGTCGCAGGGGGCGTGGCATGGGTTGGAAAATTTACAATTACTGTGCAGAATTTTCATTAAAACTAAAATTGTAATTTTTGTCGAGCGTTGAATTTATGATGCGCACGTGACCGGCGCAGGAAACGAGCTTAAATGATGGCTTAAATGAGTCGTGCGCTTTTGGCCAGCTGCCGACCCGTCGGCGTGCCCAAAACTGCACTTAGCAGCTGCATTTGAATTTATTAACAAAATAATTTCCAACTACAGCCGAAAAAGTTGGCCCGCAACACAATGGCCGAAAAGGCCAGCGAAAAAAAAACAAAAACAAAAACTGAAACAAAATGAAATAAAACTAAAAGGCAATTGCAGCAGCGGCGAAATGAAATTTTATGCTGTGCCTAAAATAAATAAGCGGCATAAATAACAGTGGCCGTAGAAAAAGCGCCGAAACTGGCAAAATTATTTCAATTCACTTTATATATATTATATTTTACATATATATGTATTTTAAGGATATGCATAGCAGAGTATGCGAGGGTAGCATAGCTTAAGCGAGGGAAGTGCTGCCTAAGAACAGATCTATATTGTCTCCTTCAAGGCTATACCTCCTGTGAGTGCTTGAAGCACTGCAATACACTATCTATATCTACCTATGTCTATCCTATATATATATTCCAGATCTGCAAATATTCCATACTTAAGCACATTTAGTATATGAAAACCTTTTTATAGTCTTTGATCTTCTTTTTCTTGCCATTTTTAACAACATAAATTGCTTTTCCTCTGCCGCCAATTCCCGGAATTCTTTTCACAGCGTATTAACAATTCGCCTAATCTGTGTAACAGCCACGCCGTCTTTCTTAGCTGATTTCTTACTTTCACGCCTTCGCGCTGGCCAGCACATAAATAACAAGCAGCTGTTCCGCTTCCTCCTTTTCTCTCATCCTCTCCCCCTCTCAAATATGGCACTGGAAAATCATTTTAGCAGCAAAGTTTTGACTGCTGCCCCACGGACGAGTCGACTGCTGGGTGTTAAGAGCTTAGAGAACCCAACCCGTTTCCAAAAAGTTCAATTTCTACGTTAAACCCGAAACAAGGATTCGTTTCTCTCTCTCTCTCTCTCTCTTTTTTTGGAAAATGTAATTTTGTCGTAAATGTCATTTTTTATGTTTGTTTGTGTGTGTGTGTGTTTGTTTGGCAGGCAACACCGTCTGCAATTGTTATTGTTGCTGCTGTTGCCGAAAAGAAAAATATCTTCAAATCACAGCGACAACGACTGACGCTTAGCCACGCCCGCCTCTGGCCTGGCCTCCGCCAGCCGCGGCGACATTTCAACTCGTTCGTTTTATTGGATTTCGCTCGTGCAGCGTTTTGCTGTTACGTTTAATGAAAATTTGTTGAATGTTCTCCTGTCAGGCGGCAAAGGCAATGGCAAAGGCAGCGCCAAGGCGTGCAAAATTTTAAATTGATTATTGCAGAGACGTGGGCGTGCCCCGCCCTGCTCGCATGCAGCTCTGAGAGAGAGAGCGAGAGCGACAGTTCGGCGGCTTCTTTGAGGTCTCCAGTAGCGCCTCGCCGCATGAGCTCTGTCAGCCTCCTGCCAGTGGCTCCAGCTCTGTTTAATATGCTCAGTACTGTTATATATTATCGTTTATGATGGAAGCATAAAACTTGCACGCGTCGTTGACGCACGCAGATTGTCCTCGTTGCCGTTTGGCTTTAAGGTGTGCGTGGCCGACGTTACGTTTTAGGGACTATAGTGATAGGGGTTCAGGTTCTGGATCTGGCTCTGGTTCGGGTGGGCATCCACTTTTATGCCTCACTTGGCACTCGGGCTAAGACGTGGCCATAAAATAAACGCACTGAGATGAATTGCCCAGCCTGGTGAGAGAGAGAAAGGGAGGGGGAGACGCACTGAAGCTGAATCTGAGGCCGTCCTTTTATCTTTGCATAATGGAAATTCGTAGACATTTGAGCCCTTTTTATAGGCATTTTAGTTGAGTTGGAAATTTAAGATATCAAATGCGCCCACATAAAACACAATTTTATTGCCGCATTCTGTAGAATTTTGTGAAATGAATTATGTGTTATAGCATAATGCGCCGAGAGTTTATTTTACGTGGAAAACAAATGGCACAAATTATGTTAATGAAGCCATAATGCCAATTGGGTTAGGATTGATGAGTGGGGGAGCTGACTTGGGAGATTATTTCTGGGCGGATGAGTGTGACAATAAATGTAGGGTAGAGAGCAGTTGTTAGTCTAGATATGTAATATATTTTAAAAATATTTATAAATTCTTAGCAGCTCTCGCATGCCACACAGATCTTGGCATTCATACAAAAAAACAACAACAACTCGAGAGATTTCAAAAACAAAACTGGTATTCAAATGCATATTCATATTTAAGCTGAGTGGATGCACACATATACTCACACACACTCATACATAAATGAAAAATACCAACAAGTAGTGCAAACTGAAAATGGAAATAAAATAATTGCGAAAAAAACACAGAAAGCAAACACAAACACAAGCTGCTTTCCCTTTCTGCCTGTTGGGCATGGCGGGCAGAAAAGGTCTATAGAAAATATGCAAAATAGGCTGAAAAAGTTGCATATATGCAAGCCACACATATACACACACACTCGCACACACACACTCGTGTGCATTTGCATAGCACAACAAAGGAGAGTGAAGGAAAAATCTCTTCTTCCTTTTTCTAATGCCTGTTCGCTCGTTTTCATTTGTAGCCGCACCTCCTGTCGCGCTTTTGTTTTGCCGATCTCTTAGTTGCTGCTATTTTTAGACTATGCCACGCCCACATGCCCACTCCCCCGCCTAGCCATTATTATGTGGCGCATTTTCATGCCCAATGCGAGCACAATACAAAATTTAATTTACCGCATAGAATTTAAATACGCAAGGCTAAAGCCAAAGCGCCGCAACAATGGCCCCATTGAGCTGACCGACATCCAGATACCCTGTACGGCTATTACTACAAATTGTCAGCACTTCAATATGCCCGCTCAACGCTCGGCGCTCGGCGCTTTCTGCTGCGGGCTACGCAGAGAAAAGGAAAATTTTGCGCCTGAAAAGAAAAATTCTTTTGTTTCTGCTTTTGCGCCTTTTCCGCTGGGCATATGCAGGGCCCAAGCCCTGCCAGCCCCCCATGCATTCCCCAGGCGACTTGCTGCTGCAGCTTTGCCGTCGGTTTTAATTATGGAAAAAGTTTTTGCTTTATTTAGTTTAAACAATAAGTGGTTGGAAAATATGAATTATGCAAAGAGTCACACACAGCCTGCCAATGTATATGAGTGAGACTCTGCGTTGTCTCTGTGTGCGTGAGTGTGCCTGTCTGTGTGTATGTGTGTGTGTGTGTGCAGACTTTTCTTAGGCAAAATGCAAATATTATGCATTCTACTTTGGCACTGCTCTTGTTTGGGCCTTTGCATTGCCAAGTGAATCGCTTGCAGCGCAGCTTTTGCTTTCCTTTTCAGCACATTTTGCTTTAAGTAATTACGAAATGAAAGGTGCTAAGAGAGTTATGAGAGTTGAGATTCCGAGAATATATATATATATATAAAAACATTTCCATATCTTGACTCATAGTTTGACTTATCTAAGAGCAAACTGGGCGCTGCTGTCGAGCTATCTGGCTGCAGCTCTAAGCTGCGCTCAACATTTATATAAATATTCCAAATATTTCTAAACACATTTTGCCTTGAGTCTTTAGAGAATCTGTAGAAGTCGTTAAGAGAGTAGAAATCCTCAGACAATACCTGATATATATATAACTTTTGTATAAGAGTTCTATTCTATATCTAAATATGACTATTCTAACTGCAAAGCAAGTTCTGCCTTCGAGCTGTCTGGCTGTAGATTCTAGCTCTGAACCACTTTATAAGCTAGCTAAAGCAACTCCACAAAGGCACATCATATACTTGATATTCATATTTATAGATTTTGTTGCAACGCTTTAAATATTTCTATTTGTATTTGTATTATTCAACGGGCTTGAATGGCTTTTTGGCTTATGCAAACACACGCCGCACCCTGTCCAAGCAATTATCCAAGCGCACGTACTCAGCGGCGGCGGAAAAAAAGAAGAAATAGAATACCATATAGAAAGAGCGAGAGAGAGAGAGAGAGAGAGAGAGAGAGAGAAAGAGAGAGAGAGAGAGAAAGAGAGAGAGAGAGAGAGAGAGCAAGATGGAGCGAGGAGAGTGAGGGAAAGCCAAACTCGAATTTGCGCATAAATTTGCAAAATGACAATAAAAATGACAATGGCTGTCGAGCGGCGGCAGCAACAGCAGCAACAACAACAACAACTGGAGCATTGGCAGCGCTAATCACAAAGCGTTTATCAGTGCCCATGAATAAGGCGTGACAGGGACACCTCCGTGCTGCTCCACTCCCCCTCTGGGTGGCCCTGTCTACCTGTCAGTTCGTAATAAATTATTATCATTAATATTTTGCGCTTGATTTTGGCTGGGGCGCTGTTTGCCTTTGCCCACACTGGCAGACAGCAAGACGTGGAACGTTGTCTATAAGCAGCAGCAGCAGCAGTGGCAGTGGCAGTGGCAGTGGCACTGGCAGTCACATTGGTGGGCGTGGCACGTAACGCTCTTTGCATAAAAATGGCGAACGAAAATATCTAATAGAATAGAACAAAAGCGTCAACAAAAATGTTCAAAACGCGACGAAATTACCAATAATATAACCGAAACGAGACGACGGCAACGTGGGCACAACGTGGCATGCCATGGCAGCCAGAAGAGTCCCTTTATGCCTGCCTGCCTGCCTGCCTGCCGGCCTGCCTGTCTGTGTTCGTGTGCCACAAACTTTATAACACCCTCCATGAAGTGCACGCGATAATGGCTCCCAATTTGATAATTAATCACGTCCTCATTCTTGCCTTGCCGCCTCGCCACAGCTGCCCGGACTAGGGCTGCCGCTGTCAGCCAGCAAGGGAGCCCAACTAGGCGCTTGAGCTTCATATTTTCCATTAGTCGGCTGCTGCCTCCACATTTCTTTTTTTTTTGCTCGTTTTTATTTTATTTTTCAAGCCGACGTCGAAATTAAGCGAATTTCAACGAACGATAAAATAATTACCTTTATGATTATTTTCGCCACGACGCTGAAGCGGGGCGGCGACTGTGTCGTGAGACGAGCGATAGCAATTGTAATAGTATACGTGTGTGTGTGTGTGTGTGTGTGTGGGTGAGTGTGGGGCGACGCCCACAATGTGGCAAACGTGTCTAATTTAGCGGCTTAAATTTATTGCATTTGTGCGCTTAAAATGTTTGCCAGTTCGTTTTTATGGCCCAAAATTGAAGCAATTGATGGGAGTTTGGAAAGTTTCTCCCTCTCTCTCTCTCTCTCTCTGTCACTCCCACCGTAAAACTTCTTAGGCAGCTATTTTATAGAACGTGCGAGCAGATCCTGTGTGTGAGGCTTTAGGCTTCAGGCTTTAGCTTCTTTTTTTTGCTGGCCAAGGTGCTACAAATTGTTGAAACAGGTTGAAAATTTGATTGGTATCTATGGCAAACAAATTTGTAGAGATAATTGAGAATCAAGTGAAGAAGCAGAATATGAAGAAGGATATATGTATGTGTATATAAATGTGTGTGTGTATTAGTTCGACTTCTTGTTAGCCAGTTGATCATGGCCTGTCGTAATTTGTAGTCAATTATCAAATTGTATTTGTCAAGCCCTCAATTGGCAGACTAAAGCTGACTTGATTGCCCTCGCCTTGATGTTGCATGTTTGCTTGCGCCAAGAACTTGACACACAGCCACAAATGGCAACTCAAATTGAAAGCGTGGCTGTACTTTGCTCTGCATTTTCCCTATTTTTCTACCTCTGTCATTTGGCTGCCAAATTAGAGAGGCGCCCCCGGTTGGGGGCAGCCTTTCGGCAGCGGCGCAACCGCAATCAAATCGCATGCACACGAAAATTAACTGGAAACGCAAAACCAAAATCAAACATTTGCAGTTGTAAAAATCAAGGAAGCACGCAATGCAACTGGCACGTTGCAAGTGGAGGGCGCGCTGCTAGCTATGCGAATGACTCGCATCCGTTTGGGGCAATCAACCAAACAAAATGGCGTTTTGTTGTTTCCGCTTTTTGTGTTTTTTGGTGAGCTGCGGCTGCAATCAAAAGCAAAAACAACAGCAAAAACGCCAAAAGTAGCGGGTGGCAGAGCAGCAAGAAATGCGAATTCACAACACGAAATTATTCACCTTGTAAACTGCACGGCAAAAAAGAGGCAGAGGCAAGCGAATGTACAGTTCAGCGCATTCAAATATATCAGTTGATACGTACGACGGAAAAAACAGAGCGAAATACCTAGAGTTATTTGTGTTTATAACCGGGCGGGCGGTTATAAACAACAGCAACAAAAACCAGAGCAAGCCAGCAAATGGCCCAAAAGCTTCGGCGCGAGCCAAATGCATTTGCAATGCAAAACTGGAGCACAGGAAGCGCGACGAGGCAGGACAAGGACAAACATACATACATACTCTATACAGATATATATATATATATATATATATGTATATATACAGAATGTCATGCGACTGTTGCATCTGCCTTCACACTCGCTGAACGCTTCGCACAAAAATTTATTTATGGGCGACGCTTTGTTGTTTACTCTCTCTCTCTCTCTCTCTCTCTCTCTCTCTCTCTCTCTCTCTCTCTCTCTCTCTCTCTCCCTGCCCCTTCTTCTTGTTGGTTTTTGTGTGTGTGTGACGAACTAGCGCAACTGGCACTCAATAAAACAAAAAATCCTGCCCGCTGGCTGTGTCAGGGCGGATGTCATGGCGGTTTTTGCCAGCGGTAAGCAAAGCTTTGCGAACCGTTAGCGGCAGCTGCGCTGCGCTGCGGTTTCTATTTATGACAAAAACCCAACAGCAACAAAAATCTAACCGAAATCCATGCGCTGCATTATTTATGCATGCAAAGCCTTCTCTCTCACTCCCTCCCTCTCTCTCTCTTTCTTTCTCGCTCACTGTTTCACCTTTTACTCACTTCTTTTTTTTTGTTGCAGGGCTCGTCCAGTGCCGCTAGCGTCGTAGCCGCACCGCCAACGCCGCGCAGCGCTTTTCCCGGCGCACCGTTGACCGCCTCAGCCGTCGCTCTCAAAGGCGCCATACCACAGCGTCCACCGGCCATGACCAGCCCAGCTGCTGCTGCTGCTGGCGCCGCTCTAGCAGCGGGCGCACCATATCGCGGTGCCACCAGCTGGACACCCCAGGGCTATGCACCGGCTGCTGCCGCCGCCGCCGCTGCGGTCGCCCAGCAGGCCTATCGCTATACGGCCCCGTTGCCCCAGCCGGCATATGCGGCCTATACGCCGCACACGGCCACCACACCGGCCACAACCACGGTGAGTAGCGTAGCTAAAAACAATGCGCGCATCACGGGGCGTGGCTGATGCGAATTAGTTGTGAAACACATGAGCTGGTTAGCAATGCGTGTGGACAGATTTTAAATTATTTAAGTGAGAAATTACAGAGAGCTGACGTGCCTTGATGGACTTGTTGTTTTCAAGTGTGAAAATTGAAATGAAAATTTATTTAAATTAAGTTTAAGAGCTGTTTTGGGCGTGCTGTCATACATGTATATAATACTAGATTGAAGTATGCGGAGTTTGAAAGCAGACTTATTGCCATGAGCAACTCCAATATCAAGACCTAGACGAAAGGCAAGAGCCAGTGCAAGACTCAAAACTTAGGCTTAGTCCTAGACCTTGAGCTAGACTAAGAGTAAGATCCAGGAGTATGACTAAGAATAAGATTGAAATGGTCTTAGGACCAAGACCCAAGACCATGAGTAAGACCACGAGCTAGACCAAGACAAAGACATGAATAAGACCCTTAGACCAGAAGACGTATTCCTCGCCTCTTCAGCCTCGCTCAGCCTTAGCTCACGCATTCTCTAACTTAAGCAAACTTCAAGCAGTTGTCCAACTCAATAAATTGCATGAATTCTAATACAAACTACAAACTCTGAACTATTTAAGTTAATATTTGACATATTCCGCCCAATTTGCGAGCACATTTGCCGCACAAAAGCCGAGTCGAGTTTCTAGGCGCACATAAACAAATATTTGACAAAAGAGCATAAACATAATTCGAGGCAAGTTTCGACGAGCCAAATGTCTGCGAGCGGCGCCCATTTACATCGATGAGTGCTCTTCGTTATGTAATGAACCGCATAATCGTAAATTTATGTGCGCCCATCAAGAAGCCAAATGGTTCTCAAGCGTTTTACACTTCAAAAAACTACCTCTATTAACTGGGATAATAGACGACGAGCAACAACTCGGGGCCGCTTGAGCTTTGGCTTATTGATTGTGCGAGCGAAGTTGCTCAAATTGGGCGAGACTCCGGGCGGAGTAAGACAAGTGCTGTCATTTATTGTAAATTGGTCGAGTGTCAATTTATTTATATCACGCACTCTCGTAGTCGCCTTTCTCTGCGATTCTCAGCTGGAAGATGGACACTGGTGCTGTGATTGGCGTGAAAAGTGCTTATATTAATTTGCTGCGATTGCAAATTGTATAGAGGAGGGGGGAGAGGGGCAAGTGGCAAGGGTAGGCGGTGCGTGGCAGGGGCAATCAATTAGTTTTGTTGTGGCTGTTGCCAGGCGGCATTCATCAAAGTCAGCCGAAAGCTTAACTGACTGCCGCTGGCCATTCATTTTTGTCATTTTCAATTTGACAGTCAACAGCAGCAGCAGCAGCAGCAACAACAATGGCATCATTAATAACAAACAATTAAGAAGTTCGTGAATGACAGTCGAGAGTCAGAGCTAAGCTCTGTCTGTCTCTCAGCCTGTCTCCCTGCCTGTCTGTCTGTCCAGGAAGACCGCATCATCATCATTCGGCGTAGGAGCAGAGCGCCAGTCACTGCTTATCCTGACAAAGCCCCAATGTCAGACCCCACGCAAGTTGCCTGCCAATAATCCCAGCCCACGCCGGCGAGAGAGGGTGGCAGCTCTGTAATAGGGAATGGCTTGATATCTTTCTATCTCCATTTAGAAAACCCAATTGAATCGGAATCAGCGCATGAAGCAAAGTCATGACGAATGATGTTTGCTGAATTTGACAAATTTCACGTTGCCACAGCAACAAATTCAGTGCCATCCACAGCCACTCCCACTGCCAGTCGCCCTCTCGCCTGCCTCTCGAGACGGTCTTTCACTTACTCACAGCTACGGCAAGTTCTTAGCCGGATGCCACCTCGTTATATGCATCCTTTTATCTGCTCTTTCAGGCAGCATTTTCAAATTTGATTTACAAATGATTTTCAATTCGCCACGAAGCGTCTGACGCTGACAACATGTCAGCGAGTTCAAATTGCCAGGCATTCTCCTTCTCTCTCCCTCTCTCTCTCTCTCTCTCTCTGCATTTTCTTTCTTTTATTTTTTGGCATGCGTGTCTAACCTTCTATATATATATATATATTTTTTTTTTGTCTTTCATATTCTTTTCTTTTTGCTTAAGCATTTCGTTGCTTAAGCAGCCATTACGCTACGGCCACCCCCTCCAGCTCTCCACCCCTAGCAACGCTTGCTTAAAGCAATCGCCTCAGCTGATTGTTGTTGTTGGTGTTATTTTGTTCAATGCTTAGGGCAACAACTTCTAATAAATGCGCCGAAAAGTGCTGAAAATAAACGAGCAAATAAATAACCGAACCGTGCCTACCCTTCGCAGAGTCACCTCTGCCGCTGCTACTGATTCTTCTCCTTCTGCCTCTCCTTCTTCCTCTGCGTTTTATTTTGGTCTGCCCCCAGGTAAGCGAAAACGTTTCTTATTCTTCTGCCTTTATTTTTTTAGCCGATTGTCGATGCCTTTGCATTGGTTTTCGTGGCTTCTGCGGTTCGAGAGTTGTCGCCACGCCCACACCAGCCCCCGCCCTCACAGCCGCTGCCCCCAAAATGCTGTAGCCGCGGGCGCCCATTGCGTTTTATTTTTATTTGCTATGCCCCGCCATCCGTTTCGTTTCGTTTCGTTTTCTCTGTTGCCTCTTTCACTCGGGTATTCATTCAGTTGAGTTCCAACATTTCCACGTCCTTTGTCCTGTGTCCTTCTCAATGTCCTGCCATTTGCCGACGCCGCCGCCGTCAATAGTAGTTAAATAATCCAAGGAAATGTATTTTTGTGGGCGTCGCCCAATCCCCACCTGCCGCCTCCCAGCGCCTGGGCCTAGCGAGTCACTCATTTTTCCATTACTCGTTACCTTAATTTTTTGTTGCTGCCTGCTGCTCACTTTTTATATACCCTGGCTTGATTGATAAGTAGTGTGATGAATAGTTGAAAATATGGGTGATTTTTTAAGATTTTCATGATGTTTATTAAGAAAAGGTTAAGATAGTAGATGAATACTGAGTTGATGAATACTGAGCCTTTAGTATTGTATAGTACAGAAAGCAGTAGTATAGAGTTATAGTATGGAATCATAATATATGTAGAAGTAGTGTAGAGAGTAGTAGATTGAGTAGCAGCATAGTAGTAGTAGTAGAAGAGGGAATAGTAGTACAGTAGTTGAAGATATAGCAGTAGAGTATAATAGTAGTATTGTAAGATCAGATAAGATAAAACAGTAGTAAAAGAAGTATAGAATAGTAAAATAGGGTTAGACATAGTATTAGTCTTATAGCTAAATAGGAGTAGCAAGAATAGTAGTAAAGCTTCATACTAACATAGGATATCTCAGAGTCTTACCACCAATCCTCTTACCATATTTGCCAGCCACTTGGCCATTAAAGCTGCATGCGAATGCTACTCATAAATATTAAGTGCGGCTACTTATTTTTGTTTTTCTCCTCTGTTCACTTTGTTTTTTGTTTTTTTTGCTGCTTTTTCTGATTTTCTTTCTTTTTTCTGACAGCCTTTTTGCGTCGCGTCTCCCCCTCGGGTCATAGATTATCGCATTTGATTCGAGTGTCGTTAGTATGTAGCCCTGCGGCAGCTAGAAACAAAAAAAAAGTACATTTTGTATATATTTGTCGTGTATATACATATATATACAGATTATATTTTGTGTGTGCAGCCCTCGTTGCCAGGACGCGCAACGCCCACACTTCACGCCCCTCGACAGCCATGGCAAATGGTGCTCGTGCAGCATGGTTTTCCCCTGGGCTGCTATCGCGCTTGATAACTCGGACGCTGATAAGCCAAAATGGAATTTGTTTTAATTATAATTGGCTTTTCTTTTGCTTGAAGAGCTCTCGACTCGCGACTCTCAGCTCTCGGCTCTCGACTGTGGCCACCCCAAAAGCTTAAAAGTGGCTCGCAAATTTGTTTGTCAAGGACGCGTTGATTGCATTTTGTTGCTGTTGTTACCGTAGGTAAAAGCTGCTCGACATGGCTGTGATAGGTCTCCAGTTTAGTTAATATAATTATAACGTACTTATGTTACTGACAACTCTTGCTGGATAATTAGCTTAAATTAACTTTAGTTGGCAGTTAAAAGTTATAGCAGAGAGAACTATAACTAAACACTTTTGACTTGCATAGAGAACTCTCACGACTTCTTCAATGCAATTGGCTGAGTCGACTCAACTGGCAACTGTATCAAAAGTTAATAACTTGTATTAGATTCAAGTGGTGCTTTAGCCATGTTCGGCTTTAATGGCATTTCCCTTATCTAACATTTTGCTTATCCAACTGCAATTGCTGGCTGGCAACTCCCATTGCGCACTGACATCCACTTTGGGAGTCAAGTTCTGTGCCATTATCCAAGACTAATATTAATATTACGATGCTCGCTGCTCGCTGTTCGCTGTTCGCTCGTATCAGCATATGAACAAAACGCAAATCCAATTGCCTGCACAAAAACAATTGCCAGCAGCCGCTTGGTCTTGGCCAACAGAGAGCCAGCTGGCTGGCTGGCTGACTACCTATCTAAGCCAGCTCCCGCCCAGCCTGCATTATGCACCGCTGAGCGAGCTTCGTAGTTGCTTTTCAATTGCGGTTGCCTGGACATATAGAAGATAATCATCAGGCAGTCAGACATGGCTTCCTTGCAGCTGCCTCAAGTTGTTAAGGCCCTCCTCCATCCCCATCCAGCTCCGAGCAGCCCATCGCACTCCTTTCCAACTGTCTTGACATTCCAGTTGACATTTCAGCATCAATTGGAGACAAGTTGGCTCATTGCAATTCAATGTGCACTGGCATTTGAGTTGGCCATAGTTTTGCAATAACTATAAGCATTAGTTTAATTTTAAATACGTTTTCTATTCTCTCGAGTGAATCAGTACGCAGCCAGCTCAACTTGTTGAATTTGAATTTATTTGTGAAGCAGCAGAGCAGACAAGGAGCGTCGGAGAGGATGGGTGGGGAGGGGAGGGGGAGCAGAGCGGAGGAGCAGTCTTTGGACAAGGATATAAATGTAAATGTTATTCTTGTGCATTTATTCCGTTTTAAATTTTAATTATTTTTAGCAGCAGCACTTGGACATTTCCTTTTGTTTCCAGCTACCAAGAAAATGCTGTTGAAATGAAAGAAACTGAGCGAGACAGAGTGAGAGGGGGAGAGACCGAGAGATAGCTGAAAGGATGCTTGGCGCTGGCACTTGAGTTTGAAAAGCAATTATTGTTGAAATATTATTTACATATTTTGTTCATATCTATCTTGTTCTATGCCATCTCTCTGGGCAGCTGCGCTGCTGTCTTACTGTCTCTGCTGACTGACTTAATGCTCATGGGGCGTATGAGTGTTATGCAAATGTATTGCAGATAATGCAACATTATGTGGGCGCGGGCGTGGGCATGGTCGTCAGCCTTCCCATTGGCGAATTATGAACGCAAATACACAAAGCTTCAAGGATTTCGCTTTTGAAACAAAGAAAATACTTTCCTATGCAAGCGATGAGTTAATAAGAATCATAAATACAAGCACAACTTGCATGCATAAACTTTAGCTGAAGCTTGAGCTTGAGCTCGAGCTTGCACAGATTATGCTCAGCACAAATTGCAAATTTTCCTATTTACCTTTGAGTGGGGCATGGATAGAGATTTTAGTGCATTTATAATGAAACTGTGGTCAAATTTGATGGTTAGCTGGGGCTCGTTGGGTAGGAGATTCATTAATGGCAATTCAATTCGAGATGTGAACTCTTCTTCTGTGAATTAGTGAGAGAAATTGGTATATAGTATGGGATAAATTATCTTTAGGCTACCCTATAGTATATGGTCTTCCATATGAAAGTGATTCTGCCAAGGCACAACTTCAATAGCTGTCAGTCCATGCAGAGATCTTCACATGCTTTAATTCCAAATCAATAGACATTGACATCATATGACCAGCTTATGCATATACTATGACCTACAGAACTACCTGATAACTGCTCGAATGTGACTAGTAATATGTAATAGAATTTCAACAGATATATATATAATAAACATATACATAGAATACATCTATAGCTAAGCTACGTCTTCATCAAGACAAAAGTTCCGATCAGTTCTCTGCATCACTTCATGGTCTCTCATGCATTCACATCCTTATCACAAAATCCCCTCTCACTTTACATTTAGCACCCAGCACAGAGCTGGTATTAATCTATGCGCCAGCTGCACTCAGTGCAAAACCAATTTGAAAATCAACTGATTTTCCACTTGGGCATGTTTGCATCGTGCGCCCACACCGACGTTATTTACACGCATATTTGAATGTAAAATTAAAATATGTGCACTTACCTTTAATTATAAAGCAAACTGTGTGAGGTTTTTCGGTCTTTCTTTTTTGTTTTTGTTAGCACTCGCATATGAATTTTCCTATTTTATTTCAATTGGAATTTCTTCTTCTTCTTTTTCGTGCTTTACATTCTCTGGTGCCCGCGTTTTTGCATTTTTCAACGACCGCACATAAATTCCCGAACTGCTGCACATAAATCAACAAACGGGCGCTCAATCAAAATTCCCGCTGTACGCACGCAGCGAGGTGGGCGGTTGGTTCGTCGCTGGGTCGGTGGGCGTGACGTACATATATTTATATAGGAGCCACAATAAAATGTGAATACACAAAGGGGCCGCATATTGACGCAATCAATAAAAACACATTAAACTTTGTTTGCCAAAAACGAAAAACCAACGATGCAGCGATTAAGAGCAAAAGGGAAAAGGAAAGAGAGAGAGAGAGAGAGAGAGAGAGAGAGAGGGGGGGGAGGGAGAGTGCAGAGAGGGAACAACTATCTGATGCAGATTAATTAAAAGTGTTGAGCTGGCAGAAAGTGCAGAAAGGCAAACATGCTCGAATGGCAAATACCGAAAGCTTCACAGGCAGAGAGCGAGTGTGAGAGTGTAGCAAATATCTGATCCTGTTTTCCGAGTAACAGCAACAGCAGCAGAGCGACAGTTCCCCTTCCCTTTTGCTGTCACAAGTGCTGTCCAACAGGGGGCACATAAAGCGATTAACTCAATAAAGCGAAAGCGTAAAAACAAAAGTGACAAAGTGTGCAACAGCAGCAACACAATGCAAACAAACAGCAACAGCAGCAGCAACAGCAGCTCGGCAGCTGCGGCAGCAACAAGGGCAGCAAAGAGGCGCATTACGTATACGCGACGTTGGCCCAAAAAGCCGCGACATTGTCAGGCGCAGTGGCTTAAATGCAAGTGACCAAAAACATGCGGCTTTAAACTGGCCGAACAGCCAAAAACTGTGGCACTCACAGCCAGGCGACTGCAGCATTACAGCGGCAGCAGCAGCTGCTGTTGGTTAATGCGGACAGCAACTGCAAGTGACATGAAGTTGCCATCAAAGAATGCACATTATGACATTTTGGCGGCCCGCAAGCACTGAACTTAAGCCCATCCACCCAATTTGCTGGGTGACACTTGACATTTGGCCAGTGGGCGGTGGGCAGTGGGCGTCCGTTCAAAGTGCAGCAACAGCTGAGGGCGGCTGACAGCCAACGCACTCTTGCCAGCTGCTCATATTTCAATAAAAAAAGGGACAGATATATATGTATATATATATCTGCAGCCACCACAGCTGCGGGCTGGTAACACTTCCGTCTCAACCTACAGTTCCTGTTCGCCCCGGCCTGCTTAGCCAACAATGGCACAGCGTCAGCAGCCAACAAGCAACGAGTCAGTGTCCAGCATTGCGTTTTAATATTATCCACTTTGGGGCCTTCCTGTTGCTGCGTTGCTTCCGTTTGGCTGCTGCTGCTGCTGTTGCTGTTGCTGTTGCTGTCGATGCTGCGGCTGCTTGTTGTCCTTCCTTCCATTGTTGTTGCTGTTGCTGTTGTTGGCAGCATTTCGACGCGCAATAAATTTGATTGCAACCCATTCGCCTGGCAAACAAATCTTGACGTTGCACAGTGGAACGCGTAACAAAGTCGAAGAGCTGCAAAATGTGATGAAGATAAAGTGAGTTGTTATGGGAAAACTGATGAGAGTTATATTAGTTGAGAGTTGTTGAAGATGAGTTTGTACTCGTATAAAGTCATATAAAAGATCCTGGCATAGTTTAAGAACATTGAAAGATACTAAAAGTGCTCAGCAATCGCCATAATGAACTCTTTAGAGAAATACAAGTAGCATGTTTCGAGCTAGTAATGAATGGTAGAGAGGCTTAAAACAGAAAACAGAAAGGTAGAAGAAAGGCACGAGCCTAGGCAGAAACCTATATTGTTTAATTTGAGTTGACTTAAATGTAGAATAAAGCAGCCAGATGTATGAACTCCCCAGCTAATATCTATGTATGCCATATCTTCTGCTGAAGCTTCTTCTTTCTCATATACTACTTCAACTATTTCTACTTCTCTAGCTTCCACTTAACTAAATCATACCTGAAATTCAACTCTTCTCCCAAATTGGATCCCTTTTATAACTTTCTTCGCCCACTGTGCCGCCCCTCGGCTCGTGGGTGTGCCACATACAACGAGCCAGCGAAATCCAATATTTACAGCATTTATTTGCCTTTTATTTTTAATCGAATACTGAGCAGTCCGTGGTCCAGCTGCCAGCTGCTCTGGCTGCTTTTGGCGCCACCTCCCTGAGCTGCCCCTTTTGGATTGTTCCAACTGCTGTTGGCGCTGGTGCCGCTGCTGCTGTTGCCTTTGCTGTTATAAATTGTCTGAAAGGCGCTTTACAAGGTTTTTCATATCATATTTTATTATTACGCGGTTTTCACGCCCTTTGCTGCGCGCGCGATAGGGAGCGATTGAGGGAGTAGGAGCTGGCTGGCGCCTTTGCAGTTTGGACACGGACTTACAGCTCGGACCTCGGTTGGCCGTTGCTGCTAGCATTGCTGACACCTCGATACATGCTGCTGCGCGTTCACCTCGACTGTCGATGCGTTGCGTTAATTTTGCTTTTATATCCCAGCGACAGCAGCAAAAAGTCTCGAACGTTTTATTTTCGCTTTTTTCGTGTCTTCGTCTTTTCGTTTCTTGTTTTATGGATGCGCGCAGATTTGCCGAGCCAGCCACACAAGAGTTATTGCAAAAGTTTTTACAGCTTAAGTTGCAGCTTGTTGCGAGTTGTTGTTGCCGCTGCTGTTGCCTTTAAAATGTTCTCTAGCGTTTTTCATTGTTAAGTTTGGAAAGTTCGCACGCGCACAGCTGGTCAAGTTCTATGGCTGGCGGAAGTGGAGTGCGGCTCGACTTGAGGCGGATGTGGTCCCGGGCTGTTGGCCCTCTGCCCCTGCCCGTGCCCTTTAAATATTTTATGGCACTTTGATGTAAATATGTTATTACGAGAGCTAAGACAGGTTAATGCCAGTCGACCTTGTCCTGGGGATTTGCATTGAGCTAAGCAGCTGAAAGCAAAAAGCTGAAAGCCGTAAGCCGTAAGCTGAAAGCTGAAAACTGAAAGCAGTTAGTTGCAAACATAAACAACTAAGAGAGATGCCAAGTTTTAATTGCTTTTCCAATGGATTCACTTGGCGCAGCCCACCTTTCACCTTTGGCCAGTGGCCAGTGCCCGGTGACCACTGTGGCACAGCTTGAAATGCCACAGACAATGGCAAATGGGAGGACAACGGCTAACTAACCGAGTGACTGACCAAGCTACAACCAAAACCGACCAAAACCCCCGAAGCCGACCAAAAACCCCAAAACGAACCGAACTAGGAGTCAGGCGGCCGAGACACATGTCTCGTGTACCGTTTCCCGTGCACAGCGACAACTGCGACAAGGCGCCTAATTAAGCTGGCGGCGCTCGACTCGACTCAAGTGCGAGCCGCAAGAGCTACTAAAGAGAATATTCCATTGAGCATTGATATAATATAAGCAACATTAATTATGTGTAATTTAAACGCAGCAAAGGCGACGCTTTAATTGCCTGACAACTCGTCCAAGTGTCCGCTGTCAAGTCGGAGCAAACAGTGCGCACGGGCCTAAGCATAAATCAGGCACCAAATGCCCCTTGGCTCAACACCTGGAGGCGGCCAGGCAGCAGGCAGGGAGGGACGCGCTCAGTTAGGTGTTATAAGCCGAGGTAAATGAGCGGCGGACAGGCTTTGGTGCATGCACATGCACAGGGACAGGGACAGGCAGCCAGTGCCAATTGTTGCCAGCAGACAGCAGAGAGTTTTAGCACAGGACAGTAGAGGACATGCCCAAACAGGTGGACGCAGGACAATGGCCATTCGAGCTGGGGACAAACGTGCCGGCGAGCTTGTGGCTTGCATTGTGACATATGAAATTGCTCTGCTGCAACTATCACTGTGTGTGTATGTGTGTGTGTGTGTGCTAGTGTATGTGTGTGTGCGCGTCTCTACTCATTGTTGCTGTTGTGGTCATTGATTGCCTGCAATTTGCATTTCTAGACATGAACACGACCAAGCAGCCGCACCAGCCTCGACGCTCATGCAAAATGAATGATGAAGCGCCGGACAGGTGCGACAGAGACAAGTTGCCGCCCACGCGCGTAATCAGTGAAAATTGTTTTTGGCTTTGACAGGCATTCGGCTCGCTTTAATATGCGAAACCAATTCTGACGAAATATGAGAGTCAGCGTCAAGCCAACTTGCATATGCAATGAAAAGTTCTGCGAAAAAATGTCAATCCGGCGAAAAAGTGCTTAGTAATTGAAGTAATTTAGCCACTGTGCTCAGTCAAAGTTCACAAAACTTTAGATTTAGCTGGAAAGGCCAAAGCTTAGCTAACTGCATAGTTACAGTGTTGGAAAACGCTGGCTTTAGCTCTGATAACTGCAAATGGAATGTAGTTTGTAGAGGTAAACTGAATTTCAAATGAGAGTAAGTACAGTTGTGTACGAGCTAGATTTGTGTGTGGGAAGAGGGAAAATGGGAAATGAGAGGGAGCTTGGCAAGGGAATAGGTAGGAGTACATATAATTTATGTTGTAAATGAAGTGAGCAGTATTAAAAGTGGGAACGTGAGAGAGAGCTTTAATAGCTAAGCTTGACAGAGCTTAGTTCAAGGCATAGTTAAATTGAAGATAGTCTATAAGCATCAACAGTTACTAAGCGCTGAGCAACTATAGCTAACAATAGCTTTGTCTATGAAATAGGCAAGGATAAGGCATATACATACCTTTGAACAGGATCAACAATTGAGTTGATGTAGACCTGTTCGTCTTTATAGCCGTGCTACTATGTGACTTTCTATCTTTCTGTTCATTTTCTTATCCATGTCTATCCCAATGCCTAAACCTGGAAGAGTTACACGTATATTTCTACTATAATCCCCCTAGATCAACTTTGTTCCCCATATCATCTCTAATTTTCATTACAATCCATATCAAACTAAACTTGTTTATGCATTTCCCACTCTAATAAAGAGCTAACAAGCAAATGTACTATAAATCAACGTTCAAAAGCTACACAATTATCAAATACCAATAGCAACTAGTTCGCAATTATAAACATAAATATGTGCAAATTATAATTAAACTAAAATTAATCATACGCCACGTTGCACCAGCTTGTTCGCACACTTATTTCATTGCAACAGTCAGTCAGATCGTCAGTCCTTCAGTCAGTCATGCATATGACGACGCATTCATAGCAATGCCGAGGCAGCAGCTACCACGCTCCACGGATTGATGGACGAAGCCAAAACGGATGGACGCATTGAATGCATTCAGTTTGCGTTTACGTTCACGTTCACGTTTGCGTTTGCGTTTTCATTTGCATTCGCCGTTTTCACATGGATATTTCCAGTTCTTTTAGTTCCTTTGCCATTTTCATACAGCAATGGCACATTTTGTGCATTCAGAAGGAAATGAACAGCAGCAGCAGCAGCAGCGGCGGCAACAGCAGCTGCAGCAAAGAGAGTGAAAATTATAAAAATTGCTGCATTGTTGTAAAACAAAAAAAAAGGAACTTTATATATGCACTGGGTATATAAAATATGAAAGTGATGGAAAATTCAGCCAAAGAAAAATGAGCAAAAAAGAGAAATAAACGAAATGCAACACAGAAATTAATTTCCGTTAATATGGCACACAGACAGCCAGCCAGAATGTGTGTGTGTGTGTGTGTGTGTGTAGGGAGCCGACAAAGGGAAATGCATGTTTCGGAAGTTGAAATTTTCTTAATTGGCATTTTAATTGAAGCCATCGAGTGGCTGCCAATTGGCAAATGAAACAACCAATTAGACAAACTAAGTCGCACTGGGAGCACCCATTCAAATAGACAGCAGCAACAACAACAACAACAACAACAATTGAAACACTAAAACACTTAAATTCATATTTAATTTGCGCAATTTTCATAATTTTTCACCATTTGTCAAAATGAACATGAATGAATTTCATTTTGTGGCAACATTCCAAATGTAAATCACATTTTTCATAACAGAGTGAAAGATAGAAAGATAGAAAGAGAGAGAGAGAGAGAGAAAGAGTGAGATAGCCATTGCTTGGGGGCCTCTTGGTAAATGGCAAACAATCCATTAGATGTGCCAACTACATGCGTGACTGGACACCAGTTTTCCCCATGGCACACCATTCGCTGGATTCACTAAACAATTTACTTTCCAACTGGGACCGCGTTAGAAATCAAGGAGGCTTCAGGGCGAGGGGCGAGCGATGGCGCTGGCGCTGGCAGGCATTGCCTGCGATAGAGAGATGCAAACGTAAAGCTAACAAACCAGAAAATCCGTGATTATTTATTAATTTGGCAAATTATTCATGCGACGCGCCAGCGCAAATCTGCTTAGCTAAAAGGTGGTGGCAGTGGCTGGGCGTGGCGTGGCGTGGCCTGTTGTTAGCCTGGTGTTAGATGGAGTAACTGTAGATGTGTAGCCCAAAGGGCACGCTTCGCTTCAATTGTATGTGGGCCATTGTCTCTCCGTCTGTCTGTTCATTTGTCGGTTAGTTGGTTTTGTCATGCCCCAAAGTTGTTGTTAGTTTGTTGCACAGCAAATTGTGTGTGGGCCACACAGTGCCAAAGGAGACTAGCCCTTGTATTTAGTAAAGATCTTCCCTGATTAAGCATATATTATATATAATTATAACTATAGGCCTTCTTTCTTTCATTTTTTACATAACAAAATGCTATCCTAATTTTGTTTTTATGCTAATTTTGTCTCACTTTATCATAAACTTTTGACCACTGTGCCCCCTGCTACAATTTAACATTTCACAACAGTCATGCGGGAAAAAGTTTTGATTTTCACACACACACATACACACGCATCTACCGCAGACTCTGCCTGTTCTCTGTCACAGCCAGAGAACCACACTCTCAGTGCATGCTGTGGGCGTGGCCCTCGAGGGCCCCAAACAAAAAGTTGTGTTGCAGCAGTTTAACACAAGTTTCTGTCAAAATATAATGCAACCAAATTTGCCAACAAAATTTAAATGGCAATAGAAAAATAGCAACTGAAATGGCAAAATAATATCAAAATATATATAAAATTTAAAAAATAAATAAGTAAAATAAATAACTTACTAATTATGTATAAAAATAATAAAAAAAAAAAATTTTAAAAAAATGTATCTTTATTTTTTTAAATGTATAAGAAATTTATAAAATAATATTTTGAATGAAATACAATATTTCGAACTTTAAAAAATAAACACTAACTTAATAATGCTTAAAATAAGATGATTAGCTTAATTTTAATATATTTTAACACATAAATAAATTTAAAAATTTCTAAATAAGATTTTAAATTAAATAAAAAGCTAAAATCGAATTGAAATATTTTAGAAATGAAATCCAACTTAACAAAGTCCTTCCTCTGCCAGAGCCCTAATCTAATTAAACCAATTTCAGGCCAAATTGTATTTAAATAATCTAAATCTGAATATATATATATATAGAGTCTGTTGTTTATATACTCTCATATTGGATAATGATAATTGCCTTTGATAAATTGTTGCACATTTAAATGTGCCCAAGGGCAATTTAGCCAGCTCCAATCGAGTGAGCGCTCGAAATGTATAGTTATTAAAATAATTTTCATACAGTTTGCTATGCCAATGTGCATATGTATATTCACATATATATATAGGCGATATATCTGTGTATGTATTCATGCCATTTGTTTCGATTCGAGGTCGAACGGTCAAATGGCTTCGGCCGAATGCTCCGTTGCATATCTTTGTAGCTCGTTCTGTGTGGCATTAATGTGCATTACGCATAAATCAATAGACATTCAGTTGGCAATTAAATTGTTGCATACCAGCCACGCCCATCAAAATGCTGCATGCTGCATGCATAAATCAAACTAAACGTCTGCCATACATAACCAAATAGCTGCCTCCCCTTGTACGCAAAATGCAATTGCCAAATGGAATGTATCTAGATACAATTGCATCTTCAGCCAGTTCTCTGTGTGCGTTTAGCAGTTTGTTTACTTTGCATTTACATGAAATTATTTCGCATAATAAGTAAAAGTTCCCCTTTCTGCTTAAAAGCTTTCGCACTCGAGGCAAGATTTTGATTATAACCCAGCGCTCTGCTCTTGATTGCACAGGAATTGTCCTTAGTCCTTGAGCGCTGATCTAGAGTGGATTCGAGTAGAGTGGAATGGAGCGGAGCCTAATTTGATTAGCTGCAGCTGCACGCACAGTCGCTGCCGCCTAACGAAGTTTCAATTGCAGCTGATTGCGAGCGAGCGCAGACAGCAACGGCGACGGCGATTAACTGTTTGCTTCAGCTGCAGCTGCAGCTGCACAAGTGGCTCCAACTAACTAGCTCTGCAACACTCCATTTGGTTTCGGCTATTGTCGAGCAGGCGTCGGGGCTGAGGCAGGCTCTAATCGAATTCAGTCGAGCTTAACAAGCGCCTACGACGGAAGCTTGAAGATATATTCATTAGATAGATATATTCAAACAAGCTCTTAACGCACTTCAGCTGCTTCATCAACGCAGTCCTGCTCAGTTGTTTGTCTGCCTGGCGCTCGTCGTAGCATGAGTTCGCCTTTTTGATGTATGCAAAAGGAATATATTGAATAACTTAACATACTAAAATATAATACAGCATATCATAACTTTGCAAGAGGAATAAAATATGTACTTATTCGCATAGCAAAATAAATTTTATTAAAATAAATAAACTGTCAAAACAATGTTTGTTTTTTAAATTATATTTCAATAAATAAATAATTTACCTTTTCATTGTGATTTAATTAGTGTTGAGATATTTGGTTTACTCGTTTTGCAGTCATTCATAACATTTTGTGTAGCATACTTTTTGGGGCACATAAATTTTCATGCCATTTCTAGTCAAATAAATTAATTGATCGATTGAAATATATTTATAGATATATAAAAATACTTTTTACGCAAATAAATATATTTGTATAAATATCTATAACAATATAGATGTATAATAATAACTAATTCCTTTCTCTTCTTTTATTTCAGGTAAGTCATTGCAATCCCATACGAAAAGAGTGTATAAAACGGGTAAGAAGACTTCGTGATAAATTTAAATATAAATGACTAAGTTGCAGCTTAACAGCCAAGCCATTACATGTTAAGCTCTACATAAGCTTGCCTTTATATAGTGATTTATATAGATATATATATATATAAGTAGCCTGGCTAAGAGCAAACAGCATTGCGCAAACTTTTTAATTACATCTCGTAATTTAAAAGTTACGCAAAGTCCAATAAGAAAATAAAAATCCCTGCGGCATTTAAATCTATTTATGTCGCTGCAGCTGCAGCATCAAACTAGCCACAGTCCGTAACACTATATTTGATGCATATATAAGTCTTTATATATATATATATATAATTTTTTTGTAATGCTGCCTTACTTCATATTACAGCTTCAACTGAAACTTGGCTTATTTATGAAGTTATTGTGCGCCCCAGCATTTATATACCCTAGAGTAGGCTATGAGGCATACAAGATTTTATTGAGGCTTCTGTACTGAAAGGGTTAGGTAAAAGAAAAGTTAAGCCAAAGGCATTTATAAAGAGTATCTATATCTCAGCTATAGACTTTACTAGATTCTTTTATTAACTTTTACTTGAATATTACTTAATACCTTCAGTAAATCCCTCATCTTTTGTTAGGTATTCTTCCGGCGTGCACTCCCCACAACTTCTTTCAACGACTTCCGCCCATTTGTAGTCCATTTTTAATTGGCTGACCACAAAGTTCCGCCCGCTTGTGTTGGACTTGTCATAATTGTTGCTGCTGCTGCTTGGCCGCTTGGGCGTTTGTTAAGCGGATTTAAAATGCAATCTGCCAATCTTCAATTTAACAACTCTTCATTTGCAGCTGCGGCTGCAGCAGAAGAAACCTTGTGCCGCAATCGCCATTTTGTTTGGTTTTTTTTTTTTTGAGCCTTCAGCCATTTTTTGTTCGGTTTTTGTATGTTTTTTTCTGTTGAGCATTTTTTATGGCTGCCTAATTGAATTTTCAGCTGCACAAATTAATTGCCGGCATGTTAACCTCGAATATTTTTTGCTGTACAACACTGCGAGCAGTTGCAGTGCGCTGTCGACTGCGACGCCGACTGAGACGTCGCTGCCTAGCTTTGTGCGCAGCTGCCAGCTGGCAGCGATGTTAAGAGAGCGCGCAATGCGCTCTTAGCTAAGAGCTGCTATGGCTGTGGCTCTGGATGTGGCTTTGTGGTTTCGGGTGCCTTGCGTGGGCCGAGCTGTCATTTGAAAGATATTGACATGTAATTTAATTAACAATTTAATTTTATAATTTAATTAAGCGACAGCGAAGGCGTCTCAGGAAATGTCACTCAGCGTCTTACGCTAAGCCAGCTAATCAACACTAAGCCACGCCTCCCACGACCGCCCACGACAGCCGGCAAAGCACTGCTTATTTTTATAGTTATGAATTTTTCACAGCCTGACTTTGTAGAGCGCAGCGCGGAGAGCTGGAGGTGGGAGGGGGGAGCTGGGGCAGGAGCAGCTAGGGCGTATCTGTGGGCGGGCTCGTGTCACGCACCTCGTAGACATGTCAAGTGCAAAGTTCAACGCCAGACAAAGTCGCAGCTGTTGTTGATATTGTTGCTGTTGTTGCGCAACAACAGCAACTTTTTAGGGGCAACAAAAAGTGTTTGCAAGTATTTCTGTGGCGCACAACTTAATTAAGAATAAGCAATGCCTCAAAACTCGAAATGAAACTGAAACAGGCAAACAACAAGGAACTGTTCAAGCAGCTTTGCTACCCGGCGGGTAAATGGGGGTGGCTCAGTGGTGGCAGCCAACTGGAGGACGCGCTTGGAATAACAAAAACGGAAATGAAAGTAATTTAAAGTGGTATTAAGTGGTGGCTGCCACATGAAGATGGCTCCCATTTGCTGTGGCTTGTAGCGGAAGTGCCGCACTTATAGTGCGAAAACACACGCACACAGACACACTCACACACATATATACATGCATATGTATGTGATATATATATATATATATTTATAGAGTATTGTGTATATAAGTCATATGCACACACAACTTGCCTTTTTTCACACTTGTTCATCTTCTTCTGCTTCTGCTCCTTCTTCTTCGTATTTCTTCTTCTTATTTCCTTGTTTTTGCACTATATCAAAAGCTGTCAGCTGTTGACTTTATGATGTCTGAAGTTTCATAGCAAACAGTTAGTTAGCTGCGACTTTTTCGAAAAGGAAGTGAAATATAAGTTCTGCCATAGAGAGTTTATGGTTTATGCAAGAAACTTTTGCCGTTGAAAGTATAAATTTGCTTACTTTAAGTTAAATGAGCGGAATTACAGCGTATTTTAGTTTAAAATCTTGAGAAATTGAGAGAAAAGTGAGAGAACAAAACTATTTCTTTCGATCTCTAGATGGGGTAGTTTTATAGATGGATTTTTGAAATATTTTTGTATTTAGAAGTATTATATGATATTAAATTATATTTTATTATATTAAATTACATTATAATGTATAATAATATATAATATTTAATTAAGGTAAATCATATTGTAGTATATTATGTTATATTATATTATATTATATTATATTATATTATATTATATTATATTATATTAAATTTCATTTTTACTTAAAATTCTTGAATAAGACTTTTGCCTTGCTTTGCTTGAACAACTTCTCTAAATTTCCTTGCAAATTCCTCTATCTAAAGTATTTTTTTTTTAATTTTAACTCATTTAAATAAATTTTCAATCCTTATATATTCCCTTTTGATTATATTTCTATTTTATAATTTATATTTAATTTTAAGTAGATTATTTAGCAAGTTCCTAAAATCTCACTGCCTTCTATCTCCACTCTTCACCCTACTCCGCATCTTCTTCTTAAAACTTCACATTGCATGCAACTTGGTGTAAGCTGATGTGGCGAGGGTATGCAGACATGGAGGAGGTATTTCCGTTTATAATATAACCATAAGTAATGGTTGTTGCTGGCTGCTCAAATTCCGTTCGCTTTGCAAATAATAAAGCACTTTAAGTGCCGCGGCACGAGTTTTGATGCAAAGCAAAAGGCGGCACTAAAAGCACCACATGTGTGTGTGTGTGTGTAAGTCTCTGTGTGTGTATGCGTGCAGGCAGTACATAAATAACGGCATGTATAGTATATATGACAGCCGCAGCCACAGACTTGAGAGTTGCTGGGAGCAGCGAGCAGAGTTTTACGCATATGCGCAAGTTTATGACTTTGCCGTATAACTTAAACTACGCCGAATTCAATTAACTCAAAGCACGGCTCACGACTATGCCAGCATATTTCGGGAGGGCGGCGGTGGGGGGCGGTGGCCTGTAGGCGGACGGTACCAACTGGCGGGTGGTCCCGGCGCCAACTGTTTCAGTTACGAGTTTTGTGCTATGCTGTGACAACTTAAGCACATGTGAGTGTGTGTCTGGGTCTGGGACGCCTGGCTGCTGATTGCCAGTGGCTCCTGGCTGCTGTTGCTCCTGGCTGCTCCTGACTGCCTTAATGAGCGACACATTTGCGAGCCGCCTGTCAGATTTTTTACTTAACTTTGCCGCAATTTGAGTGGCGGCAAAGACGCTTAACGAACCAAATGAAACGCAACGAGACAAAGGCACAAAACTTTGCCGACTATGCGTTGTTGTAGTTGCTCCTGCTGCCAGGGCCACATGTTGCCCCATGTGGGCCACAGCATGGCACAAACATAACCGCAAAACTGTGTGTGTGTGTGTGTGTGTGTGTGTGCTCCCTAGCTGCTGCGTGCAACAAGCGAGGCAGCCCACATAGACACCCCCTGTCTGCTTTTAACTGCCAGCTCAGCAGCATCCTGACAAGCTCCTGGGCTGCTGCTGCTGCTGCTGCTGCTTTCACTCCACTCTCCTCCACTCAGCGCTTGGCTCGTCTCATTTTCGGCTTTCATCATTTTGCACTGACAGCCGAAAAGTATGCAACACGAATGCTAAACGTTTTTAATTTAATTTTCAACTGCCCTAGCAGCAGTGTCTGGCCCTGGGCCCCGCCTCTGACCCCGCCCCATTCTAAGCACCAAAAACTGTGACTGGAACTCTGACGTGAATTGTCAGGCGATTCTTTACGTTACTTTACCCTTTGTTGTCGTTCGACCCTTATTTTTTTTTGGGTTCTTTCTGTTATTTGCATTCATTTCGCTTTGTTTTTCTCTTCTCTCCATGCTTTTTTCTTTTATATATATTTGGGTTCTATTTCTTTTCGTGTCTTTCCGCTTACCCGTTTGATTGATGGCATTTTGTCGCCCCGCTGCGTGGCTCGTGCGTTTTTCTTGCCTTTTTTTGCCCCCTTTTTCTCGTTTATAAATAGCAAAACATTTCGCCAATTGTTGTTGACGCTGACGTCAAAAAGCACAAAACCCCAAACGAAATTTCCAATTGCGTTTACGAGATTAAGCAGAAGCGACAAAACACGCGCTAATTGCTTTAACTTATTTAGTGTGAATCAATCGGCAAATGGCAGACGCATCCACAAACGGTTTGCGCTGAGCTCTTTGATGCTCGAGCGCCGATAGAAGTGCTTTTCAAAGTGCCCTAAAGAGATTCTAAGTGATTGTGATGGACATGTGTTTCGGGTGAATTGATGATTTGGCTTGAGTTAAAATGAAAAGCTGTTTAGATAATGAAGCGCAGGACGGGGCATAGTAGATTGAATATGATTAAGCTAAAAGAAGACTCAGAACAGATGAATAAGGCGAAGGGAGCGGGCTGCTGATAGATACAAGTAGTTATAGATTCCAAGTTGTTAACAAGATTCAGTTGACTATTTAAAAGATTTTCCCAACTTCGTCCAACTAACTATCCGTATTAAAATTCAGTATGAGCTAGAGTCTTTTATGGAACAACAATTATTAGCACCAGGGATATAATAATGTGGGTTTCCTTTTAAATTTTAAGCATATCATCTATTCATATAGCCTGGGATAATGTTCACTTGCTTGATTGCCTTAAAATGAAAGCTTTGCAGACAACTCACATATGAGCATCAGTCGATCTATCATTTTGTAACCACACACACAAGAATATGTTTCTCTGTAAAATCTAGAATGGTTGTAGTAAATCAAATAAAATGTGCTTATTGCATTCCCATTATCAGCTGCGTATCTCACACATACGAGTGTCTGCTTATCTAAAATTCAAGTGCTGCTGCTAAATCGTATGCAAATAGTGAGCTACTTTCTAATGCGCAACTGATGCATTGGCAGGGCCTGCTGCCACAATAACTACAACCACGCCAGGGCACTTGCAGTCCACATCCTCTCTATCAGCCACCCTTGCTGACTTAGTAATGCAGCCATTTTGTATTCGGCAGCGCCGCAATGTATGCTACACTATAATTAATTACAGCATTCAATTGCGTTGCTGTTGCTGCTGTCCTTGTGGAAGCTGCTGTTTGCATTTGTTGTTCTTGTTGTTGCTGCTGCTGTTGTTGTTGTTGTTGTTGTATCCTTGACATTTAGCAAAACGCCATGCTTACGCTTCGCCTCGCAACGCTTCGAAGCCCATTCAGCCAACCGGAAGCATGTTCTTAGCGAGAGCGAAGCGCACAACAACGAGAGCAAAACTCTTTGGCTCGCAGCTGCTCTTTAGTTCGCTTTCATTCCTTTTTTTTTTTTGTTGGTGGCGACAAAATTGTCGCTGCCGCTGGCGTTGTGTTTCGTTGTCGACGACGACTGTTGAGTGGCCCCAAAGAGAACTGTATTTTGGCAAGAGCGCCAAACGGCTGTGAATTGTGGCTACAGGCGGCACAGTTGTTGCTCCAACAACCACACACGCACACACACATAGAGAGAGTGTAACACCCGCACAGTGGTACATTTCTTGCGGTCACAAATGAAATTTGATTTGGCCCAAAAACTAATTTTGCATTTTTGCTTTGACTTTGGCTTCGTCTAAATTATATTTGTATCTGTCTGTGTCTCTGGCTGTGTGTGTGTGAGTGTGTGCTAATGCGTCGCAGCTGTTGCTGATTGCCTTTTATTGTATTATTTGGCATATGTTTTGGGAATACTAAGCTAATGATAACGACCGCCTTGCTGTCGTCAGGGGAGCGTAGGCTGACAACATTTCTGACGCCGGCCTGAGGGGGGGGTGAAGAATTTGCAAATGATTTTGTATTACGAGTCTTTTTGTGGTTTTGCATCAGGAGATTATAATTAAATATAAATGTGTTTCAGCATGTGTGTGTGTGTGTGTATGTGTGGTGTGTGCGTGTGACAAATGTGTGATTGCGTATGCTGTGAAGTGTGTTTTATGCAGCACGGAAATTACATTTGTTCTCTGAGGGCAAAGTATTTAAGAGCATTAACTCAAATGATTTATTGAGCAGCCAAAACAGTTTATTAAAGTAAATTAAATATATGACAATTTTGAGTAAATATTAATGAAATTTTAAAGAAAATTACGAATGAATATATCAAGAAATTATATATTGTATATATAGATTTGTAGGCCTTTGACTGCTGGAATATTTCTATCCTTCTCCATCAATGCCTGCTCAATTATTCCGCCCAGCTACGCAGCTTATGCAATTTAATGTAATACCAAACCATTTCACGTAAAGCATCATAAGCCCACGCCTCATCAAAGTTCGACGCGAAATGAAAAGAAAAAAATGTAAATGTCGTAAAGTTTAGCACGCCTCTTCATGTTAATTAGGCTGCACACACACACACACACACACACACACATACAGACACGCTCATTGATAGCTTCGATGACGCATTTGACACCCACACACACACAGAAACACTCGAGCAATTGAAATGAATGCGTTGACAGAGAGCAAGCCTCGCAGGAAGCAGCAAAAAAACATAGAAAAAAGCAGTGAAAACGCCCTTTGGCTGTGCGAGCGCTGAACATTTTATTAATTGACTGTCAGCGGCATATCCGGCGCAGAAATGGCACAGCAGAGAAGCAGAAAAAGAAAGGGAAAGAAAAGAAAAGAAAAGAAAAGAAAAAGAAATAAAGTAGAAGACGTCGCCAATCTGGAAGTGGACAGGCAGCGCACACCCGAAGGAATATGGCGACAGCTGCTCAGCTCTGCTGCATACTTATGGGCGCACCAATTACAGCCAGCCAGTAAGTGTCTCTGTGTGTGTGTGTGTGTGTGCTCAGTGCGTGTTCATTCATGCCCGCTTCAGGCAGCCAAGTTCTTTTCAATGACATTGACAACGGCACACAAAACAACGAGCGAAAGAGCGAGAGCGAGAGCGAGCGAGTCCTTGGGCTTCTCAACTTGTTGCTCAACAGGTTGGCAGGTCCAGTTGAATATGCGCTTGTTGTTGACTCTCCTGCTCCGCCCCGCCCCAAGCCATGCACAGCAGAGCACAGCTGCAGCTACAGCTTCAGCTTTTATTTCTGCTGCCGCTGCTGCTGCCTGTTGCCGGCATTCAATCATCGATGCTGGCAGCTGCGTCGCCGTCGCTAGACTTGTCGTGGTCCTTCTGCTGTTTGCCGACGCTGCGTGGCTTCAGTTAGCCTCTGACAACGTACGAAGCATAATGTGCGTGCGCTAGCCCCAGCAAACAGAGCGACATAGTGAAGCGAGCCCACCAAAAACAGTGAAAAGAGCAATCTGAATCCAATAAACGCTTGCATTTTGCATAACGTCGTGTGTGTGTGTGTGAGAGAGAGTGTGTGTGTGTGTGTACAACAGCTGTTTCGCCTGGCAGCTGCAGCGAAAATAAATAAAGTTGTCAGTGCAACAGCCGCAGGACACGCAACAGCAGCGCCTGTGATTGACATTTAGAGCAAAAAGGAGCACGAAAACAAGGAAGAAAGTGTGACAAATGTTTTACACTTGATTAAAAAACTTTCCCGTTGACTATATACATATAATAATAAGAAGAAGAAGAAGCAGCAGCAGCAGAAGCAACAACAGCTGTAAGAAAAGTTTTTTTAATGCGCGCACTGGCAACATATGGCATCGGCTTTAGTTCAGCTTTAGTTGTAAAGCGCTCGTCTGTGGGCGCTTTGTACATGTTTTTTCTTCCTTTAGTTATATCCTGGCACCTGCTGCCGGCCGTCCGCTGCCCGCTGCCTGCTGTCCTCTGCTATCCTTGTCAATATTGATTTTTGTCTGATTGTTATTTATTTTTCATTTTTACAATGCCTCAACAACATGTTGTGCCAGCCAGCTTTCGCTCTTGATCTTTGATATGACATACATACACGCACACATACATATTTATATATATAGAGAGAGATATACATGCATGCGTGTGCGTAATTTAAAGCTGTGGCACTCTCGGCGCGCCATATGTTCTTTGTGTGATTTTTTATTGGCGAGCGCCCACGCTCGGGCACCAGCTGCTTGACATTGAAGCCTCACAGCACAATTGGGCGAGGCTGCAAGTCTGTCTGTGTGCGTCTCTCTCTCTCTCTGTGTGTGGGTGTGTGTGACTACAATTTGAGCAAAAATCTCAAATACATTTGGGGGGCATCGTTAAAAAAAGGTTTCGTCTTTGCTTTAACATATATTTGTTTCGTTCAACGGGGCGTATGCGTGATATAAATAACCTTTTCATTCGCATTCTGCCATTATTCTCTGCTGCTCGAGTATTTTGAAGACAATTTAATTTGAAGACAATTATTGTAGATATCGAATTTGTGACTCTTATAGGATTACATATGTGATATATATATTTCTTGAATAATGTGAATGTTTGAATATATAATTTTAAGAAATATGTCCATATTCTCTACTCTACTCTACTCTACTCTACTCTACTCTACTCTAACCTACTCTACTCTACTCTACTCTACTCTACTCTACTCTACTCTACTCTACTCTAACCTACTCTTCTCTAACCTACTCTACTCTACCCTACTCAACTCTACACTAATCTACACTAATCTACACTACTCTACACTGTTCTACACTACTCGACACTACTCAACGCTACTCTACACTACTCTACACTACTCTGCTCTACTCTACACTATTCTACACTACTCTACGCTACTCTACGTTACTCTACACTACTCTATACACTACTCTACACTACTCAACACACTTCTCTACTCAACTCTACTCTCCACTCTGCCAACTCTTATGCCTACTACGCAGCATACCCTTACTTTTACCCCCAACTCCCCTCTTCCTCCCTCCTCAACCCATCCTTCTTAATATTTTCGCCTGCTGTTAAAATACTCTCAATTTCATATTGCTTTCATTTAAATAACAAATAAAACTTTACTTTTTCTGCCGCGCATTTGCCCCTCTTAAATACTGTTCAAGGCTTCAGCCAGGAAACCCGAAAAACTTCCAATCTAAATAAAATGGCCTCGAGTTGAGCGAAAACAGAAAAAACAGTCGAAACAGCAACCGCAAAAGCCAAAAACTTCAAATATTGCCAGAGTCGGTGGCAAATACAATAACAATAACGGCGAACAGAGAGAAAAAAAGAATGTAGGCGGAAGCAAAAAGCAAAAGTAAAATACAATAGGCACACAGACTAGCCCAAACCCCAAGCCAGTCCCAGTCCCAATCCCAGCCCCAACCCCTAAAACGCTTAAGAGGGGTTGGAAAAGTTTTCGTCGAGAATCGAACAACAAAACTCGTGAAATTACTTTGCAAATAGTTGCAAATACTTGGCGCAACAACAATGAGCCGAGAAAAACAACAAGAATAATGAGCATTCAACGATCAAGACAAAACACTGAAAATAAAAGGGCGACAAGCTGCGTGTGGGCGTGGCAGTCGAATGTACTAAAATGCAAATAGCGCCGCAGCCGCAGATAAAGCCAAGATTATGTGCGATGGGAGTGGGGCCCTTGGCGAGCGGGTTAAGCACAGACTGGGCCGCCCAGTCGGGCAGGCAGTTTATGAAACGACCGAAAAGTTTTTTAAGGGTGCACCGAGGGGATGTGGATGGGCGAGGGCTGGCATCTAAGCTCAAGAGGCAAACACGCCGCCCACAAGATCCCCGAAAAAAGGGGCGCAGAAACCGCCTTCAACAATGCAGCAGCTGCAACCGCAGAATGTAAAGCGCCGCACAGCCACACACATACGCACAACTAGTTGCCATTGTTGCAGCCAAGAAATGCCAAGAAATAGCTAGGGAATTTGTGCGAGGGGGCTTTCAAGTGCACGCTCTTCAAGTAATTTGCTAGCATTTCCGCAATGATTAAGACATTTGCCACAATTCGCCAGCGGAGCGGTGGGCGGGCGGGGCGGGGCGGTGCAGCTTGTTTGCTGCGAACGCAAAACTGAAATTAATTGTCATCATAAAATTATGCAGAGTATATGTCTGGCTGGCTGGCTGGCTGGCTGTCTGTCTGCCACGGCCCCTAAAAAAGAACTTTCAACAGAAAGTTGTATGCAAGTTTTGAGTGCGTAATAAATGTTTACGCAAATTGCATATTCTATATAGAGCCAGGTGTGTGTGCTCAGGTGTTGCTTGATGAGGTGCCAGCCATGTCGCACTTCAACTCCTTTCGAACTGTTAACTAGACAAAATAATTGTTGGTAATAGTTAAAAGTTGGCAGTTGCCAGTTGCCAGTTTCGCAACTGCAGCAAAAGTTTTTTAGCAAATGCACCCGGTCAGAGACCCTAAACAGCTTCAAGTATTATGCATAAAGTAGTGGGCGGTGGCAAGTGCGAAAATTAGAAATAATATTCAAAGTTGAGCAACGTTTGTCGACATGGGAATAGAGGCGGCAGAGCTGCGAGAAGGTCCCCGAAGATATGGCCGAAACTTGTGCCATAAAGATTTGCAAATGTCGCCTTTCTTGGCGATTCTCATGAGTTTTACTGCTAAAATTGTGAGAGTGGTTAAGCGAGCTGCAAAGAGCAGAAAAATGAGAATGAATTGCAGCAAATGTAAAATGGAGAGAGAGAGGGAGAGAGAGAGAGAGAGAGAGAGAGAGAGAGAAGCAAACAGAGAAGGATAAAGATAGGCAGTAGAGAAACTTAAAACTTAATCAGTTATGGCATATAGGCAGCATCTATTCCCAAAAAGTTCAACTTCAATACAATCGTATATGAGAATCGCAACGAAAGGCAGTAACCACCTAACATAACTATGCAAATTGGCGTTCAATCTGTGTCAGGGCGACTTGATTTTATATATATATATATTTACACAGCTCTCTTTCTCTATATATGGCCTCAAGTGTATACAACTTTGGACTCCTTATATTAAATCGAAAGTTTTAATTTTTATTGCCTTTTCACCTGTACTGCTTCTTATTCGAATTGCTCGCGTTAACTTTTACGTTACCTTAGAATGGCAAACTTTTTTCCTGTTCTTCATTTTCTCGTTTTATTTCTTGCATAAAAAATAATTATATAACTTGTGTATTTTCTGTTAATTTTCATCATTTTCATCCACTTGGAAAACGTTCTCAGAGGGCCAATCAACTTTTCAAACAAACTTCCCGATGGCGGAGCCCAAGCCCAAGCCCAAGCCGAAGCCGAAGCCAAAGCCAAAAGCTTAAATATGTTTGCCAACTTTTTGCGATAATGCTGAATGCTCTTAGGCGCTGTCTACCTAGACGTTGGCCCCGCTCCTCTCACCCTGCTGTTGCTCGCCGGCGATTGCTTCATTAACTTTCGGTCTAATAACTCACACGTTTCACTGTAGACGCCGCCCGGCATGTCTGTCCCCTCCACCCCTCTCGGCTCTACCTTCGCTCAGCAGCTCATTAAAACGCAGCGAAGCGCAAATTTTTGATGCACTTTAATTTATATATTCTCTCGCTCGCTCTGCCTCACTCTCACTCTTTCTATCTCTATTTGGTTTTTTAAATATTTTATTTGTGATCTCTTTTTCTCTCTCTATATATATATATACTTTTTTTAATATCAAATATAGTTATCAAGCGCAGACAACTTCAGACTCTTTGGGTGTCTTCGACTCGACTCGACTTCGACCTGTTCTGTTAGCTGTGTTTGAGCCATAATTAAACAGCCATTTGGCACGTACGCTGCCGACTTAATGGTATTTACAACAAAAGCTGCTGACACGTCGTCCTGCCACAGGACTCGTTGCCAAACTCCAGTCACTCTCTGCCGCACTCCAACTTCAGCTTCTTCCTTTTTTTAGGGATACTCGAGGCGTCGGCCGCACAAAAAAATTAAGAAATTCCTGCAGGATAATTGCGTCGCGTGCGCTGCATACGTGCACGGACTAGCTCTCTCCCTCTCACTCTCTCTCTCTCCCTCTCTCGCTCTCTTTTAATTCTGCTCAAATATTTTCGCACATAATATAGAAACTGCGTGTGGAAAGTTTTTGCTACGGCTCCTTAAAGTTGTGCTCTGCCAACTTTTCTGGCACGCCCCGAGGGCAGCTCTGCAAGTTCACAACATTCAGCGCGCATTGCTGCTTTTGTTGTTGTTGTTGATGTTGATGTTGTTGCAGCAATTTTTTGTTTTGGGGCAGGTGCAGCAACAGCCGCTGGGCTTGAACTTCTACCGTTTGAGCAAAGGTTGCTCGGTTTTTGGGTTTTGTTTTAAGCAAGTTTTGCCGGCACTCGCTGGTTCGCTTGGCTGGTTGGCAACACTCACACATGCCAGCGCCAGTGTTGCCAACTTTTGGATGGAGAGAGTGGGGAGAGAACGGCAAGTGGCGTTCTTCTCGTTTGCTGCGGTTGGCCGTGGAACACGATTTTTGAATTAATGCATAAAGTGCAAGTTTCTAGTGCCCATACGTAGTTGGGCTTTATGCCACTCGATTGCCCCCGCCCCATTGTTGCCTTTCCTGCTGCTGCTGCTGCCGCTCCTATTTTATTTTATTTTATTTCGTTTTTTTTTTTTTGTTCTCTCTGCTCTCTTTTTGTCTCGCTTTTGTTTTTATGGCTGCTGCGTTTCGAGCCAAATTGAAATTAAATGTTTTGCGCGTTTCAGCTGCCATTGCGAGCGAGTGTAAGCCGGAGGGGCAGGGCTAGGGGCAGCGCAGCAAGGGCTTTGCCGACTTTTGGCAAAGGTGTTGGCAGCTGCACAAGTGTGTGTGTGGAAGACATAAATATTTTATACTATGCGAAGCCTTAAATAAAAACAAAAACGGCGTGAATTAAAGGAAACTCGAATTTAAATGTTGTTTAATCAAAATTTATGTAAAGAGAGAGGGAATTCTTTGAAATATTTAAAATATAAGTAAAATTAATTTAGATAAATTATAGACAAAATTATATAAACTGAGGTAATAATAATGCGAACTCTTGGAAATATTTGATAAATTTTCAAAAATAAATAAATATCATTTTTATATAAATATGAGAAAATATTCTATAGATAATAAATAAAATAAATTAAAAAATATAATATAGTAAAATATTAATAAAGATATATTTTTAATATTTTATTCATTCTAATCAACAAATAAATATTAATCAAAAATTAATATTTAATAACTTTTAGAGTCTGTTTCAAAATGAACTCAAACTTAAAAGTCTTAGACATATGTTAATATCGAAATATTTTCTGCTCAAAACTCATATTCTCATATTGTAGTTAATCGAAACTTCAGTTGAATATTAAAATTTGACAGTTGAAACCACACAGATATTGCTAATTTAAAATTTGATCAAAGTTCAAGCTGTAAGTCAAAAGCAAAAGGCATCGAAACCCCCGCCTGAGTTTCGAGTTTCGCAAGTTGTGAGGTCTCGTCTCAGTGGCAAGTTTTAATGAAAGGCTCGCATATATGAGCCAGGGTCATATTGCAGAGTTTTGTCATAGTTATTGTTGTGCCGTTGCCATCTGCATGAGCGGGTGAACGAACGTCTTTCATTTGCGCAGTTCACACTTTATGAAATGTTATTGAGCTGTGTAGGGTCACGTTATGGCTCCCAATCAACTGTCAACTATTCCCCAGGCAACAAGGCCCTCCCTCTCCCTCTCTCTCTCTCTGTGTCTCAATCATCTGTCGGTTCATTTTCAATTTTCCTTAATGCCCAAAACGAAACGCTGGCAGAGTCCCAATCGAATTGGCGCTTTTGCACTTTTGCCCAGGCGATAGAAATTCAAAACGGGCTGCATAAAACTCTCGCTCAGGAGACCGTAACGAAGACGCAGACATATTCAATTATGACAACTCCCCGCAGCAGGGCATAAAGCTATAGAGACAGATAGATACAGAGAGAGAGAGAGAGAGAGAGAGAGAGGAGGAGGAGGAGACTGAGCTCTATGGAGTTGCTAGCTGGGAGGATAGTTCATCAAACGAAGTGTCAACAAAGTTAAACGAGAAACTCGCTGCAGCGACAACAAGTAAAGCAATACGCTATAATACCCATTTTGCACGCAACGCAGTGACTGCCCTGGGTCCCCTGCCCTCTACTCCCTGTCCCTCCCTCTGCCCCTCCCCACCACCTGGCACGCATTCCCATTGCAGCGCCCACGCGCTCTTTTTGTTCACACTTCCGTTTGGCTCTGCTGATGCTCCTGCTGCTGCTGCTGCTCGTAATTTCAAAACAAATATGAATGTCAAACGTGACTGAAATGCAGAAATCGCAACAGCAGCAACAAAAAGCACTGAGAGAAAAAACTGTGTAAAATTCAAGCAAAAAATAACTTTGCACCCTAAACCCACGCATAGACTCGACCCCTCGCCTCGGCCATTGTCGCTCAGCTTCATTTTTCGGAATATTCTCGTGTTTTTCTGTGCATGCAACACCATTGTCACTGTCATGCCCCCCCTTCCACTGCATGCCGAGCGCTTCAATGTATGCAGCAAGGCGTCTCCAGCCTTGGACAACTCTGTTCGGATTTACAGATCCAGGCTCAACCATTGTCTTGTGGCATTGCGTGTCCAAGCGCTGGCCTAGGCGATTCGCATTGATTGTTGTTGTTGTTGTTGTTGTTGCATTCAACACCTTTTGTGGACACACACACACACACACACACACATAGATACAGAGATGAGGTCTAGTATCCACAAAAGTTTCTCATTAATATTCTATGACTTTTGCGTGAGATTTCTTTTCTCGTTCGCTGCGAAGCGAAACGACTTGTCAACTTTCAGCACGTTCTACGCTCTCGAGCGAAGTCGAGACTTCTTTCCATCTTCTCGGCGCGCCGATTTGTTTGACCGGATTGTGCGTCATGAATTGTTAATATTTATGCGACACTATCAATCATCAATCTTGGTCTTTGCCTCTGGCCCCGAACGCACATCAATCAATATTTGCATTTCTCGCTCTCCTCACCCCATAAATATATATCGAATAGACCCGCCCCGATGCCGCTCTGCTCCAGACTTTTGTCATATGCCGAAAACTGGAGCATCATCCTCTTCAAATTGAGCCGAGATTTGACTTCTCTCCCTCTTCCTCTGCCATTTTTATGTCGCTTTTGTTTTGTTTCCATTTGATGCCTTTTGCTTATTTGTTTGACAAATTGTTATTTCTTTTAATGTTGACCAAAACAAATGAGCAGAGACCCAGGGAAAAACAACAAGAGACGCAGAAGAAGTCTTTCAGTGGAGCACGGACAGCGCTCAAGGTGAGGCCGACGTTGGCAGCTTGTCAATTATGGCTGAAAATATTTGATTTTGATAGATGAATGATAATTTATCTGCACTGCTCTTGTTCTGCGTGTTGTTGATAAGCGATAAGCGAAATGAAAACAAAAACTTATTTTCCCAACAGCAAATGGAAACGCATTTGCCTAAGTGCTTAGCTAGAAGCAGAGATCCGAATGCGAAAGGTCAATTCAAGTGCAAATCAAATCAGCAGCTGCAGCTATACATACATATATATAAGATATAAGAGCTTATATAGAGGACTTTAAATTCAATTTTTAGGGCATTAGCAGATCAAGTTGAGCTACTTATGTGCCTCTCTATGCGCTACTCAGGAGTTAAAGTCAAGCTTCTAGCTTGTGTAGCTTTGCTTAGCTGCCTCTCTATGGCTAAATATATATATATAGAGCAACTAGCGCCTCTCTATACGCTTCTCATTCCGTATATTTAAGTTTTTATCTTCCTTCGAACAATGCAAACTTCTTAATTCAGGAAATTAGTCTTGGATATCGATTACATTACAGCCTCTCCATGCGCTTCTCAGGCCTTACACCTTTGCTTTAAGCTCTTTGCAACTAACAAAAAACTTATCGAAACGCATGTTTTTTTCCCTTTTCTATTTCCAGGTAAGTTTCACAATCAATTTGAGTGCAAACCCAATGCCAGAAAGCGTGTGGGTAAGTAGCGAACAACACTTGGTTTGCCAGCATTAACAGCCGCCCAACCACCCGTCCCTCCCCCACAATTTGTGATCCTTTAATCAGCAGACAAGAAAAAACAAAGAAAGAAAGGAGATACAAAATTAAATAAACAACAAACAAAGCGAGCGAGAGAGAGAGAGAGAGAGAGAGAAATGGCAACTCGAAGCGCTGCAATTTCGTGCTTAATTATTAAAGGCTTCGACTACCTTTGCATAACTATTAGCTAAAGGAGCTACCCTGTGCCCCCGGCCAGCTTTGTTTGCCTGCCTCTTAATCGGCTCAAAGTTAACTGAAAATAAAAAAGAGGGAAGATGGCAAAAAAAAAATAGCAGGCGGGCTGCATGCCCCAAGCTTGTGGCACGTTTTAATTGGCAATTTTGTCAGAGGACTAAAAAGTAGCTGACAGCCAGCTCCAGCAGTGACAGCAGCTCCTGTATGCCAGTCTGTGTGTGTGTGTGTGTGTAACACAATAAGCCCCCGACGTTGTCACAGCTCTCGCGACATGGACATGAAACCGAAACCCCGCCCGAACCGCGCTTCGAGCAAGTTTCAGCTCCCAGCGGGAGCCGCTGTATTCCTTGTACCTTGCGCCTTTCAGCGCCTTGTTATACCCGCCGCTGTCCGCCTCATGTGAGCATAAACAAACAGAGCAGCCACTTGTCTACCGCCCCCGCCGCCGGCCCAGCTATTTGGAGCGCCCACGCGTCGTAAAGCGAAAATTGACACTTTTAACAAGTCGGGCGAACGAGAGAGAGCGACGAATAACGAAAAACGAAAAAGAAAAAAGCAAAAAAAGAACGAGAAAATATCCTGTTGTCGGGGGCTTAACCCGAAATGGCGGCAGGACGCGTTAAGTGGCGTCCCGGTTAGTCAAAAGCCAAACAAAGGGCTGCCATTTCAATAAGCCCCCTCACGACACACCCCCGCCTCTCTGCCCTCCCCCCACCCCTCTGGCCTGTCGCGTACTTTGCCAATTTACGCGTTTGCTCCACATTTTCTACTTTATACAATTTCGTTGTTGTCGCTGTCGTCGTTATTCACCTTTTTTGATTTTTTAAAGCGTGTTTAGAAATTAGAAAAGTTGCGACCAGCAGCGACACCAGCAGCCACAACAACAACAACAACTAATGTCAATATTTTAGCAAAATCCGCGCCCGCCGTCCGCTCACACCTTCAGCATGACTAAGCGCATATATTGCGCATACGCCGCGTTATCAGCTTTAGTCATTTCCTGCGTTTCATTTGGTGAATACCCTGTAATGCAAGGGGCTTTGTGGGTTGGGGAAGGCATATATGTGTGTATATATATTATATAGATATATAAGCTTGATTTAGTTGGATAATCGCTTGCCAAAGTCTGCTTGGCTTATTTGATTTGCCTAGCTGAGAGCTAAGGATCGTAGAGCTGTGGCTAGTTGAGAGATAGAACTTATTATTGTATTATTAAAAATTAATAAAAAATAAATCAAAATCAAAATACCATATAATAATATTTTGAATAATTTTTTAAATAAATTAAATAGCTTTTTTAGCAGATGTAAGGCTAAGGGCAGGGTATTAGAGGAGTCGGCAGTAGCCATAAATAAATAGTACTTTCTTGTTGTTTTTTTTTTTTTTTGTGGAATTTTAGACAGGCGAAATTAAGCAGTGGGGCGTAGTGGGTCAGGGTGGCGCTGTGTGTGCTGTGGTGTGGTGCAGTGTGGCTGTGTGCCGGCTGAGCTGAGCTGCGCTGCGCTGTGTGGCTCCATGTGGGCGTTCATAAATCACTTTTTGTGCTCGTCGCCTCTGGCTTTTTAAATTGCGCTTTTAATGTTTGCGCGCTCTGATCAAATTCAGATTTGCTGTCAACCAAAACTGTCCGCCATGTGTGAAATGTTGCCCCAAGTCGAGCGTCAGTCATGCCCAGAGCCCAGAGCCCAGAGCCCAGAACCCACAGCCAGCCCAGACCCAGTTCCCATGTGACCATGTCTCTCTGTAAGTGTGTGTGTCTGCTCGTATCGTTTTACATTGAACTACGTCTGACTGATGACCACGTATTGGTTACGCTTTTCGCCAACTCTCCATTAACTCCCACAGCTCTTCTCTCTTTCACTTCTTCTTCTTCTGCTTCTGCTTCTGCTCACACTTAATGCTCATTAAATTTATGAAAATGCAGTGGAAAACTGAAATGATTTATGAGCTGAGCCAACAGCAGCAGCAGCAGCAGCAGCAGGTCAAAGCCCAAACCCATTTTAATGAGCTTCGCAGCTGAACGGAATTTAATGGATTTGATTTCATTTCATTTTGAGTCTTTTTCGCCTTCTCCATTCCATCTCTTCTCTGCTGTGAGTGCTGCTATGACAATTGCTCTATGAATAGCTGCGCTTCATCTAGAGCCTTTCAATTTCTGCTACAATTAAGAGCTTTCCATTTTAATATAAGTGCAAGAATAAGGAAGGATAGACGTATTACTCATCTATTTATAGAAAGTTGACGAAGCCAAGAGAATTGAGCAGATAAATAGAGCTCAAACTCGGCTGAAAGTCTACAAATATTCAATATTACATTTTATTTCAATTAAATTTAATGTAAAATATAATTATATATTATAACAGAATATAAATAAAATATATCAAAATATATAAAAAAACATAAAGAATTTTTAAAAATATTTAGAGGTTTAAAAAATTTATAAATAAGTCTTAAAATCATTTTTTAAAATATATTAAAATATATAAAATTATAAAAAAATATTTAAAAATATAAAAAATATATACATATTATAAATATATATTTAAATATATATATATGTATTAAATATGTATAATTATGTAAGACTTATATATTCTCAGATCTCTCATTAAATTCTATTTAATTTTTTCATTTTCTTGCCCTGCCTCAGTTTCAATGTTTTGTGTCTTGGCTATAGTTACGCCCACTCCAAAGTCCATTAATTTCGGTGCTCATTAAGATATCAATATTATGCATGCTCACAACTGGCTCTTAAACAGCTTGACCTACCCTCGCTACAGCCTACACCCCCGCCCGCTTTTGCCACCTTTGAGCTGAACACAGCGCTATCAATTTTCCGTCTTTTGACCTCATTTAAATTATATATTATTACATGAAAAGCTTACGCGCAGGCGTCTTTTAATCTGCATGCGTGTGTGTGTGCGGGTGAGTGGGTGTGTGTGTGTGTGGGTGTAGGCCTACTTTAAGCACGGGCAGGACATGCCTGTCTCCCGCATGGCAGACGCTTCAGTTTATCGCTTATTCATGTGTGTTGTGTGTTTGTGCCATTCGATGTTCATTATGTTTGATGTCCATTAATGACCATGTTGTCCGAGCTTATGATATCATTAAAATGGACACACGCACCACCCACCCACACACACCCACAGCTATAATCGTGTTGATATTAACACTTAAATTGTCTCGGCTAAATTGAAGTTTGATAAGCAACTGGATGAGATTGAGATTCCTTGTTGTAGCCTTGCCTTGAGTTTTGCATTTAGGGGCATTCCTCCCCCTCAACCCCTAGCCATCCCCTCTTCAATTTGCTAGTTAACTGTCTCAAAATGTGGCTGTTACTGAACTAATTCCATCTGTGACATAACCTTGAATTCCTCTGCCACACGCCAGGCCACTGTGTCTCAAGGTGACAGCTCGACAGGATGCCAGCCGCCAGGTTGCTTCCCCTACACACACAGAGGGGGAGAAAGATAGAGAGAGAGAGAGAGAGAGAGAGAGATCTGCCATCCTGCTAACGGATGCACTTAATGCAATTCCGCTTATTCCCAGCCAGCAGGCAGCACCACGCCTACCAGCCCTACACATATTTCTTGGCATTTTCCTACCTTTGCCACATTTTTCTTGCGGCGCCGCTTGAAAAATGAATTTTCTTTTGAACTTTACAGTTTTTAATGAGACTATTTGAGGTGGGTGGAAATCTTAGAAGAACTTTTAATTAAGTTAGTTGCACTAAGCAACTAATTAAGTTTATTGACTAAATTTCTAATGTATAACTAAATTTAATATATATTTTAACATTATATTAACTGAATCATCCAGACTTTTCCCTGCGCAAATTCCCACATATTTCTAAAAATAAAATAGCACATCCTCCGGCCTTATCGCCTGGGTAACACCCCGTACTTACTATATCAGCTGACGTTCCCGCCACAACGTAATCGAGTTTCCTGTCTTATCGGCCGCTGCTGCTGTTGATATAGTAATAGCGTATACTACCAGATACGACATCATAATTTACTAAAAAAAAAAAAACTACAATCCGAAAATCGATAAGCCCCAAAAAAAAGAAAGGAAAAACGCCCACAAAATGTTGCTCTTTTTGCTGATAATAGGGGTATATACGTACATATATATAGTCCGATAAATACTTAGGTATTTATGTATGCCCCGTACTCTCTCTCGCATCGCTTCGATAAACAACTTCAGTGATTTCCATATTGTGGCCTGTGTGTGTCGCTTGTTCCTCTTCGATTTACGGTTGTTTCTTTTTTTGGTGGGGACTTTGTAGTGGGGGGGGGGGCGGATGGTTTGCTAGTCCCGCGAATGATAACGACCTTACATACGTGTATTTATTTTTAGCCAATTGCTTTTTGCCGCTGCTTCGCATCGAATGCAAATGCTAAGCGTCGCGACGTCAGCGTCAGCTGCGACTTCGGTGAAAGCATTAGGCTGCCAGTTCCGTTCCATGACAAAAGTCTTGTGTGCGTAGTCGGTTGCCTTAGATACCCTGTAATGAAGGCGAGACTAAGGGATTAAGGGAGCACAGGTGTATGCTAGGTATATATGAATAACAATAGAGGTATAAGAGTGAGTATATATGCAGAAAGTATGTATGAAATACTAATAAGAAGAGTTAACTCATATATCAGTTGGGCCTTACTATGTGATTCTCATGAATGAATGAGTATATGAATGAGTGAATAAATAACTGAATGAATAAGTATATGAATGAATGAATAACTAACTGAATGAATTAGTCAATGAATACATAATAGAGTAATAAATTTGTAAATACTGCTCTTCTACTCAGTTCTCATGAATTTCTATTCATCTAGCTTAGGCTTTTTGGCTTACAGGGTATATTGTAGTCGTTCACTACGTGCATTCTGCATAAACATGAGTGAGAAACGTGAAGCGCTGACTTCTTTAATCCAATGAGCTCATGCTGGAACTACGTCGAAGTAAATAATTCTGCTAAAAAGCAGGGGGGAAAAACAAGACGGATTCAAGCAATAAAACTATATCCAATATATAGTATATATATAATAAAAAATATAGATTATATGCATACATATGTAGCCTACGTATTGACTATTATATAAAAATCTATTATGGAATCAAATGATGATCCTCAGCCCCTTTCACTTATTGCTTTGACCCACAAAAAAGAAGAAGATGTGTGTAAACAGGAGATAGATAATAAAGCATACAAAAAAGAAATCATAACAAAACATAAAAACATTGCACAAATGTGTGTTGTCATTAACCGTTTTATCTGCGAGTCTAATAAAAATCGCTTATTTATACAGCAGAAAGAGAGAGAGAGAGAGAGAGAGAGAGAGATAAAGAGAGAGAGGGAGAGAGGGAGACACACATGTTTACTCATTTATTTGGATACACATTTATATTTATTTTCCCTTTTTGCGATAATTTTGCCGTCGAGCCACGACATCGCCAACAACAACAACAACAACAAAAGCAACAACAACGACAAGAATTGTCGATTGACGATTGACAAGCAACATGCAATAAATGTTTGTTTATACACGTATGTGTGTGTGTGTGTGTGTGTATTAGTGTGTATTAGTGTGCCATTATGTGGGTGGCTGCGGGTCTTGCAGTGGCAGGGGCGTGGCCTGTGCTGTGCGCGTTAAGCCAGCAAATGGTCAGCGTAAGTCGCCTTTGGCAAAGAAGCCGCACAAATTGATGAGTCGTCGAAGCATTTGGCGATGCTGGCAGCGCAGTCGACGGCGACGCTGGCAAAAGCAAAAGGAGTGTGAGCGCGCAGAGAGTGAGAGCGAGAACGAGAGCGAGAGCGGGCCAGCGAACGCACAACTGATAAGGAATAGCAATAACGACGATGACGACGATGATGATGATGATGGGGGAACGAAGCAAAAGCAAAGAAAAACTAATAACGAGCATTTAATTTCTTGACAACCTGTAAACGAAATGAAATGGGGCGAAATGAACAAAGTTATGCACATATGTAAGATAAACTGAGAGAATGGAAAAGAATGACACGATGTATGACTCCGTGTCTGTGTGTGAGTGGGAGAGAGGGAGTGGGAGAGTGTGTGAGTGGGAGCAATCTTAAGTTGGGCAAACATAAAATGCCAACTGTGCAACAGTCCAAGTCCGAGCGTCGCTTTGCGTAACAGTTGAACAAACAGAGCCAAAGATGCTGCGCTGACGTCGCTGCTTGCGGCGGCTACCAGCAGCTAAGCAAACATAACAAAGCCCATAACGGCAGCGGCTGCGGCTGCTGCTGCTGGTGCGTCGGCAGAGCGCGCGCCTCGCTGATTATTTTAACGCATTTACACCCTCGCTGCGCTGCGCTGCTGGCGAATGCCGACTGCGACGCCGGCACCAGCATGAAAATTGCAAGCAGAGTGGCGAGGCGGCGGCAAGTGACGTGACGTAGGCCAGGCAGCGCGACGTAGCAATTTTCTGCGTGCAGCACACACGCACACACACACACACACACGCGTGCGAGTCTCATCCCTTGGCTCTGTATATTTACCATATGGGCGCATTTATACGCATTCGTTTTCAATTGAAAATTTTGCGCCCGCAGCCGACGCGACGCGACGCAACGCGACGTCGCTGCTGCTGTCAGAGTCGCTCGTTTGTTTTGCTATTATCGTTGCTTTTGCTTTGCCGTTGCTGTTGTTACCCCAGCTCCTTGTCCCGCAGACTGTGCGATTGGCTTTGCGCTTGGAATTTGTCATTTGCCGTTATTTTTTTTGTTGTTGTCGTTGTTGTTGTTCGCCTTTCTTTTGCTATTTTGTTGTTGTTGTTGTCTTTTTATCATATAAATTTGTAGTTGTTGTTGTATTTTGCTTTTAACTTTAGCTAAAGCTAAACTTGTTATTTTCCATTGAAAATTGCTTTTGTCCCTTTTTCTTTATATACATATATCGAAATATATATAGTCTGCATATATCATTGGTATTTGCATTATTTTGGCTTTATCAAATTTGGCTGATTTGCTTTTTGCCAATTTCTCTCTTATCTGAAATTGCGAATTACGTTCGAAGGAGTTCCACGAAATTCTCAGTTTTAGGGGAAATCCCAACTGTTATACAACCTTATAGTCTATTTATAGCAAACATCAATCACTTAAAGCTCAGTCGTAGAGCAAAACTGAGTTATGGGAATTTCTAGTAACCGCATAGAAACAGGTTTTGATTCGTTTGGGATTTCTATTGAAATGGGGGAGAGGAGCTTGAACTAAATAGAGAAAGAGATGGCAATAGAGCAAACGATAGTTATTACTAACTGTTATACGACAGTATAACAGTAAGGGCAGTGTGCATAGCTTGACAGTAAATCACTCCTGCTGACTGTTATACGACTGTTATACGACAGTATAACAGTTAGTGAGGTGGCAACACTCGACAAACGGTTGCAGTCGCCGCTGCTTTTGACATTTCCATTTCCATTTGCTGTTTTGGCTTATCTTTATGGCCGACTCGCAGTAAATTCCATTTAATGATCATGTTGATTGAACACAGCCAAAAGGCGGCGACGTCGCGTTGACTGCAACTATTTCTCTAGCCAAAAAATAAATAAATAAATAAATAAATAAAACAACAAAGGAGACAGAAATAACGCATTATATTTTATATGATTTATGTTTACGAGCTGTAAACACACACACACACACACACAACTAGAAAAAAGCATTCAGATTCACACGAAAATTGGCCTGAAAAGTCATCGTAGAAAACGGTCAAAGCCAGCGGCAATAGCGGCGGCGTCGACGTCGACGTCCAGCTGCCAGCTGATGCGAAGACAGCTGAATGCCAAAAATATTTGTGGGCACATGAGCGAGCGAGCGCATGAGATGTGAACGTCGACAGCGGCAGCGCTGCCTGCGGCTGCTGCGTTGCCGAGCGTTCAAATATGTTTCTCACGCGTTCGCCAAATGCCAAAAAACCACTTGTTTTGAGTTTTTTGGCGAACACAAGTGGGACGGAGGCGTTCGCCCGAAATCATTGTAGAAGTGACGCCAGCGGCAACGGCTGCGCTGAAGTTGACGTCGATGCCGACGCCAACGCCGACGGCAATTAACGTCGTTTTACACGCGAACAACAAACGAAAAGTGCCAAAAGCGAACGGCTGAAAAATTGATGAATGAAGTAATAATTGCCTCAATATGCTCGACTTCTGCTCCACTGTGCGAATTTTGGGTGGTGGCGCTGCGGTTGAGTCAGACGACGACGACGGCGTCGTTGACGTCAACGCAGCTCCCTAACACTCTCTCTCTCTCCTTCTCTATCGCTCCGGCTGTCTCTGCTGCACTCACTGCCTTGCTCTTGTTGGCGCTCTCGGCACTACGAAAAGGGCATAAAAACACCCCCGCCACAATTGCTTTTTTCCGGTGGCAGAGTGAGTTTGTTGTTAAAAGCGGGGGTTAGAAAGAGAGAGAGAGAGAAAGAGAGAGCGCACAGTGAGCGCGCTGCAAATAGTTCCGTTTGCGCCAGAGACATCGCCGCATACCGGCGCTTTTCTATTACTTTTTATTGTTGTTCTTCAATTCAGCCAAGCCGCTTGACGCTTCGCTCTCTCTCTCTCTCTCTCTCTCTCTGTCAGCTCTGCCAGACTGCCGCCCATTCATTTCTATGAGTCGCGCTCGCTCGCACTCGCAAAGGCGCGCGCACTATCTCGCTCTCTCTCCCACTCTGTCAGGCACTCAGTCGTGCTCTCTTTTCGGTTTGAGCACTGCGCATGGACCGCTCTCCACCGGTTTCTGGATTGTGTTTGTCGTCGCCTGTCTTTCGCTTGCCATTCAGTTTCATTTTAATTTTCGTCGTGGCCAGTTCGTTGTGCGCGTGGTTCAAAGCGAAGAAATTCAAACAAAATTGAAATCAGCTGGGCTGGACACTGTCACTGTTTGTTCGTTCGTTCGTACGTTCTGTTTGTTCAAAGCTCGCAAAATTTTGCTACGTGTACGCGTCAACGACAACAACAACAACAGCAGCGCAACTTTAGCTAGCTAACTGTGTTTGTGCATACAGTTTCTCGTCTCTATTCGTTTGCTCTCTCTCTCTCTTTCTCCCCGTGCATGTGAATGTGTGTGTATATTGCGTGTGCTTAACTTAAAGCTGACGTCGTCTCGTCATCATCCTCGACGTCAACAGCAACGACAACAAAAACAACAACAAAAACAACAACCGCCACAACAAAGGGAGGAGCAACTATTGAAAATATTGCAAAAATAATTAATTACAAATTATAACAATAAGGTAGTGAAATATTATCGTATTTGCGGTTTTTTTTGCCCATTGTTTCCTCTGCATTGCCTTCGTCGTCGTCGTCGTAGTTCGCCTCTCTGTCTGTCATTGTATATATGTGTGTATATATGTATATGTGTGTGTACGTTTGTGAAACGCCATTAAAAAATATAAAAATAGCAATAGAAAGTTATTAAAGCGTTTCGCAAAAAAAGAAGGCAAAAAGCCGCAGCAACAACAGCAGTGAGCAAAAGCAAGCAAAAAATACATACACACATCAAAAACAAAAACAAAAAGCAAAAAAGAAAAGTAAAGGCAACAAAAAAAACAAGCAAAGTCAAGAAAAATAGTTAAAGCTTACGTTGCCGCCGCTCCGACATCGCAGTCTCAGTCGCAGTCACAGTCGCGGGCTCTCTCGTTCACTCTCAGCTTGCGTCGCTGCCAGCGTCGACGTCTACGTCCACGTCTCGGAGCGCACTTGAAAACGTCGCAAAAGTTTGTAAACAGCAGAAAGCTTTGTGCAGCTGTGTGCGTATGCTCTTGCGAATTTGTACGCGCGCGTGTGTGTGTGTGCAATAGAAAAAGTGAAGAAGCAGCGGCGAAAAGCAAACGCCATCCACGTCTTGCTTCTCGTCTTCACCGTCACTCTCCAGCCGCAGCGGCAGCAGCTGTCAAACACAAAACAAAGTAAATAAAAGCAAATGCCCAAAGGGCATCATTTTAAGCAGACTCTCAAACTCAATTTGACTCATTGTCGTCGGCCGCTCTCGCACTCGCACTCGCTCTCGCAAGTAATGGGAATAATTAATAACAAATAACCCAACTACATTTTCTGTTATTCTTTTGCGTGCGTGTGTCGCTCTCAATTGTCTGTGCTGTGTGCCTGCCTGTCAGAGTGCTTGCTTGTGTGTGTGTGTGTGTGTGTTTTTTATTCTTTTTATTTTCACTTCAATTTTTAGCTCTTGCTGCGAATAGCGCCCACACGCTGAAAAAACAAAAAAGCGGCATAATAAAGTTCAATGTCTGCCGCAACAGCAACAACAAAAACCATTTTTTTGGCGAATTTCGCTTAAATAAAATTTATTACCCTGATTTTGCTATTGTTGGTGTTGTTGTTGCATTGTTGCTTGCTTGTGTGAAAAATTAAATGAGCCACAGCCGTCAGTTGTTGTGTGCAGAATTTTCATATGCGATTAATGCTTAACAGCTTTTAGTTTGTATTATTTTTAGTAGTTTTAACCGTTGCTCAAATGCCAAGCGTCAAGCAGAAGACATGGGCAAAGGAGACGCAAACACAGAGAGAGAGTGTGAGTGAGCGAGCAGCACACACACACACACACACTCACACGCCTCTGCTCTCGCAATTTAGCTGCAAATTTTATAGCGGTTTATTTCAGCTTTAAAACTGAAGTTGAGTGTTGGCAAATCAGCTGATTTGCTGAGTGAGGCGTGTGCGAGTGAAAGGGTGTGTGTGTATGTGTGCGTGTAAACCGGTAAATTTTAGTGAATTCTTTAAAGCGAATTTTAAGAGAGCAATAAAACAATGCGATTGTCACGTATTCCCAAGTAGATTAAATTTTTATTAAATTTTATATGTATATATTTATATTGCACTGGCGAATGCTGAGCTATTCTCCTTCTATTATCCTTCTTCTTCTACTTCTTCTTCAACTACAACACCCATCTCTCTGTCTCTCTCATTTGTCTGATATGTTCGTACGATTTTGCATTTGTTTCTAGGCTTACCAGTGGGTTAATCAGCTCAGCACTTTGGAGGTTAGTACAACATTTCAATTCCAATTCCAATTCCAGCAGCAGTTCTGTTTTATCTGTACATATATGTATATATGAGTATATATGTATATGTTCTTAAAACTTATCTCTTGACTTGCTCTTTATTTATATTATTTTATTTTTGCCCATTTTTGGCTTTGGCTCCAGTTCTTCGACTTATCACGAGCTCGTTTTTTTGCGACGATTAGTCAGCCACATTTACTGTTAGTGCCATGCACGACAGAGTGCACCAAGCGGATCCCCCGCGTGACAGCCAGCGCCTGATTAGCTCTGCCCCTATCTCCGTCCCTCTCTCGCTCTCTCTCTCTCTCTCTCTCTCGCTTTGTCTGAAGTCCAAGGTTAAACCCTTTTAGCGAGGGCAATGTATTTGACGTGAATTTTCGGTGTCACGTAGTTGCCCAATCCTACCGCACCCTCCTCACACCTCACTCCTCCTCCCTTCTGCCTCCTCGCTGTTTCCTGCTTCTTCAGTTCTCTTTTTTATATATATTTTTAAACATTGTATCTTTGTCTGTTCGCAACCCTTTGTAAAATTACTATGCAGAAGCTTTAGAACTGGGTCTAAAGGGGGGGGCGAAGCAGAGCAGCTTCAACGGGACTTTCTCCTTTACACACACACACACACACGCAGACACAGAGACACACACAGACGTACGCTAAAAGTTGCAGTCATTGCACCCTCTTCGACACTGTAGTTGCTGCTCTCTGAATTGCCCCCGCCGGTGCTCACTCCGCTCCGCTGCTCCATCGTGCTATCTCGCTCTTGTGCACTTGTCTCACCTAACAGACATCGTTAACCTGCCTGGGCAAATAACAACAGCAACAACAACAACAAGAACAAGAACAACATCCCCTAAGGGCGACCGCCTTTGTTTTATTTCGGTAACAAAGTAAAAGTTGTAAAAACACAAAACGTGTCCAGGCAGAGGCCGGGGCAGCAGCAAACCAGAGAACGAGACAGAACATAACCAAAAAAATATTATATATAAGTATATAAAACTGTTGACGTGCATAGTAGGTTGGTTTCTTCGTCTTCTTGTTCTTGGTCTTTGCTCATCTTTTTTAACGCTTTGACTTTCAGGTTTTATGACCTGGCCGACGCTTTTATGGTTTGTTAGCAATTTTTTGATTTACATACTCGCTTTTTCTTTTATTTTTACTATTACTTTTTGACAGTCCTTCTCCCGCCGCCTGCACTTATCGTGCGGCGTCGACAACTTCCTGGCCAGGATATGAGCACAACACAGCAATTTGTTAGCCAAGTTGACTGCCAGCCCTCCATCGATATACCCGTCTCTCTCTCTCTCTCTCTCGCACTCTGGCCCCCTGGGGGGGTTGCTTTTTGGCGTCAACAATTCGTGTTTTTGTTGTTGTTATTTCGTACGTGCTTGAAAATGCAAATCCAACATAAAACACAAACAGAAAAAAAAACAAGGCGAACAGAAAATAATAAAAAACAACACGGGAAAATGCTCAAATCACACACGATTCTCAGATATTCACAAAATAAATAACAAAACAAATATATGTATGAGAGAGAAATATAAAAAGAAGAAGAAAACAAACTGGAGGAAAGCAAATAAGCCCAAAGCAGCCGCCCTTAAAAAACAATTTTCATTAGTTTTATTGAAAGCGTTGTCAAAGCTGATTCCTTTACAGAGATATGACCTCAAGGCCTGCACCCATGTACTCCCCATTCCCATAGAGTTCTATAAATAGCTTAAGGGTTCCGTTGCCCATTTCTTGGTAACTCAATATTTTGAGGCTAATTGAAAAGGCACATTAGTTAAAATATCAAATTCAAGTCAAATAAATTTGTGAAAAATGTTTGCAAAGGATCCCAAATGTTCTTAGTTCTTATCGAAACTAAGAATGGGCACAGTAGAGACTCGCTAAGTGAAACTGTAGAAGGATCTGTTGTGGGTGTGTACACCCAGGCATATTAAGGAAATAAAACTGCTAAACAAAATACATCATGCATTAAATTGGTATCAACATATACCCAATATTAAACTGTTATACAAAACAAATATCAAATAACATAAAAAAGAAAAACTGTTATACAGATTTAAAGTTTCATTAAGTTATAAAATACATAATTCATAATTCTAAAGACTCGCAGATTTTTCTTATGTATTTTGAATAAAGCTTTTATTTCCTAGGAAATCTTGAATTAAATTCAATGCCAAATATTTGCTCTCCATAAACTAAATAAATAGTCGCATTGTTAACACTCTATACATACCACTATATACCATATAGTCTACTCTCTACATATACATATGTCTATGCCTATATAGAAATACATCTGTGTATAAACTTGTTAAGTTTTCATGATGGAATTCTGTGAAAATCGCAGGCCTTTCGAATCTAAAAATGGTGAATTCCCAGAATTCAGCCGATATTCACACACACACACACACACACACCTACATATATATGTACATACATATATAGTTTGTTCTTATCAGCAAACTTGTAGCTCCCGTCACGTTCGTTTAGCAATAACAAGAACAAGCTGGAAGACACAAAGTGTACGATAAAATAGTTCCATAAACAAAAGCAAAGTGTTGAGTGTGTTTCTAGAGCGTTTTCTTATCAGCTTGAGCGAAAAAAAGAGCAAGTGAAATTATGTCAACTGTATTTCTCGCTCCGTCTCTTTCTATTAATTTCTTTTTTTTTTATGATTATTTCGCTGTGTGCATTCGTCATCTATATTCGTAATACTTTGACTCGAAACTAAATCGTCGGTTAGAGCGAGGAGAGGGCAGAGCAGGGCAGGGGAGGTGTGTGTGATAGAGGCGTCGACTACCAGGCACCGGCATCTCGGTTATACGATCTACGATCGGGTCGATCCAGTAGTGACTAAGGCGTCATTGAGTTGAGTTTGATGTTCGCGGGGCACCAGCAGTGACGATGATTCAGCTCTGTGGAATTACAATGTGTACATATTATGAAGTAATATTCTATTGATTCGAAATACGTATGTGAGCCTCAGAGTTAAAAGTTCGTTTTCATCTTTTAAAAAGTTCTACATTTGATGATGTCAGCAGATTCTTGTTTCCAAACTCGTTTCGCTAGAATAAAAGCGGAGAGAAAGCGCTAGAAATCAGAGGAATTTGTATATAAAGAAATGTATTTAATATTTTTATGAGTATTTGAAATATTTCAAGTTTTTATAATTACTTAAATAAATAAAACTCTGCAAATTTTTTATATTTTTGAAAGATTTGAAATGTTTTTTTTTTAGCTATTTGAATACATAAAATATTTGAAATAAAATAAAATATATATTTTAATGGATTGTTTTGTATAAATAATTGAAATTGATTAAGCTAGTGAAATATATGTATGTTTATATAGGGTATTTCCCAGTCGTTGCCCAGCGCCAATTGCTAGCTTTGCTCGATTATGATTCACTCCGGTGTTAACCAAAAAAATTGTGTCGCCTGCATATTTTGTTGTGTTTTCGACATTTTACAGGTGGTTTTTATGGCAATTTGTTTTAGTGCACTTAGCACTGACACGCCTACTACTCCGCCTCTGCTCTAGCAAATCTAAGGAATTAAAATGCAAGAAAAATTATGAAACATAAAGAAATATTAAAGGTCAGTTTTATGTGTGTGCGCGTTGTGTGCGTGTGTGTGTGTGTGTGTGTGTGTTTGCATTTTCATTTGCAGCTGCTGGATTTTCAAATGAGTCATTTTCAATTACACACACACACACACACACATACATACATAGCTTAGATTACACTTGTGACTTCAGCCGTTGTTGTTGCTTTCGCTGTTGCAGCAGTGTAATTAACGTAGGCGTTTTGTTTGCCTTTGCAGTTACCCCTCTCCCTCTATCTCTCTCTCTTTCTCTCTTCCTCTCTCTCTCTCTGTCTGTCTGTCTGCCGTTCACTCTGGGGACGCATTTGTTGCCGTGGCACATGCGGCGTATGAGTGATAAAAACAATTTGTGTGCTTTCCCTTTAGCCGAATGCGCTATCGCTTGCTACTGCGGCTGCTGCTGCCCCTGCCCCATTGTCGTTGTCCATTTGGATATTAGGCACTTGCCGAGCCACGTTATGGATACGTTTTATGTGCTCCCAGCTGAACAGCCAAAATAGTCGAATAGCTGCTGAATAGCAGCTTGTTTGTTCGGCCGACTTGCGCAGTGCATTTGGCTAATTGTTTTAATGGCTTTGCATGTTGGTCCGAACTGGAATTGATTGAATCGCACAGATGCAGCCGCAAATGTCAAGCGGAAAGTATAAAGTTTTTCGAGCGAACTGGGAAACTTTTAATTGACTATAATACATATACGAGAAGTGCTTCTAAGGAAACAGAAACTTGTTTGCATGGGAAATATATATATAATAAATATGTTACATAGAACTTCTCATTCATATACGATTTGTTTGCAAATTTAAATGAGTCACGCAAAATAGAGAAGGAAAGAAGACTATTTATATACTCTTTAATCTACAGCTGTGGCTATAGCTAGGCTGTCCATGATCTAGGATTAACTAAAACGAAATCATGGGACATTCTCATGCTCGCGTTAGCCCAGCTCTACTGTACTTGCTCTTTGGCATTAGTCAAGTTCATGTTTTACATTTTTTGCTTGAACTCTTGCGCTTGCCGCGCTTTCAACTTTTCTCTTTGGTTTGGCTATTGCCACTAATTGATGGCTTACCCTTTGACCAAGAGCTATGGCCGCCCTCTCAGTCACTCACAGCCTTTTGGAGTAGCCCCTGGTTGGCTCACTTAACTCGTAACAATTCAATTAAAGTGCGAAGCTTTTAGAGCTTTGGGCAACCACCTGACAAATGTTGTGCCACTAATGCCAATGTTGCACTCAACAACAACAGCAACAAGAGCGACAACCAGCAGCAACTACTTTAGACATTGACACACTCTAAATACTCATACATACGTTTTAATACAATGGCTCTCTCTGTCTCTCTCTCTCTTTCTCAATGTGTGTAACTTTCCTCGACAGCTTGGGCCCTACACCCCCTCCACCCCCTGGGCCCCACCCCTAAACTCATATCCCGTTGCGTTGCGGCTGGCCAAGAAAACCACTTAGAGAGCGAGCAGCCAGCAGCATTTCGGTTGGTTTTGTGCTTGACTTGACTTGCTTTCAAATAACTTAGCTAAGAGCAGGCTAAATGAGTGGGACGGGCGGGGCATATTGGGTGGTTTAGTGGTGTTACTTCCTGTCCCACACTCACACACACACACGCACACACATATGGCATGTGTCAAGAAAAGCGTTTGCTTTCTTTTTTGTCAGCTTGCAAATTAAATTTAAATACCCGCATTTTCATAGCAGTAGCTAGGGTGTGAGGGAGGGGCAGGGGAGGGTGTGTGCCGTTGGTATATTGTATTTGAGAGGCTACTGTAACTTTGTGTGAGTGCGCGCGTGTGTGTGTGTGTATGTGTGTTGGTATTCTTATCGTAGTTGTTGTTGTTGTCGCTGCTTTTGTTGTTGTGCACAAAAACGTGTTGTCTTTGTCACTTTGCCAAGCAGCCATTATGTGCGTGTGTGTGTGTGTGTGTGTGTTGAGTGCCCTACAGTCCTCCTCCTACCCACTCCGCACTCCACGCCCCCATTTCCATTCTTTAGCTCGTGTGCTCATGCTTTTGAGTTAAGTGTTACTTCCGCTCTGCACGCGTTCACGAGTCATTCATTCGCATCCATTCATTATACAAACATAAAGAATGGCACAGCAAAGAGGAGGAGCATAAAACGTGGCATGAGGCAGAAGTTGTGAATAGATCGCTCATAGATATGCACACGCACAGTCGCTAGATATAGCCAGTTATATATGTATATATAAGATATATTTATATATAGATATTTTAATTTGACCTTAATTATATTGTTTAATTGTCCAAACTGGTTGTGCGACGTTTTCAATTTGGCATCCACAGACGACGGCGACAACGATGAGCTGCTAACGGTGTAGAGCAGACGCTGCTCCACCTGCCTTAGCACCGCCCCAACCCACCACACTCCACCTACCATTTGAGTTGTGCAGCTCGCCGCGGTTTCCGATCACGTTCTACAGCTTTATTTGATTTATTTCCAACTGCTTTTTAGTTGTTATGCTTTGCTCTCTCTCTCTCTCTCTCTCTCTCTCTCCCACTCTCTTTCTGGCAGTCTTGCACGTTGTCACATAAATTATTCGCATACTGCAGAAATTTTCTCGCCGTGATTAGTGCTCATTGCTAATGTGGCTGCGATGTTAAATATCACGCGCCATATATTATCATCATATAAATACAACTGTATTTATGTCCGTAAAGCAAACATACATACATGCATACAGAGAGCACCCATACCAGATATATATATGTGTATATATATCAGCAGAGCGTAACGAAATTAACCGAAGAGGGAGATATCAAAATGTATATATTACTTGATGTATATATATAAATATGTTTATATATAAATGAATATATATATAAATAAACAAATATATACATATTTAGATATACATATATATTATATAGAACTGATTTAGTACTGCTTTTTAGGGTGAGTTTGAGCTTGAGCGCAATTCAAGCGAATTGCCTTATGACAAATTTAGTTAAAAGGAAAACAAAATAGAAATCATTTAATAAACAGACCTAAATAGTCACATATATGCCCTATATATATATATATACATATATGCATATTCCATTCAGAATATAGAATGAAATCAATTCGAAATTGATTCGGATCATATTAGAGACTTTCATATGATATATAAGGTATAACAATTCCCTTGGTAACTTATGCACATTCGCTCATTAGCGCATGCATAATAAATATGATTATTGTCATAATTATGATTATAATTAAGATTAGTTTGACTCGCTGTAATTTTGATTGAACTGAAAATGGAAATGGAAATGGAAATTGAAATGGAATTAGAGCTTAATGTTGTAGCGTTTATCATATATTCCTTGGCTAATTATAACATGATTACCTTTGCGCTTTTACAGCATGTATCAACACACACACACACAAACACACATTATAGATCGATTGCTCAAACTTTTTGCCCACACACATACACTCACACACACACTCGTACACTTTGCTAATTGCCTGCCAATCATTCGCTTAACCTTTTATGGGCGAACTACAGAAACGACTTGTTAATTGGACAGTCTCAATTATGGCGGCCATCAGAGACTGGGATTTATACCGTTACAGCTGGTCAGGTAGACAGTCAGGTATCTAATAAGGAGACACGCCCCTCTGTGCACTGCAATCGCCTTTTAGCTAATTAATCCAACTCATCAACTGAGTATTAAACAGATAGAAAGAGAGAGAGAGAGGGAGAGAAAAATGCAAATGCCAGCAGCAAACGCAATCTAAGTGGAACGAACGACTTCTGACCTTTAAGGGTAAGCGGCTCATGCAAGAGCCCCCACGCTGCAGCTGGAGCCACGCCAGCCCAGGACTTTGTCCAGTTTGCAATTAGAGGCAACTGGGCTCGGCTGGGCTGGCCAGGCAGGCAGGCAGGCAGGCAGTTCAGACCCAGACGCAGACATTGTCAGCAGCTCTTCAGCATTTTCTATTAATATTCCATTTCCTGCTAAAAGCTTCAATTAAAATCTTATTTACGTGCAGTTGCCAGCCAATTGTTGTGCTTGCAGGTGTGTACACACACACACAGAGGCAAACACTTACTAAATTTGGAAAATCTATTTTGCCACAGCAGAGAAACAATCGAGCTGCCTTGCGCCCTCTCTGCCTCCCTCTCTATATGTCTCTCTCTCTCTCTCTCTGGGCCACTTTTGACCCCCTTTAGCATGCTGAGCTCCCAACTAATCGTGCTAAAATGTTTTTAGTGTTTCATTAACTATAAATGTTTGCTGGCATGTTCACTCCCTCCCGCCCTCTCACTCTAACAGCCTTGCCTTGTGGCTATCTACACAAATCACAGATAAATTATTTAACTGATATCAAGCTGTGATATCACAAATGGCAAACTTTAGTAGCTATCTGCGACAGTTATCGATATCTGTTATATATACATATAGATATATACTTATCGTTGCCTTTTCACAATTCATATTTGTTTGTAGCTTAGAGCTTAGTCAACTTGCTTGTTTGCTCTCTTTCTCCTATGCTTCTCTGGCAGACATAGTCTAGTCTCCTCCTCCTCCTCCTCCTCCCGTTCTATTTGGGTTCAATAGCTGGCTCGTTTTGTTCATTTCCTTTGTGCACTCTTGACTCATCGCTCATTTTTATCTAAATGTTTTTCTTTTCTCTCTCTCTCTCTGTCTCTCTCTCTCTCTCTCTCTCTCTCTCTCTCTCTCTCTGTCGCTGTCTCGCTGGCTGCCTTGCGCTGGCTGTCAAGCCAAGCCAGTCGCCCACTCAATTGAGTTATCGTCTTTAATTCAATAAAAATTATTGCATTTTATTGTTGCGACAGACGCCAAGTGGCTACAGCCCCTGTCTGCCCCCTTTCTCATTTATATATATATATCGGTATATATATATATATATGTTCATCCCACATATTTGCGTATCACGACAAGTTCAAGTACTTTGCTGCTGTTTCAGCTTCCGCTCGCATCTGTAGCTGCATCTGCATTTGGCATTAAGTTTTGAACTGCTGTCGCTTTTACATCTTTAGGGTTATATACCCTGCATTCCGCTACACTCTCTGCAGACAGACAGAGATTACTTTTCTATTTGACAGATTCTTTTGCGTTTGTTCAACTTGCGGCGCGGGGAAAGTTCTCTCCGCCATGTGGTTTTCTATATCTATACATGACGAACAATGGCTCTTTTATGATTCTGACATTCCTCTAACATTATTATGCTGAAAATATGCTTGAAAGAGTTATCTCAGCTTCAGTTGCGCTCGCAAATATAATATTGAATAATAATGAATAAAATAAATCAATATTAATTTGCCGTTAACCCAAAAGCAATTCAGTTGCTCAAACAAGAACCCTCGAAAACCTTTTTCATCTGGCCTGATTGAAGAGAGCGCAGGCTGGCTGTCCGTCTGTTCGTTCGGGCCGAAATTTGCTTCTGATTTGGCAACAAATTCTTCGGGTATTTCACTTCGCTCATAAATTATGTAAATCAGGGGTTGGAGGCGTGGCAGGGTTATGCACAAGTGTTAGGGATTAGCAGGCAGCTCACACTTCTAGCTGCTTTTAGCCAACTTTTTTGTTGTGAATTGAAAATTCTGCCTACGCCATTGGCATAGCCATTGCCACTGCCAGTGCCATTTCCATTTCCATTTCCATTGTTATTTATACATTGTATATAAATATTACTCAGTTTTGCAGCTTTATTTATGCGCATTTATTATTATTTCAGCAGCAAAAAATTGAGAAAAAACTAAAATAAATATAATAAAGAAAGCAAAAGTATTTGTGTCAGGGGGAATCCAAAAAAAACTTGCGCGCTTAGCACAAAATGAAACATTTGTAGCAAAAAAAGAAAAAATGTATAAAATATATATATCAATTTATGTGAACAATAGCGGTAAATGTTAAATTGTGCAGAAATAATGCAAATTTGTTTAACCTGCGCACAATGAAAGGGCCAAATCTCAGCATTGAAAAAATCACATATTATTCAAAATTCAATTGTGCTCAAAGGAATGTTTACACTAGCTAAAATAATTGAATAATATTTATGCGGCGCTTAAAATAGCTGCATTCGCTTTAATAAACCCAATTGAAAAGGGTAGAAGTAACAGGCAGAAGAAGGCATACAGTATGTATACATATATGCATGTGTATACTTGTCCATATGCCTATCAATAAAAGCGAGAAGCTTGAATTAATAGAGAAAATTTTGTAGGGTTTTGTACTGAAATTATTACCAAGTTAGCATAACTCCCTCCAACACCCATACGTAAACATGATAAATAAATAGCAGACCTTTTTATGTAAGAAAAGACTAGAACACTTCAAACAGTTAGGGTACTTCCCAGTCGAGCACTGCCTACCAACCCAGTGTGACTTGTTTTTATAGCATTTTTACGCACAATTGCGCTCTAAATAGCTGAAAGAAACGTTTGTTTGTTGTGTCTGCTTAAATGTTTGGAATTTGGCACAATTAAAACTAAAAATAAAAAATAATATTTTAGCATAAAATTGCGTTTAATTGCTGCAAGTGAAAGCAGCGCGTGGAATGCCCAAGAAATATTGCAATATTATTATATTGCTATTAACAAATATTTACTTTGATTAAATATTTTAGCCAAGTATTTTTATTGACATATTTTCTAATATATTTTGTTCTCTTTGTATCTTTGCAGGTAAGCCATAGATACATAACAGAATCTGACTTTTAAAGCTCTTGTATTGTAAGTATGGCAACGACGGTTGCTGCTGCGTGGATAATCTTCAGTCTTTTTATCAGAAATGTTTTACAATTGAATTCTCAGAAAAGCGCACAATATTCCACTGAACCCTAGCGATAAGCAGCTCGATTTACAAGCTCTACTAAAATGCGCTTATCAAACATTTTGAGATTGTCAAAAAAAAAAACGTATTATAAAAGAAAAAGTTTACAGTTGCCTAGCGAAATCGAAATGCTCTGCTTAGGCATGATATATCGATATAGTTCTTATGCATAGTGTTTGCATAAATTTCAAGTTCTTCATTTAAATTTCCTCTCGAACCTTAAATTTTAGTCTTATTAAATTGTAATACGCCATCGAGAGCAATAAAGATAAATATCACAAGTGCCCGGCAGAATAAGCAGCTCAAGGTCAAGTTTAATGAACTCTTCTTTGTTCGGGCTAAAAATATAGCTGCCATATGATATATTTATCTGTATAATATACACTTATTCTCAATTTGTTTGTGTTTATGGAAAAGTGAAAAGTGAAAACTGAAGAGAACACGGCTCGGCTCTCCTTGAACTTTATCGAATGGATTTCGCACGGATTATAAAGCCAAATGCCGTTTCGTAGTTTGCGTAAATATTTATTTAAATAGAAAGTTTTTATTGAAATGAGCTTTGCAGTCAGAGCTTATAATTAATGCGGGCTTAACGGGCCTTTATTTTTATCGATTGCTGACACGCCAGATTCGAGAGTCAAATCATTTTGTGCGGATTATGTTGAATTTGAAAAATTACAACGACTGCGCCCCCCACTCCCCCACTCTCCCACTCTTCGCCCTTAGTTGCCACCTGCCGCGTCATGGCCTGATAATCCGAAATTCGCGTTTCACGGCTGGCATTTGAATTATTCGCCAGGCCAGGAGCCTTCCCCCCGTCCCTCCCTCTCTGCCTTTTGCACATGACTTGCGTCAATTATGCGTTCTGCCATTGGCAAATTCTGATCTCGAGGTGGGGCAGATTGGCAGCAGGTTGGCCCGAAAGACATGCTTCTCGACGTATCTTTTAGCTCCGACTTCCAAGGCTTCCTTCCTGTATTGCCCATCTATCTCTACCCTTCATACACGCATTTAATTTATAGAAGTCACGTGAGCGGCATTTTTTATGCACACACAGCACTCACCCACCCACCCACGCAGACTCCTCCATCCTTCATAACTCACCCTCTAGAATCGCAATCAGTGGAAAAGGCGAAGCGTGCCGGAATAAGCTGACTGCTGCTTGATTTGATGACTTTGGCAGTCAGCAAGAGATTTGCGCAGCCTTAAAGCCGAACAGCAAGTCAGACTTAACACACACACACACATATATATATATCTATATATATATATATATAGTTATATCTCAATCCAGCAACGGGTTGACATTGGGACAAATAATAACTGTCGGCAATCGTGATTGAGTGGATTTATGGTTAAGTTTTTGGCACAAGTGCAATGCGACTGTGCCTTTGATTTATTAGTAGAGACAGCCAGAGAGACAGAGAGAGAGAGAGAGAGAGAGAGAGGGAGGGAGAGATGCAGAGAGCGAACAGAGAGTTTCTTCAGAGAAGACATCAGGAACGGGCGCTGCTTAAATGAATTATATGGCGCTCATGTCGGCGACATCATAAATCAAAAGCGAGTCCATTTGTATTTGTATTTGGTCGGGTTTTGTTTTGGGTCGGTTCGACTTGAGGCACTTTTGGCACGTGACTCGACGCGAGACTATGTCCATTTTAAAACCCACTGCCAGCTGAGTGTCAAGAGAAAAAAAGAGCAGAGCGAAAACCCTGCTCGATCTTAATGGAATGATAGTTATAGTTATATATGACCTGGCGTGAATGCATTATGGATGGCCTTAAGTGCTGGGCGGGCTGGCAATAAATAAAGCTAAGCTCATGATTTTGCTGTGGGAAGTAAGTGAAAAGAGAGAGCATATAAGAAATTAGTGTTAGGAAACGTAAAAAAGAGTATGGCCAACCTGCAGTATGTATGTGGTTTAGGGCAGGCTATTTTACCAGAATTTGGTCGCCCTGAACAGCTTTTGCATTGTTTAAGCAGTCGACTCATATCTTAACCTACTTTTCATAAGGTTCACTCATCTTTAAGGTTAATATGCGAGCACCTCCTAACCCACACACACTCGCACACGCATGTGTGTGTGTGTGACTCGTTAAACATGTTCGTTTAACTGCCTTTACCTTTATTACAGTCGAGAGTCTTTGGACTGTTTGCAGTTGCGTGATTGGCATCCGTTTGCTATATCATCAGCAGTATCATTATCGTCATTATCAACGTGATTATTAACATTGTTATGCATGTGTGTGTGTGTGTGTGTATGTGTGTCTTTGTGGATGGAGGCAATCAAAATGTTTAGCTTATGCCATTAAATTGTATTTTTATCATTATTGCTGCGATTGTCTTTTGTTGCTCTCGCTCTGTCTCCGTCTCCGTCTCTGTCTCTTTCACTCTGTGTGTTTGCGCAATCTCGCTGACTAAACAAATGAAAGTCACATAAATAATGGCAAAAGGTTAATGTTAACTAAAACTATAAGTAAAAGCAACTATGCACATAAATAACAATATAAATTACAACAACTATGCACTTAAACATGAACCCAGAGACGATGAAGAGGAAGATGATGGAAGGAGAGGAGGAAGAGTGTAATAAACTGAGGGAAACACAAAATTAACTAAAAGTCTGCACACACGTGTTGGCCAGCGGAAGAGTAGGTAGAGAATGAGACAGATATTTCCTAATGCCAAAGATAAATTCAGCAAAGCAACTGCCAAAAAGAAAGAGAGTAGTAATTGTTGTTGTTGCTTTAGCTGCTGTGCCTTGAAATATTTTGCAAATGACGCAATTTTGCAAATAACAAAAAGAAAACCAAAGAAGAAACTTAATTTTTTATTTCTTATGCCTTCGTTTTTTTTGTTTAATAAAACGGCAGCCAGCACGACGCTCGCCCATTTTTGGACTGACATACAGACATAGGCGTACACAAACACATATAAGGAAGGCATGGACTGTGTGTGTGTGTGTGTGTGTGTGTTTATTTTATGCCTTTTGCTCTTGTTGCTGTGCGCATTAAATTATGCGAACGATATAATTTCATTATCAGACAGCAACAAATACAGAAAAAAAGTTCATTGGCATACGGGGCGTATGAGCGCATTACACACAGAGAGAGGGCGAGTGAGAGAGAGAGAGAGAGAGAGAGACATGCAAATAGTCATTAGACTTGAGACAGTATACAAAAAATTTTCAGTTGAATTTATTATTTAATTACGAGACAGCGCGACACGACAAGGGCCCAAAATTGTTGTAGCTACATAGAGAAAGACACAGAGTGAGAGAGAGAGAGAGAGAGAGGGAGAGAGTGTGGAGTATATGAGCTTTAGTTCTGCTTAAATATACACACACACACACGCACAAAGCGAGTACTTGTGCTGGCAGAAAAGATAACAAAAGCTGTGCAAAAGAAATGAACTCGCACTTGAACTCATCTCATCTCGACTCTTCTCGTCTCGTCTCAGTTCTTTGCATGCTCCGCTCCGTGCCCCTCCTCCACTTGTATCAAATATTTTATCAGCATTCGCAATATTTGTTTTGTTACATTCGCGCTTCAATGCTTCGCAACACACACGCTCTGAGAAATTGTCAAAAAAAAAGAGAGAAGAGGCAAAGCAAATAAACGGAAGAGGATATTATATAAAGCGTGTAGGCGACAGCTTGATGCTGCGGAGTTGCCCTCTCACCCAGTGCAATTCTCTTCGGCCGTCTGCCCTTTCGGTACTTCGCCTGCTGATAAAGCAAATTTCAGCTGTTTGCTGTCTCCGTCTTCAAACACTTGAGGAACAGCAAACCAAATCACGCTACATCAGCAGCAACAACAGCAACATTGTCGATAGTCCATCAAATTCTCAGTAGACAGCCTGTATTTGCTTATGTATGTGTAAGTGATGAGTGAAAGGCCTTTCTATGCGATTTTCACATGTATAAGTGGCGCTTACATATGATATGCTTAACTCTACAAAAAACTCAGTCCGTCGTCCCCTCGGTATGCCTAAATATTATATAGAAAACTTTCTCAGTCAAGGTTCCACTCTGGCCTCTCTCTCTCTCTCTCTCTCTCTCTCTCTCTCTCTCTCTCTCTCTCTCTCTCTCTATCTCTCACTGAGTGTATTCTTCAGTCTTGCCTAACTCTTAGCTTTAACTTCTAGAACCTCTCTCTATCAATTCTACACTCTCTCTCTCTCTCTCTCTCTCTCTCTCTCTCTCTCTGTCTTTCTCTCTCTCACTCTAGCGTAAGTTCCCGTCGTGCCTATCTCTTCCATTTAATTTCTCTATTCAAGTGGGCGTTACCACGCTACGCCCCGCATTTGAAATTGTTGGAAATTCAAAATGTTTACCACATGAAACGACAACAAAAATGATACAAAAATAAACCCGAAAAATGAATTTTAATTGAAATATTTAGTTGATTCGTGTTTTCGTTCTGTGGTTTTGATTTTTATTAATATTAAAATTTCAAACTGTGATTTTTTTGGCTTTGTTTTGTTTTGCATACTTTTCATTTTCATATTTCGCTGCTGTTGTTTTTGTGGCATTTAATTGTTTCGCTTATCGCTGCGGTTGCAGCTGCAACAGCAACGAAGCCCACTGTGTCTGCCACAAAATGCGGCAACTAACATGACACTAGACATGACATGTGATATGGTTTCACAATTAGAATAATGGCAGTGGGCGTGGCAATCATGTCTTACCTGTGCCCAAACATGTTTCCATTGTTTCTCGCTCCCAGCTGAACTTGAGTTGATATTTATTTGCCAAAGAGAAAACTCACAGAATGAGAAAAAAATATAGGGAAAAATAGAATTTCTATCCATTTTTATTTCTGGCAAATTTCCAAAAATAATATAAAAGAGACGAGAATAAAAGTGTATCAAGTGGAGCTGTGGAGCTGCTTCGTGTGCTTTTGTGTGTTACATACAAATTTTATAGATTTTCAACGCCTGGCGTGCAATGCTGCCAAATATCCTGCAGCGCACACACACACTCACTCACACACACACACACACATACACTCAGATATGCAGCTGCAGTGTTTTGTGGCATTTTAAGTGAAAAACGCCATCATCACAGCTTGGTCCACATGCCTTTCTTTTGTATATCCAACTGTGTATCCTTTGCCAACTGTACCTCAACTACACCTACATATGCAGGCAGAAGTGTGTGTGTGTGTGTGTGTGTGTGGCATTGAGTCAAGCTGAGCCATTCAATAACTTCGTATGGCTGGCTGGAATTTCAATAAAAATACTTTATCTCTGATAGACACACACACACACAGACAGATAGACACAGACAAAGTTGTGAAACAGACATTGGAAATATCGCTTAATATAATCGGGAGAGGAAATATTTCAGCGTGTGCATATTTTGTGTACAGCTTGTTGTCAATCTCACCATAATATGCACTCTAAGTCCGCATTTTATACTCAACTCTTTCTCTCTTCGTCTCTTTTAGTACGGGCAGCGTGTGCCAACTGCAGCCTCACCGAGCAACACGAACTCGAGCAGCTCATCGAACACGGGCTCCCAGAGCGGCACACTGAGCACCAGTCTGAGCAACACGACAAACACAAACACCACAATGGGTCCCAACGGTACGGCACAGAATCAAAATCAACAGGGCGGCGAGCAGTTGTCAAAGACAAACCTCTACATACGCGGACTGCAGCAGGGCACAACCGATAAGGATCTGATCAACATGTGTGCACAGTGAGTATCAATTATGCCCAAAAATTCATAAATTAATAATTAAATAAGGGATAAACAGATAGAAGAGGGAGTAAAAAGGCTAAAAAGAAATTTGATATAATTAGTAATGGAGCTTAAGATCTAGTATGAGTAAAGTCAGGCAACTCTCTCGTATGAATCATAATAACTGCCTCTATTTATGGCCCGTAAATCGAACGCGTTTCCATTCGAGTAGCTCTAAGAGATATAATTATTTTTATGGAAGCCAGCCCGGGTCCTTGCCTGCTAAGCGTAAATCAAGGCAGATATAGATAATTCAAGTTAAACTGTTGTCATATCGATTCGATTGAAACTATGTTTGGCCGAGTAACCCTTAGCCTGGCCGAAAGCTTAAACTCAATTCGTGCCTCATTCCAGCTGCTAATGAGCAGCTTAGCCTCAGCTCATTCCGCTTCGTTGAATTTCTACAAAGGCCACACACACATACAGAATTCAATAGACCCCCCCCCCCCACTATCCGGTCAGAGGGCAAGCAACCCCCAAAAAAATATATATATTTCGTATGCCCCCATCTCCCGCTTGGCCTTTTGCCCTCTCAGTCCACAGGAAACGAGTTTTAGCAAAACTAAACAAAAATCCACTAATTAGAGCACACGCTTCATCACGAGCATAAAAACAACTAGAACCACTTGCAAATGATTATGATGTGGTATGTTGTGTACATATAACGCATACGCAATGTGGCCTCACTCTATTTAGGCCAACAACAAAATATTCATAGAGAATATGTATATATATATATTTATGAAACTATTAGAGGCCACGCACATAAAAATTAATGAAAATAAAAACATCAAACAAGCTTATGGAGAGTAGAAGAGGAGGAGGAGGAGGAGAAGAACAAGGCAGCGTAAGTCAAGTCCTGCACTGCGAGAGGGCTTACACGAGTTGCGTCTTAGCTGACAAGGGGAGGGGGCGGAGGGTAATAATTATAAGTCAACTTATTAAATTGAAGGTGAATTTGGCTCTTTTTTATAGCCTAGACTGGGTTGACTTAGCTAGCAGCAGTTGGCGGGCCTAAGCCCACCCTTTGTGCTATTTTTTTCACTCTGTGTTTGCAGCTGCTTGACTGCGAGGCAATCAAAATAAGCGGCTTATTTGCTTGGACAGCTTTAATGTTATTATAACTACATACATATAAATATATTTATATATGTATCACACTATATATATGTGTGTGTGTGTGTGTGTGTGTGTTTATTATCGATGTCTGTAACTATGCTGATATCGATTTAATTTGCCTCTGGTCCAAGCTGAAATGAGCAATTTCCAACGAAAAAGAATTCGTTGCCTACTTTTCAGCGCGCGTTATTAATATTGCATTTTAATGACTATTTAATTGCCTCGGAGCTATCCTTTTGGCCCGCAGCAGCGAGAAGCGTGACGCTCAGTTCAAATCAACAACAAAGCAGAAAGGAAATAATAGAAAAAGTCAAGCCCAGGCAAAGGAGCACCACACGCACAGCTTATGGCAATCAAACAGCAGACATTATGAGTCTAGCATAGAGAGAGAGAGAGAGAGTTTCGTGACATGCAAGAGGCTTGTAATTGGTTTTAGCTCTACTTTACATATCTCGTAGCGTTTGTCCATTTCGCTGACTAATTCACCGCGTTTCTTTCTCCCTTACAGATACGGAACAATAATATCAACCAAGGCTATTTTAGATAAAACAACAAACAAATGTAAAGGTATTTTTTTCTTCACCATTCTCATCATTATTTTATTTATGTGTGTTTTTCGTATATGTATTATTAGTATGTGTTATGTAATCGAAAAGAAACAAAAGAGAAAAAAGTATACAAAATAATAATCGATGATTTCTTTCAAGGGTTTTCTTTTCTCTTTGTTTTTCGTATTTTGTATTTTTATAAGTTTATAAATATGCGCACTACTCAAAAGGTCAAAAGGTTATCAGAGGATCTACATATACGAATTCCTTTGAGTACTAGGCATATTTATTATTAGTATTATTGTATTAGTTTTCTTTTTTATTCTTTATCTTTTCAATCTTTTTGCTCGTTCTGGTTAATTGTGTCTGGTATTTTGATGTATTTATTATTCAAATCAAAATTAATCAATTGGCAGCAGATAAATTTGTCGATTTTTCTCTTCTTCGGCTTTCATTTGATTAATTGGAATTATAATTTTATAATTTCGTACAATTCTCATTTCGCAATCGAATCATTCATGCATTCACCTTACTACTACTGCACCCCTAAGCCTCCCCAATATACCCGATATAAATATATACTACTTATATAGTACTACTGCTAATGATATTCTTATATTGATAATAACCCGCTCCTATAAATATATATATAAAGTATGCCAGCTAGCAACGAGCTGTAAAAATAACTTTGTGCGTGTGTGTGAAAGGCTTTAACTATTTCGTAATTTGATTTGATTTGATTTGATAAATACATATATACATAATTTTATATGTGTATATATATTTTTTACTTATTTAAGTAACAATTCCCGTTTGCCCTCTTTATAAGTTCCAGCTAAAATATAAGACATTATTAATTTATTTTTACCTCTCTCTCTCTCTCTTTCTTTCTTTCCACCTCTCTTTTCAAATGATATATTTTGTTTTTGTTTTGTTTGTTTTTTCATCTCTTGCACGTGCGAAAATAATAAAATCTTGATTTGAATCTTTTTCTTTTGTAAAACTGTGTGAACTTTCAAAATAAATAAACTCAACTAAAATACTCTTATTCAACTTATACAAATTATATATATATTTATATATACGTCTGTCAACATGCAATTAAAAAAATTCCACCTCCGCCCCCTGTAAAACAAAAAACACAAAACGCAAAAAAAAAAAAAAACAACTGAAAATTAAAACAACGAAAAACAACGAAAAACGAAAACAAAACAAAAACAAAATATGTTTCTTACAGGTTACGGCTTCGTCGACTTCGAGCAGCCGGCCTACGCTGAGGGGGCCGTCAAGGGACTGCAGGCGAAGGGCGTGCAAGCTCAGATGGCCAAAGTGGGTATCTGGGTGCTTCATAGGCCGGCCATTGTACGTTTGTTTGCATGCAAGTAATACTCACCCCTCACACCGCAAACTATCCTCCTCTACCCCTAATCCACTATCCGTAATCCGCAATCCGTAATCCGTATCTAACCTTGTACTAAAATCCACATTTGACGTTACCCCCCAACATTACAATTCGTTTACACAGCTGCTTCAAATAGCTTTTGTTTTTAAGTGTATTTTTATATATATATTTTTTTTTATAAGTATATCTGTTTTTTTTTCTGATTATCTTTTTATACTACTGTTGTAAGTCGAGAGCAAAAAAGGTTTATTTAAGGCAAGTTTCCGTCCGCAGATGCACCTCAAGTTTGCTTTTCAATTTGAATTCATTTCAAATCTTTGGCTCACATTTGAATATGTAAAATGCCAAATGAAATTTGACTTTAAATTTGATTTTAAAGTTTTGTTCGCCCCGAAATTTGCATTGCATTTCAAGCAAAATCCCACGCACAGCGCCCCTAAAGGTCAACTTGCCCACGCTGCTGCTGCTGCTGCTGCTGCCGAGGTATTTCATCAGAGCTGCAAATTCATTTGGGGTGCTCTTTGCTCTGCTCTGTGTTCTTCTTTATTTCTCGCATCCTTTTTTTTCCTTTCATTTCGCATTTGCAATTTCAGTTTGCCACAAAGTCGGTCGCAACTTTCTGCGTGGGCTAAATAAATTGCCAACAACATTTGTTGTTGTTGCTGTTGCTGTTGCTGTTGTCGTTGCTGAATCTCAATTTAGCTTATTATAATTTAAGTTTTATTTTCAACAAAACCCAAACCCTCCCCAAAACCAGCCCAGCCCAGAACCTTAGCCGAAAACCTAGTTTGTAGTGTTGTTAAACTCTTTATATATATAAACAGACCTGTATATCGTACTATATATACTATATTCCCCCATTATACTTGATTCCCACATCTAAACACAAATATTATTCTAGTACATATCCAATTTAGTAATCCATATATAAATCATATCTAGCGTAGCTTAAACATGTTCTATTAACATTCATAATGGAAAATTTTGGATATTCGTATATACATATCGAACTGCAGCAGACTACACAAGAACGTATTTGCATTTATTACCGAATATTCTCGTAGATAACGTAAATTTCCTCATCAGCGCTCGTCGAGCTTAGCTGCGAAAATGCCAAACATTAAATATGCATTGAAAATGCTTTTCAATTTAGTGTACATTAAATAATAATTGAAGGCAAACGCATTCATTAATTAATTTATTTTGTTTACACCCTCTCGCCTCTCCGACTCTCTTTGGCATTTATTATCACAAAAATGGTTTTAATCCACGTTTTTAATCCTCCTTTAGCAGACATAGAAATACGTATTAATTTCAACAATTATAAATTGAAATCGACACAGAAACAAAAACCATTTAGCGGATTTGTTGGTAAATTAATTGCATTAAAGCGATTTCTAATAATCCACAATTGATCATTTCTAATAGTCGCCAGCAATACGAATTGGTATTATATATCTTGTATATCCTATAAGAAGTAGCACACATACATCGTCTAGCTATCATGTTCAAAGTACAAAGAGCTAGCTCATCAATGACATTATCATAGAGGATAGATAGATAGTTAGAACTTCGGCTTGCCGTAGCTTATATAGCTTAGCAGATTTAATTGGGTTTCTAATAATCTGTAGATATACATCCAAAATCATATCTAATATCTGCTAGACTATATATAGGATATAGTGTCGGATTTACTTCTGAACCATGTGTATATTCATACTTTAGAATCTTATCATTTAGTTTATTGCTTTATCGAATATTTACATTAAAATAATATATATATTTTGTATAAGATATAAGAACTGTCAGAAAACTGTTAGGGATACTTAATTACTTTCTGAGCTGACGGTCATTCCTATAATTTAAAATTCTTATACCCCAGTCGGTTGGGTATCGTCGCAACTTCCTTTAACAGTTTTCTGCGTATATTTAGATAATAATTTTAGATCTATATAAAGTAAAACCTAGTTATAAATAGTGACACATTTAATATTTTTGATTTAAGTAGTTACCTTCAGCTCAATAATAAAGTATTAAACCTGAGTTGGTTCAACCACAGCATAGACAAACCCTAATCAGCAAAAAAATCAGATATACCTATAATATTATTATTAATCTTCGATTTGTATAGACGCCATCATTAAAAGTATTTTAGATACATTATAAAAATTGATTAGATAGAACTGAAGCGATCGAAAACTATGTAAAATTGTAAACAAATCAAGAAAAACTCTATAATCAACTATATATATATTGCTATAGAAACGTTAAAGGTAGCTGACTTAAGGAGCTCATTAAAACGTTTGCCTTTATTTTCTACGTAACGCATTGCAGTCTAACGTAACGTATCGTAACGTAACGTAAAGTACCTACATTAGCTAGAAATATATTTAGCATTGATGAACCATTTAATCTTCTCTCTCTATATATAGATCGAAATATATAATCAACATGTATCTCTCAAAAAACTGTATAAATTGTAACCGTATATTTGAAGTTATAGCCAGCCATATAATCAACCTACCAAAGTTTGTTGTTTGAGTACGCAAAATGCTACAAACCTGCGCCGGCCAAAAACTAACTAAGATATCTCTCTCTATATATATATATACATCTATATAAATAAAAATCAAAGAAAACAACAAAGAAAAACTAAACTCTAAGTAACAAAAAGAAAAAAAGAAAATGAAAAGAAAACTCACTGTAAAACTAAGACATACATAAGAGCTCAGGTATTTAACTTAATTAAGTGCATAACTAGGCGACTCTACATACATACAGTCATCTGACATACATACACGTGCCCACATCTCACACTAACTGTACCTATGCGATTTGTATATAAATTTGTATCTAGGTCTATTAGCGAATTCCTTGGAGTTCGCTATGTTTCCTCGCTTTAGGTATTTGTTTAATTAAGCAATTAGGTCTTGGCATAACAGACAAACACACACGCACACACACAACATACAGCATACAGCATTCTACATAAGCATTAAGTGAGGCACACTCAACAGACACACACACACACACAGCAACACTCACTCAACAGACACACACACACACACACACAGAGCCAGTTACCGATAACAGAAAATGAAAGAAAAATTTACTAAAATTTTACTAATGACAAAATTTCTACGTTTTAATTTTCTTTCCTCCTCTCTCTCTCTCTCTCTTTCTCTCTCTCTCTAAAAATGCGTCGTCTTTGTCGCTCATATAAACAAACACACCCACACACTTACTCACATATAATTAACACACACTCACACACATACAACATGCGCTTTTGCCAAAAATGCTTTTGTTTGTGTATGTTAAAAACTTTTGTGTGCAACTTTTCAAACAAACCAAAACAAAAAACCAACTAAAACTGATTCGATTGATCCTCCACAACAACAATGAACAACAACAAACAACACAACACGCTGCTATCCTATGCGTACAACACCTACACAGCAACAGGAACAGGATCCCACAAATTTGTACATTGCAAATTTGCCGCCACACTTCAAAGAGACCGATCTGGAGGCAATGCTAGCGAAATATGGACAGGTCGTGTCCACTAGAATATTGCGTGATCAGCAGATGAACTCAAAGGGTAGGCTAATCATAAATGATCCCTTTTTGATACATATGTATAATCTTCTTATTGGATGTCCTTGGCAGGCGTTGGCTTCGCACGCATGGAGAGCCGCGAGAAGTGCGAACAAATTATACAAATGTTTAACGGTAACACAATACCGGGTGCCAAAGATCCGCTATTGGTGAAGTTCGCCGATGGCGGTCCCAAAAAGAAGAATCTCTTCAAGACGCCCGATCCGAATGCGCGCGCGTGGCGCGATGTCTCCGCCGAGGGCATACCCGTTACCTATGATCCGACTATGCAGCAGAATGGCGTCAGCGTCAACGTGGGCACACCCATTGGCGTACCCTATTCGCGCTTTGGCGCCCCGCAGGTGGGTGGGTATCCGGTCGCTGGCTCGCAATGGATACCCGGGTATATGATGACACAGCCGATCACTCAGGTAGATGATCAGGTGAGTGACGCATGCATTCCGTAACTTAGCAACATATGCCCAACATTTATCAGTATTCCTCCTCTGCCCTGCAGTACATGCAAATGGCTGCCGCTCCCCAATTGGGCGTCACCTCGTACAAACCGGAGGCAGTCAACCAGGTGCCCACTCGCGGCATTTCGATGATGGTCAGCGGCGACACGGCTGTGCCATACGGAACAATGATGCCCCAGTTGGCCACCCTCCAGATTGGAAACTCTGTAAGTGCTTAACGAGTGTACGAATATGAACAGAATATATATTTGTGATATATATATGTATGGCTAAGAGCTACTCGGAGAATACTCAAACTGATATATGCATATAATGGATGTCGAAGGTTGAAGAACTATCCAACTATCATATTGATAGCTGCATTAGGGGTATCCACTGTCAGCTATTCCTAATCTTAAGCTATAAATTATTCCCTTCAAAATGAAATGTTATATCTATATTTATATTGCTCTTTATATATGTTCGATATTCAGAATACTATGTGAATTCTAATATCTGAATACTTTCCTGGAGTATTTCAATATATTACTGATTCCAATGGCTGAAAAGTTCTTGGAAATATTCAAATCTTCTAGCCATATTCCACATGATGTTAGTTTTTCAAGTCTTCCCTCGAGATATGCATATATGTTTATATAAAGCAAGCTTGAGTATTATCTCATATATATACATATATATCATGATTGAGTAGATCAGTAGATAGCAATGATGATCAATATGTATGTATGTCTCTATCTGTCTCTGTGTGTGTGAGCGTGTGCGAGAGAGTTGTGTGTGTTTCCAATGAAATTCGAATGATGTTTGATATATAATTTGTATTCTATATCTGTTCTTTTATTCCATTGTTTTTTCCGTTCTCTTTTCGGTTCCTTTATAGAATTTTTCTCCATCGTTACAGTATATTAGTCCAACTTATCCATATTATGCACCACCACCAACTATTATACCAACAATGCCAATGACAGATTCCGAACAGGCTAGCACAGCTGCATCACCCGACGAGGCATACACACAGTATCCACATCAAGCCGCTCCCAAATAGGTCTTCGCGAGGTGAGTGATGTCTCTCTGTCTCTCAATCTCTCTCTCTCTCTCTTACTCTCTATGCATCACTGTCTCTATTTGAACATCTCTTCCGTCTGATATTTTGTTGAGCCGCGACTAATCAAGTTCGCGTCTCACTCACTCACTCACTCTCTCTCTCTCGCTCCCTGTCTGAGCTCTTCCTCATTCATCTCTGCTTTAGTTGTGCTTAGTTCTTTTACATTGGAGTCTATAGCGAGCACTCACTGTGTGTGTGCCACTCACTTAGAGCGCTGTAGCTTGCTTTCGTTTGCATGTGCTGTGTGTGCTTAAAGTTAAACCATATCACGACTCTCACTCCCTGCTCACTCGCCTCCCAGCCTTTCACGATCATTGGAGATTTTCTATCGTTTACTATCATCATCCTCTTTTTACACACACTCTCTCTCACTCTCTCTTTTCATTCGTTTTGTGTGCTGCTTGTTGCTTGCCTGTTTGCTTAAAAAAATCTGTTCTTGACTTTGGTAACGTGTTTAACTCTCTCTCATTACTAAACGCAATTCTTTTACTTTCAAATTGATTCCTGCGGTCTCAACCACAACTACAACTCCAACAACAATTTCTTACATACTTAGTATAGTTACTAAGCAGCCTAAATACTGGTAATACATACTAGGTAAATATCATACGAATCGTGCTTTAATCATAAGGAACCAGTTTATATATAATTGAAGAATTTTCCTATGTATATGATCTGGTTTCTTGTGCTTTCCCAGCTTCAGTTCATACTAATTCTAAGCTTTATATGAAATTTTTACTAATTCTTGCTTTATTGTTTCAGATATAATATTTTAGTACCCCATTTGAGTACTATGTAATGGACGCGATGGAGCTTTAAGCGCTGGAATAACAACAACAAGAACAACATCTACAACAAAAACAAGAATAGGAGAAGAATATGAAGAACAACAGGATGCAACATCGGAATGGAAGAAGCAGTTTGATAACAGCGGAAAGTGCTGTTCCCTAAAAACAAAAGAAAACAAAAATAATGTTAAAAAAAATAAAGAAAAACTAGAGAAAGAGAATTAAGAGTTATGTATAAAAGAAATTGAAGAGCAGTAACAGCAGCAGCAGCAACAACAACAACAACAACTGAAAATACATACATAATTGAGTTGAGCAGGCGAGTGGAGAAGAGAGCGTAAAAAGTGAAGAAAAGCAAAGACTAAACTTAAATAATAGAAATTAGTTATACACTAAATAGTATGCTTAAACAACAGCAACAAGAGAACGGGCAAGTAGTAGTAGTAGAAGGGGTCGCAATTTTCATTGAGAGAGCAGGAAAAACTTACCAGAACGGGGGCAACATTTCCTCGAAACAAAAAAAAGAGAAAATACAAAATAATAAAAAGTAAATAAAAACAGAAACCAAACACTTGAAGCAACAGCAATTTGCAAACAACAGCAAAAACTAATGAAAAGAAACCGCAAAACTCTAGTTAAGTAAATCTATATAAGAAACAACAAGAAGTTGCATTCAAACAGCAAGAAAAGGGATAAGAAACGCATGTAAAAATGTTAAAATACAGAAAAGCCACAAAAGGCAAACAAAATTGTGACAAAATAAAGCAAAACAAATGAAACCGAAGAACCCAAAAAAATGTGTGCAATGTATGTTAAACGAAAAACAAAACCAACAAAAAAATGAAAATGAAGTGAAAAATAAAAACCAAGAAAAAGGCAAATAAAAACAATTTGACAAAGTAAAAAAAAAAATAATAAAAAACAATTGAAAATCAAGCAAAAGCGAATAAATTTATTTTTTATTGTCGTTTATGAAACTGAAGTTGAAGTTGTCGAAAACTTAACAAAATGAGAGAAAGAAAATTTTGGTTTTCCAAGATTTTGTATTTTGCTATTTTAATTTGTCTTCAATTCGATTTTAAATGCAATTTTTAAGAGTCAAAAGTGTTTGAAGCACAAAGCTAAGAGAGCGTCAGTTTTACCCTCTCTCTTTCCCCCACTCGCTCTCCCACGCGAGAACCGAGATTGTTTTTCGTTTTGTAAAGAGAAAAAGAAAATGTCGAACCCATGAAAAATGGGGGAAAACGTTTTTATTTGTTAATTGCAAACGTTTCACACATTTTGTTAATTTGAAAAACTGCAAAAATAAAAACAAAAATTGAAGCAGAGAGTAAAAAAATAATAAATAAATATAAAAATTAAAAAAAAAAAAACAAAAACAAAAAAAGAAATAGATTTAAGTACTAGCAAAAGTGCAGTAAGCAGCAAATTTAGTAGTTTTTAGAGTCTAACAGATGAAAGATAAAACGATTCATGAAAATAATAAGAAAAACAACAAGAAAATAATACCAACAACAAGAAGAAGAAGAAGAAGAAGAAGAAAAGAGAAATAATAAGAAATCTTGTACTAGTTTTTAGCATATTTTTGTGCTCATCAGTCGATATAATGAATTTTTTGTAGCTGTCTACAGTTTTTTACGTTGAACTGTGTGTGTTTTTTTCTAGCGACTACGACTAAGATATATTCTTGAATTAAGCAGAAGCCGAAGCCGAGATAGAAGATAGCATAGCGTATGTTTTGTCTGCAGAGCAAAGAGTAAAGAAGATTACGTTAGGATATGTTGGAATAGAAAGTGGCAAGTGAAAAGTGAAAAGTGCAAGGCAAACAATGAGGCATATAGAACAAGAAAAACAGAAAGCACTTTTAAAGCGAGTGGGAAAAGCGGTTATGAAATTGTAGCAATGTAGTTTAGTTTCATTGTGGCACGTGGAGAACGTAGTGAATTTGTAAGTGAAAAAGGAAGCGATCTGTTTTTTTTTAAATATATAAATTGAATGGAATGCGAGAAGAACAACAGGCGAGCGCAGCAGACAGCCGTAGCAGAAATGAAAGCAAAAAAACAAAGCAAATTAATGTTAAACAATTTAAAAAGAAGAAGAAAAAAAACTATGTTTAGTAAAGTAGCAATAAGAGAAAAAATAGAAAAAGATAATGCAGCAGCGATTATTTCTTTAGTCTCTAAGTGTAAGTCTTAAAAACAACAAAAACAAAATAGTCGATGGGTTGATAGATCGTTAGATCAAAAGATCACAACAGACAGACAGGCAGCACAGTGTTTGAAATTGAAGCCTAGCGTATTTATTTTCTTTGACAAACACACACACACACACACACACATACTCATGTAACCCACTCACACACACATATTGTATTTGTGATTTAACTGAATGGCTTTGAGAATCTCGGAGAAAGGCACTTGCAAAGAGACAGAGAGAGACTCAGCAAGTTTCCAGCAGGGATTTAAGTTTTCATCGTTCACGCACACACACTCACAACACAGACACAACACACACACACACAAACATTCCTGAGCAAAGTCTTTGATTTTTCATATGTACGTTAACTATGATACATATATGATTTGGCACTATATCGATTGCCTATATGCTAACAATCTATCTAAATATATATATATATACATAAATATATATAAATACAAAATGAAAACACAACGCCAAAAGTCTTCCTAAGCCTAAACCAAAACAAAAAGTGCAGTGCATGTTTTCCTATCATAAAGAACAACAACAACAAGAACTATCATAGATATGATTTATATATACTCTCTCTTTCCTTTTAATTTGTACCATATGTAATTTGCTTTAGACTGACTACCGAAATGTGAAATTTAAAAACAATAAAAGAAATCAAATTGAATTCAGGATCGACAAAAACAAACACACACACACAACACACACATACACCCACTATAGTGGTTAGCGTCAAAGCAAATATCAACAGCAAGAAAAATCAGCAACTGGGGCAAAGAAATATTTTGCATAAACATTCCATGATCAAACAAACAACAAAAAGAACTAAGCAAATTTTTATACACAAATTGAATATTTTAACAGGGAGAAAAAAGAATAAGAGACGCCAATGCAGACACAGGGAAACCAAACCAACTAAAATCACAAATACAACTAAATTTCAAGAGTTCTGTTTTCGAGTTTTCATCTAGCTCACATTTTTCTTCTCTCAGTCCCCCCAGAGACACACACACACACACCCCCGCCCTTCGACAGCCCTACTTTTAGTTTCTATTCTACACAAAGTGCAATTTTCGATTTCGTTCGATTTTAAAATATTTATTTTTGAAATTCATTTTTTTTACAAACATTTTTGCGCTGTTTTTAGGCAGAATAAAGAAAAAAACATTAAACTTTAGGTTATTTATAAACGAAAAGATCGTGAGAGAAAGGATGAAGGAAGTAGGGAAGAAGAAGAAGAGAATCTTAGCTGCAAGAGTTTAGAAAACCTTAGTTTTTAAGCCAAGTTAACGGGGCAGACTACAAAGATCCCCGCAAAAAGCATAAAACACATGTTGTAGATGATTATAAAAGGAAGAAATAAACATAAAGAGGATGAGGATGAGCATTGTGGCTAAGGATTAGGAGTAGGAGTAGGAGTAGAACTAGTAGGAGAGACAACAGCAACAACAACTTAGTAACTAAGATCAAAGCACTAGAGTTTAAGTTTAGCTGAGCTAAGTATAGATTTGACAAGAGCGTTGCGTTGATTACGGACAACATGAAGGAAGAAGGAGAAGCGAGAAGCAGACGAAGAAGATGCAGCAGCAGAATAGTATGTGAAGTGTAGTTGATGTAGGAAATATGATTTTTAATTGGTAGTAATTAGTTGATTAGAGTCAAGAAGAAGAAGAAGAAGAAGAAGACGACGACGACAGAGGAAGGCAGAGCGCGAGAAGAGGAATAGAAATTTGTAGTTTTTGTGTAGTTAGAGAGAGAGAGGCGTGAGACGGGTCGTCAAGTTCGGATTAGTTTTAATTTTGCATATAGAATCGATTCACAGACCGATCGATTGATCGATCGATCGTCTAATTGGCACGCAGCAGAGAGAAGTTTATTATATATACATACTTATATATATATTTTTTTAATTGCAATTTTTTTATTCTATTTCTGACAACAAAAAGGAAACCAAACTTAAAGAAAAAAAAAACTTGTTTGTTTTGCGTCTGTATTTTGTTTTAATTTAATGCGTTTTACTTTAGTTTTTTAACTAATTTTAAGTAGTTAATTTATTATTTGTCGTAAAAGAAAGGATAAGCAACAACAACAACACAGAGATGACGAATCCTTTGAAATTTTGCCTGTTGCTCTCACAGGAAAAGAAATTGAAATCGAAGAATGTGTTGAAGTAATTTTTAAAGCAAATGTCTAGTGCGTAAAATTGAAAGCTAAACAACAACAACAAAAAGAACTTTGAATAAAAAACTTAAAAACAAAAACAAAAACAAAAATAAAAAGAATTTAAACTGTTTTTCATTTGAGTTGAAGTTTTGTGTTTGACATCATTTGCTTCATTGTTTCTCATATATTCTGTTCTGTTATACCCCTCGCCCCTCGATCTTGTTTATAGTTAAATGTTTGCTATATATAAGTTGGAGAGTTGACTTAACGGGACTCTCACCCCAAACTAGTTTCCAGTAACAAATTATAAATGAATTGAATTGTGTTTTAAACAAAGGGCGAAAGAACTACTTAGACTCGGCTAAGTCGGCGGCGAAGTGAAAATGGAAAATGAAGAATGGAAAATGGAAAATAGAAAAGCATAAATATGAGAAGAGAAGAGGAAAACATTTTTTAATTAAGCCAATTTAAGGAAATGATGAATATATATATATTTTTTTGAAACTTTTTTGACGAAACCAAAAAACCAAAAAAAAAAACGAAACGAAATGAAAACAAAAACAAAGAAAAGAAAGAGAGAGAAGAGAGAAACACATTAAATAAATGCATATAAAGAAAGGTTCCAGAGGGAGAGATCTAATAAACGATTAAATGCAGGCAAATAAAAGAAAAGTGAACAACAACAACAACATCGTAGTGAAAGGTCAAGAAACAAGCTCATTAAATTTAAAAAACCCAAAAAGAAAAGCAAAAACGACGACAAAAGCGTAAAAATGTAGTTCTAAGTAAAACTTTAAAGTAAACATTAAAGCAAAACAAGAAGCTCGCGCAGAGACGCAGCTAATTAAACTTAGATGAACAAAAAATGATAAAAACAAAAATAAATGATAGAAAAACTAAAACAAAAAACATAAACATAAACGTAAACATAAAGAAGTTAAGATGAATGATCAGCGTTCAGCCGGACGCAAAGTAAAATGTAAATTTCGCTTGTTGCTATTTTTAAGTTTTAAATCAAAGTCTTTTAAAGAACTTTATTCATTTCTCTTGTAAAACGATAAAACGTGAAGCTAAACTATATCTCCTCTCTTTGTAACTCTCCACAACAAAAACAAAAAGCAAACAAACAAAAAAATATAAAAAAAAAAGAAAAGAAAACCCCTTTCGAATCTCTGTGTATTTTTTAAGGTATTATTTTTTGCATCAATGTGACGCTTGAAGGCATTTTTTACATGCATATGGAAAAGAATTGTATTTAAATACTAGTAAAAAGCAGACAGCAAAAACAAAGATAAAGCTAAAGATAAAGATAAAGCTAATGATAAAGATAAAGCTAAAGATGACAAGCAAACGATGCAGACAACTTTGCTAAAACTTTCAAATTTATAATGCGGACTTTTTGTGCGCTGAAAACTTTAATGCAAAAAATCATACATTAAAACAAAAAAATATTGGAGCTAAGGAGATAAAGTTTAAATGAAAAAAAGCAAAAAAAAATTATTAAATGGAAAAAGAAAAAAAAATTAGTTTAAGCAAAACATTTTGCAGCTTTTGTGCTTATTTCGCTTAAGAAAAGTAAGACTAGTTGAAAAAAGAAAAGAAAAAAAAGAAATTAAATCTAATTGTAAGTAAACAAAAAATAATAATAAAAGAAACGAGAAAACTTTGAGGAGTGGCAGGTGAGCGCAGGTGCAGCAAAGCATTAAACAGAAAATAGCAAAAGATTAAAAACAAAAACAAAAGAAAAACATGAACATACAAAGTAAAAATGTCTCTTTAAAAAACACTAAAGAGCAAATGCTGTCATCCAAAACAAAAACAAAACAAAACAAAAAAAAAGAAACTGAACTTTTTCTGAATCAATAAAAAACAAATTGATTTTCTGTAAGAAAACAAATGCGATTGATGTTTTTACTTTAAAGCGGGTTTGTGTGAAGGAATGGGAAAGGGTTTCGCCCATTATCCCACTAGCTGGATGGCTGGTGGATCAATAACATAATTTGGGGTGGTTGCTGCTCAGACACCCCTAACAATTGAGGGTTTTGGAGTGTGGGCAAATGGCCGCAGGAAACAAGTTCACACAGCTCCAAGCCTTTCGGGCTGGACCCGTCGTATCTGCGCTGGCCGGAACTTCCCCTAAAATACACAGCACTGGGGGGCAGAGTGAGCAAAATATGAAAAGCCTACGGCACACTCATGCAAACACACAAACACATACACATATATGTATGTGCGTGTGTGTGTGTGTGTGGGTTTGTGTGCGCGCAAAGCCGTAAGGATGAACCGAAAAATGTTGACAGCAGTTCAGCCTACTTGTTTTGCTGCGAACCTGTTCGTTTGACTTGTTTGATGGTTTTATGAGTGTCAAAACTCGACAGCTTAATAGACGTTTTTATGACAGCAATCGCATTTTCATTGTTATTGTAATGAGAGACAGGGTGGCTGGGCGCCACACACCACATGCCACATACCAGCACACGCACTGTGAGCAAGGGATGCTGCAAGAGCCGCCAGCAAAACTCCCACTCACTGCCCTGCAGCACACAACAGGCAGTCGTCCACACACACACATGCACAGAGTTAGTATGTAGGTATACGCGTTGGTGTTTCTACTTATGTTGTTGGCTGATGGCAAAACTGGCTGCTGCGAACCGGCACCGGCACCGGCACCGGCACAAGCACCAACATCGGCAACGACACCGGCATGCGTGTACCTGTGTGCGTGAGAGTGTGAGTGCGAGAGCGCCTCTTGCACTCACTCTCTGGCCACTGCCTCTGCTGACAGTGACAAAGCAATGTAAACAACAATAACTACAGCGCACGCACACACACACACACACACATACAGTCGAACGCACGCGTGTATGCCTTGTTGTTTACTTGCTTACCGTTATTTCGTTTCAGCTGCGCCGCTGCTGAGCGTTTCTGTTCGCCTGCTCATTTGTTGTTTTTTGTAGTAGTTGTGTGTGACGACGAGACCGACGGCAGTGTTAGAGCAGGCATTGCCATCGTGTGAGCTCAGTACGACTGGAGTGGGACGACGGAACGGACGTTGTGCTGCGGAGCTGCCTAGCAAATTATTTTTAAAGGTCTGCTATAATTATTAGTAAGTATAAAGAAATGGTTAACTATATTACTATATTCTACATTTAAAGTTTGTATTTATTTTAAATATTTAAAACAAACCGCGCTAGCTTCAGCCACATAGAGCTAAAGCAACTCATAACAAAGTCTGGCATCCCTGTTCACTTCATGAACCATAGATGGCGCTGCCACTCTAAAGAAAAATCAACGAATTTACAAATTTGATTTATAAATTCAAATAAAACACATTTAACTGAATTTCTATTTAGTTTTTATTTATTTCGTTTTCGTACAGACTCTTTTGCATGCAATTTTAATTGTTCATAAGCTATATTTTAAACAATATAAACCTAGCTTAAGCCCATGCGAGCGCAGATTAAATCGTACAAAAAATGAAGACCGCTAACTGTTAAGTGTTAACTGTTTTACATAGATTTCATTCACTGTTTACCGCTATTGCCACATATAATTGTAATTGAATTTGGTTAAACAAGAAGATGTTGCCATGGAAACGATGATAATTGTCGCGCTTGCCAACCGTTAACAAATTAATGCTAAAAACCGAACTATTTTAAAACAAAATCATACAAAAATCTTTACACATATGATGACGGCCGTTCCCTCTGTCTCACTTGCCGCCAAAGCCGCCCATCAGGTTCCCCAGTCCGCCGAGGCCACCCGCCGCGCCCTGCTGCAGCTGCCGCATCATATTTTGGAGGCCGCCAACGCCGCCCATCTGCTGCAGCATGCGGGGATCAATCATCTTGGCCATCTGCTGATTAAGCTTGGCCATTTGCGTGGGATTCACATTTTTAGTCATGTCGCCTTGCTTGAAGAGGCCCTTGACGCCGCCCATTTTCTTAACGACTGCCGCAAATTTCGTGTAGTGTGCTATCAGCTCCTTGACCTCGCGCTCAATGACGCCTGCACCATGCGCCACTCGGATGCAGCGCGTGGGCTGCTTGCTGAACAGCTTCGCCCCGTCGCGGTTGTCCAGTTCACTGTCTGACATACTGTCCATCATTGTCATCATGCGCTTGATGCGCGCCATTGACTCCTGCTCGCCGCCCTTGGTCATGAAGTCCTGCGAGAATCCGGGTATCATGTTCATGATCTGTGAGAAGGGCCCCATTTTCATGATATTCTGGAACTGTTCGTACATGTCGCGTATGGTGAAATGGCCGTGCTTGATCTTTTCCAGCAGCTCCTCGTTGCCGTCCAGTTTCAGTTCATTCACCTGTTCAGCACATCAAGCAGTTAGATAATCTTTTAAGAGTTTATAGTTTATGGTAGTTACCTTGTCTATCAGTCCCTCAATGTCGCCCATGCCCAGCAGCTTGCTTACAAAAGGTTTCGTCTTGAAGGGCTCCAAGTCGTCGATGTGCTCGCCAGTGCCAATGAAGATGATGGGAGACTGAGTGGCAGCCACAGCAGAGAGAGCGCCACCTCCCTTGGCGTGGCCGTCTAACTTTGTGATGATCACGGATCCGATATCTACTTTGTCTTTGAAGGCCTTCGCTTGGGCTTCGCAAGCCTGTCCAATCGTGGCGTCCATCACGAAGATGATATTGTCGGGGCTAACGGCATTCGCAACCGCCAACATCTCCTCGAACAGCGACTCTTCCTGCTTATGTCTGCCCGACGTGTCCACAATAATCATTTCGAATCCTTCGCGTTTGAACATGTCCACGCCCTCTTGTGCTATGACCACAGGATCGATTTCTGTGTAGCTGCCATAGAATGGGATGCGCGCCTTGGTCGCGTTCTGCTTGATCTGATCGTAGGCACCTGCACGGAAAGTGTCCGCGCACACGAGGCACGACTTCCAATTACGTTTCTGGTAGTGATAGGCTAGCTTAGTACATGTGGTTGTTTTGCCGGAGCCTTGAAGGCCCACGAACATGATCACATTGGCCTTGCCTTTGACTGGCTGATATGGCTTAACACCAGGATCCACCAGCTTGATGAGCTCCTTGAACACGGCGGACTGTATCATACGGCGCTTATTCAATCCTCCGGCCATCTCATCGAAGTCAATGACAGCTCGAACATTCTCGCGCAGCTGCTTCACCTGTCGTATGTTTACATCGGCCTCCAGCAGCGCCGCGCATATCTCTTTCAGCATCGCACTTAAGGCTTCCTCATTGATGACGGTGGCTTTGCTGAGCGAGTGCAGCGCCGTCGTTATCTTTCGTCCTAAATCAGCTAAAACCATCTTGGCGTATTACGTAAAACGTTAACTGTATTGCAGCGGCGTGCTTTTTAATTTAGTTGCCTTATTTGCAAAACAAAACATGCGAATTGAAAACGAGTTAACTTTTGATTTTCTCTGACACGTCAAATGTCGAACACAAAGAAGAAGTTGAGACTGACAGTCAAATGGACATGTGCAAATGTCAAAACAATACAACTGTGAGTCGGTGTGACTGTCAGATATTTGGCAGTCAGCTGTTCCCGTTCGCTGTGAATGGCAGTCATGTTGCTAGCTTCTTTGAAAATTCACGCGCTCAATTTGCATTTAATAATTTAATGGGCGTTAAGGAATTATGGAGCGTTTTGACACCATATGCAGATCGCAAACCAATATGCGAATTACGGGGCAAGAAGGTGGCTATAGATCTGGCTGGATGGGTGTGCGAAAGTCTCAATGTTGTTGATTATTTCGTGCATCCGCGGCATCATTTGAAGTAAGTTCTGAATTAATAATTTAATAATATATATCTATTTACTAGTTATCTAATTACAGGAATCTTTTCTTTCGTACATGTTATCTCATCTGGGAACAGGTAACACCTGTGTTTGTATTGGAAGGAGTCGCGCCTAAGCTGAAAAGTCAGGTAATAGCAAAGCGCAATGAGCTGCAATTTCGTGGCGCGCGACCCAAGGATAAGGAGAAGGACGTAGCGGCGCCCACACAAGCAGCTGCCAAAAGCGACACAGGACGCACACGTTTTAATCATGTGCTAAAACAGTGCGAGAATCTACTGCTGTCCATGGGCATACAATGCGTCCAGGGACCAGGAGAAGCTGAAGCATATTGTGCATTCCTTAACAAGCACGGCGTGAGTCCAGTTGTTTACCTTGCCTGGTTAAATTAATAATCCTAATTTGTCCAAGTTAGTTGATGGTGTCATTAGCCAGGATTCCGACTGCTTTGCATATGGCGCGGTGCGTGTTTATCGTAACTTTTCGGTGTCCTCGCAGGGCGCTCAGGCTGCAGCTGGTGGAGCAGTGGATATTTATGATATGCGAGAGATATGCCGTCACATGGATTTCGGACAAAATAAAGTTATTGTAATGGCGTTGCTCTGTGGCTGCGATTATTGTCCGGATGGCATAGGTGGCATAGGAAAGGATGGCGTTCTGAAGCTGTTCAACAAGTACGAGGAATCCGATATATTGGATAGGTAAATCGTATTCCAGTTTGCATATCATTTTTACAAGAAGTTTTTTTATGCAGATTACGCAATTGGCGTTCTGAGACGCATAAATACAATGCACTGGAGCTGCGTGTGGACGACAAATCCATTTGCAGCAACTGTGGACATATTGGGCGCACACAAAGTCATACCAAAAGTGGCTGTGGCGTCTGTCGCACGCATCGCGGCTGTGATGAAAGCTTGTGGAAGTGAGTCCTAGTCCTAGTTGAAATCTGTTGTGTACTTTAAACTGAATTTTCTATTTTCCATAGAGAACAGCGGCTGTCTATCAAGGCGGAGCTAACGTTACGTAAGAAAGCTCTGATAGATGAAGCCTTTCCCAATGAAGAGATCATATCTGAGTTTCTTACTCAGCCTGGGAAACTTCCCAATTTAAAGCTGGACTGGCGACAGCCTAATATCGTGAAGTTCATCAAACAAATTGGTCACCTCTTGCAGTGGCCAGAAATCTATTGCTTTCAAAAGTTTTTCCCATTGCTGACCCGCTGGCAGGTGCAGCAGCCCAACGAAGACTCAGTTCTCGTACAGCCCCAAGAGATTATTAAAAAGCGCACAGTGAAAGGAATTGCCAGCCTGGAATTACGCTGGGAAGATACTCGTGGCTGTCTTAAGGGACTAATACCGCAGGATCAAATTGAAGAATTCAAACTGGATCATCCAAAGGGTGTGGAGGAGCTTTACTACACTGTTGAGCCATTGGACATGTTGCAGGCTGCCTATCCAGATTTGGTAGCTGCCTTTATGAAATCAAAGGAAAAGCCACCCAAAAAGACAGCATCTCGCAAAAAGAAAGCTAGCGCAGATGCGCCGCTCAGTGCACTTGAGAATCTGTCAGGCTTGGCAGCGGCAACTGCTGCAACTGAGGTTATCACAAAACCCAAGCGTGGCAAAAAGAAAATGCCAAGCAATCAAAAGACAATGCAGCAATTCCTTAAGCAGAAAGAGAATACGCCAATTAAGCCCCCTCGTCAGCTGGCAAACCAATGCTCCACCCCCCTTAATAAGCATTTGCCCTCCGATTTGGAGAGCGATGGCGAATTCGATATGTCGGACATTATCAATGGTATCGTTTCCAATCCACAAGCAGTGCATGCTGTGACCAAGCACGAGGGATATCAGCTTCACTATGAACCGTTAGCAGAGGATTTAAGCCTTCGCTTAGCTCAGCTGAGCTTGGACAAGCACGATGTGTCACACCAACAAAGTTTGCTGATAGATGACGGAGATTTGCTGGTTCAAAAGCGCCGCGATATCTCCATGAGAACTGAGAGTATGCCACTGGCAAAACGCTACTCGCTAGACGACAGTTTTGATTTGTTGGTCAAGGGTGATCTAAAGAAAGTGCCACATTTAATCAGAACACCCGTGGATCGTTTCAAACAGCAGCATTGTCTGTCCACTAAGAGGGAGTCTCACAGTCCGCAACAACAGCCGCCTATCAAGTCAACAGCAAATGTCAGTTACTTCTTTAACCAAAGTGTTGATGCTGCCGATGCCTTCGAGCAATTGATGGAAGCAAGTTTTAAGCACTCGGAACAGGATATGGTGGTAATCAGTGACAGCGATTAAGTTTTTTTTATGTACATCTAATAGTCTGCAATATATTCTCACTAACAATAGCAAACTTAAAGCTTCACTTTGTTCTGTGGCAAACTAGAACTCCAAATGACGTTTGGCATAGAGTTGGGCATTGCTCATCGCCTGCTCGAGTTGCTCCTCGAACTGTGTGGTAACTTTGCGTCCTTTCATGTTGCAGACGAGTTCGGCATTCTGGCCCTTGGGCGCAGCCACTTGGCCATTAAATGTTGCTGCAAAGGACTGCAGCCAGAGCGAGGCATTAAATTGCTTGCTTATGCAGTTCTGAAAAGAAGGATATAAGAGGATACCTATTATATTTTCATTGGAGATTACTGGATTTACCTGCGGCACACAGCAGCGCGCTTTGACTATGTTATCACACATGCTCACAACCAGAATGGGACGATCTGTGCATAATTTGGTGGCACGCTGCAAGGGAATCTCCTCAACCAGCGCCGAGCTGCTTATGAAGTGTAGGATATAGGGGTGCGTGTCAAGCGGCTTTTCGAGTAGTACATTTCGCATTTCCACTTCCACAAATTCTCTGTAACAGTAGACATTAGTTTGTGTGTAAGAAAGCAATTTGATACACCTACTTGAGGGTTGTGCGCGATGTCTCCTTAAGTCTTCGTAACATTTCATTGATGCGTTCGAGCGTGTCCATTTTGAAGGCGTAGGGCAGCTTTATGTCCGAGTGCAACATGTTGTGCCGTATCGTCTGCAGCTCTGTTTCCGTGGCATTTGTCAGTTTGTCCGTTTGAAACTGATTTTCCAACAAATCCACACGATGGCGGAGCAGCGCTGCTGTTTTTAGAACCTGTTCGAAAAGAAGAAATTGTAGTAGGAGAAGCTGGAAAGAATGTCTCGATAAACTTACATTCTCTGCCGCCTGCCCAGCTACAGCTGTAAAGGCGTAGCGAGCTCTATTGGTTTGCTTGAGATTGACTATGCAGAAGCAGGACATCTCCTTCGTGTTGGTCACGTGTGTGCCGCAACACAGTTCCTTAGAGCTCAGATTGAGTTCCGGGCATTGCACATTAATAAGCCGCAGTCCTTGCTCAGGGTAAACCTCACCTGGCACCATAGTGATATCGTTCTGCTGCAGCACATCGGCTGCGCTGAGCTGATGCACTTGGACGGGCGTGGCGGAGCAGATGGTGCGGCTTTAAATGGGAAATTCATTAGTTGCTTACGAGTACGAAATGGTATATAGCCTTACTCACTTGATCAGATCCTCAATGTGCTGCACATCGGCTTTGCTTATGCGCTTGCCCAAGAGGCCCAGCTCCAGTTTGCACTGCTCATTGCTCACCGCGCTGGAAACCTGATATGTCACCTTGTTGAAGAGAGATCGTATGGCGGCATTCAGCAAATGGGTGGCTATAAAAAATGGTAGACATTTAAACAAATTGTATTCCCTGTTAGCTGCCAGTACCTACCTGTGTGATGGCACGTGTTTAACTGACGATGCTTGGCATCTACTTCAAGTTGCACCTCATCCCCAACGGCCAGCTCCAAGCTGTCGATGGGCGTGGTCAGGCAGCAAATATGCACCACGCATTCATTAAGATGCTTCACGCCAACCACTTCCAGCTGATGCGGCTCCTCTGGCTTGTGTTTATTGCGCACCAGCAACTTGCCAAGATCCGACTGCTGACCACCAGACTCGAAGTAGAAATTGCTAGCAGCTGTGACGATTGAGAGAGTATTGAATGACTCCTCTGGGCGAATGCATGACACCTCTGACTCATCTTGTAGCATGCCCAACACGCGACTCTTGAGCATGGGAATCGTATAGGTTTCATTTTCCTCATCATAGCTATAGATATACTTAAAGCTGTTGTCAGTGGATCCCAGTCGCTTAGTGAGCTGCGCTTGTGCGTCTGCGATGCGCTGCTGAAGGGCCAAGTCGAAGTCGCTACTGCTATTCTGCGGTTCCTTGGTTCTAAGCTTGGCAAGAGCCAATTCGGCACGATAACGGTCCAAATCACAGTTCATGTTCTCCAGCTCGGCTAGCTTTAGAAAACTCTCCTCGGTCAGGCCATAAGTGTCCGTCAGCTTGTATAGGAACTCGCCTGGTATCGTGTTATTAGAAAACTTTGAGCGTTGCACTTGAAATTCCCGATAGGCGGGAACAAAACCGGGACATTCCATCAGGTCAATGTCATCCAGTTTGGGAAACTCAGTTAGCACCTCTGCGAAAGCCTTGGATGAACTCTCACGAAGATTTTTGTACACTTCTTGCTCGTGGGCAATCAGGTCGATAACAGCCTGCTGTTTGCTCGACATTTCCGGATAAGCCTCGCCCAGCGTCTCAACCACAATTGGGACTAGCTGCGACAGGAGTTTGTCATGTGCAAAGACCTGCTCCGAGATGCTGAGCGCCTTTCGCAGTACGCGACGCAATTTTTGACTGGATATAGAAAATATATAGTTATGAAGAAGTTAAGTATATTTATTGCGTCAGCAACTCACTTTTGATCCGGCAGCATCCCGTCGGCCAAGCAAGCTGTAACCATGCGCGCATGATCGGCAAGTATTCTATAGCTCGTGTCGAGCAGAGCGGCGTTCTGAACATCTGGAAAGCTGCCGGCATACACAGGTGCTTTAGATAGCTAATTAAGAAACAAAGGCTAAGTTTCAGCTGGCTAATTATTTCATTATAAACTTACGCTGTGTATGCCATCGAATAGCGGCGTGAAGAGATCCGTGTCGTAATTGGAGGACTTGTTTTGAAGCAGCGCTGCTAGACGCTCGAAGCCCATGCCCGTGTCGACGTGCTGAGCGGGCAATAGTGCTATGCTGCCATCTGCATTGCTACACATATCAGGTATTCGATTAAATATTATATTTCTAAGTGCACTCGCATAGCTACTAACCGATTGTATTGTATAAACACCAAATTCCACAGCTCTGTGAGGTCTGCACGGCCAGCGTTTACTAGTTTTGCGCGCTTCTCGACACTGGCTGGCCCCGAACCAGGTCTGTGATCTATATGTATTTCTGTGCAGGGTCCACAAGGGCCTGTTGTGCCCATTTCCCAGAAGTTATCCTTGCAGCCGAAAGGCAAGATGCGTTCAGCCGGAAAACTGTTGGGCAAAAGTGAGCAAATTTCTGTAAGCATTATGTAACCAATTATCACTTACCCCAAGCTCCGCCAAATTTCGAAGCACTCCAAGTCGGCTGGTATTCCAAGCAGCTTATCGCCGGCAAAGTAGGTAACGTACAAACGCGAAGGATCAATGTTGTAAGGGCCGCGCAGCAGCTCTAAGGCCATTGCACAAGCTTCTCGCTGGAAGAGACTAATGAAGTGGCATGCCAGCATAGAGGTGCAATTGTATTTACCTTGAAGTAATCACCGAATGACCAGTTACCTAGCATCTCGAAGAACGTGTGATGGTATCCATCCTGACCCACCACAGATAAGTCATTGTGCTTGCCACCCACCCGTACACATTTCTGGGAATTGACGACGCGTTTGTACGGCGCTTCAGCTGTGCCCAGAAAAATGGATTTAAACTGAAGTCAGGCGGTTGATTAATGCACAATGGAATAATAAAATTGACAATGCTTGATATTCACCTGGTTCATGCCCGCATTGACGAACGCGACGGTGGGATCGCAGAAGGGCACAACCGGACTGGAGCGCACGAATTTGTGTTCATGGTTGACCGTAAAGTAATCGATGAATGTTTTGCGTATTTCGCGTGCTGTGAGCACTCGCTGTAGCTTTTTGGCCGAGTTGTACATGCCAAATTAATTGCAGTCTTAATTACATGCGAGAGCAATGCGTACCCAGCAGCTGAGCCGGTAATTAAACAACCGAATCAGATCAGAATCGCTCACAGCTGATCAGAATTGAAGTTCGCATGTGAACGTGATGACATTCGCATGTGAACGTATGGGACTGGTGTTCTATTTTTTGGCTGAAGCAACAGCTGCATATTTTGATTAAAATATGCAACGAACAAGAATAAAGGAACAACAAAAATAAACTCGTGCTATGTGAAAAAATCATGAAAAATTCAATAAATTACCTATAACACTTCGGACTGTTCGGTGCAACCAAATCATTGAGTATTAAGTATGATGAAATTTGAACTTTGACACTTTCTTTTTGAACCCGCTTTCACTTTTTGTCTAAGATTTTACCATAACCAAAAACGGCAACAATAAAACGACGTAGTAAAAAGTAGATTTGTAAAGTGCATATATCATCTGCCGCAACGAAGTAAATAAGATCTACGTGTCAAAATGGCAACAAAACGACGTCCACTACGTCCAAATACTGGGCCTAGTCAACCTAGCGGATCCAATATGAACTTTCGACCTGGTGGGCCCGATATAACTCGATCCGAAGCACGGGGTACGCGTCCAACTGCTGCGCCCACCAGTATACGTGAAATTCTAGTCATGGGAGTCATACATCTGTGCAAAAAGACGATATTCTTCAATACCGACCTCAAAGTGGCTCTATATTTGGGAAGCTTATTCATCATCTCGCTCATAGGCGACTTCTTGCCTTTTCCCAAGACATACTTTGCCCGCTCCGACAACCTGTTCAACATGTACTTTGTCAAAGTCGGTTGGGGCTGGACCCTACTATTCGCAGTGCCCTTTGCTGTGCTCTCCGCCTACACAATTACGTGCGGCGACATGAAACGCATGCTGAGGCATCACTTTCCACGGATTGTGATTGCTACGTTCTTTTGGTTCTTCTGGACAAAGCTCTTCAATGTTGTAGAAACTTCATATGGTCGCTGTACTACGAAAGGCAAGATATAATAATATACAGAATGCTATATTATTACTGAGATTTTATTGATTGTAGGCTTCCCGAGCAAATCAAGCTGCCTAAAAGCCGGACATTTGTGGCAGGGTTTTGACATCTCTGGCCATGCGTTTATTCTAATACACTCGAGTCTGGTTCTGATCGAGGAGGCGCGACCCATCATCAAGTGGGAGACGATCAAGGAGCATCTACGCAATGAACTGCACAATCGCAGCGTCTCCGAGAAATCAAGCAGCAATCCGTTGCGCAGCCTGAATGATGAGCAAATACGCAGTCTTCAGTTTCTCTACACGCGGTTGACGCCCATCATTCGCACCTTGTTCATTGGCATGGCGGGCCTGCAGCTGTTGTGGGACATTATGTTGGTGGGCACAATGCTGTATTATCATCGCATGATCGAGAAGGTCATCAGCGGCATAATTGCCATTCTGACGTGGTATTTTACGTATCGCTTCTGGTATCCAACCAATGGGTTGCTGCCCGAGGCTCCCGGCAATGGCATTTTCTACTATCAGCGTGAGAACTTCCCATTTAGGCGGCCAGCGCATTTACACACCTCCACGCAAGCTGGCAGCAGTCAGTCGTCTACGAGTGGACAGAAGGCAAACCCCAATGGCAGTGGCCAGTGGTCAGCGAGCAGACTGGGCAGTCAGCCGACGCAACAGCAGCAACAACAGATACCCACTTTCATGGGCATGCCGTTGTTCACGAATGCGAAGGCCGCCACTGCGGCAGCTAGTTTGCTGCAAACGGATCAGTTGAAGCGGGAACAGCAGCAAGCGGGCGTGGAGAGCTAAACCCAAGCTTATATTTGACCCAGAGCAACAGAAAACAGGAATTGAATTATATTATGGATAGGGGAATCATTTTAACCGGTAGTGGCTAGCGAAATCTTTTGTACCAAATAGAACTTAAAACCAAATGATTTTTACAAACACGAATGTACAATGATATCAATAATTTTGAGGCTCGCACTGTACCGCGGTGCGCTGTTCATAGTTCATAGTTCATAGGGTCTCGACGATCCGCTCTCTCACTCATTCTCTCTCGCTCACTGCTTCTGCCTTCCGCATCTTGCTTGCATTGTTACCACGTAGACTTAAGCGTTCTTTTGTTTGTGTTTATATGTGCCCAACTTTAACAATAACAATAAAACGATTGTTAACAAACATCTTGCCGCCTACTTATGCGCAAAGGCTGCGAACATGGCCATACCCAAGAAACCGGCGGTCGCTCCCAGCTTGTAGTTGGCAGGCGTCATGCTCCACATCTCCTTCAGTATCTCGAAGTTGCTGCTCGGCATCAGTTTGTGGTACGAGGAGCGCTGCTTGAAGCGCAGAAAGAAGCCCTCTACCTGCGGCAGCTTGCCATAGCCCCAGTAATAGTTCTCGAAGCCCAGCTGATAGAGCCGCTGCAGCAGCAGACCCAAACTGACGTCAGCCAGGGTGAGCTCGTCGCCCGTGAGCCACTCCTTGCGTGGCGTCTGCTTGGACAGCTCCTGCTCAACGAAGAGCAACACGTTGCGCACCGCATCCAGCACGCGCTGAAATTCTGTGCGTGAGGCAACAAGATTTCTGCGACGTACCTGAATATCGAGCTTCTGCTTCAAAGCACTCGAGCAGATATTCGAGTCGACCTCGTCCATGGACCGACGCAGCAAGTCCATTACCTTATCGTTGTTCTCTGTGAAATAATGAGGCACCAAATGAATTACAAAATAGAAACAGCTCTTTAGCTCATTTATACTGCTCACTCAGGCAGGATTGCCGCACTGGTCCAATGAAGGGCGCCTTGGGCGCCAGCTTAAGGTCATCGTGGATAAAGGAGCCCAGACTCAGTGCGCCCACGGGCAGTCGTGTGAAGGCGCGTTCAAATGTGAACATCCTATCGTAATCCAGCGAATCTGGTCTATATGGCTTTAGCGTCGGATGACGATCTGTAAAGAGAAGTATTCTTGGTTTAGCTATAGTTATTCCAGTATATCCTAGAGTGTATCACTACCTCCTCTGAACTTCGTCTCCACATAGTTGATAATTTGCGGCGAGTTGGGTATGACGAAGGCGCCATCCTGCAGCACGGGCACATCGCCTTTGGGATTCAGATTCAGGAACCAACTTGAGTACTGTTCGCCGTTGCACAGATCGACGACATAGGGCGTGAAGTCAATGTTTTTCTCGTAAAGCACCAGCAAGACCTATAAATAAAACAAGAAATTATTAATTAAGTTTCATCGACCGCAAGTCTACAAATAATCATATAGTATATATGTTTTATACTAATCACTACTATAAGCTCTCTAATTATTTACTTGTACTATTTGAACTTTTCTCTCAGTTTTGTTTATTTAAAGCTTAACGTTGTTTCATATACTTCATTAACACCTGCATCAAGGTAAACAGTTAAATAATATTTATTGATGCTGGCAAAAGGGAAAAGAACGAAAAACCGAATTCAATTAAAAGCTATTTGAGCTGGAAGTCTAACAGAACTTAATTTAGATATTATTCATACGCCCCCGTCAAGCACGATTGCACTTCCAACAGAGTGACAGAGTCAAAGAGAGAGAGAGAGAGAGGGGGGGGAGTGGGAGACTCTATAGAGAACTCCAACCTAGTCACAGCTTTAGCATTGAATAATAAAGACAATTGCTACGATTAATTTCGTAATTTCGCGCCATTTGATGGGCAGCCCTCACAATTTGAAGCACACAAATTGCGTGATCTGTAATCAAAATTTTCTCTTTTTCTAAAATCACATGATTCCCATTGTCAACTAACTTTTTGCGAGTAGAAGTTGTAGGGATGAAAGTAGAGCACGAGTTTGTCGTCGTTAAATACTGGAGCCTTGAAGTCCTGTGGCGCGGGCTCGGCAGGTGCTATTTCATTGGCCTGGTTGTTCATCTTGTGCTTATCTTGTGAGTTCCTATTATTTGGTTATATCACATGCTATGCGAAAACTAAAACGAAAACCGTTAGCCGCGTGCCGTACATCCAGTTCCGGAGCTCTGAAAAAGCGGCTTGCACAGTAGGAACAACACGGAGCGACTAACTGCCGAAAGTACGCTTTTCGACTGGGGCTGGGCGTGGAGTAGCGCAATGAAACAACAACTAAAGCCGCTCCGGCCACCTATTAATTTGCACTTTCAGCAGAGAGTAAACATTTGTATTTGTTGTTGCGTTTATTTTCGAATATGATTTGAGATGTTGTGGTGGCGATCATTCGTCAACGATTCTTATTCATTTTCAGTGTGACGGTCGCTACTTATTTTTTTCCCTCTTCATATTTATCTTTATTTATCTTGTTACGAAATCTCGATCATATATAATGCGTACGGGCAGTGTTTGTTTAACTCGTTGTCAAGATTTTCATTTCAACATTTCTTATCTAACAATTGGGGTCTACGTACCAAGTGTTGGCAAATATGCTGTGGAATACATTACAATATATATTAAGATGTATATACAGAAATATAAATGTGAACAACATTCGAAAATAGCGAAGAGTATTTTAAGAAACTTATAATGATTGCTGGATCAAGGCAATTCAATCACGGGTGCAATTCAAAAAGCGCGCTCTAAAAGAGCTTTCGATTTCGTGGTGAATGGCAACTGCCACAATAAACAAAACAAGTTCCAATTGGAACTGCGTGTTTCGATCGTATGGGAACCGCCGAAAATAAGGAAAGTGTGAAAAATCAATTTGGCACTCATTGTCAACCCACTCAACATTAGGAAATCTTCAAAAATATGTTACATCTCGGTAAGCAATTGGCTCACAAGGCGCCAAAGCTCAATCTGTCCGCTGCCGCCGTTTTGTCTGGAGGCAAAGTCCACAATAGCACACAAAGTGCAACATCGATTAGAAATCTTAATCAACATAATAGCACTAATATCAATAGCAACAAACTAGTTAGCCACAATCTTTGCCACAAACGGTTGTCCAGCGGCAGTGCCAGTCAAAGTACAAACGTCAACAGAATGAAGCGCTTAGCAGGTAAAGTAGCAGTAGTTACCGCCTCCACAGATGGGTAAGTCTCCATTATATATGTATATCATTCTCTAGTATTCTAAATATACATTATTCTCCAGCATTGGCTTTGCCATTGCCAAGCGCTTGGCTGAGGACGGCGCCGCCGTTGTCATCAGCAGCCGCAAGCAAAAGAATGTGGACAATGCGCTCGCCGAGCTGCGGAAACTGAATCTTAATGTACATGGACTCAAGTGCCACGTGGCAGAGGCGCAAGATCGCAAGCAGCTCTTCGAGGAGACAATCAGCAAGTACGGCAAGCTTAACATATTGGTCAGCAATGCTGCCACTAATCCCGCCGTGGGCGGCGTGCTTGACTGCGATGAGAAAGTGTGGGACAAGATCTTCGATGTGAATGTGAAGAGCTCATATCTGTTGGCCAAAGAGGCACTGCCTTATCTGCGCCAGGAAAAGGGCTCCAGCATCGTCTTTGTCTCCTCTATTGCGGGCTACGATGCATTTGAGGTTAGTGCCCTATCAATGTAACATGATAACCTTATCTTATCTGCTACCTTATCTACAGCTGCTCGGCGCATACTCTGTGAGCAAGACGGCTCTGATCGGCCTGACCAAGGCAGCGGCAAAGGATTTGGCTCCTGAGGGCATTCGTGTCAATTGCTTGGCTCCTGGCATCATCCGCACAAAGTTCTCCAAGGCTCTATATGAGCACGAAGCTGCCAATGAAGCTGCGCTTAGCAAGATTCCCATGGGTCGACTGGGCACCAGTGAGGAAATGGCTGGCGTTGTCTCCTTCCTCGTCTCTGAGGATGCTGGCTATATAACCGGCGAGTCCGTCGTCGCCTCTGGTGGCATGAATGCTCGTCTTTAGTGTGATGCAAGTGTATATACTTATATATTTATGTCTTATGGGCTATGAATAACAAATATGTGTACAAAAAACATCCAATATAGCTGAGGGAGGGATTAAGCACAGAAAAACCAATATATTGGTAGTAAGGAATATCTAGGAAGACCTCAGCTTGGCCAACTGATCCGCAATGTCTTTTTCGGTGCGTTTACCACTGGTCTCGAACTCGCCAGACCCGGTGGCTGGAATGCTGGCCATCTTTCCTGAGATTTCGATGCCAATTTCGTCGAGCACCTTGTTGACCACATCGTTGGATTCCTCCTCGTCTCCTGACTCATTCAGCATGTCGTCTAGCGTATCGTTAATCATTTCGTCTGTCATCTCCATGCGCATGTTAGCTTGCTGGAAGTCACGCATGGTGCCTGCTATTGCCTCTGGGCGCATCACCTTGTTCATGGTGGCCATTGTCTTGGCTGTGGTGCCCATTGCCTCGCCCAAGGCTATGTTGGCGCCCATATTCTTGTTCTGGTAGCCTATGGACTGTATTTTTCCGGCAGCGGCATAGCTGCGCGACTTTTGTTTGCGTATCTCAATCAGTTGTTTAGCCAGAATACGGCATGCATCATTGTTTCCTGCGGCAGCATTACGTTTGATCTCAGCTTCCAGTTTCTTCTCCTCCTCTTCCATTTTTCGGCGCTCCCGTTCAATGTCGCGTGTTGCTTTACGCAGGCTGCGATCATTTTCACGTTGCTGCTCCTTTACGGTGGGTTTTTTGCCAAATATATTGTTAAGCATTATGTTCTAATTTGTATGGCCGAAGGGGCAGGGATTTCGAAAAAGATGAATCACTATAAAAGCTGGCGTTTGGTGCGTGTAAATATCAAAACAGAAACAGCTGTTTCTTTGTCAGCTGTCTACGTTGCATGTGAATGGCTAAAGTATTTGCGAATGGCAAATTGTTGAACATTGCGTTTGCTTTTACCGGTGTGTAATTTTTGTTACACCCTAAGCATGGCACTAGAAATACTTAAACAAGGCGCAGAGGGTCGTCTTTACATTGGCGAATTCAAAGGTGAATCATGTCTGATAAAGGAACGCTTCGTCAAGAAATATCGACATCCGGATTTGGACACACAAATAACGCGGCAACGCATGAAGGCCGAGGTGAAGGCGGCTGGCCGCTGCCTGGCTGCTGGCATCCTTGCTCCGCGCATTCTCCACTCAGACTTGAACACACACAAACTGTATATGGAATACTTCGGCAGTGCGCAGACAGCAAAACAATTTATACAGAAAACAGTCGCCGATTCGAGCGAGGAGCAGGCGAAACAGCTGTTGGAGGAGCTGTGCACGCAGATCGGCGGCATCATTGGCAAGATGCACGCCAACAATATAATACATGGCGACCTGACCACATCGAATATTCTAATCAATCCAAATTCAACCAGCTACGATGTTATCTTCATTGATTTTGGATTGAGTCACTATAACCAGGCAACGGAAGACAAGGGAGTGGATCTATATGTGTTGGAACGAGCTCTCTTGAGCACCCACAGTGAGCAGCCCTATCTATTCGAGTATATCCTGGCAGCATATCGAAAGGAGTGCGGCAAGGACGAGGATGCCGTACTGGCCAAATTTGAGGAGGTGCGTGCACGCGGACGCAAACGCACAATGATTGGTTAACATCAATAATGATTTATATTTAACGAATACTTATATAAAAAAAACTGTTAAACTTACATTCAATCACTATTCTAATCTTCTGACTGGGTCTGCTAGCCGAGGACCATCCTGCAACTCATCTATTTTGATTTTCTTAATATATTTGCGTAACTTAGTTTTTCGCTTCACTTGCTCGTGCTTCGCTGGCTCCTGGCCAGTGACTGGAGTTTCATTGTACTGTGCGTAGGCACGTGGCTTCAGCTTGGCGATGGCATCTTCCAGCTTCAAGCCGGTCAGACCATGCTCCTCGTAAAACAGGCGGTATTTATCACAGAACTTTGAGTGGCCCTTCTTGAAGCCTTCCGTTTTTGTTGAGGGATGCTGTAAATAGAAAAACCAGCAATTAGGTCTATAATGATTCGCTTGATGTCTGTCCATAAATTACCCTAGCATCTATAGCTCTGGCGCAACCTCTGTGAAAGTTATGTAGATGTCGTAGAAATGATTCGTTTGGCTTCATGCCCTCCTCCAGACACAGCTGCATGATTTCGTTAATGTAAGCAAAGGACTTCTGGGCACAGCCTTGTCGAAGCATAGCGCCCAATATGGGCATATTCATGCGGATACCCGCTGCCTGCATTTGCTGCAACAGCTCTCGCGCCTGTTCCTGGGTGCAACAGCCCAGCGCTAGAACACCGTAGGTCACAATGTCCGGCTTCAAGCCAGCTGTGCGTATCATAGTCAACACCTCGCGGCCGCTCTCGTAGTCGAAGCGCATCGAGCGCTTCTTGATGAGTATGTTGAAGAAGTCAATGTCCGCCTTGAGGCCAATCTTGCGCACAAAGCTGAGCACTTGTTTCTCTGCTGCATTTGTAGGCGGAACAACCTCCAACATGGTCGTGAAGAATTCAATGTTCGGCGTTACTGAGTGCACCTTCATCAGCTCCAGATAGCCAGTAATTCCGCCCAATAGTAGAAAGCGCTCGTGTGGACGCGTCACTTCAGCCAAGGCAACTAAACTGCCCAGCTGTGGGCGGGGCAGCAGCAGATTAGGCAGCTCTAGCTGCTCAGTGGGCTCTGTAGACAGTTCCAGCTGATTAGCATCCGCTGAGCTGGGCGTAATAGCTAAGCCATCAGCTGTAGTTGATTCTAGCTGCTCTTGTCTTCCCGATGGCAGCTCTCCGCTGGCCACACCTGGCGCGATTTGCTCCAGCACCTCATGCATAGACTCCAAATCACCAAAGCCGCAATCCCGGACACAGCGCAGCATTGTACTGAAGCTGTAGTAATCTGGGCTTATGCCACGCTGCAGCATCTTGTGCCAGGTGAGCAGGGCATGTCGAAATCCGTTTTTCTCATCGCTGGCACAGGCTTGCAAAAGAAAGTTAAAACTTTCCGCGTTCAGTGGCAGCTGACGCTCCAGCATCTCGTCGGCCAACATGTATGCAGTGTCTATGTCGCCACAGCGACCATAAGCCTTGATCATAGCATTATAGTTCTTCACATTCGGCTCGTAGCCCTTCTCTAGCATGTTCTCGCGTAGCTGCCTTGCCTTGCCCAAGCCATCGATCTGACTGGGAGCGTTGGCACACGCATTGAAGAGGGAAGTGTAAGTTCCGCCAGTGACCTTAAGTCCGCGTTGACGCATTTTCGTGTACAGATTGAATGCCTTACGGGTATAGCCCACCTTGGCGCAGCCGCTGATTAGCAAATTGTAAATGTAGTTTTCTGGCTTCACACGATCCTCTCGCAACATGCGCACCTCCAGCACAGCAATGGCATCATTGATACGATGCGCAATAAGGTGCTCCTTTATCATTCTGGCGTATTCTTTGGTGCGAAGTTTCCGTGAGTGTCGCGTGGGTCTGCTAATGAACTCTTCCTCCTCCGCGTCACCAGGGTCTTCTGGTTGTGTTGTGCTGAACTTGGCATCGCCAAATGTATCGGGATCTCCGAAATTTGTCACCTCTTCCTTTTGTTTCTTCTTCTCTACTTTTTCTGGTTTTGCAGTCTCCTTTTCGAAATGTTCGGATCTATTAAATTTGTTACGTTTGACGCGCTCAGGCGCCTGCCTTCTGGGGTCCTCATCTAAAATCATATCTTGAAATGGATTTGTCGTTCTGTTTGCCTCCCTTTTTGTCTGCAAGCCGGCTTCCTGATCCGTAATACGCACGTGCAGCAAAGAGCATTGTGCCCACTGCAACACCGGGAATCTTGATTGTAAATCAAGTATTTTGTTTAGATGTAAGCAATGCTTCGGTGTGCGCTGCTGTATGCGGCACATGTGCGGTCTCAGCGTTAAGCTGAAAAAACGCAATGCCATTTTGATGTGCGGTAATTTTCACTGAATTTTATGTAATTTAGTAAGTTTTTTAAATGTGCTTGCCGCTGAACGTTACTGCAGAGTAGAAGAACAAGCAATGCCAATCGCATTACGAATGTTACGTTGCATGTGAATGACATACAGCTGTTTTCAATCGATGTGGCAACACTTACATTCCCTTTGCACTGACTGCCCAATAAAATTTCAGTTTTTTCGTCTAATTTGTCCGACCTGAATTAAATCACATAGAAAATGAGTTATTCTGTTGACCCGCGTAGAAAAGAAAAAATTAATCGCTACAAGGCGCCAAAGAACCAGGGCCAAAGCGGTGGTGCCAATGAAGACATGATGCCGGACTATATGAATATACTGGGAATGATTTTCTCTATGTGCGGTTTGATGATGAAGGTAAATTCCACGTCTTAAGTAACATTGAGTTAAAGATTTATGATTTCCTTCTCCCTCAGCTCAAATGGTGTGCATGGTTCGCACTCTACTGCTCATGCATCAGCTTCTCCAGCTCACGCGCCAGCGACGACGCCAAACAGGTGAGTTCAGAGATTACAAGATCGAGGTCGCTTTACTAATTGAAGAAATTTTTAGGTGTTATCTTCCTTTATGTTGAGTGTAAGTGCTGTGGTTATGTCGTATCTGCAAAATCCAGCAGCCATGACGCCGCCCTGGGCCTCGTAATAATAGCTGTACAACGAATGATTTTCTGCTAGTTAAATGAATGAAACTTTATTATTCTCCAAAAACTCAAATGACAATTGCTTGGGGTGTATAGAAGGTTTTTTAAATAAATTATCCACGGAAGTTTGTAATAAATTTTGCTAAAGAAATTCGCAAGTATAATTAGTTGGCTCTGGCTGTGAAACTCTACGTGGTGAGTATGTAATAGGCAAACAGAATAAAAGCCAAAATATAAATGGTACCAACGATCAGTACGTATTAAATCTCTCCAAAGTTCGCGTGACCCGTGGCTTTGGCGTGCTCTTGGGCCTGAGCCTGGCCCACCAGCAGTAGGTCACACTGAAGGCAGCGAAGATTGAATTTATCGACATTTGTAAATTGCCGCGAGGACTTTGCTTCGTTCGCCAGCTGCTCGGCTTGCTGGTAAACGCCCAGCTCCTCTACGGGGAAGATGGTAGCTGGGGAGGCGCTTTGTGATATCTCCATGTAAAGTGGATCATAGTGAATGCCATCGAAGAGCAGGAACACTCGCAGGCCAAAGTTCTTGTCTTCCCCGAATCGATTGATAATGGCATTTTGTATATCAACAACATCGATTTCTATGCCATAATAGTTGGATAGAATCGACACTTCAATGGCACCGCCCCATGAGTCCGCCTTCTGTATCCAGGCGCAGTACTCGGCGTTCGATTTACCCAGGACGGCATCATTGTATTGCTGCGTGTCGGCGGCGACCTCCTGCGCGATTATGTGACGCATCATTTCGCTGCCTTCGTTATCTACTTTGCCATTCAGCACGAAGCGTATGCTTGTAAAGAGACATGAGTTATCCGCTGGCACAACCTTCTTCAACAGAATGCCGTTGAAGTCGCCATTGGGTCCAGCTTCCGTGGGTGCGGACACCGTTGCGTTCTCACTCTCGTTATTGCTGTTCTGAACGCCCGTGCTAATGGAGTTCAGTTCAGTATTGCTTGTTGTCACCTGACGCAGATGCTCAGCATCTTCCTCAGCCTGGAGACGACGCGCCAGCGCCTCGTCATCCTCCATGACTGAAGAATTGTTGCCAACGGGCGCCACCTTCTCCTCCACAATCAGCGTTTCACCACTTTGGATGCCAATGGCGCTCAAATTACGCTGCTCGTCGTTCAGGTCCAGCGGTCGCGGCGGAAAGCCCACCAGCACGTGCAATTGTGGCTCCTTAATTTCCGTCGCTCGACTTATCCGTGTTTTCAGCTCAGCTATTGTTATGTTTTCGTTCAGGTCATTAACAATGAACTGACCTTTTTTCGTTTTTAGCTTCACACTAAAAGATCCAGTCATTATTATTCTGATTTAGGGTTGGTTTTTTGCCGAAAATTGATCGTTTGGTACTTTATAATTTCTCAATTTTGAGTTTTTGGAATTATGCCCTGATTTGGTTAAGAGTGTTTATTGTCTAATAACTTTTATTTTTATCGTTCTTTTGCTTATTGTTTAATGCGAGTTAGTGATGTGTGGTGGTACGAGGTATTTTATGGTCAACGTGAATCTAAGGGTTGCCACACTGCTGCCATATTGATAGATACGCGTACGCATAGAAATGTACTAAAAAATACCTCGCCACATTTTTAAAGCGGGAATTGTTTGAATTTCAAATTTGTTCACTTACATGTTTGTTAGGAGTAAATATTATTATTTCCACTAGGCGTCAAAAACAAAGTCGCCGAAGCTGTGAAATATATATCTTAGAACGAACAGACTGCTACGACCTTGACTCAAGAATGTTTGAACTTGACAAATAATAGTTTTTTTTCGATGTGAAATTGAGTTTCGGCCATCGAGGTGATGAAATATGAATTTCCAGCGAAAACGGCAACATATATCGCCAAACTGAACCCAAGTATAAAGACGCTAATAACTATTCAGTGAGAGCGAGAGTCGGGTTAGCGATTAGCTAATGGTCTAATCAAATAGAACTCAGAACCAAGGAAACATATATTAGCGAAAACCCACAGTCAGATGTTAGTCAACAGAGCAATTTGCCAGCCGACTAGCCCAACAATGGGGCCAATAACAGCAAAAGTGGCCTCAACAACAACAACCATATATATATTTCGGTTTGCTTTATATTTTATTTTTCCACACGTTCGACCGCCTTGCGTGGTACACTAAAATCACATTTAATAGTCCAAACAAGATTTATTGTTGGGCTCCGCTGTGCGCAGATACGAAAAAGATATTTTAGAGCTTCCATTGTGACGATGTGTTGTTTTAATATCTATGAAAGACGATCGCGCTTGCGTACCGCACCGCGCGGCATCGCATCGCCTCGCGTCGCCTCGCACCGAGCGACCGGCTCGAAACTCTCGTATAAATAGGTGGACAACGGTCTCTATGATCAGTGCAAGTCCGTCAACGCGAACCGCGAGATCATCAATCAACACTCAGTCAGTTTTCCAGTCAAGGAGCCCAAAACTCAAAACTCTATTACCATGAAATTCTTGCTCTTGGTGCGTGCCTCTCTGGACCTTCGCCTGCTATGGATATAACTAATTGTGGATTATGTTTGCCTATTTACAGACCGTCTTCGTGTGCCTGGCCGTGTGCTTCGTGGCCGTCAGCGCCAAGCCCCTGGAGGAGGCCATTCCCGAGGGCATTGAAGGTCCAGGCAGCGAGCCCATCAGCCCAACCGACGATCAGTCCTTCCTGCTGAAGTTGAAGCTGCTCAAGAAGCTGCTCTTCCTGGGTTAAGTGCCGCAAAAAAATGGACTTCCTTAGAATATTTTGTGTTTAGTTATTAAGAATGATATTAAAAAATGAATTTTAAAGTAAAAATGGCTTTTAAATGAGCGGAAGAAGATGAAGGGGCAGGGGATGGGATAAAAAAATTAACAAATTTATAAATGAATAAAAAATAAATATAAATTATTAATAAATATAAAATGAATTATAAGTAAATTATAAACAAATAAAAAAAATAAGATTGCAAAAATAAACAGAACTAAAACTAAAATCTAATCTTTAATTGAAAATATTTAAGATTTAAATACAAAAAAATTTATTTTAAAGTTTAAGATATATGTAATTTATATTAATGTACAATATATATAATATATATAGCGCACTTGGACGATGACAGCAACTTTTGATAAACGAAAAATGAGAAAAAAGGTTTAAAATCCAAAAAGAATTTTTAATGAAACACTTGATGCAAATTCGAGAGTTATATGTGTGTATATATAAATTTATGTATATTTATTTTATATATTTAATTTATATATTTTCTTTTTTTCTTTGATATATTTATATATTTGTCATCTAAATACATAAGACCTTTAAGCAAATGCAACTTGCTCGTTAAATAATTGGAGGCTCGAAAAATTAACATTTCTATTAGCTGCCATTTGTGAATTTGCTAAAATCAGAATTTAGAGCCATGACAACAATTCACAGTTATTAATTAGTTATTAAAAAGGTCAATGTCAGTAAACTGTTTATATAGCAATATACCACATACTACTTTTATCTCTAATTAAAGGGAATTAAAATCAAACACCTTTCAGATATATCTTTAAGCAAATTGAAATCACGTAAATAGTTAAGGCAAACATAAAACATGTTGTTGCCGCCGTCATTTAGGCAAAAATTCACATAATGTTAATCAGGTATTTAGGTGTCTGGCCAAATGCAAACAACGTGTTTGGCTCCTTGTGGAAAGGTGTGCCAAATGAAGCCCAATTGTATAAGCAGAAGAAATTGCGACTTTTTGTTGCTTTTGACGAGAATTACATTTATTTAGTTACGTATACAGACAGGCTGAGTGTGTGATTGACTTGTGTGTTTAAGACTCTGAGCGAAGCGTTAAATGTATTCCAAGCGGAGAGGTTCAGGTTCCCAGTTTAAGGTTTGTATGCGGTATTTAGACTAGAGTCAACAGGTTTGGCCGGCTGGCTGGATGACTTTTGGGCTTGGGCTTGGGCTCAGCCCAGCAGCAGCTTCTTCAGTTTCTTCAGCTTGAATATGGCCTGGGGATCGTAGGGATTGTGCACGTCGTCAGCCTGGCCAAAGATGTTGTCGCCCTGCAGCGTCTCGTCCACGGGCACAGCGGCGACTAGAGCCACAGCCAGCAGGCAAACGAAAAGGGTCTGCAAAGAGTTTATGATGTATACTTGTTATCCTTGGAATCAGAGAGGGATATCGATCGAGCACTCACCAATGCGATGTACTTCATTTTGGTTAACTGTAGAGCTGCTTAATCCAAAAATTTGACTGCACTTGCTGGTGGCAGTGGCAGTGGCTTTTATACCCAAGAGCTGGCGCCCGAAAAAAAGATGAAAGACTGCAAGAAACCCATCAGGCGATGATAATGTAGTATGTAAACTGCACATATTACATTGCCCAGGCAAGTTTGGCGATACATAAACAAAGGCGCACAAATAAACGAGTCTCTGGTCAACAAAAACAACGGCAGGCGGCAAGAAAATAAATAAAAATCAAGAAACGAAAAAACTGACAAAAATTGCAAATTGCAAATTGGTCGAACGTGGCGCAGTCAAGACTTGGGGCCCTGCTGGGCACCTGCCTGTGGCACTTTGTGCAAATAAAGCATGTACTTAAAACGCAGTGCAACAACAACAACGATGAAGAAGAGACACGCCTGCCATTGTTTGCATTGGTTAAGTCAGCGTAAGAGTCAGAGCTATAGTCGGAGCTGTTAGTGCCACTGAAGAAGTTTTTGTTTTGCTCAAATAGACTCGAAACTAAGTACGATTACTCTGAAGGCGACAACACGATTATTGATGGATAAATAAATACTTCTTCTCAAAAACTCATCTACTCTGTGTGCGGTTGAGCATTTCAGATTTACATAGCTGAACTGAAGGTTATGTCAAGCCAAATACAGAGGCAGAGGCGCTCCAACACAGCTCTGTAATAGATTCTTCGAGAGCTCTTAACACGAGCCATACATGTTCGAGAGCTGTTTAACAGAGGTGTGCAGCAGGTATGTAGCTCATCTGCTTGAGTAACAGAGTCCTGTAATAGAATATGAGAGGATCTGTAACAGAGCTCTGTAAGAATTCTGTAGCGATCTGCACGATTGAGTAATAACAGTGAGCGGGTCATTAACAGAGCTCTGCTACTTAGCAGTGAGAGCTCCATAACATAACTTCTACAATGCTCTAACAGCGCTCTGTTACAGTGTTAATGAACAAATAAGGCAAGCAAGCGGCTGCCCAGCATGACTTTTATTTATTATCTATTTAAGAATAAACATTGCAATATGCGGAAATTGAATTCGTTTATATACAAACGATAAAAGACCTTATCACATCCCACTTAAATTGAAATTAATTGATTAACACTTAGGTGTCTGCTCGAGTTGCTCAAATGTTGTAGCTAAAGGAAGTCGAAGATCTGGTATTATTCGCACCTCAACGGACAAGGCAATTAAAATGAGTTTGGGTTTGAAAGACATAAGAAGAGAAAAACAGATCCATAAATATGTGTGGCTAATAGAAGCGCCATCAAGCCGAAAGATAGAAGAGTTGCGACAACATTAGCCAAATATTGAAATCGAAATCGAAGCAGAATAAATGCCGCTGGGCGTTGGCCGCAGAGACAAGCCACTCGGAGAATATAGATTTGTTTGTATTTGGAATCAGTCAAAGTCAATGTCATTTCGAGTTAACTTTTTACTTTTTTTTCTGACTATCAAACGCCGAATGTGGTGCAGCGGAAATGAATGGTGATCGTCAGAATGAATTGGCCCAGAGTCAGCATGACAAAGCATTCTCTTACGAAAACCGCTAAAAGATGTAAATCAGCTCAGCTTTATCTATTTATGCAAATGATGATCAGCTCATGTTAACAGTTGCAGCTTGTTCAGGTTGGTTAGACGCAGAAATTGTTTGAATGCTCTTTGATCAAGTCATCGCGATCAGGGCAGCGTCACGTCGTCGTGTTGTCTGCCTCTTGTTAACCCGTTTCGGTGCCCATGGGCATTTCAATTAAGGGCGTGGCCCGAGCTGACAATTTATTTATGCGATATGCTCCCCTCTCTCTCCCTCCCTCTCTCTCTTTCTCTGTCTCTTTATAGACATGTCTTTCGCACATAAAGATTGTAAAGTTGTCGCAAGTCGTCTGAGAATTGGCCATAAAAGTGCGTAACATTCACATCGCCCCAAATGATGTAGCACAAATGATGGTCGTATAAAATAGATACATATGTAAATGTATATGTGGGTCAGCTCTGCTCGGCCGACCTTTGCCTAGATCGTAGAACACTCCACTCAGCACATACAAATTAGCGTCTAACCGTTTAGCTGTTAAACTGAAACAAATCACGCATACGCCCTGCGCCCTCGGCCGACCATACAAATTGGGCTGATAGGCATCGGGGCAGCCAATATGCCCAAACGTGGCTGGCAAACAAATCCATTAGGTCAGGCGACGTGGCGTGACTGAACGGAAAGCGAAGCGAGTCTAAAATGCAGAGCTCACCTCAGCCACTTGGCTATGAGTTCATATCGCGGACTTCTGGCTCTGGCTCTGGCCTGGCTGGCAGCGCAGGCTCTTGGCGTAGGTTTCAATTTAACAGTAATTAGACTTCTGTAACAGGTCTCCCACTCTCCAGCTTAATATGCAACTTGATGAGTTCTACTCCATGTCGTTTGTGCCCAATGACATGATCGTCAGCTACGACGTGCGCAAGCCGGATGCCCTCAACTTCAACTTGACTGTTTTGGTGCACTTTCCGGGCAAGTTGCTCGTTCAGGTCTTTGTGCGGCGGCTGGACGATGTGCCGGGCGGGCCGAACTCCTTCGAGATGGTCAAGTTGAAGAATGTGGACTTTTGCAAGTCGCTCGAGATGATGCGCAACATGACCAATGATAAGTACCACGGCGAGTCGCTGATTCCGTCCACCTTCCTGATGTCGTGCCCGTTGACGCCGGGCTTCTACTACGTGGAGGAGGCCACCTTCGACGTCAGCCTGCTGCCGTGGCTCATCAAGGATGGCCGCTACTACGGCCTCCTCGAGCTGGTGCAGGTCTACGAGGAGGTAACCAGATTAATCAATTTCAAAGTGAAGGTCAGCAAGAAGACGCCCGACTCGGAGCTGCCAAGCGAGACGCAAAAAACCAGCAAGGAGAGCAGCATTAATAAATTTTACTTTTGATAAACACTTTACTCGACTCGACTCGACTTGACTTGACTTGAATGAGCATGTAGAATACGACAATGAAGATTCAGCCGACGGCAGCTGCAAATCTGGCTAAATACGTTCCAGTCCTTTGTTTGTGATCATTTGGCTAATTTGTCGTCGCGTGCAGAAGCGCAGCAGGCGGAAGCTGCGACAACATTGCTCAGTTGAGGTTGGCTCATGGCTGGCGCAGTGCACAGAGAATTTATTTGAGCTGAGCTGATGAACTTGAACTAAAAACACGCAGTAAACGCGCATGAATTATGCGAGGCAAACAGAAAACAGAAAACAGAAACCGAAATCGGGGCAAGCCAACGCGAGCCCGAAAATGTCTCAGATAAATCATAGCCCAAAGAGAGTCGCACGCACGCAGCCATAAATTAAAGCGCGAGTATTTTTATTGCAATTCGCTTGTTTGTACCAACAAATAACAAGTACAAACAATGCTCAACGACAGCAGCAGCAGCAGCAGCAGCGGTGGGACAGCGGGGCAGCAGCATGGTAAACAGAGGGCGGTCTGGGCGGGTCTTAAGCCGCAAAGTACAGTGAAAGTGACGTAATGCGGCGTTGGGCATGGTAAAATATATAAAAAGAGAAAGAGCGAAGAGCACAAAAAGAAATGGAAAATAAAGGGCGTTAAGCGGGCGACAACAAAGTAGAGCGAAAAATGTCAATGTCTTTTGCAGCAGCGGAAGAAGCAGCAACAGCAGCAGCAGCTGACCATTGATATGGACATTGGCAGACGCTGCGTATACGTAATCTGTGTTTCCAGTTGTTGTTGCTGCTTCTTTTTGCACAAACATACAAATTGCACATGCAGCGCACACATCCGACAGCGGCTTACATTTATTTACTTTAGCTGGACTTTTTCCTCTTTTTATGCCACTTTTGTCTTTGGCTTTTTTATCGCCTGCATTTACAATTCAATGTCAGTGCTTTGTTGTTTTTATTCCCTTTTTTGTGGCCGCTGCTGCGTGTGTCGCAATTGCCAAATGTAAGAAGGCAACCGGTTCGCGCGCCATGTAACTGACTGCAGTTTCAATGTTAATTTGGCTGCGGCCGCTTGACCTTGAAACCTGTTGGCAACTGCAATGTGCCTTGTCTGTGGTCATCTCTGTGGTCGCGCTCATGCATTATGTAGCCACGACTCATCAACTTTTATGATGCTGCCTGCCGGCCAGTTAGCCAGCCAAACAGCCAGCCTCTATAGTAATTGTTATTAAAGCTAAAGCTAAATATATACATTGTTTTGCAGCCCGCCGCAAAGATCGTTCGAGTCTCGGCCAGACAAACTCAGCCATGTAGGCGTTGCATTTTGTTTGCCCCTCGATTACAGCTCAAGATGCCAAGAGCAGGCAAGCGCTCGCTGCTAATTAACAGCAGCCTTGGCGTGGCTCTGTAATCGTTGTCTGTTAACGGTGAACAAATTCTGTGGCTATTCTGTGGCTATTAAGCTGAAGTTAATGTTAACTAATTTGATTTAGAGCTCTATTAGCAGAATTCTATTTGATAAATTGTACATAGCTAAACAGGAAATGGTCAACTCAATGAAAGACTTAATTATGACAAGGTAAGATGTAACATGATTTAACATATATTATATATATTTCATTTACAGAAGGTAACATACAGACATGCATAGTAGAAAATTCCATAAGTATTTGTAGTTTTTATTTATTTACAGCTGTGGTCGTCATAACAGGTATGCAAAATTGTTCAAATATTATTCAATTTATTAAATATATATATAATAAAATGCATTTATGAATATATGTAAATTTTTATATGTATATTTTTACAGCTTTTTAAAACTATTTTGACTAAAACTTTTTTTCTTATTTGCAGAGCAGCAGCTGGGCAAGGCAAAGAATAGTTCCCAAATGCAGCTGTTCACTGAATCAGAAACTGTGAGTAAAAATATAAAAAATAACTAGAATAACTTTAGACATTTTGTATATATATTTTTGTGCTTCAAATTGTTCAATGAAATATCTGACTTTACCTTGTAACTCGCAGCTCTCTAGTTATGATTTTATTCATAATTTTTGTTGAATATTGGTTTCGTTTGCTTTGCTCTGACGAATTGTTTGCAATGACGGCATTTGGCAAACACGCGAATGGCTGATTGATTTCAAAGATCAAAGTTAGCTGTTGTAATAAAAATGTGCACAATACCAAATAAACAATGTTTTTAGCTGCTTATTTGCTCAGAGCTCACCCAGAGCAAATATGTTGCCAGAGTGGGAGACAGAGAGAGAGTGAGAGAGAGAGGGAAAAAGAAACGAGAAGAACTTTTGTTTAAATCGCATTCAAAATGTGGTTTACTCTAAGCAGCTCTCAGAGTGGGTGTATGTGTGCGTGTGTATTGATATGGAGTGTGTTTTTAGATAAAATGCAAATTCCCGTTAATTGAACGCCAAACAAAAGCGCCGAGGCAGCAGTGCTGCAAAAACATAGTTGGGTTTGAAAAATCAATTAGCAGCATAAAATGCTTTGGTTTAAAGCCGAGACCCGGTTAGTTTGTAGCCGCTGCTGGTGATGCGGCTGCCGCTGCTGCTGCTGGTATCAGTGTGGCATGTAAACATCCCCTCGCTCTCCCTCTCTCTCTCTCTCTTCCCTCTATCTTCCCTTAACGTGCAAATATCGAGCCAGCGAGTGGAAGCAGTGGAAAAACCGCAGCTGCTGCTTTAAATTTATGCCATCGCGGTATTAGAAGCATAGTTTGCGGTTACCGCAAAGCGAGAGGCGTTCAGCAGTGGGCGTGGCATATTGGTGAGGTATTTGGCACGAGGAGCATGGCAACAAAGCGAAATGCAAGAAATCAAGGCTTTAGTGGTGGGCGGGCGGACGGGCGGCCGCCCCGAAAGGCGAACAGAAAACAACAAAAAATGGCGCGCTTTTATGAATATTTATAACACAATGGAGCATGAAAAAGTTGTTCGGGGCTTTATGCAATGAATGCATGCATACAAGTATCCTTCTGAGTATGTGTGTGTATGTGTGCGTGTGTGTGTGTGTGTGTGTGCATGCATGCATTTAAAGCGCCCAAGGTGGGCCGTGGCGGGCGGCCAGTGACTGTTATCGATATCAATGCATTGCCAGAGGCAGTCAACAAAAGGGGCCCAGACAAAGGTGCGCAGAACGAGAAGAACGCAAAGAACGTGAAGCCAGTTTATTGTCGGAATTAATAATGACAGCTTATGCTGTAATGAAGTTGTTAAGAAGTGCACAATATCGCATTACTGAATGATCTTTTCCTTAACGCGATTATCGAGCGAGCTGCATGTTGAGCCAGAATGAGTAATTGAATGGGCTTAAAGGCGTAACAAGGCATGGCAAGAGGAGACTATATTAAAGATATATATTTAAAGTTATATATATAAATAGTTATAGATATATGTATCTATAGAAAATGTAGAGCAACTCCCTCTGGACGCTACCTCTGCATTTCAGAGTTCTGCTGCTCTGCTTTCCTAAGAACAATCTCAGTTACTATGCAAATTGGAATGCTAAAGCGAAAGTGCATTCGTTTAGTGAATTTATCCACATTCGACATCTTTAATTTGCCAATGCCAACTGCTATATAGGTATTACTAACGGCAGCTGCAGCTGGCTGTGCGTATGGATAATTTAAATTATGCATACGACCTGTCCGCTGCTACCTTTTGGATCGGCATTAAAAATGCCGTTTGTGGAAATGTTTTCGAATAAAAATTGCCAAATGGAAATCTTAAATAAATGCTAAGTAAATTATGAAATTTCGTGTTTGCGTAAAATGTTTCTCCTCCTGCTGCTGCAATGGAAATTCAAATATTGATTGTTCGTTGTTCGATGGACACGTGCCGCTGGCTGGCGCCATCTAGCGGTCGCTGCATGCAAATTGCAAAATCAGTGCGTGACTTGTGAGATTAAAGAGCGCAGCTCTGCCAAAATAAAACAGTTTTCCCCTAATGCTAAACGAAAGGAAGCCAAAAAAATGCAAACATCACACACAAAAAAAGCAACACAAACTGCATTAGCTATGGCAACGAACTCAGTTAACGGTACTTTTTCCAAAGGCCAACTAGAGAGGGGGGGGGGGGGGTCGGGACGCACCAGCGTACGCCCTTCAATGCCGCCATCTCGCACGTGTAATGCCCCAGACAATGGGCCAACGGTCGCTAATCACGTCGTCAGCTCTACAAAAGGGCTAATAGCGAACTAATTTGATGGAGCTGCCCAGCCGTGACTTTTATGTGCCGCATATTTCTTATTTGCGACACCGTTTACAAAACAAACAATTTCATGTTGCCAATTTGACAGCAACAGCAACAACACAAAGAGTAACAACAATAAGTGTAACGATCAAAATTCGTACAACCGGCAAACTGTCAAAGTCAAAGACTAACAAGAGTCCGCCGTCAACGCCCGACTTCACTTCAATTCACTTCAATGACTGCCACGCCCCCGCCCCCTCTGTCAACAAAAGCCTTAACGATTGCCCAGTTTGTATTCTCAGCTCTCAATTTTGATTTCTTTCAATTTATATACATATATATATATATCTCAATTTGGAAACATGTAGTTTTATGCATTTCTTGAGTTGATTTTTGTGTTTCTTTTGGGTTAGCAAAAGTTTGAGTGCGACAGCTGAGGTGAGGAGAGGGCTGCACTTCATCAGAGTTATTCAAAGTTTTGTCAGTTTTGTTCGGTCTATTGGCACACTTTGCGGCAACTTTATTGATTCTGCCCCTTGCATTGGCTCACAGGTATTTTGCATGAAAATATTCAACTGTGGATATAGTAAATATCTCCACAGATTGGCCTGCAATATGTGAGCTGAGTTTTCTCATATCTCTCGCTTTACCTTTTGCAGTCAAGTTGATCTTTTTGCAAATACAATTTCATTAGGCAATGCTTTGAGCAGGACTTGGAGTTTGGAGTTGGCCTGTTTGGATTCGTCAGCCTGGGTGGGCTGGGGCTAACCGCAGGCTCTATTCTGCATCGGAGCATTTAAAATTTATGTCAAATTAGCGAGCGCTTCAATGACAAATGCGAGTGCCATAGAAATGGCGCAATTGCAGCGGGCCAGAGGCTTAAACTCCAGCTCCAGCTCCAGCCATGGCGGAGGCTGTGCATCCTGTGGCATCCATTGCACTCTGTCTGTGAGTCTGTCTGTGTGTGGCGGAAATTAGTTCAACGGCACTCAAACTGCGGCAGTTAAACGTCGCCAACCACCCACGCACCCACTCAGCCAGCCAACATCCTGGGGAAGAGCAACAACGATATAGACATCTAGCCCGCTGCTGTACAACTGCACACAACTTGTCCGCCGGCACTTGTTTTTTATGGCCCAAAGGGCTGGGTCTGGGCCTGAGCCTGGGCCTGGGCCTGGACATTTGAAGATGATGTAGTGCGGACATAAACATAAATAATGGCAATGCGCAGTTATTACTTTCTGCTGCCGCCACTTGTGCAGCGTCTCGTCCTTGGCCACATAAAAATTAAATGTGAGTGCATGAAGACGACGCTGGAGACGGCGATGTCTTCTCTTAGCCGGCCGCATCCTTTAATTGCATTCTAGGCAGCCGCATCAAATGGCTAAGACGCGCTCCACTAATGGGTTAATTGGGTTTAAGGCGACTCATTGCTGCTGCCTCGCTGTCGCTGCTGCATCCATGTGATTTATGGCCGCACAGCAAATTGACAAACGAATGCAGCAAACTTAATGGAAATATTGTGCATGCACCGAACGATAGGGGAAGGGAGGGGAGGCAAGGGGTGGGGAGGGAAGGGTGCCTGAGAGCTGTACATTATTAATATTAATTTCGTAATTTCAATAACGCGCATTCATACATCAGCCAAGTGCCACGGGCCGGCAATAAAAGAAACGCTGCCCGCTGTTGGCCAACGGCAATTGCCATGATTTGCAGCTTCCATGAATTCAGCATCCGCCGACTGCCAAAAGTCAAGGCTCAAGCAGGAGCTGCAGCAGGTGCTTCCTCTCCCTCTCTCTCTCTCTCTGTCTCTGACTCGACTCGTCGCAAATGCAGATTGCATGTCCTGGCCAAGGCAATGCATTAACAGTACAAACACACACACACACACCCACACCCAAACCCACGCACACACACACAGAGACACAACAATGCAGCTCTAAAGCCAAACATAAACAATAAAGAGTGCACCTTAGCCTGACGGGCGGGGGCCCATGGCTGTGAGGGACGCAACGCACTTGCCGCTAATGCACCAAAAACTGCAACCCCGTCAACCTAGAGCAGCCCCACGCCCCACCTCAACCCCTATGCTCGTCCCGCTGCGCTCCTTTGTGCAGTTTACTTAACAATATTTTTCATTGTTGTTGAGACGTTGCAGGTGTTTGCTGAAGCATATCAAAAATATATACGACTACGGCTACGACTATGCGAGTCTATGGCAAGCGAGCAAACGAGCAAGCGAGCAGCGCAAGTGTGCCAGCAAATGGGAACTAGTTCGCTGAACTGTTAAGCAAAGTCGTCTACCAAATGAACTATATAAAAGGGAAAACTTTTCGACTGCTTATTGAACTGCAAGTTCTCAAAGTTTGTGCATAAAATAATGAGAAATTAAACAGGGAACTGAACTAGTTCCAGCAGAAGCCCCATTTGAGATGAAATGTTTGTGCTAAAAGGAATGGAACGTAATTAAAGGTATTTTTAATAGTTCTGGATTCGTTCTATGTAAACTGCTATATATGAACTGTGTTCAAGTTCAGCTGAACTAGTTCATGAGTAACTAGTAAGGTCTGAAAAGTAATTAATATTACATTGGCAATTGGCAAATGAACAACATAAAGTACTTTTACTGTTGATACAGACAGGAACTAGTTCACTAAATTGGAACCAGTCTAAAATTGGCTAGCCCCATTGTAAAATGTACTTTTACATAGTTAAAACTAGTTCTACCATTAATTTCAATGTTCATCTTGGAACTGGCTCATCTAATCGGAACCATTTTCGTACAGCTCGAGCCATCTCCAATGCGAACTACTTAGTAGCATAGCCCAAAAAGTAGGCAACAATACGCTGGCAATTGCCATACGAACAGAAGGAGCTGCCTGGCGGCAACGAGTGGGTTTTCCAGCTGCCCTCGCCTGCTCGAGTTGGCTCCGCTAGGTATGCATCCTGTGGACTGCTTGGCTCTTGGCTGGCTTGCCTTAATTATGAGTTACTTTTGTGCATGCATTTTCTTAGTCGTCCCCCAGTTTTGCCCATTTTCTCATTTCGTGTTGTCCTCCTCCTCCTACTCCTTCTCCTCGTCCTCGTCGCGCTGCTCGTTGTTTAGTTTTTTGTGCAGCTTAAATCAACTGTCGGAGGGCAGAGGGCGGGCAATTGGTTGGCGCTGCTGTTGCTGCTGCTGCCATTGCCTTGTGTTTGCCTTTGGCCACAATGGGTTGCACAAGGTTCGCTCGCTACGTGGGCACAACAAAGCAGACAAGTCGCCTGCTGGCGTTTGCCGCATGGTGCGAGTGGAACTGCGGTTAGCTGAGCGAGAGACAGAGAGAGAGAGAGAGAGGGAGAGAGGGGCAGTTGGGTGGAGTGTTGCCTACTGTGGCAGCTGCTTATGCTGTGTAATTCCGCGTAAAATGCACAAAGGGATCTTAACCTGCACGGCTCCCACACCGGTGTCATCCTTTCGCGGCAATGCCTGCATGACACCTGCCATTGTTCACAAAAAAGACAATAGACAACCGCAGAGCGGCCACCAGAGAAAGTGACTGAGCGAGAGAGAAAGAGAGAAAGAGAGACAGAGAGAGCGCAGTGAGTGTGAGATTCACAAATTGTATAAAACATTTAAATGGTTGCGATTCCTTCGCTCCACTCATTCTCATTGTTGGCGGCCGCCATTGAAATTGATTTCTGGAGCATTCAAAAATCTGCTCAAGCAAAAAGATGAAATTTCATCAAAATGCCAAACAGTTGAACAAAGCTATGAGTCGACCTCGACGGATCTCTCTCTCTCTCTCTCTCTCTCTCTCTCTCTCTCTCTCTCTCTGACCCAATTGCCAAGCGACTCAAATTGACAACAGAAAAGAAGGCCTCGCCTAGCAAATGAAAGTGGAATGCAAGCAATGCATTTAAGTAAATTGAATAAATTGCATAAACTGATAAAAAAAAGTGGAAGAAAATAATAAAACAAATATATGTCAATGCCGCGTGAAGGCTCAGCATGATTAATGCAAGTGCTTGAACGGATTTATATATGTATATTGCTGTGCTCAGGGAGGAATTCCCAGCTGAGCTTCAATTTAAAAGGTAAAATTCTTGAATATCTAGAGTACCCTGTAGAGAAATGAGGAGAGAGAGAGAGAGAGAGAGTTGATATCTATTCGATATCTATTCAAGTCTTTAATTCATTTATATGTTGTAGTAGATTGAGCAGCTAATACTAAAGATGATATGTAGCAAACAGAAAGTCTTGACTGGTTCAAATAGCTTAAAGAGAAAAAGTGAGCTTTTATTGGATTCATATATTGCAGTAGTCTGAGCAGAAAATTCTCCAAATATTATATATAGTAAGTAAATCCAAATCATTTGAAGAGCAACTCGTATTCGTTCAAGCTCTTAACTAGTAATATTTTGAGAGATGTTCGGAAAACTCCAAGCTCTTTCCTCCAATCAGTCTCACATTTGCCTGCCTGCCTTTAAGCCCATTGCAGGGCATTCCTGAGTCGTTCCTCTATCACTCCCCACAGTCCAGCTGGCCTTGTCGAGTATTTAACTGCAGTTCGAGTGCTCGGGCATTATTAAATTGCTGCAACAAAACACTTTCGATTCGTGGAAGAGGAGACTTGAAAACATTGTTAAATCAATTTTGGCGAGCAACTGTTGAAAATCTATTTAGCAGGTTAATTTCAAATTTCCGTTAAAAGTGCCCCAAATTCGATTTAATTTTATTACTTTGCAGCAGAGTAGCTCACACACACACACACACGCATGTACACACACTTGCATTTTGGGAGCGGAAATGCAACAGGAAATCAGCGTGCAGCGTCAGTGCAGCCACGCCTCCTCCTGCTCGCACCCATGGCACATGGCAGCCCCTTCTCATTGCACATTTTGCGTTGAATAAACTTTGCCATTTACTGCAGCAAACTACAATAAAGTGGGCGTGACTGTGGGTGGCTGACGATGGCTGTGCCACTGCCAGAGCCGCTGACTCTGCCACTGCCACTGACTCTGACTCTGACTCTGGCCAAAGGGGAAACATACAAAGTCAAAATAAGTCAAGCTGGAAATATGTTACATGCGCACACTTCCAAGCTAGTGTGCGGGAGTGTGTCTCTGTGCGTGTGTGTGTGTGTGTGTGTGGCAACAGCAACAACTCCGGGGGCCATTTTGTTATTACAGTTGCTGCAATTTCTGCTGCCTGGCGCTGCTTTAGCAACAATTACAACAGAAACGGCAGCGAGAGCAAAATAAAAATACAAAAAACTGCGAACGGAGCAGCAGCACAAAAGAACAAGAAAAATAGAAGCACCCTGTACCGGATTCAATGTGGGTTAGTGGCTGTCTCCGCCTCCGTATCCGTCTCCTTGTCCGCATCCATGTCCGTCTTCGTCTCTGACTCCAACTCCGTTTGCATTCGGCAGCGGGTCAGCGACTTGGCGCCACTCAAGTGAAGCAACAGTCCGCAATCACAACACACCCGCACACAGACACACATACACGCACACTCACTCACTCACACTCTAGCATTTGTCTTCCGGCCATGACAGCGTCAGTAAATTGAAAATGGCGCGCAGCGAGGCAACCAAAATGTGCAGCAGGCAACAGCAACAGCAACAGCAGCAGCAGCAGCTTTACAACTAACCAGCTACGAGTTGTCCGACTAACAACAACGGCGCAAGTTCCGGACGTATTTGTAAGCATTTTCAATTCCCGTTACAAGCTTGCAGTTGCTTGCAGTTGATATTATCATGGCTGGCAATACGCCGTAGTCAAAATATGCCTAGTCAGCTGAGTCTAGCCAGGCGCACTGATCTGATCTTTGTGTTGATCTAATTGGGTTTGCATATATGGCTAATAATCAAAGAGCTTTTGATAGTTATATCTTTTCAGACTCTTATATACATATAACTCACTCAAATGTTAACAGAAGATCTCTATTAAGGCACTGTTAAAGCTATTTAAATTTAGATTCAAATTATGTACGGAATAAAGCTTGAAGTGGAATAAAGCCACGTCTAATGCCATCTTAAGCTGGCAATGCCTAAACTGCATCGTTGTTGTAACCTGTCTGTTTGCATTGGCTCGTTAATTGTATGCGACTGTGATGGGCAGTTGGGGCTGGTAGCTGGTCACTGCTAACTGGGAGCTGGGCCATTTGACAATAATGGGGACTGCATCGATGCTCACGTAGCAAGGCGATTGACATTGATCAGCGTTGACCTTAGCAGGCAGGACACACTCGATGCTAGCCCAAAGTGAGCTGCACCACTGAGGGCCACTTAATGCGCTTAAAACGATGGCCACTGGGCGAAGACGGCTGCCGGAGCAGCAGGGAGCGGGTCTCATTTATATGGAGATGCGAATCGAACTCAAACTGGACCCTTAAGGCATGCAAATGGAATACGCTTCAAATGTGAAAAATGCTGACAGTGCTAAGGAGAGAGGGTGAGAGAGAGGGTTTCTCTTGTGTCCTGGTTGACATGCATGATAATGAGGGTGCCACGCCCATTGGCCAATGTTGTCCAATGGCCGCACTTGCGCCTGCAGTAATTGCGGAAAATGAATTAAAGGCAATTTGCGGTGCAGCAGCAGCAGAAGCAACAACAACAATGCAAAACGAAAGCAAACAACATAAGCGGCTCGGTGAGTGAGTGAGTGGGTGTATATGCGTGTGAGTGTGTGTGTATGAGTGTGTATGTCTGCTGCAGGAAACAGTCATTGCAGGAACTGCTCGAGGAGCAACAGCCACAGCAACAGGAGCAGCAACGGCAGCGGGCAGCAGGCAACCTCCACACATGCAAATCCCAGATCTACTTGGTGTTCGTGTGTGCGTTTAAAAAGCTAAAAGAAAACGGATGCAACAATTTGCCGCTGTGCATCAGATGCAAGCCAGGAAGACAGTGGGCTGCATCACGACATGTTGACACAGCCGTGGGGCGCAGCAGCTGGGTCTGCGGAAGCGCCAGGTGCAACTGGGAGATAGAGCGAGCATTGAAGCTTATGCCAATGCGAAGGAGACTCACTCTTTCTTTCTTTCTTCGCCTGACTTTCTGCTGGCAATTTAAGCGATTTGAAAGTCACCCGACACGACAGGCGCAACATAAGCTCAGCGAGAGGAAGTCACAAGTTGCAAGCGAGGAGCAGGATATATACACAGAAAGTGCCAGGTGCAACAGCAAATCAGTTGAGAGGTCATAAAAGACTGTTAAAGAAGTTCCGCTAAGAGTGCTTTGATATGATAAAGTAGAGAGTGAGCTGGCTATAATGCATAACAGTAAGAGCGGAAATGGACAGTCAAGTATTTCTTATGGCTATAGAATTTACCACAATTTACTTAAAAGTGCTTAAGAGTTGATATATATGTGCTCAATCCAGCAGTCTCATTTCGAGTAGTCTCAATCCATTTCCAACAGTCCTCTTAACAGTCCTCTGATCTGAACAGCAGCTGTAAAGCTACAGTTTGCTGTAAAGCTACAGCTTGCTGTTAACTGCAGCTCCAGCTTTCTGCAATTGATCTACAACAGTTCACTGTTAACGAACTCTGTAAACTCTAATTAGACTCAACCAATTCAGCTAACAGCTGAACTTTAAACATATATTTGAATAAGCCTAGTTAGTCTTAAATCTCATAATTAATCAATCTGTTATTAATTTAAGTTCGTTTAAGCACACACATTCAGCGCTTTGACAGCTAAAGCGAGCAAGAAGACTTTGATGCTGGCTTAATCAGTTGCCATGCTGCAGTTTATTTCGGCAGGCAGCCAAATGAAATGCCATTGATAAATGAACTATTGTTGCGAGATCTTCAATCAATTCATGCTGCAATTTATCTCCATCAATCTGCAGCGATAAAATGCCGAGTTTTTGGCTGCAAATGGGCATTCATTTTCACGCTAATTTGATTTTCATTTGTTTATGTTGTTACGAATTGTTATTTGCATTTTGTTGCTCATGTTTAATTAAAAACACATTTGATGGGATCACACACAGAGTGAGAGAGTGAGAGAGGGAGAGAGAGATAGATAGAGAGAGAGAGAGAGGGGGAAGGTAAGGCACATACAACACTTCATTATTGCAATCATGCGGCGCTTTATAAATTACAAAAATAACTCAATTACGTATACAGTGAACGGGCCATGGCTACGCCCTTCGCTGCGCCCTTTTCTGCTGCTGGGAAACAGTTCCGCCTTCCGTTTCCGCTTTCAACAGTCTGCCAAAAATATGTATGTAAAAACAGGCAAGTTTTTATTTCCGCTCCGATTGAGCATTAAATGCATATAAATTTTAGTAAAAACAATGCAAGCAAACAATTTGGCAGCAGCAACAAAAGCGATTAATGCCTAACAAACAGCAATACATAGATAAATTACACACACATACACACACTCACACACAGAAACACCCACGCATAGTTGCAGACACAAACAGCATTGAACAATGGCAACTGGCATGCAAATAAACAGTAAATTTGCATAATCAATTTGTTTATTGATTCGTATATTCAGCTATTTTAATTACGTTTACGCTTGAACCTCATTTCACACACACACACGTATATAGAGAGTCTCACACACACAGACAGTCAGTCAAAAGTTGTTCAGCTGCAATAGAAGTTTTTTTTTGGCAAACTTTTGCCTTTTGGCAATTTTTGGCTTTTGTAATTTGCATTGACAAAATTTGTGCATATATATATATATATAATATACACATATACATTTTTTACGTTAAATGAATCAAAATTCCACAACAGCAACAACAACAACAGCAGCAATTAGCGGCGCAACAGGCGCCAATCACTTGTAATTCGACTGCAAGCAAAAAAGTGTTGCATACATTTAGGCTGCATAAAAAATTGTAGAGAGCAAAGCGCTGGGGTTAAGCCTGCATTTCGCATGCCGTTGCCAATTATGTAAAGTTTTCAGCTGAGGCGTAAAGCGCGACGGAAAATGCGCGATAAATTAAATTAGCTATGTAAGCCCAAGGTGATTGCTTTTTTGTTGACAGCTGGCAATGTTGCGCTGAAATTTAAGTTGTTCAAAATTATAGGAAATTGATGAAATGCGAAATTGGTAGCCTGACATAACTGGTTAAAGCGTTATTAGAGAGTTGAATGTTAATTCAGCTACTGGTGATGTTAATTAGCAACTGGTAGCAAACCAACTAATTGACAGCTTTCTGTTAACAGTCTCAGCTCATAAATTCTATCTGTTAACAGAGTTCAGCTAGCAATTGGATTACTCTCCCGCTGCAGTCTTAACCGAAAGCTATCAATTGGGTAAATGTTGGCGGCACACTTCAATTGTTTGTTCTTTCAATCGTTTGAGTTTGGAAAACATTTTCGTTTCCAATAGACTAGTCGGCAGCCCTGCTAAAAGCATAGTGTCCATGTGTGTGAGTTTTTTTTTTTACCAAGCTGCTGCTGCTGCTGCTGGTGGCCATCAACGCTAAAAGCCACCTTCGGCGCATCTCAATGACAAGCACTTGTGGTGTTAGCTGCAAGTTGCGAAGGGTTGACGAGTGGGCTAAGTACTCATATCCATTCGGATGGCGCTTTGACAACAGCCTAAGCACTTGGCCAGCGTCAAAAACACGCAGCCAGTCAATCAAAAAGGCAAAAGAGCTGGAGGAAGCTGAAGGGGGCTGGAGGGAGCTAGGCTCAGGCATTTGTCAAAAAATGCGAAAGCGACGAGACAACTTGAAAACGTCGCGCTGCCAAAATTGTTAAGTGCCACAAGTGGCCACAGGACACAAACGCCTCTGACCAGCAGCAAGAGAAGAGGTAGGAGGAGGGGCAGGAGCTGCTGCAGTGGTGCCTGGTGTCAACCGCAGCAGAAGTGCAAAGTTGAAAATGTGCGCAAAATGAATATTTCGAGTTCGAGTTCGAGAGTAGTTTTTGCGGCTTTGTTGCTGTTGTTTTTAATTAAATCAATTGAAAGTTTCGATTGTGCCTGTTCGCTCTCGCCCTCCCTCCCACTCTCTCTCTCTCTCTCTCCAATCGTAACATAAGCCTGGATAATGGACATCAGCGCACTTAAGAACGAATCTATCCACGAATCTAATTCAACTCGCCGCATAAATTTTATGCGTGGCAAAAGGAGAAGCAATAAAGAAGAAGCAAAGAGAAAACACAAAAGATAATTAAATCACAGTGAGTGATGGCATATAAATCTCCAAAGCAGAGAGCCAGGCAATGAGTGCACTCAGTTGAACCAAAAAACTTAGCAAGCCAAGCGAGTCAGCGAGAGAGAGAGAGGGAGAGTGAGATAGAGATAGAGATAGAGAGCAAGACATTGTGCCACTTGAAAACTTTGATTAAAATCCTTTTGAAGTGCTAACAAATAACGCGAGACAAAGACTTGCACCCAGAGGAGAGAGAGCAAAGAGAGGAGGAGAACGCGCCGTCAATGTGTGTCCACACTTTTTGAAGGCTAAGCTGAAGTAGCTGTGGCTGTCGACGTGCCAAGGGCTGAACAGAAGAGGAGAAGAGTGGAAGGGGGGCAGGGGGAGGTCAGTTGGCGTTTGCATTTCTTGCATTGCGTTTGCTTCTTGTACTTTTCTGTGTGCTAAGCGCCACTAAATCCGTCTGACGCGACAACAACAACAGCTTGGATCAGGCAGCAGTGGCAGGATCTGAATAAGGCCGCTAGCCACAACAGCAGCAACAACAAGGACAACGGCGACAATGCAATAACTCATGTGTGCAAGTTGTTGCTGTTGTTGCTCTTGTTGTTGTTGTTGCTGGTCATGATGACACTTTTGGTTGTTGCTGCTGTGCTGTGCTCTGTGCTGTGCCCTGTGCTGTGTTCTGTCCTCTGCTCTGCTTTGACAGAAAGTTTTGTTTGATAGTCGCAGAATTGTGGAACTTGGAGCGCTTAAATGCATTTTAAGTTGCGTTCAGGTCTTGCAACTGCTTCGACTTTAATAAAATGCCGCACACGTTACTTGCTGCATTTGCTCTTTGCTGAAAGTTGTTCTTGTTATTCCTGTTGTTGTTGTTTTTGTTGTTGTTGTTTTCGTTTTAAGCAATGCTCCGTTTTAGTTAAGTGCACTTGAGAGCGCTTCAAACTTGGCCAGATAAGCGCCAGCTGAATCGCATATAGCGCGCCACCGTACACCGTGACGTATGCGCAACGAGCCAACGAATTTTACTTGCGTTTATCATACGCACTGTATAACGCGCGCCTGTAACTCTCTCTGTATGTGTGTGTGTGTGTGTGGATGGCATATGATAGCAGTCATGGCAGCTAAGAGCTTGCTATTCATAAGGGAAATATATGCAAGAGGCGAGAGTTTCAAGAGTTCTCAAGTGAAGGTCGCTTAAGTAAGTTTGAACAAAAAGCCAAAGTCGAGATATAACACACACACACACACTTACACACACACACACACACACACACGCTGCTCAAAGCACACACAGCGCTAAAAATTTTAAAGCCAAACGACGAACAGATCATGTGCGCGTGTAAATGGAGTTTCGCCATTAAAATTTGTTGCCCACATTGAAAAGTAACTTGAGTTTTGTGCCTTGAATGAATCGCTGCATAGTTTCCCAGCCAGATTGGACAGCTATTGCCTAAAGTCAGCCAGACAGTGGCTAGAAAAGCTGCAAGTTTTGTTTGTATATTATTAAGACAGTTAAGACTTAAGCAAAAGAATGCCTGTGGCGACTTCTATTTCAATGTTAACAGCTTAGACTGTTCTGAATTTTAAATCTAAATTTCTGTTTATTTTCTTTATTATATATGAAATTCTTTCCCTCTAATAAATACCATTAAAAATATAAAACAATTCCAAGTAAACCTACAAATATTTTTCCCTTTTCAGACTCTCTGTCATAGGTCTTTTGACAAAGTGGCAAATAGTTGCGTTAGTGCGTGGCTTCTGACTCTCAGCTGCCGATGAGAGCTGTGCGAGGCGCGGAGTTCTTATGCCCGTTTCATGATGTTGCCTGGCACTTGAACAGAGCGCCGGCCTGGGCGCCCACCGAGCGAGTGTCTAAATGTCACGTTGAAATTTATGTTAGCAACAACAATAACAATAACAGAGGCAGCAACACACACACACACAGAACACACATGCGATGCGACTGGATGCAGCCAAAACGCTATCACAAAAAAAATTGAGGAAGAAAAACAAACAAAAACTAGAAAAAATGGAAAAAATGCAGCATAAACAAAAACAGTTATGACAACAATAGAAACAACATACAGCAACACCAACAACAACAATTTGTTGTCATGTGTGTGCGTAGGTAGGGGCTGGGGGCTGGGGGCTGGCGGGGGGAAATGTCATTGCAACTGTCAACAAAACATTTTTAACAAAATGAAGGCGAAAATAAAGAAACCGAAAACCAAAAAATTGTGATTGGAAAACATTAGAAATTGTCTCTGGCTGAATGATGGCATGGAAATTGAGCGTAGCGAGCGCAGCGCATGGGACAGATTTAATGGATGCCGAACAAAATGAAAAACAAGGCAAGAAAAATGCATGTTAAAAGCATATCGATGGGCTTTGGCTGTTGAGAAGGGTGTAGCATGTTGTACGTTAAATAAGCATATGACCATCGTCAGTTAGAGTATTACACTCATATACACAGTGGCACTTTGTCGCTGTGTTTACGTAACGCATCCGCACATAAGCCGTCATATGATCCGGCTATATGTGGACGGGCCTGCAGCGTGAGATCTGCAGCATAAGCATTTATGCGTTTATGTATATGCCGTCTGCATATACATACATATGTACATATGCTACGCTCTCCCATTCTGTCGCTGCTCTCAGCGGCAGAACTCTTTTATGTATACATTATGTATTTAGGCTAAGCTTATTAAAAACCGAAAATAAAGAATCATTCGATAACCAAAAGCCAAAGCGAGCAGAAGCTCGAGTGTTATTATTTAAACTCAGTGCAGTGATTACATGGCGACCGTGACAAGTGTCACGAACACATATTTTGAAATAATTGCAACATTAAAATAAAGCTCTTCAATTGGCAATATACAACACACTGAGTGATGCAGACAACCTAAAAACCTCCAAACACTATACGGCTGTGGCGTATTCGAAAACAACATGGAGCAATACCAACCCGATCAAAAAAAAAAAAACAAGATATGCTGAAAGTTTTCGAGGTTGATGCATGGAACAAGGCTGGCTTCTAGACCTAAACAATACCAACCTTTGGTCTAGTCAACGCGACCTTACTCTTATTACCATCAGTTTGTGGAATCGAAAAAAAAAAAACAACAACAACAACAAATATGGAACACACAACAAATATGGACAACTGAATCAAACAAAATCAATGAATCAATGGACTGCCCTGGACCATTAGAGACTGCGCACTGTAGGCGCACGGACCAGCTCCGGCTCCCCAACAGCCTGTGCGACCAGCACCGGCCCCGCCAGCGCGACAAGCTGTGCCCATGTGACCGACAGCGCTACAAAGAGCGCCCAACGTAAATAAATTAGAATATTATTTAAGAAATTGTTTCCACATTTAATATCTTAAGACATAAAATTGTTTATTTTAAGAAATGAAATTGTATATTTTAAGACATTTTATGTTAAATCGAGCGGAACCTTTTCTGCCGATAGATGTATGGCCTGTAAAGCCATACAAACAATTAGACAGGAGTCACTGCGTTGACAAACTAGGGATTAACCAGCTACATCTCTCCATGTCATGTTAAAAATTAAACAATTGATAAATTTTTGTAATAACTTTATTACAACATAATTAAAATTTAGATTTTCAAAAATATTTTTCTTATACAAAAAAAAATTTTTTGCAATTAACAAAAAAGATCAATAATAAAAAAAAAAATTTTTTTTTATCACGAAATAAATGATTTCAAATTCAATTTCAAAAGTTGACCTAGCACAAGATTTTGTAGAAACCATAATCATGATAGACCATAATTCAAAAGTCGCGGACTCAACCGCAAATGTCATCAACAATGTTGAATCAACTTCTCCAGATTTGAAATTCATAACAATTTTAATTGTTATAATAGTTGTTTTGCTTCTGGCAAATACATTAACCAAATTATATAAGCTGCATAATAGATGCATTAAGAAAAATATTTGAGCCGAGCACAGGAGTTAGATAAGATATAAAGAATATAACCAATTTGTAGGCATAACAACTGTATGGTTGGTTCGTTTACAACAATAAAAAAAAAAAAAAAAAAACACTTGGTGTTACTACTATATTGAAGTTGCGCTTAAAACGCTAAGATCTCCATTTTTCCACTAAGAAATGGAATGGAGTGCGTTAGTGAATACCATTAATGATTTCAAAGACAAATTCGTGAAATCATACAAATGTATCAATTCTGATAAAATAATAAAAACGGAAACAGTGATACATCATTTGCGCATTTTAACAGATCAATATAATAATATAGTAACAGCAGTAAATCAGGTGTATGAAAAATTGACATATGAACACAAATGTCAATGTCAAAAAACAATCAAATCACTCCGTGAAAAATTACAAAATATCAGCATTAGAAGGAGTGTTGATATAACAATCCCTGAAAATATCAACGAACTAGTTGAATTTGACGAAAACCAACTACAAGATTTGGATGAGTCCAAACCTGTAATAAATTCGGATAGCGAAAGCGATACTGAGAAACTATTGGAAGAAAATATAGAAACAATGGCTAATCAGACCGCTTTGGACAGGGAATATGTGAAGCAGGTTTCCTCTTCAGTACCCGAATTCGACGGTAAAAACTAACATTAAATCGGTTCATAACAGCATTGAACCTTGTAGATAGAACCAAAGGCGATCAGGAGGATATAGCAGTAGAGGTTGTAAAGTCAAAAATAATTGGCACAATCTTGTATAAGGTACAAAACGAGACCACTATATCTGGAATAATAAATAAGCTTAAAGAAAACGTAAAAGGAGAATCTCCCGACGTAATAAAAGCTAAATTATTGAATATAAAACAAAAGGCAAAACTGCCACCCAGTACGCAACTGAAATAGACAATTTGCGAAAACAACTGGAGGCAGCCTTTATTGATGACGGCCTAGACCCAAACAATGCAGAGAAATTCTCCACAAACGAGTCTGTTTCTGCAATGATTAAGAATTGTGAGCATGAGAAACTGAAAATAATACTGGAAGCTGGAAACTTCGTTACTTTCAATGATGTAATGAGTAAATATATTCATTGCAGCACAGAAATGACTGGAAGTACAAGTACAGTATTATTTCAGCGAGGCCGCAATAGTAGGGGCGGTGGTTACTATTCCCACAGAGGAAGAGGCAATGGCCGAGGTAACTACCACCCTAATAACAATTCCAACAATTATGGAAATAACAACAGAGGTGGTCGAGGTTATAACAGAGGTAGGAATAATTCCAACCGAGGCAATAACCAAAACGCGAACAACCATAACAATAGCAACAACTATAATGTCCGTCTCGCCCAAAGTAATTCGGGAAACTCCCAAACCCCTCCAGATACACAAGGTTAAATAGTAAAATATATACTGTCAACTTAAGTCTCAACAATTTTGTATCATTCAAAAATGTTGCAACAAATAAAAAATAATATTCTTAATAGATACAGGTGCAGATATTTCAATTATAAAGGAAAATTCTGATGTCTTTCACGACATCCAAGCAAATAGAATCATAGATATTCGAGGTATAGGAGAAGGAGTAATTAAATCTAAAGGATTAGCCTCAATTGAACTCCAAACAGATAAATACATTATTCCATATAAATTTCATATACTTCAAGCGGATTTCGCAATTCCTTGCGATGGAATAATCGGATTAGATTTTATAAAAAATACAATTGTCAATTAGATTACAATAGTTCAGATGATTGGTTTATAATTAGACCACAAAATTTAACGTATCCTATCTATGTTCCAATAACGTTTAGTTCTGGTACTAATTCCACACTTCTACCAGCAAGATCACAAGTAATACGTAAAATTCAGTTGTCTTCAACAGAAGAAAACATTTTAATTCCAAATCAGGAAATTAAACCGGGTGTCTATGTTGCAAATACGATTGTAACAGCCCATAATGCTTTTGTCCGATTCCTAAATACTACAGATACATGTCAAACTGTAGGCATAAATAACTTAAAATTCGAAGCACTTTCGAACTACGAAGTAGTTCAAAATCTCAATAATAATAGAACAGAAACCGTGATTAGCAAGTTAAGGAAAAATTTTCCAACACTATTCAAAAACCACTCGAGGAAATATGCACTCTGTATAGTGATGTGTTCGGACTTGAATCCGAACCAATCACAACAAACAATTTCTATAAACAACAGTTAAGACTTAAAGATGACGAGCCAGTATATGTAAAAAATTATCGATGTGCGCATAGCCAAATAGAAGAAATCCAGCATCAAGTTGGAAAGTTAATTGAACAAAAAATTGTTGAACCGTCTGTATCACCCTATAATAGCCCACTCTTATTAGTACCAAAGAAAGCCATTCCAGGCACTAAAGATAAAAGATGGCGATTAGTAATCGACTATCGTCAAATAAACAAAAAATTGCTGTCAGATAAATTTCCACTCCCCAGAATTGATGATATTCTTGATCAATTGGGTCGAGCTAAATATTTTTCATGCCTTGACTTAATGTCAGGTTTCCATCAAATCGAGCTTGAGGAAAACTCAAGAAATATAACGTCTTTTTCAACAAGCAATGGTACCTATCGCTTCACGCGATTACCATTTGGCTTAAAAATAGCGCCAAATTCATTTCAGAGAATGATGACAATAGCATTTTCAGGCCTAGAGCCTACACAAGCTTTTCTTTATATGGATGATCTAATCGTTATTGGTTGTTCTGAACAACATATGATTAAAATCTAACAGATGTTTTCAAACTTTGTAGAAAACACAATCTCAAACTACATCCAGAAAAATGTTCATTCTTCATGCACGAGGTGACGTTTTTAGGTCACAGATGCACAGATAAGGGAATACTCCCTGATGATAAAAAATTTGATGTTATCAATAACTATCCAGTCCCTACGGACGCAGATAGCGCTAGAAGATTCGTTGCATTTTGCAATTACTATAGACGATTTATAAAAACTTCGCCGAATATTCACGGCACATAACTAGATTATGTAAAAAGAATGTCCCATTTGAATGGACCGCTGAATGTGAGAAAGCATTCCAATACCTTAAAAGGCACTTGTTCAACCAAATCTATTGCAGTACCCAGATTTTAACAAAGAATTTTGTATAATCACAGATGCAAGCAAACAAGCATGTGGAGCAGTTTTAACTCAAAACTATAATGGACTCCAACTCCCAGTTGCATATGCATCAAGAGCATTCACTAAAGGTGAAAGCAATAAGAGTACTACAGAACAAGAACTAGCAGCAATACATTGGGCAATAACACATTTTCGACCATATATATATGGCAAACACTTTACAGTTAAAACAGATCACAGACCCTTAACATATTTATTTTCTATGGTAAATCCAAGTTCAAAATTAACACGCATGCGACTCGAACTGGAAGAGTATGATTTTACAGTTGAGTATCTGAGAGGTAAAGACAATTTTGTGGCAGATGCTTTATCAAGGATAACAATATCCGATCTCATTGATTTGAATAGAAAAGTCCTGAAAGTCACTACCAGGCACCAAAGTAGACAAAAGAATTTCTGCGCAGAAAATAAACAAGAACTATTGCCAAGGCAAAGTCTTGAAAAAGCTTCTAAGCCCAACGTATACGAAGTCATCACAAATGACGAGGTACGTAAGTAGTGACCTTGCGAATAACAGATTCCACATGTTTATTGAAACATGGAAGAAAAATTATTGCAAGAATTAATGTTAGCGATTTGTACTCCAATGGAATTCTCGATTTAGGTCAGTTTTTCCAAAGGCTTGAATGGCAAGCCGGTGTATTTAAAATCAGCCAACTAAAAGTGGCACCGAGCGAAAAGATCTTTGAATCAATTTCAATAGATACTTTCAAAAATATGGGCAATAATAATTTAAAATCATTAAGAGTAGCGCTACTCAAGCCGGTGACCCTCATCCAAGTTGATGAAGAAAAAGAAGCTATACTGTCTACATTCCATGACGATCCAATTCAAGGAGGTCATACAGGAATTAATAAAACAATTGCGAAAATAAAGAGACAATATTATTGGAAAAACATGACTAAACATGTAAAAGAATACATTAATAAATGTCCAAAATGCCTGACGTCGAAAACGACGAAGCATACAAGAGCACCTATGATAATAACTGAGACTCCACAATATGCTTTTGACAGAGTGATAGTAGACACAATTGGTCCACTACCACGTTCGGAAAATGGGAATGAATATGCAATCACTTTAATATGTGATTTGACTAAGTATTTAGTAGCAATTCCTATTCCAAATAAGAGCGCAACAACTGTCGCAAAAGCCATATTCGAATCTTTTATTCTGAAGTACGGTCCAATGAAGACGTTCATTACGGACATGGGAACAGAATATAAAAATTCAATCATTACTGACTTGTGCAAATATTTAAAAATAGATAACATAACATCTACAGCACACCACCACCAGACATTAGGTACCATTGAAAGAAGTCATAGGACATTCAATGAGTACATTCGTTCATATATTTCAGTAGATAAAACTGATTGGGACATATGGTTACAGTATTTCGTGTATTGTTTCAACACAACACCATCAGTAACTCATAATTATTGTCCATATGAACTAGTATTTGGTAGACAAAACACCCTACCAATACAATTTAATAGCTTAAGCACTATAGAACCTATATATAATATAGAAGATTACTCTAAGGAAGTTAAATTTAGATTAGAAAACGCGTATAAGAGAGCTCGAATATTATTAGAAAAACATAAAGCTAAGCAAAAGAAATAAATGATAGGAAAGTATTAGATTTTAAAATAGAAATAGGAGACCAAGTTTACTTAAAGAATGAAACAGGTCATAAATTAGAATCATCTTATATAGGACCCTTTGAAGTAATTAGCATAGAAAAGAATAATAATATAATAATAAAGAATAAAAAAATAAAGAGCAAAATGTTCATAAAGATAGGTTAAAAAAGATAAATGCGTAAAAATAAATAAAAAAAAAAAAAATTTTTTTTAAAATTAAATACAACATAATAAATAATTATATAAAAATAAAATAACATTAGTAACTATTTTTATATTAAATAACTACATAATATTACGTTATTTTTTTAAAAGGGGAGGTGTAGCATGTTGTACGTTAAATAAGCATATGACCATCGTCAGTTAGAGTATTACACTCATATACACAGTGGCACTTTGTCGCTGTGTTTACGTAACGCATCCGCACATAAGCCGTCATATGATCCGGCTATATGTGGACGGGCCTGCAGCGTGAGATCTGCAGCATAAGCATTTATGCGTTTATGTATATGCCGTCTGCATATACATACATATGTACATATGCTACGCTCTCCCATTCTGTCGCTGCTCTCAGCGGCAGAACTCTTTTATGTATACATTATGTATTTAGGCTAAGCTTATTAAAAACCGAAAATAAAGAATCATTCGATAACCAAAAGCCAAAGCGAGCAGAAGCTCGAGTGTTATTATTTAAACTCAGTGCAGTGATTACAAGGGGTTTAGCTGGCAACTGTTGGCAGATCAGCACAATTAGAAAGGCGTTAGATGGAGAGAGAGAGAGAGAGAGAGAGAGAGAGAGAGAGAGAGAGAGTTAACAAGTTATTGATGGAAGTTATTTACTAATGTGGCTGAAGATGTGGGAGAAGGGCGTAACAGGAGGCTGGTGGCAGGCTTTTATGTGATAAGATTAGATTTTCATTTTAAATAATAAATATATTTGTAGTCTATAAAATTAGTTTATGTTTATAAATATGACTTCTGTTACCCACTTCTCTAATCTTTCTCTCTCTTTAAATTACTTTAAAATTTCACATTAAATAATTAATAACTGGGCCGTCAGTTAGTAAATCCCATTCATAGTATGAGTTCTCCATGAGCCTCGACACTTTTCATGGGCTTTTACCTAGCAGTTAGTTGCCTGGCATTTTGCTCCGTTTCAGGCTGAGTCAGTGCAACTATTTTACGTTGGCTTATAAAAAATGAATATGGCAAAGCCAAGTATAGGTAGTTGGGCATTAATTTGCAGCACTTCCCAGACTAGTTGTAGCCGGAGCCAAATCAGCTATGTGCCAAATGGACAGACAGCTGAACGGGCAGAGCAGAGGCAGAGCTGGCAAACAAAATGAAAATGGTTGCAAGTATCTTTTAGTGCGGTGTCTGCTGCCATCAAATTGTAGTTGTTGCTGTTGTTGTTATTGCGTTTTACATGTGGCATGCAACAATGTTGTTGTTAGCATTGTTGTTGCCACTGCCGCTGCCGCTGCCGCTGCTGCTGCTGCTGCTGCTACACAACAATACAACGGGGTCTAGCCATTATTATTTTTGCTTTCAACTTTGCTGCTGCTGCTGCTGCGTTGTTTGTGTTTCAACTGCCATTGTTGTTGGCATATTATTTTGCACGCTCGTTGAGGCACGCTGCAGTAGCAATAACAACAACAGCAGCAACTCTCAGGCTAACCGCAACGAGAAAAAATGTTTTCATATTTATTTGCCGCGCTCTGTGCGCTTCGCTCCCGACCGAGCTCCCGGCCAAGCAGCGCGCAGTTCGCAGCATCTCATCCTTGACACGCCCCCGCCTACGCCCTCGCATAACTCTACTCAAGTATGCAACTTTATCATTTTGATTTAAATGTTTTGTTGTTGCTGCTGTTGCTGCTGCCGCTGTTTGCCGCATTGTGACATGCATGCCTCAGCTTGTTCCTCCCTCCCCCTCCTCTCTCTCTCTCTCTCTCTCCCTCTCTCTCTCCAGTGCAGTCAGCGCGGCGTATGCGTGTTATGTTTTAAAGCTAAAGAACTGTGCAAATTGCTGACAAAAACTCAGCTCTGAAAAATGGCTAAAACATAAATGCCAACAGGCGGCCCCAAAAAGTAGGCAACACAATTATTAATTGACGCCGTGGATCACAAAACACAACGTGGCATAAATTTATTTGAAGAACTGCAGCGAACTGAGCGTGTTTAACTATGAATATGAATATGAATATGAATGTGGACTGTGAGATAAATATTTAAGCTGACTTCGGGTTAGACTTGTCCAGTTTGAAAACAGTTCCCAAACGCTAAATTTTTTACATACATAATTGAAATGGACTAAGCAGGTTATAATGATTAAGAGGCAGCAACAGACGAGCAACAACAGCCAAGTTGAAGTAGACCTATGAGTGTCCCTATGACTATTTAGGTATCTGCCTGTCTATCTATGCACCCATCTGCCCCTTTATCCATATCTATGGTCTCAACACCTTTGCTCAGCTGCCTCAGTTTATTTTCATGTAATCGCCAACTTTTCCCATTTCCATAAAACCAATTGAAAATATTATCGAACTTCAGTTATTCGAGCACATCTCGCATATTTTCGGTGCTGGCGCCAACAAATTTGGGTTTCTTTTATATTTAGTGAATTTGATTTATTTCATAGTTTAGATACCCGCATGCAATTCCACGAATTCAATTAAATTCTGGTTCAGTTACATAAATATATGTATGCAGGCCAATATAAAAGTTTTATGTGTCTAAGGGGGAGAGTGTTTTTATAGAAATATATATATTTAGATATACATCCATATGTATTCATATGAATATAGTCTGGCATATTTCAAAGAGCAGCTCGATTGGAATACTAATAGTCGAGCTATAGTACTTTGACTTGTTGTATAATGTGCCTATATATCTCTATCTCTCTCTCTCTCTCTTTCTCTCTCTCCCTCTGTTTTTAGTTTTCAGTCTTCTTCAAAATATATGACCTACATATATGCATGGCTAGGGCAGCTTGCTTCTGATAGCAGCTCGCCTGGTATGCAGGGTAACTCCTAGTCCAGCTATAGCACTCATGTACCATTCACACACACACTCTCTCTCTCTCTCTCTCTCATTCTCCCTCTTTCTATATATGGTTTTCTGTCTTCTCTTTAAGTATATAAAACATTTGATAATGATGATGATACAGGGTATCTTAAGCCATCTGCCCACTCCGCTCTCTCTCTCTCTCTCTCTCTCTCTCTCTCTCTCTCTCTCTCACTATCCCTCTCTTCGTATAGTTTTCAATCTTCTCTCTTTAAATCTTGATTTATAGCCCATTCATTCATTGCTCCACATACGCTAATTGGACGCTGTTTAATTAGCTAACGAAATTGCTCAGGCATTGACATGCCATAAATTATGCGCATTTGTCATCATATTTTTTTTCAATTCCTGTCACATCATTTGCCTCTCATTCACACACACACACAGTCACACACACACACACACACACACACTTGACAGAGTCTTCATGCTGTGCGCAGTCGAAAAATTAATTTAATTAAGTAATTTCACACATGTCACGCCGCATATGATTTATGCGTTCGCTTCTATTTGAGTTAATTTCGCAATTTTGTTTTTGGTTTCTCTTTTTTTTTATTTTTTTAAATTTAATTCTTGACTTTTTTGCAGCGCTGGCTTCATTATGCCGTTTGTTTCAGTTTATTGTTATATTTTTTTGCTGTCACGCGGCTATTTCAAATTGTTTGGACGCTTCACTGATTTTCCGGGAAAATGCATCAAATCCAATTGGAATTTCTGTTTTTTTTTTTCTCTCTTTACAAAATTAATTTGCAAAAAAATAAGCATACAAAATTGGCTCTCTGTGTATTTTGAGAATAATTTAATAATATTCTCGCTAGGCTCCAGCTGCGTACAGTGCCTGCAAACGAGTTCCGACTGATTGACTAATGCAATTATTCTCAATTGTATGTGTGTGTGTGTATGTTTTGTTTATAAACCACAATTGTATTGGCAAATTCGATTTACAATTGGAGCTCTAATTGAATTGTTTAGCCGGCTGCGTGCCTTTGCCATTGATTGGCCAGTGAGAGCATCTGAATTCGTTTTTCTATAAATTTGGCCTCTTTATATGCCAGCTGCAGCAGGCAGCATGCAGCATGCAGCACGCACGGCCAGCAATTAGAAACTACTGCCAATTAGTGTATTGATCTCAATTTCCAATCTTTGTTCTAGCCATCACCCAGTGACTCTGACTCACCCTAGCTCCCTCTCTGTCAGTCTATGTCCTGTGCCAGGACATTTCCGGTGTGCTGCTGGTGCCACTGCAGCAGCGACTATAATGACATACGAACAATGCGCACATTCAAGTGATTCGAATGACAATAACAACCAAGTTGTTAGCTCTTGGTTGTTAGCTCTTGGCTGTTGTTCGGGTTGTTGTTGTTGGCTTGAGTCTATGTGTGTGTGTATGTGTGTGTGTGTGTGTGTGTGTGTGTGTTCGGTGCAGCAGGTTTGTCTGTCGCGTTGCTCATCCTAAGCACATAAATTTCAACTCATTTATCGCCGCAACGTTGCGCTTCTGCCAAAGTGTGCAAAAACAACAAACAAACGAACGAACGAACGAACGAACAAGCAAACAAACAAATAAAACAAGTTAAACAATGACGAACCATTAGCTGACAAAGTGCCGAACCTGAAATGCTCTGGCTGGGCGGGACTTGAAGTGGTCTAGGGGAGATATGTCTTAGCTACAGCTAATCTAGGATATTCCAAGTATTACTTCGTCATACATCCTGTATTTCAAGGAATCAATAAATACTCAAAATATACCAATATTACTTAAGAATGTTTTCTATATCTATCTTATAGATACTAAAGTGAATCCTATTACAGTTTAACTTTCAGCAAGCAGCGTAAACAGATATATACAAATATATAGACTCATTAACCCTATCAGCAATAAATTCCTATCAAATACTCAATTCACTTTCATGACACAGTGATAATGCCCTCTGCAAGTGCTTAGCCAGTGGACAACGAAAACATCCGCCAAAGTTACTAACTGCAAGTAACTTCCCTTAACAACATATTCCTTGCCCTCGCCCCCCTCTCTCTCGCTGGCTAACTGACATTGTTTATGGCCCAGACTTTTGTTTTTTAGTGAACGCATTCCCCGTTACTTTGTCAGTCAAGCTGTCTGCTCTATCGGCCCGCGCTGCTCTGCCGCTGCTTCTGCTTTATGCAATTAACTAATTCGATGTGGATCCTGCTGCAGCACGACGACAATGGCCAAAAGCACGAGGAGCAAAAAGTTCAGGCCAAAACGAAATGAATGTTGTCCAGGGTCAGGGTTCGGCTCGCATCGTTGCAGCTCCCAGCGAAGAGCGACAAATTGAAAGCAAATTGAAAGCGATTTGAAAGAGATTGAAGCAAAGAGCACGGCGCAGCGCAGCTGGCGCTCTTTGGCCTCAGCGGAATGCAATGGAATGGAACGGCAGAGGCGAGTGCAGCGAGTGCTCTTACTGGAAGGGACAGAATAACAAAGAGCAGCTGCAGTTGCTGTTGTTGTTGTTGCTGCTTGTTGCTTGTTCGTTGCTTGTGTTGTGTCAATCAGCAATGCTTGGCGAAGCAGCGCAACAAATGGGAGATGGCGCATAAAAAGCTGTTGCCTACTTTACGGCATTTGTCGAAAATCGTTGTATGAGTGTATGTGTGTATGAGTGTATGTGTGTGTTGCTATTGAATGCAAACAGCAACAAGTAAAACACAACAGCAGCAGCAGCAGCAGCAGCAGCAGCTAAATGCTCTCGCTCAGTGTGAGTGCTTTGAGTGCTTGAATAACTGCTTCTCGGCTGCCTGCTAACAGCAAAGACGAGCCTGACAAAATACAGGCAAACTCATTAAATTGCATTTTAAATGCAGCTCCAGCTGCCTGCGCTACATTCACACGAAAGTATGCAGATAATTGCATTTGCTGCATTTCTCTGGCTCACGTCGAGAGACAGACGGCATGGACTTGTCGCCTAGTTGGACTATTCCAAGCCAAGGAGTAGCTCCAGCAGCTGTCAATTGTTGTTGCTATTGATGATGACAGTTTATTGTTATTAAGGCAAACCCGAACTATTCAGCTCGAGTCGGTCTGTATGTGTGGGCGTGGCCAGTGGCTGTGCTGTCAGCGAGCGTGTGAAATGTGCCTGCAACGGAAATGAGGTTTCAATTATGATTTATGCAGGCAGCAAGACGACGGAGACCACGCACACATACGCCGAGAGATTGCCAAGCCAGTTATTAGCCACACACACACACATACACACACACACGCACACACACACATAGGCATACATAAGTGCATTTAGAACTTGACACGCATATTTAGTGGCAGCAGCAAACCTAATTACGCATGTCCAAAAGCGAATGCTGCAATGCGAGTGGGATCCAGTGCGAGTTTTAGCTCTTGTTACCCCTTGGGTTGCATTTATGGGTTGTGCCAGTGTGAGTGTGGGTGTGAGTGTGCCTGGCAGTGCATTTCAATAAGAATAAGTGACCGATGCAGTTGCAGTGGCAGTTGCAGTTGCAACTTGAGCCCGACCGACCAACTGCCAACTGCAATTCCAAAACATTTGCAACATTTGTCATCAGCAAAGACCTGGCTACGCCCCCAGGCCCAGCTCCTGGCTGCAGCTAGCACAGATTTTATGATTGCGCCACTGCAATGTACCCCCGTCCGCATATGCCATTCCCTCTGTGTGCGTGTGTGCGTTAGCTGAATTAGCTCTGATTAGGCCTAATCGAGCTGCAGCTGGCCAGGCTGCGCCCCTAAAATTGTTAAATGCCTGTTGCTGATTTACTGATTGCAACTCGACTGCGGCTGCAGCTGCAGCTGGCTACCAAATCTTATTTGGCAAATGGGCCCGCAAATGGAACTTTGATGAGCTGCCCACTGCATGCGTAATGCGAGAGGCAAAGTGACCTTCTCGCATATGCTTTGCATCAAGTTTTGTTTAAATTGGGCCTTGCTTTATGCTTAATATATCAACTCACATATGCAGCTAGAGAGGCAGTTAAGTGGGCCAAAATAAAGTTGACAAGTTTTAATGTCAAGCGAATTTTAAATATGACAGAGAAATGCTGAGAAATTATTTATTACTAAAAATAGAAACATGCCTTGTTTCTAGGCAAGGTAAAGCCATTCAGAAGGCCACTCTCTCTCTCTCTCTCTCTCTCTTTCTCTCTCTCTTTCATTCGTGCTGTCTGTTGGCTGTTCAATTAACTTGCGTGGACAAGTTAGCTCTTCTATGCAATTCGCACATGTTTTTGGGATGATCGTATATGCTCTTCTGTGTGACTCTCATAAAATATAGATATATTTCGAAAATATTGCTGTTTTCTTGCTAATATAAGCCCTTTTTTGGCATACTTATAACGTACTCCTTTTATCATACAAAACTAGGTAAATTCTAACTAAGACTGTATTTTTTTTATATTTTTGCTACCCTTTAACTGTAAAAAACGTGTTCATAGCTAACCACAGCTTGACTCCTGCTCGAACTATTCATATTAAAACACAACTTTGAATTACGTCAATGAGATTTTATAAATTATTTATTTTTATATATATTTTTATACTCATATTACGTCATTACGAGACATTACTCAAAGTTTGGCTGCACTTCTGGAGTTGGGGCTGGCAAATAAATTTAATTATGGGACAGCTCTCGCAGCGCTCGGTTTTCGGGGCCTGGAGGCCGCAATGCATGTCAATAGGAAATTATGTTTGCAGTCTGTTTACGGCTCACACACTCGAGCACAATTTGTGTGTGTCTGTGTGTGTGTGTGTGTGTGTTGCCGGTTGTTACGTAAAATCAAATATTGTGGTTGCAGCCACTTGAGTCGGAGCCACTGTCAGAACAACTCCTGGCAGTAACTCGCTTCCTGCCTGCCTGCCTGCCTGCCTGCGTGCGTGTGTGGACACTTGTCAGGCTTTCAGAGTTTGCCGCTGTCACATGCTGCCACACCCACTAAAACACTTGTCAATTTGGCTAGTTGCATGGCTGTAGAACAAGCAAATGCATAAAATGACCATAACAGGGCTAACAAGGCATAGCCACACACGCACACGCACACATACCCACACACACACACAGATAGAGGCAACAAAGTTGCAATTGGAATTCATATGCTGCAGCTGCAGCTGCAGCTGCTTCTGTTGCCTTAATTATTTAATTTAATTTATTGACTTATTTAACTCGATTTAGTGGCAGCTGCCAAAAATTATGACCACAAAAGCTGAGCACGCAATTTCCGCTTTTACACACACACCACTTACACACGCACACACACTTATAATAGAGAATCCTCTTAGCTGGGAGCTGGGCTGACAAAATATTGGTTTAGTTTTGGCTGCCAGCAAAATAATGAAATGTTTGTTTGATTGAGTGCCCAGACAAGGCTGGGCGTTGGCATGGGCGTGGCAGGTTTGCCAATTGGCTGAATTTAGTTGAATTCCTCATGTGTAACCCTAATAAGTTGTATTTGTGTATTTTTTGGTTAGGCACGTTGTTGTTGTTGCTTTTGCTGTTGCTGCTGACTCTGTTGCTGTTGCTGTTGTTGTTTGTCAAGGACCGGCAACAGGAAATTGTTGCATGGCGTTGCCATATTATGCAAATCACAGCTATTGAGCTGAGTTAAGCACAGTCAACAACCGCAACAGCAACAGCCACAGCAACAGCAACAACAACAACTTCAACAAGCAAAAACCGAAAACCGAAAACCACTTTGCCAACTTATTTGTGGCAAGCAAAATTTGCATGCATTGACGCATCATCATCGACACTCTGAATGCCCCTCGATATGTGCGAGTGTGTGTGTGTGTGAGTATGTGTGTGTGAGTGTCAATGTGCGTGTGTCCTTGTCAAAAAGTAGCATTACATATGTGCTGGAATGTTGCTGCTGTTGCTGTTGTTGCTGTTGCTGTTGTGGCTATTGCTGTTACTGCTCTCCTCTCTGTTGTTGCTGCTGCAGTAGCTGTTACTGTTCTTGTTGCTGTTGCTGCTTTTGTTACTCTGGCTGTTGTTGTTGCTGCTGCTGCTGCAGCTTGTTCTTCTCCTGTTGTTGTTGCCGTCCACTTTTCGGTTGTTCGTATTTTCATTTTCATTTTCAATTTTTCTTTTATTGCTGTTGCTGTTGTTGTTGCATGTATTGTTGTGTTTGTGTGGGCATGGACACACACACACACACACACACACACACACACACACAGTCTCACACGCTCACAGTCATACAGGATAACGCTGGGACTCGACATGCCAGCAAATTCATCCACACAAATCAATTGAAGTTTGCCAAAAGGGCGTGGCAGACCCCAAATGTGTCAGCTCATATGTCAATTTGCATTGCCTGCCACATGCCGCATGCCGTATGCCCCATGCCGCATGCCGTATGCCGCCACGCTCGCAAAGTAATAAAACCCATTCAATTGCCACAAATTTGGCAGCGTTTAAGCGGCTCAGCCATAAGTAGACCATCGAAAGTTCAAATACATCAGACGTATATATATCACAGATATATACGATATGAGCGAGATGGCAAAAGAAAGGTAGAGAGTGAAAGTAATAACATCTAAGTGGAAGCTCTTCAGAGTATTCTGTTTATGCAGGTACAAGTGAAAGATTGCAAAATTTCGATATGCGAACGAGCTTTAATTAAAAATTATGTTTTTCCAGGAAATTGTATAACAAATCAAAACAAAAAAGGGTTGATAAAGCAGGAGATTTACAGTGGATATATGCATATGTGCAGTCATTGCAGGCAAAGCAACTCAACAGCTTGTAGAGTTAACATAGCCATGAAGAGAGTAAACTTAGACGTAAGTAATTGAGTTTTATATATATGCACATATATATGTATATGAACTTATATATTTATTTTCGAGCAAGAATATGTTGTGAAGGGCCGCTTTCAATTGGACTTTGGAACTTGCGATCAGCTCCAACATCAAACCATCGAGCAGAAGACCGGCTGAAGCTATGGCAAATTCTAAATGAAGAGCGTCGCTGTGAAGATCGCCTTAGTATAATTGATTTTAGCTCAAACAATATGCGAGTAAGTGCAGCATCCGTTTAACAGTGTGCGGCTATTACAACATGTTACTTAACAGACTCTGTTATTATAAGCTCATATGTAACAACAGAGTCGGCTGGCTGTTAAGTTGTGATTGCTTCAAACAGTTGGACGACGCTTGTATGATGCGATTATTCTGTATGACTTAGTTCTCACTGTATGAGAGCTGGCTGTTGCTGCGTGAGAGCGAGAGCCCTTCTTGTGGGCAACAAGAAATATTGTCGATGGATGTGCCTCTATCAGAGTTCTGACTCAACTCAACTGTTTTGCCTCTGCTGCTGATCTGACTCAACTTTACACGAGAATTACTGCCGTATTTTCTCTCTTTTCATTACTCTAGCGCTTAACTCTTACTCCCTTTCTTAGCTCTCTCTTTCAACTAGCAAGTGAAGCAATAAATCTGTTTGGCACTTCAGCCCCAGCTTGCATATGCATTTATAAGCCTTTCAAGTTAAATTTTGCATAGTTAACGAATTGAAAGCAGCTTTGCCTTTAATGCTAATACAAAGCCTCACTCAAAGGTGTTTCCCCCCTCTCTCTCTCTCTCTCTGTGTGTGTGTGAGTAATCATTGCATCCATTTTGAGCGATTATATTTCACAGTTGTCAGACAGACACACACACACACACACACACACACGCACAGACACTCACAAAGGCGCACTCACACTCGCTTTAGGCCCTCTCTTGAGTGCTTGTCGAGGATCATTTTACATTTTGTGTGCCAACACTGCGGCATGTGGTTGCGTTTTTCAGGATAAGGCGAGTGCCGAGCCGTGTCGTGTCGTGCTGTGGCATGGCGAGTGTTCAAAGTATTGCCTCATTAAGCTGCACAACAATGCGAACTCGCACACACTCACACACACAGAGAGCTGCAGCTGCTGCTGCTTGGTCGAGTATTTGGGGTCTAATTACAAAACACAAATGCTCCATAATTTCAAAATCAAGCCGCTCCCCCTTTGCCGATTGTGGGCACATTCTAGTGCCTGTCATTGACATGCATGATTTCGTAATTTAAACGGCAATCAGGTTTAGCTACCCACTAGAGTCCCGCCACCCGCCACCCGCCACCTTTTCCCCTCCTCCGACCATCTATGCATGTCAACAGCTAGCAAAACTTTCTGTCAGCAAAATCATGCAAAATGTCGCACTGGCAGGAGGAGAGGGAGCTGAAATTGGATTTGAGCTGCATGCAGGAGCAGTCTAACCAACACTGCACTGCGCTGACTATCTGTCTGTTTGACTATTTGTCAGTCCGTCTGTCTCTCTGTCTGTCTCTCTGTCTGTCACTCCCTCTCACTCTCCGTTCTGTTCTCTGTTCAGCGCCTCATTCAAACTTTATTGATTTCGTTCGAAATTGACACTTGCACAAAATATTTTGTGCGTTGCACTTTTCACTAAACTCTTCAGCTCTGCAATGGCCCAATGCCAATTGCTAATTTGGTTAATACCCAAAATGGAAAACATAAGCGTTTGCTGACATTAGCCGGGCTTATTTCGGGTCTAATTGACAGTTGCAGTCGCTGCAGTTCGCCTCTCCGCAGGCAGCTAACCCATATAGCCCTGCAATTACACAGACCATTTAACAGGCCAAGGCATTCTGGCCATGGCTCGAGCTGCTCGAGTTGTGGTCGCCGCAGAAGTCACCTGTTGGCCCAAGTTTTTCGCAAATATATTGCAGCCCAAATGCCAAGCGACTTACGCCAAAGTCTATTATTCATTTTCGCAAATACCCTGGCGAGTATAGAGCCAAGAGGGTTGATTGGTTGTGAGCTAGGCTTGAGCTGAGCAGCCAGAGCGTCACAGCGAAACCATTTCTGACTTTTAAACAATTTATTAAAATCAACAGCAACGACAGTATAATAAATATAATAAAAAGTATAATAACGAAATAAATCAAATAATATATAAATATAAAAATAAATATCCAAACGCAAATATAATATAACATAATAAAAAACACATTCATAATCATCATTCATTCATATTCATAACAATTGTAAAATATCAAATATTAAAAGAGTTTTTATTTAAATTATTATTTTGCAGGGAAAAGCCTTGAACAACTAGCAAATGTTGAGTGAAATGCAAAGAGTATTTAGCAAGCACACACACACACACACACACTATGATCCACACATAAATTCTTGCTCAAGAGTCAGTGAGCTGATGCCTACCTGCATGCACATCTGCTCCTTCGCTCGTCTGCTCGCCGCGCATAGCTGCTCTAAGTTCTCATCGGTTGCAAGCTCAGCGCCTGCAGACTCTCGAGTGAAATAATTTCGGGAGGATCGCTTGCTCTGGTTTGAGTGAGATTGAGTCAGCTATAAAAAGGCGAGGCTATCGCAGCTCTAGTTCAGTCGTTTCCCGAAATTTGTGGTGATCAGTGGTGCGTGTGGAGCAGCGAGGAACAGCGACCCACTTTGGATTTTTGGTAATTATTTCATTTTTGTTTTTTAAATAAATATTTTAAATGTATTTAAATATGAATATTAGGTTATAACATTTTAAATAACAATTTAAGTTACGGTAATAATGAAATGCATGAAGATAATGATATTTATGATGATAATTATAATCGTTTTCATGACAGTTGTTCTGCTAATAATAATGATGTTTATAATGAGGATCAGCTTACTTATTTTAATAATAATATTATTATAAACTTTATTATAATAAGGTTTATTATAATAATGTTATTCCCATAAAATAATTATTATCATTATGATAATGTTTTGTCAAGGAATAATCATTATGATGCTAAGCTTTATGCTAACAAAGATTGCTCTCTCTGTCTCTCTCTTTCTCTTCTCGATTTTCCCGCTTATTTTTGCATTTGATTTAAGCTATCAACAGCAAAAGGCCAGCAGCCCCACACACACACACACACACAAAGATACTCACGCACACACATACTTATATTCACTTACACACTCACACAAAAGTATAGACAGAGGTGTCAATTGTCAGCAGAAAGAAACAGAGATGTATTGTTAAGGTGGGGGCAGAGCTGGAATTCATATATACAACATTGTCAAACAATTTATTGCCATTGAAATCCAAGCAGCTTGTGTGACCCTTGACCCCACATGTATGGCTTCAGCTGGGCGTGACAAATGCAAGCGCAGGTCAAATGCCAATTGCTCTTTTCCATTGAATATATCAAATGGCAAATGTTCAGCGAGACCAGTGTGAGTTAAATATAATTTACATGCAATTCCACAAGGATGTAAGCACACTCTGTGCACTACTAAATATACCTATCAAAATTCCATGCAATGTACACTCTTATGGCAAAAGGGTTTGTGCACAAACTAAGCATGAGCTCAGCTTGGCACCCATCCAAGTTGCAAACCAAAAGCTTTAGAGTCACTTTAACTGTGTAGCTTTTATGACTGCAACGAAACTTGGTTTTTATTTGCCATAAAATTATGGCAATCAGCAAAAATGTGCAGAGTTTAAACTGCTATAAATTTACATATATGTAAACGCATTTTATATTTTAAACCTAAATATAAGTGGAGAGTTCTAAATGGAAATTGTTATACTAAAAATTTATAGAAAATTTATATTTATATTTATAGGTGAAGAATTTTTTACTAGAACATAGCAAAGACTTCAACCACTTGCAGTAAGCAAGCAATCAGACTATAGTATAACTGCATGACTAGCAAATGCCCTCTCTAAAACTGATTTATATTTACTATTGATAGGCTGAAACATCTGCAGTTCATCAACTTTAGGCCAAATATCTTATTTGCTGTTAGCGCTAATTATCCCACGGCTATACAAAAAAGAATAACAAATTGAATGCCATTGCCAAAAATACAAGAGGAAATCATAACAACAACAGCTAAATCTAAGCAGACAAATGGCAGTTCAATAAAAAAAACTACGCAGAGTCAAGCAGCAGAGGCCGCCTTGGGCCAAAAGTTGTTTATGGCCAAGACAAACGCAGCGCGAACTACAAATAGGCGAGCAACAACAATGGCCAGTTGCAACATCGCGCGCTGAGTCATGCAACAACAGCAACAACAATGCGACTGCCCAACAGAAGGTGTCATCTTCGATCAGCAGCTCGTGATTGGGAGGCGTCCGCGTCCAACGTCAAAGGTCGCGTATCCATTGCAGCTCGGGAATCTGGCACCACAGCGCACCTCGTCTCAGCTCATCTCATCTCATCTCAGCCACTCGACCACTGAACCACCGCTTCACACGATTCATTGCTACTCTGTAAGGTCTTTTATGAGTCTTACATAAATTTACAACCCAATTAAACGAGCGCGTTCTGAGGCATCATCATAATCGGAATATAGTCTCTGACCTTGTTGGAATTTGTTCGTTTAATGTGCTATAAATGAGATTCGATTTCGATGCAGCCAACAACAAATCGTGCCGCAAAAGTTGACCAACTCTGTGTGTGTGTGTGTGTTGTGTGCCACCTGGCGTATGCTGCATATTTAGCAAGTGCTAGAACATGTGACAGCCACAGCTGCAGAGCTTCCACATTTTGATGCACTTACAGAGAGTCGCTTGACTATGCTATAAAATATGAGCAGCAGATGGATTAGTATAAGTATTGGTATAAGTATAACTGTGAGTATGAGTATGAGTATGCTTATGAGTATAATGAATATGAGTAAATTGAGTATAAGTATAATGAGTATGAATATAAGTATAGGTAGAAGTAGAAGTATAAATATCAGTACAAGTACAAGTACAAGTAAAAGTATAAGTAAAAGTATAGGTACAAGTATAAGCACAAGCATAAGCACAAGTATAAGTATAACTATTAGTAAGGGTATTCACTCTGCTATCTTCCACAATCCATTTTATGTTCTCAGTTTTTTGTCGCCAACAATTTATTGAGTGCCGGGGCGACTGCAGTCTGCAGAGCTGGCCAGAAAAGCTTCTCTTGGCCAGTTCGCCTGAAGCATTGACCCTGTTCGCGCCTCGTTATATATTCTATTACCCCCCGCGCTCTAGTTACCCCCCGTCCGTAGTCTTTCCCTACTGCTGCTTAACCAGTTGCTGGCATTTTCAATATTCAACCAGCCGCAATTGGAGCTGTAATCATTTTTGTCTTCTTCGGCTTTTCGGCTGGCATTTCGTGTTAAATTTCGCCGAAAGCGTTTGCCTATCATCGTCTGCTCTAAAGCGTCATGATTATCATTTGTACTTGTCCAGCCATTTTTCTTCGGCTTTTCAATTTCTGTTTTACTCTTTGTTTCACTATTTTTCAATGGAATCTTTAGCCGCTTCGCTTGCATCGCCCCGCTCTGCGGCGCTCTGCGCTCCACTGCAATTGCTTTTCGGTTACTTTTTGGCCTTCTAACTTTTGTTCAAGTCATTTCAATCATCTTTTGTTGTTGTTGGTTGTTGGCTGATTGTTGCTTGTTGTTGTTGTTGTCACAGCTGTCCATCAGCATCGCAGTCATCAACTGTTGTTCAATAAAATTTTATTTGGCATTTTTCGTCAATTTTTCAGTTTTTCACTGAACTGAGTTGAAATTGAAAATCTGTGGAAAGGGTATGCTCGATTTGTACAATTGTCTGCCATAGATGATCATTATTAAATTTAGATACAAAAGTGATTATTATTATAAGAGTTTCTATAATTACATTAAAAAATATAACTCTGCATATTAATCCTGATTTCTGCTAGGCTTAGGGTATTTTGTTCTCTATCAGCTTTGTCTTCCTTCTCCTCCCGCAGTTCATAATTCATGTTTGTCTTTGGAAACTTTGAAAAATTGACAAATTTGTTAACAACAATTACGTTTTATTGAAAAGAATTATTGACAGCTCAGCGCTGGGAAGAATTTGGGTGCAAGCAGAGATATGAAATGCCAAAAGAGGCAGCTGAGAGGCTGAGCCTCTATGAGAAACTGAAGCGGGTGAGGTCTTAGAGAGGGAGGATGACAAACTGAAGCTGGTAGATATTCTATATTATATATAATATACATAAGGTATATATATGTATTCTATTTTACAATATCTCTCTCTATATATTCCCCCAGCAACATTTCTAAATTCCATTGTGTAAGATTTGCAGCCCACAAGTTTTTGCAATTCACTAATAAATAGTTAAGCAAACTCTTCAAGCATCACTCAGTCTCTAGCCGTATCGGTTTCGTACGTAAAAACCCCCTTAAAAACACACTCAACCCAATTTTGAGGAGCTTAACACAATTTAAAAGTCACTTGGGCTAACAGCTACGATTGCCGACTGGAAATCAATCAAGGCATCAAATTGCAAGCTGCGAGGGAGCGAGGAGCAGTCTGAGCCAATCCTCTGGCTCTTGATGTGTGTCAACACTTTCGCTAAGCCCTCAGCGAGTGGCGCAAGCAAATGGTGACAAAATATATATTTGAATTCAATTTAAATTGGATGAAAAATCAAACGGCGCTAAATAGAGCCAGGCGAAGACAACGAAGACGTGGACTGAGGCTGCGCAGAAGTTCAGCTTGGGCGAAAAAGTCAGCGTGTGTGAAATTGCTGGGGCGCAGCAGAAGATGGGCGAAGAAATACAATAAGCAAGTTTGATTACAAAACTTCGACAATTTGCTATAATTTCAATGAGAGAGTGATACAGAGAGAGAGAGAGAGAGAGAGAGAGAGAGAGAGAGAGCGAGAGAGAGAGAGCGAGAGATCCGATATAATTTAGCAACCTTTGCGATGATGTATGATATTTGCTTTGATTTTGGTTTTTGGGCTGCGACTCGGACTTGGGTTTTGGCTGTTGCGCAAATGGCTACCTGATGCGGCCCTCTGCACGTTAACGGTGGCTGCTGCTGCTGTTGTGGCGGATGCGGCATGTGCCACATAGGATGTTCTCGACTCGAGTGAAGTCGACCCGTCTCAACTGTTTAGCATATTCATTGTTGATTGCAGCGCCACGATAATTATAATTCCTCGCTTAATTCTAGTTGCAGATCTCGTTTTCTTCTTTTTATTACTACTATGCGCTGCCTTTAATTACCTTCCTCTATATGTTGCTGCTGCTGCTCTGACTGTTGCTGTTGCCTTGCATAATTGCATTGTTGTTGCCGAAATCATCATTAGAACTTTTATTTGCACAATAATCAGCTGGCTGCAGCTGCACTGTAGCTGCGCAGAGCTGAGCCCATTCAAAGGAGCTCGTAAAAGCGAAAAAGAATAAAACGAGCCAAAAATGGCAAACGGAAAAACGGCTGAAATCTGCGCCGAAACCAGAACAATAAGAACTCGCGAAACTCGAAATGCGTTTATCAAGTTGCGCTCTGTTTAGGAGTTGTTTAAGTAGGATTTTAAGCTTGAATAATGTGCGCGCCGAGTGAATTAATGATATGTCGTGAATTAGGAATGGGCAGTCGGCAGTTGGTAAAGCGAATTGCATTTAAGATGTGAACTGAATGAAGCTGTATACTTAGGAGATACTTCCTGTCCGCATGTTGAGGTTCTATTTGGATGGAGTAATTCCAATGAGAATTATATGATAGGAAGCAGAGATCTTACGACATGAATATGTATAAGTTGCTCTTTAAATATGTAGCGTAATAAATGACTTTGTTGAGTAGATCGGTATAGTCAGAGATATAGAGAGAGAAAGAGCGAGAGAGATAGCGGAAGCTTTCAGCTTAACTGGGTATTGACCGGAGGGAAGAGCTAGCTTCACACAATCTGGTCAGCCTTTCGCGATATTCTACCTTAGTAGAGCTACGTTATCTATTACAACTCTATTGCATCTCCTTTCCAATTACCTTTCAAAATTATATATAAAAAAACTCATTTCCGACCAATTCAAATTTCAGCTTCCACTTCAACATGCCAAAAACCTTGTGCAATGTCAACGCTCCGTCCAAGAAACTCTTCAGCCACTAACAAGGACAGCTTGAATTAAACCGAATACATTGTTTGCCTAAATAATAACAAAATAATATTTATTTTATAAGAATATAACAAAATTGTGCCATTATTTGCTGAGATATTGTTCTAAGCAAGTAGAATGAATTCCCAGCGAATTTTGTGAATGCCTCTCTTAGGCACTTGAGCCTATATTAAAAAACCATTTCTTAACAAATTTAATAAATTATGCTAAGCAACGACAGAAAATGGGCACATTAGGCCCAAACGCAGCACAGCAAAGAAAAAACCATTTGAATAAAGCTAATGCTCCGTAAAGCTGACAGCAGAATAAGACGCGCCGAGTGTCAACGGCAATATGAAAGTCAGCCATATGAGTGTATGTGTATGCGTGTGTGTGTGGGGGTACATAATTACTTTATCATTGTTTTCGTCACGTATCTAAACCAATTTTGAAGAAGCGGCTGCCGCTGGTGGCAGCGCCGTTCGACTAAAAGTCAAGGTTAATGCGGCCAGCCAAATTATCCGGACGTTCAAGATGATGGCACATGTTGTGTCTGCGCCGCCGCCAAGGGCAGCGCCATGTCGAATTTTCAGCGGGCATTCAACGAGAAAAGCACACAAATAATAATCCATGGCGGCGTGTGAATCGAGATCTTAAACACTAATAAAAATATGGCCACAAGTCCATCGTCGAGCTTTATTAATTACAGTTCAGTTCGGATTGGTTGAGCGCAGTCTGGGGTTCATTATGAAATGGCAGCACCAACGCCTAATGATAATGGTCATATGAAATCAAGTCAGACGGACAGAGAGACCTGCTGCCATTTTGAGCTGGCAGTCGCAGCGTATTTAGGCTTTTCTTGTTTGCAACCGCCGCGCCGTGTGGCAGTTGCAATGACTGCGCTGATTAAGGGAATTTCTCACAGACAAACAGAGCAACAACAAAAACATAAATAAAAATAACTGAAAAACTAAACCAAAAAGCAGCAGCCGCATTGCCAAACGTTTGCTGTTGCTCTTGTTACTGCTGTTGTTGTTGTTGTTGTTGTTGTTACTAGTTGTAGTTGTTGCTGCTGCAATGCTTTTCTCGAAGGTGAACCAGAATGAGTCTCAGTCCCAGACTTCGGTCTCCGTCACAAGATTCGTCTCTGCATGCGCTTCAATTGAAGCGCATTGAAAGCCATCACAAGCCGATATACGTATACAGTTATACAGATATATGCATGTATATTCCTTGGCTCAACCGGATTGCCACTGCACATCTTTTGAAAGTGAGCGGCTGCTGTCGCTGGCTGCATCAATTCTAGAGCGAATGTCTGCCGTAAATTTATTGCTGCGATTTGATTTTAATTAGTTTAATTTATGATAATTTATAATGAAAATTCATTTGCAGCGTGGGCTAGGGATTTGCGTAATTAAGGCGCTTAACAGCATCCGTCTGTTAATCTAGTTGTTGTAATTGCTGCAATCTGAAGACCTTTCGGAGATTGTCTACCTAAGCTGATTATCGAAATGAATATCTGTATTTATGAAGTCTTTAATATTTTACATTTTCAGCTGAACTACATATTACATTATTAATTATTATTGAATAAATATGTATATTAAAATATAGTAAATATACTAAAATTCCTTTAAAATTATATATATCTGCTGCGTCGATATAATCTTCTTTTAACATTTCATTTATTTTATACTATTTGCTTTCCATCATCAAGTTCGTTGTCTAAGTCTTTTGCCGTTTGTTGCCTGAGTATTTTCTTTGATTCGTATATTCCTTGACCATACATAAGTAATTTACTTATGCTAAGTAATAGCTACGTGAACACATCTCTAACAACTGTCGAATTTGATTTCATTACATCTTCATCTCAGCTCTTATTTAATATCAATCAAGTGTCAAGTTCGTTGCCTAAGTCTTTCGTTTGGATCACAGTTAAACGCTATTAATTGCAATCATTTCGCCGCAATTAAACGCTGTGACAGCCTGACAAGTTCGTTGCCTAAGTCTTTTGTGTGGCTTTCATCAATAGCTCACTAGCCAAATGAAAATTTGCACTAATTTTGTGATTTTTTCAAAGTTTTTTTTTTTATAGCAACAACACAAAATGTGCCAAAATCATAAACAAACAAAAGCCGCAAACAAAACAAAGCAGCTCAACAATGCTGTAATGCCGCTCCGATGCTGCGCTGCTGCGACGCTGCGGCATCTGCCACAGTCTCAAATATTTAGCGATGAATGCGAAGCAGCAAGCAGCGAGCAGCGAGCAGCGCGCAGCAGAGAGCCGAATGAGCGCCAATTGCACGATGATTTAGTTTCAGTTTCGGCTGCTGCTGCTGCTCGCCGACGACGACGACGACGACGACGATGAGTTTGCTCTTTGGCTATTGCTGCGGCTGCTGCCGCTTCAGCATTGACGATGACTCTGTGCATTTGGCGGCGCTCATCTATTGGCCCCCAGCCGAGTGGCAAGCGACGCCGCGACGCTCGACCTGCTCTTGAGTATAAAACTAAAATTGATGCGAAATTTTTTCTAACTTTTGCATCAACTCCAAACGCGGCAACACGTGCAGCTCGCAGCTCGCGACCCAAAAACGTACGAACCAAAAGCAGCAAAATAAAGAGAAGAAAAACAGATAAACTCAAGAAAGAAATAAATAAATATCAACAAACATATCAAGCGTTGTTCAAGTGTGCGGTTAAGTGCGTGCCTCTTTACCTGAGAGATTAATTACGTAAATCTTATAAATAAACCAACAACAACAACAATCAAACTATATAATGGCTGGAAAATAAAAAACATATATGAAATAATTTAATAATCAAGCAATTGTGGGCTGGAAATTGCTTAATTTGAAGAGATATTAAGCTGCACTGCCTAAAGCTATGATTGCCATAAGTTAATCATGGTTAATTAGCCTAAAATCATTTGAAGAAGTTGCTTGAAAATTGACGAAATTGTGAATTATTGAGGACTTTCAATGCAGTGAAAAAGAAAGAAAGAAAGAAATTTAAAATATATATATTAGGCAAAAAGGATATTAAGGACTAGTAGCAGAATGAACACAGATGTTGTTGATAACTCAATCTCAACTGTTTTCAAAATTACTGCAAACATTTGATATTATCTGTTAATTTGAGATATAATATCTATCTTTAACTCTTATATACAATTTGTTAACTTATAGTTAGAGTACCTTTATATCTACAACTAAATGAATTCTGTTAGGGTATGAAAACAATGTTCCTGTCTTCAGAATCGGTTTGTATATGGGCATGCCTTAAATCAGGTCGTTGAATGAATAAGTTTGAATGGACATCTTAGGTTTGACGCTCATCTATTTTGCAGTCTAGAAAAGAAGCAGGAAACTTCAGTTTATATAGTTCCACAACTACTCTAGAAGTCACTTACCTTTGAGCTTATCCTTCCACCACATACATTTAATTAGATTATTGCTTCAGATGCCCAATCTCTCAATTAAGTTCAATAAAAATGGCTCCATATCAGACTCGATGCAATTATCACCTACAACATTAAGTTAATCAAGCATTAAACGCAATCAAAAAGCAATACAAACCGTATTCAAGTGGCAAGAAGTGAATGTTGTAGCTCTCAGCAACAGCACCAGCAACAGCGGCAGCATCATATATTCCTGGCAAGGCAACCACAACGAACGTAACCACAAATGCCCATTACCATTTGCGGCAAGGCATAAAATTCCGAAAAGAGCCAAGAGCCAAGAGCCGCATGCATCAGAAAATAATAAAAATATAAAAATGAAATCTAATTACATGCCAAAGCCGAGAAGAAACACTTGAGAAGACATCTCTGCTGCTGGTGCTGCTGCTGCTTGGGCCCAATGCAATGCAATTTTCCAATTGCAGCTTCCTTTCTAAAAACACACACAACACACACTCACACACAAATTGGATGTTGTGTATATAACATCTAATAGCACTTAGCTTAGCTCGTCTCTATTTTTCTCTTTTCGATTTTAGATAGCAACAACTGCAGCAACGAACAGCGCAACAAATACACAGAAAATCACATTTAAATTACGTATACGCCGCGTAGCCGTAAAGCCCAAAATCACAGACATCATGGCAGCCGCAACAACAGCGAACAAATCACCACAACAACAACAGCAACAACAATCTAGCAGACAACAGCAGCAGCATCTTCATCTGGCAGCCAGCAGCAAAAGCAGCAGCAGCAGCAACAGCGGCAGCTCCGCCTCCTCCTTCTGCGCGAGCAACTTCTTTGCCTCCTGCATGTCCATCGTTTTGGTTGTCGTGCTCGCTGCGCTGCTGGCAGGAAACTGTGTCAATGGGGTAAGTTCGGTTGAGGGCGCAACATGAATCCCAACTTAACTGCTTATTCGCTGGCCTGCATGTCCGCCCCTCTCCATCTCTCTCTCTCTCTCTATTTATTGCTCTTTGTCAATTATCTTTTTCATTTATCGTCGAAGTATTTGGCGCTCATCAAACTTTATAGCCCTGGGAATTAAAGCGCATTAGACATTGTAAACAATTTGATAGCTTCATTAGCTTTAGAATGGATATATCATGAGCCATGAGCAGCAGCAGCAGCTAAAAAAGTGTCATCTTAGATAATTTCTATACTCATTCAGAGTAAAAGATTGCGCACACCATTTGTCTCTTGTCTGATTGCGATCTACACACAGCGAACATCGCCAACAACTACAACAAACTCCCACGCAAAGTTGCAGTCGCAGTCGCCTCAGTGGCAACAACAACAACAACAACAGCAACAACAACAATGCAATTGTTTCCAAGACTAAAATAAAAGTGGACCAAAAAGTCTCTCGATTTTGCAAGTGCAGCGACAACGGCGGCGTCGCCGTCGACCTGTCTGCAAAGTGTTAGACATCTTCTCACGTCCGCAAACGCCACACCAGCTTATACGAACCCGTACCCGATGCTCCTCCACTCCATTCCATTCCTCCATTGGCCAGGCCGCATTTCCCATTGCATGCTGGCTTGGCTGGCTTAAGGTGTCGTCATCGTTTGGCTTTTTCTTCGTCTTCAGTCTTTTATCATTTAGCCTTGGTGAACTGCTTTAAACAGCTACAGCGACAACTAGAGCAAAGAAAGGAAAATTGCACTCTTTGCTCTAGCTGTTGCTGTTGTTGTTGTTGTAGTCGCTGGAGTTGCTCCGGAGTCTTCGTCGTCGTCTGGTATTTAAGAGCTAGGCAGCTGGGTTACTGTGGCACTGGGCGTCTATTGTTGTTGCAGTTGCAAATGTTAAAACCTCATGAAAGTTATTAGCGTGCAGCAGGAAATTGCACAGGCAATAAAAAAAGCGGTTAAGCTGTTTAGTAAGAGCTGAGAATTGTTATCGAACAGTTAGCAAATAGCGAAGGCATAGTTATCGAACAGGAATTGTCAAGCTGGGGATTACTCAAAGGGTCACCCTAATCGAAGTTGACACTTAAAAATGCAGATTGCTCTAAGAAAAATGATTAAAATATACTAATTGTGCCAAAAAAAGGCCAAAATACTCTTGTCATGTGCTTAAGGTATTTTATTTGGGAATTGATTATTTAGGGAATAATATACAAAATACTAAATACTAATATACTCTAAAACCCTATTGCCCACTTCGCACTTGTCCCACACTATTCTATGGGCATTTTGCATCACTGTTCAGCAGCATAAAATAAACATTAGCCTCAAATTAAAGTATGACAATAAAATATGCATTTTGACAGCGGCGTCTGCCAGAGAAAAAAGAGTCCATCCACAGCTTTTTCGTCACACGCCTCGCAAATGAATTTATTTAAGCGTAACGCAGCTGCTGCAGCAGCGGCAGCAATAATGCGAAATTGGTGTGGAAAAAATTGTATTTAGATTGGAATTGAGGCAAGATCAAGATAGCTGAAAGATAGGCCACTGACATGCAACATGTTGCACAGGAATACGAAAATGGAATGGCAGCGGATCGAACAAAAGAACAACCGAGTTGCAGAGTTGCCGCTGTCGAATGTCAGTCATGGGAATGTCATCGCCTCTCTGTGTGTGTGTGTGTGATGGTGTTGCCACTTGGTCGCGCTTTGTTGCTGTGTGTCAGCTTTTCATGGTTTCATACGCATGAGATTGACAGTTCTCTGTTGTTTATTGTCACACACACACACACACAGAGGCATAGATAACCACCCACAATTGCACATTTTTCAACACTCACTGATTCTTTTGTTGATCTTTATTCATTTTTTTTTGTTCATATTATTTTTTCGCTGGTTTTTCGACAGATTTTTCGGTTAATGCATTTGCATTTTAAATTTTTGGGTTTCTGTTTCTTTTTTATTTTTCGCATGTACTAAAACTGTCTATGTGAGTGTGTGTGTGTGGCAATTGTTTCAGGCTCGTAATTTGTTATTGTTTAGACATAATTTTGCCGTTTGTTTTGGCGTGATTCGAAATGTGCCCTGCTTAGGCAATCAGCAGCAGAGCGAAGGTCAGCTGCTGCAGTTGCACTCGATGAGATAATTCACATACCCAAGCTCGCGCTGTACTTGAAAGTCGCATCTCATTTGTGGTTCACCATTGCATTGCAGCAAATTGATGGCTACATCGCTGGCGAGGATTATCCCATCTACGACGCGGTGCCCAAGGGCTTGTCCTTCAACTGCCAGGGCCGTCAGCCGGGCTACTATGCGGATACCGAGACGAGATGTCAGGTGAGCTTGAAGCCAAAATCTTGCATGAAACGACTTAATTCAAACAACGTTCTCTCTGCTCTCTCTCTCTCTCCCTCTTTCTCTCACTCTGTTCTAGGTCTGGCACTGGTGCCTGCACTCGGGCCATCAGTACTCCTTCCTCTGCCCGAATGGCACCGTCTTCAACCAGGCCGTTCGCGTCTGCGATTGGTGGTCGAACGTGAACTGCGCCAGCTCCGAGCAGCTCTACCAGAACAACGATGAGCTCTATCGCATACCGGAGCGCAGCCAGCAGCAGCAGCAGCAGGCTGAGGTATGATATAAGGCTGATGATGAGTATAAGATTGGGAAAGCACACACAACGGCGGAGGCGGTGAATCGGCAGCGAGGCGGCAGACAGCGACAGTTTCTGGCACAAAATAAAAGCAGCAGCAGCAGCAGTGGCGGCAGCAACATAGATAAAGGCAAACACAACAGCAACATCAGCAACAGCAACAAGAACAGAATCGTAGATAGCACCTCCACAACCAACTACAGTAAAATGACCAAAAATAGTTTTAGAGGCAGCATGAGATACACAACCAATCAATCTCAATCGTCATACTCATCATCACAGCAACAGCAGCAGCAATTTAACTCTAGTAAACATAGCGAATATCAAAGTAGACAAAATAGTGGCAGTAGCCGTAAGCAGGGCAGTAGGAATAGCACTAGAAATAAAGGTAAACAATTTAGCATAGCGAACACCTCCTCTAGACATAGCACAGCACAGCACAGCAATCACAGCAGCAGCAACACCAACAGCAGCAGCAGCAGCAATCACAGCAGCAACAGCTACAAAAGCAAACAACGCGGCAACATGCGCTACAATTTGAACAAATTCGAGAACGACGACGAGCTCAAGAATTATAAAAGTAAAATTAAAAATAAATATAATATCGATTATGATCATTCTTTGGATGAAGAATATGAAATAATTGAGGCCATTGAGTGAAAGTTTGCAAGTTGGAAACAAATTACAAAATTACAACAGAATCAAATAAAGAACACCTCACGTAAAGCTTTGTAGTTGTTGTTGTCGTATGGCGCTAAGTAAACTGTTTACACCCTCACCAGTTGGCACTTTACCCGATTTCAAAATATTGTATATATCTGTAAATTCCCACTTTATGTACCTGCAAATAAAATATTAAAATAAAGAGTTTACTAAATCTATTGCATACTTTTAGGTGCTCACATTTAAATCAACAAGCTTTGCTTTTGTGGGCTAGCCTCAAGCTGATTGCTCTGTAACTCAAGCTTGCCGCGCAGCATCTATCTATAGTCATCTCTTTCTCACACACTCGGTTCGAGCTAGCTGTTGACTTTGAAAAGCTTCGCTTGCATATCAGCTGCTGATCATATGGCTTTAAGCTTTGCCCAAGCATTGGAACTGCCAGTGCTTCCAGTTTCCAATTGTCAAAGTTAGCTGCGTGTGCGTTGGCTTCGCTGCTTTCTGTTTATTTTTTGTTTACCCCACGAAATGTGCACGAATAGATAACAATGAGGTAAATATAGTAATATAAGATTAGCATGCGTAAAAAGATGCTTGAATAAAGCAAATTTCTGTTGAGAAGATTGATTGTGTTAAGATGTGACCGGCTGCTGGCGTGTGCTTATTGGCAACTTTTTGTATCGCTGGAGTTAGCAGCAGAAAGATCGGGAATAAAGCAGAGACAACGAGCAGAAGTTGCCGGCGATATGCGAACGTGTTTGGAATGTGCATTTGAAGTCGGTTTAGTTGGCTCTGATATGATTACATTTTTACTAAAAACATAAGGAATTCTTAGCTGTCTGCTATATAACTTATTCGAGTAGCATCATTCTAACTAGACTCTAATTGGTACACATGCAGTTTCAGCAGAGACATGAACGTGTTTGGAATGTGATGTTTTATTTAATTTCTTTATATTTAATTTCTCAATATTCTATTTTCTGATGTTGCATAAACATATAAGCATAATTATAACTGAGCTCCACTCGGAAGTTGAAGTTTTGTTGCGTTGCCAATAAGAATTGCATCGAAAGCTTCGTTCTCTAGATATGTCCAATATACGGGTATTATAAAACACATTTCCAAGTAGAATCCAATTAGTTTAAATCCATTTCATACAAACACCTTCAACACGCACACGGAAGAAACACCAATTCCACAGCCATAAAACCCCAGTTATACAAACAATAACAAGCGCGGGCTTCGGGCCTGGCTAATTAAAAGTCAATTGTCAACTTTTGGTCATTGGGCAGCCGCAGCTGACACAATTTGTGCAATTAGCGAGTAGAAATGCGTGTCAGACTGTCCGCCCCCACTCCCTAATCCGCATGGGCCCTAAGCAGGCCCAGACAGCGATGTCTATCTATGACGGCATCTACTTAAATGTTTTCATATCATGTTTTCAACTGGTTTTCTTGGCTTGGCTTGGCTTGGCTTGGCTTGGCTTGCTCTGTACCTGGCCTGACTTGGCCTGGTCTGGCTGCGCGCTGGTCACCCACATTTTAATGGGTTACTGCCAAGTGGACGACAAATTAACGCCATTTGCATTATATAAGTGCGAATTACTTAAAAAAGCGTTGAATGTCTGTTACGCCGTATGGGGAAGCAACAAATTCGCTAATTAATATGCAGCTAAATAATTTAGTATGTGACGCAAATGTCATGTAGCCAAGAAATCGAAATTATTATATTGCCATATATGAGAGAGGCATGAGCAAACGCTTGAATTTGTAAATGACTTACGAATTAGGGCAGAGATTTGATAGACTGATAGATACTCTGTATATCAGAATTAATAGATGAAACATGACAAAAGGTTGCCTAAGATTTAAGTGAGCTTTTTAGTCATCTTTTCTGCTAGAGCCTGACCAATCTACTTTTTAAAACATATATTTCGAAAAGCATTGAACTATCTTTATATACAAATATAAGCCAATCATCAAGGTGTATTTTAAATATATATATATATATTGAAGGTTTGGCAGACTATCGGGTTTGAGTGGGATTGTCTAAGGAAACTCTATGTTTAATTTTATTTATTTATTTTATATATAAAATATGGAAAACTAAAAACTCAGCTCAAACAGCCAACTCCCAGCCATTTTATTTATCCCATATACAGGGTATCTCAAAGTAAACCAAACTTGAGTGCTTCATGCGAATAAGGTGAGAATGTCAGAGGGTCTGGCGCAGAAACCGGTAAGCGTCAATACGGACGAGTGCGCGCACTTATCAGCGACTGAAGCAACTGCCTTGGCTACCAAACAAAACAAACAGAAAACAGAGAGGAAAAAAAACTGGCTAAAATGCGAATCTTTTGAGTTTGCAGACTCGAGTTTCGCATCTTGAATCTAGTCTCTAGTTTTTGGCTTGACAAGCTTGACAAGCAGGGTGAGGGTGATGGGGGGAGGGGTAGGCGGAGGGCAGTGGCGACAGTTCAACTTCAGCATTTACATATCTCGCGCTGGCTGCAGTCGGAGTCAGGAAGAATTCGATTGGCGGGCAGTCAGGTCCGCAGGCGCTGTGAAGGCAATCCACTTTAGTCCGTTTGCCGACTGGTTTCTTGAACACATTTTCATTTTTGCTCCCCCTCTCCTCCTCTCTCTCTCTTTCTCTCTCTCTTTCTCTCTCTCTCTCTCTCTCTCTCTCTCTCTCTCTGTCTGTTTGCATTGCGACAACTGCGTACATTTTGAAATTAATTTAATATACTTTGTTTGGCTCTGCGAAACGGCACGACGCGCAGCGACGCCTGCCACACCGGTCAGCCGCAGAGGCCCATCCAAGCTGAAGTTGATTTGTGCGCTTTAAATAATTGCTGCATTTATCAAGATGCAGCCAAAGTCGCCGGAGGAGCAACAGCCACACGGCGTAAGGTTAAGCAGATTTCGTTGAGCGATTGTCAAGTGTATTGAAGATGCAATCGAGTTTTTGTGGCGCGCGCTCTCGGCTCACTTTAATTTGTCAAACATGGCTGGGGGGCAGTGGCGTGGCCCAAGAGGGGGGGGGCACTGACTCGGTAAGGTTGCTGCCAAGGTCAGCCATAGAGTTTAAGCAGCCCTGCCTATAAATAGTCTAGCTTGAAGAGATTGACGGCCAGAGAATGCACAGCGAATCAATTATTCATGGCTTCGCTCACTTGAAAACTGATTTGCAAGTCCGCCAAAGAGATCTTGATGGTGCAGCTGAGGCTTGACTAGGTTTGTTGAGGTGTGATTCGTTGGCTTACAATACGGATTTGAGACTGAGATTATAGAAGATTAATGAAGACTTTGAATAAGAGTTTGACTCTATTTCTATAAGATTTTCATCTGAGTTTTTGAGTCTGCTTTGAGTCAGGCTTAAACTTAGATTTTGATCTCGAATATCCTATTTTAAGTCAAATCTGGAGCTCAGATTTGTATATCAGTTGATTCTCATAGATTTCTGTTTTCGATTTGTGACTTCTGTTTGTTCTCATACTTTAATCCTAGCTTTTTATTCACTTTTAAAGCACATCTTGATCTCTCAATCTCCCATTTATCTACATTTCACACTCCCTTCTCCCCTTGCTCATATTCAATTTGATCTTTCACTGCTCCACTTAACACACGCATTAATCAAAATCTTTACGAGACTTCGAGCTGATATAATATTTCTCCCAGCCCAGCCACGCCCACTGCTCCAGTTGCAGTTAGCGCACAAATGCACGAAGACGTCGACCACCTTTTCGCAATCCAATTTGTTTATGGATGCCGTTATTTATGGGGCTGTCTATTATCGAATCATTTATCTTCATCAATTTGAGTTGCCCGCCCCGAAACAAATTAATTTACAAACAAATTTTACCAAAATCTTTTTTTCTTTGTCGCTTTTCACAGGGCGCGCAAATAAAAGCAGATAAAAAGCAAAAGCAGACCCCAAAAGCCGAAAGCAACCACAATGGAAGCTGAAAAGTAAATTGTACAAAGCTGGTGCACAAATTAACATAATTAAGCGGCGCGCATAATGATCAAATGACAACGTGAGAGATACCAACAACAACAACAACAACAGCAGCAACACCAACAACAACAAAAAGTTGGCTAAAAAAAACTGAAAGCGGCAGCAACAATTATTACGAGTGTAAAAGGCCGAAATAGCGAAATACGAAAACACGAAAAATCGGAGCGACGGGATCATCAACACTATAAAATTCAAATGAGGCGACAACAACAACAACAAAGACAACGACAGCAACAACAACAACAACGACAGCAACAACATCTTCAACAACGCAGACTTAGGCAGCTCTCAGACACGAAAGCGAAATGTGCATCTTGAACGCCACACTAATGCGCTGCTCCACACAATCAATACACACCAACAACAGCAACAACAACACAACAACAGCAGCTACAACAATTGCATAAGCCACAAAGCGATTCCAAAGCGACGCCTCAAGCGACCTCATTTCAGCAAATCGCAATCTTTGCCCAGCACGGTCGACCCTACGCGTAAGCACTCAGCCGGCAAGCTGCGAGAGTTGCCTCTGCTGTCTCTATCATAGTCATACTGTATATACTCTTATTTTTTGCCACATTGCGCATACGCAACGTTAGCCGTCATTGGCAGCAATGGATGCGCTGGAGTTGCTGCAGCAGCTCGGGCTGAACATAGTTTGGATATTTAAGATCTACCTCAAGTTTGCGCTGATTACGCTTGTCATCTACTTCGTGGCCGAGTGGTATATAGTGCGCTATGGCGTCGAGCTGGAGGATCAGCTAGACGCGCAGCTGGCGGCCAACGAGCGACCGGCCTCGAATAACAGCACTCTGGGCAAAGTGTTTCGCTTCGTGTTGAACTTCTTTATCATCTAAAGAACTGACATGCTTATATATATATACTCTATATACGAACTTATTCAAAAGCAAGGTCAAAACTTAACTCGAATTCGATATCGAACTCGAATTCGTATGCGAATCGATTGCGGAATTGCAATTCGTTGCGCGCGCGCTTTGCTTTTGCTTTTGTTTTTTCGCCAAGGCCCACAAGAGAATGTAAAACCCGATTTGTTGTCATAAGAAAAAAAACCACAAAGCAGAAAAAAACTATATATATATAAGTATATAAAGACAACGTAAACATTCTTTTCCATGTAATTACGTATCAACAATAAACAAACAAACGGGTTGAACGACTTTTCGCCTGTAAGAAAAACAATAAAAATCGTTTTGCATGCATTTTGTTTTGACAAAAGAGACAGAAATATACTTATATATAATTTTTGGGTGGGGTTTATTGTGGTTACTCGGAAATTGGGTTTTAGCACAAATGTAACGGTTAACATTGTTTTTTTTTTAAGCTCAGAAATGCTTGAAAACGTGCAGTCAGTCAGACTTCAAATTCAATTATTTCTTAATGCAAATTGATCAGATATAATATATATATATATACTATATATATATGCATATACATGGCATTTATCTGCAGCTTTAATAAATTAGTTTTGATTTCTTAACAGCTTAGTTTAAAATGTGTTGGCTGATTAAAAACAGCTGCCGACAATTGCCAAACGCGAATTTGACTTGCAAAAAAGTTTGCCAAAAAATAAAGCTTAAAAATAGAAAAAATTAACCAAAAAAAAACTATTGGCCAAAAAAAAACTACAAAAAAAATTGAAAATGTTGACTAAGTTTTTGACAGTTAACTAAAATTGATAAAAAAAATATGTATATATTAAGCTGCTCGACTGTTAGATACGCTGCAAAAGGCAGACGGGCATAAATGTTTAATTATTCTGAAAAATCTAAAACTCATTTCTTAAATAAAAAATAATACAAAAAAATTGCTAAACTAAAATATATTATATTTATAAAGCCTTTATTTGTACTTTTAACAAATCTATAGTAGTATATACATATATAAATATTATATCTAATTTTAAAGAAGCTTTTAAGATAAGATAATTTAAAATATATTTTATGTTTACTTTATTCGAAATGTTTAATAAAGTCCAAAATTTGTATACATATATTTTTTTAAACCTTCTTTGAAGTATCTCTTTAAGTTGCATTTACAATTAAAATTTAAACACTTAAGTTTGCTGTTAATAAAAAATGATTATCCTATCAAAATGTGAATTGCACTTTTTCGCATGCCCAAAAAAAATGTAACAAATTTTTGTTGTTATCGCAGCAGAAATCAAAAACAGCTGGGCGACTGGCGGCTAGAGGCTGGAGCGAGCAGCTTGAGAGCTGTTTAACAGTTACAACATGTACTAAAAACTGCAACAAGACTTGGATAGTATGCCAGATACCGGTTCGGTTAAGCGACCCACACACACACAGACACAGAGATAGAGATAGAGTCGACATATTGCACTCATTCTCAATAGCGAGCACACACACATGGAGCATAGGAGACAATCGCATGAGTATGAGTAGGGGCTATTAATAAAACATAAATTTAAGGCACAAGCCATGTGTGCATGTGTGAGTGTGCATTTGTGTGCGTGTGTGTGTGGCTGTTGCTCCAATTTGAATACAGGCAACGACAGTCGCCATCAAATTCAACTTTCACATGCGCAGATGCAGTGCAGCAAACACACTCCAAGTACTTTAGCTCTGTGACGTAAGACACACACACACACACACACACACACACACACACACACACACAGAGGCAGTTAAATAAACTGCAGACACAGCCTCAAGTCGTTTGGCAGTTTAAAAAAAGATATATGTATGTATATATGCCATAATCCGCAGTTAGCGCAACAACAACAACAGCAACAGCAACGGCTAATGGGGAGCAGTTGTTGTGACCGTTGATTGATTTCATTATGAGCCGCTTGAAATGCTTCACATTATTTTGCATTCAGTCGATTTTAGATTTAGTCATTTAATATACGAGTATGCCTATGTGTGTGTGTGTGCCTAACTAAAATTTAATTGTGCTCCGCACCACGCGGCGTATGCGCAATAATTCATGAGCCGTTTAAGCAATTTATGTGTCTTTGGACAACGTCCACGACTTATAGTGTTACGGTTGTTTTCTGACTGTCTGTGTGTCTCTTTGTGTGTGTGTATGCATGACTAATAGCAGATGGTTTTGGCCTACGTTGGTTCATTAATTGAAATGCCTGACTCTCTTGTTGTTGTTGTTGCTGTTGTTGTTGTAGCTGCTGCAGCAATTTGTTGTGTTATTGTTATTATGTCATTGCGGTCACTCAGCAAATCAAACGGAAAGTATTCAAAATAAATTAACGAGCGCATGAATATCAATTGTGAATCGTTTATAGATCAGCCACAATTAAGCATACGGAAAGTGCAATGCGGAAAGAGAGTGGTTGATAAGCAAAAGAGACTCCAATTGAGAGGTTTTTAATTTGATAAACATTCTCTACTATAAAATATAAAGTAATTTTTCATTTAAAAAAAAAATCAACTAACATTTTTCCCCGTGTCAGCTCTATTCAATAAATTTAGTTTGAAATTCAATAAATAAATTGTATAAAAAATATATACTAAAATCTTAATCAGCTAAACCTGTTAAGCTGCTTATAAGATAGCAACAAGCGACTAAATAGTAAATGCTGCAAACTGAAAAGCAAAAGCAAAACACAACAACAAAAACCAAAAACAAAACCAAAACAAACTAAAACTATTGCAGAATGTGTAGGAAAAACTGTAACAAAAACTGCTACACAAAGAAAAGCTTTGGCTTAAGCTTAAGCTCACGCTCTCTCTCTCTCTCTCTCTCTCTCTCTGTCTCTCTCAGCTGCTGCGCACGCTCTCTGCGCTCGCGCTCTTTGGCTGAGCGCATGCGCAGTTGTCGCTTTCGTCGCTGTCGTTGCCTTTGCGGCGAAGCGGCAAGAAACCAGTTTCCAAGACATGCGACTGGAAACCAAATTAGCGAGCTAAAAAGCTTCGTTTCGTTACCAAAAAGACGATTTTATGCCAACGCAAAGTTGGCCAACAATCTGCAATTTCAGTCTGCAAACGGTCAGCCAGGTGAACGGCAGCCAAGACAGGTTGGCAAACAGTAAGTGGGCGTGGCTAAGCAACAACAACAACGACAAACGCTGCGCATGCGCTGCGTTCGCACAAGTGTATATACATATATGTAGTCTCTCTCCCTCTCTCTCTCTCTATCTCTATGTGGTGTGTGCGTGCGTGTTTAGCATTGTGTTGTAAAAAATTATATAAAATTTATATGGCCAAACAAAAGTTTTGCATGCAAATTGTTATTGCTTGATGATAAAATTAATTTTCGCTTAAAAATCAAAAATCGAATTAAACGCCTCTGGGCAAAAGTGTTAAGTGCAGTTGTATTGGTGTGAAAAACTAATGCGCAAGTGTCGTAATACCCTCAGCGGAGTTTTCAATCAAAAAGCTGTAAAAACTAAGCATGAAAACTAATAAAAAATTATAGTTAAAGTGACTAAAGAAACGCGAGTGTTAAAATTATAAGATGAAAAAAGCACATGAAAATAAAAAAACAACATTAAAAATTTTCACAAGTGCACGCACACAATGCAATAAAACTGCAATGCACACACACACACACACATATGCAGACATATGTGAGTCTCTCCCTCTCTCTCTCTCTCTCTCTCTCTCTCACTTGTGTGCGTGTGCTTGCAGTTTATTGTATAAAATTTTACTTTTATTTTGCTGCATTTTTAGCAATATTTAGCAAGCAAACAAAAAATATTGAAAAATTATTTTTAAAATCAAAATCAAAAACAAGTTTTGGATTATTTGAAAAACATACAAAAATTTTGCTTTTAAGGTAAGCCATGTTTGAAACATTATGCAGCATCTTTTTTAGCCCAGCAGCCTCTTCACAGCTCAGGGCCAAAACTGTTGGCAAAACTTTGCAAAATTATCTCAAGCGTTGCTAATTATTTGCCATGTACGACTTGTGTTGCAGTTGTTGTTGCTCTGCAGCATTACTTGCTGAAAATACACAAACAATTGCCGTAATTTGTTTATACACAATTTGTTGCTTTGTGGCTGTGTGTTTGGCTTGCGCATCTCTGTGCCAAACAAAACTGCGCCGATTTTACTTTCATCAGCAGCCACAGTAAACACAACAACAACAACCGTAACAACAACAACAACAGTTACAACAAACAAATTTTCAAATTTTACTTTCATTCATCTGCGACGAAGCGTATGTGCATATTATATTTATTTCTATTATTATTTTTATATTTTATTTTATATCTGTAATTTCTTCAGGCACTTTTAGTGCTCATTTTTGCCTTTTGTCAAGTTTTCCTAGCATTTAAATTTTTGTTAATTACTGGAAAACAGCTAAAAGGCCTTTTTGATGCGTGTGAAACGGAGATTTCTCACTGAGCCGATGCTGCTGCTCTCTTTTATGTTTTTTCTTGCTTCGTTTTTTTTTGCATATGCGCCAACGGGTTCACTCGAATAAATCGCAACCGGAATCAGCGATTAGCTTATTTGGCCATCACAAAATAAAAAAAGTAATAAAACAACAATTGACAAGCACACAAATTGAAACTGAAAAGTGATTTTCCAAAAAGAAAACCTCGTTTTCACTTGCCAAACGCGAGCGAACGCATCCAAAAGCTATGAAGATGAGAGCATGAGAGCAAACTGAAAATAATGTTGTTATAAAAATATATATATATAAATGTATATGAATGGAAAGATATAGAAATAAATGAAAATAGTAATGGGTTAAAAGGGAAATATCTATTATAGATAATATCTAAATCTATCAGCTTGTTTAGATAGTTTTCTGTTAAAGTCATAGAGAAATATATAGAAATAAAAAATATGTACTATTCTATAGTAATAGAAGTATTGCATATTGTAAGAGAAAGGAGAAAAAGTAGTAAATAGTTAGAGAAATAGTAGTAGAAAGGAGAATAAGTAGTAAGTTGTCATTGAAATAGTAGTAAAAAGGAGAAAAAGTAGTATTTAGTCATATATTTATAAATTTATTATATTTTTAAAAGTCTAACCAATTTTTTATAATTTTTTGTATATTTATTTTTGAAGCCAAAACATTTGAGTTGTTAAAAATAGTTAATTAGAGAGATTTACAAATATTATAATAAAAATATCATACAATCGCACTTTTGAGGAAGAATATTCTGATTAGAATTAATATTAATGAGCTATAGTCACGCTATGCGTTTTTAAGGTCAGAATTCTAAAAACTTGAAGGTTTTATTTTATATATGTTTCACTAAAAAAATAGTTAAATAGCCAAATTATATTACATTTGAACTATTGTTAGCCAAAGCACAAGATTTATGGCTTAGCATTGTTGAACTTGAATTATTGCCATAGACATAATATCTTATGTTAATACAAAATCAAGTTTAAGTGCTATTTTAGGTTTATAATTAATCATAGTTAGAGATTTTTTGCTGATAAGGCAAGAGCTAATATCCAATTATGTCTGATAGTTGTACTTAAGCTACTCCCATGCTCAGTCCGAAAACAAGTGAACGACTGTGGATAATTGGCCAAAACTAATCTTGGCAATCTGCCAAAAATCAATTCACGCTGACAAATGGCTCTACAAAGGGCAATTAGCTGAGCCCACATCCATATTGTATAATAGCATGCTAAACAGATCGAAAAACAGAAATAGAAAAAAAAAACTGCACCACAAAATTCAACAGAAACACGAAAGCCACACACAACAGCTGGGGCGACCTTGAAAGCGCACCACAAAAAATATCTAACAAAACACAAAAAAAGTCGAATGAAAAGTCCAAAAACCGAACGGAGATGCTAATTTTTGGATGACAACGCAGCAGCTCGAGTCGGAGACGGCGTCTGTGGAACCGGCATCTATTGAAGATCGGCAACGGTCCTCGGAGAGGCAGAGGCAACCGGTTGATGCGACTCGCTGCATAAATTAACAAAAATAAATAAATAAAATATTATCAAGTCAAAAAAAAAATAAATAAAAAGGAAAAACTGTGAAGTCAAACCAGTTGCTGACGTCGTTGCGACGACACATTTCACAGAAATTTGTGGGCTGTTCGCATTAGAGATGCAAATGAAATCGAGAGCGCTTTTTGTTAGCTGAAATATAGAGTATATAGTATATAGTATATAGTTAGAGCATACGTAGATTGAAACTGGTTAACAGATGCTGGCAGCTCCAGACGAAAGTCGAGACACTGCGACCTTTTGCAATGCATAAATTTTGTATTCTGATTGTGCATTGTCTCTCGCTCACTGTGACTGCGACTGTGACTTTAACTGTGACTGACCTTAAGCCGCCTCCAACAGCTGAACACAGCTCCACGTTTATTGTCTCTGTCTAGCTAATATTTTAATTAGTTAACGTCATTTGCCAAAATCAACTTGAAAAAAAAAATATAGAAAAAACCCACACACGCACAATCAGCGATTTTATTGCTAAATTATGTGAAAAACTTAACAAATCTGAGTTTTGCGATTTTTTTTTTACCAATTTGCACAATTTCAAGGCACTTGCGCCCATAAAAAGCCCCCAAAAGAAAACTATAAAATTGGCTAATTCACAGAAATAAGAATAGAAATAATAAATAATTAAATTAAATTCGAATTCTTAGTTGAAAACTTCCTGGGATGCATAAATTTGCGATTTTATATTTCCGTTATTTGAATTAATTATGTGGGCTACTAAAACTGTGACAGCGACTAAAATGGCATATACAGATACTTGAACTGACTATGAGGTAAAATGAAATATAAAAATAATATTTAAGTTTTCAGTTAAAAATCAGATTCATTCTGCGACAGCTATTGCGATTGCCACTACGACTGAACCTGTGGCCATAGTGGCAATAATGACTTCTAATGACTGATGATGTATATTATACGTATATATATTAAATTTGCTCCAGTTATTTGGCCAATACAAATAATAATTATAGCTATTACTGTAACTATGACTGTGACTGTGACAGCCGCTGCGATTTGCTTGCCCATCATCAATAATTTAGTTAAATAGAAGACAAACGAAAAGCAAAGACAATAACAGCTCCAGCAGCAGCTCTAAAGCAGCAGCAGCAACAACAATTTTTACCGGTATTCGTGTGTTTGTAAGCGATCGTGCTTAGCCTTGAATTTGAACTTGGCTAAAAGGCAATTCAACAGCATGGAATCTTCGAGGCATATCGATACATGTCAGCGACATCGAAACAGAGAGTCAGTAAGCCAGCTCAGCTTAATGTGGTGGGCCGTTAAAAATTTGATGTTCATATTATTATATTGTCGTTTGCCGCAAACAATGGCCAAAAATAAATATTTTATTGTTTATGACAATGCAAAGTGCAGCCAAAATAAGGGAATCAGCATAAATAAAGCCGAGCCATAAATTAAACATTTTTAGTATGTCCATATATCTATCATAAAAGTGGAAACAGGCTTGACCTTAGATATTTGAGGTATAATAGCCAGCATATAATAGATGGAGTACTCATTACATATATGGAGCAGATTTATGGCAACGTTAGAGAGGGAGAGACTTGCGGGGCAGGAAATCGTGCTTAAATGCCAACGAATATCTTGATTATCTATAATCTCTGCTCATATATTTGCATTAAGGTATTTTGTATATATAAACTTTTAATTTCAATGCTCATCTCCATACGAAGCTTCATTCCGCTTGACAGCTGCGTAGTTGAACCCTTTGGCATTTGAGAATTTGAACGAGCTTGATGCTGCAGGCTTGTTGAGGCTGAGGTTGCATGAATAGAACCAGTTGCCTGCAGTCCATTATCATCTTTTGTCACATGTTTATCTAAAGTTGGGCACAAAATGTCAGAAACTGCACAGCACACAGCTGGAGACAAGCGACATCGTCATAAACAACAACAACAACAACAACACAAGACAAATATCCACTTAAAATGCGCGACACACATTATTTTTGTGGAGCGGGGTGTGAACGGCTAAATCTTTGAACTCAGAAAGAAAAAGAAGAAGACGACGACAGACGACAGACGAGAGACGAGAGACGCCTGCGACATACAAAACAAAAAGCCACAAATTGTGCCATGAATAAATGAAATGAAAGGCAGCTGCACAGCTGAAGCCTCCAAAATCCAATTCAATTGAAGCTTCCTCTTTGCCAAAATGAATTTGAAGAAAAACCAAACAATCAGACGTTGGCTGACATTTCGAAATGCGAAATGCACATACGCCCCGTTAAGCGAATGGCTAATCAAATTCAAGGAAAATCAATAAACAATGCATAATAAAACGATTACCCGTTATATATATATATGTCTATCTGTGTACATATATAGGTGTATCAGCCAGATGCAGGGCATAAACAATGCCAAACTGCCAAATTACAATGCTCCGATGAACCATTCGAAGCCTGTCTCTCTCTCTCTCTCTATATCTTTGTCTCGTTTTGCTGTTGCAATAAATCGACTGCTTGGAATTTGCAGTCAATATATATATATATATAGTATACACATATATATACTATACTAAATGATATCAATATAAATAATTAAAGCACTTACTTTTTATGGCAGCTGCCGCTTTTGAAATTTTGATTTTTGCTTTTGATTTTGGCTTTTCTTGTATATACATACATATTTAGATATATATATATATATATATATTTATGTATATATATATATATATATATATATATATATATATATATATATATATATATATATATATATATATCTATATATATATATATATATATTTGTATATATTTGCACAGCCAATTAAAACGCATTGAAAATGAAAGTGTTGCCGCATTGTAATTGTAATCTATTGTTCACTTTTCAATTTGATATAGTTATGCATTGCCCGAATGCCTGCCAGTCCGTCCGTCTGTCTCTACCTCTCTCTCTCTCTCCTCCGTCCGTCTCTCCTTTGTTGTTGCCCTTTCGCTGCGCTTTACGTAAGTGACATTGAAGGCAGTGGCTAATTATGCAATTACTACTACTTCAACTGAATCAAAGTCTTTAAGTTAACGGAAATTCAACGGAAATAAAAGCCAAGCAAAAGCGTTTAAAGCTTTTATCATAAATTAAAATTTATACAATATAAAGCAGCAAATTGTGCACTCATTCCATTTCCATTTCTTTTATTATTTATTAAACATCAATAATTTTCGGGCATTTAGTTTTGTTACCAAAATAAAAAAAAAAAATTGGCTATAAATAGTTTTATTAGGGAGAAAGAGAGCTCTAGTTGGCAATGTCAGACTGGCAGATACGCTGAACTATGAATCGTGCTATCTGATTTAAAACAAGATATCCAGACTGTAGAGTAAATATATTTCATAATATATTCCGCTGAAAAGGCGGAATTAATTAATTAAATTTAAAAAAATCAGTTTCTACAAATAAATTTTTAAATAAATTTTTAAAAATTTACTTTTGTTTATTTATTAAACTTCTATTTAGGCTTACTTTATATGAAATATAGATAGATATATATATATATATATATATATATATATATATATATATATATATATATATATATATATATATATATATATATATATATATATATCTGAAATATATATTAAAGTCTTAATATTACTCATTTATATTTCCTATACAATTTGAAAACCAATCGAACTTCCAGCAGTTTCACTTCTTCCATTTTCATCGCTTAGCCATATCTAGCATAGAAAATCAGACGATTTTAATGTCTAGAACACTTTCTACAGCCATATTCAGATATATACTCATACGTATGCTACATACAGAAATCAATTGAATGATTGATGGAGTGAATGACTGCTCACCTGCTGCAAAAGTAACGTTAATCAAGCAATTGCAGTTAGGTGTAGCACCGAAAAAACTCAGAAATACTTGAGAATTGCGTGCCGAAAATGTTAAGTGAAGAACCCAACGGAGTCCAGACATTTCTTTTCTTTTCAACGTTCAGTCAGTCTTTTAAAGCATAAATCTTTGGCTAAATGCATGAGTGTGTTTCTGTGTGTGTGTGGGCGTGTTAATTGGCAAATTCTGGCATTTGTTACAACATTTTGTGTCTTTCCTTTTGCTTCATTTCTTTTTCTTTTTTTGTTGAATTTACATAATAATGTTATTATTTTTGTTTCTTTGTTTCAAAGCAAACCAAAGCGGAAAACATAAAGACAGCAGCAACTGAAGAGTCGTCATAATGAAGAGAGCCAAACGCTGGCTGTTCATGACAGCGACAGGTGAGTCAAGGAAAGGTTGTTCAGGCGTTGCAATAAATAAATTGTTGTCCCGAACTGGATTATGTCAGAGCAGCAGTAGCAGCTGCTGCTGTTCCATAATCCAGGCACAGAAACTGCTTCGCTTATGCAATTAAACCAAAAACCAGCTACAATTTTACATACATATTTCTTTCTGTTTTTTTTATATTTTCAGTGCTGTTACTGGGTCTGCTTAGCTCTGCGGACGCTGCGCTGCCCTTCAAAAAAGTCTCCATTGCGAAAACTCCCGCCTCAACAACCAGCACAAGCACTACGACCACCGAGGCACCAGAGCCTGCCACAGAAAAGGAAGAGCTGCCAACAGCTGAGGGCGAGGAGAACAAGGTCAGCATTTCATAGGGCATTTAGACTTTAGATGAATTAATGAACTCCTTTAATATATAGTCAGATAATGGCACCCTTTCAAAGAGCTCCAAACTGACGGGCATACCGCAAATCGATTATGTCTGGGATCCCAATTTGCCGAGGGAACTGAGAGGGTAAGTTAGTAAAAGACATCAATAAGCGGATGATATATTCTATTTCTTCTCTGCAGCTACAATCTCTCGACCTATCCTTTCTTGTCTACCGTGCCACCCATGGATGAGATTCACTTTAAGTGCGAGGGCCTGCACGATGGCTTCTATGCCTCCATTGAGTACAAATGCCAGGTAAATATATAGAAAAAACATCTAATACTCCCTGCTCTTATACTCTTAAGTCATTCGCTTCCTTACGTAGTAAAACAAATCGTTCGTCTATGCGATTTTTGAGCAATATAGAACTGAAACACTCTGGTTCTAATGGCCCTAGTTATGTTCCTCGACTTTTTCAATCACCTTATTTATCCTATGAAACTCGCATAGAAAGGCGTATTTTCTACATTTGCCAAAGAAAATTCAGTTCAGCCAACCCCAGCTAAAGGGTCACTGGAGCCAACCAGTCAAATTACATATGCTGACCTTGTGCTCAGCAGCGCAACGGGGAATGTAGGAGGAGGCGACGTTATCCAATTGGCCAAGTCGAACAGCGAGCTACCACGTAACTCGTGTCCAGTAATTTCTCTTTTAGCCGCCGTCTTGCGGCTTACGTGCCCAGAGGCGAAGCCAAGAAAGAAAAACATTAAAAACAAAAAAAAATAATAAAAAAAACTTGTCTGCGTGTCGATCTTGACCTCAAAATGAATTTTGTTTGCCTGGCAAAGAGACGTTAAACAGACTTTATTCACACCTCCAGTGGGAGTACCGGAGTTAGTTATTAGCAAATCGCACTAACACCAACTCTTTGCAGATCTATCATCACTGCGTCTATGGCATACGACACGATTTCCTTTGCGCCAATTTCACGGCCTTCGATCAGCGCACCTTCATCTGCCACTTCGCCTCCGACGTGGACTGCGAGGGCTCCCAAAAGTACTGGAACAGGTGAGTGTGAAACGTGGTTGACCTGCTTGACGCACCGTGACTAACTGGATCTGTTGTTGGCTCATCACACAGAAACGATGAGCTGTACATGGCCACCACTACGTCTTCGACGAGTACCACCACGACGCCAGCACCGCCACCACCACCACCGCCGCCCAGACGCCGAGGCCAACGTCCCTATCATCGTCCCTACAATCGCCGCCCCGTAGACGACTACTACTACGACGAGGCTGACGATGAGTACTATGAGGAACGCTATAGCCGTCGCAATCCCCGGCCGCGGCCGCGCAAGCCTCAGCTGGACTACGATGATGAGTACGATGACAAGAAGCCGCTGCGGCACAATCGCAATCGCTACAGGGACGAGGAGGATCTAACGGAAGAGGATTACGATGATCGTCGTAACAGACCTGGCGGCCGTCGCAAGCCCCAAGCGGGCGCAGGCGGGCGTAGTAAGGCTGTGCCACGCAAGCCAGGACGCGTGGAGGAGCGTCGCAGCTTCAATGAGGATCGCGACGCAGACGAACCACGTCGAGCGGCTGGCAGGCGCCGCAGCGGCGAGAAGCGCACCACGCCCTCGACAGCAGCTGTGTTGGATGAGCTGGACGAATACGAGAAACCCTACGGACTGGATCAGGAGGAGGCAGCCGAGGAGCAGACTCCACAGAAAGTCAAAACTACGCCCAAGCCACTGACCGAGTTCATCACGCCCAAGGCAGCGGCTGCCTCTGTCTACGCACGCCCTCGTGCCCCGCCCCGCATAGCTCGTCCCGTGCCCGTCAACGAGAAAAAGAAGTACTCCTATCCCGTGCAGAAGAACACGGCGACCACGCCAGCTTCAGCTGGAGGCGAGCCGGAGGATGATGACTACTACCAAGATCGCGAGCAGCAGCTGGAGGATGACTATGAACAGCCCACACAGCCAGCACGCAGTGCATCACGCCGACGCACGGCAGCGCCTAAGGAGCAGAAGCCCACGCGCTCCACGCTGCGCAAGCCGGTCACAGACAAGAAATCGCTGCTGGATGAGGAGGAGGACTACGAGGTGGAGCAGAGGGAGACGCCACGTCGCAAGCGGCCGCTGGCCAACAGAGCGCGTACTCCAGCTGTCGATGTGGACTTCGTGGATGATGTGGATTACGAGGAGCGACCAGCGCCTGCACGAGGTCAGCGCGTGCGGCCCAAAGCAGCTGCTCCACGTAAGCCCGTCGCACGTCCACGCCAACCCATTGTCCAGGAAGAGGAGGAGGAACTCTCAGAGCCCGTCAATGAGGAGCCAGCGGAACAGCCGCGAGCTCCTCCTGCGCGCACAAAGTCCAACTCTTTGGGCAGCTTAACTCCGGCGCGGCGCAATCAGAAACTGGCGCTGGCCACGCGCCAACGTGCGCTGCCCACCGCTAAGACAACAGCAGCGCCCGCTCTGGAGGAGGAGCTAGCCGATGAGGAGCCACTCACGGCGGAGCACGATGAGCCTGATGAGCCGCTGGCGCCTGCAGCACCAGCCAAACCACTGCGACCCGCTTCGGTACGTGTGGTCAAGCGACCCTTCCTGCCGTCGCGTGGCGGCAGCCCCTATTTGCCGCGCGGCCTCCAGCCGGTGGGTGTGGCAGTGCGAGCAGGCCAACTAACCAGCGAGGCGCGCACCACAGACAGCACGCCCATCGACATGGGCTCGACCATATCGGGCGTGCGCCTGCTGGAGCATGGAGCGCCATTGCTGCGCGGCGACGATAGTGATGAGCTGCCGGCGCCGTCGCCCAACCCACCGCGAACCACATTGCCGCCACGCAGTGCACTGCCCACGCCGGTAACGCCGCGCCGACCCGAGCCACCGCAGCCCGTCAAGCTCAATCTGGACGAACTCTATGAGAACGACTACGATGTGACGCTGAACGATGCGCTCGATCCCACGCTTAAACCGCTTACGCCACTGCATCCACATCAACAGCTTCAGCATGCCAGCTACCAGAGCCGGCCCTATACCAGTGCGTATTCAGCGCCTGCACATGGTAGCGGGTCCTATAATCCATTTGCCGGTCATGCCAGTGGCAACAGCAACTATCAGCAGGCATCCATCTATCAGAATCAGAATCAGAATCATTCGCCGTCATCACCCATTGCATCCGCTTCGCAGTCTCAGTCACCGTCACAGTCTCAGTCACCGTCACAGTCACAGTCGGCAGCGAACTATCATAGTGATTCCTATTTCTCATCGACAGATATACGCCGGCGAGCGATTGTCCCGGCGCAGAGCGCGCGTGCACATAGACACGAATACGCTGCCCGAGGAGCAGTGACCGGCAGCCAAATGGGCACACGACTTGCCCAGCATTACTACGACGAGTTTGCATATTAGAGTCGCGCTTACAAGTCTGTGAAAAATCAAGGTACATAAAAGCATGGATCTACTTCTGATTATACAAATATGTATATATATATATATATATATATATATATATATATTATTTTAATATCCTTTCAGTTTCTTCAGCTGTATATAACTTTCAACAACTAGAAGGCGTCTCAGTTGCCTGGGCAACTGCTTTTCTACTCTATCTTTTTTACATACTTTAGTCTTATGGCCGCAAGCTAATTATAATATTATTTTCCCTCTAGTTAAAGTTGAAGCAGGCAATATTTCAGCAACACGATTTGCGCTTAACTTTTTACATGAAACAAACAAAACAAAACAAACTCTAAAATTAATAATATTTACATTGTATAATACTCAATTGTCGTGATAGTAGCCGAGACAAAAAGTAATCTTCAAGCTTTGTCTGCTAATTTTTATGTAGTACACAAACAACAACAAACATTATGGACAACAAACAAGAACAATCAATGGACAGCCGATGCGCTTAGCTAAATACTCGGACAACAACAAAGTGAAAACAAATTAATTTAAATTTAGTATGCAAGACAACATTTTGTGTGCGCGTTAATATTTAAGCTGTATTCTAGGCTCAAGTCGAGTGCATAAACAAAATTAAAAATATGACAAAAACAACTGAAAACTTCGTATTGCGTTCCATAATCCTATTTACATTGAACTTGATTGCGTTTAGCTGCTGCAGAGGCAGCTCTTCAGAGCCTCCGTTGCCTCCTCCAAGTGATCCAGCTTCTTCATGAGAATTATCTGCATATCAGAGAAAATGTATATAGCTATAGATACAGTATAATATCGGACTAACCTTGGCAGCTGATATAATCTCGTTGGCCACCTTCAATGGCATAAATTCCACAGCTTTCACTAAGTCAAATGGTCGTGTCTTGGCCACATCTTCAATGGTTCTAAAGCCAGCGGCATAAAGCTGCTTGGCGCGATTCTAAGAAATAAAATAAAATTATAAAAAATATCATATTAATATTAATACGGGCACTCACAATCTTAACGGCGGGCAGCTCGAGCAACTGCTCTAGTTCCTGCGTGCCACAGCGATCCATTTTGTGGTTGATGCGCTCAAACAGCGGCTTGAAGCACCAGAACTCATCGATTTGCTCGCACAGGCGAACTATGGCGCTGGCTGCTGCGGTGCACTGGCTGATCAGCTGCTGCAGCGTGCCGCGCTCCACATTGTACTTGCTGGCGATGCTGGGCAAGGGATGCAGGGCGAGCACCTCAGCTAAAATGAGCACTTTGTACAGCCGATTCAATTGAAGGGCCAATGGACCCTGCACCGACTGCGTCTTGGCTAGCTTGGCGGCGTGCGCTTCCGTAAAGCCCAGCTGCTTGAACAGCGCCTGCGTCTGGGCCGAGAGCAGATTGTACTCGCGAAAGAGTATGGCCGCATCAGCGGGCATCAGCTCATCGCCCCGCTCATTGGAATTGAAGCAAACCACCAAATATAGCAGATGCACATAGCTGGTGAGAATGAGCTGCTGCTGCGCCAGCTGCAGTTCCTTGTGTATGGCGAATGTACGTTTGTAATCTATGCCTGCCTTGACGGCGGCGCGGCCAATGCTGGTCAGCTGAAAGCGCGTGGATTGACTTATCAGCAAACGACGATCGGGCGCCGAACGACCGCTTTGATTAATATCTTGTGTGGTCATTATATCCGAGCAGTTGGGTTTGCTCTTGGGCGCATTCTCTCTCAGCTGAAGCACCTTGTTCTTAAACATGTCTCGCAGAATGCGCAGCACCAGCTCATCCACAGCTACTTCCAAGGCGGAGGCCTGCACGGCCAGCAAAGTGCTGTTCACCAGGCGATTGAGATCGCGTCTGCAATCAGCCAGGTTCAGGCCAATGACGCTTAGTATTAGAGACTAGAAATCAGTAGATAATCAACAAAGAACAGAGATTACATATAGGATAGACTTACCTGCAATCCTACGGCTTCGAACTGATCCAGCGAACTTAGCGCCTTGTCCATGGGCGAGAACAGCATCTGACCCACCAGAGCATTGTCCTTGCTCTGAGTGATGAGTATACTTTCGCCAGCCTCGCCCAGACCAGCGCGACCCGCCCGCCCTACCATTTGCTTGTATTTGCACAACGTCAAAAACTCTTGACCCACATAGGGCGCACGTATGATCACACGCTTGGCGGGCAGATTGACGCCAGCTGCTAGAGTGGAGGTGCAGCAAATAACTGTGATGACGCCGAAGCGATAGGCAGTTTCAATATATTTGCGCTCGTCGGTGGTCAGCCCTGAATGATGATAGGCAATGCCATACGGCAGTGTTTTGGACAGCACGGGACTGAGAATGCCGCACATCTTGTCGAGGGCGTTCATCAGATCAGCTTTTTCGCTCTGGCGATGCTCGAAGAACTTTTGCTTGGGCACAATGCGACTTAGGAGCAGCGCCACATTCTCACAGTTTTTGCGAGTTGGGCAAAAGACGAGGCAGCAATGCTCCGGTGCACATTCGGTTATCAAGCCCGCCAGGTGATCCGGATCGGCACGCTCCACAGCGGCACTGTACTGTAGAAGGCTATAATTATAGTAATAACGACTAGAGAAAGTCTAAACTCACATTGTAGCTAACCGTGCGCTTAGGCACGAAAATTTCCTCAAGCGTTTGTCCAGCTGAATTAATTTCCAGCAAATCATGTCCACATTTAATAAACTCCTTAAGCTCCACCGGACGAAAGCCTCGTGTGTACACATCCGCATTGAGAAAAGACGAGATCTCGTTCAGATTGCCAATGGTGGCGCTCATGCCCACAATCTGAATATTGGCTAAAATAGGGAGAAAGCAATAAGCATTTATATACATTTATATTGGGTAAATATATGTATGTAAATACCTTTCAAGAACATGACTTTGGTTAAGAAAGCCTCCAGTGTGGCACCGCGTCCGCGCTCGCCAATCAAGTGTAATTCATCCACAACAACCATGCCAATTTCGTGTGGCCTTTGCGCATCAATCAGACTATCCATGAGCACGGCGCCCTTCTCGATGGATGCCACAAATAGGCTACGGCGCTTGCGTTGCGGCTGTGGCGGACACTTACCCTTGCCCGCCGTATACTCATCCACAATGAAGTCGAGGGCAATGGCAAAGGGTGACATGGCGCTCACCTTCTCCTGCACTATGGACACATAAGGCAATATGAAGAGAACATTGCGTTCCCGGCAAAGCAGCTCGCGCAACATGAGGATTTCGGCAACCAGAGTCTTGCCACCGCTAGTGGGCAAAGCATAGATAAGATTCTTGCGCTTTTGTATGGCAGGTAGATTCAAGCACTCATCCTGCCACTCTGTAGGAATTGTTGGCTAAGATTAACTTTAACGTTGATGGAATATGAACAACTTACTTACCATATAAACTTTTGATGCCCTTGTGCTCGAATATCAATTTCTTCACCTTGTCGGGTAGCCCATAGAAATCGCCTTTGCTAGGAAAGCTGTTGTCGTGCACTTCCTTGGAGTTTTCGAATTCGGCAAACGCCTGTGTCTGCCAGTCCAATTGATCGAGAGCCGCCAGCTCTTGCTGCGCCTGTAGCATGGAGCGATTCTGCAGCGCTTCATATGTGGCATACTGTGTACCCTGCACAATACCTTCCAAAATAGACTTTGATATGAAGGACATTGACATGGAGTCCTCTTTGGTTTGAGTGGCGGGCATCGGTGGTCTCTCTGGGGATTTGGGCACTTTGAAAGCCACTGCATCCATAAAAAGTTGCGTATTTTGTTCCAGAGGATCTGTGTAATCATCTCCACCGTGGAAAATATCCTCCATTTCAGTCACGGTCAAGTCATTGAGATTGATCTCCTTAAAGCTCTGCTCTTTTGGAGAATTCTGGGAAAGTTTAGTCTGCTCCGCCGCTGCCGCTGCCTCCGCCGCTTCTCCTGAGCTGGGCAACGAAATATCTCCAAACAGACTGTCATCTGACTCGCTTTGATGAAACTTATTGCTGGTTTGACTACTAAAGGGTGCAGATACTACATTATTCTGTCCACTAAACAAGTCTTCCAGCTTGGCATTTGAAAAAAAGCTGGCATCATTCTCCGGCCAAAATATACTTTCGCTCATTTCCATGCTTGAGGATGGTTTGTTGTGCTCCATACATATTCGTTTAGCAGGCACATTACGGCCTGGTGTGGAGCCCTTGTCTGTAAAGTGTCTTTTGGACATTATGTTTACACAACATTACTCAAATGCAACGCGCCAAAAAGTGCAACACAGCTGATATATCATATGATAGTGATGCCACTAAAATTGCCAAATGCATGAGTATTTTATGCACCTGATGGTATTTTTTCGATAGTTTTCTATATTTCAACTAAAGAGGTTATCTAGGCGGCTAATGATTTTGTTTCATGTCGCATATGGTCACACTTCTTCATTATTTTTCATATCGTTGAGCGCAGTAATTTTTGTAATTTAGTCGTGCCTTACTTTTCTGTTCTATTTCACAATTCTGTTCAATGCATTTTCGCAATGGATGTACATGGCAGTTATTGGTATTTGGAGCATGTAAGCACCGGCAAAAGAGTGTTTCTGCAGTCTGGCGTTAGCTCAGTTGGCAGGCACTCGTGTTGCAAGATTGTCTTAAAGGAATATGACTATTTGTCTCGACAGCATGCGAAATTTATCGTAAATAGCGATCGAGTCGTGGACGTGGAGCCGTTGGTAAGTTTCATGTTTCAAGGACTTGAGAAACTGTTTACCTTCATTATTTTCTTTTGATATTTAAAAGAATGCACTAAATGGGGTCTTTGTAAATGAAACCAGACTCGATGCTACGGTTCAAACGCTCGTAGCAGGCGACAGAATTGGCCTTGGGGTCCAAGTTGAGTCCTTGGATGCTGTGGTTCCTCCGAACTATGCCATATTTCAGTTGAAACAAATACATCCAAACGTCGCAGACCTTGTAATTATATCTGACGAAGAAATCAGTGATAGCACACCGCCCAGACTTAAAGAAATTGTCAACAATAATAATGCTGATGCCGGTGGAATGCAGCCAGAGGTCAGCAATGCTGATAACGCAGCTGATAAGTGTACTACGAATCCAGGCGCAAATCGACCAATACATCTGCCAAAGTTGCCAGAGGTGAAGCAGGAATTACTCTCGCAGGCAACCAAAGAGATTGAAAACATATTCGGCGAGCCCGATGAGGAACTACTTGAATCGGTTTTTCAAATAAATCCCTATGTCTACAAGCAGCTTAACAACCATAACATTGCCACATCGGGCGAAAAAATACACGATGGCGATGTAATTGAGGTGCCCGAAGACGTCAACTTGCCGAAAACAGATGAGAATGTTGAAAATCCAGGCATGCCGCCTCCACAATTGCCTGTTGCATCATCCGGCAAAACGGAGGACGCTCAGATATTTGGAGATGACTTTGATGAGAGCTTTGAGCTGTCCCAGGCTGTGTTGCGTGAAATGAAAGAAGAAATGGCCGATGGGAAACAGAATCTTGGTGATGAGGACTATCCTCAACAGGAAGATGAAGATTTTCAGCCAGAAGCGACGTGGGTTAAAGCAGAAATAGCCACACAAATTGATGATGATGAAATTGTAATCATTGAGGACGATGACGATGAGCTCTACAGCAAAGTGGCCGACTGGTCAACCAAGTTGCTTACTCAGGATATAATGTCCCAAGCTTATCCACTAAATGAGGAAGACGATTCAAATGGCATCACTAATGTCGAGGAACATGTTCTGCAGTTGTTTAATGATAATAACTTCGATAATGATGCCGCCGACGAAAGTGATATGAATGGCGCGGATATGCCAATTGTGATGAGACGCAGGTCAAAGGCACTGCGAATCGAAAGCAGTGAAGATGAGTCTCCAGGTAAATAAGCTTGTTATACACCTTTACAAGATTATGAACCATTTTCCTTTCAGCCGAGAACACGATTTCACCCCAAAACCCCAAAACTCGCAAATGCAACGTTCGTCTAAAGACCATGGACTTATCACAATTGCAAATTTACAGCGACAGCGGCGTTAAAAGTCCATCTCTTCCTGAACAATGTGAAAAGGAAATAGGAAACAATCAGCAAGAATTGGAGGTTGTCTTGGTTCCATTTGAGAGTGTTCCGGATAACGAACTAGATGATGCCAAAAAGGCAAAGAAAAAGTCCACAACACGCAAACGTACGAAAACGATTTCAGAGCGCGCTCAGGTTAGCGAGGCGCCAGCTGCAAAGCCGACGACAACCGCTAATAAACGCAGCCCACGTCTGCAAAACAGATCTAAATCTCATTATGTGGAGAATCCAGAGTGTTCGCCAACACGGTCTCCACCTACAGAACCAAAAACAACTTTAAAACGCAGTTTACGTTTGCAAAACAGATCCAAATCTTGTTATTTCGACGGTCCCATAGAATCGTCAGTAAAGTTACCAAAGATTAAAGACGCAGAGCCAAAGATAGCAGAAGAACATAAACCCGAGAGTAACAAAGCCCATGCTATATGTAATAAAGAGACTCGACCAGAACCCAAAGCTTCACCTGCAGAAAAACACAAAACCGAGAGTAACAAAGCCAATGCTCTATGTAATAAAGAGACTCGTCCAGTATCTAAAGAACCCCCAAAGAAATGTAGTCCGCGCTTTTTAAACAGATCCAAATCCTGTTTTGCGGAACGGCCTTTGGCCTCGCCAGAGGCACCAGTTACGAATGAACTTAATGAACTGCCAATACCTGAGACCACAATACCCACAAAAAAATCAAGCTCGTCCTCAACAAAAGTTGAAAACTCCCGTAGACCAGAGGTTATTGAGGCACCACATTTGCCCAAATGTCGTGGCAAGCTGCGAGGCGTTTCAGCAACAAGTAAAGAAATTGAGCGTAAAGCTCAAGTTCTGGATAGACAACGGTCTGCAGACTACCAGACACAGATGAAAAAGAAATGGTATCAGAAGCCGAGTGATAAAAAGCGCGAGTGTCAAGAAATCAAGGAAAAGCGTCGTGAGCAGTTGAAAAAACTAACCGATAAACCCAAAGCAGATGTCGCGCCCAAATGCGATGATGTGCGTAAACGAAAGACAACGAACGTACCTACGCTGGGTAATAACAATCGTGGTGACTTTCTTACCAAGGGTGTCGAGCCACCAATATCAAAGAAGCCTAGATTAGAGAAAGCCCACACAAAGCCTAAGCAACCGGCACCCATGCGACGGGCAACTATAGAGTCCTTCTCACAGCAGTTGAGTGCTCTGGAATTGATTAGGAATCTTCCTGATCCGAACCCGAGCCGCCCGAGAGTACGCAAAGATGCGGAACTAGCACGCAATCAAAGGACGTGCAATCGGGTAACATTTGCCGGAATGGAACGCGATTATGAAAAGCGCATAGAGCTCGAGAAGCTCGCTAAAAACCGTCGACGTGTGCGATTTAATGATGAGCTTCAAATTAAAATTATCGATCGGGTTGCAGGTGCTAATCGCAAAGTTGGAAACTTAAAGGATACCAAGAAAATAACTTTAAGTACATTCGCGGAGCGTCGCTCTTGGTCACAGGCACAGGGCAGATTGGAAAACTTTAGCGATTTGATAATGGGCAACATACTGAGCTGGGGAAATCAGTGGCTGAAGCTGCGCAGCGCCGATGCGGTGGCTGAGTCTGAGGTTCTAATGCCCATTCCAAATGAGTTCAAGAGCTACAAACAGTACAAAGAGTGAGTAGAGCTTAACTGATATTTAAATATAGAGTACACTAATCGCATTTACATTGTCAAATATAGAATTCTCATACCACTGATGAAATTGGAGCTGCTGACCACCATAGAGCGCGACTTCAAAATTTCTCACACGACATTTGAAGTCTCTTTGAAAAACACTGCGAAATCGAACTCGCGTCACCGACCTCGCTATGTGCTGACCACTAGATGTAAGCGAGTTTGTTCCTTTTACATTTTCAATTCTTAATGATTTGTGTTTCCTTAGACAATAGAAAAATCGGCAAGAGATTTGATCTGTATACCATTAGTAGTGCCAATAAGCTGAAAGAGACGTTTGCATCACTTCCTCAAGTCCAGCGCGTAGCTGGTAAGTTATTTAAATACGCACATTAATGAGATTTTGTAAGTGGTGCTCATTTGCAGGCGACGTCTACGAACTACGGTTTGAGATCTTGCAAGGAGTCGTTGATTTTGATTTGCTCAACTCTTGCAAGATGTTAACTGTACGCCCCGTTGTGGATAATATACGCGTGGAAATGGGCGCTTTCAATGCCATTTATTTAATGGGTCGTTCGCCGCTCTTCCACCGAATACTGCATCCCAGCGAATATGTATTATCCTATGACAACAAACTAATCCAACAAACTATTTACAAAGGATACCAGATATTGAATGACCATCAAACTGATATTTGCCATCGCACTTGGAATCGTTTGATTGACGACTCTACCCCAAGTATAACTCTAATTCAGGGCCCACCTGGCACTGGCAAATCGGCGGTAATCTCGAATCTTACCCTGCAATGCATGTATGGCAGCAGAAATATTGCTCTTGATCGGAAGGTGCTCATATGTGCGCATAGCAACGCAGCCGTAGATAATATCACTGAGTGTTTAAATATTGCTCACTTGTCTATGAAACATTCTCAGTTTCAGTTCGTGCGCTTTGGTGTCTTTGAGAAAATAGATCCAATTGTGCGGCATGTTTCTTTGGAGGCCTATCTAACCAAAAAGGTCGCCGAAAAGCGCAGTCGTCTGTCGGCCGAAAATGTTGAAACCCTAAAGCAACAGCAACAACTACTGGAACAGGAAATCGCCGACCTCAAAAAGCTTCCCAATCAAATCAGTTATATACAAAATCAGCTGAATTCCAAAGAGAAACAATTACGCTTGGTCATGCAGCAATTGAAGCCAGTGCTGACTCCACGGGAAGAGCATGAGTACTCCGTGGCGGCCTTGCAACGGGCTAACATTGTCTGCACCACGCTCTCCAGTTGCGTTAAACTAGCAAATTTTGTTGATTACTTTGACATATGCATAATTGACGAGGCAACACAGTGCACTGAGCCTTGGACCCTGCTGCCATTGCGTTTTGGTATAAGGGGTCTTGTGCTGGTGGGTGATACTCAACAGTTGCCTGCCACAGTGCTGTCCCAGAAGGCAGTTGATTTTGGCCTAGGCTTTTCCATGTTCGATCGCATACAACGAAACTTAAAGCAGCAGCTGGACAAAGTGGGGATCAATCATTTCGTTCACACCAAAATATTTAAGTTAAGCACGCAGTATCGTATGCATCCAGAGATTTGCAAATGGCCCAATAGTTACTTCTATGATAATCAGCTGGTTAACTCCGAAAGCACCCATAAACTTATCTCGCCCTTTATACCTTACTGTGTCATCAACTTAAGCTATACAAGGGACACCAATGATACAAAGAGTCGCAGCATCAGAAACGATGAGGAGGCACACTTTGTTGCCAAGTTGCTTGTCGAAATGAACAAGATGATGCCTGTTAACCATTTTAGTTATGGATTGATTTCACCTTATAGCAATCATTGCTATACACTTAGCCAATTGATACCCAGTCACTTGAAGATTGTTCCCCAAACTGTGGACGCGTATCAGGGTCAGCAAAAAGATGTTATAATACTATCGAATGCACGGACACGCGGCGCTGGCTTCCTTAATAGTTATCACCGTCTCAATGTGGCTATCACTAGACCAACCCGTTGTCTAGTTATCTGTGGAAATTTTGATGATCTTCAGGTAAGCAATATAATCAAAAACCATGCTAATATTTCAGTAAAATTCTATACCTGCCCTTCAACAGTCTGTAACAATGTGGGGTGCTTTGCTGGATGATGCGCGGAAACGTAAAATTTACTTTGACCTGAAACGTGAAGATGTTGCTGATTTACAGAAATCCCTAATGAGTAAGATGCTTTTAAAACCAATTGAAATTGAGGATGAGCTATGAGCCAGCGTCGACCTCGAAGTGATAAATGCAATTGGTATTTGCAGCACCGAAGTGCCCTAACCTACCTCTTGGTACAAATAAAATATGTGTATAAATGAACTTACATATGTAATCAATATGAAATCTCTTTTGTTATATTATTTTCGAACTCAAATAAACTAAGTTGTTTTTTTTTTACTTTTATTAATTTTAATTTAGTTTTGTAACATCAATAGAGACTGATCTTATATATAAAACAGTTTCTCGACTCAAATTTTAATTGGATGAGTCAACGGAATTTCTCATTGAAATGATATATAATTCACGAAAGGAACTATGCATTGAAGTATAAATTAATGCACACACACAAAAACGTTTCTACTGCATATCGAAAGTGAAATCGAAGTGAAAAATAAAATATAAATATTCAACTATCGTTTATATTGCACTACAAATAAGCATAACATAATGAAAGTCTTTAGATACTTGATCGTTCGTATAGTGTTAAGTTAACAAACTAAAATGCTCATCCAAAAAATGATGTTTTAAGTTACAAATATTTGCTAAAGAACATTTCACAATCTAAACTAGGCGCGCCTCTTCTCTGGCATGACTAAACTCGGCTCAAGACGTAGACACGTAGAGCTTTATTAATTTAATAGTAAGCAAAGTAGCACACATATATGTATGTACTAGATATATATATCAATATATATTTTTTTGTAAATTCACACACGGAGACATATAAACATTAAATTCATTTCATTGGATCGCTCAAACAGTTGTTTTTGTTGCTGTTCGCCTTTCTCTGGCTTTCACATGCAGTGTTTAATTCGAATTGTATAAGGTCAATCTCATAACGCAATTGTTGTTTGATTAAAATTAATGGAATCGCTTAATAACAAATCACCGGTAATCGGATTGCAATTGCACTGTATAATGCCATTATCATAATAGTAATTGTAACTGAAATAACTTAAAAAAATCGTAAATAACAACAAAATTCTATACTATAACTAAAAACATAACAAAAAGATTATGCTCAAGAAATTAAAACTATTCATATATAGTGTTCGATTCAATTGAATCATTTTTTGGGGCCCTTTACATCATCCAAATAGCGCTTGGTGAATGTTCATGAACAGAAATAAGTATATCAATGTATATACATATACATGAATATAGATTTCCTTTTATAATGAATATATATAGAGATATATATAAAGAGACGTACGACTAAAACAAACAGGTGTTGTTGTCTAATATTTTTAGTTTAGCATGTCGCCCAGCGAGTCTTTTAGTGACTGATAAATTTGGTATTGTTGATCCGGTTTAAGATTATAAATCTATAAAGGAAGAGGCATAATTAATATCTGGTTATGTATAAATATGTACTGAATGCACAACAAACCTGCGTCAAGAGTTTCGACGGCGATGGAGTTCTAATGAAACTAGAAATATAAACGTTGACAAAGGTGGCCATCAAGAACTGACAGTCGAAACGATCCATAATGCCGCCATGGCCAGGAATCATGTCACCAAAGTCCTGAACATACAGAAACATATTTGAATTGAAGAGTTGGATATTAGGTGCAAGGGAAAGTGGACTTACCTTAATTTTAAATGCACGCTTGAAGCCAGAAGCAAAGAAGCCGCCAAACGGTCCAATTATTGAGCTAAACAGACTCAGCGAGATCGAGTGCCATACGAATGGATAGATATTCAATGTTTTGCCAATGCCAAACTGAAATAGCACAAAAGTGACAAACAAATCAATACTCATTAGGGAAACCATACTGTGCATGTATAACGTTTTTTTGTTTACCAATTTCAAACTGTATTCCTGTGGTGTAAACAGATAGCTGGGCACGCAGGACATTGTCATTCGACCCAGTTCCTCCGAGTATTGAATAGGGCAGATAAAGTATTGGTAGTTGCACAAAACATATGAGAATAGTATGCCGAAGAGAACTGTTGCAAAACCACCACCGACGAAGCCCTCCCAGGTTTTCTTGGGGCTCAGCTTGATGAGGGGTGTGCGTCCAAAGAAGAAACCAAACACATAAGCCATGACATCATTGCAAACAATCATCGAAACGGGCACTATAAACCAAATAAGTCCCTCGAATATGTTTTGTATAATTAGATAACTTTGGGTGACGACAATCAGCAGCGAGACGTGCGTCCAGGCAAATAGGCTGAACTGCTTAATATAATATTTCTTGACCAGCGATAGCACGAACCAAACAAACCCAACGATGTACAAGGCAAACGATAGGAAACGATGATAAGTGACTAAGAACTTCAGGTACTCCTGCGAAAACAATTCAATTTCAAACAATTAAATCATACTATAAGCTTTTAAGAACACTTTAGGCCACTAACCACACGATTGATGACTACGCCAAAGTAATCAACTAGATGTTCGCCATAGAAGAAATAGTTGGAGGTGAGCAAAAAGTACCAGGAGAGACTGCGAAACCAGGGCAGGCCATGTATGCGATACACTTGATAGCCAATTGAGATAATCTCCTGAAAGCACTTCACCTGCACGAGCAGCGTCTATAAATGTCGATAAGTGGTTAATAGTATGTCATTGTGCAATGTGCAACCCCTTTCTCAGACGCTAACGTACCGTAATCATCAAGGCCAGAGGGCCGCCATAGATGATTAATGCAAATCCACAAATCATTATCCATGTGAATATGCCCCGGATGACCCAGTTCTTCCATCTAAAATAACATTTGCAAGCGCAAAAAGTAAACAAAATGCACATTAAATAAATCGAAATATTATTAACACTGTGCTGCGAAATTGGGATGCCATTTCGATATATAAATAATAATAATAATTTAATATATATTTTTCAAGTAGCTAAATTTATAATTCTTATCTTTTGTAAAAGCCTCTTTATCTCTATTTATTTTGAATAACATTTTAACTTTTTAAAAGATAAATAAAGATAATAAGATTGACTTATGTTAGCTAGCGACTGAAAAATACTTTGATCGCACCCCGAAATTCTGCTTGAATAATTTTTTTATTTTTTGTAAAGCCGAATTACCGAATTTGTATTCATTCCATTGACTAAAATACTTAAATCTGTTTTAAAATATAGAAATGAGTGAAACTGATGGACAGACAGTAAAGCATAGCTAAGATATATCCCTATTTATACCTCTTACATTCAATAAATGAAAATTATAATGCCCTTTAGTGAATTTCAATGCTTTGTAGGGTATATATGAATGTTTATTTTCGTTTCTTGATGTTATTTGCGCGCACCGATTGCACACATCTGTATAATGAAATAATTTTTGGAATTGGAATTTCGCGCATGCTTTCGCTGGCATTATTATTATTTATACACACATCATAAATCTTCGTTTGCACATACCGATCGGGTAAATCCTTAAGAGCAGAGTCCAAGATCTCGGGCGTTTTGTCGGTGCCTTGGGGCAAGTTCTTGGCCAGCTCCTCAACGAACTTCTCCTCTGGGATTTTCTCCTCCTCCGAATCGACCTGCAAGCGTTTTATCAAAGCCAAACAACAGCCACTCAATCATTAAGGCGATATATAGGAGAGGTATTAGAATATAAAGCAACAACAAAAATTGAGAATGTTCGAACTCAAAGTCCACAGACGTCGGCTGATTTATATACTATTGTGCAAAGTTTAATCGGAACATTTAGACTATTTATCCAAGTTCCAAGTTGTTTGGCTCTGGTTGGTTGTTTCAGTGGCGTGTTTTGTTAGTTTGTCACAAATTTGGCGGGAGTCTGATAAGAAAGTTGCAAAGCTAGTTGGAGCCTATGGGCTTGGGCTCTTCTTATCACTTTCATAGAGACAGACAGAGCGCGCCTTTTGTAGAGGAATCATATTGTGAGGTCGTTGGGTGGTTGCTAGGTGGTTGGGTGGTTGTTAGGGACGCTTCCGTAATGGTCACCTAATTGGATTTGTTTGCAATACACCGGGGGTCTCTGTTATTATCATTGCTGTGTGTGTGTTTGTGTCACAGTTAAATGTGTGTATGTAGTATATTTGTTATTGGTTTTTCTCCACTTGCGTCCTCTCTCCTTCTCATTCTCTCAATACACACACTCTCTCTTTCTCTCTCCCACTCTCCTGTCGTTGTCTCTCTGCTATGGATGGCGCTCTTCTACCACCTGCTTGTGCGTCAGAGAATAACAAAAACACTGCACACACAGTGTAAGATACACGTACAACCATACGTATATACACGTAGATATCTTGTTGTGTGGGTATACATACATAAAATTCGCTTCTTTTTCTATGCGCTTCAATGAATTATGCAAATTTTGGAATGCAGTTACATGAATACATATACAAATGCCTGACGATAAGTGCAGATACTTTCATTCTGTATTGACCTGGATAACTTACATGATCCGAAGAATCAGCTGCGCTGCTAGCGGCAGTCAGAGCAGCTGCAGCCTCGTCAACATCGTTTTCTGCCTTTCTGCGTCGCACTTCTGCCATGATTACGCTTCAGTAAGCTCCAGAATTTTCTTTTAAGTACCAAGTGTATCTTTCTTAATTGCAGTTGACGCGCAGTTGTAGTGCTGCATAAACAAGAACTTAAAATTTAAATCGTCCGTTTTTTGCTTCTACACAACACACACACAAGCTATTACTACAATCAATTAAAGCGGTGTGACCGGGTAGACAAATGTTTGAAATGTGATATTTTATCAACAGCTGTATCGATAGGCAACAAATTCGATTACAGTTTGCTTTCGATACAGAATTGCGTTGTGCAGCACTATTTTCAATGAAATTATATCTGTATGTGTGACCGGCGGCGTCATTCGCGAATTGTATTTTGCATTGCATTAAGTGAGAAATCATCAAACAAAAAATAAATAATGGCTGCAGCAATTGACGGTGTTCTGCCCGCTACATTGCAAGAGTTGGTTAAGAAATCAAAAGTATTAGTAGTAGGCGCTGGCGGCATTGGATGCGAAGTGCTCAAAAATCTTGTGCTCAGCGGCTTTACGGATATTGAAATTGTAAATTGAATTTGAATTTGAAGCTTAAAATACTTTTTGATTTACTTATGAGTTTAATTATACAGATCGATTTGGATACCATTGACCTGAGTAATCTGAACCGCCAATTCCTCTTCCACCGCGAACATGTAGGCAAGTCGAAAGCACGCGTAGCACGTGAAAGCGCCCTCAGCTTCAATCCTGATGCAAACATAACGGCATACCATGACAGCGTTACATCGTAAGTATTTTATTAGTATCCATAATATACCCATTTCTCATATATATATTTTCTTCATTTGCAGCACTGACTACGGCGTCAATTTCTTCAAGAAGTTCGATGTGGTGCTCAGCGCCTTGGACAATCGTGCGGCGAGGAATCACGTAAATCGCATGTGTCTCAATGCAGATGTGCCGCTAATCGAGAGCGGAACCTCTGGCTACAACGGACAGGTGGAGTTGATTAAGCGCGGCTTAACCCAGTGCTACGAGTGCACTCCCAAGGAGAAACAACGAAGTTTCCCCGGCTGCACCATACGAAACACCCCCTCCGAGCCAATTCACTGCATTGTCTGGGCCAAGCATCTGTTCAAGTAAGTTTTGCTTACTGTTTCTGGTTATATTATTAATAGCAATGTCAACTTAGTCAACTTTTCGGTGAGTCTGTTGAGGATGAAGACATTTCGCCAGATGCCGCTGATCCCGAGGCGCAAGAAGCCGCAGCTGTAGCTAAGGATGCAGGTGCTGCAGGCGATGCTCCTGAAGAGCAGCTGGAGAAGGATAAGGAACCAGAGCCAGCCACCGCCAATGGCAACGTAGTTCGCATCAATACTCGCCAATGGGCCAAGGATTGCAACTACGATGCTGGAAAATTGTTCAACAAGTTCTTCAACGAGGACATCAACTATTTGTTGCGTATGTCGAATCTGTGGAAATCGCGGAAGGCGCCCGTGCCAGTGCAATGGGACACACTACTGCCGGACGGCACCAGCTCTGAGGGACCCGAACTGGCGCGTCAGACTCACAAGATTTGGTCAGTGGAGGAGTGCGCCCATGTCTTTGCCAACGCGCTCAAAGAGCTGAGCGCTGCTTTTCTCAAGCTGGAGGGCGATGACACCTTGGTGTGGGATAAGGACGATCAGCCAGCCATGGACTTTGTCGCCGCCTGTGCCAACGTACGCTCCCACATCTTCGACATCGAGCGCAAGTCACGTTTCGAAATTAAGTCAATGGCGGGCAACATTATTCCTGCCATCGCCACGACCAATGCGATAACTGCTGGCATCTCGGTGATGCGCGCCTTCAGCGTACTGCAGGCCAAGTGGGAGCAGTGCAAGGCTGTCTATGCTCGACTCCGTCTCAATGGCCGCAACCAGTTTCTGGTGCCGGACGCCTTCTTCCCGGCCCCAAATCCTAGCTGTTATGTGTGCGCCAGTGATCCAGCCATTACACTGCGCATCGATACTAAACGTGTTCTGATTAAGGCATTCCGCGACGAGGTGCTCATCAAGACTTTGAACATGGTCAATCCGGATGTGACCGTCGAGTCAACTGGCTCCATTGTCATATCCTCGGAGGAGGGCGAAACTGAATGTAACGAACAAAAGCTGCTGAGTGATATGAACATCGTGGATGGGGTTATTCTGAAATGCGACGACTTCTTCCAGAGCTATGAACTGAGCATTATCATTGCCCACTTCGACGCGGAGAGGGACGACGGCCTGTTCGAGGTGATTGCCGATAAGAATCAGCTCCAGCCCAAGGAGGAGAAACCTGTGGAGCCTGAAGCGGAGCCGAGTTCTCGCAAGCGTACGGCAAATGGTAATGATGCGACTGACGACGGTCCCTCAACCTCGAAGCGAAGCCGACCAACTGAAGTGGAGGATGACGACGATGATGATTGTCTCGTAGTTGAGGAGGATGATGATGAAGTTAAGGAGAACATTGAGGAAGAAGTTGCGGCGGCAACAGTTAAACTTACAGTTGAGTGCCCACAGAAAACCGCAACAAAACGAAAGCCCAGCAAGACATTGGATGCTGATGAGGATATTACCGAAATAATTGATTCTTCGGATGAGGAAGCTGTCGCCCCCACCAAAAGCAAACGCACAAAGCTGGAGGAGACAAAGATGGAAGAAGTAATTAATATCGACTAATATTTCTCGTAATTCGATTCCATGAAATTCTCAAAATAAAATAACTAATTTCATACAAAATAAAATATATTTTTTAAACACGATAAGTCTTATAAATTGCGATCTAGTTCATTTAATTTCTTTGGTTGGCAACGCGGTCAGCTGCTCACTTTTGATACTCTGGCAACCCTAGTCTAGTAGAAGGTGCGTGTTTGTGTAATTATTGGAGAAATATAAATTAAAATTCGCTTTGTAGATGTCTTTTACAAGTAAATTGCTGCAGAGTAGCGCACGGCTGTGGAATGGCATCAACGTCACACGTGGCTTCCATGTGCTAATGCGTCCCACTGCCAATGCCTCCACAAGCACAACACCGGTTCACCACACCATTGGACAGCAACTGGTGCCCACATCTAATTTGGTATCCCTGCTGGCGCCTTTCAATGCACTGGTCCAGCAAGTGGCAGGATTTAAGGTGAAGGGGCGTATAAAGCGGCGCTGCAAGGACTGCTACATTGTGGTGCGACAGGAGCGCAGTTATGTCATCTGTCCCACGCACCCGCGCCACAAGCAAATGGCAATGAAGAAACGTGATTACAAGTCCTGGATCCTGACACACGCCACACAATCCAAGGAGCGGGGCTTTTAATTCATAAAATGTTTAAATGTTATTGGTCAAATGGCTTTTATTGACTTGAATAAAAGAAAAACGTTGAATTAGGGTCGCAAATATTTATGTATATTCCTATTCAAATCTAGTTTATATATAGATTTTCACATATTTCAGCATCAGTAGGCTAGGAAAAACATCAAAACTTTAAACAAAAATTATAACACAAATACATTTTTCATCTGTTTTTAATCGTTCGTTTTAAAGCATTATCCAACACTGTCGAACAGCTGTCGATTTGTTTATCTATAATTTTTGTTAGCCGCAATTGCTGTGCAGCTTCATTATCAGGAGTTCGTACCGACCTAAAGCCATTCGAAATACAGTTGACGACAATTCTGGTGCATTACTGATAAAGCGAAATATTTTCGCCAGGTTTTGCGGCTATGACGAGTCACTTTATGAGCGTGCTGCGCCAGGCCTTCAAGACCTTCGATCGCGCCAATCTTGCCAGCTTCAATGCCAATCTGCAGCATCTGAAACAACTAACCGATGACCTAACCTACCGTGATCTACATATCAAGGAGGAGCTGTTTCGTGACGATGCGGCCAATGTGTCTCGTGCCCCATGCAGCTATATGCACATCTTCGAGGATGAGCGCTTCTCCATGAGCTTGTTCATCGTGCGCGACAATAATTCGATTCCACTCCACGACCATCCAATGATGTACGGCCTGCTGCGCTGCATCTGGGGCAAGCTGCATGTGCAGAGCTATTCCCAGAAGCTGGCCACAGATGAGATGGTCAAGTACGATAAGAATCCAACTGTGGTCCAAGTAACCGCTGAGGAGCCCTGCCTGATGACAGCTGAGACACCCAGCGCTTTGCTAACGCCACGCAAGCGTAATTATCATCAGATAACGCAGGTCGGCAACGGCATTGCTGCCTTCTTCGATATACTCAGTCCCCCCTACGATGCCAATATGCCGAAATATGGTCCACGCCTTTGCCACTTCTATTGCCCCACATCGGATGGCGACGAGCTGCAGTTGCAGTGCATCCCATCCCCCTCCAGCTACTATTGTGATCTAACCCCAACGCCCAAGTCTGTGCTGAAATGCTGCTTCATCTGTGCCGCCGAGGTGTATGGCGCCACTGTCACCGACGTCCAGTGAACTGTAATATCCTCAACAAATTTATGTTTAAATGTAAACTTAATTTATTTCCACTCCCCGTGAACATTGCATGATGCATACCAGTAGGGTCCGCAAGATTAAGCATTTTCTGTGTTATTTAAATAAAATTGTCTCTTTGTTTTTAATAGACTTTCAACTGGACACTCAGTGTTAAGCTAACGTTAATCTTCATCTTCAGCTTGGTATATGCTTTGATTTCGCCTCTTGAGTTTCTTGGGACTACCGCCAATGGGCGTAGTCTCCTTCATTTGTGAATCGTCGCTTTCAGGCAGCGGCAGCTCTTCGTCCACTTCGTCGGGCAGCTCAATGACATTTTGGTCCGGCTCCACAGCTACAACTGGTGCTGGCAGCAACATATTCAGCTTACGTTTCGGAGGCGTTGGCACTGGCTCGAGAAATGTGGACATATCCTCTATAGACTGCTCCTGTTTCCCTTGATCCGACTTGGCGTCTGTGGGGCTGTCCAGCAAGCTGGCAGTTTGTGGCAAATCCTTTCCGCTAGCCAGCATGGCCAAGCAAAGTGGATCATCTATGCCCAAGGCGGAGCAGAACTCATTCGACTGTGGATTTAGCAGTGGGTTCGCCTGCTCAATGTGCTGCTGCTTGTAGTTGTGCTCCTCCTGCGGATCGAATGGCGGCACAGTGCGACAGAAGTTCTCGGGCACCGTAAGGTCTTCGAACTTGGCGCGTATGTGCTCCAGCTCATCGTCAGTGGGCGTGAAATTGCAACGCTCTTCAATGATACCCGCCTTCTTGCCGGGTAAGTAGTAATTATTATCCTTTACAGAAATCAAGTGATTCGTTGTCCGCAATATCGAAAGCCACTCGGCGTCATATTCCAGCTTTAACTTGCCTTCGTCGCTGCTCTTGCTAGTGGGCATGTCCAGCACTTGCAGGAAGCGTCGCCTCGGCAGACATTTATCCAGAGCCAAGAACTTTGTAACAGGCACTGGTGCTGCTGGTACATTCTCTTTCACTGGCCTCCTCCCCTCTATGTCCTCAGCTTCATTCTCACTCTCGCTACTGCTGCTGCTGCTGCTGCTTGCACCGTCGGCATTCCTGGATTTAATATGATTTCGAGTGTGTGGCACGAGTGCAGCGAATTTGCAATGTAGATGAGCGGCGAACCAATATGTGGGCTGCACAGCCTTCAGGAGTTCCTCGAGCGGACGACTGCCCAGTTGCCCGCTTTCGACGTCTTCCGCGAAATGCGGTTTAAACCGTAGCAGCTGCGCCTTGTTGCCATACTCCTGTATTCCCCGGGGCCAGTCGTGCGACATGAAGATGTCTACCTTGCCAGACAGTTGCTTCAGTCGAAACACCTCCAACTGGCGCACATGGTAGACGCTCCGGCACGTTTTGTCTGTGTATGGCGGGAACTCGTGGTGGCCGCGCAAAAAGTCGTGGCCCTTGTAGATGCCGCTGATGCCCGCAATGCGAATGCCATTTACCGTGATAACACCTGCATAGCCAAGGTAATATATATTGGGCGCCACCCAGCCACCGTAGGGCAGCTCCTGCAAATAGTTGGATGCTTCGTGATTGCCACCAATGAATATGGTCAGAATGGGCGCTACGAGCTCACCGCTGTAGTATCTGTAAGAAAGTTGGTTAAATGAGAGTTGTAGGCGTTTCAAGCATATCTAAATACTTGTAAAAGGTGCACATGTCCAGGTACTTCCTTGGTACAGCCATTGTTTGCAAGTCCGTAACATTACGCGTAGATTGAAAGTCGCCGCAGCACAGAAGCAAGTCGATTTTGATGTTCTGCTCCTTTTCTATGCCTTCAATGGTTTCATATATGCGCTCCAGTTCGCCGTGCGCACAGCCTTCGATAGCAATTTTCATTTCGGCGCGTTTTTAGTTTGCTTTCATAAAATATAAACAAATGCGGCATAAAAGCAATCGACGTTCTCAAGCGAATGGCAAACCCCATAAGAATATTTATCAGCGAGCCTCCACAATTGTTGGTGACATCAGACCTATATTCCGTCGTTGCACAGCACTGAAATTGGCTTTATTTAAAAAAAAGCCCAAGTCAACGTCAACAAACCATGGAAACAATGGGAATTATAAACAAACAAAAACGGAAAATCAAGTTCAATTCAAACGTTAAAAATGTTTTTATTTTTCAAAAATATCGCTTCGTCTATTACGTTATATAAGTGTGTGTGTAAAGACAATGTAAGTGAAATGCTCTACATTGAATTCTCATTCCTCTGACCACTGCGCTGGAGTGTCTATGATCCATTCTTAGCTGGGCGCGATCTCATTCTATGAGACGACTGCTAAATAGTTTTCCTTTTTAGTTACATACAATGATATACAATAGACTTTCAACTTAAGTTACTATAATTTAGTTGGCATGGAATTGCCAAAAAAGAAATTTAAAATATAAATCTACAATAAATATAAAGCGATCACCCTACCCATCCATCGCTCAACAGATCGATGCATGCAACACGTGTAAATGTGTTAATGTGTGTACATAAAATATGTACGAGAATCTAGAGATTGCCTCAACAGCCATCATATCAAGTGCCAGCCACTATTTAGTTATTTCTTTTTTTGTTTTCGTTATGGAAAGAATATGAGAAACAATGAAGTCAAAAGAAAAGCGTACTAATAGGTCGGTGTCCCACAATCAATTAAGAGCCAAACTTGAATGATGTCGGCACGGTGGTCTGGGGGAAGGCAAAGCCGCCCTGCTTCTCAATTAGTTTCGATTCTTTGGCCGCCTTGCGCTGGTCGGCGGTCACGACAACATCCTGCAGCGCTTTGGCCTGTTCGGGTGTTAGGTTCGATGTTAGCAGCGAGTACCATGGCTGGTCTTGGGCAGAAAGTGCTAAGAATACGAAGGAGAAAAAAATAATCATATAATTTTATAAAACCTTATTGTGATTATTTACCAGTTATAACTTCCTTGAACGTCCAATATTCGTCAATGGCGGTCTCGTTTTCTTCGTCATCAATCGGCGTAGTGAATGTCTCGAGCCCAGTTTCATTCAAATCGCCCACCGACTCTTCAGCTTCATCATCGGAATCCTCATCGGCATCCTTAATTTCTGCTTTCACCTCAAATCCAGCTGCAGTGCCTTTCGTTTTGGAGAAATCGGCCAACTTGTCCAAGTAATTGGGTGCCATCTCATCCATTTCATCCTCATCGCTCGACAGAGCCTCTGTAGAAAGCAATTGAAATGTTAGTTTAAAATGAAATTGATGTTTGTCTTTTTTTTTGTATTTACCCTCGCAATCATCACCATCCTCCTCCTCTTGTTCCTCTTCCTCCTCCTGAGCACGAGACTCGTAGGCTCGTTTCAGGCCGTCGAACAACAATATCAACGATGGTACAATCTTAACCGCCACCTCGCTTAGCACCTGAGGCTTGGCATCACCCAGTGAGATGAGTGTACACAGGCCCAAGACACACAGCTTGCGATCGTGGATTCTAATAGAATTTCTTGGTTAGTCTACAATTGGAGGTCGACCTAAGTAGTTGACTTACCCAAGGAAACAATCTGTATCGTGCAGCCATTGCTTGATGAAATGCGAGCTGATTGGTTCGTTGTTTGGTTGCGACATTTTGTCCAGAATGGAGAGCAGCAACTGTGGGTTGTAGTATAGGGCTGCAATGACCACCTGTAGGCACATGGTGCGCAGCTCAGATGACTGCACCTCGCGCGTCAAGCGAGACAGAGCCAACTCCACGAACATGTGTATCACGGAATCAATTTGTCCCTTGCACTGCAGTATAATGACCTCCATCAACTTAGCAGCATGACATTCGGGATCCTCGCCAGGATTGCTAGTTAGCATCTAAACAAAAATCCAATTAAAACAATATAAAATTTGGCTGACGTCTTTAAATCAGCTTACAGTTTTGCACATGTCCAGTATGGCCAGAAGGCGGTTCGGATTGGAGAGGAAGGCCGGCGTATCGACAGTTACATAGTTATGCAGCGCCGGCATAATATCGATGAAGTAATCAACGCCATCCTTCTTGAATACTTGATAGATGAGCTCTAGCATTTGCCACATTTCAGCCGAAATGGACTTCGATGTCAAATCGTACACAAGTGAGAACGTTTCCTCATAGAAATCTGTGAAAAAATCAAAATAGAATCTCAAAATACTCAGCACTTGACTTTAGATTCACTTACCGGTAATGTTCTGCTGGAATATGTGACCTACAACGTTAATCACAATTGGATGCAAGTTTAGGAGCACATCAGGATGTTCCTCCATAACGCTAAGCAGAGTTTCTATTGTATTTAATAGACCCATGGCCGTAATGGCCTTCTCATCGGATCCCTCCTCCGACTCCAGCACTTGACTAAAGGTTGTTGCTAAATGTTGACAAATCTCTGTTGCAACTGGCAGCAGTTGCTCCGTGAATGTGCAGACAATCTTCTGCATGACATTTGTCAAGTCTTCGTTTTCAGTTTCGCGTATGATGGTCAACAGCTCCTTAGTAATCTCTTTGATTTGCGACTCCACAAATTTAGGGGCTTCGTCTTGAGATGATAGGAACATTTGCAGGCCAATGGCGGCTTCTACCTTAACGGGGAGCTCTTTATCCGTCAGCAAGGCGTTGGTGGTCAGGCGCATTGTCTCAGCCAGCACCTGGGGATTCTTGATTTGAACATCGCAAAAGTAGTGCAAGACCCAACAGGCACGAGCACGCATGTGACCGGCTGGGTTCTGGAATTCCGGAAACACATAGGTGGTCAGCATTGACTCGACCTGATCACGATACAGCGTCTTCTTCAACAAAACATCCGCCAATGTGCCAATCATATGAAGAGCACCATCCTTTTGCTTGTTGTCCGCATTCGGTGAGGTAATTATTTGCATTATTGTGCTCATCGCTTTAGGCAGAATGCCCTTGCGTTTCTTGCAGACGGAATGCAGCAGCGACTGCGCAGCTGGTACAGGCGTGGCATAATCCTCAAAGATATCTGTGAAGGAGATGATAGTGATGATAATTAAATTATATATGAAGAATGTTTTCCCTTTTATTGCTTACCAAATTTGAGGCGAATGTACTCATAGGGATCGTTCTCCCACAGCTCCTGATCGGAGTCAGTAAATGACATAATAGGGAATATGACATCCTGAATAACAGCCACCATGTGCGGTTTGATCAGTTTCCAGGTATAGGCGTGGCTCACACTAACAAGAATAAATAAATTTCTGTCCATTTATCATTGAACTTGCCGAACTTACGCAATTTTCAGATAGTTCAACACGTCCGTGAGGACACGCGGTGACACGTAAACCCGATTGCGATATTGATCCAGGATTTTGAGCAGGACTTCTAAGACACCGGAGCTAAAGGTGGGCAGATACCATTCAGCGAATTTCTGATACTTTTCGCTGACGACATTGCTGGGACTGCCATAGCTACAAATTTAATAATCAGCATTAAATTAAAGTCTAATCGAACTCTCACAGCACTTACCGCTCGAACATGCGCACCATGATGTGCAGCGCCCATTTCTTGGTCTTCCAGTAGGGAAATTCAGTGCGTTCATCATCTTCGAGGTGCGAGCAGTCAGGGACAGCGCGATCGGCAATCTGGCGACAGATTTCCATCCACTGCGAGAAGATCTCTTTAGTGATGAGATCAAGCGGCAGACTGTACTGTGTCAGTGCATAATAAATCTTGAGTATTTGTTTTTGCAACAGGACCGATTGCTCCGACTGATCGTTGAGCAACGTCATCATGAGCTGATAAATCATTGGCAGCAGCAAATTCATTGCTTCATTGAGCGGCGTGCGCTCTTCGAAACGCTTGTATTCGTAGGTCTTGACCAGCTGGTACATGGTGACCAGAGCGCCATTCCAGCCATTCACATCTGGATTCTGCAAGTATATGCTAATATTGTCCACCACTTGGGGCCAACGGCCGGGGAAATCGCTTTTGATGATGTGGTTCACACAGACCGATAGTTGAACTCTGTAGAGGACATACACATCACATTCATTAGATTAGATTTACCAACTTATGTCATTGCATCTTGCCTAATCAGGTCTGGAGCATGCACAATAGCATCCACAATGGCGCTGCGAATCATGGCGCGATCCTGTTCGTGAATGGAGAATGGTATGGGCTCTCCAGGCTTTGTCTCGTGATCCGACCAGCTGCTGTTGATCAGATTCTTGAGATAGACTGCGCCCGCCTGCCGCACCGGCTGCTCCAAGTTGCTCTGCATGACGATTTGCAGTATGGTTGGCACAAAACCAATGATTTTGTGTATCTGGGCGATAGAACATGGGAGAACATGTGTAAATAGGCTTTCCGTCTGACGATTTGTTTACACAGCTGCCGCATAACATGGTGTACGGCGTATGGGTGAGTAATATAATTTAGTGGCACACACAATGGATACAATTTCGCATGCCAATCCAAAGATTGGAAAACGTGTATTGATAAAACAATAGCAATATGTACATGTACCACCAGCCACGAAGCTCCTCCTTCCTATTCGTAACACTTAAAATTCTAGCCACATTTTCTACAGATATGCACATATACACATACTTCTATATATACATATGTGCTATATGTATATATTTAAATGGCATGCGTTTGCCCATTAAAGAAGCTTCGAACAGTGTAGTAGTAATTTGCAATATATGCTGATAAAGTTAATTAACCGATTGAATAAGGAGGGGCATGGAAATCGTTAGAAGCTGACTCAGCCACAAAATAAGATACTCTTGAACGCACAGTGGTGCAGAATGCTTAGCTAATTGAATGAAATTCATATGGGATTTCTCATTACTTAATTACGGTCAATTAAAAATATAAATCTTGGAATTATAACATTCTTGATGTTAGGCAATTTCTTAATTAAGTTCTATAGAATTCTTGTATTAACTAATTTAAGATGATCAAATATCCTCCAATTTCCTAATTAAGTTCTCTTAGAATGCTTAACTTATTTTGATTTTGACAGTTATTTAAGATTATAATATATGCTAAAGTTAGCAGAAACATAAACTTGTTGCCTTTATATGAAGTCAAAGACACGGTGCAGCACACACGCACACAAACACATGCTCACTCACAAATACGGATTGACTCTGTGCATTCGTAAACGCACCACCCGCACGTCGCCTGTCAGCAGTACTTGTTGCCGCATGGCCAATGGGCTCACTGGGCAAACAAAAAATAGTTGCTGCCTTCTGCTGTTTTTGGCTAATATCAATTTACTATTGACACTAGCACGCCCGCACCGCCACACATACATGCCAATGCATGCGCTCATACATACGCACGCACACACACAACTGATAGGCAGAGAGAGAGCGAGTGAGAGAGAGAGGGAGGTTAAAAGCGAACAATTAAAAAAGCACATGGTTTTCTTCATGCACTGGTGATGGCGCCAGTTGGGGGGCCACAAGATGGAAGGTCGTGTCAGGGCACTTTGACATTTATTTTGCTAGGCACTTACTTGTGCTAATTGATCCTCGGCCGCCTTTCGTTGCTCCGGATTTGGATCAATGGTTGCGCGCAACAGTTCCGTCAATTTTTGTGCCTCCATTTTCGTATATGTGGTTCGTCCTATTCGCCGGTTTTGCTGTGATTGCTGCACAAACAAAGAAGCGCCCACTAAGCACCCGCAATTTGCTAAACTTTAGCTAAATTATCGATATAAATGTTGCACTGGCAAGGCCAATTGCAAAAATATACGCTAATAGGAAAAACGTGGAAAAAGGCTGTCGCAGCCACACACACACCGCCGAAATTTGCGAGTCCGAACGAAGCGTGTGATATTTTATTATCGTTTTCGACACTAATCGTTTCGATTGCTTTTGCCAGTGCTGGGAAACGTATCGCTCGCGAATGCAACGCTGGCCATGTAGGTGTTGTGAATGTGTGTGTGAGTGACAAAGAGCGAAGTTTTTCTAAATGACACATCGTCGCTGGAGGAGGTGTGGTTGAAAATTTATAAAGTTTGGTGTTTATCAGCGAGGCAAGCCAATTGAAAGTGGTGTTAAACTCCAGCTAAAAGTGTAATTTAGACCGTTTAATAGCAAAACCAACCAATTCCTCAGTCAACATGGCAGGCAGGCTACCGGCATGCGTAATCGATGTGGGCACCGGGTAAGTTTCGCGTGTGGTAAATGTAATTGGTGCCGTCTATGAGGGAAACCTGAATGCACTACTAATGATAAACTGTTTACATTGGCAGCTATTCCAAACTGGGTTATGCTGGCAACAAGGAGCCTCAATTCATAATACCCTCAGCAATCGCTATCAAGGAATCAGCGGGCGTTGGCGACACCAACAAGCGACGCGTCACAAAAGGCATCGAGGATCTCGACTTCTTTATTGGCGACGAGGCATTCGATGCCACGGGCTACTCCATCAAAGTGAGTAAGCAGCATTAGCTATGATGGGCTTATGCGCACGCATTTGTTACGATATCTCAGCTCGTGAATAACTTCGTGATATGAGAACAGCTGATAAAAAACTAAAACATTAAATTTTGTGGTATTGTGCTTTGCAGTATCCTGTGCGTCACGGCCTGGTCGAGGATTGGGATCTTATGGAGCGCTTCCTGGAACAATGCGTGTTTAAGTATTTGCGCGCCGAGCCTGAAGATCACTATTTTCTGTTAACCGAGCCGCCGCTAAATACGCCAGAGAATCGAGAATATACTGCGGAAATAATGTTCGAAACGTTTAATGTTCCTGGTCTTTATATTGCGGTTCAAGCCGTGCTCGCCCTGGCCGCCAGTTGGGCATCTCGGTCAGCGGAAGAGCGAACCCTAACCGGCATTGTGGTAGACAGCGGTGATGGTGTGACACACGTTATTCCCGTGGTAAGTATTTGACAATATTTATTATTTACCGTGGCATATCTTATCTCTGTTTTCTACTCTCCCCCAAATTCCTCGACAGGCGGAAGGTTATGTGATTGGTTCATGCATCAAGCATATACCGATCGCCGGACGCAACATTACGTCGTTCATTCAGAGTTTACTGCGTGAACGGGAGGTGGGCATACCGCCAGAACAGAGCCTCGAGACTGCCAAAGCGATTAAAGAGAAACACTGCTACATATGTCCAGATATAGCCAAAGAGTTTGCCAAGTACGATACGGAGCCAAACAAATGGATACGCAACTATACGGGTCTCAACACTGTCACAAAACAACCGTTCGGCGTGGATGTGGGCTATGAACGTTTCCTCGGGCCGGAAATCTTCTTCCATCCCGAGTTCTCGAATCCCGATTTCACCATACCGCTCTCGGAAATTGTTGACAATGTCATACAGAACTGTCCCATTGATGTGCGACGTCCTCTCTATAACAATATTGTACTGAGCGGCGGGTCGACTATGTTCAAGGACTTCGGCAGACGCTTGCAACGAGACATTAAGCGGTCGGTGGACACCCGTTTGCGAATTAGTGAGAACTTGTCCGAGGGACGCATCAAGGTATATACATGCTGATGACCTCTACTGTTAGTCAACAAAATGAGTCATCTCTATTGACATTTCTATTTCAGCCAAAACCTATCGATGTTTCGGTTATTACGCATCATATGCAGCGTTATGCTGTGTGGTTTGGAGGCAGTATGTTGGCCTCAACGGTAAGCTTTGATTATAAAAGTTTTAGACAAGATAACTAAATAACTGTCTTACTTTGCAGCCCGAGTTTTATCAGGTGTGTCACACGAAGGCTGCCTATGAGGAGTACGGACCCAGCATTTGCCGTCACAATCCCGTCTTTGGTACTATGACATAATCATAATCGTTGTCTGTTCGCGGCTGCCTGTGTAGAGCTGCGTTAAATTACCTATTATTTTCGTTTTGATTTCGTTTTCTATATTCTATATGCGATCACGTATTCCACGCTATAGTATTGCTTAGCCGTTAGTAATGATTTTCTATGTGTTAAGAACTAAAGTTGTCCTAAATGTTTGTATATCAGCAGTACGCGTAAATCATATTTGGCCAAATGATTATTTTTGTGTGATTCTGATTTTGAATTTAAGCTAAAAGATCTTTAAACAACAACAATGTCTGCCAGTTAAACTTTTTATAAGGTGCATTACTTCTACAAGATTATATAATTGTATATGTGTAACTTTTTATAACCTACACTTACAACCAACACACACAACATGCAAACAAACATACACACACACACACCAAACGGCGCTCCATTGAATCCCGCTCTAAACACAATTATATATGAAATTGTACTTGTCATAGTAATATTTATATATTGCAATAACTGCAAAAGGTTTATATGTAAAAGAGAAAAAGATGAAAACTAATATTGATGAGAAATCTGTTTGTTATATTGATAAGCGTAACTGAAAAAGGCATTCATTAAATCAATAAAACATTCTTTAAGCTCAAGGTGATATAATATATTTTTCCCCCTACCACCCGAACGTAGTAAAACCATTTGATCCATTTGTTCTAAAGCTTTGACAAGGAATTTAATGCAATGAAAACACATGTATATTAAAAATTTGCTACTATTAAATTTTGTGTGCCTAAGCAACAGAAAGCGAGATGTTTTCCAAAAACACTGACTCAAGAGCTCCGCTCTGGGATGCTGCGCACAGTAAGCGATGCAAATTATTGAACCCGTTTTGGTTGGATAGAAGTATGGTGCATTGTTGTCTTTAAGTGTCGGTGAAGGATAGAATAATAATAATTGACAATGACTGCTCTAGTCCACATAGTCGCTAGATCCTTCCTCTTCGTCGTCATTGCTGCTGCTCGACTGAGCAACGGCTGTTTCTGGCGACCGCAAATGCTCGGCTATGCGGAAGTTTTGCAAAAAGTCACGCATAGCGTCCATCATCAGGGTCAACGATTGCTGAATGCCAGCCTCTGTGGGAATAAATAAAGAAGCATATGAAGTTTTATTAAAATAAACGTTGATCTCTTATTAACACACATAACGAAAAGAAAACCAAATCAAAATTTAACCTTCTGCTTCACCCTGAGCATTTGCCGGGCGTTGCGGCAGCCCCGCCAATTCGGGTGCTGCGGCGCCAGCTCCAGCTCCAGCAGCAGCATCTGGCTGCTGCTGTGCGGCCGCAATATTGTTTAGATTGAAAGAGGGCAGCAATGACTGGAAAAACATGGATACAGAGTTGTTGGTGTTGGTTGTGGGACTGCTGCTTGATGATGATTTACTGTTGATGAAAGAAGTTAGAAATTATCAAACTAATGAATTCAGTCTTAAACTGACCGCTGATAACAATTAACACTGTCATTGGGTGGCAACGGGTCGTAGGTCATGATGGCCTGTTTCTCTTTTGAAACGAAAACGGCCAGAGGCACCTTCTCCTTGTAGTCGGAGAGTATAACATGTCGTAGAATGGGTCGCGGTGGCGTGCCGCTATAGCGAAGTGAGCGTTTTTCTTTGTAGTCATTGATAATCGGATCCTTGCTGTCAATACGGTCCATTACGGTATTTACAGTCGATTCCAGCCAGAACAGAACATCGTTTTGACGCCAAATCACCTTGGCTCGACACACATACAAGCATACAAGCTGGTGAAGCGCTGGCGATTGACTATAGCAGAGAAAAAAGAGATTAGATTGGGACTGGCATAAATAAGTGGAATAATTCGTGACTCACTCGCCCGACACGTCGGTAAAGAAATACGATGAAGCCAGCACCCGTTTATCCGTTTGCACAGACATCTCTTCCAACAGCGGTCGCAGTACGCCGGGGAACATCAGCAATGCATATTGAAGGGCCTCATTCGCACGTTCACATTGGCCATGCAGCGTGTAAAGCGCCAGGGCATACGAGTATGCCATATTGGGCAGCTGGGCAAGGTTGCGGGATGCATTGTATTGTTCATAGAACTCCACAAGCCAGCCGAATTGTTTGCTGCGCAAGGCGTAATAGTCGACGACAAGTACCATGGCCAGTGGATCAACGTCTGGCTGCAGACTCAAGAGCAGCTTGGAGATCTCAAAGGCTGTGCGGCAACAGGCGCGTTCCTCCAAGTACTGAGCGTGCTTAAAGAGCACAACAAAAAAGGCGCGATTCTCTTGCCTTCGGTAATCTAGACGAGAGTTGCCCGACGTAAGGCTAAAGTTGATGTGTAGAGAAGATTCCAGCAGTAAAAGCGCACGCTCTATCAATTCCGAAGCTAAAGCAAAGTCTTCTGTCATCTTGCAAACCTCACTTAGTTGCACCAACGAATCGACGTGGAAGGGACAGCGCTTAATTAATGTGATCAAGAATTCCGAGTCGATACGCTCTAATGCTGACAAGAACATGTGCTGCACACCCTGATAGTACTGACTATGCTGGAAGGTGAACCATTGCACATTTTCGTCGTCGTTCTTCTGAATTTTCGGACTAGTGGAGGAGCTAGGTGAATCAGGTGTTGGTAGCAGTTTCATGGTGATAATATTCTTGGTCAATGGCGGCCATGATTCCTTGGCAGTTACCATATAGGTGGATTTGAGCGTGGTCTTCTGGCGACCACGTTTGTTTCTAAATTAAGAGAGTATAATTAAATAATGTTGCTTAGTCAGTTAACAACCCATGAACTTACTCAACTTTGACAACGCGCCTGCCAAATGTACGTCGCATTTCGTTTTGTTGATTCAAGTGTTTAAGCTCAACCATCAAGAGTTTCTTGCTGGCCAGTTTGCCACCCCCCTCAGCTCCTGTTACCGTTAGCTGTGGCACCTTTTCCAACTGCTTGGGCACTGCATCGTAGACTTTTCCCAGAAGTGGATCAACCTTTTCGAAATATTTGTCCTGGCGCTCGTTATCCTCGCTACTGATATGATTACCATGCGACTTGGCTTTCTTCTTTCGTTTCTTCTTCTTTTTCTTGGCAATGGTATTGGCCTGGATGGCCGCAGATGGATGCTCCGTTTCGTTGTCATCCTCTTTGAATTCGCTCTCGGAGAGACTTTGTTGGTTGAGCTGGAAGTCCCATATTTGCAACGTTAGCAACCGACATTGAATACGTCTTGAATACTTACCAAATCAAATGGGTTTAAATGCGATTTTCCCCTGACCGTATCGAGTTCGTCATTGTCAGTTAAGTGGTCGTTGTCTAACTCATCATCAGGCGGCGGTGCTAGAATATCTGAGCCGCCCTGCATCTTCTTTAGCATTCGCGCCGACATGTTTTTAGTTGTCACTAAGCAAATTTACACATGTGAGAAATTATTTACAAAAAAACTACAAATAAATGTCGTTTTCCTGTTCTACTTTATTTGTTTTTGTCACGAAGACTGACGTCCCTGTCAAAATATATACAGAATGTTAAATTAGCATAGCAGCGATATTAATGTTAAGAACAGTACGCAGTCTGGCAGCACTTCTTCGTAACTCTGATTATTGCATTGCAATGGTCACATTTGCATTCCAGCCTCTGGTCTCGCAGATGGATAAGATTGTTTTGTAAATTTACTTTCCTTCTGTGTTGACGGATTTGTTTTTTCGGGTTAAGCCGTTTGCTTATATTTTTGTTGGCTTTGTTACGTTCTCTTTACTGAATTTGTTATGCGTTGTTCTTCAGTGGATGTCAAGATAGATAGACCCAAGTGAAGTGAAATGTGTTTTGTATACTATAAGCAATTTTCGCGCCATTTTTTGTATTTTTAATCAGAATATTTCATTAACATGGTAGCCATAAGCATTGATATCAACAACAACAAATCGGTTAAGCTCGAACCAGACATAATATATCGTGTGGGACGCCGGTTGGGTCTTGAGATCTCAATTGACGATGATGTGAGTTTTGTAGTTTTGATTGATTTCCATGCAAGTGGCATTAAAAGTTCTTTCAATTTGTAGTCCGTTGAGCTTGCGCATGCCACAATTGTTTTGATAGGCGGTGGAATAGTGCGCTTAGCAGCTGCGAATGGCGACGTATTTGTGAATGGCGTTCGAACGGGTCTCGAAATCAAGAGTATCAGCGAAGCAGATGCTATCGATGGGCTCGTTGATTTGCGCTTTGGCAATGTGAGTGCAAAATTACACTTTATCAATGCCAGACGTTTGGAAATCGAGGTGAGAAAATCTCTAAAAGAAGAGACCATAAATAATATTAATTAATCATATCTGATCAGGCAAACGATAGCAGCGGCTTTGAGGAGAGCACCAGAGGAGATAGATCGACTAATATAACTGGTGGTAGCTTCAACATTCCCGAATCGGAGCCCCAATCCGTTAACAATACAGGAATTGCAGATAGCTTCATCGTTCCTGAAACTCAGGCTCCTTGCTTTGATCCACCTGCAAGGGTCAGCAAGCAACCAAAGAGATCATTAGGCGATGACTTTATAATACCCGAAACTCAAGATATTCTGCTCAATGTTAGTAATAATCCTAATGTGATAAATCAGGATCTCGATATTATCAATGAGGATGATTGCTCAGAGTTCGGGACTCAAATACGCATTTGCACACAAGAATTCAATGAATTTAATGAAGATGCCATTGACGACTTTGATTCATCGCTTTTACTTGGCAATGGGGAGCTGGATGTGCTTCCACCTGCCCAGCAGTTGAAGGGTAATACTATTTATAATTTATCTGTAAAATTGCTCAAATGATCTGCGTTTTAGATAACACAGCAGCTGATCTAGAAATGAGTGCCTTGAATTGGTCTGCATCTAATTCAAAGTGCACTGCATTGAACAGCACCAAGGCTGATGATTTGTCTTCGCGTGGGAATATCTGCTTAACCCCGGACTTATCCCTAGCAGAAAAAAGTTCAGCAGAGCTTGATGATGATAACTGCACACCAGATATATTTGATATGCTTAATGCCATACAAAACGAAAGTAAGGGCTCTTGTACACCTGTCTTTAATCTGTCTGCCACCGTGCTCTGCAGTCCATCGACTAAAGTTGATGGCGAGGAGAAGCAGTCAATAGATGTTGGCATTCAGACGCCAGATTCCACTCCAGCGGAGTTGCTGGATAACTCCCAAGATTTCATAGCAACGCAGGCATTTCCTGCAAGAAATGCGCATACAGCGCAGGTAAAACGCGTAGGATCCAATTCGCCTGACAATGCCGAAGACTTTATTGAAACGCAAGCATTTCCTAAAATGATGCCGCAGCGTACATCGAGTATATCTGATGATAATTTGGAAGACTTCATTCCCACCCAGGCCTTTGTCAGACCTCGAGCATCTATGCCCAAATCAAGGGAGTTAATGGGCACACGATTGAGCATTACTGCCCAAATTCATAACCATAATGAATATTTAAATGAAATGCAAGCATCGTCTACAGATAAAACATCTTCAGATACTCTATCAATCCCTAGGTTGAATGGAGCTAATGATAATATGGAGGACTTTATTGCGACTCAGCCGTTTATTAAACTCCATCGCGTGTCTGTGGCAGCACCAAACAAAACAGTGGAAACAATATTAAATATCACTTCCAAAATAACTGACAACACAGACGATATGTTGGAGACTCAATTGTTCATACCCCCTAATGTTAATAAAACTACAGGTAATAAAATGATTAATATTTAATTTACATTTATAATACTTTAACGAGTTCTTTTTAGCTGACTGCTTGCAAGTACCTGATTCAATCAAAATTGGAGATGAACTTGATAAAGACCTTAGCCAACTGATTGGCCTTTCTTCACCTGAAGAAGATGAGCAACATTTGGTTGAACAAGCCTTTATTAGCGAAAATAATGGAAACAAGGAGCTGCCAAATAACTCCTGCAGCATACAGAAGGACCAACAAATGTTAGGAAACACGTCCGACCGAAAACGTAATGCCCCTCGTTCAGAATCATCAGAAGCCTCACGTATGTTATTGTAAAATAGTAATATATCAAAATATTGTTTCATACAACTAATTCTTACATAGCTTGCAAAAAAGGCCGCACAAGTCAACTCTCAAAATCATCTACACCATCTGATGCAGAGGAGACCAATCCAGAAGCTGCTCCGATGGGAAAAAGAACGCAATTGAAGCGATCATCAACAGCTAACACGAAAGCGCGTAAGTAGTAAAAATTTATTTATATGTTAAAATGTAATTAATGTATTTGTTCTGATTTCTTTGCAGCTCCAAAAAAGGCGCGCGGTAAGGCATCTGAGCTAAAAATCGAAACTGCTGCAGACGACGCAACAGCTCAATCGGATTCCATTGCAGTCAGTGTGCCTGGCAGATCACGCGGCAAACCCCGCGGCAGGAAGAATTCAGCACAGCAAAGTGAAAATTCTAGCGGTGAAGCTAAGGTTGCAGCAGAAAGTGGCAAGAAACAAATTGAAGTAGGCAATGATGTTGCGAGTAAAACAAGAAAATCTAACAAGACAATTGACTCAAGTGATGATAAACCAGGGGTCAGCCAGAATACATCGCCAATTAGCCAAAGAACGAGGCGAAAGTCTCAGTTTATTGACAATAATATTGAAGAAAAGGCTACAGAGATTGCCAAAACTAATAAAGATAAAGATAAAACTGCCAAAGAGGTAAAGTCACGGATTCCAAAAAAGGAAGCGGGTACGAAGAGGGATTCTACCGTTGGCAAAAAGGACAAAACTGCAAGTGTGCGCGCATCAACTAGCAAATCGAAAAGTGAGTTGTGCCATTTGCTTGCAAGATTATATTTAAAATTTCTTATTTACAGCTACCAAGTCAAAGTCTAAAAATGTGGAAGAGACGAAGGAAGTTAATGGCGATACAGCAGGAGGTTTGCCCATCCGCATATCACCAACGGACTATGTTGAGGACGATGGGCCAACAACTAGCACTAATGCCCGAAGAATGAGTATGTGTAGCTGAGTTTAGTTAAACGAGATTTTCTATAAATCAATTTGGGTTATTTGCAGATGCTCGTAGAAACAAGCTTCCTACTCGGAATCCAATCAAAGGTAATATTTTAAGGTCTTCAATGACAAATAACTTCTAATTATTATTTTCAGAAATTAACGACTACATCAAGAAGATCAAAAGATCGGGGAAAATTCGTTTAGCACTATCTATGTGCTCCATGTCTGAGATGACTCCGGTCTTGGCAGCTTTAAAAAGTATTTTCTTATCAGAGTTAAAGTCGAATTTCCAATTCCTAATATCTCCTATGCTTTATAGATGCTGTAGAAGTCACCAGTGATCCTGTACAATGTGATTTGGTCATCATGGATAGAGGCGAACGCACGTACAAGTTTTTGGTTGGAGTTGCGGGGAATAAACCCATTTTGTCCACTCAATGGTTACATAACATGAAGAAAACATGTTCCATTATTGTCGAATCTGATCACATATTCAAGGATGAGAAATTCGAGAATACATTTAAGTTTGAGCCGCTATCAATATTCGATAATCCCAGATTATTGAAAGGAGTGGATTTTATGCTCGGTGAGAACATTCAGCCGACTGCCAATGATATGAAAGGTAATTAAATCTAATTCTAAGACCCCAGCTTATCTAAGAGTCCTGTTTTTCATCCACAGCCATTATTGAATGCGCCGGTGGAACCGTGCACACCAAGGTACCTCCAATTGTAAGCAAGATTAAGCTATATGTGGTTGCCACTAAGCGAGAGAAGCAGGTCTGCCAGCTGCTCAGAAACTACGAGAATGTAAAATATATTAAAACTGAAGGTGTTATGCAGGCATTGGTGCAGCATAAACTGGAGCTGTTGGATGAACACAAGATCAATTTTCTAGATATAACTAAATAGATAGGTATAGATTAACGTGAAGGCTATTGTGAGATTGTAATTGGCTATCATTTACTTTAATTATTTTTTTTGTATCCCCATGTATTTGCCGAATGTATTATTTTCTTCTAAAAATTGTTTATCAGTTATGTATTTGGAGATTATATTCTAATTTGTATTAATTTTTCAACTTTACAATTGTCATTTTAACTATTCCAACTTCTTTCGTTTGGAGCCCGTGGGCTTGTCGAATTGCTGTCTCATGCCGCCGGCGCGTTCGTTGTGAAATTTCATGTTATTAGAGGTCTCAGCATACCAAGGCGAATCAAACTTCGTGGTATCCTGGTCAACTAAATGTGTGTACTTAGTGCGGCCACAGCGTCCAAAGTTCTTCACCTGCATCACCTTGGGCAAAATGGTCTTATCAAAGTGATCCTCGAGCGTGGCCTGTGCAAAGTCTCGCTTCAGCACGTCGTTCTCCTCGTCCAGATAAAATGCGCCGCGATGGTAGTATTTCTGCAGGAATTTATATTTGCCTTTGGTTGCTTTGTTGGTGACAAGCTTGGGATTCGAGCGCAGCTCCTGGCGTCTCTCCTCTTCGGTGAGATTGCGCATGCGATCAATTTCCAATTTTTCATGCTCAGCGCTGCAAGTTGAGAGATTTATCATTTATATATGTTTTAGATTTATATTAGTATTGAGTAGATAACTTACTTATCGCGCTCTTCGCGATCCCTTTTCATACGTTTCAGCTCTCGCAATTTCCATGCTTCGTACTCCACCTCATCGTTCTCATCGGCTGTGCAAACATCGTCGATGCATGCCTCGTTTGTCTCTGGTTTGATCTTCTCTAAATCCTTCTTCACGCTCTCCTCGACCATACGTAGTGTGGCGCGTCTTCTCTCTTTTGCCGCTCGTTTGGCCTCGGCTTCCAATTGTTTCTGTTTTAGGGCTTCACGCTCTTTTTCCTGTATGGTCGCTCGATCTCGCTTGCGCACGAATAGGGGCTTTAGTCGCGGCTCGTTTTCTTCTTCGCTCTCCGTTTCCTCTTCGTATTCGGAGCTCTCGGACTCCGATGATTCCGATTGCTTCTCGTCTTCTTTTTGCAGCACCTCTTCCTCTTTCTGCTGCTGTAACATGCGCGATCGCAACTTTGAGCGACGCTTCTCCAATTCTGTGTCGCTTAGCTCCGAGTCTGTGTCGGATTCGGAAGCTAGGGTAATCTTGTTGGTGCCACGCTCAATTCGTCGCTGCTGTTCATTGTTTTCGTCCGCAACTGGCTCTTCGTCTTCGCTGGCACTTTCCATCATTTCGGGTTCATGGATGTGTCTGTGACGCTCCCGGCGTTCGCGCTCCAAATCTTCTGTGTCAACTGGGCGTGCACGCAAACGCCGCAGCCGTGGATCATCTACCTCTGCCTCATCCTCCTGCTCTGCAGTCTTCTCATCACCGCTTTCACGCCGCGATAGCTCGAGCTTGTGACGCTCCGCTTTGTGTCGTTCCAAACGCTTCCGATTGTCCACGAAGTCATCATCATCACTTTCATCCGAACTGGAGTCGGCGCGTGCATAATCAGGTCGCTTGCCAGATATATAACGCTGCACCTTAACCTTTTGCATAGAAATCTCGCCTGGAACAAAGCGAAAAGATTTGTTATTTGGTTGCTTGCACGCGGATTTCCGCCTAGCTTACCCTTTTCATTTCTGATAGGTACAGCACCTGCGGTGCATTGTATGCCCGTCGGGGCTGCTGGGGCGCTCATAATTAACGACGATTTAATAAATATAAGTTTGTTTTTACTAAAGTTTATATATTTTCTGCAAGATTTACAAGTTTTGTTTTTCTTTAGAGCTGTGAAATGTTTGACGATACTATCGTTTGCTGACAGACAATAGTTATGCAGATAACAGCTCCATTTTGAGTTAACATTTATGTTTACAGCAACCACAAAGGCGCGCACTGTTAAGTTTGAATGTGAAAAGCAAATATGACTTAGTATTAGTTACCTGATGATCTTTGAGCAATGAGTCATTTAAGTTTAGATCAAGTCTGCTTCCAATTGAGACACATTCAATAATTAATGCTATTTATGTAAGACGCCGTCAATTTTAGCAATTTGAACGCCCACTTTCATTAATAGAAGCAATTAACAATTGACTTTTACGCTTTCTTTTCAATATATTTTCTTCCAGTTTTCAGGGGCGTACAGACAGCAAAGTCAAAGGCCAAAGGCCAACTAAAAATTCTTCAATATTACATCATATATGCAATACAACATTCTTAAATACCTTAATCTATTTTTAAGAACTCAACGTTTTCTTGGAGCAGAAACAACCAATAAAGATACAATTCTCATTACTCTGTGTCACATAAATCCCATCTAGTTAATCCTATTTTTACCAATTATTCGTCGCTCTTTAAATTATTGCTAAAATTATTGCACATGGGGCGTACATGTGCAAAAGTTAAACCCTTGTGACAAGTACTAAATTTAAATACAAATTTATTGCTCTGCAGACGTTTTCTGCTTCTCTTTCTTCTTGTGTTGATGTGACAAATGCTTTCAATATAAATTTCTAATACATTTCAATTAAAATTAACATTTTGCAAGAATAGCAAAAGGCGCATAAAAATAATTGTAAACAAATAATTTTCTATTAACAAGAGCACAAGCCCATTGTTGGCGCTTGTTCGTTGTAAATCGGTACCAGATCGAACTCGATATCGTTATCCAAGCATGAGACACCAAATATATATATATATATATATATATACATATATATATATATATATATATATACATATATATATATATATATATACATGTATGTATATGTATATGTATATGTATATGTATAGGCATAACCAACAGACGTAAGTTCTCCTCCAACCCAAACCAATTGAGATAAAAATCGTATAGACAAATGCTCGAATATTAATTGCTGAAAATTTTTCCTCTTTGCATTCACCAAAGGGCATAAGTCGTGCAACCACCTCCTTGTGGAGGCGTGGTTTAAGCTTATAGCCCAATATTAAAATGTTTTGCATAAAACGCACTTTGCTTTACATTGTGATGGGAGGAGCGGGCGCACCCTATTAGCCTTTGGGTGCGTGTTCAATTAATGTTGCTGATTCCGCCTCGAAGAAGTTGTCGCCAGTATTTTCCGCAAATCCCTTTTGCATGACTGTATTAGAACTGTTTATACACAGAGTTTTTTTTTTTCAACACGCAATTATCAATAAGTGTGAGTAGACAAGTCGGGTAAACGTCTGGAATCATGTGCTGAGTTGCTGTTGTGTGTTTGCGCTACAGGGGGAAAGGGGGGAAGGGAGTAGCTATCCAAATTGTAGGGTATTCGATATTTAAATTATTTGTTTAAACTGTAGAGAAGCTTGAGTTTTGTAATGATTCATCGAATTCAAGGAAATGGAAAACTTATGGGTTCTGCGAAACAAATCGGAGAAAGACTTTTATAAATCTCTAGCAGTTATAGACTAGGGGGGTAGGGAAACAGACAAACAAACAAACAAAGCGACAGACAGACAGACGAACATACATACATATCTCGATTAACTTGCCTGTTGTAAATACATTTTCAAGACTGCAAGTAATAAACATATTAAAAATATAAAACAATATACTCTGTTTACGCATTTTCAGTGGGGTAAACAAGCAACAATAAAACTATCTATAAACAGATATATATGTATTAAATTCTAATTTCATTTTAAAAGCTATTGATATCTTCCTACAATATCAATTCTGTTATTGTGTTGCAATGTGAACTGCAGCAATTTCATAAGAAATTATTAAGTAAGTAAATAAACAAAAATAAAAAGAAGTTATTCAGCTCACTTTTGTATATGTCTCAATCGCAATTTTATTAATGATAAATGGAAAATATAAAAATTACAAAATGCATTTATTTATTATGAATTTCTTCAAGATATCAATTAAGGCTTCAGCCAGGTCTGCGTTGAGCGCTGTGCTCTCTCTCTCTCTCTCTCTCTCTCTCTCTCTCTCTCTCTCTCTCTCTCTCTCATACTCGCCCGCCCTCTCTTTCTTTCATTATCTTCGATCATTTTGCTATTTGTTAGCCAGACGCTCGGCCGCTCTCTTTGTAGGGCTTTTGCCATACTCTCTCTGGCGTCGAATCGATCGTCTGCTGGCCATATAAAAGCCCCTCACGATACGCAGGCAAAGTCATTCATTTGAAAATTGTCAATACGTTCGAGCTACGAGAAAAACGAGAACTACGAGAACCAAAAAATCACATTTTGTGTATTCAAACAGACATCAAGGATTAACTTAAAAAATATATATATAAATATATATTTATATATAAAATAATAAAAGTAAAAAAAAATAATAATAAACCCTCAGTGAAATAAATTCCTGTGCAAGTGCTCATATTTTATTTAAAACATAGTTTTAAAATTGTGAATATAATATTAATGAAATATAAAAACAATCGCGGCTTTATTTTGCAAATACAATTTAGAACATTTTTAACATAATTTGGTGTCGAAAATAAAGGAACAACTGAAGCGTCTTCAAAGGATTTTTGGTTAAAGGATTAAGGATTTTTTTCATAATGTGAGTAAACAACAAATGGAGCTAGTAAAATAAATATTCATATTTATTATTTAGAACTAAATAAACAAAGTAATTAACTTACAATCAACTGCCAACATGCAAAGCTAATTAATAAACAATGGAGCAAACTAGACAAAAGACCCGATGAATATTTTGCGATTAAGTCGTAGAAAATGATATAATTAAATTAAAAAATATAAATATTAGAGTAAACATCATAAACTATATATATAAATATTAAATATTAACATACAATTATGAAAAATATATTTTGTTTAATGACAAACAACGATGCTGCAGTCGGGCGTAATCGGCTGCATAGAATTTCCTAAAGGTACTAAATTCTTAAGTTTAAATCAATAAATAGATATTTTTGACATTTTTTGTCTAGTTGTGCTTGGTGATCTCAGCTCTCTAAATATGATTTATCGACTTTTCTCAATTTAGTACCCTTTTAAAATTCTAATTGATATCTCTCTTTTTTTTTGTATCAATTTATTGACACTTCTCTGATTCGCTGAAAGAGAGCTGCCTGTGCATAAATAAGATATATTTATAAGTGGTTATATATAACAGTATTTATATTTAATTTGACGTCTCTAGTATTAAACGTCACAAAAAATAGAGTTTATATTGTGCAAAGTATAGGAATTGCTGATTTGCCATGCCTTCACTGGGCGTAACCAATATATCTAGTATGCATGTATGCATATATATTTCAAATTGAAAGTGAATCGTCTCTATGATATATTTCTATAATTAACTTGACTGTAACTGTGTTTAGCCCAAGTAAATTTTTCAAACTATAATGAGACCAAGAACAACAAGCAAGGAAAAATTGAGTGCATTCTGTATTCATGGAAATAACGCATCAATATATCAATTATTACCACTTCGAGCGTTCAAAATGAAATATTATAATGCAAATATTTACAGTTACAGTCATACATAGGTATACATTTATTAGACATCTGTGCTCGGAGAGTAACTCATTCTGTCAGACGATATCTACAGAGTTTGCCTTCGTAACACTCGTAAATTATGAACAATACAGTTTTGTGTGCACATAACAGCAACCGCAACAGCAGCAAATTTAAATATGTCAAATGGAATTGCGTACAGCGCGTGGCCAGCTGGCTTTTCTCTTAACTACTATTATTATGCAATTATATTTGTTATTATTGTTCTTAATAATGGACAGACATCGTGATAGGCGCTGAGCGAAAGATACGCGCATATTAATTGAGCTTCGTTTCGTACGGATCTCAAGCGAAATGCGAAGATGCTGAAGAGATGAAAGCGATTGATGAACAGAGGGAGAGAGAGAGAGGGAGAGAGAGAGAGGGAGAGAGAGAGAGAGAGAGAGAGAGAGGGAGAGAGAGGGAGAGAGTGTGTGAGAGAGAAAGTGAACAAAATCAGAGGGAGGCGTGAAGGAGATGAGCCTGAGGACCGAGAACACTGAGTAAGAGAGGGGCAACTGATACCTTTAAGATTCTGTGCCCGTCTGGCTTGTCTGCTCGATGGCTCTTTGGACTGCCTCATGGAAAGCGCCACTTGCTTGCGCCTGCTTCTTGGCCTCAGTCACAGAGTCTAGCCAAAACTGGCACGAGCCAGCATTTCCGATGTGAACCAGTTAAGTTTGCTTAAGACTCATTGATTCGCGTGCATATTTCTCACTTGGGCCAGGAGTTGCTTTTCATTCTTTTATAGGGCTCAGGCTGATATAAATTTATATAAAAATATATAAATTTGTACTTTTTGAGAATTGAAATTTAATTTAATATTTTAAAATAAATATATTTTAAAATAAATAATTAAATTTGAGAACTAAGCAAATTTTTTATTTGAATAAAGAAAAGATATAAGATAAGGAAATATTAGATTTAAAACTAAATAAAATTTATTTTTATCTTATTGAATAAATCATATATTAATAAATAAAAGCTTATATAAAATAAATTTAAATAAAAATTAATATTTAAGTGCTTAAAAAATTAAATTTTCTACTCGACAATTAAATAATAAAAACAAATATATTTGAGGCTCAGTCAAAACTATATAGCAACTAAACATTAATCTGCTGCAAATATTTATAAAATTTTATTAGTTTGAAATAAATATTAACTCTTATCTCAATACCACATCAATTTCCACACTCACAGAATATTGTAAACAAAATACCAAAAGTCTTTAAGTAATTTCCATGTCTTCGAAGAATGTTTTGTTTGGGACCCATAAAAAATATGAATATTAATACAGTGAACACTTGACAGAGTCGGCTTAATCAAATTGTTTATGTAAGGAAATGACAAATTCATACTTGAACTGCGTCTCATTGGCCACTTGAGTTGTCTGTATCTCACAGATACATTTACAGAGGCAGAGACAAAGATACAGATACAGATACAAATGCAGATACTTAATTGATTAACGACGCCTACAGCAACAGAGCTTTGTAATTGCCGCCACTGCAGAACCTTGAACTTATCAAGACTTCATGTTATACAGTATATAAATATATCAATATCTGAGCAATCTTTTGGCTTAACTAGTCTATAACTAAACTTTAATTTATATATATTATTTATGCCTTTCGTTGCAGTTTGTGGTTGTGAGATGTAAGCACAGCTTCATCAGTTAATCGAATCTGAATTTATTTAATCATCTCTCAGCAAGCACTTTGGCAATATGTTTGGCACCATCCTGAAGCTGTTGACACTCTGCGCCCTGGCGCATTCTATTAACGCCCACACACTGAAGCAGGAGCCGAAGCCCATCACACCCGAGCAGAAGTATTTGATTGTGCGCGGCGAATCGTCGGCCACGTCAGAGGAGCATCTGCAGTTCGACGATGCAGCCACGCTGCTGTTGACCGCCTTCAAGAAGCAGCAGCTGCTGGCTACCCCCGACTTGGAGGAGTGCAGCGAGCCCAGCCACAAGGCCACCTTCTCAGGCATTGACTATATCATTCTGCTGTCCATGCTCGTCGTCTCGTTGGGTATTGGCATCTTTTATGGCTTCTTCGAAACGGGCGGCAGCTCCTCCGATGACTTCCTGCTTGGCTCTGGCATGAGCCTGTTGCCTGTGACTCTCAGTCTAACCACGAGCTTCATCACAGCCATTGAGCTGCTGGGCAATCCTTCTGAGATGTACTTCCAGGGCACACAGTTCGTGCTGATTGTGATACCTATGCTGCTAGTCATACCCGTGGCTGTCAAGGTGTTCTATCCGATCTACTTCAAAATGGAGCTGACCAGCTGCTACGAGTATCTGGGCATACGCTTCGGCAAGGAGATACGCATCCTGGGTGCAGTGCTCTATGTTATACAGGTAAGTAGACTTAGCTGTGCTTTGGATTTCGCCTTATTCGCCTGTTTCTTCTCTGCAGATGTGCTTCTATACGGCTGTGGCTGTGCTGGCGCCGGCTATTGCCTTGTCTAAGGCAACTGGCTTGGACACCAAAATCGCAGTGGTGCTTATCTATGTGGTCTGCGTCTTCTACTCCTCGATGGGCGGCATCAAGGCGTGTGTCATAGCTGACTCCTTTCAAGTGAGTTCTCGACTTAAATTTATCCTTGATATATAGTTATATTCTGTAATATTCCTTAGGCTGCCGTTCTGGCTGTCTCTCTAGTTTTGATCGTTTTCCTGGGCTCCTTCTATAGCGGCAATCCTGTGCAAGTCTTTCAGATCGCAGCTGAACGCAGTCGCCTGGAGTTCTTCAAGTAAATGTAGCTCCAACTAGCCGCTTCTCACTCTAATCAATTTACATCTTCCTTGCAGCTTCGATCCCAGTCCCACCACTCGCCACACCGTCTGGTCTGTGGTTATTGGCGGCTTCTTCTATTGGACTTCGCTGTTCTGCACCAATCAGGCCTCTGTGCAGAAGTGCATGTCGCTCAAGTCCTTGAAGCTGGCCAAGATTGCCCTGGGCTTTGCCATCATTGGCCTGGTCGTCGTCTTCTTGCTCAACTTTTACACGGGTCTCATGGTCTTTAGCCACTATGCCGACTGCGATCCACTGAGCGTGGGTCGCATCACAGCCTCCGATCAGCTGTTGCCCTACTACGTGATCAACACCTATGATCATGTCTACACTATTGCGGGCATCTTCGTCGCAGGCATCTTTGCAGCTAGCCTGGGGTAGGTCTGGAATTAGTCAGCTTGAAACAGCTAGAATAATTCTTATTTTAACTATTTTCAATTTACAGAACTGTTGCCTCCGCTCTGAACTCACTTTCGGCTGTCACTTGCGAGGATTTGCTGATTAATGGCTTGAATATTAAAATATCGCCCGAGAAAGGCGCTACCTACGCCAAGTGGATGTCCTTGGCCTATGGCATTGGCTCCTTTGGTCTGGTCTTCATTGTGGAGCATTTGGGCGGCGTGCTGCAGGCCACGCTGACTCTGAATGGACTCATTGGCGGCGTTACCTTGGGCCTGTTTGTCTTGGGCATTGCCTGCAAGCAGGCGAATACGAAAGGCGCCTTCTATGGCGGCCTCCTCTCATTGGCGCTGGTCATCTTTGTGGGCGTCGTGGCGCAAATTGCCAACGTGGAGACACTAGCGCTGCCCACATCCGTGGAGCGTTGCGATTGCCATGTGAATGTGACGGGCATCATCGACGATTTGCTAAGCGAGAGCTTATCGCCACCGGCGGAGCAGGGCTTTACGTAAGTAGCCACAGATAACTTATAACCTATGAGATGCTAATGAATATCCTTATTTATCTAGCTCCTGGTCCATATTTCGTCTGAGTTACATGTGGTTCAGCATGCTGGGCTGCCTGCTCACCGTCTTTCTCGGCTGGCTGATATCGGTCATCATTGATGCGGTGCAACGACGCAGCGTACTGAGACTCACGGCCAAGGGCATTGACAATCCCGCCGTTACCGAGGACGTTTTCAAGTGCGACGAGCCCGTGATCTTTACCACGGTGAAGCCCATCGAGCCGACCAGCGGCGAGGGCCATGTCAATTTGGCCATACGCCTAGACGACGAATGCAGCCCAAAATAGATGGCTTATATATGCAAGAAAAAAAAAGATTCCTGGTGTAAGCGCAACCTCCATGTACAAAGCTTTCCTAGTTTGCCTAAACTTAGTCGAATGAGTGATTTCTAGTTTGTAAGCTTCCATCTGTGGCCACCCACGGACAGTATTTTACTAATTTTAATATTTTACTTATGTAAAATGTGAATTTATCATAGATTTAGTAAAGTTTATAACGCTGTTCTTTGCGTTAACAATAAACATATTAAATTGTGTATTCATTGCAACCTGTACTTTGATTGCGGACGGCACTGTAAGTCAGATCGTCGATTTAGTGATGACACAAACCAGTTTTTGGTTTGCGAATCATCGGTTTACTAACATAGTGTTGACACAAACCATTTACGGTAGACACTTTTGTTTATTGGCTACATTTAATGCAAATTTATTATTTCTATCACTAATTTAGTTCCTTATATATTTTATTGTTTGTTATGTATATGTAATGAAGATTTAATATTAAATTGCTATTGCAGTAGCATAACTTAACGAAAGTTTTGCCTTGAGCTCTCCCTCCTTCAAAATTGTTTAACGATAATTCTCTGCTGTGAATTTTTCAAAGACCTTTATTTTGTGTTGGAATTTAAATTCGAAAAAATATGCACACATTAAGTACAATAATTAATTAATTAATTAATTAGCTTTATAAGTAGGTATAATGATAATTATGCAAAATGTACAATTAAAAATGCTAAACATATATTTACAATATAGTTTTCCCTGGCCGCATGTCCTGGCGATCACGTTACGCTTATTTCCTCGTCGCTGTCCGAGTTCGAGTCTTCGTAGTCCTCATAGTAGAGCTTCATGAACTCCGTACTCTGAAAGTGGGCAGCAGAAGTGGGCGTGCCACTGGGCGTCGCCTGCTGCTGCTGTTGCTGCTGCTGTTGTTGCTGCTGTTGTTGCTGCTGTTGCTGTTGGTGATGATGGTGCAGTTGGGCAGCTGCTGCTGCGGCTGCCAGCTCCACCTCGCGCATGGCCGTAAAGTGGGGCGAGTGGTGGAGCTGCTGCAGCTGCTCAAAGCGGCGCTGCTTAGCCTCCTGGATACTGCTCTCCAGCTTGAACTTGAGATCCGCGGCCACCAGCTGCTTCTGCATCTCCGCATTGATCTTGGCCTGAAACTCCGCCGCGCTGCCAATGCCAGGCGGTGAGGAGGCCGCCGACGAAACTGTGGGCGTTGGGGTGGGCGTGCCCGATTGATCGCCCATCTTGATGCTGGTGAGCAACGGCGGCGGGGAGCTGAGCTGCAGCCCATAGCCGCTCGGCCCGGTTGGCTGATTGCTGATGGACGTCGGCGTCGGAGCGCCCTCCACGGGCGAGCTGCTGGTGGCAGATTGCGGTGATTTGGGTGTGACAGCAGCCGACGCGCCCGTGCCTGGCTCATCCTTGGCAGCAGCTGTTGACGCCGCCGTGGGCGGTGGCGTGGCACTGCCGCTGGGCGAGAGCAGCGTCGGCGAGAGCGGTGTCAGAGGGCGATCGCATTTGGCATCGGACAAATCCGGATTGGGATTGTTTTTGTTGGGCAGCGTTTGGTCGCGTGACCCGCCATTGGCCAGCAGCTCGCGCTCCTTGGAGTTGCGCCACTTCATGCGACGATTTTGAAACCAGATTTTCACCTGCAAATGTAAATGAAATGGGTAAATTGAATGTGTCCAACTGCGGATGGATGCCTGTCCGCTGCAGCAGTGGCGCTGCCCCACAAGGAGTCCGTTCAGCTACCCGAAAAGTTTTTATGACCGCAGGCGCAGATAAATTCATGGTCAAATTTCAACTTTTGCTGGCCAAAAATTTTGCTCGCAAAGTTTCTGTGGTTGCTGCAGAGGGGTGCTGCGGTGGGGGGGTTGGCGTGTGTGTGGGCGTGGCTAGGGTTAAAAGTTTGAACTGCAATGCCAACAGCAGACGCTGGCATATCCATAATAAATGCAAATGAGAGACATTTGCTAAGCGGCTACAAATTGATTAGAGCCTGCTGCACAGTGGTTGCAAATGTAGTCGAAAAAGGAAGCAGAGAGTGTGAGCAGGAGCAGGTATTGGAAGTGGAACTAGTACTTCTTTGGGGAGACTTTGTATTCTCAGGGAAAAGGGATATTCTGAAGAACGAGTTCATGAACTGAGCCTTAAGGCATGCCATTATCTTCTTTGGCGTACTCAATGTTAAAAGGATAAACAATTGCTGAGCTGAGCTCTTCTTTTGTCACACTGTGCCCAAAAGTTGGTCCAGCAAAAGTGCTGTAAGCCACGCTCTCTCCTCTACGTGTGTGTGTGTAAGTGTGTTTATGTATTGCTGCATTTGACAGGGACAGTGAGAGACAAGTAGGACGCAAACACTCAAAGCAAATTGCTGGCTGGCAACCCTGGCTGCCCACGACTATGCCCTGGCCGCTGCCGAAGTTTTGCGACTGTTTTTGAGTTATTATTCAATGGGTGTTTACCTACGTTGTGTTACAGTTGCACAGTTGCTCTGTCTCTGCCTCTGCCTCTGCCTCTGTCTGGGACACGCAGCGGGACACTCGCACTCTGCGGCAAAGCCAAGGAAATTTGCAACAATTTATAGGGCTGCCACCCACCCATCCACACACACACACACACTGACCATAACACATAATTAGTTTAAATTCTTTGCTGTAGCGCAAATTGATGCGTTAAATTGACTTGTAGTCAACGGCATGGAATAAAACCCACACAGGACTCGGGATATAATCGGCAGGCATATAAATAAATAAACAACAGCCACAACAACAACAACAACAATAACAAGATTACAAACAGTGCTGGAAAGTGCTGACATGTTGAACAAGCGATTAACCGCAGAGATTTTTGCCGAACGGCGTCGTCGCCTTTAGCTTTCAGGCTTCAGTCTTCAGTCTCGTCCTCGGCCACGTGCCGAGTTTTCGTTGGCTTTGCCTTTCCGATACGGCTGGGAGGTTTGCTGTTTCACTTACTTCCGGTCATTGAATTTTGCAGCGTCTGTCGCAACGCCCAACCACCCAGCCACCCAAGCACCACCCACCAGGCAGCAATTGAAATAATAAGCTCAGGCGGCGATAAGATTAATGATTATAGCCCAGCCCGAAGGCAGAGCCGGAGCCACAGCCACAGCCATAGCCAGAGCCATAGCCATAGTCAGAGCGCTCGTCCTGGCCACGAACAGGACCTGAACCGCTCGTCGTCTGTTTTTGATGGAAATTAATTATAAAGCGTGCAATTTAGTATGCGTCTACGGGTGGGCAAAAAACTCGACTGGAAAATGAACCGGAAACTGGACCCCTAACTGCCTCACACCTACCCCGCTCACCCCATCCCATCCTCGGCTATGTCCAAGTTTAATGAGCTCGAAATTATGATGTTTGCTTTGGCTTTTAATAGCTTTCATTTGATCTGGCATTCAACGGGCCAAGGCGTGCAAAGCTAAAAATATAATCTACAAATCTATGATATACATATATAGAACCAGTTACTAAATTAAATCCCCTATTAACTATATATATATATTAGAGCGCTCACATAAATCCAATTAGCGGCAATCCAGTCATAAATGAGTTTTTAGCATGTTTACAAATATTGCGCTTGTTGTGCCAAGCATATTATTAATGTATTACAACAATTTGCTTGCCTTTGCGGCCATTTGAACAAATAATTTATGCATATTGTTTGGGGTCCAAATGTTCAGGAACATTAGATATTGTTGGCGATGTTAATGCAATCGATTTGGGTGGGGCGATAGAAAGGGTTGCAGGTAGCCAAATTGTATGGGCAGCATATGAGATTTGAAAATGATATATATGAAGGCAACTATTACATATACCCAATTTCAAGACTGTAGCTATACGAGCTATATCATGTAATATATATAATAATATTAATATACATACATAGAGCCTTCTCTAGACTTCTCTACCTACAGCAATTACTGATAGTTACTGTCATTTAGGATCTCTTCCCATCCATATCTGCGCTGCGCTATCAGCAGTGCTGCAGACAGCTCTAAAGACCTTTGCCTATTAGCCACTGTATGCAATCAAATCAAGCGTTTAAATGACTCTCATCTACTATTTGCAGCCACCCACCCCCGCGCAGTATTCTGCTGCGGCAATAAGCAGTCGACACATTATCCTGTTACAGTTTCAGCCCCAATTCGTAAGTGAGTAACAGATTTTTCTGACACGCAGCCCGCCTCGCATTTGTTTGAAGTTTTTATAAACCAGGCAGAACGTGCGGCGAGGGGAAGGGTGGTGGTGATCTCAGTCCGTTTAGCTACAAATTGTTTTGGCCGCCCTTTTTGCCGAAAATTGACTTTGGCAATGAGGACAAGCTGTTGTTTGTGTGGCTGACTACGTTTAGGAGTCTGAGATGGCGACGGCGACGGCGAAGGAGTCTGAGACTGGGACTGGGACTGGAAGTGGGTGTGGGTGCGGCAACATATGTTAACTAATGAGGCAGTTGCTGGCTGTGGGGTTGCTTTGTCAAGGCGCTGCTCGACTCAGCCCGGCCTGTCATTCGATATGCTGCGTAATAGCGTATTAAATAGTCTGCTACTATTTGCCAAAGTCATTTCAAGTCATTTCGTCTACGTTTTGGGTTACCACGGTCCACTCCGGCAGACTGGCTGTGGTTATTGTTTTAGGGCCCTAACTCTCCTCCCCCTCTCATTCGCTCTCTCTCTCTCTTCCTCGCTTTGTCCCTCTGGCATTTATTTAGCAATTTGTCATAAATTTATTTTGTAACCAAAGCTGCAAATGATGGTTTTTAATGTTTCTCAATCGTTTTTGCAAGCCAAGCCAAGAGAAATGAAATTCGAGTTATGAACACATTTTGTGAGGTTCAACTGCTTTTTGATAGCCGTAAATGTGGCTAAAAGCGAAAATGGGAATTTCTATTTAACAGAATATTCAAGAAGTTGTTGCATTGTTAGGCATAAAGTGAAGCAGATATCTTCATCTGATATAAATGTTAATTTGAAATCATTTCAAGAGCTCTTGTGAATCTGTCTTTGATCAAGGCAAAGGCCTTAAGCAGACACAAAAGAGCAATGCTTGACTCATCTTTTACATACACATATATAACTCACATATACATATATTTACTACATAGCATTAGCCCTCGCAGTTTATTTATAGAATACAAATTGATTTAAAGCCTTCGCGGTTTGAGTAAATAATAAAAAGCAGCCAAATCGAAAGGACAAACAAATGAAAATCGAAATAAATAAAAAAGGAAATGTCTGCCAAGCCTCACACACACACCCCACACACACACTCACTCAGCACACCCTCTGCGCCACAGACAACGGAAATAAAGATAAAAATATTTATAACGTGAAAATGCCAAAGAGTACCAAATGCTGAGGCACACAGAGAGTTTTCACAGTTGATTTCAAGGCTTTAGCCGCTGTCTGTAAATCTGTTTTATTTCGCTTTCCATTCGGCGGGCGTTCCCCCAGTTTTTTTTCGACAAATCAAAAACAGACGAATTTGTTTTGGACATGACACTTAAAAAGTTGCTGCCGGCTGACACGTGTGTGTGTGTGTGTTCTGCGGGGGTTGCTAAAGGGCCAACTCGTTTAGCGCGCTCCGCTCCGCCGATATCAGCGCGTTTCCTTGAGCTTTGCTTTGTGTGCATTGATTTAAAAATGCAAATCAGTTTATAGAAATCCTTAGCCTGAAGATGTTTTCATTTCCGCTCGCTGAGCTTGGCAGGGAGGGCGTGGCTGCGGTTTCTGCTGGTTTGAAGTGTCATTAATGGCAATTAAATTTATAGCTGGCGGATTATGAGGCTGGTAACTGTCACTCGCAGGCAGCAGTTGAGTTCTGAGGGGCGCGAGCTCTTGGACCATGGGAAACACACACACAGATACACACTCGACGCCATAATACTCCACAGCTAATATGAGCTCAATGTTACACATAATCGGAGCATTGCACGTGAGCTGCATGCAACGAGCAGTCATCAAGCACACATAAATCGCGTGCTGAGCTGCGCGCGTTTATAAACGCGCACGCGTTTTCTTTCCCCTTTTTTTTACAGAGAAATTTCAAGTGCGTTTGTTAAAATCGCAATAAACGTTGCAATGAACAACACTCGAAATGATGAATCACCTGAGCGGTTGGCATCAATGCAACCGTTTGTCAACCGCAAGCCACGCGGGCAATCGGCCAGCCGTGCTGCAGCTAGGCGCACTGCACTGGTCATATATTTAAGGCCGATGGTGTGTCGTCGAAGGCAGCGTGCAGCAAATGAACAGCAGTGGCAATTGAACAACAAAAAGTGCAGCACGACAAAGGACATTGCGAAGCTCTTAAATCATGTTGCATACAACTAGGCGCCAGGACACGCGCTGCAATGCAATACCCAAACACACACACACATATATATGTATAGCCACACACCACTTCTCATTCTCTGAGTGTCACTTGAGTGTGAATATCCGCACTCGTTCATCACCCATAGCCCACACCTCTGCACACACTCGACCACAAGCGCTGCGACCCCCGCTTAGCTGTTAATGGAGCCGGTGTCGCCATCGCCGCCGGCTGGACAACACTTTGTCCTTTCTCCAGCCACTGAGAGTGAGAGAAAGAGAGAGATGGAGCAGAAACCTCGGACCCTGGACCAACTGCGGCGATTTGACTGTGAGTTTTTCTGACATTTTTGCACATTTTTTAAACGTCTCTCCTTTGGCTCTTTCGCCTTTGTTTCTGACGCCGTCCCGTCGACATTTTCATTTTCCCATTTGACAAAGTGCAATTGATAAATGCTTTGATTCCCTCAAAACAGAAAAAAAAATAAATAAAAAGCTGCTGCTTTGAACATTTTTGTACTTCAAAGATTAATGGCCGAGCACTGGCCAATAATCATAAAATAATTGTAAGTCCGAGCGCCGAACACACACGAAAGACCACAATAGAAAATTTAGAGAAAAGCAATTTCGATGTACGGCAAACTTTGGGGTTGCTTAAATCAAAATTTACTATATTTTCTTTAAGGAAAAATTGCTGAAGCTTATCAGAGAGATGATCTTAATGGAAAGAAATAGAGCCTACTTGGAGCCTACGACTGAGGTTAATAGCAATTTATCATTTATAGCTGGGAGAGAATAGATAACTAACTTTTAGATAATATATCTGAGTCTTGGTTTAAGAATCTCATTAAATATGTTTTTGCAGCCTTTATGAGCTACGCTTCTTTTCACTTATAAGTTGTTTACACCTGAGGGTTGTTCATGTCTTGCCTAATCATAGTATATGAAATATTCATAGAATAAGTTGGACTTTGAGCGTCTGTTAAAGAACTTCTTAATTAAGTATGGCTTTAATTGAAATAAGCATTGATTATCCACTGAAAAGATTATAGTTCTCTTATTTTTCATGAACAACTTCAGCAATCACTTCTGTTCTCAGCCAACAGTTCCTTATTGCCAACCTATATTTATACACATATTTCCAGCTGTTTCCGTTATGGCGTAATCATCAACCGCTTATTAACTCTAGTTCCACATTAATCAGCACTTAACTGACACTAGTTATATAATATCAATACGTCAACGGCTCAGCTATATTTAACTCTCTAATTGCTCGGTTAGCCTTAAAGTGTAAAGCTGACGACGGCAACGACAACGCGGGGCATGCGCATATGAGCACCTTTGCATGCTGACATTATATGATCATTAGGCTGTGTCTGCGTATGTCTGATGATCGATTGGCCGCATGCAGCGGCCTGTAAAAAAGGGGCGTACCCATTCATGCCGATGATGAATTCATGCTCGCTGACAAATGCAACTGGACACGCTTATTGCGTAATTATGAAATTTTTATGAATCATATGCAGTTCGGCATTCCGGAAAAAAAAGAGCTGCACTAATTTGGCGTGAGATTGTCAGCATCATCATCAGCATCAATGGGATTGCAGCGTCTGCTGCTCGTTTACCCCCGTCCTCCGCCTCTGCATGCACCACCGTCCGATGACAACTCACAGTTGGCCCATTGATTGAGTTGTGATCGATTACATTTTGACAAGGCCAAATTGGACATGCCAAATTCTGCAGCCGAGCGGCAGCAGCAGCAGCAGCAGTCATGTGAAAAAGTCACTGGCAAAAATGTGTTCCAATTGTATTTGCTCTCATACGTTTTTTTAGGTTGTTCACAAATGTAGAAATCCGAAGCGTTACGCTTGGAATCGGGTCTAAATGGGTGTAGTATGTATATACATATATATTTTATACATATAAAATTTAACTAGTCATATAGGCAGCTGATTGAATCTCAAATCTTATTTTTTGTATACCTTGAGAGTTGATTACAGTCAACATATCTTTTTCTCTGCATCTACAAAAGTGTCCTGATATAGACTTAAATGAATTTCCCATATTCGTTATTAACTTCGCTTTTAAATCTTTTGTTATACATATTATAAATAATTTTTTTTTGTAATTATATATAATTCATATCTATTTATATATACTTTCTCTTATAACTCACTATTATGGTTGATTAACTGCATGAGCTAGTAACTACATCTACTAGATATAGAGTCCTTGCTAGTGTCCTTAACTTAAATATGATTACAACAGAACTCAATCATAACTCTTAATATTAAGATCCACAAACAAAGAGGAAGCCAAGAGTTATTCTCAATCAGCATATTCTCTTTATTTCTCCATCAACATTTCCGAGCATTTACTTTCCTTACCTTGCACTTTCAACGTTCGCAAAAGGCCATAACAAAAAAGAATTAATTTAATTATGCCGCGTTGGCGCAATCAATAAAAGACAGCTTCCCCTACCCCTGCCCTTCATCCCCAACCAATGCCCGCCTCTTTGGCCTGGCAAGCTGAAATGAATTTCTTATGGCTCGTTATAATTTCATTATATGTATTTCGATAGCAGGCGACCTCTCTCTCTATATATATATATACACGGCTAAGATGAGCGACTGCGCATTTAAAGGAAGTACGCCCCCGCCCCTCGGCAGCTAACCCCCCCCTTGGACGACTACGACGACGACGACCTGTTATACGTGGCTTGGCTTCCATTTTGCGCTGCGCAGCCATTGCTGAGAGCTTTTTGCAGTTTTTAAGGGCGGAGTTTTATTTAGCCCTGCTTTATGGCTTTTATTTTATATGCCGTTGCTTTACATATTATTATTATTATTACTCTTGTTGTTGTTGTGAAGGCTGATTTGAAAAGTTTCGGGGGTAAATTGTTTATGCGTGGTTAAAAATTATTTTCATAATGGCATAATTTTAAGTTTATTATGAGCTCGTCTGCGAGCAGTTTATTGATTTCCATTCTCGGGATTTGTTTATGGCAAATTGGCAGAGCTTAAATTTTTGGGAGTAGAACAGAGAGTAGAGTGGAGGGATTGAATGGAGATGTATTTAAAGGCAAAGGGAGATATGAGAAATGTATCTGAAACACAGATTTTATACTCTTTAAGTTTCTATAAGTTTCCAAAGGAATACTGAGTCAGCTTCTGGTTTATTGCAGCAAAAGGATATATATGGCATATGGCATATATCTTATAAACTAAATTGTAAAATTGAAGCTCACCTGCGAGTCCTTTAAGCCCAGTCTCTCAGCCAACTTCTTGCGATCCGGCTTGCTGATATATTTCTGCTGCTGGAAGCGCTTCTCCAGGCCCTTGCGCTGCGAGTCTGCATGAGAAAACAAAGCAAAGCAACAGTTAGGCCTGCAGACCACAAGGCACACAGTGCATCCTCGCCCAGTGGGGCTCACACTACGAACCTGAGAAGACGGCACGCCGCATCATGCCACGACGAGGCTTGCCACGTGTCGAGTGCGCCCAGGGGAAGCCCTGGCCCGGCGGCAGGGGAAACACTTGGGCACCAACTGCAATTAAACATATTGGGGAAATGCATTAGACTCGTGTGTGTGTGTGTGTGTGTGGGGCCTGGTCAGTGGGTACTTGTTAATGAGCGCCATGGGGTGCCCAATTGTTGTTAGGCAGAGTAATTACGAGGCATTAGATTGTGGCACCACCACCACCACTACTACCACCGGCACCACTCACACTTACCACTCATGTAGGGATTGCGACAGTGCGCCAGCAGCGAATGCAAATGCGGATGGTTGAGCGTGTGGGGCAGAAAGGGTGTGGGTCGACTGGGCATGGGCTTGGCAATCACCGGATGCATGGCCGTGGGCGGGGGCGTCGGATGTGCTGCACCCGCTGCCGGTCCTCCTCCGGCTGCCTGCCCACTCAACAGTTGTTGCTGCTGTAGCTTTTCTTGCGTTAATCTTCGATTGTTGTTGTCCTCGTCGATTTCATGCGGTCGACCATCGAGGACACCATTGTTACTGCTGCCGTTGTTGTTGTTGGCGCTGCTGTTGTTGTTGGAATTGCTGTTGCTGCTGCTGTGATTGTTGTCGCTATCACTAATTGTGCTGCCAGGTGACGACGAGGATGCTGCCGTCGTTGCTGTGGTTTGCGGTTGACAACTATTGCCGTGGTTATGCTGCTGCTGCTGCTGCTGCTGCTGATGTTGCTGATGTTGATGCTGCTGGTGCTGATGCGTTAGAAATGCGGGATGCGGAAAGTGTGCATGGGCGTGATGATGCAGTGGGTGCGCCAGGCCCAGTGGCGCCTGCCCCACCAATGCCTGATGGTGTTGCTGATGGTGATGTGGCGCCAGCGACTGTTGCTGCTGCTGCTGCTGCTGGTGTTGCTGCTGCTGCTGTTGTGTGTGATGATGGTGCTGCTGATACTGATGTGTGTGATGTTGCATAAAGTTCTGTTGTAGATAAGGCCATATATGCTGCGGTTGCATGAACTCTGCGAAGAGAAAAGAAGGTGTTAAAATAAAGGTAAACAATTATAAATAAAAGAAAATAAAGCTTTTGATTTAATGTCAAGACTGACTTCTAAGTAAAATAATTTACTCTTTCTTATTTTCAGGCATAAACTGAAGCAGAGCTTAAGCCGTTTTCAGATATGATTTTGTGCTTAAGCTCATGGCTGGAATTACAAAAGGTATTGTTCAAGATATATATGTATTCTATAGCTTATTTCAATAATTATATATGATGCATATTGACGCCTTCTATATTGGCTGAGGATAGTCCGAGTTAGTTTGATAGCGGATGGATATCTACATATGTATATATAAATATTAAATAAATATAAATTATAGTAATAATATATTATACAATAATAAAAATAATAATCATAATAATACAACTATTAGAGCATCCCCTAACAATAACAACAACAAGCAAATATGTCTGCCCACAGTTCCCATCTTTCGCCTTTAAAGATCTGATAAAATAATGGCACTTCAAAGTGTCTGCTCTTAAGCCTATCAACGCGCACTTCCAATAGCAAACACCCACAAGCATATAAACACACATACATACACACCCACGCCCACATTATCAGCCCCCAAATATCTTGTCAAGAAATCAACCCTTTCACATGTGTCTGAATGTCTTGGCTCTGACTGCACAGCAGATGCTGCTTTGAAGTGTCAAACTGGCATAATTAAACAGCTCGCAGCTCGCAGCAACCAATTTCGTTATCCTCGCACACACACACACTCACACAGCTGGCAACACATTCAAAAACTTTGAGCACACACACCTTGAGTGCAGACACCGCCAACGCCTCCATTCTGCGATTAGAGTTCATGTGGAAAGCAAACAAAAGTTTTGCGCGTTTGATGCTCGCTGGGGCCTGGGGAAAGATTTTGGCGCTTTGTGGCCGCATTTCAATTTCTAATTAAATTAAGCAGCAGACGCCACTCACACACACACACACAGTGGCAGTCGCTGCAGGATATGATTTTAATTCGATTAGAGCGACTGAAACAATTAACGTATTAACGCCTCTTTAGTCTGCTTTGTGTGTGTGTGTGTGTGTTTTATATGCCATAGTTGAAATTTTGTGGCTAAAGTTTTTGGTATGCCTCGCCCATTTGCACCGTTGTATGAAGGTGTGTGCGTGTGTGTGTGTGTGTGTGTGTGTTAGCCACATGTGTGCCTAATGAGCGCACAAATTAAGTTATAATTGTTCGCATTGTTTGTTTGGGCTTTTAGGCGGTTTTTCCTACTCGCGGCAAATGCCAGAAATTGTCGCTGGCAAAAAAGTTTTGGCCAATTGGTTTATTACGCGCAAAAAAGTTAATTTGTGGCGTTGGCAAATGTAATTGTAATGTGAGAGAATTTCATGAATAGCTGCAGGTCTATAAATTTGTGTTATGATAGCTGATTTGCTAGAAGAAGCAAAGATAATTGAGGAATTGAGTAACTAGTGCGCCTTTTGAGCACAGAACTGGAAAGTATATTAAAAGTAAAGCTTTGTTCAAGTTGTGGTAGAACTGAAGGGTAAACATCAGAGACTCTTAATCAAAAGAAGTGAGAAGAGAGTTGAATTGAAAGCTGAGACATAGACTTATGCTGCTGACCTACTTTGTAGAATTTACATACATAGTCAAGAAATTTGATTTGAATAAATATTAAAATATTTATTAAATGTGCAATCAAATCAATTTTAATACTATAGTATATATTTTTCTATATATTTGTATATTAATTATCATATTATGATCTTTCCCATGTTCAGTCAACTCAAAATATGTTTTAAATATATATTTTTATAAAAATTAATTTGAATTCGCCAAGTTAATTGCTTCATGTAGAGTTTCCATGCCATAAAGAGCAGAGATCATTAATATAAATACTTCCTCCACATTCTTTATTACAATCCCTCTAGTTACTACCACAAACATACATAATTTGGCAACCTTTGCCACGCTTTTGCCATAAAATCCACGCAAAAGTAGCCCAGAAAATCATTGCTCAATAGAAATCGCATAAAAAAGGTGATAAAATACAATAAAAAAGGTAGAGTCAGCCCACTCATTAATAATGGAAGACACATTAAATCCCACGAGCCTAAACGGTTCAGCCGAAGCCAGAGAATCTGCGAGTTCAGTGCTAAAAAACTGGATGAAATGCGACGCAGTTACAGTGACTGATACACAATTGGACACGCCTACTGTTTGCCAGAGAGATACAAAGAGCAAGCGCAACTCGAACCCTCATCCAGAGCTAAGCAGCACGCGCAGCCGCAAAAGGAACTCACAACTCGCAGCTCGGAACTCGGAAGTGGGAACTGGTTTATGCGCATTTGGTTCTGGTGGCGGCAACGGATGGATTTAGCGACGGCTCAGATACAATAATTTAAACATGATTAGGCCTGGTTGTGTTTTTACAGCCGTGCAGAGCAGAGCAGCCTCGAGGGCTTAAGGTGCACAATAAGGTAAACTGCATAAAAAATAAAGCCCTTCGCTGGGAGGTTCTATCTCTGCTCTTCTGCCTCTCCTCCTGCCCTTTGTTTGGCTCGCAAAATTGTTATTCTTTTGGCTTTTCATATCGCAATTGTATTTGAATTTCTGTTATTGTTTGGCATTAGGCACGGCAAATTAATTGCCAAGCCGCGTTTATTGCCCGCTGGCCTTACCGTTCCTCACGCGCACTCCTTCACGGGTGTCGCCCAGGATGGCGGACACGCTGAACTTCAGTATGGGCTTGCTGTTGTTATCCTTGAGGATGGTGGTGGCGCCGCTGCTGGTGTTGCTGGAGGTCTCCTTGGGCTCCACTTTAGGCAATTTGATTGCCGCTCGCTCCAGCTCGTCGTCCAGCTCCTCCTCGTCGAGGTGGGGCGCTTCGACGCTATCAATGTCCGCCACAATCTCGTCCTCATCCTCGTCGTCCTCGTCCTCATCCATGTCCATTTCTTCGATGCTGTCCACACTCTCCGCACGATTCTCACGGCACTTATCACATTTGTAGCCGCGCTTGGCGCAGTTGCACGACTTGCACAGCAGCTCGGAGGAATTGCGCTCCTCCGGCGCCGGCTCGTTCTGGCCGCGGCTCAGCAGCATCTCGCTGAGGCTCGACTTTAGCTGGCTCTCACTGTAGCTCTGGGCGCGCTGTGCATGCAGTAGGCTGTCGACGAGAAAAGCCGTCGACATCACGTGCCGTCTCAACTACTTGCAATGAACTAGTGTCTCTATGTGTATGGCCACTGCTGTGCGCGCCGCGTAACCGTCGAGTGCTCGATTCGTACTGAACGACAGCATCCAACAGGAATTGCGACTGCGGCTGCTGCTGCCGTGGCTGCTGCAGCCTCTGCTCCTGCCCGGGCGTCGCAGCAGCGCCCCAATTTTTAGGGGTTGCTCTACGGTGGTTGGTCTGTTTCTCCTGCCCAGTCGCTGCTCGTTTATGTGGCACGTGACGGCCTCCTTATGTATGTCTATGTGTGTGTGTGTATGTGTGTGTACATGCCTTTATCCACTCTTGGCTCTCTTTGTATGTGATTTTGAGTCCTGCTCCCGTTATTGTTGTTCGTTTTTTATTTGATTTTATTTGTGTGAAAACAATAAAAATTTAATTTTTTTGTTTTGTTGCCTGCCTTGAACTGCTCTCGTGTTTGATATTCTTTTTTGCATTGTTTCTTATTCTTTTTTGTACGTTTTGCCACCATTTTGTTGGTGCTCTCTTGCTCTCTCTTTCTCTCTCTCTCTTTCTCTATCTTTCTTTCTGTCTTGTTCACTCAGTTGATCCTTTGCTGTGCTGAGCACAGTGTGGCAAGTGCACAGTGGGTTAACTAAGAGCTTGGGGTTATTTTCATTAGATATTAAATATATTTATGTGTATTAAGGGAATTATATTTTAATATTTTAATACATAAATATATAAATTTATTACTTATTTAAATTGTTTAAAAAAAGTATTTATATAAAACTTATTTATTAAGAATGTAAATTTGACTTCAACAAAAATATAAAACTATTCTTTAAATTAAATATTAAAATATTAAATTGAAATTACATTAATTATATACTATTTTAAAATAATATTTCGTAGCTATATTAATACTTTCTAAATCCAAAAACTACTATATAACACTATATAATCTCCAGAAAAGTATTTTCTCATATGAATGGAAAATTGAGCAGTTCAAGATTTTTTCTGTAAATAAGTTTTCTAATTTTCTCTTTAGTTGCAGCTCATAAGGCACATTAGTTTTTCGCCCAGCTAAGTAAATTGTTAATATAAATTTCAGAAATAGCCAGTTGAATTGGCTGGAACAAGTTGGCCCGCTGTTGCTCAGTGTCCAACGTCCAACGTCCAACCTCCAGTGTCCAATGTCCGCACGCAATTTGGTGCAGCAGCGACAACGTTTGGCAAACAGGCGTCAGGAGTCAGTAGATTAACTTTTATTATGACCGCAAATTAGTTGTCCTCGGCGCGTTGATGACGACAATCGACAATGATGACTTATTTACTAGACAGTCGGCAGCAATAGCAACAGCAGCAACAGCAGCAGCGGCAGCAACAATAAGGCCAGCATTGCAGCACATCTAGCCAAGTACATAGAGAGTTGGCCAAGGATAACAGAGAGCTGCTTGGTTTACATAAGCTTAGCAACTGGCTGTGCTTGTCCTTTTGACTTTTATGTGTGCGCTGCTCTATTGTACAATACATGCATAAGTCTAGCTCACACGCACACGCACACAGAGAGACATGGAGAAAAGCAACCCTTGTTGTGGCGGCTACGCTGAGCAGCAAACGAAAAGTGCAAGTGCTCGTCCTTGTGCCCTGTTGCGATTGCTTTGTGGGCGTGGCCTCACTCGAATTGGAAACTCATCATCAAACAGCGCGGAGCACTCTCAGCGCCAACAATAAGAATAAGGATAACAAAGCAAGCGACCTAAGTATATGTGAGTGCTATATGTGTATCTAAACACACACACATATATATATATATATACATATAGGCACATATGTATGTGTATATGTGTGTGTGTGTGTGCTATACTGGCTTTGTTTTGGCAGCCTTTTTGCGCTGCCATTTGTGGGTTTTTGCTTTGAAAAGGATTACTCCGCATCCTGCCACTGGCAGCGAGTACATAAAACATGCTCATATAAGCGTATAAATATGTGATAATAATGATTAAAAGTTCTCATCATGCCAAGCCATCATCATTTATGCAAAGGATTTCCACCATGTGCCCCGTTTGTGTGTGTGCCTCTCTCTCTCTCTCTCTCTCGCTCACTCTCTCTATCTTCTCTTCTCTTTCTGATTGTGTGTCCTTACATTTTTATTTGGCACCAAAGCCATGCGACGGCCTCTGCCTGACTATGTGGGTGGCTTTGTCGCTTTGTAGCTCAGCGAGATTGCGCTTAAGCAGATGATTTCAATTTTCCACAATTTGGTGCTTTGCCAATTGTTGTCTGTGTTTATGTGTGTGTGGATATGAATCCCTTTGTTGCCTGCCTTAATATGAGGACAATTATTTGATAAGTGGGTTGAATGTGCAGCAGCTCCTGTCGCGCTCCTTGACATACGTCTGTGTGGGAGAGGGCGAGGAAAGGGTTTTCGCTATGCAGATTCGGCTGGGGTTCAGCTCGCAGCCCAAAGTGTTAAAGACAAAGTTTTAATTGTTTTTATTTATGTTTGTTAGCGGCGCCTATTTTGGGGCTTCTCTGTGTGTTTCTCGCTGGCAAAGCGTTTGCTGAATCGGAAATATGTAAATTATTTGAGTTTTGTGCTCCACTTAAATAGGTTTTATGAAGTCTTTGTTGGGCCTGTGTGTAGCTTGGGCATTGTTGCCTTTTTGGGCTTATACATATATTATACATAAGCAGAGCAACGATGATTACTTAGTATTAGCGTTTTATTATATATTTTATTTTGTATTTGCCAATATTTTCTGTCACTTTCAAAAAGTAATATTAAAATTGAGTCTCCATCAAGGTAAGCAAACTTCGCTGACATCTCTTCATCTCTTACACCGACTCTGTCAACTTGAGAGATTATCAAGGGGCGTTGGGTTGGGAAGAAGAAGCAGAGCGAAGGCAGCCACTAGAGGCATTGGCAAACAGGCAATGAGACTGTTGAAAATGCCAATGGAATGGCTTTGACAGGCGCATCATTATATGGATATCATTATATCGTGTACTCGTATCTCGTGTATGTATCGGCATGGCAAGGACTACAATGGATGCCGATTGCACGCAGAGCGTCGCAACGAGGCAAAAAGAAGGTTAAATGTCACAAGATGCTGCACACACGGGTGTAGCAGACAAGCCCCGGAGCACGAATGGGGGCGTGTATGGGCAATATAATAAAGAGCAAACATTTATACACGACACTCGATGGGACACGATATATATATATATACATATATATAGAGAGTAAGAGAGAGAGAGAGAGAGGGGAGGCCAACTGGAGCTAAAGGAATGAGGACAACCGCCGCGAAGTCAACTGTCGATATCAGCTGCTACAGTCGAATCATCGCCCCAGCTCCCTTTGATTGCCCATGAAATGAATGCGAATTCTGTTTGCTATCGATTTTCAGCGTAACGTTTATTATTTTTATTATATGGCAAATACGCAGGGTGGCTGGCAAATTATGGGCTTTTCATAACGTTAACAGTCGCATAAATACGCTCTTTGTGTCAACCAAGTAGAAAAAATGCGATAAAAGATTATAAAGTGTGTGTGTCGGTTGGTTGGTTGGCTGGCTGGCTGGATGGTCGCCTGCCTGCCTGCCTGCCTGTGCTAGCTGTATTCAGAGCTAGATGGCACAGTCTGTTTGCCAGCGGAGGGGGCGTGGCTGCTGAGGCGACATCTGTTTCCGACATCTTTTAATAAAATTTTCATCTTTATTACGAAACGATTGTTTTATGTGGCTCAGCCCCGGCGACGCGACGCAGGCCAGTGAGCTGCTCTCCAGTCACTACTTAAACTAGACGTGTCCTGCCACGCTGGCAGGAAGTCCTTCTGCGGCTCACGCCAGCCCCGCCCGCTCTCCCTCTCTTTCTCTCTGGCCATTCTCTGCCCAAAAGGAAGTAATTAGAATGAAGCGATTTTTAGTAGCGAGCTTCGCAAAAACTTTTCTTTCTTTCTTCACTTTTGTTTTTTTTTCTTTCAATTTTTTCTGTAAAAGTTTTAGCGGAAAGTTCATGACTTCACTCCATGAAAATTTAATTTGATTTCAGCTTTTTTATTACACATTTTTTATGCTTATATATATGTGTGTGAAATTTGTCAAAAGTGGATAATAAACACAGGCGATTGTATTGAAATAATTTCGCATTTAATTGCTGCATTTATGCGCATTATACATATATATATACGTATATATATTTATTTATAGGCTGTGTGTATGTGGGTTTTGTTGTGGTTTTCGAAGTGGTTTCACACAATATTTAAAGTGTTGTCAATATGTTTATGTGGTCAGCGATGAGTGGGCATATGTAATCATGGCACAGCCCCACAACGCACACTTCAAATATTGAAATATTTCGATATTTCTTTTATGTATTAATTTTATGCACATTTATAATGAGCTGAATATGTCTGTCATGGCATTTAGTTAATTAACAGCTTATTCTAATAGTAATTAGAGAGTAATTAATTACTGGTTATTAGTTGAGCTCAATTCAGATCTAGAAGCTGATTTAAGTGCGCAGATCCTTTTTGCTTAGATGAATGCTGCTCAATATATAAGCTTGTATATCAGCAGTTACCTTATCAAACAATTACTTTATATCATAAACATACTTCTATATTCTTAAGTTTTCTTTGCACTTCATATTCAATTAAAAGAATACAAATTCCTTGCTCCAAACACCTTTTCAGCTGCCATATTAAATTATAGAAATACCAAATATTTTGAGCAACAATTTAAACGAGTTTTTGTGTTATTCTTTGGCCAGCTCTGCTTGTGAGTTATGAATAAACATATAAAGGGTACATTTTAAAATATTTATTTTTGGATTTTTTATTTTTGTTTTGTTTTTTGTATTGCAGCCACGCAGATTTTTGCATTGATATTCGCATGAAGGCGCCGAATAAACCAAGCGGAAAATTTGCATGCGGCTATTCGCATTTTTTGTGAATACCCCCAGAGAGAGGCAGTGAGAGAGATAGAGAGAGGGATAAAGAGGGAGAGTGTGGAAGAGAGACAATGAAGTAAATAAACAAGCCAGCGTAGCCAGTGCTGGCTTTAATGAAAACACAAAGAACTGTAGAGAATTGCATAATTTTTAATAATAATACAAATACAAATAATAATAATAATAAGAATAATATGCTGTGGTCGCAGTAGTTTGCTGGCAATTAATATTTTTATTGCATACAAATTGCATAATTAGTCAACGGCCAAAAAGGATTGCCCGAAATTGAAAGGGATGCGCAGAGGCGAGCGCAGACGAATGTGTTGTTGTGATTAATAAAATTACACGAAATCACAGCAGCAACAGCAACGGCAAGGCAGGAGCAACACACAGACAAATTTGACAGCTCGCAACAATAACAACAGCACAATAAGGACAGCAACAACAACAACAACAGCAGCAGTAGTAGACACTCGCTAAGGGTTGCTGGCCGTGGCTGTTACCTTTTGGGCGTTAAATAAAAAGGCGCATCACTTGACGCCGCGGCAGCCAAATGCGGCAGCAGCAGCAACGCGCAGGCAGCATATAGCAGGCAACAGAGAAAAAGGACACGACGGGCTTTGTTGTTGCAGCCTTTAAGGCGTAAGTTGCCACAAGATGTTGCAACGTGTGAACAATTCGGGCAAAGCAAGACATTGCCCGCTACTTGACTTGCTGCCAGCGGGACAAACGGAGAGACGAGGGGCCAGGGCAGAACTTTAATTAATTTTTATGTTTGCTGTCGCATCCGTTGTTGCGCCTTTGTGCTGCGACTGAGTTATGTGACTCGCTGTGGGCATTGGCCGCATTGTGAAGTGCCCTGCCACAATATTCCCAGTTCGACTTGGTCAGGCGTAAGTAACTGGAATATTTATGTAGTGTTTTATAATGACACGCACACACATACGTGTATACATAACTGTTGAATGGATTGTGCTGTGGCAAGTAATTAGTCAAAGTTAATGTAATTTATGGCAGCTGAATAGAAAAGAGTTGCAGAGCTGTTAAAAGGATCTATGGAAGTTATATGCCTTGTTAAGAAGTTGTAATCTATCAACATGGCAAATTAAAGGCAAAATCATTTATCAAAATAGATCGAGAACAGTTTAGTCAGGGAATATACCTATATAATGTATGCCCAAGTAGATGTTTTTCTTATAGTTTAATCTCTAAATCACTTTAGGCATTAATCATATGTTTTTAATGCAAATTGATTGCAATGCGAGTGTAAACATGCTTGCAAGTCTAATGATAGCTTTGAGAGCTTCGCAGCAGTGATAGACTCAATTAGTTGATTTACGGCTTGTTAAATTCCATTCTGTCTCAGCTGTGAGCTAAACCAGCTGAGTGGTGCTCAAGCAATATTCCATTGATACATTAGACTCTAGCTTAAGTCTTTCTTAGTAAAATATACTTAAATCTATAACTGATTGATTTAGATTGGTAGGCGATTAAATCTCCACTTCCATGCCATCCCGATAATATGATAAGATCTAAAGCAAAATCCATACCCATCTCACAATATAGTTCTAGTTTATTTCATATAATTTTGTAGCAAGTGCAAAGCCTCTACTGCTGCCAGCTACACCCTTATTCTCGAGACTTTCTCCCCCAAAAACCTTGATGGATCACATTCATAACACATCTACAAATCCAAAATAGTCAATTCGACTGCATTGTCAGGCTTCAGTTTGGCAATTGACTTTATAGAAATGGTGCCGTCGTAATAAGCTTTGTCATCTGAGGGCAGTGGTGGGCTGCCAGCTGACGCCCCCCTCATAAGCAGCAGCAATGTAACGCTTAGTTAGGCAACAGATTGCGCTGAAATGTGTGTGTTATATGCAAAGACTGCTCAGGTCCTGGCAAAGGACATTAATAGAAACTGAAAACTGATTTAGGGGATGCCAGCGATTTAGATGCGCTGCCAAATTAGCGAAAGGGTGGCACTGCGATGTCATCTATATATAGAAGATATATAGAGCAATATAGAGCTGCATTCCAAATACGATTAGCTGAAGCAATAGAAAACACAATAAAAATGAAAATGAAAATGAAATTCGTCTTGGTCACGTGTTGGGCTGAGCTGGAAAACAGGAAATATGAAAAGCATTTGAATATTTTCAGCAAATCAGAAAGTGAAATATTAAATGAAAATTACGAAATAAAAACGCAGTGAAAAGTAATTAACGGACTGCCAGAAATTCGGATTGAAAGCCTGCGGCCCGAGGCGCTGCAGTTTTTAATTAGTCCGGCAAATGGTTCGACTTCCATTATACACTTATCCACTGGCCATCCAGTGGCCGCATTTCTGATGGACACACGGCGTCTGTTTCTGAACGCAACTCAACTGCTGCAACAGCAACAGCAGCAGCAGCAACGGCAGCTGTATTAGCAGCAACTTCAACATTCAAAGCGCATCAGACTTTTGATTTCGCAAATTTAAATTGAATTTCCATTATTATTTTTTTCAGCTCTGTTTGCCTAGATATTTGTTGTATCTATATAGATTCCCTACTGATTATTATTTGCATTTATGTTTTTGTTTGTTTTGATTTGATTGACATATCGAGTAGCAACGGCAAGGGTTGCATTTACATAATTAATTAATTGAGCTGGGCCATCGATATTTGTTTGTGAAATGTTTGACAGCATTTCCCAGCTGAAATATTTGCAAAATGCGAACTATTTTCTTATGCTCATCATGCCTATAGCTAGAGCGCGCCACACATAACTGAGCATATGTGTAGTTAAACTCACAGATACATATAAATATATATGTATACATACATACATACATACGCGGCAGGTCAGTCGCATAGTTCAATTAAAGCATATTAAATATGAAACAAGCACAGGAGCGCAGCGCGGGTAGCATGATGCGATAACTATACAAAAGTCAAAAATTTATATATATTTTATTTAATTAGATATTTATAGTATATTAATTCTAAAACTTCTTCAACTGTTCCACTTTCCAAATACCAGACTCCGCTCCTGTCTATTTCGTTTAAGCTAAAGAAATCTGAATGTCTGTGGAAGCTCTCGCTCTGCGACAGTTGAGAATGAAGAGTCGTGAGATCATGTCAAACAAAAATGTCATTGCGTGCACAATGAATTGTTAAACGAGCAGCGCAATAAACAACAAAAAACGCGTAGCCCAAACACTATTGTGCACTAATTAAATAACAATCGAAGCATAATTAACTGACGGCCATGTGGATAGCGGCGAGAGAGTTAATAACATCCAGTGCAGTAACAGGTGATGGGTAAGTCTCTCTCTCTCTCTTCCTCTGTGCGTGTGTGGGGTAATTGAATGCATGATTGAGCGGCAGCAACTGCAAAAAATGATTTAAAAAAGTGCAATAAATAAAACGAGTTTGTTGACGCGCGCATCACTCCGTTTTATGACCCAATTTGCTGGGGCTAAGGTTAGGTCGGCTATAGCCAGCAGAGGGCAGCGGATTGCGAGTGGCTTAACGTGGCCATAATTTCGAATACAGTTAGCCATAGCAATGTGTTATGAAAGGCCATTTAATAAGCTTTAATAATCAGCTATTGATGCTTATGTAATGCTTAAGTGGGCTATCGTAAAAGTAAATGAGAAGCCCCAAAGCCGCCTTTAAGAATTAGATAAAACAAATATCAACACGTATAGCAATGCCCATTGATATATAGAAACAATTGGCAGAGTATCTGCTAGTCCAGCACTCACTCAGCCAGACTACGTCAGCTTTTTAATGCATTTCCCTGAGCATTATGATAATTAATTAATTAATTATACCGGGCCTGCTCAGAGAGAAAAATACTGGAAAAATACTGGAAAAATCAAACGTAAACAAGGCATTAAGAATATTTAACAGTATAATTAGGTATTCAGTTTCTTCAGTAAAACGCAAGTTTAATTATGCAGTTAAACCCGTTTCTAGAGTTTAAGTCATTCAAATATTCCTAGTCGTTCTCAATAATGTGATTGTTAAGCGGCGATTCTTATTGAACTCTGCTGCAAATGATCTATTTGGGCCAAAATCTTTTAATTGCTGCCCAAAAGTATGCTACAATAAAACTGGAGCTGATTAACATAATTGTGCATAGCTAACATGAGGGCAAGCATAGCTCCAACAGCGCTGTTAAAGTTAACAGCCTATGCTAGCTATAGGGGCAGGGCACATATACAGAGTGAGTAAGGGAATGTTTTGGGGGAATTTGATTACTTGTGGTTAGGCAATATTCATAAATTGAGAGTGTGTAAACGGCTGTGACAGTTTGTGTGCGACCTAGCATCAAAAAGGGTGTGGCCAGAATGTCAAGCACGGGCAAACAATAACCGAAACTACAAAGTCTTTAACCATCCTTCACACTGGAAGTTGAATCACCTGTGCAAACAGGTATCTGGGTAGAGATCGAAAGATCAAATGGCAGCTCATTGCCGAACGGATCGGAAATCAGGCAAGCGACACATGAGAAATGACCTAGCCAGCAGATATGATATATGCGTATGCTATATAGATATTGCCAAAAAATATATATAAATGGTATGCGCTGCAATAAGTTTTACATGTTATTTAATTACTCAAAGCGCGAATGGGCCCATAAACGGGTTTACACAGCAGTCAGACAGACAGACAGAGCATATTTGACCCGGTCTTAAGAGGGCCGTAATTCACAGACGGCTGGCTTAGAAGGAGTTTGCATAGCATTTACGCTGATTTCTTAACTTTTGTTTTCAATTACCCTACGAAGGACAGCATTTTAATAGAGCTTTTGTTTTGCAGCGAAATCTTTGAAAAGGCGTTGATATGGAAATAATTACCAGCAGACTTTTATTTATCAAAGGTATATATGTATATGTATGTATATGGGTACTAGAATTGGTATATATCTTGAGTTGACGCAGAGCAAGCCTCAACAGGCGACTGTTAGGCTAAACATGCCGTTAACTAATCACCCATTTAGGCTGGTTTTCTGCTCTGCTTTAGTGCTACACAAACTTGAACTTGCCAGTGTTATGGGGCTTTGGTCAGCTGCAATAGTCCGGCTCCATTAAAGTGGAGCCCTACCCTGCCCCGCCCTCTGCTTGTCTGGCCATAGCGACATCTTCTCTTTTAATGCGAGCTGTGACCTTTTCTGCTCAACAAAGGCACACGAACAATTATAATTATAAACAAAATACATTTAATTTTTATTTTATTTTTGTAAATTCGCCTCGCGAGCGTAATTAACTCATTCTTGTCAACGAAAGAGAAATACAAATAATGCAACCTTCGCTGGCTTATTAGATTAAGGTCTTCCATGCAGTAGTAGTAAGTGCAGCAAAATCCTTGTGCCTTATAGACACACACACACACACGAATGTAGGTAGACATATGTCTAGCCATAACGGTTCGCACTCAGTTCCGAGCTGGTTCGCATTGACTCCGCTGAACTTTTATACGCAATGAAAAAAAGCACTTCTTAACGCTTGATTTCACTTTTGTTGCTTAAACTCTGTTGACTTTTGAGCTGGGAGTTTGCCTAAGTTCTTCAAGTGCTTGAGGAACTCAAACAGCGTAACTCATAAATAGACGTAGATTTTAAATGTTTTTATTTTAGTTGGCCCACAGCCAGTTTCCGCTTTTATTGGACATGGCATTTAATGCGCTGAGTGCTTATGCACGCGCAGCTCGAACTATTATTCGATTAGAATAGAACTTATTGTCTAGAATAAGTATGCAAATCAGCCGACCGATCGTTAAGATCGAGTATTTTAATTGATTGCCAGTGCACAGTTGCAGCCCCTACATAAATAGTTTCTCTCAGATAAACTGTCGATTGTAATTGGCTAGAACAGCTCCTTCAGACATGTGGGCAGATATTCGCAGTTATAGCCATAAGAATTTCAATTGCTGTTTATGTTGAGGCATGGAATTGGTATTTATTTCTTAATATAGCCCGTTATTTATTGATTCTTATTCCTGCTCATAGAGTTGGCATACCTCAGACCGCTTGCGAGCTCTGCTATGGCTAACTGAGCGCGACCGAGCGCTTGATCGCTCGTATAAAGTCTCTGGCCAATAAAAAATAATAATAATAACATATTGCGCGACTTGAGCTTGAAAAATTTTCCAGCTTAGATTGACGGCTCGCCGTAAATTACTTAGCGTACAGAATTTTCGCAATTTTTCAACTCTTGCCCTTCGTAGTTTTCCAACTGCCAGCTGACGGCAGCCAGCCAGCTGAAGCCTTGGCTTGATCAAGTTATCGCGTAAAAACCAAAACGAAACACTTACCTAAGTGCGTAATCAGCGACTGTCGCAGCACATATCCTTCAGGAAAAACCCCTTAATGGTTATGGCGAAAGGCAAACAATGTAGGAAGCAATTGCGCCAGCTCTTCAAGTCAAGATCTGTTTACGGCCACTAAACTAGAACTACAAGGCATATATTAAAACGCAAAGTGACTCAGCACATTAAATGCTACAACAACAAAAACAACAGAAGCAGCAGTAAACACAACAACAACAACTGAAAAAATCCCCTGTCCACGAGTAAAGATCAACAAAAGGAAAACTCAACACAGCGCAAAGCTCACCAGAGCGCAGCAGGCGCTGAGAACGCTGCCGCAGTCAGCTGAGCGCAGAGCGCAGAGCAGCGCAGCGACGTTGCCGTGCGCATTGCCAAATTCAACAGCGAGGATAGAGCTGAGAGCTGGGAGCTGAGAGTCGTTGAGCTGCAGCAGAGAACGCGACGCCAGCTGTGCTGTGTAGATTGCCAAATTTTGTCGAGGATTGCGCCAAGTGATATAGCCTCACACACACACATGCACACACTCGCGCACACACATGCACAAGCACAGCTCAAGCTGAGATTGGCACACACACACACAGAGACATTCGTTTGTTGCTCGGCTCAGCTGTGGCCGATACTTAGTCGGCGTCGCTGCTGCCTCGACTGCTGCCGGCGCCGGCTGAGCTGCGACGCCGACTTAAGTCTTGCGTTTTGAACAAAAACGTCTTGCGACGCCGTTCGTCCATTCATGCGAGCTTTTCATTTCGACGCGTCAACTTCAACTTTAAAACGACACACGACACATGCTCGGGAACAGTGCGCGATCGCCTCTTGTGTGTTCGATTTCGGTTTCGAATTTGTTTTCGAATTCACTTTCGATTTAGATTTCGGCTTCTTCAATTTTGTTGTGTGCTAAAATGTGGCATTGCGCGTGCGCCCCAAGCTGCTAAGGATATGCGAATTCGGTGAAAAAGAAATTGTCAGCGGAATCAAAAATCATATGAACATGCGGCTGATTGGCTAGCTGAAAAGGCAAAACTAAAAGTGAAGCACAAGAATTAAAATTCAAAATTCAATTTCCAAAATAATAAGCGAAAAGCTTTAAGTTTCTTGGATTAGCAGCAGAGCAAACGGAGTTCTTGTGTTTGTAAAGTAAGTGTAACGGAGCGTATGCGTAATGTGAGGAAGTGTGAAGTGTGAGTGGGAGAATATATATATAAATATATAAAATAATGTGTCTGTAAACAAGCTACATATTTAAACAAATATCAAATATATTATATGATTATAATACATATAAATATATGAAACAATGTGCCCATAAAACAAACTCAATATCTAAATAAATATTGAATATATTACATGATCACAATATATATCTATTTTAAGCACTCACATTCCCCATCCAGTCTGACAATCGCAATTTCCACGCCAATTGCAAACTGTTAGACATCGCAAACAAATTGAGTTGACGATGAGCAGCGATGTCAATATTATTGATTAATCAAGCCCTTTAATCGGTTTGATTGCAAACAGATTAAGTCGAGTACCAAATCAATACAGATCTTTTGCGCATTGCAGCCGCTCATTAGTGATATCGCTCTACAACCGATATATATATTTCTATCTACAATATATATAAATGGAACTGAGTGGGCAAATATTATGCTCGGGGAGACAACAATTCAACTTTGAGCCTTGCACAGATTCTGGACTTTTTACATTTTGAATTCGAGTGCTTAAAGTCTTGTTTGTTTGCACTTTATGGCTGTCGTCGTCTGCTTATAAGTTTTTGCTAATTATTTTTTTAGTTCGCCTCAATTAAATGAACTTTTTGCGACTGCTGCAAAATGTTGGGCAACCTTTTCGTCTCATGTGTGGCTGTTTCTTATGGATGAAGTCGTCGTCATGTGCACATTTGTTGCTTTTCTGTGCAAATATGCAACCGCAAACACGTAGCATTGATCATGATCATGATCGTGTTGGCGATGATGACGATGATAGTGTTATTTCCCCCCTCGGCTAACCCAGATTTCGGAAAGTGTTTTGCATATGCCCAAAGGTCAGGTCAATGTTAAGGTGAAATGAGCTATTCGAAAAACTATGCGATGGGTGTCTGGCTTTTATGTAGCAGCTCGCAGCTCTCCCTGTAACAGTCGACTTGCACCCCACAAAGGTAAACACTGTGGCCATAAAATATGCCGTTCTTTTATGGCCAACACTTACAAAATTGCCCAGAAATAAACTCCAAAAATATGTAAGTCAATGTCAAGTTTGGGCTTTAAAAATAATACATTTCTGTGTTGGCGTTTAAGCACAACAACAACAAAAACAACAATCGCAACAACAACAACAACGAGAAGTGTGAAAAGCAAAACGCAAAGAAATGCTAACTTCGATTTGGGGTGTGTCGAAAGTACGCACAAATTGCTCGAAGGTTGAGAGCCAAATCTGAGCAGTTGAGCGTTTCGCTTCGTTTGTAGTTCAATGCACGCAGCGGTACTGACATTGACTCAGCTGCAGCGTGTGATAAAGAATCTCAAATACTGAGCAATCTCAGAGCAACAGAGAGAGAGAGTTTCTATTTTATTTGACAATTGCCCCTCGCTTATCTCACATAACTGAACTCATCAGTCTTGGCTCTCGGCGCTCAAAAAATTCCACAATTCAGTTTCGCTTTCAAACGTCGCGGACAGCAATTTGCATTTAGCTTCGCGCTCTTTTGGCCACTTAAGTTAACAGCTAAAAACCCAAAAGACGGGCAGATGCCCACCAAATTGGCCAAGACGAGCCACAGAAGTTGTCTTAATTAACCATAAACTGCAAATGGTTAAGTGCAACAGACGTCACCAAAGGCTTAAAGCCACAATAACAAGACAAAGTGTTTGCTTTGTTGCTGTTTTTGTTGTTGCCGGGTTTTTTTTCGGCTTTTTTTCTAGCCGTTAAATTGATATATTGACATAAGCTTGTGATTCACGGCGCTGTTTTTTTTTTGCGCACATGTTGCCACATGAGGCTGTTGTTGTTGCTGCTGTTGCTGGCGGCACAATTTGCTAATAACCTGAACGTACAATATGCTTATAGATAGGTTTATATAATATGCGGCACGCTTTTTAATTGCAAATTGATTTGGCTATTGATAAGCGCTAAGCTCTTGGGCAGCAGCCCATCAATCGCCCGGACAGACGGACAGGCGGCAGACAGCCAAACAACGGCAATCAAAAATGCTGTGACTTAGGTCAGGATTGACTTAGGATTGGCTTTATTGTTGTATTACAAGTTTTTGTTGCGCTTATGGACACGCTTCGCTGGCGGCCTTCGCGGCGTCTGTCAGCCTCTTGAGCCGCAGCTCAGGCCCCAGAAAAAACCCAAAAATAAACTGAAGTAGTTCAAAAATATACCAAAAAGCAACAAGGACTGCTGCTGCTTGCAGTTCAAGCCGAAAACGAAAATTCTGCAGCGCAATTAGAGCATTTATCAAAATGTGTTAAAAGCGCTCAGCCAAAAATGGCTCGTGAGCTAAACCGCTTAGAGACAGAGAGTCAGAGAGCGAATAAGAGAGAGACGTACAGAGAGAGAGAGAGAGAGAGGCAGAGAAGTTGAGTGAAAGAGAGATAGAGCTAATAAACGTATAAGTTACAAAACACAAGCAACGAGCCAGACGCACAGGCAGCGCAGCTGCAGAGGCAACTGTTGCTGCCGCGACTGTTGCTGCTGCTGTGGACTATTGAAAATATAGTTTGCCAATAATTTGGTGAAGCAGACACGCTTCAACGATTTGCTACGGCAACAGAGAGAAGAGCGCGTGGCAATTGCCTGAACTGCACCAAGAATTGGCAAGCAAAGTTAATAAGTGGACTTATAAACAATATATAATCGAATCCGAAGCAGCAGCAGCAGCAAAAGAGGTGTGGGAGCCAGAAGCCAGAAACTAGAAGCCTAAGCTGAAGATCTTGCCGATTATGCCCTCACTTAGGTCTACCTGACTAAGCGTAGAGTGAAGTTTACCCAAACAGAGAAGTTTGCTTAAAGATTTAAGACCAAGTGTTAAGCTCTAGGCAAATAGAAGTTATTATAGACTAGAGCCTTAGTCAGCGCTTTATAATATTTATTATAAATAACAAATCTGAGATTACCTCAGCTCGGCAGTTCGCAGTCGAGCGAGATATCGTAATAATCTTTTTTCCGATCACTGTAATATTCCAGCCGATAGATAGATCGAATTATGCATGCTGAGCTGATATATAATTATATTTCTTTCCGTTAGTTCGATAGCTGCTGCTGCCCACTGGCGGAACTCAGGTACTTCACATATCTATCGTCTTGGCCTTTCACCCAGCTGGATGTCAAGTTCGTTGCCTAAGTCTTTCGTTACATTTTTGCACTTGCTGCGAATTGCATAAGCAAATATGCGTGAGTGTATATGTGTGTGTGTGTGTTAAATAACTTAATACAATTGATTTAATGCTGTTGGTTTTGTTTTGGGAGAATAATTTGATGCGCTCGAAGTGTTGCCAATTTAAGTTAATTGAGCACAGCGAAACAATTTACATGGCTCAGATGACGACTGGCCCGGGCCAGCTGAGCAAGCAAATATTTTAAGAGGCGCCTTTGGGGCTTGCGTGATACACATACATATACACATATATGTACATATTTTTATTTTTGGCAGACGCAAAGAAATTGCCATATCTATGGGGCTCTTAAAGTTCAGGCCCCTAATGAATACCCAAGCGATGTGTAAGCTACAATTACAGCTAAATACTTATGCCCGTCTCCTCTCTCTGTCTGTCCGTTTGTCTCTCTGTCTGTGGGCTTGTGGCGGCAACTTCCGCACTATTGGGGCGTTTCAATGTCAACAGCGCAAGAGATGAACGAACTTTCAAGTCAGTGCAAACATTTCGAACATTTCGAAAAATTCAGAAAGTTTCGGCTATAGCAGGGCGCCCAGTCCGTTTCAATAATTGCATACAATTTGCCAATCAACGCGTCCCAACGATGCCAATTATGATATGTGGAGCCCGCACTCTGTGCTCCTCTGATCATATGCCGGCCCTTTTGTGGGCGCTTCCTTGGCATTGGCTTATGAAGCCATTCAAGTGCCGATCCAGTCACTCTCCCCCTCACACTCCTTTTCCCCCTCACTCTGTCTCTGCCTCTGACTCTGCAATCAGGCAAAAAATTATTGAAATTTTATATACTTACGCGAAATAAGTAAATGCAAAAAATTAAGTAAAAATTTATTAAAAATGCATAAAAAGAAGGCGATGCGACGTGCGTCAAAAAAAAAAAAAACGCAGCAGGAGAGAAAAAGTTAAATCGACAACAACAACAACAAAACTGGATGTGGAACAGCTGTCACAAGAGAAAGATAAATGGCGCGCGACCTTCGCGCTGCAGTGGAGCTGCCGCTGGATGTTGTGTGTGTGAAATTTATCAAAAAACGAGCAAGAGACAGCCCCAACAACAAGAGCACGAGATCAACAAGTGCACAAGATGACAAACAACAACGACAACAATGGGCACTTCAATTGGCGGCTACTGTAAGCCAAGTAGCAACAGCAGCAACTCGACGAATTTGTCATGCTCTAGAGGCAATTTTGGAGGAGCGAGAGAGAGAGAGAGAGATTAGGAGAGAGAAGAGCAGTGATTAAGAGAAAAAGATTGAATGAGAAAAGGAGAATATATTCATATTGGCTTACATCAATTCTAGCTCAGATATCGATGCTTTAACCAGACCTATGGCCTTCGCTTCGAAGATTTGAACTAATTAACTGAGCTTATACTTTTTGCTGCAGATTTATATATAGATATATTATATAAGCGACCTTTTAGCTAGCAATATCAGCTTATCTACAATATATCTTCAACTGCCTATAAAGGACAATATGGTGTACTTGCCTGGTTTTTTGTGCGCATGCGCAGCTCTTGACTCATGCTTTGCAATGCGCACGACACGATTGCATTAGCAGCGCAGCAACAATGGCTAAATAAAAGCAACAAAGGCAACAGGTGTAAACGGGCAAGAAGATTTTTGTTATTTTTGGCAAATGCCAAGCAGCCACATTGGCTCAGCGGCTCAGTGGCTCAGTGGTTTAGTGGCTTAGCAGCTAAGTGGCCTGTTGGCCAAGCAACCTACTTACTTCTGGCTGGAATGGCCCGTTTGGTGTGTCTGGTTAGCCGCTGCCGCTGCTGCTGCTGCTGCTGCTGCAGCTGGTGCAATCGAAAGTGTTACTATTACCAATGAGCTGGCCAAAAGCGAGACTCAATATCGTCATCAGCTGTTGGCAATGTTAGAAAGCAGCAACTGGGAGCTGCGGCACGAGCTGGAGCTTGAGCTGGAGCTGGAGCGGGATCGTTGCAACATGGCGTGGTTGCCATATGTGCCTGACTGGTTATATTTGGGTCAATAGATTTTGTATTTATGCAATTTTGCAATATTTCTTTACTTGTTGCTGTTGTTGTCGTTGTTGTAATTTCTTTATTTACGCAAATGTTTGAGCTATTTTTTAATGATTTCTAGGCAGTTAGTGCGGCTATCTCGAGCTGTTACTTTGATTTCGTTTGCGGCGCGACGAGATATGCAGAAAAGAGTGGGAAAATGGCAAAGCGCACATTGCATCATTACATAATATGCCAAAGAAGCAAAAGCGCACAAAGCGCACGAGCAAGAAGTCGAGGCGGCGCAGACGGCCAGGTGACCAGGTGACCAAGCCGTCGCCGGCCGAACTGCCGGAGTCAATGTGTGAAAATAAGCAGAAAATTGTTAAAACGTGTTTCAGTTACAGTTTAGAGCTGGGCGGAGCGCTGCCAATCGGGGCTGGGACATTGTCTTGGGGACTTCTTAATGGATTGGCTTTAGCGACGCTTACGACCCGCAAATTGCGGGAAAGCGTTTCAGTCTCTGCTTTATGTTCAGTTAATTGGGCTCTACGAGCAGTGGAAATGCTGTTGACATTAAATGCGGCGAGCGAAAACATTTCGAGTCTCATTGCAATTCGATTGACGGCAATATTTTGGCACTCGGCTAATGGGCCGCATAAGAATGCGCTCGTTAACTGGGTCTAGTACACTATATAGCAAGGCAAATTCGTCGAGTCATGCGCAAATTATATCTGATACTTGGCTAAGTTCAACGAGGGTGCTTAGCTGCCTTCAGCAAGTGCCTTTGTCCACTCTTTTATTTGCCTGACTTCAAAATTGTGTTAGTCATTCTGATATTTAACATAGTCAGGCGCAGGGTAGGCAGGGCTTGTAATGGCCATTTGAGAGTGTGTGTAACGGAAGTAGGCGTGGCTGTTTCTTAAAGGTGCACACTCATATACTATATGTATATCTGCTCTGCATCCAATGATGAATCTATTTAGGAATGCTTGTCTGTCCAATTATCTATATCTATATGAATTATAATAGATATATTTATATATATATATATATATATATATTATATATGTATATATATTTATATATATCTTATATATTTCACAGTTATTACGAGCCTTTGCGAGAAGCAGCTCGCTCTGTTACCCTTAGCCTGCAGGCCTTGCAGAGCTTCCTGTTCCATTCCTTATATATCCTTGGCATGCGCCTCGCATATTTCCTCATTGCGCAAATGTTGGCAAATTAAAACTGGCCTTAATTATTTTATGCTCATTAAGCGCAGCCAGAAAGCCACAAAAAAAAGAAGTTAAAATATGTTTGCGCAGCTCTTGTTTTTTGTGCGTTTTCTCGGCGCGGCTTGGCGCAAATTAAGTCAGATTCCGAAGCAGAGAGCGGCTGGCGGCAGCAGGCCCTCTCGGCTGAACTTGGTTGACAAAAAGTAAAAAGCAAAACTCCGACTAAATGACATTAATTGTGTTTAAATAATTTTGTGCTTTGCACAACATTTTGTTCATAACTTAAAAATCGCTCAATTGTAGCAGAGCAGTCCGAAAGATAAAACGGAGCAAAAAAAAAGTGAATTTTTCATTTAGTTATGGGCTGTTATGTCAGACAAATGATTCACTTCGCATGCGTCGAGATGAGCTGGAGATCGTTGGGGCTGACACTCGTCGCTGCTGCATGGCACATAAATTATGAAAGTTTTGTTTCGTTTCGTTTCGTTTTGTTTGGCGAGTTCGTTGCCTGAGTCTTTTGTTTTTGCTTGTCATGGCAGCGCGATGGATCGTGCGATTATTCGTGCATGCAAACGGATTTCAGCGAGCGTTCTGGCTGATCTTGGGCTATTAGGGAATTGACAGTGCCCGACTCGCAGCTGATTTCCATTTTCCATTTCCCAAACAAGTAGAAATCTCAGTAGAAATCTTCATTTGCATAAATAATAGAAAAATATATTGATATCAGGCGGCACTCTCTTACGTACGTAACCAGTGAGAAATGTTTTATTTTACTTTGTAATGCCCTGTACACTCTAAAGAGGGTATATGCAATCACTGCGATCAGAGCTGTCCACTTTTCACTATTCACTTAAAGGGTGTCTGCCAGGCCAGGCTCACTCTGAGGCACTGAGCATTTATCAGTCTGAGCAAACCATTTGCTTGTTGTTGTTGCGCTTAATTTATGGCACGAATTGCTGGGGTTTCTGTCATACCGGACATTCTTAATACGTTCTATGATAGGCGTATGACTTAATTGAGATGGAGCGTCGCCTTGGAGGGCATCCAGTGAGCATTAGCCGGACTTATTGAACTCTGCACCTAGAAAGTCCCCCAAACTCTAATTAAGTATTTTGCGTAGATAGCGACCCCATAAAGACAGGGATTAGACAAAATAAAATTTAATTGCCAGCGATAAATATGTTGTTGACTTTAAACCAGGCCAGCCCAAAGCTAATTCTCTTGATTCTATTTCATTTCTCATTTAACAGACTTGAATTATGGGCTTAGAGAAACACTATTTGAGATATGGACGCACGGCGAGAGATCACCTGCTTGACTGGGCCACCTGTGGGCGTGCTGCTCGGCGACAGCAACAACAGCAGCAGCAACAGCAACAGCAACTGCAGCCACAGCAACTGCAGCCACAGCAACAACAACAGCAACAACAGGCGCAGGGGTCAACTGGCACGGGGCGGCGTTCACGCCCTCATGTAACACACAGAGGAACGCCGCTGTCGATGTTAATATCTCATGGCGTTAAGATAAGCAACAGTAAGTATTAACTGTGTATGCAAGTCATGCGTTCAATGGACTGTTAAGTTAGGCATTTAGTGCCAGCGGGAAAATCCGGATATGCGATTTTAAATAGAGAGTGAATGAAATCATTGATAACAATTATCATAATTATTTAATTCACAATGTATAGTAATTTTCTAATATATATTTAAAGAATTGTAAATTATTTTATTGGTCAAGTATTTATTTGAGGGTTTTCAAATCAGATTTTGTATACTAAAATAGGGTAATAAATAATATACAATTATATATATTTAAAGTAAATCAAATTTATATATAATATTTGCAGCTTTGCATATTTATACAATTAATTTTGTACACTTTGTTGTTCTACAAATTCCAAAGTTTACCCCAAATATTTCCCTTTAAATATATATATAAATATGTTTAAAAATTATTTATTGCTTTACACACCACATAAAAATTAATTATGAAAATTTTTATCATTAAACGCGCAATTAGCTAGCCTAAAGTCAATATCAACTACCAAATTGGCTAAGTTTTGTTAGCAGCATTTTTGTTTTATATCTTTCGCTGTTATTGTTGTTGGCTTTTAGCTGTTTACTTGACCAAAAATAAAAACCAAACTAGTTGTGCGCCACTTTTAACTTGTGGGGGCTAAAAGCCAGCAACAAATACAACAAGTAGTTAATACTAGCAAAAAAGAGACAAAACAAAAACAAACGATTGCTGCTGTAAGTTTAGTGTGTGTTTGTTTCTTTTTTTTTTAATCAAAACTGGTCATCCGAGAACTGCAACTGCAACTGCAATGCAAAACGAGTCTTTGGCCAAAAATACCGACTAATAACAACAACAACAAGGCAAGCCACTGCTGCAGACTTGAAATAAAATTATAAAGCGGCATCAACAGCAACAGCAGCGGCTCAAAGATTGAAATCAAGGAAACGGACACAGAGAGACAGACACGAGACTTGCCTAGTTAGCCGCGTTCTGTGCAATTGGCGACATTGCGTATACGCCGAGTGAGCTGTGCTCATGTTGTCGAAGCAGCCAAGTGTGCAAACAACAACCATGGCCAAGAACATTGAATAGACTCACACTCGCTCACTCTAGCTCTCTCTCTCTCGCGCGCGCTCTCTCTGGCTGTCTGTTTGCTCTCTGAACTTGGCTTAGGCATATTGTACAAGACTCGTATCGCTTTCGGTTTCATTTGGCGCGTTTTCGTTTTCGATTTCGTTGACATTTTTGATTGCCTTCATTTTGGGCAAGTTCTCGTCGCTGTAGAATAATGTTTGAAGCGCTTTGCACTTGACGGCGCAGCTTTATAGCCACGTTTGCAGTGTCTGTTGGCTCTGGCAATTTGCGACTTGCAGATGTGACCAATTGCCATGAGGCTTGACATTTTTTAAATGCTTCTCTATTACGTGTGATCTGATAACCATTTGCCAAGCTTTGGTCCGTTAAATCCGGCAGAGAATATTCGTTTTTATCTCGTTTTTATAGTGATGCGACACTCGCTCAGATCTGTTTATGGCGCACTTTATATTAGATTTAATTATTCCCCATAATCAGTCGAAGGTTTCGTTTCCCATTGAGCAGGCGTCAAGCTAAGCGGAACAGAGCAAACATCTATGAAATTAAGAATCTCTATCAGACAGTCAATCATCCATTAAAGTCGCATTAAAGTAGCTGATGATTCAGAGAGGGTTCAGGGAAGGAATTGACAATCCTCTCTCTCTCTCTCTGTTTATCTCTCTCTCTCTCTCTCTGTTTATCTCTCTCCCTCTCTCTCTCTCTCTCTCTCTCTCTCTCTCTCTATCTGTCTCTTGAGGCCACCAAGAGACTTTCAATTGATTTTGGTGCCAGTGCGCTTAGGTAATTCTAATGCCATGCTAAACAGGCTGACAAGCAAATAGCAAAAGCCAGAGGAAAACGCAAAAGAGAAGTGAGGCAAAGGCGAAATACAAAATTCGCAATTGAAAAGTCGAAGCGGGTACTTAACTGGCCAGTGCCAGTGCAATGTTGTCTGCAGCACCAACAACAACAACAACTATTAACTGCCAAATACTACAACTAACAAATACATGTACACACTCGAGTCGTGTGCATACAAGGCAAATATGAAAATGTTGCCAAATCAATATACAAGACCTCAAGAGGCCCAGTCCAAGCACCAAGCACCAACAGCACCGCCGGAGAAGTGAAATACCAAAAACCGAAATTTGAAGCTGCGAGTGAGATCAAAAGCTGAGCTGAAGCGGGCGCGGGAGAGGGCGACTATTGAGCGAGGGAGCATGGAGCGTGGAGCGTGAGCGGATTGGCCAGCTCTGGACATGGATTCGAGCATGGGACCAAAACGAGCGCTCGACGGCATCAAGAGAGTGAACACAAATTAACACAATTAGGCAGCCAAGTTGGCAATCACAGCTGGCCAATTCTAACTGCGACTCAGAGGTGGCCTAGCGGGACTGGGGCGGGACGCAGTGTTTGCCATACAGACTGTGTGTGCTGCACAAACAGAAATAGGCGCGGTAGCTGCTGCCACTGCTGCTGCACGAGCAGCCTCCATGGCTGGCGAGAAGAAGTCTCAGCTGGTGTGCTGCACTGGCCACTGCACTGCTCAGATGGAGTCTTTAGCAATAACAAGTCGCACTCAGCCGCTCAGCAGTGTGCGTGAGTCTTGGTCGTACGCTTATATAACCAAATGTGAAGTGGATTCAGTTGATTTAGGCCACATGCAATACATCGAGCCGTGCTCTCGCGGCGGCGCGCTCTCGCTCAGCTGAATCTTTGCCAAGCACATTCCTAAGTGATATATATTTTGGCGGGTGTAGCGATAGTTGTACTCGAGCTAAGCCAAATGGGGAATAAGCTATGATAGTCGGATTGGATTCCAATTGGACGTAGATTGTTTTCTAGACTGAGTTGAGAAGTAGTTCTCTTGTATATATATATCCTTATATATTCTTTAACATATTCACTTATATTATTCAACTATATTATTCAAAAGCGTCTTTTAGTTGCTTCCTTGAAGTAATCCCAGCGAGCTTCCCACTCCATCTCAATGTTCGTCTTTCCGAGAGGCTGACTCACATCTTAATTGTTGTTCGTCTCTCTGCTCCTCTTCCAATGTCAAGTTCAGTTCTTCTCTTATTGCAATTTGCCAATTTGCCTGTCTTAATGTGGTTTCTTATATGGACTCGGATTTCCCAGACCTTTCACTTTCCACAGCATGCAGCGTGCCCTCGTAACTTTACAGCTACTTAACATGTTTCTGCCTGATGGTACACCTCCGAAAGGAGGCAGTAAAAACAAAGGGAAACGAAACTTTCCAGTCGGATGCGCTGCGATCGCCGATCGGTTGTAAGTGCTTTAATTAAGGGCCAATATGCGATAAGTTAAAGCCGCAATTGCCGAGAAGGCACGTCCAGGTCACTGCTAACCGGTTGGGAGCACATGTACGCCTGGCTAATTGGTATCGAATCTGGCGATCTCCATGTGGATGCCAATTGTGAGGCGTATGCGGCACAAGGAAATGCACACGCCGGAATGCCAGGCCAGGCCAAGCGAGGGCAGGCCAAGTCAGGCCAGGCCATGCCATGTCCATTTCCTCAACATAAGAATTACAATAATTTGCTTAAACAAAAGTGTTTACAATGTGAGGCAACGCTATCGGCGGCGCTTGAGAGTCAGATCATGCACCATGCCGCATTGTTGTCGTTGTCGTTGCTGCTGTTGTTGTTGTTGTCCCCCGCCAACCTGTTTGGGGCACGTTCTGAGACGAAATCTGAGCTTAATTGTTTAGCTGCCAGCGCTGCAAATGTGCAGCTATTGTTGTTATTGTTGTAATTGTTGTCATTGTTGTTATTGTTATTTCTGTTATTATTGCATTGTTGCAGTCCACAATTCCGCGTCTATTCAAAGTTTGTTGCGATTTGTTTTGTTACAAGCGCGAATTTTAGCATTAGTTTGTGAAACGAAAAGTAACCAAAATTGGCCATATCTGTTATCATTAGAGCCAAGTTAAGCTGGAGTTGGGCTTAGCCAATTGCCTTTTAGCCAGTAGCTCCTTCGATAGTTCACAGCATAATTGCCGGAGTTCAGCTGAGGCGGATGGAAGCCAGAAACCAGATACGGCGCAACGAGAATATTGCATGCTCAGCTGTAATTTTCAGCAAAACGAGCATATGACACCCGTCTCAAGTGACCAAAAGCAGGGGCTGCAGCCAAGGGGGGCCTTAAGAGAGAGATATATGTGCAAAGTTCAAGTCTGCAAAAAGAAAGCATAGCAAATGCAAGAAGAGGCTCAGTTGTATAGTAACCAAGCACCAACTCCCTTTGCACCGCCTCTGCCTCAGCTGTAATTCCAGAGATTGAGCATATTTTACAAGCAAATACAGCCTAATCCGGCAAGCCGAATAGCAAATATGCTAGCCGAAAACTTTAATCAATTCCTAATACAATTTTATTATCAATATGGCTGTAATAAACTTATGCGGATGCAGCTAAGGCCAGCTGGTATCAGCGCTTATCGGAGTTATGCTGGATTTGGTAAACATTTATAAATCTTTGATATGATATAGCCACTTAAGCGTTATCAGCCGACAGCATATCACAGCCAAAACAAATGTAAGTTTACAAGAGTTCAGTTCACTGGGATCCGTTAACAACAAGAAGTTCAAGTGCGCGTTTTAGCCGTGAAATAAAGCTGAAGTTCAATGAAGTTGGACCCGGAGCATGACCAACTGCAGAAGAATATATGTTGGTAGTTGAAGCCGAAATGAAACAGAAAATATCAATAAATAGACAGTCGACAGAGTTTATAGCTGAGTGTTAAGTGGACAGGCTCATGAATATCCTTTCAGCTTAAGCAGCAAATATTTGTGAGGGTGAAATCTAAATTTCTATTCAAATTATATGAAAATAGGAAAGATATTGTAGCAGAATATTTATAAAATTAAAAAAAACCTTAAAATAGTGTGAATAGTGCAAATATAAAATATATATAAAAAAAATAGACTAACCACGCGTCACTTGCTCCATAACTGAACTGATATCTACGCTGGCAGTGTATTTAAACAACATGCAGCACAAATAGTTATATTAACAACAACAGCTTCTTACGTGCAATAACAACAACAACAACAACTGAGAACTCAGCATTATTGTCAACGGCAGCAGGCGCTGACGTATCAATTGTGTGCCAAATGTTTATTGACCATGTCGACCAGCCCATGCAAGCGTTGTCAATTGCAGCAACAACTAATCTATATACATGTATATACATATATATATGCACATGTATATATATATATATATATTTATGTAATTATCGATATGAACTAATAACGCAACCAGATGAACAGCCCGCAACAGGCAAAAGGCAAAGCGAAAAGCCGATAAATGTAAACGGGCTTTAAATGCTGCGATCAGATTGTGTCGCCGTGAAGAGCTGCCTGTGCTTCCCTTGACCTTCGGCTTGACAGCTGCCCCAAAAATAAAAAAAAATATATATAAATATATTGTATATATATTGTATATATGTGCATGTTTGAGCCAACAGGCAGTTGCCAAACTGTCAACATTTTGTGCTTGATTTTATGACATTTTACGTAACTTTCTCTGGCGCAGTTTGTTGTTGTTTATTGTCTTGGGGCCGGAGCTTTTCAGGGTCAATGAATCGCTTGAACTTTGCCGATTTCTGGCTGCACAAATAATACAATTATCGCGTCCATAGCTCATCTCTGGCTTATGATTTACGATCCACGCCAAGTCCGAAAATTTCGCTAGCGTTATCGAAATGCCGCAACGACCGACCCGAAAAATGCACGCCACCAATAAATCAATGTACATATATATATAAATTTATATATATATTCAAGTATATTTTATGTTTTAATGCTGGGCCTTGCACTTTTTAGTCTTTTCATATATATATTTCTTTTGGAGAACGAATGCAGCGCGTGTGGCCTGGCCTGGCCTGGTGAGTGCATTCAGTTCGTTGACTGTTTTAGGGGGGCGCGGACGCCGACCGAGTGAAACCCGTTGGCATTGCACTGATAGGACGGCCAGTGCCACTGCCACGCCCACTGCGACAAAATGTCAACAAGGTAATGGGTAATGGCAGATGGGCAGCGTAATCGAGTCGCCTAAGTGCACTGGCCCATTAGCCAAGCGATTTGCCATCGAAAACGCATCTCAATTTGCTGATAAGCTGATTGCTGCCTACGCCTATCACAAGTCACTCGCGAAAAGTTCAATTTCGATAAGTCGGCCAAGAGCATGATCTGGCAGGGTGTGAGTGACAGCCGTGAAGTGCCAATGAAACCAAGTTCGGCAACAGGCGACGGCATTCATCAGGGAAAGGAGGTGTGAACAGTGTCCGGAATTTGGGTTAACAGCTGTCGTGTTTCCAGTGCGTGACACGAATATGCATGAGTGAGCGAAGCAGCTCAAAGGAGTCCAGACTAACTGCAATGACTGTCAAACTGTATTCTTTTGTTAACTTGAGCTCATCAAGTAATACTCTAGCTATTTCTTGTTAATTCTAGCTGCAAACATTGTAACGCTCAGCTATAAAAATGGGAAATCCACAGGCAAACACCATTTGCCTGCTCCCCATTGGGCCTCAGCCTAGAGCGGATGTAAATACACAAGATAAACAGTGCACTAAGCCTATATACTCTCCCCGTCAACTTATATTTTTAAACGAAAACTCACACAGTTCACGGCAAATTTCACTTTGGCTCTCATATTTGGTTTACTCTACAAAATTCAGCGTAGAATGACGTATTTCTCGCCAATATTTGTCGACGGCTAAAGCCAGCTTTGTGTGCGCGTCACAACTTTTACTGGCCAAATAAACTTTTAGAATATGAGCTAAGGCCTAAAGGCGCAGTGCTGATCGTGACTAACTGTGAATAAATGTGTGCTTCGATTTACTTTCAGATAGACTAGCTGTGATAATTATTGGTATAGTTACATTAATCTTAGGCATAGTTTTAACATCCATACCATGGCTGGATTATTTTATACTAAAGGTAAGTCCGAGCTGCTCCTATCTAATATAATTCCCCATCTAATTGAGTTCTATTCGAACAGAATTTAAGGCTGTGGAACGATACGTTAAGCTATCATTACTGGCAGAGACCCGGCGTCATACGGCTGACCAAGGTCTATATCTACAATGTGACCAATCCGGATGGCTTCCTCAGCGGCGAGAAGCCCAAGCTGCAGGAGGTGGGTCCGTTTGTCTACAGGTGTGTAAATCACTTAGTGTATTAAAGCATATACAAATACCTAATGAGGGGAAAGTGGTTACGCCTTTTGATTCTTGATTTTCGAAACTTATTATATTCATAAGTAATATCCGCAATTTCATGGCAGCTTTGGCTAAGTGTTCTCTGGTCACGGCTCGTTTGGCCAATACACAAACATATACATATATATATTCACTTTTAAAATTGAGTTTAATGCGCCTAATTATCATAATTGTGCTAGTAGAACCCAAAATGTTCGCGCTGCATACAGAAAACAAAGAAACTCAGGCTAAGATTGCAGGCAAAGTTTATTCGCGCTTTTTATAGACGATTCTTGAACTCTGTGGTCAGTGGGCGAGATTAAAAGCCATTAAAAATTGTAAATATATTAATATAATGTATGTGTGCGGCCAGCCTAATTGAAATTTCAGATTGCGACTTTGATTGATTAGCTCGCGCAGGTCTTCGGCGCGCTCCGCTCGAATCGAAATAAATTGCAACGATTTAAAAACTTTTCAATTTTAACACTTGATCAACTGCAATTATTTTGTGCTTATGGAAGTCTGCAACAGTCGCAGTTGCAGTTGCAGTTGAAGTTGGAGTTGGAGTGGCAACAGAGATTTGCCAATAAACTGCTGACAATTCACGCCTCTTGCGCCGCTTGCATTAATTGAGACATCAAATCGAACACACAAAATAACAAAGCGCCAAATGGGAGCGCAGCAGCTGTATCTGAGAATTTGTTTTATAGTTTGACAAGTTGCGGGACCGCCCAGACATTAAACCAGTTCAAGTGAAGGATAACGTGACAAGATCAACCGATTGCCGATTAATTTGAAGCAAATGCGTGTGCTAAAACAAAACACTGTAATTAAGCTAAAATATTTAACAATTATAGTGAGAAATATGTCTGTGAGATAGAGGCATAAATATGTGGGAGTATAAATATAAATATAGATAAATAAACATTTGTGTAGGCATATAAATTAATATTTAGAGAATGGCTAAGTAAAGACAAAAATATTTTAATAAATGTATATGTATATATATATATATTTATAGTAGCTGCAACCCTTGCAGACACAGAAGCAGATGCAGACACGTAGAGATACTGATAAAGATATAAGAGATTCAGATAGAGACACGAATAGATATGCAGAGGAATATGTAGACACGGATAGGAATATGTTAAATATAAAGATATGAAAGAACAGATATCAATAAATAAGCAGATATATAGCAGACAGAACACAATTTGAGTAAAACAAATAGAGTTAAAAATACATATGCTAAAGTAGATACAAAAAATATGGGAAGAAATAGATAAAGAAATATATGCAGCTACAGATACATATGTCAACATATAAAGAGACAGATATTAGCAAGGGTTCATATACAGATAAGTAGCTAAACAGATATGAATAGATATATATGGATATGTATAGATGCTAGGATATGGAAACAGATACATGTATATAGATACAGAGACAGATAGGTACAGATAGAGGCATATCAAGATCCCATCACGCTAATGCCGAAGCAGATACTCAAATACAGGCAGAGATTAACAGACGGAGATACTCAGACACTCCAATACAAGACCTGTGGATAGATATTAATCACTGCAATTAATTGTCGACTGCTTGAATTAAAATGCAATTAAGCTGCGACCACAATTTTATGATGATTTGATGGATTAGTTGAAGACAACAACAGCAGCAACAACAACAACAACTCCAGCAACAACAACAACAACAGCAACAATAAACGCTGCAAACACTTTAAATCAACATCAAATGACAAAGCCGTTTCGGTAGCTGCTGAAACCGCCACAAAAACGCCAAAGCGTTTGTCATCTCATATTATTTGTTGTCGCTGTTGCTGTTGTTGTTGCTGGTGTTGTCGTTACGTTTCTTTGGCCACATTTCACCGACGAACGCGACAAATGAACTTGACATTCAGCTGGGCTGGGCCGCGGGCCACAGTGGAGCACTTTTGGGTTTTTGATTTGGTTTTTTTTATGGCCAACGTCCCTGACTTTGAGCGCGGCACGTGCTGCTGAGATACGATTTACAATCTTGACAATCTTTGACAATCTTCATTGCAGGGAAGACATGGAGAAGGTGAATGTGAAGTTCCACGAGAACAACTACACGGTGTCATATCAGCATAAGAAGATCTTACAATTTGTTCCTGAACTGAGTGTCGACAAGAACACGCCCATAGTCACGCCCAACATACCAATGCTGGTAGGTGGACAACTCCAACAGCCTTTAACAGCTCCTTTCACAGGCTCCTCTGTCTCTGTCTCTCTCGCAGACCCTCACAAGTCTGAGCCCCAAGCTGGGCTACCTGCTGTCCAAGACGATATCCATAGTGCTGACCGCGGCCAAGCTGAAGCCCTTCATCAACGTGACGGCGGACCAGCTGGTGTTTGGCTACGACGATGCGCTGGTCAGCCTGGCGCACAGATTCTACCCGAAGCACATGCGGCCCATGGAGCGCATGGGCCTGCTGCTGGGCCGGAACGGCACGCTGACCGAGGTGTCCAGCATCAAGACGGGCTACCAGGGCATGGAGCAGTTCGGCTACATCGACTCGCTGAACGGCATGGATCACCTGCCGCACTGGAATGAGGAGCCCTGCACGAGCATCGCCGGCTCGGAGGGCTCGTTCTTCCCGCCGCGCGACATCACCAAGTCGGACCTGGTGCACATCTACGACAAGGACCTGTGCCGCATCATTCCACTCAAGTACGTGGAGCGCGTGGAGAAGGATGGCCTGGCCGCAGACCTGTACCGGCTGCCCAACAACTCGTACGGTGACTCGCGGAACAACCCGGAGAACAAATGCTACGACTCGGGCGACTACGAGGCTGTGCGGGGCCTGCAGAACATCAGCCCCTGCCAGTACGGCGCGCCCGTCTACATATCCAATCCGCACTTCTACGAAGCAGACCCGCAGCTGCTCGACGCCGTCGAAGGCCTCCAGCCGGAGCGCGAAAAGCACGAAACCTACTTCAAAATACAACCGGTAAGAGAGATCTCTGAGCTCTGCTCCCCTAGATATGCTTGCTAAATCTAATGTCTGTCTAGAAACTTGGAGTGCCGCTGGAGGGCAAGGTGCGCATTCAGCTCAACCTGAAGGTGACGCGCGCCAAGGACGTGCATCCAGTGCGTGATTTTCGTGACTTCATGTTCCCCGTCATGTGGCTCGAGGAGGTGGGTTAATTAGCAGCCGCATAAACTGAGCTGAGCCGATATCATCATCATCTGTTAATGTGTTTTGCAGGGCATCTCGGAGCTGACGCCCGCCATCAAGGGCTGGCTGTACCTGGCCACGGTCATAGCGCCGCACGCGGTGCCCATTGGCTCCTATCTGATGATCGTGGGCGGCGCCTCGGCTGTCATATTCAGCTTCGTGCGTGCCTACCAGAACTTTGTGTTCGCACGCGATCCCTCGCTCGAGATACTCGAGATGGGCCGGCGCTCGCTGCGGCGCGGCAGCAGCTTCATTGCCCACCAGCAGCACAAGCTGCTGCTCCACCAGCGGGACAGCTACGCACTGCTGCGCACCCACATGCCGCATGCCATGACCGCCTGCCTCGATCCGGAGCGCGACAGGGACGACGTCCAGCCGATCATCGACTGTGCGGCGGGCAATCAGGAAGTTTAGCTTTAGTTTATAATAGTTAGTCATAAGAGTGTATCTGTGTGAGTGTGTGAATGTGTGAATGTGTGTGTGTGTGTGTGTGTGTCTGTTGATTAGCTTTAGTCACATTCTGGCCAAAATCGTGGCATAAACAGCTGCCAAATGGTTTCGTTGTTACAGGGTATTCTTTAGTCGATTCACTTCATCTGCACAACAATTTCACAATTCATCTTCTTGCAACCAAATGCCAAATCGGGTTTGCTAGTTATACACATACATATCTATATATATATATATAATATGTATATACATATCTATAGATCTGTAGATCGAGATATATATATCTGTAAATAGTTCTAGTTCGCAACTTGGAAATAATTCACTAGTCATTTTTACAATGTGAAAAATGCGAGCTCGTTTCTAGTTTCTAGTTTCTAGTTCGACTAAGTTAGTTAGCTCGGCTAAATTAAATTCCTAATTCTAATTTACATTTAACTAGCATTACATATATACGCATAGAGAGAGATTTATTTAGGCAGCGGTTGTTACGCACAATTTATACGATTTTCTGTATATGCAATAAAATGTACAACGTTTTTTATCTGGCACTCGGAGTGTTGTTGCTGCTGGCTCGAAGCCTTCCGGAGAGCTGATAAATCACGGACAGCGCTCGAATGGTGAGCAACTGCATAAAGCATGAACTGCCCCAGACGTAATTTAGGAGTGGCTGCTGAGCCACAGCCAATTCGCTGAGCATACCCTGTGGGGGATATCCTTAAGCAGGGTATGCACAGTGGAAGCCCAAGAACTATTCGAATCCACTTGGGCTCAGCTGAAGCTGAAGATTGATAAATAGAGAAATTGATCAGATATAGAACTAGTTGCTATAATTTAATGAGCATTTTGCTTGCTATAAATAGATGCAGGCATTGCTTGAGTGAAATGAAAAGCAGCTGAGTCTTAAAAGGAAGGAAGAAATGCTGCCTATACTGAAGTACTTTCTGAAATACTATATATATAATAAACTATACCAATATATATACATAGTTTTAATAGATATTTAAATGGAAATATACATTTATAATGCAGAGCAACTGCTGGCCGTATATACCCCATCAGGCAGCCTTTAGCTAGTTCTTCGTTAGCTTTTGATTGACGCAGTTTAGACTTTTGCACAATTCTGCGAGCTACGTTTGGCTTCAAACAACACACACTCACGCACACACACACACTCAAGGCTCGTATGTGCCATAAATTAAATGTGTGTGGAGGAGGCAAGGGGTAAGCAAGGCAGGCGCTGTAAAGCCCTTTGTTTTGCGAAAGAAATAAAAAACAGGCACAAGAAATATGATGTTTTCGGTGCTCGAAAGTGAAGAAAGAAAGCGGAAAGAACTGAGAACTTGGCTGGCAGCCAGGGCCAAGAGGAGCTGGGAGACGGCCAGAGGTTCGCTGGCATCAGCATCAGCATCAGCAACTGCTTTCCGGGTAGCAGCTATAACAAAAGCATTTTCATTTCATTTCATTTGGCAAAAATGTTTATACAAAACCAATTTTACAATTTTCGATTCAATTTCTGCAACTGACATTTCACTTAAACGAAAACCTTAAAGGCGCAATTCATTTGGCCCCGCCCAGCGACCCTTTGACTGTGCTCTCGATGTTGTTGTTGTTGCTGTTGCTGCTCTGCGTAATGTAACAGAAATGTGTGTGTAGGCGCGCTCGCACTGTGTGGGCGTGGCATGTTGGCTTCAACACAATGCCAAAGGTCAAATGATGTCCAGTTTTGTTTCTCTCTCTCTCCCTCTCTCTCTCTCTCTCTCTCTCTCTGTTGTAATTGCACAAGAGCAATGAAAAAGTTGCCCGAGCTGCAACTAGATATATGTGGGTGTGGTTGTTGTTGCTGTGGTTGTTGTCGTTGTTCATTTGCTGGGCTATTTTGGCACATTTTGTCACATTTTGGCTTAGACACTTCGAAACGCTCGGCTAATAAGCGTTGACACATGTTGCCACAGTTGCCACACCTCCCATCGTCGCATTTGCGCCCACAGCTCAAGGACAACGGCGAAAAGTTAAAAACTCATTTATGACGCCGCACATCAAATCGAATAAAAGCAATTGGCACATCAAAAATCCGAAGCGAGTCCTGCCGAGATCTTCATCGAGCCTTTTGCCCACGTATCGAATGCGTGTCGAAATGGCCCAGAAACGTGGAGCCATATGCCGCAGCAGGCTAGGGGGCAGGGGCTGGGGTAGCACAGAAATGGCTGAAGTAAATAAAATGCCAGCGAGCAGGGAAATGGCACAGCGAGGCAGTGGTGGGCTGAACTGAGCTCCACTGAGCCGAACCGAGCTGCGCTGCGCTGAGCTGAGCTGAGCTGAGCATTTGGCGCCAGCTGCGCGGCCACTTAGGCCGCATTGGGAGAGCGTTGATGGAATTGCTTATGAATTATACAAGAATATTAAAACGTGCCCAGGCTGGCAGCTACAACAGAAACATCAGGCGCCGCTTTTTCTCTCATTACACTCTGCTCAGCCAGTGGGTGAGGCATATCAGCTCAAAACTTGGAAGACTTGAGTGAGAGAAGCTTATCAGCTTTGTCTCTTTGGGGCTGGCACGTATTCGGAATTGAGCATCTGTCTGTCGGAGACAGAGTAGAGTATTGGGCAGTCAGCTACGCCCGAGTGCAGAAATCGCATTTTGGCTCTATTTGATTTCATCTTTGCGCGGAATATTTCAATTGCCAGCAGGCAGAAAGTTTGCTGTAAATACTTTATTGGAAAAGTATGTGCCAAATGGTTATTGGACGATGGGCGATGGGCGATGTGCGGGAGGCGTGGCATACAAACAAATTGGGCGCTAAGTTGGCCGTTATTGGTTTTTATGTGCGTCGCCTGCTCGCTGAGAGGGGGGACCGAGCAGAGCATCATTACAGCGAGCATAATTTGATATTTGTTTGTCCAAATGCGCACAAAAGTTGCTGACCTTCTCCCCCTCCCTCTCCCTCTCTTTCTTCTCCTTCGTCTGCTTCTTCCTGCTTGTGCTCTCGATGTTTACGGCTTGATGATGATGGCATAATTGGGGCTGTGATTGCGGTTGATTGCGAATAGGCGAAGAACAATCATTTTATGTTCGATATATATATATTTTTGTACATTACTGTTATATTTAGGGGCATATAATTTACAGGCATCGTTATATATAGAGTAAACGTATCAAGTTAGGCACGAGCTATACACAAATACATTTAAATTAGTTAAAACTTAAGTTGAGGCTAAGCATTCAGTCGGTCAGTCTCACACACAGCACACACACACACACACACACGTTCGATTCACACATTACATTATCAAAGATATCATTTTAAATTGTAACAGCCAAAAAGCAAATTCAAATCTTAACGAGACAAACTATTGGTTTGTATATTTGCTAGCTGCAAGCAGTGACAACCGGACAACTTAGCTTGGTCTCAGCACACTTGACGACACTGCCGTTCTTAGGTTTGTTTCCTTGCTAAAAGCAAGCAGTGCAAAACGGTTATAGTGTCGTACCGCCGAGCCTTCTACCGTCAAAGTGCTGTGGTGTGTGCACACGCTAAACGGTTATTTTCGAGTTTTCCAATACAACCACCAGCACGCTTGGCTGCCCGTTAAGAATTTGAATATGCGGCGGCAAGAAAACTGAGCATTTCTCAGTGATAGCGGGAGAACTGTGAGATGCTGTCCTCATTGGGTGGCGCCACCAGCAAAATGGGCTGCAAATTGAGGCCGGTGATGTGCGGATTCGACTTTCGAGAGCCCGCCAAGCTAATGGCATCCGTCAGATACGCATTATTGATTTCACCTGCGGGCAAGGAATCTTGAATATAATTCTAATGGTAGAGTGGTGGGTTTTTTGAGCTCACCTTTGTACAGGGAGTTCTGGTAGATGGGATCCGGCTGCAGGCGCACATGTCGCGTGGCCAAAATGAACGCCAACGTGGCCAGAACGACGCCGTCCACACAGCCGATGATGGCCAAGGGATAGGCCCAGCGTATGCTGCAGAGGCCCAACTCGAACCGATTGGCCTCCGGGCCACAGATCTTGCGAAAATCATCCGAATTCCAGCCGAAGGGGAACGCAGCACAGGCCACGATCATGCAGAGCGCTGAGAGCGATAAACCAGAGTCGATTGATATTAAATTACGTGAGAAATGCTGATCGAAGCGCGAAACAAGAATTTAACAATTCTAAATTGAGCCGCATTTCGCAACGAGATTACATTGCAAACACTGCAACAGCAGCAGACATCGAAACGTGCCCAAAGTGTGAGCAGCAATTGCGATATCGTTTGTCAAACCGACTTCCGTTGAAGTCAGCAATTGAAACTGGAAACTCTCAATTGCGAATTGGGCCCAAAGCACACACACACACACACACACATACATGTATACACACCTGATATTATTTGCATCCAGCCACAAATGTGAAAGACGCGCGTCGACTTCATGAACAGCAAACAAACCAAAAAGAATATCGTCAGCAAGGCCAGCCCAACGGCCGCGATCATGAAGAATGTGGCCAGCTGTAAGCGTTAAGAGAAGCGAATAAAGTCAAAGGTTTCCACAGAGAAATGGGCTAAGAACTGCTAAGAACTGCTAATGCCTAGCCTTGACTGGCATCTGTCTAGACAGAATTCTGCCTTCAACTAGTCTCATATAGAGTGCATATTTACAGGGTATTTTTTATAGTCTAGCTTTCTAGTTTGCTCAGAGTTAAGCAAATACGCACCTGGAATGAAAACGTGGGCACAGCAAATATGTTCTCCCAGCGACGTCGGCAGTTGTCGAAGATCTCATCTCGCTGGCACTGCTGCCAGAGGCCCAGTCGGCCAGCGCTGTCGCTATCCGGATCGCCAATCCACTCTGCAATGAATACACACACAGCATATAGTATAAGCTATATCTATAGCGCTGCTGATCAATCCCCACTCACCTGGCGTGACAAAGGCCACAATGCCTATGATCGCGTAGCATATGGTGAAGATGGCCCAGAGCACGCCAATCGCCTTCGAGTTGCGAATGTATTTGGAAGCGTATAGATGCGTCGTGTCGACGTACTCGATTTTGGTGCCCATTGCGTGAGGTTTCTGTCTTTTGTTTATTGTTGGCTGTTAAAAAAATGTTAAGCACGCTTAGACATAAGTAAAAACTTATTAACAACAACAACAACAACAGCAACAACAATGAGAATTGGGAGTAATCAGCAATTGTTGCTCATTTCTGTTTTGTCATGCATTTGCTTTTGTGTTTAGCTGGCGAGTTGTAAGCCTATTAATTTGGCCAGCTTTTAGTTTGCTGACCTCGATACTGGCCGACTAAAGAAATGAATTGAAGCTTGAAATTAGATGGGCCAAAAAGAAATGGGCGATGATTAAATCAAATGTGAAATCAAATGTGAAATGCCTTTTCCAACATTTTCCCCAGCAACTCAAACGTTTTCCCCTTCACTTCAATCACAGCGAATTTTTGGCCAATTAAAAAATCGAAAACCAATATGCAAATCGTTGCGGACTTATGTAAATCTTAGAGTTAATTGTTTTCGGTGGAGGGGGTAAAGCTATTGCCTAATTTTCACCAACAACAGTTAATTCTATGGGGCCAAACGAGTCGAATGCGCAAAAATCATATGTCAAAAGACAAATCAAACGACGTTATGCAAAAAGCGAAGAGAGATAGATAAACTAATAGCTTAACGAGCCACACAGACACACGCAGAAAGAGAGAGTGAGAGAGCGAGCGAGCGAGCGAGAGAGAGAGAGAGAGAGAGGGGGGGGGGTCACTTAACGAATTTTGACTCTATCTAATTTTAGCTGTGATTCATGGCGCAAAAAGTTGCAAATGGCCAAAAGCTGAGCGGAGCAACTGAGCTGAGCGTCTGGCTTTGAGCTGCCTATCAATAAACATGTTTTTCCATTTTGAAAGTGTGGTAAATCTCTGTTCAATTCATCTCGCAGCCACTTCACAAATAAAACAAATAAAATTCCGAAAAAAAAACCCGAAAAACAAAAGCTTGACGAGAAGAAAAAATGCAAGTGAATATTCAGTGCATTGTCTCGCCAAAGCCAAAGAGCTCCCACCGACAACGTTGCGTATGCGTAATTTATTAAGTTTTTATGCTTTTTTTTATCTTTTGTCTTTAAACTCATTTTTTCTACGGAAGCAGCACAAAAGAAAAAGTGTAACTGGCTAGGTTTTTCGTAAGCTGAAGACCCAAAAATTTCGTTGATTCAACTAAATGAAAAGCAAACAACAATAAAAGAGAGAAGAAGTAAATGACACTCAATTAAGGTGGAGAGAGAGAGAGAGAGAGGTACAAAGAAGAGAAAACGCGTCCGAGTCCGTGCAATTACCATAATAATGCTAATAAGTAGAGGAGCGAGCCAAGGTTCGCCAGCCAAAAGAACAACTCGCCTCTTGGCCCAACCCATTAACATAAATATTATGGGCAAGCGTTTAGCAGTCCATTGAGGCTCGCAGCACGTGAGTTAACAAAGGCGTCTGGCCAATTGGAGCGATTGGCCGAAACGCTTTCAATAACAATGGAAAAACTGAACGGGGACTGACTCACGTAGCGCCTGAAAAGCCTGGGAAAACGAGCTGCCAGAGGAGTGGGCCAACTCGAGAGTCGAGACTCAGACTAACCGCAGACAGATAATAATTTCCTGCGAGCGATCGTCGGACAATTTAAATGAAAACTGAACGTGAATATGCATATATATATATACTATGTCTGGCTCTCTGCGAGGCACAGATACTCGGTGCGGTAATTGCAATTTTCAGCTGGCAATCACATCGACCAGACGAGCCACCCAATACGGCGCACACTGTGAGAAAAAGTTGCCCTGGTCGAGCTGAAGAGAAGGGCAGAAAAGGTGTGATAGCAGCTCAGGAGTTGCAACTGGTTTTACTTGGCATAGTAAATCTAATAAATCAATACTATTTTTCTCTATGTGTATCAGAAATTGTAGCATATGCTAAATATAATAATTAACAAGAATTCTATGAGTTAAGTATTAATGTTATTTTTTGTTCAAGTCAGACTTTAGCTAGAAGTTGATTTTAGACTTCAAATTGCCTTCAGCCAAGTCAAATTTGAATATAGCACTGCTTTTCGCGCAGTGCAATGTGTGTGTACTTCAATGCATTCTTTGCGCACTCGCATCGATCATGAAAGAAAGAAAAGAAAGTGACCAGCGAGCGGGACGAGTGAGTACTGTAACTGGTCTTGTGGTACGGCCATGACGCAGCACGAAAGGCCGAGCTGAAGAGATGTTGATGGGGAGACGGAGATGGAGATGGAGATGGAGAGATGGCGAGTAACTTGCCGAGATGCCGTATCTACATCCGTTCGCCCAATGAAGCTGAGTTGTTGATGTTGCTGATGTGTTGATGTGTTGCTGCTGCTGCTGATGCTGCTGATGCTGCCGGCCGGCGGGCAGTTGACCATACAAAAGTTTCACTTGGCAGCTACAAATGTGCACCAAAATCAGAAATCAGCTTCGAGTTGTAACATCAATAGCAAGAGTCCGCCAGCAGACGAATGCTGTCGTTGCTCAAATCTGCTGCAGTCGAAGCGACTAAAAACGCGCGTGAAACGCGCGCAAGCCAAATGCCTAAATGCCAAACTAAGAAGCAAGCTAAGCTCTGTGTGAGTGCGATTGCTGAGCATTGCATATGGCATGAAATAAGGTCAGTTGGGTAATGGCTGAAGCGCACTTGTTGAACAAAACGTGGCATAAAACAATGAGTCTGCCAACAATTTGACAAACTTGGGCAGAAGAACGCGCTAAGTGCAGCGAGTCAGCGACTTGGCTTTCTACTCGTGCCACATGTGGCAGGCACTTTGGTCAGCTCGAAATGACTTTCTACTTTGAAAGAGCCGCAAACATAAATTTCACATTAGGCAGAGCCAACCGGAAAAGAGGCGTGGTTGGCAGGGGGGCCATCGGAAGAGGGGCTGGGAGGGAGGGGAGGGTCATAGCTCTTGACTTTGATGGCACCCGCTGCTAATTCATTTTCACTATTTTCAGCTCTTTAGCGCAGCAGCACTTCAGATTTTCAGATTTTTCACGGCTTTTCACAGCTTTTCCCGGCTAATGCGGCTTAAACGCATCTTCAGAGCTGAGCTCGTGTGCGTGTGTGTGTGTCCCTCGTGTTCCGCATTGCCAACCAGCCAGCCAGCCGCCCAGAAGAGTTGTTTGTTTACCAAAGCTCGTTTGTGTTTTGCATTATTCCATCTGATTTCATTTCAGTTTTTCGGGCCGAGCAGCTAAGCGGAACCCTTAACAAGGGGCTGGCGGTCACTTGATTAACACATCGAATAGTTACTACACCAAGTTGCTGTTGTTGTTGCTGTTGCTGTTAACTGGAAGCGCCAAACTTGTTCCGTCAGACTGGGCCGCAGCAAAACATGAAACGCTACAGAATTATGCGGAAATGTCTTCAAAAAGCTGTTTTATTTCGTTTTTCTTGCTGCCTTTTTTGCCAGGGCGCACCAAAGTTGTAGAATGTTTTTATTGGATGCCTTTCTGCGGCTTCTTCTTCTTCTTCTTCTTGTTCTTCTGCTTTCTGGCTCATTTCTCCCCTTTCGATCGGCGTTTGCATATGCTTATGGCAGACGATTTCTTTTTTCGCAACGGAACCCGCAAACCGTGCACAAATATCGCGGTCAGTTATCCAACAGCATTTAGGTACCGATCAGGCCCAGTCAACAGCTTCTACATGGCATGAAGAAGATGTGGGTAGAGTGGGCAGTAGATTCTCTACATACATGTCTATCTCTATCTCTGTCTCTCTCTCTCTGTCTAACTCTGCCTCTGTCCGTCTCGCTCTCTGGCGAATGTGTCGCCGCAGAGTTGCTTATTTTTATTAGATCACGATTTTTAATGTTGGCAAACATTCGCGCATTCCTACGGCCCAGCGAGCTAGCAAATAAACAACAACAGCAGCAACAACTACAACTATGTGGGCCCCACACAAACATACATACATATGTATATACATAATAGTAACTCACACCGAGATTCTTCAGTTATTTTTCTTCATTTTTTTTCGTACCTTTAGCAGGTGCGGATTGCACGACAACAGGGTTTTGGGCCGCGATGCTTGGGCGCACTTTAAAGAATTATGCATTAAACTCTTGGCTCAAGGTCATATATAGAGAAAGGCAGAAAGGCATTATAGCATATTTATGCTATATAGCTACTCTCGATTTTAGCAAATCTTCAGCTGTATATTATTCATTGAGTTGTGCTATTCAGCTTGAGTCCTAGATGCAGAATAATAATTATTTTAAACATAAAACGAAGCAGTCTAGAAAAGGTTTATGCATGCAGCCGCCCCTGTTAGGGCGCCCTTACGACACGCTCAACTAAAAAACTTCAGTCTCCAGTTTAACAGAGTCCACTGCTTGCAACATTAGGCGCCCCATATTGGGCGCATTTAGGGCGCCTATTATGGCAGCCGCCACGGCGCTGCTGCAGAGGCGCATTTCGAACAAAAACAACAAAAAATTGTGCCTCTTTTCTGGTTTTTCACGTTGCCAGCGCGGTTTTTGCTGTGCCTCTTGTTGTTGTTGTTACTGTTGTTGTTACTGTTGTTGTTCTGACTGCAGTTGTTGCAGTTTCATATGTTGTTGTTGTTGTTGTTGTGCCTGTTGTTGTTGTAGTTGCAGTTTTTGAAACGCACGTCTTCAGAGCAACATGGTCACTAAAAGGTGTTCTATGTGTGTGCGTGTGAGTGTGTGACTGTATGTGTGTGTAATGTGAATGTTGCTTGCAATATTGTTTCAATTTCTGTCGTTGTTGTTGTTTCTTGTAGGTTTTCACGTTTTAATGTTGCTTGAACTTTGTTTTTGCTGCTGCTGCTGTTGTTGCTGCTGGCTTTTTGCGGTCTGTTTTAATGTCAAATCTGCAAAAGCAGCAAAAATTGCGAGTTTTGCAGCTTTCAGCCGTCGCCGTCGCCTTCAATTGACATTTGCACTTAGGTTGAAACTCGAATTACTTTTTATTTTCGTGTGTGGCTTACAATTCTATTTTGTTGTTGTCAGCCTGCGGAACCGGTTGATTATTTCTTGTTTTGTTTAACGTTATTAAATTGTTTTGTTGCCTTTGTGCATAAATTTTGAAGTCGCGAATAGCATAGGAAGAAACGTTACTCCAATCGGACGAACGAACAATTTCGATCACGATTTTCCGCTGTGAACCGTCGCGTTTGGCGCTGAGACTCGAACTGTGGCAGTGTTCGAGTCTTGAGATCCGCTTGGCATTGGGAGACAATCACCTCTGAAGACACGACACACTCGCGCTCTCTCAGCACGGTTTACCTGCAGGCAGTGAGCGAGCGAGTGAGATGGCAGGCGAGCGTTGCAGGTAGAGTGAGTGAAAGAGGGACAGAGAGAGAGAGAGAGAGAGAGAGAGAGAGAGAGAGCGAGAGCGGGAGTGCATTATTGTGACAGTTGGCGCGCCTCAGATAAGTGGAATGTAAATTGTTTAAATTTCTTTTCAATTATTTTTGTTTTTACTACTGATAAATGTGCAGCTATCAAAGTACTAAAAGTGCTTGTGCTCGTTCGTTTCTTGGAAGAATTATTGAAATTTCTCTAATTATCGCATTTCTGTGTGCAACGAGAAAGAGAGAGAGGGAAAGAAGAGGAAAAAACCACAGAGTGTACGGTTTACTATGGCTTCTCTACCTGCAGGATGTTCGGCGAATGCCTGCGCATTTCTTTTATTTCCTTTCTTTGTTTAGGTAATGCCTGGATAAATAATAGACAACTTAATAAATCCAAAGTATTTGCTGTGATTTGATGACTGCATGTGAATGGGAAAAGATATAAACTTGTTATAGCTCTACAGCTTACAATTTAAATAAATGTATTAAAAAAAATTAATTTTAAATTTTCTTGAATCAGAAAATTCATAAAATAAAACAACAAATTTATAATTATACATTTTTCATATTTACGATATTTACTAAATTCAAAATGCCCGCCTTGTGCGTATGTAATCGGTTATGCAGCCCTGGCTTTGCCCCATCACTAGCAACCACCTAGCACAGCTGATAAGCAGCTGGTTTATCAACTGGCCAGTGGCCACACGACCTTTCAGTGTCAGTGAGCAAGAAACCAAGTGGAACGCACGTAGTTGCTGTACAATTTTTAAGCAATTAGTAAAAATTCGTAGTTTTATTTCGCATTTATTAAGTAACTTGTGATAAAACCCTCTGTAAACATGAGCAAAGTGAGCAGCGCAGATAAATTGGCATATGTAAAGTCAAAGATTGGCGAATATCTGGACTTTCCCAAAAAGGGAATCGTTTTCCGGTGGGTCAGTTAGCTTTATTACTACATCTAATTGTTGTTCCATAACATGTGTATATTTTATTGGCAATAGTTGAGTGCTTATCGGTTCATTAACTTGTGTGAGGCTTTCTTATCTCTTATTGCCTCACAGTGACATATTCGGAGCGCTGACCGACGGCAAGGCGTGTGTTTATCTGCGGGACTTGCTGGTGGATCACATACGCAGCACGCATCCAGATGTGGAGCTTATAGTGGGTCTGGACTCGCGTGGTTTCCTCTTCAATCTGCTGCTGGCCACTGAGCTGGGCGTGGGCTGCGCGCCCGTACGCAAGAAGGGCAAGCTGGCGGGCGACGTGGTGTCCGTAGAGTATAAGCTGGAATATGGTTCGGTAAGCAGTCAGGAATCTACACTAGATATCTATTAAAATAATCTATCTATAGGATACCTTCGAGCTGCAGCGCACAGCTATCAAGCCTGGCCAAAAGGTGGTCATTGTGGATGATCTGCTGGCCACTGGAGGCTCGCTGCTGGCTGCCAGCGCTCTGGTTCGCAAGCTGGACGGCGTGGTGCTGGAAAGCTTGGTGGTTATTGAGCTGCTGGGACTCGATGGCCGCAAGAGGCTGGACGGCGAAGTCCACTCCCTGATACAGTACTAAAAAGACGCAGACTTTCCATAAATGCATTTAGATGGACGAATTTTACCTCAAACACCGCCCAAGTGAATTTTTTTATAAATATTTTTATAAAATTTGCAATGAGAGTACTAAAACGAAACGATTGTCAAACGAAAGAAAATTAGTGCAAATATATGAGTGAATATTTTTATACAAACTAAGAGAAATGTCTATGTAAGCACAACAAACTTTATGAACTCCCCACGGCTGCTAGAGCAACCCTCTGCTCTCTCTTTCTCTCGCTTTATGTTCGCTGGCGAAGCATATTCTCTCTGCGCATTTCGGTTTCCATGTGCTGCTCTTGCCGGCCTTGCCTTGTGCTCAGCCATAAACAAAAATGTTTGGCCTGTGGCATCATAAAAAGCTGAGTGAGCTCCTCGCTCGCTGATAAACAAATCAGAAGCACACGCAGTCACGCTCCCCCTCCCCTCGAGCGCCCCTCGAACGCTCTCAAACAAAGAACGGCGGCAACAAGAGCTGCCACACAGCGACGCCGGCGCGAATACTGAAAATTTTGAAACTGAAACTGACAGTCGGATAGTCGCGAGCTGTTGGGAGAGAGTCGATTGGGCGACTGAGCTGCTTGGTCTATGGGTGAACGGGGTACGGGTAGGGGGTGGTCGGGGGCAATCGACAGTGGCATTAGCAGCCTGTGCTCATTTCGCATTTGAATTCATTCGTGAAATGTGCGTCGCTCGGAACGGTGCGTTGTTTGTCTGCTCTGCTCTGTGTTCTGTGTTCGGTGTGTGTTATGTTTGCTGACTGTTCCGCGAATCTAGAAGCCCATCTGCTATCACTCTCTCTCTCTACCTCTCTGCCTCTTTCCACCCGTTTCTCTGGCAGGCCGCAACAGTTTCGCACGCCTACCAATTGCGAGTGCTTTGCCGTGTTTCGTTTAAAAATACACTTTTTGCATTTGGCGCATATAAAATCACAGTTGTCGCTGCTTCAATTAATATTGATTGAGCGTCTGTCAATTGGCAAACAATCGAATCACAACAACAACAACAAATAGTAGCGAAAGTCGAGCGGGCATGGCAGCATTTGATAGTGTTACGTATACGCCGCGTGCGCCCACATTTGTTTTGTTTGCGTGCTTCTGATTGTTTGCCAGTGTGTGTGTGTGTGTGTGTGTGTGTGTGTGTGTTGTGAATTCTAGACTTGTGTGAGTGTCGTGCGCCAATTTGAATGAATTTTATATAAATGCCAAACCAAACTTGGAGCACTGCCTAAAAAGTTGGCAAAAAGTGCGCAAATAGCGCGCCAATTAAATGATATTGCATATTTGCAGTTACTGTTTATTTATGGCTCTATAAACAAATAAAAATTTAGCTGGAAAAGCAACTCGAAACTGGGCGCTGGCAGTGCGCCTGGCACGGCATGGTCAAACAACAAAAACTCTCACTCCCACTCCCCGTTCGAGTAGAGTCGTAAAAATCAATAATTGACATCTTGACTCCATGCAGCAGCAGCAGCAGCAGCGGCAGTGACAGTGGCCTCCTGCCACATGGGGCAAACGAGTCATAAAAGACACCCCCGAAAAATAAGGAGCCCACCGAAAATTCAGTTATTCGTATTTGTTGCTGCTGCAGTGACACAATTACTACTGTTTGCTTAGCTATAAATACAGAATACGGCGGAAGTTTTTCGCACAGCAGCAGTTGAGATATATATATATTATATATATGTATTTGTCATCAATTATGCTGGGCATGTTACATTCACTATACTAACTATATACATGTATCTATATCTTTACTCAATACCACAGCACAACAACTAAATTTAGCTAGAGCAACAACAACATCATCGAGCTGGCATTAAAAGGCTATGAACAAATTGTACAAAAACTGTCGCCAACTGCACGCAAAAATATTTGTCGCCTAGCAGCGGCAGCCAAAAAGTAAAAATATTATAGACAAAATAAATTGAAAAAAAATATACAAAAATAGAAAAAAATCATAGAAATGTTGTAGATCAATAGCAAAGGAAAATATATCAAAATAAATGTGACTACGACAATTTGAAGAGTTGAGAACAACATGAGTAACAAGAACAAGAACGAGCGAGTTTCTAACTAAACTACGAACAGTTCCTATGCATTTGACCTTGTGCTTAAATGAAATTGAACAAGAGCTACGCAAATTGTCGCATTCGGCGATATTTGCTCATATTCACGGCCTTATCGCTGCTGTTGCTGCCCCTATCGCTCATCTACTTGGTATGGAACGAGCAGCTGCAGAAGATTAAGGGATACGAGGTGAGTAAGCCTACCACTATATACTATAATATATAAAGCATATACATATATGTATGTAGTATATCACAAATGTTGTTTGAGTGTTTGGCCAAGGACGGTAAAATGTATCTTTGTAGTTGTATGTTGCTCGTTGGCGTTGGTAGCTGCCTGCTAGCTGACTTCCAAGTGCCCTGCAAACATATTGTGCATTCGGCCCGTGGCAGAAACGTTTGCTCTGGCCTGCTGCCCCTGGCAACAAGCGAATTGTCGACAATCGATCGATCGTTACCTGAAACATTATACATATACATATTATAGTTGCCGTAGATTGAATCAAATAACACTGCAATTAGCTGCCTTGGCGATTCATAATTTAGTAAATTCAAGAGTTCTAGAGAACATCTGCGATGCCTCTCAGTGCGAAATATATATCTATAATGTTCTAGCTAGAGCTGTATCTGTACCCATTCGCCACAAATGAGCCATTTTCAATGCTTGCTATTTAAATTGTAAAATATTCGCTTTTTTGTTTATCCAAGTTTTTAACACCTCGTTACAAGTTGGGCGGAGAGTGGGAGGTGTGGTCTTAATAAGTGCGAATTAATGAGTAATAAACCACGAGCCATTTTTCCCAGTGCTAATTATCAATTGACACTTAAATGCTGAACTGACACGCCCACTGCTATTGAGCGCCCCTTTTAACTGGGCTTGCTTTGCCGCACACTAGACACAGAGGCGCCCCACCACCTCACGGCCCCATGCCACAACAAAGAATTCGCAAAACGTCCTTGGGCAATTTGCATTGCAGAACTTTCGCTAGGACTGGCAATTTAATTGGCTTGACTTGAGTTGGCTTGGCTTGGCTTGGCTGGCAGCAGGACATGTCCGAGCCGAGCCAAGCCGAGCCACAAGAAAATCGATGGCGGACACAAATCAATGGAGAGTTGGCCACTAATTTAAGTGACTTAATGCTCAGGCAGCCAAAAAGAGAAATGAACAAAAAACAACGACAAAAAAACAAGCAATAAATGAAATAAAACACGCATACGCCGTGTTGTGCTCTACATTGGCATAATTAAGCACAGCGTCTAACACGTAACACACCAAACGCAGCCACACACACACAGGCACACGCAGACACCGACTGCTGCTTAAGTGACACGCTGCCCACATCACGCCCACATATCACATCTCCAATATATACGTATTAACCGCCCACAGTCCACGTCATGCACATAGCGCCACTTTTGCTGCGAATAAAATTCTATAAAAAATGCCAAAACCCGCAAAGATGTACTCAGAGATACCTCTTAGTTGACTACTATGTTACTTGATCTAACTTGCGCTTTAAAGTAGACTATAACAAATTATTGGAGTAGTATGAAGTAGATGATATAAATATATAAAAAATGTTTAAATATAAATATGATTATTTTATATGAAATAAATTGTATAAATTTGCATGTAAAATTTAAAATTAAGTAGCCGCCTAGTTGTTTACGTAAGTTTTATGCTCGCCTAGCTTATACAAACCCAAACGATTGGCCTACAGGGTATTCGTACACAAGCCACAATGCCTGCTGAGCATTTGTCTATCCGCTAAACAATCATCTAGATTTATAATGATGCCAGTTGACAGAGCTGCCCAATGGCATATTAATTGGGTTCGTTGAGGCCACCTTGACACTGGCCTGGCTGGCATGCCACATGACATGAGTCAGTGGTGCCACTGGTATCAGTGGTATCAGTGGTAGTATCACTGATGCCAGTGGCGCCTGGGGCAGTGCTTTAATAGATCCATATAAGACCGCTTTCTGCTGAGGTACCATCAAAAGCTTGTAAATTACGCATACGCCACGTCATGTCTGCATTTAACCAACTGTTCTCTCTGTAACTCTCACTAAAAAATAGTAAATGTGAAATGCAAATGCTTTCTTTTGGCTTTTGTGAAACAGCTGCAGCAGCAACAACAGCGGCAACCGCAGCAGCAGCAACAGCAGCAAGGGCATCCGCAGCAGCCAAAGTCAATCCTTTCAGCGGGTCAAACGTTTCGTTATCCTGTGCTGCTCCTGAACAAAAACAAAAACATGGAACTGACCGTGGTGGCAACGGGCAAGACTAAGAATAAGTGGCGTTATGTTGATAAAGTAAATATCTAACACACACACACACACACATACACACTAACACACACTATTAATGACAAAGTAAACACAACAACAATTTATGCGTGCATTAAAAAGAAGAAGAAGCATGGAAATTCCTTAGCCTCTTCTGTTCGCCTTGCCCAAATGAATGAATGAATGATTGGCAGCTCTGTGGGCTGGGCGAAACACCCCCGCCGGGTTTCCCTCGAAAAAATATGTATTTGCTTGCATAGTCATTAAGTGTTTGCTGCCAGCACCTCATCAATGCCTCATTTACTCACACACTCGCAACTATTTCCACGCAGATCAACAATGAAACAGGCCTCTCACTCATACCCGACTATGCGATTCAGTCGCTCTCCGCCGAGGAGATGCAGGAAATGTCCGTGGTAGGTGCCAATGGCCATGCCCCAATGTGCCTCACTTAACTGTTATATATGTATTTGTTATCTATCTGTAGCGCATGGAGGCCCGACTCAATAGACTGAAGGATAAGTGCTCGGAGTTCGGGCTGGATGTGTTGGGTGAGTAGGCTCGGCCCGGAAACAATTTACGGTTCTTTACGCTTCCATGCTCTACATGTATTTATATTTTAATTATAGGCCAGGATACCTGGCACACGCCCAACACTTGGGAATTTTTGGTTAATAAAAAATATCATATTATATGGTAAGGCTGGGCTGCGCTACTAACTGCTATCTGGTGTATCTATGTGTGTGTGTGTCCTTTGCAGGTGCAATGTTTTTAAGGCTGCCTCCTCGTCGTGGATGTTTAATTTCAATGTGCTGGCTGGCTACACGCCTAACTACTTGCTGAAGACCAAGAAGATTCTACTCAATTTGGCCAGGGAGCGTTATCCACGGGTAACGCTGCAAGAGGTGGGTCAACTTCAAGTAAATCTTATACTATTTAGATGATGAAAAACTCTCTTTGCAGCTGAGGGAGGCGCAAAACGATTCAATTACGTTTATCATAGCTAGAAATCCCTTTGAGAGACTGCTGAGCGCCTATCGAGATAAGATCGTATTCGCGCTACCCTATTCCTTTCACGACAAGCTCGGTCGCAGCATTGTGCGCAACTACCGCAAGAAGGTAAGGCGAATTATAGAATGCCGAAATATAGATTCCCTTTTGACATTCTCTACTTACACCTTGCAGCCCAAGCTGATCTCACGTGCGGGCAACACCAAGTATCCTTCGTTTCCAGAGTTTGTGCACTGGCTGCTCGATCAGGTGAAGCGAGGCAACTATATAGACATGCACTTCGTTTCGGCCACGTCGTTCTGCACGCCCTGCCTCATACGCTTCGATATGATACTGAAGTTCGAGTCTCTGGCAGAGGATCAACTATATCTAATTGAAAAGACTGGCCTCCAGCGCGTCATAGCGCCCGTCTGGCGCAACATGGGCAAAGGAGGCAGAAAGACACAAGAGCTGCAGCAACAGTTCTATTCCCAGCTGACCAAGCAAGAGATGGTGGATCTGTACCACTACTACCAGTAAGTAAACCTAACTGAACTGAGCCAAGTCCAATCTTAACCTCCCTCTCTCCCATACACAGATATGACTTCGATCTGTTTGGTTACGATATCAAGGAATATCTGCAGTATGCCAGAGCTGATGAAGTAGACGCCGCCGCATCGGGGGTGTAACTAAACTTAAAGTTCATAGAATTTAATTTAATGAAACCAACCTATATGTATACAGGAGACAAGGAAGATATCACTTAGAAACGTATGATCAAATTAGCCGTCACAGTAGGTAATTGCAAATGTTGATAATAATGAATGAAACAATAATAAAGTTAATGGCTAAAACTATGGTAGCAACTAGAGCAATCTTTTATATTCTCGACTTAAGACTTTTCGCTTGAACTGAAAAATGTGTAATAAATGAAAATATATTATTTCGATTTCGTGGCAGCTAACAGTGGGCAGATAATTTGGGTCCAAATGTCCATTTGGTTTTATTTATGTGTTAATGATAATAATATATTAATAATAAAATGAATACAAAATATATAGCAATAAAAAAATGGTAAATTCAACTACATATAATATAATGAATTAACTAGCTAATTAACTGAGATACCGTTACACATTCTCAACATCCAAAATGATTAACTTTCGGCAAAATTGTTTAGTTTTTTTGAAGTTTGTTTTATTTTTTTTGTTGTGTTTTGTTTTGTTGTTTTTTTTTTAGCTTTTCTCATTTTAAACTTAATTTATACATACAATAGGTTTTGTATTTATTAATTGTAAAACATAATATGTATGTATATATTTATAGATGTATATAATAATATATTTAGTTATATGACTACTAAACTATGCGCTCTTTACGTCTGTGGCTTTTGCTCTGCCTGCTTCTATATACGTTTCGCATCATCATATTGTAACTCTTTAGCACACACACAGAATTTGAATTTTTGTTTTTCTGTTTTTTATTAATACGTAGTCAGATTTCAAGGTAATTTACAATCTTGTTCTTTACTTTTGTATAAAATTGAACTATTTTGTGGCTGGTGCAAACATGATCGACCAAGCAAAATATTACAATATGCACATAATTCATCGGCTTTTATTGATGATTCCGATTTGGTTGTACGAACGCGCCACTAATATAAAAACCATATTCTTAGTGCCTAAAACTACGTTCGGTTTTTAGTTTTTAGTTCTTTGCCGTAAATTTGTTAATTACGTTGCGTTTACCTAGTTAAACTATTGAAAAACTTAGTCTGGACTTTTTACAATTGTGTTTTGTTTTGTTATCGTTTGTTTCTGTTAATTGTTTTATACATACTCTAATTAAAATTACATCAATTTGTTTAAACAACTACAACTAGTTCAATGTACGATTTATGTGGATATCTCTCCCTTTGTTTTTAATTATGTTCTCTCATGATTCTTTTTTGTTTTTAATTCTTTTGTATGCCATGATGGTTTTAAAAACCCATTTTCTGATGCTCGGTCTCGAATGCCGCAATCTAACTTAAGCCTAGAATTACGCTCGATTTCGTTTAACAAACTAAGCTACACAATTTAATCATAATATTTATGTTTATATCGTTTAGATAAGGCCGTCAATGCAATTAATGCAATTAATTATGTTTAAAATTACAAAATCATACGTTGGCTGACTGCACGTTGAGTTTTGTTTCTTCTTTGCTACAGTGAGTTGTGTTGTTTCTTTTTTTCTTTTTTGATTCATTTTTGTTTTTGTTTTTTTTTGGATTGGTTTGGTTTAAGTGCTGCTGGCTATTTAATTGGAAAACGATTTAGTTATCAGATTAAAAAATTTTTAATTACACTTTAGTTGGTATTTCTACGCATATGTCATTAAAATAGGGCGCCTAACTAAAACAACAAAGGGACGACGCAGTTAAATGTGACAGCTAAATAATATTGCAAATTGATGAACGCAGCTGCTAGGCGCTAATAGAACAAGGATTTCTGGTACTGAAGCAGGAGCAGGAGTTGGAGTTGGAGTAAGGACAGGCGTAGGAGAACTCTTATAGGTGCGTAGGTATGTAAACAACAGCGGCGCCAGCAGCAATCACTTGAGGTAAGTCTTGAACAGCACCGAGCTGCGACAAAACTCTCGCTCCTGCTCCATGAAGAAGAGCATGTCGCGCAGATTGACACGCTTAATCCTCGGTCTTAACGTTGTAGTCGCCGTACCCGCATTGCTCATCAGACCGCCACCACTGGAACCCTGTGTGTGTAGAGCAGACGCCAAGTTTGTTGAGTAAGCAATGGAATGGTCGCTGGTAAGCTGATGTTACTCACCACGCCCACACCGGCCGCATCGCTATCCAGTTTGAGTTTTTTCCGTGGCCCAATTGCCTGCAAAGCCGTTAAATTTGCGTCGCGCTGTCTTAGCTCTTCCATTTCCGCTCGCTGCATTTCCTTTGCCTGAATAGAGAGAAATGTATTAGAGAACGCCGAAATAACTTAATTGATAGCTCTTGATCTTACCCTCGCCTTCATCTTTGCCTGCTCGGGATCTTCCACTCGCGTTCTAGACTTGGCCGCTCGCAACAGCATCTCGCGCTCCAGCTCCTCGTGTCGCTTTTGTTCAGCCTTGTCTAACTCCTCTAGAAACTTAATTTGACCGCGCACATCCTTCGCAGGCTCATATCGTGGATCCAACTGCGAGGAAAGCACATTTAATATAGAGTTGCAGTGGGGAGCATTGAATAGTGTAACCCACCTTGATGACATCAATGCGGTGGTCCGCTATCACAGCCAACTTCTCCACAATATTCTTTAGCCGCTCTTGACACGCATGCGATATGAGCACGGCCACATCTTGGGACGGTTCATCCAAGCCCCGTTCCGCGGTTATCGCGCGTATTCGCGCCTGCAACGCCGGCAGGTTGAGAAACACCTCGTCCTTACAGGACCTTATCTGCGTGCCAATGTTTTCGGTGCATCCAAGAATGCGCTGCGATTCCTCGGCCAGATTAACACCACCCATGGCTGCGACATCGTTGATATCATCATCGCCATATATTGACGATGACATGGAGCTCTGCTGGAAAAATGAATTGGCTGCCGCAGCTGCTGTTGATCCTGCCATCCCGCTACCGCTGTTCGCCCTATCATCTTTGCCATCTCGGTCCACTGCATCCCTCTTCTTTTTACTCACCGACTTGTTGGCCAGAGGCAACGCACCACGAGGCATCGTTTTGGCCGAAATGGGCGTCAGCGAGGCATTGATACGTTCCATATGCGGCATCTGCGGTGCCTTAATCTCCACCAGCTTTGGCTCAAAGTGATTGTTGTTGTTGTGATGCAGTGAATTTTGCATCTGCTCGCGTGCACGCAATGCCTCCGGCGGCAGAAGCACTGTGGGCAACGAAGGCACCGGCAACGATGTCGTCGATGCCGAATTTATCGTAGATAACACTGATAACGTCGGTGTTGGCGGTGGTCCACTGTTTGATGATATGGCCGCCAGCGAAGGCGGATGCAAACTGGGCGTTATGGCCTTGATCTGTGTCTGGCCAACCTTGACGGCAGTGACTTTGTTCGTGGGCGTACTGTTCGGCGGACGAGATGTGGCGCGTATCTGAACCGCACCCGTGCGCTGCAGCTGTGCATTATGCGGACCGCGTATTTGCACAATGTTCTGTGTGAATATGGAAAGTGAAGATGAGTATACTATGTTTACCTTAGTACAAGCGTAATCTCTCTCTACTTACCGCCTGGCCAGACATGGGCAGCGAAGGCATTTGGCCTCGAATGGCCAGACGTGGCGCTGTGGGCAATCGAATGTTTGGCGGCTGCTTAGATATCGTCGTATGGCCAATGGTCGGCCTCGGCGAGTTCAGCGAGTTTGGTGTTATCATACGCACCTGCGTCTGTCCAATGGTTGTTGTCTGACTGAGTCCAATCGGACGGATTTGCGCTTGTATTTTCTGTGAAGATTATAGGAGAGCATTGACGTTTGACTGACTGGAAGAGCATTAAGGAGACTTACCGGAAGCTGTGGCGGAAGTCCAGCCAAGCCGAGCACTTGTTGCGGAGGCGGTTTGATGCCCTCAATGACGAGCTCCTTGGTGTATAGTGCCTGGCGCAGCAGTGGCAGACTTTTCTGTAGATAATAGCATAAATTAGTAAATAATAATACAAACTATTCATTGATTAGTTACCTTGAGAAACCCAATGAGGCACGGTTGTGGACTGGCGTTGAGCAAACGCTCCAGGCGATCGCAAAACTCCTCTGGCTCCACATTCGCATTGACCAACTCCTGGATGAGCGTGCGCACATTTTTCTCCACCGGCTTCGGTTCGCGTGTCGACAATTCAATTAAATTGGCTAAAAACTTGCGACACTTTTCTTTGGTATTGCCCTGCGATGCCGTTGTCGTTGTGGTTGCGTTCGCATTCGCCGTCGCCACCGCATTCGCTGTTGATGACACTTGGGCATTGTTTGCCTGCGAGTGCGGCTGTACGGCTGGTATCGTCTGGATTTGCGTTACTTGCGGCAAATGCGGCGGATGCTGCTGCAACTGCGCCAAGTGCGGCGGATGTGTCGAGCTGCTGAAACTGTGCGCATTGCTGCTGGCCACCGAGTTGACAATTATGTTGCTGGAGGCGGTGGTGTTGGTCATCGACTGTGGTTGAAACAAATATTACAGATTAACAATCAAGTGGCTGGGCAACCTATGCGTAGTCAGTGCAAATTAAGAGCGATAAGCGATAAGTTAAAACAAGAAAATAGTTCAATGATTCTTATGGAGGCGCTCATGGGCTACGGGCTCCTATTAGTGGGTGGGTGGGTGTGTGTGTGGAATGAGTGCAAGTGGTGTGCAGGTCAGTTATTGAGGTCATGTGATTAATAAGGAAGTAAACAATCAGTTAATGCCAAAAGATATTTTTAAAATTTAAAAAATTAATTTATAGTTTAAAAAAATATTTTTTCTTTGTTCGTAAACAACACACACGTCCCCTCGGAGCCCGATTAGCCCTTGTTGCCTTGCTGATTGATGATAAGTATGCTTCTTAGTTTCTAAATGATAAAATTGAGTTCGATGATTGTTTTTTTTTTTACGAACAGCAACGCGTTTTTCGCAGCGTATATAATAAAAACTAAATCAAAAGAATACGTCAAGTCAAATACACAGACAGTTACAACGCAGCATGCAAAACTGAGCAAAAGTACAATTATTATATATTTATATATGGAATAAGATATATTGAAATGAAAATTGAAAAAGTTTGGCGAACAGTCGAGTGCTCGAAGTCGGGCCGAAAGTCTAAACAAAATTTAAAACTGAAGCGTAGCGTTAAAAAACAGATCAAATGCATAAACAGTCAAGAGAGAGGCGTTTTAGAGAATAAATATGTAAGTATTTATAGCAAATTGAAGTAGATTGGAAACTATGTGAATTCCCGTTTCGAGACAAGTTAGGCTTTGATTTTTACGTTTTGCTTGATCTTAATTGTGGCTGCGACATTTGCCGCAGCAGCTGCGGCTGCCGCGGCGGCTGCGCTGCTGACACTGGCACTGGCACTGGCAGAGGCCTGTTGCTGCTGCTGCTGTTGCTTATGTTGCTGCTGTGCCTGTTGCTGCTGCTGCTTCATTTGCAGCTGTAGCTTCTGCTGCTGTTGCTGCTGATGCAAGTTAGTAGCGGGTTTGTTGTTGTTGTTGTTGTTGGTAGTGGTTGTGGTGGTGGTATTGGTGGTGATATTATTAATATTATTATTGCTGGATGGGAGGATTGTGGATGATGTACGGACAATCGTTTTGCGTAGTGCAATGCTAGTGCTGGCAGTTGTTGCTTGCGAGGATGCTTGTGTTGTTGTTTGATGCTGTTGCTGTTGTTGCTGTTGCTGCAGCTGCGTTTGTTGCTGTTGCTGTTGTTGTTGTTGTGATGACGATTGGCCATGATATCTACTTACAGCTGCAGCCGGCACAGTTTGCAGACGTATCTGTGTGGTTATGGGATGATTTGTGGTTGTTGTTGTGGTGTTGTTGTTATTATTGTTGTTGTTGCTGGTGTTAGATATGGTCTGTGTCATCGTCGGCGGGCCCGTCGTTGTGGCCGTGCCCACGCGCAACAACTGAAATCCATTATCCGTTTTCACTAACAGTGCAGGCGTTTGTCCTGTATTAAGTGTGCCTAAAGTTATCTAAAATAGAGAGAGAAATAGAGAGAATAGACAGAGAACAGTTCAAGTACAAGGGTACCCTCTGATATCAAATGCATGTATATGTACAGATGTGTATGTGTGTGTGTTGGTGTGTTTGGGTTTGGTGGATATTCGGGTGCATGAGTGTGTGCGCTGTATTAGGGAGCCTTGTGGATTAGTAGAGAAGAGCCCACCACAACAACAAAACTTACAAATACACGCATTCCTCTAGTTAGCATTCATTGTTCACACTTACCGATGGACTCTGTGGCCTAACGCCACCCATGTGGGAGTTGCTGATGACGACACGACTGAGCGAATTAGCGGGCATATTCTTTGGCTGCTGCTGCGTCGGCGCCTGCGGACGCATGCCGACCACCACGCCGGCGGGCAGCATAGAGTTAAGCAGCGGCTGCCCGGTCTGTGGATAGAGCAAGGATTAGTACCAAAATTGGAATATATTTATAGATATTTGGCTTTCTATAGGCGGCATACAAAAGCTTTAATAGTTTTATCTTTTTTTTTTTTTTGACTACAACATGCATCAGATCACAGGAGTTGCGTCCAGTCACTTAGTGAGTCACAGTTCTTTCACAGATCACAGTCAAACAAATGTGCGTGGAAGAAGTGAGTGTGTGAGTGAGTGTGTCTGTATTCTTAAATAGATTTACGAGAATGTCTACTTAAAATGATGAGATGAGAGTAAATTGTAATATATTTAGGTGCTGGCCAATTCGAGAGTTGTCTACAAGTTGAACTACAAAGAAGCGACCGTTCAAAAGCGATTTGTTCAAAGAGAAACTCTACAAATAATATATATAAATTGGTTTTAAACTTAAAGCATAGTGAGTGGAGCAGGAGATATTGAGTCTTGGTATAACTGAGTGGGAGGAGGATTCACAATTTGTGAAATTTCATTAAAATATATATTCAAAGACTAAATTTGGTAACAGGAAACAACGAATATAAATATCAATATTCTTATTTTTGAAATACAGTGAACAGTCAATTAATTAATCTTTCTGTTTGATTTTTGTATATATTTTTGAAAATTTGTCCAAATTTAATTTAGCGTCCAATTATTGATTACGTACGTTCATTATACCGAGAGTTTACTGTTCACAGCTGGACTTGCTTTGATAATGACAGGAAAGGAAACTGAAGAGAGTTTGGATAGTGAACAGGATGAGTATGTGTGTGTGTGTGTGTGTGTGGAACAGGCTTAACCATTGGACGCAGGCAGAGAGAGATGCGAACTGATTTGCATCAGAATCTGGCGCTACTATCGCCTAACTAGAAGACGAGTGTACTTTGGGAGTTTAGCTTGATGGTGGATACCTGATTGATGGTCTTGGTCATTGTTACGATTCCTGCTGGTGCACTTGATACTAGACCCGCCGGCAGGGTGACAGCATGGTGATTGGATTTAATAACTAAGGTTTGTGTTTGGGTGGCACCTACTGATTGCGAATGCTGCTGCTGCTGTTGCTGCTGATGTGATTGCTGATGGACCTGATGCTGCACTTGCGACAGACCGGGCACCCCATGTCCTCCGATGCCCGCTGTTATGGTCTTGATCGTCGTCGTATTTGGCAGCTGTGCTGTTGAGATGATCGTCGGGCCAACACCTCCGCCTCCAGGCCCACCTATATTGATCGTGCCATTGGGCAGCGGCTGGGTGGTGAAGGTGATGCGATTTCCGGCAGCCGATGTGGCGGTTGGCGCCGTTTGGCTGCTATTCATTGCGTGGCGGTTGTGGCGGCGGTGGCGGTTTCGTTTCTTGAAGCCTTGGCGCTTGAAGAGCCGGAAATGGACGCGGCCCTGTTTCCCAGTTTCTCTTCTGCTTGTGACGTTCTTTAGCCGCCTGGTTTCTTGATCAACTGTGCATCTGTGCCATCTTGTTATTATTATTGATGTCGATATTACGGCTCCTGTTTAACACTCGCATACTGCGTAGCCGACTGATGCGAACTGCAAAGCAAATTTAAATCACTTTAGTATTTATAGCGGAAAATTCTACACATAATTATTATTGTCGCGGGCTGCAGCTGCTTCCACTACCTGGCTGTGGCACAGTTATACCTGTGGGTCATAAAACGCGAGTGCGTGGTTTTTTTCTTTTCTTTCTCCTTTCGCTTGAAACGAGCCGCAGATGTTTACCAGGTAAGGGGCGAGGGACGAGGGGCTGCGGGTGTGGGACGCAGGTGAAAGCCGACAAACGAGACGATTCGATGCTAATTTAGCATAATTATATTCGTATTCACCTTGGCCAAAGCCTTTGGGTGCTCCGTTGACAAGCGACAACCGCAGCAAAGCAGCGCTCGCACTTGCAATCGCAGTCGCTTATTCACGCGGCTGCTTCTGCTGCTGATGCGCTGGCGACGACGACGTTAACTCCTTGTCGCTAGCTGATTAACGTTAAATTTATATTTTTTTTCGGTCGCCAGAATGTTTTTCTTTTATGCTATTTTCACACACACGCGCGCACGCGGCCTCTGGCACAGACAGTTTGTTTAGCACTGTATTTATTGTCGCTTTATTTTGATTATTTTGGATGTACAAAAAATTTGGCAGCGACCGAGCGACAACGCCGCCATTTTCACGAATGCGCGTGCAAAACGACAGTAAACGCGCAAGGGGCAAATACGTCGATAAAAATGAGAGACAAAAGGCAACGCTGAAAATGCTAATTTCTGCCAGTAGATGTCGTTAAAGATAGAGGCACTGCCAGCCTAAAATGAGTGTACAGCTAACATTTTTGAAGCGAGTCAGAAACTGCGTACGGCCAACTTCACGGGAGTGGATAGTTAGGCGCAGCCAGCTTCACGCGAGTTACAAATTGCGCACAGCCGACTTCACGCAAATTAAAAAATTGTCATTCTCTGTCCTGGAATTCTCTCACGTTCTGCCGACGCATTTTCGTGTATCAATATTTGACCTATTACACGTAGTCATTAACAAATATAATATATGCGGGATGAGGAATTTTCAAAAATGTAGTGTAGCATGCAATTTGTTGCTAAGTAGGGCGTTTGCTGACTGTTGCTATCTTCTGGCGGCTGGCTGGTGATGTTCTTAGTGTTGGTTGGTACAGACTGCAGTAGTTTTTGGAAATTTGTGGCTTATTGAGAAAGGCACTCACTTCAATTCATTTTGCATTTGAACTTGGTTCACTGGAGCGCATTTTAAACGTTAAACGTTAGGTTTTATTGCCGAAAATCAACAAATGAATGTTTACGAACCGTCCACCGAAAGCAGATTAGTTTTTACATGAGTGTGACCAACTTTTGCAACCAACAAAATGCGAACGAAAAAAATTAAGGTCAAAATACTTAATTGAATATATTTAAATTTATTTATATTGTACAACTAATTATGCATTTTGGATATTTTTAATTGAATAATGTCTGGCTTTAACCAAATTTCGTGCTATGTTTTAAATAAACAGTTGGCAGAACATAATTTATCGATTTAATTAAGCTTTGGATTGTCGGCAATCGACGGCCACCACAACGATAATATAGTGCTGTAAAAGACCATACGTGTGGGCGGGAATATTTTAAATTTTAAAATAACACATGATGTCATAGTAAAATTAAATAAAATGTATATTTTCAGAACAAAAAGATTCTGAGTGAAGAATAATTTATTTAAATTAAAATTGATATGCATAATAATTTGATAACTTGTTATCTCGTGCCATTCGCCATTGTTGACGTGTGTATATGCTTTTGTTGCTGTTTATGTTAACAAGGCTAACACCCGACCAAAAACAAGTTAATGAAATTAATCAAAAAACAGCCACTTAATGTTGTTGGCAGCATTAAGCATCAGAATGTCGTCAAGCCTTCAGACTGGTTTAAATAATTTTTGCTTGTATTTCTTCTATGTGGTTTATTTCGGTTTTATTGTCTAAATCATAATTATGTATCTTAAGATTAATAATTTATGAGTATTCTGTCATTTTACAAACTTAACTAGCCGCATTATACACATATTTACAAGTTTCCCGACCATAAGTCTAATTCTGGTTGCTCCTCAACCGATCAGATCGGTTCTGCTCTTGGTCGAGTAGGGGCGAATCGTGGTCGTCGTTCGATTCTGGCCAAAATTGTAGTCGAATACCGTTTTGGCCACCACCTTGGCACTGTTTTCCTTAAATTTGGCATAGTTCGAGCTGGCAGTAAATTTGGATTGGTTGGACAAACTGGACGTCGCAGTCGCGGCGGGCTTTATGGCAGCTGAGGGCGACGTACGATTTGCGTCGAATGTCGACTTAAATTTCGCAAAGAATGGATGGTCAAATGGATTCGTTGTCGGTGTGCTTATGGGGCGACGAGTTGATGTTGTCGAGGTAAACAGATAGGGCCTGGGCGGGGTCGATGGGGCGGTGAACGGATGAGGCTTTTTGGTTGTGTTTGGGCGAGTTGTTGTCGGCGGCGAACGTGTTGTTGTTCTATGGGTCGTAGAGGTTCTCAGGCTGGGGCGGGCTGTCGTTGTTGTTGTTGTTGGTGTTGCTGGGAATGGATGCCAGGTTGTTGTGGAACGGAGTGTGGGCCTCGTTGTGGTTGGCTGTGCAGCGACTCTAGTTGTGGAACGTGTCGTGGCTCTAGTTGTCGGGCGTGTAGTGGGACGGGTTGTGGCTCTTGTTGTGGACCGAGTTGTGGGTCTAGCTGTTGTCGAACGTGTCGTAGCTCTAGGTGTGGGCCTGGCTGTGGTAGGAGGTGTCATGGATCTTGTTGTTGTTAAACGAACTGCTGGTCTTGCAGTTGTAGGACGAGTTGTAGCTCTGGTTGTGGAACGTGTTGTGGTACGAGTTGTGGAACGTGTTGTAGTTCGGGGTGTAGCTCTGGTTGTGGATCGAGTGGTTGGGCGAGATGTGGCTCTGGTTGTAGGACGAGTTGTGGAACGTGTTGTAGGTCGAGTTGTAGCTTTAGTTGTGGAATGTGTTGTGGCTCGCGTAGTAGGACGAGTTGTGGCTCGTGTTGTGGATCTGGCTGTAGTCATACGAGCTGTGGGCTTTGCAGTTGTATGGTGAGTTGTGGATCTGGTTGTTGTTTGTTTTGCTAATGCACTCTGAGTGTTTGTCGTATGATGCGATGCATGTTGCGCTGCAGTTGTTGTGACACGGCGGGTTGTTGGTGTCGAACGCGCTGTTGTTGTCGATATCCGGGTTGTTGTCAGCTTCGGCGTAGTAACTGGCCTAATTGTGGTAAATGGGCGAGCTGTTGTATAAGGTCGAATTGTTGTTGTTGTTGAGCGAGTTGTTGTTTTATGTGTTGTTGATGGCTTTGTTGTAATCGCCGTTGTCTTTGTCTTTGATTGCTGAAGATTTGCCGTCGCAGCCGACGATGTGGCCGTAAATTTAATAATCTCCTGGCGGAAGCTATCGCTGCTTATGTAAGGATGATTATGAGACGATTTGGCAGGCACTGTAGGCCTAGACTTATCGACTTCTGGCTTATGACTGAGACTCAGTAATGAATTTGATACAGCGGGAGAGTGATTCGCTTGGAGAGTTTGTTTATTTACGACTGAGGCTTGAATAGAGTTGCCTGAAGAGGGTTTAATGGCAGGCTTCAGAAAAGGATTCTGGCTATATTCGGCCTTCGAAACCGCTGCTGGCTCAATAAAGGTTAAAGGCCGTTCTGCGGGTTTGAATATAGTAGCTTGTTGCTGCTGAGGTTTGAGTAGCTGCAGAAAGGGATTTGCGCCGAAGGGATGGTTGGGCACGACAGCAACATGGGCTGGAGGCTTGACGGGCTTGGCAGTAGTAGGCTTGGCAGTTGCAGGTCTTGTGGTTGCTGCTGCGCTTAGACGCTGTAGAAAAGGATTTGCGCCATAGTCGTGGTTAGCTGCGATCTTTACAACGGGTTGATGCTGCGCGACAGGCACCTTCGCTGGCTTCTCGTAGTGCTGAGGCTTCTGCGCTTCGGAAATTTCATTGCCTGTGAAGCAGTCACTCAACTGCGCCAAGTTCTGGTTCCTGCAGTGGCCATTGTAGACTGTCCAGGCGTTGAAGCCATCCCCGGAGATGCGCGTGTGCTCCTCGTGTATAGTGCGAATGCATTGCACGTCATCCGCGATATCAGAGTCCAGCAGACGATCGCATTCAATGTGGCAGGCCTTGCCGCCGCCTTCGCCGTGCGTGCACCAGTAGAGATCGCTGATCTGGAACAGGCCATGATCCTCGCTGCCATCTGTGTTCAACCGACCCACTGCAGCTGTGTTGAAGGAGGATTCATGCTGAGCTATGCACACCCAGGTGGGTATCTCCACCATGGGCAGCTTGTGCTTGTGATACAATTCCTGCGCCAGCTCACAGCGATTGTAGATTTTGCCCTTGGGCTTGGGTTTTCTTACCAGCTCATTATATGCAGGCTGCGCTGGCTTGAGTGGCTTGACGGGCTCCTTCTCTAACTCACTTGCTTCAAAGCAGCTCGCAATCTCCGCTCGACTACGATCTCTGCAATTCCGATTGTACACTGTCCAGGCCGTGAAGCCATCGCCGGATATTCTCGTATGCTCCTCGTGTATCGTGCGTATGCACTTCACGTCGTCTGTAATGTCGGAGTCTAGGAATTTGTCGCAGTCGATGTGACAGCCCTTGCCTCCAGGTCCGCCGCCATGCGTGCACCAGTAGAGATCGCTGATCTGGAACAGGCCATGGTCCTCGCTGCTGTCCGTATTCAGTCGGCCCACTGCAGCTGTGTTGAAGGAGGATTCATGCTGAGCTATGCACACCCAGGTGGGTATCTCCACCATGGGCAGCTTGTGCTTGTAGTATAATTCCTGCGCTAGCTCACAGCGGCTGTAAATCTTGCCTTTCGGTTTGGGTTTTCTTACCAACTCCGTGTATGCTGGCTTAACGGGCTTGACTTGATTTACCGAATCCTTTTCCAGCTCACTCGGCTCGAAGCAGCTCGCAATCTCCGACCTGCTCCTATCCCTGCAATGCCCATTGTACACAGTCCACGCCGTGAAGCCGTCCCCGGAGATGCGCGTGTGCTCCTCGTGTATGGTCCGTATGCACTTGACGTCGTCCGCGATATCCGAGTCGAGCAGACGATCGCAGTCGATGTGACAGCCCTTGCCTCCGACGCCCCCGCCGTGCGTGCACCAGTAGAGATCGCTGATCTGGAACAGACCGTGATCGGCGCTGCCGTCCGCGTTCAGCCGCCCCACCGCCGACGTATCCAGGCGCGACTCATGCTCGGCGATGCACACCCAAGTAGCTAAATCCTGCATTGGAAACTTGTGTGAGAAATACAACTCTTGGGCCAATTCACAGCGTTTATAAACTTTACCAGCTCGTTTGGGTGTTGTGTAATAGTGTTGTTGTTGTTGTTGTTGTAGGTGTTGGTGTTGATATGAGTAGTGTAGCTGCTGTGTTTGTTGCTTGGGTGTCGTGTGTTGCTTGTAGCTGAACAAGGGATTCGTGGCTGGCGTGCTGTAAACACTTGCGAAATGCGACTTGAAAGGGCTCCCGATGAGATTGGGATGCGACTGAGCGAGTGACGTGGGCGAGGGCAGGCGGGGGCGCAGGAAAGGATTGCTCTGATAGCTGGACGTGGCCTGCACTGCCGTCTGCTGGACGTAGCTGACCTGCTTGTGGGCGGGCCTGTAGTAGGGATTCGGCGTGGTGGCGAACGGATAGGCATAGCTGACCTTGCTACCTCCGGCAATGGCATTGGGGTGCGTGGCGGGTGCGACTAGAGGCGGCTTGGCGAAGCAGGCGGCCACCTGCTCGTAGCGCTGGTTGCGGCAGTCCCGATTGTAGACAGTCCACGCCGTGAATCCGTCGCCCGAAATCTGTGTGTGCTCCTGGTAAATGCGGCGTATGCACTGGACGTCGTCCGCAATGCTGGTGTCCAGGAACTGGTTGCAGGCCGCGTGGCAGCCCTTGCCGCCGCGCTGGTCGTGGGTGCACCAGAAGAGATCGCTGATCTGGAACAGGCCGTGGTCCGCGCTGCCATCGGCATTCAGGCGACCCACTGCTGCTGTGTTGTAGGAGGACTCGTGCTGGGCTATGCACACCCAGGTGGGTATCTGCTGCATGGGCAGCTTATGCTGGTAGAACAGCTCCTGGGCCAGCTCACAGCGGCTATAGATCTTGCCCTGTGGCTGCACAGGATGGTGCTGATGCTGATGCTGATAGCTCACCTGCAGGTGCTGCTGCTGCTGTTGTGGCTGCTGATAGGAAGCAGCCACATGCAGCGCGTTGGAACTGCCACATCCCGCCACATAGGAGGCCGCGTCCTGGCGGCAGTAGGCGCCGTAGCCCTGCCACGCGTTGAAGCCATCTCCGGAGATGCGCTGATGCTCCGCGTAGATCTTTCGCACACACGACACGTCGTCCGCAATGTCGTCGTCGCGCAGGCGCGAGCAGCTCAGGCCACAGCCAGCGCCCTGGCCCGGAGGCGAGCACCAGTAGATGTCGCTGATCTGGAAGAGCCCGTGCGAGCCGCCGCCCGGGCCGCTGCCTCCGCCAAAGGCAGCCGTGTTCAGGTCACTCGCATGCTGGGCGATGCACACCAGCGTGGCCACATGAGCGGCTGGCAGGCCGTACCGCTGCTGCAGCAGGGCAGCAAGCTCGCAGCGCTCGAAGATTCGGGCCGAGCTCTGCTGCAGCAGTAGCAGGCAGAGCAACGGGCAGAGCAGCAGCGAAAACGAACGCGACACTGGCAACATCTTGCGATGCTTTGACACAGAACTTTGCGTGCTGAGGCCTATATATATATATGCTGATCTATATAAGCTGCGAGAGGGGGCGAGAGACAGTCCTTAGTCGAGTCGAGTCGAGCCGAACCGAACCGAAACGATGCGAAACGAAATGAAATGAAACGAAATTTAAATTTCAAATGGGATTTTTAAGCAGAGGCTTCTTCTTTTTGCTTTTCGGCTGTGTCGAGGGGGGCGCTGCGTGCTTTAGCGCGTTTCGTTGTCGACTGATCGGGCCAGTGGCAGCGGGGCTCATCTTGAGCCCAGCCGAGAGCCAAGTCGGGGCTATTTGAATATAGACAGTCAGTATGACGACAGCGGTGCCAAACTGGTTGCGGGGCACACACACTCGGCATATGTGTGTGCGTGTGTGTGTGTGCGTGTTGCATAATTATTGCCCAGCTCTATGGGAATAGATTGGAAAGGTTCTCGGGCGCGCGCAGACACTTTGTCTAAAAGATGTCCACGCCAGGTGAAAGGGGGAGAGTGGGAGTGAGGGGCGGCGTAATGGATCGTTATAGATGCGAAAGTTTCTTCGGCCATTAGCTAGAAATTTGCTAATGAAATTAATTTAGAATATTTATTGGACAGAGAATAGCTACACATTTCGAATTTCGATTTTGTCGATCTGCTCAAACTGGTCGACTCGGTTCGCGCGCGACTTTGGCGACGCGTTTTTAAACGCCTGCCAGTGGGGCTGTCAGAGTGAGTGACAGGCCCAGCGAGTGGACCCCGACCACTCCCCTTTGGCTGGGTGTCTGGTGTCTCAATCGCATTGAAATCAAACACCTTGGCGCTTTTGTTGTCTCTTATTTATCTCAGTTGTTTCTCGTTTTGTTTGCATTCATTGGACTTGGTCAATCCTCCGCAGTCTCGATCGCGGCGCATTGCCTAAGCTCATCTACAGGTTTTATCTTCATTTTTTTTCTATCTTATTAATTTTTTAGCAACTATTTTAGACAACTCTATTTTAATTTGCAGTTGCGCATAGTATTTAATGAACTTTTCAGTTTTTGTTGTATTTTTACTGCCATTGATTGATTCAGCAAATGAATAATTTATGTATTTCTTTGACACTCGCGACGCGCCGATCTTGAACTTGGCTCGACTAATGGTTTTCAAGTGTGTAAATTGGATTTAAGAGCTCTGGCAACAGTTTGCGGTTAAATGCTGTTTGTTGAGCAGACTCAATTCTATTTCCCAGAAGAGCCTAATGAAGTTTACAGAAGGAATCGATTAGGAAATGGATGTCGAACTCGTTTTCTCTACATTTTATTTGTATTTTGGTTTAAACATAGTTTTTAGTACGCGCTAAATCACAATATAATAAAATCACATTTAAACAATAAATTATATACAAAAATTCGTGAGCAATTCTAGTCGAGTGTTACAATAGCAATAATAGTAATAATAATAGTAATCGTAATAGTAATAATAGTAGTTTCTCTCTTTTCATATAGTAAATTTATAACATTTAGATACTCTGCCTCTGGCTTTGGCTCCGCCTCGGCCTACTTGACGAGCTCCTTGACTGGTCTGCCGCGTTGGTAGATGTAGTAGATGAGGCTGAGGGCAGCCACGCCCACGCCGCCGCACAGACCCGCCCAGTGCACAATGTCCAGCGTCTTCAGGGTGTTGATGAGCTTCTTCTTGAAGAACTTGACCATTTCGCCATTCAGCTGAATACCCTGTAAAATATAGAGTATAGGCAATGCTCGAAAGTGAGTTGGGCTTACAGCTTACGCACCTCCTCGACCCAAATGGCCGGCATTAGCACAGTCGTCAGGTTCTCCGTGATGGTAATGCGATTGATGCTCTTCAGAAACATATTAAACTGGACCCGCTTGCCGCCCTGCAGCGGAGTGCCCGTCAGCTACTCATTAATAACATATTATTATATATTTTATTGTGAATTTTAATATAATTGTTATAATAAGAGTTCAAGGATCCACTTACCGTTTGCACGTCCACAAAGGTCTGATGCTTCTTGGCGTCGGGCTTGAGGCCGCGTATCATCTTCCGATACTCGTTCGAAGCGCCGAGCATGTGCGGCAGCGTCAATATGACGGGCGCGTCTGTAACGCAAAATAATTGCAATGAGATAAGTACTATATGGCCGCAAGATTAGCATCGAAACTGAATTAAAATGCCAGCGAGGCTGTTAAATTAAAATTGTTTACAAAATACGAAATGCGAAAAGCCAAACAGGATTATTCGAGCAGTTTGTAATAAAGTATATATTCATTGAAGTTCAATGGATCTGTAGGTTAGACGGACAGACAGACAGACAGACGGATGGACAGGCGGACTCTGCCCACGACTTGGCCATGTTTTCAATAACTCTTGGGCAGCTATAAAATTCCAGCAGCGCGGAAGTAACGTCTGCGTTTATTTATTAAATATTTATTTATTTAGTATTAGCATTGGACCAATTTGCTCGAGAGTTTCCTCATTTGGTGGGCAGCATGGCGAATGGCAGAGACACAGGCCAAGCGCTGCTCATTATTGAATGTGTTTACTCACGTTTTGCCAATTAAAGCGAGGCAAGAATCTGTGAAGTCTGAAACGTGCGTCGAGCAAACATCCAAACAAAATAAGAAATAATCATAATAAATATGTGAACGTGGAATTTAATGCTTCAATTTGTAGAGCGGCTCTCGAGAAGATCATAATGAGCCGATGAGCACTTCAGGAGCCATAAAACCAGCCATCAACACTTTTCATTTCAAATGCGCAATACAAATTATCTTCTTATGGTGAGCCGTTGCTCCTCCACCGTCAGCATCGGTCTTTTTTTCTCATTTTTTGCAGCTGCTTGTTCTGAAGTGTTAATTAAGAAATTAACAATAAATGCGAGTTGGAATGGGTCAATAAACGACGACGCAGCTGTAGAGCAATGAACAGAGGCAAGATGAATATGCTCAGGAATAGTAAATAGTTAATGCCCTCACTGACGAGTGAGCGAAAGTGTGATATAGTGGGCTGATATTCAAGGAAAGAATAATTAAAATGTATTTTACAATAATTTAGCATTTTGGCTTTGACAGCGGAGAAATATTATAAGAAATTTGGCAAGACTTGCATTTGCCATTTAGTCATTCGACTCTGATTAATGGGTGGAATGATTGGAAATACCTCTTGAACAAAAGTTGAATACAAGAGATGTTCTGTGACAGGTTTTAAAAGTAGCAAAATAATAAATTAAATAATAAAAGTAAGAATATTATGGTTATGCTCAACTGACTGCATACTACTAGTTCTCTCATTGAAGAACCTGAATGTATTTCTATTGGTAAGGCGTGATGTCTCTCATTTATAAAATTTAAAGTATTATCTATAAAAAAGATTATCTTAAACAGAATTTATCAAACTGTCGTTAGACATCGATAAATATATTATATTTATTAATATTTTTGAAAGGCACAGCAGTTATGGGTAGCAAATTTCCACCATTCGATAGTAGTATTATTTAAGATATGCAAATGAAAGGGCTCTACAGATACATACAAATATGTACCGAATGCAAGCATAATCTGTATAGCCTCACTCAAACTATGATATAAAACATAGAAACTCCTCTGCAGAGTATAGAAATAAAGAGCAAACGACTCAGTTCGACCCACACACACAGCTGTTGCGTGTTCCAATTGATATTGCAATTTGTTGTAGTTTAATTGTTGTTGCTTTTATTGTTGTTCTGTTTGCGCGTGCGCAAAGTTCGAATTAATAAATGAAGAAGAAGAAGAAGCAGAAGAAGCAGCAAAATCGTTAAATTGGCATTAAAGATGCTTAAGAAGAATTTGTTATTCGACATTTTATTAGTATTTGATTGGCGAGCGCATAATTTAAATTTGATGAGCTGTGCGTTTTGCACCTCTAAAGGCAGACTTGAACTCGTTCAGATTTGCATTTGATATGGAGACAGCGAGACACTAGAAACTAGAAACTATCCGGCCAGGGGAGTCACAATTGATTTAGAGCCCCAAATCTTTGCAGCTAAACGCATGTCGAAGTGGATGCCACTCAATAGCCCATAGCCGATTATTTGCATATGAAACAGAATATTATGGCAAGAGCTGGGCGCGTAAACAAGCATACGTTGAGCATTTCCGGATTTTCTGGAATTGCTTATGCATAAATTATCTTTCAACCCCAACCAGCAAGCTCTACATATTTTACGGCCCAGCAGAGCAGCTACATATGTATATTGAGAGTAGCTTAATTTTAGCTGTGACAAACACGATTAGATAATTATATAGAAAATTTAACAGTTTCTACTGGTTGGGGGAGGTCTAATTAATGCCCATATTAATGGGCTTCAAAGTCGTTAGCATAACCGATAAAATAGTTTTAAATAACTAAAAAAGCTGTCAAATGTTTATTTTAAAGACATAAATAAATGGGCACTTAAGCTGAATCTACACTTAATATAATATAGGCATAACTAATTGGTCAAGCGATACAGAAGTCCACTCTAGTCTAGTCGCGGGCTCAAATTGATGTGCATACATTAAGATACATATTTAAATGGTACTTCAACACATTTGCTAACTCTAATCTAGAGCACTTCTCACCAGCTAAAGAACAGATGGTTATAAATCGAAGCTGAGCAGGCTTATCAGCCTAATCACTCACCCAAGCAGGTGGTTAGGTCCAGTGCGCCCGCATAGAGGCAGCCATTCTTCCTCTTGATCACATTCGCCAGTTTGTCCACGCAGAAGCACTCGTTGTCGTGCTCGGGGCCGATGTCGTTGATGAAGTTCTCGCCTATGGAGTATCTGAAGCCAGGTATGCCCTGGTACTGTATGTCCGACTGGTAGAACAGCTGCACAGAGCGACAGATGTCCGCGCTGAAGATGTACATGGAGTCGCCGCGCTGGCGGAAGGGCGGATAGGAGGAGGCGTCGGTGCCGTTGATCTGATTGCAGGCCGAGGTCTCGCCCTCGTTGGTGCTGTTGAGCCAGACGTGCAGATTGTGTGAGTCGTCGAGCTTCTGGATCTCCAGCACCTTCGTGGCATCGCCCTTGCCCGTGTGCACCTCGTACACCTCGTGGCCAGAGCCGTTTTTCTATAGATGAAGATATTATGGGTTGAGGAAGGGAATTCTCTATGACTGTCATTCGCAACTCACATGCCCGAAGAAGGAGAAGGCCAGACTGCCGTCGCTCTGCTCACGTATCGTCTTGGAGCCGCTCTCCTTGATCTGATTGCAGATGGCCTTGGCAATGCCCTGGGGATTGATGCAGAAGCGCACCCCATCGAACAGGTACTCACGCACCGAGGTGTGCACGAACATGGAGCGCGGGTCGTTGAAGACAGCCTTCAGGTTGGCATTCAGATGGACCAGCAGCAGCGCCAGACCTGGATCATTCTCGCCGATTTGCAGCACGGACTGTAAAGAGAGCAGGCTCAAGGATTAATTTCGGATGCAACATGCAGCTGTAAGCAAAAACCAGGCGGAGGCAGAGGCAGAGGCAGAGGCGGAGGCGGAGGCAGCAAGCATTAGCAAGGCAAGGGAGGCGTGTTAAATGTTTAGCCAAGCTAGCAGGCAAATAGACTAACGTAATTAATTGTTAAAGCAAGCATATAGTTGTATGTAAGTTGACTGACAGCCGCAGCGAATCAATTTCATTCAAATTCCATTTTCAATTTATCAAAATATTTACAATTGTGAATACTTTCAGCCAAGGTTCATGCCAATCAGTATGATATGTGTGTGTACTTGGGTTTAATGAGCATCGATGTAATAACGAAGCATGCTATAGAACAGATACAGATACAGATACAGCTGGCAAGATTAACTTACTTTGACATCTTCAATAAGGCTGACTAAGATGCCGTTAACCCAGCTAAAGGGCGCTATAATTGTTGTAGTTGAATATTAATAGCAGTCACCATGGAAAAACACCTTAAAGCGACCTTTGAGCCAGCAGTTCTGGCTGGAGGCTCAAAAGTCAAGGTTTGTTAGTACAAAATTAATATTTGATAGTCCAGCTATTCTCGCTCATTACTGACTTGACTCAAACCCATCGCGTTAAGCCAGCTCATCAATCAGATTACGAGCTTAATTACTTAACGCATGTCGGGGGTCAAATCAAAAATTAATAACTATGAAAGCAATGAAATCGATGCCGGCTTATCGCCCGGCCCATCGCCAGTAAGAACAATAGCTGAGTAGTTACATTAAAAGCATGCGCAGACTATATCTGAGAACGTATCCATTACCGATTGCCCAAACAGACCTATACAGACTCTAGGCAAACAAACACCAGCCATTTGGGTTAACGTGTGATTATTTGTTTCAATCAACCCAAAGCAGCTTCGACCTACGCCCATAGGCAACAGACTGGGGCAGGTCTTCCAATCCATTACCAATATTGATATATAAATGTATATAGATAGATATTTGCTTTTGGCTCTATAGAATTAGTAGTAAATAAAATTACTTTACGTTTCCCGCGTATACGATCCATCAGACGCTTTAAGACTCGTACGCCGGGCGTGCGATTCAATCGCGAGTTCAATCTATTTGCAAACCCCTGTAAGATATCTGTGATTTCTCTTTCGAATACTTGCAAAAAGGCCTGTAAAACGTGTCAAAGGATTAACATTCGAGTACACAATACGAAACTCAATCATCTTCACTCATTTCTTATTCGCATTCTCACTCACATTCATGTGCATGTTGAGCGCCACAATGCGATCGCTCTGGGTGTACGGCGCCGAAGCATCCTCATCGAAGTCGAAGTGCACCTTCTGCACGTAGGTGATCTTCGAGCCATCGCGCGAGAAGTGCTTGACCTTCTTCTGGCGATATTGTCTTTTGAGATAATAACAAGAATTTAATAGGAATAATGTGTATAGTATAGCCATTCTCTACTTACTTGTAGACATAGGGTCCAATCTCCTCCACAATGGGTATGGCACCGTTTTGTATCATATCAGGATTCGTGACATTGAATATGTAAACCTTAAAGTTGAGAGGCTGTGGGAGGTTCACAAAGCGCTTAAACTGCTCCGAGCCATCGGCTATGATCACGCTCTGCAAGAAATATGATATTATAATGATGAGATTCTTATGATTAGCACAACTCAGAGTTAATGAAATAGTAATTTGATATTCTGATTAGATTTCGCATTCATCAACTCTTCATAATGTTTCTTAATTCACTTATCGCTTGTCGTCTTAGCAACTGAATTATTATCGAAATGATGAATTAGTGGCAATACTAATCGCAGCAAGACGCCGCCGCCACCGTGACGCCTGCGAACCAGTTTGGCTCACTCTAATTTCAACAGACAGCAGATATGTCAACAACGCATTCTCGTACAGTTTGAGTATTATTTTATGCACAAAATTGTTTTTAATTCTTTTCAATTTGTTTAAAGCGCATTTCTCGCTGTTGTTTGTCGCAGTGCAACGACCGAAATTCCTAACAGCAAAACAATTTTATTTATTAGATTAAACGTGATCGCCTCATCTCTCAAAATGTCTTTTTTCGCAGTATGCCAAATTGTGACCCTGTGCGAAAATTAACACTGAACACAGTAGGCGCCTTGACTAGATGCGTCCATAAATATAAACAATTCCCTCTCAAAGCAGAGATTGGCAAAAAAAAAGAGACATAAAAGCAATATAAATTTTATAGTGTGGCCACGTACTGCGTACTACACATGATACAATTTGAGGAATTGTCAAAAGATCTTCGAAAAGCATAAAAATAACCACAAATATTTCAAGGTCAATGCACACACGCACACGCACGCACGCATGCGCAGCGCGGCCAGCGTCGGAGTCAGCCAGTGTAAAGAGCATACAAAACGTTTGATTAACCTTAAGAGCTGCCAAACGAAGAGAGCCGAAGACAAACAGCGACAACAAGAGACGCATTGACACTGGCCCAAAATCCATTTGGCAGCCAAACAAAATAATAATAATACAAAATAACAAACAAAATAAAAAACAAAATAATTATTGCGAAATTGACCAATTTTAACAACTACAACAGCAACAACAACAACAACAACTACAACAAATCAAAGTCAAAGCAAGCGCTAAAACGTGACTGAAATTTACTAAAACAGAAATCTTATTCGTATGCAAATGTGGCTGCGGCGAGTTCAGTGGTTCAGCGGTTCTTCAGAATGTGCCCAGTCGCTGGGGTCAACGCGGCGTATGCGTAATATTTAATGTCGCATACTTTCTAGCCAAGAGACCGCCGCCGCCGAATATTACGTGTTAATTGCTTGGCCTCTCAGCCCAATTGCACAACAATTTGTCCATCAATTGCTTTGAATTTCAATTGGTTTTTCATTTGCATGTTTGAATGCCAAATAGAAATGCTTTATTAGCTTCAGCTGCCTTCAACTTGAAGGCGACAACGTTTTTGATAGCACCAACCTTAGGCTGTGGCTGCCACATTAACTAGCTCTTAACCATTCTAGATTGCATCTGAAAGATATGCCGCATACGGAACTAAGCACAATGCCTCGTAAAGCCTCATAAAACCATGCTAAAGTTGACCTCATCCATGGGCGCTGGCGAGGCAAGGTTTTTGCCGTCGAAAGAGCATGACAACCCTAAAAGCGCAATTAATGCGACTTGCGACTTGCGGCCTGCCATGGGCAGGGCCAGGGCAGGGCAATTAAAAAGCGCTGCGGCACATTCTAATTACAAATTAAACAACAACCACAGCGGTGTCAGGCCATTGGCAATGAATCAGCGAGTCGAGCGAAAATGCCTTGAGAACCCACTGAAAATATTCCATATGCCAAGCCATAAAAGAGAAGACCTAGAATATCTACTACTAAAACTACTAGCTTTATCTTATTTATAATATATAGTTTCAAGATCTTAACTAACAGATTTAACAACAATTTCCATTGCAGTTGTCCATAGGGAAGTGCTGGCTGATTGCAGTTGTCCCACAGCAGCTACATCTGATATTTACCTCTGCGTATTTGCCTGTGTATAGATGGTATCTGGCATGTTTTGGAGCGTAATTTGATGGACATATGACAAATATAACGGTAGTTTTTAGCTCTATATATGTATATGTATATATTTAACATGGCATGTTCTGCCGCGTCACTCATGGCGATAATGAAGCCCTGTCGTAACTATGTAGATCGACGCGATGTTATGCAACTGCCCGATGGGGCTATTGTAATGAGTTATGGCTGCATGTTAACTGTAATGGCTCCATGTTCTTTTGAAGGTCAGCGTTGACAACGAACAGCGGCGTGTTTCAAGTGCGAATGGGTGCTGGAGCCATTCTGAACGGGCCTAAAAGTGGCTAAGAACTTGAAAGCTGTGAAGATGCGAATTCCAAGTATTTTCTAACTATAAATTGAGCCTTAAAGAAACTTGATTTGCCTAACAAAACAAATAAAGAACTTTGGGGAACCCCAGCTAAGAGGTATATCAATTACACAAGCCAACAAAATTTGATGAAAATCAAACAATAAGCAAAAATAAACCTATGCAGACCATATTTTGGTGGGAAAAGGCTAAGCTAAGCTAAGCTACACTAGTGCTTAAGCGCTGGAATGTCTCATAAAAACAATGTAAGAGAACCTACAGAGTATGAGTCATTATTTTTACAGCCTTCAGCAAAGTTGAGCGGTTCTAGGTAAATGAGTTTTGTTGGCCTGTGTTTTCTCAGAATAAAATGCCAATTAACATATGTTTAGAGCTTATCATAAAAATATTTTTCGTAGAATATATAGAATTATTTATTTTGTATAGATTATTAATCATAATTATTTAATTGAATTAATAATATTTTCTTGGCTCTACAGCTGTGTTTAGACATATATGTATATATAAATAAATATATATATGCTAAGATAAATAATAAATAAATTAATGCATTGCGCAATCCACATTTCCAACATTTATACAGCAAATAAATATATTTACGCGCCTATTGCCAAATATTTGTCTTTGTCTGTTTGCCAACGAGAGAAATTGTTGTTAACAAAAAAGCTGTGAAGTTGTGAGCATGCCTTGAACAGCTGTGAATTGGCAAAGCTTGCAATTAGCAGTTAGATAAGTAGGCTCAAGATACGCAGAACCCTTAACAATCACGGCACACTGTTTGAAACCTAATGTATATATATATATGTATTAGATATATGTATATATTGTTAAGTATGTATTCATACTGCTATCTTCTTATTTGTAAGAAACTTATTTGCAGTGAGTAAGCCTTTAACAAGTACGTGCATCAGCAAAGCTGGCAATAAGCAGCTGGAGAAGTACCTTCAACATAGTGAACAGAACATTTGACAATAAATGCTTTATACTTAAGATTTATATATATATTTCTAACAACAAACTCTGTTATCCTTACACAGAATCCTTTAGATCTATTAAAATATATTCTAATTAGAATCTCTTAATTATTTCTTATGCTCTATCGTGACTCACCTGTTCGACCTTCTTGTGTATCATGGTAGGAAACAGCGACCAGCCGCAGTAGGCGCCCAGCACAGCGACAATGGCGCCCAGGGCGCTGACAATCAGAGACCAATGCAGCATTTTGCACTTTCAACAATCTACGGGGCTAAGACACACAGCACGGAGAGCAGCCGGCAGCATGGGCCGAACTTAAGGGAGTCGAGGTGGGCTGCAGAGACAGAGAGACGGAGAGACAGCTGTTGTTGTTACGACTTTTTGCCGGCAGCTCAATCAGCGCATAGTTTGAGATTTATTTATTGATGTTGGCTCTCGCAGTTGCCTGACCTACGTCAAGTCAGCTGCCACTTGTTGTAGTTGTTGTTGTTGTTGCTGAAGTTGGTGTTGGTGTTGGTGTTGATGTGGTTGCTGATGGTCGACAGCCTGGTCTGGTGCCGAAACAAAGCGCACTATTTATAAGATATACGCGCTTTCAGGTTTTCGCCTTTTGTTATATATACACTTATATTTTGAAATAAACAAGTTGTTGAATGCGCTACGATGCGTTCGCTGGGTTAGTTTTATTTCTTATTTTTTTTTTTTTTTGGTTTGTTTTAGTTTTTTCTGTTTTTTTTTTCTCTACTTTTCGCTTTGCTTTCTGCCTTATACTATGTATGTAGCCATACACATATAAGAGATATAGTGGTCTATAATGTCTTTTACTTTTTGCTGCTTTTATTTATAAAAGGAAAAAACTAGTTTTGCGCCTCGTTGCTTATTAGGTGAAAGCTTTTTTTTTTGCTCGGAAATTTAAATAATTTTGGAATAATTTTGTCGGCCAATTTATATGGGTCAACACTGCATGTGCTGAAGCTCATCCGCGAACTGACAGCTCAGGATAACAGCGACACATATTTATGCACTCCACACACACCATACACCTCACACACTCACGCGATAGCTAATGGCTGTGAAGTTCAGATGGTATCGGCTGGCAGGATAGCTATATGGCGCTGCGGTCTGCCGTGCCACAGGCTGTGATAAAATCGGCGCGCGTTTATTTAACGGGCGCACGCGAATGGATTTGACGCTCGAGACTGGGGCAAATACAAATTTTCGCTTTGTAATTGAATTGTTTTGGCTTAATGACCGGGAAACTTCGGAAATTCGGTGCTCGTAGATCGTAGCGCGCTGCCAACGCGCCGCATGGAACAACTGTAAGCGACTGCCAAAGTTCAAGACAAGCTCTGAGCGAACCGCCGCTGAGCTTATGAGCCGCGAGCACTTTAAGCTACATACATGTGGGCTACCCGACCTCCGCTCCGATGCGTCCCTCTCTCTGCCAGCGATCTGTCTGTCTGCATAGGTAGTCGCCCTATGCCTTGAGAGAGACAGAGTGAGAGAGAAAGAGAGCGAGTGCGAGTGCGAGTGCGAGTGACAGCTCGCAGAGCTTGTCGCATCTCCCGGGTCTTTAATGATGCTGCAAGTTTAGCTGTTGCTGCCGCTGATGAGTAAGACGTTGTTTTTGTGTAATTTGGCTATAAAAAATACGTACGACCCATTAGCAAATTAGTGCAACTATTTTCTTCTTTTTGTCTATTCATTTTTTATGCATATTTAAACTTTAAAGTTTATTTTATAATTGCGTTCATTAGCATAGCATTAGGCAAGGCTGGAATGGGAGCACTGGAGCGCGTGGATTATGTTTTATCCTTTGCCTGCGCCTGGCTTGTAGGTGAGCTCTGCAGTGCGCTCCCTCTTAAGGCCTGGCTAAGAGACAACGTCGCTTAAAGTCGGCCAACTCCAAGATTTTGTCTTAAGTTCGCTCTTGCAGTGAAGCAGCTCTGCCTCTCCCTCTCTCTCTCTCTCTTTCTCTTTATCTCTCTCCCTCTCTCTGTTTCTTCGGGCGCCGCGTGGGTGCACTTGACAAGAGGCAAACGCATTAACAGGTTTTTTCTTTTTTATTTTTGGGGGGCTCTGTGCGTGCCACGAATTTTATATGTGAGATTTACAACAACAACTTTGGGTGAAGCTTTTGTTGAACTTGACACGATTGTTGTTGTAAATTTACAGTTGTTGTTGTTCATACAAATGGCTTTGCGCTTGTTGTTGCTGCCGTCATAGATATTGTGCAAAAATGCTGAGCTTTAAATATTAAACAAATGCAAAACGCGGCGCCAATTAAAGCCGAACCAACGGGAGCTGCGAAATGAATAAAATGAATGATTTGAATTACATTTGTCTGCATTTGTTGTAGTTGTTGTTGTTGTTGTCCAGTTTTTGGACTTATTTACGAAGTGAAGAGAGTATATTGGTTGATGACATTGGAGTGGAAGCGATGCTTGAGTCTGCAACAGGGCAAGTTTGAGTCTGAAGACTGTGTATTGTTGGGTAGGTGTTTGCTGTCTTTTGGGAAATGTTGCTGTTTGTATGGAAGATGCTGAGTTGATGCATGTTGCAGCTCGTAAGGCAATGTGTGCGAAGTACGTGTTGCTGTGCGTCTGCCTGTTCGACTGGCAAGAGCTAGAGACTAGAAATTTCGAGCACATACGTGTTGGCAGTCTGAACAAGCATTAGGCAGTCGACTACAACATGTTTGCTTGCTTATCATTGGGCGTAGACAATGAAAAGCGCTCGAGTTCAATATCAACAACTGTTACTCGAGCACAAATGATTAATATTTATGCAAATCACAAAAGTGTTATTAATTGTTCATTTCTAAAAGATCATTATAATTTCTATATAAAATAGAAAAAATATTCAGAAAGTCTATATTTTTTTTATTATTTTATTTATTTATTTAAATTTAATTTATTGAATTTAATAAAATTAAATTAATTTCTCCAACTCTTTCCACGTTCTCTCGCCCATTCAGCTGCTCTGTTTTCCTACTCTCATTATAAATATCCCCACAGACTGCGCCGCTCTACCTTTGGCTCGTCTTGAGAGTGTTTTGTTTTTAATTATTTTGTAGCATTATCCGCAGTTAGCCTAGTTTCTGAAGGGCCCTGAACCCAGTTTCTTATTTGCGTGCAGCGCGCTGATATCGTAATTTAAATATTTATTGCATTTTTTATGCCTCGCTTGCCACTTGACTACGAAGCAGGCACATCCTCGCTGCGCTCACACACAAACACTCACACTCACACACACACATGTACAGTGTGTCCCCCTTTTGTGTGACCTGAAAATTAAATTCAAATCTCGTGTAAATACCGAAGGCAAAGAAACAGTTTGTGTTCTACAAATTGATTGCATGTGTCCTGGTCGACTTACAAAAAGAGAAGAAATTGACTAGAGTGACCTGAGCGACTAGGATATACCCCTCCAAATGAGATACGCTAAGACTCTACCTTTCTATAACTTTACTTATCAAAGAATTTAACTTTAGTCTGCAGACTTATGTCTCATTATTTGCTATCAAATTTTTTGCCTTCTCTTCTCTCTATTACATACTTATGCTCACAGCTAATATACCCTTTCTATTCATTTGCAAAGGGATCATGTTAAAAAGAAAATAATATTAAAATCTGTGACATTTGATAAAATGATGTATGAAATTTCACACGACAGGAGACTGCCTGGCTGCTTGCCTGCCTGCCTGCCTATGCAGCTGGTCCAATAAAAAACAATCAAATGTAACTCGACTGCACGCTAGCCAAATATATACATATATATATGTATCCTCATCGATGGCATGCGATGGCAATTCCAATTTATAGATAATTTGATACGAACTGTCAGTCATTCAGTTCGTCTAACAGTCCGTCAGTCGCTGAGTCAAAGACCGTGCAGCCAGTTGGCAACTGGGAACTGGCACAAGGACATGCGAGGCGTAACTTGGCTTATGCGCGCTTCGGAATGCATTTCTAATTTGTATTATGCTTGCAACTTGCAATTTGCTTGGCTATGGCCATAAATATTCCAAGTCATGAACCCCGGGTGGGCGTCGAGTGCGTGCCCCTCCCTCCCAAATAGAATGTGCAAAGTATTAAATGCAATTAAATGAATTAAACGACATGCGAATGAGGCCAACGTGTCGTATGAGCAATACGAGCCTCTGTCTACTGTCGCCGTTCGCGTAGCGTGTTTGGCACTCCATAGAACAATGCCAGCAACAGCAGCAGCCTGTGGCAGTCACAACATGCTCAAGTGGCCTACCCCCTCCACCCCTCTTTCCTGTCCCGTTCGCTTATCACCAGCCTGTCATCGTCTAGAGGCGCAGGCACTCCAAGGTGCATGGACAGCTGTCGAGGGGTCAAAGCGAGCGAACGTCCGATTGATGAGCAGCCAGTCCAGCATGTTGGCCCCCTCCGGCATGTTGGCGAAAAACTGTGTCATATAGAGTGCTAAAAGATTTATGTGCCGCACCTCGACTCACTTCTCCTCTCTGTCTCTCTCTCTCTCTCTCTCTTTGCCTCTAATCCTGTCTGTTTGTCTGCCTATTGCTCTCAATACGTGGCACAAACGACAACCGCTCACCGCAGGCTTAAGTGTCTCTAACTGCCAGACAGCTCACTCACATATGCCAGTCCCTATCTCTCTCTCTCTCTCCCTCTCTTTCTACAAGTGTGTGTGTGTGTGTGTTAGTGTGGTATAGTTTTTCATTTCGCATTTCCTACTGCTGGTTGTTGCTGCTGTTGCGCCCTGCCTGATGTGTGCCCTGCCTGCAGCAAGGCAATTCTGCATAATTGCCAGGCCCGTTTCGTTGACTGCTCTGTCGTTTGACCCCATAAGAGCAGCTCTCGTGGAGCACAGCTCCTGAACTGGAGCCAATTGGTTGGGATTTTCGGATTTGTGCAGTTCATGTTGGCCATGAATAATGCAGGCAATTTGTAGGCTAAGACCAGGGCAGACGAAAAAACATAACGGGAAGAAACTACGTGAATAAACGTAGATGCTAATATTGATATAGACATAGATAAATATATAGAAAAATATACAGAAATTGCTTTAGTGAAATATATATTTATAGATAGAGATATGGCTACAACTTTTGATAAATATATATATATATATATATATATATATATATATATATATATATATATATATATATATATAGATACCAAGATTTCTTCATATTGCATATCTATTTTGCTATTTCTAAGTTTATCCTATTGGCTCATCTCTTCGAATTCACATTCATCAATATTCATTCACTCGCATAATTTTTCCAGTTAATAGTTAAGGTCTTAGCCACAAATCCTGCACTATTTCCCCATCAATTGACTGCACAAATCGTCATTTTGGCTCGGTCACAAAATTCGATTGCATTTGCCAGCGAATTCCACTTAACGTCAGCGCTCGCCACCTGCACAATAATTCCCCGAAATGAATTATTGCGCATTAAGCTAACAAGGCACATGCACACACCCACCCACCCACACCGACACCCTCTCACACACACTCACAGACACACGCCGATGCTGCACACAAACGCAGCGGCAGTCGTTGTCCTTCGCAGCAGACAAGCCAGGGACGCGACGCAGCCTGCAATGCTGGAGGCCAACTGGCTAAGAGAAGCAAAACAAAAACAAACAAACGAGAAAAAAGTAATGACAATAAGGCGCGAAAACGCGCTGCTCGGAAAATTCCAGCAGCGTATTCAAGGCGAGAGCCCCGCCAAAGCCGCGCACTGTGCGGGCGTACCATAATAACACGCATACGCCGCGTCGTACGTGCAAAATCAAAACATAAACCAAGCGTAGCCCCAAATCTAGTAGCTGCACTGGCTTGTGGGATATATATGTATATATGTGTGTGTATAGGATAGCTATGGGGGTTGGGGTTGTTTTTATTTGGGTTTTTCGCTGCACTTCGTGCCAACATCGTCTGCATGTCGTGAGCGCGTGACCAGTTGCCGAGTGTGAGCGGGACAGAGCGCGAACGAGCGAGCGAGAGAAAGAGAGAAAGCGAGAGCCGAAGGAGTTTCCGTGCCATGCATGATGTCGATGATGATGATGTTGTAGCAACATAATCGCACTTCGTGCAGCGCTGGTAAATTGCATTTCGTTTCGTGGATTCAGCTTTCAGTTCTGTTTCAGTTTCGAGTCCGTGCAGCTGCCTGCGAGCGGAGCCAGCCAGCCAGCCAGCCAGCCAGAGCCAGAGCCAGAGCCAGTGCCTCGGCCGAGTGCAGAAGTTTAGCAAAGCAAAGTAAAAGCAAACAAGTGCAGTTTGTGTTCCGTTACTGTGTGAGCAAGTGTGTTTGTGTGTTGGTGTTTGTGTTTGCGTATCTGCACGTGTGTGTGTGTGTGTGTGTTTGTGTGTATGCCCCGCCGTAGCATAGATACAGAGATACCTACACATTTTCGACGCCAGCCTGAAAAGTGAAAACAAACCAGGCCAGCCCAGCGCAAATTGAAAGTTCTCCAAAGAAAGCCAGCTAATTCCTCGAGTGTCTGGAATACATATAACTTGGGACATTTTGGTTAACATACGACGCACAATCTGCTAGGAGACCATGTCGACGCTGCCATTCCTGCTGAGCGTGGCCGACGAGCTGGACAACATCCATACACAGTCCTATCTGGACGACTTCGGGCTGGGCTTCCATCCGCACCGCCAGTACTATCGCACGCCCACCATTCAGCTCTCGCTGCCAGCCAGCACTGACTGGACTGGCCGCGCGGACTGGCAGGGCCGCCATGCGCGCTATCGCAGCTACAAGTTCTACGACGATTCGGAGAACAATCTCGAGGAGGAGCAGGAGTCGGAGGCGGAGCAGCAGCAGAAGCTGCAGCAGGAGCAGCACAGCCTGCAGCTGGAGCAGCAGGAGCTCAACAAGGATCAGGTGCAGCAGCAAAAGCAGCAGCAACAACAAGCCCACACTGCCAACATGGTCAAGTCGAACTCGCACGACGTGGGCGTGGGCGGATTGGGCTTGAATCTGAAGGCCGGCGAGGAGGAGGACGACGAGAACATCGATCGCACCGTACGCATGTACAATTTGTCCAAGAAGTGCTGCAAGAACTACTATCGCCATGCCCTGGAGATGGACGGACCCGGTGCCAGTGGCCGGAGCAAGTGCAGCAACGCGCGCACCGAGTGCCACCAGTCGTTCTCCAGCTCCGAGGAGAGTCTGCAGAAGGTACCCTCGCCCATTGAGTTCCTCACCTGTTTCCTGGTGAAGAAGACGCGCACGCCCAAGTGCTCAGGCCACGCCGCAGCTGCCGGCCGCGCGGCAGTTGGGCAGCTCAAGAAAACATAGAACGCGGCCGCGTTGCTGCCAGCGGCAGCGACGAGAGTAACTGCAACAACGGCGACAGCAACGACAACGACCGCTTCGGTCTCGATGACATCGACGTCGGCGTCGAAGCGGCGCAGCAACTGCTTCTGAATGTTGGCCCGAGTCGGTGTGCTCTGCGGCCAGGCCTGGAGCTGGCTGCAGCGTTGCGGCGAGCTGCCCAGCTCGGAGCCAACGACGTTGCCTGCAACGCGCCTGGGACGCATTACCTACTAGGCGCATATCCATATCGCAGGGGGCGTGGCACACGCGACTCACTCACACTTACACACACGGCAAATTGGGTTTAACTATGGCAAAAGGCTGGCAACAGGAATTTGCATAGAGATTCGTGCGGCAGGCTTAATGTTCAGCAAAGGCCGCTTGAACAACACACACAGAGACACGCACAGCAGCACACACCAAAATTGTTTTTGGAATTCTTAATAATCGTAACGCAACTCAAATACAATACACAATTTTTAAAGCCAGAGATTTTTTAACGAAAACATTGCGAATTTGTTAAGCAAACGTTTTTTATACGAATTTTTTGATACCTAAAAAGCAAAACAAACAGATTACTATTTATATATACCTTATATATATATATGTCTTATATATACTATATTATACATACTTGTACTTGAAAATATGGGCAAATTGAAGTCACAGCCAAACAACAACAACAACACACACACTCACACGCACACACTCGTGAAAAGTTTCTTATTTTGGGTAGAAACAGAAAACTGGAAAATAGGGAAAACTTTTTTTATAGCACAGCAAATGCAGAACTAACAAAAATTGCAGAAACTTTTCGACAATGTCGGCAAGTGTTGGAGTGGGTTCTGCTACAGTTCGCAGAGGTTATGAAAAGTGAAACATGTAACAACAATAAGAGCAAGGAGAGGAAGGACGCTCATGGTCCTTGTGCCATATGAAATGGAAATTTTTGTTGAAAACGAAAACTTGAAACTGAAAAACAGATAAAACTTATTGGTTTACGATTTGATGATGCCCCACGTAATATTTCCGTGTTCTTAAAGTATTCTAAATGTTGACAAAAACTAAAATACAATTTAGAGAAATTACAATTTTATATATAAACGAAAAGAAAACGAAAATCGTAGCTGTTTGCACTTTCAGAGTTTAGTATGAACTTTAGGACTACAACCACATGATATATCATACTCGTATTATATATGCTCTCGTTTAGTACCATGAATACTATATATATATATAACTATATATACACATATATATATATTTAAACACACATATAGCTTTACGAAAAACGGAATTATAATTGCATATTTCAGCATGTTAGGCGTGGCCAGCAGGTGGTGGAGCGGCTGCGCCTTTTAACAGTTAGTTGTTACTTGATGTCAATCATAATCGATATAGTTAACTTAAGAGCTCTCTCTCCCAATACCATGGCAAATGTAGCAAACCAACCAAAGTTGAACTCTAAGCACATAAATCATATCAATTATATATGTATGTATATGCAAAAGGGCTTGCAGGCTCTGGTTATTGCAGCATAGACTAGACTTATTTTCGATATCATCTCTTGTTAAGCACACTACAAACTCGTAACTGCATACTTTAGCAACGCCAGGCATATCATAACGACAAACTTCAGCTAACTCTCGTCAACATACTTAAATTTGAGAATTCAATAAATGAATGTGTAACAACAACAACAACTTCCGCTTTTACTCTGTTACGTATTGGATATCCTTACAGATTGCGCATATCTGGCCTTGGGGCGGAGGCAAGGACGTTTGCTGTGTGCCGTATGTCCTTCATGCCATAAACGAAAACTTGACACTCGCATTAATTTTCCACGCGGACACTCGAAACAAGTTTGCAACGTCAAACTCAAAAATTTCAAGTGCAAAGTGAGGGAAGACACAAATTGTGACCTTTGGGCAAAAAAGGACGACAGCCAAGCGGCATGTCCTTTCGCCAGCTTTTACATGCATATGAGCTCCAAGCGCTGGCTGCTGCTGCCTCTGGCTGCGGCTATCCTGGCCCTGGACATACCAAGGATACGACGTCACCTTTCCTTTTTGGAATTTCAAATGAGTTGCAGTGACACTGGCGCTGCGACACAACCTTTAACTCCCGCCCTGCCTCCCGTGCCAGGCCAGTCGTTGTAGACAGCGCGCATCAAAGACCGCATCGCACATTCCATCGGTGCCCCACCTGCGCACCGCACTCACTTTCCATTTCTCTCACTCACACTCTCTCTCTCTCGCTCTGTGCATTGGGTTCAATAGCACAGCACAAAAATAGACTAATGGAGCGTCAAAATGTTGCACGTACTACAGCTGCGCTGCAGCTCCCCTCGCCCACTTGCCGGCTGGCTGGTCTTATAAATAAATCCTTGTTTCCTTACGTATGCAAACAAGTGCAAGACTATCGTAGGCGTGACTCAGGCGCCGGAATGGACAAAAGGAAATGTGTTTCACTTGTGATGCCCTGTGTGCATTAGAGGAGGGAAAGGGCATTCTGGCGATAGAGGTGGGCAATAGCTATCCATATGTGTTCCATATAGAATCTGTATTACTATAAGATGCTGGCTATATCTCAGAGCCTTGAAGATACTCCAGGCCATTCACTGTGCATTTACTCTGCTATCTCCTATTCAGCAAAGACTTCAACCTATCTACAGGGTATACCTTAGTCATTCACTCTTATATTCTCTTACCAGTACTCTTTTCTGTTCATTTTCTTGCCTGCTCGACACAGAAGTGAAACTTTTTACGTGCTGGCTTTATTCATGTCTCTAGTTACTTCGACGTTCTGCACTTCTTTCTCAAAGGGAGGCAAAGTGAGCGGGCGACGAAGCGACGACGCTGGTGCTCACTCACATGGCCAATTACAGTTTAAGTTGCGCCCGAGCCCGAGCCTGGCTCCGTCTCCAACTTGGGCAATGGCACCGCATTGCAGTGGCTGTGGCAGCCTGTGACGCTCTGCTTCTGGGTTCGCCTGCACCGCAAAACGTTTGCCCTTTTGTGGTCGACTCTACCTTGACGACTGCTTGGCCGCAATTTAGTTTCCTTTTCAGTCTTTTTATTGTGCACCCAATTTAGCAGCGACTGCATTTGTGCCAACACCAGAGCACGTCACTTGAGTCTGGGCTGCTCATGAACCCTGCGCCTGGTGTAATGTCGCACTGATTGATTTGCCACGCCTCATAAAACTTTATATTTTGTTTAAACTGTGTTATTGATTTCTCGTAATTAGTTTGGCACAATTTCCGTCCAGCAATTTCATTAAGTAGACGCAAAACGAGCGCGTAATTACGTATACGTAATTGCTGCGGCTTTTCAAAATTTGTGTAGCCTACTTTCAGGCGGCGGCATTAAATATTTATATTGAATATATTTTTAGCTGCTGCTGCATGTGGAAAATGCAGTAGATTATGTTGATATTTATATTAAGTTTAATCCATATTAGTTTAGTATAAGTATTTAGCCAACTCACGCGCTTAAGTTGATTGAAAAATTGCGGTCTCTTTGCCGAGGTGTTGTCAATGCACTAAAATAAATCGGATGAAATTAGTTTTTTCTTCTATTATAGCTGCTGTTGCCTCTGGCAGCTTGCCCGCTGGCTGACAAATATGTGGCGAGCAAATGAGCGTACATTTATGACCATAAACTGGCTGCCAGCGAGCGCATTGCACGCGCCGTTTGCGCTAATAGGAGAAGAGTTGCATCCACCCACACCCACAGCCGCAAATACTCAGCGCCAAACAAAGACTGAGCCCCACCCGCCTTAAGGCAGCTGCACACACATCGTATCTGACCTGTGGGTGGCCGCATGCCTAGCACAGTTGAGATCCACTTGGATTTGCTTTCTATATATTGCATATATATATAAATATCAGTTGATCTTGTGTAAGCGACTGGCAAAGAAAGTGCCTGAATGCGGCCCACTCCCTTTGGCATTGATCGCTGGGATCGTTTGCTTCGCATTTGATTTGATTTTGCCATAAACTCAAACAAATTAGTCGATTACATAGTTGTTTTTTCTATATAGAATTGTTTACCGATAATTACAATGCATTATTGTCACTAGTTTATATTGTTATTGTTGTTATTGTTGTTGTTGTAGCTGCTGCGGCACTTCATTGATTTTCAAACGAGAATTTTGTGCGCGCATTTCACGGCGACACTACACTACAAGGTAAATGTTTGGCAGATGTATCTTTGTAAGATCTCCAGCTAGAACTGCATAGAGATTAAAATAGTTATTTATAGTCATATAAATATAACTGAAAATATAATCAAGACTGTATAAACCTAATTATATTATATCTCTAAACATCATCAATTCAACTGCATTTTATTTAGTTATTAATTTGTGTTTAACTACACTCAATGCTGTCTTTCTCATCACAGCCCACTCGGTGCTCGCTACATTTATAATTAATTGCTGAATATCTGTTTCTATTGATGTGCACCGCGCTGTCAATTGCTGACTTAGTCACAGACTCATTGAACTCATTCGCAAATACATAATATACACAAGTATATATACTATATATATATATATATATATATATATATATATATATATATATATATATATATATATATATATATATATATATATATATATATATATGTATATATATATATTTATATATATGTGTGCATATATGTACGTTGTAGGGCAAGGCATGTAAATTGTCGCCGTTGTCTTTATAATTACTATCAAGCGCTGGCAAAATCTATCGCAAATACAACATCAACAAGAGAACAAGAAGAACATAAAATACAATTATAAACGGGTGGGGTCACACACACACACATGAATGGCGCGACGGGGTCACGGGGTGTCGGCAGGTCAGGCCCATAAATGTTGCGATTCGCGATGAGTTCATGTCGCTTGCTGCTGTTGTTGCTGTTGTTGTCGCTAATCTTTGGTGCAAATCGATGGCAAAAGCCGAAAAGCCGTTTAGCAGACAACATCGCTATACAAATTGCCTTTTGTTATGACAACAAGCTACAAATGTTTCAATCCAAGCGTCGAACATGCTACAGATACAATATCTGTATATGTATCTGTATCTGTATCTGTATCTATATCTATAGCTGTAGCCATAGCCGTAACTCTGCTAATTGAAAATGAAAATCCGCATAAAAAGCCAATGCCAAATTTGGTAAAAAAGTGAAAAGAATTATGCGACGTTTTCAAATCTTTGTTTTCGGATTTCCGTTAAAGAAATGTTGTTTTAGTTTTTGACTTTTTGTTGTTGCTTTAATTTAGCTTAGGCCAGCTGCAAATACATATGGATAGCTCGAATAATAGCGGAAATGCTGCGTAATTAAGTTGAACTTTGTGCGCTTGGACGTTATGGGAGAGTAGCTTTTCAGCTCGCCAAAAGATGCTCTTGGCACAGCTGATCGGAGCCAAAGTATCTTAAGTAAGTGCGGAAGTTTTTCAGCTCAGCCCATTGGCTCAGCAAATACCCCCGAGGAAATGCTATTGAGTTGACGGCCCACTGACTGCAGCAGCCCACCAGCCCAGCCCCATCAAGATCGACTCGCTGGGGCTGATGCATACGTCACAGTTGTCATTGCTGCTAGCAACTGGCGGCTAGTGGCTGGTGGCTGGCTTAGCCCACTGGAAGCGCAGCTCTATATAAGGCGGCGGTGCTGCCAGTATCGAGCTTAATTTACTCAGCGCTAAAATCGCGTGCGGACGTTCAGAAAACGCGGCGAATCGTGAAACGTGAAACGGAAAACTTTTCTATCCAACTCGAAGCGTTACAATTCGCAACGCGCTGCTGCGTCCTGCCGAAAAGAAAACACCTCAACTCACACACACTCACATAGTCGAGATGGCTCTGGTGCCAGCCACGAACAACAATACGGATTGGGATTATTGGGATTACCGCCGTCGCTTGTGGCGCGACTGGGATCTGGCCGCCGACTGGGATGTGCCCTACTGGAAGCGCTTGTCGCGCGTCGGCTCAGCGCCCGATCTGAGTCGCGTGGTCGTTGGCAAGGATGGCTTCGAGGCCAACGTGGATGTGCATCAGTTCAAGCCATACGAGATAACGGTGAAGACAACCGGCGATACGGTCGTCGTGGAGGCCAAACACGAGAAGCGGCGGGACGGCGACAGCTTCGTCGGCCGCCACATCGTCAAGCGGTTCGTGCTGCCGCGCGGCTACTATCCCAACGATGTGCGCTCCGAGCTCTCCTCCGACGGCATCCTCACCGTGCGCTGCCCACCCTATCTAAGCAATGAGCGCAGCGTCTATGTGCGCCAAGTGGGACCCTCGTACCTGAGCATAAAGAACTAACACACACACACACTAAGAGAGTGAGAGAGAGAAAGAGGATGTTGTTTTGTTGTTGTTTGTTTTCTGTTGGCGGCACTGCCTTGCGCAAAGCATTCCCAAAATGGCACACGAAACGAGAGTTTGTTTACAAAATTAATTTAATTTGATTAATTTAAGATAGATTTCGCACAAGCGCCTAACTGAATGGAAGACAAATCTGATTGGACTCTTTTTTTATTGTAATTAACCAAAACCATTTTTATAGTTCAATAAAATGAAAGTTTAATTTATTAAAAACGAAAGCAACCAAGTGATTTATTTAATAGATCTTTTCAGGCAACAGGGGAAATCTTGATAGTAAAAAGAGAATCGCGTGAGAGGCCAAAAACAGATGCCGTTTAGAATGTCAACATAAATTGGCCCAAACGAGACTCGGACAGCGAAAAAGCCCAGATAAAAACGAGTCTTTGTATACATATACCTATACATATATATGTTCTATCTAGAACGCCCTTGGGCAATTTCCGCAAATGCCAACTATGGTAAAGTTTAATTGTAAATAAAGCAATAAACGACAACAGCAACAGCAACAAGAAACCTGCCAGCCTGGAAGACAAACCTACACGGGCGGCGCATGTGCCCCAAGAAAGTCCCAATCGAACAAAGTGTGTATATAAATAGTCTAGAGATACATCTGACAGCTGACCATACTGGTCAATGAATTAACAAATAAATAGTGCAAAAAGCAGAGAGAAAAAAAAAATCATCAGTAGCAATGTTTGTAAATAAAGTCGCACGCCCACAATGCAAGCGACGCGACGCAACGCGACTTGGGCGCTGTTTAAAACGCGCACAATTCGCTATGTGTGCGACGGCCGAACGACTTTTGTAGCAGCTGTCTGTCAATGGGTCAATCATTGACTGGATTCATTCAATGGCTAGCCCGAAAACACTTTGTTGCCGTTTAAACAATCAATTTGTCAATCACATGTTGCTGGCCGCGAATGCCAGAGCCGATCTAATTTGGAGTTCTTAATGCCCAGTGGATTTTGCAGTAGAATAATATCAACTACGTTGTACCAGCTACAGGGCATCCCCAGTCTGGCAGCTTTAGCTTGATTTATTTATCTGTTAGTTGCTGTCTCCCTTGAACACAATTAAGCTGCCTTGGCTCATTAGTTAAATTAATGAAACTAAAGTACCACAGATGGCGCTGCAAAGCCAATTAAAAAATATGCAGCATACTTGTAGGCTGCAAGTTTATTGAGTTGCTTCTAAAACTGAAGAAGCAACAACTAAAATGATCTTGAGCCATTCTTTTGCTGTTTGCGCATTGACTTACGAGCGAGCTTTATTAACGATAACTACAACTAATTAAAACATGCAAAATGTATGTCTCTATATAACAATGACTGCCACATTTACGAGTGGTGCGAATGGTGTTGGTGTTGGTGATGGCTGACTGGTTGGTTCTCTATGCGGATGTGGAAATTCAATGCCAGCTTACTGATCGTCCTTCTGTGCTGGTGGATGTGTGCGAATGTATTCGATGGCGCGCAGCACATAAGCGGGCACGGGAGGAGGGGTAGGCAGATGGTCGCCAACTGGATGATAGCCCTCCTCATCGGCGGTGTAGCTCAAAGAGATTTGCTCACCTTCGGGCGAAACGTAGGCAATGGCGCCGCGCACGCCCGAGGGGTTGCCCGCCTCCTGCACCTGGATGCCATTGCTGGTCTCGTAGGCATACTGATAATTGCCCTCGGCATCGGATGCGTCGTTCTGGAAGCTGCGAATCTGTGCGTCCTTGTTGATGTTGTCGGCGCAGGCGCAACCGATAAGGGCGAGGCAGAGCACCTGTAATTAACCTTTTGCGATTAGCGATGCGAACTAGGCGCGCCATGATCGGGTGCACTTACGTATTTGAACATCTTGACTGGGAACTTGTCTGAAGACTTGGGTTGGGTTTGAGTGTTATAAGGTGGATGCTTCAACTGCAACTGATTGCTCTTCTCAACAGCGTGCTGGCTTTTATATGGATATGGTGGATCTGGGGTTCAGTGTCGCAAACGGGTTTTAATCGCTTTTTATGGCATCGGCAATGGCAAGCTGGCGAACCGACAATTGGCAACTACATATGGGCGAAGAGGGCACCAATAATTGCCAAAAATCGTATCATCATAATCGAAACATTAACAACAACAACAGCAGCAGCAACGACAGCGCGGTTAACTATAATCGAATAACCGAATGCCTTAAAATGCATGAGTCATTTGCCAGCAATTTATTTCCATGCTTTAATTTCGGTGTCAGTTTTGCATTTGCCCCATGCACCTTTATTTCTTTATTTCCCACCTAAACCCTAAATTATTTGTGGCTCACACAGACACAAACACAGTCCGACAGTCGGACAACATACCAGAAACACAGAAAAGCTGAAGACAAACAAAAAACAAACAGAGAGCAACAAATATAAATAATTTACCAACTTTCAATGGTTGTGCTTCCCCAGCGAGCCCTGCGGCCCCCTTCCAAATGCTAGTTGAAGTTCGATTTGGACGTGGATGTGGATATGGAGTTGGCAGGTGCGCGTGCCCGCTTGGAAGCTGGCGCGAATTGTCCAACCTGAAGAGCTGTTGAAATGTTTGGAAGCGCAAGGTCGCCACAAAAAGCATTTGGACGGGCCGGCAGACGGCGCAACTCTGAAGATCATCATGATCCATTATAAATTAGATGTTTGACTATTAGAAATGCTTATTATAATTGCGGCAATCGTTTCTGGGTAGTTGAGAAAATTTTGTAATGCTATCTGTGAATAAAAGTGAACACAAAAAATAAATGTTTAATGTAAAAATAAATAAATATTTTGCCTTGTATTTATGTCTTGCATAAAATACACTTTATGTTTACTTCCATTTAATTTATACCTCCAATGCTGCTTCTGTGCGAAAAACTCGTTTTATTGTGCTAATATTATTGTCAATAGGGAAGTAATTAAACAGTAATTAGCATTATTAAATCTTTGGTATATGTCGGACTTCGGTATCAGCCAAGAAACAGTAAGTTAGGTAAGAGGAATTCTGTTCTGTCTGCATAGGGCTAGAAGTGAAGAACGGGGATGCTATGGTCAAACTGTATCACTACAAAGGAGAGCTAATCTAATTATATAACGAAGACGAAGGGGGTTTTTTATGGGTCAGCTACGCCCCACATCAAAGCCAATTATAATCAGTGATTTGATTGGAATATCATTCATTCATTTAGAGGGTGTTAATGGGAAGTAAAAAATTATACAAAAAAATATAAAGTGTAATTATAAATAATTATTTAAAATATATGCAAGCTGAAAATAAAAGATCATCAAAAGAAATAAATTATATTCAGCAGTGGGACAAACAGAAACTTAAGCATAAATGAGTATGGAAAAAAGAAGATTTATAATCTTTTAATGTATTGGAGTTAAGCATTTGCCGCTTTCAGTTTTGATAACTTCATTAAATTGTTTTTGCTTTTTTTATTTGCTAAACATAGTGAAGCATAGTTGTTTTTTTTTTTTCATTTTGGCTATTCTAACAGGTTGCTTGGCCTGGCGACATAGCTGAAAAACAATTTAAAGCATGCGAGACAAGATTCCACTCACCAATTAGTATATTCATTTTCATCGATTCTATTTTATGGTTTTATTTTACGTATAACATGCATATATATTTTGTGAAATATAAGAACTTGTTATACATTTAAGAGCTTTATTTTATATATATTCAAATATATATACACATATATATTTTAAATATTGAAACTTGTTATACATTTGTGAGCTTTAAATATTCACTTTAAAAAACAACAAAATAAATAAATTAGGGGCGTCGGCTTACATATTTATGGGTTTAGCTATTATAAATGTAAAAATATCTGTCTGAAATCAGGAAATATTGTTCATAAATATTTATCAAAGCCAACAGATAAATTATTTCAGTTCTCAGCGACTGTCAAAAGATCTTGAGCAGCCCACGCGATAACAGAAATTAAAAGTATTTGACTACTACGAGCGAAGAATGCATTATCCATCATCTATATATACACTCGAAAATACAAATTAGTTTGGCATTTTAGCAATTCAAATTCAAATTCAAATGTGCCGAACGCGAGATTTAGATCGCTGCTCAGCAAGTTAGTGTTCTAAGTCTTTTGCGGGTTGCTCGCTTGCACACGTGATTGAGAGAATCCGCTCTAATGGACTGGCAGACGTCAACAAATGGGCATTTTATTAGCCATTTTGTAAAGTGCAAAGAACGCTTTCAGCTCATGGCAACTCCACTATGGAAATGGATGCTCCGCGGCTGATCGGCTAATTTATCGTCATGCCACAATATTTATATGCAAATGCGAACTTGTTCCAAATTTGGCTGCAGAATTCTTCTTTTGCCTAATTAAATAATTAAACTGGTTTGCCCCGCTGCTGAATGGCCGGCCAAATCGAAATTGAAAGTGATGATAAATAGGCTTTTAGTTTTCCATATATACATAAATAAATTTATATATATATATATTTTTTTTCTTTCTGAATTTAATTTGCTTTAAGTTAAGCTAGTTTAAAGATCAATGAAGCTCAATCGTAAAATGTTGCTCAATCGCACGGTCTGTGTCTCTTCATTAAAAAAAACTGAAAACAATTTTCAAAGATCAAAACTAATGCGGTTATCTCAGCGGACTCATCAGCCAAAGCAAACCACTTTGAATGAGTTTAAATATTATCGATGTGCTGCCTAAGCACATCAAAACTAAATACGTAAATGTATATATATATATATATATATATAGTTTAAGTTTTGCCCCGCATTTTATTTAACTTAATCACATTTTGCTATTTGCCTAAAATATGCACAAGTTAAGCTTGACTGATATTTAGTACAACGCGTCGTCAGAGCAGCTCAACAGCAGATTAGAAACGACGACGACGACGTCGATGGTGATGGCGACGAGGCGTCGCAGCGCCTACATAAAGTCAAGTTTTGGATGAGTGCGAGTATAAAAGCCTGCGATACGCAAAGACGAGCAAACAGTGTGAATTAGACAAGTGAAACACCATGTTCAAGCTAGTGAGTAGCGAGCAAGAGTGCGAGGATTATCTATCGACTTGAACTAACTGAAATGAAATTAATTTTGCAGTCACTCTGCCTCATCGCCGCTCTGCTGGTCTGCGTCCAGGCTGACCACATCAACAAGAATGCTCAAACTTTGAACGAGCAGAACGATCCCGCCGATGCGGAGGGCAACTATGCATACTACTTCGAAACTAGCAACGGCATCCAGTCTCAGGAAGCTGGCAATCCCAATGGCGTCAGCGGCGCTTCCAAGTACGTTTCCCCCGAAGGTCAGCAAATCTCTTTGACCTATACAGCCGATGAGAACGGGTTCCACCCTGTTGGCGATCACCTGCCCACACCCCCACCACTTCCCGATCATGTTGTGAGGCTGCTGAAATTCATTGCGGAGCATCCGCAATAGAGATCATTTCAATAACAGTTTTATCATATCATAAAAATAGAGGGCATTAAACCAAAAGAAATATTTGAAAATCAAAACAAAACAGTCATTTCAATGGGTCGCCGATATATATACATAGATAATTTATATATTGTATAAACTTATGCTAAACAGCGTCCTCGCAAAGTGTTTAAGCTTTCACACATATTATATATGCATATGGATCGCATACATATATAATACTTTTCAGTTAATGCGCTTTGAGCCACATTTAATAGCGGCTCATTAATCAAAAGGCAAAGCAGATGTTACCATAACGATCGGCCCCAGGAATTAACCATATTAGTCGAGGTAAAGAGTATATAAAAAAACATATATATGTGTATATATAAATTTTCAGAAATATCTGACGGAAATTTATGCAGTCAAATGTGGAAGCTGCAGGGCCAACAAGTCCAACGTTTTGCACCTCTTTTTCTTCTTACTCTTTGCTCGCAAATGTCTGTCCAGATATGTATATATATAGTATTTAATTTGTCATCTCAATGTAAATCCGACAGTTGACCCCCAAAACCAGTGTATATAAATACCAAGAAAGAGTCTAAACTGTGATGCAAGCGATCCAATGTGCTGTGTGGCTCTGCCTTTAGCCAAACAAGTTTCTCGGTTAGCAACACTTTCGCCTGCGCCTGCGTATTCTACCGGCCGCAAATGTAGGTCAGTTGCGAACACGAACTCGGCAACACGCACGTAATACCCATCCGCCGAATTAACCCAACAGCATTTAGAGCTGACATAAGAGATCGCGAGAACAAGCTTAGAATATGTCATAAATGTGATTAAGATAATGGCTTAAATGATATTATATAATGTCAGCAAATACGAAGAATCTGACCTCTAAATGAAGAGTCGTACTTAAAATTCCCACAAACTGGAATGGAAGACCTTAAAGGGTTAACAGCGTCAACGAACAGCGGCGCATCAGCCGGCTGCATGTGTAACCAGTTCCTCGCTATCCTTCAGCAGATGAACGGCTGTGAACAAACTTTTGGCATATGGTTACATATACTTTGTGTATTTACAGCAGCGGCGGAGCCAGACATTAAACAGTATAATCAACAATTAAGTATATCAAAAATTAAGTGATGTGACATCGGTACACAAAATCCTTCATGCAACAATAAATTAGCCCCAATTGACCCGACCTTAGACTGAACTCTTTCCTTCTTTGTTGTTGCCGTGACGAGCTCTAGAGTTTGCTCTCACCAGCTTCCTTAGCCTTTAGACGTGCCGCCGCAGCTGCAGCGGGGCCAAAGCGATCTATAAAGTTGTTGACCGGGCCAATAATATTCTCTGGGTTGTTCATGTGCAGATGATGCGAGCCATTTGCCTCGAGATACTCAAAGTTGGGCTTCTTCAGCAGCACCTCAAGCACTTCATCGTAGTACTTTTTGTCCTCGAAATAGGACGAGTTTGTGGCCTTGATAAATAGATAGGGGCAAGTGATACGCTGGGCCATTTCGACGCACAGCTCCTGGGAGCCAATCGCATAGTTGTAGAACTTCAAGCGGCGATCTCGACAGAAGAAGAATTTGTCCGGATATTTGCCCGACTTCTGTATGTTGCGGGCAAGCATGTGCTTGCAGAGCTCCTTGTTGACAGAGTGAAAGGTACCAATATAGACGCGCTCGATCAGCTCATCGTATGTATAGCTGGGCGGTTCGTTTTTGCTGCGATTGCGTTCATCTTCCCGCAGGAATTCGTCCAAGCGCGTCTCCATGGTGCGTATGACCGAGGGATAAGGTCGCTGGTGCGGCTTCAGTGCATCAATGCCAATTATCATATCTACCTTATCGGGAAACACAGCTGCAAACACAAAAGCAATTATGGAAGACATCGAATGGCCAACCAGTGAGACCTTCTGCCACTTATACTGCTTCATGATAAGCCTTATCACATATAGATTATCCACTGAATTGTAATAACAGCCGTCCGGTAAACGTGAAGACAGTCCGTGACCAGGCAAATCAACGGAAAGAAATGCCACGTCTGGCGATAGCAAAGGCACTAGCAGATCGTATGTCCCAGCATTGTCCTGCCAGCCATGTAGGCCCAATATGGGCTGCACATTCTGGGGTCCATACCATTTACCAGCAATGTGACCCCAGGGTACTTTAATGCTAATCTCGGAGAACTGAAAATGAATGGAAAAACTTCATTCAGCTGCGATTCACATTCTAAAGATCAAAGTCCACACTTACTGCCCTAGTTGGAGGTTCTCCTGTAAGGTCGCCTGCATGCCGGAACCGCTGATTGAGGTTGAGATCCGCAGGGGATCCGTCAGTGCCTTCGCTAGAATTTTCCTTAAATTCAAACTCCATGATCCTCACTGCAACAGAACACAAATACGAATAAGCTTAAATTCCAAAGTTTAACCCTATCAAGTACGCAAGCTAAATCTTATCAGTACGCGATTAGCTAGGTGCGATTGCGATTATTTAATTAAAGCCCACCGCGTTGATTTTGTTGGGTAAAAATAAAAGCAAAACTATGCACGCCGAAAAAGATTATAAATAGACAATAGTGCCATGAAATTGAATTATCCATGCAGTGCTCGCGATCTGGGAAATCAAACGCAAACTCGCAGCAACTCCAAAGTTCAAGGTCAACAGGTGCGTTTGATTGATGAATGCTCTTCATTTCAATTTCCACTGTTGGGTCATAACTAAAACTCAGACGCGAACTATGAATTACTTACACTTCCATAAATTGTGCAGTCAGATACCGATAGTAAAAATAGTTTAGTTTATTTTCCACGCAAATTAGCTATATTTAGTAATATTTGGCGTGACAAAGCTAAACAATAAACTAAACAAACAGCTGATTGGAGCTCAAGCAAGAGAGCACAATCTAATTCTAGAGATGAGAGCCATAAACCTTACAAGTTTTTCAACTATCGATTGTTTAAGACAGCGCCGATAGTTGCATACGTGTGCAGTACTATAAGATTCTGAAGACGTTTGTAGTTTTTTTAAAATTCTCTTAGTAGTGTGAGTAATATATTATTTTAGTTTAATACATATAATTGAGTTTATGATAACAATTCAAGTATATTTACTGTGTATCTCAAGTCTTCAAATTATGTTGAGCATTCACATGTACATGCATGTGTGTATGCTTTGTAGGGTATTTAACTGTCATCATCGTAATTTAATTTTTGAGCTTATTAAATCTCTCCCCCACAGCATGTAATCAGATGTTTCATTTCATCACAGTGAGCAAGCAGGTCTGACGCTGTACTGCCGCGCTAATATTATTCAATACCATAAAATACTCAGACGAAATGAAAAGCCAAAGAAGCTTTCGCCTGCTCCAGAAACTTGTGAATGGAAGCCAGCAGAACATTCGTATGGCACACGGTCAAAGTTCATCAACTTCGTTGAAGGCGCTAACAAAACATGTAGGTAGCATAACTATTTCACTTTCACCTTGAGTTTCTATGAACTATGATCCCGTATTCCAGTATGACGAGGTTAGCATCAAAGTTCCCTGGGGCCACATCGCTGGCAAATGGTATGGACCGAAGCATGTACGTCCTATTCTGGGCATGCACGGCTGGCAAGACAATGCTGGCACTTTTGACACCCTCGCACCGCTACTGCCCCCGCACCTTTCCTTTCTCAGCATAGACGCACCGGGCCACGGACACTCATCGTGGCTGCCGCCAGGCGTCATGTATCACTCCATAGATTATGTCCAGCTGATATTGCGCATAATGGACGAATACAACTGGAATAAAGTGTCCATAATGGCTCACTCAATGAGTTCCATAAATGGCTTCGTCTTCGCCTCCCTATTCCCAGACAAAGTAGATATGTTCATAGGGCTGGATATTCTTAAACCACTCATACGTAGTCCGAAGCATATAGTGAACGTGCTCTCCGAACGCCTGGCAGACTCTCTCAAACTAGAGCGTCGCTTGCGCAGCGGCAGTGAACCTCCTGCCTACGAATGGGATCAGTTGGTGGAACGTCTACATCATGGCAGCGAGAAGTCCATTGACATGGAGGCCTGCAAGTATCTATTGCAGCGCAACAGCAAACCCTCCAGTCACGAGCCTCACAAGTATTACTTCTCCCGCGACAATCGCCTGAAGACCTCGCTGTTCTACACACTCTCCAATGAGATAGTTCTGGAAATGGCATCGCGCATCACGGCGCCTCACCTGTTCATCAAGGCTCTGCAGGCATCCTACTATGAGGACAAGAAATACTATGATGCTGCGTTGGCGGTGTTGCGCCAGAATCCGAACTTTGAATATCATGAAGTTGACGGCACGCATCATGTCCACCTCAACGAGCCCGATAAGGTGGCGCACATAATCAACTCCTTCATAAACAAGTGCAGACCCTTATGAGAAGATGTAGATCAGCTTGTACAGACTAGTGCTAGGTAGTATCTATTGGATGATGCAGATATTAACAATATTCTCTTTTGTCCGCCATGATATTCCCGACGAATTTAGTTTATAGTTGACGACGATGCGAATTACTTAATAAAAATAGTCTTTGATGCTTCTATTTAATTTAATTACCATTGATACTGGCAATAACATTACAGTTAGAGTAGATTACAAACTTGAAAATGTCTTTTGTTGCTGATTCTATTTGTTTTTTCTGTTGCATGTTCATGGAGTCAACTAGCCAATAAATACTGCGAAACTGATTATAAAATTATGTCTCAAAATGAACAAAAATCAGTTATGATATTTGTTCCTTTTGTGCGTTGTTTATTAAAAGTAAGTATATCAAAAAAATGTACAAAACGATTTAAAAGGAATTGTAAACCATGCGAGAAACTGCCGAATCTATTAGCTCCACAATATTTTGAACTGATTTGGATGTGCACAGCACACTTGAGAGAGCGAATAGAGTCGACCTGTCCTCAACAATCAAACTTAAAAACTAAATATTTAAAATAAATTATGTAATTATAGATAATAATAAGCTAAAATCTATGCTAATACGTCAACTTAGATATTATGATTTTTTTTTGTTGATTTTCTGTAGTTGTTCCAATTCAGTCAGCGCTAAATAAAATCTAATGAAAAAAAGAAAAAACTTTAAAATATTGAAGCAGCTGCTGTTTTGTAACACCCTTAACGTAATATATATATATATATATATATATATATATATATATATATATATATATATATATATATATATATATATATATATATATATATATATATATATATATATATATATATATAATATTATTATGGGTAGGCATTTGTATAATGTAAATGTGTATATCAAGCGTAATAGCAATTGCTTCAGTTTCGCATGGATTTGTTTCGTATATATGAGTGTGTTTTGGTTTCTATCAGATTCAAGTTGTTATAGAAAAATATACATATATGTTAAATAAATATATATATATATAATGTTATATACTCTGCTAAACTACTAGACATACAACTATTTGAACTGACAGGCGTTGCGCAGCCGCGGACGTTGAGCAACTTCAAACTAAGCAACTTACACGGTCGTTGCTGCGCAACACCTGGAAGCTGCTCTTTAAACATTGTAATAAAACAACAATCTAGTTTCTAGGCTATAAATAAATACAATAAATAATTTGTTTCTTAAAAGAAAATGCTTTGCAACATTTAGTATGGATTTCTGTTTTGTTATGTAAAACTATTTACAGTTGAATTGGGAGTAACGCGATTACTTAAGCCACAGGCGAGGAGTCGCCTTTCATGTCCCGCTCACGAAAGAATCCTCTCTCCGTTTTGCACTCTCGAATGGTCACCGTCTCCAGATTGACGGTGACATCCGTGATGACCACACGATTCGACATCTTACACTTGGAGGGAAGCCAGAAGCGCGGCGGCAATGCACGCGGTGATAGCGGGCTCACCGGTTGCTTTTGACTCAACGCTAGGGCGCTTGCCAGTTTTGGTATGTTATTGTTCTCCGATGGCGGCACCACGGTCGTTGAGCCCTCATCATCCTCCTCCTCGGTGTAGGCAGGTGTCGAAGATTCACCAGCTTCTGCCTGAGCACTTTGCGGCGTACCCTGCAGCTCGGTTTTTTGTGGCTGTGCGGGCGTCTCTGTTGCATTCTGCTGTTGCTCCTGCGCCGACTGCACCGATTTGGTTGCCGGTCCATCTGGTGATGTTTTGATAGTGACACCAATTTTTCCCGATTCCTTGAGAACCTCAGCCTTACGCTTGGTGCCCATAAGTGGCTGATCCTCTGAGCTGGATGAATTGGTGTCTGCCTCCGGCACAAAGGTATTGTCATTGTGCGTTGAGCTGCAATTCGATGAGGAGCTGTGATCTATGCGCAATCGCTTCGCCTCATTATGATGGTGATGATGATGAGTTAGCGGCGACTCAGAGCGACGATTACTAATACGTTCGGACTTGATACTTTGGTTGTTGTTGTTGTTGCTGCTGTTGTTGTTGTGCTGCTGCTGGTGATGATGATGATGGTGGTGATGGTGCTTCTTATCCTTATCCTTTTTATCAACGCCATCGTTAGTTGCGGCTGCCGTTGATGTTGTCGCCTGATTAGTGTCTGGCACATCATCGCCGGTGAATGTATACTCATCTTCCTCAGACTCTGGGTCTGGATCAGGCTCCTTTTCCTTCTTTTCCTTTTTGAGAGCGGCGCCACGTTTTGAGGGCGTGCCTGAGGATTTATTGCTTTGCTCATAGATGTCAATTAGGCGACGGTCCAAGATGTTCACTTCTGGCTCCCATGTGTTGTACCGTTGGTTCCAGCCCTTCCACTTCACACGGTACTCCACAACGCCCTGGAATATAAATAAATATATTAAAATAAATACTATAAATTAAGTGACATTTTAAAATTAAACTTCATATTATCATATTATCTCTTCTATTTATAGCCAGGATCGATCGCATATTGAAAACTGCATTTGGCGCGTTCCAAACGCACGGCGCTAGGCGAACTAATTGATTTTTCATCGATGCCGATATGTAGCACAAAGCAAAAACAACAACAACACCATGCACACACAAGTACACACGCACAGACGCGCAGCGTAAATGGTGGTTGCTAGTGCCACAGGCTGCTGCAGCAGCGGCAGCACGAGACATTGGCGCAGCTGCCAGCAGATGGACGACGCGAGCCTCTGCTCGAAATTTCGAAGGACATGTGACCTTGTAATAATTGTTGTGTGCTGCGCACATTTGTCTTTCGCATGCGTTCCAGTTGCATTATTATTTTTTGTTTATTTTCTAGAACGTACCTTTCTAACGCGCTTCTGGATGATTTTTTCGGCAGCATAGACGCGATCGTCCGAGCTGCCCATTGTGTTGCCGTCCACTTTACCAATTTTGAGGCCTTTTTTGCTCCTCCGTTGAAATATACAGTTGTTAAACTTGATTTGGCTTTGAATTAACGTTTTTGTTACTCGATTTTTGTTTAATTTGCGAATATTCTAAACGCAAAACTTTTTAAAAACAAATTGCGACTGACATTTACACTCGCTGCAAACAATGTGACCGCATCACCGAAAGTAGATAAATCCTTCAATTACACTCGTGCTATCGCCTGGCCGCCACCAATCATCGGCCGTCAGATAGTGATGCGTGAGTATGGTTGTGGATGGTAGAACTTGAAATGTGGATCCTAAGGTGTGGCCGCACACAAACAGTTGAAAAATCCGCCCTTGAGCTGTTCAGCATTATGATGTTAATGCGACTCGGTGTCACTGTTTCAAGTGTGAACAAAATAAATCAAATTCGCAACGTCTGAGTGTGTGAGCGAGAGTGTATGAGTGCAAAATGATTTTTATACAACTAAATTAATAACAATGTGATAACGGAATTTTCAACAGCACCACATACAGATTTAAACGAGAAGCTATTTATAATCGTAGTGTTTTGTTCGGAAATCAAATAAAAGCGAGGAAATCGAAAATGTGAAAACAGGCCGCATACGACAGGCAAACACACACACGCTCACACAGACACACACACGCTTACGCGTACACGTTGACACACGCACACGCACACACACACACGTACACACACAATGACCCAAAAAGGATGTCGAGCTGCGGCAGCCCATAGTAAATACGTTGTTGTTGCCCATGTCAATTGGGCCTGCTTTGTCGTCATAGATTGGGTCGATGAATGGCACTAGCTGCGGCGCTCGGGCGCAGGATGCCATTGCCGTTATTGCGTTTGACAGATAACAAAGGGAAATGAAGACGTCAGCATCGGATGAACTGGAAGTGGAAGTGGATGTCGAACTGCGGCCGGGGGTTCAACATGGCTGCCTAATTAGTGAAGAGCAGGCGACGCAGCCTACGCTATTGACGATATATTTATTTACGCTGTGATAGTGAAATACCAAAAACACCAAACAAAAATAAAAATGAAACTGAAGGGAAGACCCAATATAAAAACAAAAAACTTGCCAAGAATCAAACGCAATATTTTCGCTGAAGCAAATTATAAATGAAAATATAAGAGAAAGACTAAACGCAAACAAATTTAACATAAAAAGCTTTAAATCAAACCAAACACCAATCGGAGCAGAGAAGAGGAGAAACTGTACTAATATTAGTAACTGTAATTAATCTAGTGAGAAAAATAAAAACCAACAGCACCAATTAGCGCTTAACCCGTAGATGAACTAGTCAATATGTTTAGCTAGCTACAATTTATACTTAACAATTACTTAGTGGCTTTAACTAAAACACCAAGCAACCAAAACACCAACAACAAGAAAAACAAAACAAAACAAAATCAAAGTTCAATTGAAAAGAAACTAACGAATATAAGTTTAGGGAATTTCAATACAAATAAGCTTAGCCAAGTTACTTATTAAGTTTAGAGCAAATATACACGCATTATATAAATATATACACGCATACATATATACATACATATATATGTATGTATAAATAATAAAGAGCCGCCACGCACACTGCAGCCCCTCCCGCAGCAGGCCCCAAATCGAATTCATTCAGAAAACGTGCCATAAACCGGACTGCCAGACGTCGCTAAATGTCAAAGTCATAAAGAGAGCAAAACGGAGAAAAACAAAGAGATAGACAGAGACACACAGAGAGAGAGAGAGAGCAAACTTGCGCGCGAGAGCGCCTAAAAGCACACCCTAAAGCTTGGAGCTCGGTCCAGCTAAAGCTCAGCTTTGCTTGAGCTTAGCCAAGACACAAACCTCAACATGGCAGGCACAACAACAACAACGTCGCATCACGACGATGCGAGCAGCATGAGCGACGATGTTTTTGAGGATGCGGAAACGACCAAAGCCCGCATCGAGGAGCTGCGCCGTCGCCCCTTTGGCGATGGCTGCTACAATCCGGTCGCAGCGCCCGTATCGCAGCATCAGCATCAACACCATCATCATCATCATCCTAACACCAATCACAACAACAGCAGCAGCCAACAGAGCCTGACGAGCAGCCATCATTACCATGACCATGATGCCATCATGGCGCCCGTGCAGCGCTCCGCCACCGGCTATCCGGGTTATCGGCCATCCCGCGAAGCAATGCAGATGTACGCCTACGGCAATGCGGACTACGAGCTGGAAGACGATTACGATGATGGCTGGCGCTCATATCGCTACGACGAGGTGGACATGCATCAGCCGGCGCCACCTGCCCATCAGCAGCCCTTCGACGACACCATCAATCACAAGACGATCCTGCTGGGCGACTCGGGCGTGGGCAAAACCTCCTTTCTGGTCAAATACAATACGGGCGAGTTTCGTCTGGGTTCCTTCTCTGCCACCGTAGGCATTGCACTAACGGTAAGTCCGAACGAATGAGAGCGAGAGAGAGAGAGAGAGAAAGTAAGTTAACGCATCTCTGCATCCTTCTCATCCTTCGCCTGTGCATGCCCAAAGTTCGCTTTGCTGCGGCTTTCAAAAACACAGATAGAATCATAATCCCATTTCGTGGCTTTGCTGTGCGCACCTATTTAAGCCTGTGTCTGTCTCTGTCTGTGTGTGTGTGTGTGTGTGTGTGTGTGTGTATGTATGTGTGTGTAACTGTAATTGAGCAGCAGCCGCAAGGGTTTGTAGGCAACATATTGTTGCGTTGCGGGGCGTTTTCATGTACTCCATGCTGCTGTCTATTTATATCGCACACAAATCTCAGCAGCGCATTCGCATTGATTTTGTTGCTGCGATGGCGTAAAAATAAACTCCATAAAAGCGACACGTTTAGGCTGAGCAGCCAATACGTGTATGTGTGTGTGTGTGTGAGGGTGTGTGAGTGTGTTTGCGCACTTCATAATATTTACGACACGTCACGCATTAGCGATGGCAAAAGGTATCGCAACAATTTGATTGATTTGCTTAATAGAACTTAATTCTGAAAGCTTGTTAAGCTTAGAGTAATTATTATACAGTAGTACTTGTTTTTGTATATATACAAAAATATTGTTTAAAAATAAAAATAAATATATATAATAACTATTAAATATTTATAGTATATTTATAAATATTTATAAAATACATACTTTTTTTATAACTATATAATAGGTGGTTAAATTTTTATATAGCAAATTTAATTTACATACTTATGTCAAAATGAAGTTTCAGAGAACAATTTAATTTCCATGTAATCTTAATTAAAATAAACTGCAAATTAAATTCATATTACTATAGTTTTCCCTTTGGGTCTCGTAATATTTTAGTTTTAAAAAATAGCCACTGGTTTAGCAGAAATGTCCGAAATGAACGCTAAATTGCATTAGTTCCAGCTGCAAGCTTTCGAGTGCGCCCTCAAGTAGGCAACAAATTTTGTATTCACAACCTGTTGCCGGCTTTCACTTTCGCAGTTCGCAGCACGAAGCAACGCAGCAGCGACATGTCGGGCAGCAAGCCAATGAAGTTCAAGTGCAACAGTTACATTTCGCCAAGGTCCGACCCTGCCACCTGGTCCATATTTTCGTGCCACGCTCCAGCAATCCCTTTGGACGCACTTCTGGCGCGTGCTCGACATTGGCTGTACGCATTTCTAGGCCAGGGCTGCCGCTGTTGCTGCTGCTGCTGCTGTGTGAGCCGAAGTGGCACGAACTTGACTCGGCCCAATAGCTGAAGGACTTTGGCGCTGGATGCTGCCGCCTGCTGCCGTCGATGCTTCTGGCTGCGTGTTCAGTTTAGTTTTGTACGTTGTTCTTGACGCTTCGATTGGCAACGGTCGCGCATCTGTCCGCTCAGCATCCATTCAAATTTTCAGTTATTGTGCACAGTTTTTCAAACGGCATTGTCGTTCGAGTAATGTAAAGTGAAAGCGAACGCTTTGAAATGCGTTGTCAAACGCAAAGACTTCTACTCCCACGCACACACACACACATACAGAGTACCTTTCACACATACACAGCAGCAGCAGCAGCGCTTTGAATGCTGCAAAATTTCATTGCATACTTTTGAGCGCGTCGACTTTGGTGCAATTTGCAGCATTTTCAGCTATTAGCTGCTCTATGTGTATGTGTGTGAGAGTGTATTTGAGTGTGTGTGTGTGTGTGCGTGTGCTTACCTGTATTCTATAGCCAATCTGTCTGTGTGTGTTTTGGGCTTTTTGATGTCTGCGCGTTTCAAAATAAATGAAAACAATTTATGGCAGGCAACTAATAAAAATTGATTTGTGCCTGTGGATGTGGATGTGTGTGTGTGTGTATGAGTGTATGTGTGAATGTGGGTGTATTTTAGAAGATATGTCTTAATTAAATTCCTGTAGCTTGATTTTGCAAATTAGGTTTAGCGTGGAATTGGTACAAACTCGATTTAGATTTACTAGAACAGTTTTAATTGAATTAAAAGAAAACAAAATTGATTTAAAAATACAGAAAATATTTATTTAATTTAACTAACGTAAATTTCTACTTCATCGAGCACAATGATAATAATTTGATTAGATTCTATCTAATGCTGTTTCAGCACTCGAATATCTCATATATACTATATACCACATTTCACTTGAAATCCGATTTATTGTCGACTCTTATTTATGTCCTTTTAGTGCAGCTGCAGCTGCAATTGACTGCCATTTTCCGTTGTTGCTTTTGCTTGTTGTTGTTGTCTCATGCATTGACAGCTCGTTCGTTTGGTCGTTTGTTCGTTTGTTCGCCTTGCAGCTGTCTTCGGGCGCATTCATCTTGCTCAAGTGCGCATTAATTATACGGCTGTGCCTTCAATAATCGAAAGTCAATTCTATGCTGCGCCCACTCGCACTATCTGGCTGCAGGTGGGTCAAGTTCAAGGCTGGTTTAATTGAAAATCACTTTTGAAATTCCGAGCAGCAACAGGCCAGGGATTTCACGGAAGCTGCCTCAGTTGCGACATTTTGCGTTGCGAAAGTTTAACGGAAATGCAATTTAAGCCGATTACTAGCACAAATCTTTGCTGTTGTTGCCGTTGTCGCCTTGTCCAGCAGCAAAGTCTGCTATCGTGTCCTGCTGTGGTCCTGCAACTAGCTGTTGAGTGGCTTTCATCACAAATGCCATAAAACGTTTTACGGCAGCCGCACATCAATGTAAAGCTGTCCGTTCGGTTGCCCAGCATTGGCTCGCCAGTTTCCTGTTAAAATATACTGTAACGCCCACACGCCCACACACAGACACGCCTCTGTTGTGTTTGTATCTGTATGTGTTTTGGTCATTTCCTTAAAGCTGTCCATGCAATCAGGAAGCCATTGTCTGCTCGCTGCCTCGCTGCCCACTTTTAGCCGCCTGATTGAACGCATGATTGAATGTGTGTCTGCGCGTATCGAGAGGCATAGGCATGCCCGTCGTAAGTAGCCTTTGACGTAGGTAGAGTCTGAGCTAATGCTGCGTAGGCTTTACGAAACATGCTCAATCGGTCGTAAATGGAGGGTTCATTTCTGTTCCACACTGATGTAATTACGCGCAGACTGAAATGCTGTTCTGTTCTGCGATTCATTCAGGCATTCAGGCAGCTCCATTGTCGCTAACAATTTCAGAGTTTCACAGTCGAAGCAGCTCGTTGCGCTGGCAACCCAATTAAAAAGTTTTCTTATCACAGCCTCCAGATTGGCAATGTAAAGTTGATTATATATCATTTTTATGCTGCACTAATACGAGAAGGTCATTTTCATGGCTCGATACACTGCTCTGAAAAGGTGCCCAAACGAATCGAAAAGGTTGCGCCAGATGGCCAAAAGGTCGCACTTACAAAAGGATGCGCCATACGCTGCGAGGGGAAATAATAAATTTGATATTTGATATATGGCAAGCCGACAGACGACAGAGGGCAGACATAAACTAGCATGAATATGATAATAGGAAATATTTGAGAAAGGAATTTGCTTATTTATCGACATTTATTTTCTGTAAATATTCGCCATTTATTTTCATTTTGGAGCTCCGCTCCCTCAGCGCTCTAATTGTCGTGTAATGTATACGCTTTTCGCTTCTTTTTATTATTTTGTAAAGTGTCCTTTGGCTTCGAGTGATATCGGCTTACAAATTAAGCCCCGGGCGGGTCGCTGTGCCTGAACCTGTACCTGTCATTGCAATCTTTGGGGCTATAGTTCGTCTCGTCGGCTCTTGAAGTGTAGTCAAGTCTGGGCACGTGCGGACAGGCGATGAACTCGGTTTAAAGAGCCGCCGTGCCGTCGGGCTGTAGCTTGGACTTTTACCCAATTACACAGACAGCGGCACTTCAGACAGTGCCAAATAAGTTTCGCCTGGCTGCCTGCTGCTATTCAGGCTGCCATAAGTATATATATGTATAAAGTTTTTTTGAATGCCAACGTTTAACGCACATTGAAATGTGCCCGGGCAAAGGTGAATTGGCACTACTTCGACATGCCAATCAACTGTTTGCCTCTGTCTGCATCTATGTCTCTCGACCCGTCTCGTCTTGTCTCTGTTTGGTTTGTGAAACTATATGCAGTATTGACAATCCGATTAGAGTCCAGATTGGCAGACGACCGAAAACAGAGAAACCAATGCCAACGCAAATATTTCTCTTTGCTGCAAGCTTTTGTGAGCTGCAGCAACTGCAAATGCTTTCATTTTTGACAAATGAGACTGCTCTAGTCGCCTGACATTGAACTGGACAGCTCTCGTCATTGCTGAAATTTCATGTAGCGAATCACATAAGCTTTGACTTGTGGGGCTGCCTCTGGCGCTAGCTGACCAGGTTTCCCCTAAACTAACCGGACTTAGCTCATATCCTTTTTATATTTAAATGTTCGTCCTTTTTCATTTTGAAAAGTTTTTCGGGTCAGATAACATGTTTGCACAGGTTCGCAACTTTGCTGAGCTCCCCAGAGCATGCAGTGGCAAGTTTTTTGTTTTTGCAAATTTATTTTTTGTTGGCGAGTGTAAATTTTAAAACAGTTGCGTAAATAAGCATGTGGGCTAATCACGTGGTCGTGGCGATGCGGGCTTCCGCTCTCGCTGAAGCCTTTCCAATTCCCAATTATTATCCAAAATGCTGCGCTGAGGCGTGTGTTTGCTGGCTTTTGTGGTTTCTGCTTGCCAACTGTTGATTTAGCGACGTGGTCCACCTAGCTCCCCGACTATAATCCTGCCCACGCTGCTCACGCCTCACGCACAGCTCCGCAGGTGTGCAGGTGTGAGTGTGGGTGAAAGTGTCAGTGTGTGTGTGGGTGTGTGAGAGTCGACGACAATAGCAGCCATTTGTGGCCCTCGGGGAAAGCTAACCTTGCGCGGTTTCGGTTTTCGTCCTGTTTCTCGACCCTGTTGTTGGCAAGGCAATTACATTCAATTTGCACCTGTGCACCTGTCTCCAGTGTACCTGTGGACCTGTGTACCTAACTGCCTTTTGGCTCTTTTTAAAGTTCCGCCCGAATTTGAATTCTGAATTTTAATTTGTTTGTGCTCAACTGGCCAAAGTAAATTATAACTGACGAAGTTTATTAAATTTTCAGCGACTATATTATGATTACGCCGGACTAAATATAGAGAGTTCAGCTGGCTTGCTCTTCCTCTTCTAGTATTTTCTGCTGTTCGTATACTTTGTACTTTGTGTGTGTTTTTGTTGTTGTTATTTTATGATTTTTAATGAGTTTTTTGGGGCAAAAGTTTTGTCTTTTGCTTTATGCGCTGCCTCAGCAAAGTTGGCAACCCGATTTCGATTGCCAGTTGTCGAGTTGAAGTTGAGTCCTGGGCTGGGGGTCGGGGTTGCTTTTTGGGCTGTGCGTCATTATGGGCTCGGATTATCATCAGAATAATCATGATGATGTTGTTGATGATGATGATGATGATGATGCTGATGCTGTGTAGCAGTTAGTTTATTGAAATTGAATCAAGCCAATTTGCATTTCCACCTTCACACAGAGCAGCAGCAGCAGCAGCAGAGAATTGATTGTCTTGCGGATTCATAGCGGCATATTTTAGCGGTTTCAAAGATGCGACGTCAGCAAACGCGGTATCGCAGCGACTCCATCGCTGGCACCAGCACTGGAGCAACTCGCAAGGCCTCGCTGGTCACGAGTGTGAGCAACGCCTCGCCCTCGCGCCGCGAGTCGCTGGTGAAGCCCACTTGGCAGCATATTACACCTGGTCAGCTGCCGCCCAAGACCCTGGACAAGATCAATGGCATTGCCTCGGATGATTCGGACGACGATGGCTATCCCAAGCGGCGGCCCAGCGTCATTGTGCATCAGCGCCAGCAGTCGCTGTCCCAGCAGCCGCTGCTGCCCGAGTACATGAGTCCATCGCAGCTCTATCGCGATCATCTCCAGCAGCAGCAGTCGTCGTCGGCCCAGGCTCAGCAGCAGTCGAGTGGAAATGGTTTCAGCAGCAGATTCTTAAGCAGCATGCGAATCACCGCAGCTGTCGAGCAGCAGCCGCTCCTGGATACTGGAGGAGGCGTGGGAGCTGGTGGAGGCGGAGGTGGCGGTGGCGGCGTGGGCCCTGAAGGCGGTGGCGGTGCAGAAGGTGGGGCAGCTACTGCTGCAGCTGGAAGCGATGGTGCTGGGGCCACGCTCTGCAAATCAGCTGGACGCGCGCTCATTCGCATGATTTCCTCGACACCTGGACACGACGAGGATGAGGACTTCGATATCATGGGCAAGGTGACAAAGAAAACACAAACACAAGACACTAACTAACCAACACATTCACACGCAGCTGACACGAAATTTAAGCAAAAGCCTGTTGACTTTGACAATTTGCATTACAAAAAGGACGACAACAAAAGACATTCCCCAAATTTATAAGTATTTATAAGCGGCTAAACAGGCTGCCAAATCCCAGGCAAGGCTCTTTATCAGAACCTGAGCCGCAAATTGATTTACGTGCTGCTCTCGGTCTCTCTCTCTCTCTGACTGATTATCTGTCTGTCTCTCCGACTGTCGGTCCGTCTGTCTGTCTGTTTGCCTGAGTGAATCCTGTGACTTTAACGACTTCGCCTCGTTTTATTTGCAGTCGCATTATTTGGCACATTTTACGGCATTGCTGATTTACAATGCCATTTGCATAAGCAGCTCAAAAATAAAGTCATCAAATGCTAAAAGGAGGGAAATTAAACAATAGACTTTGTCGGCTCTCACAGAGAGACAACAATGAGGATCGAGGAGCACTAACTAAATTCTTAATATCCTTGTCAACTTTCTGGCAGTGTGTCGCGTGTCCTTCGGCCAGTTGTCCTGCGACTGCAATAAATGGCTAAGGCCGTTATGCTTTATGCTTTTCATTAGCGCCATTCGCTAGAATTATGACGAGTGCTGCGCCACCAGCTGCGACTTACACGCGCCCAGCTGCAGGCATAAAAAAGCTGAAAATAACAGTAATAAATATGAAACAATAAAAACAAAGACAAACAAAGCAGAAACTTATGCGCAGCTTAAATGCACTCTAAAAGAGAATTCAATGCAGTTGCGATTCGGTTTCGAGCAAAATTCCACGAAACAAGAGAATTTTCTTGTAAGCGAAAAGCGCCTCTAACTATGGCTTTAATATTCTATTACCCCTTTCAGTAAAATTATTATTTATACTATACAATATATATTGCAATAAAAAATAAAAAATAAAACTAGATACTATATATATATTTGGCTTTCTAGAAGAGTCGCTGGCTTCACTTTTCGACTGGCAAACAGCATTCTCGCTCAGCGCAAACATTTGCACAAGTTTGCACGAGCTCCACGTTGCGTATACGCCGTGTATGTGGCTCGTTAAATGATTAAGTTTCTGCGCAAAATACGCAAATTAGTTGGTTTATTTGTTGAGGTCTCTGCATCTGCAGCTGCCCGATGCTGTTAATTAAGAGCTGAAACCCAATTTAAATAGCAAAAGAATCTGCAGTTGTGTGAGACGCCGCCTGGCAGCCAAGGCATCTGCAAACTTGATTGTGCATAGATTAAACACATTAAATAGGTCTGCTTCGTGCCCTGAGGCACGGCTGTGCTCTCTGTGCTAAAGCTAAGCTCTTTTTAATAACTAAGCAGACTCCGAATGCAGACCGAAACAGCTCTCTCGCTATTATTTTTATGAATTTTGACGCTCGAGTAAACATTTAATGGCAGAAAATATGGCCAGCTGTGGCGCAGCGCTTAAGTGCTTTAATGCCAAGGTTTAATATCTAATATATATGTTAGCAATCAACTAAAGACTTACATTAATACTAGCCTAGCTTTAATTAACATTAATGTACATTAACATAACTTTAACATAAGCCTAACAGTTCTACTTTATCCTTCTGCCAGAGTTATTTATAATAGCGAACAGATTGTGCCAGTCGCAGTGCAACTTCCATTTCGTGGAATACCCAGCGTAGCGTGTTGATACAACATTTGAATCAAGTTTTAATTGCTCGCTGCTGGTTGGCAAGCAATTTAGACGAAAGCAGCCAGCTAAATCAACAGCTACCGCACAGACTGCTTTATATTTTTGGGGTTTCCTTTTCAAGCTAACTTATACATATATATACATATAGTCGAGGTGCTGTATCATATTGTGTATTATTATGGGCTGGCATATGTTAAGCGCACATATCAATTATTTTTCTATAATGTTCAATGTATTTTTCTTCATTTACACACACTCACACACACTGACCCACACACACATGCTTGTTGTTGGCCAGGTCATAATGCTGGGCGACTCGGGAGTGGGCAAAACGTCGCTTTTGATTCGATTTCGCGATGGTCGCTATGTGCCCAGCTATTTCCTGAGCACAGTTGGCATTGATTTTAGGGTAAGCGATTTCACTCTCTCTGTCTCTCTCTCTCTCTCTTTCTCTCTGTGTTATTGTTGTTACTAATTGTTGTGTGCCTCTAACTGTCTCTCTCTCTCTCTCTCTCTCTCTGTCTGTCTATCTCTTTCTCTATCTATCACCCCATTCTATTTGCCAACTGTTGTGCTGTCTGCAACGTCTGTACGCTGTCAACAGTTGTCAAGGCTTTGAATACGATTTTCACCTGCTTACACATTAACTTTTTCTTCATCTCTCTGTCTGTTTGTGTGTGTGTGTATATATATAAGTTTATCTAACTTCTTCCTCCCTCGTTCATACCCTTTCTTCCTCTCACTGTGTTTGTCCAATCCAAACAAACCGCAACTCCCAGGCAGCCGCTGCTCCGTGTTATACCCTACAATCGATGTTGTTTATCAGCTATGTTAAGTCTTTATGTATTATATGTTCAGCTACGTATTGTGTACATATTACAGGATATCTAAATGTCGGTCATTATCTATATATAAATGTGTGTGTGTGTGCTGTGCTTTGTCTGTTTGTTTTGTGGTTTTCATGTTCTTCAGCTGCTGTGGCGTTTCTCTTTAGTAAAATATTTTCCCGCCAGCTTAGCTCGTGTTCAAGCTGCCCCCCTCCCCGCTCCTACCTCTGCTCCCTACTACCTACCGACCCCCCAGCCAGCAGCTTATGCGCCAGCTCTGTGGACTTTTGCCCCCAAGTTGCCGGCGTTGCTGCGGCAAAAGTTCTTCGGGGGCTATTTATTAAAAAGCATATGAACTTGAAAAGGACTTGTTTATGGTTGTGTGTCTGTTTCTGTGTCTGTGTGCGTGTGTGTGTGTGTGTGTGTGTTCGTCCTCCTTGTCTGTCGTTGTTGTACACTTGTTGTTACTCGTATTTAAGTTGATGTTGTTGCTTTTATTATGCTTATTATTGTGGGGTTTTTGTTTCAACTTCTAGAGGTTTTATTATCGTGAAAATTGCCGAGGGCTCACATGGCACATAAATTTATTAAAGCGCAATAATACTACAAGTATTTGCCATGTCTCCCGTTAGCAATATAACTGTCCTTTCGACCCGATTGTCAGCTCATTGTATGGACACGTGCGTCCATTTCTGCCTTTCAACTTTTGCTACATCAAATTCCACAGAAAATGCGAACGTTTCGCTTCAATAATGATTTCTGTTGTCTTGACAACCGATTGAAGGTTGCAAGCGAATACAGCGAAATGAATTTAATGAAAATCTGAATTAGAGCAAACAAATAGAGCTAAAATGGATAATTAATATCATTTTTAAATTATTGATTTCGCTGCATATGCTTCGCAATAAATATATAATTGAATCGTATTTTAGTATTTTTATTTTATTTTAAATATAATCTTTGAACTCATGAATTTAATAAGCGCCCAGCCTGGGGATATGCAACACACACACACAGCTTTACATAATATGTGTATGTATGTAATTTTGCTTTATTTTTCATTTTTTGTTCTTTGTTGGCTTGTGTACATCATTGAAATATTCATTATTTATGTAGACCGTTTCCACTGTGTTTCCCTAAATGAATTTCACAGCAAATTGTATTCAATGTTGGCTCAGTACATTGACTTTCTGTTTACTTAGCTAGAAATTTGACGTTTGCTTTCGATTCTGTTCTTCTTTCTTTCTTTCTTTTTGATATGCCGTTTTCTTTTATATGTCTTTTATACAATAAAGGCAAGTCAATATGGCTGCCAAACACACACTCACACAGAGAGAGAGTGTGTGAGATATATATACATATCTTGATGATGTTTGTCTTATTGCTTGCTTTTATTGTGTTGGCTATGTTGGCTGACTGTCTGGGTAGCACCTGATTAGTGCTGGCTGGCGCTCAATGATGATGCTCAATCTGCATGTTGACTGTAGGTGTGTTCATGTATTTATAGTATTCGATATGTTTAGTGCTTCTGCAGGGCCAACGCTGCGTGTACGCATTATGGCCCTGAACCCATTTAATTAAATATACGCCGTGTTACCAGCTGGAACAGCTCTCTCTCTCTCTCTCTCTCTCTCTCTCTGTCTCTGTCTCCCTCTCTCTGATTCCTTCTTTGTATTGCTATATATACATATATTTAGCGTTCTCTTTGGCATGCACATTTCGTAAATTAATTGCATTTCGCATAACAAACGCGCGTTTTCATGGCAACAACATTTTCTTTTCGCATAACCCAAATGCGTCGGCTGCATAACTCGATTGCAGAACAAGGTGGTCGTCGTCGATGGGACGCGCGTTAAGCTACAGATCTGGGATACAGCCGGCCAGGAGCGCTTTCGCAGTGTGACCCACGCCTATTATCGCGATGCCCACGGTGAGTGCAGCAGCTGTTGCCATTGAGTTTCGCCCGCTGATGCGATTTCACATTATTTCCTTTGTTAATCTCGATGGCTGCAGCGCTGTTGCTGCTTTACGATGTGACCAACAAGACCACCTATGATAACATACGCGCCTGGCTGGGCGAAATACGTGAGTACGCGCAGGAGGACGTTGTCATCGTTTTAATAGGTGAGTTCCAGTTTGTCATCGACGGACACCAAATAGATTTGATTAAAGACGGCTTTTAGCAACTATAGTTGGTGCAACTGCAGCAGCTGTTGGTCACTTAATTGAATTACGAGTTTAAACTTTGCAAACTTTTGTCGCACTCCACATGCCACACGCCTCATCTGCCCGCCTCTTGATCCATACAGGCAACAAGGCCGATTGCAGCAGCAGCGAGCGCCAGGTGAAGCGCGAGGATGGGGAGCGGCTAGGACGTGAGCACGATGTACCCTTCATGGAGACATCCGCCAAGACCGGACTCAATGTGGAGCTGGCATTCACAGCGGTGGCCAGGTGAGTCTCTAACAAGCTCAAAACTTTCTCTATCTAGTCTTAAATACAGTTTAGTTTGAAAAGTATTTAAGAATCATATATAGTTTTACTGCTGTCTCCCAATCATAAACATTTGATCGATGCCCATAAACTGAACTACCTCAATTCGTTTCTCCACAGGCAGCTGAAGAGTCGCGGCTACGAGCATGGCGATGATGGAAAATTCAATGTGCATGATTTTGTGCGTGACAATACAAAGGCTCGCTCTGTTTGTGCTCAATGCAGGAACATGTAAATTGTTTCTCTTCCAGCACAATGAAAACTTTGCACAAAACCAACAAAAAAGAAAAAAGAGCTCACACAACAAAGCGCAAATTTGTACAAAAAAAAAAGAGAAGAAAACTTTGAAAAAAAAAAAATTGAATGAAATATGCCAAACCGACAGGAATAAAAAAAAAAAACGAAAAACGAATAATTGGTTATTCAGAGAGCACGCGTGAGACAAACATTTAAGAAGCTCCAAGCGGGCTAGTGTTTGTATGTAAAAGGGGGATATGTGAGGAGGATACGAATAGGGAGATCGGGATTGTATAAGTGGGCATTTGATAGCTTAAATAATGAATAATATATACATGAATACATATATATATATATATATAAATATATATATACAGATATATCTATATACAAAGAAGTACGTACTTTATTTTTTTGGCAGGGACAATAGAGAAGTCCTTGCAGGAAGCGAGCAACCAACAGCAAATGGCGCAAAGTGCAGCAAAATCATGCATCATTGATATTTGTCCAGCACGTCGTTGATAGATCCGGCGTTCTAATTCGTAATTATTGTAATCGCGCTGTTTGTGGCTAAGCAATGAGTGTTAACCGAGCATTTGCCACACATATTTAAATATAGGCGATATCTTATACATACATATATATAATATAAAGGTATTGCCAAGGAGCAGCCAATCTAGATTGAACCAAACCCAATTAATGAGAAACAATCACTCAATTTACCTTAACAAAACTATTAATTGTATTTATTGAGACTTCTGTTTTATTATTATGTATCGTTAAGTGTTATGCCTACCGTTAAGTTTTAAAAACCTCACACCTAAACGAAAACGAAGGAAGGAAAGGATAACTTTAATGTTTAATAACTACGACTATTTTTAATTATTTACACCAGTGAAAACATAAGAGAAAATTAAACTATCAAATACTCTATGCAATTAAGTTAGCTAAACCTCTATGTAAAGTTTGGCATGTTCTATATGCAATACATATATGCTGTTAATCACTACAACTACTCTACTACGGATGCATTCGGAATACCAACGCAAACTTTATATCATATGAAATGAAAGTAAACTACATATAAATAAACAGCGTTATCTTTAAGCAAGAAGCTTGCATGCATGCATATGTAATGTTCTACAAATATACCATAACAACAAATACATATTTACATTGAATGTGGTTTAAAAAAGATGATAACGTGTTTTATTTTGAATTCGAATAAGCGCGCGCAATCCTCTAGCTGTCATCGATAATTTTCCAACACTGACGTCTATTAAGCAGCATTTAAATCTTAGTGTGGCCACACTATGCAGAATTTCTACTCGATAGCTCGTAATCGATAAGTGCAGGGGGAACATGTGCTTAGCTCGCTTCGAAACTAAAACAACGTGAGGATTATTCGTATTTCGCTGTAAAATCGGGATAATAAACTATCCAAATATGGCGGATCACACGTTTCATCGGCCTGGACCGCTAAAACAAACAAATAAAGCCCACAAAACGGGACGTCATCGCTCCAAAGGCGCCATCGACAGTGCCGTCAAAGGTAAGAGTGCCTCAACAAGTGCAGAAAAGCATGTTAACTGGAATTACTTTTGTTTACCTTAGGCAAAATTGGGCTTAAGGCTATCTCGCATAAGCACAAGCTTCAGCAGCGTAAGGAGCAACGTCGAAACCAAATGAATCAGCTACGCAAAAACAAACGCGATGAGGTGCTGCAACAGAAGCGTCAACTTGGTGGCCAAAACACGGCTCCATTTCTGGTGTGTTTGCTGCCCATGCACGATCAAATCGATGCCAACTCGGCAATTGCCATACTCGAGAGCTGCGACAGTGAAATCGTTGTGGAGAGGTCACCTAGCGGCATTGTTTACATGAATCTGCCGCGCTTCAAGCAGCGCTTCGCCTTTGCTATTCCGCCTACTGGGCGGGGTAATGAACTCATTGTCCTGGACTATCTGAAGGTGTGTGACACTACACTGATGTTGACATCGGCTGCTTTTGGTGACGATGAAATCTTCGATCGCTGGGGACAACGGGTATTTAATATGATATCCGCCCAGGGCATACCAACTCCAGTTGTGGCCTTCATGGATCTGGAATCTATTAATCCGAAGCGCCGCACTGCTGCTAAACAGGCAGCACAGAAATTTATAAGCAAGCTGCTGCCTGAGGAGAAGATCATGCAGATGGACACTGCCGCCGAGGGATTGAATGTCATGCGACGCATTGGTGGGCAGAAGAAGCGTTTGCTGCACAACGTCAATAACCGGCCGAATTTGTTTGGAGATGTAGTGGAATTTGTGCCAAATGGCGAGATGGGCACTCTTAAGGTAACAGGCTATCTGCGAGGACAATCGCTGAATGTTAATGGACTGGTGCACATACCAGGACTGGGAGATTTTCAGCTTGGGCAGGTGGATGCGCCACCCGATCCTAATAAACTGGACAAGAGTCGCGACGGGGAGTTGGGTCAAGTGCGATTGCTCGACCGCAGCGATCCAGCGAAACAAACCTCGCTGCAGTCTGAGAATATACCCGATCCCATGGATGCGGAGCAGACGTGGCCAACAGAAGAGGAAATCGAGGCAGCCCAAAAGGAAACCAAGAAAACGAAGTTAATAAAACGCGTGCCAAAGGGTTACAGTGAGTACCAGGCTGCCTGGATACCTGATGTTGAGGAAGTGGAAAGCCAGGACGATGACGACGACGATGATGAGGATGAAGACATGAGTGGAGATGAAGAAGACGAGGACTTTATGTCCTGTGATAATAAATCCTTCGAGGATGAGTGCGAAAAGCGTGACTCGGATACAGAAGAGTATTTGGACAGTGTTTCGGTGTCCTCGGAGGCAGCGGTCAATGACGAAAAATATGATCAGCAAATGGATTTCCAGGAGGAACGAGAGACCTTAAAGAAGTTGCAACAGGCTCGCACCGATCAGTTGTGGCCCGACGAGATCGACACGCCCCTCGACGTGCCCGCCCACGAACGGTTTCAGAAGTATCGCGGCCTCGAATCGTTCCGCACATCACCTTGGGATGCCAAAGAGAATCTGCCCAGCGACTATGCTCGCATCTATCAGTTCCAGAATTTCGATCGCACCAAGCGCCGTATTTTAGCAGAGGCTAAAGAATTCGAGGGCATCTTGGTGAGAGAGGGAGAAGATATAATATATATTATTTATTAATAGACTAACACAATTCCGATTTATTCTCTAGCCCGGCTTGTACATCACACTGCATGTCATCAATGTGCCCGCCAGTCGGTGGAGCGCATTCCGATCGGCTCACATCTCGGATAATATCATTGTCTATGGCATGTTGCCCCATGAGCACCAAATGTGCATTATGAATGTTGTGCTGCAACGTATTCCCGACTCCGACGTGCCGCTGAAGTCTAAGGAGCAACTGATTGTCCAGTGCGGCTATCGTCGCTTTGTTGTCAATCCCATTTACAGCCAGCACACAAATGGCGACAAGCATAAGGTGCGTCTCTTCTACCTTATTTATAAAATACAGCAGCTGATTTATATTCTTTCGCAGTTTGAGCGTTTCTTCCGCCCCTATGAGACAGTGTGCGCCACCTTTTATGCGCCCATACAGTTCCCTCCTGCGGCAGTGCTCGCTTTTAAGGTGAATCCCGACTCCACGCTGGCATTGGTTGCCCGTGGGCGTCTGCTCTCTTGCAACCCGGATCGCATAGTGCTTAAGCGAGTCGTGCTAAGCGGTCATCCGATGCGCATCAATCGCAAGTCGGCCACCATACGCTACATGTTCTTCTACAAAGAGGACGTGGAGTACTTCAAGCCCGTCAAACTACGCACCAAATGCGGTCGACTGGGTCACATCAAGGAGTCGCTGGGCACGCACGGTCACATGAAGTGCTACTTCGATGGGCAGCTGCGTTCCTACGACACGGCGTTCATGTATCTCTATAAGCGCATCTTCCCCAAATGGAACTATGAGGAATGCCTTGTGCGCAGCGCCGAGCATTCACGACAGGAGCAATCGGCGGAAGTTCGCCGCAATTCACTGCAGCTCGATGATGTGGCAATGGAATAATAGTCTAATTTGTATATATATGTATACATTGTTGTATATCTGTGCATATATTGAAATAAACTGTCTCACGGACACAACATAAGTCACACTTTATCTTTTTATGTATAATAGGTATAATCGAACTATATTCACAAACAATTGGCTTAACTAAGTGGGATAATTTACGCATAACATATATATAATATATATAGATAAATATATATTCATATATATATAATTTATAAAACGGGACACGGTTAAAAAGCTGAAGCCGCATTGCACAGTTCTTTTTATGGCTAATACCTTGGGTTCTAACAGGATATTTGATTCGAATAGGGGACACTTAGTAATTGTAGTTTGTGGACAAACACTTGCGTCGCTTCTTCTGCAGTTGCTCGATTTGTTCCACGATTTCCGTACGCGTCTGGAATGCTTTTACGACGCATTCGCAAGTGAGGGCTGTAGCAATAAACTGATTAATGGATATGTGCCAGGCATCGGAGGTGTTTGTCGCGCTGCTGCTGCCGCTGCCGCTACTGTTGTTGGTTGTCGTCGCTGCTGCCGATGCTCCTGCTTTAGCTTGACGCAACTCTTCCTCTAGAGCCACAAATAGACGCGTTGTGCTGCTGGGCTCTGCAGCTGGTGTTGTGGGATTTCCATTGCTATCCGGTTGCTAAAGTAATATAAATAAATATAATTTAAAACTGTCTATTTCATTCATAAATCTGTTGTTGTCACCTCATCACCACTGCCGCCCAAGTTAAGCTGCGTGAAACTCTCCAGGCTCGGTTCTTTCTTGATGTTACTGTTACCCATTTCAATGAGATTTTCGTCTGTCAAAGGAAGAGGATTATAACTGAGCTGGCTTATGGTTGGTTGCCTACTTACATGCACATCGCATTTCTTCATCTTGTACGCAGCCCATGATCTCGATGATGCTGCGCCACAGTAGTTGGAAATTCTCCTTGCGCATGTGCGGCACATGACGGTGCTTTCCAGTTGCTGAGGCGCTCTCATCCGGCTGATCCAGCAAATAGCCCAGGCTGCCCAAGCTGCGTGTATCCGTTGCATTCGAGTCGGCGCGATCTAGACGAGTGGCCGCGACTAGGTCGCTGATCTGAGAGAAATTCGATATAGTCTCAACGTTCAGTAGCAGTTGGTCCGAAGCTGTAGCGGCTGCTGCTGTCATCGATGTTTGTGGCGGCGTTATACGGGCCGCACCCAGATCTGAAATATCCGAAAAAGTGTCAATCGATTCGTAACGTCCCTGCTGGCGTAGGCCGATGTCGTTGTCGTCATCCTGCCCAGCATCGGTGCGTGTTGCAGTACCCTGGAGTGCAGCGGGCAGATCCACATAGAACGTCGAGTTGCGCTGCGCTAGAGAAGATGCATTGGAATTGAGTGAAAGATTCGGCGTTGTCCGCGACAAGTCCATGAACGTGTTGCCCGATATGCCAGCCAGGTTATGCAAGTGCTGAGTGGCGGTTATCAGCGCATAGTCATCGGCATCAAAGTTGTGATCCGATGGAGACGGCAAAGCTTCAATTGATTCGGAGGCATCCTCACTGTAAAACAGAACTGAATTAGTAAAGCCAAATGATGAATGATGAGAGTCCAATTACTCAAAGAAGTCCTCTGCCTCGAATGCCTCATCGGCATCATCCTTTATTCGCGGACGTGGACGTCGTGTTCGTTCAATTTCCGCCTTCGACAGCAACGGAGGCAAATGCAATACAAAGAGAAGCTTCAGCTTCTCCATGCTCTTGGTGGAGCAGACTAAGCCAAAGGCGTTGATTAGCTGACCAAAGTCCAACTGTCCGGTGCCTTTCTTGTCCGTCAGCTGTCGAAAGATTTATATTATATTTGATATGAATATATAATACTTCGTATCAAGAGTGACTTACCCTAAATAGCTTCTCGCCAATATCAACGCTGACGCACTTGCGCCAGGGCGTTAGCTCAGAGAAGAGCGTGTGGAATACCTCAAAGTTGACGCAGTAAGCCTCATGGCGCCCACTGCCGCCACCTGGCATAATATCGGCGACTCCACTACGCGATGGTGACTGATTATGGGGCAGCAGCTGAGGCGCCTCACTCATATGACATTGCGTCTTCTGCTGCTGCTGCTGCACAGACCTGAGTGTGAGTTTCTCCTCTCGTATGATCGTCAGCAGCATGTGCAGCTCATGACGGTTAAAGTAAGCATTCTGAACATGGGCCTTCACAATGGTCTTCTCGTTGTCAATGTCGAACTGACGAACGGTGAGGCGACGATGCTTGTTGCGCAGCTCCTCGATGCGCTGCTGCGTCAGTTCCTCGCCAAATTTCGTATACGCCTCGTGTATGAGAGTCTGCACCGTTTGGGTCTGTGGTCGCTCAAGCTTGCGCTTGTCCGTGGACGGTGGCACTTGGTATTCGGGATTGTATATGCCTTCCAGATAGGTTTGCAGTACCAGCATGGCCTCGCCATCGTCCTGGCATTTGAGAAGCTTGTCGCGATTCCATTCGATGATTTGCAGTGAGACCATGAAAATGATCTTGGCGCCCTCGTAGAAGAAGCAATCTAATATTTGCAATGAACTCTCGTAGCTGATCACACTTATGAATATAGTAAGAAACCATGAGATGGAGATCATTTTGATAACGCCAAGCCGTTCCAGGTGCTCATGCAAGTCCGATAGATGCGTCTCCACCAGTTCATTTAGCACGCCCTGATCTATCTGGGCGCCCACAACCTTGTCCTTGTAATAGTCTGGCAGCAGATTCTCGCACAAGCTGGCCAGCATCCAGAAAGCGTTCTCCTCATCACAGAACAGCAGAAATACTGATGAAACAATGTTCATGGCCTGACAGTAGCCAACCTGTGGATTGCGCAGCGCATAAGCTTGCAGTACACGCCTCAAGGCGCCAATGCCATCTGTGCACTGGAATGCCGGGTGTTCGGGCAGCGAGCGTGGCAAGTCCCTATCGATTTCGTCGTGCGCAAAGCAATCCTTGATGCACGCGGCTTTCTCCACAAGATCCTCATACAGACCCGGATTCATTTCCTTGTCGTGTATAGCGCCCGAGAAGATTAACCAAATCTCCTGCCTCAGCTTGTCCGGTATGCCCTCCACAATTAGATTAATCACATCTGTGGTGCGAAACATTGCAATGCCACGTCCAAAGTCACGAAAATGATCCTCCCAACGTGCCAGTTTCTGCTCCTGTTTCTTCTGTATGTCCGCGCTGAACTGCGTCTTGAATGTGTTGAGCAAGGCTGTCTGCTTGCTCCACGATATATCGTACTTGGCACGTTCGCGACTGATCGGACTGAAAGTTGGGTTTATAATAGTTAAAATGTCAACTCAACTTGATGACAACTTACATATGAATGCGCGACAGCAGATCTGTGATCTTCGAGATGAGCACCTCGCGATCCGTAATTTTGGCGAACATAAAAGGCACATTCTCCGATGTAAAGATGACAATTTGATTGTCAAAGCGTTGCTGCCCATCGTCCTTCTTCTCAACGCTCTGTTCGGATTAAATAGTTGTTTAGCGATATATCTTAACAGACTTTTCAAACCAGGCATACCTTTATAGTTTTCATTGGTATTACGACGCTAACCAGATCCTTGACATCGCTGCGAAAGCAAAAGAAATTCGGAGACAAATAAATATAGCCCGCGTTAAATCGCTTCGAATAAGGCGTCCATATATCTGCCTTGATTTTGCCATCAATAATCTCTGTTTGTGGCAGACGAAAGTAAACGCGAAATTCCTCTGATTTTTGGCGTGCTGTCAAATCGCGCAGCAGAACAGGCTTCTTGGAAGCCTTGGCGCCATATCGTGAAAAATTCGACGGATCATGGTCGACAACGGGACTCTCCGGGTCATGTATTAACTTCTGGATGGCCATTTTGTTAAGTTGCTCAATGAGGACGTGCGCCTCGTTCGGATTGAAGAGCAGCGTGAAATTATATGTCATGTTGTTGGTAGTCTTCAGATAGATTGTGTTGCCACTGCGGCTAATGTCCTCCAGCTCAGCGAAGCGTATGATTCGCTTGATCTCCTGGCTCAGCATGTACGAGTAGAAGCAAACATGGTTTAGCGAGATGTACAATTGTCCCTGTCGTGGTATTTTGTTCTTCACATAGCTGCAATTCAAAGAAGTTTTTAAGTATAATGAAGATATAATCAAAATTTTAGTTAATGGACTTACGTGGCTGAATACGAGTTCACCAGGCGTTCTTCTTCGGGCATTTTGAAGATTTGTCTGAACTGCGAAGTCTTCACCTTGAAGTCTGGCGATTCACCAGTATCGTCCTGATTGTTTTGAGCGAACAGCGATTGTATCTTGCATATGGTGAAGTTAGTCACTTCATCCTCATTCTCCATTTCGTTGAGCACACTGAATAGATTGGCCTGCAGCCACTCCCAGTCTTTGACGATCTCATCTTGAGTTATGCCAATGGCGATTTCTATTACGGAAAAGATATGTAAATACAATTTTAATTAAGAATAACATAATGGCTAAATAGAGCAGCCATTTACTTGTATGAATTGTTATTTAGTAGGCTGACACATACTCTTAATTGGTTAGTCATTGGATCTCGCTACTTCTGTTTTGGTATATTTAATCTTGATAAAAAGACAATTTAATTCTAGGTACATAGCAGGCGTATCTTTTTTCTACTTATAGTATTGATAAACTTAGTTTAACAAATATATGAAAATCGCAGAGAATGGCTCACTCTCTCTCCCTCTCATAATATAATATGTTGTTAATGAAAATCACATAGAGAGGCGAGATGTTGCTTTCTCTCATATAGAGTTCTGCTTTTCTGTCTTTCTCTATCTCTGAATAGATTCCATGGGACTGATCATACGTGCAATGGTTAGAGCCAATAAATTCCTAGTCGCTTGACATATATTCTCTTTCTTATCGCACTTCAAATGCAAAAAGTCAATATTCCCCTACGACACACACTAAAGAATTAAATATATATATGCATTTCGCCTATGGCTGATTGAATGACTCAGTATAACAATGGGGCAAGCTCCCTTTTAATAGCTGATATGCACTCGGGCATAGCCCACATTACCCATTTAGTATATATCGAAAATGGCGCTGATAACGGTACGTAAAAGGTGCGTTCTATACGTTATCCGACATACCGTAAGACACTTCCGAGGAGGGAGTCTGGTGAAGTATACGATAGGGCGCCGGCTTCGTGTTCATCACGCTGTCGATGGTGCCCACCAGCATTGAGCCAAAGCCGCGAGATTCGCCATGTCCACGACGCTTTTGCAGCACAAAATACTTGGAATACATTTCGGCGGTCCTGCAAAATGAGAAATCAGAATTGGGAACACAGCAAAAAACGGTACATATGCATGTGTGTGCGTGTGTGCGCGCGGGTGCTTTGTTGGAGTGAGCATACATGCATACATATATGAGTGTGTGTGTGTGTGCGTGTGTGTGTGTGTGTGTGTGTGTGTGTGTGTGTGTGTGAGTGTGTTTGAGTAGGGGGCTTTTACGCAGCAAAAAACAGTTGTGCGAACAGAACAATCAAATTTCAAGCCTGCTCTGCGCTTTTGTTCCACAGCTGCTTATGGAATCAGTGCAGAGCTGCTTGACTTGAACTCTGCTCAATTAGTTATCAGCCATTAGTGGGCCCAGCAATAACAAAAACAACGAAAACACACACACACACCTACACAGCTGGATGTACATATGTGTGCGTGCGGGGGGCTTTTAATTAATCAGCTGCTGAAAAAACAGCGCAAGTGGGGGGCGGCACAGACTCCAAATCTTCGTTTCTACTCACCAGAATGCTGAGGTCAGCAGCAGCTCCTTTGGTTGAATCCACATCTTGGCGTTTATTATTCTTGCCGTAGGTTTTGAAGTTTAATTAACACCAATTTTCATAGTTCGCTCTTCTGAAACTGTTTTGCGACTGCCGCAAATATTATAGAGCAAGAACCGAGTGTGTATGTATGTGTGTGTCTGTGTGAGTGTGTATGCCTTGCGGGCTACATCTGTGTCGAAAAGAACTCAAGTGCAATGCACATTTGCACTGAGATTTATTTATTTCTTAGCGTAGTCTATTGTTCGCCTGTCTCCTGCTTCTTCTTTATATGTTTTGGCATCCGAAAGCTTAACATATCGCTGCACTGTTATTAACAGCAATCACTATTTGTTGTCTATAATGGGGAGCAAATAAATTGGTTTTTATCCATAAGTTTAAAACTATCATTATACCGCATATAAAAAATTAGTTTAAAATAATTTTATAGCTATTTTAAATATCTTACCAACTTACCGAATAATAAACTGCAATTTTATCTGCTGCAAGTGCATTCGCAATAGCTACAGCAGAGCTATAATAGCACTAAGCTTTAAATTACATTAACGTGTATTAATATATAAATATAAATACATAAACTGCAAATTTATACTTTATCAAATTCAATGAAACATAAAACAAATACAAGAAATAACTATGAAGAAACGAATGATCGATAGGGTTGCATTTTACTGTGGCGGCAGTACGATAAGTGCAACTTATCGTCAAGCATTTCGTTCATTCCTACTTTTTTTGACTATCTGGCAACGCTTACGCATGCTTTGGCGCCAAAATTTGTAGTAGGCTTATTATTTAAACTAATTGTTTATTCAGTTTACAATATAGCTTCGAACAATCGAGTGTAGTTTTTCGATAAAGTCTTTTACACAATACAAAATTTTATGTTTAAAGATTTCCCTTTTGCTAAATTAAAAGTATATAATTTGCAAAAATGCTGAAAAAATTTGTCGAGGTTAATGCGGACGAAAGTCCTTCAGCGAATCCGTATGCCGTGCGCACCTATATGGGTGACAATATAACAACGGAATGGAAAGTTGAAGACTGCCCTCCACGTGATCGTGTCTGCATAAAGAAGCCGCCAAACTCCACTATTTCCCATGTGCTCACCATTGAGGATGAGCTGCGGCGTCTGCACCAGAAAGCCGAGGAGTCTCGGTTCGTGCGCCCGTACAAGAAGACATGCGATCTCTACGATGAATTCACCATGTGTATTATACCGCAACGACAGCCAGGCGAGCTCAGAACAAACGCCGAGATGCGCGAACGCATCCTGCAGTCCAAGGCCGATTCATATGTGGTGGAGCACGATGCGCGCCTAAAAAAGACTTGCCCCAAGGATTTGGTTGTGCTCAACAGTCCGATGAACTTGGGGGAGGAGGAAGAAGAGGAGGACCCCGGCGAGGAAGAGGGCGACGTTAAGCCCCTGAAAGCCACACCCGAATGCTCCTCCGCCATCATTATACCCGACAAGCGCATGGTAAGTGCTAACTGACTTTTATTTAAGAATATATACTTAATTCTATTCGATCAACTCGATGTCATCGATGTCCGCGTAAATGCTGCCCGGCGGCAGCTCTGGTGTGGGCAGAGCTGGCGCTTCGCTGTTCGTAGGTAGGTTCAGGGTTTGGTAAACTCCTGCTGTGGCCTGCTGCTGCATGTGCACGCCCAGCTGTGAGATCAACTCCAAGGCCTGCACGTCGGAGTTCATTAGGGCGAACTGGTGTATCATGGCCAAGTGGGGAAAGACGTTGCTGAGCAGCGTGCAGGAGCCCGCGTTCATTAGTAGGCTTATCGAGACATCCTCTTCCGGCTGCTGTTGCGGCATCTGCAGTGGCTCATCCTCTCCATCTGATGTGCTGGCTGGCGAGTGCAACACACTTGGCTCACAGGTCAGCATTTCGACTCCGTCGTCGTCCAGATCCTCCCCATCGGATATTTCACTGTTTTCGCTCGATAAGTTGACCAGTTCTGGGGTTGCAGCGCTCAGCTTGCCATCCATGTCCAGGTCGGCCAGCTCCTTCTGCATGAAGTTAGGCAGGGCATACTTAAACTCCACAATAATCTGCTCCAGTGGGAGGACGCTGGCCACCGGGCAGGCGCCCGTGTAGCCCAGCTCATCGTCCTCGTACTTGTATTTGCTGCGAAAGCGATTCAGCCAGCGATAGGATGGCCTGAAGGCGGGCAGCTTGAGCACCGCTGCCATCTTGAGCGCCGTCTCCTTCAGCGTGTGGTTCCTGATGCTGACGCCAAGGCGCAGCTGGCGACAGCGCTCCACCCACTCGTGTAGGAGAAAGCTAATGGCGCTCATCTCGAACTTGCGGCGCTTGCGCGTCATCTCCTCGATGATGATAGAGGCGTCCGCTTCACTCAGCGTCGCCAGCTGCTGCAGCAGCTCGCGCTTCTTCTCCAGAATGCGGCGTATTTGGGTTGCGCAACAATGGAACATCTTGGCCAGACTGTTGCGCGAGATGTTCGTCTCGTCGTAGTAACGGATAACCGCAATTTTCTCATAGAAAGTCAAAATGTTGCGCTCATTGCGACGCGGCTTTGCCTTGCCCTATTCGAAGAGAGTAAGAGAATTTTGAGAATTTGCTTTGAAAAGCTTGGGAAGTTTTTTACGCGTCATCAAATTTTAAGAAAGATTGTGAAGACAAGAGGTGTTAATCAGCTCCAAATACAGTGGCGTTGGCATATGGCCTAAGGAGGGGCCTAAAAATCTACTACATTTTTATAAATTTGCCCGCAATATGAATCATTTATCTAACTATATCTATTTTAATATTCTGCTGTTATTTATTTATTTTTAATCTAACTTTAGTTATTTATTAATATTTTTATCATAAATATCGAGTAAATCTAGATTTTTATCATTGAGAATCCCCTCTCAATAAATTAGTAACTACGCCATTGTCACTAATTGCTCTTCTTACGAATGCGTGTGTCTGTTGCCCCAAGCAGAAACGCATAACAAATCAACCCTCGCGCTGGCTAAAGGCCAAGTTAACATAACACAAAAGCAATTCGAATCACTTTGACTTACCCCTTTGCTCTTGCTGCTGTTGTTGTTATTTCCTTTTTTTGTGGTTGCTGCTGCTGCTGGTGCTGCGGTCTCCATGGCTGCGCTGAGCTGCTCGCCAAATGCAGTTATTATATTTCACTCTTTCTCTTTTGCTCTGCTCTTCGCCAACAGCTGCGCAGCGTCCTCAAAATGAAAGCTCAAACTGCTTAAAAGTCAATTGCGCTGTTGTTGTTATTGCTATTGCTGCTGCTGCTGCTGTCGCTCTCTGAGAGCGCGCGCTCTCTCTTTCTTTCGCTCTCTCTTGCTGGCACGTTTTGGGTTCTCTTTCTGCGACTCCTTTTAATGCTGCGCAAATAGAAAAAGCATTTGCAGTCATAAATAATAATGCAATTAAGTATACTTTGCTAGTCCTAAATGTTTGCCATCACTTTTGTATTTTACTTTGTTTTTTTTCTTCCTCTGCACACGCTTTCAGTTTCAATTGGTTTTGTGTGCTGCTTCTACGGCTGCTATTGCTATTTGATGTTGTTGCTGCTGACGCCGCTGCTGCTGCTGCTGCTGCTTCTGCTACTGGGGCGACATTTTTACACGCGTGCTTGGCCGCTGAGTAACACTTGTGCACTGTTTTACGTTTTCAGGTGTTTGCCGTATGCTCGTTCATTCGTTCGTTCGTTCTGTTGTTGTTACTGCTGCCCGTTGCTGTGGCCGTATGAAATAAAAACGGTTCGCTATGCACAGGCCGCCTGTCGTTCAGCTGTCTCGCTGTGAGTGTGTGTATTTGCATTTGTATTTACTTGCGCATAGCTGTTGTTGCTAGCAACCCAAGCGAATGCATTCGTGTGTTAGAGCAGCACAGCAGCAGCAGCTCTATAACTTCCATTTTCAAATGATTTGCTAGGACAATTCGAAACTATTCAGCTGAACTATGCGACTTAAGTAACTAGTTCTGAACTAGTTCTGCGGTCGGGCATTGAAGCGAGGAGCACGCAGCAGCAGCTGCTACAAATAAACACACACACGCACACACACATTCACTCCCACTGCTACGCACACAGCCAAGCGTTTGCAGTTGCTGCTGCTGCGCATTGCATTTGCTTCTATGCAAAAGCTGCGCGACGCCGACGCTGGCGTCGCAGTCGACGCAGATGTCGCTTAATTTCTGTTTCACTTGCGCTCTTATTGTTAGTTACATGTTTCGTTATTGATTTCCTTTTCTGCGCTTTATTTGTTATGCTGCAACTGCAGTCAGGCCAGGGGCGTAGTCAATCATAAATACATATATGCTTAATCTAACTAAATATCTAATGGTATATAATAATATAATAATTTATAAACGCAAAACATTTGACAAGTGCTTGTTTCTAAGCAGCATTAAGCTAATTAACTGCTCTGCAGATAAGGCGTAACCGAGCAGTGTGTGTCTGCTGTGCGCTCTTCAGTCTTATACACAAAATTATTGTATTGATATTGATAAAATGTGTTTTGCTCTGCTTTCCAAATGTTTTATGGGGCGTACCTATCGGGCCCTTATCAATATATGTACCTCGCTGCAGGCTGCACAGAGCCAAATATATTTAACAGTTAATTTATAGTTTCTGGATTTGGTGTGCTCGATCCTTGTGGGCCCCCGCCTTACTGCTAACAGACTACGCCACTGCAGCTGCCATTGCGTTTCACTTTGACGCCGTCTATCTATGTATGTGAGTGATTGACTCTGTGTGCGTTGTTATGGCCGCTCGCTCGCTTGCCAACTTTGCTGCTGCTCGCTCACAAGCAATAATGAAAAAAGAAGAAGAAGAAAAAAACAAGCAACAGCCCAGCGGCGGCTGCAGCTAACACACCTGGCCTCAAGTCTTTATTGCATGCTGTGGGCTTCTTTTGTGTGTTTGTTTGACTTGACTTTTATGCAACTTCAGCATCATAATGGCACAATCACACACACATGCAGAGAGATGTATATGGATGTGTGTGTGTGTGTGTGATTTAGTTGCGACTGTTGCTGACGTGGCGCTGCCTCTGGCTCCTTGCTGAACTTGAAAACAGGCTGCCAAAGCAAACAGCATGCATGTGTATGTATATGAGTGTGTGTGCGTGTATTTGCTTTTGAAGTTCGCATACATTTGGCATTTGCATGCCTTTGCTCTGCTCTCGCTCGCATTTTATTGATTTTGTGCATTTTAATTGATTTATTTCGAAGGGTTTTCTAAGTGCAGTCGGGCATGCTCACGATTAATAAGTGAAATGCAATTGCAACACCTGCCTGACTGCCTGCCTGCCTATCTGCCTGTCTCTCTCCTGCCCTGCCTGCGTCATGCCCACACACACGTACCTGGTTTGACATTTTGCCAGCACTCGCGTCAGCCGCGTTTAGAGTTGAGAGGGTTGCCTTGTTGTTGTTGTTGTTGTTGTCGTTGTTGCTGATGTTGCTAGTATTCGTAGCGCACAACGTCGCACTCGTGTTTATTGACGTCGTCGTCGTCGTATGCTATAAGTGCGCGCTCGCTTGGCTATAGCTGGCAATTCCAGTGCTAGTTGCTGCTGGCTGGCTGACTTTTTTCAGATACATATATATATACATATATGTATATATGCATACATATATATAGTCTTTCGTATATTTGTTAGATGACTTGTATGTTCTGCAGCCGACCTACGCTCGGCTCGAGTTTGTCGGGTTTTGGCTCTTAGTTGCTGTTGCTGTTGTTGTTGCTGCTGTTTCTGGCATTCGTGCGCTTGCGATAAGATTCGTGATGTGGCACTAAGCGCTGTTCGCTGTTTACTGCTCTGTGCGCTGTTTTGTGGCCGTCAGCGTGGCCAGCCAGCCATAGAGGCAGTCACAAACACACTCGAAATACTCGAAACACTCACTCACACACACACACACACACACACACACACACACACACACACACACACACATACAGTCAGACACAGTCGTCTGTATAGTTAGCCAGTCTAGTTGGCATTTCGTGCTTACTTTATGCCGCTTACTAACTTCATAGTCGACCGCAATAGCGCCGAGTGCGATATGGATTGGCTCTGGGCTTGGCCTCCATATTTAGCGCTATTTACGTACGGCCACGCATATACGGAGAGAGACACAGACTTATATATATATAGATTCATACATACTTATTTATAGGCGCGCTCATGCTGGCATCCATGGCGTATGCGTGCTATTTTCAGCTTTGCAACTTGAAATGTCGCATTAACTCGCGGGCCTGGCCAAAAAAAAAAAAAAACTAAATAAAAAAGCTTATGAAGCAGCACAGGACAGACTCGGACAGGCGACACCACGACAACTTAACATATGGCCCGAATTGTAGGTCTGTCGGTTGTGCATAAAGCTATCCCCAAGTCCCATTTCTATGGCTTCGATTGATGGTTTTTCTGTGAAGTTTTCTTTATGCAGCTGCGGGGGCCAAAGCACAAGAGCGGCCCCCGAGGCGGATGCGTAATATCTTTAATTAGCTTCAAGATTCATATTCACAAATTAAATATATTTAATTTATTTATATACTGATATATAATATAATAATAAAATATAATATATAAAAATATATATAAACTAATACTAAATTAAATTAATTTATTTATATTTATTAATATTATATATTTATTTCTATATACACTTCTACAATCTGCTTCTCAGCTTGAGCTGAAACGTCCCAAGAGTCGCATTTTCTTGAACGAAACCCAAGTCGGACCCTTGGAAGAGCTGCCGTTTCCTTCGTATGATCCGCGCGTCATTCAGGAGGGCTTGGAGGGCGAAAACCTGAGATCGTACGACATTATCGAAGGCTGCAATCCTCAAGATCTGTGGACCTGGAATGTGGGCTTGCAGAAGCGTGAAATGGACATGGATCAGGACTTCATTGAAGCTGCTTTGCCCAAATATGGTGGGTGACCAAAGAGCTGACTCAATACCTACTTCGACTAATCACTTTTAGGGCTGTCACAAAACAGGTCACGACGTCGGGCTCACCGTCTATAACATACCCACCCAGCTGAAGAAGACTTTTACTGCCGAAATCGTGTTCGGCAATCGCAATATCTTTCCCGAGCCGGAGAAGGAGGCGCACCGTGCAAAGTGAGCTAGCTAGAGTTGGCACTGTTAACAGCGGCGCATTATTAATCGGCCTATTGCAGCCAGTACAATCGACCCAGCGAGGTGGCCGCCATCATCATAGCCTTCGTGGAGACCTATCAGGTGAATCCCGACTTCTGGACGGCTGCCACCATGGACGGCATACTGAAGCGGGGCGTGAAGCTGGTTAAGAAGAGCGTCGCCTTCCAATACAAGTCGCAGGACACGGACTTTGATATACTACCGCAGGTGATAGAGCGCCAGGCGTCCGTCAAGATCAAGATTCACTTCACGGGTCTCTTCAAGAACGAGCCGAATCTGTACAAGGCGCTGTCGCTGTACTTCTCCAAGTACAATGCCTGCATCTTCGTCTCGCGCGACATGTACATGCTGATCTGGAAGCGCTGCATTGACTCGTTCTTTATCTTCGATCCGAATGGCCGCAGCGAGCAGTGCAAGCGCGACTTCACGGACGGCATGTGCTCACTGATGGCGACGCGGTTCGTGGAGCACCTGGTTCACTTAATAATCGAGTTCAGCGATTTGACCGACGACGACGAGTTCAGCATCTACGAAATAGCCTTGTCTCAGTACGGCAAGCTGAAGGAGCTGGTCGACGTCAAGAAGGACACGGAGCCCTACCACAAGCTGTGGGCCGTGGTCAATGAGAATTTTGCGGTCAAGACGGGCGGCAACAGCGGCATCCAGCAGCCCATTTCGGGCACAGAGAAAAACGCTTCGCTAGTGGTTTCGCTCATTGCGCTGATCTACTCGGAGTTCGAGCTGGCCAGGATGTGGCGACCCATGACCATCGATGACATCATTCGCTACGGCGTTGCCTACTACAAGACGCTGCGCAAAAAGTTTCGCTTGGACGGCAAGCGCTGGAAGAACAAGAAGCCCGAGCTGAACGTTGTCGACTTGCCGGAGATGTTCCTGATGGGCGCGTTCAAGGCCACAGTGCGAAAGAAGCCCTTCTTGATCACTGGCCACGTGACCGACTGCAAGTCGTATCTGGAGTCGCAGCTGACGCACGCGCTCCACAATCTCTTCGAGATGCCGGAGTGGCCAGCCGCCCTCCTGCAGATTGACAACTCCGTGCTGGGCGTTTGGCGAGATCGCGAATTCTTCTACACGTTCGACCCGTTTCGGCGTAATCGCGTCGGCATGGTCGTGGATCCGGACGATTACCGTATCAAGGGCCTGGCCGTGCTGCAGATGCACACCACGTTCGACTCCTTCGTGCGTCTCCTCTACCAGAATGCCCTGAAGATGCGTCGCGGCGGCAAGTTCTTCATCCACGGCATCCGCACGGGCTGCATACGGCCGCTGCAGGTGATGACGCAGGAGTCGAACAAGTTCCCAGCGCTCCAGATGGGCCTGCCCACGTTCACGGACGAGCCGGGCGAGGAGCAGCTGACGCAGAAGAAGAGCATCGAGAGCATTCCGGAGGAGGAGCGCTTTCCCACTAAAGACGAGCGCGAGTTCGCCGAGGAAATCATTCTGGAGATCATCAATGGCATCATCAAGGGAATACCGGAGAAACAGCTCGACCGGCCACATATGTACAAACAGGCCCAGAGAGTGCTCCTGGCCTCGGACAAGGAGAATCTGCGTGCGCTGCGTCTAAAGATCAAGCGCGGCTACGAGCTGGGCGAGGAGGAAGAGCCAGCCGACCTCAAGCGCGTGCTTACCATCGAGGAGGAGCTCGAACTGAAATCCAACTACAAGACGCTGCATGACGGCGCCTACATCATAATGGGCACCACGAAATTGCCCCAGCTGGATCAGGAAATGACGAAGCTGGGCGGCGTGCTGGCAGCCCTGGTGGCCACTGCGGTCTCTGGCAAGTACAAGGTATCCACCTGGAACGCCGATCTGGTGGAGTTCTGCATCGACTCGGTGAACAAGTTCGACGACGAGTACCAGAACTACGAGCTCATCCTGTCGTGCCTGCTGAACAAGAAGCTGCCCGACATTGCCGTCGGCGAGAGCAACTTCTCGCTGGTGGTGAGCGAGGTGTACAAGTCCTCGGTGTCGTCGTCGCTCCGGCAGGATCTGCTCGAGCTGCTGATCGACAACAACCGCGTGCTCGTCGTCTGCCAGCACTTCTCCTGCGTCATCATCAAGCGCTACAACCTGCTCTACATGTTCATTGGTTTTCCCTGCAATGCGGTCGGGTATCGCAAGGGCGGGGCGGGTCCGGCCTGCATGATGCGCTTCATTGAGCTCGACTCGCTGATCCGCCGCATTGAGTTCGGCTGCAATCCCCAGGGCTGTTCGGTCATGAACTACATCGTGGCTGCCATCAAAATTGTGGACAACAATCTGAAGCCCAATTTCCGGCGCTGGGAGAAGTTGGATGAGGATGCCGAGTTCAATGCGGAGTCGGCGCGCAAGAAGAAGATGCGCGAGCTGCGCCTGGAGAAGATGCGCGTCATTGACGAGGAGCTGAGGAAGGAGAACAAACGCATTCAGGACTATCTGGCGGCCAAGAAGGCGCACGAGGATCGCAAAAGGGGCATCCGTAAGTGGCCTTGGGGCTTCTGTCAAAATTTCAAATCGATACAATTTCCATTTCCCTCCCACAGACGAGTACAAGGACGTGGGCATCGACGAGGCCGTGGACGAAGAAGAAATGGAGCACATGGAAATGGAGGGAGAGGAGGAGGAGGCTGAGGGCGAAGAAGAGGTCGAGCTGAAGCACAAGCCGGGCAAACGTCTGCCCAAGGAGGTGCGCAAAGTCTACAAGCCACGGCCCATCCTCTACGGCTATCGCATGCGCGAAAAGGACTGCAACTTCAAGATCCAGGGCAGCATGAGTCTCGAGGGCCGCGCAGAGGGCAGCTTCAAGGAAATCAAGCCCTGCTACTTCGCCGCCGCCCTGGCCATACTCAGCGTCTCGCTGCGTCCGCTCAACCGCTGGAACTCGTATCGCATCGACCGAGTGATCACCCACGCCAAATCGATAGCGACACGCGTCTGTGAGCTGGACTCCAGTTTTGAGCGTGTGGTGCGCAACGTGACTATTGATGAGTACGAGTTCGATATCTTGATACACAGCCTGGAGCCGTTGGGCATGTGGACGCCGGTGCCGCAGCCAGCTACACTTACTGCCGACGCAGCCCTGGTCATGATCAAGAAGAAGATGCAGAAAGTGCTCAACAACCGCAAATATCTGATGATATTCACTCCGAACGGCTGCTTTGCCCTGTACCACGACGAGTTCTACCACTTGTTCGATCCATATGCGAGCATGGACAAGCCCGGCGAGGAGGAGGAGGAGGAGCAGCCCGATGACGGCGATGAGGAGGGCGGCAAGAAGAAAAAGAAAAAGTGCCCCAAGGGCCCCAAGCGCTACCCGGAGCGCAACACCGCCTCCTGGGTGCTGTTCGCCGATGTGGACAGCATGCTTAAGTACATCGACGACCGCAGCTCCCAGCCGGACTGGAAGGAGCGGAATCAGTACATGTTCTATGTGGTTGATGTGGCCACATACAAGAAGGCGGCGCCCAATGCTCGCATCCTCCAGCTGCTGACCGACCTGTCGATACCCATGACCTGCTCCAATCGCCAGTACGGACGGCCCGAGTACGAGATCTGCGCCACCAACGAATCCCTCGGCTGGTTGGAGCTAGAGAACTGCCTGCCCGTGTGGAGCCGCATGAACCGTCGCAACACATCCGGTAAGTATCGCAACCTGCCGCTGAGTAAACTCAAGAAGTACGACGTCGAGATCGAGGGCCGCCTCTGGTCCCTCTGGGGCAATCTCCACCCTGAAGCTCCGGTCTTCGACGACGCACTACGCGGACGCCAATACCTGGCCATCTATGTGATCGCCTGCTGTGCGGCCAGCATCTACAACCTGATGGACTGGAGCGCCCAGCTGCTGGACACGATTGTCGTGAGTGGCAGCAAGTACTTCCAAGAGAGCATTGAGCAAATAACCCAGGAGGACTACGAGTTCTCTGTGGAGAACCTCAACATCGACTGCTCACTGGAGACCATCAACTTCGTGGTCCACATCGAGCACGTCTGCTTCGGCAAGCTTTACCGCGTGCCCGTTCACAATCGCATGAACCTGTCCGAGGCACTCGTCTACTTCTTCAGCCACTACCAGTTCGGCATCGTGATGGTGCGCAAGCGAGCCCTGGCCATTGGCTTCTGTCCGGGCCACGACGGGGGCTACTTCATGTACGATTGCCAGGAGAAGGATCAGCCGTTGTTCCCCAAGCAGCAAGGTGCCTCCTACCTGCTCCGCACGCGGCATCTGCAGGTGCTGCTCTACTGCATCGTCGTCACGCTGAATGTGCCCTTCTACAACATCGACTTCAGCATTCACAAGGTGGAGATGCTGCGCGAGGGCGCTACTGTCGAGAACGAGGAGGAGGAGGAAGAGGAGGAGGCTCCTTAACAGTAGAGCTGCAGTGCAATGGCGTTCTTCGTGTGTTCTTAGTGAGGATCTGTGTTTTAGAACTAATTATTAAATATATTTCATTTTATATAACGGCTTTCCAATAAACTGAACCACCCCAAATCAGGGCCAATAAATATTTCACATATTCTGCTAAGGGTTTTTTAACTGTAAATATAACATATATATTTAAGCTATATGCATATATAAATATTTTAAAGGTATCAGAAATGAATATATAAATAGAATATTCGATTAAGATTTTCTCTCATTAAGAAACATTAAAGGGTATCTATGAGTCGACTTCTGGCGCTCTCTTCGTTAGGATTCAGGAGCTCCGTTCTTCACAACTCAATAAATTTTTATTTATTTTATTATTTTGCTTAAATTATTTATGAACAGATTTTCCAAATCTTCACTTTAATTGTTTTTTTTTTGCTTTGGTGAGTGGTGCCAGAGTTCCCAGCGACAGCTAACTGCATTTCATTTCGTAGCTGGCGTAATGGCTTTCAAGGCGAAGAATGAGTCGTTGCAGTGGCAGAACTTGGAGGGCTGTCTGCCTGCGTGGAGCCGGAGATACCAGCGGAACACGTCGGGAAACTATCGCAGTGACGAGCTGAGCAAACTGCATGAGTACGACATAGAGATCGAGGATCGTCTGTGGTCCCTGTGGGGCAATCTTCACCCTGAGGCACCTGTGTTTCCCCGCAAGTCGCGTGGACGCCAATACTTGGCCATCTACGTGGTCGCCTGTTGCGCGGCCAGCGTCTACAACCTGGCGGACTGGAGCGCTCAGCTGCTGGACACGATTGTCGTGAGTGGCAACAAGTACTTCGAGGAGAGTTGCGCTGCAATCAAGGAAAAGGACTTCAAGTTCTCATTGGAGAATCTGAGCATTGATTGCGCTCTGGAATCAACCAAATTTGTGGTCCACATCGAGCATGTCTGCAGCGGCAAGCTCTACTGCGTGCCCACCTTCAACCGCATGAACCTCTCCCAGGCACTCAACTACTTCTTCGCCCACTATCGCTTCGGCATCGTGAAGGTGCGCAAGCGAGCCCTAGCCATCGGCTTCTGTGCGGGCCAGAGCGAAGGCTACTTCATGTACGATTGCCAGGCGAAGGATCAGCCGTTGTTCCCCCAGAACCAAGGCGCCTCCTACATGCTCCGCACAGGGCATCTGCAGGTGCTGCTCTACTGCATCGTCGTCACGCTGGATGTGCCCATCAGCTACGTGGGCTTCAGCATCTACAAGGTGGAGATGATGCGTGACGGCGAAGAGGACGAGGATGAGGCGGAGTCTGTGAAGAAAGTAAAGAAACAGCGATAGCTCATGGTAGTTGGTGTCTCTCAGTATTATGTCACACATACTTATACAATGGAGTAAAAAGGGCCAAGGCAAAAACAGTTGTTGTTGTTTCGGTTATATTATCTGGTAGTCTTTCAGTTATAACTCAAAAGGCCCTATTCAAAATCTGTTAGTCTGTAAAGATCCTTGAAAATCTCTTAAGAAGCTTGATCTCCTGTTGCCACCTGGTAAGTGTCGATAGAGGATCGAGGATAAGGACAGGTATAATGGACGGATCTTACAGCCGCTGTTGCGTGTATGGACTTCAATGGACTTACGCATAAAGAACGAGTCAGTCAAGTGGCTGAAGCTGAAGGGCCACATGCCAGCCTGGAGTCGGATATATCAGCGTAATACGGCAGGGAAGTATCGCGACGAGCCACAGAGCAAGCTGCATGGCTACGACGTAGAGATAGAGAGTCGCCTGTGGTCCTTGTGGGGCAGTATTCTACCGGAGAGGAGCTTCATCAAGAGGAACAAGGTTCAAAACCAATATCTGGCTACCTATGTGGTCGCCTGCTGTGCGGCCAGCGTATTTGACCTGTTAGACTGGACCGGCCATCTGCTGGACAGGATCGTCTTGAATGGCAGCAAGTACTTCCACAAGAGCGTCACACGCATCAAGGGAAAGCACGCCAAGCTGAAGAGCCTGAACATCGACTGCGAACTAGAATCGCTCAAGTTCGTTGTCTACATGAATCACGTGCTCACCGGGAAACTCTATCGCATACCCACAGTCAATCACATGAATCTGGCCGAGGCGCTCGTCGAGTTCTTCAAGAACTACAAATATGGCATTGTAACGGCCGAAGGACGTTCGTTGGCCTTTGGCTTCTGTGAGGGCGTGCGCGGCGGCTACTTCATGTACGACTGCCAGGCGAAGGACCAACCACTCTTCGCCAAGTCCGAGGGGGCGTCGTATCTGCTGCGCACGCGCGAGCTGCACGTGCTGCACTACTGCATCGTGGTCACGCTGAATGTGCCCATATTCAATGTGGACTTCAGCATTTACAGGGTCGAGGCGATGCTCGACGGGTCAACGGTGCGGTTCGAGGACGAGAACAGCATTCTTAACACGAATGTGTTGCCCTGACAGCCGGTGATGGCCGGTGTGACAACCTAGCTATTTTAATTCCACATTCTTTTAATCCCCCAATTGGCCAGGCAATGGCCAATTACCGACAATTTACATCGAGGACGATTCGGGATCTACGTTTAGTAAAATCTCGTGTTATTCAAGCTTTAATAACTAAATTAACGTTTAACAAAAATCTGATGGCTTTGCGGCTGATCTCAGTGCCTCAGGCGCTGCTCCTGTTCGGCGTGCTTGTAGTGGTAGCCGTCCTGGCGCAGCTCGTGGGCGGGCTGGGGCTCGGGCTCGGCTAGAGTCTCGGCGTCGGAGGGGGCCATTGGCTGCTGGACATCCAGAATGTAGGGCATCTGCTGCTCCTGCTCCTGCGGCTGCTCCTGCTCCTGGTATTGCTGATAGGTGTTTGGCTCGGGCTGCTGTGCGGGCGGCAGGTAGCGCATGGCGGGCGCTGCTTCGGGCTGGGGCTCAGCTGGGGCTGTGTACTCCATGGCCTGCATCATTTCGGGCTGCATCATGCGCTCCGGCTCCATCTCGGGCTGGGCGGGTGGCAAGTAGCGGGTGGCGGGCATAGCAGCGGCGGTGGGCTGGGCGGGTGGGAGGTAGCTTGTGGCGGACATGCGTGCCTCAGCTGGCGGCAGATACCGCGTGGAGAGCATCTGTGGCTCCGCCTCCGGCATAGCTGGCATAGCTGGTGGCGTTAGCTGGCTGCTGGGTGCAATCTCCATGGCGCCCTGGCCATTCTCACGCATGTAGTCCACTTGCTCGGGCAGCTCGCGCAGCTCGTGCTGCTCGATGGTCATCTGCTCGACCTGCTCGGGCTTGGCCGGCGGCAGGTAGCTGCTGGCCAGGTGCGAGACATCCGCGGCAGCCAGCGCGAAGCATGCGCAAATGGCTAGTGAGATGTAGCTGGTTCTCTGCGATAGAATAACTCCATTAGCTATAGCCGGATGAGGGGATTTCAGCTGGAACACATTTGCTTACCATGTTGTTGTCTGTTACTTGTGAATGGTCAGGCTCGTTTGATGGCTGAGCAGCTGGCACTTGGAGTATTTATACAGTGGTCGGCTAGGCCTTCGGAAGTGTGAGCGTGTTTCAATATTTGACTTGGCTCGATGCCATGTTCCGTTATTTATCTTACTTTTGCGCATCTTATCAAAACGTTGCTGAATCACCGAGCAAAGTCAACAAATGGTAAATAGTAAATGGTAAATGGTAAATGGTAAATGGTAAAAGAAAGAAACAAAACTGACCAGAGCAACAAGTGAACCGATCCGAAACTCAATTGGACGCGGCTTTAAGCCGATTTTTGGCCGATGCAGCCTCTTAACGGGGGGCGTTTGACAATTTCAATGGCTCTCGAGATCTTCGGGCCGGCGGCATGACAACTGGAGCATGGGCTTTGCCTGCGACCATAGCTTACCTTGAGGTCTCTCTCTTTCTCTCTCTCTCTCTCTCTCTATCTTTGTCTTTGACTATTGCTTCTTCTTCTTGTTTTCGCACTGTCTTTGCCTTGTCGCAGCTGTAAAATTTCACGGTCAGCACGTGGGCTCCAAGTGACGTCTGAGTGCCCGCTGCTGGCTGCGGGTTGGCCCGCAGGTGAATGGGCCAACAGAGAGAGGCCAATCTGCATATGTTTGCTTACCCAGCTGAAGAAGATGTAATACTCTAGGCACAGGTCTAGGCTGGAACTTGATTTCGGCCATCAGCGCCACATCTTGCTGCCTTGGCTAACAACAACAAACAACACAAATGTCTTAGCACACATGTGTTTAGGTCACAGGTTCAACGCCTTTTACTTCGCTTCGTTTCGATTGAAAGTAGTAGAGTTGGGTGGGGTTCTCTGTCTTTAGTATAAATTATTGTAAATCTTTTTATTATTTATTTTATTTTAAATATACTTTTTAGTTTTAACTAGTCCAAAAATGTACTCGTGCACTATGTGCGGCTTGAAGAAGCCGACGTTGGGCAGCAATCCGGAGTTTGAGTTTCGCAGCCGACGGCGGCAGGACGAGGACTCGTACATCGAGGGCACCTCGGACTGGTGCCCCAAGTGCGAGGCCTTGCGCTTTTTCTTCAAGCACGACGACGGCAATGAGCCGACGGAGTACTTGGAGGCGCACGCAGACCACAACTTGATCAACTACATGCTCGAGGCCACAGCCAAGGATTGGGACGGCCGCTCGAAGCCCAAAAGAGACTCCGAGGATAAGGGCACGCTGCGCAACTGGCAGACGCAGCACGACCTGCGTCAGGCAGCACGCAAGGTGATCAGGGAGGAGCTGCTGGCTGGCCTGCCCGCCAAACTGCTGGAGCGTTCGTTGAGATCGCGCAGCGAGGATCGCGCGAGGCAACATCGCCGCCATCACCATGCCTTGGAGCGCCGCTCCAAGTCCGCTGTCAATGAGCCAGGCCACAAGCACTCCCGTGGGCCATATCGCAGCTACTTGGCCAAGAAAAATACCAGGAAATTTAACGGTAAAACCGAACATCGCCCTGATCAGGTGGAGCAGGATCATAAGCCAGAGGACGACGGTGACTCGCGTGAGCTGGTACACTTCCAGAGTATGGGGAACGTGGCCAAGCTGCAGGAATTGGATATGCTAAATCCCTGGCAGGAAGAGGTGCAGCTACGCACGAATCAGTGTCGAGCCGACCAGGCTAAAAGGGAGCAACAAGCAGTCTCGAATCGAACCCTGACTACGATTCTGGATTACGATAGGAAGCCAATCTTCAATGTGGCAGCTAAGTCTGTTCGGCGCCTGACCGTGGAAGAGGTGACCAAGGACTTGAAGAAACTGGAGCGGCAGCAAGCAGGCGATCAGCTGGTCAACAAGTTGGCAGAGAAAAAACATTTGGTCGGCGAGTGGGAGCAGATAAGGCGCCGCGTGGAAGACGAGTGCAATCGGGCAAGGGCGGAGCTGGACGAGCTCAAGACTCAGCATGACAAGGAAGTCACACGGAACAAAAGGAAGAGCATCTCACAGGCTCCGCTCGACAGGGAGCGCGGCGGTGCCCACTTCGGGAGATACAGCGAACCGGAAGTCCACTCTCACGTGTCGCCAGACAAAAAGGAGAAGACGATCGGCGATGCTTTGGACGAGAAACTGGAGCATTTACTGCAATCGGTGCAGGAGAATAAGCAGTTCAACGAGGCGACACCCGACAAAGAAAAGGCGCAGAATAGTGAGCCAACCGCACCGCCGGCGGACAGTCTAATGGAGATCGCAGCTCTTCAAGAAATCGATGAGAGCGCCAAAATGGAAGAGGCCACAAAGGGTAAGTTGCCCAAGCCGCACATCCTGAAGCCCAGGCGTCTATTGAGCAAGCTGCATATGCTGGTGTCCACGGTGCAGCGTGCACGATTCCGTGGGTTTCCAGAGGATCCACAGAAGCTGCTGCAGAGCCTGACCACTCGGGAGCTGATGAAGTATCGTGATCCACCGCCGGCGCAGTTCTCTACGCTGCCATGCAACCCCAACGAGCTGATCAATCTGCTGTCGATCAAGCGCGAGGTGTTGCAGCCGCACATGACACGCCCACTTAAGATCTGTCGCTCGCCCATCTTCTGCCCCGATGCCGACTGCCGGCGTATGTTCTTCATTTCGGACTTCAACGATCACCTGACCCACGAGCACCCAGCCCTGCCCATGGAGCGCATCGCGCCCAGCAAGGCCAAGACCTTTTTCCTGGACACGCGCGTCACGATGCTGAACAAGGCCAAGTGCAACATGGTCTACTTCGTCAAGGACAAGTTCTTCGACAAGAACACCGACAAATATCCCGATCTGCTGCCGGTGCTTGTCATGTCCGCCCGACTGCAGTGCACCGAGTTCTTTGCCTCGAAGAGCTCCACTCAGCGCGTCAACTGTCCAGCCACCTCGCCCGACCAGGAGATCTTTCTGCTGTGGCTGACCAGCATTCGGCCCGACGACATCAAAATTGTGGGCACTGTGTCCGTGTGGCCCACCAGAAGCCGGCCCATCATCGAGTACCTGATGGTGCACACCAACGAGGTCTACAACATTCGCTCCGTGCAGAAGCTGAGTGCCATCTACCACAGCAATCGCGTCATGGCTGTGCCGGGCAACATCATCAGTCGCATGACCAACAATGGCGAATACCTGCTAGCCGTGCAGGTGTTGATTCATTAGAGGCACTTTGGTAGCATTTGTGAACAAATTTTAACGAAATGTATTTTAAATACAAATTGTGGGGGATATTTACGTACTTTATATATATTTATATATCTATAAATGTTGATATGAATGCGATCTTTATTTAAGTGAATATAATTCGAGTAAACTTCAGAGATAAGTGCCATAAAATAACAGAATTTGCGGCTCGATTATCATTTTTGCCAGCCATATCAATCGCTGTCTGAGTGCTATCTATCTATGCCTGAGATATGTTTGTATTCAATATACATTTAGCTGTCTCTCTAGCCAAGTCTGTTTTCTCTTTCAGTATTTTGTTCGTTAAAGAAATATTTTGCTTAAAATATTGCTGCATACTTTTAGGCGGCAGTCGTCAGAGCTCGTCGAGCATGAAAGTTTACTTTGCGTGAAATCTTTTTAGATGAAAATTGTCAAACTGTGTTTTATACACACATATAAATGATTTCATTGTGAGCTTTCCGGGCAGGCTGTGCTTTATTGTATCACACTAAAAACTAAAAACATCACACACAACTCAAAGTTTGAAATCATTTTAGTTTAGTTGCTTTCAACTCTTTGGTCTTTTTGAAGGAAAATAAATTTTAAGAAAACTATATTTGGACTCGCCATAAGAAATTCAAACAAGATTTTTGGTTAGTTTCGAGTTCTATTGTGTTACCAGAACATGTCTTCACAGTTCGGTGTGGAAAAGTGCGGAGGCGAGGGGTCTGAGGCGACCGGCGCTGCTGCTGTGATCAACTCCTTGACCAGCGAAATGTGCCTCGACCTGAAGCCGTCTCCCAAGCAGACCTGCATTCCATTGCATCAGCGTCATCGCATGGTGAACTCTGAAACCAGGTGAGAGCACTTAATTCGCACAATTGCGGAAGACAGTTAAGAGTTTTGGTTTATTCCAGCGTAAACTCGAAGAAAATGGACATTGAGATGCCGGACAAGTCCTGGTCGGTGCTGTACATCGGCGCCAAGAAGGACAAGCGTTTCGAATAGCGACTAAACTGTGTGATGCATTCCAAATAGAAGAAGACTCCCAATACAAAGTGATAACTGTCGTCTCCTCAAATAGCTGGCCTGCCAAAGAATTGTGATTGACTTGTACGCCCACACAATGCTCAGTCACCCATACAATAATATATACAAATTTCCACTTGTGCCAGTGCATGCTAAATCTATAATTCACCCAGTCTTACATGTGTGGGTGGCACTCTCGCCTAGCAATTGCAGTTGACGTTGAGGTTTATATTATTAGTTTTTTGTGTGTGTGTGTGCGTCTCCCTCTCCCCCAACCACCTCTCGGGGTAGACAGCGATTGTGATTAATTGCGACGTCGTCATTGAATGCGATCCGGCGCTAAATATGCATGACCGCAAGTCGCTTCATGATGTCATTTCACAAATGATACGAGCCAGAATCATTGAATGTCACTTGATATGCGATATACATATGTGCCATGCGCGCGTCTTCTGTCGCCAAAGTGTAGCTCCAGTCAGAGCCAACGAGCGGCCAGCAGCCATCAGCATCGCAGCTCTTGACAATTGACAAATGAGAAAATGTATGAACTGGGTCTCTGGAATTGGCGGAAATAATGGCTTAATGATACAAATGACGTGTCTTATTTAATGCTTGACATCTTCTGAAATACGTGTGAAACTGTCGGGGGCTGCACATGGAAATAATCGTCGTCATGACATGTGCTAAGCATTTTTCAATCAACGCATCTTCAGGGCAATATCAAATAGAAAATGTTTATAGCTAGATATAGCTAGTTTTCTGCATAATGAACTCATGCAGTCGCGCGACTAGAACGTGTGATTTGCATATGCATATGTGCATTCCCCTCTTGTTCGCACTCTCACTTTCTCTCTCTCTCTCTCTCTCCCTCCCTCTCTCTCTCTCTCTCTCTCTCTCTCTCTCTCTGTTGTGTCGTTCTCACTTTCGATTTGTTTATTCGCTGTGACACACTGCCAAAGACCTTTCACCGTAAACGCTTAAAAATAGCGTATGAACACATAATTGCACGCTTGCCAAAGCGCACACGGCACACGGCACTGCATATAGAATCACCACACACACACCTACACACACATAGACGCTTTAATTAATGAGGTAACAGACAGCGCCCAGACGGAATTAAATGGGGGCGTGCCAATTGGTTGCGCGGTGTGCGGCTGACCCAGAATGCTTATGGGTTGCCCATAAAATTCTGGGAATGCAACTTAACTGTAAATTAGCTAAAACCTCTACAAATTTCGAGAACTTTTCAAAGTTGATATGGTTATAGTGGGGTCAAAAAGGTCATAGCCAAAAGGTTATGCCGTATGAAAAGTGAGATTTTATTTCTATAGCATTGAATAGTGGAATTTGGAAAAATATTTAGCTCTGAAAGCTATTTGCTGTTGAATGCCATAGATGCATATAAAATGATCATAATTTAATAAAAAATATGTAATAAATAAGTAATACAATGCAGATGCTCGTAATGTGAAATATGTGAAGCAAATAAGACGTAATACGTAATACGAATTAAAAATATGAATTACGTTATTTGAGAGCGTAATATGTAATACGTAATAGCTCATATATATTTTTATGTATGTCTCGCTTATATGTATCCTTTGGAATTCATATAGTGCCTAACAGAACTCATATTACATTTTCATATTACGTTATTCCTATTACGTTATTCCTATTACGTTATTCCTATTACGCTATTCCAATTACGTTATTCGTATTACGTAATGAATATAACTTAATTCGGATTACCATATTACGAATTGTATATTACGTATCGTAATATTACATATGTTACAGCCACTCAGCTCGTGCTTAACTTTTAAATGTTCTTCTCTTACGCTCTCCACAAAACTGGCCAATCCCAAGGCGCCAAGTGATCAAGCAAGAGGTCAAATGCTCTCACCATGCTCAACTTCCTTTTGCTTACACTCACTGCTCTGCCGTCTTTCTGAGTGCTGCTGAATTCCTTGTACTCCCGCACACTCAGTTTAGCTCTTCTAATTGGCCTTTTGCTTGCACTTACTGCTCTCTCGTTTGTATGTGCCAGTATGTGAAGGCTCTGCTGCTCCGCATCCCATATTCCTGAGAGGGCGAGCGAGAGTATGGCTCCAGAGCAAACACAGTTTGCAGCCGAACTCTACGCTTATTTCAATACTACACATGTAGCTACATATTTTATATGTAGCTAATTATAATTAGCTTAATGATAATTGTGACTCAATTATTACAAACAATTTCTTAAAATTATTAACTATAACTACTACAATCCGACTTAGTATATTGCTTAAAATTATTAACTATATTCAACTAAATAAATACTTACCATGCATCACCAGAGGAAGAAGAGGAGGACCAGCACACTGCACCACTGAACACCACCAGATCAGGAAACCAACTGAAGAAGCGCTCCGCAGGCTCGCCTTTTTATAGGGGCCCGAGATGTCCACTCCATTCCCACTCCGAGTTGAACTCTATTCTTGAGCCCTTTTTGCGTTAGTTTTCACACTCGATCATTGGGTGGCAAATGGGAAGGCTCGCTGCAGCATTATCAACAAAACACTGCTAGGTATTAGTGAGCAGCAGAAGTGTTTGAGATGCTCACAGCAGCAGCGGAGAGCCTTCCACTTGAGCCTGCAAACTCTATTTGCTCTGGAGCCGTACTCTCTCCCGCTCTCTGAAGAATATGGACTATGGAGTGGAGCCTACGCATACAGGCACATACAGACGAGCGAGCAGTAAGTGAAATCAAAAGATTATCAGAGCTACTATGAGTGCGCGGGCGTACAAGGAATTTAGCAGCACTCAGAAAGACGGCAGAGCAGTGAGTGCAAGCAAAAGGAAATTATGGACACTGAGAGCAGGTGGGAGAAACGGACTTCACGCTGGATCATACTCCGTCTGGGATTGGCCAATTAGCAGTGCTTCTATAAGTGTGTGAGAGTAAAAGGAGTAGCACTCATACATATACGGCATATACGGCAGAGCAGTGAGTGCAAGCAAAAGGAAGCTTAGCATGGTGAGAGTATTGGACCTCTTGCTTGATCACTTGGCGCCTTGGGATTGGCCAGTGTTGTGGAGAGCGTAAGAGAAGAGCATTTAAAAGTTAAGCACGAGCTGAGTGTAATATTACGATACGTAATATGCAATACGTAATATAGTAATTCGAATTACATTATATTAATATCGTAATAGGAATAACGTAATACAATAACTTAATATGAAAACGTAATACGAATGCTGTTGTTGACCACATGAATTCCATAAGGAAACACATAAACTAAGCATGTATAATGATATAATGAATTGTTGAGTATTTCACATTACGTTATTTAAATAACTCAATATTATATCTCTATTTATACCCAATTCGTCAATCACACTCAGATTTTCTACGATTTTCGCTAGAATTCTCAAATACAAAACTTTTCGAGCAGCGCCAAATTAGTTTCGCTTAGTTTCATTTCCGCTATTTCGGCGCATTCTTTTGGCACTATTCCGCTTCCCGAGAAGTGCACTGCAGATATATATAATATAGTTCTGCATTTCATAATAATTTCTTGATGTGAATCACAATTGACAGAAATATTTTGCAAAACAATAAAAAGAAATATTCCAATTCAGTCTGAGATCATTGTTCACTGTGGGAACAAGGATCTGGCTGTTGATCTATTGCATCGCATGACCATATATGTACGTACGTACGGTTCATATATATCTCTTTGACTTTGCTATTCGCAATTTGAAATGGGACACGGAATGGCTCTCCGCCGTTTTGCATTTGATGGCGCACGCCGCCGACTTCAAAGTTGCTTTTCTTTTCGTTTCACTTGCGGCTGCTCTTCACGTCTGATTGATGGTTATGATTGATGAGCTCTGCCCCAGCTGGCCGCAACTGTTCGCCGGTTCGCCTGTTCGTGTTGGAGCCTTGCTCACCCCCTCTCTCTCTCTCTCTCTCTGTCACCCACACCTCTCTTCTGCCCACAGACAAAACTCAATTCGACGGCCTGAGCGCTTTTAATTTATATTCGCACAGAAATGTGCTGCCGCCCAAATTGATACAATTGAACTTTTTATTCGCTTTTTATTGAACTCTTACTCTCTCCTTCTTCATCCAGTGCTTCCCAGCGCTGTTCCCGGACTGCACGAAATGCTTTTTCTCCAATTTCAACCTTTTAAACATTTGCATAACAGCGCCAAAGTCCAAAGTGCAACCGAAAAATACATATACATATATATATATATATATATATATATCTGCTTCACATGTTCGAATAAACACAGTGCACAGTGGGGCACAGAAAGGAGAGAGTTGCCTTAGAAGTTTGCAAAGCAGACTTAGAAAATTGAAACCCAATCATAAATAATTTAGGTTTTAAATATATAATAATTTAATATATAATAATTTTGTTCCTTTTTAATATGTGTTTGCCCCAGTGTACTTAGCATACTCCAACGTCGTTCAAATTGTAAACCAAAACCGCAAAATAACTCAAGTTTCAGTTTTTACAACTCTCATATTTTTGCAAAATTTTTTTTCTTTATGCGCACCCTTTCGTGCCACTGTGCTGAAGACGCGGCATTAATTCAAGCCGTCAAAAACAAATAAATCACGATTTAATATTTGATTTCGCAGACTGTTATGTATATGTACATATATTTCTTTTAATTGTGCCCTTCATTCGGATGCTTCTGCGCCACTGTGCGTCCGTCCAATCGGCATTTCGACACTTACATGAAATTTTCATTTCCATTTTCAGTTTTGGGCAAAATCTCTGATTACCATAAAGCAAACATGAGCATAAGCATCAAATTAAATATTCATAAGAATTGGCAAGTCATTTGGGCAAATGGCAATGGCAATGGAACTGCAGCTGGTAAGGTGCCAACCAGAAGGGGGTGGTGGGTGGCGGGGCGAGCAGAGGGAAAGGCTATGACTGGGCTATGAAAAGAAGAGAGTCTAGGCGCAGTTTTGGGCCACGATTGCTATGCGGCTTTGACAGTTACGTTTGCCGTTGGTGGCTTTAGTGGTGCAATTGTGGTTGTTGTTGGCTCTTGGACAATGTGTCATTGACACGATTCGTGGTTGGCCACTGTGGCTGTGGCTGCGGCTGAGACTTCGTTTGCATCTTTAATGCGCCTCGCACAGGTTTTGAGCCGCCGAGAAAGACCAAACAGCAAAACGCAATTATTTTGCACGAACTGCAGCTAATTTTCGTTTGCCGCTTGACAAATTGAATTTCGCTCGCTGCGTGCGCGGGGGCGCTGCACTTGGAGGCTTGGCCAATGCGGCGTATACGTGTTATTGCTAGCTTGCGGCCAATTTCCATTTGCGCGTCAGCAGCGTATCGGCTTTGGCTTATGTGTGTCGGCTCATTTTACTAATGAGCTAAATAGTTGATTAATTAGCTAATCAAATGAAAGTTTAATGCGCTTCCATTTGTCAGTGCATAATTAATTGATAATTCCAATTGGATTCTGAAGGGGGCTGAAAGCTGAAAAGTATCTCTGAATCATTCCCATGTTGTTTACACCTTTGAGTCATGGTGAGTGAACTCTTCCGCACAGGATGTAAATTCGATGTTCGTTTAGTTTAACTTTGAATGAGGAATACTCATTTATATAAAATCTATATATGCATCAGCTGAAAAGAACTTTATTAGTCACATATATACATATATATAGATGATGCATGTCTGGCCTTAACCCTATCTATCTATCTTTTGTACAAGATAAGCAAAACTTCCGTATATTCTTATCTTGTTTATTATAAAATTTTCCTAGCCTGATATTTCTGGATATTTCTCAGCTATCCATAGTAGCTCTTGGCAACTCTCATAATTTGTTGTTAATCTTTTCGTTCGCCTAATGCTGTCTAATTGAACTTGAACCCAATGTTAAGTGACAATTAAAGTTGATGTCTTCATTTCGCTCAAGAATTCGGAACAATTCGTTAAAGAGCTTTCGGCTTGTCCAAAATTTATGTGAGCTGTAAATTCTGGCCAGCTCTAGCCGTAAACTGATTTCATAACTGTAAATCGTTTAGCTTGATGCAATATTTTTTGAAAAAGTTTTCTAGCCTCGGGCCGCACATGCAAGTGAATGCCAAAACATATTGGAAATCAATTAGTGCACTGAACGAGCTAGACACCAAGGTACCTCAACTCGGCAGCCCTCTCCTCCTCCTCCTGCCCCTTACGCATAATTTTTTGTTGCGAAGGCCACTCGAAGCGAATGACAAAGTTTGTTTACAGCTTTGCTGCCACTGGCATTTGCGGTGTCTGCAGCAGTCGGCGGTCGTCAGACCGTAGTCTTCACTGTGGCCGCGCTAGTCGCTCAACAAGTTGGCTTCAATTAGCGCCAATCGGCGCACAACAACGAAAACCAATTAAGTGACGTTTGAGACGCGTCTGCTCCCAGCTCCAGCTCCAGCTCCAGCTCAGCTCGAGATCTCTATGTGTGTGTTCCTCCGAGCGAAACTCTTATCTCAAATATAATTTTAATTAAAAATATTGAAATTATAAAATATGTGGCACAAACGCTAAACGCCGCTAAATGTTGTGGGCTTTTCATTTTTGGCACACGGATTCGGTTCGCTGTGTTAATCATCTGTTCGCCCAGATTTTCATTGCTCGTTTGCATAGCCATAAAGTTCTATTACTCACTGAGGCGCTGAATCACTGCGAATACGAAATGCTGCCGCATGCATTTCGTGACCTTCAGCTGGCAGGGAACACAATGTAGACGCACACATGTTGCTGCCGCCGTTCCAGAAAACTCAGTTAAATCATAATTTAAATGCCGATTTATGGCTGCCACGCATTTTGGCCCATTCGGCATGCACACACAGACTGCAGAGCAGATCAGCCTGGACACGGACATGTGTCTGCCTGCCGGCCATCGAGCGTGTGTGTGGGTGTTTATTATTGTGGCTCGCAGTTGGTGGGCGTGAATGTCTGTAGTGTAGCAACAAGTGCAAGTTTGCGTATCGCATTAAACTTGATGCGGGCATGCAAACTAGAATACATGTTTATATACAATGCTCAGGCATTCCATTTGATGTTGGTTTTAGTGTTTCTTATATTTCTCGAATGCTCAGAGCCGCGTGCAGCTGTTGTGCGAAAAAATGTAAAACGTTGGCCCACATCTGGCCAGACATAATGAGGAATTTAAACAAATTTCCTTTAACTGAAACGTAACTGAATATGCCAGCTCAGATAGCTCAGCTCTTGCAGGTCCTTTGCTGCATACTCTTTGGCTCTCCTTTCAGGCCTCTGATTGATAACAGTCGAGCATTTAAATGACATATGACACACATACATGTATGCAAGCATATTGACAGCTGACCTTTTGGCTGGGCAAAGCGTGCGGGGTGTTCCCACAGATTCATTTGATTGTAATAAATTAGGCAGTCGGACACGAGAGAGTTGCGCAAGTTCAAGAGCAGCGATTCTGTAATATATTTCTAGATATTAATTGGCCTGCCCTTTCGTCTCGAATAAATCAATGCCAGCGGCGTGCTTGGCCTTGCCGGAAAGCAAAGAGCGAAAAGCGAAGAACTAAAAAGCTAAAAAACTATCAAATTGTAATTTGTATCGCTCATCGTTGGCTGCCTAGCCGAACAAATGTTGAATATATTAGAACATCGTGTAATGTGTGTATTTTGTTATTTTTAAAGTTGGCGCCATTTGGCGCTCAATGCCAGCGCAACCAGCCGGCCCACGCCCCAGATGGTGTTGACCACTCGTCGTCATCTGGCCACCGGTTTTAGGTTCTGATTACGATGACGTCGCCGTTGTCATATTTATTTATAGCGACGCCATTCACTCGAGCACCCTGTATATATGGCAGCCCCTTGACTGATTCATAAATTCATCTATTTCGTTTTGCATTCCTAATTTGCTCGATTAAGCAGCTCTTTAATTCAAGATAGTTGCCTGGGTGGGGCATCAATTGGCCACGCTTTATTAATAATTATATTCTGTTTACATTTCGAAGAACAAAACACATTCACACATAAATGTATTAATACATATATGTACATATATTTGTTTACTTAAACAAACTTTCGAACAGGCCTCTGCCATTGGCAACATTTATGCTTGCAACATTGTTGCCAATTGTAATTGTTGCCCAATGTAAACAAACTTACAAGTTGGCTCGCCCGCTGCTCACTTTATCGACTCTTAAATGCAACAGATTATATATATGTATATACGCAAGATAGCCTAAATGTCCAGTCTTACCACTTATCCACTTGTCCACGCAGCAGCCACTTCAATGTCTCTGTCAATAAAGCTAAATGGGTCAGGCTCAAGCAAGCAATCAAAATTGTTTGCGTATTATATTTCATTGATATACTTTGTTCATGAAACAAAATAAATATATATCGAGCTATCTCTGTATACTTCTGTATATATATGTCGCACTAATTTGTATTCTAATGGATTCTAAATATAGCGCGTTAATCTTGGCTCTTTCTATTTCTCCTCTACTTACATTTGCATACATTTCTAACGTTTCAAAGTTTCTAGAGAATTTAGTATTTATTTATCTTGGCTGCTTAGCTTTCTGCCTGCTCGCTAGTCTCTGCACACTTGTCTTGTTGTTCTTTGAGCTCAGTTTGCGCCATGCTCCAGTGCTCGAAACAAGTTCTTAGCAACAAGTTGCCAAAGTTGCCAAAGCTTTTGTTTACATTGTTGCGCGAGCTGCTCGGCAGCAATTAGCTAAGCTGAACTTGAGCAAAAGTTTGATAACAATAAAAACAAGATTATAAATAGCTTAAAGAAGTTAATTAAACATAAATCCTTGAAGTTTTAACTTTTCTTCTCTTCGACTCTCTGTGAGCGTAAGGCCGATGCAAAGGTATTCTTCGGCATATTCAGAGTGCCGGCAATATATAGTGGGCCAGGGGTGTGTTTGTTGCTGGCGAAAGTAACTCTGGCTAATTTATAAACTATTTGTTGTTTTACGCATAAATTAGAGCAAGCAGCACGACAACGCTGCCTATGCAAACACATAAATAAGCCGCTGCTGATCTCATGCAAAAATCTGCCACAAATGGCGCGAGCACTATAAATTTTAATGTGTTTATAAATAAGCAGCAGACGCAGCGCTACACAAAATAAACTCTATAAATTAAAAATCGCACACAGTTCCAATTAAAATGCCAGAATTAAAATAACACCAAAAAGAGTAGTGGACACAGAAGCAGAAGAAGAAGAGCGCTTTGGAGCCCTGCAACTTTGTTTGAAAGCGCGCGCCAAAAAATCACCAAAAAAACAGAGAGAGAGAGAGAACAAGAAAGAAACAAAATAAAGACAGCTGCAACATGTTGATAAGCAACGAAGCCGGCAAATTCGAAAAGCGCGAGCGTAAGCGTCAGTGAGAGCGAGTGAGAACGAGAGCGAGCACAGCATCAGCAGCAATGCTGCTGACGTCGACATTGGAGCCGGCTACCTCATGCCCTTGCCGAAGGTATTAAGAAATTCCTACGCAATATGTAACACAAGAGAATAAGAGTGTGAGTGTGACAGTGTGTGCTCATTGAGTATGTAGTGTAGAAATACTCTTGATTAGCAGTGTCTTGATACTCTCTATACAGTTGCTCTTTTTCATGAGTTTTGAATTGAGTTTTAGAGGCATTTAAATTTTGTTTGAGTTTGATTTAGCTTATAAATAAAAATTAATATTAAATAAATAAAAATAAAAATATTTTAGATATACATATATTAATTTATTATATATAAATAAGCTCAATCCTATACATAAAGTAAATAAAATTCAAAATAAATATAAATTTATAATAAAAATGTATAATTATTATTTATATATTTATAAATTAAATATACAGATTTTAAATATATAATAAATAATTAACGGTAAATATTTAAATAAAAATAAATTTAAATATTTCTGCTATACATAAACTGAAACTACTATTATTGTATAGATATATACATATCTCAACTATTTTATATACTTATACTTATCAACAATCTCCAATTACTCCAACATAGTGAGTTAGTGTATTTGAGCTTCGACTTGGCGCTGGCATCTGCCATTTCGGGTTGGCTTTGCGTTTGCGTTTACGTTTGCTAGGCGAACAGTCGCAATTTTACAGTCGCTGTGGCCGAACGTGCGCGCGGCCAACGAGCCAACCAAAACTGAATCGAATCGAACTTCAAAAGAGCCGTTAAAAACGACAAGAAATTCTACTAACCGAAAAGGCATTCAAGAAGTGCATTCATTTCAATAATTGGCAACACGCCTCTGCCCGAAAAAAAAAGAAAACAAAATTAATAAACGACTTGGCGTCTTCTTGTGTGGCTAATTCAGTAGTTCGCGCCCAGTCATCGCTAATTGGCCGAATCTGTGCAGTTGGCCAAACTAAATATCGAGTTTCAATATTTGCCCGCGCAAACGAGAATTTAGAGAGTCTAGAATTTAGAATAAGGTGTTTTTGGCTTCATCTCGGCCAATTGTCAGCTGCCAATTGCCGGCGAAATAGAAATTGAAATCGAGAAATTGTTTTGTGTTTTGTGCCAAGAAATTGGAAGAGGAAAAGGAAGAGAAACAACCGTTTTCTCCGTTGACTGTTTTCAAATATCTGCTGTCGGTTTCGAGACTCGAATTGGAATTACGAAAGGTTAGTTAGTTGCAAACAATTTCCATGCTAAATATATTTCCCAATAATTTATGCCATAAAATACTGTAAAATATATAAAGCTGTCATGTAATCAAAGTGATTTATTATCAGAAGTATAAATGGTTGAGGCATAACATCAAATAGTTATTGCATCTAGATAATAAAAGTGCAAAATATTATTAAAATATAATTAAGACTTCATTAATGCCAGATAGTATATATATATTTGCAATAACTGAAAAGATTAGCTTATCAGCGGATTATCAACTTCTTATACCTGGAACTTGTCACACAAAACCTTAAGCAAACTGCAACAAGGCAAGGGCAGAATTTTCAGAAATTCTAATTAGTGAAGTTGTTGCTTTGCTAATCTCACTTGTATTTCAAGGGAAAGAAATGTTATAAGTTGGCTTTCTTGTTAGAAACTATACTGCTTATGAGGAATATCCGGCATAGTTTCAAATTACTCCAAGAATGCCATTCGAAGTATTGATTGATAAAGAATACAAGAATATTTGTGTGATACCAAAGACCCAGTTGAAAATATCAGTAAATTCCTGATTCCCAAATGAGCTCTTATGGTCTGGTATGTGCAAATATTAATGCCACGGATTACCAAGGGGAAGGGAATGCTAGAAATTTTGCGAATTATTAAATATTTTGAGAGTGATAAAGAAATATTTCGTTTCTTAAGAAAAAAGGAAGAAGTTGAGTCAAAATTAAAAAGAATTTTGAAAAAAATAATAAAAGCTAAGAAAATGCTATGTCTATAATTAATAAAAATAATATTTAATAATTTAATAATTTAAAAAATTTAATTTAAATTTTTGAAGCAAGCATATCTTAAGAAACTCTAATAAAATAATAAATTTAATTCATAAATTAAGCAAATGCAATTCTTTATGAAAGTCACAATAAATTGAAAATAATTAAACTAAATTCAAAATTAAACTTAAGCAAATATATGGGAAATTAGTAAGAAATCTAACTGAAAGAAAACAAATTGGCTTGACAAACTCAATTTGTTTAGCTTTTAAAGGCCCACTTAAGACTTTGTGTGAAATTAATATTTGTGCTCTAATTTACATGGAAATAGTAGCACTCAAGTTTCGAAAATTTCACCAACTGCTCGGCCTGTCTGTCATTTTCTCGGGCCGAAAGCAACTAGCAAACACACTCTAATTATAAGTGCGAAATGGGCTGTCCCTTTTGTTTGGAGCGACCAGCAAAGCAGAGCAGTAGAGTGGACCCAAACCCCTCACCCAAGGCACATTTAACTACACGATGTTTGCCCCCTCTCCAGTCAGCTTTGATCGCCTTCAAGTGGAGTTAATAAAACAGTAGATTTATGTACTAGATTAGCCACGTCAACAAAGGGCCGGCCCGGATAGCAGAAACCGACTCCACACTCAATTTTCCAGTTCATGGCTGCAGATAGATATGTATATATATATATATATGTATATATATATAGGTTAAAATCCGTTTATTAATGAGCTGTCAGCTGTGGACAAAGATGACACAACAGAGGCGAATTCAATTGAAGTTTCAATGCGGATTTCACGCTCTTTATGCTCGAATCCTTGGCTCATCAATTAACGTCGCCTGCTACAATGAGTCGTCGTTGTCCTTGCCACAATTTTGTCAATCAAAAGCACATTTAGCGCTGCCGCTGACTGCCGTTGGCTGCCGCATGGCCGAGGCATATGCATTCCATATTCATAAGTCGACAGAGTGTGTCCAAAGCTTACGCGGCTCTCAGGTAGCACAAAAAAAAAACAAAATCGATTTAAGTGTCGCCGCTGGAAGGCAGCTCCCCCAAAAACTCGAAATGACCTTCAGCAGCGGCAACTCCGCCTCCTCCCGCTGCCCTGCCCTGCCCGCACCGCCTGCAACATGTAGGCAATGATAGGGACGGTTGGTCGGTCGGTCGGTCGTTCCGTCCGTAGCCAAATGGCGAACACGTCGTTGCTTTCGGTGGTTCATAAATAAAAAAGTAGACGACGGCACATTTCTTGCCAGGCTACGCGCGTTCAGGTGCTCGCCCGCATCGCGCATATATTTAGATATTTAGCAGCACACTAAAAATACACTCGACTCTGTTTTCTTTTTTTCATACACACACATATATATATATATATATATTTCTGTTTCTTTTTTTTTGGTTATTGCTTTGACTGTTGTCGGCAAACAGGAAAATAAAGCCCTGCACAAATGTTGGAGGCATGCGAACGCCGAAAAACATTTTGGCTCTCAGCTTGGGACAATCAAAAGAATGCCAGATGCACAACAGCAAAAACAAGAGCATCAAAAAGAAGTTGCAGAAAAACAAGCGAATTTAAAATACACTTGCAAAGCTCACCTTAGACATATACAGATACTATAAACAGATACCAAGTTCGATTGGTTTCTTAAGCTGTTATCTTCAAGTCAGATTCTATATTTAACTCGAGGGAGTCTAACTGCTCTCCATTTGGGTCTTTTGCTCAAGTTTTAGGTACAAACAAAAAACTGTAGAGTATCAAAAAATGAAAGCAAGCAAACATAAACCAAAACAAAACAAAATAAAAGCTGAGGGAGACAATATGATAAACTCGTGTGCAAATGGATACGCGAGAGGGGCAGCGGCATAGGCAGCGGCAGGGCGCACTAACAACAATTTGCCGAGAGCATAAAAATAAAAATGAAATAAGAAATGGCATAAAAAATGCAACAGCCTCGTGGAGCAACAGGAAATGGCGAGCAGCGAAGCCCAGGAATTCGCACACGAAGAAGCAGCAGAAAGAAGTGCTTGGCGAAGGCTCGCCTCGGCTCGGATTTGGTTGCGCTGCCAGCTTCATTTGGCTGGGGCACTTTAGTTGCCAGTTGGCGCATTTAAAATGTGGGCCGGGCCGTAACGCGTGCCGTGTCCAGTTGGGCTTCGCTCCTTGTTTTCTGTGTGTTTCTGGCACTTGGCACGCTTTAAATGCTTTTGGGCCAAGGTTAACGCGCAGCACACACACATAATGTTGGCCCAAGAAGAAAACGCCAAAATACAAATTGTACAGAAAACATAGGCTCAAAGGCGGCAGCAGGCGGAAAGCAGAGATAAAAGCGTAAATAGAAGCGAGCCACGAAATTCTCGTTTCATTTCAGATTGCCAGACTTCAGGGGGAGCGCTGCGCGCGCGTGTGTGTGTGTATTGAAATTGTGACTGTGCACGGATGTGGCCAGGTCAACTTACAAACAGTTAGATAAATTGCAAAAAAAAGCAGAAGAGCACACAAATAGCCCAGCAGGAAGCGAGTGGGAAACTTGTGAGATTTTCATTTAAAAATTCAGCATTTATTCATGATATATATATACATATAATTCCTTTATGCTGAGAAAAGAGTGCTTTTAGCAGCACACACAGTTCGACTGGGTGCAGCGCGCGTGCTTAGTGACCGCAGTTTAAACAAACTGTTGGCTAACTTACTCGGGCACGCGCTTGTATCCTGGCCCTGCCCATTTGAGGTTGTCACCATCCATGCGCCGTCTCGCTCGCAGCTCGCTCGTTTGCCCTCTCGCTCTCTGCCAACTTTGCGTGTGTGTAATGAATTTAAAGTTTGCCTCACATACATTTTTCATACGCTTGCAAATTGTTATGGGTTTTTCTTTTTATGGTGCCCACGCAACCAGCTCGACTGAAGCCTCCGCCTCCCAACCCCAGCCCCAGCCCCAGCCCACGCCTTTACCCCGATTAAGTACTCTGCCGTCGCACATTTTCTATTAAGTGGGACGCGCGTTTGTCAACGTTGCGTGGGTGTTGACTAATTCTACACAGATGTATGTGTGTGCGTGAGTCCTTGTTGTCCTTGACAGTGCCGCACGAGACACGATTATTAATTTGCAATTGCTGCTAATTGCATGACATTTAGCTCATCGCCACACGGCACTCATCGTCCGGCACCTGTGTTCCACCTGCGCTTTTTCATCTTTTTACACTAATTGCGTAAATGTTTAGATAGATAGATAGATAGATAACGTAAGCTACGATTAGATAAGTAGACCGAAACATATGCGGCTATGAGCTAATCGCTTGAGCATCTCGGAATTTTCTCTGCATAAAATATGCTTCCACTTGAATTGCGGCAGTTAAATTCTTTGATTTCCTTAGCGCGGGTCAATAAACAAAAATGTATATAAATAGATAAACTATTTCGCTCTAGTGCCCGACGGTGGCAAAAAAATTAATTCGCATAAACAAAGCCAAAAATTCTTCAATTCAATTCGATTCGATTCGATTCCATTTACTCAAATATTCATTATTGCTAAATGGAAAGGCTGAATTTGGGAGCTGCAAAAATACTGGGAAAATAGTTGGGAATCAACAGAATTTCATTTGCCACTAATCTATGCAGAAATATATAAAAACATCAGCGCATATTCCATTTGCTCTTCATAATTAACACATTTCGCGATTATTTTTGTATGTTTTGTGAAAATCGTGTAAATGATGGCGATAAATCAGTTTATATAATGCCATAAAAATTAATTTGAAACAAAGTGTGCGCCATTTGCAACGCGCAGCTCGGGGATTGAGGCGAGCTTCCATTCGCAGCTGGCGCTTGATGCATTGCAAATTGTTGACATTAAGGCTGACATTAATATTTATATATATATATATATATATATAGATGGCGATCGGGCGATATGTTTATGTTGCGATTGCGATTGATTGAGCGACGCCAGGCGAGACGTGGACAGCGACAACAACATCAACAACTATAATAACGAAAGTGATGCGATGCGCTTTATAAATAGCCGAGCATCTAATCGATACGCCTGGCATTTGATGCCATTTGATTAGCTTGAAGGGTCCGAGCTTCAGCTTCAGCTTCAGCTACAGCATTTCCTGAATACTTGACCGGTCTGTGCGGCATGTCCTTGAACTTTTCTGCCACTGGCAGGGGCCCACGCGCCAAATAAATCTAACTGAGGCGCAGCCATTGCCTGCCACGGGCGCCGAAAAAGGCGTATATATATATACCCGAAAAAAAGTTTGATTGGCTTTGTCTTGAGTGTGCGGAGCATGCCTATGTATACATAATTAATATGTAATTAAGAACAGTTTTTAGTTTTCATTTAAAAGTCGATCAACTCTTGCTCACACTCTACTCTTCTCTACTCTCGCTAGGCATATTGCGCATACGCCGTGTTGGCGTGCTGTAAACTTGAACTTGCTGGGGATTCTTTTGTGTTTTATGCAAACTTGCCTCCTAATTGAGCTACTGCAACTGCAACTTAGCACAGCCAAAGCCAAAGCCAGCAGCAAACCAAACCAAAACAACATCAAATTATTCAATGCGCCACTGGCGATTTGCGTATGGAACTTTTCTAATTAGGCAACGCGCGGCGACTCTTTCATTAGAAACCAAAAAATGTTCTCTGCGGTTCTTTTATAGTTTGAATTTGCCCTGAATTCTATGCCAGACTTTGACCATATTGAAGTTCTTTGTCGAGCCGTGCCCTTTTTAGGCCTCGTTGTGCTCGCTTTTCTCTATTTGGTTCGCTTTGAAATTGTTTCAGGCCGATGTCTGGCTGAAAAGACTGTCGCATTTTGCAAGTTCATTAAACTGAAGTGTCATTCGGGGAACTCGGCTCTTATTTCGTTAAATTTCTGCGCTTTTTTATCATTTTTTTATTCACGAACCAAAGTTCAAGCTCAGAAGGTATGTGTTGTAATAATAAATCAGTAAGCTGGGCATGATATGCGGGTTTTCGCCTTTTGGAACTGTTGAAGCAAGCAAATTGGGCATTACACTGAGAGAAAATAGCCAGTATGATGTAAGCCCAAGTACTGGCATGTTAAGTAAGGCTTCGATCTAGTACCAACGCTTTCCCAATTCCAGCCAAATTATCAGTTAATTAATTAATTTAGTTTTCATGCTCTGTTGGCAAGACTTAATTAAGTATTACACTTGAAGAGTCGCAAAATCTTTCTGGGTCATTGTTGCTGCGCTCGGAGTATTGTGGTCTAATTGCTCTTGTTGTTGTTGCTGTTGATGTTCCATTAGATAAGAGAAAAGAGCTTCGACTGATAAGATAAGCGCTCTGATAGCAAGCGAAGCAAAATAAAGAAAATAAAGAAGAAATTGTGTTCCAGAAGTAGCTCAGACAGCAAATGGAGTCAACTTGTTGACCAAGTTAGTCGATTCAAAACAAAATACGGCAGCTGTAACAGAAGCCGCATCATCGGCAACATCATCATTATCGTCGTCATCATTTTGCATATTTATAGCATTTTTTTAGAGTCCAGCCCTGTCAGGCCATAGAATTTATAATGCGACTTACAGCGTCTGCCACCCCCTCAGATCCCTCTGGCCCCTCAGGCCCGCGCCTTTCGGGCAATGTAGTATTACATCATTAATTCAATGAACCAAACTCATCAAGTGGCCCCACGCTGACAGTCAAAGAACAGTGAGACTCAGCGCTCTGTCTTTGATTAATTTCTGTTGAACTTTTTCGTGGATGCTTTTACGGCCACTTCTAGGGATTAATTAACAGAAAAAATACTTTGACGCCTCGTAAGCGTCATAAAAAGCGTTTTGCATATTCTCTTGCCCAGATTGTTCTAAAAAACATATAAAAACTATAGCACATTTCAGATTTGGACGGGCAAATATAAAGAATACGCTCGCAGAGAGTTGACGTCGGGGCGAGTTGTTAATAAATTGGCTGGCTGCAGAAACCTGTCAAGCGACACTTCTCAAGAAAGCCAAGAGAGAGAGAAAGAGAGAGAGAGGGAGAGAGGTAGAGGGAGTATGATGACTATATTAAGCTATATGTACCAGCTGAAGATGCCAAGGAAAAAGAAGAAAACAAACAAAGGCCTAAGGCCAGCCCTAATTAATTTAGATCTGCGCCAAAAACTTGTTGAGAATTATAATACCCAAGTTTATGTTTTGGCTTTACCAAAGCAGTTTTCTAATTTTTTTCTGTATAAAAATAAAAACTAAAGACAAGATTGTCGCAGATATGTTTGGTTTCGATTCACGCCTTAACAAGTTGTAAATTTTGTTACTTGATTTGCTTAAGTCTTCGATTGCTTATTTACCTTTAATTATTGTTATGTATACAGGTTTCGACTTGATTCGCTCTAAATTTCGTTTATTGTGGTTTGCTTTTTATTTGGCTTCAATTTTCATGCGTGATCGCTTATCACGTTGCCCAGACAGTTCATCGACGCAATTTTGCTTTGCTTTCTGGTTCTGGTTACCAAAAAGCAAGAAAAAAAAAAAAACTTGTCGCTTGGCTTAGTTATGCTTGTTGTTGGTTGCTTTTTGGGTTTTTGATTTTGACTGTGGTGGACCTGATCTTGAATTTCGCATGCCAGGCGCATAAAGTCGAAGGTGTTTTTGTATGGTTTTTTGTTGGTTTAACTGTTGATGCCGTAAGACTGTTTACGGGTCTCGCATTTATGGCCTTTTCCTCCACGAATTGAATATTTGATTCAAGTTTTTGGGTACAACTTAATTTTATTTTGAGCATGTCACCCTTTCTCTCTAGCACACCCAAAGCATGATTTTTATGGCTCGCAAGAATTTGCAGTGCCAAATTGATTTTGTGAAAAGTTCGGGCCTGTGTGCTCGCAATTATAATGCCGTCATATCTTTTGGCAGCTTAGCTGCGATCGTAAAACATATTTTATAGCCTAAGTTTGAAATTTTAACAATTTATTTTGGGTTTTTTTTCCTTTTTTTTTGGCGGAGGGAGTGCCTCCTCTCTCTGCGAATAATAATTTTAATTATGCGCTTAAATGTGTGAATTCGTCGGGCGAGACAAGCCTCTCTGCATACTGAATAAATTCGAAATTAAAATAGCAAAGTTGCCAACCACAGCCGAGACACGAACCACACATAGCTGCGAAGCGCTGAGTGCTGAGCAAATATTCAATTAAAACTCTCGCTCAATAGCCTCGAAAGTTGACTTAAAAAATCGATAAATTTAATAGAAAAATCTGTCAGCTTTTAGCTAAAAATATGACAATGACGGCGAGGACATGTTCCAGGAGGCGAGACGTTCGGCTTTGGCATACAAAATTAATGTGCATTTAATATGCTTGAAATTTGCATTGGAAAATACCACAAAATACGCACAACATTTCCGGCACATATTGGCGCCGTTCTTCGTGCCATAAATCTTTTGGCCAGCATTAGGGAAATTGTTTTTCATGCATCTTCACTAAGGGACAAGGGAATATTGGATTTTGCAGCCAGGGCCTGTTGGCCATTCGACATTCTATATAGAGAGTTTAAATTTGAAACATATATCATCCAACTGACCCATCATTTAAAAGCAGAGCTACTGTTGACATTCTCTATAGCCAGTGATCCTTGAGGGCATAATGAGTTGGAAAGAAGTAGTATTGCTTTCAATGATATACCAACTAAAGGCATTACGCAGTCGGTTACAGCCGATTGTCAAGCTCTTACTTATTATGGATTGCTCTTGTATTGCTTTAAGGTTCCTCCCTCACAGTCTGTCTCTCTCTCTCTCTCTCTCTCTCCCCCTCTCTCGCCCACCACATTTCACAGCCGCTCACCGCAACAGACAATGGGAAAGCTCGCCACGCCAGCCAATATCGTATTGAAAATTCCATTCGGAAATATTTTTGTGCGGTTTTGCAATTAACATTTTGGTCATTTTGACAGAAATTTTTGCCTAATTTGCTGTCAGAATTTATTCGAATCGATTATTGAATTAGCATTTACGAAATGTGTTCTCTGATGCGCTAAATTTGCCAGTTAATTGACTTGAAATAGGTTCGCAAATTAGTCCAGAGCAGAGCTGAGAAGAGCTGAGCGGAGCGCAAAGCCAAATCAAATGCGTGCAGCAGTTAAATTTGCATTTTTAATGCAATTTTCACATGGAGCGAGAGGGAAAGTCGCAAAGGCTGCAGGATGTGCTGCGAGCGAGCAGCTAGAATAACAAATAAAAAAGTGAAATGTGTGCTAAGGGAAATTCACTTTCTTGCATTGTGTACCCTGTAAGGGCGGCTGTTAGAGGGTATGTTCATTGCTAGACCTCTGTTCATTTCATAAATTTTGATTAGGATACCCAAATGTCATTTAATAAATTAAAGTTTAACTAAGCACAGTTTTCTGTTAATTTAATTTGAGTACAGGGTATCCCGGTACCAATCCCCCTTTGCAATTTCTTTTGAGTGCATCTCCAGCCTTTAGTTCTGCTTCTTTTATTTTTTTTGTGTGCGCCTTTGTTGCGCTTGTTTATTTTTGTTAGTTTCACTTATTTTCTTTGTGCAGCTGCGACAGTAATCTAGCCTTTGTCTGGGCCCCCTCCACCCCCTTTCTCTTATGCCCCTCCCCCAAGTGCTATGGGGTAATCCGCGACATTTTGCGACTTGTCACAGATTTGCGCATTGTTTTGCCGCTCGCAAAGTCATTTGTTGGCCGTTGTCTGTTGCTGTGGGAACTTGGAGTGGCATCCATATAGAACGGAACGAAACAGAGACTGAAGAGTGGCAGCGCCTAATTTGAATTTGTTTGGCAAAGTGACAGCCAGCAAACAACAAAACAGAAAGCAGAGTAAAAGAAATTAATGCACATTTATTCAAGTATTCAAGTTGAAGACATTGAACTCGTGAAACTTTGTCCTAATTGAAACAAAGCGCAGCCGATTACTCAGCTGTCAATAGGCTGAGCTAAATTTAACTCTCTTCTGCCTAGCAAATAGAAAAAATGCTGCTAATTAGCAGCATATGACGGTGCGTATCATAATTCAGCTGAATAACTGACATAATCAATTCAAGATGTCTCACTCACTCTTCACTCTCTTCTCTCTCGTTCTAGGTGAGCCTTCCCTGGGTAACTAACCGAAATGCAACTCAATTTATTTGTGCGCATAAAAAACAATTCCCCAGCAAACTTACAGACAAATGGCACAAATTTTCCGCAGAGCAACAACAACAACATTTACAAGAAAAATAGCCAACATTTCAGTCTCTGGCTCGCCGAAAATGATGAAAAAAGCGCACAGAATATGTATATACTTAGATATCGAGATGTGTGTGTGTGTGTGTGTAGCTATGTTGAAGAAAATTCCAACATTTGAAACAAACACACAAAATGTGTGCAGTGCCTGGGCTGGCAAAATATTTGCTTGTTGATTTTCGAGCCAACTGTGCGTATGTGTAATACGTACACGTTATGTATATATATATATATATGTATATATAACGCATACGCCGCGTGCAGCACGCGCAATTAAGCAAAACCAAAATACTAGCGTGGAGCTTCAATAAAATAAAAGCCAAAAACAAAAGCAAAACATGTAAATAAACCCGAAAAATGCTGCCAAAAAGCCAACGAAAAAGAGAAGTGAAAAAAAGTGCATTTAATTTGCCAGCCTCGACGACGGCGTGTGCATAATAAATTAAATTTAGAGTATGCTCGATAATTAATAAACAACAGCAATCGAGGGGAGAGGGGAGCGGGGGAGAGGAGGAGTGGGGGAGAGGGGCAGGCAAGTAGCACTGGCCAAAATCAAACACTTGACCATAATCAGTCAATCAGCCGGCAAACGGGCGCGCTGCTGGCGTAGCGCTAATGAAGTCGTTGCGTTTATTTGTCGTGCGGCGGCGACCCACGCATATTAATAAACTAAATGCGGCTGCAGTTGCTGCTGCTGCTGCTGCTGTTGGAGTTGTTGCTGAGGCTCAACTCAGCGCAGCATTGGTCAAAGCCAATTAGGCGCATCGATGCGGCGCGCATGTTTAGCTCCAGACACAAGCCACATGTCGCACGGATAATTTGAGGCACACACACACATATATGTCTCTCTCTGTGTGTGTGTGTGCATTGGGCAAGCTGCGAAAACAATTTATGCAGCTGAAACGGCGCGTTTTGAAACTAAGCAGGCACTTGGCAAATAAATAGCCAGTTTAGCGACTTGTTTATGGGATAATATGAGAAATAGAACCAGGCAAGACTTATGCTATTCGCTTTAAGCATATTTATTTGAATGTTTAACTATAGCTCTGCTTGTTGATGGCCTGCGCCAAGTTAAGTATTTATAGTCTTAGAAGATGATCTAGACAATTGCTAATGGATGGCGCAGATAGCATCAGGCATACGCAAAACATATTCATATACAATCAAGCTCTCTCTATGTGTGTGTGTGTGTGTGTGGCTGACCCAGTTAGCGTAAGTGCTATTGCTGGTCAGCGCTGTGTTGGGGTCAACAAAACACGAACTGACTGAGCCGCCAACGCACTCAGCAACTCAACAACAACAACAACAAAGCACTACAAAAATAAAATATGTTTGAATAAATACTTGTTGTATACGCGCGTGTGTGTGTGTGGGTTATAAGAGCCAAACAGGTTGTCGTCTGGCAGGTGCTTAGAGCCACTTGGCAGGGCTAAGCACGTGCAACAGGATGTGCGCCGGGCGCCGAGGCACAAAGCGAAGCAAAACAAAACAAAACGAAATAAACGAGCACAAGGATACGCTTGTTATGCCAGCGGAAGCGGAAAAGACAATTCCTAATACTGCAACAGCACTTTGTAATTAAAGCGTTTAATGCGGCTTTTGTTGCTGCCACATTGTTGCCGTAGCGCCTGCACCACCTGACGGCCACCTTGTGCCACCTTGCGCCACCTGCTGTGCTTAATTGGGTCAGGTGAAATGCGCTTATTCAAATTGCAGCAAGATCTTTGCCTGCAGCCTTTGCCTTTGGCCACTTAATTGACTTTCAGTGCGGCTACTGCCAAGGCTTCTGCTGCTGCTGCCACTGCAACTGCAGCAAACAACTCAATTAGCTTGTAAAAATGGGCAAAAGGGCTGCTGCAGCACTTTTCGCACTGCATAATTTGTAGGTCAGCTGGCTGCAAATTCTTAACTATAAATTGCATTCAAATGTTGTTAGCCAAAGTGCTTTGTTTACACAGCTCTTAGCTCGTGCTTTGGGGATTAAGCCAGGGCCTAAAAGAAACTTGAGTACTCTCTATGTGGCTTAAGCCAAATCAAGTGTAAACTTCGAGCTCGAATTGCATTCTTGAATTATTCAGGCTCTGTCAAACTGCAATTAATATGTAGCATACCCCTTGTTTGTGGCTTTGTGCAGGGTATGCATAGGGCATAGCTTGATAAGCAACAAATACTCAACAGACAACAATTCCTCATTTCAAATTTCATGCTCACTTGCCTGGCTGCCCAGCCCAACTTATCACACTACTCTCTCTCTCTCTCTATCTCTCTCTTTAGCATTGACAGCTCCTGGCCATTAGAGCCAAAATGTCTGCCCAACATGGCAACGCAGCCAAAATATAAAAAAGAAATCTAAAAAGAAAAAAAAGCGAAAACAAAACGAAGCGTGCAAAATGCTCAGCGCTGTCGACGTTTCTCCAATTTGATTAAGTTCAATTTGGGCAACTTTCTGTGCTTTTGTTGCCACGCCCACCGGCTAGAGCGGAGGTCGCTTTATTTTCACTCAACTTTTGCAGTTAACTTGAGCAGCAACAACGACAACAACAACAACAACAGCAATGAACAATGAACATAAATAAAAGAACAGAAATGTTGGCTCAACTTTGTTGGCTTGGTGGAAATTGTGATTCCATTAGGAAAACGTCTGCGACTCGAATGCCATTTAAGTTTTGGTGACATTTATTTACTCTCGCACATGTGTGTGTGTGTGTGTTTCTCTCTCTCTCTCTCTCTCTCTCTCTTTCTCTCTCTGTGTGTGCGTCTGGCCAAATGGCATGACTGAGACGTGTCAAAGACACTGCAGCATTAGAAATCGAAGCTGATTTGCATTGACAATATAATTATAATAAGTAGAATACAAATTGTAATGGAAATGGAAATGGAAATTGAAAATTGCAAATTCTATCAAACGTGCCACTGACGAGGGTGGTTCGACGGCTATTCAATGGATTTTTATCAATGGAAATTCCAAGAGTGGAGAATTGCCTCTAATTAGACGCAACTTTAGTTAAACTATATTTATTATAAACAAGTTTTACTCTGTGAAGCAATGAGACATGAATTCTAGTTATTATAGGCAAAAAATAGGGGTGACCCCGCAAGTCTGATACTATTTACAATGCTTATATTTCAGAAACTGTTTGAGTTATTGTTAAGGTTTTACTTTTAAAATATTGAATAAGGCTTGCCAATTAGGATAAAGTAAACTTTGGCATGTCAAGCAATTCAATTAAACGAAATAACTTTGCATGCATGCATTATACCAAATCATAAAAGTGTTGAGCCAACGCAAGCATTGCTCTCAAGAGCACTAATAGCCAAGTTTCGGGTACTGTTGGAATAAGATTATACTTTATTCAAATTGGCATGAATGCAGCTTTAAAATGAAATCAAACCTTTTCAAATATTCCTAACCGTTTCTGAAAAATAGTAACTTATTTTCCTATCAGACTTATGTAGTCAGCCCTTACAACAGCAGCTTTTCACTTTGAAACTCTACATTGATATACTTTGCACTATATATGATAAGCTTTATAATATATATACTAAACAAGCTGTTTTGGCTGCATATATCAAACTATATATGTATAAGATATCTTCTATTTATATATATATTTGCCAATACTTCTCGAGCAGCCCTCAAAGCACTTGCGCTAGATAAATTATGGCATATTTTTGAACAAGCTACTTATACACCCACACACACACACTCACACACACCAGACACATAGACAGCCACGCCTGTTTGGAGCATATGAATTTAGCATTTTGTATTGAATTGAAATATATGGATATTCGGCCAGGCCTATTAAATCAATTAAATGCCATGAATATTTCAATTTGCCATTGCGCACGGAACATGTCTGAGTGCAGTAACGGCAAGTGGAGCTCGAGCTGCGATGGGAGTTCGACTCGAGTGCAGCTGGGCCACAGACAACAATTGCAGGTCACTCAAACTAATCAGTTGTTTCAATATTTGCCCAGGGCTGGGGGCGTGGTCACTCAATGGGCTTGCACTTGGCCCAGGAAGCGGAAACGGACGGCCAGCGGACGGAAGCGCTGCGTGCGCAACCAGTTATGAACTGATTTGTATCCCATATAGCACGATGCAGGGCTAAGCACATCGCTCTCAGCTTAAGCTCATTGATTTTCTCACACTCACTGCTGAAAGTCTACGGCCTCTGCACGGAATTTAAGTGCGACACTCTTTGAGCAATTTCAACAGCTTCTCGCTGCTGCCTCTTTGTCCTGGCAGCGGCTGCTGCTGCTGCTGCTGCGAGACTTCTTGCATTGTCGAAAAGCATAAAATATTTAAGTGCCGCGGCTGCTAGACGAATTAGATTTGCTTTAATCTAACTTAATCTAATAAATGTATCTTTAACAGCTTCATTATTGTATTCTTATCACATCATCATCATCATCTCATCAACATCTCAACACTTTCTTACACTCGTTCATCTTTATTTCATCATCCCCTTATCATCATCATATCATCGAGCATCCTTAGAATTATCTTTATCATGATTATCATTATTAACTATACCGCTAACATTCCCATCATCAACTCCCATCCCCCCTCCAGAATATCTATACCACTTAGCTGCCCAGCTACTTCCTTCTGGCCGTTACATAATTTCCATTAAGCCATTATACCCTATTTACACATTTTTAAGACGAGCTGCACCGGAAGCGAATTCATTAAGAGCCAAATTCATTTGACTGTGAGGAAAAGCAACTTATTGAATTTTCATGAGACAAAAGCAAGAAGAAAACCCAAACGAAACGAAACGAAACAGAGCGACAAAAAAAGCTAAACTTTTAGCAAAGAAAAACAGTTCAAGCTCCGCAGACTGCAGCGAGACAGTTGACAAATGGAGAAAAACAAACAGTTTTCCCGTGACTTTTCCCGAACTTTCCGTTTAGTTTGTACGAACTTTTTGATCAAGCATGATTTATTATTAATTATTGCGAATTGCTGGGAGCCAAATGTAATTAAATTTTGCACACATTTTACACGCCTTCAACACCTGCCAATAGTTGGCTTCAAAGCTTATCCACTGCGTTTCTTGACCTTTTCGGCAGTGCATTGCTTGTGTGCGCTGCCTTTAGCCTGCTTTCCTGTTTTCCTCTTTGCCTTTTTTGCTATAGAGCATAAATAAAATATGAAATATGTTGAACTGAAAGCCACTGGCTGATGTTGTTGCTGTTGTTGATGCTGTTGCCTTTGGTGCTCAGGACTCGGCTGTGTAAATGAGCAATAATAAAGCCAGCAAAAAACTTTTGGCTGTTAATGCGCAAGCATTAAAATAAAAAGCATGACGTCCAAGTACCCTCACACACACATACACACTCACACACACTCAGAGTGAGACGAGAGAGAGAGAGCAGCCAAAAGGCGAAGCTGTGAAATGTAAAAAATGAATTCATAAATTGGAACAGCGCAAAATGTTGTTGGGTGTTGAGCACTTCTGGGTAAGCGAGCGCCCATCCTTGCGCGCCATGGTCCAGTAGCTTTTTTAGCCTGGCCATAAAGCATAATCAAGTTGCAATGAGGAGGACGAGGACGAGGACGAGGGCGCCTTCTCGCCGCTTCCTGGCTTGTTTATTTCAAAGATTGTCCGAAAATGGCTGCATTTAAAGGCATCCGCATGTCGGCCTCGTGTGTGGCTGGCTCCCTCGACTATCCATTTGCATAAACATGTTTGCTGTGGGTGGGGTGGCCGTAGAGGTCGGGGCACGTCATGTCTTGTATACAAATTGCGGGCGTACATAAATATCAAATACTTACGAGCTCGAGCCCATAAAAATCAATTCAAATTGGCCAACAATAAGCGTTGCTGTGGCTGCTGCTGCCCGAATGCCGCCCAGACGCCGACTCTGACTCTGACTCTTTCTCTGACGCAGTCGCAGCTACTTTTTGTTTATGTGCATTTCCTGCCTAACTACGGAAGTTCACATCGCAGTCAGTCAGCCTAACAGACAGAGAGGGAGACAGAGAGATAGAGAGATGGAGATTTGTTTTAGGTCGGGCGGCTCATTAACTCAGCTGCCTCAGTGCCGCAGAGTTATTTATTTTATTGCTACCAAGTGCGCCCCATCTACACACACACATACACATATGTATGTATGTGTGTGCGTGTATTTGCTTAAGACTTTAATGCTTAATGTTTGCTCGTGTTAGCAGCTTCTTTATATGCACGCTCAGCTACGCAAGGGAGTATATTAGCTTGTGAGTCATGCTCGACTCTTAGATTTACTTCAATATTGACACATATACTTGCAATTAGCCAAAGCTAAAGGCATATAAGTTGATCTGCTAGTTCAAGAGCTTATTTAACATGGCTTTAATTAACTAATATGAAACTTTGCATTGCTATGCAACTCTTGGCGCGCATCTAGCAGTCGCTTATAGCCCGCCTGCCACATTCGACTCGTTTTATTTATTTTTTTACTTTTTTACTTGCTGCGCTGAGGGCTCATCAAAGGTGTTTTCACATCATGCGGGCCTCATTAAGTACTCCAGTTAAATTTACTTTTTATTTAAATGCCGATAACTGGCCTAACTAAATGTATTATATATATATGCTCAATATATGTATACTCATATATAGAGTAGCCTTTGACGTCTGAGCGAACACAAGTTTTTCGTGTCATAAAAAAACTGCCATTAAAAATAGTCGAAATTCATATATATAGTATATGTTCAGCATTAAAATCGCCTGTGGCCGATGATATCAACTTTGTTTATAAAACTATAATTAAAAACACAAAATATACAAATGTTGATGCTGACAATAAAAAAGAGGCAAATGTAGCATTTAAATTGTATTTATTCGAGATGAATGTGAAAATGGGAAAATAGAAAAATAGGAAAATTCGCCGTAAGTTATTCGTATAATTGCAGTTTCGTCACTTTCTATTTTGAATGTGTAATGAATGTGCTAACAAATTGCCAAACACTTTGCGTAATCAGTTTTCCAAGATTTTTCACTTTTGGCAAGCCAACGAGGAAAATGAAACTAAGTGTGGCCGTCGCTCTGGCTACTATAGAAAATATCGACTGTATAGATAAGCCTCTGGCGTCTTGAACATAATTCAGTCGGTTAATTGGTTCGCACACTGGCAAAGTCTTTCGACTGGGCTCTCACAGCTTTAGCCTTTTTCTATTCATTTTCCGATGAAACCAGAAGCGTGCCAATTTTCTTGGCAATTTTCCTACGCTTTATTTTTAACACAGAAATTAGTCATCGGCTGGCGCACAAGAAGAGAAAACAAAACGATTTGAGGTCTTCAGAATTTGTTCAATTTCAATTTGAGAAAAATAAGAGAAAAAGGGCAACCACTTGTTGCGACAGCCAGAATTCGCTTTCATCTAATTACCTATTGAGTGTCAGCCTTGAAGGCCAAAAGTATATAGAAAAGATGCTGTCAGAACATAAGTAAGATATGACATTAAATATATCTCATTTCATACACATATGTATATATAGACTCTGTTTGTTTCTTTCAAGTCCATGAGCTAATTTATGGTGTGTCTCAGCAGATTGTTTTTGATTTATTGAGTGCAGGCCGCAAGGCACTTTAATTAGCGACAGCCGAAAAGTAGGTTAAGCGTTTAAGCGTTAAATTTCCTATTTTTGTTTTTTATTTTTTATTTTTGCTGTCACGTAATTTATTTAATTTTTCATGCCATTTGTTGACACTCGAATATAGGCACATTTAACGATTGACGGATGAGCCGTTGAAATTTGCGTGCTTCGCAGACTTTAATAGGAATATACATATATATATTATAGCACATTATACATATCACGTTTTTTTTCTTAATGCTCGTTAAGCAATTGAGTGAATTTCTTGCCGCCTGCCGAGAGAAATGTGTGGGAAAATGCATTAAAAAGTGTGTGTGACAGACAGGCGAGAAGCTGTCAAAAAGAGACGTCAAGTGCAAGTGACAGAGCCAAGCAGCTCGACCGCAAATTGGCCACGAAGTGTGGTCGAATCAATTGATGCGCTTTTTAAGAGAGGATACTCTATAGGTATATGTATAGGTATTACTGAGCAGAGCAGACCAGTTACTTTCGATTACTCTCCTTCCTTACTCTCATCTTCACACTGATATGCTTCACGTATGCAATGTAGCGCACTGAAGCATTGATATATAGCTACATGATTCTGATGCGTGAGTATTTTACTTAACATCAGTTATACATATTATATATACATATATATATTTATACACCAGCCAGACATATTGAAAGCATGCAACAATTTGTATGCATTTAATATAATTTCAGTTTACGACACGCAATTACAATAAATATATAATAAAATAAAAATAAACAACTTATAAATATAAATATATTTGAAATTTATTGCATTCCATTCGCTTTTACGCAATGCGAAAGCAATTAAATTCATAACAGATATTTTTAAATAATCATGTTAATGTGTTGGCATTCTGATAATGCAGCATGAAAGCAATTAACGCCGACATTCCTGGAAAAGCGGACAGCTATCAAAATAGGCCAAACTATGTATAAATAACAGATTGCCCCCATAAGAATATACATATATATGTATGTAAGTAATGACAAATCATATTAAGCTGCTGGCAAGACATAAAACACAACACGTAAAACCATTTCAAGTTCAAACTTATTACAAAATGCGATGGAAAAAATTTTATAGAAATAAAAATAGAAATCCAAAAGGTCAAATGGAAGGGAGGAAGCTGACAAAGTTGACACAGATGTACGTGTGTGTGTGCGTGTGTGTGTGCTCTGGGAACAACTTAAATTGAATTCAAATTTGAGAACGTGCTGACGCTGCTATGGCAAGCCGTTGAGAGACTAAATGTCCTGGCAAAGGAGGCAGTAATGCAGTAGCAGCGAAGCTCTGGCTGCTGCACTGAGGATTGGCTACATAAAGAGACATATACAGGGAGAGAGAGAGAGAGAGAGAGAGAGAGAGAGAGTGACATTCAAACAGTCATGCACTTTGTGTATTTGTGGTATTGTGGTTTAAAAAAGGAAAATATAACTTAACTTGCTGCCACAATGGAAATGGCAATGGCAACAAGGGAGCACACTGACAGACAGTCAACTAGACACAGACAGAGAGAGAGAAAAAAAAATGAGAATGAGCTCGAACGAGCTGAAAGAGTCTTGTGGACAGGCTGCCCACTCACACAGCCAATAAGCTCATCGTTTGGCCAGCACTCGACGTTTTAATGATGATGCCACAGATGATAATAATGATGATGGCTTAATTTGTGTAGGCAATGCACTGTGCACTGGGCTAGGCCAGGTCAACGGGAATGTAGCTGAAAAGAAAAAGGAATTACGAAGATTAAATACCCTAATAGATATATTTAGTTATAATTTATAGATATAATTTATAGATATGAGTTAGACTGAATTGTTAAGTAAATCACGTTCAATTTGCATTGACAGACAGATCTTGAAGACTTCCTGCTCTTCATGCGAAAACTGTGCTGCCCTCAGCTAGAGTAAACAGCAAATGATATATATAGAATTTTGTCTACGAACTCATAAACATTTAGATATATATAAATATATATATAAAATGGGGAAAATGCATTTGGAAATATTTTTCTTCTTTTTAGTTTTATTGGCTGCTCATGACCTGCGGCAATAAAAATTTATGACTGACTGCGCCAGTGCCAGTGCCGGTGCCGGTGCCGGTGCCGCTGTTGTTGCCGGTGCTGTTGCTTGGGCTTGGGCTGGGCACATTTGTGATTTATACAAAGCGCCAACATGTTGCTAGCAAATGTTGCTGCAACATCTAAGCGAGATGCTGCTGACAGCGCAACAAGATGCAGCGCGCCTGGTCGTATGGAAAACTATAGACATACGTCTGTGTGTGTTCAAAGAGATTGCCAAAAGCTGATTAGCTAAAAAGCGGCGCACGACTCGACGAAAAAGAGCATTTGAAATTGATTAGAGGAGCGCAGTCTCGCATTATGACAGCGGCTGGGAGATAAGTGCAGCGATAGCGTCACAGCCCATTAGAGCAGTCTACATATACAGATCTCCTGCTGCTCCTGCTGCCTGCATAGATCAGCGACTGATTTGATTTGTGTGTGTGAGTGAGAGAGTTTCCCTCTCCCCGCTCCTCACTCCCCACGCCCCTCTCGCTTGCTGCTTTTCGCTTTTTTGCTGGCTACTTTCAAAAGTGAACGCCAACACAAGAGACGCAGATGCGGAAACCAGCGCTGAATTGTTGCCATTCTCAAGTGGAGTTAGCTGCTTTGCTCACCTTCAAGCGCTGCTGCCTGGTAGCTGCTGCTGCCGCTGCCAGATGCTTATCAGCAGCATTAGAGATGCAGCCGCAACGCTTTCTTTTGTCAAAGCAGCGCAGGCGCTGCCCTTGCGCTTGATATCAGCTGTCTGCTTAAGGCTTAGCAATACCCTGTACTAACATGAAGTTTGTGGGGTATATGGCTATGCTAATATATATGAAATTTCTATTAATATAAAGTATTTAGTTCTTAACTCAACCTGACTTTATCTTCTCCAGTTCATATGATAGTCACTACTCTCTATTGTTCTCAGTGTATCAGATGATTACACTATGCAACATGCCTTTGTTCTATTCACCTTGCCATTGTGTCTCAAGAGATAGCAGGCTTCCTGCCTCGACTTCACTTTGGCATTGTTAACAGCTCAGTGGGCCAAAAGTAGCTGTGCCTGCCTCAGCAGCACTTGCTCTTTGCACTTGTTGTGATTATGAAATGCAAAACTCGACTCGGACAGGCGGACAGGCAGACAGCCGGCTCTAATCAACATCATTATGATTGTGTATTACTGTAAGTGTTTGCTCTTGTGTTCGCTGTGACAAAAGATAACAAACTGCTTAGAATGCGCACAATTGTGCACTGGGGGCTAATGAGACAGGCCGCTGACGGAAGCACAGCTAGAGCTAGAGGTGAAGCTGAAAATGAAGACGGAGTCGATCTTCAAGTACATTGTAATTGTCAAAGCTCAACTCGTTGTTACCTTGAGTATGGGAATGTGAGAAGCGAGTGCAACTGAATCTGCATGCCGCACGCTTTGGCATAATAAAGCCATTAGCTATTCAAAACATTCTCTTAGCAAACTCTCCCTCTCTCTCTCTCTCTCTCTCTCTCTCTCGGTCTTTGTGTCTGTCAGTTGATATCGGTGTGCGCTGGCAGCTCATTAATTCAATTGCATTTTCGTGGAAATTGCCGGCTGTGTTTCGTCTTAGGCAAATTTGCATTTCACTTCATCGAATTGGTGGCACAGGACAGGTGAAGCTGACTGGCGCAGCGCCCAGCGTTAGGTGCACTCAACCACCACGCGTGGCTAATTGCTTCTGCCGTTGCCGTTGCCTTTGCCCATGAAATATGCAACAGCGTTGCAAGACAAAGTGCACAATATTTGCCAGATTGGCAGCTCTCGACAGACAACAACTCGGATAGCAATCAAATTCAATCAATTTAATCAAGCAGAATACACATGCAGATGGAGACAGAAAGAAAGATGGCCAGAGGGAGAAAGAGGGGAGGCGGGGGGGAGGTGGTAGGGACTGTCAGGTGGTGGCACATGCGGCGTATGCGCAACGTAGCAGCTGCTGGTGGCTGGTGGCGCCTCGTGTTAATTTTAACACGTTACGCACGTAAAGCGTACAAGCGCTGCTAAAAATACATATCATGTATATGTATACAATAAATGTACTTTTATATAGCTGCCATAATATCGAGTAACAAACGCCTCCAACACAAACACACGCACACACACACACACGCACAGGGGAAACGCACACACACTTAAACACGCACAGTCATTTGATATACACGCATAACTAGAGAAGAAAACTTGGCTAGAAGTAAGTTGCACGAGGAGAGAGTTAGATCTGGCTCTGGCTCTGGCTATGGGTCTGGGCTACATAATAAAGCAGCCATAAAACAACAAGAAAACGTGCGAATAACACGTACAAATGAACAGTTGTAGGGACAACATATAGAAAAGGCAGAGCTCAACTATTGTGTGTCCAGAATGGAATTCGCCCAAATTTCGGCAAACTTGAATATGAAAGGCAAAGGAAAAAGCTAAATTTACTTTGTACATAATATATATTTAAATATAAAGGGGTTTTCTCTCCTCTGTCCAGTTGATTAGTTGATTACAGCTGTGGGCTGTGCCTGCGCCCAGGAAATTTACAATTCCCAGGCGAAAGGCACAAAGTCAATGGCAAATTCTTATGCTAAACACGCGCGTGTCTGACGAGCGATTTGCTGGCGTTTTGCTGCTGCTGCTGCTGCTGAGGCTGCTGTTGCTGCTGCTGCTCATGTGTGCATTAAAAAGCATACAAAATAATAAAAATACATGCACATAAATAACAGGAGGCAGCTGAAGGGCCAAACAGAACCGAAACACAAGCAAAAATAATAAAAATCAAATAAAGCAAGCAACGAAAAGAAAAGGGCAGCCAGCAGCCAGCAGCTGAAGCAACTTTAGCATTCCTTTGCGACGTCAAAGTCAACGCAGGGAAAATGCCAACACAAAAGCCACTCACAAAAGGAAAGTAAAGCTGAAGCCAAAGCTGTGCCAAAAAATGTACACACGCCTCACAATGCCTAAGCCTTGGCGAGGCGCGTAAACTTGAATTGATTTGCTTAGAGACTTTGACTGAACGCACACACACACGCATGTGAGCGTCCCTTGAGGGGAGTAAAAACGACGTCATAATTATAACGAGCCAGCAATTTGTATAGCAGGCCACTGACAACGCGGCGTATGAGCAACTGAAGCAACAAACAATATTTTTATAGCCACAACAACAGAGCGGTAAATTTTTAAAGTGTATTTCAAGAGAAAAGGTTAAATGCAACCGTAAAATGGCAAACCAGAGAGAAGAGGGAGAGCAAGAGAGCGAGAGAGGAAGCGACCGAGTTGACAGGGGAATTGTGATAAGGGGCGGCAAGGTGAGGACTGGGAAAAGATTTATGAAAAATTGGCTTTTGTTTGGCCAAGCGGGTCACAGGCAAACAAGATAACGTACATGTTCTGTCTCTCTGTGTGTGTTGGTGTGTGTGTGTGTGTGTGTGTGTGTGTTGGTGTGCGTGAACCGAAATGAAAATGTAAAGTTTATGACAGCAGAATTTTTGCATGCTGATGGCTTATGGATATTAAATTCAACTGAATATAAAAACATATTAAAATCAAATTTAAAGAGTTTGTTGAAATGTATTAAATAAAATTAATGAACAAAATACACTAACAATATATTTAATATTATAAATTGAATAAAAAAAAGGTAAAATCATAATAAAAATATATAAAAAAATTTAAAAATATTTTAAACAACTTTTTTTATATATATATTTAATTATTTTAAAAATATAGGTCAACTCTTAGTCAGTCATTTGCTAATTTTAAAATATTAAAACATCTTTAAATCCAATTTAAAATATTAATTAAAATATATTAAATAAAATTACGTTATATCAAATATAAACAAATATTATTAAAAAATATAGAAAACAAAAAAATTATTTTAGTTTCTCTATCAATATATTTTTACATATTTCCCACTACAGAGTAACTCCTAGTCACTCGCTGCCCAACTAGCTCTTATATTCATTTGTTTGTTTCGGTTTTTTTTTCTCATCTCTGTGCTGTTGCATGTTTTCACTTCCGTTGTTTGTGTGTGTGTTTGTTTTTTAGGGAAAAAAAGCAGCGCAACTAAAATAAATAACTAAAACTACATGGCCTATGCCACGCCCACTGGCCTTGCTACACATATATCGAGAGCGAGAGAGAGAGAAAAGGAAATAAAAATATCAAAACTTGTGTCATAATTTTCAATTTATCTCAGCGGGTCAGAAAGCCCAGCCGCAAATAAACAAGAGACGAAAAAAGAATGTGGCCAAAGGCGAACATGGGTTAAAATGGGTTAAAATGACAACCGAAACGAGCGCACAAAACACATTACAACTACTAAAATAAAAAGGCATTTCCAATCTGGAGCAACAAATCAACGGACTAACTGCAGATGCGTCTAAACAATTTCAGAATTTCGGAATTTCAGCATTTTCCTCCGCCGTTGGCCTTTCATTATTGCATATTTAGCGTTTATGAGCTATGTACAAATAGCATTTCTCATTGTTTATTGTTTATGTTTATGCAATTTAATGTTGCGATCGGAACATATGAAATCTTTTTGGCAAGTTGTACGCGAGGCGCCGCCTGCCGGCTGACTGCTGCCTGCTGCCGGCTGCAATTGCGTCATCCAATTGCAGTTGCGGCTGCAACTTGTGCCCTGACACAATATCAAAGTCAAATTGTCTGTGAAACGCTTTCGGCTGTTGCCAAATCAAATAATCAACGGAAACGTGTTGAAATCAAACGAACTAAAATAAATGAACCCAAATTGTTTAAGCGAAATTACTTAAAAATAGACGAGAATCGGATTTGATGCTGATGGGATCGCTGACATAGTTAATTATTGTGACTTCCATTTGGTTGAATCCTTTGAAAACTTTAACAGCATTTAGCCACAGCAGTTTGAGTCGGAACTTTCAGCAGCGGCAGCAGCAGCGGCGGTGGCAGCGGCGGCGGCATCAACTGCTCTAATCTCAAAATACTTTGCCTCAAATAACTTGAGCGACACAAATAGCTGCAGCAGCCCGAGCTGTGCTCGGAAAAGTCGCGTGTAATCCAAACTCTTGAGTTCAAGCATAGACGGGAATCCTTTAGCTGTCTGTGCCCTTCACGCCCCTCGGCCCAGTGCACCTGGCATTAAAGCAACGTGAAGCAAAGTTGAACTCAAACTTGTTGAAAAATTGCAAAACGTTAATCAAAGTTAAGCGGGAGAATGGCGATGGCGACGACGCCGACGTCAAAGTTAATTAAATTACAAAGTTATTTAATACTCTGGGAATCGTTACCGTTAGCAGCAGCCAGGAGCATGCAGAAGCAGGCAGCAGCACCGGTAGCAGCAGCAGAAGCAGACAGGCAAGTGTTGCGCTTGCCGGCACTTTGAACTTTTGCACCCGTCGCCCATTTGGTTGGCTGCGAGGTGTTGGCTCTGCATGGAATTCGAATCTCCTTGAAAACGTGTGTCAGTTTTTAATGAAATGTAATTGAAAGAAATTAAATAGCGCGCAGAGCATGAGCTGCCAGAGATTAAGTGAAATCGACTGGACACAAAGGTGAACACGCCCCAAAGTCAAGAGGAAAGGTGAAAAATGATTCCTTAATGCACGAAATGATATCGGTTCTCTGTGTGGAGTATATGCGAAGGCACTCATATCATTAATGAAGAATATCAATATTTATAATTGTAATATGTAATACGTCGTTATCAGATCTCCTCGTCAACATCTTCACTCAAGTCTATCAGCTCCACATCGTCATCTTCATCGTCAACATCCTCATCTTCATCAACTTTCATATGGTTATTATCATTCTCGTTTCCCATCTCAGTTTCGGTCTTGTTATCCTCCTCAGTCTTATTCTCCCTTTCAGTTGTATTTTCATTCACCATCTCATTCTCAATGTTATTGATATTCTCATTGTCATTCTCATTGTCTTTTTCGCTATCATTGTGTTTGCTATTTTCACTCCCATTTTCCTGCTTATCCTTCACATTCTCATTCGCATACTCATTTTCATTATGAATTTCCTTTTCATTTTCAAAGTCAGTCTTACTATTATTCTCTGTATCATTCTCATCCCCTATCTCATCGTCATCCACATTTATAATCTCAGTCTCATACTCGTTCTCATTATCTTTTTCGCTATCATTGTGTTTGCTATTTTCACTCCCAGTTTCCTTCTTATCCTTCACATTCTCATTCTCATTTTCATTATGAATTTCATTTTCTTTTTCCCCAGTCTCACTCATATTCATATTCTCTATCTCATCGTCATCCACATTTATAGTCTCAATCTCAGTCTCAATCTCCACCTCATCCTCATCCAGATTTATAATCTCAATCTCATTCTCTATCTCATCCTCCTCCATATTTATAACCTGGTTCTCGTTAAATGTATCACTCTCACTTATTTTCTCATTCACTTTCTCAATCTCATTCTTTTTGTCATTCTCATTTACTTTTTCATTTATATTCTCACTCTCATTCACAGTCATATTCTCTATCTCAATATCATCCACATTCATATTCTCATTCTTATTACTATTTTCATTTACTTCATCATTCTCATTTTCATCAACTTTCTCATTTTCGTTATCGCTCTCTTTGTGACCCACATTCATGTTCTGATTCTTATTCGGAATCTCATTTTCATGATCACTTTCATTCTTATTCTCATTCTCATACGCATACATATTCTCAATCTCATTCTCATTCTCTCTGATTGACTCATAATCTAGATTATTACAATCTTCTTCTAAACACTCACGCTCAATTTCATTCACTTGTGCATTCTCTTCATAATTCCCAAATTGAATTTGATTGTAAAACACTTCTTCATAATTCTCATTCACATTCTGTGCATAATTCACATATTCAATCTGAATTTGATTGTCAAACATTTGGTGGTTTTCAAACTCATTCACAAACTGAATATCAGTGTCATCTATTTCCATATCATCATCCTCTTCATATTCTTCACCCTCTTCCTCCTCTTTACCCTCTTCTTCCTCATCACCCTCTTCTTCCTCTTCACCCTCTTCTTCCATATCATCCCCTTCATACTCTACTTCCTCTTCACCCTTTTCTGCCTTTTCGCCCTCTTCTGCCTCTTCAAAATCTTCTTCCTGGCTCTCTTCGTCTTCATCCCCCTCTTCTTCTCCTTCTTCTTCACACTCTTCTTCTTCTTCTTCTTCTTCACCCTCTTCCTCCCCTTCCTCCTCTTCGCCCTCTTCTTCCACTTCCTCCTCTTCCTCCATTTCCTCACCCTCTTCATCCATTTCATACACTTCATTCTCTTCACCACTTTCATACACACCCGCTTTACAATTCTCAAGCTGACTTTCAGAATACGCGTTCTGAATTTCAGAATTCTCATTCTGTATTTCAGAACTCTCATCCTGTATTTCACAATTCTTATTTTGATTTTCAGATTTCTTTTTGTGAATTTCAAAATTGTCTTTCTGAATTTCAGAATTCTCGTTATGAATTTCTGAATTCTCATGTTGAACTTCAGTATTTTCATTCTGAGTTTGAGAATTCTTATTCTGACTTTCAGAATTCTCGCGGACTTCTGAATTCTCATTCGGAATTTCACAATTCTCATGCTGAATTTCAGAATTCTCATTTTGAGTTTCAGAATTCTCATTCAGAGTTACAGAATTATCATTCTGAATGTCATTGTCATTAATTTCGCTATCATCATCCTCTTCATACTCTTCTCCCTCTTCACAATCTTCCTCCTCTTCACCCTCTTCATACTCTTCTTCCTCTTCACAATCTTCCTCCTCTTCACCCTCTTCATACTCTTCCTCAACTTCCTCCTCTTCACCCTCTTCATACTCTTCTTCGACTTCCTCCTCTTCTTCCTCTTCATCCAATTCCTCCTCTTCACTCTCTTCATCCATTTCATTCACTTCATTCTCTTCACCACTCTCATACACACCCGCATCACCATTCTTAATCTGAATTGCAGTATTCTCATTCCGTTTCTCAGAATTCTCGTTCTGTATTTCAGTATTCTCTTTCTGAATTTCATAATTCTCATTCTGAATTTCTGAATTCTCATTCTGATTTTCAGATTTCTCATTGTCAATTTCAAAATTCTCTTTCTGAATTTCTGAATTCTCATTCTGATTTTCACATTTCTCATTCTGAATTTCAAAAGTCTCATTCTGTATTTCAGAAATCTCATTCTGATTTTCAGATTTCTCATTCTGAATTTCAAAAGTCTCTTCCTGAATTTCTGAATTCTCATTCTGATTTTCACATTTCTCATTCTGAATTTCAAAAGTCTCTTTCTGAATTTTAGAATTTTCAGTCTGATTCTCAGATTTCTCATTCTGTATTTCGGATTTCTCAGTCTGATTCTCAGATTTCTCATTCTGAATTTCTGAATTCTCATTCTGATTTTCAGAATTCTCAGTCTGATTCTCAGAATTCTCATTCTGTATTTCAGAATTCTCAGTCTGATTCTCAGATTTCTCATTCTGTATTTCAGATTTCTCATTCTGAATTTCAAAAGTCTCTTCCTGAATTTCTGAATTCTCATTCTGATTTTCACATTTCTCATTCTGAATTTCAAAAGTCTCTTTCTGAATTTTAGAATTCTCAGTCTGATTATCAGAATTCTCATTCTGTATTTCACAATTCTTATTTTGATTTTCAGATTTTTCATTCTGAATTTCAAAATTCTCTTTCTGAATTTCAGAATTCTCATTATGAGTTTCTGAATTCTCATGTTGAATTTCACCATTTTCATTCTGAGTTTGAGAATTCTTATTCTGACTTTCAGAATTCTCACGGACTTCTGAATTCTTATTCGGAATTTCACAATTCTCATGCTGAATTTCAGAATTCTCATTCTGAGTTTCAAAATTCTCATTCTGAATATCATTGTCATTAATTTCGCTATCATCATCCTCTTCATACTCTTCTCCCTCTTCACAATCTTCCTCCTCTTCACCCTCTTCATACTCTTCTTCCTCTTCACAATCTTCCTCCTCTTCACCCTCTTCATACTCTTCCTCGACTTCCTCCTCTTCACCCTCTTCATACTCTTCCTCGACTTCCTCCTCTTCTTCCTCTTCATCCAATTCCTCCTCTTCACTCTCTTCATCCATTTCATACACTTCATTCTCTTCACCACTCTCATACACACCCGCTTCACCATTCTTAATCTGAATCTCATGCTGAATTTCGGTTTTTCCGCTTGCATTCTCACTATAATCATTCTCAGAGTCCTCACCTTCATTCTCTTCACCACTCTCATTCTCTTCCTCTTCGTAAGACCCACTCTCACTCTCATCATTCTCATCCTCTCCCTCATAACCTTCTTCTTCTCCCTCTTCATAACTCATTTCTTCTTCGCCCTCTTCAAAACTCATTTCTTCTTCTCCCTCGTCATAACTGTGTTCTTCTTCTCCCTCGTCATAACTGTGTTCTTCTTCTCCTTCGTCATAATTGTATTCTTCTTCACCTTCGTCATAACTGTATTCTTCTTCAGCCTCTTTATAACTCAGTTCTTCTCCCTCTTCATACCTGTGTTCTTCTTCTCCCTTGGCATAGTTGTATTCTTCTTCACCCTCTTCGTAACTCATTTCATCTCCGTCTTCATAACAGTATTCTCCTTCACCCTCTTCATAACTGTGTTCTTCTTCGCCATCTTCATAACTCGTTTCCTCTACGGAGCTCTCTTTCGTTTGTTTACGAGTGGCCTTAATCGGATTCAAGCGCTTAACTTTAGTTGACTTCAACTTTTGCACAAAGGAATTGGTCAGAACTAGAGTAGAATAAAGAGTTATAAATATAATGTTTATCTGGGGGATCTGTTGCTTACCCCTCTCATTGACTTCCTCCTTATATTCATAGATGTCCATATCGAACACCTCGTCGGTCGGCATTAGGGCAGTCAAATAGACAGGCTTCTTGGGCGCACCCGCTGTTAGCACTATTCGAGTAGAATGGAATCGTTAGCTTCTCTTTAGGATGAACTCTTTTGGCGACTCACCCATGCAGTCAGTGTTCTGTTGCGGCTCGGAGAACAGTGAAGATGTGGGCATCGTGCGCAGATAAAATGCGTTGAGCGCCTTCTGAGCGTTTTGCTGCAATTGCGCACGACGCTCCCGTTCCGAGCAATAGCCGCGATCCGTCACAATGTCCATCATGGTGTTCTTGTAGGTATGGAGTCCAGGGAAAGGTGGCATATACTTGGGAATGTGCCGTCCGCTGCGAGTGCCGCGCTGCTGATTGATGTCCAACTGTGGGCCCTGATGAATGTCCTCGTCTCGGCTCTCCCTCGGAGCAAAGTTCATGACCACCGGCTGGCTCTCAGGGTTGCTGTTGCGTATTTCCTGCAAGCCAGCGACTCCAATGCCCAGCACGCGGAACGTGCGCTCCACGTCGAAGTAACAGGGCGTGGAGCGACCCGCGTGGGAGGCGGCATTCGAGGTGGTCACCGCAATGTCGCGCAGTCCTGCGGGAGACACAGTTAGCTAATGGACAGCAGCGGATGCACTTACTCACTGAAGCGTAGTAAGAAGACCAGCTTATCACGCACTAGCTGGCTCTCTGCCTGACAGTCGTTCTGACCAAGCATGTGGTCCACGAACTTGCGCAGTATCTCCTCATAGGGATCCATTATGATTCAACTGAAAAGTGCAACGTAACAACGTACTCAATTAGTTGTGGCAGAATGACCATTGGAATTCTGTTTGTCAGTTTCCAGTGTTGTAAAACGAAATGCAGTTCATCTGTCAACTACTTGGCCTCTAGCAGTTTCTGACTGTTCAGCCTCTCTGCTCACAGCATGTTTGCATAATCTTTCAACAATCGGCGCCCGTTTCGCTCGCTGAGCCAATGCCAACAATTAGCCAGCGATTCGAGACGCTTCCCCGCCCAAAAAACTAATTAAAATATTTGCATTTGACGATCGCAACAAAAACTGCAAACAAATACACACACATACAGAGGGAGGCACACACACACACACACCTTCATAGTGAACCTAGTTTACGAGCTCGTTTAGGTGAATGCCAACGCTTAAGTTTACGTATCTCGCATCGCTCTTAATGAGTTATGCAAATATTTGTAGCTGAATCAATTTTCCAGCATAACAAACAGAACAACTGCTGCCAAGCAGCATCAATCGACTAGAGAGAGAGAAGCGACTAAAGCGCTGCGTCTTGAACTTTTCAAGAGGCGTAGCAAGAAATACACTTAAAATTTGCTAAGGCATTGGCTACAACCATTTTTGCCTAATATATATAAATGTTCCTTGAGCACTAGACGGAATATATTTAGGGAATATTCAGGTGAGAAGTGATTAAAAATAATTATTATTTATTTAATTTACTGCAGCTGAACCTAATTACAGATTTTTATGCTAAAGGGATGACTGAGGCGGGCTAAGGTTATCAGGCAGTAGGTATAGGGGACTTTGGCTTCAGAAAGCTCTCTCTCTCTCTCTATCTCTCTCTCTCTTTCTCTCTCTCTCTATGTGGAGTCAACTAAACTAATTATTCAATTCAAGCAATCTCAGCTTAAATACTCTGTAATGTCAGCATAATCCCATATTTCACACAACAAGCAGCAAAACAAATTGCTTATACTCTATCTAAGATGAGGCATATCAACACAACATGTCAGCTTGTTAGGTTTAAAAAAAAAGAGCTGAGAGAATGTGCTTAATGACAAATTTTCACAAGCCACAAAAGAGACATTCAAGCGGCACAGACAGTGGCTGAGAAGAGCCTGAAGCTGGGGCTGGGGCAGGGGCGGATAGACGCACAGACAGAGCAATGCATCATAAAAGTCGTCGTCGTCGTTGTTGTTGTGGCAACTGGAGGCGGTAATCATGCATGGGGCATAAAAACAGCGACGACGAGGTTACTGTGTCAATTGAACTCCAGCAGCGCCGTTGGCACAGCAACAACAACAACAACAACAACAGCCACAGCAACGAGAACCGCAAAGCATTTTAGATGCAGACAGCGAAATGCGAGATTCGCATTTTGTGACGCCCAAGAGGCTGCCGCAATTGAACAAATTGCACGCCCACCTCCAACCCCCCTCTCTCTCTCTATCTCTGCCTGTCTTGCTTCCCTTCATGCTGATCGTGTGTTGTGGGCGTGCGCGTCTGACATTTGTGCCGGCTGGCTATCGGGCTGCAAAATCAGCGACGTTTAAGTCTCAATCTGGTCCGATTCGCGGCGCAGGCGCAACTCCTCCCGCAGGCGTTGCCCTGCCGCTTGTTGCATCGCTGATAAAGAAACCAAATTAAATCATTTTGCCACACGCAAATGTTGTTGCTGCTGCTGCCTCTGTGTGGTTACTGCACCCATTGTTGCATAAATTTCATTCATAATTAACAAGATGCGCTGCTCGCGTTGCAAGCTGGCAAACAAAATAATTGCCACAATTTGTGTGGCAGCCACAAATTGAGTCGTCTCTCCAGAGACACAGGGAGACGCCGCATCGCGCAGGCTAATTCAAACGATTAATTTGATAAGCTAAGAGCTTAAGTCTCGACTACGAGCGACAGCCGAACAAACCTGCAGCAAATTGATTGAGCGGCAGATTACTCGGGAAGTTGTTGCCGCCAGTCGATGCGGCAACTGGTGCAAATTGGCTTGCAACAAAACTGCTCCAGTTAGCCTCGTTTGCGAGATAAATCTATTGCAACTTCGTCCGGCACCGTTAAGCCCACGCAGCTGGCCTCGCCGTGGCCACTTAACGCTCTGGCACGATCTTTGCGCCCGCCTGGAGAAGGGCAGGTCAATGCTGTCGCCGCTCTATGACAGCCTAATCTGCCGGATCTGCGCCCCACCTCAGCTGCCACAAGTCATTTGGCAATTGACTTGCAATTTTGCTAGTTGTACCTGCACTAACAGGTCTTTCCATAACGGACTTCGAACAGATTCTCAAACAGGTGCTTGAACTTGCCGCATGGAACGTGGCAGGCTGGTTGCATAAAGAAATCTCATTTACAAACGGTTTCATCTGGAGTTTTAGTGGAGAATACGTCTAACAGCTGACTACCTCATAGTTTCCATTAGCTTGGGAAAGGTCTACAGTAAATATCTCAGTCACCATTTGGGAATTACAATTTATTATCCTCATTGTCTATTTCTCATTAGTCTCCACTCTCTCGCTCTCTCTCTTTCTCTTCAATTTCACTTGTGCCATACTTGCCATGAAAATCGCATAGATAGGCACTTGGCTTCTGTCTACTTGCAGCAGCTCGCCTCATAAATAATACATGAAATAATCTCCGTTCATTCCCATGCACACTTCACTGAATGCAAAATGCCATTTTTGAACCATTGAAGGCAACACATAAAAATGCAATGCATGCAATTTGTTAATGCCAGAGCAACGTCTGCAAAATGTACCCCAAAAATAAGTACAACAACAACTGGACCAAGATCCAAAGTCCAATCGGACTTGTGGAAGGAGAGAGAGAGAGAGAGGGCAGTTGGACCTGGAGCGAGTGCAGCCAAAATGGCAGCCACTCGAAGATGTCATTGGGTCTGACATGAGAATCGCCTGGCCTCGCTGCCTCGTTGCCATCTGGCTTTGCTCATTGTTGTTTTTTCGGCAGCCACTGCTGCAGCATCTCTTTCATATTTATCTTATTTGCTTATTTGACTTTGCTGCTGATTTAACGTTCGGCCTCCCCCCGTCGACCCGACTGCCTCACACCCTAACCGCACCTTCACATCGACACGTTTATTTTGTTTGTGTTTGTTTGTTTGCTTTGTGATACGCCTGTAGCTGCTATATGTGAAATATGGGATATGTTCGGCTTAAGTTACCTACATTGTTGTCCGGCCCCTCAGCTGGCAGCTTCTCCTGCCATTGCTTCTGGTTTTGCTGTCGCAGAGATATTTTTCTGTTTTGCCTATGCAAGGGAAATTCGTAATTATGCTTCCCAACGTTCTTTTTAGCACAAATTTTGCATTTCATTTGGTACATTTGGTTCCGTGACATTCCTCAAGTATCGAGCCACACAAATCGAGACCACTAAAACGAAATAAACAAAACAAAACAGCAAAAAAAAAAACGGAACACAAAACGAGCGGCAAAAATAGAATGAAAGAAAATATCTCTGCATAAATTTGCGGGCAGCTTGGAAAGTTGATTTGAATTTAAATTTCAATCGAATATTTCGCTCTGCCTCGCATTTGTATTGTTTCTTCTTTCCAATTTGCTATACCCTTTGGATGAAGGTAGCATGATTAGAGAGCGAAAAGAGGAAAGGGCTTACTGCAGAGTTGTTACTGGCTTATCCACAAATATCATAATAAATATAGGAGAAAATTATTTAAAAATTTAATTCTAATTCTACAAACACCTTCTAGTCAACTACCTCATTAGAGCCTACGTATAGCGCTGGGAGAGTATTTAATTTCCACGCTGTCATTGACAGCTGTTGCCCCTTGATTTTTATTCATATTTCGTTTTTGGGGCGCAAAGCAACGAAAATTGAATTAATCAATGTGCTCTTAAGTCAGTCAGTGGTACGCACCACGACCTCTGCCTGCTGCCCTCGCTTCCCTCTCCACTCAGCATTTCTCCAATATTCCAAATTTGGGTTTAATTGCCATTTTGCATACATATGAGAAATGCTTAAAGTAGTTTACGCAACGCACAAAAGCAATTGATAAAAAAATAAATTATTCCATTTTATTTGACATAATTGTCTGATATTTTTTGTTCTTCTTTCTCAAATTTCAATTATGGCGCCCAAGCTCGCCCAATTTTAGGCAATTAAAAGCAATCAAAAGCTGTGGGCGTTGCCACCTGTGTCATTTGCGTGGGCGTGGTCGCACGCCATACTTATTGTATAGCAAAATGTGAAATAGAAAGTCGTCTTCGAACTCCACTCAACAATTGCCACCTAATGTGGCGCCTGTCTGTTGCCATAATTGGAACAAAGTTTCCGCGCGAAACGACTTCAATTCGATTTGCATAAACGTGCCACAGAAAGACTCCCATAACAAATAACGGCGGAAAAACTGAACTGCGACAAGTTGCGGCACAAACTTTGTTGCAGATGTTGCAATAAAAAGTGCAAAAGCCCCAACTAATGCCAAAATGGAAGATGCGGAAAAGCCCAGCGACGAGAGGAGAACTGTGGAGGAGATATGGCTTTGGGGGAAAGTATAAGTGACAGAAATTGGAGAAATTGTAGATATATTTTAGAGATGTCTCAGATTAGCTTAGACGATAGTATGCACTCTGAGCTTTATATAATAAATGGATGCAAAAGTCATTTTAGTTAACTTAGGGCAAATAGAAGAACTGGAACAACTGCAGCACAGTGGTATAGATGGTGTATTTTATCGAGTAAATTTAGTTTAAATTATATAAGCTTTCATACATTTAAGGCAAAGTTTTCAAGACCTTAAAAAATAAGTCTCGCTAATAATGTTTCCCAGTAAATTATGAGAATTTAAATGCCAGGCTGCCACGCCTCAGCCCAGGCCCTTTGCATTGTTAGCTAAACCTACAACAGTCAGCTCTACTCATATTAGTATAATTAATTCTATGGCACACCCCTGCTGTTCTTGATAAATAATTCATAAACTGTGCAAAGGTTTATCTAATGCAGTCTATTATGCAGGCGGTCTTAAAATAACTCAATTAGTGGGCAATGGCTGATAGTTCTGCCAGCCAGCTAGTCAGCGTCAGCTGCTGCAGCAGAGCTCGACTATTTTTAGTCAGTTTGTGCACGGAAGGAAAAATCTGTAAGCTGCTTACAGCAAGCTTTCTACTTCCTTGCCATTCAATACACTCCCAGCTGAGAGCATCTCGATAGTTTTGCTGAAAAGCAGCTTACGGCCTGCAGTTGCAGCTGTCGCTTGGTTTTATGCAACATTTATTGTTCCAGAGTATATATTTATAGTTTGAAATAATTGAATTTAGTAGTAAATCCCTCAGCTATTCAGTTCACCTGTCACCTAAGCACCGACAGATAAACTTGTTTACAGCTCAAATAACTGTTATTACAAGTTGTTGCTTTTGTTGTCGCTTTGCACAATTTGACAGTTTGACAGGGCGAGCGCGCGCGCGATCCAGCGAGCTTTTGTTGTCCAATTGGAGCCGGCTTCCGTGGTCACAGTGGTCTGTGCAGCATTCACAATGGTCGGCCGGCAATGCTGATTACGCAATTTGCGAGTATTTAATGTAGTTAACGTTGTTTTTGTTTGGAATTGTCATTAACCATTAGGCGATCAGCTGGTTAAAAGTCGTGCGGTTGAATATATGTCAGTTAGTGCTGATTTTTACGAAATTGGTTTCGGTAATTGACATCTGTAATGAGCCAGCTCACTGCAGTCTACACTGAGCGAAAATTGATGAAGATATCACGAGCTCTTCTCTTTAGCTGTGTGGATCTTGTGTGGATTCTTAACTAAGGGAAGGTTGCAATCCACTCTTATACTCTTATACTTCTCTTTACAGCTTAAATAATACTTTACTTATATTCCACTCTTATACTGCTACATCCTACCTCTTCTCTATCTAATACTATTCTTATATTCCACTCTTATACTACAACAATCTACCTCTTCTCGTTGCAGCTGAACCAGTTCAACGCCAATTTCCTGCACTTGTCAAATCCAAATCTCTGCTAAAGGTAAATTTATTGCAATTATAGATATTACTTCAAGTTTTTGTCTCTCTCAACTTTGATCGTAAAAACCAATTTCGTAAAGTGCAGCGCGGTGATGGCGCCTGCATTAATTCTAATAAATATTTTGTGGCAAGCCATATGTGCTGCATATAAAAGTCGCAAAGTTCAGTCGCTCGCCTCCTGCCTCTTGCCTCGGCCAACATTGCAGCATCCACAATTGTGGCTTGACTTTACCTTGGCTTGTTCGTCCAATCAATATTTACCGCACACATTTAGCGCAATGCGAGGCGGCGATTTGCGTTTTCATCTTTCGCTTTTTACCGTTTTCCATTTTCATTTGCACTTATTTATATTTATTTTCCTCGTCGGCATTTTGCCTGCAGCAGCAGCAGCAGCGCCGCATTTATTTATGTTTATTTTTAACACTATCGTCACGTGCAATACGTTAAGCGCCGCTTGCGGCATACGCTCACAATTTCCCTATCGACACCACAGCAACAACAACATGAGAGAGAGAGAGAGTGTAATAGCGATAGGGCTGACCCATTAATAAAAGTGGGCGTTATGGCCCCGCCACATAATTAAATAAAGTGCTCGAAAGTGCAGCAGAAATTTATGATATCCTAGCTGAAAGTGTTTTGCAACACTTAATACTCCATTTGGCCTGAGGGACTAATAAAAATCCCTATCGATGGAGATGATAGCGAGCAGTTTGAGCCGTTTACTTATCGATCGTTTACAAGGCCTGCAGTTCAATAGACCCGCTTGACACACTTAGCTGGTTGGCAGGGTATGCCAAAACACATTCAATATTCATTCACATTCGTATGACAATTGCATTTATCGGTCTTTCTCGTTTATGCGCCGCACGTGGCGTATGCGTAATAATGGCCAATATAACCATTTGTGGCTTTAAGTTTCCAACAACGATAAGCCACAACAGATTGTTGAATGCCACACAAATATTGATTTAAGCGAGCTGCTATCAAATATTTATTCAATTTGCGACACGCAAAGTCGCAGCTTTTGCAAACTGAAATGCAACCACAATGGACGGCTGAGTGAATGGGAAGAGGAGGCCTCTCAGCGGAGTGATAAGACTCACGCTGACTCACGCGGTGGCTGTACAATCACACCTACAGATCTTTAAGGCAAATTGTCTTAGTCACCTTTTATGAACGTAATTTGCATGTAATTTGCTGTCATGTTTTTGTTCGTCTAACCAAATTTGTCGCTTGAAGCGTCATTTTGATGGTTTTGGATTCAGATTTAGATTTGGATTTAGAATTTGAATTTGAATTTTATGAGTCGCGTTTGATTTGTGAGACGTGATGTTTGCCTTGACATTTAAGTCGGCGAATTTAAATAGATGCCCAAATGGGGCGTTTATTAATCAGCCACGCCCACACGAAGTTGGTCAATAAATTGAGGCAGACTTTGCATAGCCATTGGGTCAATAGCGAGGCAGCAGGATAAACATCGACTCCGCGCCAGGACTATAAATTACAGCTAAACGGAAATAATTTTCATGCATGTGCGAGGAAAAAGCAAAGAAAAGAGAATTCCCAAATGCAAATGGAAGTCAAAATGTGTGTGTGTGTGTGTGTGTGTGTGTGGGTGTGTATTTGTGTTTGCGTCTGGCAAGCGGATTTTCAACATGTTGGCAAACAATTTGACGGCATGATTGAGTACGCAATGTACGCTGCCTCAAGGATCGCAGGCAAATCCACGTCATATATCTGATGCCTGCTGCCTGATGCCTAGCAAAATGCTTGTCATTATGATAGCAGCAGCCACATAAGAATGCTGCTGCAACTAGTGCGAGCAAATGATGTTGGCATGAGGACTGAGGCAGTAATATGTCTGGCCATTTGGCTCGAGCTCCAGCTGCAGCTCTGTCTCTGGCCCTAGCTCTGTCTCTGGTTATGTCACTTGATCTTGGGGCATGCAAACAAGATAAAACTTTTGATTTATTGTTGACATGAGCAACAACAGGCTGGCAACCAGAGCAGAGTTTATCGAGCAGCAAAACTAGCTACACAATGTGCGTCCCACAAAGGGAGTGAGCGAGGATATGCCTGGACTCTCCTGGCCCTGGTCAGCAGTGTAAAAAGTGTCAACTGTGTCACAGACACGCGCCACAAATTTGCCGTCACCCCCCCCCCCCTTCAGCCCCCGAAAACAGAAAACAAACAAAGTATTTCTCTTAGCCTCGGCTCAGCATATTTTTGCTTGGCTTAAAGAAAATTGGGAAAGCTAAATTTTGTTTCTCTCTGCGTGTTTGCGTGTCATTAATTCGCTCAAATATTTGCGCAGAAATTAAAAAGCAAAAAAAAAAAACAACAAAAAACAACAAAAAGTGCTGCAAATAATTAATTGAAAATATATTTCAACAATTCAAGCGACAGTTTGATGTCAATGCAAACAGAAAGGCCATAAAAAATTCATAAAAAAAAATAACTAAACAACAAAAATAACAAAAATAAACCTAGACTGTAATTGAAACGAAGTTCGAGGCATTTACATCATCAGCGGCGACGGCGGCGGCGCTAGGCGAATGGAGATTAAAGAGGCTGGGGCTACAGTTCGACATAAATTCAAATGTATGACATCACTTGAGAGCAAATTCTTGTTGCCGTTGTTGTTGTTGCTGTTACTGTTGTTGTTATAGCTGTTTTTCTCATATAATATCTGTTGCCTGTTATTGTCATTTTGTAGTTGTAGTGTAGTTCGAGTATAGACGCTGACGTCGTCGCTGGCGCCTGCGCCTCGCACGCAAATCCAGCCGACAATTTAAAATGCACACAAAACAGCCGAGGCCCGGGGGTGGGGGCTCTGCGAATGGGCTATATCAGTCAGTCATCGCGCATACTTGGGCGCCGAGTACGTGTTTTGAGTCAAAGTCGGAGCTAATGCGATGCGATGCGATGCGCTGCAGCTGATATCGAGTCAAAGTAGCGGAGGGAAAAAAAAGGTTATATCATAGTTGGGCAGGTAGTCGAGAGCGGAAATGATTGATAACTGAAACAGTTGATGAAATGACCCAAAAAATAAGCCAAAACAAAATCAAAGTATTTTAAAATCACATTCAATTGGCATACAAAGCGCTGTCATTGTGAAGTTCCCAGAAAATGGGTTGGGCTCTGTGGATCTGGCAGATGAGTCAGAAGAGTGAATGGCGGCTGACTGTTCCGATAGCCAAATATTTGAGCAACTAATCGACATTGCCTGCGTACGCTGACTGCAGGGTAATCTCAATACTCACTTCATTTAGTAACTAGCCACAGAGGGGGAGAGGGGCGACCCATTCCCCGGAGCACTTTGATTGTTAACATTCATTGACTAAACTCATTAAACAACTTTTTGGAAAACTCAACTGGAAATTAATTTAAAGTTGCGTGCGCAAACAACAAAAAGCAAAAAGTGCCAGCCAGCCAGCCAGCCAGCCAGGCAGTCAGCCAGCTAGCGAGGCTGGCAAAACTTTCAATTCGCTCGAATTCAATTAAAACTGCTGCCTCATGCTCGCTGCGTATGCGTGATATTGCGCATACGACCCAAGGGCCGCCATGCGAACTGATAGTCGTTACAAAACTGAACTGTCAAAGGATTGTGGCGTCTGCAGACAATGACATGCAGCAACAACAACAACTACAACAACAACAACAACGAGCAGTAACATCAGCAAAAGCCAAATGGAATGCACAGCATTAACAACATGACTCTCACAATTCGGTTTTGCTGTGCAACTGCTGCAGGAACATTGCCCTGCCCGGGACATAATATCGAAGGCAGCTAAAAGAGTTCAGCTCAGTTCAGTTCAGTTCAGAGCCGGAGCGTCATGACGAGGCTCTAGGGGCAATAAGATTACCATGCAAAAAGTAAGGCACAAACACAGGACAATCTCAACTGGCACAGCCAAGCGGCATATTAGATGTGATATGGCTGTCATGTAAGTGGTACGTGCTGCCGCTGCGCCTGCTCCACGCTTTGCTGATAGCAGAGCAGGTGAAGCATGTGAATGGCTCACTGAAACTGAGTAGCTGAAGACGTGCAACTATCAGGGGGCAAGATTGCGTTGCACTTGTGTGGAAAAATGCGTTTAGAGCTGCTCCGAGAAATGGAAACAATTTCTCTCTTTTTATTTTTTCATTTCAGCTCAGCTCCTAAAGCGCTCAAAGGCAGCTGCGATTGGCTGGTGAAAAAAACAAACCAGAAGAGAGAAAAACAAACTCACAAGTTATGCCATGAATTCAAAATGCGTTTGGCTTTATGTATAGAAAGTAGAAAGGAGTTCACAATGAATATGCAGGATGCATTAATTGCATTAATATTGATGAATATATGTGTGTATATGGACTTATGTTTTATCAGAGAGTAGCTAGGAGAAATCTTGAGTAGAGCTGAATAAGTGATCGTCTTGTGCCTATTTAACTCATTTACTGTTTTATGGTTATTGATTTATATTTTGTTCTCCCTCCTTCTCTCTCTAGTCAACTCTCACTCTTTAGCTCCCACTCTAATTGCCTCTATAACTTCTTCTCTAACTACCTCTTTCTCTTCCTCACAATAAAACTCTCACTCTCTAACTCCCACTCCACCTCTCTCTTTATCTCTTTTTATGCCTAACTCTCGCTCGCTACCCAACTCCCTCGACTTGTGCAAAAAAACTTCAATTTGGCCTGCTGTGTTGCGGTTATTTGCTGTGGTTCGATAGGCAATGGCCAGGCATGTGATCAATAAAATGCGCATAAATTAATTAAGAGCGGAAACACAGCTGTACAATAGCAGCCAGCGATGTCTGCTTATGTTTAGGAATATATTAAATGTAGAGAGCCCAATACATTTGGGTGCATGATTGTTTAATGAAACCGCAAACCTGAATTTAGTTTAACATTTCTAGTTGCTTCGTTATTTTTTGTGTTTTGTTTTTTTGCTGGAATTTATGCTAATTATTGGCATTAGGAACTTCAATTAGCCGCCTGCAACTTAATTAACTATGCCCAGAACGGGTTAACTTGTGGGAGAGCAAGAGGAAGTCATTTATTAGTTCTCTGCTATATTTTGATTTGTTTATATATTTATATATATTTATTTTCGATTTGCTTGGCGGGCTGTAAGAATAATGTCGACAATTTGTTAGGCCATCAACCGGTTTGCGGGCAGCCAAAACAGCGAACCTAATAATCCAAAAGCATTTCGAAGATTTATGTGGCAGCTGTTCGCATTGAACCCCCGTCAAGAGGTTAACACCAAATGATGCTGCTTTTCGCTTTCAATAGATTGATTGATTGATTGATTGACGGACAGACTGACTGCTTGAGCGAGTGCGGAGTGATGTGTGGGTGCTTATCTCAATTAAGAGCCACACACACGCACGCTCAACTCAGCTCAGCTCGACTCGACTCGGCTCGGCTAGCTTCCTAATTTTGCTGAGTGCTGATTGAGTGATCTTTCAAATGTATTTCTGTTTACATTTGTTAGTAATTTGTTAATTTCTTGTCTTTGCCTTTCGCATAACACTTATTAAGTTATCAGCATTAGAAGTTTGGCAACATACTTGGGGGGTTTTTGAACTATGATCAGCTTAGCACGAGTCTTCAAGGCTCATTCAAATTCAACGCAAATCCAACTACATCTACCGAACACGCCCTTAACTCATTTATCAACATAAGAAACGCAACTTTTGGTCATTTCTCAACTTCAGCCAAACAAAAACATAAAGAAAAAATCCCAGAGATCTGAGTTTTTATGTTTAATTTTATGCGAGGTTATAAAAATCAAAGCAGAGGATGTGAGGCAGAGGATAAAGGCAGAGGATAACATATATCATGTGTATACCCTGTAAAGCTTCAAGTGGGTATACTGAAGGGTAACAATATGTGCTTGAGAGTCATATTTCTAAATACAGAGTATCTAAACAACGTGCCCAACCCCTCTTTAATAGTACTCATAAACCAGAGTTTCATAAGCCTTTTCGGGCTCTGCTGATTGATTTGTTTCGTGCGAGTTTTTATCATTTACGATTTCGCCTTCCGGGAACTGCTTGAGTTTTGCTTTTCGAAAATCAAATTAAAAACACATTTTCGACCCAAAACCCGAAAGTGACTTCATCGCCACTGCAACTGTCTGCCCGCTGCCGATGCTGTAATAAATATAGATATTTACTTGAAAACTCAGCCTAGGCACGCCAGGCAAGTTCAAGATCAAGGTCAGCGCGGCGCAGTGGGCCACAAATATCAGATATAAATTGTCAACGAATGCCATTTGAATGTTGTCTCCCACTGTGAAATGCAACGCAGAGACGCTCGTAAATCACTCAAATATCGCCCACTTACGCTCTTATGGGCGAACAACAGTTTTACGTGTCGATTTACGAGTAGTTGTGGGTGGCGTCAACACAAGCCAATGTGCAGCACCATGAAGGCATGGAGTTTATATTATATATATATATATATATATATATATAAATAAATATGTATATATGTCTATGTTTATTCACAAACAAGCAAACTGACAACAATTACCAGAGTAACTGAGACATAGGCCCATGGCCAATGTCAGCCAATTGTCTGAGACGTCATCGTTGAAGAATTTGTCGTCGTCGACTCTCTCAGCTGCCTCCGCTCCGAGTGGCGACAGTCGCAGTGTCTGCCAAAGTTGTCAAGCGAGTTGTGCGTAGCAATTGGCTTGGGACTTCAACCTGGGCCTGGCGGCACTTTTAATTTATGTGTGCTTACAACAACAAACCAAATAACATATGATTAGCAGCAGGAATGACGCATTGCAATTGCCAATGTTCGCTTGGCCAAACAGCAGCAGCAGCAGCTGAACCCAACCGACTTGAATGGCTCAATTATGTGACACAATCATAGACTGGTGCCAAGAGTAATCAAAGAGCACGGCGAAAGCTGAGTGGAGCAGGCATAAATTCATATGTGATATATATACAAATAGTATCTATTTCCGCAACTTAAGATATATGAAGTTCTCTAGTCATCGCATCTGAAATCATTTTATCATTCTTTTATTTATAGCTTGCAGTTATGCAAATATCAAACCTATTTCCTTATTAGCCTTCGCTCTATGCATATTTAAACTTGAGCAACTAACTAGCTTGCATCGCGTGAGTTCCTACAGCTGACTAAATAGAATTACTCAAATGGGAATTCTACAGATGCGAAAAGTATTTTTCAAAGCAACTATGATACATGCGATAAACCCAACTGGCGTCAGTTTGACATTTCTTTCTAAGTATTAGCTAAATATTCTATATTGAGTAATCAATTGCTCAAAAGTCTGATGTAGTTCTGAAGAGATTTGAGGTCAAACGCCGAATGCAAATTTCGGATTTTTGCTTCAGCCCAAAAGTATGCAACAGAATTTGTATTTTGCAACATCGAAGTCTGAAGATACTTATTAAGCTCCAATTCTAAGCATGCAACTAATTGTGTGTGTCTGTGATTATTGGTGTCGCCGCCACTACTTCAATCGGCCGGTTTCAGATCCCATTCAACTGCTCTGCGGTGGCGAGGGCATTGTTAAGGGCAAGACTGAATCTGTGCGCCGCTTAATGCTGGAGCTGGATTCAGTCAGCGGCAACTATGTGCTGCGAGAACTATTGCAGCAGCGTGTGCTCAAGCAGTGGCTGTTGCAGGATCTGGGCGTAAAGCTGGTGTGGCTGCAGCTTCATCCGCCCGAGCAGTGGGTCATCGACTACGAGTGGGCACACATGCTGGCGCACACCCTTCGCATGCACATTGAGCTGGAGCACTTAATGTGCTGGCTGTCCACGCTGGGCGGCGGCTACTCTGCGCTGGGCGATCAGTTCGACAGGTGCGCGCAGACAGCGGGTGAAATCTCGCTGCAGCAGCTGGCCATCGGACTACGTCTGGGCGATCCCTTCCTGCAGGCGCGTTGCAAACTTTACTACAGCATCTCTCTGATACAGCGCGGCCAGCTGCGCAGCGCCAAGTATCTAATACGGGCTCAGTATAGATTCGCATGTGGGTTGCAAACGAAGAGGGATAAGCGTCTGATGCGCATGTGCCATGGCGTCTGGCAGCGCCTCTGTTTTGAGTACGAGCAGAGGCAGAAAAGGAGTCTCTTAATTGGGAATGGAAAATGATGGAAAATTTGTTGTAATGTTGTAGTTAAATTGCGTTTAATTTTAGGAATAAAATGTATTTTACTTAAATGACTAGATATATGTATTCTATTTTACCAGTTAGCTAGAGGTAGAGAAAACATTTATGGATATCAATATCCTCTTGTTAGTGGAAGTGAGGTACAGAAGCTCGAAGCTTACTCTCCCAGCAAACCACCCCAGTGCCTCGCCTAGTTGAGCTATTGACAGAAGGGCTTAGACATGTTAATAAGCCAAACACAAACGTTTATTGATAATGATGGCAAATGCGAAATAAATGCTGCGTGACAGCTGACAGAAAACGATAATCGCTTAGGCTGTAATTAAAAGTTAATTTTAGATGAAAGCCAGCTGCGAAATGACAGCGTGAAACGAGCTAGAGCATTGACAATTTAAATCAGAGCTCGAATGCCATTTGATATTTATGGACAGCTTAAACTACAGCAAAAGGTGTGCGTCACGCCCAATGGGCCAAGGCAAATGGCAAACAAACACAAACAAATCAAACAAATCCAAAATAGAATGCAATTGCCACCAACAACAGCTGGCCAATTGAAAGTGTTAAGTGGCAACACACACACATACACTTTTAGCCAAATGAGAGACAACAAAAGTGTTGACCAAGCCACGAGCTTGGGCTGGGTCAGTTGCCAGTTGCGAGTACTTTTTGGTCAGCCGAACGAGCGTCGAATTTGTTTATGAATGAGTCGTTAATAAATCACACAAATCCATTCAAGAATCTCTCGCCAGCTCAATTTGTCTTTGCGTCGGCGTCGTCGCCTCATCCATCAGCGAAATCGTTTGCGTTTGTCTTATTTTTTTAATTTTTTGCCTGAGAATATAGAAAATATGATAAACAGCATTAGATCTGCCGAGAGTTGAAAGAGTTCAGCAGCCAACAAATGTTTCAACATCAATTTCTGTTCTTCTCTTGCAGCGCTTCAGCACTTTGGGTTGCAATGTAAAAAGTTCCCAAGCGGCCGAAACGAGCGAACAAGGAAAATAAATTGCAAGCAACAACAACAACAAACAGCAACAACCACCTAAAAGGAATCATTAAGCGTGCAACATGAGCAGCAACCGCAGCCGCATCATGTTGAGCTGCCTAGTTATTATTACCTTAGGTTTATGTAAGTACAAATTGCGCATACGCCACGTGGTGCATCCAGCAGCTAATTATATTCATATTCCTGCCTTCACAGTGACCTCCACATGCCAGGCGCAGCTGCATATGAGCGCTTCCAGCGCCGGTGTCAGCTTCGGCGATGGCCCCGCACCGCAGAGTGCCGACGTGGCCGTTCAGCCCGCCAGGCCGCACAACCGCCGCATGTACGCCATGTGCCCGCCGCAGTTCCAGCGCGTGGGCACCGATTGCTACTCGCTCATCGATCAGCGCAGCAGCTGGCTCGAGGCGCACTTCTTCTGCAAGGACAAGAACGCTAATCTGGCCGAGCCCGCTAAGAATGCCGACCGCAAGCTGAGAATCTATCTGGAGCGCGTGGACTCGCAGTCGGGCGGTGAGACAACAGATTCAAATAACTTCAAGTAGATCTTTAACAAAATTAAACTTAATCTTTTCAGAACACGATCCCATTTGGATTGGCGGCACATACGACTACCGCAACAAGCACTGGCAGTGGAGCACGAGTGGACGCAATCTGACCTACGACGCCTTCAGTCAGATGGACTCGACGTACGTATTAAAGAAAACTTTTATATTATTTTGTGGTTTATTTAGCGGGTCGTTAATGTTCAAGCAACTATTTTAGCTATATGCAACTTATCTCCAACAGCAAGCCATTGAACAACAATTGCGCTGTCTACGATCCGAGTTTGAAGTATCGCTGGTCGGCTCGCTCCTGTCCTGACAAATTGCGTTTCATCTGCCAGCACAAGATGCCCAAAGTGAGTGAGGCGAATCGGTACAAGATCTACAACCGCTGGAACGAAACCTATCCCAATCAGTTGGCCAACGAGGTTGTCTTGGAGGTCATCGATCGCCGCGGCAAGGATCACAGGTACGCAAATAGAAACATAAGAACAGATGACTCATCAGGCAGCTGCAAGGCAGTGAAACTATTTTTTAGTTTTATATTTTATACAGTAGATTGGTAAATCTACCTCAAGCTGTTTCCTGAGCTGCCTGCGGACTGCCGCTGGGCGCCTCTTCCGCCTCCTCCTTGCTTACATCTTCAGCTGCCAAATAGTCATCCCATTTGGATAGACGCTCCTGTGCCTCCATTGCCGACTCATCAATTCTGCAAGGAAATTATATTTGATAAAGACTTTTTTAGCTTAAGCGTGAGGCAGCCACTCACTTGTATTTGGTCTTGCCATCCCAGTGATCAGCGCTGAGCTGGCGCTGCCCAAAGTACCGACCCTGCATCATTTGTATGACAACATCGGCTTCCTCTGGCGTGGACATGTTGATCTGTGCTACGCCCTCGGGATGTCGCTGTAATGATAACCAAATTAGTTATACAGGATCTATAGTATTCTTCGAGCCACTCACATCATAGATAACCACTTTGCGCACCATGCCGCACTTTCCGCACTCCTCGCGCAGATTGTTTTGATATTCCAAGATGAGTTCCACCTCCTTCTCAAACAGCTCCGGCGTGAACAGATTTTTAATGATGACCGTTTTCTCGTTCTTCGAGCGCTCCCCTCGCATCTTATCCGGTCGCCAGTCGAACAATCTGTGAATGTAGAAATCAATTTAGCTGATTTTTCTTTTGAAAACTTTCCCTACTCACTTTTCCTTGATTTTCTGCAACTTTTCCTTGTCCTTCTTCTTGCGCTTGGGCTTGAGCGCCGGATTGTATTCGCCGCGCATTTGAAACTGCGCACGCTGCACATGTATCTTATGGCCGCGCAGATTGTAATCATCCAAGATCTCCAGAGCCAAGTTAACGGACTCCACCTGCAAAGAGAATATATTTTATATTATTTATTTGTCCGATATTATTATCTAACTGAAGCCCTTGTTTGCCTGCAGATACCATCGTCGTGTCAAGGCCGAGGGCAGCAACGAGGAAATGATTATTCCCGCTCGCAAGCGTCGTCCTGGCAGCCGTCGCTATCCCGGCCGCAATCGCCCGCAGCAGCAGCACCCCAACGACATCAACTACCAGCAGCGCCCACGCAAGCGGCCACGTGTGAGCACAACTCAGTCGCCCGCTCCCTTGATCAGTAACGACGTCGCCTCAACGCTTGCCACACGCCCCAGCGCGCCCACCACACAGCAGCAGATGACGGCCTACGATCGCAAGCTGCAGCGCCAGCGCGAGAAGGAACGCAACCGGCAGCAGCGTAAACGCGAGCGCAGACAGCGCATGCGCCAGGAGCGGCTCGAGCGACAGCGTAAGATGCGTGAGGAGGAGCGCCAGCGCAAGCAGGAGGAGGAGCAGCAACATAAGCAGCAGCGAGACCGTGAGCAACTGCAGCAACAGGAGCCGCAGAGCGAACCCGAGGCACTGCGCCAGCGCGCCATTGAGCAGCAGCAGAAACAGGAGCGCGAGCAGCAAGAGCAGCTGGACAAACAGGAGAAACAGCAACGCAAAGAGCAACAGGAACGCGAGCTAGAGCGACTAAAGCAGCAGCACGAGAACGAGCAGCGCCAACGCGTCAAGGATGACGAAGCGCTGCGTCTGCGCGAGCAGCGACTGCTGAAGCAGCGGGAGCATGAGGCCGAGGAGAAACGCGCTCGCGAGGAGCTGCTGCGCAAGCAGAAGGCTGAGCAGGAGGAGGCCGATCGCCGTAATGCGGCGGAGCGTGCCGCCGAGGAGAAGCGTCTGCGCGAAGAGCACGAGAAGCGACTGCAAGAGGCCAAGTCGGAGCAGGAGCGCAAGCTGCAGGAGGCGCACGAGGCGAAGCGTCGCGAGGAGAAGGCCATTCAGGAGCAGCTGAAGGAGCAGGAGCGCCAGCGCCAGGAGCAAATACGTCGCGAGCACGAGGAGGAAGAGAAGCGCCTCGAACTGGAGCGTCTAGAGGAGGCGCGTCGCTTCGAGATGCGTGAGCTGAGTCGCATGCACGAGGAGAACGAACGTCGCGAGGCGCGCCAGCGCCAACGCGAGGCAGAAATCGCACAGCGCGAGGAAGAGGAGCGCAAGCTGGCCGCCGAAGAGGAGCGACTGCGCAAAGAGCTGCAGGAGGAGGAGAAGGCGCGCAAGCGCCAGCTGGAGGAGGAAATCGAACGCACCGAGCAGGAACGCAAACAAAAGGAGGAGGCCGAAAAGGCCGCAGAAGCAGCCAAGGCAGAGCAACAGAAGAAGAAGATCGAGGCGGCCAAGCAGATTGCCGACGCCGAAGTCGCTGCCCAGCTGGAGGAGAAGCGCCGCCAGTACGCCGCTCGCATTGGCGCGCTGAGCAAAGAGGATCAGCTGAAGTTCATTGAGATGCGCAAGAAGCGCAAGCAGCTGCGCGAGAAGGAGATGAAGGCCAGGGAGCAGAAGAAGCTCAGGCGGATACAAGAGGCCATCAGGCTAAACGAGATGCAGTAAAGCACTCACAAACAAACACACACACCCACACACACACACAGAAGCAGACTAACTAACCTACACTAATGCAGCAACAGAAAAGTAAACATATCGTAAACAATTTCTCTTGGGCGTAAACGTGTTTTGTCTTTTTTTCATAATTTTTATTTTTTTGTTATATGAAAACACGTAAAAGTATTATTTACAAAAGAAAACAAAAAAAAAATATATATATATATATTAAAGTAAAAATTGAATTGAAAAAGGAAACATAAACAACAAGAAGAAGAACAACAGCAATAGTAGCATTTGCAATAGTCGTGCACTTTTTTGAAAATATGCGTCAAATGAAATATTTCCAGGCAAAAGTTGAAGCGCGCACTCAATATCCGAGATAGTAATGTACAGCCAGTATATAGATACATAAATCTATGATATATGATATGATACACAAATGATTAAACTAGCCTATAGACACACTCAAACACACACAAGCACACGCACACCCACATAGTTTCCTTAATAACCAAAATAGCAATTAGCAAAACTAAAACATTTAAAAAGTGAATCAAGCTAGCAACAAGAAGCAACACACAATTTTTATATAAATTATTAGAGCACAGAACAATGAGCAGAATAAAATGCAAGTTTAATCTTAAGTCGTCTCGCTCCTCGTTTTGTCCTGCCTGCTGGGTCTATACAACTTACTCGGAAGGCCAGGCCTTCTCCTACTGCTCCTGCTCCTGCTCCGGACCCCCAACGAGATGCTGCGATCAGGCCAGGAAGCAATAATTTATAAGCCTAACACACACACACATGATATGAGAACCTTTTTTACGTAACAAACAACTATCTATAAAAAATGCCTGAAAGTGAAAGAAAACAAACTAAACTTGAAGAGGAAAAAGAACCCATTGCGAAGGCTAAGCGTAACTATTGTACTAACTAACTAGGTTATATATAAATATATTTTATATTTAATAATTATTGTATGTTTAAATGTAAATTTATTGTATTTTTTAATATGTACCTCAAATGCGAATCGCAGAAGAAGAACAAGAATGAAAAGGAAGTGTGTTTTCTCTCAACAGCATCAAATATTTCTTTCGAATTGTGTTTTGTTTGTTTTCAGTGAAATGAAAGTTAAGAAATGAAAAGCAATTTTTAGTAGCCAAGTAAATGCATTTTAAAGAAATTACCAAGTAAACAAACTAACCAATTTATAAACAATTATATAATTATATATAAATATATATATATATACATACGATATATCATTATTATATAATAAACACAGAGAACCGAAATAGTCAGCAGAACTAAGGTGAATATTTAAAAAAAAAAAGATGAGAAAAGCAAAGAATACAGAAAACACAAACAAAAACTGAATATTATGAGCATATTATATAATAATAATAATAATAATAAAGAATAACATAAAAATAATACACATTAAAATATCTATAAAAACTTAATGCAAGCAGTTTTAATTTAGTAAAACAAACAAATAAAGTTTTAAACACAACACGGAAAAAATATGTTTTTTCTTTCTGTGCAATACAAGCTAAATTCTATTGAGTGAAACTGCTATAGACAGTATATTTAACTAAAATATATATAATAAATAAAGATTTGTGGCTCAGCTAGAGTGCAAGCACAGGGAGAGCGAACACAGGGAGAGTGAGCTAAGGCAGAACGAGCACAGCTAGAGAAAGCTCAAGCGACCACAAATAGAGCCAGATCAGGCAGAGCCAACAGAAAACGAGCAGTAGGAGAGCGAGCACATGGAGAGGAAGCTCAGGCAAAGCGACCGCAGGTAGAGCATGATCAAGCAGAGCTAGCAGAAAGAAAGCGACCACTGGGAGAGCGTGCACAGGGAGAGCTAGCACAGGCAAAGCGAGCAGAAGGAGAGTGATCACAGGGAGAGTGAGCACAGGCAGAAGAAGCCTAAGTAGAGCTAGCACAGGCAAAGCGAGCAGAAGGAGAGTGATCACAGGGAGAGTGAGCACAGGCAGAAGAGGCCGAAGCAGAGCTAACACAGGCAAAGCGAGCAGAAGGAGAGCGAGCAGAACGGCCACAGGCAGAGCGGTATTTGCATTACAACTACTCCAACTCCAATTCCAACTCAACAGCAGCCTCATTTCACAGCTGTAGCAGTAGCAGGCCAGTCACTGATTCGCCGATCACCACAGAGGATAAAATTAAGAACTTTGCTGGGATGAGCCTAATTTCCAATTGTGTTTTAGACAGCCAAACAATTTTCTAATAGCAGTTTTTTTAAGCTACATCAGATCTTCTGCTTAGCAAGAGTCTAAAATCATTTAACCTCTACTTCTCTCTTGCTTAAACTCTTTACATATATTAAACAAATCGAATTCTTAGCCAACCGAAACTCACCTTTATATAATCACATAATCCATCGCCCTTGATTTGCCCATCCGCCTCGGTGTACAGTTTCAGTTTGTATTTCTGCGTTTGCGGATCGCGCATGACCATGCCGCACTTGCCCATCAGCTCGGCAAACTCATCGATTGTTATGTCCAAAGGCAAGTTGGATACGTAGACTTTAGTATTCTGCGTGGGATCCACATCAAACCATTCTGCAAAGTTAAGCAAACACATTGAATAAGAATTATATTATATATATATATTATGTTTCGCTTACTTGGCGGTTCTTGGGCCTTGCGCTTGCCAGCCACAGCTGCCGTTGGGACACCATCTTTGCCAGCCGTGGGCGCATTCATGGCTGCCTGTGCCTCGGCTGTCATGCGCTTCAGTTCCTCCGCCTTGCGCTTGGCTTCGGCTGCCTCGCGCTCCTCCTTCTCGCGCTCACCGGCGCTGGTGTTGTCTATGAAGCCATAATTCATCTGATAGCGCGCCATGAAGTCGTCGTCGATCTTCGGGAACCACGCCGACTTGCTGGCGTCCCAGAAGAAGACAGCTCCATCCTTGTCCGTGTAGGTGCGATCGCCGTTCTCGTCGACGCCGTAGACCACATCCTGGCCAGGCGCCGCCTGTGGCAGCTTCTTGGGCAGCCATTTCTGCTGCTCCGCATCCCATTTGTAGTGCTCCGTCTCAGTAGCTGTGCTGCTGCTGCTGCTGGACTGCTTGGGCAGCCACTGCTGCGTCTCCTGGCACCACTTGTAGTGCTCGTTCTCATACAAATTGCCAGCGCTGGACGCCTCGTCGGCGGACAGGGGCTGCCAATTGTTTTGCGTGTTACACCATTTGTACTTTTGTTTTGTGCTTGGATCCGTGTAAATGGCGCCACCATCGGCCGCATAGCTCACATGCTGTTCGTAGTCCGCAAAGTCCTGCTGCGCGGACTCCGTCTGGCCGGCCTGGTCAGGCGATGAATCGCCTGCTGTGCGGCAGCTTGTGGCATTAGCCCTCTCCTGCTCTGTTTGGCTATTTGAGGCATTTGCTGTTGCTGTTGCTGTTTCTATAGCTGAGGTGTTTTCCTTTGCCAACGCTTCGCATTCCTTTTGAGGTATATCGGCTTCTGGCTGCGCAGCTGGAGTGATGGAGTCTGTTTCGTTTTCCTTGGAAACACTTTCACTCTCCAGCTCTTCTTCTTCTTCTTCTTCCATTTCGCCCTCCTTCACGTGGCTTTCATTTTGCTGGCTCATTTCTGTGTGATTTCTGTAATTATAGCGCGTTGTCCAAAACGCAGAAAAGTAGACTACGTTTTAGTGCTTTGCAGCTAATTTCCAGTTAATTTCATATTTTTCGTATATTTCCTGCCCACATAATCACAAAGGCCAGGCGAATGGCGAGACGGCCAAAATAAATTAGAGAAACGTGCTCACGACGTTGACATTGTGCCTCAACAACAATCAAAACACAAACATTCTTGCACCTTTTGCTTTTCATTTGCCTGTTTTTTTTTTTGTAAACACAATTCGCACGCTGATTGCGGCGCCTGTGGATGGGTCAAGCTTCGGTGGGCTGGGTTGGGGAGTGCACAGCCCAATCAAATGCAAACGAAATGAAAAGCACACAAAACGCCCAAAAACAAAAATGAAAAGAAAACGAAAACGAAAATAATCCCACAAAAAGGCGCACAGAATTTCGTTTTTATAGTGCAGAAGAAAAGCCGAATAAAGTAGCTGAAAGTTAGAGGAGGTGTCAAGCTAAAGATACCCTGACCAAATCTAAGATATAAATCTATAGATTCTTAGAAAATTTCGGTATAATTTATATAGTGTTTCGAATATGATATATATGTATGTTTCTTAACTATTGGCAGTTAAATAAATAAAAGATATAATAGAATAGATTCCCTTGCAGCTTAAGATTAACAACCCCTTCTCAATATATATTCTACTTAAGCTGGATCTAATCAACCTATCAGCCCCATACCACCCCTTTCCCCCAGCCCATTTACAGTGTATGCCTCACTTGACAGCAGCTGTTGAAGGTCAAGCAAACAATTCTATTTATTTTTGGCAGCTTACCCCAAGGCCCTTTCATCTAGCTGCCACAAATCGATTGGCTTTAAGCAAGTTCAATCAACCTCAACCGAAGGTAGCCCGCTTCGTCGGTGACAACTTGAAGTGGCTGCCCCGAAATGCCAATTGATTTGTATGGCTATTACGCGAGAAAGACTTGAGAGCTGGCCCAGCTGTCTTCCTGTTCCTCCTTGTGTGTGCGTCAACAGTAGAGAAGACGCTCGAGTCCGGGTTCAATGTACGCGCCATTAATTATATCAATTTGATGCCTATATAGTATAGTACAGTTAGTAGTCTATTATTGGTGTTGCCCCTACACACGCCTCGAGCACACTCAAAATATTTATATGCAGCCCAATTGTCGACCTCTGGCAGAGTTCAATGGAACGCGTTTTTTGTGCAAATTTGCATTTGCAAAAGTTTTTAGCTGGCAGCAGGGGCAGGGGCAGTGGCGGGGGCAGTGGTGGGGGCCTGTGTGAGTTAACTGGCACATTGGCCGACAGTCGGCACACATAGCGCACGCGGAGGCATGCAACAGCACCTGACACCACCTTCGAAGGTGGCCATAACTGCAGCCAGTTGCAGTTAGCCAGTTGTGAACATACACAAAGTCGCTGGGACGATACTCGTAAATTACACAGACAGGCAAACGACTGCACACACAGATACATATGTAAATATATATATGTATATATATATATATATAAAGTGATTATACTATAGATATAGGTTTACATATAGGCGTAGCCAGCGCTGCGGCTTCGTGTTGCACAAAACGTGGACACACCCCGTCATATGATATAGTCAATTTTTTCTATTGGTTTTGTAGATCATAAACAGACCATTCAGATAACCAGCGTACAGGCTGAGTTATAGTCACAGATCCTATCGGCATGACTGTATTGTTCTCTTCAAATGCCTGAAACAACAAGTAAGACGGCAAACTACGATGATTGGCTCGATAATTATAAAGGGGAAAACAAATATCAATTAAATAATATTTTGTTTTGGGCATGTGTTTAATGATTGATTGATTGATAAAGTTGCTAGCTGTGAGATTGAGTGAATGGCAGACTGGATGATGGAGTGACTGACTGTCAGGCAAACACTGACAGACAGAGAAGCAGATTGACTGACTGCCATGAACTGATTGAATGATTAAACTAACTGGAAACTGACTAATGTCTAACTGATAGGGAACAGAGTGAAAGGTAGACTGATTGATTGATATGAACTGATTAATTAATATTACTATCAGGCTGATGATTGGCTAGCATATTGGCTGACTCGCTGACAGATTGACAGACTGCCTAAGTTAAGACGGTCTTAAGACTAAGCTTGTCTAAAAGGCTGTAATCCTAATCAAGTTCTACGTTTTGCCCTATATTCTACAACTTTAAAGTAAGCCTTATCTGCAAAGCTCTAACATCCACTATACACACCTACTTCACCTTTGCCATTTCCTATATTAAACCACCCTTTCCCCATAGATAGCCCATTTCACTCCTCAAGAGAGGAACCGACCCTGCAATAGGCCAAGCCATAGACATCTTAGCCACATTGTATTATAATTTGTATTGCTCTATAATCGAAATGTTAATGAAGAACACGCAGTTCTTAGAAAGTAAATCGCATGGCTGGCAAATTGCGTAGAGTATTTCAAGGCCAAGTTAAGGAGCAGCAGAAAGCAAAAAGGCAAGGAAACAAAACGCACTCGCAATTGCATAAGAATCGAATGGAAAATTTCTCATATGGGTCAAGAAATCAATTAATTGACGCAAATTGTCTGCGAAAATGCCAGTGTGGGCCATGATCGAGCCATTTAGCTGGCCAACGGACGGCAACGGCATTCATTAGCTGGCGCGGCGCCTTAAAGGCCATAAAAAGAATAAAAAGAGCCCCAATTAGCAGTTGGTGGAGAGCTCCACTTCATTTCATTCCTCTCTTCTCCTATTTTTTTTTTTTTTTTTTATTTCTTTTCTGTGCTACTTTACATACAAAGTAAACGAATTAATTAACTTTTAGTGCAGAAATCGGTGAAATTCCAGCAAAAATGTGTGTTTCGGTCGAAAAGTCTTGCCAACTTTGTTATGCAAATGTCAACAGGTCAGCGAATTCGTAACGCCCAGCTTGACGCGACTGGACGCGACCCATATATACACATATATTCGATGTTATTTTTAACATTTGAAGCCAGAGATTTGCGCACATTACTCACAAATGCCATTAGCAGAAGCCAAGTTTGAGGCCATAACCCCAAAGCGTTCACACTTTCGAATAACTTAACTTGAGCACGAGCAGCCACACAAGGTGGTGCGCCTTGGGTTAGGGTGACTCACTGCTGAGACCCGCCAAATAGTCGTAGAGCTGAGCTAACCTGCCTAAGCAACCAGGCGTACAGCACAAAACAGTTTTCATAGCATATTTATGGGGGCAGCCCAGTCAGTCAGCCAGGACTAGAACTAGCCTAGAGTGGGTGTCTGAGTGTGTGAGTTTGAGTTGGTGTTGGTGTGTGTACAAGTCCTGGCTAGAACTGGGCAGCCCTTGCGCCAGCTTGACCAGTACACGCCGAAACGTTCAACTGACCACAAGTGCCGATTGGCCTAACGGGCTAACGATACGAGCTCTATAGCTGCCAATATCACAGCTACAAACACGCAACGACAGCGACAGCGTATATATATATATACATATATATGCACACAGATATATATATGTATATATATAGGGAGAGTTGGTGATAAAAATTTCAAATGAGTGCAGCCGGCAAATTATGCAAAAGCCTAATGTCAAAATCGATAAAACCAACAAAGAAATTTAAATAAAAAATTTAAAGCAATAACAAGCACATCATATACATATAAACAATCATATAGGATATATAGTTAAAGATGGATATACCTAGCAGCGGCGCCATATTTACACTGGGCAAATCGCACCTGGCGGAGAACACCCAAAGCTATTTCTATATCAAAAACGATCCGGTCAAGCGCCTGATATCCGGTCCGCATCAGAGTGCGGTTATATGCGGTAAAGTGGCTAAAAGCAACCAACACAAAAACAACAACTGCCAGACTGTCTGTCTGTCTGTCTGCCTGTCTGTTCAGCTGTCCATCTGTCGGCATTTCTGCCTGTCTGCCAGCGCAACTTTATAGCCCTTTTGCTATATTTAAACATGGCCAAGACGACGCTCCACGCGCTGCCCAATTGTCTTTTGTGGTGTCTGTGGCAGCCTGCGTGGTCATGTTGCATGTTCGCTGCAATTTACTCTTAAACAATAAACACGCAGCGCACTTTCACTTTTGTGTTAACCCAGCACAGCTCCATTGCAGCCAAACGATCATTGGCCCAAGTCGAGGATTGATTTGGCACTATTACATAAGTCTGCCAGCTCCATGGACTCCATGAGCTGCAAGTCAGCAAGCAAACATAGTCCAAATCACAGACCAATCCAACATCTAATGAGGTCAGCTAAAGGGGGGCGGCCTGGGCTTGGGCGCTCTTAGCCATAAATATGGGCCAAACTCACGAAGCATGTTAAAGGAAATAAATAGCCCACGAATGAGCGAGACCAAAAAGGCTAAAACCGAACGCTCGCTCGACTCGTAATTGAAACGTAAAGCGGGTCAGGTAAAGTTGAAATAGTTGAAAGCAGTTCTTTTGGACAGTTGAGCATTTCGGGCATTGGATTGACAGTGACACACACATACATACACACACTCACACACACACATCTATATGTATATATATAGTCCAACACACACGCAATCAATAAAACTTGCAAGCAGCAGCAGCTAAACAAAAGGTGAAATTGGTCAAAAGTTGATGTCAAAACGTTCTTATCAATTACAGAATCGGGTCGTCTTTTTGTTTGGGGCGAGAATCATTATGGCCAATTGGGCATTGGCGGGCATGCCAACAAGAGCAATAACAACAACAGCAATAATGGTGATATAGTCAGCAAGCCAACTTGCGTCAAGTCGCTAAAAACGTTGGGCCTGAAGATAAGCGATGCGGCCTTTGGCAACAATTGGGCCGTGATAATGACGCGTAAGTAGCAGAAGGCTAATAGCACATACATACAATAAAGCTAATATAAAACTTGAAGCTATTGGCTTAATTTGTCTCTAATTATAAGCGGAGTCTAGTTAATTTACTAAGCATTCAGCTAACTTAACAGCTAATTAACACTCCGGCAACTCCCTCTCTCTCTCTCTCCGTCTCTCTTTCTGTCTTTCTCTCCTAAGTTTCCAATGAGATATTCTTTACGGGCCGTAACATATTCCCCTTGGACACGCACGTCGCTCAGCACTTCATAAATGCTGTTGTCGAGGAGCAGCCTTGCGCCATCATACGAAAACCTTTTCGTCTGGAGGAGTTCGATGATTATCTGTCCAAGAACGAGGAAACGGATAACTTCGTAGCCCTGCAGGCGGGCAATGAGCACTTTTCCGTGCTAACCAGTAAGTGGAGAGCTCGCAGGATATCAAAGGACATTCCTGACTCAAACTTCCCATATTTGCAGGCAAAGGACGCCTGATTGGCTGCGGCTCGAACGCCAAGCAGCAGCTGGGCGATCTGGGCGTGGACTATGACGGCCATCCCGTGGAGATATGCCTGGATGCTGCAGTGCAGCAGTTTGCCTGCGGACCGGAGTCCACGCTGGTGCTCACTGGCAGCGGAAATCTGTTTTTGACTGGCCGCCTCAATGAGTTCGTCTTTCCCAAGTTCACGGAGCTGCAGAAGAATCTCTCGCAGACGGAACAGATCATTTTCATGCACATCTCCAAGGCGAGCGAGATCTTCATTGTCACCAACGTGGGCAACATCTACCGCAGCTTTGAGTCGCTGCGCAACAAGAGCCTGGTCTTTCAGCGCTTCTATGACTACGACAGCGAGGAGAACGGGCCCATTTGGAAGCTGCTCAAGGGCTACTCCTTCTACGCGGTGCTCAGCAAGGCGAACAAGTTCTTCACCACGTTCTCGGAGAGCGGCCACCATCTGAAGACCTTTCGTGAGATCTCCAAGTTCAAGAATCTGCGCCTGCTCGACATAGCCGTGGGCGATCAGCACATTCTCGTCCAGGGATTGCCCAGATCGTCCGCCCTCTCGGCTACGGTGGGCAGTCCGGCAAATGCACACAGCTACATGAGCCGCAGCTTTGTGCTGCAGCCGAAAGATCTCAATGGCAATATGGAAACGCGCAGCGCCAGCGGCCGGAGTCTGACTAAGCAACAGGCGTTGAAGGAGGCGGAGACGGAGCCAGAAACGGAAAAGGACAAGAGCTCCGGCCTCATGGGCGCCAGCGTAGCAGCAGTTGGCGCATCTGTGGCCACGCTGGAGGCTGTGAAGCACATTTCCGATGAGCAAGAAAACGGCACAGCTGAGCCGGAACAAGAAAAAGACCATGAACAAATGACAGAGGAACAGGCAACAAATGACAATGTAAACGAAGAAGCAAGTAAAGAAAAGGAACAAGAACCAGAGCAAAAAGTAGAGGAGGTGAATGGCAATTCAGGCTCAGAGTTGTTGGTGGAAGCGAAAATCGAGACACCAAGCGAAGCAATGCCCCAAAAGGAAAGTAAAACAGACGAAACAGAAATTAAATCAGAGCAAATGGAGCCGACGGCGCCCGAGGAGAGTCCGATTAAGCAGGTCACAAATACAGCAAAAGCAACTGAAATGGAGGCGCTAGCGAAGCTGCCAACGCCACCAGCAGCAACGCCATCGCCTCAGTCATCACCGACAGAATCGGTCAAGCCGCAGCAGCCGGCCACAGAGAGCAGTCAGGAGAAGCAGCTGCGCCCGCACACGCCGTATCCGGACAGCAGCAATGCGAGCACTCCACAGACGATTAAGAGAACGCCCATTCGGAACTTCTCCTATGAGGCGGCCATGACGCATGATGAGCTGGAAAAGACGTCGCCCGAGCTGGTGGACAGCTTGGGCACAGTTGAAGAGAATCCGTTGGCTGAAACTGCGCCGACAACGGAAATACATATATCGACGCCCACGCCGCCTACCGAGGAGGATGAGCAGCTGGCCGTTGAGATAACGACTACAGAGGATGCGCACGACGGCAGTAAAATGGTGAATGAGATACGATTCATCAACAATGGCGTCGATGTGACAGCCAACGTGGAGAAGCAAATGCCGGACACGCCGCTGGCCGAGTTTGTGGACGATCTGGAATCGGAGGGTGAGCAGATGCTGGAAGATCTGGAGCAGCATGTTGACAAGGTGGTCACAGAGCAGAAGGCAGAGGCTATCAAAGCCACAGAGGGCATCGGCAAAACCATCGAATCAAAGCTGCAGGAAACGGGCAACTCTATGCAAACGGCAATGCACAATGCGATGACAGGAGCACGCGATACGGTTGAAACTGCGGGCGAGCGCATGGTAAACGGAGCACGAAATGCTGTCGATGCAGCTGGCAAGGGAGCCCAGCGCATGGCCGATGGGGCCCGCGATGCTGTCGATGCGGCAGGCAAGAGCGCCATGCGCATGGCCAGTGATGCGAAACAATCCATGGAACAGGTGGGCAGCAATGCAGCCAAGGCGGCGACAAACACAAAGGAGTCTATGGGCAGAGCCATGGATTCAATGACCAGCAAGATATCTAGCGAAGTGCATGGCGCCAAAGAGAACATATCGTCGCTGTTTCAAATCAAGGCGGCCAAGGAATCGCAGAACATGACCACGCCCACAACGACACCGGAGGATGCTCGGCCAAAGCGCAGCATTGGCACAGCTAACTCTGGCGACTTGGAGGTCGAAGGCGAGGAGGATGAGCGCACCACAGCCTCGGTAAACTCAAATCACAACTCCGCTGCCCATAGCAATGGCAACGGCAACGGCAATGGCAACGCCTTTGAGCCCATGAACAGCAATAGCCACGCCTTTGAGGAGGATCCACTTGATGCGGTTGTAGAGCGTGGCAAGAAGGCAATGCAAGAGGAGCTGCGCGCCTTGGAAGAGCAACGCGCCCAGTCCCACGTGCACACCAAAAGCGAACAGCATCGACGACAGAGCACAGAGAGCAAAGGCATAGTCCAGCAATTTCTAGATGGTGTGCGGCTCTCGTGCCGCAACGAGAAGGCCATACAAATCGAGGGTGAGCATTATTATAACGCAATTATAGTATATTTTCATTAATACTCACCTAAATTCGTTTACCGGCAGATGAGCCGCCACCGACGACGCACCACAATAAAAACAAGGTCAACAGCGAGCTGAGTCTGCAGAATGGCCAAAATGGCGAGCAGCAGTCGTCGCGCGTCTGCACAATTTTATAAAAACGAAACGCACTACCCTCTAAGAAACGCGTACACTTTTATAAACAATTACATTTGATTTTAATAAACTTGCAGTTTCAGATCGCATTAGAAATGCGTGTGTTTACCTTAAATCTATCGATTAATTATATCAACTATCGATTAGCATAGTTACTATTACACGTTAACACGTGAATGTCAACTGTGTTGCTGCAATGCTTTCACGAAGTGATTTCGCTGCTGAACAACTAAATTGTTTTTTACAAGAAAGTCTTTCGGGATATTCGAGCTAAATATGTTTTATATATATTTATTTGTTATATTAGGCACCTGCCATAGGTGATGCGCTCCTGCAATACACCTGTGACAAGTCGCAGGTAGGTAAATAGACCATCGCTAAATTGCACCAGTTCAACGGATCATTTGTACCAGTTCTTTCGCGTCTATTTGGTACGCAAACAGTAAAAGCAAAAAAAAAAACAATTTTTACTATTTTTCTACGTTTTATAAATGAATACAAAACAATAAGTAATGCTTTAGAGCATAGTTTGGATTGAATTACTAACGAAACGCGTGTGTGGTGCACACCTGCCTGGCCCGCGAAAAATCCAATCAGAAAACGAAAAGGCCAGCACCAGTACAAAATGGAAAGGTAGGTCAAAGAGTGAGCGCGCCCAGCGTACAGAGTGTACATGCCCGAAATAAAAAACGCTCGCCTGAAGGGTATTAGTGTTATTAAACATGTGAAAATAGTGAAAATTTCAATTGGCCCATAACCTCAAAAGAGTTTTGGTTTTCGCTGCTGTTATAATGTGAGTGCTTATGTATATGTGCCTGTATGTGTGTATATGTAAGCGTGCGTGTATATGAATGTATGAGCGCTTGTGTGTGTGTGTGTCCGAGTGGCGCGTTGTGAAGACGTCGACGTCGACTGAAAGTGGTTGTCGCTCGTCGACGACGAAGAGGGCGACGGGCAGCAGAGCAGCGGACAAGGTGAGAAGCGCGAGCGCGAACGTGAACGACAAGATCGAATGTGGAAAAACTACTTTAGAGTGGACTTCAAAAATACGAAAAGACATCGTTCTGCATGTCGCCGCCAAATATACAAATTGTAAAGGACGACCGTGGCAGCTAGCCAGGCTTACAAACTTTCCCACCAGCATAAAAACTATCGAGTAATACGGATAAAAAACACATGTAATTCGCGAGAAAGTAACACGCTGTCAGTTCGCCCCAAAACGTGTATATGTGTGTGTGTTTGATTGCGTGTGTAAATGGATGTGAGTGTGTGTGTGTGTGTTTGTGAGTGTATGTTTGTATGAGAGAGTGGGGGAAACGGCGACAACAGCAGCGGCAGCGGCAGCAATTGGAACGTGGAACCTGTCGGCGCACGTAAAAACCAGAGCCAAAAATTCAAATTACATGCATTGGGCGCGTTTTCAAATGCATAATCGCTAACACTCTTATAATTTATGCTAAACACTCGTTAGAGAGCAGAACTTTTTGCCATAACAATGGCCGTTAGCAGACACCAGAGCACACCAGGCACCAGGCACACCAATTTGATGAATAATTTAAATGGTATTATAATTTCTTAACATTTCGCAGTTAGTTTGGGAATTCCTCACATATTTTTGCATACGAAAGAGGCGAATAACATGTAAAGATGCCGACAAACTATTCACTCACTCGCTCTCTATCAGAGATGAGCGAAATCACTTAGTGATGATCACTGTGACAATCGATATCTAAATGGGTTCACGATATTCGTTCATCACAGATGTTTGTTTATATTCTGTTGCTGGTGCAATGGCAACGGCAATGACAACAAACAATTATTTACTTAACTGTATCAATCAGCTGTTGCAGCTAAACAAACATCGATATTAGACACTGTTGCTTATATCTCAGTCACAATTTCCAGAAATCACAAAACTGCTCATCTCTAATCTCACGCACTCTCTCTCTCTCTCTCTGTCGCAGGCACTAGCCAACACAACAACAAGAGCAGCAGAAACCACAATCAGGGCAGCCAGCATGTCGTGGCATTTGTGAGCAGCGCGCCAAAAACTTGTCACGAAGTTTCTTGTTATTGACGTACGCTCCCGCTATTGAAGCCACACTTCCCCATCCCCCCTCCACTCACACACATACATATACATATATAGATTTACACCCACACACATCCATACACCCGCCCAGTTGTGACGTCCAATCCTTAAGAGAGAAAGAGGCAGCTTATGATGCATATCAAGAGCCTGCCACACGCACATCAGGCCGCCGCGGCAATGAGCAATTGCGACATTGTGATTGTTGCCGCGCAACCGCAGACCACGAGCGCCAACAACAACAACAATGACACTGTTACACAGGCCAGCCATGTCAGCCATGTGGCAGCTGTGGCGCATGCACAGCATCAACAGCAGCAACAACAGCAGCAGCAGCAGCAACAACAGCAGCAACAACAACAGCAGCAGCAACAACAACAACAGCAACAACAACAGCAGCAACAACAACAACAGCAGCAACAACAGCAGCAGCAACAACAACACAATCAACAGCAACAACAGCCGCCCGCGCCCACAGACGTATCCCTTCCATTTATGCATTTGAGTGGAATTTCAGCGGAGGCACACAGTGCCGCTCAGGCGGCCGCAATGGCAGCTGCGCAGGCCGCGGCAGCGCAAGCCGCCGCTGCGGATCAGCAACAGCCAACAGCACCACCTGCACCACCATCGCACACGCTGGCCCATCTGGTGGCCAATGCTACGCACAGTCCCACGCTCGGTGAGACGCACTACGTCAGCAACGGGCACTCGAACAACGAGCATTCGGGCGAGGGCAACGGATCGAGCGGCAGCGGTGGCGGTCGGGAACCAGAAAAGCCCTTCCATTGCACAGTTTGCGATCGACGATTTCGCCAGTTGAGCACACTGACCAACCACGTGAAGATCCATACGGGGGAGAAGCCCTACAAATGCAATGTGTGTGATAAGACGTTCCGTCAGTCGTCAACGTTGACGAATCATTTGAAAATTCATACCGGGGAAAAACCGTACAACTGCAACTACTGTCCCAAGCATTTCCGTCAGCTGAGCACATTGGCCAATCACGTCAAGATTCATACGGGTGAGCGTACATTGTGTAAGCCCATTTTGATCGCAAGCTAATTCTAGCCTCTTTTGCAGGTGAAAAGCCGTTCGAATGCGTGATATGCAAGAAACAATTCCGGCAGTCGAGCACGCTCAACAATCACATAAAGATCCATGTCATGGACAAGGTCTACGTTCCTGTCAAGATCAAAACGGAGGAGGACGAGGGGTGACTAGGACGCATGGCGTTGGCGCAACATCATCATCTCCATCAGCAGCAGCAGCAACAACAACAGCAACAACAGCAGCAGCAACATCATCAACAGTCGTCAACGCCATCCCAGCAACAGCAACAACACCACATCAGCGAACACCAGCGTGGAGTTACCATTACGACGCTCCCGTCTACAACGACAGTGGCGCAGCATCAACAACAACAGCAGCAACAATCGCATCTACAGCCCTCGCATGGCAATGGCAGCTCGCCGCATCATCATTTCAATGTGGCCGCTTTGGGTGATTTGTCCAGCGCGATGCAACTGGGCGCCGTGACGGCCGATGGCAATTTTGTGACCATGGGCGGCGTAGTAGTTGGCCGCATACAGCATCCGCGCAGCGAAGACCTGCATCATCTGGGCGTCATCAAAGTGGAATCGCCAACGAATGGCATCGTCAATGTCGCAGCGGCTGCGCAACGTGACGGATGAGTCGATAAGCTGCTCCGCGAGCCAAGGAGCTCAAGGAGATCGCTCAGCTGAATGATATTGCGTATGTGGAGCTAGAGCACGAGCAGCAGCAACAGCAGCGACGACGGCATTGGCGACGTTGCCACGAAACATAGACTGTCGACTGGCAACTGTTGTCGTTGTCGCCGTTGTTCTCGCTGTTGTTGTTGCTCTTAGTGTATACGCTTACGTTGTTGTTAGTTGTTTAATTGTAGCGAAACCTTGTTGTTGTTGTTAAGATTTAAGCGTAACTGAGAACTTATCAGGCTTAGCGTTGGCTAGCAGGCACTCAACTATTTCTAGTTCTTAAGTCTTAGCTGAAACGTATGTGTTAGAAATTCGAGTTGTTAGCTGCAACCGAGCCTGAATATGTATAGCAAAACGCTTCAATAGTAGCTAAAAGAAATGATATCATAGCCAACAGCAGCTAGCGCTCCATGGCCTAAACGAAAGATCAGACAAAACACACTCAATACACACACACACACACACGCATTCACAATCACTTAACGAGGCAATAGGTTTACAACAAGCTCCCTCTCAACCTTCTACACACACACCCCTCACACTATACCTAACTAACTGTAACCGGTAGCGCAAACTCCTAAAAAGAAAAACGAAACAAAAATAGTAAGAAAGAAAGAATGAAGTTCATCGATAAGCAAAAAGTCATTTCGTTTAAGTTGAAAGTTAAAAAAAAAAAAAAAGAGTAAGAAAAATGCTTCACAAAGTGCAAAAGAGAAAGATTAAGGAACACTAGAAATGTTTTTATAGATTTGTTATATATATACATATGCTGATAGGAGGAACTTAAATTCAAACTCAATTTCAAATTGTTCTTTAGCATTTAAACGTTTAAGAGATTGTTGTAAATTGTTTTTTAGTGCGAAAGATTCAGCTGGGAGCGCGTTGACTTAGTCGGCGTTGCCCAATGTTTTAAATACTTTTTGTAAAACATTTTAAGAGAAAACAAAATTTGTAATACTTATTTTCAGTAAATTGTTAAATATTGTAAATTGCAGCCATGTAGTAGGTCTTTGCTCCACAAATTCAATTTGTTTTTAACTCTAGCCTAATTATTTAAACTTTGTTCTAAGCAAACCCCAATCCACAAAAACAACCACACACACACACGCATCTAAAAGAAATTTTAAAAATACCTTAAGTGGCAGCAGAAGCAACCTATACAATATATATCTCTATATATATATATACACACATATGCTATATAGACATTAGTTGATCCTTAGTTTTTAAAAACTTGAAAGTGAGTTTTTGTTAATTTTAATTCTAATTTTAGTCGTTATAGTTTTATTTTTGAAAAAGAATCAATTACAAAACAAAGCAAAAAATATATACAAAAAACAACAACTTTTTAATGCTAAATGGAGTTTACACACACACACACACCCACATACACACACAAACTATATGTATAATGCTAATGTTAAAGTTCTGTACAAAGCCCAACTCCAATTTTTGTATGTATAAAAAAGTAACGGACGGAGAGAAACAAAAAAAAAACAAATTTACGAAAATATTATTTTCTAAAAATATAAAATTTTGTCTTATTTGACTTTTCTGATATTTTTGTATTTATATTATGTGTTGTTCAGCTTTAAGTTTTCCACGCCGACTGAAATTTTAAAATAGTTTTTTGTGCATTACTCAACACTGAAAGCTTTTAAATATTTCTGTTATTTTTGCATAAAGTTCCTATAGATTTCTGGGCAAAATACAAATTCCAATGTATACGAAATATTATTTTGAAAAACAAAACAAAAACATACATAAATGCAAATAAGTAAATAAATAAATGTTGATAAATGTGTAGTGTTAAAAAGTGAAAGAAAGAACAACAAATGTAGTTAAAAATATAAGAGTTAAGATATATACATATATATATTCTGAATAACGCTTAAAGATCTTTATCGTTTAGCAATGTTAAAGCAAAAAGATAACGAAAATCCAACCACATTTGCCGGGTTCCATATTTTCATATTTTCATATGCAGCTAATCGAGAAAATGCTTTCCATTGGCTTTTTGTATAGGCTAAAAGGGGAGGAAGAAGCGGAAGAAGGGCAGGAAATGAATTTAATATGTAGCGAACTGAGTTAAGCATCAAAAAGAAGTATTTAAGTTTATTTAAGTCAATAATTTCTCATTTAGCAAATTTACAGTTCTTATTGGAATACTGGTTAATATGTGGTGCGCCGTTTCTGATTAGATAGATTGAACTCGTGCTTATTTAACAGGCAACGCCTTGCATTGGCTTGCATTCAATAAACTCAAATTGAGTTAGAGTTTTCAAATCAGCGCAACAAACTCTCCATTATCATAAGTTTGACAACATTCACTCATTTACTCAGTTTCGCACTCACCATTCTTATTAACAGTTTGCTGAGCTGTCAGCTGCTTTCTCAGTTTCTGATCAGATTTTAGCGAATTGGAGTCGTAGTGAGATTAGCAAATAAGCGCGCCTAATTTAAATAGTTGTGTGTACAAGCAAAAGAATTTAGACATTAAATGAACAAAGTAAAAACACAAAGGAAGCAGTAAGAAAGCGAATTGCTAAAAAACAAAACAGAAAACAAATAACGACTCGATAATATTGTATAATTATACACAAAAAATAAAAAAATGAGAAAGGAAATGCTATGTACTTATATTTATATGTATATATTCGCATACATGTGTAAGTGTATGTGCAGTAGCTGTATTTATATGTAAATGTGTATGTAATTGTGTATTTAGTTAAAAAGAAAAACAAACATAAAAGTATATATTATATATACATATATTTGCAAAAACGAAAAAACCAAACAAATGACACGGGACAAAGAAAATATATACGGAAGTATGGGAAAAGCAAGCACTAGAAATTAATTTTTTATTAAAACTGGGGTTTCGCCTTGTAATTTTGCTATGTTTCTCAATATTCAAATTTCCTTGCATATTCGATAAGTTTTGGTATTTATTCATTGTAATTCAATTACCGGCACACGATATTTCTATTCGATAGGTTTCATGTATGTTACTTGATAGTCTGAGCGTAACAATCCCCTGATAAGAAGTAGCTAAAATTGAGCAAAACGTTGTGCCAATTTTGCAATCAGATTACAGTTATTAACCATGTTCCGCCTACAACAATCACAGCCCGACCCAGCAGAGGAGCAAAAGCGAGTCGCCGCTGAGGTGCGAAACAATTTCATCATGTTTGGAGCTCTGTGCATAGCTATACGACTGGGTAAGCAAAGAAAATGATGATAGACTTATGTAAATATGTAAATACAGCTGTTTGATTTTGTATGAAAAACAGCTCCGATTGTTCTGCAACACCTGAAGAATGCGTAGCATTAACGTATTTGGAACTAGAGGAAGGGCGCTACATACAAATATAACAAACAAAGATGCATTTAGCTCTTAAGCACGTGCATTTTGTGCGGCGGCTTTTCAATTACTTTTAATGAGCCAAGAGAGAATCAATGTTGACTATGCACACAAACCTAGTGCTTCTAAATAAACAGCAACTGTAACTGTAATGTAGTTAAGTCGTTTCAAACTAATAAATGAAATAAAAGTACAATTAATATATGAACATTTGGCATGCAACGATATTTCTTTAGATCTTTATCGATACTTTTGTGCAACATATCGCCTGTTGCACATGGCGCTTTCCAACACCGTGCGCAAGACGTCAACTTGGCCAACACACTAAGAGAGTCGAGACGAAAAAAAAACAACAAACACTGTATAAACAGTTGGCAGCTAGCAAACAGACGTATTTTAAGAGTGGCCAGCAGGCAAAATGGAAACGTAAAAAGTAGTAATCGCGCCCGGCCGCTGACTCAAGCAAACGCTGAACAATTCCAATAAGCTAAACAGATAACAACGGCCGACTAACTTTGGCAAAGAGAGAGAGACAATTATAGCCATAGCGCGCAGCACTCACCAATTGGAGCATATGGAACAGTAAAGTTGGCGATAACGGCGTAAAATACTCTCCGATCGGGCCATTTGTTAATGTACATTGCAATAATTACTTCCGTCGCCCCTCGGGCGCTCGTTAACTAGATAATGGTTGCTCCCAAGTATGAACGCCTCAGCACCGGCGACGGCAATGGTAACGGCGACGTCGACGCTGGCAGCGACAACGACGGCGGCAGCAATATCGAGGAGCTCGAGCTGAGCCTCGACGTGACCCATAAGAATGCCAACAGTAGTCAAGAGCGCCGCCAGCTGTCGTCGCATGCCAATTTCCACTACGCAAAGAGCAGCAGCAGCGGAGGCAACAACAACGGCGACGCCGCCACGTCCGCACAGCACCATCACGCACATCCACACGACGGAATGACGCGACATGCGGAGGCTCGGTTCATGCAAATGGCCATAGGGACACTGGCCACAATTCTGCTCTACTTGTCGCTCTCCATTACGCTCACCTTCTACCAGACGGACATCAATCGGGAGCTGCCCTTCCCGCTCACCATCGTCACGTATCATCTGATAGTGAAGTTTCTGCTCGCCGCGCTGGTGCGCAGCATCTACAAGATGCGTGTGGGCAAGACGCGCGTCCAGCTGGACTGGCGAGTGGCTGTGCGCCGCATGGCGCCAACGGGCGTGGCCAGCGGCATTGACATTGGCTTCTCCAACTGGGGCCTGGCACTGGTGCCCATCTCCCTCTACACAATGACCAAATCGTCGACCATTGTCTTTATACTGCTCTTTGCCATCTTGCTGGGATTGGAGCGCAAGGTAAGAGAAGGCCTTGACTACGAACGATAATTACTGTAATTATAGCACTAACTGCTTTTCATGGCCTTGCAGAGCTGGTCTTTGGTTCTAATAGTCGGCCTCATTGGCCTGGGTCTGTTTATGTTTACCTACAAGTCGACACAGTTCAATACTCTGGGCTTCTTTTTTATTCTGTTCGCTTCACTGAGCAGCGGCGTGCGCTGGAGCTTTGCCCAGTTCATAATGCAGAAGTCCAAGTTGGGTCTGCACAATCCCATCGACATGATCTACCATATGCAGCCCTGGATGATTGTCTCCCTCCTACCGCTCGTACTCTTCATTGAAGGTAAGTTTTGGAGGAATCATTATCTAATCTATATCTATATCCTGTTTCTGCTTGCAGGACCCAAGCTATATGCTGTCTTGCAGAATTTGCACAATGTGGCTGAGGGCGATATTCTCTGGGTTCTGGCCCGCGTCACACTGGGCGCGTTGATTGCATTTTTCATGGAGGTCAGCGAGTTTTTGGTGCTGTGCAAAACCTCCAGCCTCACACTGTCCATAGCGGGCATCTTCAAGGACATATGCCAACTGGCCCTGGCCGTGGCGCTGAAGGGCGATCAACTGAGTCCCATTAACCTGGTCGGCCTGGCTGTCTGCTTGGCTGGCATCGGCTGTCATCTGCTGCATAAATATTCCACCATGGCCAAGGTAAACAAGCAACAGTTGGGCCTGCAGCTCGAGGACGAGGGCGAGGACGGGTGCGCCGAGTATGACTTCAACAAGGGCAGCGCCATTGTTGGCATTCACGGCAATGCAGCTGGCTCGCACGGCAACCTCACTGTGCCGCTGCTGGAGCAAACCGACTCGGAGGATGAGTCCGCCAATGATTCAGCCAACAAGCAAAACGCATCCGATGTCATTTTCGACGTACTCAAGCGGCGCGACATGCAGCGATGAGTTGGCTAATTGATTACTTAACCAAACGGCTGTAAAGGCGAGCAGCAATGCATAGCATTTTATTTATACTTCTATTCCAGGCCCAGACGTGTCTGGGAAAACACCCAAACAGTTGTGATTGTATGCGTGTCTCTGCGTGTGTGTGTGTGTATCTGCGTGTGTGTCTGTGTGTTGTAAATGTTGTATATTCCGAGAGCTGACTACTTGAACTACATTCTTATATACTTAGCATCATTATTATTATTGAACATATGTAAATGAATCGATCTGAGTGCATACCCCCCTGGCAGATCGCATAATATTGTATATATATACACACGCCCATATTCATTCCACTTATAAGTTGTCTGCTGTCCCCCCTAAACTGTAATACGATATACAAGTTGTGCTCTTCCGCTGAAGATATGCGGATCGCCATATGCATTGCCATAAGAACAAACGTTCGATGGAAACAATTGAATACCTGCTCGACTCAGTCTGCAAGGGCATTTGTAATTTGCTTTAATGTTAACCACCCACATTCCCCCCTCCAAAGTCATTTAGTTAGTCATTATTATTTTTTGTTTATTTAGTTGAATAGGAGTTTAGTATTTGTTTTGTTGATTGGGCATTTGTGCATATTCCACTCTTTTCCTCGGAGATTATTTAAGCTAAACGAAAGGCGTCTCAGCCACTGGCGAAAGAGGCCCGTATACATAGACCACCAAACTGGGGACTATTTAACCAACTTTTTTATTATTAATAACCATATTTCCTAAACACAATCTACAAGTCTCGATATCAGAGAGAAAATGTATTTGCAGAGATCTTAATAAAAATTGTAAGCGTACTAAGTTGTCTCCATTAAGTTAGTTAAGCCCTGTGACTAATGCATTCGCTAAACACATAATGCTGAACGTCTGGCATGCCTCGGCTCAGTTTGCATTGAACAGCTCTCAATGTCGCGCTTGGATTGGCTCATACTGGCTGGCTGCCTCGGCCTGCTCTTTCTGGAATGGAAGCGCCTGTCGTCGCAAGAAGACACAAGTGATAGGCATCTAAGGGCGATCCTGCACAGATTGTTAGTGCCTCGCTTCGTTGGCTCCATTGGCCATGATGAGGTCTCTGAATTTCTCGTTCAGGAGCTGGGCCGACAGGGCTTCACCGTCGTCCGTGACGAGTTGTTTGACGTGTACTTGGAATCCAATGTGGTGGGCGTGCTGAATCCGGAAGCCAAGCACTTTCTGCTGCTCAGCTGTCACTACGACTCGAAATTCCTAGAGACCAGCGACGACTATGTGGGCGCCACAGATGCCGCTGTTTCCTGCGCCATCTTACTGAATCTGGCCGAGACGCTAAAAGACTTTTTACACACTGAATTTGCCGCACAGCAAGAACTGGGACTTGTGGTGAGTGGGAGTGGGAGTTGGGGTGGAAGTGGGGTGATCTGATAATGTCTACAGCTAACATCATTAATATTGTCTCCAAGCTGGCGTTCTTTGATGGCCATGACTCTTCTGATGGCATCCTAGATCTTACTAATCCGCTGCTGGGCTCATACAATTTTGTAAAACTGGAAACCGTACCATTGAATCAGATCGTGAGTTGCTCCCAATTCAATATATGTACATATGTATGTATATATATAATGATATATAACTGGGTAATTCCCAGAGTTTAGTTGTGACTCTCAATTTGATTGGCGCCCCAGGTCAAATCTTCATGAGCAAATATCAGCGTACGTATGCCTTCCACGAACGCCTGGCGGATATCGAGCAGGATTTGCGTGCTGACGGTCGACTTAGCGAGTGCCACCAGTTGTTTGACAAGCTCAAGGATCACAACAGCGATATAGTTGATGATCACTATTCCTTTCTGAATAAGGGTTCGTTTTTCTATATATATACATATATATACAAAACATTCATGTTTATAAGCAAAATTCAATTTAAATAGGCTTACCCGCCTTGCATATAGTGCCCTATTCTTATCCCGAGGTCTGGCTGCAAGAAGCGGATAATATGGAGAACTTACACTGGCCGACCGTTCATAATATGAACGCAATTATCACAGAATTCGTTTTTGAGTATCTAAGTAACACAACTCTGATGTGAAATAAAGGAAGAGCATTTTGGCGCCAACATTGTTTTAAATCTTTACCAAGTTGTTATCAATAGTTATCCGAATTGCATTGATAGCATGGCATAAATGGCGCCAGTGTTTCGAAACATCGATACATTGTAAACAATAGTTATCCGACAGCTATCGCTTAAGCACGATAATAGGTAAATGCAACAGTGTGTTATGCAGCTGCCGCAGTTTGTGTTAGCCGCCTTCCCGCGCATTTCATGCTGGATTAGGTAGATTTTGTCGTTAAGCAACAACCACCAAAGATTTTTGGCTACTTGGTTTTTCAGTTGCCCAAAAACCAATCTAGCAATCAGTCGTACCACTCGAGGCAAGGATTCGCAATACCTAAATTACATAGTGAGTATACCACACGCATCGATATCGCTTTGGCGCTAATACCTAACCTTACATACACAAGTAACTAACACACACACATGCATCTAAATACACATACTCATTTGTACATTCATGTTGATATATCTTTTTTAGTTTTTTAAATAAAATTGTGAAATTGATCAGTGAACGCAGTACGAAGATGCCACGACGCAAGGTACTCACCAACAACAATATCTCCGAAGAAGATAAGAATATGCAGCCCACGAGAGCGAAAAGGGCGCGAATCGTTTTCCATCTGGACTTGCCAAAGCGTCGGCAAATAGTTGGCAATGTGTTAGTCTGCGGCACTGGCGATACCGGTCAACTTGGCCTCGGGGAGGATGTGCTGGAGCGCAAGCGTCCGGCAATCGTGGAGAACATACCGAATCCTGTGGACATCTGCGCGGGAGGCATGCATTGCTTGGTGCTAACAAAGACAGGCGATATCTACTCGTTCGGCTGTAATGACGAGGGTGCGCTTGGCCGCGACACCAGCGAAGAGGGTAGTGAATCATCACCGGCGCTAGTCAACTTGCCCGGCAAAGCCATTTGCATTTCGGCGGGCGATTCGCACTCGGCTTGCCTGATGGAGGATGGCCGCGTCTTTGCCTGGGGCTCGTTCCGGGACTCGCACGGCAACATGGGCCTAACAATCGACGGCAACAAGCGGACGCCCATCAATCTGCTTGAGGGCGTGGTATGCTGTAGCATCGCCTCCGGCGCCGATCATTTGGTTATACTCACCACTTCGGGCAAGGTCTTTACCGTAGGCTGTGCGGAGCAGGGGCAGCTGGGACGCATTGCCGAGCGCTCGGTTGGAGGCGAGGGTGAGTACAGAATCGTAATGTGCCTAGTGTGAGCATCTATATATTCAGCATTTGTAGGTCGTCGGGGTAAACGGGATTTATTGCGGCCGGATCAGCTGATCATCCAGCGTGCCAAGCCTTTTGAAGCCATTTGGGCCACGAACTATTGCACATTTTTGCGTGAGTCGCAAACAGATGTGATTTGGGCCGTGGGGTTGAACAACTACAAGCAGCTGGCGCATCCGAAGGAGGCTGAGCGTGTTTTGGTACCCATTAAGACCACCTTGAAGGACGTCAAGCAGATTGCTGGCGGGCAGCATCACACCCTGGTGCTGGACAATTCCATGCGCTGCTTTGCTATTGGGCGGCCCGACTATGGGCGCTTGGGTGTTGGCGATGTCAAGGATGTGGTGTCAGAGCTGATGCCCATCAAAGAGATCAGTGGGAGGATCACATACGTCGGCTGCGGCGAAGCCTGTTCCTATGCCATAACCGAGGATGGCAAACTATATTCCTGGGGCATGGGCTCCAACAATCAGTTGGGTGTGGGGGACGGCGACGATGAGCTGGAGCCGGTGGTTGTCAACAGCAAGAACACACAAAACAAACGGATGCTGTTGGCAGCGGGCGGCGGACAGCACAGTGTGTTCTTGGTCGAGTCGGACGACAAGGAAAAGGAGAAGCCAAAGGTTAACGTGCCAGCCAGCAAGCCGAAGGCAGCTGCCGTCGAAGCAGCCAAGGAATTGACAACAGAAGGAAATGACAAACCAACGGACCCAGTGGATAACAGAAACGAAACACTACCTCCGGCAACGGACGACGACAGTAAGACTGCCAAAAAGACAGCATCCAAACGGGGACGCAAGAAGGATTAAGGGAGAAACGTTAGTTAAATGTTTCCAATTGTTTTCTCTTCAAAAGTCGCATCATCCACGATGCGCATCTATAAACACTTATTAACTAAGCCAACTGAATAAAATGTTGTAATTGATTTTGTTTTCTAAATATAGTAAATTTATATATGTATTCGTGAAATAGCACAAAAAGCTATTGCAAGAGTGAAACGAACCGAACTAAAACATTTATTTACAAACTAATCAACTTGCTTTTTAATTTATATCGTTATAATAGTAATTATTTTATAATATACATATATCATACATGATCAAAAACTAAATATTGTTTCGTAAGCTTCTACTAAAGACATATTATATATTCAGCACTACGAAATCATCTGAGAGCTCAAGGTAGGTAAATAGTAATTGAGGAGGTTGCATCATACACATATGTGATTGGGAATATGCTGTCTATTCGCTCAACTTTTCAAAGACAACACAATTTTTTGTTCGCCATATCCATCAAGAATTTTGTATAAATATTTCCGTATATAAAATATATCAGTGTAACATATATACATATACATATAAATTTGGGTCTCCCTATTATATATATACATATATATATATATATTCATATATATAGAGATATATAGCTATTTGCCAGCTACATGAAATATGAATCTGCTGGATCAGTGCTGTGTTGCGTTGTTGCATAGTTGATCGAGGTGGCTGCATCCATTGCCAGATCATTTGTTGTTGTTGCCGATAGAGCGGTTGTTGTACGACCTGGAACACCCGCACCAGGTCCCTCGGCTTGGCCATCATAGTTGCTACCCAGATAGAAGCTTAAGAATAGAATGCAGCAAAGCACGGAAAGCGATAGGAGCACGCGCGCTATTTTGCGTGCGAATGCAATAAGACCAATGAGATGTCCGCCGTTGGCGACTCCGCCGCCCATTTGACTGTCAGTGCCTTGACTATTGCGCACCGACAATTGCAGATGGGCCAAAAGTAGGGCCTCCAAACACTGGATGTCATCGTCCGTGTATTCCAAACCAAGGCTTAAGTCACAAATGCAGCTATCTTTATGCAGATTATAGTCATTGGTTATTTTGTTAATATCATTATTATTGTTGTCGTTGTTTTTGTTGTTGCTGTTGGTATTAAGATTTTGTTGGTCGCGGCTGGCAGTGGCATCATCATTCAGTGTCAAATTGCATTGAGAAAGTAAATATTATTTGCGCTTGGGACACGTGTAGGCTGGTGTCCTACGGCTACAGCCACCGCCCGCTTGCGCGCTTTTTTCCATCTGCTCATACATAAGAAAGCCGAAACCAATAAATAGCAAAAACAATAGACCCAATGTAGCATATTGTAAATGTTGAGTAAAATTCAATTGGGCTTCCATCTTTTTGGCCTGCTCCTGCAATTTGTCAGGACTAAATTCCTCCTATTTGAAGCGTAAGAAAACAAATATGAAAAAGTATTTGGAGGCAACTAAAATATATGAACTTACAGAGCTGCTGCTCTGGCTCGGTGCCACTGTGCCGTTCTTGGCACATTCGGATTTTTCATCCATACGGCAGACTAGTCGAAAGTTCTCGACATCTGCATCTGTTGAGGACTTCGTTCTCCACATATCTGCTACCGCTTGGGTGTTGCATTCAACGCTAGTTGTGCACGCGGCCATAACAAGGAATTTATCTTTGCCATCGCTGCTGAGGACCTGATCCGATTTTAGCCAAATGTGGACTTCGGTCGACTCATTTGGAGGTACAATTCCACAGCGTGGACGAACGCGAAACTTTTCTGGTGATGTTGTTTGTATCTATATGGGAAATATACAATCATCATCATTATTATTATCATGTATCGAATGGGATTCTTCAGCTTGGCTCGACTCACCTTATAGACTATCGGCTTAGTGCAAATGTTCCTGAGCGAGACCTTCGCTTCCCCATTCTGTTTGCAAATATTTACAAATTCTTTGGGCTCCAATTGCAACATAACTGGACAGCAGATACAATATGTTTATGTAGTTGGGGAAATAAATTGTACGTGTTCTTAATCAAACTATAAAATTTTTTTTCAATTTTGTTTTCAAACTAAATTATAAATTTACACTAGATGATATGACTGATTAGGAAAGCAAAGTTTATGTTTTGCCAATGATTTAGATACTTCACACACACATATGTCATTTAAACATATATATATGTACATATAACTGTATAAAACGTACCCATATCCGAAGGCGTGTGAAGTTCTCCCATGCTGGAATCATGTGGCGCCATACGAACGCTATTGGAGAAGGTGACCTGCCGAAGAGAGAGACGCACAGACAATGGAATTTAATTGAAATTGAGATGCTTTTGGTCAGCTCATGCCCATCAGCCTAAGGCATGAAAATCATATCATCAATCGATTCATGCTGAGCTTTGCCATTTTCACAAGTGGCCATTCAGCACTTCAGGGCCTCACTTGACAACACAATGGAAGGTCGTTTTGCAAATTTACTTTTAGCTGATTTATGCACCTAGAATTCGCCGGATAACGGAACTTTATAATTGTATCGTATTTTTTCTCTCTTCAGATGAAGCCAAAGAGCTTATTTGATTGGAGTTTACTTCTACTTCCTATAGCTTTAAATGAGAAAATTATAAATGTACCTTTGTTGTAATAGCCGACACTTTGGCAGAGTGAAATTAAATGTGAGATACAAGATAGTTTTATTTGCAACTTAAATGTTTATCTACTGCAAATTGAGTTGCATGTTATGTTAAGCTGCTGTTGTTAACAGAGGTGGTTAAGCGATGCGATATAAATAGATATCGATAGATATTCGAAAGTCTATTGGCCGTTTGAATATCTTATATATTTATTGTCTAAATAGCAAACTTGTTGCAGCAGTTGCAGAATATAACGAAATCTCAAAAAATATCTATTCACTTAGCTACATATGTTTATATATTTTAATTATACATTTTAAAGCAACTAATTGTTATTTGTACACAAACCGAAGAAAGCTGAAGCGACCATAATTTTAATCTCTATCGATATTTAAACAAAGTGACGTAGCAATGAGCAATAGTCTGTGCACAGCATCTGCTGAATAGTTGAATCTTGACGATTTTAAAAAACAAATATGCAAATTTGAACCTTACTAATAGTTTTGTACAAATCCCGATGTGCTCGAAAAAGCTACGCAAGGTTAAATTGGCAACTATTCATTTGGAATACCAATTAGAATTCGTTTTCGCTTGATTCACTTCCATTTGTTGTCGTTGCTGTGCTTTGTTTAGCATTAGCAGCACACCCATGATCACCAATACGCACATAGAAATACGCGCACACACACATACACACACTCACACATCCATATTGGTCGAAACCACCTACCCTGGGCATGTTTGCGGAAGAATAATATAATAACTGTGCTGTTGTCTTCTGATTTCTTTTGCTTTCTTTTCAACGTGCCGTAAATGTGTTGTGGCTTCTTTATATACATGCGGAAATATCAGTTGTAGATATTAAGTTAATGCAGCTGTATTTCGGGCTGGCTGATGACGTCGTACGTCAACGTACCGCGACAAACGTGGACACACAACTAAAAGCAACAACACGACGAAACGCACAAAAGACAAAACACAAAACACTAAAGCTCGCTGCCATGCCAGAAAGCTCACGCACTGCGATCAGCCTTTGCGAGCGCGAACAGCTGTTCGTCTGGCCACCCGACTGCAACCGCTCGCATTGCAGTTCGCGTTAATTGAATTTACGAGTCAGCGACGGGTGGGTATGCGGGCGGGCGGGTCGAGTGATAAACGAATAAACTGAAAATGAGAATGAATAATTTGCCTAATGCTACGCGCTGGGAATTATTCAGCATGTATGCCGTGTGAGTGTGTTCTATTTTGTTCGTTCGTTCTTTTTCAGGTCAACGCCTCGCAACGCTTCGCTGACCACTGAAAGCGAAACTTTTGCAATGTGTTTATGGAATGGCTATTAATAGCGGCTAACGGCTAATGGCTAACGCAGGACACGCAATCCGCTGCGCACCCTAAATCGATATCAAGCTTTTAATGTAAATCAATTAAAGGAGCAACTCGCGTGTTCACTTGGCCGGGAAATGCAATTAACAGACAAACTTCCGCACCGTCCAGGCCAGTCCACGGTCCTCAAACCAAACACACCTGGAAACCTATTTAGGTTTGGGGCTCGTGGGGTCACCTACCTTCTTATCCACACCCATTTCATCCTGGGGCTGGTCGTCGTCACCGGCGTTGGCTGCCTTTGGCTTGGCGAGCGGCCGCTTGGGCTCGGGCACAAACTGGAACTCGTAGCTGTCGCTGCCACCCCAGCTGACCAGACAATTGTCCTTGGGCACGTACTGAGTGACGTCCTTCTTCGATATCATTTTCAATATCTCAACCGCTTTCGGTGGCAGCAGCGCCTTGATGACCTTGAAGGCGGCTAAACAGTTAAAAACGAAGGAAAAAGCTCATTTGGAAAGTTCAAAGTGCAACAACTTGGGACATCTCTTACCGTTCAACACCCAGGCCAGCTCGAAGACCAATATGTAGTTGAGCGAATTGGGATAGTAGAGCTTGAATGTCTCCACAATGCGCTTGACAAAGTCCAGATCCATGGTGGCCAATCCCGTGCCGGCCATGTCGAAGAATATGCTCAGCTGGGTCATGTGCGACTCGCGCTGCTTGCGCTCCACCCAGTAAACCACAATGCGAATCAGCTCATCCAGATTCTTGGATTTGCTGTGCAGCCTGACGCGAAATATGAGCAGCGGCTTCCCATCCACGTCCTGGCTGTGCACGAACACCGAGCCCTCCATCAGATACTGCTGATTGAGCTTGTCCTCGGTCAAGTCGTTGGCGCCGTATGCCTGGCGCCAGACGCAGGTATCCCAGAGCTTCGTAAAGGACGCCTCCATGTCCAGATCGTGCATCTCGAGGAAGCGCTGCAGCCACACATGATCGTTGCGTATGCGGTCAAGGTCGACGGGATGGAAGGGGGCTGCAAATGGAGTGAATGAAGTGGCAAATCTTGAGTGTTGTTGGCTGAAACTCTTCAAAAGATTAGTAGTAATTCGTGAAGATCAGCTGAAGGTTGACATACTATATATACTATACATATATCTTTTATTTGCTATTTGACACTCGCGTAAGGTAAATAACGGAAAAATAGCAATATTATTTTAATGACTGTAAATAATTTCCCAAAGTCGACGCCTCAATTGTGACTCAGTTAATATATGCTGTAGATATGTATATAAGTCTATATGTATACAGTCTATATACATAACACTCCGGGTGCTTAACTAGTTGACCCTGAGCTGGGCCAGGCCAAGTCAGCCAGCCAGCTGCACTTTGTTACTCATTTCGCTCACCTGCTGGCGGCGATTTGGCATATTTCGTGTTGAAGCGCTGCCGCAGCTCCTCGATCTGCGCAGTGGTCGGGACTTTGGCTTTAATTCCCATTGTTAACACTCGACAGGTGTCGGCAGTAACTAAACATTGAACTATTCGAAGTTAGGTGGCTTGTGCGCTTATCGCGCTCAGGCAATCGATAATCCACTTTCTCAGCACGATAAAGCGATAAGATTTCTATTTCCAGCACTTCCAGGCAGCAAGCGACGACGACCAGCGACAACCGACGAATGCAAGTGCTTTGGCCGAACCAACTCTGGCCAACTAACGGTGGATCGGCAATTGGCAAGCGAACGGCGTACGCGCCTATGTGGAGCACCAATACACCCAATGGAACGCCTTCAAAAGGGCAGCGCTCTGCTGCTACTGCTACTGCTGCTGCTGCTGCTGCTGCTGCAATAGAACGTGATCGTTGCCCTACGCCGGCTGCATTTAAATGAGGTGAGCTTGGAGTGCAAAGCTCGACTGTGCGAAATCAATGAAAGCTTACGCTCAAGCACGTTGCAGCTGGGTATGACACTAATGAAATACCTGGCATGTGAGCTTTCAATAGAAATATTTCAAATTTATTTAAAAAATATATAATTTTAAATATTTAAAAAATATATAAAAACTTTAATACTTAGAATATATTTTTGTAAGTACAAAATAATAAAAAAAATATATTTGAAATATAGTTATTTAAACATTTAAAATAAATTAATTTAAATGTTTAAATTAAATTAATATTAAAAACATATTTAAACATTTATATATTTATTCAATTTATACATATATTCTTAATAAAAACTTGTTTTTATATAGTTTTTATATTTATATATTTTTCATGTATTTATGTTTTAAATTTTTGTATTTATTCTTTAAAAAAAATGCTTTTTTATTTACATAATTTTTACTTTAATATAATTTTATGTTTTATTTATTTAATTTTTAAAATGCCTAAATACTTTTATGTTTTTCAGCTTTTAGTTTCTTATATAAATCAAAATTTATTATTTCTTTCTGTCAACTGGCTTATCTGCTATAGTTCTTCGCCATAGATAAGATTGAGCTCATTCATGTATGAGGAATGCTTCGTGAAAGTATAAAAATTGTCAACCCAATTGCTCATACTGATAATAAATCATATAATATTTACATGCTTCAATTTATGTGTGCTTTAGGCCACTATAAACTCGAATCTATAGTCATCCTTGCCGCCCCAGCTCTTCAGGCAGTTGTCCTCATTCACATACTCCTTGATGTCCTTTTTGGTGGTCACGCGCAGTATCTCCAGAGCCTCGGCGGGCATGAAAGTCTTCACCACTTTGAAAGCCGCTAAAATAAATAGGAAATATAGGAAATTAAAACAAATTTGAGTAGTCGCAAAGGTCTGAGTCACCGTTGAGCAGGAAGGGCAGCTGGTGCACGATGATGTAGTTGGGCGCATAGGGGTACTTGGTCTCGAACAGGTTGATGATTGCCTTGATGAAGTCGGTGTCCAGGTTGCTCAGGCCCGAATCGGTCATGTCCATGAAGAGTGTGATCTTCTGCAGACGATCCTCTCGCAGTATGCGCTCCACCCAGTAGACAATCACGCGGATCAGATCGTCCTTGTTCTTGCTCTTCGAGTGCTTGGCGAAGTTCACAATGAGCAGCGGCCTGTTCTCGATGTCCTGGTTATGCACATAGATCTCGCCGTCGTGCAGATACTCCTGATTCACATTCTGCTCATTGACATCGTTCGCTCCGAAGCTCTGGCGCCACTCGCAGTTCTCCCACAGGCGGACAATGGCCTTCTCCACGTCAAGCTTGTAGGCCTCCAGCAGTCGCGTTATCCAGATATCGTCATCATTGATGCGTGCCAGATCGCTGGCATTAAAGGGCACTACAAATACTCAGATCAAACAAAATTCTGAACAGGTCAGAGTCAATCATACCTGCTGGCGGTTCGGCTGCGAGTTTGGCCAGAAAACGGGTCTTCACCTCGTTGATCTGCGCTGCGCTGGGCTGCTCTCCTGCTGGGGGCATTGTGACTAGTGCAACTGGCAAGTGTAATTGGGCAAATGGCTAATTGGTAACGCTACACCTTCAATTTATATATACAGAAAAACAAAAACAGAAACAGAAACTGGACAATTATCGCTTTGCTACTGTGCTCGATCGTTGATAAGTTGAGTTGAGCAGCGTTCTCCAGCACTCGCGGATGACTCGCCCGAGCGCATGCCAATCAAACACTAACAGCTGCAACTGGAGCAAGAGAAAGACAGAAAGGGAGAGAGAGAGAGAGAGAGAGAGAGAGAGAGAGAGAGAGAGAGAGAGAGAGAGAGAGAGAGAGAGAGAGAGAGAGAGAGATACAGAGAGAGATACAGAGAGAGAGAGGGAGAGAATTCAGATTGAAACTGTTCTCTCTCAGCTCAGTGCGATCATTAGCGTAGCAACTCAATGCGGGAGGCAGTTCCGCCAGAACCGTTCTTTAATCAATCTAAATACAGAAACATTACAAGAGAGATAGCAAGAGAGTAGGGGAAGAGAGAGCGAGAAAGCAAGAGCGAGTGATAGGCAGAGCCGACAATTGCGATAAGATGGAAAGAAACGTAGCCAAACCAGCGCACAGTCGAACGAACTGTTTCGATCCGATTCCACGACATGAAACTGTTTTGGAAATGCATATATATAGAGATATATTTATATATAATATATACTGACTGTAAGCATGACTACATAAACAACTGTGGAAATTTCTTACATAATCTTTTGCTTATGACTGTTCCATAGAATAATTAGATATCTTGTTTATTTTAAATAAAATAATTTATTATGTAAAAATTAGTATATATAGAAAAGTATGGAATTTTCATTTAAATTTATTTATTTATTTTATTTAGTTTAATTTTATATATTTTATTTTTATGTATTTTATATATTTTATATCTGATACTTTATTTAAATAAATTTAAATATTTAAAATGCATTTTATATTCGCTTTATATACATATATATCTAAACTTTTTAGTATTTTTTCCAGTGTATTGCTATTTGCCCGCATTTTTCACATTAATCAGTTACTAATTTACAAAACTTGTTTCTTTCTAACGCTCCATCGGTTTGAAAACATTTGTGCAGCTGCTGAGCGTATAACATTGCATATAAAAATAAATAAATATGTATATAAATATTTATATTTATATATAGAATATATACAGTATTCTTTATCACTTACAACTTTCAGCTTTTGTTATTACATTTTCCCATTTCATATTTGTTTTACTGCCAGTTTTCGCTTAATTTGGCTAATCATCTAATGGCGCTCTGCCTTTGGCTTTGTTGACATTGGTCGGCAAATATTACAATAACAAAATTTGTACATATTGAAAGCTCCTTTTGGCTTACCGCCCCCCGCCCACAGCGACAGCTCTCTGGCTGGCATGCCATTTGGGCCATCGTCGAAAAACTTTCGCTGGCGTTGGCCCAGTTGTGTTGTTTACGTGAAAACGTGCGCGTGAAACGCCGTCGTCGCCTCGTCTGCCATTTGGTCCAATGCGGATGCAGTGCAGCAGCAGCACCCGCAGCTGAGTTAGCCAGGTCCCGTTCCAAACATGAAGTTCGCCGAGCATTTGACGGCGCACATAACGCCGGAATGGCGTAAACAGTATATTAACTATGAGGTAAAAGAAAAACGCGCAAACAGTGTGCGAAAATTGAGAAGAAAAATATGTATCTCGCAGATATGGCGAGCGTGTGCTTTTCCGAGCTGTCAGTTTCTTGGTGACGTCACGTGAAAACGGCTGGCCAGCTGTCAAAAATGCCAAAGAGCTTTCGGCATGCGGCACATACGGCGCAGGCGCTTTGCGCTCTCATCAATCGGGCGTTTTGTTGTGGTCTCGTCAAACGTAAACAGACAGATGAGAGTGTGAGCAAGACAGTGTGTGCGAAAAGTAAATATACACACTCGATGTATGCTTTATGCACGGCCAACTTTGTTCACCTCAAATGTAAACAATAGACTGAATGCAAAAAGTAGCTCAGCTCTAGTTAGTTCCTTATGAACCGATAAGTGCTCAGCTGTTATCGATAGTCCTCACAACACTAATGAACTTATTCCCTTTTGCTTGCAGGAAATGAAGGCCATGCTATATGCTGCCATTGAACAGGCTCCTTCCGCGGAACTTGTGGATCGCGAGATGCTCACGCGCTACTTTGCCAAGTTCGATGAGGAGTTCTTTCACTACTGCGACAAGGAGCTGGCCAAGATCAATACCTTCTACTCGGAGAAGATGGCGGAGGCAACGCGCAAATATGGCAGCCTGCGCAGCGAGCTGACCGAGGCATTGGAGATGGGCCATGTGAAGAAGCAGCCGGCCTGGAAGCGACGAACTCCGCTGGGCAAGAAGAATGTGCCCGCACGCAAAATACAGGATCTCAAGTTGGCATTTAGCGAGTTCTATTTGGGTCTGATACTACTGCAAAACTATCAGAATCTCAATTTTACGGGCTTTCGCAAGATACTCAAGAAGCACGACAAGCTGCTCAGCGTGGACTTCGGCGCCCGCTGGCGCACGGATCACGTGGAGGCGGCGCATTTCTATACCAACAAAGACATCGATAGATTGATACAGGAAACGGAGCAGGCCGTTACACAGGACATCGAAGGCGGCGATAGACAGCGTAAGTAATTTAATCTATTATTAAATTATATATAATTATGTTTGATTTTGCAGGTGCCATGAAGCGTCTGCGCGTTCCGCCGCTCGGGGAGCAGCAGAGTCCTTGGACCACATTCAAGGTGGGCCTCTTCTCGGGCGCATTTGTGGTGCTCTTCTTTACCGTCGTCATAGCAGCCATGTTCTACGGCTTCGGGGAGAACTGGCGCGTTGGCCTGCGCATGTTCCGGGCGCCTTTCCTGATCACGGAATGCCTCTTCCTCTGGGGCGTGAATGTCTACGGCTGGCGTTCGTCGGGCGTGAATCATGTGCTCATCTTCGAGCTCGATCCACGCAACCATCTCTCCGAGCAGAACATCATGGAAATCGCCTCGGTTTTCGGCGTCATCTGGGCCTGCTGCGTGCTCTGCTACATATTCTGCGAGCCCCTGGGCATTCCGCAGTATGCGGCTCCACTATTCCTCTACACCCTGATGGTTGCCTTCCTGCTCAACCCGACAAAGACGTTCCACCACGAGGCCCGCTACTGGGCGCTGCGTGTGCTCAGCCGGGTCATTATGGCGCCGTTTTGCTTCGTCAACTTTGCGGATTTCTGGCTGGCCGATCAGCTGAATAGCATGGTGCCAGCCTTTCTGGACATACCCTTCCTCATGTGCTTCTTCGGCCGCAATCCCACATGGCACAAGGCGGGCGAGGGTGAGTAATTGACGGGGCTTTAAAAGTATGCCCAAATAAATTATGCTAATCAGCGGAGGAATTGAGAGTGCAAAACAAAAACGTGGAAAGTAACTCTGTCAACAGTAGCAAGAGAATATATATATATATGCATATATATATACATACATATATTTCATTAATATTCATTTTGTGCTGTTCTATGCCGTTTAAAGTTGAGTAAGAACAAAAAAGTTTGCTGAAAGAGTTACTGAGCGACTCGGAAATACCCTGAAGCTAGCTGCCTTATATTAGCATTTAATATGTTATGTTAGCATTGAGGAAGTTATGTTAACATTTAATATGTTATGTTAACATTGAGGAAGCTAAGTTAACATTGAAGATATATTGTTAACGTTGTTATGCTAACATTTAACATGTTATGTTAATATAACAGAAGTACATGAGATTCTTATTGAAGCATATCTAAAACACGCACACATACATATATTTATAAAATCATATAACACCTGTTACATTTTCTTGCACAAAATCCATATACTCTTCATTTCATTTTAACATACATAGGTACAAATTTGAGCTGAAATTCCCGTGAAATTTCATGCCAAAGTTTGTTAAAGCAAAAACTTTTTTGTTTTTCTGAATATTCGCTTTTAATTTCGTTTCAAATTGCTGAAAATTATATTAAAAATTTAATGTTGACTGACACGGCTAGACACTAGGTGTTTTACCTGAACTTGCACTGAATTAATAATTTATTTTAATGCTTTTTGCTCTTAGCTGGCAATCACTGCGTGCAGTACGTTTCCATTCTGCATCCCATTGTGGCCATTCTGCCCGCTTACTTTCGCTTCGCCCAGTGCATACGCCGCTATCGGGATACGAAGGAGTTCTTTCCCCATCTGGTGAATGCGGCCAAATATGCGACGTCCTTCTTTACGGTTATTTTCGCCCATAAATATCACACGACAACGGGTAAGTGCAGGAGGAGGCCAAGGCGAAGGCCAACGCCAACGGCTGAGCATGTTGTTTATCTTTTGGCCTGTTGGCCAATTAGCGTTAATTTTCATGCGGTCAAGTGCTATAGAAATTGGTTGTTAATTTTATTTGTCACTTGTGAGCGTGTCGCAACTGGCTTAATCTTGTTACATACATATATACATATACATATACATATACAATACATTACAGATAGCTATCCACTGTCGAAGGAGAATCCTTGGTTCTACTGCTGGATTGTGTCGGCCATGGTCTCGTCCTGCTACGCCTATACGTGGGACATCAAAATGGACTGGGGCCTCTTCGATGCGAAGGCGGGCGACAATCGATTTTTGCGTGAGGAAATTGTTTATTCATCGACGGTGAGTCGCTGGCGTCCACCTCGCCTTGTGTGTGCTAATGGCCGCCATAAATATTTGGCCAAGCGGGCAGCACGTAAAACAATCATTCAAGGATACTCCTCCCTCTCTCTCTCTCTTTATCTCTGCCTCTGCTCATCTCTGATTTCCCGCAGTGGTTCTATTACTTTGGCATAATTGAGGACTTGATACTGCGCTTCAGCTGGACGCTCTCGATGAGTCTCATCCAGGCGGGCTACATTGAGGGCGATGTTATGATGACCATCCTAAGCCCGCTCGAGGTATTCAGGCGCTTCATCTGGAACTACTTTCGCCTGGAGAACGAGCACTTGAACAACGTGGGCAAGTTCCGGGCTGTGCGCGATATATCAGTGGCGCCCATGGATTGCTCGGATCAGGTGGGCTGTTCATTTATCTATCTATATATCTATTTATATATATATATATATCTCTCTCTCTCTTTGTGTAAACAATAGACCACAATTTTGCGCATGATGGATGACGCGGATGGCGTGCTCAACCGTAGGCGAGGCAAGGCCTCCAGCGGCAAATCTGGCAACAAGAAGAACAAACACGAGCAACAGCGCCTGCTGCTGCAGGGCGAATCCGTTGAGGACCTGTGCGCATAGTGCACAGCCCGCGGCCCATCAACTCAATGTGCGCAAATATTAAGTATACGTAAATGTGTAAGAAATAAAACATCGACGAAGAAGTTCTTAGTCTCTGGGTGCGCTGGGTCAGCGAGGCGGGGCACGTAAGCCACATTCAATTGAATTGCCAACACAACGCCCCGAAAATGATGTGAATCAACTACCCTGATGAGCGGGACGTGCCAATGGGTTTATCGTGGGGCCCAACCACAGCCAGCAGCTGCACGTTTCCTGCGACATTATTTTTTACACTTTACACAACTTTGTAGCTTTAGCCTTCGCACAACAGGACAGACACAATTGTTATTAAAGACAATGGGGAGGGCTCGACTGGCAGATATCCTGGCATATTTATGGGACATTTATCTTCACTCATTGCGAGCTAGACTTAAGCAGTCGCAGCTGCTGGCCTTAGCCTGCTCCCATTCTCCTTTCATTAATTTTTAATGAGTTCTGGCTATATTGTTATAAAAACATAATTATTCGAGGGTGTGGGTGTGTGCGTTGGCTGGGCTATGCCATCCGGCCACACGCACATTTCGATGTGAACATCATTATTATTTCAATCTAATTTTATTGCAGGCACATTGAACTGAACGAATTCATGTTGCGGAATTGGTTTGCATCCGCAAACTAATATCAACTTTCAAACTAAATTAAAATGTCGGCAGTTGCTGACAGTTGTTTTAGCGGATGGAAACACACGCAGAGGGGAAAGTTGCTAAAAGTAATAATTAAAACAAGTCAGAGTAAAGAAGTATATAATTGTTGGCAAATGACAAAACAACTAGAGGCAGAGCCAGAGCAGAGCTAGTGGAAGAGACAGAGGTGAACTAAAACAGAAGCAGAGCCATTGGTAGAGGCAGAGTTGAGCTAAACCTTAGCCAGAGGCGCAGCTGTTAGCAGCGCCAAAAGCTGAGCCAGAGCACAGTCATATTTGAGCTAAAACTCAGCTAGAGGCAGAGCAGTTAGCAGCGCCAGTGGTAGACCCAGAGGAGAGCCATAGGCAGCGCCAGTGGCAGAGACAGAGTTGAGCTGAAACTCAGCCAGAGGCGCAGCTGTTAGCAGAGCCAGAGCAGAGCTAAAGCTCAGCTAGAGGCACAGCTATTAGCAGCGCCAGAAACTGAGTGATAAGTAGAGCAGCGGCATAGGCAGCGCTAGAAGCTGAGTCAGAGCAGAGACAGAGCAGAGCTAAAACTCAGCCAGAGGCGCACCTGTTAGCAGCGCCAAAAGCTGGGCCAGAGCAGAGTCATATTTGAGCTAAAACTCAGCTAGAGGCAGGGCTGTTAGCAGCACCAGTGGTAGACCCAGATCAGATCAGCAGAGTCAAAGCAGGATCAGTCAAGAGCTAAAAGTCAACCAAAAGAGCGGCATTGGCAGAGCCTGAGTTGAGCTAAAACTCAGCCAGAGCCAGCGTCAGAAGTAGAGCTAGAGCAACGGCATTGGCTGCGCCAGAAGTTGAGTCAGAGCAGAGACAGAGCAGAGCTAAAACTCAGCCAGAGGCGCAGCTGTTAGCAGCGCCAGAAGCAGGGCCATTGGCAGAGACAGAGTTGAGCTAAAACTCAGCCAGAGATAGAGCAGCGCTAGAAGCCGAGCCAGAGCAGAGCCTGAGTTGAGCTAAAACTCAGCCAGAGGCAGAGCTGTTAGCAGTGCCAGAAGTTGAGCCAGAGCAGAGCCATTGGCAGAGGCAGAGGCGAGTAACAGTTCAGGCAGATCAGAAGAGATTAGATCAGCAGAGCTAAAGCAGAACCATAGCAGAGCCAGAGGCAGAGCCAGAGTAAAGCCAGCCATAAATGCAATTTGCCGCTTGAGTATCACGTAGTAAGGGCTCAATTAAATCTATAATTTGATTGTCAACGATGTTTACGAAATGTATGCATATAAAACAGCTATGCAGATACATACATACATAAGTACATATATATATATATATACATAAAAAACAATAAAAATAACTTTAATTTGCGACCCGAAACCACAAAACATAATTATGCTTGTTTAAAAATGTTTTTGTTTTTCTCTTTTTATTTTTGTTTTGTATATGAACTTTGAGTGGCTTAAATGATTTTAATTTAATTTAAATTAATGTTATTTTTTTTTTGCAATGGCATTTTTTCTGCACAATCTATTGTTAATAGTTGTTGTTATATATTTGATTGTAATCAGCGCGGAACAGAAATCTTTATTGTGCGAGTTGCACAAGGCTATAGTCCAGCTGTAGATAAGCCAATAAGGGGCTGTAGCCCCACTTTCCCCCCAGCGAATTAAATCTATTTCCAGCCGGGCTAATCGCTCAATTTGCTATCTGCATTCAAACAATACTAAATACAACAATACAACAATAACTAAATACTGATAAATGAAACGACAAACTTTTCGCTTTGGCATATTTTCTATTTAATTTGAATGCTAAGGTGTTTGGCCTCCAGGGAGACACGGCTCGGCGAGGCCGGTGGCAATTTTGCGTTTTGTCTTTAAGCCTGGTCACAGTTGCTTTTATTTGATGTTGATTGATGGATTTCAGCACATTCTATCTCACTGCGTCGATTTTGTGTCTATGCGGGTTGGGGATGTACAAAGAGTATATTGGTTTACTGAAATGAAAAGAAAATAAATTAAATATGCAAATATATCTGATGTATATTTATTTAATATTAATAAAATAACTTTGATTGGTTAGCTGTCATATGATTTTAGTCATGCCCGAGAGCACCTAAATATTCATATATTCCCACCTTTTCTCTCAAACCCCGGACAAGTATCACACACTCAGTTATACCCGTTTGCAACGCTGTGTCTCTGTGTGTGTATGCTTATGCATTCAATGTCTATTCATATAGAAATTATACTCTAATCATCTAAATGAAGCGTTTGCTGTGGGCCTTTGTGAATGATTTATTTTGTGGCAGTAGCAATTTAATTTCTGCCAAATAACTGAATTTCAACAATATTTTGTCGTAATTCGAATGAGCGCATAACAAATAAAATATTTCCACATTTTTCTATAATTTTTTCAGGCTTTTCATAAATGATTTTCATCTGGCAGCCGACAGTGCATAATTTACTCGAAACTTTTCTTAATTGTTGCAAAAGGAAGTTGGCGGCGGAAGTTTTGGGAAAGTTTTTAAGCTCTGAAGTTTGGGCCAGAAGGAATTGAAAACTATTTAAAGCACAGCTGTAACTTGATATACGCTTCTCTCCAAGACATTCAATCTGTGCCCGCCGCACCAGGGCGTATGATTGATTTGTTATTGATTTCTAATTCAATTTAATGGCAGCCATTAGTCGTGAAAGCGCGCCATAAACTGTGACAAATCAACACTTTTTAATGGCATATCAAGTTATGATGACGATAACTTAGCATCATTTTCCCGACGACTGCTTTAAAGCAAGTCCGACTCTTGCTGTTTCAGTTTTTATGTGCGCCCAGCACTTGTGGGACTTTAAGCAGAGCTAAACAAAAACCCAAAAGTGCATTTGGATTCCCTTTGCTTTAGTTTTTTCCTCGAATTTTTCACGTACTCGAAACTTGTTTTGAATGTTATTTGCTCTGGCTTAAACAAAACTGAACTTGAAGAGTTGTTAGCTGGCAACCCGATGGGGCTTTGAAGAGGAAATACCGCTTGGAAAATAACAAATTGCAAATTAATTATTTCTTATCAGGGCTGCAGAGGGGCTTAGTTGCTGGGTAACGCAGAAAAACCACCGCCAGATTTTGCTATCACGATTTGTTTTTTATAAAAGGCGGCCACACAAAAGGGTTGGTTGGGATGAGGCAGAAAAAGGGCATGAGCAGTTGTATAATACTCGCTTGGGTTTGCGATTGTGAAAGGCAGATATAGAGTATAGATATTTGACTTCAACTTCTTTGTAGCACCAGCATATCAAGATAATGCTACACAAAACCTATATACCTTTTTGCCCTGTTTAAACGTGCATAAAAAGAACTGAAACAGGAACCGAAACAAATTTGTAAATAATTTGTATAAAATAAGTCAGCTAAAAGCTTATTAGAAAAGTACATACATATGCATACTTTTATTTTGATATATAGCAAAGAGTTCTTAGTCATGTTAGATTAGCTGACATTTGCTGTGAGGAGACACAGGCACATGTTTGAGTCGAGCACTCTTGAGTAGTCTAATTTGCGTTTTTATTTGCATTGATGGCCAAGTGCTGAAGGCGAGCTTCCTTTTTAAAGTCCTGCGGCGTTGACTCCAAAGCATTAGATAAGCAGCCATTTTTGACTTTTTTTATTAGGCTGTGCGCGTATGAGTGTGTGTGTGTGTGTGTGTGTGTGTGTTATGTGTACTTAAACGGCGTTGTCATCATTTAACAGCGTTTATAACTCAGCTGCCTGTTTGTCAGATGAAACACTTTGATAAGCATTTGCTCAAGGCGCTGAAAAAGGGTTGCCTGGGCTTTAACTTTCCGAGCTGCTATTTGCACTTTGCCTTTGCCCAGCGGCTGAGGGCGTGTGGCCATGTGTGGCGGATATGTATATGTGCTCGGGCTCAGGGCTTGTTGTTGCTCAGCAAGACTAAAGTGAGCAATAATGCTCTTAAAGGTTACGCTCATACAGAAAAGCAGAGGCATACCCACTGCAAGGTTGATACCGAAAAAGAATGTTTATAATGGGTAAAATGATATGTGCTGCTGCCAGGGACTACCTACTTGTACAATTACAGGGTATCACAAGTAAGAACTTGTAATGAATATCATCTTATGTAGTGCCGCAATTACAGGGTATCAAAGCTTTCAATTGGAGCCCAACTAACGTTCGTTAGCATCTGTGCTTTGCGGCTCTTTTATTGCTGTTTTGTATGCTGCTTGCCAGGAAGTTTTGACACGTACTTCTGAGGGTTTCTATGCTGCTGTGACAGCAGATTTTCATTGATTTGACAGGCGCACACATACACCCAAACACACTCACACACACACACATTTGCCAGCTTTTGTTATGTAAACAAAATAAGAAAATTCGCAGAGCATTGACATACGGATATTCATAAGACCCATATATATGTAATGCAAATATTTATATATATATATATATATATATATATATATATATATATATATATATATATATATATATATATATATATATATGCACATGCTATATTCATATTCAGCTCAGTATGAACAACAACCGCTACACAGGTCGTATGTGTATTTTGTTTGCGCGTGTTGCGTATACGCAACGTTGCACTCGCTTTTGTCTTGCTCGACTGCTGGCTGTTGGCTCTGATTGCAATATACTCGATAAATGTAAACGTCATTGCCAATGGCAGAGGCTGTGATTAAACGCCATTCGTCCACTTCGCTGTTGTTGTTGCCATAGCTGCGCGTCAAACTGAATTGCGCTCAACACTTCGGTACCGCATAATTGCTTTTAATTGCATTGAGTGGGCGAGCTGGACTCGCCTGCAAGTGTAAATGCGTAGCGCCTGGTCAGTGTGAACTTATAAAGCACAATTTTAATGATATTCTTGCAATTAAAATCTGTATTCCTTCAATGCGAAGCCAATTCAATAATATTTTTACATTTTCACTGCGTACATGCTCTGTATTGGGGAGTCTGTGGAGTATGACGTCTGTTTTCAAAATAACTCTATCAAATTACTGGAATTTTCAATATATGCCACCCTACGGCTGAAAATGGAAGTATTGTTAAGCTGCGCCCATTGGGCGTGTGACAAGCTGGTTTTTTCTTTTTTTATACTGCCCAAATATTTGTCGATAGAGAGAGAGAGAGAGAGAGAGAGAGAGAGAGTTTACCTGGTCTTGGTAGCGTGGGAAGTGGAAAAACAAATATTAAATTTATAAAAATATAAAATATTTCGTAAATTTCGCCCGTTTCTGAAGCGTAATTGAGTGCTATTGTAGTCGGTATATAGCTATCGCCCACATTTGTGCACAGTTTATGCATTCCAAATAGAGTTGCGCCGCTGCCTAGCATTGATTCGATATTACGCGTATTCAAATTATTGCATGCTGTGTGTTTGTATTCAGCGTAAAATACTATTGTGCATAGATTTCAGGCCGTAGTTCGGCTGTAGTCATAGAAAAAACAAACATCATCAACTGCCGCCAGCAGAGCGCAAAAGTTTTAATTGTAGTAATACCCTGTAATCATAGAGAATGGGAAAGGGGTATAATGGTTATCATATCTATAATATTTCTATACTTCCTGCACAAGTATTTACACATCTTTCTCTCCGATTCTCACTTACATTCCTTTCACCTCTCTCTACGATTCTCGTCGTATCATATCCAGCTTAGCTGCTACATAATTAAAACATTTCAATTTTAATTAATTACAGGTTGTATCTACTTCCTTGCGCTGTGCTTCTAAGTTTCAACTCTGTGATTGTTGGATAAAAGTTTTTCGACCATCGTCTTTCACGAACATACAGCCTCCGCACCGCAGGCGCCTCTTGAGCGAGAAACAACAGAAAACTTAATTAATTAATTTAGTTAAAGCCACTGACACTCGTTCGCTTAGCCTCAGCTCGAGCGAGGCAACTCGGTAAACATGCAAATCAAATAGGCTTTTAATTAACCATGAAAACAATTTGACAGGACCGCACAGGACAGCAGTCGGCAAGCCCTAAAAGGGGGTCAATTGTACAGCGTGATTGTGGGTCAAAACTCTTAAACCGACTTTGCGGCCTAAATAGGTATTTAAAATGTTTGGTTGGTTACCCGCCGGACTACAATTTGCTTGTTGCCCGAATCAAATAGGATCAAATCTGTGTTCCTCGCACACACAGGCGGACAGGCGAACAGGCGAACAGTTGGCCAAAATGTGCTGAGTAATGCGAAACGCAGAGGGCTTAACCTTTAGTGAGCATTGATTGATGGCAGACGCTGTGCGTGAACCTATTTATAATACTCGTATGTTTATTATTTACCCAGCATACCAATGCCAATACACAGATACATATATACACATATATACTATATATATTGAATGTGGTTAAGTATATTGGCTCTGCTTGTTTGCTTAAGAAATTTGACTGAAACTAATGGATACCGAAAAGTGTGCCATAAAGAGCCCAGCAACGTCAAATGTGACCCGATGGACGCGTAAAGCGCATTAGACATTTGCCCAAGTTATAAATTATAAAAAATTCGCTGAGTCCTTTGTATGGCGAGGACGACGTTTCGCAGGAAACTGCTGCCTCATGGTAACTTGATTTGAGAGAGAATTGTAAATAAATTTATGATATAAAAATATATAAATAACAAAGATGATTACTCAAAGAATTTCCATCAGAGCGCTAATGGGGCTGTGTGATAAGCCGGGCTGACGATGCGTCCGACAAGCAATTTTATTTGCTAAAATTTATTTATATATATGTATATAATAAGCAGATCAATTGGCAAATGTAAGCCGATTTTTTACTTAAAGCATTAGCATATAATGTCAGCTATTCAGTGGCTTAACGCTAACATGGCGTATACTTAATATGTGAGCAAGGCAATGGCTCAGCGCACACAGCGCGTATACTTAATGTGAATGGGAGAGAGTGGAGCGCGTGTGTGTGCAGTTGAAATGCCAAGTGTGCTCTCGGTATTAAAATCAACAAGAGCGAAAATGACAATGAAAACACTGAGATGAAATATCAACAGAGTTTTAATGCTGTTTGAGCAGCGACTGGGAGCTAGGAGCTAGACCCAGGTGCACGATGAATAATTTGTAATTTCTGTATTTCATTTAAATGCAAACAGACGAGGAAGCTGTTGCGCACCCAGCACCAGCTCAGCATAAAGCATGAAGCGAGCAGACCAATTATTTCAGGTATTTCAATATTCTGCCCCTTAAAGTATGCTTTAAAATCTTAAAGTTCTTATTTTGTGGCTGTAGAAATTGTACTTTTGGGTCTGTGGGGTGTGTGTTCAACTGCAATTGTGTTGATTGCCTTTTGATATTTGATATTATAATTGAAGGCAGCAAAGGCTGCATGCTCAGAGCTGGCACAAATTACATTGATTGGCTAATCATATTGTTTGTCTGTTTGACTTGAAAGCAATTTGAGAATAATAATATTTAAGACAATTTAAGCACTCGGCATTTAAGCGAAATTCAATGAATGCTCATTTGCGCGTACTGCTGTGTAATGCTCTTTGAAAAGGGTATTATTCGGCTTTTGTTTTTGACTCGGCATTATTATTTTCAACGCTCAACGCGTGGGCCCAATAACACAGCAGCTCTGCTACCAAGGTGTCATTCAGCCTGGGAACGGCGGCCTTGTTCACCAAGATTGATGCTTTCACTTACCCACATAATTTGCGTTCGCAATTTATTGCCGATGTCTGCCCCAAGGCCCAGAGCGAAAGTCTGATTAAACGTGCCGGCTAATGCCTAAGTCGCTCGAGCATAATTAGTCTAGCTTTTGAATTATGTGATTTTTCCAGCAAACAGGCTCAAAATTTGGCCAAGGCCCAAACATTTTTATTGAGCTGTGCTCTTTACGCCGCACGTAATTATCTAAGCTAAGCTGTTTATAGTTTATTGTGCTGATTTGGTACTAAAAACAGAGATTTTATTGCTCCTCAGTGTGCGTAATTGTAATCTCTCTAATAGCATCAATTGGCTCAGCTCCAGTCAGCATTTTCCTGTTTATTTGTTTATTTAGCAGTTAAAGCTATTATTTTCTGAGATGCCAGCGCTTATTTCAAAGCTTTTCAACTTCTTTGCCAAAGCGAAGTTGACTGCAGCTTAAATTTTTGCATTGTTTTGGCTTTGTTTGCACTGCAAATAGAACTTGGCAGCTGAGTAAGATATATAATATACATTTCTTGAAAATATTAACAAGCAAAAGTTGACGAAATGATAAGGTATACGAATGCCAGATACTCTTTAAGATGAATATATATATAAATTTATTTGTTGAGCTTCAATCATTCATTCTCCAATAGTTTTTAGTCTGCAAAGCCTCGGAGTATATGAGAATTTCTATATTTTCTGACTGGGATCATGCTGCGTATACTTAATTATGATTCGATTTAATATCTAAGTACACAGATGGGCATTTCTATGCATCTTTAGTCAACAAACTCAGTCTATATCACATAATCCCAATCCCCATATCTATTCTCCTGTGTTCAGTGCACAGAAATTAATTGCCTGTGCGTATACTTAATATTGATTAGACAATTTCAGTAATTTTCTTTGCAACCAGACGGTTATGGTTTCAAGCCCTAATTTATGTGCATCCCTAATTCATAATTCATAGCGCACATCTCTTTAGCTACTCTCAATTCATTTGCAGACTGATGTGCTAATCTGTCTCGTTTTATATGCTAATTTTCCCATTGACTGAGTGCCTCCTGGCATCTGTGGTCTTACATAAATGTGTGTATATGAGTGTATAAAGATGCCTTAATATAGGCGCTCGTAAATCTGAGAGGCTCGTAAATGTCCAAGTACTGTAAACTTGAGCTCGCCTTGGGTTGGCGTGCCGCGTGCTGCCTGCCACACGCTGCGTATACGCAATAAAAGCAAGTGACAAACAGAGCATGGCTGAATATCTATGGCTTAAAATATAACATTGCTCAGTTGTCATATGCGATAAATCAAGCGCTGGCGGCTAAGGACTCGCAGCGTATGCGCCTTAAATTTGAAAACATTTTGATATGTGTTTTGGCCAATTTAAAGAGGCTCTCAACTAAATTTGATGACAACTTGTACCATTTCAGTCAAGTATCCATGCACACACACACACACACACACACACACACACACACACACACACACACACACACACACAGACACAGGCAAACAGAATTTAATCAACTTATGTAAGTGCCTTTGCGACTTTGTTATTTATGGGGAGCTGACATTGCCACGACGCACACAAACATTTTGTGACAGTTTCTTGTTTTCTGTTATATGAAATTCGTAAAATGTATCGTGCCACAAGTGGCTCGGCGTAGCATGGCGTGGCATGATGTGGCAGGCTTTGTTCCGGCCAACTTTGCCCGCGATTAAACGACCTAAGACCCAAGAACTTACTGTGTGTCTAGAGATGCTCGTGCGGTAATTGAATTCTCACTTAAGCACTAGTTGAGCCGGCTCGGGCTGGGGCAATTATTATAATAACAGTTCGCACTTCAGCACTAATGGAAAACCCATAATAGCCATATAGAACTGCTGCAACCGCAATTAGACAATACGTTCCACCACCACCTCGGATGCGGATCGAGTGTGTGGCAAGTAGATTTGAGCTCATTGCTAATTACGCTGCAGCTGTCGTGTGCGTGGGCGGTCGGTGAGGCAATCACAGCAGCTGCCAGCGCACAAAACTTTGCTATGCAAATGTGCGAGAGCAATGGGACTCGCAGCAATGGCAACCGCAAGCATGGGCAAGGATTGGCAATGGCAATCAAAATCTCTCTCTCTCTCTCTCTCTCTGATGGTTTGCAAAGTTATGCATATAATTTCACGGTCGCCGTGGCGCTGAAATGTTTAATGCATATTTATTACACGCGTCAGCGGCTCTGCATAAATATTAGTTCATTGCAGAGATTGCGCAACAACTTGCTAGCAACTGAACAATTTTTTAATTGAAATGAAATTCCTGAAATAATGTGTAATGCCGGTCGCGAAACTTTTGCTGCACACTGTGGCGGGGTGACTAGTTGAGCTTGGCTAGGAGACAGGAGAAAGCACGCTTTCATCTTCTGGATTGAAATGCTTTGTTATCATTTTTTGGGAACTGAGTGAGGAAGGCTGTGAAACGAAGAAGATTAAGTGAGTTGTAGTCCTTTTAAGGTCAACTAATTGTGATGAAAACATCAAGCTTGATTGGATGGAAATTGTCATGAAAGGCTTTGCTGTTTGATGTTTAGAGATATATAGATTGAGGTAAATTTCCCTTAGAGCAAGTTATAGACTTTAAAAGCTCAAGAAATATTTGAGATTTTTTAGAGTATTATTTATAGAAATATAAATATATTTTATTTATTATATATTGATATTTAAAATTAAAAAAATTGTATATATTTTAAAGTATTCAGTTATATTTTGTTATAATATATTTATGATTATTTATTAATATTTATATTTTCTTATTATATATGCATTAATAAATTTTAAAAAATTAAGTGTTAAGTTTCGTGAATCACTGTGATAATTAAAAAACTAAAAACATTTTCCACTCACCCACCGTTAGTTAGAGTTCCTATCAACTCAACCATTACAACCGTCGAAGCACCTGTAGCCGTGGGCTGTCAACTGCTAATTACAACATTTTCAACTGACAAAATTGCAAACTTTTTTTTACGTAACAGTGAGAAATGGGCTAAAAATAAATTCCATCGTTCGCCAGCGGATATAAATTAGCGAGAATAAACTTGGAGCGGGCTAAGCTGGATAATGCCCACAAATATGTTATAAGGCCATTAATTGGATACTTTCGAGTGAGTGAGGTGAAAGCTTTTTTCCAGTGAAAAATGCTTTTTTCCGTTAACAGAGAATCGCAGCGGGTCAGGCGTGTTTGCACTGTTGAAATTTAATTCGGATTAAGTTTGGTTCTCTCTCTGTGTCTGCCTCTGTCTCTATTTGTGTGTGTGTGTGCGTGTGTTCCACAGCACGTTTCACAGTTGCACTTAAATAAAATAAAAACATAATAAAATAAAAGCGAAAACCATTAAAAATCCACTTTCAATGGGTTCTGTGACATCTTGTCGTCGTCGAGTCATTATCTTTAAGTCCGACAGCTGTGTAGATATTTGCTCAGCCAAAATTGCGACTTTTCAGCTGCTAATAAGGGTCTGCCGCTGCCAGCTAAGTGCTGCAATGTGACTCTCTGTCTGTGCCAAAGTGGTTGAGTGGTTCGTTTTGGTACTTTGTTGGCAGCTTGGCAAACACTGTGTCTGTTTGTTCCAGCGCATATAGAGCAGACGCTTAATACCTGTGCGCAGCTGTGGCAACTGTTGCAACAGTGATAACAAACACACAGAGACACACGCACTGCAACTTGATGTAGTTTTTGCGCTGTCATTCACAGTTCAACGAATACTGCAGCTCCTGCAACCATGCCATCCAGCTGCACACACACTGTGCTTGTAATTAAGAGATCCAATCTAAAAGAGTGATTAAGTGACATTAAATGACTCTACCTTTCGACCAAATACGCAAGTGCTGCAGCCAGCTAACAAACACGAACTTGTGCGAGCAATTTGTCAGCCAGAGCTCGGTTCTGGCTCTGGCTTTGGCTGTTTAAAATTTAATTAGTTAATGCTGAGTGGAATGCATTTAAGCTAAGCTGTCGACCTGCATTAATCAAATTTAAAGCGTTTTCTCCCTGCACTTGACCTGAGAGAAGGACAAAACTTTGAGATGAACTTATAAATTTCTTTGTAACTGTCTCTTGTGACGTATTACATGTGCTCTGACATATGTCTAAGCACGTAAGTTTATATATTTATAGTAATATATTCAATTACCTGTCTGTTATACGAAGCTTAAACTTGCCGCCTGCTGCTGGAGTGGGCTCGACCTTTCGCAGTCACATGAGTTGAGCGTAACTATGGACTACTCTACATCCTGTGCTCGATTTTGATTAGCTATTGTAAATTTGCGTAGGTGTATGTGTCTATATGTATTTATATAAAAAATACGCCTACACCTACTTAAATATTGTGCTTCTGCATCAGCTGCCTCGCCTTGATTGTTTGATTGGATTTGGGCTCTGTAAAATATATTCAGCTGCATAAATATAGCATACAATTGTGAGCTAATGACAAGGCCAATGCAAATTGGTTCAAGTATTAAAGAAAATATACATATACACATATGTATATCTTCATTCAGACATTCGACTATTGAGCCCTGCATGCTACCAGCTGTCGTTTGCGATTCCTTTCAGCTGTTGCCCAAATCACCTGTACACAAATCACTTGTAACCTTCGAGAGTATTAATGAATGGAATTCGTGCTTCACGTTAATCACTGTCAATCGCATGTCGCATGCTGACTCGGCCATAGGACGAGAGTTCTTCAACAACTACACAGGAAATTAAGGGCATTGCGAACGGATGCTGCAAATAAGTTCAGCGGGCGACGGCGACACGAATGAAGAGACACTTGTGCTTGATAGAATTTCCGAGAACTTTACTTTTTCCATACATGTAAAAATATGTCAACTCTGTGTGTGTGTGTGTGTGTGTGTGGGTGTGTGTGTGGAGCAGCTGCATCATTGCAGTGAATTGGGATCTAAAGTAATAATTGGTATATTGACATTGGAAGCCTCTGCCTGTGCCCCTGATTCTGCCTCGCTCGACTGGGATGGCGATTGTTCGGGAATGTGGCCGTTGTCGTTATGGCCATTGACAGCTGAAACGAGCAGAAGCATTGTTAATGTCCTTAGGTATCCTTTGGCTGTTTAATACCTGCTGCTGCTTCGGTTGCTGTTGGGGTTGCAGCTGCCTTGCTCTGCTGCTGCTCCTCCTCCTCGGTAATGGTGGAAAAGTTGGTTGGCCGCTGTGACGTGATCAAAGGGCTCGCTGCCAGCAGGCGATGCGAATGCCTTTTGCCTTTGCCAGCACTGGCAGCCGTTAACAGTTGACGCTTTGTTTTGCACTGCTTCTCGGGCGCTGTGAAGACCACCGTGGGCTAGTTGAATGGGAATCGAGAGCTATTTGATTGCATTTGCCTTTACACATTGCCAGAAGGACTCACCGACAGAGCTGGATGCTGTTGCTGCTCGGCCCGTTGTGCGCGATACGTCTGGTACTGTGATATCACACAGAGCAAACAGTAGAGCTTGAAATTGAGTTAAGCTAATTAGGAAACGGAAGTAAGCAAATATTTTGGCCACTCACATTCAGGCAGAGAATGAAGAAGTCCAGGGTGAATATGAAACCGACAATCGGATCGAAAACCACGCGTCGGGACAGTGTCAGATGCACCAGATGGGCTATTTCAATCAGCAAATCGCAGAGCATCAGACCAATCCAGGGCAACAGCAATTGACGTTTGTTCTGGATAAGAAACGAGGTGAGCCGTTAGACAATGTCAAGGACCCACTTGGAGCCCGCCCCACACTCACATTCCGCAAGCCCACAATCAGCAAGACGGAGGCCAACACCATCAGCATCGAGCAAAACAAAAACAAAATGTTGAATATCACAGTTACTGCAATCACAAATTACGTCAATCAACATTTGCTACAACATGTGGCATGTGGCTAGTGGACCACCAAGGCTCGCTCTCTCACCTATAGTTACATCACCCTTCTCCAAAATGCTCTCGCCCAACGGCTGTGTTCTCTGGCCGAGCAGGAACTCCTGCTCCTCTTTCAAATAGAACGTAAACATTAATGTGGACAGGCCAAAGTAGATCTGGAAATGCAAAATGAAATGGGAATTGTTGAAAGGTTGAGATAAATACAACTAAATAAAATATAATATAAATTTATATAAGAAATAAAAATAAATAATATATAATATGAATTTGGATTATAAACTGTTAAAAATAATATTAAAAAATGTGAAAAATTAAATATTATAAAATTGCTCTCTTTAGATTACTAGAGATATATAAAATATAATATAAATTTATATTATAATTATTAAATTAAATTACTAAAAATTATATTATTATAAATTATTAAAAACTTTATTATAATTATATTATTATAAATTAATTAAAATAATCTTGTTCTTTTTAAGATACACTCTAGTTTAGCTTTCCCTATTTTCTCTCAATTTTTATTTAACTTTTCTCGCTTTTTCAATTTTGTGGTTTGCTGTCAGCTGCTTTGCCTGTTTGACATGCGTTGCATGTCGAACATTTCTTTTATGGTATCTGTCGTAACCCGACTCCTTAGGGAATCAGATCCAAAAAGAGCCGCTGAGTAGTGCTTCATGTTTAGTTCGCTTTGCTGCTCAATAAGTTGCTCTCGCTTGGCTCAACGTTTTGTCACGCAATTACTTCCGCCTTTCGCTCGAGTTGCTACCTTTTCTATTCACCTCGCATTGCTACTCGCTTTGTCTCTGACTTGTGCCTTCGCGTGGTTAACCATTGCCATTCTCGCTTCATTTCTTGCTACGTTTGTCAACTTTCTGCATGCACCGCAACTTGCTTTGTTTCTCATTTGACCTCTTGCTTAGCTTCTCCTTGCACTTCTCGCTTGGCTTGACTTGAATTCTTGCATTGATTTTTGGCTATAGTTGAAGTTTATGAAATCACAGCTCTCATATTGCTTTCTCTTTTCTCTTCTCTCATAACTTCTCTACTTTGCTTCTCACTTTACTTTTAAATTAGTTTAAAACTCACTTCCTCTTTCTCTTCGGCGTAAATGTCACTTAAATTTCCTTAACTTCCTTAACTCTACTCACTTACTTTATAATCCCCTTCTCACTTGGTTTTCGACTTTTAAACTTTAGGCTTGAAGTTTGTCTGTATCAAGCAGCTAAGCTCAACTGTTGTTTATCTTGTTTAAGTTTGTCATGCAAAGCAAATCAAAAATCTCGCATAATTGATTACCCACCAGAGTGTAAAAGGCGCAGGCGAAGCTGCCCTTCCGCACGCTCTTCCAGAAGCAGCACGACTCCAGTATTGCCATTGCGAAGGATCCTTAATCCAATAACTTATATGTAAATATATCTCTACATATATATATATAAACATATATATATATATATTTATGGGCGCATCATTTGTACAACGGCAGCCGCCACTTATTCATTACTTTTTGACACTGGTTCGGGGCCACTGGGCGGCAGTTTGTCTTGGCGCGCCGCCGGGTTGTTTATTGCTGCCTTTTTCTTGCCTTTTTTCTAGGATATTTTGCGGCCTGTCAATTGGCTGCTTATCCTTATCTCTAGCCACGGACACTTAATTTCATACGCAACGCACGCAGATTTATGACACAGATTTATACGCCGTATTACGGCCCGTACAATGCAGACGGAGTCGAACGCCGCAACCAATCGCTTTGAAAGTCGCGCCAGAACTGTTTCGAATGGTCTTTGTATACGCGAGACTTGGCCAACATTTCGAACAGCGTGCGGCATTTTATGAATGAGAGTTCGAAATGCCGCACCCCCTACCCCTCTTCACACACACACACGCATGCGCCGGGGCCGAATAGCAACAGGCGGCAGTTGGCACTTGGCTTTGGCATTGGCAGTGGCCGATTTGCATGCAGCGTAGCTATGCAACGGGTGGTTGGGGCGTATACGCAATAACCACAGTTGGCCAACGGAACCTAATTGAATTGCGAGCCACAAATGTGCAGTGTTCGCCTTGCGCATTCATTTCGATTAGGAGCAGGCAATTAAACGATGCTGCGATGACTCGCCAAAGGACTATGACGATGACTAATGGTCGTCAATGGCGTCGATAAGCCGCCGATTGTCGTCTGACAGAAAGCGGGAGCAGTCGCTTGGAAACTTGATGAATCACACGAGCATTCGAATCGAAGCAGGCGGCGCACTGACACATAATTGCTTTGTCCGAGCTTTGTCCGGATGCTGTGTGTGCCATGCCCGATAAACCAATTGCGCGGGATTTCGGCGCTCAAGCGTCGCCGGATAATGCGTGAGTCTTGAACCATTGAGGTGAACTCATCCTGAACATCTATATATATCTAGTGATAGGGCCGAAAACGAGTCCTCATCGAGGCCGCAAAGGACATCTGTGAATAAAGCGCAGCAGACAAGCAGCTATACGCCAAATGTCCGGGATTTCCGTAGTCACTATGAGATCAGCAGCACAGCATCCGATGACTCTAGGGGCAAGGCCAGGCAACCTTTTGTGGAAATGGACACATATATCGACTTCGACGATCTGCTGCCCGAAATCGGCGAATTTGGTTGCTTCCAGAGGATCCTGTTCTGTCTGATGATCCCGTTCTGCTTCATCTCCGCATACGTGTACCTGAGTCAGATCTTCATGACGCTGCCGCCCCAGCGCTACTATTGCTTTGTGCACGAGCTGAAGCTCATCGCCAGCGAGGAGGAGCGCAAGGAGCTGTCCATACCCAGGATGAAGGACGGCAGCTACAGCCGCTGCGAAATGTACGACACCAACTATACGGCCGTCTACAAGGCCAGCAATCGCAGCCAGTTCATAAACAGCTCGCTGCCCAGGATACCCTGCCGGGAGGGCTATGTCTTTGGTAAGAACGAGGAGTTCTACACAGCCAACATGGAGTTCGGCTGGGTGTGCAAGGATGACTTCTATGCGACCTATGCCCAAATGATCTTCTTTCTCGGCTCTGTGGTGGGCTGCCTGGGCTACGGCCACTTTGCCGATCACTGCGGCCGCCTGGCCGCGCTGGTCAGCAGCTGCTCTCTGGCGTGCTTCGCCAGCTTATTCACCGGGATGACCGAGAACTTTTGGAGCTTCGCGATCACACGATTCATGGTGGGCGCCACCTACGACACCTGCTTCACCATGATCTACATACTGAGTAAGCCCTGACGGCTATCCTCTTATTACCTGCTGATTCGCCTTTCCCTTCCAATTGCAGTGCTCGAGTATGTGGGGCCGAAGTATCGGACATTCGTGGCCAACATGTCGCTGGCCATTTTCTACTCGCCGTTCACCATGGTCATACCCTGGATAGCCGTGTACCTGCACAGATGGCGGCTCTTTGCGCTCTACGGCTGCATTCCGCTGAGTTTCGGATTCTTTTCGTTCTGCTGCCTGCCCGAGTCGGCGCGCTGGCTGGTCTCGCGGGGCAAGATCGACGACGCCATCGAGATACTGAAGCGTGTGGCGGCGAAGAACAAGCGCGACGTCTCCAAGAACCTGTGGAAGCGATTCCGCGACAGCTGCGAAATGTTCTACAAGGAGGAACTCGAGGGCCGCAGCTTCACAGTCTGCTCGATCTTCAAGCGGCCGCGCCTGGCCCGCTACATGGTATTCATGTGCCTGATCTGGATGGTGATGTCGCTGCTGTACGATGGCCATGTGCGTGCGGCCTCAGTGCTGGACAAGGAGAACGTGGCCGTAGTGTTCACTATAGCCTGTGCCACCGAACTGCCCGGCGACCTGCTCGTCATCGTCACCCTGGACCGCTGTGGCCGCCGCTGGTGCGCCTTCGCCTTCACCCTGCTGAGCGGGCTGTTCAGCCTGATAGGCGCCAACATCAGCAATTCCACGGGCACCCTGGTGGCTGCTCTGGCAGGGCGCTTCTTCGCCAATGTCTGCTACAACATTGGACTGCAGTGGGCCGCCGAGGTGCTGCCGACGGTGGTGCGGGCACAGGGTATATCGCTCATACATACGCTCGGATTTGTGGCCATGCTGCCGTCGCCGCTGGTCATCCAGCTGGCGACGCTGTCGCTCTCGCCGATGTTGAACACGCTGGGCGCCTTGGGCATAGTGGGTGGCTTCCTCTGCCTCTTTCTGCCGGAGACTCTGTACGAGGATCTGCCACTGACGCTCAGCGACGGCAACGACTTTGGCAGGGACCAGCGCATGTGGCATCAGCCGTGCTGCTGCCAGGACAGGAAGCACGTCACCCACGCCAAGCACACCTGGCACGAGGGCTCCAGCCTGCGCACGCTCTCCTCCGGCGAGTACCGCTCAAAGAAGCTGGTTCGCGTCGCCGTGGTCAAGCGCCCCAGGCCAAACGTGCCCAGCTTAATGCTCCTGCCCCGGGGCCAGTCGCACCTCAGCCAAGGCACCGAGATCTTGGAGAGGGTGCAAAGCCTACGGCACGAGTCCACCCATCAGAGACCCAAGTAGGTCGAAACGAACATTCCACCTGACAGCCGACTCGAACTTGTAGTAGTATTATTAGTATTTTATATTTTCGCATTATCGACTCAGTCACACTCCGTCTGCATCTAGAGAAATCGCTTTCGTTCCACTCTGTCTTAGAGAGTTTCTTCAAGTTGAGGTTTCCGTTTAGCAGTTCTAACACGTTGGCCGCCACGAAATGTTCCGCATCGCTCGCGCTACGTCCGCAGCCAGCATCGCTGTGATGCTTCTTTTCTTTCTATATTTCCTGCTTCCTTGGCTGAAAACGCCTCGGATCGGGTTCGATGAGAGATACTTCAATGAGATTCTCGCCAAAATCCTGCGGCCCCGCTGGTCTAGCAGCCCGGGTCATACAGCTGTGGAAACCTTTCTCGTCGAGCAACTAGAGTCGCTTGGATTTGTTACGTTGCGCGACGAGTTCGTCGACAGCAAGAAATTCGTCAATATTTTGGGCATTATGAATGTGGATGCGCAACGCTTCCTGCTGCTCACCTGTCACTACGACTCGAAGTTCCTGAAAGAGGCGCGACAATATGTGGGCGCCACTGATGGCGCCGTCCCCTGTGCAATACTGCTCCATCTGGCGAAGTCCCTGAATGCGTATCTCCGTGAAAAGCTATCCGATATGCAGGACATTGGACTGATGGTGAGAACTGAATAAGACTGTATGTCTAGTAGATCAGAAATATGTATGTATCCCTTGAGTTTCCAGCTAGTCTTCTTTGATGGCCACGAGTCCAGACAGGTGGACGAACAGGATTTCAAGTCTCTCAAGGGCTCACAGCACTTTGCGTCGGTCGAAACTCTGCCATTGCCAAGTATTGTAGGTAGTTCTCATAGCAAATCTATCAAATAATTCTATATACTTTTATGTGTATGCTGTCCCCTATAGGAACTGCTCATTACGTTAAACATGATTGGCGCGCCAGACCACGTCTTCTTGAGCCACTATGATAATACATATAAATTGCATCAGCGCCTGGCAGCCATCGAGCAGAAGCTGATCGAAGCGAATCAACTGGGCAACTGCCATAAGCTGTTCCGCAACATGAAAGATCACGATAGTGACTTTGAAGACGATCATTATCCCTTTATAACTGAGGGTGCGTGTGACTCAAATCGTTTATCTACTCTTCAGCTGAGTTGATTTTATTTCAGGCGTGCCCGCGTTGCACATAGTGCCCCATACTTTTCCGGACTATTGGCACAAGGCGGAGGACAACTTAACGAATCTCTACTGGCCAGCCATACGTAATATGAATTTGATTTTGTCCCATTTCGTTTACGAGTATTTGGAAAATCATGTGGAGTTCATGGGATTAATTGAGGAACCACAATTAATGCGAATTATACAAAATCTGTAAATTTATGGCTTAATGGAATAAAAGAACAAATTCAAATCACGCGCCAAACTAAAAATAACGTTAATGGGCTTACGTGCTTTGCGTAGCGAATTTTTGAAAGCAAGCTTTCGGTACTCGAGCTTTGAGTGATTGTGTGTGCTAGGAGCGTTACGCTCTGTGCACAGTTGCAAAGCTCTGCTTAAAGCTCTCCACACGCACTCACACACACACGCACACAGCTGCTACATGCGGGCTGGCTATGCTTGAGAGCGTAGCGCAACAGATTGTTAACATCTGTATCGAAAGCTGCAGCAAGAGAAGGAAATCAAACCATGGCAATGGCAACTTGTTCCAGTGAAACGATCTGCTTCAGTGTTCCGTTAAGCTCGCTTTTGTTCAGACGCTGACTGTGAATATGCTGCTGAGGGGGTCTTTTGATTACATTTTGATCAGCGTTGGGCTGATGGCAGTGCTTGATTACGCACTCGCCCAACAAGCCAATGTGAGTTGTTAACATGGAAATTCCCGCTCTTCGTCAGAATTGTTAATTTTCTCTGATCGATAGCTAAACCCAGTGCCGTTGCCCGACGACGAGGCGCACTTTAACAGCAGTCTGGAAGCCATTTTGGTGCCACGAGTTGTTGGTAGCCGCGGCCATCAGCAAGTCCGCAACTACCTGGTAACCTCGCTCAAATCTCTCGGCTTTCAAGTGGAAGTGGACGAGTTCAAGCAACGCGTGCCAATCCTGGGCGAACTTACGTTCGCCAATGTCATTGGCTTCATCAATCCGCAAGCGCAAAACTTCCTGGCCCTCGCCTGCCACTATGACACCAAGTACTTTGCCGAAGATCCGGGATTTGTCGGCGCCACCGACTCGGCTGTGCCCTGCGCCATGCTGCTGAACACGGCCAAAACGCTGAACAGCTACCTGCTGCAGCAGTTCCGTAACCGCAACGATCTCGGATTGATGGTGGGTTTGGAGTGGCAGCTGACTGTCATTTAATTGTAAACTCTAATCCCTAAACAACTCTGCAGCTGATCTTCTTTGACGGCGAGGAGGCCTTCAGGGACTGGACCAGCACGGACTCGGTCTACGGGTCACGCCACTTGGCCACGAAGTATGCCCAACTGCGCAGCCCATCTCCAAATGGAAAGGACCTGGGCACACGCTACATCGATCGCATCGTAAGTGAATGACGCAGCTGCGCGACTCTGACTCGTTTATTGAATCTTCTTGTTTAGGAGGTGCTCGTGCTGCTGGACTTGATTGGTGGCCCCAATCCCACCTTTTCCAGCTTCTTCGAGAACACAAACGGCTTGCACTCCAGTCTGGTGCAGATTGAGCAAACGTTGCGCGCCTCTGGCCAGCTGGAGGGCAGTAACAAAATGTTCCTCAATCGTCCCGCCAGCAGTCTCACCGACGACGATCATCGCCCGTTCTTGAACGAGAATGTGCCCGTATTACATTTGATAGCACACCCGTTCCCAGCCGTTTGGCACACGCCCAACGACAATGCTGCCAACCTGCATTGGCCTTCGATACGCAACTTCAACCGCGTCTTCCGCACCTTCGTCTACGAGTATCTGAGGCGACACAGCGCCCCCGTTGATCTGCGTTTCCACTAGAGTATCACAGCTTTTATGTGGCTTAAATATTATCATTTGTATTTATCATGTAAATTGTGTGGTTTGTTAATAAAAAGTCCTAGTGAATCCCGCCAACATCTAGCGTCTAGCGGCGCTTGCGGCCGGCCTGGCCCTTTTTGCCCGGCGCGCGTTGCCCTTGATGACCCTTGGGCTTCTTGCCCACCGCCTTGCGACTGCCTTTGCCCTTCTTGCCGCCCTTTTTCGCAGGTCTGTTGCCGCTCTCCGCCTCGCGTCTACAAATAAATCAGAATTAGTATAAATATCGCTTTAGTTGCTGCTTCAGTGACTCACTCTAACCGCTCGTCTTGCTTTTGGAGCGATATCGCCTTCTCAACATCGAGTTTGGGCTTCTTGTTCAGCACGCTCTTGATCAGATCCAAATTGGCCTCCCGCTCGGGCTGTGCTGTGATATGGGATGCCTTGCGCTTGCCACCCGGTATCAGCTCCTTGATACCCAGACCACGCGCCTCCTTCTCTTTGGGCAGTTTGCTCTGGAATTTGCCCACCGATGCAGTCGAGGACTTGGCAACAGTTACGGCCGTCAGCAGTTGATTGGAAGAGGCAGCCTCTGGGCCCAGATAGCCGCTGCGTGGCATATCAATCTTCTTGGCGCGCACGATATTCTTCATGCGTTGAATTTCGTTCTTCGCCACCTTCTCGTTGCGCAAGTCGATCTTCTTCTGGAACATGTCTGTGTTGGGGTCCGTGTTCTGGGGCACCTCCAGCACCCACTCCTTATCCTTCTCAGCCTCGGCACGTTTGAAGCCGTACGTAGGAACCCATTTCTGTGCGATTGAATGTGATTAGACGAGTTCGTTCAGGTGAATGCAAGACTACTTACGTCCAGGACGTCATCATAAGTCTTCTTGTCCTTCTTCTTCTTTGTGATACCCTTCTCCTTGGCGAACTTCTCCCATTTTGTCAGAGGACGTGGACCAGGAGGCTTGCGTAGGCGTGGCAGAACTGTCGTTGGCTCTGGCAGCTTTGCCACAATGCTCTCATCAACGCGCTCGGTTGGCAGTTCCCAAATTGCATTGACCAGGAGTTGTGTGTTATCACGTGTTAGGGCGGACAGGTACTCCTCCTTGTTGTTGCTAAATGTGATCATATTCAATTTAAATATTCATAAATTTCTTTTCGAGTTGTACTCACGCCAGCTGCCGGTCATCGAAATCGTTGGGATCTGTGATGAGCAGTGTGCCAACATCTATGCGGCATTCTAGATGTTTTTCTACTGTAATTGGCTTATATTTGTCCAATTCCTTCTGGTGTTTTTCCAAAACTGCCTTTACAACATCCATTTTATTTGAAATAAACAGTAATACAACTTCTTTAGTATTTATACACGTGCGTTAGCCAGGAACGTTCAGAGCGTGAGCCACAAAGTGGTTCATTTGATGAACTGAACTACCTGTGGCCACTCTACAACTTAACATTTTGTGAAATGTTAATAACAGCGCGCACAAATTCGATTTAGGATGAGATGCGTTCAGAAATCAGTTTAAGTTGTAATGATGAGGCGAAGCAGTATGTAGTTTAATAAGCAAGCGGTTGAACAAATGTAAGATACCTATTCAGCAATTTTATGACATAACAACATAATATATATATATATGACACTGCATACGCTTATATCGTAAAAAAATATATTTCAAAATAGTGGCATCACTGTCCAAAAGTACTAGTTCATTGCAAACTGAACGACTATTTGCCGAAACGATTACGATAATAATTTTGACAGTACGCGGAGCAAATCATTTAAAATGTCGGGAATAATTGATGATATTTTGGACGGTCTTGGTAAATATAAATCAATTCTCCAATCACTTAAGCTCATTATATGCGATTGCAGTCAAAGCACGTCAGAGCATGATCCAGCAGAAAATGAAAATTTGCGAAATCATGGAGAAGTCGAACAACACGCTTTTGCAGGTTGAAGAAAACGCTGAAATGGTACCGCCATTTGAAGATGAAGTTGAGATGAAAAATGTTTATCATTTGAATGTCGATTGTGAGCAGTCGCTGACAAAGATATTGGAGCAATTTCAGCAGCTCATGCAGCAAGTAGTCAACGTTGAGAGCAACGTAGAGAATCAAAACGCTTTGGATTGCTATTTAACAACCCGCCAACGCGTTGAGAATTTGCGAAGCAGTTCTCGCAAGTTAGTGGCACTTCACGATACAATTGCTCAATTGAAGATCAATGTGCATGAGCAGCAGGAGTTAATCAAGGAGGAGAATACTGAGAGCGATTGTGATAACTAGCAATAATTGATAATACTAAAAAAAATAGCCTAATACGGTTTAGCATAAATAAATCCTTTTGGGCGTCTCATTCGTGTTTGAGCACGATTGTCTTAACAGTGGTATTTTAGTGAAACAATCGACGAGCCACCACAATTTGTCAGTGTTGCACAGTGCGCGTCGGTCTTGTTCCAGTATGAGTTCGTTCGCTCTCTGGTTCAAATGGCGCCAAAGTTGTAAGTGACAACAGGTTGTGTTCGTGCTTAATAATTTTGATTCGTGCGCCATGGACGAAATAGCGCATTTGCGAAAACGCATCACAACATCGTTTAAGCTGTGTGGCTTCCTAATACGCTCCGAAAACAGCAGCTACCTCGCCGAACAGCTGCTGCCCTTCGAGCCCACCGAACGTGAGAAATGGCTGACGATCATAACGGAGAACTTGCAGGGTCAGAAATTGGCGACGCCTCATGTAGAGCGGGATGCCTTGGAAAAGGCCATCAATGAGCTCAATCGTGTTGGGTTGGATGAGGGGGAGACTGTATTTTCACTCATCGATGCATTCACTGTGCCCCGCTATCGCTACAACACGCGCGTCAAAAAGTTCGAGCTGGACTCGCAACCACGTCGCCTGCTGACCCAGCCTCGCATGAAATCGGACTATATGCAGCAGCGCTATGCTATGTTGCTGCAGAAGACACTCCGTCACGATCTGTTCGCACCGGCAGTCATACAAGACGGCGTTGCAGCTGACGCTCAAACCAAGAAATTCAAGTTGCAGTTCGCTGAAAATCTACTGGCGACATCCAACTTGAAGGAGGCCGTTGTGTTGGGCCTGCTCACTCAGTTGAAGGAGGGCAAGTTCTATGTGGAGGATCCAACAGGTTGTGTGCAACTGGACCTGAGCGGCGCTCGCTTTCATGCCGGCTTCTTCTGCGAGGGCTGCTTCGTGCTCGCAGAGGGCAGCTATGCAAATGGAATACTCAAAGGTGAGTTGCAAACGAACTCCAAAGAGCAAAAGTTTACTGAGTACTTGAATTCTCTCGCTCTCTACAGTCGATGGGCTGGGCTTTCCGCCCGCTGAGCCAGCCAGCAGCAGTCGTGCCTTCTTTGGCACGGGCAACACTTGGGGCGGAGAATCGGCGAAGCTACTAAAGTACTCGCCTCGTTTGCAGGAAGTGGAGCGCACCAACACAGAGACAACGCTAGTGTTCCTCTCCGATGTGCGCTTGGATCTGCCTATTGTTATGGAAAAGCTGCGTCAGCTCTTTGTCGGCTACGACTCGTGTCCGCCGCAAGCGATCGTGTTGATGGGACCCTTCACGGCCAGCACGCGCAATCACCATGAGCTGCGTCAGCATTTGGATGCACTGGGCGCCCTGGCTGCCGGCTGCGAGCAGCTTAAGAAACAGACTGACTTGATACTGGTGCCCTCTGCCGAGGATCCAACAGCTCCAAACATTTTGCCACGCGCTCCCTTGCCCGAGTGCCTGGCCGCTGGCTTGCTCAAGGCCTGGCCTCGCACCCAGCTGGCTACGAATCCCTGTCGGCTGCAGTACTGCACTCAGCAGATTGTCGTCTGCCGGCTGGATCTCATGGCCAAGTTCTGTCGCAATACGCTCCACTTTCCGCCAGACACGTCGCACATAGAGCAGCACTTCGCGCGCACGCTCGTCTGCCAGGGGCACCTGGTGCCCATACATCCGATAGCAATGCCCGTGCACTGGGACTACGATCCAGCACTGTGGCTCTATCCACTGCCCGATCTCATTGTCATGGGCGATTCGTGCCAGAGCTTCGCCAGCACTCAGCACGACTGCACCGTGCTGAACACTGGCTCCTTTGTCAAGTCAAAGTTTGCCTTCAAGGTTTACATACCCGCCACACGCACCATTGAGGACTCAGAGATACCCGGTAACTTGGATATGGAATGACTTACTTCTAGGGATACACAATTATCCATATATATTTATATGTGCGTGTATGTATGTATGTATATACTCTTTGTAATATTTTCCTTTTGAGTCTCACATGTTGCATTGCTCTACCCAACCCACCCATGAGTGTTTGCCAGTTGATAAGCGCTGAGCATCCTCTGCGTCGGCCATCATATGCGGCACAGCATGTGTTCCACAGTCTTTTTTATTTATTTTTTTTCGGCTGCTGACGCGCCTCGCAATCTGCTTTTTACTACTCGTCGAGGGTTGTCTATTATTTTTCATGACTTAAAGCCGATTTGGAAGAATATTGTTGCTCTGCTGGCGTCGTCACTTAGCGCCGTGGAAATTCAATTTTCCAGACACACATACACACATATATATATATATATATATATAGTTGACATAGAGCCTCGGCAGCTGAAATGGCAATTTAGTTAATGCGTTTGACCTGGGGACATCAATTGCCCTCGTTTTGTGATATTGCCACGTTTATTTTTCGCTCCTGCCCGAAATCGTTTTTTAAGACATCATTAGCCAGCCCTTGGCCGGCGCAAAGGGACACAAGGGACAAACGCTTCCGATTGCCCTGCCGGCCAGCGTTCGTATTGATTTATGATTTATTGCCAAATACTTTGATAGTTCGCTCCATCGAGAGTGTCCGGTGTCCTTTTAGCCCTATCTGTATCAATTTCCAAAATGTGTCCAGTGTGCAAATTCGATTGTGTGGGCGTGCCTATCACAGCTGGGCGTGTCCTTGGCGCTGCCATTGTTTTCCATTTGGCGAGCGTCTGCCGGAGCCAGAAACTTGAAACATTTGTGCCGGGGCAGGGGGCGACAATCTTGCTTCTGCTTCATTTAACTGAAACCATTGGAAACTTTTGTAAAATTTAAATATTGTTTGCGACTGCTGTCGAAGTGGAGCAATAACATAAAAACAGAAGCAGAAACAGAAAAAAAGAAACATTTTATCTCCGCTGGTCATTATTTTTTATGTGACCCACAGTTGACACCATTTATACATAGTTCCAGTCCGCCCCCAGAATTTCGATTAAAGCAATCGCTGATGCGGCGAACTGAGAGCTGTTGGGCCATCAATCAGTGTCACAGCTGTGCCTCAATCAAGGATCAAAGCCACTGGACTAGGTCCCAGCTCAGCCCCATCAGCATGTTCGTCATTAAGCAGCCAACTCCTACACATCCTGTGCCCAATCACACACAAGATGCGCCCAAGTGCATGTCCTGTGGTTATTTGACAATTGGTTTGCCTTGTTCGACTTGTTAGCATATCCTTTACCGATTTTCTATGGCGTCCAAGTGGCCATATGTCAGGCGTCCCACACAATCAGGTACTGCAGCTGCCTTTGTGGTGTGACTTTGAGTTTTTAATTTTCATGGGCGGTGTTGGCTTCGGTATTTGCTATATACCCTCAGGCAGGAGGTAAAAAACTGTTGGTGTTGACTGTGGGCACGGGGGTTGATATCTGTAATGATTGTTTATGTATATGTTTTGGATTTGGGAGAATTGTTAAGGGATTGAGCGCGTATCAAGTCAAGCTGAGAATTAAGAAAATAATCAAGTGTAGTTCTGTGAAACTCTATTAGTTTTAAATAAGTATAAAATTCGTTAAAATAAGAATAAAAATAAATCTTATAATTAATAAATATTTGTTTGAATAATTTAGAATATCTTTAATATATTTAAATATGATATTTGTATATCTAAGAATTTGTCAGATATATATAAATATTTGATCAGGATTATACGACAAGCGCTGTCTATTAGTCTACCAGTAGTTACGCCTGTCAGAGTGTGGCAATCCGAGGAGTCAGGGTATTTCTCAGCCAGTCACACCCGTCAAAAGCTTGCCTATATTAAGTCAAGTTAGCAAAGCAGCACAAATGTTTATAGCTTGGTCAGTTCTGAACAAAGCTTTAATTCATAATATATAGTATATATATATAGAGTATTTAAGCAACGACACCCCTTATATCTCGATTATATTTTTATCACATATGGTCAAAGACTGCGCTGGGCACTTTGAAAGCGGTTCATCAACTGGAAAATCAAAAGGCGCCTTTGTTTGTGTGAGCTTCTTTGTCTCAGCCATTTGATGTTTGTGGCGCAGCTTATTAACTTTTTTATGCACCCTGCAAATGGGCGATTCGCGAGCTTTGCATACCCTATAAAAGTTTGATGGGGTTATCATGGACTTTGTTGCCAATGGCAGCAACTCTACTAAAACTGAATAGCTGCACTAAAAGAGAAGAGCTCTTCCACACACACACTCATAAATCTGGTTGGCAATTGTCGCGAACATAAACTCCACTTGGAGTCTGAGGGAAGGGCGGAGCCCGAAGCTCTCCGGACGTGTGTCAACATTTACGCCTCAATTATCAGCCGCCGCACAACAAACAGATCCCACATAGAGCTGATAATTTGTTGTCCATAAGCAGGCCATTCACACATGACGACCACCCAGCGTGGACAGAGTCAATCCCAGAGCGGACGGAGTATCAATACCCAGCTTAGTGGCTAAACCAATTCTTGGTACACTTATAGCCTGGCTGCTGGCTCTTTGTGGGAGCGTCAAGGACACGTGTCGGCCATTAATTTACGCGTCGGTTTTATCTGCGATTTGGTTGCGCACTGCCAGCCCGACTCCCCATCCCGATTGCTTGTCCTGGCACGTGTCGACTTCGGCAAATCAAATGTTTTTATTATTTAAAGCGACAAACGCGGCGGCGTTTTATTGTCTTTCCTTCTGGCGGAGATAACAAGGACATAGCGCTGCGTCGACGCCAGGACAAATTACAGTTAAGCCACATCCTGACCGCCATTGTCCTGGCGAATTGATAACGAATTGCACCTTGGGGACTGCCGCTTGACTTTCGTCTCTTAATGAAAATAAAGTGATAAATTTTAATTGATTTCACTCTGGCTGCCCGAGGCGATGCCATCGCTGGTCAACGGCAGCTCATTAGCCAAGCATAATGCATCGCGATAACTGAATGTTTGACATAATTGAATTTTATAATGGCTTTCTGCTGCTGCTGCTTCTTACCTTAACTATTGCTAATGACACCAGAGTAAGAATTGATGAAGATGATGTAAGTGAGACTTCTTCATCTACTGTTTACTTTCTCTATCAAATCTGAGCTTTCAATTGTTTAGTTCTCTTTAAGTTTGTGGCCTCAGTCAATTAATAACTTTCATTTGATAACTTATCTTGCAGTTTCTTGCTGCCTAAACTCTTTTCGGCTGCATATTTCGGAATTGATTGCTTTTAAATTAAAACTGGGCATAAATCATGGAATGCCTGGCCGCACAGATTGGACTACGGCGCCCCATCTATGCCATGGTTAAAACAAAAGCTCCTCCAGCACTGTCAGCACAATGCAGGCGACATAAGCCGATTTCAGATATCTGGACCGTCGTCCAACCTCTCTCTCTCTCTCTCTCTCTCACACACACACTGTCTCGCTCTCTCTCTCTCTCTCTCTCTGGCTGTTACCAAAAATGTAAAAATTATCATCAACGCACAAGTGGCTTGTACTTGTCACAAGTTCCAGCCCCAGTCACAGTCCCAGCCCCTGCCCATCCTTCGTGTGGAAGGCAAAATATTTTCATTGTGTTTCAGCAGATTTTCAACACGAAGTTTTCGTTGGGCTGGGGTTGAAAATTGGTTTGTTTTTGTTGGGGTCGGGGAAAGGCAGGACAAACATTTTTGAAATGCGATTACCTGCGTTTGCCTATTTGCAGCTTGGGCCAACAGTTATGGCTTGGGCAACTGCCATCGGGCCTTGCATGCTAATCGACTTTTGATTGTGTGCGTGTGTGAGGCACGAACAAAAAGGTTCAAATGTTCGACCATAAATATGAATTTATGTGAGATATTAACTGAGATTTATCGTGTGGTGCGAACTCTGTGCTGATTGAATTTTGGCTATCAGCGCAGCCGTCGCTTGGTCAGCTCTGGGCCCCACCCAGTCTCCTGCTCCTGCTTGCAGGTGACATATTCCTGTCCCGGCTGACAAGTGTTAACGCCTGTTTTTGTTATTATGCAGGCTGGCCAGCTCGCTCGTCGCTCATAATTGCTAAAAAACTTAAGCTGCGTGAAATCCCAAGTTTCAATTTAACGCGTTTATGATTCGTACACACAGGATTTGTGGTGCACTCAACAGCCCAACCACCCCCTCACCATCAACCCTCTCCCTTTCCCTCTATACACTTGCCATTCTTTATATTTGTTATTTGTTCTGCAAAATCTTATCTAGTTTTGATTAAAAATCGTCGCATCCGCCCAGCCGCCTGAGCCGCATCTCACAGTTGACACTAAGCAGCTGCGAGCGCAGAGAAATATTCCCTTTTGGCTAAGTTTGTGCGAAATTCGATATCGAAAGCGTTTCGAACTGGCGCTGAGCATGCGCCTGGCGCACCGATGGGCGTGTTCAGCTGCCAGCGCCAATGGCAAAACCAAAATGGAGTCTCCACAGCGTCGCTCAGCCTGGATTGGGGCATTGGGGTGGGCTCCACGTGAGTGCACATATGTGCTCGCAGCGATTGCTGGCCAAGATTTGGGCCAGCCGACGTCAGCACTGACGTCGACGTCGACGGCGACGGCGACGTTGACGCTATCGCTTGCAGGCAACATACGTGTGTACTCGGAACAACATGTGTGATGTGTGCCCCGCCGTATGGATGCCGCAACAACCGGACCAGCGCTTGGCAGTGCGCCTACCGCCAGATACCCGACTCCACGCTCTCGCCCTCGCCCTCTCCGTGGCCCTGGAGGCGTCCATATGTAAGCTTCTACATACGATGCGGCGTAAATAAACAGACTGTCTTCTGTATATGGCGCAGGCAGTGGGCCAGCCCCTATCCTCCCTCTCTCCCGCTCTCCCTCTCACTGACTTGCCAACTTCTTGGCTTTTTGTGTGCGGCTTCTAAGCATTTTGGTTTTATTACGCGTCTTACTTATTATGGCCGCTCTTGGTTGCTTTGGTGCCGGAAGTGGAGCTTAAGTTGAACGACTGTTGCTCAATCAAGCTGATGCTGATGCTGCCCTGCCTATGGCCAACGGGCGCATAGTGTTCGCCTCTCTTACTGCTTCTACTATAGATTTTGACTCTTGGCTTGATTTATGTTCTGTGGCCGTGTGATTGATGAGCTGCCCATCAGCCTGACAAAGGCAACAAAGCTGCATCTTTCACTCTGTTTACTTAACTGCTTACAAATTGTGCTCTGTTATCGAAGGCAATAAGCAGCTATAACTGCCTTGATCTCTATATATTTATTTAAGGCGTAAATTTAGCTGTTTGCATTAAGTGCTTTAGTATTAATTCAATCCATCAGTGGGAGAATGTTGACGGAGTATCCATTCAGATTTGATTATCGTCAACGATCGGTTGCCTAGATGAGAGTTATAGGAATTGGATGTTATTCTTTGACTGTTCTAGATGCTTAAAAAAGGCATTAACTATAAGCTCTAAACTCCTTTATCCCTAAGAAAGAATTACATAAGGAGTTTCTGCATACAACCTTGATAAGTATAACTACAATGGCTAAGTCAGGCTGTTATTATTAACAAAATGTCTCTGATAGTTAGATATGACTAGAGCCAGCTAGAGTCAGACAAGTTATAGATAACTTGCGAAGCTATCAGGAATCTTTCCTTTATCAATCTTAAGAGAGAAGCGTCTATAATCAGAGCCTTAAATCAAAGACAATCTCATATTCGTCTGTTAAGCTTTGATTTCTATTGATCACTTGGTCTATTTCACTTTCATTTCAATTTCCACTGTCTTAACTTCACTCCACTCCACTCACGCATTTGATTCAATTTGCTTCGCTTTAGTTTTGGTGGAGCACGTTTCGGTAATTATTCAAACTGATTAGAAGCCAGCCATAAAACTGAATGCTCAACTTTTATCAGTTGGGTATTTACGAGCGCGGGATTCTTTTGCGTTTTTATCAGCAACTTTATAATTTAAGCGTTCGCGGCGTGACTTGCTCCGTTCGGCGGCTGAATAGCGAGCACGGCTTAGTGTTGTATATCAATTAGAGGCAACATTTAAGGTGTGCGCGTCACATCCTCGCCCCATAGATTTCCCGAAAGCGACGCTGCCACAACCGCCTTCAGTCAGTCGGGCATAAAGTGATTTCAACAATATTTCGCTTAAAAGATTCAAATCGCGCGCAAAGCGCGTTGGAGAAACAGGAAGAGAGCAGCCATAACAAAGCAGAACATGAGAAAATATAAATACGCATACGACAAGGGCGAGGGGTCGAGAGGCGAGAGGGGGGGGGGGGCAGAGAAGAGTCTGCCGGTGGGGAGACGCACGCGACAGAAGGAAACGGATACGCTCGAAGGGGTTGCAAACAGATTCAAAATTTCCAACCACATATGACAATGCTCCACAGTGGCACCCGCTCGCTGTTTTATCCCCCCCGTTTGGCTCCTCCCCTGATCCAGTAAAAAAAAACAGAAATCGCCAGCGAAAATTCAAATTTTTCGCGCTGTAGGGAGCCGCCGGCAGTTGGGGCCAAGTGGTGGCCAACTAACTGTTTCTTCTCCTCTTCTTTCTTTTTTCCGAACTCTAAGCGGAAGCTCAGTGCCCGCATGTGTTTGGTTGGGTCGGGGCTCGGGTATTGTCGTCCTTATGCCAAGGGTCGTCAAGCGCGAACATTTGCATAATCAAATAATAAAAATTTGCATAATTTTATTTTTTACGATTCGCTCTCCACGCTTTGCAAAGTTTCAGTTTCTAGTTTCCAGCTTCCAGACCTCCTCCACTCTCTTTGTCTGCTCTACAGCTGTACATATAATGTTACCGTTATCTCTCTGCCTCCGCCCCTGTCTGCTAGTTTCAGCTCTACAACTTTTCCACATAAACACAAAATGGTGTCAATATTTATTGGCGAACCTGTTTGTTATCGCTGCCAAAGAAATTTGCAAATTTTAAATATTAAAAAGTTCTTTTCCCTCACTTTGACTCTATCTGAAAATATTTGCATCGTAAATTTGTCTCGAATGTTTAAGATAACTGAATATTGCGCCTGCTTACATATTTGCGACTGCAATTGAGACGATTTTATTGGATGGGCAGAAAAAGGCTTTAACAGAACATTTATAGTTGAAGCGAGAAACGTTTAATTTTATATATGAGAATTGCAAAGAAGAGCGGAACCTGCAATTGGCTTCAAATGATATTGGATGAGAATTGCATAGAAAGGAGTTTTTGAGAATTGCATAGAAAGGCGCTACATGACATGGAGTTTATTTCATAAATTCTACAATCATTCCATGTTGTTTCTCACATTAATTACACTTATTATTAGACCCATTCGATATTCCTCTATGTACCAACTCTGTGGAACACTATCAAAAGCTTTAAAGGTCAGAGCACATAAATATTCAGGGCGAAGGCAAAAGCCATTTCATTAAGTTAACTTTTATGTGGCTCATAAATCAGAGCCGAACAACAAACGGTGGGCAACGAGTGAAAAAATAGCAGCGACAACATTCACGATTTCACATGTTCCATATTCATGGAATATGGCAAACCCGATTTTTTCCGGAGCCAGCACCAGTGCAAGGTAGCTGGCTGCTGGGGCAACTAACAAAAACTCGCGCCAAATAAAATAAATGGCTCAGGCAGTGCTCGACGCTGACCATGTTGTTCCCAATGTGGCAGCGAATCATCGCCCAACTCCCACTCAGATTTTTGCCTGATTTTAATTTAGCTTGGAGATAGAGAGAGACAGAGATGGGGAGAGAGAGAGCTGCATATGCGTGGCACATTATGAAATTATGAGCATTATAAATATGAAGAATGACCACTTATCTAAATTACACCATGTGTGAGTGTGTGAGTGTGAGAGAGAGAGAAAGAGAGAGCTGGGTGGGTTGTCATCGAACGTTATGACACGCTACCCGAACTTAGTAGAGGATGATGCTGATGCTGATGCCTGTTGGCTGGGTTAAAGACACGCTCGTATATCATGCGAGCGCTCTCTGGCCAGCAAATATGCTGAGTATATGGAAATGCAGAATTGTTGCCAAATGATAAATGGAGCACAAAACAGCGAAAATGGCGACAGCCAAACCAAACAGCTTCACAAAAGACACACGCACACATATGCCCAGCCAACAGAGACAGGGAGAGAGAAAGAGAGAGAGAGAGAGAGAGAGAGGGAGAGACTGAGCCATAATTGTGTGAGTGCTTGATGTGCTGGGTAGCTGCTGCCAAGGCGGCTGCCACACACACAAAAAAAGCCCGCAAATATGTCATTTGACATGCTAAATATTTCGCGCGTGGCGCAGCAGCATTTGCCAGGTAGGCAGCACCAAAAAAAAAGGAAGTAAGACGAATTGCGCATACGCCCAGTAAGCCAGCTAAAAGCTGGGGTTAAGTGTTAGGCAAAGGAAGTGATAAAGATATATAATAGATTGAGAAGTATTGGAGTTGCTGACTGGGTTTAAGCATAGAGTTCAGCTCTGTAGTTCAACAGCTACTCTGATCAGTCTAAGACTGACATGAAAGCTTCCTTAGACTGCCTGTCTTCAGAGATTCATATTAACTAGCTATTATATAGCTTCAACTACAGATCATACTTAACTATATATAACATAGAACAAGCCTTTTGCATCCCAACTCGCATATATATCAACTGACATCACCTTAAAGACTCTGCAACTCGCGGCGCTAGCTCCCACGCTGTAAATCAATTAGCAACCGCAGCTGGTATCCTGCGGCTGCTGAAAATTAACTACCTGCTAAGTTAATTGAGCAAACAACTCCCCGGACAAGCGGGCATAAAAGTTGCGCCATCCAAACTAAAAATTCGCTCGTTCACTCGCTTTTGCAACTATTAATTATGTGCGCAAAGTTATGACAGCAGAAAACAGGCGCGCGGCTCTGAAAAGTTTTGCAGAAACTAAAAACTGGCAGCAGGCAGGCATGCAGGCAGTCAGCAGTCAGTGAATAGCGGGTGGAGGGGGCAGCTGAAAAAATAGGAAGCGCACATCATAAATTACAGGACGAACGGACATGGACACGCGGATGTTGTCCTGGCGCTGCCGTTGCTGCTGCTGTTCAGTCAGTAAGCCGGCTGTCTTGCGGCAAGCCAAACAGCTTCCATGCTTCCAAAAATCATTTCAATGGAGCACCGAGAACCACCGCAAGCGACAACGACTCCAGGCTCTGTCTCTGTCTCCGAATCCGGCAATGCCAGTGGCAATGGCAACGGCAAACTGCAAAGGTAGACAGTCACACACACACACACGCTCACATATATAAAATGGCGTACAAAAAGTGTCATGGCGCATGAAAAACTTCCTGGCCATGGAGCAGGACTTCATCATGTGGCTTGGCCGCAAAACAATGGCGGCAGCTCCTCGCAGCGGCCAGCCACACACAGATCTACAATTTTTGGCCAAACGAAAGTCGCATTGTCGAGCTCAATGTTTCCGGCGGCTCATGGCAGGCACGGCCAAGCAGCAGCAGCAGCAGCATCAGCAGGAGCAGCAGGAGCAGCAGCCTCTGTGAAACAAAGCGCATCCGTTGGCGAAAATTGAAATGACAAAGTTCAAAGTTTAAGCGGCTTGGCTGTCAGTTAGTGCGATTCGTTGCTTTTAAGTCGACTTGCAGCCCGAGCAACTACTGCTACCCACTGGCCCTATCTGTCCACCTGTCATCCAATCTCGGCCTGTCCATGGCTAATCAGGACATGGAAATTAAATGACCCACAGGCAGCGCTCGCTCGCAAATGAAATTGCCTGCAGTTAAAAGCACTTAACGAGGCTTAACAACAAACAACAACAGTAGCAGCAGCAGCAGCAGTAAGGCCACTGCACAAAAGTCATAAACTGAAAGTGAGTTTGGGGCCACGCCCACGCCCCCTGCCCATGGTAAGGGCAACCCCTTTGGTTGGAAAATATTTGCATACTTTTAAGCGGAGCTGAGAAAAATCACTCATACGCACACGTCTCCATTACAGCATGGGGGCGTAGCCAGGCCCTGTGGGCGCAATGGCTTACCCAGCTGTCTGGTTTTGTTGTTGTTGTTGTTGTTGTGCTATTATAACGGTATTTGCATTGTGTTTAAACGTATTTGAACACGAGGTCGACGTCGCTTGTCGTTCGTCAGGGTGGCAGCGCTCCTGCTCTGAAATTGAAAGGAAGCTGTTGGGAAATTCACTTTGGGGTTTGCCGACTGGTACAAGGAGGCGGAGCGGGGCGGTGCGCTCAAGTTTGGGGCAAGTGCTTACCAAATGAGCAGGCAATTTATTTACGGTCAAATTGCGAGGTTAGGCAAAGGCAACGGCAACAGCAACGGCACAGGCACAGGCAAACAATGCGCACGTTTGGCAAGTGCCATCCAGCGAGCTGCCTCTCGGCTGCGTGTGGGCGTAAAAATGTGATAAATATGAAATGCGATTATGGCTGCTATTATATAGACCGTCATGATGAGGCTTATTACGGAGTTGCCACTGCGGTTGCTCCGGGCGTCGTTTTGAGTGAGTAGCTGCCGTCTCTCTCTCTCTCTCTCTTTCTCTCTGTCTCTAGCTTAAATGAGGAAATGTGATTTTGACGATGTGTTGGCTTAACGAGACGAGAGCAAACAAAACTCTCCGCTTGGGTGTGTGCAGAGGAAGTTGTAATTGTTTTTAAAGGAAGTTGAAATTGCTCATTGGGGAAATGTATAAAATAAATCAGGGACACGACTAGACGCCAGCTCCATTGCAAAGTGTAAACATATCAGTGAAGAAGTCGTAAAAACTATAATAAAAACGTAAGAGAAGAGCTTAGGGGAGTTATAATAGAGTGCTTTAAGCTTGATATACGAAATAAATTGATAATATGTATAAATTTAAATGAATTTACTGCATATTTACTCACCTTTAACCCTTGCCCTTCTTTGTCACGGCTATGCTTGACTTTAGACAATCACAAATTCACTTCAGTTCAATCAACTGCCATTTCCCATCTCCCATTTCTTGCAACTCCAACGTATCGCTTCGCTTCAAACTTCAATTGCTGCTTTCAATTCACTCAGCTACAAAGCAGACTTTCTCATGTCTCTCCCACACTGTGGCACCGTCAATGGCTTTATCAAGTGGCTGTGGCTGTGAACACAAGGCTATAAAACGCTAATCCCATCATGGGAACAATACGAACAAGCCATGATTTGGCTTGAGGTGCGGGGCGGAGGAGCGTTTAGCTACGCCATCAATTGATACATCTCAGTTGATAAAGCCACAGAGAGACAGAGCGAGATCCTGTGAGAATCGCGTGGCTCAGCGGCACGGGCTAACAGGATTTGGCCACGCTAAATCAACGCAATTCGCCGTGGCTCATTTGAGTGCAGCAAAACGAGGCAGCCACCACCCAAGGCTGTGCCATTCGCTGCGCTTTGTCGGCATTCGGCATGCTACAAATTTTGGACTCATGGGAATCCCAAGGGTTGCCATTCGCCATTTCGCATCGGAGTCTCGAATTATTGAAATTCGAATATCATTTTCGCCAAAAAGCACTTGAGCCGCGTTTGCCAACTAGCTTGGCAGCAGCATGCCACATTAGTTGCGCTGTCTATCGCCCGACTACAGCTACCCTTCATTTATATTCCATCTTGTTTAGAGCTCTGTTCCCAGCTTCAGTTGCGACTCTCATTAGCGTCGCCAGCGCCGTTTTTGTTGGCGCATCTAATTGCTGCATACGTTGACTCGACTGCGCGACTGCTCGACTGCTCGACTTGCGACCAAACGGCCGTATCCCCGCCCACCATATTTTGGCTTCACTGCGCTAACAAGGCCAACATATTCTCGTCCACTCACATGGCGTATGCTATGCCAGCGCATGTGGCTGCTGCCTGTTTTTCTAAGCCTGGGAACCTATGTTTTTGCACTTAACTGACAATTGCTTGGCATTAACAGTGCAATGCTTTTCAATTTGGGCAACTGCAGCGGAAAGGTTGTACAAATGAGAGAAATATAGAGGGTATTTATTGTAATCATTATTACTAAGGTATTGTATTGAGAGAGGATCTTGAAGTAATAGAAAGAGTTAGAATCAGATTATTGTAGTAATAAAGTAGCCATAGAGTATTAGGAAGTCTCAGTTGTGAATATAAATTTATAATATATATAATTTATAATCTATATCTTTTCTATTTAAATGGAAAAGATACTTCCTTGTTTTTAGAATAGAATAATGGAAATATATATTTCATTGTTCACCTAGCGATAGAGCTTGAGCAGTTTAATAATTTGATATATTTTTATAAGCTGCTGCTCTGAAGAATTGTGAGGGTTTTCTCCTTCCCCTTTGAGGAATTGAGAAGGTTTTCTCTTCCCTTTCGATTCCTTAAAGCTGAAATCTATTAAAATATATAGAAAAGTATGCTTCGTTTATATTTAATTGCGCCTTTTCTCTGTGCTCAGAGTCCGACAAACGATTGGATTCATTTGGAATACGAAATTGGAATTTAATGTAGAAAAATTTTAGCGAATCTTCATTACTTTTCAATAAAGAATTTGAATTACCTGCAGCAGAAAGCCCTGTTTTGCTCTCACTATCTTTCGAAATGAAAATCTTAGGAATATGTTGGCAAATACAGAGTAAAGCCAAGTCACTTCAGTTTAGACACTCTGTTTAAGAGACTTTTCATACTTACTGTCTCCAATCTGTAGCTGGTCAATAAGTAAACCAACTCTCATAAATCTTGTAAGATTTTAGTCACCCATTCATAATACAAGTTTACATCCGTATATCCCCTTACCGATATTTTATGCCCTTCAATAAATTATTCATAAATTTTGTAGTTTAAATAACAATTAGATATTTTATTTGTAAACATTAAGACGCACATCAACTAGTTAATTGGATGAGCATGAGACTTAATTCTAGTTATTTTACAATGATAAAACGGGCAGATTTAATTGAGTTCCGCCTTGCCTAGCGCTAATGGGGTGGGAAAACAAGGTTGAATCGGATGCGATAAGTTAATTGCACTAGAGAAGGTTAATGGCTAAGGTTTTCAACTTAAGCTGGGGCCGTAACTAAACTTAATATCACAATGGAAACATTTCGGTTGGGGTCGGGGCGGGAGAAGGTCTAACAAAACACGCAGCAGCTTAAAAGTATCCGAAGAAATGCTTGGATCATTTGGCAGCACCGCCGGAGCGGCGTCCCGGCGGCGTGCCGCCAACCACATTGATGATCTCGTTGTCGTTGCTGGACTCCTCCGGCGTGGGCTGATGGTCGCTGGCCTTGTCCTGGTGCGCGGTCATGTGCCGGGTGAGATGATGACGTTCGCGGAACGTCTCCTGGCAGACGGGACAGCGCAGCTTCTCCTCGCGCTTGCGCCGATTCGGATCGCAGGCCACCTCGCTCTTGTGGTGGGAGCGCATGTGGTAGACCAGGTCGCTGGTCATGCGGAAGCTAATGTTGCACTTGGCACAGACGTTCTGAGCGGTCAGCGTGAAGGTGGACGCCAGCGTGGGTGGGATGAGTGTGGAGAGAATCGCGGCTGCCGCGGGATTCTGCAGCGGTTGAGCGACTGCAAACGGATGCGGAGGTGGCCCAAATCCTGGATAGGCATGCAGAAACTCCGGCGGCGGACCCGTTGGTGGCGACGATGGATTCGATGAACAGCCATTGGGGCTGTGGCCATTCGGAGCAATTGGTGGCCTGTAGAGCAGCTGCTGCTTGAGCCGCTGCTGTGCTTGAAGTGCCTGCATGGGATTCACGGCCTGGAACGCGCCATTGAATTGATACTCCGGCCGAAAGTTGTGATACATGATGGGATTGGGTGGCATGCCGTTGGGCAGAGTGTTGGGTCCGGCAGCAGCTGATGCTGCATTGTTGCTGCCGCCGCCGCCGCTGCTGGTGCGCGGTGGGGGCGTGGCCACCGGCGGACTCATGGAATGGCAGCTCAACTGGTCGGGGCTGAGTGGTGGAGCACTCACATCCACTGGCGACTCCAGCCGCGACACCGTCGAGGGCGACGATGAGCTGGACAGCGAGGAGGCCACCTTGGTGAAGGCGCTGCGCATGGGTGGCGGCGGTGGTGACACTGTTGCCTCAGGCGAGTCCACCAAGGGGATGACCAGCGTGGGATCATCATAGACCCTTGGCGAGCGTATGGCCAGCTGTGGATAGCGTTGGCGCGCCTCCAGCAGGCTGATGTACTCCAGCGCCGCCGGCGAGGGCGGCTGTGAGGCGGCAGCGCGTGGGGACAAATCCGTGGGATAATGATTCAATTGGAGCGGCTGCTGCTGCTGATGCTGCTGCAGTGCCTCCTGTAGGCGCGCCTGCTTCTCGGCCTGCTTCTGCTTGATGCGCTCATCGGGCATCATCAGGAAGGCCACGTCGAAGGAGCGCTTCAATGTGGTCTTCACGCTGGGCGGCTCATTGTTGTTGTTGTTGGAGTGTTGCTGTTGTGTCATTGCTGCTGCTGCGGCTGTTGCTGTGGGGCTTGTGGAGATGCGCAGCTCGGTCTGCTGTTGTGGCGGCGTTGTACGACGCACGGCGGGATTCGCATGCGACGGCAGGCTATCCATGAGCAAGTTCATCGCACTGGACTCGTAGCACTTGCTATGATGCTTGGCGTAGTCTCTATGGAGTTCTTTTCTGTGGGATTTATATGCACTTGTCAACTTATGTGGCACCGTTCGTTGCGAAGCTCTGTTTTCGACTGCTGCCCGCACGCAATCTGTTCCTCTTTAAGTAGTCGCGCCGTCGCCACCACCGGAGCAGCGAGTCCACTTGGAATTTTCATATTGTCCCATTCAAATGCGAAACTCTCCGCTCACTCGCGGCACTCGCACATCTGTCCTGATTCTGTTCGGAGAGAGTCCAATTCGAATCGTCACCCTTATGCTCGCCACTCTGCTTGCTGTTGCTGTTGCTGACTATGGCTATTGCTCTCCCGCTCTCTCGACACTCCATCTGCTTTGCCAGTTGCCAACATATTCTGTGGTTTTATTGTGTGCAGAGCGCCTGGGCGCGCCTCCTGGTTGGCTGGCTGGCCGACCGACGACTGGCAGCCCGCTGAGACTTTCCTATTATATTTCGACACAGTCTACATTGTATGTCATATATACAGTGGTTGAACAGAGCTCTAGCTCGAGTGATTTGATTGAGTATTTATTTGAGTATTTTACAAGCGGGTTGCTGGACATTAATAAATAAAATATATAATATAAATATTTTTATAAATATATAAAAACATATATAAATATATATATAAAGTAATTAATTAAAATAAGTAAATACTAAAATAATAATTAAATAAATAATATTATTTACGAAAACTAAAATTATATTTTATTATTTATTTCTAATGTAAGTAAAATACTTTAAAAATAGTAAAATAATAAAAATATATATTAAAACCAATTAAATTATTTTATTTGTTTATTAATTAACCGGGTTTATCTGCATTTAAATTTGATTACGATTTGAATATTAATTTAGCTTGTCCTTCTGATTGGGTATTCTATTTGCCTTGATATATATGTATGTATATTGCTCTCTTCTCATATTAATATGGATACTCAATATATTATTCACGAATTCAATTCATATTCACATTTATCACATATAATCCTTTTTCGCAGCTTTAAAATCACAATTCAGCCCACTGTGGCATTTAGTCTATTTGCCAAGTTTCGAAAAGAGGCGGCGCTTAGATGCCAGCCAGCTCTAGCTCTCTGGCTCTCGCTTCCATCCCCTTTTTTGTGTGGGCTAGCAATCTGTTGTCTATCTCGTTTACCCACCTCTCTATGTATCTCGCTCTCGCTTTGTGGCTGCGGCACGATATATATCCTTGATGTCCTTGTTGCAAGTGTTTCCGAACAGGTTGTTTTTGTCGATTTTTTGGCAGCACCAGCGAGATTGTCTGAATATGTATTCATGTCCTTGTTGTTGCTGTTTGTATTTTGAATATATGCTGCGCGTAGCTTTTACATATTGTATGCCAGCACATAAACACACACATACAGAGAGAGATAGAGAGCGAGAGAGAGAGAGAGAGAGAGAGAGTGAGAGGGGACTCTGCATGTAGCGCAAAAAGATTTTGCAAACTAAAATATTTATCCGTCTGCCATGTCGCTCTATGCATATATATATGTATATATTTTTTAAATAAAAAAGTGGAAATAATGGAAGAAAAAAAGCTTAACGGTCTGTCCATTCTCCATTGTCCATTCTCCGTTGTCCAGCAGCAACAGCAACAAATTGTGCAATGTTTTCCGTTCGCTTTGCCATCTCGCTTCAACTCGAGCAGCTCTGGCCAGGATGCGGCCACTGCTAGGTCGAAATATGTGTTTGTTATGGCCACGTTATGTTGGCCCTGAACAATGCACACACACATACACACTCACACAGACTCAATTTATTTAAATTCCACGCCTTTTATTGCAGTTCTTGCAATTGTTGCTGTTGCTGCTGCTGTTTGTCTGCAGTTGGCAATTTAATGTTTGCATATTTTCAGGTGCTAATTGCTCCACTTGCCATATGAGCTGCATTTTTAATTAAAATTTATAGCTGCCCACTATCGGCGCACTCTGTCTGTGTGTGTGTATTTGCTGATGCCTATAATTCGACTGTTTGCCATGTTTTCTGTCGCCACAAAATTAATATTTAACACATGATTGCCTTCGGCACTGGCATTTCATTAAAAATATTGTTTAGCTTATAATTAATTAATTGCCGGCAGAACTTTTAAAGCCAAGCCAAAATGATTACTCAACGCTTCAAGCTGAGAACTGATCCGATTTTTATTGCTCAAATGGAAATAAAAAGCAATAAATAATCTAGTTTAAATTTCAAAATGATTGAAAAGCTCGATAAAAACTCATAAAAAACCTAAAAACAAAATATATATTTAATCTTAATTGTATATAAAATACTTTGAAGAACTTTCATTTACTATAATTCTTGTCTAAATATTTAGTGGAAGTTCAGAAACAAATCGAAAAAATCTTCAAAATTAATGAATTAAATTTTAATTTTTAATTTAATTTAATTTATAAAATATTCAGAAAATTTTAATATTGATTATTTTAATTAGTTTTTTATTTAAAATATAAAATATTTAGAAAATCATTTATTAGTTTTCCAAGCTCATCACTCTTTTATAAATTTCTACTTCCTTTTTTGTCCGCCTTTGCTCCGACTCTTAGCACACTCAGAACTTTCTTTTACTTGTGCACCCTCCTTATGCCACTTGCCACACACTCGCACACATGTGGCACGTGACTGCAATTTGGGTGTAGTGTAAATCTCGACACATTCGACGAATAAACTTCAATATATTCAATGGAAATTAACACAAATCTGGGATATACAAATCGAGCACAAAATTTGCTAAGGCCAAAAGCATTTGCTAATCTACCCTTCAAGATCTGCTTGACTAAAAACAATCTGACGAGCTCTGTTTGCCCTGTCACTTCTACAGAGGGGTGTAGTTCGCGTGTTGTTGTTGTTGTTGTTGGTGTCGATACATCAAACTGCCAAGTGACAAAGTGATTCCCAGGGCCTGAGCCTGTTGGGTTATGGGCAAAAAGGCGTGAAATTGCCTTTTGTGTGATTAAGTCGGGACGCGAAAGGTCTGGGGCCAATTTCAATTGGTGCGTCTTGGCAGAGCGAAAAGAAAAGCCAAATAACTAAGATGACAATCTGAGGACTAAGTTTTAGAGAGCGCTACGTGCTCCTTATGCCGTGTCGTTGGCGGCTTTAATTACCGAAGCAGATAAGTAAAATGTAAATGCTAATTGTTTCTAGTCGAGGACTTCGCTTGGCCCGGGTTGGCGCTAGTAAATTCTGAAGACAGCAGACACCTTTTCTTACGGTTATTGTTTAATGTTAATGCCTTGGCTGCTGTCGCGTAATCTGCGCGCTTTGCGGGATTATGTCTCGCCGGAATGGAACAGCTTCTGGTTGCCTGGCTCAGTCGGAAGTTGGCGACTTGAAAAGTTTCCGGAAGGCTTACAGCTGGCTCGGCAACCCTTGTGTTGCTTTTCCGATTCGAGAGCATGGCCTCGGTTCAATCAAGTGCCTTTCGCGCATTATATAAAAATTCGAATTGGATTTCAGGGCAAAGCACCTAATTTGATGGTGGCCGGAGGGTGGTTTCTGCCCCTGTTGCTGTTTGTTTAAATACCGTGAATAACATGTGGTTTTTTCGAAGCATATGGCAAGGACTTTGTCACTATTTAGACGGCCGTCTGGTTTGTCCTTGTTCTCGTTCAAATCCTCCAATTAGACTGTCATTCATTTAAACGGATTAAAAATCCCCGCACAAGGGGGTCGCTAACAAGGCCCGAGGGCGGAGGGTCGAGGGTGTTGTTCAGTGGTGTTCGGTGGTGGCGGCTCTTGTGGTTTAGCGCTCAGAAGTTATATATAGTTGGTGTCCGCTAAGCGGCTGAGCTATGCGGATTAGAGCCCTTGTTTTGGTTACCAAATCGCCTCCTGACGACAAAACTCAATGTTGCTGTTGCTGTTGTTATTGCTGTTGCTCTGTTTGTCGATTGCTGGCATCGTGTGCGTTCAATCAGCACGGAGAAGTTAGTCACAATCAAGCGAGGCAAACATTTTTATGCTGTCATATGCAAAATGCCAACGAACAATCTCTGACTCGGCACCTGCCGCTGCCGCTGCACTGGCGTGTCCTGGTTGCCACCTCAGTGGCGCTGCGGGCTTTATCTAAAATGCTTACGCTCGAGAAGCTTTCAATCGAGTGGGGACGCATAAATATTTATGCTCAACGGGCATACGACCATATATATTGCCCAAAAAGACTTGCCAGCTGCATGTGCTCGAGTCATAGCCGAAACAAAGCCATCGCAATCCTTGCAACAGTTAACAGTTGCGAAGTGTTCAATTCCTCATAGAAGAAGCCCAGCCAGAATGTCAAGGACACTTCAGCTTTGGCACTGGGCGGCAACAGGAAACAGGAAAGCCAAAGGAGAAGGGGAAAGGCAACTTCTGGGCACTTTAGCTCTCAAGTGGGTATAATAATTCTATGGTGATTATTTTGTGTATATGAAAACACATATTTATTGCTTAGTTTTAGGGGAATATTTGTGAACGGGAAGTAGAGTGAGAAAGTTCAAGTTTTCATAGTATGTTAGGCTTCCCTGACTTAAGTTAACAGCCTGGAATATAGACCCATAGACTTTAAGCAGTTTACAGCTATAATGAACAGTTTTCTTTGTCTGTTAACGGATCTACCCTATATTCACCTTCATTTTGTAACCCACCCAATCTCGTAATGTTATCTACTCTCTTCTCCATCCAACCACCTCGTCAGGGTATTCATATTGCGACGTTTAATCAAATTCATAACGAGCATATTCGTAGGCAAGTGGGCGACATTTGCTAAGTGCAGGTCCTTCATCTGCTTCGACTGTGTATGCGGATGTGCAGCGTATGCTCAGTGAAGCTGCACAAATGAAGCGACCGCCAAGTCACCACCACCAGCACGAGCGACAGTAGACGACACCATCATTACCACCAGTTGCCAGACTCCAGCCAACTGAGGCCCAGTCCAAGTGACCCGCATTTAAAGTTGCTCAATACGTTTCCTGGTGCCATAAATTGTGACCCGGCGCATCGAACCTGTTTCGTCCTTGCAATCAGCTTGTGATCTAATCAGAGTGGGATGCGGCCCCGGTTCCAATTGCGATTGAGTCCAACTGTGCTGAGGAAATGATGAAAACTACCCTTTAATAAACTACAGTTCGCTTGTTGTCTTTCGGCCAGACATCTGTGCAATTTCGACTAGAGCATCAGTGAGAGAGAGAAAGAGAGAGAGAGGGAGAGGGGAGGATCGCGCTGCCCACCCGCTCGGCGTTTAAAAAGTGTTTAGTTTATGGTCCATTGATGGCTTTGTTAACTCGCCGAACCGTTTGCGCCATGCACTCATGAATCTCAATACTCGATTCACAGTTTCTCGATTGCAACCCCTCGCACCTTACGTTTTTCGACATTTTCGATCTGTCCGGGGCGGACTCTGTTAGGGTTTTATGTTCTTGCTTCTACCAGTCTGCCTTTAATTATGCTGAAAACCACAAAATGCTGTTAGAGCAGCATTTTTCGATTCCAATTCGAGAAATGCTGACATATGCGTGGAAAAATGTGCCTCGCCGCGGGTTCGCTCCCCTCCCCTTCGCTCGCTGCAGCTGGGACCTGCAGTTCCCGCGGGTGCCTTTCGCTGTTTGACTCTCTGATTGGAACTGGTCCGGTGATAAGGCTCGACAGCCAGACAAGTGAGTTGTACATCTAATGTGGCATCAGCATATGCTCTATTCCGTGCCAGCCCTCCAAACATCTATCAGTTGCGGTTGCAGCGATGAGACATTCCTCTCTATTCTAATGCAGTTCTAGTCGAAATTGACTTCATTTTAGATTGGCATCTGCCCTTTGAAGGAGCACAAATTGCGGCATGCTGTGTCTTTGTCTAAAAAGCAATTCCTAGTGGAATACATGAAAAAGTTCATTATGTGGGGCTTGCTTAGTTTAGATTTGAGATTCTTTTTCTGTACTGTGGCTTAGCTGTAGTTAGGCAGGGCACTGAGCAGGCATATCCAATTCAATTATAAACTAAGGCAAATTGTTTCTAAGCGACGATTTTAGTTAATTGTGAGCTAGTCAGTCAGCAAGATCTGTCTGTCAACGAGCTGAACTTGCTCTCTTGCTGGCTCTTTCCTTGCCGTTCCTTGACAGTTATTCATATTCTTACTGCCTTTATTGGTTTATTAACATCTCTTCTCCATCTCCAATATTGTTGAAAAATTCTTGCAGATAAATCTAATTCCTCCTTTCTCGCTACCTGTTTCTCTTCTAGTTCAATGAGTTATTTTTATAGACTTAAAGTCTAATCGAAAACATAAATTTTGACGGGCAATATTGAAGAATGAATTTCTTTACATATCCATTGGATCTTCTAAAACCCAAGCATATTCATCTAAAGCCCGCCTGTTTGTAAGAGCATAAAAGCTTCAGCTTCAAACACAAATTCCGCTTATTTCCCATGGCAATCGATGATTTCTCTGATTTCGCTGATTTCTCCGACTGCTCAGCGTATTTTCATATCATTAGTTTTCTGCTGCAATTTATTTTAGCTTCGTTTTCGATTTTCAATTTTTTTTTTGTCTTAGAGACAGGGAGGGAGGGAGGCTGGGAGCGGCAGCATTATCATATGTAATGAGCCTCGCTGATTTCGTGGCAAGTCCAAGTCCAAACACCTTGAACAAATATTTTACTTTACGGCAACTTGGTCGAGTGCAGCGACTCCTTGTGTTCGTTCGTGTTCTGACAAAATCGAATCTTGAATTAATCATGCGGAATAAATTTACTCGACATTTGCAGACAGACTCTCAGCGGCTGAGCGTGGGCGTCAGGCTGTGGCGGCTTTCTGTTCGCCAAGTTTCTATTAATTGAATTAAAATTGCAATTTCATTAGCATTCGAGCGTATAAATAATATTCGAATGCAAAAACAGGCGAATTTATGACAGCTTGGAAAGATTTACGTGTTCGGCCTTTCGATTCGCATTCAATAACTTTTTCTTCCTTTCTTTGCTTTCATGGGATCGGGGTGGATTAAAACATAATTCCATTGTCATGGTAATTTATGAGCTTAGTAGTTCGCATTGTTGTCGTTGCGCATTGGATTGTTTGAATTAGCAATTCACTTATGGCATCCATTACGGCCAAGGATTCGCGCATATGTGTCGCCCGCAAGGATATGTGTAATGGTCTTTAGCTTTAGTGCAAATGTTTTGCGCATCTTTGGCCAAATGCCTTTTCAAAACTGGGTCACAATTTGTATGAAGTGTTAAACGATATTTGAAAATGGCTTAAGAGCGGTTCAAGTCTAAGGGTGGGGCAGTTGGTGGTTCGGTGGTTTGTCCCATATGCGCATATTTTAAACGGAAAAGTTTGCCTCGAGGGCTCTGCTCGGGTGTGTGCGGTTACAGCGCTTGCGGGATTGTGAGCATTAAACTGTTAAAAATAAGGCTTTGTCTTGCAAATCTTATTAAATGTATATTTTACGATCTTTGTGTTAAGTCGAGAATGTGATATATTTAAATGCATTCTGTTTGCTTTTGTAGTAGTAGTTATAGGGGGTTTGATACTGATAAACTAATCTTAGAGTATTTAATTTAATTTTACTCTTTGCTGGTTTCAGGGTATCTTGTAGTTAGTTCTATAGGTATGGTATCTCAGCTAGAGATTCACATTTAATCTTAAGTTGCATAGCTCAACATCTTTTTGACCATCTGAGATACTATTTGAATACATTGATAGCTTTTTAAATACCCTCTAGCATCCATAAGGATCTTCATTTATTCCTATGACAACAGCTCTAGTCTATATTCATTATCTCCTACTCAACCCAACAGTTTCCGCTCCCTAAGATCATATTTACTTAATTACCAAGACATAATATCCATACTCCATGTTCTCCTGCATGGCTAATGAGTTTGCCTGGCCCTTCTGCCATTTCTTGTTAGCCATAATCAGATTGTGTGATTTAAGCCATGTCGTTTGGCCATAACAAACACTCAATAACATATCGCAAGTATTTGCGCAACCACCAAGCGACCAACTCTATTCTAATACGAGTTTGGAAACAAGTGGATTAAGGGGTTGCACAGAGCAGAGTGCGGGAGGGCAGGGGGTGGGTGAACTTGGCTTAACCCTAAGCAACGCCTGTCAGCCTGTTGGCTGTTGGCATTTGCGTTTTGCATTTGTTTTTATGATCATTGTCAAGATGATGCGGCTGTCCTTGCCACTGCCACCCCTACCTCCCACTGCTGCTTAATAAGTGAAATGTGTTTTCGGCCTGGCCTGCGCATTGGTCAGGGTTGCCAGCACTACCCCCCAGCCCGGCCTGCCCCTCGCCAGCTCTCGCCCTTTCGCTACAGTCAACTACATTTGTCAACACGCATTCTCAACAGTTGTTGCCGATTATCATTTCGAGATTCGCTTCCCATTTCTCATTTCTCTCGTCTATTGTTTTTCTCTTTCTCTTTCTGCATCTTCTCCTACTTTTTTTTCTGTTTGTTTTGTTTGAGTTCCCTTGGCTGCGTTTGTGTTTTGATTTATGTATTTTTAAGCGTTTCGCTTATTGTTTTTGCCCATAAATATGGTTGAGCAGCGGCCTAAAAGTATCCAAGTATCTGCCAGATACAATGCAAACCCTTCCTGAGATGCCGCCGCTGTAGATGTTGCTCCTGCCACGCGTAATTTGTTGATTTATTGTGCATTCGGCTTTGATTTGCTTCACTTTACAGTTGCCTGACCAGCCCCCAACACTTGAGCTGAACTACGCCTTCCATCTCCCTCTCGCATAATTCGCTTACCGTTAGTGTTCATTATTATTATTATGCATTGCTGCTGCTGTTGTTGTTGTTGTTGTTGTTGTTGTTGCTATCCTCGTTTGTCATGCTCTGTGCGTCTGCTTAAGTTTTTGCACGCTTCGACGCCTAAAACTTCCTTGGCGCTCGACCACCAAGCAGCCACTCTACCTCTCTCCCTCTCTCTCTCTCTCTCTCTCTCTCTCTCTCATTTGGCAGCCTTGTGTAAATTGAATTGAAAACGTGCTGAAGCGTTAAATGCTCAGTGTCAACTGTTGCCAATTCTGCCTCACTCCCACCCTCTCTCACCCTCTCTCTCTCTCTCTTTCTCATCGACGACATATGAGAATTTGTAACCTCAGCACAAGCTGGTCGAACTTTGGTCCAACTTGGGCAGCTTGGGCCGCCGTCGCCGCGACGTGTAGTCCATGCTAAGCCTTAGCTGAAAAACTAGCAAGTGGCCAGGCGTAATTAATTCCAAATTGCATTTACCGAAACTGACCTGCTCCAGCAAGAACAGTTATTTCGGCATGTACATCACGTTTGAGTGCTTAGCCAACGAAAAAGATTTACGCAAAAATCGCAATTCGAACTTGTTGTTACGTTAAACGTAACGTAACGTAAGTTGCGAGTTGCTGTATGAGCGAACTTGTTGTAGATGGCGCTGGCTTAAGTTGCCACCTAGCGGCGAACATGTTGTGCCTGGCATATGAGCTAGTTTTGTATAGCCCTCTAGCGCACAAGTGTGTGGCGGTTGCGTGTGTTAGTCAGTAGATGGCGTTCGCCAGTGGCGGCAGCTTGTGGCTGGTAGCGGAAACAAAAGTAACGATAATTCAAATTTGAAAAGGGGATGGAATTATTTGAATATGTATGAGTAGGCTATTTATTTATTTAAATTATGTATTTAAATTGTAAATATTTATTTGAGTTTTTTTTTTAAATATTATTTCATTTAATTTTATTTTTTAATATTTATTTTAATATTATTTTCTTAATATTAACATATTTTTGGCTGACTTTATTTAGTTCTTTACGACTTTTTTTTTTGCCGTCAACCTGCCCTAATGCGAATTTCGTTTTCCGTCTGTTTTGGTGGATGATTTTACATTGGGCGTGGTTGGGGCACCGGGACTGGGACAAGGCGACAGGAAACAAATAGACAAAGTGCAAACTTTATTTTTTAGTAGTTTTTGGCGCCGCACTGACTGAAACGCGACGCCAGTTGTTCCTATGCTTTGTCCCTTATACATTTACATATATATTTGCGTGCTATTGTTGCTGTTGGGGATTGCTTAGGGCCAAGTGCTTGGTTAAATGGAAATGTCTTGGCACAATATTTGCGAACGCTTCAATGATGAGAAATTTGCATGTTTATGCAGCGAGCAGATTGAAACTGTCTCGCATGTCGTCTGGAAGCGTCCTGGAAGACTCCTTTGTGTACAGTGTCTTGTGTCCTGTGTCCTGGTTGAATGCAATTTGCTGGAAATTGAATTTGTGGCGCAGTTGGCAGTTTGCGGCGCAATTAAAGTTCCGGCTCGCTGTTTTATGAGCTGTCCTCAAAGTGCAGTAAATATGCCTGGCGAGCAGCCAGCGCGGCGACATGTCCTGCATTGTCCTGCACTGTCCTTTGGCCGCAGCACAATACAGTCAAGCTCGCTGCGGCCAAATTGATGGCATTCTGCGCCAATGTCCTGTCAGCGCGTGTGGGCGGAAACTCGCCAACGACTGCAAGGACTCGGCTGCCAGCTCGCATTCGAGTTCACCGACTTGAGCACAAACTTGGCTCCCACACGTTCCGTTTGCTTTGCGTCATCTGCGCTTACATAATCGCATATGCGGCGACTCCATCTGCATGATAATTGAGAATTTCCCATAAGCATGTAAATTATCAAGATATATACCTATGCAAAGGACTTGATTATTATGAGACGTGAATTTGTTATGCATGAATGTGACAGTTTTTGACTCCTGCTTGTTTATGCTTATAATATATTCCTTATGATTATATAGTTAAGTATGTGTTTGCTTTGCTATCTAGCACTGTGATGAGGATTGCTTTGGTCCACCCTAATTTACTGCTTTTAAAGTGAATTTCTCTGTTTATCTCCTATGCTGTATGTTATATCTTCATCACTTTCACTCTCGTTCTCTTTGTCTCCTTATCTCTCTCTCTTTCTCTCTCTCTCTATCTTTCTTTCTGTCTCTATCTGTATATCACCCATATATATATTAGTTATCTTAGGGATCTGCCTAGCATAATTTAATCCTAGGTAGCTTGAACTGTTTAAGTTGTGGCCCGCGGTCTGGGAGGCTTTGCCTAAGCGTTGCCCATTCCCATGCTCACATCAAGTGGGCGTGTCTTGGGAGGCCCATAAACAACCACTCAGAGTTCCCGGTAACAATCCGAGGCTAATCGCCGGGCAGGCCACTTGAAGTAGCCGCAGCCTCTGTCTCTGCTGCTGCCAAAACAAAGTCAGAGGTTAAGCACGTGCGTTCCAGCGGTCTGGCCACAGGTTGATGCTGTGCTCCATCGTCTAGCTGTAGCTGTGACTGTAACTCTGGCTGTGGCTGTGGTTGCCGCCTCTTGGCTTTGCGTTTTACGAGCTGCGCCGCCTCGTTTGTCTCAGCGCCCCGCGTTTTGGCCAATTATAACCTTGGCCTGCTGCCGCCATATCTCACATTCTTCTTGCCCGCTTCTCTCTTCGTTTTTTCACTTTTTGTGTGCTTCGTGGTCGGCAAATGATGAAGATGATCATTTTGGTAACCATTGGGCATTTTGCGGAGTTTTCGGCCAGCGGCGAGCGGCGAGCCTGGCGCTTGGCAAAATTTATAAACGCGCTGTGCGAACACCTCGCCACACGTTGGGGCGTCTCTGTCTGGCCGCGTCGCTTCGGCCAACTCTCTCAGCTCAACTCTCAACGACCTGGTAATTTATGATTAATGTTGCGCAGTCGTCGACAACTCAGTGCCAGAGCCAGAGCCAGAGACGCGACTCAAAACGAGATGTTGTTTTGGGGAAAAATCGGCGCGTACCATTTTTGGCAAACTCCCTCCCGTTGTGTTTCAGATTGCAGTTTTTTTTTGTTTTTTTTTGTTTTTTGTTTTTGGTTTTTTATCTGGCGATCGGGCAGTGGGCTGCAGGAGGGGCGGGCGATCTTGTCAACGCTTCGCTGCGCTTGAGTCTTGCCCTCTGGCAGTTGTTAGCAGCATTTCGATTGGGCTGCCTTTTCCTCCTTTACTTCGGCCTTTTCGGCCACTTCGCTGCACTTCCTGGCGGCTCTGGGCTTAATTAAAGAGTGGTCGGCGCTCATTTGACTGCGATGTGCGGAGTGCTTCCTGGAAATCAAAGAAACAAACTTGCTAAATATTTCAGTTAACGCTTTGGTGGTCTTGGCCTATAATTTGCCAGGCGATTTGCAATCGCCGCTCGCTCGCTCGAGAGAGAGGGAGAGAGAGATCGCCGACGATCGTGCCGTGCTGTATAAACAAGTCTCACTCTCAATCATAAATGAATCACGCGCAAATTATATGGCAGCAGCTGGAGGAGCAGGCCAGGACACGCAGCAACTGGCGCTGCTTAATAAACAATCATCAGAGCAGCAGCAGCAACAACAACAACTACAACAGCTCGAAGGTGATGAAGGGAGGCAACACCAACGCCGCCAACGCTGTTGTCCCCTTCCAAGTCTCAGCTTCAGCTTGAGACTCTTGCATGTCCATGTGATAATGATGATTTCACAACCAATTAAGCGTTGAAAGCCAAACACCGCCATCCAGAAATTTGAGGTTAATCCTTTAGCTGCTGCAATTTTCGGGGCCCCCACTTGGAACGTGAGCAGAAGGCGGCAACAACAACAACAAAAACAACAACAACAACAACAACGATGAAGATCTGAGATCTGCGATCTGCTGATGGCGTTGATGCAGGCGGCTTCAATCAGCGCGCCCGGTCACACACTTGGCGGCGTCTGTCGGCTAAGTGGAGTGTGGTGTTGTTATTGTTGTTGCTGTTGTTGTTGTTGTTAGTGTTGCTGTTGAAGTTGTCGGGTCGGCAAACGCCACGGGAAATTATGGTGGCCAAACTTCCCAGACCGCAACTAATTTAACCAAAGTGCGAATTGGAGGAGTCGCAATTCGGAGTCAAACTCAGAGTCAGACTCGAAAGCGAATCGAAATGGAGAGGCTGAAGCAGCGACGTCGACAGAGACAAACTGAAAACAGACCGCAACAAAGCTGCCGATGACGCTTGTTAGGGACTGCAAATGGCCTGTACCCGAAGCGAAAAGGGCCAGAGGCAGCAGGAGAGCAACAGAGCAGGAGAACTGAGAACAGGCAACTGGCAACTGGCGACTGCATTGAGAATTATGAGCGCTGCACAAGCTGCGAATTTGTGAAGCGTGATGAGCGCTGGCAGCGGCAAGGGTAACTGGGAGTCTGCTTTACTGTAGCTGCAACACGCGATCTTGACGACTCGAAATTAACTCATAAAATATACATTATCATAGCTGAAACGGGCTTTTGCAGCTTTTGAGTGTGCCGTCTGCGATTGCAGCTTTGCCATCTCTGTTTGTTCTGTCTGCCTTTTTGGCGCTTTCGTGTGGCACCTGTCGTCTGCCTCAGTCTGTCTGTCTGTCTGTCTCTCTATCTCTCCGTCTGTCTGTCTATTTGTCTATCTGTCTGGCTGTCGTGTGCGCCTCGTTGGCTGATTGGCCGGGCCCAGCCTGGCCTGGACTGGCCTGGCCTGGCCTGGCCTCGCTGCTGATCATCATCAACTGGTAGTTGCCTTAACAGATTTTTCGCAATTAGCCAAGCCAGCGCCCAGGCCATGGGGAGTACTTGGCCGCTACTCGATGCCATTTGGGACTTTCGATACTTAAGCACAACCATCTACCGTCTACCATCTACCATCTCGCAGCTAACCACCTGACCGACGCAGTCGAGCATAGTGCTATAAAGATATACTCTGCTGATTGCCGGGCAAGCCCAGCTATACGAATGGAATAGAATTTGACGCCCGCTGCATACATCAGATAAGCCACGTAATGTGCGGCATAGAGATTCACGACAACTTTCAGGCACATTGCTGAAGAGCCCTAATTAATTGTCGTCTAAAGTGAAGTATTAATTAAAATTAAATAAATTGTGATTAGCTGGCCACTTGACGAAGAGCTGTCCGAGTGATGAGGATAAGGCCTCGAAGCCAAGATCTTATAGCTTGAAGTTGGCTGTGGCTGGTAGAGTTGTTTATTGGCCTTAACTTTGCGAAGTCCAAGTTGTGTCTTACGCATATCTCGAAGACTTTAAGAACTAAGCTCACCAAATTTGGTGTGTGAGCTCTTGTTTAGTATATAAGTGATATCAATTAAATATTTCTTCATATTATGATTGCTTTACGCATAATCTTAGCAGTTGTTCATATCATATATATATGTTTGTGAGCTTATGTATATTTCTTTCAATTTGTTTTCCTTACTTTCGCAAATCTCTTTCACTTTCATGCGCAACTTCTCCTTTTGCGAATCTTTAAGCTGTGGGAACTTAACTCGCTTAGCCCTCCATCCTTACTGCCGCATATGTGTGTGTGCTGTGCGCCGCACTTATGCACAATTATGGCTTTATTGTCTAAACTTGGGCACATCTATTTAAAGCCATCGCTGACGGCTCCACTTGGACAACAACATAGAGCCAAAGCGTTGCATTTTCGGCTTGGCTTTCATTGCGCCGCCAACGCCGCAGCGTGGCATGCCTCCTCCTCCTCCCCCTCCTTCAACTGGCTGCCCGCCACGCCCCGCTGCCCCTACTGCTTGCTGCCTGGTGCCCAGCAGACCTAGTCAAGTTTCATTGTTTTTCGTTGGCGGCCCTTCGTCATCGTCAAGAGACTCCGCAAACGTCTGCGACTACCAATTCCAATTGGAGTCTCCGACTCTGACTCCAACTTCAACTGACGACGAATTAACTTGTTTTGGTATAAACGGCGGCTATTTTGTAAGTTCATAAAGGATAAATTGCCAATTTTGGGATTTGAACTGGCGAATGTTTTGCGTGCCTGCGCCTGCGCCCGCACTCTCAGCTCCAACTCCAACTTCGACTCCAACTTCGACTCCATCTCCATCTTTCATCTACTACTTACCATCTACCGAACGAGCGCGCCTTCACTCTGCAGCCTTTCAGTCTTCTGTCTGCTGTAGTCAGTCGTCTCCCGTTGGCTCGGTGCTATATTGAGTTTTCAATCTTTTGTTGACTTGATGTGGCCACCGATCGACTGCAGCGCGATCGAGTGCTGTTGTTGGTGCTCCTCGATCGTCTGCTGTCGTCTGTCTTTAGGGAAAACTGGCAGCCAACCTTGAGTTGCTTATTTAAGGCAGTCCGTCAATTTCTGTGAGACAATGCCCAGTGGCCATGCCAAAATGCTAGCCACTGTGGCGGGCATCGGGCACTGCTTGGAGCATATCCTCGACGCTCGCCCGCTCCGCCGCGGCCTTAACTGGCGGCATCGGCGCAAAATGAAACAAAACCAATTAAAAATGTTTCGTTGCACCCAAAAACGAAGATGCGGCTGCGCTGGTGGGCATTGACTGACCACAAAGCGCCACTGGGTGTGCGTATATGTGTGAGTGTGTGTGTGTGTGACGATGTCTGTGTTTGAGTAGTTGTTGCCCCTTGCCTGTTGATTGTCTTGGAGATATGCAAGCGCTGGCGCAGGCGCAGGCGCAACGCCGGCGCACAGCCTCCACGGTGGCAAGGTAACAAAAAGCGACAACAACAACATCAGCATCAGCAGCAGCATTTTTTGGTCGCAGCTTGCTGTAGACACACACACACACATACACACTCATACACTGTCGAGCGAGAGGGCGAAACATACATTCTTCTGGGTCTCAGGTCTTCATTTTTAATGAAATTCTTAACAAGGCGCACGAAATGCAAGCGTCTCGGCGCTGGCAGCGCTGCCAGCAGGGACAGCGACAGCGACAGCGCAAGCCACTAACTAACCAAATCGCAGTCGGGCGAGCAAGCGCAAGCAACTTGCAACTTGCAACAAGTCGCAGCAAGTTAAGTAAAGTGCTCGCCCGCCCGTTTAGGGGCTGCGGCTGGGACTGCGACCGCACACCGCGTTTGGGCAGCAGCCGAAGAAGAAGCCGCTCATTGGAATTCATTAAAAATTCAACAGTGTGTGTGTGTGTGTGTGTGTGTGTGTGTGTGTGTGTGTGTGTGTTGGTGTGTGCCTGGGAGTCGCCTGCCCAAAAAGCCGGTTGAAAATCCAGCAACAACTGCAGCACGAGAATGATAAAAAAATCAAAAATAAAAACATTGTGCATGGAATGAGAGCAGCTCGAAAAATTTACGAAATTAGTTCACAAGCCGACAACGGGCGCAGGGGGCATGGCGGCCGAAAGGGGCGGAACAGCCAAAGGGGAGAGGAAGGTTGTGGGGGGAGGGAGGGAGGGGGGTGGGCAGATGTTGCCCAAAGCATACCAGCGCCACTTTAATTTAGTCATCAGGTGATTTTTCGCGAGCTTCAAGTGAAATCTTTAACGTGACGCTGGAGATTGTTATGCTATGCGATCCGCGATCCGCAGACCGCAGTCCGCAGACCACAGCGACGAGCCCTGCTCCAGGTCCAGGTTTTCGAGACATTGCCCCAGCCCGCACTTGCTGGCCACAACTCGCTGAACAGTAGCGTAGTGTGTGGGCAATTGGCTTGATTTGCTTGCAGTTTTTTGTTCTCCTTTTTTTCTGCTCTTTAATTTGATCGTATTTTTTTAGTTTTTGGAAGTCTTTGGGAGCTGGAAGTAGCTAGTGGATCTTAATGGAATGTGTGTATATAGTTGAAGTAAGTTTTATAGTAAATATGGAATGAGAGTGGATGGGGAGAGGGCTCTTGGAATATCTTAATAGCTTAACTCATATGTGAATATAAAATATTTTCTCAGTCTTCAATTCGTATAGAGATGCTATGCATTTGCAGATTGGCCAGTGGAAAGAAAAACAGTTTGCACTCCAACTAGGCTGGCATTTTCTATTAATTTAATTAAGCCAGAGTTCTTTGAAGATAATTGCCTCAAAGAAGTTCACATTCCAGCGAGCGTAACAGTTGCTGACGGCAAATTCCTTTGGCTCTAGTTGATTAGCTTGAGTAATAAAAATATCTGATGGTCTTTTTTGTTACTTTGTTGTTGTTGTGCTCTACGCAGCAATTGAAATAATTTGCTGGCACTTGAAGATCGGGCAGCTGACAGCGGTGACATTTTGCACAAGATGCCAGGCCGACAGCGAAGTGGGAGCTGAGCTGCTTGGACGCCGTGCAGTCTAGAGCAATAATAACAAGAGAAACAGCAACAGCTCCATATTGCTGTGAAGGCTGTCTGGTCTGTGGGGCAGCCTTGCCGGGCCGTGGCCATCGTGGTGCGCTGTGGCATGCTTATCAACAAATGCCGCAGACAGATATTTAGAACTGCGAACTGCACTCGAATCGGCCAGCCTGTCAACTTGGCTAGCCAGAGAACGAGGAGCTGTTGCTGCTGCCGCTCCATGTCATGGCTGGCAACGTTGAAATATTTGACCATAACAAGTTATTTACTATGACGATGATGATGGCTGCTGCAACGTGCAATGTGCAACTGCAACATCAGCCTCAAGGACGGTCAGGCTGCCCGCATTCCGCGCGTGAAAATGGGAAAAGCAAACTATTTTGTTTAGGAAGTGCCCGTTGCAGCTAACTGAAAAAAGAAGCAACAAACAGGTCCCTCCTGCTGATGCTGCTGCTGCTGCTGCCCGCTAGCAATATGTTGCCAGCAACATGATGCAGACAAATTTCAATAAGCAATCGCTTGGCTAGCGGCGGTCATGCAACTTGTCGCAAGCAGCCACAGCTGTGGCAGCAACATCATTACGAGCTACGTTTAATGACAAGATCAAGCGCAGATCAACTGGCCCAGCTCGGGCTCTGTAGTTATGTGTGTGTGTGTGTGTGTGTATAGTAAATGTTGTTGATGCTTGGCTGCTGCTGCTGCTGTCTGATGATGATGAACGTAAAGTGGGAAAAAACCAGCTTCGGTGTGGCGCAGCAGCAACAACATCTCACCTGTTGTTGTTGCCGTGAGTAGTTCACAAGTCTAGTCGACCGCCGTCGTCGTCGTCGTCATCGTCTGCGTCTGCGTCTGCGTCGTCGCTATGTCTGGGAAGTCGCTGTGTACGTTGCGCCTTAGTGGCAGTCATGGGAATTATTGTTTATTGGCATTGGCCACGGTTAGCCACAACAGCAGCAGCAACAAACAACACCAACACACGACGACGTCGTCGTCGTCTTAGTTTCCCCTTTGTGGAGTAGACAAATATGAAATGAAATGGTATCCACACACACACACACACACACACACACACACACCCAAAGGTTTGCCCCCAAAGCCCAGGCCAGACCTATTAATAGCTAGATATATCACTTAGTTTAACCATAAATTTTAACTACTCCATGCCCACCGCCTGTCTCTGTCCCAGTCTCAGTCTCAGTTCTCTCTGCGCATTGACAACGTGTATTTAGCTGAAAAGCCTGCGACTCCATAATCAATGCCTGGCCTAGACTTTCAGCTAACATAAATTGGCCAAGAGTGAAGCTTTTTCAGTTTATTTTTTCTTACTTCAGTGGAATAAACTGAGTCCATATATAATTGGAATTGTCTACTAAAAACTCTTTTGATGTTTATGAAAGCTAAAAGAATTTTATATCTTACTTTCTTAGCTATTTTGCGGAAAGCTAATATTTGTATGTAAATTTATCGCTCTCTTGTTTTCTCTCTCTCTCTTTCTTACTTTGTATCTGTCTTTGCTTATCAATCTTTCTGTGTCTTTCGCTCTTTACCATTCTCTATTTCTTTCCCTCTCTCTCTCTATGTCTCTTACTTTCTCTCTCTCAATCTATCTCTTTTTCCCTCAATTTTACTCTTTTTTTCTTTTTAACTCTTCCTTCCTTTCTCTCTCTCTCTCTCTCTCTCTCTCTGTTTTCTTTCAATTTAAATTTCTTTGTATTTCTCCCCTTCTCTTTTTCGCACTTTATCACTATATCTCCCTCCCTCTCTCTTTCTCCCCCTCTCTCAGTCAGTTGCTTTTTGGCAACTCGCCTAACTTAATTAAAAAGCAAGTCGAGTCTGCCCCTGTGCGACTAAGCCCAAACGTCTGCAGATCCTTTGCTAACCCTTGCATGTCCTTTCGCCCCAATTGTACCCGTGGCAGCTGCGCAACTGTTAAATGCAGTTAGCTGGCGACAAGAAGGCGGCCGCGAGCCTCTTTCAAATTATAAAGCGGCTTTCGAGTCGCATTCCCATTCGCATTCGCATTGCGAGTTGCAAAGCTATCGATCAGTGCGGCTAATGGGCAGTTGCAGGTGCTGCTTGCTGCAGGGGCTGCAGCTGCGGCCAAACTTGCGCACCACGTGCTAAAAAAAGAAGGATCAGGAGACAAACTTGCGGCCAAGGGTGGCTCCTCAGATTGTGAGTCATGCGAGCCGAATTTCGAATTTCGACACACAGGCAAACAGCTCGTGTGGTCCCGGCGTCTGAAACGCTGCTGCTGATAAAGCGGCTACCTTCATTAATTAGCCGCACACGGAGCCAGGCAGCGGGAGACAGAACTGAGCAGAGATAGCACAGGAGGTAGAGGAGGAGAGTCAGGCAGGCTGGCAGTCAGTCAGTCAGTCGGGCAGACTCCTTCTTTTTTTGGCACCTTGTTGCCCATTTGTTGCCAGGCGGAGTGACATTCTGATTGAGAGCGCGTAGCACACGCCCCAAGCCAGCGAGCAGGTGCTACAGCACACACACTCACACACACGCAGGTCCTGTGTCCTGTTTGAACAGTCTGTGTTTGCAGCTGGCAGCTGTTGTGCCGTGGCATTGGCAGGATCAACGACTTAGCACGTGGCGCATGTGGCGTTCGAGCTCTCCTCTCTCTCTCTCTCTCTCTCTCTCTCTCTCTGTCTCTACAGCTCCAGCTAGCCAGTCATTCAGGCAGCCAGGATTGCTCGCTGTGGCTCCTGCCAAAAAAAAGGTCATTCGGGAAGTGTGGCCTGTGTGTCCTCCATTGTGTGCAGCAAATTGCGACAGCTGCTGCGTATTCCCAGTTCCCTGTTCCTTGGACGCTGTCTCAGCCTCAGCCTGAGTCTGTGCTTTGTGTCCGTCCGTCTTGTGCTTGAATTTCGTTTTCTTTTTCCTTCTCCTCTGCTCTGCTCTGCTCAGCTCTTCTCTTCTCTTTTCCTTTTTCGCTTGTGTCATTATTTATTATTGTTTAACCTTTGTGCGGATTTTTGCTCGTTTTTAATTTAATTACGATTACGACTACGATTTATGCATGGAAATCTTGAACAACCCCTCGCCAAAGGACTCGCAAGGACCCTCGCCCCCAGTCCATGCAGCTCAATAATATTTGGACAGCGCGCGCATAATGAATTGGCAAAATATTTGTATTGGAAACGATGCGATTAGGGGTTGGGAAAAGCGTGGAAAAGCCGCTGCCACGCCGCTATTCACACGATAAACAAATATATATACAGATATATATATATATATAAGCAGATATTTATATTTTGAGTCAGGGCTAATTGAGACATCATTTCATCAAAATTATCTCGGCGTGGCCGCCGCGCAGCTACTTAAGATAATTCGCGTCGAGGGGCTTAGCGCCCCAATTGGACATTGTCGGTTCGGAAATGTTTTCAGATACTTTATCGCTGCGACGCGTTAAAATGTTTCGCGCTTTTTATTGCGCTTAACGTGATTTCTGTTTCTGTTTCTGTTTTTGTTGCCTTTGCGTTTCATGTTGTAGAGCCGCGCGTATAAATTGACAAACTTATTGGACAGTCGGCGAGGGCAGATCCTCGCCAGAGTCCCGCCACCTTCGCCTCCGCCTCTGCCTCAAGCTCGGCTCTTAACACGCTCCTCGCATCACTTCGCCGATCGGCGTGTGCGGCGTCTCTTATTGATTTTATAATTAAGCGTTGTCATTAAATTTTATGAGTTTGGCATGCAGAGAGAGAGAGAGAGAAAGAGTGGCAGAGAGAGAGCGGGAGACACGCTGCCTAATTGAGTTGTTGCGCTCTACAATGTGGGCAGAGAGACGAGCTAACTAAGCAACTATTGCCTAGTTCCTTGCCGGCCGGCGATGACTCCGCTTTGGGCCCGTCGTAAAAGCTGGCTTCGCTTTGGCCACGCTAATGGGCCAGAGTGTATCTGGCCTGAGTCATTTGGTTCGTTTGTTCGATGATTTATGCATAAATCATCTGCATAAATTTAGCAGACGAAACTTGTCTGGAATTTCTTTTGTTCCATTTCGCTTCGCTTCGATTTGGATTTCGTTTTCGATTTCAATTGGATTAGCCCGGGCAGTTCATCATGGGTTTGTCACCGTTGATTGAATGTCTCTGGCATATTTCAGTGCTTTGCTTTTTGTGCTTTTTTCTGGGTTTCGTCTGTCTGTCGCATTGCTGAAATTTCACTGGATCATTGTGGAGCCTTAGCCTATAAATCTTCGCCCTTTGGCGGCGCATTGTTAGAGCCTCGTTTCGTCTTTGGCAGAGTCGCAGCCAATGGCCATCCAGGTCCAGCAACTCCCGGGCTCAATTAACATCGACTTGGCTGCATAATTGCCTCATCATTCGGTAGTCGGGTAATGACTGCATATGCCACGCCCCTGCCCCTGCCCTTGCTGCTGCTGCTGCTGCATCATAATTTCATCTGGCCAAAGATCAGCTGACAACTTTATCTAGCTGCTGTGTGTGTGGTGCGCGCTTCCGTTGCCGGAACACACACACACACACACGTATGTTATTAAGGGTGAGGCACAAAGCCGCTCGTCTGCATCTCAATCTCATTGTCCTCGCTAATTGTCTGACTGTGTGAGCGTCATAAGCCGACGTCGTGGCGCATTGGTCTTCGCTTTGAGTTTGAGTTTAGTTTTGGGTTTGGGCTTAGAGCTCTGGCCCTGGCTCTGGTCTCTGACCGTTGACGACGCGTCGAACGGCTGCTCATTGTATATAGCAAGCAGCAGGTCATTCTTCCTGTTTATCTGTGCTCACTCGCTCGCCCGCTCACTCTACGCCTCTCCCTCGCTCCCTCTCTCTCTCTCTCATTCTCTCCCTCTCTCTCACACGCGCTCACTCATTGGTTTTCTGTGATATTTTCATGCCGCAACACGCACAATTTAGCTCGGCGGCTGCCCAACAAACACACAACACAAACACAAACACGAACACAAACAAAAGCCTAGCCAAGTCAGCTGACTCATGCAGACGCTGGCTGCGCTGTCTGGAGCCTAGAAACCTGAGTTCTCAGCGCTGTGCCGAGAGGTAACTGGAACCTGGCACCATTTGGCATTTGGCTAGGGCGGTACGTTTAATGACCGGAACGGATTTCGCCTCTGCGCTACAGCCGTCAGCCGTTATCCTCGCGCACTCCTCACACACACAGCTTCCTGAAGCCTAAGGTCTTAAGGCACAGTGGGAGCTGCCTGTGTGTGTGTGTGTGCACTTAAAATCCTATTAGGCTCAATTATCCGCTGATATTGCGTACACGATCTGAGTTCTTTCATTTCGGTTTCTTTTTCTTTTTTTTCAACATTTTTCATTCATTGAGTCTCAGTTTTGGCTGCTTCCTTTCTTCAGCTCGTCTGCTGTGTGTGTTCTTGGAATTAGTTGGTTGTTTGTTGTTGCTGTTGTTGTTGTTGTTTCTGTTGTTGTTTGCATTCAATTTGTCTCTCCGTGCCGTTTCGGTAGCCTAGCCACTGGTGTCCTGGCAGGACGCGCAGCCAAGCTGCGTCTTTGTGCCGCACGCTTTGCCCTGACATTGATTCATATTTAGTAGATGTGAGCTCGCTCTCTCTCTCTCTCTCTCTCTCTCTCTCTCTCTCTCTCTCTCTCTCTCTCTCCCTCTCCCTCGCTCTTTCTCTCTCTCTCTCGCTGGGCATTTCTATTAGTTGAGGCTGCTTTCCCACTTGTAGGTCAGGGTCAGGGGCAGCTGCCTTCACGTGAACGTGCGTGTCGTTTGTGTAAATGATCTGATTAACACCGTTTGTCGGTCATCAAGGGGTTAATACTGTACAGCTGTACGGCGAATCGAAGCTGCTGCCAAATATATATATATATATATATATATATTTATATACATATAACGAGAAGTCGACTGCAGTCAGCAGCTCCAGCATCAGCAGCGTCAGCTCCAGCGCCTTAATAATTCGATGCCACTTCAAAAGGCGCCTCTGCCTCGGCTTACCGTTAAATGAAATCACTTTTAATTTCGGAATCTGCAGCTCGACTGCTGCCTCAAAAAAGTGTCGTGTTTCAAATGCTTCATAAAGACATCAACTAAATCAAAAGCGACAACAGCACCCAAGCAACCACAGGCAGAGCCACAGCCACAGTCAGCCATGGCCACAGTGGAGCAGCAGAAGCGGCAATAACAACAACGATAAACATTCAATAGCCCACAGCCATGTTGCCTGGTCGTTGAAAAATTAATAAAATTAGTAATCAGCGCTTTAAATCAACAGAAATCAAGAGGTAGCCAGCGCAAGCGCCAGCCGCAGCCCCCGAAACCGCAGATTAGATAGCACCAAGCGAAGAGGCAGCCGATGATGCTGCTGCCGAGACTGCTGCTCTGGCTGATGCTGCTAATGATTTCTATTGCCACAGCTGAGGAGCAAGAGCTGGGGCGCGGACTCTGCCCGGTTGCCGGTCTGTCTGCCCGGCTGGACACTGGCCACTGGCCACTGGGGCCAGCAAATTTTAATGACGCAACAACAACAGCCAGCAGCACTCACTAGGCTGGCCGAAGCTGAAATACCCTTAATAATACTATTTATTAAGGCATATTCCTTATAGACCTAGATGTGTGAGAATCGAATATCGATTAAAGTGGCTCAGTGTCTCTTAAGCCAAGTTAACAATAGTTATTGACTATTAAAGTGTAGGCCGAATGAATCAAATCCTCATTCAAAGCTCGACCTATGCAGCTGCTAAGCTTCATTTCATCTGTGGAAGATATCTCTGAGATAAGCTGAATCAGCTGGCTAATTAGATTGTTTAACTAGCATATAAAGCTATTGACTCGAATTTACTTCAACTTGACTTCGCTGAAAATACTATAGAGTATATGCATCTACAGTTAAGTATCGAAGAGTAGCTTAAAGCAGAGCTAGATTAAGCCAGAGCTGCCTGTGCGGCACACACTAATCCAAAACTAATATGCATCCTCAAGTAAAGCGTATATGAGCAGAGCTGGCATGGCCAGGCCAGATTCTAAACGGCTCAAGGTCTCGCACAAGCAGAGGCAGGGACGGGGAACAGAGCGGAGAGTGGGGCGAGACTACAAACTGGGAACTGCGGCCAGCCAATTGGCTTGGCTCACACTTGGCGCTGGGCATGGAGATTGCCGGCATTAGATAAACTTGCCACCAGCATCGACGAGTTGTCTTCGTTGCTTCACTCTCTCGGCGCTTGTGTGCGCCGTGTGCGCGGCTGTGTGCTCGTCATCATTATAAAACGAATTGATGCGCGATTATCGCTTGAGGTTTTAGCGCCAGTTTCGGAGGCTGGGCAGCCCTGATTATGGCAGCTACCGCGGCAGGCGCAACTTTACACGAGAAAAAAGAAATAAATATAAAAAAAATAAAATAAAATGAATAAGATATTGCTACTCACTTCTGGGTGGATGCTGCTGTGGCTGCTTAACACCACACCACACTACGCCACACCACAACACAGCACAGAGTGGCGACCCCGCCCCCTTGGCCGACTCTGTGCTGTGCTGTGCTCTGCTCTGGTCTGGTCTGGCGTTGATCTGTGTGGGAATGCGGCCGGCTGTTTTGCAATTTTTGCTTGGTTTTTCGGTGCGACTGCCAAAAACAATTGAATTCGATTGAATGCACCGGCATAAGGAGGCGACGGTCACATTCCAGACGGCAGCAACAATGCCGCAATCCCCATCGCATGGCGGAGGCCGAGGAAGCCAAAGCCGCGGCCCAAACGGCAACAACAATCACAATCACAACAACTGTCAACGCGCCCGGGCGATGGCGGCGCCGCCGATGCCGTCTCTTAAAAGACAATCAGCGACACCTTTTTGGTCCAAAATACTCTCACTGCTGCAGCGGTAGCAGCGGCAGTGGCAGCGGCAGCACTGCGACTGCAAGCAGCTTCTGGCCAAAAACAACAACAACAACAACAACGAAATGGGAGAAAAACAAGAAAAGCAAAAGCCAAGTTCGTTGCTTAAGTCTTTTGTTTCGAATGCAGACGCAAACCCCAAATTGAACTCTATCCCTTTGTGAAGTGCGAAAGCGACAGTGCAAAGAACAATGCTCAATGCTCCCTGGACTCCTGCCACAGCTCTGCTAGCTGCCCAGCTTCCCATCTTCCCAGCTACCCAGATACCCAGCCAGCAGCTTCCCAGCTATCCCAGCTCGCAGCTCCACAACTCGGCAGTTATGTCGCGCCATGTTTGGCGTATGATTTCAAAAATTGCCCTTTTTGGGGTTTCGACTTACAGAGCAGCCGAGCAGCGGGCCTAAGGCTGCAACGAGCCAAGAGTCAGTGGAGATTCGGAGTGGAGGATCCTGAGCCCTCAGCGCGGCCGCGGCCATGACATCATATTTGGGTGCTAAAAGCGAGCCGCCCTGCTGTAAATAGAGACTGCAAAAGCTGCCTGGCGCTGACAGCCAAGATGGTAGAGGTCTCGATCTGGGGCTCAATTTCGTTCTGCTTCTCGTTCCCATACGGACTCTGTGATTCGGATTCGGCTTCGCAATTTCCAACGCCAGTCGCCGAGTCGCCCAGTTCCTTTTCATTTCAGAGACGGTGTCGAAGTTCGCACATCAATTGCACAATCCGCAAACAGCAATAATCACTGTCAGAAGAGATTAAAGCGATAAGCCGAGGCGAGGACGAGAACGAAAACGAAAACGAGCACGAGGATGAGATTGAGGTTCAGACTGAGGCTGCCACTGAGACTGTGGCATGGGGACCTGCGCATGCGCAGCGGTGCAGATAACGAACGATCAGCGTGGCATGTCGAGGCAATTGGGTGGCCAAAAATGAAATCATTAACACCTAAGATAATAAAAGGCAGCCCCAATCAACAGAAACCCAGATAAAATAACAACAACAACAACAACAAAGCAGAGCTGAACGCAAGGAATGCGTGAGAGGCAATTGCCGAGCAGAGGCAACGCAAGGCAAGGCGATGCAAGACGAGGAGAGTCGAGAGTTCGAGCTCGATTCTATCCAGCAGCTGCTGCTGCAACTGAAACTGATTTCTATCTCTTCATGGCAGATATTGTACATTTCCAAATCGCAGAAATCAAAAAATAAAATACGGCAAAAAATTACACGCGACGCGACTCGTCCCCCTCCTCGACCCATAAATGGCAAGCGAACCGGAGCCGACACAAAGCCAATTAATTTATTAAATTGAAGTATGAGATGGCCAATGGCTAAAAAGTAGGACGTAGCAGCGGCCGGACGGAGGGTGGGCCGCAGGGGGGAGGGGCGGTGGGCAGGGTGGGTATTACTTTTTTGCTTCCCTCGACTGATGGGGAGATGTTGTCATGAAAGGAATTTTGGCGACAGACGCCTAAAAGCAAAATGGGCTTCGTGGTGACCGTTTTTGGTCAAGAGCAAAGCGGCGTGTTAATTTTTACCAATTTGCGGTCCAGCAATGGCCAACAACAATTTTGGCGACTCGGCGACGGCGACGGCGTTGGCAATGGAAATGGCGATGGCGATGGAGATGGCGATGCTGCAACATGTTGCAAAGGTGCAAAACTAATGGATTTCATCGTCGTTCGCATCGTTGCCGCATTTGCCTGGTTGCCCGCCAGCGTCGCCCCCGCAACCGCCACAGCCAGCCACCAAAAGCGCTCAAGCTGAAGCTGAAGCTGTAGCTGTAGCTGTAGCTGAAACTGATGTTGAAGTGGAAGTTGAAGTCAATGTCCAGCAACGGCTGCAGAGCTCCAGCTCCAGCCATGAATGTGCTTTGCTTCCCAGGCGCTCATATATATATATAGTGTGTGTGTGTGTGTGTGTGTGTGTTTGTATGCGTTTATATTGATATATTATGGCCACGGTTTCTTTGGGACAAAGATCTGCTTATTATATAAAAAACGAAAACAGCAACAAAAAGAGTCGCACCAGAGCCCGCGGCCGCCGCCCGAGTGCCCAGCCAGAGCCACAGCCAGTGCCAGTGCCAGTGCCAGAGTCGGTGCCAGAGAGCTGCAGACCCCATCCACATACACACACACACTCTCACACACATACAAACACACACACACTCGCATAAAAGGCGCACAGCAGAAGGCATCGCTGCGGCAGATCTTGAGATCTGATAAGAAAATGATAAAAAGGTAGACGCCAGTTTTTAATTTGATTGGAATGGAATTTTCAGATGATTGCAATGTTGCTAAAACGGCAGCGCCGCCGCGGCAGAGCGCGGGGCACGCGGCGCGAGAGAGACAGCCGACTGCTGTGAGAGTGCAACAACAACAACAACAACAACAACAGCAGCAGCCGAAGAGGAGGGGGCGGCAGCTGTCTGCGGTGCAAGGGGCGAGCGGCGAGCCAACAGAGCCAGAACAGAGAGCTGAAAGAGCTTTACGTTGGTCAGTGCAAATGTTTTCATATGTGTAGCACATGCGGCTGCTACGACTGCCCCAGTGCGCTACAAAGCAAAAGGTGCAAAGGAGAGAGCGAGAGAGATAGGGAGAGAGAGAGAGAAAGAGAGAGAGAGAGAGAGAGATAAAGAGGTGGATAGCTTGAGTTCCTTGACTGCTATTAAGTAGGCTCCTTAAAGCTAAAAGGTATAGGCTAATCTGATTTAGAGATTGTTCAGCATAGTGGAATATTCACTATCTAAAGCCTCTATATAAATCTGAGCAGGCTGTAGATCTTAGCAGTAAAGCTGTCTATATGGCGTAATCATGTAATCAACTAGAAACATAGCTTAAGTCAAGCTATACTTAAAGTATATAATGATAGTAATAATAATGATTCAAAAAATAACAATAATAGTAGTAGTAATAATAATAATAATAGTAATAATAATGAGCATAGCATTGTCAGTCAACTACTGCTGAGAGGGAACAACATCAACCTGAGCACAGCTCATGCCTGAGCTGATTGTTCTGCTCCAGCTAATTGTAGTGTGCTCCAGATTCTTTATAGTCCGCTCAGCATTCCATAGGTAAATTTGCATCTTGGGCTGTGTCTGTCATTTCATTTCACCAAAAGTACACATACAACAACAGGCAACAGCAGCAGCAGCGGCAGCGGCAGTGGAGCAGCAGACGATGACGATGTTGGTGAAGAGGACGTCGCCACTGGCGGCCTGAACGCCTGGCTGGAGAGGCCGTCGCCGTCGCCGTTGCCGTTGCCGTCGCCGTCGGCGCAAGGATGCGAGCAATAGGAAGCAATGCGAATAGTTTGGCTGGACTTTAGCTGCTGCTGGCATCGCTGCCACTGCCACTGCCACTGCCGCTGCTGCAGTCGACGCCGCCACCTTAATTTATTTCATCTCATGCAATAATTTTTGTGGTTAACAAGTTTTGGCGGCATCGTTAGCGTCTTCACACGCTTCGCGGGATATCAACACCATTTATTGCCGTTTTGGTATTTTCCTTTTGCCTCTCTGTCTCAGTCTCCGGCCACAGTCGTAGCCCCAGTCTCAGCCTGAGTCTTAGCCCCAGTCTCAGTGTCAGCCTCTGTGGCTGCTCTTCATTTTGCACTGTGTTGCCGCTGCCCCGTGCCCCTGTCCCTCTCCCAGCCCCGCCTCGCTTTAGTGTCGTGTTTGTTGTTGCCTCGCATCGGTGAAGTTTTTTGTTTTTTTTGTTTTCGCTGCTTGGCCAGCGATTTTATTGCTTGATTTTTGCGGTTTATCTGCGCGCTCTCATATAAAAATCGATTGGATTCCCGTGAAATTGATAAGTCAAGTCAACGCCGCTGCTCAGCGTCGGCTGCTGCACCCACCGCCCCCGCTGACTGCCGGACTGCCTGGCTGACTGCCCCCTTCGTGGCTGTCGTAAATTATGCGCCTCGACTAGTTTTCTACATTAAAAGGCAGACGCCAGCGCCACAGATTGCCACCGTCGTCCCACTGATCAACTGGCGGCTGTAGCTGAGGCTGACCGCTGGAAGCTGTTGCTCGATCGGTGTGCCCTGTGCCCGGTAGTGTTAAAATATTCGACCACCTAGGGTCCCATGGAATTTATTTCGCTTCAGCTGCGGCACGGCACAAATTTCTGCCGCTTTTTATTAACGTTGGGCATGTCATCAGCTTTTGCTATTACCTGCGGGCTTTTGATTTTTTTCTCTCGCCTAATTGAAATATTAGTCGAGCGGCAGCAGTTGGTGAGTCAGTCTATGGACACTCTCTGTCTCTCTATCTCTCACTTTCTCTCTCTCTCTCTCTCTCTCTCTCTGTGTGTCTCTCTCTTTGCAAGTCTGGATGCATTTGGGTTCCCACTTCTGTGCGGTTCAGTCTGCGCACGGCTTATTTATAGCCCATCCATCGCCTGTCGCGACTCGCGTCGTTTTTGGCTATTTTTGCTCCAGACACTGCAGCAACTGGAAACGAACATTTTCGCTAGAGAATCAGCAAATTTTATATGCTCTATGTGTGGAGCTAGTTTAGTTAGATTTTGATAATAGGATAGGAAATTAAAGGATTTATTTGATAGATTATCTTTCCTCTAATCTTTCTCTCTATATATGACAGCTTATGTTATAGATTGGAGAAAGGTTTGCTCTAATCTTATGGCTATTTCCGATTAGATACTACCTGTGAATCGGTTATTACCCTTTTTCCTACAATTTACCGGAAGTCTCTCTCCCAACTTCCCTCTCTCTGGTTTCCTGCTACATTTTGCTTCACTTAGTTGCTATGCCCGCTAGCTGAAAGGCATAGGGTATCGCCGTCACTTGGCGGGGCTAATTACATGGAGTTTATTTTAAGGCCTAGACACAACGTTGATTATCTGCAATGCACGTGTCGCCCTGCCTCGACTCGGCGCAACTGCCACAGCAAAAAAAAAGAAATAAGAAAGAACCAAAAGCCAAGCAGAAACTTTGCCAAAAATGTCAAATATTTGACTTGCCAGACGATTCATTATCAGTAGGGTCAGGGGACAGCTTGGAATTTGATTTGAGGCCACCAATTGAGTAATACGGCAGATTAGTCACCTCGCAGCGCACGCCTACGCCACGTCACACCTACTGGGCATACGCTTGCTGTGGGTCAGTGCCGGAAGCTAGCTCGCGACATTGGCGATAAGATTCCCTTTGATTGTGGCGCCAATAGCGATAATGTTTATCAAATACAATAATAGCACTCAGAAGTTTTTTGATATTTATTTATTTATTACAGTTGACGGCGTCATATTCGCAGTTGCCAGCTGCGCAGGGTAGTAAAGCATATTCTGAATATTTTGGAATGACCCATATTATATCTAAAAGGAAACATATATGAACTATTACTCACAGCTCGGCTTGATCTACCTCCACATCCGCCACGCTGACCTAATCAATGTCAAATTAGACGCCAGCTATTTAGGAATATCCAATTCATATAATAATTATTACTCACTGTTTGGCTATAGCTAAGAATATTCTCTCTCCCTCTGTCTATCTTTCTCCTTCTTCCTCTCCCTGGCTGTAAACCTCATCGATGGGCCAATTAGACGCCAAGTCAACACTTAGGCATGTGAAATTAGATAAATACATTCATTAATTTATTTTGCGCTCAACGACGGGTCAACCCCCGACAACCGCCGAGCCGGTGAGCCGGTGAGCCACTGCACCGCTGAACTCCTGAGCGCTGTGTAGCTCGCCACAAATCATCAAAAGTCATTTAGCAAACATTTGAAGTTGAAAAATAGCCGTCAGTTTGCTTCAATGCACTTGAAGAGAGCCAACCGCAAGGTGGACGTCAGCCGGGCAGACGAGGGCAGGAGCAGAGACAGGGGCAGGGGAAGGGTGGAAAGGGGCTAACTCCGGAGTAAGCCGGCAAGAGGTAATGGATGTAAGGGGTTAGGGCAAACGGCGGCAACTTTTTACGGAAGCAGCTCAGGTACAGGTACAGAAAGCCAAACCAGAGAGTCACGTCACGCGTGGGTGCCCAGCAGTTCCACTCCCAGACCCAGAGACAGTGGCAGAAGCAGAGGTAGTGGCGGAGGCAGACCTCAGAGCTAGTTCCAGTCTCAGAGCGTACTTAGCACTGTTGAATAATTTCCACGACCACGAAACCCAATTGAAATTAGAGCCCGAGCTCAGTAACAGACCCAGAGTCAGAGCCAAAGCCAGGCCGAGCCACATGTCGCCGCTAACAACCTGAATGGCCCTGTCCCCTCCCTCTTGCTGCCGCTGCTGCTGCTGCTGCTGTTGCTTCTGGTGTAAGCCAAGTGCATTTTCATTTCCATTTCCTCGGACTCGCTACTGGCTGCTACTCATAATGCGGAAGATTGCACCGAACCAAAGTGTAGAGCTGCAGAGCTGAGCCTCGACTTCGTTCCGATCCGTTCCATTCTCGCGCCCCTGCCACAGTTCGCTTATCTGCTCGCTCAGATCTTGAGGTTTCTGCGTTCTGTATTTCTGGCTGGCTGGCAAGTTTTTAACACAATTTAGTGGCTGTGGCGGCTGATGATGATCGCAAGGGTGCCACCCGGAGACAGCTAAAGAAAAAGTGACACAGGTGCAGCAGGAGAGGGGGCAGCAGGGAGCACTAGCAGTAGCGTCGCTGTCTTGAATTACTCGCAACAGCCACTGAAGAGTGCCAGAGAAACAAATTCGAATTTCATTTACTTTCGTTGGTAATTGCAAGCAGCAGAGATCGTTAGATACTCGAGGACGGACATAGAGAGCGGCCAACGTTGACTAACCAATCACGTAGCCATTGAGTGCTCTGGATTCAACTTTGCTCCTCATATCACCACATACCATTTAATAATGATTTAACCTTCGAACATTCTGATACAAAGGTTTTGCGGAAGGCGCGTGTCAGTTGTAGATTCCGCTATTGATCATCTGATGACTAACATCGCCAATGATATCACTGCTAAATCATTATTAGTCTTATCTCGTCCAAACTTGTTTGCAGCTAATAGCACGCTGCTGAATATCCATTACAGAGCGATCAAATCAATGACGATCAAAGCAGATTCGGTTCAAATAGGTTCTGTTGACTGCGCTCCAGTTCGAGTTAACCGAATCAAGCTTATTGATTCTGTTTCCCTCTCTATTAACGTAGACATTAATATTTGTGCCTTTACTCAAATTATATGGCATTAATTATATTCAAAAGTGATGGCAAAGCGGTTCAAACAAGGAAATAGAAAGAGAGAGAGAGAGTGTGAGAGAGAGAGAGAGAAACAGAAGTTGTGCTGTGTTTAAAAGACATTTTTTACTATTAAACTATATTCTAAATTTTATAAATTGAAGTGGAATTGCTACCCCAAAAGTCCCTCATTTGATAAATATATATATATATTTTTTTACATTTTTACTGTTTGAAGGAATCAATTTTCAAAATAAAACAGTTTGCAGTATTTTACAAAATTTTGTATATTATTATTATTTACTAAATTATTAAACAAATAGTTATTAAAGAATATATGTGTTTTCTTAATATTGTTATATTATAATATGTTCTATAATATAGTCTTTATAATTCTAAACTAAATTCATAAACGTCGCTGGACTTGCTAAGCTACAATAAATACTGTTTAGTATTTTTATTAATATATTTTAGAATATAGTCGAATATTAAATTATTGCGATATATACTAGATTGCACATTATCTTAATTTATTTAATGTGTAGTATTTAAGTACTAAGACTTTGAATATAGTTTTATTGGCAGATATATTAGATTATATTTAATTTTCATCTATTTTGCTTGCTAGCTCAACTAAATATACTCCAGAATTTTCTTGGTATATTTTTATCAGCTTTTTTTTATATACTTCCTATATTAAATTAACACACACTTCGCTTGGACTGCTGGCTAAAGCAAATGAGTCCAAGTCACATCTAAATCAGCTATAAACTACTTTGATTCGGTTGTCTCTTTGTATAGTTGGCTGTGTGAGTGAGGGTGTGTGTGCTTGTGTGTGTGTGTGTGTGTGTGTGTGAAAAGTCATTTAGGAAAATTACACAATCATTTGTGTAGTTTCTGTGTTTATTTTTGTTTTTTTTTTTCTGGCTCTCAAGTAGTTACCAAAATAAAAAAGAAAATATGGCAGAGAATTTAAGTTGTTTTGCTTTTTTAGCCATTTAATTTTCATTATTTTCTTAGCGTTGACGCTGGCTGCGCGGCTGGCGTCAGCGTCAGCGGCGGTGTTGGCGTTGCGCCTGCGCGCATTTCAAAATTACTTTTGGAAAATTTGTTTTTATATGTTTGTTATTGTTGTGGGTTTTCAGTGGTGCGTTTTACTGTTGTTATTGTTGTTCTACTTAGTAGGTGTGTATATGTATGTGTGTGTGTGTGTTTGTTGATGATGCAATGACGCTGCGCTTGGCAGCTGTTGTCTATTGCCGTCTGCCGGTGCCTCTTCTCCGTTTCTGTTTCTGTTTCAGTTCCACGACTGTCCCCCTGTCGGGATTCAGAGGTTTGTTTATAAGGGCCACGAGTTCGAGTATTTCCTGCACTTCCGCAACTCTCGGATGCAGAGCAGCAGCCAGAGCGTCCCAGTTGATTCCCAGTGGCAAACAATGCCTCCGATTGTCTGCCTGCCCACAGTTTGCAGCTTTCCAAACATGCTGCGTTCTACCTGTCTAAGCGACAGGTGATTCCCAGTCATAGTCTGACGTCTTTAGCCACTTCCTCCGCTGCCAAAAAACGTTTCCGCATGCCCGATTAGATATATGTCCGAACACAAATTAAATTGCGCCTACCAACTGTATCAAATTTACTTTTTCAAATCGTATCAGAAGTTGCTTATCATAGTTGCTTAGAGAAAAGATGTCAGTGACGTCTAATTAGATTGATTAAGTCTATTCATAGCATAGTCCTATTCATTGAAAGGGAAGTTGAACTTCACACGCACGCTTTGCCTGCATTTGTTAGTGAGTGAAGTTAATATTTTCTTTCGCTTTCCTATGATCTTTGGGCTACGTGCCTTGAGTCATGAAGACGGATTTGGCTCCATTCCTTGGTCACTTGCTAACTGCAATTGGTATCGGTTTAGTATTTGATAAGAGATTAATGATATTTGTGGCCACTTGTGTTAACTTGGCCAACCCAACGCCCCTTTTATTCACCAGTCGCCCCACGCCTTCCGCCATCCCCCTCGAAGTCGGGCTTTGGCTCACGAAGCGCCAGCGTTGAGGTTTCAGGTTTTCTTACAATGCCGCACTTGTCACCAGCTCTGGGGCGAGGCGAGATCTTTTTTTTTTTTGTTTTGTTTTGTGTGTGTGTGTTTTTTTTCTTTATTATTTCCCGCTTGCCTCCGCTTCTTTTATTGTTATGCGCGATGCGTAGAACAAGTGGAAGCTTTGTTTGACAACAACAACAACAACAACAACAACGGCAACAAGAACAACAATTATAATAACAACAATAACAGCATTAGCAGCAACTGGTAAAAACGTTAAGTTTACACGACTTCCAACCGCCGACAGCTTCACCTGGCGACTTGGTCTCCTTCTTCTGCGTTGGGGGCTTGACATTTGACAATCAAGCAAATAATCATGGGAAAAAGCTGAGCTGTCAGCTCACTCTAAGCCACCCGTGTGTGTGTGTGAGCGCGCTTGTGTGTGAGTCTGTCAATTTTCGTTTTCAACTGAAAACCAAATCATAAATCTCGATCAAAGCATTCTGCGTTAAGCCATCATGGCTCTAATGCAAGCTCTAATCTAATTACATTCCATATATATCTATCTATATGCAAAAGAAAGTAGTGTTGGTTAGGTACATTATCACTCGAGAACTGCTGGAACAATTTATGTGTTTTGAATTTGAATTAAAAGGTATTAAAATATTATGCTTACTCATTTTTCCGCTGCTCAAAATCATACATATATGTATGTATGTATATACACATCACTCTTGCATGTACATACATGTATTTATTTTAATAGGTAATCAAATCAATCGCAATGATATTGCTTATCAGCGGTTCAGATAGTGCCATTCGATTTTCGGCTGAGCACAATAAAAAGGTGGGGAGTTTAAAAATTCAATTTCACTAGATTGAGGAAAGCCATTGGTGTGTGATAAGTCCTGAAAGTGCTTCTCATAAAACGAATAACGTGTGTCCTGAAATTTCGCCCATAACAAATTTTTGTACAACAAATTGTAAGTAAAGGTGAAGATTTATCACATATTTTGAGTAATGAGCACTTTGATGAACTGCGGAGACTTATTAAATATAATTTTATAATTTTTATCTGACTCTGAGTCTTATAATATTAATATAACTGCCATATTAAATATAAATACAAATAATTAATAATAAATAATAGAATTTCAAATATTATATCGCTGAAATAGTTAAATAACACAAAGAGTTACGTCCACGAAACGCATTGCCAAGATCAGAATTGCCCTGTCCTTGATACGCAACTTCCCGCTCTTTAATTCAAATTGTTTAAATGCATTCGAACCTCTACGTGCACGACGAGCGCGCAACGTATGAGCATGCAACATCAAACCTAGCCATCGAACCGAACAACAGCCGGTGTTAACAGTCGTAACAGTGCCATTCAGAGCTTAACAGAGCCATTTTGAGTTCATGTTAGTTTTCATTCGAATTTCGCACTTATTTTGAGTTATATTTCACACAATTTGGCATTTAAAAGGACAAAACGTGCATCGATGTAGCATTAGGATACTTCAAGAATAAATTCCAAAGCTAACAAGTAAGGCAAACTGCCCGAATGAATAGCAACTGCTAACGATCATGTATGTTCGGCTGGTTGGTTGGCTGATTACGATGCGTTGGCGGGTTGATTTGTGCAGCGCAACGTAAGCGTTTACGTGCCGACTACGTTTTAGTGTTAGTCCGCGGCAAACACTCAACGGCAACGGGTCAGATACGCGCGTGTCGGCGAACCGCAAACCGAGAATTGATAAAAAGAAATAAAAAATATAGACTCGAGTCAAATGCAGAGCGAGACACTGAGGCATCGTGTGTATGTGAATTTCAAATTGAATTTAATTTTATTTCATTTTCTGTGCGGTGCGTGAAACAGAAACAACAAAATAAATCAAAAATAAAAAACCAAAGTTGAAAAAGAAACAACGAAATTTTTATTCACGAAAATAAGAAATACAAAAAAAGGAAGAGAAAAAAAAACAAAAATATTTAAATTAAAATAAAGCCGAACGACTTTATGAATAATAAAATTGTATTCGCAAGCTACGATCAATACCGATCGGCGAGTGCAGGTGAAAAGCTTCGAGGAATTTCATCAGATCGCGATTATCGTGAAAGGACTTTCGATTTCGAACTGACACCCACTGACTGATAAGCCAAGCGCACAATTTGTCGACTGTCAAAACTAATAAAAACAATAAAGCAAAATAAATGAAAAAAAAACTTTGCAGAAATCACAACAACAACAACAGCAGCAGCAACACAAGCGGCAGCAGCAGCAGCAACAACAACTGCAATTGCCACAGGCAACATCAACAGCTCCGTCCAGCAAACAACTGACATCGTCTGTCTACATCTGATACACAAATATATATACTTATAATTCACATATATGCATATGTGTCTATATAAAAAACGATCGGGATCGATTTAGTGTGTGCGTGTGCAATATACATACTTGCTGCGACGATCCTCCTATATAATCGGCAACACACACATATATAATATATATATATGTGCATATATATATCTAGGCAGAGTAGAAGATATATGCGTATGAGCTGAACGCGGCGCACTCTGCTCTGCTTTTTTCTTTTATAATTACTTTTGTCTAAAATTAGAAAACGTGTGTGTTGTCTTCGTCGGGTGTGTTGTACGTGCGTGTGTGTCTGTTTGACTCTGTGTCTGTGTGTCTGCTATATCAACATCATCATCATCATCATCAGCGTCATCAGCGACAACGGAGACAGTGTGCGATCGTATGTGTGTGTGTGTGTGTGTGCCAGAAAACACTCGACAGTGAATCAGGCAGCGACTACGGCTACGACTACGGCTACGGCTACGGCTACGTCTATATAGACAGATCGCGTATACGGCAAGACAAACATTAACATTATCGAACAAAAACAAAAAGTGTATCTCACAGATACGCGCGCAGCGAGGATTACAATTACAACAGCGGCGGCGGCCGCAGCGGCAGCAGCAGCAGCAGCAGCAGCAACACGAACGAAGCGTCGCATTGCACGCACGAAGAGGTGAAGCTGCCAATCGGCAAAGAGCCGACGGCAGCCGAACAGCTTGACGAGTCGCGCACGAAACGCGCGCGCGTGAAAAACGTCGTGAAAAACGCGCAAAGCAACAACAAATAGTAAAACGAAACAGCAACAGCAAAATAGATCCACAGCATAAAAAGTTTAAATCAAACGCCACGCGACGACCTTAAGTCTACGTCTATTCAAGAGGTAGGGGGTGGGCGTGGCCATAGCTCAGTGCGTCGACTCCAAGGCGCTCAAGTGAAACGCGAACGCGAACGCGAACGAATAAAATAAAATCAAATAAAATTCTAAACAAAATAAATGCAACAACAGCAAACGAACGAACAAGCAAACCAGCAGCAGCAACAACAACAACAAAAATAACAACAAATACAAACAGCAATTTATTTATTTAAAGATATACATATACATTTTTTGCATTGCCAAAGCAGACGATCGGGCCAAAATGAGTCACCAGCAACAACAAGAGCAGCAGCAGCAACAGCAACAGCAGCAGCAGCAGCAGCAACAACAACAGCAACAGCCAAAAAAGTTCTCAAAGTGCTCATAAATATTATGCTAGAAATTGTTAAACATTTACTGTCTCTACCCCACTCACTAAACGTGTCTCTCTCCCTCTCCGTCTCTCTCGCGTCGCGCCTCTCTGTTGCTGTCTCTCAAAATGCTACGAAATTATCGAAAGTATTTGCAGGATAAACGAAAATACGACAAGGCACAGCGACGACGCAGCGACGGCAACATTTGCCAGCAATAGACAAAGAAAACAGCAGAGACAGCAGCAACAAATCGCCAACAAACAGCAGCAACTAGCAACTAACAACAACAACAACAACAACAGCAGCAGCAGCAGCAGCAACTACCACGATAAGCGACAGACAGCAATCGATAGTTGATTTGTAAATAAAGCTAGGGCAGCAGCAACAACAACTTTGGAGGACGCCATGTATGCGCAACATGTGCGCAAATGGAGTCTAAAAACGCAACCGCAACTAATGCGATTGATATCGCTAGCAATCTACAGCTACATGTTGCTATTGATCACATGTGCGCCGACGACAACAGCAGCTGCAGCGGCAGCAGCAAGAGCAATTGCCAACCAACACCAGCAGCAGCAGCAAAGATCATGGGAATCAGAAGAAAGCAGCTACTACATTGCGCTGCCACAGCAGCAGCAGCAGCAGCGGCTGCAGCAGCAACAGCTGGCGGACAATGGCAGCGGGAGCAGCAGTGAAAGCGTCGGCAGCAACATCGACAGCAACAACAACAACAATATCTTAAGTAGGCTGCTCAGCCGGCCCAGCAATAGTCTTAGTAGCACTAGCAACATTAAGTTAAGGCCAGCAACAGTATTCGACGCAGGCAGCGATAGCAATGCGGCTGTACAGCAGCAGCAACAACAGCAGCAACATTTTGCTGCGGTGACAACGCAGCAGCAGCAGTCACAGCAACAAGTTCCAAATACGCTAATAAATAGTCAAAAATATAAATTATTAAACAATGGCATGTCGCCGAGCAGTAAAACGCGGCGTCATGCACAACAGCAGCAACAGTTGGAGCTGCTGCAGCAGGAGCAACAGGTGCAGCAACAGCAGGAGCTGTTGCAGCTTAGCTATGCGCGGCAATTGCAGCTGCAGCAGCAAAATATTACTGCCCTTAACTACAACAGCAAAATAATAGAAGTAGCGCAACGTTATCTCATCGAGTCCTATGAAGTGCCAGAGAGCAGCCAGGAGCAGGCGGCGCGCAGTCGCCGTGACTTTGGCAGCGGCAGTGGCCAGCGCAAGTCTCGTGGCCACCGGCAGCAGCAGCAGGAGGCGAAGCGCGAGTATCGCCGCCAGCGGCAGCAGCAACGTCAGCAGCAGCAGCAACTGCAGCAGCAGCAGCAGCAACAGCCGCAGCACCAGCAGCAACATCAACACCACCAGCGACGAAAGCATCGGAATCGCTACTGCTCCGCTCGGGATCCCGCCCAGCTGGCGTATGCGGCGCCCACGGTGATCATGGGCGTGTTCATCTCGAGGACGGCCAATCGACCGGCCAATTTCTCGGCCACGATGAAGGTGCTGCACGTGTACAAGAAGCAGCGGGACCTGCAGCTGCCGCAGCTCGTGCGGTTTCAGTTCGCGCAGCGCAACAGCAGCGGCGAGTGCGACATCTACAGGGTGCGGCCGCAGGCGCGCGGCCTGGTCCATTTCAACCTGGAGCAGTCCTCCGACATACCCTACATGATGTTTGTGCAGCAAACGAATCCCGGCAACTTCTCCATCCTGGGTCAGCCCAAACGCGCGACGACCGCAGTGCGCGAGGCAGTCGAAGAGGCTGTGAACGAAAATTATGGTGAGTCTACGAATATTATATACATATGCCGATCATAGATCTAGTTAGATTTAGGCTGAGTCAGAGTTGAACTCCTGAGTTATCAATGCTTTCTATCTCGCTTCATTTTCCTGTTGCTGTTTAATGAAAATTTACCTTTTTTTATGCTGAATTTCTTATTTGCCAACTTCACGCTCTGCTAATATCCACCAGACCGAAATAATTTTATGCAACACACTCACACACACACACACACACTCACACACACATACTTAGTTGGAGTCGTCGCACATGCGCCGACGATTGCAATTTTCCAAGTCAGCTCTGCATCCAGGCAACAGTTGCTGCTGCTGTTGCTGCTTCCTCTACAATTTGGCGGCTGGGCAGCAACAAGCAAAGCTCAGCTCTAGAATTGATTGTTGCTGCTGCTGCTGCTGCTGTTGCTAGTTGCACATTTTAATTAAATTCGCATTAATTTTGTGCTGCTCCCCAAGTTGGAAAAACTTTGAAAACTCATTTCTTCTGGCCTTCGTCTCAGCGCTTGGCATCTGCAGTCGACCTTTGCGGCTGGCCGTACCCAGCCCTCAGTTCTTGTTGTTGTTGTAATTATTGTTGCGTTGCGGTTCATGACGTTTGCGACTAAGTGCGCCCAACAAGATACGACGACTGCCAGCCAGATGAGAGTAGATATATAAATATATATATATATATATAGTGTATATGTGTTTGTCTCTCTGTGTCTACACCGCCCCCGCTCTTGGGTTTTGTTTTTTATTGTCTTTTACTCGTCTTTGCTTTGTTTCAGCGCGGTCGCAATTAGATTTTTAATTCATTTTTTTGCTGCTGCTGCTGTTGCTGTTGCTGCTGCGTCTTCTTTGGCTTCCGTCATGCCTGTCGCACACAGCGAGCAGCGGCGCAGCGGCGAGGGCGCGGCTGAGGCAGTGGCAGCCCTTCTCTGCCCAGCTCTCCTCTGCTCTTCTGCTTCTTCTCTCTTTTTTGTTTGAAATCAGAATCGAAATCAGCTGCAATCAGCTGTTCTCGCTGCCGCCCCTCTCAGACCGACTCTCTCGCTCTCTATCCCCCCCTCTCTCTCTCTCTCTCTCTTCTCCAGTCTTAATTTGTGTTTATTTACTTTTAGCCGCTGCTCGGCTGCACGCTCGCCTCGCCAATTGTTCCTTTCAGCTTCATCAATGAATGGGGCACTCTCTGTCTCTCTCTCTCTGTGTCTGTGTGTGTGAAGCGGCTGCTTGGCAGCGGGGGTGCACAGGATATTTACTTTTTCTCGTTTGAGATTGATTTATTTTGCTTTCGGGCTTCGGCTTTTGTTGGGCTCTTTGTTTGCCAACGCAGCGAAAAATTTGCATCTGCCTTCTCAGTTCCTTCCATTTGTCAGCCTCGATTTGGCAAATGCTTTAAGCAGCTACTTCATGCACCAAATGCATACGTAATCCGCCGCGCTCCGCCCACGCCCCGTTCACTTATCATTTGCATATCAATGGACACAAATCAAAAACGGGCCATAAAACCCCGAAGCCAATCAATGTCAGCGCCAAACGCAGATCTAACACAATGAACAAATTAAGAAACCAAAGTCCAAAGAAAGAAAACCATAAACCGTTTACAAGGAGTTTCTGCCGCGAACTGAACCGGTTCGGGTCGCGCCCGTCATACGCACCGTGTGCCGGAACTGGGCTCTGCGCGCTGCTCTGCTCTGCTTGAAACTGATTAAAATGCAATCGAACTCGTCTGAATCGGTATTTTCATGAATTAACTGGTCGAGATATTACTGTCCAATTTGCACCCACGCAGCAGCTCCATTTCTCACCAGCTCCGGCCCAGAAGCTGCCTAAAACCCCCAACAACAAAAGGCCCATGTGAAAAATAAATAAAAACAAAATATATATATATACATATATATTTATAAATGTTTTATACTGTCGCTCGCTAGTATTGTTGTTGTTGTTGTTGTTGTTGTTGATGCTGTTGCCATTGTTTTTGGCATTGGGCTATTATAGTTGAAATTTTGGTTCTTTATCTTTATTTATGTGGCTACTGTGGTTGTTGTTGTTGTTGCTGAGGTGTTAAGTAAATTAGCTGCTCATAAAACATCATTTGCCTTTGTGTGCTCGTCGTTACCACCAGCAGCAGAAGCAACAGCATCGATTGTTGTTGTTGTTGCTGGTGCTGGTGCTGGTGCTTCTGGTTGTTTGTTTTGGTTAAAAGCGGAGACAAACTGGCAGTGCTCGAAATGCTGCCAAGCGTAGACCAGAAGCAATCGTAACAGCAGCAGCAGCAGCAACAGCAACAGCAACAACAACAGCAGCAACTGTGACGACAGCAACACCTTCAATCAGTGCAGCCCGCAATGACACCTTCCTTTATCTGTTTACAATATATTATATAATACGAATGCAACATTGAAAATCAATTTGCGGTTTTAGGTTTTGTCACAGCGCCAACTTCAAGCAAGCATATACATTTCAGCCAGCTAGACTCGCTAGGTAGATATATTGTAGCTTTTGCTCGAACCTTGACTGTGAGTTTCCATTTACATTTCCAAGTGGAAAACTCTGATAGCTACTCTGGTTGCACTTGTCGCCATAGAATGTTTAGCAAGCGATTGCACAAGCGGAAAACGATTTAACAGCAGCAACATCAGCAACATCAGCAGCAGCAACAACATCAGCAGCAGCAGCAGCAGCAACTATTTATTTAGGTCAACGCCTACGTTGCAGAGAGGCAAACTTACTCAACGGCACCCACAATTCATCATAGCTGGTGTGTGTCTGGCTGGCTACCTGGTCAGAAGACTTAGCGTCACGCCAGAGAAGATCCAACAGCAGCAACAAGAGCAACACCAACAGCAACAGCAACAACGGACGAAAACTGCGACGACTCTTCGACTTTTCGTTTTTGGTAATTAAGTATGAATGCCGGCGCTAGACGCAGCTAAAGCCAAATGAACAACTAGCGAGGGCTGCTAAAAGGAGGGACGGGGCGAGGGGGACATGAGATTTGGCTGCGGGGGTACCAGCTAAGGGGGCCCCATTGGTAGCGGTACCTAGGGGCCGTTTGGCATGCGGGAAATAGAAAATTATAACGAAATGAAATGAAATTTTCAAATGGCATCGCATGCTGCTGCTGCTCGCCACTCGCCAACAGTCACAGTCGCCAGCCGTTTATGAGTTTTACGCTATTTCTGGCCCCGCCGACAGCAGCAGCAGCAACAACAACAACAGTCGCTGCTGAAAAGCATTTCGAGTATAGGAAGATGTCGATGTCGATGTCGTCGCCATCGCCATCGCCATCAGCCGCCGCCGCCGCCGCCGCCTTGCCAAAAATATTATGCTTATTAGAGGCAAACCACGTCTGCCCCTTCGGCCAGCGTAGGCTAACGAGCGTCTGTAATTCACATTTGGAAATCAGAGATGCTGCACTGAGAGATCGCACAACACCTAAGTTCCCCTCGAGTGGCGCTAATGGAGCCGCATTGCACTTGCTGGCAACATCAATGGCAGCCACTGTTCTCGGCTCTCAAGTGCTCAGCCCACTCGATCTTAATGGCCAGGCACTCGGCACTCAGCACAGTGAAGCATCCGTCTTAAGCAGGCCCAAGCGGATGTGACATAATCCCAGCCCAGCCCAGGCCGGCCCAGTCCCGTCCAGTCAGCTATCCAGCCATCCATGCCTAGCCATGCAAACCCAAATGCATATAACGCATGCCATTCATGAGATCTAGTCAACAGATTCAGATCTATGTCGGCGATATCAAAGCCCAACAAACGCCCCACAGGTGGCGCATCCAAACCGAAAGCTTCGCCAACTGCGATTTCTCAATTAGAACAACGCACTCTGAATGCCCTAAAAAAGGTGTGCTTGGGCTGAGAGAAGAGCTACGATTTTAATTTAAATATTATAGATTGGGCAAAGGCAAATATTTAAGTTGATAGAATTGAAATCGGATCTTATACAGCAAAGCTGTTGCTGTCTTAGATCTTTATCTCAATTAATATTTACAAATTTATATGAATTGCCAACATTATTATACAATGGAGCCTAAGTCCTCATTCTAAAGATAACTTATAAATGAATATTCATATTTTAATATTGCAATTTTATAAATGAAAAAGCCCATTTCCGACTGTGTCACAAAGCCATTCAAGTGTGCAGCATGCCGCTGAGCTCCAGTTTGGCTTGAATGCTTAGTTTATGGCCAAAAGCCGCGCTCAATTAGCCAGTCAAAATTTTTGCGTTAATTTTCGCGGCACTTGCGGCACATTCCAAATAAATAGCCAGCGCAGCTAAGATAAATGATAAGATGCGTGTTGCTGTTGCTGTTGTTGTGGTTGCTGTTGTTGTGGTTGCCACTAATTGTTTTGCCTTGCTGTTAATTTGTGCCCGCATAAACGCATTGCCCCGGGCCAACTTCTGCTCCACTAAAGCAGCCCCCGCCTGCCCACCTCTCTCTCCCTCACCCTCTCTCTCTCTCTCTCTCTCTCTCTCAGTCAGTTTGTCTATCTCTATCGGCTGCCCATTAGGAATGGAAAAACGCTTCAACAGTTGCGCACGCGGCCAAGATTAATGAACCGCGCTCGACTTAGACAAAATTGATCGATATTTGAGCTGAGAGATCTCTTTGGAGAGAGATTCATTATTAGTTTCCCATGATACTTGCCGCATTAATGATTCCATTTCGCTGTTCTTTTTGGCCAAGACTGCAATTTGCGTTGGCGGCATTTCAATTTCGGCTTTTGAACTATTTCTGTTTGCCGGAAATGGAAATGGAAGTGTAACTGGCTCAGCTGAGGCAACTGCAGCCAGTCAGTCGCCAGTCGCATGTTGCAAGTTGCAAATTGCAAGTTGTTGGCCATCTTAATTACGCATTAATTACATCAAACATTAATAATGCGACATGGCCATTGCCGTGGAGTCAGAGGCAGAGCCAGAGTCAGAGTCAAGGCTGCTGGCTCATCTATCTACTTCAGTGGCAGCAACACCTTCTTGGCTATCGCTTGGTCTGCTGCAAATGCAACCTGCAACCTGCCACTGCCACAGCTTCAGCAATTTGCCTTTGATATTGCCAGATTCAAGTTCTGGCCGCCTCTGCCCCTGCTGCATGCCACATGTGCCCCAGCTGCTGCTGCGACTGCTGCTCCTGCTGCTGCTTGTGGCAGGCAATATTTTCTTTTTAGCCGACGTCTTAGCCGATTTCACGATCATAATCGCATTGCCGCTGATGATGTTGTTGCCACTTAAATCGCTTAATCGCCGCGATTCAATTGAGTTCTTAACTTGTTAATGGAATTGATAGAAGCTCAGCTCAGCGTCTGCCTGGCCGTCGCATCCAGTCAAGGGCGCCGCTACCTGCGTGGGAAAATATGCTGCGACAGAGAGAGAGAGAGAGAGAGAGAGAGAGAGAGAGAGAGCGAGGCTAAGCTGCTGGGTGGGCACGACAGGTAAGAGGCAAGTGCCAATGCCGTATGCCACATGTTTGTGCGCCGGAAATTCCCCGTCCTGCCCTGCCTCTGCCTCTGCCTCTGGCCTGCCTTTTATGCTGAATTCTTGCTGTCACTTGGCGTGAGCACGGCGGGTTTTTCCGGCCACTGGCGGAAATTCCACTGGCCAATCGCCACAGGCAAAACACAGCAGCTACAGCGTCGACTGCGAGTGCAACCGAATCGCTTATGGAAATTATACAAAATATATATTATTAAACTGGCCAAATTGCAGCCAATCATCATCTGCCGGCCGGCGAGATGACCGTGTGCCCGAATAAAAAGCACTCAAAATTCGGCCCGAGGCCCACATTGCCACTGGGGCAAGCCAAGCGCGTGTTTGTCTTTTTCGGTTCCCAGGCTTTGTTTATACACACACACACATACTATCGCACACACAGTCAACAACTTGAAGTTGCATTTCGAGCAGCATTTTTGTGCGGCAGCAAATTTGCTTGCAGCTTCACCTTGTGCACCAAAAGCTATTTAAATGGTATTTAAATGTGTCTTAATGTAATTTTTGTGCTTTTAATTCGCATTTAACAGCATTTATAAATGCGCAGAGAAACAGCAAACAAAACGAAACGAAACGAAACGAAAAGACAAAAAAAATGCTAGATTCAAGGACGCAGCAACATGTTGCTGGTTGATGGTTGCTTGAGTTGTTTTGTTTGGTTTTCGGCAACATGTTGCTGGCGAACTTGCCTCGCGCCCATTTCAAAATATTTTCACACACACAATTATTTCAAGTTGCCACCAGCAGCAACTTGTTATTGCTGCATGCCACACACAGCAGCAGCAGCAGCAATTGCAAACAACAAACGGCAACTGTTTTTGCTGCTGTTGCTGCTGCTGCCTCCTGCAACACAGATGAGGCACGCTAGCAAATAGCAATGCAACCAGTGTCCACATGCTTGACCAGCCAGCCCGGGCGAGCGCATAAAGCATAAGCATAAAAAGCGCAAGCCAACACAGTCCAAGTCGAAAAAGTCATTATATGCGACGTCGGCGTCGACGTCGACGTCGTCTTTGGCTTTGGCTGCGACACATTTGCTTAAATAACAACAACAACAACAACAGCAACAACTGCTGCAGTAGCAGCAGCAACAGTTGCTGTCGTTTGTTGCTCGTTTGGCTGCTGCCGCCGCCGCCGCCGCAACAGTTTTTTTATTGCCGCAGTTGGAAAATGCAAGCAGTCAGGCCAGAGCAGGTACATGCACCGCGGCGGGAGCAGGGGCTGCAAGAGCGGGCTGCTGCTGCTGCTGCTGCAGAGGAGAAGAAAAAATAAAGTCGCTGCGCGGTGTCTTGGGTGTCTTGGATTTCCAGTTTTCGGTTCCCACAATGCAAAATTAGGTACGAAGCGTCGTCCCCATGACGTAATTAGCATAGAGCAGTTCGCAGTCGTCGTTGTCGGGAGCCCATAAAGCGAATTTACCGCACAGCGCGCCAGACGCACAAAGAGGGAGGGGCAGGGCGGGCGCTGATGGTAGTAGTGGTGGTGCAGTCAGATGAGCCATTGCCAGTGCGCATGTGTGGCGTGCGAACGCGCAGCTGGACGAGGACGTCGTCATAACTCATGCGCCGGCCGTTGCAATTGTCCAAGTAGTCGCCAGCGTCGACAGAGCAATGTTGCTGCTGCAGCTGGCCGCGAAACATGCGTCGTCGTCATCGTCATCGGTCTAAAATAAAAAACATTTCGGTTAACGATCTTTATCGTTGCGATTATTGATTGTGTGCGGCGTTGTTGCTGGAGCGCAGTCAGGGCAACATGAGCGGCAGCAGCAACATGCCTTAGCAACATGTTGCGCAGTTTGATGTAGCTGGAACTAGTTCCAAATTTAAAGCTAGAGAAGTGAGGGAGAGAGAGAGAGAGAGAGAATAGAATAATAGCCTCAGTTTCGCTTTCTGAAAAGCAATTAAAGCTAACTGAATTTTTGGCATAGATAAAGAGAAATCCCTTGTGATTTAATAAGGAACTAGTTGACTAAACTGGAACTAAAACTGGAACTGTTTATTAGTCACACGTGTCACAGCCGAAGACGAAGCGTGCAACAAGTTTGAGTTTGCCACAATGTTGCCCGCTGCTTGACTGACGACTGGGTCTGTGCTTCGGATTGGGCTGGGCTGTCTGGTCGTCTCACTGTCTGGTTGACTAACAGACTTTTCACTTCTTCTTTGGCCGCGCTTTCATATGAAATTCTTGGCATAGTTTGCCTGACAGGCCAGGCTGCTGACTGCCTGTTGGCTGTTGCCTGGGCTCCTTGCTGCCTGCCTGCCTGGCTGCCTGGCTGCCTGGCTGCCAACCACTTATTACGTAATTATTTAGCCACGGCAGCATCGCCCTGGGCACGTGTTGCCAACTGACTGGCAACTGGCAACTCTTAACTGCCAACTGGCACTTGGGCACCTGCTGGTCTTCGGCTTTAGCTATTTATGCTATAATTTCAGGCATGCAGCTCAGCTACAAGGCAAGGCAAGGGCAACGCCAGCAACAGCAGCAACATCAATTCAATTTGCATTGCATTGCCCTGCAGCTCAACTAGTTGTTGTCATTAAATTGCAACTCGTTGCTGCTGCTGTTGCTGTAGCAACTGTTGCTGCTGTTGATAATATTTCTGATAATGGATCATACTCGGCTCGGCTCGGCTCTTTATTCTTTTGCTTTGTGAGCAGCCTAAGCACATGGTTGCACTCCAGCGCCTGCACGTGCTGCCAGCATGAAAATAATAACAAAAGCAATATAAAGAAGAAGAAGAAAAAGCAGCAGCAGAAGAGGCAGAAATGGGAAATGTGTCTGGCAGTTGAGTTAACGGCGTTTTGGCAACTGTTTTACGGTTTCTGCCGCTTGCAATTAAGCCCAAAGCGTAGAAATTTGGTTCGTTTCATAGACCATAAAGCGCTCGCCACGCTCTCACTAGCCCACAAATGACGAGACAGTCAAAAAGCAAACGGTGCGTATGAGCAATGTCTTTGAATGGAGCAAAGAAACATATATAGAGAGAAAACATTATGGGGAGACAGGAAAGGTAAAGAAAAAGAGAGATTGAGTAAGAGAACAAATGAAAAATGAGACAGAGAGAGAGAGAGGAGACAACAGAGCGACAGAGGGAGGTAGAGAGAGAGAAAAGGAGAGTTACCTTCCACTATCTCACTGTATGTGTAGAGCCCCACTCTTATCAACAATTTGCTACACCCAATTCGCATAGTCTTGCGGAAGGCAATACCAAGAAGTGATCAAGGATGTGAATCATAGCGAAAATATATTTTTGGCTATAATTATAGCAGCGATTAAACAGCATACGAGTATAGCAAAGTCATGCCACTATATTATATAGCTAATATTCCATCATAAACCTAATTTTGTTGCACCCGCAATCATGACCAGTTTCTGAGTACTCGCGTAACTGAGTACACTGAAGTGCTCCCACTAGCTTTTCTATTAATGATTGAGTCGAAAGCAATGCGATAATTTTACTATGCAACTCATTCTAATCTATGGCCATAGCCAAAGAGCAGCACTTGGAAACAAGTGCTCGACGCACAGGAATGCCTCCTATCGCCACATATTCTTCGTCATATTGTTTTTCTATTTCAGCTGAAAAATTATGAGTAGTTTTCGCTAGTTTCGCTTAGTTTGTTTGCCAAAATACAGCTCGCGTATACAAAATAGATTTTCGCTTGGCATTTTGTCAACTGTCACTGGCCACAAATTGAAACTCATGGGCTCCACTTATCAATGTTTTCTATCTCATGTTTTGCTGTTGCCGTTGCCTCTGCCTTTGTCTTTGCCTTTGCGACATTTATCGTCGCTTTTTTTGTGCTCTGCCGTTCGTCTTAGCAATTTTTAATTGTTTATTTATGCGTCGCGGCATCTTATAATTCCAACATTAGTTAATGCGTTTATAATGCGAAAAGTAGCAACAAAAACATCAGCAACAACAACAAGAGTAACAGCCATGAGCTGGGCCGAAGTCAGATATTTTGTGACTGTTGGCGCCTTTTAAACAATTGACGGCGCGATTCCCACGCTGCGTATGAAATAAATTTCAAAAAATTGTGCGCTCCTCTGTACATTTTAATGATGCCACCAAAGCCAAAACGAAAACGAAAAACCAAAAGAAAGAAGAGGAAGAAAACCAAAAAATACCAAAAAAAGAAACAACTTTGAAGCCGCCGCACCGCCAGCCAAGCAATTTTCTTGCTGTTGCTGCTGCTGCTGCTTTTGGTTTGTTAGGCGCCCCATTATAAATCTGCGCCAGTCTATGACAGTTTGTGGCCCAAAATGTGACGCCAAAGTTTGCGTTTGCGTTTGCGTTAGCGCTAGCGTTTGCCTTTTCTTAAATTTCTTGGGGGCCATTGCTCGGCGTCTGACGCCTGTCGCCTCTGACGTGACTGCAAATGAGCCACTGAGAAAGCAACCGCTGGCGCCTCTTCTGTAGGGAGCCCACTGCGAAAGCAGTTCAATCTGGGTGCCCCCAAACGATCGTGATTGTGTGCCTGTGCGTGTATGTGTTTCTGTGTGTGTGTGTGTCAACTTATCTATTGGCTAAGATAAGCTCGGTTACCCAGAATTCCGCTGGCCAAATGACGTATGTTAACGCCGGTCCCAGGTGGCGTATGCGTAACGTGCTTCCAGGGTTGTGCCTTAATTATAATGGGTATAAAACTCAATTGTACTCGAGTGTACGGAGCACTTATCGCTAATCGTTTGCGCCACCTATCGATAACAGACAACAATGCCTAACCTAACTCAATGACTAAATAGAGAATCTATTGTCGAAAAGTTAAGATTACTTATCATGACAGCATAGACAAGAATGTGACGTTTTACATTTATAAATCGATTACCAATCAAATCGATAAGTGATAATTGAGTGACAATGTGTGAACTGCTCGAGTATACAGTACTTACTGTCGTTCGAACAGGCATATCAGCCGAAAGTAGAATAGAACTTATATATTATGTAGTTTTTTGATAAATTATAAGACTCTTAACCTAACTCAATAGGCAAACAGAGATAAGAATGTTATTTATAAAGCAATTCCTAACGGTAGGCAACTCCTTGACTATCGATTATGAATTAGTAGGGGTTCTCAGTTGAATTGATCGATAACATGCATACACTGCTAACCATTCTTAAGCTAACTCACTAAGTGCCCACTAAAGTAATTTCGATTACTCGCACTATCGATAAACGTAACGCTGGTGGCTAAACAGGTATCGCGGGCGCTCTTCGAGCAGCGAGTGCTCACTACCGGGTTGCCAGCCAAACAGGCTGCAACTGCAGCAGCCAAAAGTTGTTATTGTTATTGTTGCCGTTGCTGCTGTTTGTGTTGCTGTTGCGGTTGCTGTTGTCGGACTGCATCGCATCTTTATTTAGACACAAAAATGTTGCATGTTGCGCGCTTTTCACCAAATGCGCACCTTGTCCACATTATTATGCAAAGAGGGTTGCACTATTTACCCAAAAATGGCCGTGGCTAATGATGATGATTGCCAGCCAGTGCCACAAAGTGCTGGCTGGCTGGCTGGCTGGCTGGCTGGCAGAGTGGCAGACATTCGAGCCGACTTTGTTGCCGCCGTTGCACTTGGCCAAAACCGCCTGCAACTTGTTGCCAGCGATTGTTTATATGTCATTGGCAATTAGTTGTTGTTATAACTGCAAGTAGTTGACTCTGCTGCAGAGCTGAGTGCGTCCGAATCCATCTCTCCTCCTCTCCCTGTGTGTGTGGGCGTGATTTTGTTTATGGCAGCGGGAAAACAATTGCGCGTCTATCCAAATATTTTGCTGGCAAAAATATTTGCCGCCTACTGAGTTACACAGAAACTATTTGCAATCGGCTTTATCGATATATTTACATATATAGCTCGTTCCGATCGGCTGATGCCGCGCCATGATTAACGCTGGGCAGCATTTCGACTCCGAAACTAATTAAATTCTTGATGTGACTTGTGGGGCGTCCCTATTTGACAAAATGACGAAATATTTATTTGAGATCTTTCATGTTTCATAAAATTATGTGCAATTTATTTTTAAAACCAACAACGTCGCGACGACGACGACGGCGACTGCTGCTGACAGACGCGCAGACGCCGAAGGGGCTGCAGGGGCCGCAGCACCCTAGGCTAGGCGGGCGCTGCCCCTGTCTGAAGTGTGCCTAATTAGAGCTCCAACAACAACAGATGGCGCCAACTTTGTTGGCCAAAAAAGAGATCAAAGGGCCTGCAGCGTGTCGGCGCCGTTGTCGATTGCGCAAAAAGCAAACGCTAGAGGCCGCCACCTACAACAGCAACAATTGCACACACACACACACGCATACACATACACATATCTGTGTAACAGACGAAAATTTCGAATCATTTGCCAAACGCAGCAGCAGGAGGGCGCTGCTGTTGCCGTGGCTGCATTTTGCATATCAATCAGTGTTTTGGTAGCTGCAACAGTTGCTGCCGCTGCTGCTGCTTCTGTTGATAATTATCAGGCCGGAGATTGTGCGAAAGATGCCCCCGGGCCATTATAGGTGTTGAAACCACAAATTGTTAGCTGTTATCAGGATCGTCAATTGGTATTGATATGAAAGCAATTAGCAGCGAGAGCGACCCGCTAGCTACCCAGCAGCCAGCTGGGCTGCCAGCCCCGTTCCACAGAATTTTGTCAAGCTGTGACTTTGATCTGCGGAAATGTTTCGGCAGCAACAACTTTGAATTTGATTTGAAACACACATACAGGCAGCCCACAGGCAACCCACAGTCTACCTACCCTGCACTGCTCTGCTCTCGGCCAAGCGAACGCAGTTCCTACAGGGTCTTATTTATAGCCACAGTTTTTATGCTCCATTTCAATGGGCCGACGCAGACGGCGCGCGCGTTCGCCCCTTTGAAGATCCAGCCCCCTTTGGCGCTGTTGCGCGGCTAACCACTTGATTGCACTTTTCGCAGCATAAAATATAGATTTATGTCTGTGTGGCTAACCCAAAAGAAACACTCAAGAGAAGTAACCGAAAAGCAAACAACAAAACTATAGATACATGTGTGTGTGTGTGTGTGTGTGCACATATATAGAAGAAGAAAAAGCGATATAAAATTGATTTCCCCAACCGCGCAATGGCCGACAATGAAGCGCCATTGAAGCGCAACCAAATTAATCTTTCAACGACAATTACAATTAATTATAAACGCCCCCGCCTCGCCTCGGCTCGGCTCGGCTCGTCTCGGCCGCAATGAAATTCAACAAACTGAAACTCAAATAGCCAAACGCCTGTGTGTGTGCGTGTATCGACAGCTGTTGTTCGCTGCCTGCGTCTGGCGTTTTAAAACTCGAACCAATAAAAGTCGCCAACAAATCAAAGTAGCATTTCAATACTCTATCAACATATTTGAGATAGTTTATATAGAGAATCGATTAAGGCAGTATCTGAGAAGAGTTCTTAACTATAACTATAATAATGTTCAACATCAATCATACTCTAACTGCAATGGATATATACATATATATATAAGTTTATAAATGATATTCTATATGAAAGTATTTCATTATTCAGTCTATCATTATAATAATTCTCTGTATATCTCTTTCTATATTTCATATTCTATATGAATTTATTTCATTATTCAATCAATTCATATATCATTCATTTAAACAAACTTTCTATTCTTTAATCTTTTATTAGTACAGCAAACAAATTATATATTATATTCCAATTAAAATGACAAATCTAATAGAAAACTTAAGCTACAATCATAATCATATCATAATTATCATTATCATAATTTAATTGAAAAACTCAAAACTTTGAGAACAAGATGACCAATCAGTAAATAATTTTCTTATCTCTCGATCGACCATAGCTGCAAATACAATAAAAAAATTCACTTCATAAGGAAATAGCTTTGCTTTCCCGTCGAAATCTAAGTCTTATCTTATCAGTCACAATATACACTTTAAATTTATTGGCAGAAATGTTTTATTAGCCAATTCCTGTGCTCAACCTTTTGCTAATCAGTCAGTTAATAAGAATCATCTTTTCAGCCATATATAGTAGCTCCCTCGACCTATCGATCTGTTGCGTGGCAAACGGCTTTATACAGTTGTAATGCCCCTGCACATTTGCTCTCTGTCTGCTCGCTTGCAGCACGCATTACAATATGTAAACATCTCTTGTGGGGCTGCTGTTTTAATTTTCATCTTTCTTACACTTTGGCCCATATACGAGAGTGTTTGTGTGCGTGTGTGTGTGCGTGTGTGTGTCTGTGTATTGTGCGCATTCAAAATCCAATCTGTATCTATCTATCTATCGCGCCATCTATCAGTCTCTGCGCGCACCTAATTACAAAAAGATGAAAGCGCTACTTGGGCACCCGTCGCGCCCGCCCCCGCCACGGCCAGTCGCGTAGCTCTGGGCCACCTTGGTGGGTTCTTTTGTTGTTGCTGTTCCTGTTGTTGTTGTTGTTGTTGTGGTTGTTGTTGTGGTGTTTGTTGTTGTTAACGGTGGCTACTTAATTTCGTATTAATAAACATCACAAATGTTGTAATCTGTAGTTTGGCACCTTATTTATTTATTTTGCTTATGCTTGCGGCTCGCCGTGCAGCAAACATTTTGATTTCGAATTTCGTATTTGGTTGTTCGATTTTCCCATTTCGAATTTCTTTATTGATGTGCAGGCGATTTTTCGCAATGAGCTTTTCCAATTTTTTCGGGCGTCAGTTGATTGACGAACTGCTACCTACAAGTTGTCTAAACAACCGATTGTTGTTCTTGTTGCTGTTGTTGTTGTGCAACACTGGCAACACAATTGCGCTCTCGGTGGGTGTGGCAACGCATGGGGCATGGCCAAACCTTCCGAATCCAATTGGGAATCAAAGTGCGTCGAGGCGTAAAGTCGCATTGCCACACAGACTCGGAACATAACTGTAAATGTGAAACAATTTGAATTTTATTCGATTCGCCTTTTATTTTGTGGTTTTCGGGAATCACATTTTCAACACATCGTTAATTAATTAAGCACACACACACATACACACACATCCACAGCGTAGTCTTAATGGAAGGCAGTGAAAAGTCGAAAAGATTTCTATGACAAACGGAAAAAAACAGAACGGGAATACCCCATATGAAAGCATCGACTGCTGTGAGTGAGTCTGTCCAGTTCCAAGAAAGCTCCAAGATAACAAATCAAATGATTTTTAACCATTTAGACAAACTACACAAGTCAACAGGAAAACATTTGTGTTTTCTGTCTTTTTGGCAAACTTTCCATCGTGATAAGAGAGCCAACAATTGGCTACAATTTATAAATATAAATTCTAAATAAATTTTAAATAACTTTATATAGATTACAAAACTCGGCTAGGATAGCAGCTGGTCGATCGTAAAGCGATTTCGTGAATAAATAAATTTTTACAAGCTAATAAATAAGTACAACAAAAAAAGTGCTCAAAAATATGTGCGATAAACATTTCAGCAGACAAAACAGAACAGAGCAGAGCAGAGCAGAGCTGAAATGAACAGTAAACAGTAATGGGAAAATGAAGAAGAAGCAGCAGATGAAAACGGATGCATTAAGGAAGCCAAATAAATAATAATAAATAAGCGCAAGTGAATTAAAATGCAGAAGCCAAAAAATATGCCGAATATCTCTCTCTCTCTCTATCTCTCTCTTTCTGTCTCTCTGCCTTTTTTTTTGGCAATGCAAGTGAGTATGCGAGTGTGTGTGAGCCAAGTGCTTGCTTGAGCCAGTTGCCGGCTTTTCATCTGGAATCCTCAGCAGCATTTTATGTGGCGTGTCAAAGAAATTTATTTTTGCTCACTTTGCCGCAATTTCCAAGAAGTCAACGCATTCACACACACACAGCTATATATATATATAGTATATATATGTGTGTGTGTGCCTAGACAACACTCTGACAAGTCTGGCGATGAGTGCTTTTTGAGTTTCTGTGTGTGTGTGTGTTGCGAAATGGACGCTCGAATTATTGCTGCAAAAGGCCAACAGTTGATTGCGTCATCCGTTTAATGGGGCGTATGATTAATTTTGTTTTTCACTGCGGCTCTATTCAGTGGCCGGAATAGTTTCCCAGCAGCAACAGAACTTGGCCAGCTGACTTTTCTCTGCACATTTTCACATTTTCCAGTTGCTGTTGTTGTTGCCCACTTTGGACATTTAAGCCGCTTTTGGCATGCGTACAACTGGCGGCTTTTTCCTGCTATCCAGCTACAGCTCCAACTCCAACTCCAGCTTTAGCAGCAGCTCTCTCTTCGTCTCCGTCTCCGTCTCTGTCTCTGTCTCCGTTTGCGAGTCGAGCTAGCAGCTGATTTATGCGCCTTCTTCGACGTCGTCGGTGTCGCTTGTTGTTGGTATTGTTGTTGTTGTTATTGCTGTTGTGTAGGCGCGTTTCATGTAATCTGGCGGGTAATCCAAGTGGCCAAGCGTGAGAATTTTACTCATTGGCTTAACTCGGCTCAGCTCAGCTCAGCTCAGCTCGACTCGGCTCGGCTCGGCTGGGTTCAGCTTTAGTTTTGTTTTTCGCGAGTTGGCCCCGCTTCCGTATCATTTGTGTTCAATCAGCGAACATGCACCAAATTTTTATTTAGTTGCCAGGTGCTGCAGCTGCAGCAGCAACTGCAGCGCCACCTAGCGGTGCTTTAGCAGTGGGTGTGAACCGCACCAGCTGAAGGTCACATTGTCTCTCTCTCTCTCGCTCTCGCTCTCTCTCTCTCTCTCTCTATCTCTCTCTCTCTCTCTGACTCTAAATTGGGTGCGTCTGCGTTGATTTTCCCACGCTGATTACGAGCGAAAAGCGAGAAAGAGAGAGAGAGTCATTTTGTGTTGCGGCTTTTGGCCAAAAAGGATGCGCCGCTTGACAAATGTCAGCGTCAGCCCGAATCCCACAACGTGTCCAAAGATGATGATCACCTAGAGCAGTGCCTCTGTGTGCGACTTTTCACCAGCAGCAGCAGCAGCAGCAGCGGCAGCAGCTCGTTTTCTTGTAATGTGCTCATTTTCCTTTTGCGGCAGTTGGCCGGGAAAATTGGGTTAAGTTTGACTTTGGTTTTGGCTTCGGCTTTGGCTTTGTTGCTGCTGCTGCTGCTGCTGTTGGCAATGGACTTGCTCTAGATTAACAATTGCTGATTATGACGAACATAATGATGTTGCTGTGAATGATGATATTCATGGGCTTATGGCCAAGTTAACAGCCTTGCGGCTATTTTTAGAGCTGCACTAACAAAAAGGGCGCGTCCCGATCTACAAACCGGCGATAAGCAGCCACAGGCTCTGAGCTGTGAGCTGTAAGCTCTGAGGCCAGAGCCAGACTGCAGCCGCGAGAGCGCTTAGTCATTCCACTTGTTGTTGGCAGCTCACCCACGTAACCCAAGACGCTGACTCAAGCCGGCCAAGACGTTGCCTGTTGTCTGTGGACTGTGGACTGGGCTGGGCATGCAAAAATAATGTCGTCAGTGGAAATTGATCGATTTAAATGGAATTAAGATCATCGACAGTCTCCCTCTCTCGCTCAGCCTGACTCACTGACTTAGTGAACGACTAAGCCACCAGCAAAGGCCACAGTCACATTCGCAGTCAGAGTCGCCGTCAGAGTAGCTCCTCAGCTTGTGCCTTTAGCCTCTGCTCGAGTGCAACTTAATTATGGCTTGTTTGCTTTACGGCCGTCTGGGAGGTGCGCTCTGTCATTGCCAAACAATTGCAATCGTCGTCGTCGTTGTTGTCCATGTTGCTGCTGCTGCTCCTCCTTCTCCTCCTCCTCCTCCTGCTGCTGCTGCTGCTGTTGATGGCTATCAGCAATCAGGCGCTTTGTGCGCCAGCCACAACAACAACAACAGCAACAGCAGCAAAGCTGATGAGCAGCAGCCGCCGCAGACATTTAAATTGTGGCAAGCGATTGGCATAAAACGACTTTTGCCCAGTTGCATTTTGGCATTGCCCATGCCCAGGCCCGGGCCCAAGCCCAGTCCCATGCAATCAAACAAAACCTCATGACAACAGCAGCGAGATAAGCGCAACGCGCCTGCAGTTAGCGAGATGAAAATAATATCTGGACAGCTGCGTGGCCTTCGGCAAATCTTTTAGCCAAACAAACGAAAATAAATAAATAAATAAATAAACACAACAAAAATATAAAATATGACAAAGAGAATAAATGACAAAAGCATAAAAAACGCTTTCAATGCATTTGTGTGTAGATTTTCACACGCTGTCGCCAACAAGTGCGTGATTGTGCGAGTGTGTGTGTGCGAGTGTGTGTGTGTGAGTGTGTGTGTGTGTGTGTTGTGGAAATGTGTTTAGTCATATATTCAAATGTCATATGGATTTGTATGCTGGTGACGTAGTTAAAGGCCCTTATCTAGCAGGGCTGCTGGAAAAAGAAAAAATAATGAAACTTGATTTAGAAGTATACCAGAGCTAATGAAAGATACATACAATATAATATGATATTTACATATATTACGAAATCTTGAAAGATAAATTACTAAAACTAAACATAAATAAAAAATGTATCTATTTATAAAAATTAAACATAAATTAAATTAACAAAATAAAATATTTAAGAAATATAGTAATTAAATATGTTGGAAAATCTGCAAAAATAAATAGTTAAAAAATAAAAAAAAAAATATGTACATATGTATATATACATATATATCTTATAAATATATTATTCTCTTCAACTGTTGCTGCAGCCCTCGTCTCCAATCGAACAAGTAGTTGTATATAAATTTTGTTTGTGTGCGGCGCTTATCAGCATTATCACTGCCGCATTGTTTTCATTCACACGCCCCCTACACACACACACACACACACACACACACACTACGTTCACACACACATCTACACATTGGGCTAGAGTAGACTCTCTACAGCAGAAATATCTACAGGATTTACATAAAATGCCATCAAATATTTGCATAACATTTTGACAGTTTTTGTGGAAAAACATCCCAAGAGGTGGGCACAAACAACAACAGCAACAACAACAATGAGTGCAAACAGTAGCGGTAAATTCTGTTGCTACGTCATCGACTTTGGCAGTTGACAAACTTTCAAATCACGTCACGGAAAATTTGTGTCGGATATTTTCATTGCTTTTTGAACTTTTTATCAAAAATGCGTTTACAGCAAACAACGAGAATAAATCAATTGTTGAATTTGTCACATTGCTTGTCCGTTGTTGTGTTTGTTTGTTTGTTGTTTCTGTTTGCCTGCAGCCTGACTCCAGCGTCAGTTTGACAATTGACTTTGATAACGCAATGCAAACCGATTGCAGGCGAATCAAACTGCGCTCGCACGTGAGCAGAAATTGATTGGATTTATTTAGATAAATTGTAAATAAAGATATAATAATTGTTTTTATGTTTATAAATGTTTATATTTAATATTTATAAATATTTATATTTAATATTGATTTGTTTATAATTATTCAAATTATGAATAAATTAAATTTAATAATAAATATAAATAAATATAGTAAATAATCTATAAAATTTCACATCAATCAAAATTTTAGCTTGAAAAGTTGTAGACCTTTTCTCATCGCTGACGTTCTTGACTTACATAACTTAATGCAAACTGTGTGTAGAGTCAGTCTGTTTGTTTTTCCTGCTCATAGATTTTTTGTAAATTTCGAATTCAAAGAAAAAGCTGTTTATAATTTGTGCCCCCGCGTGAGGTGTGCTCGCAGCTCTAATCTTTAAACTGTTTGCCCGAGGCACTCAAAATGTCGAGCACGTGCTTCACTCATAACAAATATTTTGCCAGCTGAATTTTAAGAAATGAATACTTCAGATATATGTTCGGTTCAAGATTTGTTGGCAGCGCTTTTCCTATTTCACTTTTCCAATATTTTTTGTCAAATATCCGCCGAGTATTGGGTGTCACTCGCAAAGCATTCTACGATTGATATCTGTCGGGGAGATAATGAATGATAAAGTGAAGGCATCGTAGCTAATGATTCATTGGCATCGCTCTTAGAGCATAACTTTTTTGCTTATCAGTGGCAGCTGCGATTTTTGATAAGCCACCTGCAGCGCTTGGCATTAGTCAGAGCAGAACGTGAACGTGAGAAACTATGCGCCAAGATAAGAAAATGACGCTAGAAGAGCCAAGTATAGAGCGTGCTGCTTATGACGACGATGACAATGACGATGATGATGATGCTTAGTATGGCTTAGACAACGGTTAGCTGCAACAGCTGGGTGTATAGATATAGCAAAAATAGACAGAGAGAGAGAAAGAGAGAGAGAGAGAAACAAGAAACAACAGAAGCAAAGCAAATCAAATGAAATAAACAAAACAAATGCAACAGCGGCAAGTAGATGTGCGAAGAGAGCGGAGCGTGGCGACTGTGGCAGAGGCATAGGCAGAGGCAGAGAAGGTGGCAGCTGCGCTGATTTTGTTGGCATTTAGAGGCAGCAACTGCGGCACTCACTTGACTTAATTAAACGGGGCAGCCAGTGTTATAAAAATATATATACAGATATATATGTAGATATAAAAGTAAATATGGGGCCGTCTATAGGAGAAGACAAGGCGTAAAAAACGAGACGAAGTTCAAAGCAAAGTGCCAGCGCAGACAGATATATACAGATAGAGAGAGAGAGAGGAAGAGAGAGAGAGAGAGAGAGAGAGGGACAGTAGTGTTTGCCTTTGCTGCTACTTATCGCTTATCTACGCTGATTAAGATGGTCTAACTAGGCAAATGCCAGCCTTGGTGCCAATGGGCCTTACCAATTTTTGCATATGCCCATGTCCGCTCTGGGTGGGTTGTAGTTGTCGTCTGCGTTGCTGTCTATTTGCTTGAGTTGTCAGCAGCAATCAGACGTTGACAGCGCACAACCTCGACGTGAAAGTCGCGGTCGTTGCTTCAAAGGAAATCACATTGCGTATACGCAACGTGCAAATAAACAAGCAAATGCGCCAAACAAACATGGAAAAATCGACAGATCTCAACGGGCGACAATCATCGTGCATACATTAAGTTGTCGTTGTTGTTGTTGATGTTGCTGTTGCTGTAGCTGCTGCTGTTTGCTATTTCCCTTCAGTTCAGCTGTTTTTCTTTCTTTCTTTCTTTCTTTCGTTTTATTAGTTTTGCCCGCTTGCGCCTTCAAGACATTTTCATTGCGAACATTTGGCCACACGTGCCGGCCATTCATTTCCCAGACCAGATCGTCGAGAACTTGTACACTGTTTTTTTCGGCCAACTGTCTGGCTGGTTGTTGTTGCTTTATTGTGCACAGATGTCAAGTCATAGAAATCAAAGTCGAGCTGCGATAGGGTCAGCTGATACATCACCTATAGCCCCAATACGTTCAATCGGATATCTAATCTAGCAATTGTATTTGCTTTTTATTTTTTTCACTTTTGATAGCCCAAAACAGTAGTTGAATTAAATTACTTGATGTTTACCCATGCCCAACAACAACAATAGAAATAATTTGTTTACACTCAAGTGCGACGCACCGGGCGTATACTTAATGTTGTATGCTCGCAGCTCAAGTGTATCTTATCTGAGCAATTGCACACATATGCAAATATCATAATGTTTCATAGACAAGCAGAGTGAAGGAGGGAGTGGGAGTGGGGGGGACGGGGCCAGGGACAGCCCCCAAATTCCAGCTAAGCAGGCGCGTGCTAGACCCGCTGCCAGCAATTGTAAAAGAGATATCCGATTCAAATAAGATAATGTGCGTATACAAACGTCGGTTTATGGCCAATGCAATAAATCACTTGACTCGAAATTCTATTTATTTAGCCGAGCCATCGAGGAATGACACAATGTCGCCCGAGCGCCAATAAAAATGAATCAAAAATTATAAAATAAATAACGAGCGCTCGCACACGAAAACATAAATAACCAAAAGTTGACAAAAAAATAAATATATATATATATTTATATATATATATTGAGATATAAGATATAAGAAAATGCAGAAGAGCGGGCAAGTTTTTCTATTTTTTGGAAAAACAACGTAAAATGTTGGAGAACAAGAAGAAAAACTTCCGTTTGCTGTCGCCAGCGAATGTGGGTCAAACATAAAGAAAGAGTGAGAGAGAGAGAGAGAGAGGTGCAAGGGGAGAAAGAGCGAGAGAGTAGCAGAGGGGCTGCCAAAATAAAATGTCTTTCAGCGCACGACAACGAAATTCGAAAATCATATTTTTAAGAGCTAAAAAAATACCAAAAAAAAAAAAAAGAATAACAAAAATAAATAAAAATAAGTAAAATTTCACATTGCACATTTCATTAATTTGGCTTAAGTGAAATCTTTGGGAATACCAGCGCCCTGAGAACAATGATATATATAGTATATAGTGTATATATATATATGTACAGTTATAGTAAGTACATTCGTGTATGCAAATTGAATGCAATTTGGACGACAGATGGCGCCAGTCAGCGTGTCGCATGCAATTCGCTTATTAATTCAATAAAATCTTAATAAACGTAACGATTCGCAGTCACCCTCCGCCTCTCAGCTGGCAGCGGTCCATTGCTAAACCACATGTTGTCGCCATTGTCTATCTCTTTCCCTCTCTCTCTCTCTCTCTCCGTCTCTCTCTCCCTCTCACTCAGTTTCTTGTATTCTTTTTGATGGATTTGCATGAATCATTGAGGCGTCACGCTTGAAGGAAAAGCGCACAAAAACTTGAGTTGAGCGAAAACAAACAAACGTGAAAAATTATTATGTTTCATATACATATACATATATATATATATTTATAAAAGTATATGTATATATGTATATATTTGTGAAAAGTTATTTTAATGCGAGTACGTCGCCGCCATCTCCTGTGTGCTAAAATCGTCGACAGGCAGCAGCCAAAACGACGACAGTTTTCCTGCCGCTGCTTTGGCAGCGTTTCCTCTCCGTTTATTTTCGATTCCTAGTTGTCGCAGTTGTTATGCCAGACTTTTCCGGAAGCGCGGCGCGACAGCAGCTGCGGCTTTGACGTAGTGTTGACGCACACACAGCCCAAAACAGTCCAACAACAAGAGCACCATCTTCATAAGAGGCCAATGAGCTCTGGCAGCGAGAGGATTTCGCCAAAAAAAAAATAAAATAACTGCTTGCATATCAAATTTCGGGGCCTCTCTTTGCGATTCTCAGGCTAGAATTAAGAGGGTTAGTAATAGAGAGGCTCCATATTACTGCCTGATTACTGATTGATCATTCAATGAACAACTTTATCAAATTTTCTTAGCGATTCTCATAGATTTGACACAAAGGCTCTAAGCGCCATTCGCGTGTTCCCCTTGGCCACATTGTGGGCGGTACGCTATGAATGGCTTATAATGTTTGTTGATTGCCAGAGTTACTTGACTTTTAACTAGCTTTCTCGGTATATTCCCTGCCTACATATCATAGCACACACTCAACCCCCGAAGCACTTCGATAATCATCTTTTAAGCGCATAATTAAGTCATAATAACAAAGAATTGAAGCGAACTCAAATGATATGCCAAAATAATAAAATAAAAAAAAATGAAAAGAAAAAATACAGAAAAATTATGAAGAAAAAATATTAATAAATATCAAAATCAAAAAAAAAAAGACAGAAAAAAAGAGAAAAAGAAGCGGAGGAGGAGGTGGAGGAGGAACGCGTATAAAATGTTCATCTTATTATCATGCCTCGAATTTCATTGTGAATCAAAGCAAAAAACTTGAAAAGGCTTCGACCGGCAACTGCGTGCCGGAAAGAAGGGGGGGGGGGCGGGGTGGCTGCCCTCTCTCTGTCTCTGCCTCTGCCTCGGCCCGCCCCCTCTTCGATGGGGGGGACTTTTGGGCATGACAATTGTCAACTTGTTTGCGTGCTGCCTTCAATTCTTAATCGCCTTCTGTCCATAGCCACTTGTGAGTTGCTTTTTTTCCAGTCGATTATTCGGCGTGTAGCTCCTTCACAGCTCGGCGCGACAGAGACAGCACGAGAGAGAGCGAGAGCGAGAGCGAGGGCGAGAGAGAAGGGCATAGAGCAGAGTAGAGAGCCGCCACCAACCAATTTGGGAGCGTGAGAAAGTGACGCGCACAATTAAAATGCGGTTTTATGGGCCGTCGCATTGGCAACAACAAAAAATACGCGAAAAAATCATAAATTATAAACAATAAATTATGTTTTAATATATAACATTTTATAGAATTAATATTTAGCAGCATTTTCCTTTCGAGCGAGCCACGCGAGAGACGCATAAATTACCATTCGCTTAGCATTAAATCAAATCAGAGTTCTCTTGTTGAATATATAAATAGAGCTCAGTGATTTAAACAGATATTTTATGATATATATATATAGAATATAGTATAAAATATATATATATGTACAGACGTCTCTCTTTATAATTATCATTATGATTATTCATTTAGCTGGAAAAATTCGCGTGAGTTGCATAATCAAGCAAAAAATAGGAAAATACCAAGTCTATTCGCGTGCAATGCTTAAAAATGCATTTAAAAAACAGAATAAAGAATTGAAAATAGAAAATACTTGGTAATTGACCAATTCTCAGTATCTCTCTCTATCTATATCCCCCCCTCTCTCTCTCTCGCTCTCTCTCTCTTTCCCTCTCTCTGCTAATGATTCATTCATTCACGCAATACGCAATTATCATGTGATGCACGCCCCTACGGATACGCCTCCGCCCCCGCCCTCTCGCCCACGACACGTGAGATGCCGGCTAATTTAAGTGAAGCCAATTTGCTGTCACATTGTCTAGTGGGCGTGGCAAGTGGGCCAGCAATTTCATTGCCAAATTGTCGCCGCTTATGACTCAGCGGCCGCCGAGTGCGAAGGAGACAATTTGGCAATCGCTTCCCAACCGAACGATTGGCCCATCTGCAATTGGCTGCGATTGGTGCACGATGCGTTAATTAGGCAAAACTTAAATATAAATCGAATGCTAAAACATATCAATTCAATCCGCCACGTGCAGCGAGGCGATGCTATTAATGATACTGAGACTGAATCAATGTGCAAATGGTGAAGAGATTGTGTGAACTATGAGATGGGATAAATATATATACATAATATATAATATAATAATATCTCATATATCAAATGAAGAAACTCTCCAATAAGTCAGAATATAAGTTATCACTTCTATTTAATATCTCTCTTCATTTTGATATCTCTCAGTTGAGCACATCTTCACACCTTTCCCAATTCTCTAAAAATTCTATATATTCTATAAAATATTGTTATGATATTTATAGAGTGACTGTAAAATACCATTTGAATAGCATATAATAGTACTTTAAACGGACTCCATACTCATCTATTCCCTCTATGCACTCGCTATGCTATATCTATATCTAGTTCATGTGATTAGTCCTTGAAAGCGATTTCATGTCATATTCTGATATTTACGATCGTAAAGTTCGTCATAAACAACTTACGTTTAACAACAAAATGTTGAAGAATTCGTGCAGACGCGACGCGTCCATAAAATCCAAATAAAAAAGAACTTAAAAAGCAAAAAGTGGAAAAAGAATTTCATTAATTTCTAAGACGATATTTTGTTTATGGCGCCGAGGCACGAACGATTTTCAACTTTTTCGCGCATAAACAAACTCGAATTGATTAGAATTTAAGATACAGACACTAGACACATCCCTCTCTCTCGATCTATCTATATATATAGGATATAAATTGGAAAATTCATAGACTAATGTTTGAGCTTGTTGTTGCCCTTCTTACAGCACAGAACGCATCGATCATATCGATATCAGCTAAGTCGAACAATGCGACGATCGAGAACAACGCGGAGCTGCGCATCACATGCAAGGTGGAGGGCCGGCCGCCCCCGAAGGTGACCTGGTTCAAGGACGACAAGTCAATAAATAGCAAACGCCCTGAATACCAATTCAAGCATTACAAGTGAGCCACGCAAATCCCAGTTCAAATTGTTAAATATTTCTCTACATATATATCTCTCGATCGGTGCCTTGCAGAAGACGTTCCCAGCTGATTGTGCCCCACTTCAACCGTTTCACCGATGCGGGGAAATACGAATGCCGTGCCAAGAACAAAGTTAGCAATACGATCGACAAGCGACGCATCATGATCAATGCACATCCAGGTAAGACCTTCAACAGCCTTTCTCTCTCACTCTCTCTCTCTCTCTGTCGAGATCTTTCCATCCATCTCTTCGCACGCATCTTTGATGTGCGTCTGTCATGTTGTGCCTAGCGCTCCAATTCATTTCTAATTTATGGCCACATTCGAAGGCGACAAACCAGGCATGTTGTCTTGTAAAGCAACAGCACTGATGATTCAATTCTGATTACATATAACCTAAGTATATATATATTTATATATATTCTTTTACAGTTCCCTATCGACCGGATCATCGAAACTATGGCAAGCCGTGCGAGGTGGATATTTGCTTTCATGGCGGCTCCTGCAGATTCCTAATTGGTATATCCCAGATGTATTGCAAGTAAGTTGGGATTCATCTAAACTATTTTACTCGCGATACAGCTGCTTCCTCACTCACTCGCCCTCTCTCGCCCGCTCTAAATCGAACCCAATGTCAAGTGGCTGAGCTGTGATAAAACCTGTGACAGCTGATAAAGTCCGTTTAGAGTTCTGGAGAGTCGAGCCACTTGAGAAACTGTCGAGAAAAACTGTGTTGCTCGATTTTGGCATCGCATTACACGAACGAGTGAAAATTTCTCTCAACTGTAGGATTTCAGAACTCCACAAACTCACACACACACACACACACTCTTAGCAATGTGAATAATGTCTTTCGGCGCCTCGTTTTATACATTATCCACGTTCTATGTGTGTGTGTGTGTATCCAAGACGCATATATCTACTCGTATATGTAAACCAATCCAATTCCATTCACTCGCAGCCCCCAAAAAGCGCATTGTACTCGGCGCTACTCGCTCACTTACTGAAGAGAGCATATTGGCTTTTTGGCAATGTTGGGCTTGCTGTGCTAGACTGAAGCTCCCCAACTTTGACCGATCTCTTAAGGGCTCAATTTATGAGCTAAGATCAGCAAACAGCCTCAACATATAGATTTATAGGTATATACATACATATATATGTAGGTAAAGAGTCCGTCCCTTACCAAATGTCATACCTTGAGCGCGTATTCTGCAGTCAGTCACGCTCAACTGCAATGTTCTTGCTCGTTTTTGTCTGGTTCCTGCCTTTTGAGTCTGTGGAAAACCATTTTCATTTTCGTTTTGAGTGCTGGACTTGCAAAAAAAAAAAAAAAAAGAAAAGAAAAGAAAAGAAAAGAAAATATATATATATTTTAAGAGAGAGAGTGAAAAAAATAAAAGAGTAAAAGATTGTTAATTAAATTGGATGGCTTCGTTTTTTTTTGTTGCTGTTTTTTTTTTTTTTTTTCTTTTTGCTACTGCCGCCGCTGTTTATACTCGAGTGATGCGAGGGAAATGCTGCTGGAACACAGTTCATGGCCATCTAAATGTGCTGTATACTAAATTTTCCTTTCCTTTCGTGTTTTTTGTGTGCCAAAGATCTGAAGTGTTTGCATCGCATTTAATACCAATTATAATACAATACGATCTTTAACTTATGCATCTCTCTCTTCTTCTTCCTCCTGCTCTTTTTGTGTGCTTTCAGTTGCGCGGATGGATTCTACGGGGAGCGCTGCGAGTTTTCCGGGCCAGACAGTACGTACATCAATACAAACACTCCCATATGTGGCGCCAAGTATTATGGAGGGTATTACTGCTAAAATAGGCACTTCTATAGCATCGATTGTTTTAGATCGAGTTACAGATAAACCAAATCCAAGTCCAAGAAAAAACGAAGCAAATATAAATCAAATGAAAATAATTTCAATTAACCAAATCTTTAAAGAGAATGATCATACACACACACACACACGCATATATAAACCAAATATAGTTGATAACACACACACACACACACATACACACATACCCACACACATACACACGCAAAGTACAAATGCAGAGTATACCAGGCAATCAATCCAATCCTAAGATTCAGTTAAAATCATCTCCTTCCGCCTCTCTCATAACAATTGTCAAGTACTTGAGCTCATCTTCTATTTTTATTTTATGTTTTTTTGTTGATTAGAAAACACATTCCAAAAAGCAACAAAGCAAAGTCTTTAATCTAACAAAAATTTGTTCTTTTTTAAATTAAAATAATATTATATAAAAACCAATCTAAACTAAACTTAACTAAAAATTTATTACAAATAAAAGAAATTACGATAATGCGAATAAAAACAAATGGTGCTATAGAAGGTTTATTTTAAATAGTTATTACATATAGACAAAACTATTTTTATTTAAAAAGCAAAAACAAAAACAAATTTTCTCTATGAAGTAAATGTTAAAAACAAATAAAAATTTTGATTTTCCATTTACACAACAAAACAAACATACAAAAACAAAACAAAATTAAATTAGAATGCAACTCACTCGACTCAGATTCTGAATCTCATACTCATACTCATACTCAGACTCAGACTCAGACTCAGTCAGAAATGATCACATAGACAACAGAAGACCTACCAAATACTGAAATATACTTCTCGAACCATTCAATTGGCGCAGCCTACACTCATATGGAATACCTATATACAAATATAACGATAGCGATTACGATAACGATAACAATAACAATAAAACAGTAAACAGAGGCTCTCTTAAGTTAGTTATTCTTTGCAACATATGGCAACCCTATTCAGCTGTCGCCAAAGTACAGTCACCACAACAAAAATGCGAAAAAAGAACTGATCGAAATTTTGTATTGTTTTCGATAATTACAACTCTTTTTTTTTTGTAGTTTGCAACACAAAATATATACAAAAAAAAAAAAAACAAACAACTCGATGCGATGTAACAACATGAAAAATAATACTTCATTGAATAACAATAATTATTTCTTTGCAATTAATTTAGTTCTTTAGTACACGTACACATACATTTTACTTGGTTTTTTTTTTACTATGAAACATTATATTAACACTTTGGCTGTAGATTTTGACAAAACCAAAACACGAAAAACCAAAAAAAAAAAAAAAACGAAACAAACAACAAATTTCATACGCTCTCCTTACAATATTATTTATCTGGTGGTTGTTTATCGATAATAATTATGGACTAATTTTGTGCGTTCTTCCCCTTACCTGTTTTTTTGTTTCGGTTTACCTCTGCACCACTATTTGTTTTCATACTTTTTATTTCATTTACTCTCTCATACATAACGCAAAAGAGAATAAACGTTAAAGCTTATTCGATTTGAAAATCATGCATGAACAAACTTTTTTGGTTCGCAACGGAATCTGTTTTGAGCTAGTTCATTTTAGTATTGTTTGTCTTCTGCTTGGTATTAGGGCAGCTAGTCACGAAAAACCACAACAAAACAAAAATTAATAGAAAATCGAATAAATTTTTAATTTTTATTTATGATTTAATCTCTTCACAGATATTTTGTTGCAATCTACGGCCAAACACATACCTTAAATAATGACTATTTTAATGCATAGAATTTTTTATTGAAATGAACATGAGAGGAAAAGAACACCTTAAAACCAATTCAAATAAAGTAAAAGAGCAAAAACAAAAATAAAAACTCCCTGCACTCCAACGCCGACAAATGTAATTTTTTTAGTATTATTAAAAAATTCTACAATTTGTTGCAACACACACACACACACACACATACTCACACAAATATACTCACAAAATTTAGAAAAATTTCCAAAAACTGCTTGCAACTACAAAAAGAAAATTTAAATGTGATTTTAATTGAAAACAAATACATCAAACAGCTGCAGACTCAACATTTTCTTGTACTCTTTGGCGTTTGTGCACGGTGACAGAATTTTGTGTATGAAAATTGAAATCGGAATTTATTTATTGTACTTTGTATTGTGAGAAAAACTAAAACAAAAATATTTAAAAAAAATACATAATGAAAGATAAGAAAAGATAGCGATTGACCCTGACACTGACATTGTTGCGCTTTTGTTGTTGTACCATAGACATATATATGTATAGATATATATTTCATATATATATAAATAGATCATATATAGAATGAACTTGTAATAAACCATGTATATACATATACATATATATCTATTTCTATATATACTTTATATTCGTTATAGTTCACAATAAGTTTTATGTACATTTCAACTAAGTTATAAAAACTAAAACTAAAACTAAACTAAAACAAGAGAATGGAAAAGAGCTTAACCATAATCTATTTTGTATCTTATGAAATAATAATTTAAAACCTTATTTGCTAAGTACTCTTACGTAAATACTTAATTTTGAAGCTTTCAATTATTTCCCCATTTATAGTTTCTTTAAATGCAAAAGAGTTTGTAATTCTGTTTCGTGGAGGAAGAGATTATTTTTAGTTAACTTAAGTCAAAATTTTTAATTTAATTATTGAAAGATTTATACCAAAAATACTATGTAAAGTTTAATTTTAATTGAAAAACAAAAAACAAAAACAAAAACAAAAAAACGATGCGTAAGAAAAAAATGTCATTAAAAATTTGCAAATACTTCACATTATCAAATTGATTTCTTTTATAATTATTACATTTTTATTTATAGCTAAACAATTACAACAATTATGAAAACAACAAATACAACACTTTTTATTGATTTTTTTCGATCATTTGTTTCCAAAAGCCGAATAAAACAGATCGCAGTTAAAGATATGCTTGATTTTTCGACAGGTTCGACTTACAAAATGGCTTTTGGCAGCGGCAGCAATCAAAGCAATCGATGGATGAGAAGCAGCCCAAAATAAGCGCATACGTTATTTTGCAGCATACATGGATCTCATGAATCTACATAAGTTACATATGGTCACTAAAATACATGTATTTGTTACAAGAACTGCGGTGGCTATGAATTTTATTTTTGAATTATATTTAAAGTGCGCCATAAGTTTGGTATTTTAGTGCATTTTGCGATATTTTGGTATTTTTGTACCAGTTCAACTTATCGGTTAAGTCTAGTCGATACATCTTATGGAGCTATGAACTACTTTAGAGTGATGTTACTGATTCATTCTCATTGAAAACTAGCCGCCAAACTACAACTTAACATACATGTAATAAACAAATTCGGCTTAAATAAATACATTTTCACGGGCATATAATTATTTAATTGTGAATTTTGTTTGGTTGGCGCCAAAAATGTTGAAATTTAAAGTATTAAGTCAACTTTTGGTATTTTTTCGGCAACTGCGAACTAGTGAACTACTTAAACATGTTGCTTCGTGACTGATTCTTTGAACCCAGCTAGTTCAAGAACTGAACTGTAAAGACAGCTTCAAAAATTAGCGGCTAAATTAGCTGAAAAGTTTTCTTTTATTCATTTTGATAAACGATCAGTGCTAAATATGTCCACAGCTCAAGCAACTAAGAACTGTATCACGCTCAAGGGCTCAGCCCAAATCATTGTCGAGTACTTGAGTAAGTATGGAAACGCCAAGTTCAACAACAACAACGACGCCAATAAAAAAAGCGCGATCTAAATGGCGTCCCGCCTTTGTTTATTTGCGAATTTAGAATACGGCATCAATTCGATATTATTCCAACGTGGTATTTACCCAGCCGAGAACTTTGATAGCACGCAGCAATACGGTTTGACCATACTGATGTCCAAGGATCCAAAGATCACAACATTTCTGCAGAATGTTCTGAAGCAAACTGAAGGTTGGTTAAATTAATTAATTACATTTATTTGCAAAGAGCTGAAGCAACTGATTTCCATTAACCTGTAGAATGGCTTTCGAAGAACATGATTAACAAAATTTCGATGGTCATTACGAATGCGCATACTAAGGAAGTGCTCGAATGTTGGGACTTCAAGATGCAGGCGGAACTTGGCGACGGCGTTAGCGACAGCAAGGATCCCAGCAAGCAGACGTCATCGAAGCAGCTGAGCCGCATACAAAACGAGATTAGGGATGTGATGCGGCAGATATCGGCAACGGTTAGCTACTTACCGTTGCTCGACTGCATTTGTACTTTCGATGTGATGATCCACACGCTGCAGAACACCGAGATACCTGCACAGTGGGACGAGACTGGCGCCGTGTTCATACAGAACGCACAGGCGGTGCAGCTGCGCTCCTTCTCGACGGGCCTGCACAAAGTTGACACTGTGGTCAATTACAAAATGAGCTCCTAGTGATATATTTATTGATAATATTTATTTTGTTTCTATTTACATAAGTTAAGCCACACGTATATATGTTTGCGAATTACATTAAAAGCCAAATCTGAAATGGGGCTAATAATTTGAATAGTAGTTGAGCTCCGCATCCTTCTTCTCCGCCGGTTTAAATGTCATCTAGAGCAGGAGAGAGAAGTTTTTAGTAAGAAAACTAAGCAACATATTTAACAAAATATAGGTTAGTAGACAGGACTAAATGGATTTGGTTCGGATGGGCAATCTAACCAACTCTACCTATCCTAAGCAGAACTTAGTCGTCAAGTTTATTGGGAGCTGATGCTGCCTCTGCTTTCTTTACATTGCTGTCGCTACCGTAGTCTAGTCAGTACCAAAGTATTTCTGGCCAAAGTGGTTGGGCGCCACCGGGTGCAGCTCGGAGGTGAGAATCTTCATTTTGGGAAACGCTGTAACCACAGTGCGAGCGGCTGCGGGCGTGCAGAACAGATTCGACAATATAATGCATTTCTCCGGCACGCCGTGCTCTCGCAATACGTTCACAGCCTTCAGTACAGTGTTGCCCGTGGACATGATCGGGTACATGAGCAGCACCTGGCGGCTGCCAATGTCATCGGGAAAGCGGGCATAGACCACGCGTGCCTCATGCGTATTGGCATCCGATTCGACCAGGATCTTTCCAATTCGTATTGAACGACAGCAATCGCGCAGTCCCTGCTCCATGGCCTCACCAGAGCGTATGATGGAGACACCACAGTTGCCAGAGCGATATTTCAGACCCTCATAAATGGCACCAGTGGGCGTTTCGACGTCGCAGTCCGTGTAGGGCAACTGATTAAGAGATTCCTCGATGACGAGGCGGATTAGCCGGTCAGCATAAAATTTGAAATCGCTTCGTGAGGTATTTCTGTGTATGATGTGTGTATGATTAGCGATCGAGTTCCAACTGCAACCGAGCAGCAACTTACTTGTCGCGTATGATGGTCAGCAGCTCGGCGACTTGAGAGTTTAGTGTGAGCAGCTTTATATTTTCCCCATAATCGGCGAGAACTTCTTCGGGTGTGCACGATCCGATGGCCGTACGCTGTGTCTGTTCTGTTTGTGGCTCCGCGGCGGGTGGCTGCTGTTGTTGGTTATCATTTTCACTGCTCTCTTCAGCTTGCGAGCCATTGCTGCTGGGCGATCCACCGGTGCACATTATTTCTTGATATAAATTGCAAGTGAAAACTGGAGATTGATTCGTCTGCTTTGTTTTGCTAGCGTGCCAGTATAAATAAATCGATGTATCGATTCATCGCAGCAATCCGATTTTATTCACATCGAGACAGTTTGATTCGCAGGCATCGATAGTGCTGCTATGATGCTTGTCAAGTATCGATAAGAGCGAATAGTGCAATCGCTGTCCCAACTTACCTCGTGTTCTGGCTGCAAACAAAGAAAAAGTGCATTTTAATTGTTATTAAATTACATATAATTTAATTTCAAGATATCAACGTGAGCGCGCGTGTGGGCTAGCGTCGTGCAGCAACTTACGTGCGCCTCTATATGCGTCTCATGGTCGCGTAAACGTCTCTCTGTGTGCTCGTGTGCGTGTGTATTGGCATTGTGTGGCTGTGGCATTGGCGCTCCGCTTCTGCTGTTGCTGTTGCTGCTGCTGCGCCTTAGCTTCCATTCATATTCTATTAACTAATAAACAAATAACCTTCGGGGCCGCAACGCGCCGAGTGCGACTAAGCCAAGAAATTAATATCAAATCATTGACAAGAAAGTGCGTCTCGTCGTCGTCGCCGCTCCCCCCCACTGCCGCTGCGCTGGTCTGTTTCCGTATTGTTTGAGCAGCAGCAGAAGCAAGCAGCAACAAATTCAATTGCAAACGAAAAAGCAAAAGCAGAAAACAAAAAATATACAGGCAAAACTATAGTGTTTGCCTGCGTGCGTGTGCGTGCGTGTGTGTGTGACGACAAATGGCGGACGTAAGTGATACAAGTGAACTCTTCGATCTCGAGCTGCACGAGGATGACAAAGCGCGAGACTCGGACGACGACAGGATCGAGCTTGATGACGTGAGTAACCGAATTAACTACGCACTACGCCAGGCCACCCCCGTTGCCCTCACCCACCCCATGCAAGTGATTTTCCTCTTTGTTTACCTTCTTCGCTTTGTCTGGCTGCCCTCCCCCCCCCTCCCGCACAAAGCATAAAGAAAAAGGGAATATTTTCTCTGTTTTTGGGCGCTGAACTCTGCGCGTCTTATCTGCTGCGCAAAAGTCCAACTCAGCAAAGCTTTGTGAAGTAGATTCTTCGCAGTTATCGCGTATATTGGGCAATCGTATCGAACTGTGCAAATGTCCTTCAACAAATAATCAGTATCAATTACTCACACATACACACAGACAGACTGACTGACACACACACATACACACACACACACAGGCAAACAGACAGACATACCTGAGCGAGAATATCAATCGTACCAGTTGCACCTTTTGTTTTGAATTGGCATTCGAGAAAAGGGTCTGAGTACGCAAATTCCTGGAAGTGATATTCATATTATATGTATATCTATATGTCAGACAGGTAAAATCTTTTATCTCTTGTTTGCCGAAGATTAGATACTTTTACCTTGACTTGACTTGACATACTAAGAGATAATTCGTCTCGTAACGGGGCTAACTGCTAAACAAGCTGCATTAAATGGTTATATAAAAGGGTTTATCAACTCTTGATTTCATTAGGTAGCTCCAACTTTGATATGTGTTACAAAAGACGCTGCTTGTCAGGGCATATTTCATGTCTATATTTAACACTGGGTCTTGAGTCATTCTGTAAGCTAAACTCCCACTTAAATAGGAACGAAAAATCTTATCAGCGTATAAAACGAAATTGGAAAACGAAAAGAAAAAAAAACTACTCTGCTGATAAGGCGCGAATAATCAAAAACAGAAAGAAAACGGATGAAATCGTGTCGATCGGCCGCGTGTGCAGCGGTATTTGTTTCATTTTTTTTTAGTTTTTTCTCCCTATCAATTGAAAATGCATTGGGGAAACTTGTTATATACCAATTGAAAAGCGAATACTGTTGGAGCAGGCAGAGGTAGGCATAAGAGAACTGATAACGTCTATGAGCTGCTGGCTAATTAGGGTATGTGCTAGTCGTTCACTTACTTACGTCTTTGCCTTTTGTCACATATGTCATAAGTAGTTGTAACTGCTGAGCAGGCGCACGCCCTCGAAATGTGGACATTAGAAATTATGATTGATTTGCTAATTGAATTTCGGCGCCAGCAATGCGAAGCTTGATCGAGTTCCAGTTATCGTTAGAGTAAAATGGATTTACTTGCAGCACACCCGCATATATATTTATATAATTCATATATAGTTTTTTATATATAGCCTGCATATAATGACGAGTTCCCCTACGATTCCAAACAAGTCTCCAAGTCTCGCCCCTAAACGGAGCAACAAACAAACGTTTCGGCAGCAGCAGCAGCCGCCGCCGGCAGAGTATTTGGCATTATTCCGAGTTCTAATTTTAGTTTGTCATTAAAGAAAAGGTGTGCGTGTGTCTGTGTGGAGAAGTGTCTGGCTCTATATACATATGTATAAATATATGTATATATACATATATTTACCCTCGCACATATTGCCGATCACCCGAGGCAAAACGGAATTCGTATACAGCTCGTTCTGCGTCGGCGTTGCCGCCTTTAACGATTTCTCTGCCCCAAAACACTTTCTCTGCACAAAGAGCGCATCACAATTTGTTTCTGTCATTAAGACGCTTCGCCCAGTTCCAGGTAGACGCGAACTTTCATAACAGAGATCAAAAACTTACCTAAAGCATGTTTCTCTTGAGTCTGAAGAGTTAAGAATGAGCTCATAGCAAGGGATAAGTATGTAGAACAAATATGTTATATACATATATATATGTGATATATTTGCCTGAGCTGTAGAAGATCGCGAGGAGTGCTGGCTGTATGATATTTTAAAGGATATACAGCTTGGCTATATAAGAAGTTAAACTCAAAATAAATCTGTCTAGCTCTAGTTGATCATCTATGTATATTATAATTTTATCTCTATTTCGCTTGATCCCTCTCTTTCTCTATTTACAAACTACATTAACAATAAACTATTGACTAATCGTTCAAGTTTTGAAATCTTTCTGACTCATTTGCATATTGTTTATTCTGCTCTTATCTTCATTTCTCTCTCTTTCTCTCATATTTCTCCTCTCTGTTTTGCAGGTCGATCTAGAACCGGAATTGAGCATAAACCTACACCAAGAGTGAGTAATTCGAAAGTTATGTCCGCTGCCAGGGGGCGGGACAAGCGATGGCACTGCGATTTCGATATGCGACGCAATTCTCTTCTGAGAACGGCAACTGAGTAAACGTTAAGGGTGTGGGGAAATACCCCACTCCATTCCCATCGGCTGGGGCTGCCACACGCACACATATTATGATCGGGCAGATGGCACACACCTGACGCGGCGGCAGCTACTGGGACTGATAACGCGGCGGGCTTTGTCATGAGGCAGAAGTGTTTACAACTGGCAATTGACTAGCTACCAACAAGCTGTTGTTGGCTTGTCTAATGGGCAATATGCCAGCCTCGCCAGTGTGCAAACACTTGATATGTTGATGGAGTGAGCTGGTAGTTGGCCAAGAGAGGAGAGGGCGGGTGGTGGGCACTGTTATGGGATTTGGGGGCGCCAATTGGCGCGTGTTTGCCAACGTTTTTATTTATAGAACGCGTGGGTTGTCCATTTCCCACGCTTGCCTAGCAGCAATGCACACTAAATCTAAAGCACATTTGCTAAACTAATCGTGTCTGTAAATTTGCTCCTATCTCCCGCTGAACAGCAATGAAGGCCAAGAAACCATACAGCTCTCCGAGGAGAACGTTAATCCAGGCAAAATTAAATTGGGCCCAAAGGATTTCGAGCTCAAGAAAGTGCTGGGCAAAGGTGGCTACGGCAAAGTATTTCAGGTATGTTGCCACGAAATTCATATGAAGTATCTTTTCACATCTCTTTCACCTTTCGCTCAACAGGTGCGCAAGACCGCTGGACGTGATGCTAACAAATATTTTGCCATGAAGGTGCTCAAAAAGGCATCGATTGTGACCAATCAAAAGGACACGGCACACACGCGAGCCGAGCGCAATATACTCGAGGCAGTCAAGGTTAGAGAAAACGCTAGTCAAATCGATGGAACTTGGTTCTCTCTGCTCTATTGTTGATTCTAATTGTTCTTCGCCTTCACAGCATCCGTTTATCGTGGAACTAGTATATGCTTTTCAAACAGACGGCAAACTGTATCTGATACTCGAGTATTTGAGTGGCGGCGAATTGTTTATGCATTTGGAACGCGAGGGCATCTTTCTGGAGGACACCACATGGTAACCGACTCAATTTATATTTCGAGCTAAAACACTAATCGAAATATTTGCTTGCAGCTTTTATTTGAGCGAAATCATCTTGGCTTTGGGTCATTTACACAATCTGGGCATCATTTATCGAGATCTGAAGCCAGAGAACATTTTGTTGGACGCACAAGGACATGTGAAGTTAACAGATTTTGGTCTGTGCAAGGAGCACATACAAGAGGGTATTGTCACCCACACCTTCTGCGGCACAATTGAGTACATGTGCGTGCACGCCCGTCAATTATTTATCTGTTACTAAGCTTGTGCATATCTATAACTAAAATCGAAACTTTTGCTTAACAGGGCACCAGAAATCTTAACTAGAAGTGGCCATGGCAAAGCCGTCGATTGGTGGTCCCTGGGCGCACTTATGTTTGATATGCTCACGGGCGTGGTATGTGTGCCATAACAAAAAATTCATTATTAGAAACTAAAGCATTATTTTTTGCAGCCACCGTTTACCGCCGAGAACCGCAAGAAAACCATTGAGACCATACTTAAAGCCAAGCTTAATCTGCCAGCCTACCTCACACCCGAAGCCAGAGATCTGGTGCGTCGCCTGATGAAGCGACAGGAACCACAGCGTTTAGGCAGCGGACCCGATGATGCGGCAGCGGTGCAGTCACATCCATTTTTCAAACATGTCAACTGGAACGATGTAGTGGCTCGACGTCTAGAACCACCCATTAAGCCACTGCTGGTAAGCCAACAATGCAATATCAAAGCTGTGCAATTGGCTAAAGATTTTTCTGTTCAATCCAAACAGCGAAGTGAGGATGATGTCTCCCAATTCGATACGAGATTCACACGACAAGTTCCCGTGGATTCACCGGATGATACAACGCTCAGCGAAAGTGTCAATTTAATTTTTCAAGTAAGTGTTAATGGATCGAGTGAAAGCTTACACAACACTTGTTTGTTTAAGATTATGAATGATTAGGAGTTTAATTATGGAGTAGATACTCTCTCGTGGCATTCATAGATAGCAAGGTTTCGTAATAGCTAAAGGTACCATATTGAGAAACTCTTAGAGAAAACAAAGCTTTATCACGTCTCAGAGGTCATCTTTAATGCATTTGGGAGTAAGAATCGGGTTGGGACTTTCACAATAAATATTTCACTAAGGATAATCTTAATACTATTTAGGCCAATTCAATCAGCGATAGTCGGCGCCGCATTGGAAGTGCGGCTCCTTCAGTGGTATGCCCGTGGGTCCGTCTGTAAATTCGCAGAAGTTGAGTCCGATACGCCGAAAGGGATGACACTTGCTCTTCGGATTGCCCCATTTGCCGCGATAGGTTAGCCAGTCAGGAACCAAAGCGCGACCTATTGTAAATATAAAATTAGATGCAAACTCAAAACTGACAAATAATTACATACCATAAGAGCGCAAGTTCTTGTAGCTTATGTCGACGGCCTTCCAAGTGTTCCATGGCGTTCCGAAGCCATTGATGTCGTATAGCCGAGCGACTTTAACGAATCGATGCTTGCCGGGCGCCGTCCACAGGCCATGGGAGCCTTTGGCAGCGAAGAGTACCGGGTGATTCTTGAATGTTGTCACAGTTTTAGGGAAATTGGGACGCTGGAGAATGCCTTTACGCGTCTCTTGGCGCCGGAACTCAAATGCGCCTGTCAGATGGCTGTAGCTGTAGTAGGCGCCCGCATCATGGGCCGAGACATACATGGCCTGTGGCTCAGAATCCCCATTAAAGTACAAAGTCATGTGCTCCCAGTCACCCACATGGCTGCCAATGTCCCGTCGACGGCCCAGGCAATATCCGTAGACAGCCGGAAAGGGTATACGTCCCAGCGGTCCCAGGCTGAGCGTGCACATCGTCTTGCCCTGGCTGTAAGGATAGAACATCCAATAGGTGACATGGAAGCTAGGCAGCTGCCCCTTGATTCTCTTTGTGGTTTGAGGCTGCGAATCGCCTATGTTGTTATCCTCCATATTGTCATCCAGATCGACGCCGCCACTGAATTTCACATTGTCTGCCAGATTGGCTATAAAATTGTTTACTGGCAGGCCGTTGTCCAGCTCAGACTCTGACTGGAGCGGCTGCTGTTGTTTTTTCTGTATCTCTACTGTTGCGGGCTCAGGTAAAGATTCGCCGGCTAACTGCGTCTCTCCCATCAGATCGTAGTCACCCATTGGGCCGTACTCCGGCATGCTTGGCGCCTCTCGCTTCACGCGCTGGAACAGCGGAAACAGGCGCGATGAGCGTCGCACCGTCTCATTGCGTTCCTCCAGCGGATCAATGGACACGGGTATATATGGACCCCGTGTGCTGGCCATATGCGGCATTGGTAATGCTTCTGGCTCTCTTTTAGGCGGCGGTGGACACAATGTGACCACGCCGTAAATAGGCACAGGCGCCTCATTGGGATTGCGGCCGTAGATGAACGATTGCTCGTTCTTTAACAGATCCTCCATCTCGCCATTGGTCACCAGGTGCGACTTGGTGGAGTATTCGCTGAAAGGCACGCCAGGCGTAAAGCTGCGATCCTTGTCCATGGGATGGACGTGCTGCAGAAACTCCTCCACGCCCAGGGGCATGAATTTTTCCTCTGGCGCCAGCCATACGATGGGCGCCCACTGCTTGATTAGCCGTTCCACTAGAGTGAGGGAAAAACGAGATCAGTATAAAAGATAAACAAAGTTTTAATTAGCTCTCTCGCCTGCTCTGGCAATTACTCAACCCAGACCCGAAGACACTCAAAACCGGCCATTGCGCTCGTAGGCAGCTGCTCCACGGCTAGCTCTAAATTCGTTCGTTTTCAAATTCAGGTGTAATAAATTTCACTTTCACACACTTGAAGTGACCACCCAAATAAAAAATACGTTAGCGTACCGACAATTTGCTGCCCTTCCCTGCGCCCTCAAGCCTTAACCGTGTCGTAGTTAGTTGTTGTTGTTGTCGTTGTTGTGGCTCAGCTAATTTGCAATTTAAGCACTTGCCAAAGCCACGGTGTGTTTTCGTTTGGTTTGTTGACTACAACTGCGCGTTCCATATAAATACGCATTTTCGGGCGGCAGCCACGCCTTTATCCAAGTAAATCATGTCGAAAATTTCACTTGAATTGCGAGTAAAGCTGCTGTGGCTACTAAAGTAATTCTAGTCGACTTTATGTTGCTCTCAAGAGCATAAAACTGTATTCACTTTCTCTATTTCATAAAGTTTACTCGCTCTTCCATTGAGACTTGTTGAATTACTCTCACTTGCGTTTGCATTTGGGTACTCAATGTTTGAAAATCACATAGAGAGGTGTTGTAATAGAGTAATAAACAAAGGGAAATAGAGAATTTGATGTAACTCAGCTCTTTAAATTAAGTAATTCTGAGATGCATAGAAATAGGCAGATGAAAATAGATTACTTTAGATTTTGTGAATCACATAGAAAGGCCCTAAATACCAAGTGATTCTAATTCTAGTTAATTATATTCAAGAATTCATATTTTCTTTACATATGAAACAAACCAAAGTCATAAATTGCTCTAAGAGTATTCGCTTCTAGTAAGAGTATATGCAGTACGTGCAACAGCTGATCGGCTGCCTCCGTTGTAGTTGTTGTGGTTGTTACTGCTAATAGATACCGTATGCATACCTACTTCTTTATCTAATGCCGTTATTTGTGCATATTGCAATGGTTGTTGCGGTTGTTGTTGCTGTTGCTGCTGCTGCTGTTGCTCATAGATGGCGGTGGAAGCTTCGTTGCTATTTATGTTGTTGTTGTTTATGATGTTGTTGTTGTTGTTGCTGTTGCTATTGCTGCTGTAGTTGCTATCGATGAAAGTGGCAGCGCTGTCAGTTGCATTTAAAAGTATTGTTGTTTTTGCCGTGCTGCTGTTTATTGCAGCAACTGTTGCTGGTAGTAGTTGTTGCTGTTGCTGTGGTTGCTGTGGGGGCAGCGCAGTCGCCATCAGCAGCAGCAACGAGAGTGAATTGATTTTCAACAGTTTGGACATTTTAACACAAACAAACAAAGTCTTCTTATGTATAGTTGTTATTGTTGTTGTTGCTGGCGAACAAAGCTGCGCTTTTATTTTTGCGGCAAGCAGCAATTTGTGGCTGCTGTTGCTGTCGTTGTCGCTGTTGTTGCTGTTGCTGTTTTTACTGTTTTCACACAATTCAACTGTTTGCCAATTTTTATTACAGATATCTTGCACATTGTTGTTAGTTGGCAGTCGGTTAGGTTTTTCTTTTACCTTTTTGTTGCCTTTTTCTATTATTTTGTTAACTTATGCAATTTCACAGTTTAGCAGCATTTCTACACGCACTATTTCACTCCAGCCCTTACAGTTTTACCAGCACTGTTAACGTCTGCTGCTGCTGCGCTGTTGCTAAAAAACGGTTCTTGTCCCAATTATAAGCAAGCGACGCCGACGCTAACGTTGCTGCGCTCTCGCTTTCTGCACGTGCGCCTGCGTCTCACACTCTCTCGCTCTCACTGTTGCTGCTGCTGCTGTTGTGGTTGTTATAACTGCAAGCACTTGAACTGGTTTGATATTTGGGCTCCGGTGCTTTTGTCTCACTCGAACCCGATAGCCCTGAAAGGCAAATGCGACGCGCGCACCTCGTTCGAGTCCAAGAATTAATGTCAATGTGTTTGCATAGTGAAATTAAACGTGGAGAGCAGTTGCTTTTCTTCTTCTTCTTGTGCTTTTTTTTGTGCAAATTCCAGCCTAAGCCTTTCTCCAGACGTCACGACAGCGCCTTATACAAAAAACTTGCAAGTGTGCAAGAGACAGACAGAGAGAGAGAGAGAGAGAGAGGGAAGGGAGCGTTATGTTAAACAGTGCGCTTAAAAATTATTTTAAAAAAAGACACGAAAGTCTGCTGCTGGTGCTTCGGCTCGGCCGTCGTGCGCACAGTTTGAGCGTTTCTTCGCGACTGGCCAACGAACGTGACGACGAAGTGGCCCTGGCCTCAGACGCAGAGAGTTGCGTTAACTGTAGTTGTAGTTGTTGTTGGAGTTGCTGCCGCTGTTGCTGCTCTTCTGCTGTCTTTGGCCGCAGTGAGCAGAGCTAATTGCAGCTGCTATCATGAGAGCAGCCAAAACTGTGCTGTTGTTGTTGTTGCTCAGCCACTCAGCTGCTATTTGTTTATAAAATACGTTACGCTTAGTTTTTCGTTTGTTTTGTGTTTTATTATTGTTTAGGGCGGTTTAATTGTTCAAAGTAGTGCACAGAGTGCCGTAACTTTTAAAAGCCATTTTATATGCCAATAAAAAGCGGAGATCAGCTCTTGCGCTCGTGAGCAATGGCTCTCAAACTGCACGCAGCAGCTGCTAATTGGGGAAAATTCTTTGCGCACTTAGAACCTCACTATTGCTAGCATTACAAACTTTCTCGTGACTCGCCCACAATGCATGTGGGTCAGCACGCTATAGGTGATATGATCAGCTCCCAAATCGAGGCTTTCAATTATTTTATTGCGCTCACGTACAGTTTTATTCCAGCCTCTGTGGCGTGCCGGATGAATTTACACGCGAGCCGGTGGCATGTTTAATTATTTTATTGCATTTGTAGATTGTTGTTGTTGCTACTGCTGCTGTCTCATTTTATTTTGACTTATTATAAATCTTTTTTGGCTTTTGGATTTCGTCAAAATTTAATTAGTGTCTCTCACGCTGGCTGCAAACCAAAATTATGCAAAATGTGTTACATAGGCAGTTGGGTCAGTCCACTGGGCTTGCATAATTCCTGCTGACCATATGACGGGGCATTAGTATGCGCCAGGGTAACCCACTGCGCCAGCCAGGCGTGCTCTTAATTCCACTGGCGATCAATCAAGGGGACACACGCACAGAGAGAAAGAGAGATAGAGAGAGAGACGGAGACAACTTGGCAATCTTGATTAATGTCAACAACATTTTCTTACCTCTTGCAGGGTTTCACCTACGTAGCGCCATCGATACTGGAGGATATGCATCGGGCCAATCGCATGCCGGCGCGCTCACCACGGCGCATGCTGCGACAGCACCAGCATCCGGACAATAGCTTTCGGCTACAGTTCCCGTCCGCCAATCCGAATGTAGCGCCCAATGTGCCGGCCATGCAGCGCTCGACGATATATGCACGCGCCGCTCCGCCTCCGCATCAGCACCAGCATCCGCATCCGCATCATATGCAAACATTTGCGCCACGCCCCTCGCCGGCGCAGGACGAGATGATGGATGTGCAGCAGGGACTGCCAATGGTCTAAAGGTTACTACTCTATGGACGTACAGATCAGGGAGAGGAGGACGAGCAGGACGAAGCGAGCCGAAATTGTTTTTGTTATGGGAGATTGACACAGAGAGAGAGAAGGAGAGCGAGAGTGGGAGTTCGCTATTTGTTTGGATATACATAAATACTAAAGTTAGAGACATACACAGATAACATATATATATATATATATAACATAACAAATGCTATTGCTATAGCCCACTATATAGAATAACTGTACATATACATATATGAGTGTTTATACGTGTATATGTATTTGTACATGTATGTAGATTGAGAGACAGCTGAGGGAGACACAGAGAAAGAGAGAGAGCTAGCTGGCCGGAGCGAGTTCCGGATCCGGATCGTGTGTATAAATATTTATCAGATTACTGATTATGTTTTATGCTTATATAGGTAAAAGGTTTACACAATTTAGTTCAAATGTACACTTCAAACTTTTTTTGATTTTTTTTATACATACATACAAACAAGCATACATACATACATGTATACAGGCCTACACAAAACATAATGATATATATACTTAACAACAACAACAATTACACTTGTTATTCAAATTATGTTGTTTTGAAAACTTCCCGTTTTTGAGTTCTATTCTATTGTTCGTCTTAACCAATCTTAACAATAATCTTTTGCTTAGATTCGCGCTTTAAATTCTTGTTTGAGCCTTTGAGTGTTTAGTGAGCAATTAAATTATAGGACAACAACAACAACAGCAACAAACACCATACAACAAGCAACAACTAATAATATTAATATAAATATTAATGATAATAATTATAATAATAAAACTGAATATATGAAGCTAAATGCAAAGGTTTCCAGCGTGAAAGTCGTAGCCAATATATACTATATATATATATATATATGTATATATCTATATTTTTTGATTTTCTATTTATTTAATAATTTTTTACTAATGAAGAAAACTCGCTTTCGGTTGCTGCAACTTTCTATTATGATTACGTTTAATCAATTATGATTACTTTGCACTTAAGCAGTTCAGTTATTCGAACGTTTACATAACTAAAATAAGGCATTTCTTAATACAATGACTAAAACAAAACACAACACAGTCGATATCGATATATTAACAAATTGATGATGCTATGAATATATTATTTCAAAAGAACATTGAATGTGAACTGAGAAGCTAAACGCTGCCACAACAACAATAAAAACAAAAAAGAAAACTTTATATATACATATATATATAAAACAAAAGAAAATAGCGAAAATAAAATATAATAATAGATGTGTATGTATGTACTTTGATTATATTTTGTTTCAGTTGTTTTTATTCTTTAACAAATATTGATATTTGCAAACATTAATAAAAGTCAAACAAAAATGAAAAAAAAAAATGGAAAAACAAAAGTAAATAAATAAAAACAAAATGTCGAATATAATCAAAAGGTGCTTTGAATTGTTGAAAAAAGACAAGACAACTACAAAAACAAAAATAAAAACAAAAAACTATTGAAAACGAGAACGACTAAAAACTAAATACTTATAATGTATAAAAACAAAAACATATTTATATAAACAAAACAAAAAATATGTGAAAATACCTCAAAAGCAATTATTTTTGTTAAAAAATGAAAAAAGAAACGAAAACAGCAAAAACCAACTAAATGATAAAAGAACTTAAATAAATAAGCGAAACAGAAGCAAAGAGAAGCAACAACATAAATACGAAAGGAAACCATAATATTAATATAAATATAAATACAAATACAAATAAAAAATATATAAAAATATTTTTTTGAATTGTAAAACTTGATTTGTTTATTGTTTTATTGTTTTTATTCATTTCATGTGTATTTTTGTAATTTTGCTTTATATTTTTTATGAATTTTATGCTGCACTAACAAATTGAAATTGAAAGTTTACAAAATTGAATAAGAAATGTCTTATTTGGAGTAGGAAAAGAAATTGAAAAATATAAAAAAAAAAACATTGTGCTAAAACTTAAGTAAAATATGTATAAAGGAAAGAAAGAAGAAAAAAGAAATTGAAGTAGCTCCAAAACAAATATATAAAACGAAGAAGAAGGAAAAACACTGCCTACACACAAAAAGAGGAAACAACAAGAAACTAGCAACAAATTACAAAACAATAAAAATAACAAAGAGCAAATATATGAATTTAATAATAAAAAACAAAACAAAAACAGTTACAGTTTGTATTCGTAGATAGCCAAAATAAACAATTAAATTGAAAAGCCCAGCAATACATTGAAAACCAACCAGGTCCACTGAAAGAAAATGCCTAAAGAAAATTGTACTTGATATAAAAATGAATCGAAACAAAATACAAATAAATTCTAGATTTACGAGCTGCATGCGACATTTATAACAATTAGCTATTTGTACAGTTCATAGACCTAATAATTAAAAAACAAATTAAAAAGTTTTGGCTGAGCGACTATTAGGAAAACAAAAAGCAAAAAGAAACCGAAAAAGCAACAAATTCAGATACAAGTTCATTGTTAATAAATCATTACAAAAATTGCTCCAAACACGCGATCGCACTGGCAACCCTGTCATAATAATAACAGTTATTTTGTAAGTGCCAGACATTAAGAGAGTCTAATTACTAAGTCCGAGCGACACGAGCGAACCAGTTCTGAACCACTTCAAGGCCATAGCGGAAGACGCAACACGGGGTCAGAAATGAATGCCTGGCTGGATCTACAGAAGCCAAAAACCATTAACAGAGGCAGCTCTGTAAAGATAACATACATTAACAGAACAGAAAACTGACAACTAACTAATAATGCAAGAGAACATCAACAGATCCTAGTTAATTAAATTGTACATTTTTATTATCATTAAGGTTTAAGTGGAGTGCATAATATACATAAATATACATCAAACTACACACACGTACATATATATATTCATGTATGATGGCAACAACAACAAATGTATATCGTAATAAATTCAAACTAAATTTTACAAAAAAAAAAAAACAAAGAAAAATGTTGACTTAATTGCAGACAAGTGGGCTGAAAACCGAGCACAGCAAAATTATACAGGAAATGTAGTTAGTCTAGTTAAATGTTATGAAAGCTGTGAGCTAGAAATTGATATATAAATGGTTTTACGATGTGCAGAGCTTTGAGCCTCTTGTTAACACATACATATGTACATATATTTCTTCATCAGTTCTTCATCATATTCAAGCTGCATTTGCAGAAAGAATAATGTCTCGCAGTATTTTAGTCTGCTTTCAATACGCCTCAAACTGTGCTGCATAACAGCTGCTTATACTGCGTCTTATACACATGTAGAAGATGAGCACAAATACGCTAAAATATATGTATTTAATGCATTTTTAACAACTTCTAGCAGACTCCCCTAATTAATCTCTAGCCATATCACAATCAATTTTAATTTAAAGAAACAATGTGTTTAGATTTCCTCTTATAAATTCCAATTAGCTTGCATTTGTACAATGACCCTCAAACCAATGCTGTATAACAGTCACATTTATTGGGTCTTCTATGTAAAAGTTGGCAATAAATATAATGAAATATATATACATATGTATCTATAAAATATATATATTCTAGCAGGCTTCCCTCCTACTACTAAGAAGCTATAAATATCCTAATCGAAGCAATTTCTTATGAATTTTCCTCACAGGAATTCCAATTCACCAGCCTTTGCTCAATGCCTCTCAAACCTACAATACATAACAGTCTTATGCATATTTGCGTCTTAAACGAATGAAAAAGCTACACCTCCGGTGCCACGCCCACCCGGCCAGCTCCCTCCACACGCCAATCGATCAGGCCGTCAGTCACGCAGCTGGCGTTGATTAGCATAAGTAAATGCCAAAGAAAAATAAAAAAAACTTTTGCACAATTGCTAAATAAAAAAGGAAAAACAATTCCAAAAAAAAGGTAAAAAAGCGAAAGTATGTTAAACATAAATCGATCGAGGGAGCTGCTTGAAAGTCAGGCAGAGCTATTTTTAAGCACCCGAGCAGCAGAAAACCGCAAGGACGAGTCGCGCCTGCCACCGAAAGAAGTTCAGCTGGGCCTGGGTTGCGTTTGTGCCCAATTGGATTGCCAGGTGACATACACACACACACACATACAGAGAAAGAAGTGCCCTGGCTACCACACATGGAGCATATACCAACATAGAAATAATAATAAATACCGCTAGGCAACGGCTGGATTCCTTAGCATGAATCGATTAAACTAACCCTCGGGCTGGAGTGGAGGCAGCAGCTGCAGCTGCAGCTCGCTAGTTACAGATTCGGAGTCAGCCAGCCAGGTCGACAAGTACTCGCCACTCAGTTCCCCAGCGCTCAATCGAAACCAAAGTGTGCCAGGACTTCCTTGAAGCAGAGCAATCAAAATCAACTTACATTGAGAAGTTCTCGCATACATCCTACAGTAGTGTGCGTGTGTGTACAGAATTGCGTACGTAACAGCTAGTTTCCTAATTTGATTAAATCTTACGCAATATAACATAATATACTAAACCGATCGATCTAGAATTTACATTGAGTCAGCGAGATTGTTGGACACTGCATCACCATGTTGCCGAACCTAAAGGCGCGTCGCATCACGGGCCTGCAGTTGGCAGGCAAGCATCTGGGTCCGGTGGCCAAGTGCCCGCCCAGGTACTCCGAGGAGGATTGGGACTACAACAACAAGATCAAGTTCCGCATCACCTGCGACCAGGAGAAGCTAGCCGAGCGCATTGTCGAGTAAGTACACCCGCTGCTATCAGCAGATGCCTCAGTCCTACTGCTCTGCTTGCTTCTGTCTAGGGAGTCGCGTCGCGTTGTCGACGAGACCAAGGACACCACCAAGAACTGGCAGCGTGAAGTGGAGCATCATATGCGCGAGCGCACCAGCGAGATTCGCTTCCTGGTCGATGAGCTGAATCGCCAGAAGAAGACGGCCATGCTGGAGGACGAGACGCTCAACACGTATCGCAATCGTGTGCTGAATGCCATTGAGTTCCTCAAGGATAAGTCGCTGGCTATATGCAAGCAGTGCCTGATCCTGCGCGAAGGTCGCATTGGCGTTGATCTCTGTGACGATGAGGTGGATCGCTCGCTGCGTCGCGAGCTGAAGGTCATCAAAGGCTGTCAGGGTCTGGCCGATGCCGCGCTGAAGGAGGCCGAGGAGCAGATACGCAAGCTGCGTGCAGCCATGTATCTGCTGGATCAGGATCTCTCGGCCAAGGATAAGTCGCTGGCTATCGACGAGAAGAATCTGAAGCTGAAGGAGTTCCAGCAGGATCTGGGCAAGGGCCAGGACTTATCCAAGCAGCACTGGTAGGTCAGCCACAGTATTAACTTGTCATTTCATCTATTCCGTATTTCCATCTTCCAAGCCAATTCTCGTTGACTGAGTGGCAGGCGCAGACCTATGAGAATCTGGAGGCCAATGCCAAGGCTCTGGTGTCCGCCGGCCAGTTGCGTGCCTATATAGATCTGTTGTTGAAGCAGATCTGCGAGGATATGCAGAACCAGACGGATCGCACCAACGAGGCCTTTGAGCGTCGCATTGCGGAGACGAAGCATGTGAAGCAGTGCCTGGAGAACAAGCACAAGGACACCATGGACCACATCCACCAGGTGCAACGGAACATGAGCGAGTTGGAACGCGAGATGTCTGACAAGCAGAGGGCCATATCCCTTTGCCAGACGCGTCTCAGCAATCGCGCTCATCGCCCTGGGTTGGAGCTGACCTGCGACATGGTCCAGGACGCACTCTACAATGAGTTGCAGGCCCTGAAGGCCTCTGTCTGCAAGCTGAACCAAAAGATGAACGAGAACAAAGCATCGATGCGCTATCTCATGCATGTCCAGGTTATGCAGGAGGAGGAGATCAACATCAAGGCGAACAGCTGCAAAATTGACGAGGTCGACTGCATGACCCTACGCCAGGCACTCAAATACACATCGTTCTAGTCTGTCCCTGTTCCGAGTAAGCGAGCGAGCGAGCGACAGCTGCCAGTCTCATTGTGCTCCATGTAAAACAATTAATCAAAATCAAAAATTACGTGTGCATTTCCCGTTCAATACTAAATTATTTACTTGTAGATGATCAATAAATTGAAAATTCACTCAAGTTTGAACTATGCAAGCAATCTAATTTATCATTAACAGACCAACTTACAAGCTTATAAGATACGATATGTGACTTGAAAAGTATCGATATGCACTCAGTAATGTGACTGCTAGCTATCGATTAGTATTTCATTCACATCTAGCTGATCTCGATGTAGAAACTTACGTTTTGAATGTTTGAGTCAGAATGCTGTTTATTAAAACTATATTACAATTTAATGTTTAAAAACAGTCGGTGTTAAAAAAAATAATAAAAAAAAAACTTACATCATTTGTCATTCAATTAGTTATCCTCAACCGTATCCTCAACGTCTGCTTCCATTCTGGTTCATGTTTGCAAATAAGTGTTTTAAAAGAAATCTAGAAGTTCACGTTTGAACCCAGTGGCCCGCCCTTAATCAACATGTAGTATCGATATATTTCAAACATTTGGCATCGATTAACTTATTGGATGCTGACAACTTTCATGTGAACTGAACTAGTTTCAGTCAGCTATCGAATCTGTTGGCTTATTGAAATCCAGAGCAAGCCATCGATTAGCCGCCACAACTTATCGTATAAAATGCAACTCTTTACACATCTAGCAATTAGTAGAAAACTCCTTTAGAATTCTGCCGCTTTGTTGAGTTATTAATTAATGTTAAGCTAAAAAGTGTAGTAACTGAAACTAAGGTAAGCAACCCAGTCCGTCTGTGCCCCCAATTGCCCAACCCATTCACATATGTGTGCATTTTTGCAGCTGGCAGCGTTCGCCGAGCCGCACACACAGCAAAATGGAGTACAGCCCCAGCCACAGCCACGAAACTTGAAAATCAATAATAGAGAAAACTGAAATTAATAGTTATTTGCGTTTCGTTTCTTCATTTCATTGCTGTTGCAGTTTTTAAATTATGTCAAAACGCAGCGCTGACGATGCCAGCGGCACCGGCGGCGGTGGCAGCAGCTGTTTGGTAGCTGCAGCTGCCGCTGGCCAGCCACCCATCAAGAAGGTGCACTTCGAGCCCCATCTCATCGGGCCGGTGTCCACGTTGGAGGAGATGGACATCAAGGTATTGGAGTTTCAGAACAAGAAACTCGCCCAGAGAATCGAACAGCGAATGCGCTGTGAGGCCGAGCTCCGGCATCGTATCGAGCAACTGGAGAAGCGCCAAACGCAGGACGATGCAGTCCTCAACGTAGTAAATCGGTATTGGAATCAGCTAAATGAGGACATCAGGGTGCTGCTACAGCGATTCGATGCCGAAACAGCTGATGAGCTAGAGAATAAGAATGAAAACGAGGTAACCACGTCGTTTCTGACACAGCTTTCCACATGGGACAAGGAGGAGCTGGACGAAAAGCTAGCCAATCGGGTCCAGGTATCAAAGCGTGCGGTGGCGAAAATCGTGCAGGTTATTGATAGGTTAATGCAACGTAACGAGAAGATAACGCATGTATTGAAAGGTGATGGTCTGGCCACGGCAGGAGCACAAGGGGCAACTGCTGGTGGGGATGAGGAACAGCAGTCCGCTCCCGGAGCTGAGTCGGATGCGTCGGCAACGGGTGCAGCAGTGCACGCGCTGGAGGAGACGTTAAAGAAGACGCACATCGAGATCATGACGGAGAACCACAACCTGCAAAATCTTAACACATCGCTGCACGAGAAATTCCACACGATGTCGCTGAAGATGAAGGAATACCAAGATGCGCTCACCGCCAAGGAAACGGAGAATGCCGAATTGAAAAACCAAATCGATGAACTGCAGTATGATCTGGAGAAGATCCATTGCCGCAACGATAAGTTGGAAAATCATTTGGCCGAGGCCATCGAAAAGCTGAAGGCATATCACCAAATTTACGGGGATCCCAACAAGAGCAGCAACAGTGCCAAAACGCCCAGCAGCGGAGTCGGCACCGGCAGTGGGGGCAGTGCAACGACCAATGTGAATAGCCAGCATCTGGAAGAGTTGCAGAAGGAGCTGGAGGAGCATCGGGAATTGGCGAACAATCGGTTACAGGAACTGGATAAGTTGCACGCCACGCATCGAGAAACCCTCAAGGAAGTCGAGAAACTTAAAATGGATGTAAGCATATATATAGAGAGAGAGAGAGAGGATTCCTCAACCTACATACTAATCCATTAAAATTTCTCTCTTCGTAGATCCGCCAGCTGCCCGAATCAGTCATCGTAGAGACGACAGAGTACAAGTGCTTGCAGTCGCAGTTCTCCGTGCTGTACAACGAGTCCATGCAGATCAAGACGATGCTGGATGAGACGCGCAATCAGCTGCAGACAAGCAAGAATCAGCATCTGAGGCAGATCGAGGTGATGGAGAGCGAGGAGCTTATTGCCCAGAAGAAGGTGCGCAGCGAGATGATACAAATGGAGGACGTGCTGGCGCTCATACGCAAGGAGTATGAAGCGCTGCGGATTGAGTTCGAGCAGAACATGGCCGCCAACGAGCAGACGGCGCCCATCAACCGGGAAATGAGGCATCTGATTACCTCGCTGCAGAACCACAACGGTCAGTTGAAGGGGGAGGTGCAGAGGTACAAGCGTAAGTACAAGGACATCTCGACGGAAATCGTAAAGCTGCGCAAGGAGCTGGACGAGGCGCAGGCCAAGCTCGAGGGCAACAAGCAGCAGCAGCAATCGGCTGCTGCTTCAGCGGGCGAGGAAATTAAACAGGAATCAGCGGCGAATATTAAAGAGGAGAATGCCAACAATACTTCAAGTGGTGGTTCAACATGCTCCACTACGGCGGGTAATTCTAGTGGCGAAGTCAACATGGTCATCAAAGAGGAGAACTCTGCCTCTGCCGAGGATGACCTAGATGATGAAACCAAGGATGTCAAGGATCCAAACATCAAGCAGGAGAAACTATCCGGCAGCGAAACTGCGACTGCAGAAAAAAAGGACTCACCCGGTCCGGCGAATGCAGCAGCAGCCACGGCTGGCACAGCGAACGCTGTCAAAACAGAAAAGGATACCAAGGAAGGCATTAAGGCAAAGGAACTCAAGGCAGTGGAGAGTGAAACAGTGAGGGATCTGAAGGCGCAACTCAAGTAGGTTTCAAATTGTTTTTCTAGATTTCCCACTGTTTATCACATTTGGTTTACAGAAAAGCGCTGAACGATCAGAAGGAAATGAAGTTGCTACTGGACATGTACAAAGGTGTCTCGAAGGATCAGCGGGACAAGGTGCAGCTGATGGCCACCGAGAAGAAGCTGCGCTCCGAGATCGAGGAGCTGCGGCAGCAGCTGAAAAAGCTGCAAGAGAGCAAGCGAGAGGAGCGCAAGAAACTAGCCGATGAGGAGGCGTTGCGCAAGATTAAACAGCTGGAGGAGCAGAAATACGAGCTACAAAAGCAGGTAGCCAATCACAAGCCTACGGAGAATGCGTGGGGTGCTGCACCTGGTGGCGGACCTGGCGGTGCAAACTACACACGCCCGTTTGTGGGCTCCCACGAGGAGGAGGCGTTGCTGAACGAGATGGAAGTGACGGGCCAGGCATTCGAGGATATGCAGGAACAGAACTCCAGGCTCATCCAGCAGCTGCGCGAAAAGGACGATGCGAATTTTAAGCTTATGTCCGAGCGGATCAAGGCCAATCAGCTGCACAAGCTGTTGCGGGAGGAGAAGACGGTGCTGGAGGATCAAATGACTACGGCGACAACACAGATCGAGGCCATGCACATTGTGCTGCGCAAGCTAGAGGCGAAGGAGCGCAGCCTGCAGGCAACCGTGGCGTCAATTGAGAAGGAGCTAATGCTGCGCCAACAGGCCATGGAGATGCACAAGCGAAAGGCCATCGAGTCGGCGCAGTCGGCAGCGGATTTGAAGCTGCATTTAGAAAAGTATCATGCCCAAATGAAGGAGGCCCAACAGGTGGTCGCCGAGAAGACTAGCTCGCTGGAGGCGGAGGCGTACAAGACGAAGCGGCTGCAGGAGGAGCTGGCGCAGTTCAAACGGAAGGCGGAACGCATGAAGAAGATGGAAATGTCGGGCACGACCATCGACGAGGTGATGATCGAGGAGATCCGGGAGTACAAGGAAACACTCACGTGTCCCTCGTGCAAGGTGAAGCGGAAGGACGCGGTGCTCTCCAAATGCTTCCACGTATTCTGCTACGACTGTCTGCGAACGCGCTACGAGACGCGGCAAAGGAAGTGCCCGAAATGCAACTGCGCCTTTGGCGCCAACGATTACCATAGGCTATATCTGCAGTAGAGCTGGAGCAGAAGTGGTTGTGTGAGAGAGAGAGAGAGAGAGAGAGAGCGATCAACAGAACTCCGAGCTTCTACATGCAAGCCAGCTAATCCATTACGAGCATATTATCTATGTACTATTAATATATATATATATATATATATATACATATATATATGTTTAGAGTTGTTTTTAAGTGTCCCCCGTCTGGGCGACTTTCCCCACATGTATCCCTTGTAAACCTTGCGGCAATTATTTGAGTCCCGCCTTTCGATTATTCAAGCCCCAAATATCTCACCATTGATGAGTTCCGAGTGATATTCTCCCGGGTTTTTATGTAGCTTCTAGATTGAAACTAAATCGTACGAACATTATCAAATTGCTACCATTATTTTATATAGCGTCAGCAGAAAACAAAATAGCAAAAATTGAGAATCTTAAAAATTCGGATCGGAATAGTTTTTGAACTTCTTGTATATAAGGTGTAAGATTCGAGAAACTTATCTGATCGATCAATTCTTTTAATTTGCATAAGATGTTTAGTTTTAAGCAAACTTAAGATGTATTCTTCCAACCTTAAAACAATATTTAAAACAAAAACTGAATTTGCGTCTGCATTGGTTTAAGAAGATTTACAATTTGTTTTAGGACATAAAACTAAAATGCAACTAAGTTCTTGTCTAACAGTTTCACTAAATCAACTAAGAAAATAAAAAAAAAAAATTTAGTTTAAATAAATTGAGATATAATTTTCATAAAACTAAACTGCAAATGAGCAAAACTCTTTGAGCACAATTTAAATGAGGCGCCTTATAGGCAGCACTGAAAAATCTCAAGCAATGTAGTTTTTCTACTCAGTCTATGTATTGGTCACACTCTTTGCCGGCTAACCGGCGTCTGTAATGTTCGTTAACAGCCACTGCTAAATCAGAAGAGAGAGAGCAATTTAACAGTGGCGTCGCTCTGAATTGAGCGCAATTAAACAGTAGCGTCGCTGTCGTTGGCCTGTGCGGACGTTTTTCGTGGGAGTGCTGTGCGTTGCTGTTTTTTTTTAAGCTGAACGGGTTTTCTTTGCTTCGAAGCCTTTAAATGCGGCCCCAAAAATAAAAATGCAATATTTTCAAATTAATCGATGTGCCGTCCAATCTAAATAGTATTTGTTATAGCTGCGCTGCTGCTGCTTGTGGGTCCCGTCGCTTGTGCATTGCCAAGACAACAAATTTCTGTTCAAGCCATCGATTTTTCGCGCTGTTTAAAACGCGTCTTCTGTGTGTGTGAACGTGTGTGTGTGTACGTATGTGTGTATGGTACGAGGACCTTTTATAAGTACACAGACACATACAAACGTGATTATAAAGCCCAGGCAAACGGATAACAAAGATCCTGGACGCAGCAGCGCGCCATTGAAAACCGCTGCTCAGCTGCCGTCCAAGCAGCTGCCAGGCTACAACAACAACAACAATGCCCATTCACCTGAATGTGTCAGTGTGTGCGTGTGCTTAACTGTAACTGTAACTGTGAGTGTGTGTGTGTGTTTGTGTGTGCGTGTGTGATATTTGTGCATGAAATTTGCACATTTTCGCAAATCCCAAGATCGACCGTCCACAAACAACGCAATTTGCCATCCGAAATTTATATTATTATTTTATTCGCACACACACGCCGCGGCGACTGCGAACGGGAGCAATAATAGAATTTAACAGACGTCCAACTCCAACTTCCCAAGTCAAGCCCGTGTGTGCGACAGAGACAGCAGGGACAGAAAGAGTGAGAGTGAGAGAGAGAGAGAGAGAGAGGGAGAGAGATAGAGTTTAAGAGGAGGCAAATTATGCCTTGGGGGAGCCGCTGACATTTTCATCAGCAGGAACCAGCAGCAACAGCAACAACAACAGCAACAGCAGCAACATCACTGAAAACGACAACAACAACAGCATTGACTGAGTATCAACGTCGCTGGCACAGTTTTTCCTGCCGCTCTCTGTGGGTGAGTAACATTTTTTTTGTTGGTTTTTCTTTACAGTTGTAGTCGCGGGTAGAAAGTTGTTATCGAATATGAAGAGCTACAGGGATTGGGAAAGGCAACAGCAACAGCAACGGCAACGGCGAGTTAGACAGTGGGTGGGCGTTCAGGCTTTGGGTGTCGCTTTAGTTGTTTGCTCTTGCGGTTGGCTTCAGCTGGCGTCGCAGAGGCGAGCGCCGCTAATGGCGTTCGTTTGCTTAGCGCCCGGGTTGAAAGGTCGAGATAGTGCTTCCTGCATGCAGCTCACACTCCACGCTCCACACTCCTCTCTCCACACTCCTCCCGGCTGTCACTTCACTTATGCAGCGTCAAAACTGATGTGTGTGTGTGTGTCTGTTGCATGACTGGCGGCGCAATAATCGATTTGCAAGCAAAAAGCAAACGCCACAAATCAGGAAGAGTGCAATTTCAGTCAATCAATCAGTCAATCAGTCAAACTGTCAGTCAGCCAGTCAGTCAGTCAGTCAGTCAGTGAGTCAATTGCTCCGGTTATTAAACATATATTTCGCTTAGCATATGCATAAGCTAATGATTGGGCTAATGATGAGGAACGGATGTTCGAAGCGCTTTTAATTACGCATCCGCGACAACAGGCAGTAGCGGTGCTGGCGCCACCTGGCGACGAGCGGCGGAAAAGAGAGTTTGCATTTACTTCAGGAAAATAGTAATTAAGCTTCATTAATCCGTTTGACGCTGGAATTAATAGAGAAAATTTGAAGTGGCGACGCAGTTTAGCGAGTGAATCAAATGAAAAGCGAAAGAAATGCAAGATTAGAGAGTTGAATTGCTGGCAAATTAACGGTTTGATGAGAAATGAGAGAGGATGTGGGTAGCAGAGGGGAAAATGTATATATAGAAAAATAAAAAATAAACAAATAAATAATAAAATATTAATATAAAAATAATAATAATTATAATAATAATTAATAATATTTAAATAAATAATAATAATAATATTAAAATAAAAATAATATTAAATTAATAAATATTAATAATCAATAATAATTAAATAAATAATAATAATAATAATATTAAAATAAAAATAATATTAAATTAATAAATATTAATAAATAAATGAATGATAATAAGAATAAATAAATAAATATTAATATTAAAATAAAAATAATAATAAATAATTAAGAAATAATAAAAATAAAATAATAAATCAATAAATAAAAATAAATAAATTAAATAATGATAATAAATAAATAAAAGATTAAAGTCGAATTTCGTTAAAAGTAAAGTTGATTGAACTAAAACAATTTCGACTCAACTCAGCTTACAATCAAATTAAAAACAATTATTTACCTGTGTATATTTAGGTATTTGCTGAGATTCATTAGCTCTTAAGTATCTTTAATATATGTACATACTGACTGTCTTTATACTCTGTACACAGCTTAAGCCAGTTAGCAAAGGCAACTTAGCTAGGGCGAGGTATCTCTCTTTGATTGAGTCCGATCTATACAGAGTAAACTGCCTCATACAGTTGCCTTTGACTTCCATTTAGTTATACAATCAATTTTGTTTACTGCTTTCTGTTTTTATGTACTTTCCACCTATAACATTTGTCTGACACATTATTATTTTCTCAATAATGAAATCTTATCGGAGCAATCCGACTTTTTGCCAGCATTTTTAGTTATTTTGTTATTTTTTTCGAGCTGCATTCTAATGTGTGTGGCCTGTTTGCCTTATCGACGCTGATAACGGGTCTTATAAATAGATATATGCATGAACGATTACCCACAATTGTTCTCTATAGCTAAATTGTTGCTGTGTCTGACTTGTTCTACGGCGACTGCACTGCTCATCGCCAAAGCAATTCGCTTCTGATAAAACAAAACCAGCCATTGGAACTTGTTTTTCGAGAGTTTGCGAATTTTTTAATAATTGACGTTTTGTCGGGCCCCCTGTCCCTCTCTCTCATTCCCTTGATAAAGTTCGCTATCAAATAAAACCCATTAACATAAAGCGTAAAACTTGTCAACTTTTTGCTTTGTTTATGCTGATATGTTTATATAAATGTATCTCGATGTGTACATAAATTAGCACTGGCTTGGATTCGTTTTTATTTGATTGCCAAATTCCAAGGTCGCAGCGACGCAGCCCAAAAGCCCGCTGAATCGTAGCAGATGCAGAGCAGACCCTGGGAACCACTTTGAAGAAGTAGTTGATGCGCGCTAGCAAAGTGAAAAGAGTATATAAGGTTTGTGTCTATATATGCCCTGTTTAGACTTGGCTTCTATCTCATTTCGAATCGTCCCATCTCTTTATTCTTATTACATAAACTAGATCTTTCACAGTCTTTAGAATCATTATTGCAACACTCTTAACTTTAGAGTTAGACATGTAATTTTATGAAATAAGTATCTCGCAGTCAGGCAAGCCCTGCAGCAACGTTCTCCCTTGTTTACACTCATTTAACATATTGTTTGGCTCAGCTTTTGTTGAGGTCTCAGCTTACGTTGCACAAAAGGATTTGTGGCATTGCATTTCAAGTTTCAAGCTTCTCCTGACAATGAACAGAGGCGAAGGCAAAGGCTCTCAGGCGAGACATCTGGGCGTCTGGCACGCCCCCGCTTTAGCCGCCTCCCCCCTCCCAGACGAGTTAGCCAAGTGTGTGGCCTCTAAAAATGGTTTTCTATTTTCGCTTTGCTTTGCCAAGAGACTGGTCAATGGTCAGCTGGTCAGTTGCAGACGTGGCCATTATATAGCTCCGCACTTGCCTGCCACGCCCCCCTCGAACGCCTCTTGGCTTGAGTGTCATGTGGCGCATGCCGCTGTGGAGCCCCTCCAAGCGTGAAGTGGGCTTCCCATAGCAATCGTCGTCGTCGTCGTTGTTGTTGTAGTTGTAGTCGTAGTTGCTGTGATTATATAGTTAGTTATATGTGAGCAGGCAGGCAGGCAGCGGCATCGTTATATATAAAGTAGATGTCATAAAGAGTTTTTATTTTTCTTGCCGCGCTTTAAAAGAAAAATGAAGCGAACCAAAGACTTTCTCTGCCATATGACAAACAATTTCGGCTCTAGACGTAATTGCCACAGCAATGAGCTGTTAATGAAATCAAATAGACAGTTAGACAGACGGGCAGCCAGATAGCCAGCGAGTCGCTTGGCTATTAGAGTTAACACTAGTCATCGTCAGTCCAATGTGATCCGAACTGTGCCCCTTTCGGCCAGGCCAATGAACGATCCGCCCTCGGAGCAGCTTAAGAACAATTTCAAGCAACAGCACAGTTTTTTCTTCTCTTTTATTATTTTCTCATTTTTTCGCGGACTTATTTTCATTGCGTTGCCTATTTTTGGTCTAAAAACAACAACAGCTAAATAAACAGCACACTGTGCTACAGGGTTTCGAGAACAAGCCATTAAAACTTGAGACATTTTTGGAGTTTTGTTTTGTAAAAATGTTTTTTATGTTGTTTACTTTTTCTGTTGTTGTGGCGGGAGAGGGAAATAGTCTAAGCGTGGGGTCAAGGTATAGGAAAAAGGGAATTTGTATACAGTTCTTGATTATACATGTAAGGATCGGGCATAAGATGGCATGACATAGGTCATAAAGTGTATATCTATCTATATGACTTAGATCTATTCCAATCTCGAAAACTACAAGAGCTAGAGACTTGAAATAGACGTACATCATCCTATGTCACAGGTAGATCTAGTTTATATTAGACAGTTATATATCTATATATCTTTAGTCAGCAACTTTGCTATACTCCCTCTACTACATATATAAAGAAGTGAATACTCCACTTTTTGTACTCTAATTTCTAGGCAGCATGTTCCTTAGTCGATCACTCCCCACTCTCGAACCCCCACTTGCTCCAACTTTACTTTCAGTCTGTTCACACTGCAATCAGAGATATATAGATTACGTAAACAGCGAATTAACTGATATACAAGTGCAGAAGTACATCTATTAGCGCTTTGTTTCAAACTCAAAAACTTGTATATGGATTTCTTTACAGCTAAAGAAGTTTGCCGATTGTTATAGGCCTATAGATCAGGTATATTATGTATAGAGGCTGTAGCTAATTGGATTGTACTGTGTGGCAGAGTGTAATCTGTGTGGCATGATTCTATGACTTGCGGCGACTTCAGCGCAAGTTCTCTTTGCCTCGAGTTTCGCTCGCTCGTTCGTTCGTTCGGTTGTTCAAAAGTTGCTCAATCTTCGACTTTCAACAGATGCAAAACGAAACTTTTGCGTGCCGCATTGGCCGTTGTTGACTGAGAAGCCGCCGAAAAGAAATTGTTTATAGTTTATGGCACTGGGCAACAGCAACAATAACAACAACAACAACAGAAACTTCAAAAAGCGCAGCGATTCAGTTGGTCGCTTCTTCCTGCTACTTGCTGCTTGGTTTGTTGTTGTTTAGCTCACTTGTTGTTGTTGTTGTTGTTGTTGTTTCCCAATACCCAGAGCCAAAGCCGCGTTCGTGACAGCCCAGCTGGTCATGCCAGACAACCGCCCCCTCTCCACTCTCTCTCTCTCTCTCTCTGTCTTGCGTTCTCTTTGATTCATTAAACACGCGCCCCCAAACCGCGCCATGCCTCCGCCACTGCCCTATGCACATTCAAAACAACTAAAACATGAGGAGGAGGAGTAGCAGGAGGAGCGGCAGCAGGCGCGTCTAGAGACGAAAGAAAAAAACAAATTAGAAATCATGCCTGGGCTGTGCAGGTGCAACGAAATGAAAACTCCAAAACAGAGGCAGAGAGAGAGAGAGAGAGAAAGAGAGAAAAGGAGAGGGAGTGAGAGAAGGGGGCGCAAACAGAACCCGGAAGATAGTGCGCCTCGTTTGCCTCGGCCCCCAGCCCCAGTCCCAGCCCAAACCGAACCGAACCGAACCGAGCCGAAAAACTCTTTGCGCAGTTTTCAATAGCTGTCCCCAGCTAGAGGCGCACACAAAACTGGGCGCGCAACTTGCAACTGCAACTCATTATAACTGTGAAACGTGGCTGGGGCATGCAGCAGGGGCTGTGGCAGGGGCAGTGGCAGGGCCAGTGCCAGTGCCAGTGACTGGGGCTGGGGCAACGGCGCATCAAATGCGGGCCTGGGCCGCCGATTGTAATTCGCGGCACAAATGTTTCACTTCATTTGTGTTTCGTGGGTCGTCGTGCACAGGAAGTGCTGCAGCCGAGCCCCAGGAGGAGTGTTCAATAAACCCAGAACGGGGCGTGGCAACTACCCACACTCACACACATACACACACAGATACAGCTGTCCACCTGTTTAGCGCAGCGTGAGAATCTGCCAGCGTTGTTTTTAGTATTTTTTGGTATCAATTAAAAGAGTCGCGACATTTGCATCCACCTACCCAAAACAGAAGAAGAAGAAGAAGCGAATGAGCAGAGCAATCCCAATTGGCTGGATCTGGGTTCTAGAGGGGGTCACATGCATACGCGCTGCGCCCCTCCACTAGACAGCACAAAATAAATTGCCATAAATGCGAGGCATGGAAATAAATTGTTTTCAATGCAACGCAACTGCCGCAGCAGCAGCAGCAGCAGCGGCAACAATGAGTCGAGAGAAATTTATGCAAGTGAACGTATTTCCCTCTTTGATATATATTCGTATGGATATATCTATGTATATGAGTTGTCCAACATATGGCACAGAATTTGTTACGGAGCTAAACTGAGAGAGAGAGAGAGAGAAAGAGAGAGAGGGAGAGACAGAGAACATGCATGCCAAATGAGTGCATAAACATATTTCTTAAAATATGAACAAGTTCTTGAAGTAGAGCCAATTCCAATTGGAGCTAGCTGATTGTCGTGGGATGTACTTTATGAGCTTATGGATCTAAGTAGTTATTTACAGCTTATAAATCTATGGTCTCTGCTTTTGTAATATGACATATAACAAATCACATCATATGAGACCATAGCAGAGCAAAGCATATATGACAGATCTCGTCATACCAAAACCTTTATAATGTATCTCATAGCATATAACCTATTCATTTCTGTTTTGCTGGCCTTTAATAAACAGACACACATATATACAGACTTCATTTATATATAGTCATTAGGGAAATCAGCTTGTTATATCTTAAATGATCTTATCTCTTAGCCTAAGCTATGCATCTACAACATCTTTTATTAATTTGCTGTTAATATTCGAATATATGCTTAGCCTTCTAAATTTTGATATCATTAATCATCTCCAATCTCAAAGATCAGAGAGCTTTCTTTTCTTTTTCTTTCTGGCTGTAAAATGTTGTTTCCCAGCCCCCATCTGTATGCATACGATTGTGCTGCATTAACTGGCCGCTGAACTGTTCGAACAGTTGAGGCGAAGTCAAATGGTTTTGCCGCAATGCGTCTGTCGCCCATTTGTCGCAGTGTCATGGCTGCAACCCCTGACCGCAGACCCTCCCAGCTAGTTGCCCCACGTTAAGCCCCCTTCCTGATTGCTCGACATGCGAATTAATGGAGGGGGAAATGCACGCTGCACAGAATTTGCCACTCTTTGGCGCTTTTTCGCATTTACGCATCAACGCGCCTTTTCAGCCAAGTTAATTGCAGTTTTTGTTGTGATACCCTGCCTGAACTAACTGAAAGGGGAGTATTTGGTTTAGAGGTTGCAGACTCTATAAAATATTAAAAATAAAAAAAATATAACAAAATATATATATTTATTTATATAAAAAGTATTTTTAATGCTCTCTAAATTTGAAATAAAATAATTTCAAAATTGTATATAATATACATATTATTATACTATATTATTTTATTATCATTATTTGTGAATTGTTTATTTGAATTTTTGTTTTATTAATTATATATTTAATTGAAAGCAGAGCATCATGCGGCTGGTCACAGCCGCTTGTTTTATGCTCGCTTTAATTAAGTTGGCAATGTCGTCGCCAGCTTTGACTGCGTTGGCTTTATTTTAGCGCTGCGAAGCGCCTTAATCGAATTAGGCGCTCTTTGCGTCTCTCGCAGCCGCAAATTGAGCTCAGCAGTTGCTGCACTCATTGATTGGAGTTAATGAGCCGTAGCGACAATACATATATATGTATATATATATATACACTTCTATTTATTTATATATATATTTCTATTTATATATTCCATCTCTGCAGTCACCTGCTGCTGTGGGTGGCTATCGCCTTGAACCTGGCCAAGCTGCTGCTGCAGCAGCTGAAGCTCCAAGTTCCGGCTTATGCAAATGACGTCGCTCTCTCTCTCTCTCTCTCTCTCTCTCTCTCTCTCTCTGCCTTGGCATAGAATCGCGGTGCCATCGACAACTCAATCTCGCGCATTGTCAGGGCCATGTGGATCGAAGCGCAGCGACAACTTCATTCGCTGCCCAGACACTTGAAGGGTTCGATGGCTGCGATAGCTGCTGCCGCGCTGTCTGTCTGTATCCACAAGATACTTTTTTTCTTCAAGCTTTAACAATTGAGTTGCAGCTGTCTGCGTGTGTGTGTGTGTATGTGTGCTTATATGCTTTATGAGTATGGAAATTGCTACGCTTTTCTTGCGTCGCTTCCTCGCAAAGTCGTTGCCGCCTTGTGCGACACTCAGAGTCTGGCTGGCTGGCTGTATGTCGGCTTCTGCTCAGCGCGCTTAAAGTGCCCTTCATTAGACCGCTGCCATCATCCACTCGGCTCTGCTGAGGCTGCCTTTCTGCCTTCTCCCTTCTGCCCTCTGCCTTCAGCCCTCTGCAGCACTTCATCAGCCGCCTGGCGTAAACGAGCTTTGAGGCCACTTCTAGGCAGCTTTTCTCAACAGCCTTTAACATGTTCTAGCCAAGGTCGTTCAACAGGATCGTGCGACAAACGGGTTTGGCAACTATGAGTTTGGCTCTACTCGCCTCCTCGCCCATTGTGTGGCATCTGCGGATGGCCAAAATGGTGCTGAACACAATTCACAATTGCAATTAGCCACAAATGAAATTCCAATTATCTACAAATTGGAGCAGCTTCATTATGTTTTCGCTTTTGCCGGGCGATGGATGATGGATGATGATGAAATCGCACAAATTTTAGCCAAAAAAATATAAATAAACAATCTCTGGCAGTGCGCATAACAAAGCAGATACTAATGATGCGTGTTTGAAGCCGAGAAAACAATAGGAAGTGGGCGAAGGTAGGGTAAGGCGAAGCTTAAATGCCCTAACTTGGCTTATAAAAGGCTACAATATGCGAGGGCAGCTGAAAGAGTTTGGAACGTGAAAGTGAAGATATATGATAGTATGACGTATGATGCATATATGATGGTATGATATATATATGACCCAGATTCATGCTCGAAGTCATCTGTGATTACGCTGCCTTTGAGTTCGATTGCCCCCTCTTCCACCTACGAGTCCATGACTCATGCAGTCATATATAAACTGAATTGCGAATAGATAATGCTGAAATATTAGATTCTGCCTCAGATCGGCAGCTTCCCGGCCAAGTGGCAAATGCCACATGGCAGATTTATAAATATTCCGCAACTGCTGATGGTGATGCATGATGCATGATGCCTGATGATGGGCTGAGAAGTGAATTGCTTGGCCCAGAACAATGCGAAGATGTGAATTGGAAATGCAAACAGAGGCAACGGCTGCAGCGAAATGTGGCACGAATTTCGGGGCAGGAGGCGAGTGTGGCGCGTACAGCTATGTAGTTCTATGGGTCAACAAATGTTGGCAATGCAGCCAGGCGGGCCGCGGGCTCATAAGTTATGCCAGTGTCAGGTGTGAACTAGTTTAAGTCGATCAAAAGAGCCTGGCCCACCTGGCCCACCTGGTCGTCAGCAGCTGTCCAGAGCCGTCACAGTGGCTGACAGTTGGGGACACAGAGTGTTGCATGTCCAACTTGACCGCAAAAGGCCGGGCACGGCAGCCTGTCCGGCAGCCAAGTTGCCCGAGGGGCAGCAACGGGTTCTGGCTGTGGCATGTGGCATTCCCCGTTTGCCAAAAGGTCGTTGGCGTGTGTGCAACTTGTTACAGGTGACGGGGAACGAGGGAGGGGCAAGCGGAGTGGAGTGTGTGCAACCGAAATGCCAGCATCCCAAAAATACGCGCGTGCAGCATGCAAAATTTGGGTCGCCTCGACGTGAATCATACGAGACTAAATGCACTCTCTCTCTCTCTCTCTCTCTCTCTCTCTCTCTGTTTGTAGCTAGTGAGCTGTCATGTCAGGCACGCTGTTCGAGATGGAGGATCCGCAACAACAGCTACAGCAGCAACTGGCAGGGGATGTCGAGCAGCAGCTGGCCATGTGCCTGGCTAGCCTGGAGCTGGGCGAAACGACATCGCTTACGGTGGTGGCCAGCAGCAGCACCACCACCAGCACGATAACCACACAGAGCAACTGCGACGGCAGCGACAGCGGCTTGGACGTGCCCAGCAGCTGCTGCCTGTCCCGGACCACCCTGCAGCGCGGCCTGAGCAGCACCAGCGGCGGCTACACCAGCAGCAACGGCCTGGAGGAGATCTACGACAGCTGCGAGCTGCATCTGGCGAGCAACGTGTCGCCCAGTGAGCAGAGCAGCGAGTGCTCGCAGCGCACGCCGCCGCGACGCTTCAATGGGAGCGTCAAGAAGAAGGTGGCCATGTTCGAGCCGGAGCCGGAGCAGCTGCAGTCGAGCGCAGCCAAGACGCCGGAGCAGCTGCGCGGGCGCGTGGCCAACTTGAAGCGGGCGCAAAGTCTGCCGCGCAATGGAGCGCCCGCAACGACGGGGAGGGAGAAGCCACGCCTCGCCAGCTCCACATCGTTCCGTGCGCCGGGCAACACGGTCACGCCGGTGCGCACGCCACGCCCACAGAAGCCAGACACGCTGCCCAGTGCGCTGAATCGCGCTCAATCCGTGCAGCGGCTGGCGCAGGTGCAGCGCACGCCTTCGGTGAGTCGTGCTCGCACGCCGGGCACGCCCTCCGAGGATGCACGCTGGCCGGCGAATCGTGGCGCAGCCGGACAGCGGCGCGGCATGTCCGTGACGCCGGACGTGATGGCCAGTCGCCTGCGAGGCAGTCCTGCGCCAGGTTAGCTTTCAGAACTCTCTTCCAGAGATTCCCTGACTAAACTCCTTCTCTTTCCAGGTGGCACTCTGCCCCGCCGTCGCAAGCAGCAGTCCGTGGAGGACCTGACGGCTGGGCGTTTGTCGCGCAGCAATTCCATCAGCCGAGCAGCTGTTGTGGATGCCAGGATGACTTCGTCGGTCATGGTGATGCCCACGAGTCGACGCAGCCTAGCGCCGCCCACAGTCACAGCCAAGGTCAATTCGCTGCGTCGTCCACAGCCGCAGCAGCCGGCCACGCCCAGGACACGCATCTACCACGAGACGGCGGTGCAAACGGCGTTGACTAGCGAGGATCTGGAACAGGTTTTGGGTGGCGGCGTGCTGCAGACGCGCGCTTTGGACGCCGTGGAGCAGCTGGATCAGAGTACGCAGGCAGAGCCAGACCAGCGTGATCATGAGCTGGAGCAGCTGCGCCTGGAGGTGCGGCAGCTCAGTGGCAAGCTGCAGCGCGAGCGCGAGGAGAAGCTGGCCATGCAGCAGGAGCTGCACCTCAACACGGAGCGTGTCATGGGCATGCTGGAGCTGGCGCGCGTGGTCAGCGCCAGCGCAGGCACGCCCACCTCCGAGGACAGCGGCGACGGCAGCGGCCATGACAGCCTGCTCATGCTCGAGTCACAGATTCAGATGAGCGGGCACGAGCTGATCGAGCGCCAGCAAGAGATTGGACAGCTGCGGGAGCTGTGCCGTGCCCTGCAGCAGGAGATGCGTCGATCGCTGGCCACGCAGCAACTGCTGCTGCAGGAGAAGGCCGCCATCGAGCAGGAGTCCAGCGAGATGCAGGATTTCCTGCAGCACGAAAAGGCTGCCCAGTGCGATGCGCTGCGTGAGCTCGAGACGGAGCATTTGGCGGCCAAGGCGCAGCTGGCCAATCGTGAGGAGGAGGCCAAGGTGTTGCGCGACGAGTGCCGGCATCTGGTGCGGCTCAACGAGCAGCGGCGCCAGGAGAACCGACTGCTGCAAACGAAATACGCGGCATTGGAGAACAAATCCCGAGAGCTCATACACCAACAGAACGCTGCTGTTGCGGGCGCCTCGACGGCCTTGTCGGGGCTGCATGCGCGGCTCGACAATCTGGTGGAGCAGCTGGTGTGTTCCTACAGTATATCCGAGCAGGATTTGGAGGTGAGTGTGCAACTAGAGCTTGCCTAAATATGATCTAATGATTTTCCTTTGCAGGACATACGTTTCCAGGCGGAGTCGCTGGCCGCTGAGACGGAGCACGCCCAGAATGGCCCCAAGCCCAACGGTCTGGACTTGCCTTTGAATCAAGCCATGGCTGGCGATGCGCTGCACACGCTTGTACTCACCAGCGATGGCTCCCTGTCGCCGCAGCGCAATCAGTCCTTCATAGCCGCCGTCATTGGTGCCATACGCCAGGCCACCACCCATTCGGGGAAGCGACTCTCGCTGCGGCAGGCGGGCAAGCGTAATGGCGCAGGAGCCGCAGCAGCAGGCGCTACACATGCGACGACAACGCTCAACAACAACGAACAGGCCAATCTCAATGGCAACGAAGGTAAGTCATTGGAATGTATATCAAATCAATAGCTAATATGTATATTCGCAGATGATTCCGATTCCACGGAGATGCTGGACTCTGAGACGGAGGTAAGTCGAACAGCAATAGTTCAACCTATTCAGCTTTACTTATATATTCTGTTTTGCAGCCTTGCCTGCTCATGATGGACAATGTGCTGGAGGATGTGGTGCAGCCGGACTCGCACTCGCACAACATGGTCTCCTCCTGCACGGGCATGATCTCGCAAATCGAGCTACCCACAGAGCTGATCAGCCAATGCAGTCAGCAGCAGCAGCAGCAGTCGGCAGCTGCAGCCAATAGCGACGATTCACTGCAGCAGCTGTCTCAGGCCATAACCAACCGCCAGCAGATGGAACTGCATATGCACAAGCTCAGCGTTCTGCCCATGAAGTAAGCAGCACCATTCATTGAGTATATACGTTATGCTAACTACTTCGTCTTCACAGCAATCGCGAGCAATGTAATACAGAGGAGCTCAGCTGCCACGACTCGCTGGCCGAGCTGCCCTCGTTGATGGAGTACAGCACGGCACAGGCAGTGGTTGACCAGGTCATTGAGGTGGACACGCTGGTCACCAAGTTGCTGAAGGTGCTGCGACTCGTTCAGCTAGACAACGACAATTGCATACAGCAGCTGATCGTGGACAAGTGAGTGGCAGCCACCTGGCCTTATCTATAGATGCTCATTATTCATTCCCTTGACAGAAACAAACTGCAGCAGCATAAGGAGGATATGCTGGAGAAACTAAAAGACCTGGAGGATGTCAACCTGAAGCTGCAGGATGAGCTGATGGATGCCACGCAGGAGCTGATGATTAAGGGCAGCGACCTGAGCGGCGCCAAGGCTGAAATGCAGCGACATCGCAACGAGATCGACGTAAGGTTTTAGCCACGATAATTCTTGGACTACATATATATATACATATATATAATTTTTTGTGTTGCGCACCCTTCGAAGACATTTCTATATATCGTTATATCGTTTAGTCGCCAGATATATAATCTTATGTTAAACAGTCGCGTTGCAGCTGATCTTATCTTATATGTTAATCGTATTTTTAGTCATACGTATTATTTGATTTAGAATAAACCGAACTCTTGGCCTATTTTACATTTATTTGATTTGTTCAGTTCACCATCGTCATCATCATCATCATCGATTCAGATCATGTCATCTATATCATTTCTTGTACTTTGTTTCTCATGCCGACCATTTGTATAATACACACTCGTAACCGCCAACGGACAGTCCCAGTCACAAATCAAGTACCGAAGTGCACTCTTTCGTTTGAAATGAAATCCGTTAACTAATTGCCATAATACCCATGCTCCTTGTCCTGATTCTCGACTTGCTTCTGCCGTTATTGCTTTTGTTTGTTGCTACTGCTGCTGCTGATGGCAGCGCCTCAATGAGGACATCTGCACGCTGAGCACGCTCTGTAGCAGCTACAAGAAGCTGTCGCCCACCACAGAGTTTCCGCCCATGCAGCTGCTCTCGCCCAACCAGATTCCTGAACAGGGCGACGTCCTGGGCATACTGAATCTGCTGAAGATGTGGCATGCGGACGGACAGCTGGGGGACGAGCGTGTCAGCAGCTACCTGCGTAAAGTGTGCGGCAATCAGCTAACGGTGAGTGGCCACCTCACCCATGTCAACTATCTAATCCGAGTTCATGTAATAAACAGGTCAACGTTCTGCCCCACCAGGACAACAACAACGTGGAGCGTCTGCGCATCTATGCCAATCAGCTGGAGCATGTGAGCCGCGTCCTAGACGATTGCCAGAGCCTGACGGAGCATATGCCGCTGCAGCAGCTACGCCGTGACATGGAGATCGTGCGCCTGAATGCCAACTGGACCCAGCTACTGGAGCTCGCCGAGCAACAATGCGATCTTAATGCCAACGGCGCGGATGTGCCCACGTCCCGGCCCTGAACTGTGTCAAATTGTTGTTAATTCTCTAGTTAACTAATAGTACTTAAAGTTGTTCAACACGTTGTTAGTTAGAAATGTTTGCGTCCAATTCGAAGCAAGTGAGAAAGCTTTAAAGCCGCTGCAAACAACAATTTATTTAGCTCGATATTTAATACTTTTAGCCTCTCAAACTAATCTGAACTGTTTCAAAATTCAATTAACTAACTAAAGTTACAAACCGTTTGGTCTTTCTAGTATTATGCCAAATCAAAATTTACTAAGGGAAATTTTCTAGTTTCGAATTTGAATTTCAAGCTGCCTGCTTTGGAGCGCCCGTCAAAAAATATGTTGCATACTTTTAGGCAGAAGGAAAATTAGTTTGCCTAAAATACATTTGAGAGGTAGATGTATAAATATATATAGATATATATAGAAGAGTTTGTCCTGATTGATTGACTGACTGACTGATTGATGATCAATGCTCAGGTTAAGCGACAGATCCTTTTTAGAGCAGCTACAAGACGAGATTTGGGTTTAGCTGAGCTGAATGTTAGCAAAAGTTATTTTAAATGTCATTTAACTGAAACTCTGATATATACATGTATATGCTTAGCTATCGACTAGAGACAAGAGTCTGGGCATTAAATCACGCAGAAATTTTTAGTTTAAAAATTTAAGTTTAATAGAAAAAAGAAAAATAAATAAATAAAAATTTATTATACAAAAATATTAAAAAGAAATTGCAAAATTTATTATTATTGGCTTTTATTTGCTATATTTGATTGTGGAACCTACACAGACAGTTATTGTCATGGAAGTTATAGTTGCTGTTAAGATAAAAATCTTATTTATTCCGTAACTAAACCTCGTCTATAGACATAGTCAAGGCCGTAAGCAATTCATCTAGAACTCTTCATCCTATTCATCTCCCAGAATCGTAGCCTGCATATTTATATTTAAATTACTTTGTAGTAGTAGTTCCCACTGGTAATCATATAAACAAATCAAATTCAATTAGTTTTAGATTTTGTTTCGATAGAAAGTTGTTTTTTCTCGTTTTTTTGTTGTTGTTTGTATAATACATGTACAATAAATAAGCATAAACTAAATGTAAAAAAAATCAACTACTTTCGTAAAAACAATTTCGCAAAATTTTTGAAAAATCCCTTGAAATGGTAGGTACTTATTGCTAGGTAAGTCTATAAGTATGGGCATAAATACGTTCATATATATGTATATATATGACATGTATTCGTATATGGTATATATATATATATGTATGTGTATTTGTATATGTAGATATATATAGACAGCTATATGTTGCGGCCGCCGCAGTTTGTCTTTTATGCGTTTTGTTTGTGGTCTTTACAATTACAGATAATCTCACAATGTAGGTTCAGGTTGCGATTGGGTTTCGGGAATTGGGATTCGGGGCAAGCTAAAAGGAGGGCTTGCTGCTGCCGATGCTGCGGGCGGGCAGGCTGTTCGTCTTCACAGTGGGATTGTCGCGCGCCTGCGAGTGGGCGACGACAATGCTGAGGCACTGCACCCACTCCTCGGCATTCTTGCCGTCCTTGGGCTTGAGTATTAGGGTCTGATCGGCAGTAAAGATCTCAAATGCCTTCGGTATGTTGCGAGCGCCACGCGAAACCTTCACGGAGCGTATTTGATTCACATCGATGCTTTCGCCACCGCTCTGCAAATTATTTGAGATTTTATGCTAAATTTCTTCAGACGATTTGGTTGTGCACTTACGGATCCTTTGCAGGACAGATGTGCGCCGGAGAGCGTAAAGTAGCGCGTACGCCAGCGCCTGAAGAGCCGCCACTTGCCCTTCTTCTCCTTGAGCTGGCCCTCGATCATGGGCTGATTGCTGCCGTTGAGGAAGCCAACCGCCTTGTCCGGATGATTGCACAAAAAGCAGCCCCACTGGTACTCCAGCTCGTTGCAATTGGGATTCGACTTGTCCGTCTTGGACACTTCAAATACATCCAGAAAGCCCGAGTGACGCAGCTCATTCACAAGAATCTCGCGGTCCTGTAGGGGGTGAAAGGAGTTCAATGAGCAGGAGAAGCTGAAGTTGGCTATAAAGGGATACGCACCTTGACCTGGGGGAATTGGCTGGTGACCAGCTCGGTGAAGCTGCGATTTTCGCACTTGAGTATCTGCCAGATGTTTTTCAGATTGCTAATGCCCGGCTCTCGGGTGCTGAGCACGCATTTCTCCTTGACCTAAGAGGAGAGAGAGGAGATCTCAGTAGAATTACCTCCTTCAGGATAATTTCTTACTCAGACTTACAAAATGGCGCACTTGAAAGTCGAGGAAGATCATGTGGATCCAGGTCTTGGGGTTGCGCGTGCGCATCGTGAAGCACGTCTTGGAGTAGAGGCAGTGCGGGCCGCGAATCTGGCAAGCGAAGTGCAGTTTGGCCACCTTCTTGCGTCGCTCTGCAAATTCATTAGAAACTGTGTGATGTGTGTGTGTGGGTGGGTTAAGTGAGCAAGCAGAGTGTGTGTAGAGCCAGAGAGAGAGAGAGATCAGTAAGGAACAGTGATAGAGAGGGAGAGCGCAGATAGGACCTACCCTCGATGCTGCAGCGAGTGGGCGGCGGCAGATGCTGAGAGACCTCGTCCATGTACGACTTGATCGAGACGAAATTCTTTTCGCAGAACTGCTGCACGGGATCGCGCATGATCTGATACGGCTCGAAGGTGCTCATGCGCTGGTCCATCACGCTGTTGGCATTGAGCAGCGTGCGGCTGGTATTGTCGCTGCGCCTGGGCGCCACATTCGTCGTGGTCGTCGGACCCGACACAATCACCTCGCTCTGAAGAGATAAAAGGAATATTTAGCAAAGGCAATATGGAAACGTTTCTCTCAGTTACATTTCCGTTCACGGGCAGCTTCATGACGGACTTGGCATTGCCATTGCTCGAGGACTGCGGCACAGCTGGCGACGCATGATGCACGGAGACGGCGTTCTGGGACTGCTGCACTGCAGCCGTTGAGGCAGCTACCGATGGTGGTATGGAGATGGAGCCCACCGACTGGTTCAGCGCATCCGTGCTGTACTTCATCAGCACCGTGCTGGAGTTGAGCAGCGTGGAGGGCCCCTGGGAGTGCGGGCGCACTTTGGATGGCGACGTGGTCACAGTCACGCCGCCCGAGGTCACGGGTATGCCGTGCTTGTTGTGGCCCGTGATGATCACGTCGTTGCTCAAGGGCGGCACAGGCGTGACCGGAGGATTGGCCGGAGACGTGGGCTGCTTGGGCATGGCGCCTGTCTGCACGATCACATTGCCATTCGAGCTGCCGCCGGGCTGCTGATTGATTTGTGAATTGCTCAGACGGGTCATGCTCTTGTGGAGTCCACCAACGGATCCGCTGGCCACGTTGAGGCGCGTGACGCTTCTGTGTGTGTTGCTCGCTGGATGCAGGCGCCCAGTGCTGCGCGAGTCGCCCAGCTTCACGCGCCGCGTATACCCCGTGTGTGGGGGCGTGGGCGTGGCAACGGGCACAGCTGCAGCGGCTGTGGCCATTGCAGTCGCTGGCGCTGGCGCCGCACTGGGCGTGGGCGTGGCATTAGCCGAGCTCGGCGGCTGCATGATGTTGTTGCTGCTGCTGCTGCTCGGGGGCGTTGCAGCTGGAGGAGCTACGAAAGAGCACGAAATTAATATAGGAGCAAATCTTGATCAGGCAACGACATCTACCTGGCTTGATCTGGGTGCTGGTGCTGGCGCTGGGGCTGGGGCTGGAGCTACTGTTGAGGCTGACAATGGTGACGCCGCCAGAGATCTTGTTGCCCACGTCGTGCTGGGAGCTGAGCGCAGCGTTCTTCTGCCGCACACAGGCGAGCACCTTGTCCGTGAAGAGCACGGGATAGGCAGAGCAGAGGCGCGTCGCCTCCTGCTGCAGCAGCGCCTGGGCGGGCAGGTGCTCAAGCACAAAGTCCAGGGCCTGCTGGGCCGTCTCCTTGCTGCCAATGCCCGCGGTAGTCAGTATCTGGGCGCAGAGTGTGACCGTGCTGGGATTGGCCTTGGCTGCCAGCCGCAGCTGCTCAAAGTGCTCGACGAGGAGATGGGGCGCGTGCTGTGCCAGCTTGAGCAGGATCTGCATGGTGATGTTGGAGGTGTCACTGTCCTGCAGGAAGGTGCACAGCTGCGGCACGCACGACTCCAGCACTGCTGGCGACTTCTGCACAATGAGCAGATACAGCTGGAAGACGGCCATGCGCTCCTGGGCGTCGCAAAGCGGCAGCAGCGGAATCAGCTGCGGCGCATGCGGCGTCACCGTCTCCGGGGAGACCTCGTACACCTGCGAGAGCACGCGCAGCAGGCCATAGTTGCCAGCGAGGATGGAGTCCATGATGGGCTCCATAATGTCTATCAGCAAGAAGGCGTAGTCGATGGCAGCCAGGGACAGGTAGCTGGCCAGGTTGCGGGACAGCTCCTTGTTGCCCTTGGGCAGGAACTGCACGGCGATGGGCAGCGCGATCTTCATCAGTTCTTTTTTGTCGTAGTTCTGGAAAGGATGAGGACAGAGTAAAGCAAGAGGAGCAATCTGTGGTGCTTTGTGGACTCACCAAGAATATGCTGGAAATGATGTCAGCGGCGATCTTGGCGTGCGGCGGCTCCTCCTTGGTGGCGGCCACTGGCTGCAGGTTCCAGAGCAAACAGGTCTTCAGCAGATCCACCAGAGCTGCGCAGTAGCGCTCCGCGCTGCGCGTCTCCCTGATGCAGGAGAGCACGCGCGTGACACAGATCTCAACCACGCTCTGGTCATTGTTGTTCTTCACGTAATCCGCGTGCGAGATGATGGGATTTATTTCGCAAAGCTGCAGGCGAGAGACACACGAGATTAGTTTGCTATCAAGCTATCAGCTAGTGAGCGGGCCACTCACCACCTCCGTGATGTCGTTGACGATGTCCGCGTCGGGCACCGAGAACAGGTCTCCGGCTCGCGACAAATCGCGCTTGGCGAGCACTTTCGTAAACAGTTCGTGCATCTCGTGGCCTCGGGCTGTCTGGGTCTAGTCAATCATTTCCTTGGGCAGGCTGCAATGGAAGTGGACAGAGTGGGACATTAGTTCGGGCCTGTCTGAGTGCGTTTTCTATTTTCCATTTTCCGCTTTCGCTTGCACTGCCATTTTCATTGCCATCTTCGCGTTTGGCACTCTGCCCAGAGTTCAGGCGCCGCTCGCAGCGATTTTTTATCTTATCGCCAAGACGAATGCAACTGGCGGAGCGAAGGGAGCCAACTGTGGGCCCAAACAGCCAACTCAGATGCAGCCATCAGCGCAGCATTTCTCCACTTGACTAAATATTTGTCGCACTCTCTCTCTCTCTCTCTCTCTCTATCTCTCACTCTCTGTCTATCTCTTCACTCTGGCATTTCCAGGCTGCATTCACGTCTGCTGACTTGTATAAATAGATATATTATATATATATAGACATAGATATAGATATATATATATATATATATAGAAGCACGACTCTGGCCAGCGCGTACTTGTTGCATTGTCTCCAAGCGAAACGAACTCGCCAAAAAAAAAAAAAAAAAATATCCACTTAGCACTGGCTCCCGCTCCCTCCCGTCTTACGATAGACTTTATTACTGACTAAAATTCTAGGTAAAAACTATAAATGATATTAAACAACTGCCCTCGCCCGTGGCTGCTTATCGGCAATTTGGCCTTATCAGCTGCTGGCTTTGTGGCCATTGTAACTGACCTTTTAGTGGGTCTCAAAGGGGAGCAGCAAAACAGCTTTAGATATAAGTATTTGTTGGGCATGACGAATAAATTCGATTTCAACACACTCCAAAGATCGCTTGTTGGTCAAGGTTAACTGTACACAGATACAGATATATATCTATATATATATATATATTGCATATATATATATTTGTATATTCAACTGATTTGACCACATTGTGCACATGCAGCAGTTCTGGAGAAGGTAATGAAATACGCTGTTGCTGCTGCTGCCTTTGAGTGTTTGCACTGCTGTTTCGTATGTGGGGATTCCCTGGGCGGGCTGTGAGAGAGCGGGAGAGTCTTTGCGAAACAGATGCCAATTGCCGTTTGCCGCTTGCCGCTTGCCGTTTGCCGTTTGCCGTTTGCTCCGCTATCAGAGCAGACCCCTCGACGGCTGTCACGACTGTGCGAAGCGAGCGATGATTGCGCTGGCCAAGCACATGACGGACTTGAGTGCGGAATGCACTCTGCTTCGCCGCGAATTAGATTTTGATTAGATGCGCAAAATTCCACAGTCGTGGGGATTAAGACGTTAAGCCTTAAGACGGCTCACACAATGGAATTTGCTTTGTGGGCGCACTGACTGACGTTCTCTCTCCCTCCCTCACCCTCTCTGTCTCTCGTTGTCTTTGTCGATGGCTATGGCCATCAAGGAAGCGACGCCAACGCGCTGTGCGGATTATTAAATTTTCAAATAAAAACCAAAAGTTGCATAATCCATAGACGCCTGGGCAGCCAGGCAACCAGGCAAGCAGTCAACCAAGCCAAAGAGCTCTCTCTCTCTCTCTCTCGCTCTGCACGCGAATTGCAGACACAGACAGCGACAATCGGGACGGACATTTGCTTCCTGGAAACCGGGACAGCCGCAGCACTTTGGTTGCTGCTGCTTTTGTTGTTGTGGCTGTTGTTGTTGTTATTTATGGCTCATTCGCGCTCAGGTTGCAGCAAAGAAACTGGTTAAAAAATAAATAAAGAGGCAGCAACAAGTCGCAGCAACAAAAACAACTTTGCGCGCGCTCGAGAGAAAATTAAAAGAGAAATAGAAATACACCTATATATATATATATATATATATATATATATATATATATGAGTATATATATATAAGTATAAGTAATGGATGATGATGATGGTGGCGTTGGCTAAAACATAAACTGAAACCGGTGCGGCAGGTTAATACACAAGCCCAGCCAGCCAGCCAGACAGACAGCCAGACAGCCAGCTAGCCACTCTGTTCATACAAACATCAACACAAATACAGAGACGAGGCGAAACGGATCTCGTAGTCGAGAGAAGGCAGCAACAAAGTCACATAGATCACTGGACACAAACAATTCTGGGGCTTTCGAGCCAAAATGACAGAGTTCAAATTGGCTTAAATGAGCGGCGTAACAGTTGACATTTGTGGTCCATATGCAAATGACTTAATTTGCATCTGAGGGCGAGATCGACAGAGACTGAGAGAGAGAGAGCGAGAAGGAGAGTACAGAAACTCAAGCTGACAAGCAGGGCCGAGTGCTCAGCGAAGTGACAAGGTTTTGAGTTATGCGTGCCACGCCTGCCTCAGCCCCTACCCCCACCCCAGTTGCAGTTTCATATTCGAAATATTCGATCAACGCTGCGTATACGTATTGCGAGTGCAGTTGCAGTTGCAGAGGCAATGGCAATGTTTTGATTGCGACTCGCATTGCGTGCACGGCGAGTGTCTTGTTCTTGTTTGCGCATTCCTGGTCACAGTTATTTGCCGTTGTTGCTGTTGCTGCTCCTGTTGCTGCAAATACCTGGCCTTAGGGAGCGTCAAGTGTCGTGCGGCTGGCCAGGTAGCAAGTTGCAAGTGGCAAGTTGCAAGCATTATCGGTCATAGCTTAAGTTTTGTTCTGCTCTAAGCTTCAGTTAGGCGCACATACAAATCGAGTATTTTGCGTGGTTGTTGCTATTGTTGTTGTTGCTGTTGCTGTTGCCATTGTTGTTGTTGTTGTCTGGCTGAAACTAGTTTTGTGGTCTGGCTTTGGTTTATGTCTACCCTGCGCTACGCAGGCGCAGATACACTCATTGCCGCAGCTCACCGCAGTCAATCGATGTGTACAGAGAAATAAGCCAAGATCTAATAACTGCTAAAAAGAATGCCCTTCTATGCAATTCTCATGGACTTCAAAATGATTTAATGCTTTTCGTGCACTGCTGATTAGTATTAGATTAACAACTTGACGATATCGTATATCGATGAGATATATCTATAATGTATATGATGATATATATATTTATTTGTACATCAATCTATCTACCATCTTGTGGCTGCCTTACATCTTTTTCGCATTCAATCTCTCTCCCGCTCTCTTTGTATTGATCTATATATCTATATAGCTATCTACCTAATATATGCATTTTCCACCTCTCATAGTCTCTGTCTCTCTCAGTCTCCATCTATCGCTTTCTCTCCCGCCCATTTGAATATATTTAGACATTATTCTAAGCCAAGTTTATTTACACTTTTACCTTTAATCGTATATCTCTCTCTAGTGCCGTCTACCTAGCTGAATCATGTCGCCTACCTACTCACAGCACAGCTTCCCATACAAATTTGCTGAGCAAATTTATTAAGCCGCAGCGTGAGAAACCAAATAAAAAGAAATTAGCAAAAAATAAAATAAAAATAAAAAGCCGAAACAGAATTTATGCTAAGCCCTCATTTGGTGTTTTTACACACACACACACACACACACATTTAGATATATAGATATATATACACGATTATACATAAGTAAAGACAACATCAACACGGTAATCCGAGCCAGACACAAGCTAAGCAAAGGATAGGTAACCGAAGGGGCTTCATAGGGGCTCTTTAGGGGTTGCGGGGGGCGAGAACGTGTTGAAAAATGAGCGTCGCGTGAAACTTATTAATGAAAAGAGCCGCAAATGAAATGCTGCGAATTAGCGCTACAACAACAACAAATCACAGAGAAAGAGAAGGCGTAGAGCCAAGTCCTAAAAATATAAACGCCTTTGGCACATCTTTTTAAAGGGCGCTTTTAATTAGCCATTGGCACAGGTAGATAAGCTGCGCTAAGAAGTCGAGCTGAGTTGAGTTGGAAGCTCGCTTTAACGGTAAACGTTGGACTTACCAAAATTGCATACTCTGTCGTAGATACACATACATATGTGTGTGTATATAGGTGTATGTATATGTGTATTGGTGTATATGTGTGGCCCAGGCAGACACAGCTGGCTCATATCAGGGAGTTGAAACTGGTCGCAAAGCCGAGACTGAATACAGCGACAAACCAGACACACGCTCTCGCTCACACTCACACATGCAGACTCACTCACTCTCTCGCTCGATCGCTGCCTGCCTGCTCTATGCTCCGTTTAGGGGGGGAAAGGGGAGCTTGTGCAGCAATAAAAAACACTTGAAAAGGCACGAAAAAGGTAGACGACGACGATGACTGTGGTTGTTGTTGCTGTTGTTGTTGTTGTTGTGGTTGTTGGTGGTGAGCTGTCGGCCAAGTCAGCCGCACAGCCGCCGTTGCGCCGTTATTGTTGTTGTTGTTGTTGTTGGCTTTTGGGTGTAGTTCAATATGAATTTTATTGTTGCTGCTGGTGCTGCCGATAAAGCACAAAATTCAGCATTGCTGTTAACAATATGTATATTTGTGCGGCTTTTGTATATATTATATATTTATGTACAAACACACATATATAATTTATATACGTATTTATGCAAAGCAACTATAATTTTGAAAAAAGGAGAGAAATGAAAATTGTTTTGTTTTCGTTGATTTCTTTTGTTATTTTTAACACAGTTTTTGCGCTTTCTGTTCTTTATTTTTTGCCACAATGCTTTATATCGCGTTGCCTTCTTTGCTTCTTTTGTATTTTTGCTAATCACATTTTGTTAACACACACACAGAGAGACACTCACACACGCACACGCATGCACACAGTTGTAGAGAGACAGAGAGAGAGAGTCAGAGAGAGAGAGAGAGGGTAAACAGCGCAGACTAACCGACGGCTCATGCGCGCTGGCCAAGTCCAAGCAAACGCGTTTAGGCCAAAACGTAGACTGAACAGCTAGCACCAGTTGCCAGTTGCCCGTTGCCCGTTGCTGCTGAACGAGTCAGTTTGAGCTCTCCCTCTCATACACACTCTCTCTTGCGTTCCTCTCTCTCTCGCTGTCCTCCTTCCACTCTCGCGCTCGCTGTGGCCAGCGATCTCTGCGCTGGTTTCGCTCGTGCACACACATTTATCACGGTTTACTTATGCGCTTTTCATTCATAAACAAAAAGCGCAGCGCGCACTGTTGTTGTTTTGCTCGCTGCCGTTGCCCTGTCTGGCTCTCACCTGTTCTCACCTGTTGAGCAGCCGGCAACAGCGCGCACGTTGCCAGCAGCAATTACAACTCTACCTATCGGTAAATATTTTTGAATTATTAACGACTTTCCAGACAGAGTTGCTGCGCCCCACGAAAACAGTCTAAACAGTTGGCCAAAAAGAGAAAAGTCTTTCAATTTTCAATTGAAAAGGCAAGTTTAGTAAGACTTTCGTGTAGTGAAAATATAAAGTTAAAAGTGCAGAAATGCAGAGATTTCTTAATAAATATAGATAGATATGTTTAACTGTTAACTGCGAGTGTTCAATCCATTGGCAGAGCCTCTAAGATATAATTTTAATATTTGTAAAAAATTAAAAACTAAATATATTTTATTTAAATTTTATTTCATTTTCTTTTAGCATATTTTGAAAAATGTTGCATTAATAAATATATTAAAGTATACTATAAAACTCAGAAACAATTTTTAAAATTTTTTAATTTAGTCAGAAAACTTAAAATATTTCTTAAAAATTAAAAAAAATCTATTAGCCTTAGTTTGATATTTAACATAATTTGCAACAGATTTAGATTTTTACTTAGACTTTTGGCCAAGCTATAAGAGTTTATTGTACCACAGTCCAGTGGTTAAATCTATATATATACATACATATATATATGTATATACATGTATAGCTTTGGCAGATTATGCTATACAAATACTTATATCAGCCATAAATCTTAGTTTAACAAACAATTTTCGAGCAAACAAAATTTCAATATATATTCATTTCTATTTTAGAATTTTATGTGAATATTTTTTTTGCAATTTTTATATTTTATTTATATTATATATTACATATGTTTTTTCTTGTATTTTATATATACATTTTTAAATTTATTCCAGATTTTGACACATTTGCACTTATGGCATTATCTCCAACCCGGAAGTTTAACTAAGTTGTTATACTACTAATACGTTATACTAATATTGAGTGTTTCTCGCTCCGTAACTCTGTCAACACTTCGATATTTAGGAAATGGAAATGAAGTCAAATCCATTAATCGCTGCACTTTTGCACCTTGATCCACTGCACTCAGCCGTAGCTAAAGCTGCGTCAAGGTCGTTGCCTCAACTAATACACCTGTGGTTGCTTCTTGGCATTGGATTGTTTTTGGCTGAGTCTATTAACAGTTGGGCGCTAATGGAGAGTCGAGCGTACAAGGAACGAATTGCAATATTGTGTGAGCAATATGTACATATATATTCTTGTTCCGTAACCCGGGCTCAGTGCCCAGCCCACATTTGAATATGCGTATTTGCCTTGCAAATAACCAAAAGCCCAGCGGACTGAACCTAAACAGAGTGTAATGCACTTTGAGCAGCGGGCAAGGCAGTTCGTTGTGTGTACAAAGTTAGTAATCAAGTTTTATTAGGCATTAAGAAGATCTTTTTCCGTATTGTCTACGATATTTATATAAATAGATTTAGTCTCTCTAGTTGTTTAGTAAAATCAATTTAGGTAGGCCCGGGCTTCGGAGCTTAGGCGTACTTGGCAGCCAGACCCTCGACGAAGGCGATGTACTCCTTCTGGGCTGCCTCGGTGGACTTGCCCTTCTGCTTGCCCCAGGCCTCCCACTTGGCCTTGCCCTTCAGGTCCAGAAGGCCGGGCTTGCTGGTCTCGTTGTCGCCAACGGTGGCCTGCTTGAAGAGGGCATACAGCTCGAGGAACTCGTCGTCGCTGGGACGCTTGGTCAGAGTCTTTACCTTCTCGGCGGCGGCATTGAATTGCTACGGCAAAGTTAACAGATTTAACGATTAGCACGAATCAACGCGTTGATAAGTTATTTGCTTATCACATAACAGCCGCGATAAGATATATAACATACAACCATCACCATAAATCGTTTCCTGCCACTTACCTCAGTGAGGGACATTTCGGTTTAGATTGTAATCTGCAAGTAACAATTTGAGCGTGTTTAATACAATATATATGACGCAACATAAATTATAAATGTGACAATGAGCTTGATGGGGAGCTACTGCTGCTGCTGCTGCTCTGGTTGATGATATGACAAAACCAGTTCGCTGATCGCCATTAATTGGAGGGCCTGACAAATGGACGACTGGAATGCCGCCAAATTGTCTGGCTGAACTTTGGCACGCATCGCGCGATTTTGAGAACAGCGGGACTTAGGAGAGACGTAACTTTCACCGAGCAGCCGGCAGGCAGCCGGCTTAATAAAAATAGAAATTCATTTATGAAATTATGGCGGTTGCTAAAAAAGATATAAATGTATCTAACGGATACATCACCAGCAGCAATACCAGCAGTAATTGCAAACTTTTTGGCGTTAGAGAATCCCGCCAGAAATGGCATTTGGGCGTGGGTCGAGTACGTGAATTTTATTTATTATTGCTCATTGGCTAAAGAACACTTTGCCCGTTATCTGGCCATGAGCTTTTGCTGATTGTCGATTGTCACATGTGTACGTTGTTGTTTCTTGTAACACAAATTGATAGTGTGGGCAGGCACTTGTTGAGTACGATTCGGCACACGCACTTACGCTGGCTTGGGCTGTCTGGGCGGTCGCAGAACTCGGCACTGTCTGAATCCGAGTCTCGATTTGACTTTCAATTTAAATGTTTCCGCGCTGCTCGCGATCGCACACGACATCGGGCCAAAGCTCTCGCGGAATTCGTGGAACTGAGAGAGTCCGCTTCTCTGGCCCATGGCGATTGGCAAGCTCTTCAAAGTTTCGCTCTGCTAGAGCAGCTTTGCGCTGCAATGGATTAAGATTTTCGGATGTGGATGTTTTTTTAATCATATCATCGGCTGGGTGCGAAGGGCGACACTCATCTAATCGCAGCTGCAGCTAAAAATATGAACATTTTCAGCGGGAGTCACGACTTTCCAGACTTACCTCTAATCAGCTCTCAACACCTGATCATTACTTGGCGTATACACAATTTAATGACTCTGCTTATAGTATCTGGACACGTATGTATTTATGAGTGTACCAAATTGCAATTCTATGAACTTTGATTGATAATCTGCACTCAACGGGCAGTCCAGTTCTAGAAAAGTTGATAGTTAGTAAGCTTTGAGATTGTTTTAATAACCTCTTGTTAGATATCTATAAATCTATTGATTTATGTGTATAGACAGTAAATTCTATGAATGCATTCAATTGTTTGTTATATTGAAGTAGACTTACAGCTAATTCAAGAAATTTTAAAGAAATATTAATATTGCCAGCTGAAGTGCTCAAAATTGAAAACTCAAAAGTAATATCATATAACTTTAAATATGCGCGGTTCTACACTCCATAGAGACCTCAAGCTGCCTACTGTTGAAGAGCAGATAGGCAGACATACAAGCCGATACTCGGATAGGTTGCAACGACACCGAAGCCTACTTGCCAGGGGTCTAGTCCCTGCCAGACCCCTAAGAAGACTTAAACGGCAAGGCTTTGCCAAAACGCTGGGAACACCTTAAACCTTTAACTAATTAATCTTCAATTCCTCACAATATGACTGAGGTTTGGCCCGTATATATATATAAGTCATGTGTTGTTATAGTACTAATTTTTGATTGTACAGGTTCTACACTTAAATAAAATAAGCCCATTTCACCCAAAAAAAAATATAACTTTAATGCTCCATAAATTTAATACCCTATATATTTGATGTTGTACACATACCAGATTTTTAAATGGTATTAAATGTATATGAGAACTGGCAAAAAGCTTTTGAGAATGAATGGAAAACGACATTTGTTTGGGTTTGTTTTCATTAATAAAGTTATAAAATTTCCATAGCATACTTTTAGGCGCCCGTATTTATTATATTATGCTAAACATTCACTTAAAAATATTTTATATTGAAATTAATAAATTTGTATATTTTTTAGTTAGATTTACTTCAATTGAACAATTCTTTAAGTATTCGCTCATATATTTATACAAATTATCGTAGCTAAAGAAAGTAAGCGCTTAAAATGATTAATGTTGTCTTGTCTATTTCTATTTTGGTTGACTATTGGAATTAGATAGCGAACTGCTATCGTTCTGCGACAGTTCAAACAAATTGATGATTTTATCTGTACGTTTTCCTATTATATATATATATATATATATATATATATATATATATATATATATATATATATATATATATATATATATATATATATATATATATATATATATATATATATATATATATATAATATATATATATATATATATATATATATATATATATATATATATATATATATATATATATATATAATTTTTATATATATATATTTATATATATAATTTAGTTCGCATATGTACATAAAACTTCCACGATTTGAAAATGTACTGAAGCTTGCTCCAATAACTTCATATTAATATAAACAATACAGAGTTCTGGTTATTTTTTTAAATGCTTACGGGTTTATTAACGTTTATATAAAAATAGTATAAATACATTTGATTAACAAGGGCATTTAAGGCATAAATACAATATGATTTTGTGAGCTACTGCAAAGTTCTTTAAATGCACTTTTTACTCGTATTTGGCAGCATACTTCTTGTACACCTCGATGTAGTGGGCCTTGGCGTCATCGAGAGTCAGACCGGCCTTGCTCTTCCAGGCATTGTAGCGAGCCTTCTGCTCCTCATCCTCTGGCTCCTCAATGTTGCAGTCGCCAACTGTGGCCTGCTTGTAGTAGCCATAGAATTCCAGGAAATCCTCCTTGGTGACGGTCTTGCTGAAAGCCTTTGCCTTCTCAACGATTTCCTCAAACTGCAGTAAAGTAGAAGAAAATTATTCAACCTGATATTCAGGTATAATTTATATTTTAACTTACGGTCAACATGTTGGCTGTTTGCTGGTTTGTTGTGTCGGGCTAACGAAAACAAATTGTGGTTGCTTGTTTCAACGCAAAGTTATATATAATGGCCCGAAATATAGAAACCAATTTTTGTTGTTAGTTAATCTTATCAAAACAGGAGACTTTTGTAATTCCTATTGCCCCGGCCGTTCCCTGTAGCCCCAAAAATAAAACGTACACTCAGGCACATTCATCATTCTATCTGATTGCCTATGTTGATTAGGTGCCGCCCATACAGTGCCAATACTGATCAAAACTCGAACGAGTGTGCACTTGCAGTTGGCCAGAAACAATATTAGCAATACACATATGAGTAATCAAAATCATGGAGCTAAGTATAGCGATATACATGGAGCCACCTTATGCACTTAAGCGATAAGATTAGCATGAATATTTTATGAATGTTCGTCGAATATGTTTTATCACATGCGTGTATGTATAAAACAAGTAATACTGTCAGTAGCTGAAGATAAACTTGACGACTTAATTAACGCCCTGCTGATGGTGATGGTGCACAGTTCACGCAGCCAAGTCACTTTTTGATTTAAGTATGAATGATTCATGCCCACATTTATCTTAGATCTGACAAACACTAACAGCCCTTATCTATAGTATTTTTCCACAATATTAATTAATAAACTCGAACCACTACTGCAGATAACCCAACTGAGGATAAGCTAAGCATATGCAGCTGACCCTAAATTTAAATTTAAATTAATTAAATTTCATACTACAGCAAGACGGGCGCACTATAAATAGAAGCGAGCTGGATAAAATTGAACAAAATTCCACACATTCACCTCGCACGATGGTCAACTTTGAGCAAGCAGCCGAACTCGCCAAGAAGTTCTCTAAGCGACCCACAGACGCTGAGTTCCTGGAGTTCTATGGACTCTTCAAGCAGGCCACCGTTGGAGATGTCAATATCGATAAACCTGGATTGCTCGATTTAAAGAATAAGGCCAAGTATGAGGCGTGGAGCGCACACAAGGGCTTGTCCAAGGATGACGCCAAGGAGGCATACGTCAAGATCTACGAGAAGTATGCGCCTAAATATGCCTAAATGATGAATATCATTAGCAATAAACCTTATTTTACGTGCCAATAAATATTAGAACTTACCCAAAACAACAAATCTTAGTTTATGTTTAACAGCATTTAGAATGCCGCTTCCGATTGTGGCATGGCCACCACAGCAGCTATAAGTGGCTTCGCCTGACCCGCCTTCATCAGCATAACACGGATTTGGGAATTGTCGGGCGTCAATGTAGCTGGTGGCAGCTTGTCCATTGCATCCAGCACAGCCACCACCTCAAAGTCTACACGCAGCGGTATGCCAGGCAGAACGCTGGGCAGCCTGGCCACAGACTGCTGTATGGTATAATGACGCCGATCAGCGTGCAGCAGCACAGCCAGATTTGAGGCCATCTTATATGTGGACAGATTCTGTACGGTGAGATACAGTCGAAATGCGGGTCCACTACCGCACACTTCGGCTGCCAGCTTCACGGGCGCATGAGTTAGATCCCCTGAAATGGTGCTCTCCGAGGAGTTAATAGCATCTATTGTGGCACGTGCTGCTGTGTGACGAAGGCGCCAGAGCTCCATCTGAAAGCTACCATAGCTAGCTGCATGAAGACGGGAATTCAAATTGGTTTACTCAAAGCTCCACGCAACTTACACTTTGCCTGCTGCTTCTCACGAGCCGCTTGCTCTACGAAAATGGAGCTCTTCTTCGACTTGTCCAGTATGGAAGCATCTCCAATGTTTTGCGGCACCGACAGACCCTTTTTCGTTAATGATCCTGACGTGTCCGGCTCAAAGCGAGTTATACGTCGCAATATCTTGATAATAATTTCGCCTGTTTCGGTGACCAGCGTGAGCACATGATCCTCCATTCCCATGCGGCCATATAGCATGCCTGCCACGGTCTGCGGTACCACGAATTCATCCACCATATATCGATTCAAATAGAATCCCACTTTGCCGCCTTGAAGTGCAACGGCCACCAGTGTCACGCCCAGGTGTGTTAGCGGTAAGGGTAAAATGCAGACCGGCGGCGACTCCAAGTGCAGCTGATAAAGCTGTTTGCCTCGCTTCGAGCAGCACATATACTGATGCTCCATGGTGGTTATAACGATTGTCTGATCAATGGGCAGCAAGAGCAGGCCAGTCAACGGGGTGGACAGCTTGAAAATTTCCTGACCCTCGTTGCTTGACTTGCGCAACAGGTATACTCCACCATTCCGCGTGCCCACCAGAATGGAAAAATCTGTCTCATAGGTGCCATGGACCGAAATGAGACTTGGCACAGCTGTCTCATAGCTGCAAACAGTTGACTGATATATCAAATTGAAGCCCTGCGGCTCCAGCACATATATGTGACCCGTGTCCGTAGCCAGAACCAGGTGGGAAGGGGGACTCACACTGCTGGAGACTCGCTTCAGACAACACATGGCCACAATGTTGCCCGTTCGACCCACAACCGAATCCTTGTGGGTGCTGATAAATGACTGGAAAAGGAGTGAACTTCATATAAAATATGATTATGATATATGATAATATAAATATTTGTCTGACAGCACGCTCTTCCTCCGTTAGTTGTAGCAGTCGTTGCGTTTTACGCGATAGTTTGGCATGGTCCACATCCTTGAGCAATTGCAACAGTCCTTCGTGGGTCTCCGGCTTCATCACTGGCAACTTACGCCACACCTCCAACTCCAATTCTTCGGCTTCCGTGGCAGGAATTGTATACTTAAAAAATGGCTTCAAGTGCCTGTAGAACAGCACGGAGTCAGCAATGGCCACTGCAATGACTAGAGAGCCGAAAAACTATATAGTTACATAAAGTAGCCTAATTCTAAAAGACTGCAGTGCTCACCCGGCGTTTTGGGCTCTGTTTCGTCTGTGTAGAGACTTTCAATAGCCGTTGGTATGCCAGGCAGCGGTTGCTCGTGCTTCAGTTGCAGTCCACGAAATACTTTAAGCTTGGCACTGGGCTCCTCGTCATCTTCCAGCGAAATGTCAGCCACCAGTAGTCGCACGTAACCATCGCATTGCACGTCGCTGAGCGTCATACAACTGGACAAAGTTGAAAACAGCTGGGGTGTGTCTTCCTCAATGTCCACATGCAGCCAATTTGATACCGATGATGCTGCCATCTTAATTTTCTCCAATTTCAAAAATAATATGTTCACGGCCTGTGGAAAAATTGGAATGCGATGCTTTGTTTTGCTTTTTCCTCCTTAGCAACGGTTTGTTTTTTTAAAGTGCGCCAATAATGATATCGATTATAAAATTATATCGGTACATGCCAGTAACAGCGAGCGCATACAAAAGCTATCGGTACATTTGATTCGAATTGAGGAACAATATTAAATTATGTCGAAAAGCATATAATCCATTTACTTAAATAATGCAATTATAATAAATCTATTTCAAAGTGCTATTTATTTAGTATATATAATGTGTTTGAAAAGTATTTTTCTAAGTGCAACATATGATGGATGTGAACAAGAGATCGTGGTTTTTTAGTTCACTCCAGAAGTTTTGCAGCCCTAGTTCGAGCGCATTTTGTGTGATTGGCAGAAAGAGCCAATAACGCGAACGACGCGACTTGCTGAATGCAAATAATAACTAATAATATTATAGCTATAAGTAAATAGTTAATGTGATTTATACAAAAGTGATGACGAAGCGTGAAAACGAGGTTCAGCTTTTCAACAGGGGTGAGAAAGTCCTGTGCTTCGAGCCCGACAAATCGAATGCGAGGGTTTTGTACGATAGTAAGGTAACCCACGCAAACACACACACTCACATTCACTCATATACATGTACTCACTAATACACTAACAACGCTTCGAAACGTCAAACACACAAATGCCAAACGAGAGGTGATTGCTTCGATTTTTCACAACGAAAATTTGTTTTTTCCTTAGGTTTTAGCTGTGTACGAACGCAAGGACGCCGATAATATACGATACTTTGATTACAAGATTCATTTTCAAGGCTGGAATGCATCCTGGGATCGAAATGTGCGCGCCGAAATCTTGCTAAAAGACAACGAAGAAAATCGCAAGCTTCAGCGTGAGCTGGCAGAAGCCGCGCAGCTACAAAAGTGAGTGAAATGTGTGCAGGAGTGTGGAGTATGTGTGAATAATTGTTTATTGTTTACAATTTGCAGAAGTGGAGGCTATTCTTACAAAGACACTAAAAGCCCGGCTCTGCCGCCCAGTAAGAAAAAACGTTTGGCCAGAGGTGTCAACGCTGAAGAGCAGACATCAGATTCCCTAGACGTATCGCTGGCACCCAAGCCGGCGACTCCCCAGCACGAACTGCCGGCACAGCCGAAGGGCGCCCGCACGCGGGATGGCACTGGTAATCGGTCGCGGGACAACAGCGGCGGTCGCAAAAGCCAGCACGACAAATCAAACATAGGAAAAGGCGGTGGCGGAAATACTGATATAACCATGAAAGAGTCACGCAAATCCGGTCGCACAGAGGGTGAGCGAAGATCCGCTAAGTCTCAGTTTAGTCTGCATATCTCATCTAAGGATACGCATAAAACTGATGCAGAGAAACGCGTCCATCAAGAGGATCGTGTGATGCTGCGCATCAGCGAACGACTGCGCGAGTACATGGAGTATGACTACAATATGGTTTGCAAGTTCGGCAAGGAGCACGACCTGCCCGCCCGCATGCCCATTGTGACCATCTTGGAGGACTTTGTCAAGCAGCGAGCCGTCGAACTGGCCATTGGCATCAAGCAGGATAGTTCGAGGGCGCGCAACACGCAGAGTCGTAATGCGCGCATGGAGCGTGAGTACGATCGGGTAATGTCCAAGTAAGTATTAGGTATGGCTTGATTCAACTCCCAACTATAGAGAATCCCAGTCGAATGGCTGATTCCAATTGTGAGTCGTTTTCCATTTGGTTTTATTTGATCAGCACTCACCTAATTCCTTTCTATATTTCTACAGCGTCTGTATGCTCAAGGAAGTCGTGGATGGACTGCGGATCTACTTTGAATTTCACCTAGAGGATCAGCTGCTGTACAAAGAGGAAAGGGATGCTGTTCTAGCCCGCCTTACCGATGATATATCGATATATTCCAATAAATACGTCGACCGAGCCAAGGAATATATAAATCCCAGCTCTGACAAAGAGCTCATTCCAATGGATGGCAATATGAATGGCACAAATGGAGGCGATACCACCATTCTAGGTGGTGTTGAGTACGAGAAGCAGCTGCAAGATTGCCTGCTATACATAGTGAAATGTAGCGGAAAGAATAATATAGCTCATGCCTATGATCAGCGAACCTCTCCCTATACTGCTGCCTACAAACTGCCAATGGAAATGCGTGGCTTCCTCTGCGAGACTTTCAGCTGGAGTCTGCTGGCTAAAACTGACCCGCTCTTTCTATATAGATATGAGAAATCTATGATATTTGGCGCACCACATTTAGCGCGATTGTTAGGTGAGTAATAAAGTTAGTTTGAATTGTTGATTATCCTAATTTATTGAATGTTCTATAAATATAGTTTTATTGCCGGGATGGCTGAATGCGTCACCCATATCAAATGAGAAGCTGGAGATTCTGGTGCCACATCTCAACTCCTTAATCAAGTATTTAACATTTGTATCAGCATCTTTTATGATAGTTATTTATATTTCGTCCTATTTTTTACAGCTACTTGGAGAACCATAAGGACTGGTTTGATAAGCAGAATTATTGTTAATAATTTCTACGAGAAATATCCCGCCTGGCAATATGAGAAACTTTTCTAGTTTTTTAGTTCACAATTAAAATATAAGACAAGGCATTGACATAATTTTTTAAATATTATTTTTTTTATTTATTATGCGTTTTAAAGCTTGTGTTTTTTTTTTTTATTTAGAATTGTAATTGTCATTTGTTCATCAGTATCAATATCAATACAGAAATCAATTATGATTTTGGTTGTCTTTTTGTTTGTTTACTTTTAACTACACAGTTGTAATAAACGCGCTTCTATAAAAAGAACTTTCCTACACATGTATAATCGAATAGACCCTAAAACTAGATGTTAATGTTAATATGGAATAGACAATTTTTAACTTTTAATTCTAAGTTAGAGTTGAGTAGTTTTACTAACTATTTCTTCAATTTTTTTTTGTGCTCAAATACAGATATATATTTAAGAATTTTAACAATCTTGTATGTCTTTTTCTTAAGAATTAGAATGTAAGAGGTCCTTGGAAACGATGAAAAGTGTGCAAAAAGAAAACTTTCGAATTGAAACACATTTTGTGACGGAGCTCACGGCGCACCTGTTTCTGTTTACCTTTGGAATGTGCTAGAAATCATCATCATTATCATCATCGGACCCTCTGCTGGACCCACTCTAAACTAGATGCTACTTGGTGTATAACAACTGCTCATAAATAACTCTGGGAGCTAGGGTTTGGGCTTGTGCTACGTTAACAATTAATGGAGTAGTTTGTGCAAAATCCTGCCTAGAAATTCGAAATATTTTACTTGTGTATGTTTCCTTTTGTTTTTGATGTCGTTTGCTTGGACGGCTTAGATTAGATGCATTTTGTAACTTGTCTTTGTTCTGAGGTTGTAAACTTGGGACGTTAACTTGGACGATGCCTCCTATTCCTACTCTTCCTTGTCTCTCTCCGCTTCACTTTTTTGCTTATTTCTGGCGCTTGGTCGCACTGCTGGCCGTGGGCCGCATAAAGCTGCTCACGGATCGATTGCGTGGCTGCTGCTGGGGATTGTTGTTGCTGGTGTTGCCTTTGGCCTGTTGGTTCATCACATTCTTCACCAGCATCGCGCTGCGAGCGGCTGTCAAGCGAGAGGCGGGTGCTGTGGCAGTGGCTGCAGTTTGGTTCTCCTTGAAGCTGGTGCTGTTGCCCAAGGGCTGGGCTTGGCCAGTGCGTGGACCCGCTGACAGCTTGCTCCGCACGAGTATCACACTGGGACCCACACTGGAGCCACTGCTGCTGCTGCGACTGGCGGGCACGCCACGCCCACTGGCTGTGGGCCGCGCATTCTGTGCCGTCAGCGGACGTTTGCTGGGCGATGAATCCACCGATACGGTAGCGGTGCGCTGCACTGAGGGCAGACGTCGCACCACTGTCTGTGTGGAGGCGCCACTATTGATGGAGGATCGCGAGGAACGTAAGCTGTTACGCGAGCTACTTCGCTCCACGTCGCGCTGTTTCGCATAATTGGGCGCAAACTGTGGAGGCTCGTGTGGCGTTCGCCTTACGGCCGTTGATGAGGATGAGCGCACCGCAGTGGACGTGGTACTCGGCATGTTTGTGCCATTGGGCATGCGCAGCGGCCGGCTGGCCGAGAGGCTGCGCTTCGGCAGAGCAGCCGTAATAGTTGGCGTGGCTGGAACTTGGTTTTGTGACTTGTTGCCGGATTGGGACTGTGAAGGATTCGTGGAGCTGCCGTGCCGCCTCGCCTGCTGCAGTCGATCTGCCAGGCGGCTGCCCATGGCACTGATGCTGGTCGTGCTGGTCTTCTGCTTGGACAGCGGGCGTGAGCGTTGGGCGGGCGTATCGTTAGCCTCGTTGCAGGAAGAGTTGGTGCTCTCGCCCTTGCCGTGCGAGGGCGTGTCCGAGACCAGGCTTTGCGTCTCTTCGAAGCCCTCGTCGTTGAGCTCGTGATGTCCGCTGGCATTAAGCTTTAGCTTGTTGGGCGTCAGCTCCCGTGGCGGACTCCAAGGCCGCTCTGGTGTGCCCGTCGGAGATTTCAGATTCCGTATGGCCTCTCGCACATCCTCCTGGTTGATGGAGCTGATGTGACGGCCCACTTTCTCCAGTTTGGTAATGGTGCGTGTCTTCTCCGGCTGCGGCTCCTCCTTCTGCAAGCGGCGCACCTCGCTGGCACTGGCCGATTGCTTGATGTCCTGCGTGGGTATAATGAGCTCCTCATTGCCGCTGCTGTAGTCCGTGGGGCGCTTGTAGCGACGCGTGCGCCTCGCCAGCGCATAGCGATCAAAGTGACCCGGCGCATCCTGCTCATTGGCTGTTGTGTTGGCGTTGCTCTTCTCCTCCGGAGTGTGCTTTGGCTTATCCGTCATGCTGACCGTGACCACTGTGCTGTTGGGCGTGGCCAGGACGCGTCGTGTCACTGGCGGCGTCTCGATGTTGTCCGCATCGATTTCTTTGGAGGAAGCGGACGCATACTGGGACTCATTGTGGCTCTTGTGATGATCCAGCAAACTGGCAAAGGTGTCATCCTGCGTAGGTGATTTGAGCTCTGCACGCTTCACCGGCTCCGGCTGCATATCCATGCTGGATGGACGCCGCACATAGATCTTAAGGCGATCTCCACTGCCATCGCTCTCGCCCAGTTTTTGTATGATTGACTTGCGGCGATCCTCCTCGGCAATCGACTGCAGCGGACTCGTACTCTGCGCCTGCTCCTGCGAGCGCTGCCGACGATATTGACGCAGCTCCTCGGCCGTGGTTAGATGTGGTTGAGCTGCTGGCGCTGCTATCGTCGCGTCCGCTATGGCCTCTATGTTGCCCACCACGTCAGTGCGGTCCAGTGTTTGGCTTGGCTTCCAGTCTGCGTAGACGCGCTGATAGCGTCCGGGCTGTTGCTTCTCCTTCTCCTGCTCCACATCGCGACGGCTGTAGCTGCTGCTGTGGCTATGGCTGTGCCTGCTGTTAGTTGGGTTAGTGATCGTCGTCGTTGGCGTTGACGCCGTCGTCGTTGGCGTCGTTGTTGCTGTGCTAGGCATTATCTTTTCCTCTGGCAATGGATCCAGTTTTCGTTCGTTTTCTATAGATGCAAAGGAGAGTGTTGGATTATGGTTGGAAATGGCCATACCGAGTGATGCTGCTTACCAGTTTCGTTCTCGAGCGATCGCCGATTCGCATTAACCAGGCGACGCTTCCGCTTGTATTCCTCGTTCTGTTTCTCGTCGTTTTCGTTGGACTGCAGCCAAGTTTCGATCTTCTGTCGCCATTCACGGGATATTCTGTCGGAAGGTATTTAATTGGTATTTATTTGGTATTTTTATAGGAACATATAGTTTAAAATTGATAAAAATAATTATTAATCAAAAGTAAAGTTTTATATTATTTTAGTAATTTTTATTAGAGTTAGTTTAAACAGGGAAATTTTAATATAAATAATAAATAAAAAATTATAAATAAATATGGTTTAATTTTGATCTATGAGATTCAAGAAAAGAGTTTAGTTTAAGGAGCATTGATTAAGATAAAAAATTGATAAAAATCAAATAAATCTTTTGGTTTTGAGCTTAGTTTGCATATGAAATGGTTATGGACACCGATTGAGTTCTTAGATAAGTCTCGTGAAATGCTAACCTCGGTTTCGCATCCTCGTTCGCTGTGGGTTGCTGCAGTTGCTGCTGAATCGATGGGCCGTTGCTGATGGGCGTATTGGCTGCCGTTGTGGGCGTACCCGTGCCGCTGCTGGCCAAAGGCGACTGCATGCGGTCCTGCGACTGCTGCTGTTGCAGCAATGGAGCCGGGGAACTGGCTCGCTCCCGATCAACACCAAAGTCAATGTTGAGTATGTCCGGGCGCTTGCGACTCGAGCTGCCAGAGCGTGCACGGCGTGCCCAGGATCGATCTATGGGAATAGTTCAGTTAGCCAAAAGATAGAGAGAGAGAGAGAGAGAAATGACAACTACCTAGACTGCCATAGGCTGCCTTACGATCGCGGCTGATATGACCGAGGCCGTCGTGGCCGTGCGGGCCGGAGCTACGCAGATACTCCATGAGGTCATCCTCGCCGGCCATCACGCGACTGGGACGACGCCGTAGACTACCATTGGGCGTGATGTCGGGCGAGGCACTGTACTCCTGCTCGATCCGTATGAAGCCGTTGTTTAGCTCACCCGAGCCCAGTTGCCGCCTGCTCAGGGCGGGGCTGGCGCGCGGATCGAACAGCCCGTCGCCCAGGAATGAGTCTGAGTCGGAGACGGGCGTGCCCGCTTGACCCACTGCAAGGGAAGAGATAACTGGCATAAGAAGGGTAATGAATGAAGGAATAGTGTCTACATACTTTGTCTGGTTCTCCTGGCCAGTTGCTCCGCTCGAATTCTGTTGCGCTCCTCTGCCAATTTCTCCTGCTGCACGCGACGCTCGTTCTCCTTGATGGCCTGCCTGAATTTATCACAGAAGCTCTGAAAGATTTTGAAGCATTCCTCCAGCTTAAATGTGGCTGCGTCCTCACAGAAGAACTCGGCCAATTTGAGACGAAGTGAATCAACCTGCTTCATGCCCGACTGCAGCACAGCCACCTCAGAGTCGGCGGCCAGCAGGAACTCCGACATCTGCTGCTTGATGTCCCCATCCGTTGCGGGCAGCTCGATTTGCTTGGTGATCTTCCTGATGCGATTCTCCAGCGTCGTAATCTCGCTGTTGATCTGCTCCGATGTGGTTCTGTGTGGAAGTTAAGAGAGATTTAAGTACATCTCCCGAGAGGACTGCTCCTCCCACTTACTTGCTGGCATCTTCGAGGTTATTCAGCTGCGTGGTGAACTGCAGCAGCTCGGGATTGACTCGCTCTGCTTGGATGGCCACGAAGTGTATAAGATTCATGCCCGGCTTGTTGGCCCGTATGTCCGTTAGCTTCTGCAGCGATGACAGCTTCACACCGGCCGCCTTGCCCGCATAGCCGCCGGCGTTGAGGAAGTTGCCAGCAACGACGACCATGTAGAGCACCTCCTGCAGCAGCTTGTTGTTGAGCAGATTGTCGCCAGCGAAGAGCATGGCGTTGATGCAGGGCTCCAAATAGGCCATGTTGGCAGAAAAGTCCTCCTTGAGCAACATGCTCTCAATGCGCAGCTTATAGCTGAAGGGGAGAAAGAGAAGGAACGAACTAAGCTGAGGTCTTGACAAGATTTGGGCTGGCTACTCACTTGGGCACCTCGAGCAGCTGGAGCAGAAACTTCTCGGCGCTGCCCAGACGCGTGCGATCTCCGTTGAAGCTCTTCAGCACTTCCAACTCGTCCATTTCGGGCAGTATTTTGAGCAGGCCCAGCAGCCGCTCGGCGCCAATCTCCTCGTGCGCGCCATGCCGTATCAGCTGGATGATGTCCTGACTGTTGCTGCGGAACTGCCGCAGGAAGATGTTCACATTCAGGCTGCGTTTGCCATCCAGCAGGGTGATCTCGGTGCTCTCCTTCTTGCACTTACGGTCCAGCGTGTCCTTGCCGTTGACACTGGCTGACTTGCCGTTCTTGTTTCTGGTCGGAAGAGGTGAGCCCTCACCGCTGGTGGGCTGCTGGCAGAAGAGGCCCTCCATCTCGCTGAAGTCTATGTCCATTTGGTTGTTGTCCCGGTGCACGTTGGCCATTTTGCTCCAGATGTTCTCCCTGCCCAGCACCTTGTTGTCCGGTATCTTGTTCCAGTTGATGGATCTCAGTTTGTACTTGGACTCGGGCGTAACCTGCTGCGGCAACAGCGCAGCCGCTGTGTGCTCCGGCAGTGGTGTAGTGGGGCGTAACGATGGAGGTGGCGGTGGCGGCGGCAACCGCGCATTGCCATTCGGCACGGGCGGCGGCGGCGGCGGTGGTGCGGCTCCATTAACTGTGAATGCTGCGGGTGGCGGCGGTGGCGGCGGAGCGGGTGCAGACGGTGGCTTGGCCACGGCCACATGTGGCTGTGATGGCTTCCTTGTCGGGCTGCTGGCATCGCTCGACCGACAATTGGCGCAGGTGAATTTCTGTGTATTTTGATGGCGCAGCAGACGCACTGCATCATCGGGATCCTCGAGCAGTGTGGCGCGATGCACCAGCCGCTCCGTCGTATCCCAAATGACATCGCTCAGCGGATCCTTCGAGTCGATGCGCAGCAAATGTTGCAATATATTGAGAAATGGCCCCTCCTGCGGCTTGTCGGCCACCTGGTGGCAGGAAGAGGCAATTAGTTATGGAATGAACTTGTTGACGGGTCGGGAGTTCAAGTAACTATTAATGAAGCTATTGCTCAGACGAGTAAATTAGAAGTTTAAATTTAGAAGTTTAAGAAGTTTCTTCCTTGAAGCTGCATTAAGAAATCGAAACCTATTTCTATTCCGGCTTAAATGCATTGTAGTTTCCCCTTCTTTCGTTAGATGGCGCCACACGAGCATTAACTGGATTAAATTCAACTAGTTTATATTATTGAATAAGCTCTCAGCCACATGACAGCTGACATTTAGCCTCAATTCGCGTGCAATGCGCACCTTGGCAATGCACCCTCACATAATTCTGCTGCAAATTGGACATACGCTGCGTATACTTAATGTCCATGCCATGCCCATGCATATGCATACAAATAATAAGTATACGCGGCATGTGACAGCGCAGAGTTGACCCAGAGAGAGAGAGAGAGAGCGAGAGAGAGAGAGAGAGAGAGGGAGAGAGAAAGGTGTGAATTAATTAAGGCTAGAGCTCACCTGTCGCAGTATCGCATAGAAGACATCAAGATGCGAATTGAGATTGATGCCATCGGGCGCCTGCAGGCTCTGCGCCTCGTCGCATTCCTGCTGCTCCACGAACACGTCCAATTGTACGATGATATCGCCGACACCCTGTACGACTTTTCTGCAATGTTCAATAATGGGTTAATCTCTGGCCACTATGCTAATTGGAACTGCAACTGCGAGTGGCATTGCTAATGCCTCGTCCGGTTCATTATTCAAGTGTCAATTAGCAATTCGCAATTTGTTTTGCCTGCTCGCGACAATTGTGGGGGGCATTAATTGATTTCTGATTTATGAGATATTTGCCTTCGATTTATGGCTCAACTGGGCCGCAAGTAACAAGTGCTGCAACAGACCAAATCTGTGTGACCTGACATTGAGTGGACGCAGTCACATAGCCAACAGCAGGTTGCCAAAACACACACACACACACGCGCACACACACACACAGGCTGGCACACTCACTTGAGATTCTGCACTAGTTGCAAGGCGGCGCCACTGTAACGGGACAGCGAGCAGCAATACGTGAGCCGTCGCTGCCGTTGCAAGGGCAATGGCAACGGCAACCCGGACGCCGACTCTGACTCTGTCTCTGCCTCTGCCTCTGCCTCGGACTCAGTCTCGGACTCGGCTGACAATGATGACTCCACGTTGCCTGCCTTGCAGCAGCCTTGGCAATCACAAAGCGACACAGCTCGAGGCGACTCAAGGCGAGGCGTCTCGTGGCGAGGTGAGTCGAGACGACGTTTATAGCCAGACGCCGCCAGCTCCGACCATATTCGATAGGCTGCAGTTGTTGTTCTAGTTGTTAGGCTCTCGTGTCCTTGCTCCTTTTATGGTGTGTCAATTGATATCCATAAGCTGAATGGCACCTTTTTTAATTGCTTTTCAATTGTGTCGCTCGTGACAGCGAGCAGCGAGGCAAATGGCAAATGGCAATTGGCAAATGGCAAATGGCAAATGGCAACTGGCAATTGGCAATGTGCGAGGACGAGACAGGACACTGACGGCTGACGGAGCTGAGACCAGACGGAGCCAAAAACTGGACTGCGAGAGCGATTCGCTTTTATTGTTGTCCTTGCCAGCCACGTGCTGCGCGCGCATTGATTTCTCCATAGCCAAAAAAAATATACGGAAAAGTTGACTTGGCAACTAGGAGAGCCAACAGCCAAAAAGCTGAAAACTCTTCCGTTCTTTGTGTCCTTCTTTTTTCTTTGCTTTCTGGGTCTCTTCTATTTTGACGAGACACTTCGTCAACAACATCGGCTGAGCGTGATGCGCTTTGCTTTTGTTTTGGCAGCAATTTCTATTTTGGCTCCTCGCGGAAGTTTCGCCGGCCCGACACGACACGATATGTGGGTGCCAAGAGTTGGTGTGAAAAGCAGGAAATACGGAAAAATCGAACGAGTGTTCAGGAAGTTAAACGAACTAACACGGCAAATTAAAGACACGAAACGGAAGAAGTAGCTAGTGTAATATTTAAGTTGACTTTTGTGATTTGGATCAAAGATGTAATGGATAATCTATGTATAAGTATAAGCAGTATATATCTTCTTTATAGAGTATATTTATAGTCTATGCTTAAACTCAATTCATTATATATTCTGTTTTATTTCTATACCCAAATTCCTTTTTAATTCCCCCCATCAGAAACCAAAGTTCTCATCTGAAACCCCTTAAATCGATAAACAGATTAAGCAGTCTTTAAAAGCCGCTTTAAAATGTAAATGTTTTGGCATTCTTCGATATTTCTTAGCATTTTTTTTTTTGTACTATTCTCTGGCCGACTGTCATTTCATATGTTGACAAATTATTGGTATTATAGAAAATCGGCGTTATTCAATATTGATTGAACTGAAGATTGATTAGAACCCATTGGACGCGACAGCAATTAAAATCCGCTTATAGAAACACAGCAGCTTCCAAGCTACGCAGATCCAAAAACTCAAATGAATGTCTATTTATTTATAGCACCTCTCGAAGATGATGCTGCTGTAGTGGGGCAGAGTGAGGGGGCAGGGGTCGCTGAAATCAAAGCGCTGCTCGGCTCAATGAAAACGTTTAAAGCGATTTGTAAATTTGAAATAAATTAAAACGCGCAAGAAACTACGCATTTAAAAAAGCTTTTCATAACAATGCCACATCCGATCGAGGGGCGGTTGCGGGGCGATGGGAAAAGGGGCGTGTCAGTTGCCATAAGACAAAACAAATGGGCTTCACTTGGCCTCAGCCGCACAGCCAGAAGACAAATGGCACAGAACAATCAATTAGGCATTTTGTCGCTGACGAGATCTGTAGAAGCTGCCACAGAGGGGGGCTCGATCGGGGGTGGCAGAGGGTTTACATATTGCTATTGTTCATTTTTGGGCCTGAACTATTTGAAAGAATTAATTGAATTTGTCTTAGCTTTATACGAAGCGGCAAATTATTGTCAACTTGGGCCCGGGCCCCATTTATAAACCAGTTGTGGGGCGCGATAAGGGCGGGGAGGGGAAGGGGTGCGGGGGGGGCAGCCAGCAGCTAACTAATTGATTTATTGTTGACTAATTAAATATTGAATTAATTGCTTGACAGACTCAACCAAACAAAACAAAAACCCAAAAACCCGCCGCAAATTATTTGCATAAGACCCAAACACACAAGCCACAAAAACCAAAAAAAAGGAAAAAAGCAAAAACAAAAGATGAAAACTTTTTCGGATCGTTGTCGTTTTTGATGGATGTTTGACAAGCGTCCAAATCGGCGCAACTTGGCCACCACACTTAAACGGCCGTTAATGATGGCCCAGCTGGGAGATGCCCAAAAGGGGCGTGCACGGGAGGGGCGCCACTTCGCAAGCCCATGTGAATTTGGTTTTTTTTTCGCGACTAGACCTTGATCTTGCCTAGTTGAGAGCTGCATGCAAATTGAAATGCGTATTCGATTTCTTCAATACGAGTGTATTCACATCGTATTCACATCGGAATCAAGCAAAACATTTTGAGCTGTTTATGATATTCATTTGGACTATGTTGATGTGGCTCTGGCTGTTGCTGTTGCTGTTGTTGTGGTGGGTGTGTTTCAGGGTTTCAGTTAACAAACATTGCATAAATTGTCTAGATTCAGCACAGACACACACACACACAGGCACAATGTGGGTGCCTGGCCATGTCTTTGACTAACATTTGCCATCCTCTAAAGCCATGTTAAGTGGTCATTAAACTTAAAACTCACCTTAGATTGTTGAGCAGCGGCAATAATTTGAGGCCTGCAAAGAAAACAACATGAGAATAATAAGTAGTTTTCAGTGGATAAAGCCAATATACAATTATATATCAGAATCTAGAAAATTGCATAGAAAGACAGGGCTTGAGAGCGAAAGAGAGAAAAAGAGAAACAGAACAACAGATATTAGCTATAATGGAAGAGGAAGTAGGTGGGCGGAGAAAGACTGGATTAAGAACTCAGTCTCATTTACTCCCAGTCAATATGTATTAATTATATTTATAATCGTTCAACTCCTTTTCGTTATCCTACACTCACACTCATTCGATCAAAGTCATATTTATTTTTTTACTCATCATGTTTTTTAGAAATTTTATAGATTTACATATTTTGTTAGTGTTATCAGTGGCCGTGGGTCTTCAAGCTTTCAACAGCGCCGAGCGCGTTAAGCGACTGGGCACGCCCACCTTCACAAAGAAAGCCGTTAGGACTATCGGGAGGTATGTGGTCTCCATTAGATCGCGCACTCCAACCATGTTTTTTGGAGACAATCACTTCTGTGGTGGCTGCATCGTGTCGTCCACATATGTTCTAACAGCCGCCAAGTGTGTGATGAGGTGGGTAACTCCGAGTCGTGGCATAAATAGATTAAATATAATCCTCTCCTCGAAGCGCTACGAAGATCTTGCGCCGCAGTCGCGTGCTATTGATCGTTGCTGGAGCACCCAACCGACTCAAAATCTTCCAGGAGACCATTCATGTGCCGGTGAAGGCGGTCTTTGTGCCCGAAAACTATACAATATTCAACACGAATAATATAGCGCTGCTTCAGACCGGAGAGACGCTGCCCTCGAACAATTTTCGCATTGCGATAGCGGGGCTGCCCAGCGCGCCGGCCATCGATGGTGAATACTACCGATCCATGGGCTGGGGACGCGTCTACAAGGTCTATTAATCTGCTGACCTGATCCTCAACTCATCTCATCTATCGCTCGCTTGCAGGGTGGACCTATGGCCTCTAGCATACTCTTTATCGATGTCTTGCTGCACGATTTTAACACATGCAAGAGACTGATTGGCCCTTTTACGCCGGACATGCTGTGTGTCGGCAATCTGCACGTTCCCAAGCTGGACGAGCATCCCTGTTCGGGCGATGCAGGCGATCCGCTTGTTAGTAACCAAACAGTATATGGCATAGCTACCTATGGCCTGGGCTGTGGCAATAACTTGTATCCCTCCGTCTACACGAATGTCTGGCATCACATGGACTGGATCAGGGGTGTCATGGTGTCTAACAGGAGTCGCAAGGTTCAATGTTTACCGGTCTATATTGTGATTGTGCTCTTGCTTCAAATTTAAGATATAGCCTAGCTGAATACTAGTCCAAAATATATTTATGTACTTTATCTCGCATTCGCCTTCTGTCGTGCCTTTCGCACTTGCAGTAAAAACAATTAGGCTTTGCATGCGCCAAGTGGCATTTGCTGATTGAACTTTGCTAATTGCGTTTGTCAGCAAGACAGTTCTTAGCTCGTGCCAGTCGTGCTCGTGCCCAACTCCCAATGCTGACTGGTCACTGGGTATTGGGGACCTGATCTGCCCGCCCAGTGTGCACCAAGAGTCGCTTCCGGTCAAGCTTGTTTCTGTGTCTGTTTTTTTGTTCGCCTCCTGCTTTTATTTGCGCTCAGACGTTATTTTGTTTTATTTGATATGTGGCCGCTTGTAAATAAATATAATAAAAAATTAATTACAAAAATGCTCGTGAAAGTCGTTTCGTTGTAGCTTCTGTGTATTGGGGCTGCTGCTCCACCCAATCCCCTGGCTAGTCTGCCCACCCAATATTCGCCTTATTTGGCGCCTTGACGTTCATAATTTTATTTTACGACTCTGTTTCGTTGTCGTTTTATTTATTTGAAATTGAAAACCATAAAAGGCACACAATTAAAATGTGAGTGTATAACTATGTCTCTCTGTATCTGTCTGTCTGTGTGTGTGTAAAAGTTTCTTTGTCCGGCCATTGTTTAAGCTTTTGGAAAGTCTTTAGGTCTCTCGATCTAGAGAACCGATCTAAGCAAATTCAGCTTCAATTGTTCACATGCCCTACAGCCAAGGAATTCGTAAACACGCCCAAAATCCAAGCGTAATTGTTTAATAACATGCCATGCAGCCAGACATCAACTAGAAACTTTAACACTAATAAATATAAATGTTGCAAGTGGACAATACCAACTGCGCAATGCTCGTCTCAAAGTGAAGAAAGAATTTGTAAGTAAATATTTAATATAATAAATATGTTAAATGTCTCTAATATTTTATAATATTATCTCTAAGAGAAATATATATATAGATATGTGTGGAAGGTATAATGGAGCTTATGTGAAGTATATGTATAGTTGTCCTAAATTATCATATATATCTCTTGATTGCAAAGTACTCAAAACTAATATACTCTCATGACTCTCCGCACGAGTATAAAGAATAAAGCAGAAATTGAAATTAAAATCAATTCGATTTGAATATTTGTGTTTGTTTTGTGCTCGAGTACTTATGCATATATATTATATATTGTTATAAGCTGTTGACGTTTTATAAATCAATTGAAATTGAAATTTGCCAGAGAGCTAAATGAGAAAATTGTTAAATAAATAAATTTATGGCGCGTTCACAGCCACAACAACTTCGAACTATGAAAAACTTCGCGTGCCAAAGTGGAAAATCATGGGGCATAAATCAGTGAATGCCGCACAGCCGGCAGCGATGAACTTGACAGATGACATACAGCAGATATGCTGGCCATACTCTGACCGGGTCTTGCACGGATTCCGCTTTTAAATAGATCTCAAGAACTCTAGTTTTCAAGAGAGACAGAGAGAGAGAGGGAGAGATCTGCTGAGCCGATAATTGGACACTTAAATGGCATTAGCAGAAGTTGAGAGATCTTTGAATCGCATATATGCAAATATTTATCTGGAAACTCTAAGATTCTTACGTGGGAGGGAATATGGGCGTGGAGCATGGAGGCCAATAGCCTTGAAACTGAATACATCGGCTCATTGCCAAACAAAACGCGGCCGTTGCTTGTCAAATGTGTCGCTGAGGAATGTACATGTCGATATGGCAACTGCATGTGTGAAATGTCCTACCACAAAGGCCCCTCCCTACACACTCCCCCTCCACTTCCACCTACTCGCAGATAGAGAGAGAGAAAGAGGGAGACAGATAGCGCTGCAGTTGAAGTGCGTGACTTACATTTTGCTGTTGAGATTTCGTTTTTGTCGCAGTCGCTTTATTATATTCTTGTAATGCTGAAAAAGCGCAGCTCAATTTATTTTAATTAAGAACAATAAAAAGACACCGCCCCTCCCCGCCCTCTCTCTCTCTCTCGCTCTCTGTCTCAGTGTCCACCGTCTGCCCATTCGGAGTCGCTGGCAAGTGCAGCGCGCATCATTCAACGAGCTCTCCCCACATTTGGCTCTGCGCCTGCGCGCGCACGCACAACTGCGCTCAATCAAAGTCATAAGAAGCGGGCAGAGATGGGGCTGCAACTGAAGCTGGGAGTTTGTTTTAGAGGCGCGGGCGCAGTTCATGAACTTTGCTCAGGCCAGCGCACAGCGTCGAGGGGCGGGTGGTTTGAGACGTCGGGCTGACAGGATGTGAGTGCGTCCCTTGTTTGTCAACAACTGGCACAGAGGCGACTTATTACATTTTAACTACGTGTCTATGTTGCTGACACAGCGCAGCTCCTCAGCAAAATTAAATAACAATTTGTTGCCGTCATGCAGTGGATCACACATGCATCGCAGCATGCTGGAAAAACTTAATTTTTATGTCCATGACATAGAATATCTCACATTTCTTTTTAATATTCAGTCATAAAAACTTGTATTTTTGGGGGTGCAGCCAGGCCTAAGTTCAGTAGCACGCAGCTTTTAATGAGAGATATTTACATTAACAATCAAATTCTTGAGAATAACCCAAGTCACGCCTGTCACGTTTCTCGATTAGTTTTATTCTAGTCTATGCCCTTTTCATGAGCAAATTCCCATTGGCAAAGAAAGCCAAGTGGAATTCGTAGTCGGTCGACAACTTTAAAGACGCACCTCTAATCGCTGGCACGTGCTAAGGTTACTCAATTGGATTGCGTCAAGAGACAAAGGCGACTTGACGATTGAGCGATTGGACGATTGAGCGATTGAGCGATATTTTGGTATGGCAAACCCGCTGCCGAAACTATCATTATCCACGACCCCCAGAGCCAACAGCCGCGTCGCTTGAGCCAGAGCCCCGAGGGTCGCTGGCGTGGCTGTGACATGCAGTTAACCAACTCCGTCCAGGCATACGGTATATGGTATATGGCATATGGCATATGGTATATGGTCAAGGGCAGTGCCGATCAGCGGCGCCGTCAGCGGATCAGCGGTCACATCAATCAAATCAATGAAATCGAAGACAGCTAACAAAGCGCAAGAGGGCAAAACAGTTGACTCACACAACAAAACAAAATAAAACCAAAACAGAGCTGGGAAGGGGCACCTGGAGGAGGTCGACTGATGACTTTTTGTGGTTGGCCTAATGTGTTTATCATGATGGCCTTTTGGTTATCAGCATTAGCAGAAAGCGAAACAAAAATAGACTTACAAGGAGACAATAAATAAAATAAAAGAGTTCTAGGAGAAATATTTTAGAAATTTACTTAGCATAAGGATTTTAAGGAAATATCTATAAGAAATATAAGATGAGTGTATCTATAAGAATAGTATCTATAAGAAATGTATCTATAAGATACAGACACTGAATATACATATACAGATATATAAACTCCTCAACGCACTTACCTATAAACTCGTTGCGTATGCGAATGCGCTCCTGCAGCTTTGGCTCCGAGATGATGACGCAGTTGATGAAGGCCAGCAGAGTTGCTAGATAGTCGAGAGGCGGCGCTGCAGCTGCAGTTGACTGTTCCAGCTCGTTGATGACAATTTTGAAGCGATAGCGTTCCTTTTTGAGATTCTAGGCAAATATCGATTTATGAATATATATATATATATAAGGTCTTCTCTTTGTTGTTATTTACCTTGTAAAACTCGAGAGTTTCGATGGCACGGGCGTAGCCGTCGGGGCTGTAGGCGCAGAGCGCAGACAGCAGCTCGAAGACCTGCTTCTTGACCGTCGCATTCTGCGTGTCTAGGGCAGAGCCCAACTTGGCAATGTAGTCACGATTTTCGACTATGTAATCCAGGCCGATGCGTGAGTCCATTTTGTATGTTTGTTGTTCTTTATCTGGCTATATAATCGGTGGGCTGTGGGGGGCGGGGGGAGTTGAGGCGGGGCGTTGCTCGCCGTTTGTCACGCCGTTTCGGACGCAATTCGATCGATTGATTTGTGCGGCTAGTTACAAAGGTTCTCGGTTCTTGGACTTGGACTGGGTCTGAAGCCGCATTGAATACCTAAACAGTTTCCGTCATGCCGGACGCCTCTCGTGCGCTGAATCTGTAAATGTAGACGGAGAAAAAGCGTTGCCCATGAAAAATCAATTTCTGATTGCATTAGACACATTGAGTAAGGGGCCTGCACCCCAGCACACGATGGGGTAATCAATTGTGGGTCGAAAGCCCTGCCGATCCGCGACCCTCCCGGCCCCACATTTTCCTTCTACTTTAAATGCGGTCCGTGCAGCGCTCTTAATTAATTTACGATCTTGACATCTGGGCCGTACACCCCCCAAGCACACAAAGTCCATAAATTCATTTTGGTTAATGCACCGCCAGAGGGCGCTGCCAATTGTTGTGATTTCCCCCTCGCCCAGGCCGAGTTTTGGCGGTCAAAAAATAAGCGAAAAGGCAACAGCCAAGATCAAAGCTGGGCACCCGTCACTCGCTCTCAATCTCAATCTAAGTCTGGGTTCCGCCTTCAAGATCGGCATCTCAATTATGGCAAATGATCTCGTTAATTTGTTTACACTTAAAGCATGCGACGCCTTCGATTAGTTGCCAAATGATATAGTCGAAAAGTGCACAGATCGCCGACAAAGTCTGCCATTTAAGTTCTCGCATATTAAACATTTTCTGAAAGCAACAACAACGGCTAACAACAAACAAAAAAGGCCGATAAAATGTTTAACATTTTTGTTAAGAGCTGCGATCTCGAGTGGCACTTGGCGCTATTTGAAATTATAATTTGTATGTGCGCTAAATGCTCATGTTTTTTATTTGTTATTAAATCAGTCAATATTCTTGTTGTTGTAGTTGTTGTTGTTATACTATATTATATAAAAGCTTAGGTCGAGAGTGACGTTCGGAACGGCGTCGCTAATGAAATCAAATGAAATGTCATAAAATAAATGGATAGATATTATAACATGACATCCTTTAGATATGCCCATTTGATATCCCAAGTGCTCGACGCAAAACATTTCCGATACCTTAATCCAATACCTGACAATGCCTTAAAAAATGCTTTGTCTCTGGCACAAGATTCTGAAAACAGAGAAGAAAAAAAAAACAAGTTCTCGATCAAAATGCGCGATTTTTTGCGATTTTTTCTGTCATATTCTTTGGCTGTCTCAGTCTCAGTCTCTAATTGAAATTCTAATGAATATTTAAAAGCATACACTGCGCTACATAATTGATAAATCAAATATAGAAGTACGATATAGAAGAGTGTGTATCTGAAAACTTATTACCCAAAGAATTAATTCTAATCATGATGTATACCTATACAAGACACTCGAATATAGGTTTCATTTTACAAGCCTAGAAGAATTCACAGCCATGTTGCACAGTGTAGTCAACCTGCTGCCGAAATTTCGTCCACGACTAATAGGCTAGTCAATTTGGCGCAACACCCGCACAGCAGCCGGTGATCTCTTTATGAATATGGATTAAGAGTATATATGTTCAGAGAGCTATGAGAGTGGAGTCGGATAGATCGATAAATTAAATGCTTATCGGCCGAACCGGTTCCATTAGGGCCAGCGACGTAGTTCGCTGGTCGACTGTGGTCATATTGCAGGTATATTTATTGCCGATTTGTGTTATGCAAAGCAGAGCAGCGAAAATGCGTGTTTAATTGAATTGTAAACAGAGTTGGGCCATGGAAATATGTATGGGAACAGTACACACACATTCTCTCACACACACACTCTCCCATACAGAAAATGTCAACTAAAATGTTAATGAACTCGCGCGCTAAACGCTAATTAGAATTTTGTCAAAAGTGCAAAGATCTTTTCCTTTGTCGGTTCTGTTTTTGGATTGTTTGCCGCGCGGAGTTTTTGCTCTTTTTTCACTGACATTCTTTTTCCGTTTTTTCTTCTTTTTGGAGTTTTAGCCTCGACTCATTTATCTTGGCTTAAGGCCCGACCGGAGACAATTGCGGGGCGTTGACAGGCGCAAATGGCTTTTGTCATAGTGAAGCGGTTGCCGCCGCAGCCGAAGCTGAAGCCGCGCGCCTCGCCTCCCTGTATCGCCGCTAACAGCCGACAGGTGGCGACACAGTGTCGCCGTCGCCCGTCTATAAAATGTCAACCACACACACATACAAATTGGCAGGCGCTGAGATTGTAAAATATTTTCATCGTCATCGCCTCGCTCGAAGCCAAGTTAAAGTGCAAGTAATAATTCACGAATTTCAAAACTTTTCAAATGCTCAACGAATATTTGTCGCACGTCTATCTATCAGGCTCTCTGTCTCTGTCTGTGTTTGTGTGTGCGTGTCGCTTTCAATGTCTAGCGACATTTTAATAATGAATGTTATGTATAAATTATGCTCGGGCTCTTTAACAAATTCACACAGCTGCTGAGGCTGCGGCGGCGGCTGCTTAATGTGATTAAATGTTGTGCAAAGTGCATTTATTTAATTTTGAATTTTGTTGAATGTCGCCGCTTGGGATTGTCCACATATCAAGCATACGCCACGTGGCACGCTTGACAACAGTCTGGCCAAAAAAACAAAAACAGAAAGCTGAAAACTGGAAAAATGCTGATCAGTTAAATAAATCTATAAACAGCAGACGCCAGCAGCGGCGCCGACTGCAGCAGCGAAGCTGGCAGAACTGTGGCAATAAGCGCAAGGTCGTTGTTGTTGTTGTTGTTGCCGCCCGCCTGCCATCGTAGCAAATTGTAGCAATTGGGTAGCTGCAGCCTCTTCAAAGTAGCCGTCGAACGTTTTCTACTCATTTTCTACGGGTGTGTCCCAAGCATTTTTTCTTTATTATTATTATTATTATTATTTGATTTCGAATTCAGGTGTTGGTGTTTGCCGTTGTTGCTGTTGCTGTTGACTGCACAATTTTCATAATCTTTTATTGAATTTTTACGAGCTGCAGCCGGCAGCCGCAACGAATTAGCATTTTGATTTGTGCTCCCACAACAAAGACAGAAATGAGTATATGTGTGCATAAAGCATTAAATAAATGGTCATTGAGCAAAGTGTTTGTACTTAACAATGGCCATAACTAGCTGTTAACTGATAAATCTTAAGTCTATTTGATTGAACAACACAAAATGTGTAAAAACTACACACACAAAAACTGCAACATTGAGCCACACAATGGCAACAACTCCCTCACCCTCAGCACACATCAGCTGGGAAGGTCTTTGGAGTGGGGGCCGGCAAAATAGTAGTAGCTATGCGAGATCTATTCGAAACTCTTGATTAAATATTTAAATATATTTCAAATTGCATCACAACTGCGGAATAGAAGGTGTAACTTAAAATTGTAGTTGAAAATTATTGGGTAGGCAAATAAAGGAGTAGAATAGATGACAATTTAGAAAAAGAAGATAAATAAAAAAGTAGAAAATTTAGTAAGGGAAGACTATAGAGTATAAAATGTAGGAGTAGAAAAAAAGAGAAGTAGAAAATGAAGAACTATAAAAGAAGAGCAGTGGAACATAAAGGAGTAGCTAATAATGGAGTAAACAGCAGTAGAAAATGAAAGAGTAGAAAATAAAGGAGTAGAAAATGAAGTTGTTAGATTAACAACCTCAAGGCAAGATCGTTTCAGCATATACAAATTAAATAAATCATATTATTAGCTTATAAGACTCGTGTCTTAGAGACTCATGGCAAGATAGTTTCTACATATTATATATACACATTAAATGTGAACATATATTAATATCTGTTCACTCAAGCACTTAATTAACGTTTCTGTTTTATTGCTCTTCTTTTCCGCTTTGCCTTTAGCTTTTGCCCTCTTAATCCATCTAAATCAGCTCATTAATTAATGCGCGTCTAAACTGAGAGCAACTTCGTTTTTGATGCACAATTTCATAGCTGCAGTTGCTGAGTTGCGGCTGACGGCTGCTTTATCAACAATAACAGCAACTGCAACAATGACAACAGCAACAACAACAACAACGAAAACTGTGTCTGAAGCTGTCTGGGAACCAGAGTCAACACACAGAGGAGCCGCTTTGTTTGCTGCAGCTTTAAACTAACGCAAAGACAGATGGACAGGCGCATCGGACGAGTCATAACACTTGACAACAGACGACGGCGACGACGACAGCGACGCCAGCAACAACATCAACAACTTCTACAACAACAACAGCAACGAATCCCAATCAAAACACGATCTTGGCGCTTGGCGCACTCAGCATTGACCTTATGACTTCTAAAATCGGTAAAAACATCTTTACAGCTCCATGTGGCAGTTGTCGATGGTTGTTGTTGCTGTTGCAGTTGTTGTTTTCAGTATAAATACAAAAAGTTAAGTCGAGATGTCGCGTACTTGAAATTGGGATACATTTTATTGCCTTTATATTTCATTTTCATTTTGATTTTGATTTTTATATTTTATGCAATTGCCATACGCAATGCAGTTCAATGCAAGGCGGGTCGAAGAGCCAATGCCACGCCCCGCTCTCGCGCGCTCTCTCTCTCTTCCACTCCACATGCCACTCACTTGCACTTGAGTGCTCGTTGTTGATTTCTGATCTCTGATTTTGTTTTGAGGATAATTCCGATGCACAATCAGTTGGAGGCTGCAACACGCGATTGCAAGGTCAAGATTGCCTGCCAATATTAAGTCATTTCGGGAGGGGGCGTGGCCAACTATACGCCCATCGTGGCACGATTAATGCCTCAATTAGCGGCTGGTCAAGCTGTAGGCGTCTGCGACAGCTGCCCAAATAAATACGAGAAAAGAGCGAAGTTAACAAGGCAAATACTTAATTTTAAATGTTTTCCCATTGTTGTTTTTGCCTGAGGCTAACAAAGAACATTTGACTACACAAATTATATAGCAACAAAATAAAAAATAAATAAAGCCCACGTACCACAGCAAAAAACTAGCAAAAGAAATAAATAAAAGTAAATGAGCGGCGAAGAAGAAGAAATATGCGTAGGCTTTGCATTTTGATGATGCTGAGACTGTCGTCTGCCTCAGCTGCGACAACGACTGACCACAAATCACGAAAAGCTATTCAGCAACAGCGACATGGCTTAAACTAAGTATAAAGATGTGTGTATAGATATATAAATATATATAAATGCATTTAGATATGGCTCTAATGCAGCAGAGATGAGCACGTGTTGAGCGCACGAGTTGTGGCTCGCTTCTTCGATAGGGAGTTTCAAATTAATTGAAAGTGGAAATGAAACTGAAGCTAACTGCAGTTGAGCTATAGTTAGGTGGGGGCGTCTATGAGCTGGAACTTCATCTATCCATAGCCATATCTATCTATTATATTGATAGATAGATTAGCTAAAATATTATATACGTCTTGATATATCTATAAGCATATACAAATATGGTAGATATCATGTCAATACACTTATTCTCTTTCTCTCTCTCCATATATATTATGCCTATCTCTAAGCTAGACATTAAATATCTATAAACTTATTTTCCTCCTTACTTTATTAAGCTACATATAATTAACATCTACAATATTCAAACCTCGCCCTATCTATAAATCTATATCTCAATATACGAATATTTTAGTTATTCAACTTTTATTTCAAAATAATTTATACAATTAGTGCCTTAAATAGGCAGCCATGGCTTAATTAATCAAATAGTAAACATGGGCACCGTTATATAAAGACCCTAAACATAAATGATAAGAACATGCTTTCGTCACATTGTCATCTCTGATGGAGAACAATGCTCACAGATGCACACGCGTATGGAAAGCGCTTTAAAGGTTGTCCCTTTTCTGTTTGTTTGATATATTCACGACTTCTTCATTAGGGCTCATTCAGTGCGCCGCGTGGCGCTAGTTGACATTTGACAGAGGGACTGGGGCAGGGGCAGCTATAGCGACTGCTTGCAACTGGCTTGATGAGAATTTATGAATGGCCGTCCCGTGGATGAGCTCACATATAGTTTAAATAGACTTGAAACTTGTTACTTGGAAACTGGGAAAAAAAAACCCGTCAAAATGTGTGAAAAGCAACTTCATTGAATCATATTCGGCTTTGGACATTGTCTTTAGGCTTTTCCTATCTCTCGGGGGAATATTTTTGGTGACTTTTTGCGTAAGCGTGAAACGAAAAGTGGAACAGATTTGTTAAAGCTATAAAAGATGAGGCGCTAATAGGCTGATTTTCATGCAACGGAAAAGCGAAAGTTATATTGCCAGCTATATATTATATATATACATATTCATGTATATACATAAGAGATCGAGCTGGAGTTAAAGCGCAGCTGCTGCAACGCCAGCGACTTGTTTGAAATTCGAAAATTCTTGTAAAGTGCATAAATATGTTCGAGTCTTATGACAGGTAACAAGCCAACAAATTGCAGAGACACACACTCGAGCACACTCTCACACACACACTCGCACCTGGCATAGATAGTCAACTAATGAAATATCGTGTGCCAAAATCTTGCGGTATGCCAAAACAAAATATCAAACGGTTCTCAGGGCCAGTTGCGCACAATGAACGCTAATTATGCTCGGTTCAGATCGGTTCACCACATTTTGGCCAAACTAAAACCCAATGCGAGTTCAATGCACTGGCCAAAAGCACGGCCCACGCACTGCAGCATTTCAAATCCCTTGTTGACCTTAACTTTGAATTGTCAAAACACCAAAGTTCAACGATAGAGCCCCCTCTCCCTCTCTCGCTCTCTGTCTCCCTCTGCCCACATTTACTTTTGACTGTGACTGTGATTCATATAAATAACAATAATTGTTAGTATTTCATCTACAGTCCGCTAGATGCCGCCACTGCGCTGACATTGACTTGTGGTTTCAGTTGCTGCTGCTTTTTTTCTAGCTGTGTGTGGGCTCCGAGCAGCTAGCTAGAGCACAAATTGTTTTCCTCACTTCATGCAGCAGAGCAGAGATCGGGTCTCTGTTTCTGATTAGTCAGCTAAGAGTTTTTTTTATATATACTTCAATTTGGGTGCGATTCTTGCCACAGTTCGAGTTTGCGTGGTACTCACGCTCAGCTATTTGTCCTTCAGATACATTTGTATCTTGTATCTTTTTCTGAATGTCTGTGCGACTGTGCGCACTGCGTCGATGGCGCATCCAAGTTTGTACTTCCGCATGCGGCATTCATCTTGTGTTCAAAGTTTATCTACTCTAAACATCTGCTAACTATATTTAGCCGACAGATTAGGCGAGCCTAACGCCTACGAGGCGGATGAGTCATGGAATCGAATAGAATTATACAAAACTTGGGCTTAGCGGATTGTGGGTCAGTTGCTGCTTTCACTACACGTTGAACTTCAAGTTGATGTAAATATAGAAATATATATTTAATTATGTTAGAACAACTGGGCAATAGCAAGCTGCCTTTTATGTAAGTTCAAGATTGTGTGCAGAGCTCGGGCTGCACTTGCTGTTGCTCTAAACAATGCATAAATTAAATGCGAAAACAAACTGAGAAGAAGCTGGGGAAAAAATGAGATATCAAATGACAAGCATGAAAATTGACAGCGACTCACAGTCAGAGTCAGAGCCTGAGATTAAAAGGCCACTCAAGAGCAGTCACTGCCAAGAGGTCTGTCACTATTGGGCAAGCTGGGAGTGTGCCTGTCTTACTTTTACCTTTTGGCCTGGCTGAGAGCTTGCGCAACTCGAACTTGAACTACATGAGCTGCACATTGAAAATTAGCTGCGCAGATTGCTCCCATTTCTGTTCAGAGAGAGAGAGAGAGAGAGAGAGGCCGCGCCACGTGACATAGGCGAATTAGTTGGCCAACATTGTTGCATTGTTGTTGGCTTTTTGGGGCACACGCACACCGAGAGGGGGAGAGAGAGAGAGACGAGGACAGCGATCTCCAGGCAGCCGAATCGCCCACAGCGCCATTCGCTTTGCTTTGCTTTTGTTGTCTTGGCAAAAAGTCTCTTCAGCCACATCGAGCGGCATCACGCGTCGCGCATGCAACTTGCAAATAACTTGAAGAAAAAACTGCTTCACAGCCATTAACTGTTTCATTTTCATTCATTAAAGCCAAATGAGCTCATTTAGTAATTAAGTCAGAGCGAACAAAATCTTTAATTATTTGTTTTCCTAGTTAAAGTCTTGGGCATTGGCTAACAAACTTTGATTGGAATAGCTTTAATAGTCTTTGATTTTGTATTGTTTTTTAATTACTGTAAAATTGCAAATTATTATTGCTAGTAGTAGTATTACAGCTGGGTATTAGAATTATGAGCTAAAGTGGCTTTAAAATGAGCAAAGGGAGATTTTTATTACAGCTAAAAGTTTACGAGAGAATTGGCATGAGAGTCAGAGTAACTTAGAATAAAGTTATGCTTTCTGGCAGAGAAACACACAGAAACTGTATTCGATGGATATAGAAACACAATTTAGATACCATCAAGAGAGAGTGATAGAAAGATACAGGAAGAGAGCGAAAAAGACAGAGAAGAGGTAGTGATCTTTGAGCATCTATATTATAATACATGTATATCAATGTATCAAATAGTTATCTAACAAAACTTCATCTTATATATAGCTATATATCTCCCTCTTACATAGAGTATTTAGACTTCGAGTAAGCAAACCCTAAAGCAAATTTGTTGCCATTCATGTTTGTTGTTGGCTCGTGAACTTGTAAGCCAACTTGTAACTTAATATTTGTTGCTCTCTCGTTTTTTACATTTTTGTTGTAATTTTGTTGCCATTTGTTGTGTGCATTGTTTGTTGCTTGGCTTTTTGCGCTATTTATAAACATTGTGTTTTTCTTCTCTTTCTTCTTCTTTTTGCATATGACGATTGTCTTACAATTAAGATTTCATTGTTAGATTTCCTGGGCCACATGGCGTATGCGCAACACGTTGCAGTTGCTGTGGCTGCTGCTGCTGATGTTTGCTGGCACTTGCTGCCTAAACATGCAATAATTTGTTTAATTAGGCGTAAATGACGCTGACGCTGACGCTGACGGTGACTGCGCGGCCGCCGCGTCTAATGGAGCGTAGCAGAATTTAATAGCTTTTGCCGAGTTTTTGCTTTAACCTTAACACACGAGCCGTGTGGCAAGTGAATCGCGACTGTCTGTCGAGCCACACCCAAACGATCGAGTGATCGGGCAATCGAACCATCGACTACCAGCACTAAATGCTAAGAGCCACAGCAGAGTTCTTGCATCCATAAAACGTGCCGCGCATAAGTCAAGACCAGGCGTGGTGCGGGTGCGGGTGCGGGTGCGGGTGCAGGCGGAGCGACCTGCCAATCGCACCACAAAATGCACACAAAAACGATCGTTGTTGGCTACTCAATATTTGATTGCACATCGTCGTCCAGCAGAGTGCAAATCGTTTGGCTGCCTTTGCCATTCACGACGATAATTCAATTAATTGCGAAAATATCCTAGAGACAAATTCATATTCATATCGCAACAGCAACACCAACAGCTATAGCTAAAGCTATAGCAATTGCAACAAAGTGTAGACAAACGATCGGATCGTGTCTGTGATCGTGTAACTTTTCATTAAATTTCATTAAATTCTTTTATGCGATAGCAAACAGCAAAATGAGCAAAAATGAGAAAAAATGAGAAAAAAAATCTGTATAAAACACAACTTAAAACATTTGCAGCAACAAATCGGTTTGCTGATCTTCAAACTCCAATCAACAGACGACGCGACGTCGATCGTCAGGCTGCTCCAGCTGTAGCTCCATGCATTTTATGACTTTGATTTATTTGTGTAAATTATTTTCGAAGCTGTTACATGGATGGTGGTTGTAGCTCGAGGAAGTGTTTGCATCTCTGCTCCGGCTAGCTTCGACTAGCTCCGGCTGCAGCGCACAGCGATCCGTGATCAGCGGGATTGAGTTTTGCTCACAGTTCGTCAAAGCTATTAGCTGTCTACAATTGTCAGCGGCGCTGATTCCCAATTCAAAAGCCCCAATCCCATTTCCATTCCCATGCCCAGGCACAGACCCATTGCATAAGCGAGTGATCTCCCTCTCCAATCTGTCTAACTGTCGGCCTGTCGATCAGCTGTGCATAATTTCAATTTGATGTAGCACATACGATACGAGGCGATAGATGGGCCTGTTGATAGGCGCCGTTAACTGACTTGCCCTGCGGCTAGTGGTGACTCCCACAACCAATCCTCAACCCCACTCCCGCTCTCTCGCTCTCTCTCTCTCTCTCTCGTCTCTGTCTCTGTATCTCTCTATCGATCGCTTAGCGTGTTTAATTACAATTGGGGGGATTTGGAATTCGGATTGAGCACGGATATCCGCGTACGTGTTGCGCATAGACAACCAATTGAACGAGCAACACTCGACGTCAGCTGCAGCTGTCGCCTGTTTTTGGATAGCATGACCCATAAACGCCCCAAACCCATAGAGGTAGACAGATGATCGACTACCCTTTTGTTTTTCAATTTACGTACAGAGTCGGCTGCAGAGTTGTATCATTAATAAAACTAAGCGAAGCTTTAATGTTTATGAATCGGAAATTACAAAAAATGAATTATTTATGATAATCATAGCTATAAGCTTGATGTTTATATATAAGTGAGAAGATAAAGTTCTACATATGATAATATTTGAAATACAATTAGCTGAGAGCACTCAAAGTTTCCCAACATTGCTTCACACATCATATACGCTAATCTCATACCATTTGATGATCTATTCCTTGGGAGACAAAATGTTTCCATTCATAATTTGACACCTTTGCATGTTAACAATCAATTAAATGGAGCTACAAAGCTGTTGAAATTGCGACGCGGCGCATTTAGCCTTCAGTTCGGAGTTTTTATGGCTTGAAGACCCTTTTGCCTTTATCCAACATGGTTTGGCTTAATGAAAACAAATGAATTTATGAGTTGTTGTTGTTTCCGTTATTCATGTTGCTGTTGTTGTCGTTGTTGTTCGTCTGGCGATCGCAGACTTCTCCCAGGCACGCACGAACACCTCTTAAAACGGCATTGGCTTTGCCAATTTCTGCTTTGTTTCTCACTTGGCAATTTATGGTTGAACAACAACAACAACAACAACAACAAATACAATAAAACAACAATAAGTAATATCAACAACAACAACAACAATAACAAATTTACGCACTTTTTAAGCCAGAAGAGCTTTGTTGCTGTGAATTATTTAAGCAGCACTTTGAATTATTGTAATTCGCATGTGGCAAACGCATAAATTATTATCATTTTTCATTTTCTTTCTTTCTCTCGTTCGCTTTTTGTTTGTACCGTTGCATTGGAACTGTCCTCGTTCCCCCCTTTGCCCGCTCCCTTCCAGTCCACTCCACTGGGGTGGTTCACACTGAGCGATTGCTGCGTGATCGATGACAATTTCTAATGAGGCGCAAGTCTTTTTTGAAGACAGCGTCAACTACGCAACGCTAATCCGTTAGAAAAGCTTTTTTTTGGTCTTCGGTTCGTTCCAAAGTTCATTTGTTAGCTGAACCTTGGACCTGTAGTCTGATTGGTTACAAAACTGGAGCGAGGGCTGCAGAGCTGCAAGCCCAAGTTATGGATAATTTGGTTGAGTTATTGAAGCAGCAGATATCCTGAACCAGGTATACTCTCACCTGCCTTTAAGTTCAGTTCATCTGCAGAAATATGATTCACTTCGAACTTGTATGCATTTCACAGTCTTTAAATATATTCAAATTAAATTTTTCGTAACGGTTCGCTCGATTTTGAGCAGTGTAGCGCACAGATGCGAGCACACAGCCGAGATACAGATACAAATGGCACTGGGAGCCGCACACGCAGCTGCGGAAACGAAAATAATGTAGGTGAAACAAGTTCCCCGCTTAAGTGCCTGGCTATATAGATGCAAATCAATAGACGATCGATTTTTTTCCTCATTTTTTTGGGCTTTAATAGAATAGTCGAGGCAAAGCCAAAAAAAAATAAAAAATAAAGAACAGGCAAAATAAACCGCAAACCGCAAATCAGACAACGACTTTGGGCCAAAGGCGCCGCCGCAAACGTTCGCAGAGAGCAATCGATGGCAATTGAGCGATCGAATCGCATTTGTAAACAAGTTGCTGCGACTAACGCCGGCCGCACTTGGCTGAGAATTTCCGTTTCTCTCCCACTAACCGAGCTCGTAAATTAACAACAGAATTTAATAAAAGCGCCAAATGCAGCCAAACACAAAGACAGCATCAACTGCTGCTGCGACTGCTGCTGTTGATCTTCCAAGAATCGAGCTTTGAGTGATGTCGACCTTGAGCACAATTTTTGATGACTCTCTCTCTCTCTATCTCTCTCTGTGTGTACTCTGTCTCTAGTGAGTCGCATAAATATTTATACACCATAAAACTCGACAATTGGGCAATAAAGAATGTGCTAAATTAGCTATTCATGGCACAGCGATTTCTCTGCTTCTACTTCTGCTGCTTCTTCCTCTTCTTCTGGGTGCTCCTTCAAATTGATCAGATAATCTGAAGCCATGCACATAATTATGTAATTTAATGAGGCAACTTCTACGTGAATTGCCTAAATTGCCACAGCAGGTAGCCAAACAATTAAAATTCTCGAAAGCTATCTCAGAGATCTCGTGAATTGATCAGAGATAAATAACTATGGCATCTGGCATAAACATAATTATGTAATTTAATGAGCTACTTAAACTAACTGTGAATAGAGATATATAGCTTTATGTATGTGTCTGTCTGTATGATAGTTGATTGCCATGCGAGTTAGTAAGGGCAAACAAATAATTTGCTTTGGCTTATCTCAATGAAATAGTATGAATCGAGTATAAAAATGCTAAGTATGTTATCTCTATAAACGCGAGTGGCTAAGCAATTGATTGTCAGTCTAAGATTTATCGTTGGTCGTCTCTATGAGCAGCCATGAAATGAAGACATGCATAAATAACGATGCTTTTATAATGTCTTTTTGATATTAAATTAGAGCTGCAAGACCTTTGATAGTTGCTTTACTCCCGATGCTGTATTTAACAGATCTATATGAAGTATAGAAAACCCATATTTAGTTACATATTCCTAGTTCTTCTATCTTCTCCAAGACTTTCCCTATCCCATATCTTTCATGTTTTTATTGCAAATCAAAGCAGCTTAAGAGATTAAAATTTGTATAGATATTTCCAAGTCTCCAAAGAGACCTTTTCAATTTGAACTCTTGATGCAAATCTCTAGATCATTAGCAGTTTTTTTGGATCATCGGGCCAAAACACATAAATCAACACTTGACGCTAGCTGAATGTACACACAGACAAAAAAAAAGCAGTAAATTTATTTAATTGTATAATTTATTTGTCTGTGCGAGATGGTTATAACATTAAATTATTTATTTATATTTTTTTTATCCTCCACCTATTTGTGCTCAATCAGCCTTCGCCGCTGATTTGACACAATATTGCGACATTATTTAGCTTTTTTTTTGGCTATTTTGCTTTAGAGGGAATGCAAATCGATCTCTGTGTGTGTGTGTGTGTGTGTGTTTGGAATATTGAAAAATTATGCAAAATGGCGCGTCGCTCAAATTAGGCGGGCGCATAAAAAATTTCACCTGTTGACAAGGCGGGCCAAGGCAATCAGTTTCATGGTCGAATATGGTCAGAGCTGCCCTAGAAACGGCTTGGAAAATAAATTGGCAAAGCGCAGCCTAGAAAGTTGGTCAACCGCATGGCGGAAGTGCAAAAAAAAACGTAAATAAAAGGAAAATTAGGCAGGTTGGGGGGAGGTCAGGCAGACGGGGGGAGGCAAAGCTAGCTGTCGGCAAATGGACAAAGCCAAACAAGCCAGAGTCAATAATTAGCTAAAGAGCGTGAAAAGCGCTTCCTATTATTAGTTGAATTTGTTTTATATAACATTAATCGTTTCTAAATGATAAATTAATATGGGAAACAATTTGTATGGGCGGTCTCAGCTACTCGAGCAGCTCGAGCTGCTCTCCGCGAGCGTTACTGAAAGGCGTAAAATCATCAGCCAAGTGGCCGAGCAACTTGCCAAAATTGGCAAGGCTTAAATGGACATGACAAACAACTGAAACAGCAATCGGCCAACAACAGCAACAACAACAATCGACAATTTCAGAGCTGCTGACGTCTTGGTTTTGGTTTTTGTGTGTGCTTTTGGGCTATTTCCTAGCTGCTTCCCCACTGCCTCGCTGACGTGGGCGTCTCTTTGGGTCAGCGTTTGGCATTACGCATACGACGCGTTGCGCGATTAGAATCAATTGAGCCACGTGGGCGTCTCAAGACAGCCAGCTGACAATCGAATTATGATTCCATTTGCATAGAGCACACTTCTTCTAGTTAACTGCTGAGTCACTGTGAGTTCTTCACTTCCTTAGTTATGGAGCTGAAGTCATTTTCGGCTGCTGCTCAATTGTTATTTACGGACGATTACACCTTTCACAAGCCACACAGCTTCTGCTGCCATCAAGTGCATATTTAAATGAACTGATTTATGGCTATTTGATGGGCACATTAAGTAGAGTGCACACCCGCTTGATTGCGGCTGCTCTGGCTGCTGCTCTGGCTGCTGCTGTGGCTGCTGCTCTGGCTGCTGCTGTGGCTGCTGCTCCAAAAAACTGTAAATGAAAAAGAATTCTTGCTGCTGTGTTTCAGTGCCAACTCTTGCTGTTGCTTGGTGTTGCGTACTTTATTATTAATTTTAAACGTGGGCACCACAACAACAACAACGAGCAACGAGCACCACACACATGTAGAACACCCACAGCTTTTGTCAAGCTGCATGGATTTGATTCTATTTCTCTCTCTCTCTCTCTCTCTCTCTCTCTCTCTCGATCTACCTCTCTCTCTCTTTATTCTTTACTTTTTGTTCTGGCCGCATTTGTTATTACTTTTTGTGGTTTCGTGTGGCTGTGTAGCGATTAATTCTTGCAATTTGCACACTTCAACACACGTCGCAGTCGGCGCTAGCATCTAATTGCATGCACACCAAAAAATTACTCATACGCCGCATAATTATCGCTTATAGACTGCAGCGTGGGCGCAACGCAAAAACAAAAGCAATGCTAACTTGGCTAACAACTTAGTTGCCAAGAGCGCATCCTCCTTCAGCAGCAGCTGAATAACAATTATATACTCAAGCCACTTGCAGCTATATCTCTCTATATATACATATATATATTTTTGCATTTGCCATTTTTATTTATTGTTTAACAAATAAAAGACGCCCTCTTCCATCTCCCCCTCTCTCTCTCTCTCTCTCTCTCTCTCTCTCTCTCTGAGTACGCCCTGCCCCTGCAATGAATTGCTTTTATGCGCTCATTTGCATATTAAATAAGCGGCTGGGCTACTGGCAGAGGCAGCGACAGCGACGACGACGGCGACGGCGACGGCGACTGCTACGCTGCATTTGTGTTGGTTGTTAGCTGTTGCTGTTGCTGATTGTTGTTTGTTGCTGCTGTGTGGTTAGTTTCTAAGCGGCAGCTGCTGCCAATGCAAAGAACGTCGCCAACGTCGACGTCTTTGTAGGTTGGCCAGCGTAATACGCGTTTCAGCTATTTCATTAGCAATTGTTGTTGTTGCTGTTGCAGTTGTTGTTGCTGTAAGTCGTCTAAGTCGTCTAAGTCGTCTACTCGATTTGGTTTGTTGACGTAAAACAAAGAAAAACGCGACTGTCGTATGCCAACCACAGGGCACACAGTCAGCAGCAAGTGTAAAACGTATGAAATTGAAGTTTTAAATGGAGAATAGAGCAGGAAATGATTGACTGACACATACCCTATCTTTAGAATTTAGATACAGATTATATGCCAAAGATATTGACAGGATTTCTGCCAACTCTTAGTTATATGATTTTATATAATTTTTTCTAAACTAAATATATTTTTAGAATTTTTAACATCTTTTAATATATATTTTTTCTACATTTTGTTCTCACAAATATACCCACTTACAGTCCTTGCTTACAGGGTATATAGTATAACGATATTATAAAGCATCAACATGTGTACAGTGTACAGTGAAACCTGTCGAACGTTGACAATTGATGTCTTGTGATTCATTGAGCAGTTGATTCATTGAGCACTTGGCCAAGTTTTTTCTGTTTGACTTTTTTAGTTTGGCAAAACTTTGTTTTGTCATCTGCAAGTTTTTTTTTTTTTTTTCAGTACAAAGCTCTGTGCATAAGATCTCCCACTTTATGAATATTGCAAATAAATTAGCCAATAAATTCATTAAATTTCAGCTAATAGAGAAAAAGTTGTTGAAAATGTTAAATGTTTAGTTAAAGAAAAAAGATATTGACAATTTTTAAATTATTTAAAGTTAATCTAAACTTAAATACAGTTTTTTAAGTATATTTATATACCTACAACTGAGTCTACTACCTTGTGTTTTATTTTATATAGTTTATAATAGTTTTTACTGGGAATCTCATTGAGCTTTGGCTTTTCGCTTTTGTATTAGCGTCAAGCGCAAGCGAATTAGTCAACGACTTAGGCGCATTCGTCAGCATTTCCAGTTGTAAAATATTAATGAATAAAAAAAAAGGTCTGTGACGCGCATGGGCAACTTCTTAGGCCCACTCAGAGGCAGTTCTACCTAAGCTCACACACTGAAGTGAGTGGAAAGTGTGTTGAGTTTCAGCTATAGATACATTTTCTTAGATAACAATTAGCAAATAAATGTATGCAGAATATTTATATAAGCGCGAAGTGAAAGAAGTGAGCATGAACGACTAAGAGATGCCCTGCAGCAAGTGCTCATAGCTTACAGAGTGTAAGTCTTAGGGATAGAGAATGGTAATACAGTTGCTCTTAGAGAATCGATCCAAGTCTTTTACTGACTGTTACATATATTCGAATGAACGCATTATGCCTAGCTTGAGACATTTTCGAGATAGGGTATATATATATATGTGAGTATTTATCGAAGCTGGTGACTATTTCGCTGCTGTCTTTTTGGCGAAACAAGTAGTTGAATTTCCTTTTTCAAAAGCTTAGATATTGACAGAGAGTTTAAACTTGTGCAGCTGAGTGTGTATGAGTGTGTGTATGTGTATGTGTGTGTGACATTAAGCCACACACAAACAAGTGCGCCATATTTGGCAATTGACTTTGCGGCCAAGTCAGAAATAACTATTTGTGTTTTTTGCTCGCGTTTGGACGCAGTATTTGCCTTACACACACATAAATATGTATATACATATATAATATATATAAATGTATATATGTATATTTTTTTTGTTAACTGTTTACGCTGCCCACTTGATTTGCTTCGCTTGATAAATAATTTTAGTTTTATAAACACAAATTGACACTTCAAATTGTTTGCCAAAAAAAGCAAAAGAAAACCCAAAAGAAGAAGAAGAAGAAGGAGAAGAAGGGGAAGAAAAAGAGAGAAGTCTTGCAAAAAGCATGAAATCAATTGGAATTAAGCCGCCCCGTTTCTCGTTGAGCTTTGCTGCCCTCGGGGGCCAAAAGAAGTTTTGTCTGGAGCGTCGGGATTTGATATATCATAAACTTAAGCATAAGCACTTCTCGGAATTTGGCAAACCAGGTAGCCGCCCCACCTGCTCGTGTTGTTGTTGCTGTTGTCGAATCTGATTTGTATCGGCAAAGATCTAACACTTTAAATATCACGGCGGGGCGTTGCGTATCAAGAGCTGCCCAGAGGCGAATCGCCGATCTTGAGAAATGGAACCTCGAGTACGAATTATGTTTGCCCAACAGCACGTTAATTAATTGTTTGTCCAGTGATTAAAGCGAGAATAAAAAGTAATAAAAAACAATTATATTTATAGATATAGTCGCGATTGTATGCTAATTATAGCTAACAAACTCAAAGTGTTCTAAATAAAACGTAATCTCGTCTTACAAATCTATGGAAATGGGTCGTCATTAGGGCAACGTAACTCGCTGGGGTTTTAAGTTAAATTAAAGATTTTATGATATTATTTATAAGAATTGGTTTTCCTCTGATAAGAATGCTCATTTTCTACATGCTCCACATAATCTGCCCCGTTCCCTAACCAGCCCACCCTCACTCCCTCTTCCTTTCACTCTCTCGCTCTCTCTATCATAAAGTCGCTTAAGCATTTAATGAGCTGCAGTTGCTGTTGCTGGTGCGAAAGGGATGGCAACGTCGTTCTTATCGGAATTATTACTGTTCCGCGTAATTGATCTAGTTGGAATAAGTCGCGCGGTCAATAAATATTATTTCAACTGGCGAGTTATGCAAGCAGATGCTGAGCGCTAATAAGAAGGCAAACAACAATAATATGTTTTCAATTAAGAGAAGAAAAAAAAAGGAAACTTACCACACAAGACAGAAACAAAAATTGTATTTAACTGGGCAGCCCAACACCTGTTGCACTTGCTGATGTTGTTGTTGCTGCTGTTGTTGTTGCTGCTCCAATTTGTGAATGAGCTTAATTGCATTTATCGATAGCACTTTGTTTGGCTTGCGTCAAAGTTATCGTTTCTGGTTTCTAGCTGTTGTTGTTGCTGTTGTTGTTATTGCAGTTGCTGTTGCATTTGTTGTTGTTGTTGTTTTAATTAGCAACACAAACACATTAACTAACACAAACACACACACGCGCGCGCGCACACACACACGAACTCCGCGTGGCAGACAGGCGCATGGCAGGGGGCGCCCACGCAACGTGCCAAAAGAAAACGCGTTTATTGAAAATGCAACTGCGACGACAGGCGACGACGGCAGCAGCAGCAGCAGCGTCAGCTGCGCAAAGAACTTTTGCTGGCAGCCAACGAAAAAAAAAAACAACAAAACAAATTGCAACCAAAAATTGCAATTTTGTTAATTTGAAACGTAACCGATTTGCTGGCGCGCTCGCGACTAACTGAAAACTGACAGAATTTCAAATTTACCCGTCGTCGGCCGCTCAGTTTGTTTGCTCTTCCTCTTGCTGTCTGTCCGTTTTTCTTCTACGATTTGTGTGTGCAAGTGCTACGCGTGCGCACCACAACTGCTCGCCTCGAACATCGACAAACGACTGAAGTTAAGAGAGCCCCCGTCTGCTGGCGGCTGATGATCACGATCACGAAGAGAGCGCGACAGTTTAACTGTCGCTCCAGCGGCAGCGCTCTCTTTGAAAGCGTTCGGTTATCCGGTGCGTATGATTAATTTGGATTTATATGTATATTAATAAACTATGCGTTCGCATTTCTATACGCGTTCTTTATTCATAAAGAATATATAATCTTCTATAATATATATGTTTGCTTCTTAATAATTTGTATTTCAAATACAAATTATATTTCATATTAAATTTGGCTGGGTTTCTTAAATCAATAAAATGATTACTTCACTTTTCACTATTATTTCTATTTTATTTTCCCTGCACACAAATATTTGCGTTTTGTTTCAACGAACTTTTTAAATTGCAATCGTAACTGAAGTAACTGTTTCCGCTTTGCGGTATTTATGGTATTATTTAGTACCATATTATTTAATCACATCGTATTTCTATTACAAATAATACTAATACAAATAATAGTAATAATTTAGAAACGCAGTTCATTTGTAATCAAACTCAAAACGCAAACAGCCAAAAACATAAATTCAGTTTCAAAATTTAATTCAGAAGTTCAAGTGCACGTAAAATTTACAAAAAGCCACTATTGTCCATCCCTGGCGTAACATATGTTCTCATCTGACCATCTGTGAGTGAACGTAGTTGCTATCCCTTTCTGCTTGTCGCAAAGCAGATGCGTACATTTTTTAGAAATTTATAAGTTCAAATAAAATTAGAATATGCTGGCCAAACGAATGCAACTTTGGAGAGCTACCCAAGCGGTGTTATCATTGAACTCGGCATGCAACAGAACTTCCACACAGGTAAGCAGCGACAGCAGCCGGCGACTGTCTCCCATCGACAGCAGCTCGCCTATGACATAACCTGCAAAGAGCGGCGGTTTGTTATGAATGAATGAAATGACAATGAATGTGCGTATATTGTATTGAGGAACCTTTCCAGATGTTCTCCCAAGGTGGCGGCAGTCGCGACATGCACCTGAGCAGCAGTTGGAGCAACCAGCTGAGCAACCGTTTGAAAGCTGCGCCTCTGATCCCACTCTATGCCTCGGCAGCCGGCGTAGTACGCTTTGCGAGCACTCAGACAGATGCACCAGCTGAATCGGTCAACACCAAAGAACTTGTGGACCTGCCTGCCATACCCGATGCACCTGCTCTGCCACCCAGTGAGCTATCTTCACTCTCGGATACCTTAGCGGAAGGCGCCGAGCCTTCGTTTGCCTCCATTGGGCTGGGTGGATGGTCGCCGCCTGGAATGATCCAGAACTGCATGGAGTTCTTGCACTGTACGTGGGATATTCCCTGGTGGGGAACCATTGCCATAGGTACGGTCGTCGTGCGCACATTAATCTTTCCCCTGGTCATCCTGGCGCAACGCAACTCCGCCAAAATGAGCAATAACATGCCACAGATGCAGGTGCTCCAGCTGAAGATGACGGAAGCTCGGCAGTCGGGCAACGCCATCGAGTCGGCCCGCTATGCCCAGGAAATGATGCTGTTCATGCGAGAGAAGGGCGTGAATCCTCTCAAGAATATGATTGTGCCATTGGCTCAAGCACCGCTCTTCATATCCTTCTTCATGGGTCTGCGTCAGATGGCCAATACACCAGTCGAATCAATGCGTGACGGTGGCCTCTTCTGGTTCACCGATCTCACTCTGGCTGACCCCTACTATCTGCTGCCGGTTATAACCAGTGCCACGCTCTACCTGACCATTGAGCTAGGCACGGACAGCGCCCGCCTGTCTGCTGCAAATATGAGCACCATGAAGTATGTGCTGCGCGCCTTGCCTATTGTCATATTCCCATTCACCATGAACTTCCCTGCCGCCATCCTTACCTACTGGGCCTGCAGCAATTTCATTTCCCTCGGCCAGGTGGCAATTCTGCGCATTCCCGCGGTGCGGGACTACTTCAAGATTGAGAAAATGATCTCCCACCCAGCCAGTGCACTGCCAGCCAAGAAAAAGGGCTTTGTGGGGGGCATGAAGGAATGTAAGTTGAACCGACAGCCAGGAGTGAATCTTAATCCTAATCGAATTCGTATTTTGCAGCTTGGAACAATATGAAGATCACTAAGGAGATCGAGGAGCGACAGCAATTGGATGAGATACGCTTTGCCAAGGCCGGCAAAGGCCCGCTGGTAAAGACTTACAAGTACGATCCCACCAAGCCGCATCCGAACCCGAATCCAAATCCCGATACCAATCGAGTCGAAACTCAGCCCTCGAGCAACTTAAAGTCCAGTTCCAAGCAGTAGTTGTAGTCCTTTTACCTGTGGCGCTCGTTGTTAATATTAGATATAGTAGTTTCATCAGAAGTTGAAGCATATGCATATGCTAATTATAATATATTTTCTATTAAAAAAACACAGCACGGAACTTGCTTGAGCTCTAGCCCCTGGCCGAAATGCACTGATTTATGACCTCGGCCAGATGTTTGTTCTCTAGGGCCGCAGCAACCCGTTCCTTGTCGGCCAGCTGCTTGTTGACGGCGAACTCGGAGGCGTGCGTGCCCGGCGTTATCTCGACGGTGACCTTGAAGCGTGGCGGCAGAGATCGCAGCAGCTTCACACGTATGGAGAGCCCAATGAGCGTGGCCATCGAGCAGTGCGGAATTGTGGGCGTAAAGTTGATGTGCACCGAATTCTCTTTGTCGCTGATGCTGATCAGTTCCTCCTGCACGACGTGCAGCTCCTCCAGCGTTAACGGATGCTCCGGATCATTGATGTTTCGTATGAGATCTGCTCTGACAAAATCTCGGTTAAAGAAATCTCTTAAAATCTGCATTTATTATGCTCTCACCAAAGATTTCACGCTTGTCAAAGGGATCGGCAACGCTTTCGTTCTCTTCGTTAGCTGTTACTAGGCGTTCCTTGATCTTGCCATAGACGCTTGGATTCAGATTCTCAATTTCGGTTGGCATTATTGCTATAATTTACTGCTAATTTACTTAACTCTTATTATTTATTTACACAAATTTTAACAATGCTGGCGAACAGTGCGTACACACCTGTTGTGCACATAATAAACACAATTTGCCCCTGAATATTTATGCGCAAGTGCGATGGGCACACACTGGTCGCGCTAGAACCTCCATAAATTTGAATTGATAATTTCTCGAGATTTGAATTGGACTTTAGCAATTAAAATTAGCTGTCATGTTTACTAGTGTACAGTTTCCAGAAAAGATCTATAATTTAAGCAAAGTGTCGTCGTTACGTAAAACACTGTAATTAAAAATAAGTTTCTCATTTTGATATATGTGCATTTTAATTAATCTTTCCGAGTATTTGCACCCATTACTTGGCGAACATATAGTAGTTGTGCTCGGCTTTTTCGCAACAAGGTGCTAAATATAGATGACTAATGCATATCGGCGACTACCTGGCCAAAGATGTATATATCTGTGTGTATGTATATATCCATCATATTCTGGACACCTGACTTGCGTTCCGCCTTGAGCCACATTTGATTCGGATTCAAATCCGACAAGTTTCTATTCAGTATATATATAGTATATGTACGTGTGTGTGTGAATGGATGCTACGGTGATTTTGTACACCTTTTAATTATCCAGCTCGTATCAGTTTTAGTATCAATGAGGAAAAATATTGTGTCTGTATGAACACACACAATAATATTGATATAGAAACTCGGCGACGGCAATTATCACCAGCTTACGAACTAGTTAACAGCTACGCCAAACATCGCGGTGCCGCTCCCGTCTGGAGAGATCCGCATCGATATAATGCACCGCGCGATCTCGTAACTCCCACAGTTGCCAACTAACTTTGCGACTGTTCGGAACAATGAGGAAATTCGTAAGTCCCTCGAACGATTTTCTCCGTCGACTGTTTAATTTGCAACTCAAATGGAATTAACTATTTTTACAGTTGATCTTCGTGGCCTTGTGCACCGTGTGCTGTGCGGCGCCAGCGAGTGATGCAAAGGAGGGCGGACTGGATCGACCCAGTCCGATCAATCCAGCTGTGCTGAGCGACCCAAAGCCGTCGTCGAAGCTGATCCTACCCCGACAGGACTATGAGGTCAAGCATCCCCACAAGCGTGATACAAATTTGTCACCTAAAAGTGGCGTTAACTTGGTACCTTTGCCAGCAACCTTGCCAGCGACGAATCTCGAGTCCGTGCTATACAAGCGTGATGCTCTGGAGAAGCCCCATAGCGTTGTGGCTCATGAATCCCTGAATCACGATGGTAAAATCCACACGTCTGATGGACCCGTACCCCTCATTGGCAAGGAGGTCGTAACCTTGCCAGCGACGAAACTCGAATCCCTGCAGCCCGCTGTCCTAGTCGCCCAAAATGAGCCGCATAAGGGCGCACGCGGTGCTCGTGACATACCCGTGCCCACGCAGGTGAAGACCACAAGAGCTCCCAAGGAGGAGGAAGAGAAGCCCCAGGTGGAGGATTTGAATGAACTGGCGAATGGTGCTACTACTCCACCACACAGTCCGCTGCGTCATCATCCAGTGCCCGTAGCAGAGCTCTTCAACAAGCACAAGGACAAGCCCGCAACAGCAACCCTGGAAACCCAGGAAACCAAGGAAACCAAGGAAACCAGTGAAACTAGTGAAAGCAGTGAAACCCAGGAATCCAAGGAAACCAGCAAAACCAAGGAAACCGCCGAGACCAAGGAGACCGAAGACTAGGTCACAATGTCCACTCGATTCGCTGATTTCTATGTAAACCCGCTAATTGATAGAAAACAAATCGCGAATGAAAAGAAATAAATAAACGATAATATTTACACACTCACAGAACCCATTTGCTAATTAATAACTAAACAACTACTTAGAGCTTATGTGGAGTCTCTAATGTTAGCTTCCTCTGCCTTGACGCCGAAGAACTCGTCAGACTGGAAGATGGGAATCGCCTGGAACTCGCCGTCGACCAAATTGGTTTTCGGTGCTGTGCCGGCGGTCTCTGCGGTGGATAGCCTCGCCTTTAAGGGTTTCAGTAGCAGGCCCTTTATACTGTAGTCGGTTACGTTGAGCTCTTGCTCGGCCACGTCCACAGATCTCTCCACCTCGTTCAGGTTCTCATTTACCGTGGCCACAAACGTCTCCAAATTGTCGATTCGCTGACGTAATTCATCAAAGTTGTCGCTGAAGCCGAGTATTCCACACACATGGTTGGCCATGATGCCATTAGACTCGGCGCGTACCTAATGCACATTAATATTTGTAATATATCAATTATCTGTACTTTATCAATTTGACTTACGGAGGCCAAAACCGTTTCGAATTCGTCCAGCCGTGCGAGCATGTCGTCTATGTTGTTGCACAGCGGATTGATCTGTCAATAAAGCTGGCTTACTACCAATTGAAATCATAGTTATATCAGTTAGTACATGCCTCCTTAGCCAGATCGGCACTTTGTATAATTTTAGCATAATCCTTCGCCGTTTGTTCAACCATCTTTTCTAATTCTTATCATCTGTTGCTGCCAACAGGCAAAATATCAACAAAACGCTAAGCCGATAACTGACAACTGAATTATCGATTGCAAATTGATAGTTGACAGCTCTGAACCTGTGTAGCCAATTTGGCTATTTTCCCGTCAAAATCGAATTTATAAGATATTACTAAAAACTAACTTGATATATTTTTATTTTAGTTTACAGAACAACATTTTGCTGAAAAACGAATATATTATTATTCTATTCAATCTAAAAAACACTATCGCCGATTAATCGTTTAAACTCTTATTGGCCCAGTGTTGGATAATGGCAACTCTCATTAAGTTGGCAACAATGCGCATATTGCAAATTCTGTTCTCGCGTATGTTGTATTGATTTGTGCTTTTATTTCCAAGAGCAAGAGCAAATTAGGAGCTACGGCAGCCATGAGCAACTATCGTGGCATCGGAGGCGGCGGCTTTCCCTACAAGAAACAGCCCGGCGCAGGCAATAATATGAGTGCAGTGCCGCCGCCGCCGGCATTGAGCAACAGTCGTGGAGGCGGGGGATTCCGCTTCAGCTTTAATCAGGCAAGAGGCGGCGCAGCTGGCGTCGCTGCAGCCGGAAACACATCGAAGCATGGCTACTCAACGCTCGAGTCCATCAGCCAGTACACAAACTCTACCAATTTCGTGGGCAAGCGCAAGCAGCACATGGACGACGATTATTTCGACGACGACGACGAGCCGCAGCAGAAGGCGCCGCCGGAGCAGGCGTATATACCAGCGCCCGGTTCGCCAGGTGCGGCTCCAGCAGCTAAGGATGACTCGGAGTCGGACGAGGATCCGCTGGAGCAGTTCATGGCCGGCATCAAGCAGCAGGTGGAGAAGGAGAAAGTACGTGCCACAGATCCACAGCAGAAGACGAGTGTAGCGCCACTGGAGAAGAAGGGGGTGCGCGGCGACATAGACGACGAGGACGATGAGGAGAGCTACTACCGCTACATGGAAGAGAATCCCAATGCCGGTCTGCGCGACGAGGGCTCCGACCAGGAGATTGACTACGACGAGGATGGCAATCCCATAGCTCCACCCAAAAAGAAGGACATCGATCCGCTACCGCCCATCTACCACTCGGAGATCGAGTATGAGCCCTTCGAGCGCAACTTCTACACCCCGCACGAGGACATCGCCCAGCTGGACGAGGAGCAGGTGCGCGAGCTGCGTCATACGCTGGGCGTCAAGGTGAGCGGCGCCCTGCCCCCCAAGCCAGTCAGTTCCTTCGGCCACTTCGGGTTCGACGACCAGCTGCTGAAGGCCGTGCGCAAGGCGGAGTACACACAGCCCACGCCCATCCAGGCGCAGGCAGTGCCCGCCGCTCTGTCCGGCCGGGACATCATCGGCATCGCCAAGACCGGCTCCGGCAAGACGGCGGCGTTCATCTGGCCGCTGCTCACCCATCTCATGGACCAGAGGGAGCTCCGCACGGGCGACGGACCCATCGGCCTCATTCTGGCGCCCACGCGAGAGCTCTCGCTGCAGATCTACAACGAGGCCAAGAAGTTCGGCAAGGTCTACAACATAAACGTGGTCTGCTGCTACGGCGGCGGCTCCAAGTGGGAGCAGAGCAAGGCGCTGGAGCAGGGCTGCGAGATTGTGGTGGCCACGCCCGGTCGCATGATCGACATGGTCAAGATGAAGGCCACCAACTTGCGGCGCGTCACGTTCCTCGTGCTGGACGAGGCGGACCGCATGTTCCACATGGGCTTCGAGCCCCAGGTGCGCTCCATCTGCAACCACGTGCGTCCCGATCGTCAGACATTGCTCTTCTCGGCCACGTTTAAGAAGCGCATCGAGCGCTTGGCTCGCGACATTCTCACCGATCCCGTGCGCATCGTCCAGGGCGATCTGAATGAGGCCAACCAGGACATCACGCAGCACGTCTACGTCTTTCCCAATCCTCTGCAAAAGTGGAACTGGCTGCTCTGCCACCTGGTGAAGTTCCTCTCCGATGGCGCCGTCCTCGTCTTCGTCACCAAGAAGGCGGACGCCGAGACGGTGGCCAACAATCTGATGCTGAAGGAGCACGAGTGCCTGCTCCTGCACGGCGACATGGACCAGGCGGACCGCAACAAGGTCATCATGCAGTTCAAGCGCAAGGAATGCGACATCCTGGTGGCCACCGACGTGGCCGCCCGAGGCCTCGACATTCCCCACATACGCAACGTGGTCAACTACGACATCGCACGGGACATCGACACCCACACGCATCGCATTGGACGCACGGGCCGGGCGGGCGAGAAGGGCACGGCCTACACCCTGGTCACCGACAAGGACAAGGAGTTTGCCGGCCATCTAGTTCGCAATTTGGAGGGGGCCGACCAAACGGTGCCCGAAGACCTAATGGAGCTGGCCATGAAGAGCTCCTGGTTCCGCAGCTCCCGCTTCAAGCAGGGCAAGGGACGCAAGCCCATGAACAACTTCATGGGACTCGGCTATCGTGAGCGCTCGGGCAATGCGAGCGCTGGAGGAGGAGGAGGCGGAGGAGCTGGTGCATCTAGTGGCACAGCAGCTAAGACCAAAGGCCCGCTGGCTGAGTCCAGCAAGTCGCTATCTGGCGCCGGACCCGCCACCGATCGCTACTCGGCCATGCGTCAAGCCTTCCGCTCCCAATACTCCTCACAATTTCGGGCTTCCAGCGATCGCACCTGGGAACAGACGGTGCCAGAGACAGGTGTCTTCGCCGCACCGCCCCCGCCGCCACCAGCGGCAACGGGCGGCAGCTCTTCCGCCGGCTCGGGCAGCAACCTGGATGCGAAGCGCGCCAAGAAGAGCCGTTGGAACTAAAAGCGTGAACTGGAACTGGAATCGAAAGCAAGCCCCAATGAATTTCGTATTATTTAATTGTGTATTTGCTTTTGTTTCATTTAAAATTACAACTTAAATTAAATATATATATATATATGAATATTCATATATATATATATATATAATATTCATATAATATATTATGTTAGATAAATACTCGTATGTACACTCTCCCATTCACACAAACTCTCTCTCAGCCAATGCCGATTCAATAAAAATGTCATTAACTGTAATTATGTATCTTTTATTTTTTGTTTTTGTTTTCGTTTTGTTTTGTTTTATGTGTATTTTATTTTGAATAAAATCACATTTGCGCATATTCCATGGCCTTAAACTGACCCCAAACCGGTTCCAATGAACTGTCGTTCACCGTCCCGCAGCGCATAAACAACATGCGCATCGCAACGATCTGGCAACGCTGTTAGCTATGCACTGCGCAAACAAAGTGACCGAGTTGTTACGAGCTTTTTAAAGTATTTCTTTGTAGTTTTCATTTTCATTTTGCAATTTTCTGTTTTCGTTTTTGGTTTTCGTTTTTTTGTTGTTGTAGAAGCGAGAAAAATGTCGAAGCTATTCGTAAATTTATGAAATATTGTTTTACAATGAAACCACTACGATTTTTTTTTTGGTTTTTTTCTTCTTTTTGTTTATATATCTTAAGGGGCTTTCCTTTCTTGTTTTTTGTCAATAAGAGTACGATAAGCATTATATAATAATTTAGCATATGGTTCGATTTTTGTTTTTGTTTTTGATATAACATTGAGAAAAGTTGAGATTCATTTAACTAACACATTGACGAGATTTGTTTAGCATTAATTGTTGTAAGCATTTTCCTTTTGTTTTTTGTTGACTCGAGAAGCATTTAATTCGCTTAAAAATTTTGCTATTTTTATATACTTTTTTTTATATATTTATTTTTGCTTTAAATATATGTTTATATATGTATAATTGTAATAATTATCATATAATTTTGTTTTTTTTTTTGTAGTTATGCTGCTCAAAAATCGTTCGGTGTGTGGGTGTGTATATATGCATATATATATACATACATATCTATATATATGCACACATATATGTATGTATAAAAATTGGTCCATGTTAACCACAGCGAAAACTGAAAAGCCAAAAACGAAAGTCAAAAAAAATATTTCAATGAAAAATAAAAATATCGATCAAAAATCGAATGCAAAATAAAACGAAACTCAAATTGTTTTTAAACAATACTCTTTTGTATATATATATATATATATATATATATATATATATATATATATATATATATATATATATATATATATATATATATATATATGTATTTTGTTTTTTATTTATATGTATTAATTAATTTGTTGTTGTTTGTTGTGTTGTTGCCGCATATAACATACATATCCGATATATACAAGTTGTTGTTGTTGGTTTACTTTTATTTTTTAATTTTATTTATATTTAAGTTCTAGCATTAAATTTGATTTAAATTTTTAATAGTTTGTTTGCGCTCTCTAAACTGCCTTACGATATATTATATAATATAATATTATATATATATTTTTGTATTTTTACAATTAATATTTTCTGTTGCTGTATTTTTGTTATATTTTTTGTTGTTTGTTTTAAGTTTATGTTTATGTTAAATCATTTAATTTTATAGGCTTTAAAAAATAATTAAAATTATGCAACAATTAAAATGTAAATGTTTTTCATTTTATAAATGTAATAAAATTGTTGGGATTTCTCTTTATTCTTTTTGTTTTTGCTTGCTCATGTTTCCCTTTTCTTTTTTTTACTTTTATCTTTCATTTCTTTTATTTTTTTATTATTATTTTTTTTTAATTTTTTCTCTTTTAATACTTTGTACAATAAAACAAGAAACAGATTTCACTTAGGAAAATGTAAATCAAAAGTGTTCTCCTCCTCCTTCCTCTTCTATTTTCCATAAACGAGAAAAACAAAATGATATTAAAATAAAAGTTTTTCCTTTTAGTTAAATTCGTAAATTTCATTGAAGGAATTTTCTTTCTTTCTTTCTTTTTTTTTTTTTGCTCTCAAACTGAATTATGTTTAACGGTATAATGACTGTTTGTTGTTGTTATATGTTTTGTTGTTGTTGTTGTTTTTGTTTTTCTTTTATGCTTTAAATTAAATGCCAATTAATTTAATTAATTAATTTTTAAATCACATTTCATTGTTTTTCAACACTGCAAATTCAAAATTTTTTGCATTTGCTGCTTCGATTTTGTGTTGTTGTGTGTGTGTGTGTGTGTGTGTGTGTGTGTGTGTGTGTGTGTGTGAGGAAACGAAATTGGTTTGTTGTGAATTAGGCGTCTCGCTATATAGCGCACAATTCATTAAAATTAATAATACTATATACAAATATGGTCTGAATCCATTTATCATTTTTTAATTCTTTTCGTTTTCATTTCATTTCTTTGTTAAGGAATTTCTCAATCAATCAATCAATCTCTCCTAACTGTCAACTGTCAACTACAAGCACAGGCGCTGCACAACACTGGCGCGCACACTTCAATCGAATAACGTGGCCAACAAATCGTCGCTGGCATTGTTGTTGCTGCTGCCACTTGACGGTGGCGTATTCAGATCCGGCTGCGGATCCAGGTACGATAGGATTTCCATGGGATCCATGTCCTGCAGCAGCTGTTAAGGATAAGAGAAGATTAGGCGATTAGATTGGGGAATCGTTACTCAACACTCTTCTTCTTCTTCACGCTACTTACATTCAATTCGTGCCCGTTATTATCCAGTCCGGCCGCGGTAGGATCAAAGTTCTGCAGATCCGCGCTCAAATCGTTCTCGAACTTCAGCTGCGCCTGGCTGCTCATCAGCGAGTTGAGCAGCTGCTCCTGCTGGGATTGTTGCTGCTGCTGCTGCTGGCTGTCCGTGTTGGACATGCTGGTGCTGCTGCCCAGACTGCGGCTGGGCGTGCCCGGCGTCTGTGGTGAATTGTGTCCGGTGCTGTTGTTGTTGTTGCCATTGGAGGCATTAGGCGTTCCGCCGCTGATGGGCTCGTTGTGGGAGGAGCTGACGCTGGGCGGACCACCAGGTGTCATGGGATGGCTGGCAGCGCCAGGTGTGTGCGGCGTATGCGGCGTGTGTGGCATCTACACAGACAGAAAGAGAGAGAGAGGATTAGAGGATGATCCAGAGTTTCCCTAGCTGTGAACTTACCTGATCGCTCAGTGATTTCTCCATGGCATTGAGCTGATCCAGCGAGTTGACGCCATCGCTGTTGCCCAGGCTGTTGTTGTCGCTGTGGCTCCCATTGAAGCTCTCATAGCTGCTGCGATTGCCACTGCAAAGGCGAGAGGGATGGGAAGGTGAGTGACTGCTTGGAGCGAACTTAATGCTCTTAAAGAGTACTTACAGCTGTGCTCCGTTGGCGGCGTTGTTGTTGCCCATCATGTTGCCGTTGGCAATGGAATTCATGTCGTGCATGTTGTAGGGACTCATGGCCTGCGAGTTGTCCCAGGTTGGCAGCTGCGTGGAGCCCGGCGACATGACCTTGGCTATGTCGTCGCACAGCTCCTGCTTGATAGCCGGCAAACTGGTGTTGCTGTTGCTGCTGCTGCTGTTGTTGTTGCTGCTGCTGTTGCTGCTGTTGTTGCTGTTGTTGTTGGTGCTGCCAGCGGTGCCAGCTGTGGGTACAGCGCTGCCTGGCGGTGCGCCCGACTGTGGGGCATTCGGCATGCCGCCGTTGTGCTGCAAGGCGCGCCAGTTGGCCGACGAATCAATGATCACCTCGTCCACGTCGGAGGTGCTCAGGGTGTTGAGTATGGCCCAGATGTACTGATCGATCTCCAGGGTGTCAGTGATGGCCGACTTACTGCACTCCGGACAGCGCCACGAGCCGCGCTCGCTGTTGATCATGAGATACGCCTCCAGATCGAAGCACTGCACGTGCTTGCACTCGTGGCCGCGCGCCGGCAGGCGTATTCGACTCTTGGTGATGGGACACTTCAATGAGATCTTGGCGCACTGCTGAGCGGCATCGGGACTGTTGCCAGTGGCCACGCCGTCGGCGCCGACGCTGGGCAGGCTCAGGTTGCGCTTGATCTTCTGCACGCTGTGCTCCAGTGGCAACAGGTTGCGCTTGTGCAGCGTCTGCAGCACCTGGCGCACCGACGGTCGATGGACTAGTTGCAGCACAAACAGATGGGACTGGCGGAAGGGAGAAGAGACACAGTTAGATGAGGATGCCATGGAACAGACCAAGTTTGATTTCTTACACAACAACAGGAACTGGCGGTTAGTTGGAGCGTATTGCGTCCCGGCTGGCAGACGGCCTTCAAGTAGAGCGGACGCAGCGCTGTGCTGTTCTTCTCGGAGCGCTCGATGTTAAGGGGCGTGGCATTGGCGGAGACGGTGACAGTGTGTGGCCAATTGGTGTTCATCTGGCGGTCGTCCTGATGGAAGCATTTCAGCTGCAGCTCCAAATCGGTGCTAAACCAGGAGAGAGAGAGAGCGAGGGGGGGGATTAGCTTCTGGCGAGGATTAGCTTGAGGCGTAGACTTACCGGCACATCAGCGTGTTGTAGACATTCTGCTTTAGATGGAACACGTGATTGCTCACCGAGAGATTGTGGAGCAGGCGGAACGGTGGCAAGATGATGCCATCGCGCACCGGGAATGTCAGTCTCATCTCTTCGCCTGCACAGAGATTGGGGGATTAGCGAATGCTTTAATAGACTAATACTAGCCTTCGACTTACTGCTATCCATTGGCGGCTTGATGTCCGGATTGGGGCTGACATAGGGCACGCTGCAAGCAGGCGTCAGCGGCGGCGTCGGATTGCCAGGAACTGGACTGTGCTGATAGTTTTGCTGGAAACTGTAAGCAGAGAAGATTCCAGAATGAGCCAGTGCATCGGTCAGGTGAGGATGTGCCTTGAACTTACCCTTGATTCTGATAGGGATTGCCGGTGCTGGCAACGGCGCCCGGTCCAGCCGGGCACATGCCGCCTTGGCCAGCGCCCACGCCCATGGCGCCGCCATTGCCTCCAGGATAGAACTGTGATTGTTGCGCGTAGCCAACGCCCGCGCCGCCCGGCTGCGGCACAAAGCGCTGCTGGCCCATGCAGCCGGGACCGGGTCCCATGCCGGCGCCGCCCATGGGCATCATCGGGCCACCGCCGGGACCCATGACTGGTCCGTTGCCGGCTGAGATGCGCCCGTAGGCGCCTGCGCCAGCGCCGCCGCCTGCCGGACCGCCACGTCCATAGCCATTGCCGGCGCCCGCCTGCATGGGCAATGGCACGCCGGGCACACCTGAGCCGCTGCCGGCGCCCGGATGCATCTGCTGTCCGCCGTACATCTGCGGCGGCTGCTGCTGCTGCTGGGCGGGATTGGGATACATGCCGCCCACGCCGACGCCGACGCCAGCGCTGGCCCGCTTCTGTGCCATGTGCATCTGCGGATGGGGATAGGGCGCCATGCGGCGCTGCTGCTGCTGCGGCGGCTGCTGCTGCTGCGGATACCCGCCGTTGGCCATGCCCTGCATCTTGGCCATGGGATTCATGCCGCCCATCTGCTGCTGCATGCCGACCATGCCGCTGCCCCCCGGACCCATCGACATGCTCTGCATGTGGTTCATTGGCGTCATCTGCAAGAGATTAGGATTTTCGATTAGTTCTCTCCGAGGTGTGTGTGAGGCTAATTGTGGCTGCTAATTGGCCAAGCCAGCTGCTTGGCTGTAATTAGTTAAGCCAAAGCGAACCACCCCCACTCCCTGCCTCTCCCTCTCTCTCTCTCTTGCTCTTGCTATGCAGCTCCCTACCGCAACGTTTGCCCAGTTGGCTGCACTTTGGCCGCCAACAATTAAATTTGTTATTGAAAGCGCATTGAAAGACGCGCGTTGCCAACTGCGCCGCAGACCCACCGAGCGAAGTGAGCCGAGCTCAGCCGAACCACATTGAATCAAGGCGAGAAAGTGTGAGAGAGCGAGAGAGAGAGAGAGAGAGGGAGAGAGGGGGATTACCTGTCGTTCACTAAGTCGTCACAGCTTTCGTAATGCTAACAGACCCAGCGCAGCCCTAACCCCTACCCCAAACCCTCTTCTATCGTCTCATGCCATATTCTAGACTGACCTTGTCTATATACTTATATATTTATATATATATATATATGGAGTGTTTTATAACACTGTTACAACTGCTGAGAGAATGCATAAGAAAACGCATTAAGACCTGATCACATAATCGAGTTATATATATATGATATACATATATATATGATCAATCTGAGTCTGGCTCTATTTAGACTAGAATATTCGATCATTAAAAGCAGCTATAAAACCATTTTTGGCCTTATTTAGTTAATTTATAGCTAAATACTAATATAAACTTTTAGCGTAAGCCTTTTTATAGCTTAACTCTCATACTATATTTAGCCAAGAAATCAGCCTCAGCTTTAAGCCTTTTTCCAGCTGAGTCCTCATAGAACATCTAGCCAAAACTTGCAGCAATACTTTAGCTACTTTTCTAGCTAAACCCTCTTACAACATCTAGCCGAAAACTCTATTTAAACTATTAGCTAACTCTTTTGAAGCTTGAAGCTTCTTCCAGCTATATTCTCATACAAGATCTAGCCAAATCCTTTTACCCTTCTTCCTGGTAAGCTCCCCAAACTGTTAGCTTTTTTATAGCCAGCTCTCCCTCCTTTTCTTTCCTTTTCGCACTCTGAAATTGTCATTCAGAAATTCATCAGAAATTCAATTTAGATTTCGATTCGCTGTTCTGTTTTTGCGTCTGTTTTGTGCGCCGTTTGCACGTAAATGGGGGAGGCGGAGGTAAAAAGCAAAAAAAAAAAAGCTCTGTTTATGGCCACAAATGAATTTCAAATGCCAACAGCTGGCCATAAGCCGGACTGCAGCAGCTACTGTTGCTGCTGCAGTCAGTGCTCACGATGTTGTCGTTGTTGTTGATGATAATGATGTTGATGATGTCATCGTCGTCGTACTCACCTGATGATGCCTTTGTGCGGCCGCATTGCCGTAGCCCATGCCGGCCATGCCCATGCCGCCTTGGCCGCCATTGTAGCTGCCCTGGCCGCCGCCATTCATGTATTGGCCATTGCCGTTGCCAATCATGCCGCCATTGCCAACCGGATGCATGCCACCGCCCATCTGCAAGAGAGAGAGAGAGAGAGAGAGAGAGAGAGAGAGAGAGAGGAGAGGGAAGCGTGTGTTTAGTAGAGAGCCTTGGGAGAGCTATAGCTGTTCAGCTCTTGCGAGGCTCACCTGACTGTATCCACTCATGGCATCCATGTTGGACATGTGTTGCTGTTGCTGTTGTTGCTGCTGTTGCTGCTGCTGCTGGCTGGCCGCTGCCACCATATTAGGATAGGCAGTTCCGACGCCCGCTTGGACCTGCCCGCTTTGGCTGCTGGAGCTGCTCAGGCCGTTCAGTGAGCTGGCCGAGCCGCTGCCGCTGCCGCCGCTGAGCGATGTGAACTCCGAGTTCGGACCGAAGGTGTTGTTCAGGCTGCGCAGGCTGTCGCCACCGACGAGCTCATTGCCCAGCATAAAGTTGTTGCCGCCCACAGTGCGCTGTTGTTGTTGCTGGTGTTGCTGCTGGTGTTGGTGTTGCTGCTGCTGTTGGTGTTGCTGCTGGTAAGCCAAAAAACTTTCGCGTTGTTGCTGCTGGTATTGCTGCTGCTGCTGTTGCGTGTAGTACTGTTGCTGCTGCTGCTGCTGGTGTTGTTGGTGTTGCTGCTGTGCATCCACAATGTTGTTGGTGCTGCCACCTGGCGGTGAGATTTGGCCCCCTGTGGCTGGCGCCCTTGAGGAGCCCGCCTGCTGGTTCATTTCATCATTTTTTCTGCAATAATCATAGCAAAGGTAATATCTATCAGTAAAAGGAATCACATCCACCGGCAGGTAAAACAGTTGCCACTGGGGCGCGACCGCTGCCACCTCCTGCCACCACATGGCCAGCACTAAAATCGGTCAGCAACAGGAGCTCGAGACTTGAGAGGGGCGCGAAAGGGAATTTGCTTGCAGCGAATCTCGAGAGAATTGACAAATTTTGAGAGCAAAAGCCAAACGAAAAGTGACAGGTGGGCCACAGGTAGCCCGCAGGTGATAAGAATATATATATAAATAATATATATAAATAATCTTATAATATAAGCTCGCGCATAATCATCTGAAATTGTGATTGCTCACTGTGAACTATGTTTACTTATACATTTTTCTATACTTTATTTATAAATTCCAAGTACCTCTCCGATTGTCGCGCTATTCTGTATAAGTTTATAAATACGCCTGAAGATTATTTATCGGTCGCGGTGAGTCAGTTGAGTCGAGTTATTATTCTACATTGTTAATACTGGGTGGAAGCGTGGCTCGAGATGCGCTACGCTTGCAATTGCATCGATGAGGTCAGCTTTATGCTCGATCATGATTATCGTCATCGTCATCGTTATCGTCGTTGTCGTCATCACATGCATTTCATCATTGCCTCACAGCTGTTCGCTTTGCACTTGCTGCTTCTTCTCTTTCTTCTACTTTGTCGTCTCTTTGACATTTAAAGCCTAAAATGTCAAATGGGCTCAGGGCCTGAGTGACGTCTGCCTGTACCGCTCCACCTCGTCCCTCCCGCTTTACACATTTGAAATTGTTTTCACATTCGCGTTTCGATGGAGCGCCGTTTAAGGTAAAAATAATTAAGCATATTTGCCCGACGAAAACAACAATAACAACAGCAACAGCAGCTTGGAGCAGCATATGAAGCGACGAGAACACAAACACAAAACGCAATGCGAATTGGAAAAGTACAAAATACAAAATAAATAAATAGAGTGAAAACAATACAGAAATATATAAAGTAACACGCTCACAATAATTGCGCATCTACAAAAAGCAGAGCCGCACAACAAAAGCAAATACAAAAAAAAAAAAAAAATACAGTAAAAAAGAACACACACACACGCACATTCACACATATACGCGCGCCTTAGCAAATGTAAATAAATAGCACACTAAGCGATTGGCTGATAATCGCATGACGAGCGCTTTGCCGGTAGCATCTAGATGCGAGAGAGCGAGCGGGAGAGAGAGAGAGAGAGGCAGAGCTAGATGTAGGTGAGCGGCGTGGTGGGGGCATTTGGCTATTCAAGTGGATCTGTGATTGTGGCTGTGACGATAAATTAGCATTGAGTTCAACTAATCGCCGTGCGAGCTCTGTGAGCGAGCAGGGAAGTGGGAGGGTGGAGAGTGAACACAAACAATACCACAGCAATGAGCCAAGCCGAAGCCAAGTGCTCCCAAGACGCAGAGCGAATGCGGGTCAGCAGGTCAAGCAAAAGTCGTTGCAGCCGGACGGGATTTTTGGTGTGGCATGCTTCAAGGCTGACAAAAAGCAGCAAATTACAGTTGAATAATTGACAGACTAAGTAGAAGTAGAAGCAGAAGAAGGAGTAAATGAACAAGTTGGTTCATCAGCCGTGAGCCGGTTCTTTTGAGTTGAATATTATTTATGGAAATCATTTGACATAGTTCGCTTTCTAAACCACTTCATATTCCGACTGCCTTGACAGATAAGAACCGAGCGGAGTGAGATAAGATGACAACATGTTTTCCAAATGCTACCAGAGAATTTCTAATGAAAAGCTTTCTTTGTGATTTATGTTGTTTGGCTTAGTTGGTTGGTTGCATTTATTTAGCCTAGATTAATGTGAATGAAACACTTGCACTTGTTTGGCAGACGCATTAGAATATTCCATTTAAATTTCGTGCTAGTCGCTTCTTTATCACTCTATCTATGTACATATCTAGTTACAGTTATAACTTCCTGTTAATGTGCTGGCTGCTGCTGTTGCTGGCATATAAACAACATAACCTTCAGCAGATAGTGAGCGCGAGCGCGACGGCTAGCGATCACAAATGCAAGAGCAATAGCAATGTGAAGAGAGCGGCGCGGCGAAGAGAGCGCAGAGTTGGGCTTGCATTTGCTTGTCATATAAGCGTATTTTCGTCATTGCCTCATTATGTGAATTACAATTTGCATTACATGAGAGAGTGAGCAAGTGAGAGAGCGAGTGTGAGAGCGCAATAATTATATATGAGTATGAGTATGCGTGTGTGAGTGTAGCTGATGACGCCGTTGGCACTTGTTGTTGTTGCGCTTTGTTTCAGTTCAGTTTTCGTAGTTGCTGTTGTTGTGCACGTTGATTAGATATAAATTTCTTTATTGATTAGATAAAACGGAACGCGACAAACACAAACCAACAAAATACAGATAATAAAATAGACAAAGAAGCGAGCAGATGGAAATCTGTGCATGAGGTGATCCCACTACCGCGCTCTCACTCCCACTCTCTCTCTCTCCTTCTCTCTCTCGCTCTTTCTTAGCTAATTGCGAATTGCGCGCATTTCGATTTGCGGCGGTCATAAAAATGTGTTTTTTTTTCGACTGATTTCCGTGTTGATGTTGTTTGATGACTGCCAGAGTGGGCGGGGCGAGGCGGAACGTTAGGTGTCTGCCATATAAAGCGCTCAAACTTTGCGTGTTTTCCGAGACGCAAAAACAAAAGCTGAGCTTGATTTTTTTTCCAGTCGAATTTTTCGGAATTTTGAGTGAATTTTCAATATTAAATGCGAATTTTGATTGTGGTTGGGGGCTTGTCTGAGCAGAGGGTTGATTATGTCAGCAGTCAAATGAAATATGTGTTTTTTATATGCTTTTTGGAGGGGGCTTAGATGAATTAGTGGACAGAGAGAGAGAGAGAGAGAGAGAGATAAAGCAGGGAGCTAAGGCAATATTGCACAATATATAGTCAGATATTGTGTCTGGCTCGAGTTCATGATTGCCAAATGTTTGTTATGCGAAAAAAAGTATGTGTGTGTGTGTAGAAAAATAAGTGCAAAAGTTTTTTGTTATATATTTGTTGTTGTTGTTGTATTATTTATCGTATTGTTGTGATTCGGGGACTGTTGTCGTGTGCTTTTTATAGACGACATTTGCTGGCGCGTGTAAAGCAAAACAAAATGGAAAGAGACAGAGATAGAGAGATAGAGAGAGAGAGGCGTAAAAAATTGTCAGACACGTGCGTGAAACAAACGAACAGAGGCAACACACACACACACACACACATGTGACTGCCACTGCTATCGATAGAGTGGAGCCAGGGCTTGTTCGAGCATGTACTACGCGACGTATGAGCAATATACGATAAATTTTGAATGAAAGATGACGAACAAGGGTATATATAGCTGGTATGCGGAATGCCGGCAGAACGGCAGCAGACACAGAGAGAAAAACATCGTAAGGCAATTAAAAAAAGCCAACCCAGAGCTATGCGTCCTGTATTTGGTGTAAAAACCAATCATATGCGAAATGCTGAACGACAGACAGCAGAGTGAAGGCGTGCAGGGAGGAGTGGAGGAAGCAAGAGGGTGGGCAGAGCTACCCTTGCTGCATGCGATACCCTCTTGAAATGCGTTTGACAGTTGTTTCCAAAGGGTGTTTAATGCTGAGCTGCCCGTAAAACCCATACTGAACGCCGCATCGCAATCCCGAAAACCCAGACCCATGTCTGTCTCTCTCTCTCTCTCTCTCCCTCCTCGATTTTTTCGCCTTTATCCAATTGCATTTTTCGCTGAAATTTGCTTTTTTCTTCATTTCTTTTCGGGAGTTTTTCACGTTAACAATTTTTGCATGTCACTGCGGTGAGGTATTGTTGTGGATTTGCTTGCCAGGTTGCCTTGGCTTCTGCATAGTTTTGCTTGCTTGCCGCTTTTCTATTTCCCCTCAGCGCTGCATTTGCTTGCGGCGCCTGCAGCTATGCAACACTTTTTTTGCTTAGTTTTTGGGGCCACACACAGCAGGACGTCATAAAGCCGGCAGGCGCCTCGAGTTACAGCAATCGCCAGGCGCTCCTCGCTCGCTCGCTCGCTTTTATGGTTTCGCTTTGAGTGAATTACTTGGCGCCCGAGCGCCTGCTGCGTTTCGTATAAAGTTTCTCGTCTTATGATTTATTTGCCAATGAATTCGACTCGAGAGCCCGCACACTCGCACTCACACACTCACACACACGCTCTCATCGTTTCATCATAAATTGCAATAAAAATAAAAATAAATCAGCATAATAGACTCCACGCAGCAACCACCGCAGAGCAACCCTCACACAAATGCCATGTGGCTTTTATTTCGATCCAATCTGAGGAGGGAGACGCTTGAAAAGAAAAACTTCCGAACAGAAAGAAATTGAAAAAAAGGCACACAATTTTTGATTAAAAATCCAATGCAAATAATGCAACAGCCCAGCAACAGCCCAGCCACAACAACAACAAGCTAAAAGCTGCGAAACATATTCATATATTGCTCTCTCATCTCTCCCCCCTGCACCCTCCTCCCGCTCTCCCTCGGTCGCCCCTTCACATGTTATGCAAAAATATTGGCTCTAAATTTCGTTGCGTTGTTGCATTTTTCCTGTCGATTTTTAATTCATTTTTATAAATGTTTTGCCGGCTTGTTTGCCTGTTGCCTTTTGTTCGAGCTGCAGCCGGCCTGTGTAACACATGTGGTATGAGCAATATTTGAATGGCTGGCCAGCAGCAGCAGCTGCTGCTGCTGTTGCTGTTGCTGTTGCTAGTACAACTGCAACTGTAGACAACAACGACAGCAACAACAGCAGCAACATTAGCTTAAACAATGCCTATGTGCAAACAACAAATCATGTTGCACGCTGCGTATACGCAATGCGAGCTGTGCTCTATGACAGGCAATTGAATGTACATAGAGTAAGAGAGAGAGAGAGAGAGAGAGAGAGCTAATTAGCATGTTTAAGCGGTCTGTTGTGATATATATTTATATATATATATGTATATATGGATATCTAGATAACAGTTTTGAGTGCACAGTGGCACAAAATAACTTTTTGATAAGGCTTTAAGTATATACAAAATTATATATAATATATATAGTATATATATTGTTAAAGGTGTCAATAACTACAAAAACCATATGTTAATTATGTACATAAAAATATATATTTTAATTTAAATACACATATAAAAAAACTATAACATACTTCTGGGCGCTAAGTTGATCATTTATATTATTTAAATATATTTAACATTCAAAAAATATAATTTTTAAAATATTTAAAAATTAATTCAAGCTGTTTTTTAATTTTAATTTTTTAAAAATTATATTTAAGTTATATTTAATATTTAAATATTTTATTTTTGCTTTTATTTTCCTTTGGCTTTTTCCTTTCAATTTGCTTTAGGCTTAAAACTTTCACTTGCTGCTTTGGCTAACTGTCATCGTCTGTTCAGACTTTATAGCCGCTATTTACTGTACTTTTAGTCATTATATATATATATATATATATATATATATATATATATATATATATATATATATATATATATATATATATATATATATTAATACATATACAAATCTAGCTGAAAACTGCGCCGCTTTACTCACTTGCAAACGCATAAATAAAATAAAACAAAATTGCATTTCACAAAAGTTTGTAAATTGCATTTTGCTGTTGTTGTCATTAGTTGTTGTTGCTGTTGTTGTTGTTGTTGTCCTTGTGATGTAATGCCAAATGGCTGGCGCGTCTGCTCGTGTTGCGATAAAAAAAAGCGCCTTGTAACACGCGCTAATCAACAACAACCAACAGCCAGGCCGTGCAGCAGTGTTCCATTTGCCCGAGTTCTGCACTGAGCTGGCCCGAGTCGCACCTGCCCTCAGCTGCTTTCAGCCAACTATCAATCAGCGACAGTTTTGCGCACCTTACTTTGCTTTTTATACATTTTTTTTTTATAATTTTCTAGTTTCTAGTTATACGCGCTGCCTATCTTATCTGTCAGTTTTTTTTTCGCTGAAACAAAATTTATGCCAGCTAACAGTTGTTGTTGTTGTTGTAGTTGCAGGGCAAAGGTATGCGTGTGTGTGTACAGCCTTGTGGCTTACGACAAATTCTAAATGAATTGGATAATACGTCAAGCGTCATCGGCTGAGTTTTGTGTTTTGTATTTTGTACTTTTGTTTTGTTTATCTAATCGTCAATTAAATGCAATCGACAGAGGAAGAAGAAGAAGCAGCAGAGGCAACAGCAGGCAACAAAAAAGCATAAACAATTAGAGACACATAAACATTAAAAATAAATCGAAGGCTGAAGCCTGTCAGCGACAAGCCAAATGGCAACAACAACAGCAGCAACAACAACGAGAAAGAAGCTGCAATAATTTTTGCTCAAGTATTTTGCGCACAACAGCAAACAGCAACAAAAATACATAAACAATATACATAAATCACATTTTAAAATAAAACAAAGCAGAAATTGCAACAGCGCAAAATAAAAACGACGAAAAACTCAACGCATAAATCGACGTTGACGTCGGCGTCGACGTCGCCGTCGCCGTCGTACTTGAAAACCAGTTTCAAGCAACACGAACAAAATGTCTACTGAAGTACAGCTAAAAGGCAACAACAACAACAATCATCAGATACTGCAACACAACAAACAAAACAAGCCCAAAAATTGTTATAAAAACAACAACAAAAACAAAATGAAGAAACAAAGCGAAACAAGTCAAAAATTTGTGCCATAAATTCCGAAAAAAACCACAAAAACTTGCTCGCATAACCACACAAAATATTTAAAGATAGTCCAAAGCGAAGCAGCTAGAAAATTGTGTGGCATGAGGAAATCAACGCTGATAAGCGTGTTAACCAAACAGAGGAGAGGGCTGCGCGCAGAGATAGATAGCAGTTGGACAGTTGGAAGAAGCGCAGAGATAGAGGCAACAACAGGCGTGAGAAGCGCCGAGAGAGGCGGGCCGCGGGGCTAGTGACAAGCGTGAGAAGCGCAGAGAGGGCGGCCAGCATAGCCATCAGCTATGTTTCAGTTGACCAGACTAAGCTGAGCTTGGCAAATGAGAAGCGCCAAGAGAGGCGCAAAAATGAGTTTATCAGATAGTCATATATCTTCTATAAAGAATGATGGCTCAATTCATCAACTTTGCCTTTCTTCAGACTCTCTTGAAGATCGCCTTCGCGAGAACCTGCTCAGATTTGGCAATTCTTCGGCCCATTTCATTCACTTCGCTGGCCGTAAATCACGGCTCGAGTTCATTCCGATTTCGTAATGTAATCGCCAAATGGCCATAAATGCTTTCGAGTTCCATTCACAAAAAGCCGTTGACAGTCGAAGAGCCGCGCAGCGATCGTCGGCAATTGGTAACCGCGAATGGGCAATGGGAAGACGGCGATAAGCGCAGCGCGGCGCGGCGCGATAAGGCAGCAATTTTCTGCATACCTGAGCAGAAATAGAATAAAAACAAAATCAGAAAACAAAATGAAATATGTCAAGCCGACAAGTCGAACTGCACAAGTGGGGGAAAATGGGTTTCCACGCGGTCGGGCAAGGCTAAGGTTGTGAATCCAATGAAAATTTCCATTGTTTGGAGCAGGTAGAAGTGCCAGAGCATGACTGATCGTACAGGAGATACCCTGTAAACTGGGCTAGTTTAAGGAAATTCTATTTCTTATTTATAGTTATAGATAGACTTATATATCGAAAAGTTCTTACATCCAAACAGCTCGACATTCATCAACCCCCTTTTGGCATCTCTGCACAGGGTATGCAAACAACAGTTTGCTCTATAATTTGTTGCTGTTGTTGTTGTTGTTGTCGTTCGCTGATAAGAATTGGTTACCTTTGATTTGTGCTGCGCTGAACTAGAGAAGTCAGAGAACTGGAACCGTGTGCTATCTATGGCTGACATGTTGAAAATATTTCGGTTTCTCGCTGTTTTTCCACTTAAAGCATATATATATATATATATACATACATATATATACGTATAGATTTCTTTTCTTTTCTGTTTTCGACTAGAACGAATGCGAATGTGTTTGTTGTGCTGCCTGATATCAATGTTGGCTGCCTTTTAATTGGGTCGTTAAATGTGGCTTGTGTGTGTTAAGTTCTTTTTTTTTTTTGTTTTTAGTTTTTATCATGTGACTTCTTCAAGGTGTTCTGGGGACAGCCGTGGGAGGCGATAACGCGGCGAATCAACTGATCAAAGGCACATCTCAATTGGAACGGAATCGGAATCGGAATTGGAATCCGGAGTCAAAAGTCAGCTTCTTAACCCATTAAAGCGCAATCAAAAAATGTCGCAATTAGATATGCGACAAGCGTTGGTTGACCTTCACAGCGGTTCAGCGGCTCAGGCAGGGGTTGCTTTGCTTAACACGTGTAACTATTGTCATGGACTCGAGTGTGCCGTATGAGGGTTGTTCCTGCTACGCTTCAGCCCCCGTTTCACTGATGGGTTTATTAATAATGGCACGCACTTATTAAAGCCACTTTTCTAAGTGCACGCGGACTCGATAAAGCAATAAACGCACCAAATGTTTGTTTCTCCAGGGTTAATGAGACACACAGAGAGTCTGAGTGAGAGAGAGAGTCTCTGAGAGAGCGCTCTCTGCTGATCTTTCGGTTGGCATTTAGCCAATATCCCTTGGGGGTTGTTTGTTATTATTTTATTATATTATATATATAAATATATATATGTGTGTATTCTTGTTGCGATTTGCGAATGGTTTTCCGCGTTTCGGTTTTGTTTTTCTGCTCCTCGCTCAATTGTATCGCATTTTTATTTCCCGTGTGAAAATTGCCAAAGGCTCGAACAGGAAGTCGGAAGGTAAAAACGGCTACTTTGTGCGTCCCTTTGGACTCGTCTGGTGGTTGGTTTATGGGCTTTATGTACATATATATACATATCGTTGATGGGTTGTGATTTGGTTGCCTTGGTGGTTGATTGATGTGTCGCATAGTTTGCCGTATTTACTGTTTGTCTTCCTATACTTTTTCCTTTTTTGTTATCGCTCGCGGGTGCTTTCCGGCTGGGGGGGTGTGTGTGCCGCATTAACAGGGTGTTAATTGTTGTAAGCGATTTTTACAAGATTTTCCAAACTTCAAATTGAGATAATTTTACAGTTTCTGCAATTTGACATGATTTGATGTAATCGAGATAGTTTTCCGGCAATTGGCTTAACACTTTCGAATAATCTCCAATTTTTCAATGAAAATTCTCAGCTAATTGTTTATAGCTCAGGAATTTTCCAATGAATTCGCCGGAATTCCTCCAAGTAATTTATTATGCCCTTAATATACAGTTAATCAAAATTGTATATATCCAAATGTGAAGTCTATAAATTTAGTTCTAAGAAAATCTTTGGAATATTTTTGAAGCCACTTCAAGAACTATCAAAATTCTAGTAAATTCAAATCAAGCAGATTTATTTTATATATACATTTTTGTACATATAAAAAATCTTTAATTAATATTTAAAATTAATTAAAAATTTAATAAAATATATATTTGAGTTAATTCTTTAGTTCTCTCGATTATTCCATTGAAATTTGTTCATTAATTTAAATTTTTCTCTCATTTTCCAGCTAAACAAGAGCAAAACTGCCAAAATTTGTAACTCATTAAATTTTGTAATTTGAATTTTGATTAATTGTTTAGTTTTTTTCTGGTATTTCTAGTATTTTTTTGGGTAAGAGTTCCAAGAAATTTCGACTGCATTCCAGGGAATGCGTCAAGTGATTTATTTGTGTGCTACTTTTCAGCCATTTTCAAGCTAAGTTGGCCATTTTTTGCTAGCTACTCGAACTGTTTTCCATTTTGGTTTTCCTCCATTGGCTACCTGTGCGTGCAAATGGGTTAAGGTTCTGCCTTACCTGTGCCGGCATTTGCCTGCACTTCCCAGCCGTAAGATCGTCCGACCCTTGGCGATGATGAATTACAAGCGTGTGAGAGTGTGTGTGTATGTGTGTGTGTGTGTGTGAGAGAGTATGAAATATGCGTGGCATGTGAGAAGAAAATAGAAGAAGACGAAGACGAACAGCAGAGGAAAAAAACGGCACACAGAGAAAGGCGTAGGTAGGCAATTGGATATGGAAGTGGGTAAGAGAAGCAGAGAAACAGAAATAGAAACAAAGACAGACCCAAAGCGAGATGAGAGACGAGCCGAGACGAGGCGAGGCGAGGCGAGAGACGAGTTTGTAATGCTTCGACGAGTGACCTTTTTTCTGTTTTGTTCACGGGCTCCCTCCGCCACGTTACAAAAGATACAATAAACTGAATTTGGGCAAAAACATTGTCGAGCCGCTGCCGCTGCCGTTGCAAGGGCTGCGCTGCGCTGAGCAGAGGCGGGCAGCAGGCAAGCGGATCGTTGCGGCTTGGGAAAATTTTCTATCTTGGCAACTTTGTCTTTGCCTTCGTTCTACGAAAATAGTTCAATGGAAAAGTCTAAGAAAAAATGCTCAACACAACAGCAGCAACAACAAAGCAACAGCAGTAGGTCGCAACAAATTGTGCACTCAATGGCAAATGTTTGCGCGAAAGAGATAGCATGCACGCTGACTGCCTTTGCCTGCTGGATGCGCTCTTTGGCGTACGTGCAAGCCGAGTTGAGCGTGCGTGTGTGTGTGTTTGAGTCAATTATGGGTCAGCTGTGCGTGAGTTTGAGAGCAAAGAGTAAGAGAGCGAGAGAGTGCAGGAGAGGGGTGTAAGCAAAAGCCACGCATAATGCCTGTCATACAGCTGATGTAAAGCTGCTCTCACTCTCTCTCTCTCTCTCTCTCTGTCTCCCTCTCTATGTTTACTGTTTAGTTTTGTTTTGCTTTTGGCAATTTATATACAGTGGGGGGAAAACTTAAATATATGGATAATTTCGAGTACTTAATTTATTTTTGTTTTTTGTTCGCTTAAAGCTAATTAAAACTACAACAACTAAAGCAAAAAGTCACACAAAATTTACATAAAATATCTAAAAACAAAAGCACATTCCTTTCAAAGCACAACAATTAAATATATATTTTATTTTTTTATCGAAAAAAAATTATTGTTGAGTAGATTTCTGAATATTTTTGTATTTTTTATTTCTTGAGCAATTATTTTTATGCACTACGTGAATTTATTTTTAAAGTTATTTATTTTTAGCCATAAATACAATTAAAACTTGAAGTGAAGTATTTTTTCTTTTCTTTTTTTTTTGAGTTATTTTTGTCTTTGCTCAGTTTTTTTTTTTGTTCTTTTATTTTTGTTGTTTTAAATGGAATTTATTTTTAGATATTTTACCTAAGTTTTGCTTTACTGTGCGAATTGTTGTTGTTGTCGTGGTTGCTGCTGCACTTGTTGTTGTTGTGGCGGAGAGAGAGAGGCTAGCAGCAGCGCAGCCAGCGTTTGCTGTTGTTGTTGAGCGGCTTATCAGCGCCTAACGGTGAACGATTGAACTGTTTACTGTTTACTGTTTGTTGTTGCGCTTCTTATGCTCACTTTTGCTTTTGTATTTTTGTTCTTCGCTGCACTTATTTTCACTTGATTCTCGATGCGTTCTTTCGTATGCAGTGGCTTAGCCTGAGGGGGGTTTTGATGAGTGGAACTTACTTTTTGGAATTGCGCTTCGTTGTTTGTTTGGAATACATGGGAATTTTGTCAACAATCAATTGCATGGCATCAAACAAATAACGTGGACATCTAAGCACACGCGACACGGTGTGTTTTCTTGTTTGTTTGTTTGCTGTTGTTGTTTGTTTTCAATTGTTACTTTTGTTTTTTTTTTTTTTTTTGCTCAAAGGTTCAGCGACATTTTGGCAAAAGTTTTATTTTTAACCTTTTTTTTGTGCACTTTTTCTTTCACTTTTGATTATTAAAATCTGGTTTTTTGTTTTTAACTTTTGTTGTTGTTTTTGTTGTTACGCTTTCACATTTCGTGCGTCTGTTTGTTGTTGTTTCTTGAACTCTTTTTTTTTGGTTGCTAGCAAAAATTTGTTTGTTTGTTGTTGCACTTGTTGCTTAATTTGTTTGTTGTTGTTTGTTGCACTTGTTGCAAATAATTTGTGCTAGTTGTTTGTTTGTTTAATAATACTGTTGTTGTTGTAGTAATCCAAGTTGTTGTTGGTTGTTTGTTGTTGTTGTTGTTTGTTGGCTGACTTGCAACAGGAACTTTTATTTTTATTTTTATTTATTTTGTTTTTTTGAGCACTTAATCCAAAAAATGTGCTTATGTTTGTTTGTTGTTCAATTTGTGTTTGTTCTGAATGTTGTTTATGTCACTTTTCTTTTACTTTAATTTATCTTTTCTTTTTAGTATTTTCAATAATAATATTTAATACACTTTTAAATACTCCACAGTTGTTTGGTTGTTGAAAATAACGTAATTCTTGTGTTTATTTTGCTTTGAAGCGATCTTTTGACGTATTTCTCTCTTTGAAACTTTTTGCCGCGTTTGATGCTTGCGCGTGTTTCAACCGAGCGACGACAACATTCGACGGCAGCCAGAAAGGAACTGAAGCTGGGCTAGCAACGCTGACCGTGGCACGACTCGAAACTGACTGAACGGGAAACTGGTGACTGCGATGGCCGCTGCTGCTGCTGCTGTTCGCTGCTTGCTGCCTGCTGCTTGCTGTTCGCTGCTGCTGCTGCTGTTCGTTGTTCGCTGTCGCTGCTGCTATGGCGGCGCTACCTTCGCACCCACATACACACGCATACACTCAGCCATAGAGCCGAGAGAGAGCGAACATGTTTGCGAGCATTTGCGCGTGGTACAGTTGACGGCTCTCTCTCTCGGGTTGTGCCCATCTCTCTCTCGCTCGCGCGCGCTTGATTTATTTCAGGTCGCTGTGTTTGGTATTCATTTGACTGTTAAGGGGCGACGACGCGCGAGCACTTAAGTAAAATAATAATTATACGTATGTCAATTTGTTTGACTTCTTTGCGTGCGTTTATTGCTACGTTTAGCGTAAAAGCGCAAAGCGTAGTAGAATCTACTACTTTTTTGTGTGCTTTGACATTTATTGGGTTTGTTTTGAATGCCTCTGCGTCTGTGTGTGTGTGTGTGTGTGTGTACGCTACTATATACATATGTATGCATGTATGTGTGGGCAGCGTTAAGTAGATTTTTCAGCACATTTGTCTTAATTGTTGTGATTTGTGGTTGATATTTGAATGATTTACGGCTGCCAGGGGCGCAATTTTGGCGAGTCTCGATAGGCGGCTTACATATGCAAATTGAGTGTGTTCGCTGTGCATTATTGAAATGCAAATTAATTGTTTCTTAAACGCTGACATTATACTTAGCAATTATTTAATTACATAAATAAATATGGATATATGTATGAGTATGTATGTATGTGTGTGTGTGTGTGTGTGTGTGTGTAAACAAACCATCTGCACTCACACATACACACACACACACAGAGACATACACACAGTTATGCTCACTCGCCCAATCGTTTCGCCGAGTGGCCGCAAAATTGAAATACTTTAATTACCCGAATAAAAAAACATTTAACAATTTAATCTGAGCATATCAATTGCCGCACACAACACTTCACACGCACACACATAAGTATGTGCACACTCACGCTCTCTCTCTCTCTCTCTCTCGTAAGTTACTCTCATTTCACGCGCTCACGCTCACGTCGCGCTCTCAGCAACGTCGAATCATGCCCAAAATCCACTCCCAATTTATCACTCAATTAGCACAGAAAAATGTAGTAGTGTATTTACTACACTTCTCGCACACACACACACACACACATTCGTACAGAGAGCAACAGCAGCTGCACAGCGTGAGAAATTCACTGCGAATTAAATGCATACCCAAGCAGCCGAGCTTCGGCTTCGGCTACTGCTCGGCTTCGGCTCAGCTCTTGCCTTCGGCTTCGGCGTAGCCGTATCGGGTGTTCATCTCAATGAAATTGTAGCATATTTGTTGCCATATCGAGATTAAATTTTCAAAACACAAACGAGCGCAGCGCCGCTGTTGGAGGTGGCAAACAGACAGAGAAAGAGAGCGGCCGAGAGCGAGAGAGAAAGAGAGTGAACAAGTGTGTGTGCCAGAAGGAGATGCAAACAAAGAGAAAGAGAGAGAGAGCTCTCGAACGCTGTATATTTGTGTGCGTTGCTTGTAAGCTTTTGTGTGCTGTGCTGTGCTGGCTGGCTGGGTGGGTGGTTGGGCTGGCTTGTTGGGTCGTTCGCTTGGTTGGCCGTGCGATTTATTGATGACGTCGACGACGGCGTCGCTGCCGCTGCCGCTGGCAGTGTTAATGTGTTTGTTGCTTTGGCATAAAATTATGTTTTATTTTATTTAACATGGTGTCTTTTTTTTTTTGTCTCGTTGCTCTCAGCGTCGATTTTTGGCAGTCCTTGTCATAATTTCAATGCGAGAAGGAAACGCAGCCCGTCCTGGCGCAGGAAGTCTTCGTGAGAGCCAACTGAGACGACAGCAACAATAAACGTCGACAGTTGTGCGCTGATGGCAGCTTCATTGGGTTATGCTTATGTATGTGTGTGTGTGTGCGAGTGTGCGTGTGCCTATGTGTGTGTGTAAAAGGAAGTGTATTGCGTTGTAGGCCGTCGTCGTCGTCGTCGGCTTTATGCACGTGTGCGGGCGAGGGAGGTTCGAGTATCTGTATCCGTATCTGTGTAAATTCGTTGTTGTTGCTGCTGCTGCTGCTGCTGCTGGTTGTTGGCCTGTTCGGTCGCCCCTCTGTCATTGTGTATGTGTCATGGGCTGCTTATGCGTTGTGCGCTGTGTTGTTCCTGTTGTGCCTTCCTGTCACTCTGCGAGCTGCGAGCTGAGCCGAGCCGATTCGCATACAGGGTGCACGGGGCGGTCAAAAAACAAAACAAAACAAGCAGAGCACAGAGAGGGAGAGAGAGAGAGACTATACAGGGTGCGAGTGTGACGGATGTAACGGTTGACATTGCTTAAGCTATTACATATACAGGGTGTCTCGTCAGGGCATTCACAATTGGAAATGAACGGGCTGATATAATACAAATTAGTTTTTAATATAAAGAAAGTGTATATATGTAAATAAAAAATATATTAAAAATAATTTAATATACTATTTATTATTTTATATATATATTATTTATTAATTGAAAAAAAAATGTTCATCATAAATAAAGTACTCTTAAATCGCCCCATGTTAACTTTACATGACATGTTAAGCCCAGCTGCTGCATCACCCTGTATATAAAACGCGGCTGTAAAAACAATTTAATGCATAAAACGACAAAAATCTGGTTTTCACAAAACCAAACCCAGAGCCAGCAGCAAGCGACGAAAGCGCTAAAGCAGGAGGAATGGGTGGGAGAAGGAGAAGGAAGAGAGTAGGAGGTGTAGGAGAGGAAGAAGTTGCTGCTGCTGCTGCTGGAAGAACACTCACAGGCCAAGCAATGACAGCAGCAGCGGCAGCAGCAACTGTTGAGATTACACTAAAAGTAACTGCCAGCAGCAGCAACAACAAACTGCAGCAGCAGCAGCAGCAGCACTGAGAGAGCGCAGCACTAAAATCAATTATGTAGCAAGAGCGGCAACAACAAGAGCAGCAGCAACTACTACAATTGCAGTTGGTAGTAGCAGCGTGAAAATAGTAGTGAACGAGCAAAAAAAATGGCAAAGTAAAATGAAAAAGCAGACAACGTTAGCGCTGACGCTGACGCCGGCAGAGGTAACAGAGCAGCAGGCAGGCAGGCAGGCAAGCAGGGTGGTGGGTGGCAATGCCAGTCAGAGAGTCAGACAGTCAGTCGACCAGCCAGCCTGACGCTCTCCACGTCGCGTCGGTCAGTCACAAATATGTTGCGCATTTTTGCCTCGGCTAAGTGAGCGAAGAGAGAGAGAGAGAGAGAGAGTGAGAGCGAACGAGTGCTGCTGCTGCTGCTGTGTAACTGTTGTTTTTATTGCTGAGCTGAGCTGTGGGGTGGTGGACTGGATAGTAAAATGCGTAAGCAGCGTGAAGAGAGATGCCAGCGGCAACGGCAGCAGTAAACGATGAACTTTGCTTGACGATGCGACGCTGCGACGCTGCTTGTTGTTCGTAGGTTTGAGGCAAACACCTTTCCACGTGCAAGTCGAGAGCAGCTCTGCCGACGTTAGCGTCGCTGCCGCCTCGCAGATGTTTGGCAAAATAATCAGCGAGCGACGTTGGAGAAAAGAGCGTGCAAAAAATTATGCTGAGTGCTTTGGCTGCCTGCCCATACAAAGTGAAAGAAGCAGCACACTGTGTATGTGTGTGTGTGTGTGTGTGTGTGAGTGTTCGTGTGCGTGTGTGTGTGCGCAGCATAACACGAAAAAAAGGCAGCGACAGAAGAAAAGCAACGAACAGCAGCAGCAGCAGCGGGCGACGCTCGGTGGTTCGATGTTGGATGTGCGCTCAGTTTCAGTTACAGGGGCAGCGCTGTCGACGTCGACGCCGGCGCCGGCAGATACTTTGAGATTTTTTTCTTTTGTGCGCTTTATTTTGTGTTGTTGCGTTCATACATTTTATCAGTCGAGGCGAACGTCGGCGTTGATGTCGACGTCGCTGCCTGACGATTTTCTTGACGTTGTTGTTGTTTGTATTTGTATTTGGGTGCCGTTTGGCGTTTAGCCGTTGTTCTTGTGCGCTGTTCGCTTGTATCTGTGTATCTGTATCTCACACACGCACACGTATCTTTGTATCTTTTAGCGCTGTTTTGAGTTAAGCAATTGATGGATATGGTTTATTTATAACGCTTGGCGACTATCGAATGAACACTTGGCCTGTGCGCGAGACTCTGGCTATGAGTATCTGTAAGATACACAACGCCCTGCCCCACCCCGCCCCCTCCCTCTGTCAGCCCCGCTGGCTGGCCTGTTCGATAAACGTAAGCGTAATAATATTTTATTGAAATTTGTTTTCTTTGCCGCTGAAGAAATGCTCAACAGCAACAGCAGCAACAACAACAATAATTTTTGTACAATTTTTCTTTTATTTTTTTGGGGGGGGTTGTGGGGGAGGCGGGGCAGGTGGAGCGACGACTGCCTTCATTTCTTGCTTTTGCTTATGTTTTTTTTTCGTTTTTCTTTGCATTTGTCGTCGTCGTCGTTCGTCGGTCGTCGTTTTTGCGCTATAAGTATCTGTTGGATAAATATGAGGTTAAAGCGTTGCCTTCTGTTGCTGTTGTTGTTGTTGTTGTTGTACATACCTACAGATATAGATACGTTTGTACATATGCAAGTATGTGGCTGCCTTATGTACCTGTGCGCATTGTAGCCGCAGTCTGTAGTCTGTCTCTGTATCTGCAGCTGTAGCTGTAGCTGTATCTGTGTGTCTGTGTGAGTGTGTGTGTCTGTTGAGGCGAAGTGCAGCGCATTTTGATTGTTGGCTGCCTTTTGATGAAAACATAAATATCACAACAGACACAACACACAACAAAACAACAAAAGAAGCCAAAAACCGAAGCAACTGCAGCTGAAGAAGCGGCTCTCAAGGAATGCAACTCTCTCCTCTCTCTCTCCTCTCTCTCTCTCTTTCCCTCTCGCTCTTACAAACATTTGGGCATGAATGAATTGTTGTGCCTGTGGAAGATTTCCTCTGCCGCTGTGGCTGGGTAAACTGATATGGTAAATGAATCGCAGTTTGGAAAATGGAAAATGAAGCAATGCAGCTCTGAGCTCTATTGATAAGCACAATTAATTATGGAGCGGCTGCGGCTGAACTGCTGCTTAAAAGCCTCTTAAATACAACTGTTTAACTCGCTTTAAGTGTGAAGGCTTTTGCCTTGGCAGCGCAGCGTGGGCGGGCGCAGCTGTGGAGCGCGCTTCAATTCAATTGGCTTAGATACAAATGTATCTCAAGATACAGCCAGCAGCTGTGCTAATTGTGATTAAGTTTGCAGCGAGGTCGGACGATATATAAAAACAAATAGTATTTAAGCATATTTAGAAATAAATCTAAACTATAAATTTTTAATAATATATTGGGAAAAGTTGAAATAGACCAAAAATTATATTCATAAATATTTATATAAAATTAAATATATTTAAAAATATTAAAATATATTTTTAAATTGATTGTTTAAATTAACTCGAATTAAAAAAAAAAAATAATAAATTATACTAATAAATATTATAAACTATATATTTAAATAAAATATAAATATATACATATGTATGTAATTGGAATATCAAATCAAATAAAATCAAATAAAAAGTATTTAAATAATATGTAAAAAATAAAAATAAATCTAAAAAGTATTTAAACAATATAAAAATAAAATAAAAATATAACTAAAAAATAAAAAATTCAAATTTCTTAAAATTTAAATTTTTATTTAATTTATTTATAATTTTTGGGCAGAAAATAAAATAAAAATAAAATAATATTATGTATTATACAAAAATATTATAAAAATCATTGAAAATGGGAATTCAGGGTATATTATTTTTTTTTTTATATTAAAAAACAGTTTCTTTTCGAAAATAAAGATCTTTCACTATCAAGCATTATCCCAGCAGACTTTTGTCGCCCTTCAAACAGTCTCAAATCCATTCTTTTGCCTAGCCCCAGATCTATAAATATGCCTGCCTTAGCTATATATAGTTCAATTCATAAAACTGGAGTAGATAATAAATAAACATGGGCATAAAAGTCAAGCGACAATTTGTGAGTCTTTGACTCATTTGCTTGCCCTCCAAGTCGGGCTGCGAACATCCCCCTCGGCACCCTCTACCTGCCGCCCGCTCTCTGCCCTCTCTCTCTCTCTCCCTCTCGCCCACGCTTTGCATACAACTTAGTAATTATTCATGCAGTTGCTTCAATGCGTTTACAACAAAAAGTGGATGCCACATGCCCACACAACAGAGCAACAGAAAAAAAAGAGCAACAACAGCAACAACAACAACAACAACATGTTGTACATACATAAATGAAATCGAAACGAACAACAACAAAGAAGCGACAATGCTTTATATAGTTGAATGACTGAATCGAGCTGAAACAAACCCGTCAACCACACAACAACAACAACAACAACAACAAAAATTACCTTAAAAACACCAAACAAGCTGAACGAAAAATAAAAAAAATATATAAAATAAAAACAACAGTTGAAGAAGAAGAAGAAGAAGAATAAGCAAAGCAGAGGAAAAAAATATGTACAAAAGCTGAAAATAAAAATACATTAAACGAAATAAGATGAATACCAAACAAATAAAAAATTTATGCGCTGCCTGATGGTCGAAGCTATGGAGCAAGCAAGAGCGAGCGAGAGAGAGAGAGAGAGAGAGAGGGAGAGAGAGAGAGAGGGTGTGCGTGTGTGTGTGTGTGGGGAGCAGAGCGAGAAATTATGCCACAATCAAGTACAACACAAGAACAACAACAACAACAACAACAAACAGAGCGAGATCCACAAGTACGCGCAGATGCCACAGGCAGATGATGATCATGATCATGCTGTTGATCATTATGATCATTATCGGTCAATGATAATGGCGTTTTTAGTTGGCGTTTGCATGTTGAGCCCGGCACTCGGCCAATGGACTTGCATTGAGTGTAGCTCTCAGTGTAGCTGTAGCTGTATCTGTATCTGTATCTGTGTAACCAAGCAGCAGCAGCAGCAGCGTAACCAGAAGATACTCGAATGCCAGCAGTTGCAGTCCGATTGCTTGCCTGCTTCGGCCTCTGCCTGTGCCTTTGCCTTCGCCTTCGCCTCTGCCTTCGCCTCTGCCTTTGCCTGCTGCATTCCATAGATACACAAAAATAAAAATGCGGCTATGATAAATAATAATACACACACACACACACACACAAACACACACATGCATGCACGTAGACAGCCAGCACACTCCACGTAAATGTTGAGATACATTTGTATCTCAGAGTGCATCAAGCGGCGTAAGAAAAAAAAACTGATTTTGCCGCAGACAGAAATAGGACAATGCAGCCAAGTAGGCAAAGCATGGAAATGATCTTCCAGAACAAAGAACATAAACAGTCTTGTATGCCACACACACACACACACACTCACACACTCACACACATGCACAGCTATAGATAGAGCCACATCTAGAGCCAATTTACCAAAGCGAAATTCCATTTGCGATCTGTCGAGCGACGTTTTTCCTCTGCTTGAAAATTCTATTTTCCGCTCTCTTCAGTTTGTGAAAGGAAGTAAGAGAGAATTAGTGAATGATGCGGTATTAGCTCGAGAAACATTAGAGATACATTTTGAAGTCGAGTTGATATGCACTGGAAGCATTGAACATGGCTAAAGCGGGCATATTGGCTTTGCTTGACAGGCAACAGGAGGCTGAACAAAAGCAACAATTGAGTTGACTGAACTAATTTCCTCTCAGGAAATGTTAAGTTCTTTATTGAAGTCTACTCTTAATACCCTGTAACTATTAAGAATGCAGAAGCTGGGTATATTAGCTTTTATTCTGCATGCAAAAGAGAAGCAGAGGAAGGCGTGGCAGGTGCTAGAAAGGGGGTTTATTACTGATCAAAATTACTAAAATTGAGATCATATGAGAAAAGGAGAAGATCCACATTGAGGCCTAGACTTAATACCCTGCTAAGCGTAAGCAGGGCATATTAGCTTTTCATTAATATGTAAGAAAGAGTCAGAAGAAGGCGTGGTTCCTGATCAAAAGCTACAATTGAGTCGATTGAAGTCTTTGCACTTCAGAACAGTTGAAGATCCATATAGAATACCCGGCATAAGCATAGGCAGGGCATATTAGCTTTTGTTCAACATGTAGTTGAGATACTAGATGTCATCAAAGCTAGCGGAGCTGCTTAGACATTTCTCTTCTAGTTTTTACCCAAGCAACGACTACTTCCTTCTTCCTTCCTTCCCTCACACAGGTAACTTTAAACTTTGTCTCCTTGTCATCTCTAAAGAATAACAAAGACACAATTGATTATGATTGCATTTTCACTTTCGGTTCAAGTTCATCTCGGTTCGCCTCGAGAGCCACTTGAACTTCGTGTGGTTCATTAACTTGGCGCTTATTGACTTTTTGTTAATCACATTCAGCACATTATATTTTGCTGACTTTAAAATAACTATAATAATGACTAAGTGCGCCACGCCCCTAGCGCCGCTCGCGCACCCCTGCCAAGCCAAGCAAACAAAGTGAGGAACAACATCAAAGCAAAGTGAAGCGTAGTCAAGCACTTGGCTGGCTGACTGACTGCCTGACTGGCTGGCTTCATTCGCAGCGCCACTCGTCGTCATCCTGCGTCATCCTGCGTCATCCTTGCGACTCATTCTGCGTTCCATTTAAAGTGCCCATTCATAGTCGTTAGCAATTGGCAATAGACAACACCTCGACTCAGTCCCTCCCTCTCGCTATCTCTCTCCCTCTCTCTCCGTCTTTCTCTCTCACGCTCTCTTCACTTTAGCGCCTAATTGCACAACAAAAGCTTCAATTAAACACTTCAAAGAGCTTATTACAAACCAATAAACCGCAGCCCAAAAGTGCGTCCACAAACACAACGCCCCGAGCAGCCGAGCTACCAGATACCCACAGATACCCGATGCCACATACAAGATACTAGAAACAACAACAACAACAACAACAATGACAGCGCTTTGGCAGTCAGCGATGCGAGCTAAATAATTTGCTGCCAATTTCAATGGAAATGCCGCACAATGTCAAGGATTTCCATTGAAAACCGGAGCAACTCGAGGCGAGGTCCTTCGGGTTCTCAACTCTGCTCAATTCTCTCATTTCTCAGCGCTCAACTCTCGAGTCGCAGAGTCACTATATCACTTTACATACGATAATTGTGCGTTGATAATGCGCTGATAATGAGCTTGTTCGCACTGCGGTTCGGCTCTGCTCACATGCTCGTTCGGTGAGTGAGCAAAGGGGAATATTGGCTTTGTTTGCCCAACGCTTCAGCTGCGTGCTTGTCTGTGGGCTAACAATGTGCTGACAACGAGCTTGCCTTGTTTGCAGCTTGAACTGTTTGACTTCCTACGCTCGCTCAGGTATTGCAGAGGGGTATATTGGTTCCCTGGTAATTGATCCCTTCGGATTTCTGCCTGCTGGCTAAAATAGTATTATTTGCTGATAACTTTTTATACATATTCATACTGTGAAACGGGCATATTGGCTTGCACTGACTAGCTCTAGATCTAGCTCCAATCAAGTATTCTGCAGTTGGTTACACCCCACTCCAGCAGCTCTTTCTGCTGTGGTTCCTCAGCTGGCTTGAGTCTCGTTTCTCTGGTGGTTGATCGAACATTTAGCGGACATTTAGTGGCTCTAATGTGCATCCTGTTGCGCTGCTACTGCTCCTGCTCCTGCTGCTCGCCGTCTACAGGGTGTCTGGCTACCTGAACTTCCGGCTGAAGAAGATCTTGTGTGCATCTGCTTAGGTAGTCGCTGCAACCCCTTCTTCAGACAGTTCAAAGTTCAGCTCTTTGAACAATAATCACAATAATAATAATCATAATGGGTGAGCGGAGAGACAAATGCGAGTGCATACGACTCACAAAACGTGTCGCACAAGGGTTAAATCGTAGCTTTTTTCTCGGGCACCCACACTCGCCTGAGCTAACCCCAGGACAATGGCAATGCTATGGGCTCTCCATAGGGTAGGTAGGTAGCCGGAGCAGTAGCTGGAGCTGCCTTTTTTGGGGTATATAATGCCTCGCTTTGAACTTTTCTGCGTCATCGTTTGTGATTAAATATGCCAGCCAAACGATGACTATATACATATATGTATATATGTATATACATATTACTTGAGTTCTTACTTTTCATCAGCCTCGCTTGTTGTTGTTGTTGTTTTGAAATCCTTTTTATTTGGCCGGGGCTGTTTCTCTCTGCGTAAACGCAAAATGCGAACCTTTTTCTTTCTTCACATTTTTTTTGTTCCTTTGGATTTTTGCTCACTTTCCGCAGACAACTGCCAGGGGGAGGCGGGGCAGCGGGACAGCGGCGCAAAGCCCAAAACACACGCCAAATGTAACCTCAAAGGGTTAAACACGCAAAACGCAAAAGCCGAAACAAAAATACAGAATAACAACAACAACAACAAATTGAATTGAAAACAAAATACAAAAAAAAAGGAAAACAAAACGTAGGCAAAAATATGAAAAGCAATAACTGAAACGCACGAACGGGCTGAAAGCATATGCAGTCCAGGTCCCAGCTATAACGACTATCGAACGTGCGCTACAATCCCAAGGAGTGAGAATTGTAAATTCCGTGTGTGCTGCAAGCCTAATCCTGGCCCGAGGGTTCCATAACCCAGAGAGCACTTGCGGATGTCAGCTTCAATTTGTTACTCCTTAAGCAGATTATAAAGTGAAGTGAACCAGATCAAACAGAAGCTAATTCTATGCACTCTATAAGTCTGTTGTTTATGCTTTTCAATTATGCATAGCCTTCACTTGTTCACAATAGCCAGATGAATGACAATTCTGAGTGCTCGCAGCTTCCAATTACGTAAATATTGATATTTTACAGGGTATTTGAATGTGTGCAGTGTACAGGGTTGGTGACTAATATCGAGAAAGGCTACACATCTATATCTATACTACTCTAAGACTACTTTACATAAATTTTAAATTTACAGGGTATTAAGTAAGTCATAACAGCATAAAACTGGTATTCATGCTTATCAGCTCTTAGTTGTTATATATATTTTCAGCTAACGATCCTGAGAAATAGCACGTTCATTATAGACTACTTCAATTTACAGGGTATTTAGTACTCTATATTCTAGTCCAGTCTATTCTCCACCTACAGCTCCTCAATCAGAACATGCCTTGCCTGCCGATCACACTCTAAACCCTATATACTCTATCAACTATGCCAATTTACAGGGTATCTGCTGGCTTTTCCCTCAAATATAGATAGCACCCAAAACGCTACTTACTCTACCTACTCTGTTAATTTACAGGGTATCTGCTGGCTATTCCCTCAAGTACACATAATACTCAAACCCCTATATACTCTGTCAACTTCGCCAACTTACAGGGTATCTACTGGCTATTATGAAGGCATCGTAAGGAAGTCATTCCACTTAGGTAGTTTCTAAACAAACCCTATGCTAGGAGTCCCTTCCGATTGCAAACTAGTTTGACGCGGCGCAGTTTAGAGGATCGCTGCGTATCTGCGTATCTGCGCCAGCGATCAGTGCTGGTAAAGAGCCTTTTATTTTCGGGACTGACGACAGGCAGCGTGACCGCAGTGTTGGTAATGTTTATCAGCGAAGGTTTTCCATTATGTTCACCGCAGACATTTTTTGTTGTTGGTGCGTTGAGTGCTTCGAATTTGTTTGCTAATAGAATCTGAAAAGAACATTTGCGACGCTTTTGTTGCACACAAATATGCAGAGGCTTTTGTTGTTTCTAGGGGGTTTCTATTTTGCTGTTTCGGCTGGGTCTTATGTATATTTATCGACAATTTGCCAAAGGGGGTAGGCAGGGCAGGGCAGGGCAGGGCTAGAGCTGGGGCGGGCTGTGGGTCTGTGTGGGCAAGATTATCGCACGCTGGGGTTAAAAACTTCCAATTTAAATTCAGTTTCCGTGCAAATGGTCAAAAGTCTCGATGACAAAAGCAAAAATACATTACAAATCGAAAAAAAAAAAATATATATATATATACAAAAAAAAAAGAATTGTGAAGAGAAAAGGAAAATAAAACCCACCACTTAAGGCGGGTACAAAAAGGCGCTGCAAAACTGCGAACCGGATATCAAAAGCGTAGACGAGCAAGGATATAGCATGAGTGTGTGCGAGTGTGTGTGTGTGTGTGTGTCTATGTGTGTGTGTGAAGGATGCATGACCATGCAGGCAAAGTCACTTCATTATCGAGATTATCGGCGCAAGTTCAACCCCAGCAAATAGCCCAACAAGCTAAACAACAAGCTACCTCTCTCTCTATCACTCTGCCTTTCTCCCTCTCTTCCTCTCGTCCTCTTGCTGTGCACACGTTCGCGCGTCAGCACAAATGTCAAACCTCACAGTTCCTGTGCTCTAACCATGTCCTGTGCTGCTCGTCACGGCTGCTGTGCGCCTGTCTGCCCATATCCTTCAAGACCTAGCTCTCGCGCGCTCTCTCTCTCTCTCTCTCGCTCTGTCTAGCTCGCTCTCTGTGTGTGTGTGGCCCTCAGGACATGCTAATAAAATTTGCCTAAAATCTCTAGACCTAAAAGTGTTGACGAATGCTTTTGGCCTGCGGCGCGCGCTTTTGCAGCGATTTGCGTTCAAACAAAATTAAGCGTAACGAAAGTCAAAGTTTTGGCAAATAGAACAGCTTTGCGAGGCACAGGAAATTGTCCAAGCAAACGCAATTAGCTAGGGGGCGTATGCTAAGTGGGCGTGACTCAGCTCAGCTGTGTGTGTGTGTGTGTGTGTGTGATGATGTCACACTGATTGAAATGGAAGCCAGGTCAGGCTATCAGCTATCGCATTACATTAAAATACAGTGAGAGAGAGAGAGAGAGAGAGGGAGAGGGAGAGGGAGAGAGATACATTAGGGCACGCGCGACTCTAAAAGATATTGTATCTGTGAGTTGAAAATACTTGAAAGCAACAAAAAGCGCATAAAAGTTAATTAAATGCAATGCAAAGCAAACACAAATAACACCGAAAACATGGAAATGGTAGCGGCAAAGAGAACGACACGATATGGCACAACAACAACAACAACACACGCTGAGACACACACATACACACACACACACACTTAGTGAAGGCAATCGATTCATTTGAAATTCAATACACAAACACAAGTCGCAGTTGCCGCTGCTGGCACGAAAATCAATATGAAAAGCATAACTGAGGCACAAGAGTGTCAAATAGACAAAACGTCACAGTCTGCCGGCTAGAGCGAGCGAGGGGCTGGCAGGCTAAGGGGGTCGTAGGGAGGCGGGGGTGTTTGAGTTTTAGCCCTCTCTCTCCCTCTATCTCTGTCTATTGTGAATGTAACTGCAATTGCAAGCCGTCAACCACCAGCCACCAAAAATGTTGACACACTCGGTCTGCAGCAGCAGCAGCTACAGCAACAACATCCACATAGATACAATTGTATTGTGAGAGGGGGCTCGTTGCAAGTCTATTGCTGCTGGCTGGCAGCCACTGCGGCTGCCATTTTCAATTTATTGTTATTATTAATTTTGCTGCCAAAAAGGGATGCAACAACAGCAACGGCAGCGGCAACGGCCACACACACACACGCACACACCCAGGATAACGGCAACGAGGACTATCGAGCGACGAGTTTATTTGTGTGAAATTCAAATGTAAATACTTGAGGTTCGCTTAAGGGTGTCTTTAGGGCTTTATTTGCCCTCATATTGCGACGCAATTTTCGTTTTCGGGTTTCGGTTTTTTTTTTTTTTTTTTTTTTTTCTGTGGTGGTGCGAAGGTGTTGCAGTTGCACAGAGACCCCGAACCGTACCGAACCGAACCTGCCCCATCTTCAGCCAAGCGTAACCAATCGACCAGCCCCCCTACCCCTCGTGCACTCTGCCTCTGTGCCCCTGTTTGACCAGTGGCATCCATGCAAAATCAATCGACATTATTGCAAGGGAAACAACAACCATTCGCATATGGCTTAAGTCTATTTGAGTTTATGATTGGGTTTGCCCTCGCCGCAATAACTGAGTGGGGTATGTGGGCTCTGGACTCAGTTGGCTGAGCTTAATGGGAATGGACAGGACTCGAGGTTGAGGGAGATAACTGTATTGATTGATTGAGATACTGATTGACTATGGAAACTGGCTGTGTGCGTGTGGAACATATCAGCTGATTGATTGCTGGCGTCAGTAACTGATTGCAGAGTGACGAACCGAGGCTGATTGATTGACTGAATTACTGATTGAGTGGGTGGCTGGTCCTGAGACTGATTGGCTGACTGATAAACTAACACAAGACTTGTGGATTGATTGATTGACAGACTGATTGGCTGACTGATGAGGTCTATCGAGTGTACGTACAGGGTATCTGCTAGTGTACTACTTGCAAAGACAGCACACATCAATGAGTATCAAGCTCTAGCTGCAAGCACTTCCAGGTCTCCAACTGTCTTTAAATAAGACTCCAGCTCTCTTAAGGGGTATCTCAGAGTCGCCTCTTTTCCAGCTGCGTCGCTCAGCTGTTTATTGATGTTGTTGGCGTTTTGCTTGTCGGCGACGACGCCAAAGATTAGTCATTCAAAGTTGTATTGTTGCCAGGGCTGAGCCGGGGGGCGGGGCCGGACAGCGGGACGCCAGGCGACATTCATTTCAATTGACACGTGCAGTGAAATATGCCGCCCACACCTCGCTGCCGCGCACTTTGCGGCAGCCATCTTAAAGGAGACAACGCAGCAATTTTTGACGCATAAAAATGTTGAGCGTCAAGCTGAGATAATGAGAACGCAACTGGGACGAGTGGCTGGAGCAGGCGTCTGCTCATGAATATGAAAATGCTACGGCTAAGAAAATAGCTAGCGACTGTCTGAGCGACGGCGACGTCGACACTCTGCCCCACTCTCCCACACCACCTTGCGACTTCCTCTCTGCTGTCTGAGTCGAAGTTTTGGGCATGAGTAGCTGATGATTGCGAGGCTGCGGAGACTGAGGCGACGTTTTGTAGCTGCCTGGCTTGCGTCAGCGGAAGGCAACCCCACCTCAAGTCACTGTCCCCGCCCTCCTCGAGTCTGAGTCTCTGTTTTGACGGATGCGAAGACTGAGACAAAGTGTTGTAGCTGCCTGACTTGCGTCAGCCACCCCTCCCAGCTCCCAACTTCAAGCCCTCTCTCTCTCTCTCTCTCTCTCTCTCTCTCTCTCTCTCTCAGTCTTTGTCTACTTCTATTTTAGCTCCTGCTGTCTTAACATTTACGCATTTGACATTTTTGTCACCCGTAAAGCCAGCGGGCGGTCCTCGCTCCAGAGCGAGATGGCGCACACAATATGGCTGTGTGCGAGTATTAAAAAATTATATGCCAAATCGAAATTGCATGTTTTACATAAACAACAACAACAACAACAACAACAACAACAACAACAATTACCATCAGCAGCCATTTGAATTTATGTATTTCTAATGTGTTTGCTGTTTGCTGCCTTTTTTCTTCGCTCGCTGACCACCCGCTGGGCTCCGCAATCTGTTTGGCGAGTAAACTCCACGCACAACACTCACATACACACAATCACGCACTTACACACACTCACTCATCAGTTGGTTAAATTCTAACCCTTAAGTGCACATTTATTGCCATTTATGCGGTTCGTTTCGGGTTCTGCGTCTGGGTTACACGCATCTGATTCCCTTTAGGCCGCGAGCCATTGTTTGACAAACATTATTTATGGACTTTTGACTGGGCTGGCTGGGCTGCGCTTTATGAACTGCCATCGATTCATATAGAAATCGGAATTTGATATGCCAATTATACGGTTCAGCCTTAAGATTAGTAAATATCAATCGAGTAGCTGATCTCTCTCTCTCTCTCTCTCTCTTTCTCTCTTTTTCCATATCTCTAAGTAGCTTGTAAGCGGAGAGATTCTTTTAGTTCTAACAGGCCTCGTTAAAAAGGGGTTGAAATGTGTTTACAACATGAATTAGTTTTATTATTTATTCATTTAAACTTATGTGAGGTATTCAGGAAAATGTTACCCTTCTAGGTGATTCTCATGGATAAATGTATGAACAAGAGCTTAGTGAATGAAGTCTATTTGCAATATGATTTCATCTAGCCATCATCTATATTTATTATCCATTACCTAACTCTCTATCTCTCTCTTTCTTTCTATATAAGGCGAGCGCCTTTCTATGCAATTCTCACAGTACTAAGTACCACTCATATCTCTCCCTCTACTATGCCACTGTTAGATACCGCCTCTCTCTGTTCTAGACACCTATCGAACTACTGACAGCTCTCATGTGCACAGCCCAACAGATTATGCCAAATCGATCAGATTGTTGCACATTTTAATGCAATTAGCTGATTACCGTTCTGCCACTGCCACGCCTCCCACGTCCTCTGCTGTCAACTGTCAGACTGTATTGATCTTTAATTAAATCGATTAATTAACATAATAAATACATAATTTGCACCACGGACAAGTGGGGGACCTCCGACTGTGCGCTGTCTCATAGCGGGTGACGCCATGCATAAGAACTGGCCCTGAGCTGAGCCGCACTCAGCTGGGCTGAGCTGAGCTGTTGCCGAGTGCACTCGCCTTCATTCACAATGCACTCGCACTCGCACGCATTCACAATGCACTCACTCAGCTAGTCAGTCACTCGTCATATATTCAAGTTACGTTTAATGCCCGCTCCTCCATTCTCGGTCTGTCCTCAAATGTTTTGTTTATGATTTTCGTTCGGCCACGGGCATTTTTCTTACATACCCAGCAAGTGTGGCAAGAAGGGCATATTGGTTTTATTAGTATTTTATATCTAGTTGAGAAGTTCTCTAGTCTCCTAATACCTTAAGCAAATCTTACTCTATATCGAAAAGTATTAAAAAAGTATGGGTATTTCTCAGTCGAGCACTTCCGGCCAAAGCATTCCTACTTGATTTTTAATATGCCACCTCCCTCGCAGCCCTTTCACCGGCAGCTGCCCCCTCTACTCCCTCCACACTTGTTGCGAGTTGCAGTTAATTCCAATTGGCGACGAGTTGTCGTTGGCTTTTCTTGGCTTGAGGCCGTCGCGTCGTCTTGGAGGTTGTTTTCAGTGCTTCGTTTATTTGCCTTGTGATTTGCATAATTTGTTCTATAATTTATGGTATGCAAACGTTTTCATTGATTGTTTCTTATGCCAGTCTGATTTGTTGCTCCGGCCTGCCACCAGCTCAACGTCGCTGATTGAAATGACTTAATTAACTAAATTACGCGCCTGGAATTTAATTGAAATCAAAATCCAAACAGCAGCAGCAACAGCAGCGACAGCAGCGACAGCAGAACAACCCGGAAGTCACTTACAATGTGTATTACGACTCTCTACATCCCCCCCCCTCTCTCTCTCCCTCGCTCTCGTTCTCTTATTGATCACGACTCTTCTCATATCCTGTGCTCGTAAAGTGTTGCCCCATTCGTATCTCATCGATATTCAGATCATATAGGGCCCACAATGTGGGCGTTAATGCCAGATGGCTTTAATTTATTTGTAAAATATTTTCCATATCAAAGCGGAGGCCAATAAATTTCTGCTCTGCCACATGCAAACTAGTTAAATTAAGTAAAAGAACAAAAAATTAAAAACGAAGCGTGCGCAAGTCAAATGTTCATAAACAAATTGTTTCTTCTCCGTCTTCTTCTTCTTCTACATTTTTGCCTTTTTTGTTTTTTTGTGGGGGCCACAGGCAAATCTTTGAAAGAAAAAAAAATATAAAGAAAATTCTCGTTGCGAGATGGAAAAGCTGTGGAAAAACTGAGTCTTTTCGGCTCTTGGAGCAGCGAAGCCAATTAAATTCGTTAAGTAAACGAAAATTGTAAATAAAATTGGGCCATTATAAAGTCTACATATTGCAACAACAAACATTAATTTATGTGTGTGTGTGTATGAGTGTGTGTGTGTGTGTGTGGTAAAAATACTTGGATTTAATATAAATTTCACATAATAAGTATATATATAGAGTACGCAATAGAAGTGCGTCGCTGTATGGCCAACAAAATATGCCTTAAGCAACAGCCATGTGCACTTCAATAGGCTCACTTGACAATTAGGCAAAGGAATGCTTACAGTGCTGTTCATTTATATAGAATCATTGAATGTCTATTACCCGTAAATCTTAACAAATTCAGATCAGCTATCTGCCTTGGAGTAGCTTGCCTGAGACTTTCTCTCAGCTACTCAGCTTCGCTGCCAAACTTAAATCTGCTTCAGTTTCAGTTCCAGTTCCATTTTGAGTTTCAGTTCTCACCTACTGATTCTCTACTTGCAACTGTCTTCTATCTTTTCAAAGTCAGATTAGATTTCACCACCCAAAACTGCTACAGTTCGACTTTGGCTTCGCTTCTGCTTCGATTTCAATTTGAATTCAGTTTCAGTTCAGGTTCTAGTTCCTTTGTTGTTCAGTTTAAGGCAATTCATCTATAGAGAATACCTTGACGTAAGCCTAATGTGCTTAGCTTGTAATCAGGAATTAAATGCCCGCGCTGGCTGTAATAGATTAGAGACATTAATGGCGTAAAGTCGAGAGTTTTCGGCGTTTGGCCGGGGGCTCGGTTTTAGTGGGTCTTTGAGGTTGCTTAGCTACCCCAAGAACAGCCCCAAGCGGCGAGCAAATTTGTCTTTGACCAAGGCAGAAGCGAACAGAAAACAAAAACGAAAACAAAACAGAACAGAACAAAATAAACGAAATCTTTTAATTGTGGCGTTTGTTTCGGGTGGGCAATCCAAAAGATTCTCGGAATAATTTTCCATTTTTGTTGCTATTGCTGTTGTTGTTTTGCCTTTTAATTGAGTACACAGAGCGAAAGAAGAAAAAAAAAACCTAAATTTAAATTATGTGCTTATACATTGAAAAGCAAGCACAAAGTAGCGGACGAGGGCAGCGGCAGCAAAGTGCGTGCCTTAGCACCTTGCCGCCCGCCCGACCCAGCGCAGCGTTCATTGTACAGCAGCTCCACTGTACGCTGTACAGTCTGTACAGCGCGTCTTTCATTTAAATTTTACGCAAAAGCAAAACAATTATGAAATTATTTATTAAATATTGTGAAATCGCTCACTGCACATGGGCCCAAGTCGCTTGGCTCGTGTGTGTGTAAACACATACAGTTATAGATAGAGAGATACAGATACAGATACATGAGTAAAGATACAGATACATTGGCATAGGCCCGTGTACTGTCATTGCGACTGCGACTGCGATTGGGACTGGGACTGGGCCAACCTTGAGCGTCTGTCTCGACGCACACACACACTCATACACACTCGCACACACTCATACACACTCGCACACACATACTCTATTCTAATTGCTGCCATCGCCCATTGTCGTCATCGCTTGCGGGTGCGAGATTTAAGTCACTTTTATCGACAACGCGCCGATTTTGGTCGCGTATCGCGATGTCGCCGCATACCCTACTCTGCTACACACACACACACACACACACACATACACATACAGACACAGTCCATTGCCCACCTTCACCCACCTCGCCCTCAATCCGCCATCGAGTGCTTCATCATCTGTGGCGCTGACTCGCGTATTTCTTCAATAAATTTTCAGTTTATTCGGTTTATTTATTTACTTATATTTGCTATTGCTATGCCCCAACCCCACTTCCCCTACCCCTGCCCCTGCCTCTTCGCACTTCCCTTTGGATTTGCTTTTTCGCTTTGTTTTCGCTTTGTTTCTTTCGCTCGCTTCACAATTATTTCTCTCAGTGTCTTCTTGCTTGCCGTCTCTTCGTAATTGAATTTCAACTTGTTTGCATTGTCGATGATAATTCGTCGAGCTATTTTGCGTATTGAGATCAGGGCCCCATCAATTAGTACATTAATTTTATGCGCAACGCTTTATATGAATCTTAAGTTTTTAGATGCTCAGCTGCCCATTGTGGATGTGGATTAGCTGTCCAGCTATATATGTATATATGTATCTACATACATATATGCCAGATGGATATATTCATGGGAATTCATCAAAGAGCTTCAGCTGAGTGATCAAGTGAGTGATCATGTGTTTGATTGATCGTTCGATGGCGACTGATTGACGGACTGACTGATTGCTTCACTATTAACTAATAAGCGAGTGCCTAATTGACAGAGTGATTGATTGATTCAACTAATAAATGACAGAGAATAAAAGAGTATGAGTGATCTGTCTGTCTGACTCAGGTAGACTGATTGATTGATTGAGTGACTGTCGCATCTTAAATCTTAGCTTTTCAGAGTGTCAAAAGGCTTAGATTATGCATTCATATATTGGCTAAGGATTTTTGTACTGATTGAGAGATTGATTGACTAACTGACGAATTCAATAACAACTTGATTGATTATATACAGATTAACTGATTGATTAATTAAATGATTGATTAACTTGCAAACAGACTATCTGACTATCTATGATACATCACGATCAACAGCCTGACTAGTTCAATACCTGACTGATTGCTTGATTGACTGCCTGAATGCACTTCTTGCCATTTATTAATATTAATTCAAATAAGTAATAAAATTCATTAATACCTGCAAATTTAATAATGACATTCAATTGCAATTTGCAATCCACTGAACAATGTTTATTGAAAACCTTTTTTTTAAGCACTTTAAATATATCATGAAAAATATGATAATATTATAGGGCATTAGCGCCGACTTTGCTGCATAAATTGAACGCTTTATCTGTTTGTAAATTTGTTTGGTGTTTTGCATAAAATATTACATTGACAGCACTTAATTAAATAGACTTGTTTGACCATTTATGCGTGCTCTGCAAATATTTGTGCGGGGATATGTGGGTCAGAGAGTGGAATGAAGGACTAAAGGTTTTTGTAATTTTGATTTGCTTTTAGGATGGGTTGGCAAATTGAAGTAGATTCATTAGAAGTGCTGTGAATCATAGCAGCCATTTCAAGTGATAAGAGTCTGCTTCGAATGTGTTTACAGAGCATTAGAAAGTCACATCTTATAGCTGCGCTAATTAACAAAGCCTGAGTTGTAGTCTGAGCTCAATCTTAAGAAGTCTCTAGTGGAGGGGGCGCAACATGTTCATGTATGAATGTTACGATCATACAGAATTGTATGAGAATCTTTACCCAACTGTCGCACTGATGGTCAGGCAAGTTGCATGGTCTGCTAAGGCGTTGGTTTGATTGGAAGCTTAGCAAATGCAAAAAATTCCATAGTGAGCATAGCCCTTTTTCTGTACCTGAACGAGTATCAAGCAGTCACTAGCAACCGTCTAATATTTCTTTTCTTTTTTTCTTTTAACGACAGAAAAGCGCAATTCAGTGTATGATAATAACAATTTAAGTAAAATATATTTCAAATATATTGACCTGTGTCTGTGTCGAAAAAAGGAAAGCAAAAAACATAATTTCATATATTGATTTGCACAGAATGTGATAATTCAATCAACATTTGAGATATTGAGGTGAGTATATTATACATGTACACAGGTATGCGTGTGTGTGCGTATCTCTTTTATTTAATTTGTCGCTTGTTCAATTTATTTATTTAGTGTTTTACTTTTTTGCTCGCATATTTTTTGCATATGGCAAATTAATGCAAATGCGATTAAATATTTTCATTTAAAATGCCACTGATTAAAGCCACAATGTGACTATTTGTTATACGCTTTTTCCTCCCCGTCCCCCTCTCTCTCTCTTCTTTTCTGCATTCCATTTGATGGCATTCTTGTGCAATGTGTGACAGTTGTTAAAGCTTTAAGGCAAGTCAATGGCCGTCAGACGTGGCGTATGCTTGATATTTGAATATTCCAAATTAAATGGAATTTCAAATCGAAATAGATAACGAAGCCAATGTGAAGCTATCACATTTCCGCAGGGAAGTGCTGTTTGTATTATTATTATTATTATGATGCCTTAGAATCAATAATGAATTAAAACATATTAAATAAACAGAAATTAATTATGCACAAGATGTTTTTGTGCCGAGTGCTTGAGCAGCTTTGCGCAATTGCCAATGGCAGATAGTTCAGGCGCACACATGCCCATAACCATTGTTATTTATAACGGAATAACAAGGTAATAACTGCACACTTAAGTATGCAAATAGCCGAAAATCATAAATGCATAGTAAACACCCACACACAGACGAGTGTGTGTGTGTGTTGACTGCACATGCAAATGTTATCATTTGTGATTAGTTACAGTCTTCGCAATGCTAATGCCACAGGCAGCTGCCACAAGACCAGCAGCCAGACATATTTATATATACATATCAAGTGCGTGCGCGTGTGTGTGTGTGGCCTGATCCACTTGCTCCTTTTGGCCAGGCTTGTTATCCGGCTGGCCGCAACCAAAAATTAAGTTTTTGCTTAAATAATTTATTGGCTCATTTGTTCGGCACTTGTTTAGCTGCATTTTGCAGCTCGCCTGCCATTGACATGCCAACAATTAATTAATTATTGAGCAAAACCAACTCGAATTAGTTATATTGCAAGTGCCGTCTCCAAGGTGCATGTAAACATTGACTTAAGCTCTCTCAAGCACAAACATATTTGGCTAAAAGGCCGAAGCAAGGCAAGCGTTTCCCTTTAATTATTTGTCAATTAAAGCGCTCGACTTGTGAGATGAATCAGAATTCGGATAGCATTTCTGATGACGATGGAAGTGTGAATGGGAATAGTGACTGACAGTAAGGACAGTCTGGAGTGGTTTTATAGTAGAGTAGTTCGAGAGCTCAACTTACCCAGATCACAGATATAGGATATATATAACTTATATAAACTTACTTGCTAACTTTGAGTGCCTCCTGCAGCTGCTTGAGACAGCGATCGATCTTGCGCTCGCGCACCTGAGAGCCGTACTTGGAGGAGGCGCAGGGTTCCATGGGGAAGCTGAAGTACGGATGCGCATCGAAGGTGAACACGCAGGTACCGTTGGAGGTAGTCAATTTGCTTTGGGCTATTGTTGTTGTTGCCGTTGCTGTTGTTCTTACTAATGCTGCTGTTGTTGCTGATGGCTCAACTGCGGGTCTATGCATCATAATTTGCACTAGCACTGGAACGCGTTACGCATACGCCTTGTTGTCTGATGTATTGCTAAGGAGCTGGCGATTTGCAGTAGCTCTTAACGCGATGACTTCGCGTTAACAACTGCCGGCTGCAAACTGGGCAACTGGACAACTGAGCAACTCTGGCCAACTGAGCAACTGGCCAACTTCTTTGTCTAGCCGTGTTGGCCGAGCTTTGTGATTATTTTATATTTTTGTTTTATGTATTTTGCTATCGCTTTGGTGCCAGGTAGCAGTTATTACAGTTGGCCTATAGCTACGTCATCCCGGCCAGCCGCTCAGGCAGACATACTTTCATCCATCGACTTTCAAATGGTGCCACTGCCCCACTCCCGTCTGGACAAAGCACCACTGCGTATACGTCATGTGGACGATCGTATTGCATTTCCAGGTAATGGACGCCAAATTCTTTGTATTGCAACGCGATGCCTATGCAAATAAGCTTGTGCAGACATTGTTTTTACAGCTCGCCGAGGCTTTTTGCCAGATTTGCCTGGCAGCCGCGCAGCGAATGCACCGTTTGTCGCGCGAGTCGAGCTTGGAGACGACATTACTGATGGCCACAACTGTTTTCAAGGCCACTTAATATAGACTTTGACTTTAAGTGTGCAAAGCACTCAATTCGATTCGTATTCACTTAATAGCTAGCGACGAATCAGCTTTATATATATATAGAGCGGGAGCTAAAGAAGTTAGATTGACATGTAGATACCCTACGGAGCATGGAATGTATCCTTAAGTATTATTAGAATACAATTTGTATAGACGTATCGATAAATTGTTATCGATATTCTATTCTATATACAAAAGCTGCCTCTGACATATATATAGATCAGTCAGCTGCTTAGTCTTATGTGCTTGGATAGTTATCGATATTCAGTTATCGATTGATTGATGTATGCTTGATCTGAGCATACAAAAGGACTTTTGATCATTCCGTTGCTTATTCCAGGGTATGCGACTACTTATTTATGGTATGTCTGTTTCTATGGTATTCCATCCTCTCTCCTTCATTCTCAAGCACATTTATCCTTTCATATCCTTCTGTTGATTTACTCGCCAGAGGTCATTTAGGTAATGCCGCAAATATTTCCATCTATTTGAGCTGCGAAGCAAAAAGTGACCTCATTTGAAGAAGCTACAGTCAACGTTCCGTTTCGGTTTTCCATATTGAAGTGTCCTTTCGCATTGCGTCGTTGTCGTGCCGCGCGCCAGCTCCCGCCCACCCATCGGCGCCTGCTTTGAGCCCAGCCCTAACTTGCTTCCTGCTACTGTTTCTCGTTGTCCTGCCTTTATTTTGTTTTGTGTGCATGTAACTTGCTGGAAAATTAATAATAATAAAAAAAGGCAGCCCGAAGAAACGAACGAAAACACCTACACCTTAGGAGTGGGTACGTGGGCGAGAGGGGGGGGGGCGACAGGGCTGGGTCAATGGGAGGCTAACAAATACACGCGTGACCCTATTAAATGTGTGCTAATAAAAGCTCGGGTCCCCAAATAAATGGCCATGACGACACTGAATGCTCGAAGGCAACAAAATATTTCGAAGCTAAATTCAAGTTTTAGGCGCGTGGCCGCCGGGGCCGAAGGGGGGCGTGCCGTGGCAAATTTCTTCGAGTGGGCGTTGCAAACCAAGAAAAATTACTTAAAAATTCAACAGAGTTTCCCGCACAAGCTGATAATCATAAACATCACGACGATGATGAAGATGAAGATGAGGAAGAGAGAAATCAACGCGCATAAAGAAGATAGAATGAATGTGGAGGAGAGAGAGAGAGAGAGGGAGGGAGAGGTAGGGAGCAAAGGGAACTGGAGCAGAGCAGAGCAGAGCAGAGCAGCTTCCTCTGTTTGCGCTAAAGGTCAACTTTTCCTTATTTTCTTTCATTTGCAACGTGGTCATTTATAAAATCTGCGAGCATTATTAAACAACAAAAGCGAAAGCGAGTGGGCAAAGCGTTGACTGTACAATGCGAGAGAGGACCTCTGTATATAGTTGAGTATATATATATATATGTATATATATGTACATGCACTCAGCTGTGCCCGCGATTTATCAAATTAATGAGTATCATTCTATTTTCATTTCATTTTCCATGCGCCAGCGCGGGACAACAACATGAAAGTAAGAAAATATAGTAAACGGAAAATGACCCAACTGCCACAGAGAAGGTGTGACAGTCAGAGAGAGACAGGCAGAGAAAAAGAGAGAGGAAGAGAAATATAGAGTGGACATTAGAATTAAGGTAAGTTTCATTTCTTTTTTCGGGCTTTCCGCTTGGCACTTTGGCAAGTGAAAATGAAAAGGATACGAATCCTCGAGAATTGCGGGAATAAATGAGCTTCACAGCTAGCCCAAATCTTTTCTTTTGCTGCTTTTGCTTTTGGCGTCTTCAAAGTGAGTGCAAATGTTGTAGAGCCAACACCAGGAGCGAACACATGGAGAGGCGCAAAAACTAATGTGGGCGATTACATAAACAGGACACACGAAAGGACGTACCGACATTTGCCGTGTAAGCAAACACACCCAAAAGGCAAATAGAAACACCCAGCAACTGAGCATAAATCCCAACCGTGCTTGCCGTGCCAGCCATGCCAGCCATGCCAGGACATGGCCCCAAAAAGGATATGCCCAGCACTTTGCATGCCCACACTGCCCCCAGCCCATGGCAAGGTACAAATAAAGTGACCAACCCAGAAGGTCTACAAGAAAAAGGAAATACATATAATAATAAAATACTTTGGCGAGCAGAAAAAGAAACAGAGCAAAAAAAATAGAGTAGAGGAGAGAAAGAGAGAGAGAGAGGAAGAGAGGAGAGTAAGGACTCGAAGACCGAAAAAAGGAAGCCAAAGCGAATTGTTTTATATCCCTCATTTGTCCATTTAATGGCTGAAACGAGCCAACCCCAGAGCCAGGACTGAAGCCGGGGCCAGAACCACGACTCGAAGGCAGCCAATGCAGAGCGAGCGAGCTGATTCGACAGACAGCCGAACGGATGGCAGAGAAAACGCAACCAAGCAAAGTGAAAAAAGAATATTGAAACACTAATAAAAATAAGGATAAGCAGAGAATGCATTAAGTAAAATATAGAATAAGTGGGCATGGTCGATGGAACGTACGAGATTCGTTTGCTTGACTTGCTGTTGGGTTAAAGATGGACACGGCTAAGGGTTGGGGTAGGTGCTCTACATCTTGGCTACAGATTGGATTGTTTTCCTTTTGGGGTCTTCTGGGGGTTGGCTAAGCACACTCACACACTCACACACACACACACACACACACACACACACACACACACACGCACACTCTTAGTTTAATCATAACAATAATTCATGCTTTCCCGTAGATTCCTGCTTAACCAAGTATAGTTGGGCTGTCGATTAAGGCGCTCACCGATTGAACCCGGCCATCAATTGAACAGACTTCGAGCTGAGTGGGCAAATTTTCCCTTTCCAGGAAACACTTTAACCGAGTGTAGGCTGAGCAGCTGCCTTTGAAGTAAAGAGTTAGCAGGGTGCGTGCTTGAGGTATTTAGATCTGAAAGATTTGCATGGAAAGTAAAGGAAACTGTTCCGATAAGAAATCTGATAAGATAAATAATAGATGAAGGTCTGTTCTTTATATTAAGGTTTATATATCTTTATATATTCCAATATTTATTCATGCTCATATCAAGTGTGAGCTTTTCAACTATGTCAAGTTACAGAACCAACTTCAGGCAGGCAGGTGTAAGGCAGAGGTCAACTGTTGGGTCACTGCAGCTGCTGCAGCTCATGACCTCTGCCACATGTCCACCCACTCACACAGCCATACGAAAGTTTAGCATTTTGAAATGAGTTGAAATAACAGGCAAAGGGAAATGCAAAAGTCATATGCAACATATGCAGCTGACGGCAAAAAATAGAATTGCGGCGTCCGAAAAGTTGCCAGCTGTAGTGCTAACCAGAATGTAGTGAAAAAATAATCAAATGTGGCACAAAGAGACAGATCCCAGAGTTCAGCTCATGATGGACCACTGTGCGGCAAGTCGGCTGCGACGTCTGGTCTCGTCTCGGCTCGTCTCCTGGCTGGCCATGCAACATTCAATGCATACAAATGGCATTTAAGCTGGCGCTGGCTTACAAAACGGCACAGCAAACGGGCTAAGCGCAGCTGCACACACACACTCTCACAGACACACACACACACAGACACATACTTATACACAGTTAGAGCAACGCAATTTATATGCGCGGCAAACGCAAACACAACAGCAACAACCTCACACAGTGAAGCGCTGAAACTTCAGCCGAGTCAAACAGGCGGCTAAAGCTACTAAACTAACTCACACACAAAGGCTGGCACACACATACATATATACATATATCTACAACGCCTGCAGCGAGTCGTGTGTTGTTGCATAGTAGGCACGGCTGTGTATTATAGTTGGAACTGCGTTGCTCGACCGTTTGCTGGTTGGGTGGGTGGGTGGGTGGTGGCTCTGGTCGGTTATGGTCATAAAATAAACCAAACAAACAAGCCGGAACCATGTCAGAAGGCAGCGCACAACAGCAGCAGCAGCAGCAGCGGCGCATTTGTATGTATGCGAGAGCCTGGACAAGGACGAACATGAGTGGAGCACATTGGGGCAAAGGCAAGAGAACTACATATGCAAGAGATAAGTAAAAATAAATATAAATAACTAATAAATATAGCATTTTGAGCAGTTAAGAAATGGCGGAGTGTCTGTGAGCACAGTGAGGCAAAAGAGGTAAAAATGTAAACAAAATTTTACGGTAGAAGTAACATTTAGGTTTATTACAACAAAGCAATTTACTTTCGCACCACAGTGCAGGCACAATGATATGTATTGTGGTGCAGCGGTTGGGCGCTTAGGTGTGCAAGTGGAAAGTTTTTTCTTTCTGCTGGTGAGAAGGGACACAACGCGAACGGTGCGAGCTGTTTCATAATTTTATACACTTGCGCTGAGCTGCGTTGCGGTTCGGCATGGACACGACCAGCAAACAAACACACACACACACACACATATATACGAACAGAGAGGGGGCGTGGCATGCGTGCTGGCATGTCTGCGCGTTTATCAATAAAAATGTTGTGAGCCGTTGTTGTTGGCTTTGTGGTTTTTGTTTTTAATATTTTCACCGCTTTAAGTGTTAAAAGGATATCTGCCATTTAATGCCTGTCTGTGTGTGTGTGTGTGTGAGTGTGGGTTATGTGAGTGTGTGGGTGTGTGTGTGAATAGTGGTTGTGTGTGTGCACAGCGCTCAGGTTTATCGTCGTAAATATCAAGCTGAGCGTGTTTAGTCGTATATTAAGTATACGCAGCGTTATACGAGCCAACTCAAGGGTTTGCCTGCATTTACTTTGCTAGTCTTTTGCATGGCTGCAATATGATAGAATGGGGTGGAAAACTTGAAGAAAATGCAAATTTAAATATAAAATGTTATATATATATTCCTTAGATACGTTTAAAATAACAAATTTGTTATGCAATCTGCAGGCGATTTGAGTAATTTGATTTGTGGAATTTATGAGAGACTTTTTCTATAGCTGAACTTGGCTGGTTATAAAAGGATTTTAGGCGCTGATTAAGGCTTTATTGTATTTAACACTTAAGCTGATCGTAATTGCTGAGTATATCTCACAATCCAATGAGCAGTTGAAGTCACAATTTACTCTTATCCTAGTCTAGCTCCGACAAAGATCCCCAAATTTAAGTCGAAAATTAAAACACATTTCTAAAACTCCAATTGCTTTTGGCTCTTCATCAGCTGGGGTGGCACTGTGGAGCATCTTTAAGAAGATTCAACTGCAGCTGCTCTTAACAAAGCATTTTGCTTTCGACGTCAGCCGCAGTTGATGGCTACGAAAATTAATTTTCATGCAATCCAACAACAAAGCAAAGGCAAACGGTTAAAGGTAACAACCGAAAAAAAACGAATCAAAAACGAAAACAAAAACATAAAAAGCGACGCACGTGCCACGCCCAACAGTTTGCGCCCATTGTCCAGTGAAGCGCGGCAAAGAGGATGCTCGCAGGCAGAGTAGAGAAGCTGCTGCCACAGCAAGGTTTTCAACATTTACTAATTTTCCACTCCACGCCAAGAATAATCGCCCACACGCACCGACACACAGACTGAGAGACAGACAGACACACACACACTCATAGAGGACGTGCAGACAAAGCCACGCCAAGAACTTGGACTTGACGCGCTTGGTCCTGGCACTACAAGGGATTAACCTCAAAAAAAAATCTCATCAAAGTCAAAACCAAAGCGGGAGACAAGAGGAGGCAGCAGGAGCAGCGAGTCCTGCACGCAGGATGGGGTCAGGCGCAGATCCTTTTTGCTGTCTGTGGGTGTGAGCCCGGCAAATAGCACAAAAATTCAACGACTCGTGAGAGACACCAAACGGTGGCATGGGCAGGGCTAGGGCGAGTGCCAGGGCAGGGGCAAGGCGAGGGCCGGATATGGAGCCATAAAAATAAACCACCCAAAAAGTGGGCTACAATGAAGTTGTGTGCAAAGAACAATAAAAATGGCAAGCCAGGCTGACAAAGTAGCAGGAGTAGCAGCAGCACGAGCAGGCACAGGAGCTGCCACAGGAGCGGGAGCAGGAGCTTGGCCAAAAGTTACAGCAATGAAAAAAAAAGCAGAAAAAGAAAAGGAAAAACGCAAGGAAAAAATAAAAGACGCGCACACACAATGGCATAACAACAGAGAGTTGGGCAAGCACACAATGGTTGAGCGCTGCTTTTTTTTTGTATTGTTTTGGGCCCACTGTAAGGTGGCGGTGGCTGCTGCATATTATTTTGCAGGGGATGCCAGGCGACAGAAAAAATTATACAAATACAAAAGGAAAAATCGTATATATATGTATAAATACAGAAAGCAAAAAAAAGAAGAAGCAGGCACAATGACAAAAGAAAATAATACAAGCGAGGGATGTGCCGTGAGTAGCAGGCAGCATCAGAGCTCAGCTCGGGGGTTGCAAGGACTCGACCGATGACAAGGACAAGGCAGGGGCTGTGCACATATGCAGCATCCACGCCTGTAAGTGTGTGTGTGTGTGTGTGTGTGTGTGAGCTACCCGTCAAAATCGCAGCAGCTTGTCAAGAGCTTGTCCTTTGGCTGCAACTGTAAAATAATATGCCAAATATGCGCAAATTCATTTTAAGCCACACGCCATGCAAATGAGGAGCAGAGCGTTCGAAATAAATATAGAAAAAAAGGAAGAAGAGGAAGCAATGAGCAAGTAAGCCACAGGAACTCACAGGAACTCACAAGTTCCAGCCACTTAGCGGCATCTTCTCCCTCTCTCACACGCATTTGCTTCCCTTTCTATCTCTCTCTCTCTCTCTCGCGCCATCCCTCTCGCACTCTGTTCGAGTGTAATGCGAGCTTTTCCTTGACGGGGGTTGCTGCGGCGGGGCTGCTGCGGCTGTGGCATGTAAGTTGACTATTATTTTGACATGACTACACAATCAAAACCTGAAAATTTCCGACGAATCCCTCTTAACCAACCCCGCCTTGCCCCTCATCCCCAGCGCTTGCCCAGGCCAAGTCCGCGCCCTTAGGGCATAATCTCCTTTACCCCCATCCCACCCACAGCTGAAGCGTTCGCTCTGCTCGCTCCTCTGTCAGATGCCGTCAAGTCATCAACGCTAAACGACCTTCGCTGTCAGCGCACAGTGGCGCAAGTGCTGTGGAATATAAGCTAATATATGCGAGGGTAGCTTCGAACATTTCCTAACTTAATTTCCTTTTTTTTCTTTCTTTCCTTTATTTTTAAGCACGCAAATTTGTCAGCCGTACTTTATGTATATAATTATTCTAATAATATATTCTTTGGTATATTAAATTATACTAATTATAGCTTTCGGCCCACTGTGCCGCCCATTGTTGGCTGCGCTTCTCGGCTACAAGCCAAACATTGTGTTGACGGCTTTTAGGCTTGTGCGTGGGTATGGCTGGCGATATCTGTATATATATCTGTATCTGTGTGTGTGTGTGGTGTGGGTGTGGATGTATATGCCATAGGGCTGTAATAACAATGACGAGAACGTTGATGCGTTGTCGTTTTCGTTCTGCCGTTCGTCGACGCCGACAGTTGACAATATGCGCAGGCAGACAAGCGTCCCTTGAAGCAGCCGCCCACACCAAGTAGCCACCCACACCCAGACACACACACACACACTCAGAAAATCCCCTGCTCTCCGCTGTGTCTAACAGCCCCTGGCTGCCCACACTTTCTTCTCATATTGCTGGCAATTTTCTATAATCCTTTTTGCTGGCTGCCTTTTTCCAACATTTCCACAAGTTGTTGCTGTTGTTTGAGTTTTCATTGTTGCTGTTGTTGTTGCTTGTGAAAGTTTATGAAAAGTGACTGCGTTAGCAGAAAATATTATGCTGCCAGCGGCAATGGCAGCCACGCCCTCCCTCCATCGCCCTACCATCTCAGTCCTCCCGTCTCCCTCAATTCACCCATCGCTTCTTCAGCGAGTCCGACAGCAATAAACTCTTTTTATTTTTGGGGCCAAGTTTTGTTGCTGCTGGGAAAACTTTTGGCTTTTGCTAGCAGCAGCCCAAAGTTGGGAAAATGTTTAAATTCAACAAATACGCAGCAATACACACACACACACACAGACACGCTCGCGCACAGCCACTCTCAGCTATCATGGCCACAGTGCGTATGCGTGATATACTCGAGTAGCGCACCCAAAAAGTTCTAGAGCTTAAATCAAACTTTTGGGTCTAGCCAGGCGGATTGGCAGTGCGAGGGTGGTTGGGGTGGCTCGGTGGTTGGTTTGTCTGTTGGTGCTTTTAGATCTGCACTTCAACTTTTGGGTCAACGTCTGTTTGTCTATTTGTTTGTTTGTTGCTCTCGATGTCTGTCGTCGTCATCGTCTCCCTCCCTCAGCCAACAGTTCGGTTACTGCTCGCATGTCTGCTCGATTTGTTTGTACATTTTCAACTTTTGGGCTGACCGTCGTCCAACATCCCAATGTCCGTTGTCCTTCTATCTATATCTATGTATATATGTATATATTTATATATATGTGTTTGTATATACGACCTTTTTGTGAGTTTTCGCCTTGACTGTCTGCTCGTCTGTCCATTCGGCTGCTGCCAAAAGACCCTCTTACACCACACGCCGCCCCTGCTCCCCAAGTCCGACAATATTTCCATCCATTGCTTCGCCTTGGCCCCACATTCTGTTGCTGTTGCTGTTGCTGTCGCTTCTGCTTTCTCTATTAACTTTTCGTTTTAGCTACTTTTTCTTTGTCCTTCTGTCTGTCCGTTTGTCTGTGCGTCTGACAGTCTAACTCTGACCTGGTCGCCAGAATGATGACCACCCAGCTGGGCCACTGCGGTGTTTCGTGGTGTGAGCGAAATGGCTGGAAAATTATATATTTGGTGTCCGACAGGGAGCGGTGGAAGCAGACCGAAAGAGGCGGGGTAGCGCAGGGTCTGGGTAAAACATTCGTGGATGATATTTGAGGGTCTCTCATCGCTGCTCGTTTGTATATTTATATACATATTTCATTTTACTTTTTTGTCCAACGCTGATTACGATAGTAAGCTTTTATTTCTCCAGCAAATTATACGGCGGTTCAGTTCTACAATAATAATTGATGATTGTTATTGGAATGTGTCTATGTTCAACTGAACAAATGTATATCATTTTGGCTTTTTTCTACAACAACTGAACTAATGCACTGATGATAATAGCAATTTGAATTTTATTATATATGGTAATAATAATTAGCATTTATAATTATAATTAAATAATAATTATAATGATAATGATAATTACAATAATAATAATTCATACATATTTTTCATTAATTAATTAACTTGTAAATATTTTACATTTTATTTATTTGGATTTACTATGATTTAATATATATATTTTTAAATTTTGTGATTATTTCAATTCTTATATATATTATACTCTACAATAAGCATAAATAGCATTTCATTTTACATAAAAATTATCTTCCTCACTCCATCTCCTTCTGCTTCATCATCTTTCATTCCTCAGCTTCTTCAGCTGCTTACGTTTATCGCTTCTTATCCACTCATCTCATCTGACTCTCAGTTGCTCTCAGCTCATCCTCAGTTTTGGCCATTTTCGTGGTTTCCACAGCCATTTTCATTTCATTTCAATATCTCTGTCTCTCCTAGCTACTAAATTTGTTCAAATTGTACGCTTTTTGGCTGCTCGATTCGATTATATTTCAGCAGATGACAAACATTGTGCCACAGTTGAAATCATGGACACTCATTTCGGCCATGGTCCACAAATAGAGACAGATAGCCCGAACGAGAGAGAAAGCAAGAGAAGTAGCGAGAGAGTGGGAGAGGGAGCGTGGTATAGCCACAGAGCCTGGGCAAGTCAAAGCACAAGCGAGTCAACAATTTGCTCCATCTACTGCCAAATGGCGCCCAGTGCTGTGGCCAAAAGCCATAGCAATGCTAGTCCAAAGGACATGCTATAATTTCCAACAACAACAGCAACAACAGCAACAACAACAGGAGCAGCAGCAGGACAAACCCAACAAAAGTAACCGAAAAAAGCAACAATCCCCAACAGCAACTACAAACAACTTAGCCATGTCTCTGCGTCCCCAAAGCTCGGTCATAGTTGTCCTTTGCCAGGATATAGCTACAGCCGACTAGAGTCTCTTTCTCTCTCTCTCTCTCAGTCTGTCTGTATGTGTGTCCTTGTGTGCTGGTATGCCAGCCCGCAAAATGTGCGCCTGGCTCTTAATGGGTGGCTTGACAGGGTTTAAGCTCTTTTACGGTGCAGATTGTGTTTCAGCAAGAGGAAAAGTACAAAAAATACCATAAGAAAAAACAAATAAGAGCTCTAGAATAGGGAGTGCTCGACCAGGAGATATCCTGAATTTCTTTAAGAAACTTTATGATATTCACATGATAATCCAATAAGGATATTTCTAGCTGCAAGATAATATCCTTGTTAATCAATGCCAACTAACTGCAGTCAATAGCTTCTGTAGTTGCTGAGATCATTTTGCCTTTCAAACTTATGGTTAGGGTATATGAAAAATGAAACAGCACGAGAGGCGAACGTGGGATGGGGGCGTGTCATAAGAATAGTCTGAAAATAGGCGAAAGAACAAAAAGGCAAAAGGCGCTGCAGAAAATAAGCTTCGACTTGGCTTTGCCAACGAAAACTTTGCCAGCCTTCCTTGCCTGCCCATCACTTATGCTGCTTGGCTGCGCCACCGCCTCACCACTTCCAGTGCACCACCAGCGCACCACCCACACCACGCCCACCTCCTGCTGTTGGCCTTTCTTTCTGCTGTGTTGCCTGCTGTTGCTTTTGTAAATTGGTAAAAGTTTGAGTTTAATTCAATTCGGAACGGTAGCTGTGAGTGCCGGCTTCCTATGGATAAGTAAAACTCCGGACAGCAGCAGGATTGTGGGCGTCGGGCAGCGGTGGGCGTGGCTTGTGTCTGTGTAAAGGATATCACGCGTCGCCCAACAGTTGCTGTTTGCTGTTGCCGTTGCTGTTGCTATTGTTGTTGCGCGCAAATTGCGGTGCATGGACAGTCGGCGACATGGGCGTAGGGAATGGGTTGATGGCAGGAAGGGGGAGACGGGGGTTGATAAGCTGGTGGGTGTGAGGCAGCGCAGTGGCCATCACAGCTGCGGGTGGCACAAACTGGCAACAAATTCATGCGCTTTGTTGTCGCTGCATATGTAGTAAATTGTTGGATGGAGCCAGTCACTGACTGGGTGGTTTGAGTGGCTCGGTGGGTTGCTTGCCTTCGGGTGGCTCGCCTGGCTCGCCTGGCTCATTGGTTAGGGTACGAAGTTGCACATGAAACTTGGCACGTCGCCTAACGTGGCATGTTTATATGTACGTACGTATGCCAGAGGCGAGCGACAAAAACAAATGGCTAACAAACACACACACACACACATGCACAGAGCTAATACATGCAACAATATTATCTCGTTTATGCGACACTTATTGCAATTTTCTGCCAGGTGGCAACGCTTTACGTGTAATCTAAGTCAATTAGCTCGCCTTCTAATTAACTGAGTATGCAAATTATGGGTAGATAATAGAAACAGAAGTTAATTAATATAGGATCTAGTTAACAGGGTTGCCACTGTTTCTTTTGAGCTACTCCTATCTGTGTTAATAGAGTTGCCATATTCCAATTAGTTAACTTATGCAGTACAAGAAAAGGTGAGCACAAAAGTTTTGCACAGCTGTCAGAAGTTATAAGGCTTCAAGAAATTTGTCTATAGGTGTAATATAACAGAGCTGCCACGCACTCTGCAGCTAAGAATCATTTATATATCATAATCCAAGCTAAATGGACTGAAGCCAGAGTGAGTGCGATGCTTAAGTGTAAAGTTTTTAAGGCTTCAAGTGAGAGTTGAGTTCACAGAATACGCATTTAGATCTGCCAGAGTTGCCACACACACAACTCTTCAGCTCAGGCTTTCTGTTTATTTAAATACAAAGCCGATTATTGCCAGCAAACTTTTATTTGAAACTTTTGTAATTGTTTAATATGTTTTCGGCATCACGGCAACCGTATAAACGTGTCTAATCGAAAACTGTAAGGGCAGAGTTGTTGCTACTCTTGTTATCGTTGTTGTTGTTGTTGTTGTTCTTGTCTTACATATTTTATAGGTTCTGTGTCGAGTTTCATGTCAGAGCTTCAAAGTGAAGGCTTCGCTCTGGCTGGGCTGCTTAATATTAGCAACAAATCGGTAAACGTTTTCGAACTCCCCCAACAAGTAAGTAAGCAAAAGCAAAAGCAAAAGCTACAGCAACAGCAACAGCAACAGCAACAGCCCCAACCCCCTGGCCGGGGTCAGTTGTTGGTTTTGTTGTCGTTGTGCATTAAGTGTTGCCAACTTTATTTAATGGTATAACAGTTGACTGCTACTTGGTTGGCTGGCAGTGCCTCACACTGCCCGACAGTGTTGCTAAACGGCACGTTGTTTGTCTCCTTGTGTGTGTGCAAGTGTGCGAGTGTGTGTGTTATTGTTGTATTTGTGTTTGTATTTGTTGTAGCTGTTTGTGAAATTGTATTTCGTGCACTCATGTCTACGGGCAATGGGTTAGGACATTTGTGGGGAGTGTCCTTGTCGCACAGTTCATTCAACGTTTCATTTTGTGTCGCGTCTTGACTGCTCGCTAGTCTCGGTGTCTGTGTGTATGTTTCTGTGTGTGTGTGTGTGGGCGTAAATTGTCTATTAGTCAGTCCGGGCTACGTGAAATTGTTGTACATTTTTACGTTTTGGCTAAGGGATGAAATTTAATTAAGATACTTTGACGTTTCGCAGATACACAGAGTGAACTCAGCTCAGAGCACAAGACAATCCAAGGCAACACAAAGCACAACATGCCAGCGTACAGACACCCAATTGACACCAACAACAACGACAGCAACAACAACCACACACATCTCTATGCACACCCACACACACTCCGCCGCTCAAGCTCTATTTGTTGGGGATAATTCAATTTACGCTTGTGTGTGTGTGTGTGTGTGAGTGGGTGTAAAAATTTCTCGATATTGACAATGAGGATAACGACCGACGCCCGACGACAGACGACAGACGACAGTCGACAATGACCCAGCATCTTTGTCCTGTCTGCAAATGTGAGTGGTAGTTAGGAGGAGAGTGAGCCCCTTAGCTTGGCATATCGATAATTATCGTTCACATTGTTAGCAATCGATTGTTGTTCTGTACATAGAGTCAGAAGTAGATAGTAGATAGTAGATGGTAGATGGTAGATAGTAGATAGTAGATAGTAGATAGTAGATAGTAGATAGTAGATAGTATATAATAGATAGTATATAGTAGATAGAGAGTAGATAGGCAGACAGATAGATTGATAGTACATAGTATATATCTCAATATAATATATATTGACAGCTATGTATACCTCATATCCCCACCCATTTGACTGTTATATATTTCCAGCTCAATAGACTTCAGAAAATGTTCTGTGGAAAATTTGTATCGCATGACGCAATGCCGCAATTATCTGCGTCAAAGTTTCTTTGGCTAATCTTTGGGGTGGGGAGGGGAGGGGCGAACGGCGTCATTTGCTATTGGAAATTTAATTAGGTTTACATCACTTTTGTGAAGTTAACGCCAGATGGGCGAAAGCAGCACGAATAACAACATCGATAAAAACTTTTACGCCCACTGATAGAGCTGAGACTGGGACTCAATTAGAGCCGCATCTACAAGTCAAATATTTTGACTAGCGAGCAAAAAACAATAAGAACATTTGGCACTCAGTGCCAGCAAGTCGATTAATTAAACACACACCCCCTGCTAAAAAGGCGAGGAAAAACAGTCCATAAATGTCCCGAAGCAACCACCCAATGAAATATTAATAGTAACAATTATGTGCTACGTGCCACAGTGGCAGGCAGCTAACAGCCAAGAGCCAACAGCCAACAGCCGACAGCCGACATGCGACAGCCAACGGTCCACAGCCAACAGAAACAGCCGGCGTTCCAACAAGGATAACACAATTACAACACAATCAAAGAATTTCTGGTCAGAAATTCGATAAACAGCCCTCGCAGGAGCCACCCAGTGAAACAAGTGGCAGACCCTGCATAGCGCGAGGGACAGCACGGGCGTGGTGGTGCTGCCACCCACTGAGCGCTGAATAATTCGTAATGTATCTAACCTCGAAAATCTAATCAAGCCCAGTTAAGCAAACAGAGAGCGAACCAGGACAGAGCAACAACAATTACACGAGCGCCCCCTTTCGCCTCTCCTCTACTCTCGAGTCTTTTCTCACTTATCGCGTGGCGGCAACAAATAGCAGAATAGCGACGTCGGCATCGCAGTCAACGTCAATCAGTTAGCCGCACAGAACGTCACACACGAACGCAACACGCTGCCTGCAGATCAGGCGCTCAGAAGCAGTAGAACGCGTGCTGTTCTCTCTTGCACGCAGGCACAAGCACACACACACACTAAGTGATTTGTGTGAGTGCGACTGTGTGTGTGCGCACATGCAATGGCACGTGAAAAACATTGTCTGCCTGACCGAACCTCGCACTCACACCGAACACGAGTGCCGAGCAATGGAGCAAATGCACGACAGCCACCAAGCAGAGTCGTCGGCTTCGTCTCGCCTCTCGTCTGGCCGTTCGGTTCGATGGCGCTCGCCTTCTCTGTCGCGCTTGAAGCTGACTTTGGCCACGCTCACACTCTCGCAGCTGACATGCTTGATAGCTATGCCATTGCCGTCGCCGTCGCAGTCGCTGTCAGCGTCGCTGCTGAAATTATTCCGCTAGCAATTTCTTACCGCCGCCGCCTCCGCTGCTGCACCTCCTGAACCGAAAAGGCCGCCCCCATCCCACCCACCAGTGTCATTCCCGCTGCGTGCCTGACAACCGCACGGCGGAAAATTCACTTTTCGCCATCGCTGCGCACTTGTGCCGAAAGTCAGTCGGGCACGTCCACAACGCAAGCACTGGGTGTAGCGGGCGGAGGGTTGTCATGAATGTGTACGACTGTATATATCTAATGAATGTGTGTGTGTGTGTGTGTGTGTGAGTGTTTGTTTGTGTGTCTGAATGAAGGGCAATCGGGGCACTCACTCGCTCACTCATTTGTTCGCTCATTCGATTTAATCGTTTAGTGCGCCCTTTTGCGCCTTATCAACGTTTCATTTAATTTTTGGGCGCAAAACCTCTCGGTTTCGATTTTGTGGGCGTCCGCTCTGCGGTTGATTAGGTGTTATCCTTATGATTAGTGGTCGTTGGGCTCACAGGCATTCAGCCAGCGAGCCATTGGGCATGGCCAGCAATTCAATTCGATTCAATTCAAACTCAAACTCATACTCAAGTGCCACACAACGACAGGAATTAGGCTAGCAATTTGATCAATTATTTTCGTATAGTGAACGAGTCCTTCACTTACCGCTAATGTCACAGATGGACACTATTTTCTATTTACACAAATTCAATTTAGCCAATTGGACCGTTGAATAACTTTTGGGCAGGCTTGAGTTAAGTGGAGTCAAGTACTGGCTACAATGCAAGTGCAAGTAATGCCGGGGTTGCTTATAGTCATACCTATATAGATAGATAGATATGAGATTAAGTTAAAAATCTGGTTCACAGTGAAGATCTATCAGTCTATTGATCTATGTATTTATATATCCATCTACTTATCTATGTATGTATCTCTCTATCTATCTATCTATCTATCTATCTATCTATCTATCTATCTATCTATCTATCTATCTATCTATATATCTATCTATCTATCTATCTATCTATCTATCTATCTATCTATGTATCTATCTATCTATCTATCTGTCTATCTATCTTTCTATCCATCTATCTATCTATCTATCTATCTATCTATCTATCTATCTATCTATCTATCTATCTATCTATCTATCTATCTATCTATCTATCTATCTATCTATCTATCTATCTATCTATCTATCTATCTATCTATCTATCTATCTATCTATCTATCTATCTATCTATCTATCTATCTATCTATCTATCTATCTATCTATCTATCTATCTATCTATCTATCTATCTATCTATCTATCTATCTATCTATCTATCTATCTATTTATCTATCTATCTATATATCTATCTATCTATCTATCTATCTATCTAACTCTGTCTACATCTCCATAGCTCTTTTAGTCATCTCTGCTAGCGCTAGCTATTTGGTTTTAGCACTTGGCATATTACGCATACGCCGCATTGTACGCGCACTTTGCGGCACCCCCAGAGCACTTGGCCATATCCACTTCTAGTAGCTGCTAGCATTCCAGTAGCTGCGATTTATTAATATTTTTCCTCTCTCTTTCCCTTATCCTGCAGGTTCTTTACTGCTCCTTTGCTGCTGTGGACCTCTTTCTCCTCTGAAATTTTGTAATTTCTTTGTGGAAGCTTCTGCTGCTGCCGCTGCTGCTGCTGCTGTTGCGCTGCGCTGTGCTCTGCTCTATGCCTTGGCTCGCTTTTATTCATTCATTTATTTGCGCATTTTCCATGTTTTTTCTTCTTCATCGTCTTTTTTTTGTCATTTTTCTCGCCATCTTTGGCAAGTTTTGCCCCCTCCCTACGCCTCCTCCGTCTCCTCCGCCCTCCATCAGCCCGATCACTGCCCGTTGCCCCCATTTTTTATGCTTTGCTCCTTTTGCATTTTTGCTCGAACAAAGTTGCCGCTTTATTGTTTCGATTTAAGTTACTTTGTATGCTGTCAACGTTGGGCGGTTTCGGGTGGCTATGGGTGGGTCTTGGGCGGTTCGGTTCGTAACGCCAAACCCGCATTAAAATCGCCTGGGAGCCGCTTTGGGTTTCATTGTAGCCGTTGTCGGTGCTTTGCCTGGTTTTATTTCACAGCTCTTTGCGGCCTTAGGGAGTGTCAAAGTGGAGCGGGAGGGGGCTTGTTGTTGGTGCTGTGGCTGTGGGGCAGGGGCTGCTTTTCATGGGGCTGTTTTGCTTGTACTTTGATTTGTCGGCCCCCACATTTTAGTAGCCTAGTACCCGAGCGGGCATTGAGTTTTATGCTCGTTTAATGGCTGCGAATTTACTCGCTTTATGCGTCTTCGATAAGCATTTATTAGCGCCAGGCGCGAGGATGAGGATTGCCGGCCAGTGGCAAGGGGCCAGGGGCCAGGGGCAAGGGCGGACGACGAGTTGGAGTTGGAGTTGCCAGTGGTGCGCTGCAGTTGAATAATGTTTACGGTATTGGCTCGTTTCTGGGGCTGATGAGGCGTATGATTTATTTTTATGTTGTATTCTTTTACCATTCTCGCTTTTCTTTTTTTGCTGGAGCTGGGAAATATACTTATTGAGGGATTTTGACAAACATATGTTGCCAGCGCAGTCCCTGGAGAGCAGGCGGCGGGGGCACATTGGTGGCCTGGGATGACGGCATCTTATTTAAGCCTTAATTTGTAAGTTGCTCTGCTAACGTTTCCCCATCAGCATTGTCGAAGTTTTACCCAAACTCGTGCCAAGAAACGAAATCATTTTGTGTCTCTTTTTTTGTTGGCCACAGCGAGTGGGTGGGTGGAGCGGCCGGAGTGGGTGGCCGGGAAGGTGTGGGTGTGGGAAGTGTTTGCCACAGTGAATGCCAGAGCTTATGTGTGGCATGAGTGTTGGTATCGATGTAGACACAGCGCCAGAGCAGAGGTCAGGAGCGCAGGCTAATTGACTTTTGAAGAGGGTTGGGATAAAGGGGATCAACTAGCTTGGTAGATATATATATATAGATATATCTATTTATATTGATAGAACTAGGTGCTGTAGAGACTTATTTATAAAGTTAAGGGTGTCACTATCTAGAACTATTTATATTGACTATATTCAATTGGAGCATATGTACTTTTGACTAGCCCTTAGACGTCCCTGAGTCTCTATTTACATTGTTAACTTATCTGCCCAATTATTTCCTTGTTTTGCTGCCTACATTTCCCATTCATTCTCACTTCTTTCATTTCTTTTCGCACGTTTGGTTTTCCCTTTTCATTCTGCGCTTATCTTGCATCCCAAATCTCTCACTCTTCTTTCATCTCATCCCTTATACTGCACGATAATTACCTCAGCTAATCTAACGATATATCATATATGTTCACTTCGGGGAAAAGTCTCCCTTTAGCTCGCTCTTTTCTAGAGACGCCACTGTGTTCAGCTTTTGTGCTGGCTGTCAGTGCCTCAGCAGTGGCAACGCCATCAACATCAGGCAGCTGCCTCATCACCTCAGCCCCGCAGAGAACAAGGCTAGCACGTCGCGCGCGCCTGCTGCCCAACCAACGCACATGGCCAATCCACGTCAGGAGGGTCCTCGTCGTAGTCCTCGCCATGGTATATTGCAATTTTTGCTGCTGTTGCCCATAAAACTTTCCACTTTTTGTCGCTTCTCTTGACTTTTTTGCTGCTGCTATGCAATGCTGCTGCTGCTGCCGCTGCTGCTTTTGCTGCTGTTTTCTGCTCCCAGAAACCCGCCCACTGCCCATTGCCCACCGCCCCATTTCACAGTTTTTCCCAACGTCTTTGGCATAAAATAGCAGCCACGACAGCCTCGTCAGGAGCAGCAGAGGCAGCAGCAGCAGCAGCAACAACAATAAGGACAACATTTACTCGTCTGCTTAACTGCAAAGACAAACCTTCGGACCGCACCGCACCGCCCCACCACTCCCCGCCGCCCCACAAGCACTTTGACTGTCATCTAAAATTCATTTTTATACTTGTATTTCGTTCTTTTTTATTTTTTTTTTTTTTTGCTTCTGCCTCACTTTTATTTTACTTTGCTTTATATTTTTGCGCTGTTTTCGTTTTGCTTTTCAGCTGCTTCGTTTCTTGAGCCATTTTTATTATTTTTGTCATAAGCTGTATGTGCATGCGTCTGTGTGTGTGTGTGTGTGAGGGTGTGTGTGTGTGCGGCTTCTTTATATATTTTTCATTGTGCCACACTGGCGCACATCCTGCTCATGTCCTTCGTCTACGTCTGCGTCTTCTCTTCATCTCCGCCACCTTCTCCTGCTCCAGCTCCAGCTCCAGCTGCAGCTCCTGCTCCTGCCTCGTCTCATCCGCCAACTCGCAGAAGTCAAATACGTTTTAATATCTTTTCTCTCTCTTGACATTTTCACTACAGTTATGTTGCCATTTTGTCCTGGCATGTGTGAGCATGTGTGTGTTTGTGTCTCTGGCTGGCTGGCTGGGTTTTTCTTCTATCGCTTTGGCATGGATATGCCAGTTGCCTCCCGTTGTGAAAAGCCGCGCAAGTTTCTTGCCAAGTTCTTCATGTGTATGCGTGTGTGTGTGTGTGTGTGTGTGTGCGTATTTCATGGCAAACGCATCCTTCGCCTCTGCTGCCCATAATGTCTGCCATCTGCGTGGGTGCACGTTTGTATCTGTGTGCCTGTGTGTGTTTGTGTGTGGCAGCTTAATGCCTTCATCGTGCTGCTGCTCCACATCAAGCTACCGCTGCTGCTGCTCGTCCTCCTCCTCATCGCTGTCGTCCTTCGCCGGCTGTTGCTGCTGCTGCTGCTGCTGCTGCAGCAACACCTACAACAACAATAACTCGACTGCCTCTGCTGTCATTGTAGGAGCCACATGCTCTCCAACACCAAGCCAACAATTCCCCAAATAACACCGCATCCCACCTCAGCGCAGCCCACACAGCGCCACGCCCCCTCGAGCTCCCTTTTGGCTCAAATGCAAGCGTAACATTTTGCGCTATCGTTTTTTTCTCTCTGTGCTTTCTTTCTCTTTTTTATTTGCTTTTTTATTTCTTTGCCTTCTTTTCATTTTCATTTTTTGCTTGTCTCGTTGCTTGTCTTTTGCTCTCCAAGTTTTCATACTCTAAGGCAACAGGATATGGTCCGCATAGGCGACTAGGCGATGAGCTGCAATGCCATAAGCTAAATAGATAAGAAAATATAGGTAATAATAATAATAATATTAATTATATAATATAAATCTGTAAAATATTATATACATATTTTTATTATATTTAATTTATTATATATTATTTGTAAACTATATTATATATATTTTTCTTGATTTTTTATTATATTAATTATATAATATATTAATTATATAATATAAATCTGTAAAATATTATATACATATTTTTATTATATTTAATTTATTATATATTATTTGTAAACTATATTATATATATTTTCCATTATTTTTTAATCGCCAGCTCTTTTCCCATAGAGCATCCGCAAGTCGTCGTAATACTTTTCTCTTTGTCGCATCTCTATGATTTTTTGTATAATTTTCTATCTGCTTTTTTTTCAATTTTTTTCTTTGTCCTTTTTGTCTGTTCCAGCTATCTCTCTCTCTTTCTCTCTCTCTCTCTCTCTCTCTCTCTCTCTCTCTCTCTGTCTTACATTTGTGCTAGAGTGCAGTTTTTTACTTAATGTCTGTGTTGCTGACTTGAGCTTTTAAAAATATTTTTGTTGAATTTTTCACACACGCACACACACACTCTCTCACACACACTCACACTCAGTTGTAAGAAGTATATGAAAGTTTTTATTGCTGCTGGAATTACGTAGAGTCTGGAAAGCTCGTGTGTGCAACTATTTCAGTTCAAGTTGATTTCTGTCCTATTAAATTCTTAATCTGAGTGGTTGACAGCTCAGCTGTGCAAATGGAAATATTAATGCCTTGGCTCAACTAGTTAATACTTTATTGGCACAACCCCACCCCCCCCCTCGACTTCTGCCTCCCTTCTACCCTACCCTACATTGTATTACAATGCGGCATTACAGGCACCTGTCTGCATAATTAAATATGTCGATTTTCGTTTAATTTGCCACAGAGCAAAACAACTGCCACGCCCCCCTACCTCTGCGCTACCAGTTAAAACGCCCCTCGCACATAAATAATTAAAAAGAAAATGCCACAAATGCAAAAAGGTCAGCGTATAAAAATTATAAAATCGAATATTAAATTTACCAGCAACAACAACATCAACAACAACAACAGCCGCAGTCGCTGCTGGCGTCAGCTGCGCTGCGCGCTCGACTTAACCCAACTTAACTACTTGACAGCAAATTTTGTAAAATGTAATTAACCAGCGACAGGCGGCGGTAAAAGCAAAAGCAACAGCAACACCAACAACACCAAATGCCAAATAACATCAGCATTAACAACAAAAACAAACGGCACAGCAACAACAACAACAGCAGCAGCAGCAGCAACAACAGCAGCAACAAGGGCGAACGGCAGGCAGGAAGCAGGCTAAAATGAAAGCGGGCAAAATGGAAAATCAACAGAGCTCGTTGACATAATTTTCAAGCGACTGCACGTGCGACAGAGATAGCGCTAGCTGTAGCTCAGAGCATGGGCATCATAATGGACGCCCCCCAGCTCAGTGGGGCTCCTGCTGCTCGGCTGCGTGCATTGCTGTGCGCCCAAAACCAAAGCCAGCTAAACACCCAGAGCCGCCCCCGTGGCCAGCCTGAAAAATGATGCCACACGTTTTTATGCACAGCAAAAGCTACGATATACACCTCCCCCGTCCGCCCCTGGTCGTCCGTTACAACTTTGTGTCATTACTAAATAGTGGGTGGCTCGTGGGGCTGTGAGGAGTTTCGGCTACGGCTTCGGTTTTGGTATCGAGCCAAACCATTTGTTGAACCTTTTTTTGGTTGCCACAAAATTTGCGCCTCATTTTCAGCCAAGCGGCTGAGAGGGAGAGAGAGAAAGAGAGAGGGAGAGAGAGAGAGCGCACTTCGAGTGAGCGCTCTCTCACTGCGCACGTGGCGCCATCTAATGGCAGGAAACATGCTAAGCAGCGGCTTCCACATGCTGAAAGTCCTTTCGATGTGTGTGTGTGCATGGAGCCAAGCCCAAAGCCAAGCCAACCCTTCGGCCATAGCCACCCGGCTCAAATCAATTTAACTTTCAACTTTGGCGCTCTCTCTCTTTCTCTCTTTCTTTGTCTCTCCCTCTCTCGCTCTGTCATTTACACTTTGACGCTGCCATCCCTTGTGAAATTGTATATTTCCAGCTGCTGGCTTTGCTGGGCGCCCAGGCAACTCCCGCGTTTGTCGAGCCAAACAGCGAGCAGACGACGGACGAGCCGGCCCAACAGCGAGTGGGCGAGTGAGTGAGTAAGTCGGCGAGTGCGACAGTTCGTTTGGCTCTCGGTCGAGGCGACGCCACACGACGACTGTCGGCTGTCGGCTTTCGCCTCGTCTCTGCTCGCCCCCACGCCTCGCCCCCTTCATTTGCTCCTCTCGCTACTTATTGTTAGTGTTATTCGCAACGACTGCGCTTTTATCGTTTATTTGCGTTCCGGACATGGGTCGGGGATTTGGTTTCGTGTCGCACAAGGGGTTGACTGGCAGGCGAGTGACTGGGGCAAGTGGCTGCACACCAGGAGCCAAGGGGCAACGGGCAACGGGCAAGGGGCAAGGCGCCAAGCAGCGTGGAGCACGGGTTGTGGGGCGAGGCGTGAGGGGCTGCTTATGTGAAAAGTCAGAATTGTGTCAGAGTGGAGCAAGTGTATCCCATTGAATATCGTATTGGATTCGCTTTACTTAATCCAAAGCGGAAGGCTCCTATATTCCCATATAATATGTATCTAGTGTGCCTTGACTTCGTTTCTACCTTGTGACTGTGCTCAACGTAGATGGCTAATTTTTTTTGTAGTTTTTACCCAGTCATATGTACTCGTATATTTTCTAAACGTGAGCCAAAATGCTTGAATGGATCGGTCAGTCTAAGATATATGGGCTGTTCTTCATTATCGTGCCACTATTATATCTTTTGAGGAAGCTACTCAAGGTGCGAAAGCGGAACATGCTCAAGGCGCAAGCAGTGAAAATTCCAGCAGGGGATGAAATCTCGAACAAGCCCGTCGAGAGTGCCAACAAACCCGATGTGGATGTGGACGAGATGCGATCGGCTGTGGATCTGATCAACTTTCAATTGATACTGATCGAATCGAAGATCTATAAGGATATCGAACCAGTGCCCCCTCTATCCATGGGCGAATTCTCAGATGCTGTGCGCCATTTGGACTATATCAAGACCAAAACTTTGCCCTTCGCCATTGGGGAGATCATGAAGGACTGCAAGTAAATGAATACATATATATAGAATACATATATATATATAGATCCATGATGAATATGTATATGCATATACAGGCTAGGCTTTGTATACTCTTTTTTGGATATTGTGAAAAATAAATGTTGCGTACATCTTGTAGAAAGATATCCAAATCAATTTTCAACTCGAGGGTTGGTCAGTCTCTCGGCTCCTGCAATTAATATTAAAAAAAAATATAAAAATCATTTCTCGGTGGTTGCGTCTGTCTGCCTGTCGCTGGCAGTGCCCGAGAGTGGTAGCTGTGGGTGTTGTAGGTGGTGCGGGTGGTGTTGCCATTGCCGAGGCTAGCAACTGAAATAGCATTAATCAGTGCTGCCGAATACCTAGCGAAAAATGTTAAGGAGAAACTAAGAGATTTTCAGTCTGATTCGAAGTAAAGATTTACTACAACGGAATGCTAAAAAGTTTATACAACAGAGAAGAATTCGATTGGCAAAGCTTGTAAACGGCTTAAAGTGTTTTGATATGTTTAATATGATTTTGTATGCTCTGCCTGCATATAAAAGAGGCTCAGGTGAGAGAGCTAACATTGAAAACCTCACGTTTCAGCCAAGATGCAAGTCAAGGAAACTCCTCTACTCGGCTGGCTGGCGATGGCATTCATTATCTTTTGTATTTATCCCCCTTGCGGACCGGAATGGAATGTTATTAATGAATCATAGCTTTAATAATTGCATTTTAATGCATCTAAAAATAAAAAAATATGAATCAGAAGAAAGCAAGTACATTTCTTTGGAAATATGTTTTAAATAACTTCATAAAATATAAATAAATAGCGTATCGGCAAAGGCATATTTCCGATACAGCGAAGTTTGCTTTGGAAGAAGCTGAATCCATCGGGAAAAAGGCTGAAATGGGCATCACTTGGTGCTAATGCATATTGCAGACACGTGCGCGATACGCTTCTTTGATTTGCAGACGTGGACGAGTCGAGTTGGAATTGAACTATGAAGCCAAGGAGCAGGGCTAAGGGAGGTTGGCCGACGGGCGCTCCGTGAAGGGGTGTCGAAAAGGTCTCGATGGAAGTCGCTTGAGCAGCTTAACATATTTGTAAAGACCTTTTTATTAAAAACAAAACAAGCGGGCTTGAGCATTATTTGTGGATGGTTCAAAAAGCGGTATAATTTGTCTAGCAATCTTGATTGGCATGGGTGCGATATTTTAATTACGATCTACTGTACTCATCTCTATGGAAATTATGACCGACGATGTTTGACTTATGTAAGGAATGGCATAATTTTGAAGGAGCAATCGAAAGAGCTTACGCTTGGTATTAAAACATTTTCAAATCATATATTTGAGTATATGTCTTCTGTGGGATGCTCACTCCCATGATAAATCTATGAATCTTATATTAAATATAATATATTAAGGAATATAATGGACTTCATAGCTGTGAAGAACTCGATTGGTAAAGCTTGTAAACGGCTTAAAGTGTTTTAGTACGTTTAATATGATTTTGTATGCTCTGCCTGCATATAAAAGAGGCTCAGATGCTGAGAGAGCTAGCATTGAAAAACCTCACGTTTCAACCAAGATGCAAGTCAAGGAAACTCCTCTACTCGGCTGGCTGGCAATGGCATTCATCATCTTCTGTATTGAACCACCTTGCCCAAGTGGGTGGCAACCTGGCATATAGGAATAAGTGCTTAAATAATTGCATTTTGATGTATCCAAAAATAAAAATGTAAAGTAAAACATTTATTTTAGAAATATGTATTTTCTATATAAAGCTTTATAAAATATAAATACATTACGTATCGGCAAAGACATTTTTAATATCTTCTTATTGGTATATATAATAAATTAAAAAATATATAATAGAGAACGTTTCGTAGACTTAGCTGGGAAGAAATCGATTGGTAAAGCTTGTAAACGGTTTAAGCTGTTTTAATACGTTTAATATGCTTTTGTATGCTTTGCTTGCATATAAAATAGGCTCAGGTGCTGAGAGGGCTAGCATTGAAAACCCCACGTTTCAGCCAAGATGCAAGTCAAGGAAACTCGTCTACTCGGCTGGCTGGCAGTGGCATTCATTATCTTTTGCGTTTATCCAAACTGCCCACCTCCTCCTCATGGTAAATAAAGGGTGCAAAATATGAAAAAGAAATAAATGAAATACTTTGAACATTATCTAGTAGACTTTGATTCATTATTCTTATCCTAAAGTTGCCCTTCTTTGCGGTTCTCACTAGCTCGTGGACGACTTAGGGGTAGTTTAGAGGGCTAAATGGCATATGAAAGATACTCGTATGTGAAGTTTCTTGTGTTTTCACTCCTGTAATCCGCACCTCTCTGCAGCTTCTTCTGACCCGTCTTCTATCATCACGTTTCATTAGCTTTTTCTTATCGTTTTACATTTTGTCCCAAGCCGACCACCCAGAGAAGGAGAAAGAGATAGAGAGCTCGGAGAGATTCGTTCATTCACTGACCTTTGGCCCAATCTCTCTTTCCGTCTCACTCTCTTCCCCTCTCCCTCTCTCGCTCTCTCATGGCTTAACTATTGGCACTCTTGGTTGCATTTTTTATGCCATGTTAAAGCCACTTTATGCGCTTTTTATGAGCCCGCAGCCATAAAAAAATGTCTTTCACACACACGCACTCGGATGGGACAACATATTTTAATATGTGAGCACACATACATACATACATACATATGTATGTATGTGTATGTATATATATTTATTTATTTTTATATTTATTGATTTTGTATTAAAAATGTAAGTGCTGGCTTTTAGTTTATTTTCTCTCTTTCTGTTTTCCTTTTTGCCTTTTTTTTGGGGCAGTTTCCACATTTTTTACGATATTGAAATAAAGCGTTGCACACACATTCAATAAATATAAATAAATAACGAGCTGCGAGCGACCAAGTTAAACAACCACAACAACAACCATATTGAAAATAATTTTAATAAAAATATTTGTATTTCGTGTTTTCGATCTGTTGTTAAATTCTTGATTTCTCTCTCTCTCTCTCTCTCTCTCTTGCTCTCGCTTTATTTTTTTTTGGCCAAACGGATTTCAAGTGAAAAGCGCCAAAGGGCTGGCGAAATACAAACAGGCGACGATTCCGACTCGATTATTTACAATTTGATTTTATTTATATATATATATATATACTCACACACACACGCACTCATACACACCTATGGAGCATGCGGGCATGTATTTTGATTTTTGTCCGAAAGGCATTTTTGCTTGGCAGTGAGAAAAATCAATCAAAATCGATTTAAAAGCAAACTTCCGTTGCGGATTTACACAAATGGATGCGTGTGTGTGCATATGTGTGTGTGTGTGTGTGTGAGTGTTAACCAAATGTAACCAATTTATTTGCTTTTATGCGTTTCTGTTTTATTGTCTGCCTCCCACTCACTCTTCCACTCACTCTCTGCCTGCACTCGGCAAGCATGTTTGGTCAAATTTTCAATAAATAAATTGAAACACACACACACACACAAATAGGAACACACTCACACACAGGCATGCATGCATACGCACACATAATCAGGCACATTTACAATTTGTTTTACAATGGAGCTGCACAGAGGGAGAGGGAGTGAGAGGGCGTTGCTGTAGCTGGGGAGTTGAGGCTAGCCTGGAAAATTGGACAAACCATAAAAAGAAAGAGTGGAAATGGCATAAATGCTTAATTCAGGACATTTGAATATTTCATAAGGACATGACCCACATACAAAACAAAGCACAAGGCACAGACCCAAAAAAGCAGTTATAAATATGTGTGCGTGTGCACTGAAGTTGTGTGTGTGTGTGTGTGTGAATGTAAGTTTTGTTGGTCCGGAAATCGCATTTTACTGTCGAGCCATTGTTGTTGGGCAGTTTGCACTGTAATTGAGTGTATGTATGGGCGACACTGATTCAGTGTGTGTGTGTGTGTGTGTGTGTGTGTGTGTGCGTGCATCTTTCGACAGTTTCGAGCAGTGTAATTAAAGCAGTTGGTCAAATAGTATTTAAAAAATAATTAAATATCACTTTAAACTGCCCAACTAATAGTGGCAGACCCACCCATCCCATCCCTCTAGAGTATAAATAATGCCCTTTGGTCTTTGGATTTGTTTACCAGACATTTCCTTAAGCAATCGATTTCCTTTGTCAACTTGGTGTCTGGCAGTTGCCACCACCTGACAACAACAATAGTTGGAAAGAAGGAAAGTCCCAAGAATCGGTCAGTCATATCATTTACAACTGATTGGCATTGACAGCTGCCGCTGTCGCTGTCTCCGTCGCTGCTCGCCTTTGCCGGCGACGCACTTCAATATTGTATGATGATAAATTACTTATGACTTGGGGCCCCCAAGAATCGCGAAGCGGCCACCTGAAAGCATTTAAGCGATAAACGAACGAAAACAAAGCGAGTGCAACAAAAACACAAAAAAGCTCACACTAAACGAATGGCAATGAGCAGAGCGCAATAGACTGACTGAGAGAGAGAGAGAGAGAGAGACGCTCGGCACGGCACGGCGTGTGGGCTAATGCAATGAAGTGCAAAACTGCAATGGGCTAGGAAGAGAGGGGGAGAGGGAGAGAGAAGGCGACATCGCGGCGACGCGCCGTTAGTGGGAGCGACAACGCGATATATGTATGTAAGCAAAGGGTGCAATGAACAAAATAACAAAATGAATTAGTAATAATATTTTGTTTGTGCTCTTGCGCTCATTTTGGTCTCGTGCATATTTTGCTAACTTTTTCTTTTGCCTGACTTGTGATTATGTACGTGTGAGTGTGCTTGAGCACTTGGCGACAAACATGCAGAGTTGAAGACGACGACACCAAATCGATGAGGCGACCGTCGCGACGTTAATGGCGTTGACTGCGACGCACGTCTGCTGCTACTGCTGCTGCTGCTGCTGCTGTTGGCAGTGTCGTCGACCAGACGGAATGGCTCTACGTTCGACCATGTGACGCCAATAACAGCAGCAACAACAATGGCAACTGAGGCGAATTTAAGGCTATGTTGTCAAGCGGTTGTACGCACTCTTTAAGCAGCAGCGGCAACCGCTTGCAGCATGTTTGACAACTCTCTCAGGCTTGCAGTCAATCATGTTGCGACGCTGCAGTCTCTGCTCTCTAGAGCAGCTCTGTCTATGCATGTGTGAAGCACAGCTGTTTGCTGAGAGCGTCAAACATGAACAGGTTTGATACTGCTCTCCCTCTCTCTCTCTCTCTCCCTCTCTCTTTGCTCGCATTAGTACGCTTCTGTCCGTGGCATTGCAATGACTGCCATACCGCAAACGGATAACTGGCAAGAATTCTTCGAGACGTATCGACGGTTGCCAGCGCTGTGGTGCACCAGGGATGAGCAATACAAGAATCAGACGCACAAGAAGGCCGCCTATGAGAAGCTGTTGCAGTGCTACAGGCAAATCGATCCGAATGCCACTGTGGATAGCATGCGGCGCAAGATCAACGGGATTCGAACTTGTTTCAGGCGCGAGATGCGCAAAGTGGAGCACAGCGAGGAGATGTCGCAGGACGTGAGCAAGGTATATGTGCCGCACCTGTGGTACTTCAATGAGCTGTCCTTTCTGCGCGAGGATGCGGGTCGAGCATCTGTGATGGACATGTCAGATGGCATTTGGGATAAGACAGATGAGTCTCCGAACGAATTTAAAGACGATGATGACATGGATCACTGGTCCGAGACTGAAACTAAAATTGTGAGTTTGTCGTAGGGAATACTGTAAATATATAAATATTAATTTCTTGCCGCAGTTTGAACACGTGCTGCCGGCGCCCAGGGATTCACCTGTAGACGCGACTCAATTGCAGCCAGCTGCGCCAGCGCTCGAGCACTTGCAGCCGCAGCTGTTGCCCAGTCTCAGCCACAGCTCAAGGGATGAGGCTGAGATCTATGCAGAGGGCTGGGCCACTTCCTATCGCAAGCTGGACGAGAAGAACAAGCTGCTGGCCAAGAAGGCCATCGAGGAGATTCTCGTGCTGGGGCAGCTGAACAAGCTCGAGTTCAATTCGGTGAAGATGCCAAATTGAAATGGAAATTGAAATATTTAATATATTTTGTATTAGTATTAATCATTAAATATTATTAAATTAAATTTTATGTGTGCTTGGATTGGGTAAACTGAAATCAGTATATCAATCAGATCAATCAATTATTATATACATATATATGTACATTCATGTACAATATCTCTGATAATCAACTCTTTATTCTGCCTGATTGACCGATTGATTATTATTTGTTTATAGATATAATCATTCTGTTTGGCTTTTCAGCCACTCGAAAGTAATTCTTTTCATCTCTCCGTCAACTTTGTATGCGCATTGAAATTATATAAAGATAAGTGTCTTCAATTGTCCCCAAGTGATTTTTTTCTTTTTGGGGTTGGCTTAGACTACGGTTAAAAAGTCTTTTAAAGCGAGGGTCGCGTAAACTGTTTGCATTTGCCTCAATGAGTGTGCTTACGATGCTGCCGCTGCACACGCGCCCACTGTCAACATAGCTAAGCACACACAGCGAGAGAGAGAGAGAGCAAGAGAGGGAGGGAGAGAGGTAGACAGCGTGTGTCAATATGAAAGGAGTCCACGGATAACTTAGCTTTAGCTTTTGTTATTATTGCTGTTTGGCAAACACGCAATTTGGCGCTGCACGTGCATCAACAACAATAACAACAACAACAACAACAACAATAACATCAATCAACAAAATTAAAATTAAAATAAAAATAATAACAAATTTTGGTAAGCAGCAACGCACAAGTAAAACAATTCAAACTGAGAACATTTTGTGTTTGGGAAATTTTCCATAAACTCGGCAAAATAATTTCCAATTTCATAGATATATAAATATATGTATATAGATATATGGTATATATAGCAGCAAATATTAAGTAAATTCTGCGTGTGTGTGAGCCTGTTTGTTTATTCGGCGCAACAAGTTGGATTTGTGGATGAGATCTAACGGCGTGTATCGATCTTTAATGATTGTTTTTTTTTTCTTGTTCTCAAATTTTCTCGTCGAGCAAATCAAAATCTTTGCGCAATCGTTCCCAAAATAATATACAGCGCACTTCCTTTCTGGCCATCGAGTAATAAATCAATATAGAAACCAACTTGGCGCCCACTTTGCGCTCAACTTCCCTCACACACACACACACACAACAAAGGGAGGGCGACAGTGCTGGGGGTGGTAGGGAGATTGGGGTTGGGGCTTGGTGCGACAACAACAAATTGGATTTGTTGCGCCTTCCTTTTTTTAGCTCTCTTTTATTTCTATGTAAGTATTTATTTTGAAAGCGTTAAGGAAACCGAGAAGTCGTCGAAGCTATACATACTTCCTCCAAACCCATTTTGCGCTGTTGACACAGGGGTATATTAGTTCTATGAGTGAGTATGTAACTGAATTTGTGACTCTTCTGCTAGTCCTCTCTCTCCTGCTCTTATTCCATCTTGGTCTCCTCTCTCTAGCTCAAGATTTCCAATGAGTTTATAGCAATGAATAAAGCTATATATAGCAGTTCAGCTTACAGGGTCTCTCTTAGTTGCTATCTCTTCCAGCCCTAGCGCCTGTAACTGTTCTTGGCATTGGCGTCGGCGTCGCCGCTCTGCCACTCCGCCCTCCCTCAATTTGCACACTTTTGGGCGCCTAATCAAGTAACCCGAACACGTTCTTTGTTAGATTTATATGGAAAATATTTTTATACCAGGGCAAAAACGAAAAACTCGTGGCACCCAGCAACCTCCCCCTGACCCGACTCACTCCGCAGACAACCCCTCGACGCCCTCTGAGCGCGGGCAAAAGCTTTCTCTTGCACTTTTGGCCTTTATGCCGGCCAAGTGTGAGTCTCCTTCGTAGCCATCGTATCCTTGGTATCCTTGGCGCCGCCTCAAAGTGATATTTTACATATTTTCCTTTTTATTATTTTGGTTTTTCTTCTTTTCATTTCGCCCACTTTTTTCAGCTTTTTTCTTCAACATTTTTTTGGTTGCTTGAATTTTATTACTTTACGCTTAAGTGTGTTTATTTCTCTCTTTCTCTCTCTCTCTCTCTTTAGCTAAGCTATAGATATGGCAAAGAGAGAGGGAGTAAGAGAGATAGAGAGGGGCAGACAAAGTTTTCTTGCCTCCTCCTTTGTCTGCGACTTTCAAATGCAGTTTTTCTTTTCTCCTTTCTTTGCCTTAAATGGAAAAGTTTGAGACGATTTTTCGCGTCCCCTCACTTAAATATTGATTGTGGAAATTATAAAGAGTTTTTATTCAACAAATAGGGCGAGCAATAGGACAAAGTTAATGAATTGAGGCGCATGAGAGATGAAACAGCATGAGATTTGAACTTATCACAAGTTAAGCAAAGTTTTACCAGCCGCCGCCGTTGCCGCCGCCTTGCGAGGACCATCCGCCGCTGCTGCCGCCGCCTTGGGAGGACCAGCCATCGGTGGCAGGACCTGCCGGCGACCAGCCACCGCCGCCGCCTGATGAGCCGCCTGAGGACCAGCCACCGCTTGATGCACCACCTGAAGACCAGCCACCGCCGCCTCCTGCTGAACCTCCAGCTGACCAGCCACCGGCATCACCAGCACCTGCGTTGCTTTCCGAGATGATTTTGAAGATTTTCACAGCTGTGTTGGAGTCGCTGCCACCGGATGACCAGCCACCAGCTCCGCCGCCGCCGCCTGCAGACCAGCCACCAGCTCCGCCGCCGCCGCCTGCAGACCAGCCACTACCGCCACCGCCGCCTGCAGACCAGCCACCACTGGAGTCACCTCCATAGCCACCATCTGAGGGCTGCTGCGAAATGATTTTGATGATCTTCACTTCCTGACCGCTGGAGCCACCTCCATAGCCGCCACCGCCGCCGCCCGCTGCCCAGCCGCCACCACCGCCGCCTGCGGACCAGCCACCACCGCCGCCGCCTCCTGCTCCCCAACCGCCAGCACCACCGCCTGCACCACCCGCTGATTCGTGGATCACTTTGATGACTTTGACTTCAGGAGCGGGTCCAGAGTCGCCGTGTCCGTGTCCGTGTCCACCGCCACCGCCAGCACCACCGCCAATGTAGCCCGCATTGGCTACAGCGCCAAGCGCCAGCAAGCAAAGGAATACTTTCATGGTGATCGTTGATCTGGTTGAGATGAACTAAAGAGCTGAACTGATGCTATTGCCAGGTGAATCGACAGCTTTTATAGAGCTAGCTCCTATGGCCTTGGCTATCTACGGCTTCAACGCCTCCATCCTCGTTTACGAGCTGCTGTTGCTGGTGTTTGCTTCCGGCGGCAGCAGCAACAGCCGTCAGCAACAACAACCTCTAGCTCTTGGTGTTTGCTCAAGTGGCCAACAGGCAAAGGCGAATGCAAAGGCAAAGCGAAAGCATCGCCCTCGGAGAGAGATGCTCTTGGCCCATCAATAGAGACGCACTCGTAACATCATTCGCATCTCGTAACTAGAGAGTCAATTGAGCCGCTTCCATTTGCACGAATTGTTACGATTTGTGTTGTGGGCTTTGCATGCGAGTTAGGGTTTGCTTGATTATGTCATACAATTTGCAAGAGCGCAGAAGCTGCTGGCCGAATATAAAAGAGTATGTGAAGTGCCTTTTATAGGAGATGAAGCTTATTTGGGGTAATATCAATACAACTGGGGCGATGAGCTGAAGATGAAATGGCCAGGGTATCTAGCCAGAATAGAGTGCGACAAGGACTTTAAAGTCAGTTTCTCAAGCACAAATCTGAAGTGAGGCTGGAAGTATAAGAGTAGCTAAGGTAGCGTAGTCAATAGTCAGAGCTTGAGATGAGGCTGAATACCAACCTCCTCCATGGCAATCTTGTTGCGGGGTTTTCATCCATGAAAGGTAGCTAAAACTCAAATACCTTAAGAAATATATTCAACTCAAATTGTATGCACTTCCCTTAAGAGAGGGTATTCCCCAATTCGTTGTAGTCCACTTTGTTTTACTCAACTTTCTTGTGGGTAGCCGGCGCTTATGCAATAAGCCAAAACAATCACTTTTTGGCGCATGGGCAGCTCTTGAATGAGCTCGATTTGAGCTGCAGTCGCCGCGATCAATGAGGGCAGATGATTAATGAGTGTTTGCTTAGCTGAGCTGGTGGAAAGGGAGAGAGTAAAGCAGAGCTGAAGAGCAGCTGTGAGTGACCCTGACATGGTTAATGATGTCGGCCCAAGCGGACGGCTACTGCAGTGAGTTACGCTGCATGCGTTGTCCTTGCACGTTGCGCATACGCAGCGTGCAACCGGACGAGAAATACGATCGATCATGCGGGCAGCCAAGAAAGTTCTCAATTAGCGCATTAGGATCGACAATTAATCAATTTGTGTTGCCAATAAATATGACAACGACTGAAAACAACAAGAGTTCAGCTCGATGATAAATTGTTTATTTTGGCTTTATCTTTTTGCATTTTCATTCAAGCGAATAAATTCAATTAAATAATATGTTGCAAGACACGCATAACAAATGAAACGTGGGAACTTCTGTGTGCACCAAACGTATGTGTGTGTGTCTATGCCACACCCCTTAGCCTGACTGGCCGGCCCCTTTTTCATCTGTTGCAGCTCACAAATTGGGAATGTGAAAAATTTAACAAAAATCGAAGCAGCGACGCGTGCAACATATTTTCCTTGTCCGATTTTGACTGCGTTTGTTTTCTATATGTGAACACATATATGTATATATATATATTTATATCTATATTTTTTGTGCTTTATGCAACATGTTGCATGGCCAAAACAAAAAAGAGCTGCTGCCTGTCTGTTTGTCTGTTGGCTGTTTATTAAATTTTGCCACGCTGACATTTGTGACGACGTTCAGATATTTTGTGTTTGAGCAAAATAAAGTTGCAATTGCCACAAAATGTTGCTGGGCTCGGCGGCAAGCTGCGGCAAGCCAGCTTCCAGCGGCTCCCAGCTTCCACATGACTGAAGGCTTTTATGACAGCCACCAGAGTCTGTCCAATTCTCTAGCTGGGCTCCTACTTTGTGGTTAGTTTTATAGCCAAACACAATTTCGACAGTCGTTCGCGCAGCTCATTTGCGGCCGATTTTCAAGCGATTGTTGTTAGGTGGCAAGTGTTGCAGTTAGTGGAATACCCTGTAATGCGAAAGCAGGCGAGGTCTATTGTGAATAGCAGCTCTATTGCTACATTATGCTTGCTGCTTGATGTATGATGGATTATTGTCCTATATTACAGGGTATCTTGTAGTTATTATGCACATATATTAAATTTTTAATTCAACTTGATTAGCTATCAAAAGCTAGGGCCAACACTTGTTTTCTGATTTTAGTCATTCTTTGCCTATTACAGGGCATCTCTGAGTCGCGCATTGCAATCTTTGTTTACACTTTTAAGCTCATATAGCCATAACCATAACTCTGCACCTTTGGCTCACATGTGAGGCAGCTTTTCAAAACGTTTCAGTTGTCTGTCTATCCGTCTCGCAGTCCGTTTTTCGCTCTCTGCGATTTCTGGGCGCTGGGGATCGTGACACGTAGCTGTTGCAACAATTTGTGGCAAACGATTCACTTGTCGCGATAACTGGGCCCTAAATATGCGCACCTCAAAGAGCTTTACTTATGTCATGAACGCGATCTAAACTGCAGTTTATATAGGGTTCAAGCTGAAAACAGTTGGCATTTAAATACAACACACTGAAGTTGACCCGCGAAGCCCGACTAAAACAAGCTTATCTCAGACTGAGTTGAGCTGCGATTGCTCAGCCTGATTGTACCCTGTATGAAACTTTGTTAGACAATTTGTTAAATATCAGCAAAATATTATTGTAAATACATTTTTTGAAAAGAGTTGAGAATATGGAACTATTGGGTCTCTGCTACCCTAGAATCGTTGCAACTACAGGGTATTCAAACATTAAACACTGTTAACACATGTAAGTCAAACGGCAAACGGCAAACTCATTACTCAGTTGCCTGCGTTTGCCATTCGATTAGCATAGAAATCGTATAACTTTATATAGATATACATGCATGTATATATATGTATAATATATATGTGTGTGTGTGTATACCTGATTGCTGCTGTGTCTCGCTTGTACATGTGCCTGCATTTGGCTGTTTGACCGTTTGGCGTGGCTGTTGCCAGGTTGATCGGCAAAATGCGTTCGGCCAAATGGCCAACTGCAACGTGCGACATGCAACATGTTGCACAAATACTTAAACCGGCTGCCCAATTGGCTTGCCGATCTTAAATTTGCATGTCATGTGAAAAATTATTCGCTTATTGTTAAGCATTTGCTTGGCTTCGTAATTGTCAAACACAATGCGATTAACCCATTCAGATTTGGCCGGTTTTCAGTAACGGGCGACGGCAACGACTTGACAGTTGGAACAATCTTATGAGCTTAGCTCGGCCTAAGCAGATCTAATAGAACAAATGGAATTTGATTAAAGACTTAATTTATTTGCGTATGTCGAGGTGAAGCAGCATGTGGCCTTCAGCTAGAGGAGTTGTGGCAGCCGATGGGTTAAGAATGGTATAACTATTAGATATTTACTCAACGATAGCTCCAGTTGGCAAACAGAAGAAATACATAAGAGAATCTTGTATACAAATGTAGCCCTAGTATGTGTAGCCCTAGTACAATCTTTTTACGTATATTACACGATCTACTTGCTATCTCTTGCGTATATTTCTGGCACATGCTACACATTCTCTTTGGCCAGCAGCATTTCAAGTTTTTGCTGGCTCCCTCTCTTAGCCTTATTGACTGTTCGTCTAATTGCCTTGGGTTAATTTCAAGCCGCAGCCCATTCGAACAGTATATTATGGTTGTAATTGCAATTGTGAATTGTCACATGTTTATCTGTCTAGCTGTCCGTCTGTCTGTCCAACTGGCTGTCTGCATTCCTGGGCCAAGTCGATTGTCGATAGGCGATTGGCGTTCGCGTTCGATTCGCGTGCCCCGTGCTCGTAACTCGCCGGCTTATTAAATGTTGAAGGCGCACACGCGGCGTATGCGCAATATGCGAATTGTTATACCTGACTGCGGCCACCGGTCGGTCGCATTCCTTTGCCCATGTCACATTCGCTTTTCGTCTCAATCGTGCTGACAAATTGCCAGCAGTTGGAATTTGACTTTTTGATTGACAACTGCGCCGATCCGGCCTCAACTCTCCGATCGAACTTCTGTGTCACAGACTTTAAAGTTCAGCGCGCTGCAATGCAAATGCCCGAATCGATTGCCGAAATTGTTTAACAACAACAAACAGCGACAAATATCAGAGTGTGACGCCCCCTGCGCCAGCAATACGTCAATGCCAAAGCTAAAAGTGAGCAAGAGCCAGGCATGTGAGCCATAAAACGGGGCAAGTCTTTTGCATGTACACAAGCGTAGTCAAAGCGGAGATCCAACTGTGAGCAGTTGGCTGGTGAAAATCAATAGCAACAGACAGAGAGAGAGAGAGAGAGAGAGAGAGAGAGAGAGAGAGAGAGAGAGAGAGAGAGAGAGAGATGGAGAGAAGCAGATACGAGAGGCTCAGAAAAAGAGAGCGCTTTGATTGCAATTCCTCAGCCATTTCCTCAGGCGATCTGCGCCGTCTCCAACTTCAACTCCAACTCCGAACGCTAACTCTAACGTCAGCTACAGGTTTTTCAAATCTGGCACATTAAATTTAAAGGCAAATGAAACGAAAATAATCCAATCAGTCAGCAGAGCACCAAATAGACGACGTTCGAATGCACTTCTTCAAGAACTAGGCTTGTCTTAGTCTCTCTTAAGGATTATCTGATATTAGTATTTCTTGTACTGTATTATATAAAATATGGGCACATTTTAATTGTTAATTGACAGTTGTTTGACCACATAAAACACATCGTTCTGTCAAAAGGACCCTCGTCCTTAAGCTGTGTCCTTTGATTCTATTACACCTTTGACATTCGCTTTAAACAACGGACAACGTTTCTCAATTGCTGGGCTGCGGCTATGTACTCCTCGGCCGTTAGGTGGGGCTGCGGATTGAGATCCTTGTAGATGCTGGACTCGATCAAGGCTAGACGATAGGTGATCAGGTCGACAGTGCCCCTCATCAGCAGCAGTTGCTCGTTACTGATAAGACAGTTGGACTTCCGAAGTTCCTTTTCGCACTTCCCGGGCTCATCGCCTGCCGTCACTTTGAATCGATTGTTAACGCCCACTGTGCATGTCCCCTTCTTCTGTCGTATGACTTTGCGGACGGCACAGAGTATAGGAAAGAGGGCGATGAACGCACCAAACATCGCTGACGAATATAGCCAATCAAACATCTTTGCAGACGACAAAGCGAAAAAATCTACAAAATAAGAATTTAAATCTACGTATTCAATTTGTGTCCTACGGACGGGCTGTACTGAGTGAGCGTCTGATGAAATCTAGATTCATTTTTAAGTTAAAGTGACACTTGAAGAAAATTCCATTTGGGAATTACATATAAGAGAAGCAAAGAAACAGTTAACAGGCAAACATGTAAACTACTAAAGTCAGTCAACCCACAGCGTAGAGTAGTGACATAAACAACAGTTAAGCCAGCGAATCAACATGGACCACCCTGTGCGACCTTCTTTTCAGATGCTGCCCCGTCAAGCAAAAAACGCCAACAATTACCCGCAACAACAGTAACAACAGCAACAACAACAACAGCAATAATTATGCCAAACGCCAATGGCTTTAAGACTGGCCAAAACAAAACGACTCAAAATACTCAAATACTCGATACTCGATACTCGCCCAATGATCGCGGCGGCCATTTGAAAGTTGTGCGAAACGAGCGTCAGTCAGTTGCCCAAGCGCTGGCCGCTCCACTCAAGGGGGAGTGGCAGAGAGGCGGCTCGGCTGGGCTGGAGGACAGGTGGGCAGCTGCAGCAGCAGCTACATAAACAGAGGGGCCTTTCCTTTCCTTTCTGCTGTTGTTTTGATTTCGTTTGGCTGTCTTTGTGTGTGTCACTTGCTGCGAAAGTCCGGCAAGTTGAAAGTTGAACTGTAAATTGAAGAACGGCTCACACATACAGCAATTGAGCCCCCAAGCCAATCGCATATCATCATTAGCAAATACCCAAAAATCCCTAGGAGGTCCAAAGCAACAGTAACAACAGCAACAGCAACAACAGCGACAATTAGTTGGATAGAAGTGAATGTATTCACACGGCCTGGAAAGAGTATTGATAGATGATAGATAGATACATAGATAGTTGTTATAGAACAGGAGATGAGCTGTACATTGAAGAAAGATTTGCAGTAATGAAAAGTTAAGGAAAATAATGCTAGAAATTTATATAAATATATTTGAATTAGTTTAACCATACTTAGCCAACTAATTAATCCACTTAGTCTACCTAATTTATGTTGTTTAAATCAAATTGAAAGTTTAAAATGAACTTCCCATCAGAAACCCTTTTCTAAGCACACATTCTCAAGGTTTTCTACAATTTCTCTCAGTGTATGCTAGGCCTGAGAACCTACTCGCTATACACAAAAGCCTTTATCCAAGTGCCATCAACTTGTAACAACAACATCAGCAGCAGCAGCAGCAACAGCAGCAACAGCAACATCAACGACAAACAACAACAAACAACAACGAACACTTTGCTTCAGTTGGAGCTTGAAAAAGATACTCGGCACAGATAATTTGCCAGCCAGTGCCAAATGTAATCCGCCATATAACCGTCTAACGGTAAGTCAAAGCAAACATAAATATGCGCACAGCAGAAACAACAACAACAACAGCAACAACAACAATGAAAAAATCAAACACACAAACATTTTACTATTTTTTTATACCCTGAACCCATTGAAAATGGGAAATCAGGGTATAATGTTTTTGTTGAAATGTATGTAACAGGCAGAAGGAGGCGTGGCAGACCCCATAAAGTATATATATTCTTGATCAGGATGACAAGCCGAGTTGATATAGCCATGTCCGTCTGTCCGTCCGTCTGTCCGTCTGTCCGTCTGTCCGTATGTATGAACGCGTCGTTCTCAGAACCTACAAGAGCTAGAGACTTGAAATTTTTTATGTAGGTTCCTGTATAGCACGAAAAGATCGAGTTTGTTTCAGAAATTCGATAACTTTTATCGTTTTATTGTTATCGATTAAAAACGAAAATCTAAATTAAGCTATAAAATTCTATCTAAATCATCTTTCTAGCTAGAGTCTTCAAATTTTGCATTTAGTGTTATGTAAGCCTTACGCAATTTCGGTTTTTGTTAAATTTTGGGTGCCACGCCCCCTTCGCCTCAAATTTGTAACTCCCGTATATCAAATACTAGAGACTTGTGCTTTGGCACATACATACATATGGATGACATGCTCACGCCCAACAAGTTTGATCAAAATCGTTGGTCTAGAAAAAAAGTTATTAAACATTTAATTTCCCATAGCATTGCCATGCAAACAGCAGCCAAAGAACAGCTGACGCAACGACTTGCGCTTGTGTGTGCTTGCGCCTGTGTATGTGTGTGTTTTGCTTGTAATGAACGTACATATGCATGTGTATATAAAAGAAATGAATAATGCTTGGAATAGCGGATCTTCGCAGGGTTCAGGGTATACCCTAGTCGAGCGGTCTCGACTAGAGTTTTCTTACTTGTTTTTTTTTCGTTAACTGTTTCCACTATTTTTCATCCAAGTGCAGCAGCAACAACAATGGCCAGCTGGTGGGAGGTGTGGAGTTGGGGAGCTGCGGATGCCAAGCAAACAAACAACTTCATGGGCGACGTGCAAAAATTCAATTGCTACAACGTCAACGTCGAGGCTGCTGTCGTCATCATCATTCGTGGTTGTTGTCGATGTTGTTGTTGCTGTTTCTGTTGTTGTTGTTGTTGTTCTTGTTGTTGTTGTTGTTGCTGCATACATCTCGGTGATGAAGCCTGCAGCCTTCCACTGCCAGTTGCCAGTTGGCAGTTGGCAACTTCCAGCTTCGAGTTTTATGCATTTGTCAGGCTACACTTCGGGCGCCTTTTGCGTTCCAGTCAAAAAACACAAAAATGCCGTAAAATGTCAGTCAGTCAACGGCGACTGCGCAGTCGTGCCGCATGCCGCATGCGCACCCCTTTCTACAAATTTGTTTTCCCTGTGCGCTTTCTTCCAACACATTTGTCTGTTTGCCACACACAAGTTTGAAGTTGATTTTCATTTTTGACAAGAGTTGAAATGTATCTTTCACCAGTTAAGATCGCCAGCTCTCCCTCTCTCCCTCTCTCCCTCTCTCACCCTCTCTCTCTCTCTCTCTCTCACACAAATCATTCAGAATGTGCGCTCGGCGCTTAGCCTCAGTTCATTTGCAACTGCGAATGCAACTGCACATACCTCTCCTCACCCCACCTCACCCTCTCTCCCTCTCTCTCTCTCGCTCTATGCCTCTCTCGCTGCTTCTCTGACTGCTCCAATCGACGCTCCACTTTTCAGAGCCAGCCAACAACAACAGTATTTTTTTTCGCTTCAACTAAACAATCAACTTTTCAAACTGTTGTTTTTTTCTATTCGCTTTTCTTCTATTCGCTTAATGCTTCGTTTTTTGCGTTTTTTGCTCTGCTTGTTGCTCTGTCTTTCTCTCTCTCTCTCTCTCTCTCTCTCTATCTCTCTCTTTTTGTTATTGTTACTGCACTTTTTGACGGCTTTTATTGTTTGCCAATTTCTGGACCCGAGCAGCGAAGCATTCCACCACGCATCGACCGTCAACTGATACTCGATGCGCCGCTGTCTCGCTCACACTCGAGCGCTCGCCCAATTCCAATTCCAACGCCTAACTGGTTAGCCTAACCACCTCTCTGCCTCTCACTCTCCCTCTCCCACTGCCTAGCAGGCAAAGCGCATCCATTGTAAATCCGCTAGGCCAAACGGCGGCGATGAGGAAGCATTTTGTTTAGCTCGTTGCCGATCTCGGCTGCGACGTGTGACTGTGAGGGGATTTTGGTGAGTGAGGGGAGAGCGAAAGAGAGTGAGAGAGGTGAGCGTTGGTGAAAAGTAGGGGAGAGGACGGGATGAGTTGGCAAGCGTTCTCCTTTGCTGCTGCAGTTTCTCTTCTATTTATTATTACCAATGCAATTGACTTATTGTTGTTGTTGTTCTGCTTCTTCTATTTCGTTGCATTGTTGTTGCTGCTGTTGCCATTTCATCGATCTGTCGAGCAAGCAACGGTTCAAGCTTTGCTTTTGTTTTGGATGCAGCATCTGACGATGTTGTCGACACAAATTGCCGCTAACCTTCATGCACTGACCTCCTTGTTTAGCCGAGCCAAGACTCGACCTGTACCCTAGCCTCTCTCTCTCTCTCTCCCTCTCTTTACCCTTCTACTCACAGTGCATAATAATAGCTGTAGTTGAAGTTCGTATACATATGCATACATACTTATGTAGGGTATCTATGACTATTTAGCTACCAATCTCTCTCTCTCTCTCTCGCTCTCTTTCAGCTGTCACAGAAAATGTCAAAGTCAAGTTGGTTAAATTATTATACGCCATTGTAGTCATTAGTCGTGTGTGGAGGTACACAGAAAACCGTTAACATTTAAATTATTGGAATCAATTAAATAGCCATACTATTCTTAATCAATGCCTTAATGTTTGCTTGCTTGGCAATCTATTCGGCTATCACCTGATATATTTTAAGCTTAACTTTTGGCATTTAAGAATTTCGGAAACCAATAAACTGTCAAAACATGCGCTTAACTTAACAGATACGATAATGTCAACACTTGGGATTTATTTGATTCATTTAAAAGAAATATTTGTATACCCTGTAAGTGGAAATGTGATGTAGTTAGGGTAGATTAGTTTTAATAAACTTTAAAATGAATAAACATGAATAAACAAATCACAAAGTTACTTAATATTTCATTAGTACAGGGTATAGTTAAGTCGAGTACTTTTGCAGATAAGTAAGTTTAGGATTCAATAATAATTTTAAAATTTATTTTATTATTATGTTTTGATTTACTTATTTTTTGTACAGGGCATCGTCTAGTCCATCACTTTCACACACTTGACACCTACTTGTTTACGCTTAGCGAAGTTTATTAATTAACAAGTGACCAAATATGCAAATTTCGCATATGCCAAATGCGAATCGATGTTCGTCGAATCAACAGCTTCGAATATGTTTAGAGCAATTCTCAAGGGTGTGAGGGAGAGGGGGAGAGCGCATTAGACGAGCTGCCTGACCAGCCTGAGGAGGTGGCAGTGGAGGGAGTGAGGCACAGAGTGAGGCAGAGCGTATTAGGCGAAGCAGCAGCGGCAGCAGCTGAGGCAATCGTAGCTTGTAGAAAATAGAAAATTATAACGCGCTGTCTGCCTGCCTGCCTGCCTGCCTGTCCATCCGTCCGTCCATCCGTCCGTCAGTCTCTGCGTCTGTCGGTTCATAAGCAAAACTGGCACAGCAGCGCGTCCAAAACAAAAAGCAACAGAGACTGATGAAAGAGCAAGAAGAAGCAACTCAGAGGCAGAAGCAGAAATAAAAACTATTTACAGTTAGTTGATTGTACCCATTTCATTTGTGAGCTTTTGGATTGTTTTCCCCACGAGCACAGCAGACAGACAAAAGAGAAGCCAACGAACGCATTGCCGCTGTCTCCAAAAAAATAACAAAAACAAACTGAGAAGCAAAACAACAAAAAGTTGTATATATAAAAAATTACTTTAGCTTCAATTCTTAGAGAAAGAGTGTGAGAGAGAGAGAGAGAGAGAGAGAGCTGTGCGGGCGGGCTGCTCTGATGAAACCGAATTATGAACCAATTTACAAATTACCAGCGCACGCGGACAGCTCAAGAGTCAGAGCCAGAACCAGAACCAGAACCAGCACCAGAATGGGAACCAGAACCAGAACCAGTCGCAGTCGCAGAGAGTTGGAAAGTCACTTAAACTGAGCTCTGCGCTCTGGGTGTAGCGACCCGATCAAAGCCAAAGCTGAGCTCAGCTACGCCCCGTTCTAGGCGGGCCATTGACCAAATAACGAACCTCGAACCCCGTTGCCGGAGCCATTTGCACTTGCCGCTCGTATTGAGACTACGTGTATTTTTTTTTTATTACTCTGTTTTACTGTGGCCATTCGTCATCTGCCTGCGCGGCCCAATAGGTTGCGATCAACTGCGGCTGTGTGTGTGTGGCTGGTGAAGAACTAGCTTTAAAGCTAGTTTAGCAACTATTTGATTAGGCTTTGTATTGATTATCTGTGTAAGCCATAAGTGAAACCCATAAGAATTAGATTTTGGGATTAAAGTATATATTTTATATAAATTCTTTATAATATGTATAGGAGTTAGTTCAAATGGATGTCTACAGAGTATGTCTTAGTAGAGCATGCAGATGTCAACAACTATATTTTGTAGATATGGTATAACTCTAACGGACATCTCTGTCAATTCTTATATTAAATATCAATCATACGACCTGTTGGACGAGCTCAACAACTTCAGCTTAAGCAGCCTTGGCAGCTGCTGGCTCTTCGCTCATACGAAAAGAAATTGCTTTAGCCAATTCTACTCGCTTCCACAGGTCTCATTAACCACTCTTATATATATTGTATACATAAACATGTGTATCTATATCGCTTACGAGTCTGTTCTTTAAGCTCATATTCTCATCCAGCTGCTGCTGATCGCTGTGGCATCTCTTCGGCTCGCCATTCACCTCGCACATTCAATTATAATGCCAGCTCCAAGCCGAAGTTCAATCCGGCAGCTCGTCTGTTGAACTCGCCAGCGGCTGCTACTTGCCCGCGTACGTTCTGCCAGTTCAAGTGTTATTAATTTGTGAAAGTTTAGCCACGCCCACACTGGCCATAAACCATCCAACATTCGACTCCAACTTGGACTGCCATTTGCTGCGGCTTCGCTTGCGGCACCTGCTGTGCGCGCTTTTCACACTTAACTCTGACTTCAAAAGCCAAAGCGTTGCGTAGCAGCCAGCTGGGAGCATGCCACATTTGAATTTCAACATGAGCCTCGTTTGCGTTTTCGAATTCGAGTTCGAATACGATTTTGTCACGCTGATAAACTAATTGGCTCTCTCACGCTCACAGCAGCTGCTACACAGTGCTCCCTCTACTATCTCCCCACTCTCGCGCCCTCTCGCTCGCTCCCCCTCGCTGTTATCAGTCAATCATTTAAGCAATTACTCATCGAAAAATTTCTAGTGAAAAGTAGACAGAGCTTATCTACAACTCGACTGATAAGAGTCGAAATAGCTCTGACTCAACTTATTTTTTTGAGTCTTTGAATATTCTGCTGCTCCGCTTACACTTGAAAGCCAATCTGTGTTGCGTTGCATAAGTGTCTGCAACGGACGAACAAACAACAACGCACACTCTACATAAATAAATAAATAACAAACAAAACTTGTTTCGCTATTTGCTGCCCATTTGTTGTGGCTCATTTAATAATTTTTTTCTTAAAATTAATTCGCCTAACAAAAACCAAATAGCAGCAAAAGGCCCACGGAAAAGTGTAGCTGCTGCTGAACAAAGATACAAAGGCGCAGATACAGATACAGATTCAGATACAGTCGCACTGCTACACAGATACATATGCGTGCCACTCAGTCGGTCCGTCCGTCCGTCTGTGGCTCATTGCGCAGTTAATTTGTTCATGCGCTCAATGCGTCAATACAATTTGACTTTCACTTATTTTTATGCGACCCATTGCAGCGCCCCCTCCTCTCCTCTCCCTTCCCCATCACCGTCTAACGGAGTTGGAGGACTAGCAGCTAAAGATGGAGCTTGCGTTTTGTATACAGCGCAAAGAAAAGTCGTCAACTTGCCAGCTCATTATGCAATTGACTGAGCAAATATTTACAAATCAAACAGCTACAGTTCGACACTCAATTGCAGAGTATCTATTATCTATGCAGCCGAATGTATCTTTAAGATACATACTTGAAATGCTTGAAATGCTAGCAAATTGTTGCTGTCGATAGTTGTAAAGTAATCTAGATAGATAGATATGTAATATATATATGTATATATTGCTATACATATATTGCTATCGATCTGCGATTGAGTTTTAGAGTACTTTGGATGATGAAATGAATATGTCTTGTAAATGTATCTTTAAGATACATATAAAATAGAGTTGAAAATAGAAGAGTATCTCAATATTTGAATGTATCTTAAAGATACATATATATTTGAGCGGCTATGAGGAAGACTCCTTCACTTAATAGATAACAATTTCTCATTGAAAGATACAACAGTCTCTGTAAGTATTGTATATATATATATTCATACTAAATACAAACCAAGTATCGACTTTGATTAATTTGCAGCTTTGCCGTTTTCTGCATTTTGGTAAATGTCAAAAGTTGCATATTTTGTGTGCCCTAACTGGTAAGGAAACCAATTAATTCTAGTACCTAATTCAATAAGCAGCTCAGCAGCTTGTCGAATGATTCAGCACAGATATTTAGCATAAACAGTTTTTCGGCTATACGGCAGATACAGATGCAAAGCAACAACAACAACAACAACAGCAGCAGCAGTAGTGGTGCTGGAGCTTGGAGTGCCGTATCTTTCAGATACGATTTCTTTTAGGTTTTCAGTTTCGGTTTCGGTTTGCAGTTGTTGTTGCCGCTGCTGCTGTTGCTGTTGCTGTTTGGCGCGCGCAATTGATGTTGTAACATGGCTACCACGAGTGCAACATTGCCTGCCCCCCTTCTGGCTCACTCGGCAGCTGTGGCACCTCCTCCGCCCCCGCCTTCGCCTCTATACTCCCCCCGCTGAAATACACACAGAAAATGTGTGACATAATCTGTGCAGCCTTCGATGGAGCTCTTATTATTGTTGTTGTTGTTGTTGTTGGTGGTGGTGGTGCAGTTGCTGAGACTCAGTCATTCAATAAGTCAGTCAGAGTCAGCGGCGAACGGTTCAATGAACCGACGCCGCGTCGCTTTGCCTTTATGTACAATAACCAAAAACAACGCATCGAACAACAACACGAACAACAACAGCAACAACATGAGCAACTTAAATATTTTGCTGCCGAATATGTTACAAATTTTGTTAGTTTTTGGACTCGAACTCTGAGTCGAAGTTGCGACTGCGACTCTCTTGTGGCTGTGGCTGTGGCTGAGACTGTGGCTGTGAAATCATTTACTGGTTTTTTATTCGACCGGCAACAGGCGACAACAACAACAACAACAACAACAACAAGAACAGCAACATTAGCAACCACAGCAAGAGCAACAACAACAGCTGCAAATTTGTTGCCCTCGTGTTGCTCATTTGGCAGCTTCGCACCTTTTTGCGAGTTTGCAGCGCGTTGCCCATTGTCAAATTGGGGACAATTTCAGCAATATTCGAAAAAGATTTAAAAAAATATGTATTTTTCTTCTCTTTATTTTGAAGTATTTCGAGTGAGTAATAGCTTGAATAATGCCAAAGGTATTTAGGATAAGCTGAATGTGGAATTATGCATAAATAATACAAATAGATCAATTATAGATTGAGCAGCAATCAAATATATGTTAACCTAAATAGCTGGCAATGGGTGTATAAGTATAAGTTAGAGTATAAGTTAGAGTACAAGTTAGAGTAAAAGTATAAGTATAAGTTTGCATTTGCCATTGGCGCTAAGGTTGAGCATTGAGACGTCAGTGGATCAACGCCTTAACTTGTATTGACTTTTAAGTGTTGTCTCAATAATTATTTTACAATACAACCAATGTCAGGCCAATGCAAGCGGACACCAATAACAACAGCAACAACAACAACAACAACAACACCACCAACAACATCAACAGCAGAAACATTGAGTGCAGCAATCATAATTATAAAATTTGCCTCGAGTCGGTTTCGAGCGGTTGCTGTTGGCTGATCGCTTTTCACACTTTTGTTTATGGAAAAACTAATGCAGGTCGCACACTCTGAGATTGTTGTTGCTGCTGCTGCTGCTAATGTTGTTGTGGATTGAAAAACATTTCAAAATAATTGTTGAGAAATTCGTTTGGCTCCAGACGAGACAGCGACTCCACGTCGTACGTCTCGCGTCTGTCGCCTCTCTTCTCTTGTCTCTTGACTCTGACAGCTGATAGCTCTCACCTCTGCTTGTGCCGCTGCCTCCGTCCCTTCGGAGAGTTCGCTTAATGACCCTATTTTAATTTCCAAGCCTCGCTTGTCCATCGCACTTTGCGGAATTTACATTATACGCACACACACACACACACACACACGCAGGCACAGTCGCTGGGCTTTTGAAAAGCCGCCGACAAGCGTTGACGTTGACTTTTGGACGTTAATATGACGACGATCTTGGCCTTTAGGGTGCCACAGCAAGCAGCAGCAGCACCAACAACAGCAACAACAACAGCAGCTTGAGGAGCCTGAAACTTAAGACAATGGAAATTCATTTGTTGTTGCTGCTGTGGCTGCTGGCAAGGTTGTTGCGTTGTTTCGTTTCTCTCTTATGCTGAGAAATTAGCTGCTTCAGTTATTATTATTATGCTTGTTGTTTGTTGCTGATGGTGGTTGTTGTTGCTGCTGTTGTTGTTGCTGTTGTTGCTGCTGTTGTTGTTGCCATAGCTGGACAGGCGTATCTATTTGCGATCGTCACTCGCCCTGGCACTTCATGTTTAGCTTTCCAGCTTGTCGCTGGGTTTTTTTTTTGCATCCGCTTCCGCAGCGCTTCTTCTCAGCAACAACAACAACGACAATTATTGTATTAGCAACAAAAATGTGGCTGTTGTTGGGGCGTTTTCTTCAGTTTGACCTCAAAAACGAAAAGTCGAAAAAGTATTTAATCTAATGTGAAAATCGCTGAAGCGTCTTCAACATTGACTTTGTTTTTAGCTTGTAGTTCATATTGTTGTTGTTGTTATTGTTGTTGTTGGTGTGACTGCTGATAATGACAACAACGACGGCGACGACGACAACACAATAACAATTTCTTCGACTTTGCTGTCAGCGTAATTTTTTTTGGGCACCGAAATTGACTTTAAGTAAATGAGAACACTTCAAGCTGCTCTTCATTGTTTGCAGTGCAATGACAGCAGCTGAAAGTGGAAACAATAGATGGAGATAGTAGGCGTGGACATAGATAGATATAAAGCGAGGCAATCGATATATATGTGTCTCCAAAATATATATGTATATATCTTGACTTTTATCTACAACACAATTGAGTTTGTCAATTCTCACTCAACGTGCAGCTAGTGTCATTCAGGTTGGTTTCAACATGTTTGATTCGAGCTGTTCTGCATTGCTGACTTCTGCTCTTGAGTCTGACAGCCGTGTGGGAGCGAGTCAGCCGAAAATATTGTATAATCAAATAAATTAAAAGCTGCAAAAGTGATAAAGCAACAGTTACCCTGTTGTCTGCAGGTGCTGCCTGAAAAGTACGAAGTCAACAACAAATATTTGGGAAACAATATACCTCATTCATGCTCAAACGAGTCTTGGGTATAGAAATGCGCATTTGTCGTCAGTCAGTCACACACTTGTGGAACTTTCCGAGTCATGAGCATTTCCATTCCCAATTCCCCGTTGCGATTCCCCATTTCAATTCCGATTCCGAACTCGAACATAAATCACAATCATGCATACCACAGCCATAAAAAAATACAACCAAAATTATATGAAAATACAAAACAAAAATTTATAAATATAAAAAAATAAATGCTAAATGCGAAGATGGCAACGTTTTGCATCGATTAGTCATACGCACAAATATTTTTGCATCGAGCGATAATCAGAGAAGACAAAGGCGCAGCTAAGGCCCAGGCAGTGGGAGAGGGAGGGGCAGAGAGCGAAGCTTCGACTGAAGATAAGGCAAGCGCAGAGCCAGAGGCAGGGGCAGCAACTGCAGTTGCGAGTTATGAACTGCCCGTTTGACAGTCACATGATCTGTTGTCCCAGCCCCACTCCGAACATGCCGCGATCAGCTCAAGCTGAGTGATCGCTGGGTGGGCGGCTGGCTGGGTGGTGGGTGGCCGGCTGGCAGTGCACTGCGCTTAGCATTTGTGCAATTTTAATAAATATTTACATTTGTTTCAAACCAATTTGCGCAATTTGTGCAACTGCTTTGCGGTGCCACAAGCTGCTTTGGAGCCACTCAAAGGCAACAATAACAAAACTGTGCGAAATATTTAACAACAATGAGCGAGGGAAGCTTCAAAATATTATACGATAATATAAGATAAGATGTAGAAAATATAAATAATTATTTATTAAAATTATTTTATGAATTTATGAAATAGTTTTTGTTATTTTAGCTTGGCTTAGAGTATGATAAATTTAAATATTCAAACTTCTGCCCCTATCGGCTTCTTCCAAGCGAGCTTTGATCACTCACAACTCTTGTGTCAGCTCTCGCATGCATGCATCTATTTGTTATTGTCATCGCTTTGATTTGGCGCGCGCGCTGCTCATTTTGCTTGCAATTTATGAGTGATGCTGGTGGAGGAAGTGGAGGAGGAGGGGGCGTGGCATGCGGGCGAAGTGCATTGCGAAATTGCTCGTCTATTAAAAGTTGTTGGCTGCTGTAGATGCTGTCAATGCTAAATGCAGCTACTTAAGGCCAAACCTCGGCACACGTGGCAGCTGACTGTGCGCCGTCCCCTCTCTTCCCCATGCCTCTCCCACCCCTTGAAGCTCCCTCTGAAGCGTTGCTCATGTGACAAGCAGATGTGCCGATTAACAGATGAATTTCAATTCGCCGTCGCGACGTGAACTCAGAACTCAGAACTAAGAGCTAAGAGCTAAGAGCGCATTGAGAACTGCAGCGGATCCATTTCCATGTGGATACCCATTTCCATGCCCATTGACATCTCGTAGGGGATCTATATTTATCAATGGCTGGCTATGGCATACCAAAATTGGAGCAATAAAAAGCCAAGCGGCAGCCCGCAGATGCGTGCCACAGAAATAGTGAAGAATGCGACTAAATTTAGGCGCAGAGCCAAAGCCAGAGCAAAGGAACTATTCAAATTTACAGCAAATCGAACAGAGAGCGAGAGAGAGAGGGAGAGAGTGAGGGTAAGAGAAAGAAATGTTCAAGTTTACAACAAATCGAAGCAGTGAGCGAGTAAGGCAGATGAAGTGGGAGGGCGTAAAGAGGGAAAGTTGAAGTCAAAGAAACATGCATTTACACATGTTTCATACAAATAGGAACAGTCAGAGTGAGCGATGGAGAGATAGAGAGAGAGAGAGAGAGAGAGAGAGAGAGAGAGAATGTGTGTGAGTGGGGGAACTGCTGCTCGACTTCTCGAGTGCGTATTAATAAAAGAAAGTGCAATGAATTCCCAAATATGTTAAATTGTCTACCAAACAAAGAAACGAATCGCAACAAGGGGACTGAGACGAAGGCCCCCAACAACATGTGTGCAACAGTTACGCGAATGGAAATGGAAATCTGTTTAGCTGAGACAGAGAGAGAGTGGTGAGTGGAGAGTGGAGAGAGAGAGAGAGAGAGAGCAGTCACTGCTGCTGAGGGCGCTGCAGTTGCTACGGTCTGGGTCGGTCGCGCATTCAACAATGCCCGTAATTAAAATTGAAGTGGAGGCACTAAATTTAACAGCCCCCAATGAGCCAGAGAGGACGGCGGGAGTAGGGGGAGGAGTAAGGAAAATGATGACGAGGAGAGGAAAGGAGCAGACGAGGAAGTATGAGAAAGAGACGGAAGCGGAACAGGGAAAGAGGCTGCCCAAAGATACTGTTGCAGTTGCTCTTGATGCTGTTATTATTGTTGTTGCTGTTGCTGTTGTTAAAGCAAATACTTGCCACAAGTCGCACGAGTCTATTTGGTCGAAGGGTGCTCCTCAAGCGAGGGCAAACAGTACGCAAGCCGAGAGTGAAATGCAATAATAATATATATACATATATATATATAATGTTTATATATATAAAAGTGAAGATACAGATACCATTCATAAGAATCGCAGCTGTATCTGTGCTCAGAGGGGTCTGCCGACTGTATATCTGTATACATATATCAGTATATATAATTTGAAATATATGATAAATAGATAAGCATTAAGAACAGCTTCTCGCTTCTGTTGTACTCAAATGTCAAAGATGACAGCATCTGATAAATTCGTATATATGCATGTTTACACAAGGAAATGTAAACTGAAGCGAAAAGTCAAAGAACTTATGCATGTGGCAGATAAGCTGCAGCCGTATAGGTAGATGGATAGCATCTAGGAGAAGTTATAGCAAGAATGACTAAATATATGCATATATGTATGTGGATAGAATCATAATGTTCACGAAGAGTCAATAGTAAAATGGACTATATTCTAAAAGTATACCAATTATGGTCTAGTTTGTCTGTATAGTATTTATGTATTTATGTTCTATAATCAAATTGAAAATACTTTCATTTTCATCCACAAAACAATTCCATTCATAATTTCTCAATTTAAGTTCTTTATTTCCTAAATCTGCTATAAAACTCAACTCTAATTCATGTTCTTTATTTACGTCTGCATTTATTAAAGATAAAGCAATTAGGCTAAACACTTTAAGTATTCCAGCTGCTTCAGCATTTTTCTCTACGCGCCTGAGAACCATTTTATTCATACAAACTTCAAAGATCCCTCAAGCGCTTCAAGGTCATTTATCGGCTGTCGACTGCATGAATAAATATGCAGGCTTATAAGTGAATATTATTATATATGTATATGCCTGGCACAAGATACAAATGTATCTCAAGAAACGCGTCGCGGCATTCGCACATTCACATTTACATTCATATTCACGCCTACGAGACTGAATGCCTAGAAGTAGGAGACCTCTACGAGTGTGTGTGTGTGAGTGAGTGTCAATGTGTGTGTGTGTTTGTCTTGAGTAGTTGGGCATATTCGTAAATAGTTCATTGCTCCGCTTAGAGCGCGACTTGAAATGGGGATGAGAATGCGAGTGCTGAGAGGGGAGTCCCACACACACACACACGCGCGCACACACTGTGCCTCATGCACACACACACACACTCACACACAGGCACACACACGCGTCTTACTCAGTGCAGTTCATAAATCTTGGCCCTTTGTACTTGACTGGCGCGACTTGGACTCCGTTTTGAGTTGTTGTTGCTGCTGCTGCTGTTCTTCGTCTTCTCCTTCTGCTTCTTCCTCTTCTTCTTCCTCGTCTTCATCAGGTTGTTTGCTTTTGTTTTTTTATCACAATTTTTATCTACAATTTTTATTATGACTATTTTAATATTAAACTAATGAATGCGTCGCGGCCACGCCGACTGTGACTGAACCCCGGCACGCCTTCTCCGCCTACCCTGCCACGCCTCCTTCTCGCCTTATTTTTGCAAGACACTTGCCACACAGCCCTCACCCCAGTTACATTTATAAGAGCTGTTGACGACCCTTTTTCGAAATTACAGACCATTGCTAATTTATGCGCCTTTTGTATGATTTCTCCTTCCACCACCTTCAGCTCTATTATTCCTCTCTGTGTACTCTTTCTGTTTGGCTTCGAGCGCCTATACACTATTCACTCATTAAACCAATTGAGCTCATGATTGTGGGCGTGGCAGGGCGATATTGTTGATGACCATGAATAGACGTGAATATTCTAGCTATTCTATCTATAGGAATATCGACAAGCGCGTTTGAGTGGCCTTCAAAGGTAGAGTATCCGCTAGTCGGTCAAGCAATTATCGTGTTCGCTTTTAATTATTCATGTTTGCAGTTTGGAAAAACAATAAAAACGTGCAAAATGCCATTAAGAAATTTTGCGCTCTTGAATAGAAATTGCAGGCGGCAACTGAAGACTGGGCAAAAATAGTTCAATTGAGTGCAGGTGAGAAAACTCTAAGAGAAAGAGATGGCAAGAGAGATAGAGAGAGGTAGAGACAGAGGGAGAGGTGCTGGGGATAAAGTTCCCCGCAGCTGTTGTCGCTGCCAGTTAAAATTTACCCAGACAACGTCTCAAATCTTGTGCTTGACTTTCAGCCTGTCAGTTGTTAACCTGGCTAAGAGACAGACTGCGCCATCCCTCTGCCTCTGCCTCTGCCTCTGCCCGACCCTCCATCTCGCTTACTCCTCCTGGGTACGTTTTCTTTTCTTGCTCCAGTGAATTTAGCTGCGACTTGGACTTGGGCTTTGCTTTTCACCTGTCCATCGTGTGGAAATCATGTGAAAACATGTGGCAGTCAGCCAGTCAGCTAGTCAGCTAGCCAGTCAGGCATTCATTTAGCCAAGTTTCCAGCTATAACAACAATGGGAGCAACAAATTAAAGTAATTTCCTACCGCAACGTTTCCAACTTCTGCTCTTGTTTTTCTCTCTTTAGCATTTCTTCAAACGTTTCAGTTTTTTATTTAATTTTCTTTTCTTCTTCTTTTTATGTCTCGCGTTAATTGCGACTTTTCATATGCCAAGTGCAGTGTACCAAATTATCTAGCCAAAACTACAGCTGTAGTTGGCTAAGTCTTTAGCTGTGGCTGTACATGGGATATCTCTGTATAAATAATAAATATATTTATATAACTATATGTATGTCTATATGTCAAAGGCTCTATCCTTACAGTTCTGTATCTATTATCTTTAATTGTATCTGTAGCTAAGTCCTGGTCTATCAGTTCTGTATTTATAGCTATCCATAACTGATTTATAGCTCTCTATGTCAAGGTCCTGTGCAGTATCTAGATTTCATTATCTGTATCTTCTATATGTAATAATATGTATATCAAGATCTTCACTTCTATCTCGATCTGGAATTCCTTTTGCATCTAAAATGAGAAATATATATTTGAGCCTGTAACTGTATCCATATATTTTGTATCTAAAGCTCTCTATATCATCTATTTCATCATTCAGTTTGAATATGAATCCGAATATCTTTAGCTGTAGCTGTATCTGTGTCTGAATTCAATGCCAACAGCTGTGCATTCCGCTTTTACCGCTCTTCTTTATTTGCCTTTATTTTGGGGTCTCTTTTATTTATTTTTTAGCAATTGTTTTAATTAGCCTCGCCGCGAATGGATTTGACACGCAAAACGCGACAGCTTTTTGTTTGTGGCACTGTTGGCGTCATCTTTGGCTCCACTCGGAAGCCATTTGGTGCAGCTGCTTTGCTTTTGGAGCAAATGGTGTCAGTCGCACAGCTAATAAAGCGGCACTGTGTGTATTCGTGTGTGTGTGTGTGTGTGTGACTGTGTGCGTGGCTGTGTGAGGCGCAAGCGTATCTCATAGATACATTTGCTCATAGGCATCAATAATGCGCTCTAATGGAAATTGTTGACTGTTTGTCAACATTATTTTTGTAGCTGTTATGCGTCAGCCTCTTGACCGGCCAGCAGGCGGGCCGCGAAAGGGGGGGCTAAGGGAGGTTGGAGGCGTGGCTTGACTGACATTTATCGCTGGTTGCAACAGTCGAGAGACGCCGACACCAGCAGCCTCAACAGCCGAAGCAGCCGCCGCTGCAGCAGCGTTCAACGTTTTGGAAAATTTAGCACAAGGTTGCAGCAGGCAGCAAAATGAGCAATTGTGGCAACAACAACGACAACTACAACACCAACAACAACAGCTTCAAAGGCAACAAAGCTGCAACACCAATAGTTAAAATTTGTTGCTGCTGTTGCATTCAAATTGCTGTTGTTGTTGCTGTTGCTGGTGGTGGTGCTGCTGCTGCCATTGCCCAAAATTGTAAATAAATAAATACTTAATTATGTTGTTCGCTTTTTTTGGTTGTCCACAGAACTGGCTTATAGCATATTGCGCATACGCCGCATTGGCCAACCGGCCTCTGTGAGAATCAATCTGTTGCAGCCGCAACAACTGCTTAAGCTTGTCCATTTCTGCAACAAAGCAATATTTAATAGACTGTCAACTCGACTTTGGACTCTAGATAGTAGAGATAATAAATATATTGCAAATATCACGTATACGACAGGTGTGTTAGGTACAAATTGAGCCTGTCAGCAGCTCAAAATTAGTTCAGCTCACGTTGATGACTAATAAAAAGCGAGTGAACAGCAGCAGCCTGATATTAATATGTTATATAGACTGCTGCAGATCGCGCAGATCTGTCCAGATACTGTCCGCATATCAATGCAAAAGCACTTTGCTGCCGCTGACTAAGCAAATTGTTAATTAGCTGCATATCAGATCGCTGTCGCCCGATAAGTGCATGAGATTTATGCAAAAATAATAAACTGAGCTGTGTATCAGGTGAAAATGGACTGTCAGGTGAGCTAGATATAAAGAGATTTCCATAAATTTGCGTTGCTATATCAGATATGAAGAGCAGGAAAGTATTTTAAATTGGGTAAGATATGATCAGTTTCAAGTCAGGTGTGAAAACAAGGCGTAAGAGGGGAAATTCTAGTTATATCAGTATATCAGCTCAAACACAGCTAGATCTAGAGATTATTATAGCCAACAATTCCCCTGCATCGTGCAAATCAGTCTTGTCAGTAATAGAAATTTCATAGGAATCTCGCCCTAATGCAACACATTGACTGGCGTTGCCCAAGTGCTTGTGCTTCCTTGACTCGTCTAAGACAAGTCTAAGCAGGCAGCTTTAAGTTGGCCCTGCGGCAATCTTTGCAGCTCAATTTCTTGCCCCACACACACACTCACACACATTCACTCGTATCTCACTTGTGTCGGATAAGTTCTCTCGCTCAGGAACTCAATCAGCACTTTTGCAGTTATGAGACAAGGCGGCGGAGGTGGCGGTGGCGGTGGCGGCGGCAGAGGCAACGGCAGTTGCTGTTGCACATAAGTAGACGGCGAAGTTACAGCCACCCACGGACTGCCGCATAAGTGAGTATAAGAGCGGGTGTGCGTTGCATGCGACGCCAGAACAAGCTGCAAGAAACAAAAAACAACAAAAAATGAAACGAAACGAAGCTAAAGCTGAAGCCAACGACCGCAACTTGCAGCAGCAGCGGCAGCGGCAGCAGAAGCAGAAGCATCGCGCTCCAAAAATGCAGCAGCCAAACAAACCACTCGACTGGCTATATGCCACATGCCTCATGCCCCATCCAAGAGTCTCGTCTTTTGCCACGAACCGGAAGTAAAACACAAATACAAAGGTTGGCTTGGATGCTGCCACGGCTGCTGTTGATGCTGGCGTTGATGCTGCTGCTGCATCTGCATCTGCGGCGCTCGCACCAACAGGCCAACAGCAACCGAGTGCAAGTCGATTTGCAAGCTGCGTCTCAGTCTCTGCATTCTCAACTGGGCTGGCTGGCTGGCTGGCTGCTCGGTAGGTGGCAGGTTCTTGGCTGCCGACAGATGTTGCTTGTCGTCATTGTTGCAATCAAAATGGCGTTTACAAACCTCGCTCGCAGCGTGCAGCGTGCAGCGAGCAGCGAGCAGCAAGCAGAGCTCAGCACATTTTCAATAAGTTGTCGCTGGGTTTCGTTGTCGCACTACAAATTGGCCTGGCCCCAAAAATAAACGCAGCAACGACGCCGACGTCACAGTCGACGCCGACGCCGACGCCGACGTCGCAGCGAGAACATTTCCAGCCAAGAACAGACACACACTTGTGCATGTGTGTGGTGTGTGTGAATTTGCTGTGTGCGTTCGTTGCTGAACGCCTGTTCGAATTTTAAGCTATTTTTATTGAAATTGAGCGATATTCTCAGTGCCCCAAAACGCGACACACAAAGCCGCTGAGAGCGAGCAGATAGCAGCGAAAGAGAGATTGAGCGACACATCAACTGAGAGAGAAAGTGTGAGAGCGAGAGAGAGAGAGAGGGAGTGCGTGCGTCTCTGTTGGTGTGTGTGTGTGTGTGTGAGTGTCCCTTGTAAAACTGTGTTAAGTGCATGATGTGGACTGGGCAGCGGCTTAGCTCCATTGGGGGTTGCAATTGATGCACGGGCAGAGCCAGAACTGATGGCTTCATTGTCACTGCTCTGGCTTAATGCTAACTTCTTCTTCGTCTCTGTGCGCCCCATTCTACTGGCCACCCACTCAAGAGCCAGTGACAAATATGAGAGTGCAGAGAGCAGAGCGAAGCTTAAGTACTCTTTACTGATCTGAGATAAATGGAAGGAATATTCTTTAAATTAATAATAAATTAATAATAATTACACAAATATATATGCAAAATATTTATAATAAAATAATAATAGTTTTATTAATTATTTCTTAAATATTAATAATTAAAATAATAAATTTATAATTAAATAAAATATAATTAATAAAATAATATACAGTATTAAATATACTGTTAAATAATAATATATGTATATATTATTTAAAACACATTTATTATACTAATCATGAACTCTTTTAACTTCCCAGCTCATTCGTGCTCAACCTGTTGAGTGATTCTAAGATACCCCAGCCTCTCGACAGAGTGTAGAGTATAAACAAGCGCATTTTGCGATTCATTCTCGCACAAAGTGCAATCAACACTGCACACTCTCGACTTCCAGTGCTTCCGCCTGCTCATGGCTCCTCTTTCCCTCGGCTGTTCTAGACAAACAGTTACTGCGCTCTGCTCTAGCCGCTCCCCGCTCTCCCCTCTTCGCTCTCCTCTCTCATATCCACTTCTGTTTCGGTCTCTCTCTTGTTTTTTTATATTTTGTCATTTTTTTTTTTTGCTTTTTAATATGCAAAAAGCAAACACAAACTGCGCTTATTACGCTACCACCCGCCCCCCGCTCCCGCTTGGCCCTTGCGTGTGCTTCGACGCGGCACCCATTAGATGCGAGCTTTGAGCATGTGAGAGCTGGCAGTGAGCTGGGTGAGCTGGGAGAACGCCCAGAGCGGCGTGAAAGGGCGCTGCGGCGAGTGGCAACCGGCGCATCGCTTTCAAGCTGCCAAGTGCCTGGCTATGGGCGTGCTTATAGTTATGACTATGAATATGGCCAGGGCTGTGGCCCGGGTCTAGCTCTAGCTCTGGCTATTGCTCTGTCTCTGGCTATAGCTCTGGGCTCTTGGCTGTTGACTGTTTGCGCCGACTGCATCTCGCCTCATTTCGATTCATTTGCGCTCGTCTCAGTCTCCTCTCCCTGCTCACACACTCTCGCCGTCTCGCTCCTGGCTGTCGTTCTGTATGCTTTCCATATCTTCTTTGGCTCCTCAATTTCCAGTTTTATGCCGCTGCTGGCGTTGCTGTTGCTGACGCTGACGCTGCTGCTGTCGCTGCTGCTGCTGCTGCTGCTGCTGCTGTCGGTTCGCTGTCGCTTTTCGCACATTTCGCCCATTGTGTATATTTGGCAAGTTGTGCGCACTCAGCCGCCGTCAACGAGTCGGACTCGCTGCCGCTGCTGCTGTGACTATGCCCTGAGCCCGTATCCGTGGCCGAGTCCGAATCCGAGTCCGAGCAGCTGCTGTGTTGCTGAGTGGAGTGCTCTCTGCCGTTTGCTGTGCGCCTGTTCTGAAACGACTCAAACTGAGAGAGAGATAAAAGCATCTTGTGCTAGATGATGCTTCTGTGTTGATAAGACTCAGGCCCCGCTACATCTCGGCCTCTGTCTCAGTCGCACGTAGATGTAAGTGTCTCTGTGTCCGTATCCATGTGAGCGTTTGTGTGCATATCTGCGACTTTTGCGTGAAAATTGAGCACAATTTCTAGATGCACACAAAACTCTTCTTGCACGACTACAAGTATATTAAGCACTCACACTCACGCACGCAGGTTAAGTTGTTCTTGTTTGATTTGAGTGAGTTATGAAGTTGGAATCGGGTTGCGTAGGCGTCTCATCAGACTTGGCTCCAGTTGTCAGTTGCGCTGCTCTTTAAGCGGCGATTTATTGTTGTACTTAGCTCGAGCAGAGCCAATGCCAACCAGAGAGAGAGAGAGAGAGAGAGAGAGAGCGAGAGAGAGAGAGCGGGAGAGAGGTGACGTTGTGATATAGCATCTGTGCAGAGGTTTCTATTATTGGGGCGTGTAAAAATGCATTTACCGTTAGCCCAAGCCAGGGCCATAAACAAACCAAAAAGCGATAGACGGCAAGCTTTGAAATGATGTTATGCATAGGCTACATAGCTGTAAAATGCAACTGCCACACACGAAACCCAAAAGAAACACAAAGTCTATGAAGCGAGCGATATGGAGACAAATGCATCAATACAATTCAAACGTAAAATGGTTAATGAGGTTCACAATGAAGAAGATGGGATTGATGATGATGAAAATGACGAGAATGTTGATGATGAGAGTCAGAATGATCAGAATGAACGAATGTGGGCTGATATGACGATGATGCGAACGAATAATTATTATGAAGAAAATAATAGTAGATTTATATACCTAATAAAAGAAATATATATATAAGATATATATATTAGCCAAGGGAAGCCTCTTTTATGGCAATTACGAACTCAGCTCATTAAAAATTTAAAGCGCTCAAGATCATTGAATAGATGGTTTACTCATTTGGCAAATAATATCCAACATTTGTATATCTCCGAATACCTATACAAACTCTATTACAGATAAAGACAAATGGAAACTCGATTTGTCAGGTAATTAATACCTGATTCGTGGTCATAAAGTTCTCTCGCTGCGTCATGGCTCAACTGTCCTTTTGACACGTAATTGGGCAATTTGCATGCATCGCACACAGATTTTAGATGCTGCGGCACTTTCACTTGGACAGGTAGTTGCCTAGTTGCTGCTTGCAGCTTGCAGCTTGCAACTTGCCACTGATGCTGCATGCGGCAGTCATATTTGCTCTAGTCATAAATTATGGCTAATTATGCGGCATCTTGGCCAAGATAGAGCTTGGCCCAAGCTCCATGCAATTTGACCAGTTCGAGGCCTACGTCAGTTGCCGCAGTTGCTGTTGCAGCCAGGTAGGCGCTGGGGGCCAGGCAAGGGTGAGCATTACGAAATTTTTGCAACTAAATTTTGTCTACTTTCATTTTTTGTTGTCTGCTTCTTGTTGTTGTTGCTGCTGTTTATAATTGTTGCCTAGGCTCGGATGCATTTAATGGCCGCATCTCAAAAATTAGCCGCAACTTTCAAAAGAAAGTTGATTTTTTTGGCCACCAACTAGCAGCTGTTGCTGTTGCTGCTGCTGTTGCTGCTGCTGTTGTTGTTCCTATTGTTGGGCATTTCAAGGTCATTTAGTCAGCTCAAACAATAGTTAAATTCTACTTTTGTCGTATGGCATTCCATTATTATTTTTTTCTGTGTTCAACTTAATTAAAAGGCAAACAAAAAACAAAAATACACAAAAAAAAAACAAAACTGATAAAAATATCGTTTTTTATCAGCACAGCAGAAAAAAAAAAACATATAGAAAATAATACAAAAGCAAAAGCAAAAAGAGCAAACGTTGTCGAGACATTAACCACGATAATTATACAAAACAATGCTCGAAGCTCCAAAGTTAGCTACGCATACAGCAGAAATTGATAAGCATTTGGAATAGATACGCGAATATACGACTAGCTAGTGATTGCTGGCACACACACACACACACAGAGATACACACACTCAGACACCTACTCCACTGTAGATACATTTGCCATTCGAGCATATTTCTTGCTTCTTATATATGTATATATTTTACCCAATTTTCGGCTCTTATCAGATTTAAGGGAGATAAACAAAAACATTTAAGGCGAATTGATAACCTTTTGAATAATAATGTGAACGATCTTTACGTTGGCACAGTGTCAGCCCATAAAGGCTTATCAATTTCATTTTTATCTGTTTATAAATGTTCGCAATCATTTGGCTAATTATAATTCATTTTATGATCGCGCATATTTGCATTCGTTTTATGGCCAGCCATAAAAGAGACCCGGCCCAGACCCATAGAAGCCCTTAAAGGAGTTCCAGTGCAAGTGCGAAGATTGCCTAAGAATATACACGGAATATGTGAACAAGGTTGATAAATACTCAGGGAAAAGAGGGCATAACTGGAGAGAGGGTGAATTGGCCTAATGAATAAGCTGAAAGTATGAATACCCCCTCTTGGTATACCCATTGAATAATTGAATGCTCATATAATGCATAGTAAATCATTTAACACCTATAAAAGATAGGGAGAAATTACGTGAAGTCCCTTTACAAGCCAGCATATTTGCTGCGTGACATCACTCTTAAAAGAGTTTTAACTTTAATTTACTCAACAGTTGAGCCACAGTAAACCACCTCGTGGCCCTTTTACAGCTGCATCCAAGACAGGGCTTCTGTCACCAAGCAGCAGCAGCTGCAGCCGCAGTGAATGCCCCTGGGCAGGGCAACTCCGACTCCAACTCAGACTCTGACTGGAAATGTTCTGGCCATGTCGCTGTGCCTCATCATCGGCGACGTGTGTGGTCAGCGGACAGCGACTCAGACCAGAACCAGAGTCAAGAGACAGACGACAACTGCGGCGCCGTGGCTGGAATGTTGTTAGTTATAAAATGGCCACAAAAAAAAAACAACAAAAATAAAGAAGACTGAAAATCATAACTCGAGCGTGGGTCGTGCGTCTTTCCTGGACCCGAAAGTCGCAGCTGAACCTGATATTGACGCTGCCGCTGACGCTGGCGATGACGATGACGATGATGAAAGGTTGCTCCGGAGTGTGAATTAAAATGTCGATGTTCTCCGCTTTACATGCGTAGCAATGGTAGTTGCGACTGCGGCTACAGCTCGACATCGAAATCGAAAACTCGTTGTTTTATGAGCATAGAAATTCTGACTTTTTTTTATTTTTCAAGCTCACATATATAGCTCTCACATATCTCTTCCTCTTCCACATGCACTCGCCCACAAAGCGAAACTTGTTTTGTTTTTCTGTTTTGTATTTCTCGTCTCTGTTTGCCGTTCTTGTTATTATTATTAGTTTTCTATTTCTATGGTCGCGTTGGTGGCTAGCTTTGAATAATGATGATAAGCAACGATCTAACCAGCCAGCCAGCCAGCCCGCCAGCCAGCCAGCAAACCAACCAACCAGCCAGCCAGCCAACCATCCATTGAGCCATCCGGTCTGAGCCAATCCAAACGAGTACAAACATGTAGATACCAAAGTATCTTTGTATCTATAAATGTGCACACATCTATCTGGCTGTCGTTCTCTTTTTGATTATTGACTTATTGTGCTCGAATCGTCGCCAGGTAAACAGAAATATCGTCACGGCCAGCAAAAGATACGTTTGGAGTCGATTCAAGTCTGTGCAGAGACAGACAAAGTATCTCTAGCCTGCACATAGTTTGTTTGATTAGTAAAAGAACAGCAGAAGATACTCTCGAAGTATCTGGGCAGTACTAAAATACTCTGGAACTATCTAAATCATTCTAAGATACATTTGGTCAGCAAAAGATACATTCAAAGTACCACCAGATACTTCCGAAGTATTATGTTCCATTTTCATCAGCCGAAACCTCTCTCGGTCAACTTAAGACACTCTCGAAGTATCTCAAGCCTATGCAGATACAGTTGAAGCGCACGCCTGTCCGTTTTGATGTTGTTGTCATCAATTTAACAGCAACAGCAACAACAGCAACAGCAGAAGCAACAACAAAGGCAACCAGATCAAGAAACCCAGACATTCTTTGAGATTCTGTTTTTCGTTCTCATAATTTGTTTGTCTCGATTCCCACTCTCAGTCCCGTTCCCAATTCTTATTTTTTTCCCGCTTCTTGTTCTTGTTCTTCGTTCGCGTCGCCGACTGTGAGAAAGATTTTATTTCGTTCAAGTGGTTTTTGATTTAACACCAAACAACAACCGAACAACAACAGCCAAACAAGCATTGGAAAATATTTTAATGATGCGTCGTCAATGCAATTCGAAGAGAAAGAAAAAATAAAAGATAGATTTCTAACTTGTTTGGTGGCCTCTCTCCCTGTCCCGCTCTCATTCTCTCTCTCTCTCTCGCTCACTCTGCATGCTTTCTACTCTGTGCTGTTCTGCGGCTTGATTTCCATGACATGCGATTGATTAGCCACCGATAGCTGAGCAGAAACTACCCTGCATTGGGAATTGCACAGCAAAGGGGTAGCTCGAGAGAGAGAAATAGGGGCAGGGAGAGTCTGAGAAAGAGAGAGAGAGAGAGAGAGAGCGCGCACGAAGGATCGACAGACCGAGAAACCACTCGACAAGCTGGCAATCGATGCGGCAACATCTGTCACGGCTGCTTCCTGGAGGACACTCGGCAGCAGCAACCACATTTTCAGCCTCTGCTCAGCTCTGCATACGAGGCATGCCCATGCTCAGCTACAGTTGGTAACGCTTCAATTAGTTATGCACAATGAGGCAGTAATTGAGAGTTTAGCATATATTTAACTTTCCATTAGTTAATCTTTGGCTTATGTAAACAGTAGCTGTGTTAGAGACTTTACTGTAAGAAAGATCAGTTAAGCATATATAAACATAGTTGCTAACTTCTGCCTAGAGAAAAACCTCTGATGTCTTCCAGTAGAGTTCTCTGCCAGACTACTCTTATTTGCTTATAATCCAACTGATTATTATAGTTCATTTATCTATTTGAACCCCTTGAAAATATCATTTAAACTTCTTCTTCAGATGTACCTTTCGTATTGTTGCACCTTTGTAAGCCTTTGCATTTAAGTACAGGGTATTAGTTCCAGGATAATTATATATATATATGTATGTACTTCTGGCATATATACTTTACTATATGCAGCAGTTGCTTTTGAAGTAGCCGCAGCTGATGCTAAGGACTTGCATTGCGGCTCATTAATGTGACACTAATCATGTGACCTCGAGTGTTCGGGCTCTGCCCTGCGTCCAAAATAAGTTTTCCACTGCCACTCAAACAGACAGAGAAAGAGAGAGAACAAAACCGAACCATTCATAAAAATGCCATTCTATTGCTTTCTTCACTCTATGTGGCACCTTTCTTTCCGTTTGTATTGGTGTGTGTGTGTGTGTGTGTGTGTGTGTGTTGATTGGAAGCGCTTAGAAAAATCAACACAACAAGAAATGAAAACTGGGAACTGGCAACTGGCAACTGGCAACAGGCAACTGGCAAAGGTTGAGCCCAAATGCACTTTCAAATAGATACAAGAAAACACGAAAACGCGCGTAGGTAGCTGCTGCAACTAGGTTGAAGCAAGACAGACAGAGTGAGTGAGAGGGAGAGAGGGAGGAAGAGAGGGCGAGCTATGAGTGATATACATTTTCACCTTTAGCAGTTGCCGTTGCAGTTGCAGTTGCAGTTGGATGTGCTGCATGACGCGTGTTAGAGGCAACCAATTAGCAGAGAGACTCTGCGGTATCTGTGCAGTCTTTTGTGTTTCCGATATAGGGGTTGCACCTAAATACACGCAGAGAAAACAAAAATATAGCACTAGGCATAGCTGCACTTAATAACAGCTTGAATAGTGAGTCCACACTGAGCGAACAAAAGTAGCACTAAGTATTTAAAGGTATATATATTACAGTTGAAATATTTCTGGATGCTTCTGGATATATACCCCTATAAGATTTGCCAGCAGCTCCTATTTTTTTTCAGTGTAATGTAGATAACCCAGCCATAATAAGTATACTTAGCACTCAGAGACAACTACTTCACAGAATATGTGTTATTTCTATATACTCTTAATAGTTCATATAGGCCCCGATTTTGTTCAGTGTAGTTAGTTACCCCAGCCATGACACTGATGAGCCGCAAACTGTGCAGGAAGCTTCTTGCCAATTGACAAGCGGCATTTAGGGGATAATTTTCGGGGCATGTGTAGCGTTTGCCCCCCCAAAAACAAGCAACAACAAAAACAATGTAAAAAAAAAGGCAAGAGACAAACTGTGCGCAGGACGAAGGACGCAGAACGCAGGCGCAGCGTGTAGGCAGCCTAAAACTCAAATAAGGGGCGCAGGACACTGGAAAAGGACGCGCTCCAACAGTTTTTTGTGCGAGTCACTGTAACATCTGCTCAAACCTCATCATCGGCCAGTTCATTATGATGCTTACGATGATCATTGTTGATGTCCTGGCCGCAGGACATGTGCGTTTTTAGTTATTGAAATTTTTACTTGTTTTGTCCCGCTCGCCGCTTTGTGCATCGAGTATTTAATTGCAGATAATATCGACAACAAACAGCAGGCAACCCGACTCAAGGATCGAGGACCAACAGCTGAACTCGCCGGAAATGCATCTGTGGCCAGGACATTTGTGGAGGCGCGCGCACGTGTCAATAATTGTGCAGTTGCTGGGGAGCCCCGAGCATCAGCTGCCGCACTTTAACGACCAACTCACACATCATAACAGCAGCTATACAAATCGAGTGAGATATTTACCAACACTGGCTAAGAGTGGTCGAGGAGATGAGTTTGCTTTTCTTTTGTGGCTTCTTTATTACTTTTAAATGGGATATTTAGGGGGATTAGCATGCACTCAAGAGCATAAAGAACTAAAAGGATACATATAAACTAGTTCTATCAGTTCTAAAGTTATGTCAAGTTTGGTAAATGAACTAGTTCTTTTTACTCCTTTTCTGGAATAGTTCTGTCTCTGTATATTTCTACATATCATATCAGTGTCGAGATCTCAGTTACGAGTCTCATTCTATCTATCTCTTTTCCTTACCTCTCTCTCTATCTGCTTCTCTCCCTCTCACTCCCTCTCCCTCCCTCTCTCTATTCCTATTGAAAGCCCTTTTCGATTGTTTCCGCTCATATTATGTAAGCATTCTACAAATAAGCTTCAACCATTTGACAGGGCCTAGTAACTGAAACTCTTTCTAGCGTAACAGCTTAACTGTCCGAATTGTTATTGTTGGCCATTGAATTGCGTTTAGCGGGCTTTCGCAGCAGCGGCGGCAGAGGCCGAGGCAACAGACGCCCAACAAATGCAAATTAGTTGCGCACTTGGCCAACAGTTAGCTGTGAGCGCTCATCTCTGGCAGCGCGGCAATTGCAAAAGTAACGGCAAAGCTAATGCCAAAGAAGCCAACAACAACAACAACAAACAACAAACAACAGCAACTCAACTGCTAATGTAATTGTATTTGTAAATGCCATAAAGTTGGCAACACTTGCTGTGCCAACAACAGCAGCAGCAGCAGCAACGGCGGCGGCGGCGGCGGCGGCGGCGGCAGAGGCAACAGCAATACAAATGAATTATGTTGGCTGCCCAGCAGCAGCCTTCGCTCTGCACTCCACGGCAGTCGCCGCCCCCTCTGCTGCGCCCAGCCAGCATGTAAGCCACACAAATGTGGCTCGAAACGTTTGCAAATGAAGTTCACGAGATGGTCAAGACGATAATGTTGGCGAGCGCATTTGCCAAGTCATGAGGCGAATTCACAACAACAACAACAACAACAACAATTCAGTTAGTCAATGCGCGTCGCAGCGAACGAGTTTTTGCGCTGTTTGTTGTTGTTGTGTCCATTTTGTCGCCGTCGCTGCCCTCAAATAGTTGGAAATCAAATCAACAACAGCAAACAGCAACTACTACAAGTCTAAAGCTGAAATCTATGTATGTAAAACTCAATTGAAGCGCAGCGAGCGCTCCCCAAACGCGTTGTCGCCCCGCCGCCTTTTCGCTCCACTTTTTGCTGTTTGCTGTTTGCCTTTTGTTTGATTTAGTTGCTGCAGCCCGTTGCCCGTTTGCCCGTTTGCCCGCTTACCCGCTAGCCGAGCCCTGCCCTCGGCTTATGCATACGAGCGACGCTGACTTCCAAGCCCAAAGCTGACTGCAGTTCCCTCTCTCACACACACACACACACACACATACGCGCGCGCCATAACTGAATCTGAATCTCTGCCAGCGTCGCTGCTGTCGCCGTCGTCATCGTCGTCGTCGTCATACAAATATTTAGTAGAGTATGAAGTAGTTCGGGTTCGGTACATAAAATGTGTTGACCTCAGTTGACCTCGTTTCAGTTTCTTTTGCTGTTTTGTTGCTGCTTTTGCTACTCTTTTCTTTTCTTTTTTTTTGCTTTTTGCTTTTTGCAGCACTTATTTTATTTGTGCAAACGTTTTAATGAAATTTCGTTTCATTTTTTTCTCGCTCTTTCTCTCTGCTCTTTCTCTTCTTCAGTCTTGTTGTTTCTTTGTACTCCAACGTCTTCGCCGGCTCTGCCTCCGCTGCTGGACACATTTAAGCGCGCTGCTGAGTTTTTCAATTAGAAATCATCATAATCGTATCTCTTTGTGGTTCTTCAACCTTTCCAGCAGGGGGCGCTGGGCAGAGGAGGGGGGAGGCGTGGCTGCAGCTGCTGGAATTCCCTAGCACAGACAGCGAGGGCCGCGTTCTGTCTATGGCTCTGGTCAAAGACTCGACTCGACTCGACTCGACGCGGCTCGGTTCGCCTCGCAGCCTCAAAGAGTCTTTTGGCGAGTGTAACTCTTTTTTTAGTCTTTCTTTTTCTACTACTCTTTTATTTCTACTCCTCTTTTTATGTGTGTGTGTGTGTGTGTGTGTGTGAGTAGTTTGTTTACCTCGCTTAATGTTGTTGATGATTACTTTCACCGGACAGCAACAGCAACCAAAGTCTGAGCACAACAAAACACAGTTATGACAACAACAGCAGCAGCAGCAGCAACAGTCAAGCGATTGCTGAGGCAGCAGCAACAACAACTGCAAGCAAAAACGTAGCAAAGTTGTTGCTGGCATATGAAATATGTTTGAACATAATGAGGCCAACAGAGTTGTTGCTGACGAACTAACTCCAACTCTGACTGCAATGATTGCAGGTTGCTGCTGCTGCTGCCACTGCCGCTGGCAATGCAGCAAGCAGCAACATTCGCTCTAATAACAACAGCAACAACAACAACAACAGAGGCAGCATCTAGCAAAGTCTTAGAGTACGTAATCTGTATCTAAATCAAAATGAAAATTTGATACAATTAGCAAAAGCACAAAAAGTGTTGTTGCTGTTGCTGCTTTTGTTGCTGTTGCAACTGCAATCAATCGCTAGCATATTTGCTGCCACTCCAAAGCAGCTTTAAGCTCACTTTAGTTAAGCCTAAGCCAAACCATAAGACCTTAGGCAGCTCTATAGCCATAGATTACATGTTGATAGATAGCTTTTAATCTTAAGTTAAAGCGAGCATAAGTGTATGTAAGTATATGATCTCATATGTATGTAGATGTTATTATATAATATGCAACTGCTTTCTGCAACACCTTAAACATGTTTTTTTTATTATCTCTGCTAGGTCCTTTTAGTAAATCTTTCTATGTTATACTATTCTATGTTAGACTATCTACAGCAGCTCAAACTAATCTTACATATCCTAAAAATATAATTCAACTCCAGATCTATTTTCTTCTTTATATCTTGTATACCTTCCCTCTTTACATCTCTCTTTAGTTATCTCCCCTCTTCCTCATCCAACTCCCCACATATCTCGTTATCTAATATCAATTTCTAGCTCTCTTATATCTTCCCTATCTCCACAATTTCATACATCTTCCCATATAATGCCAATTTCTAGTTGTCTTTTGGGTTTTACAGCTTTACAGTTTTCTTATTATCGCCCTCATGCTCTATGTACTTTCTATTTCCTTGGCACGCATTTCGTAAAGAGCCAAGAGGGAAAAAAACCTTTAAAAACGAGCAAAAAATATAATAAAAACCCGTTAGGTAAATGAATTTCGGTGGCAGCTACCAAAAAGTTGACATGCATCTCATATAACGCGTACCCAAAACTACAAAAAATAAGAAAAAAAAAAAGATAGAAAAAAAGTTCAAACTGCGCGACTCGTCTTTCGGTTCACGTTCACGTTCAAAAATTTCATTGTACCCACGCCGACGTCTGACGAAGCGACAAGCGGAAATGGTAAACATTACCTTTACCTCTACACTTGCAACATGCCACACAGTGGAGCGGGCGGGGGGAGGCAGCTGGCGAGCCGAGAAATGGGAACTGAGAAAGAAAGACAAAAAACGGTTAGTTATGAAACCAAAGCATCATTCAAAAGGCAGCCGCCAAAGCCGCCCGCGCTGCGCAACACAAAAAGGTAAGTGGGGAGGGGCGCAGGGGGATGGAGTTGGGGCTACATTGGGGCAGTGTACAAGAGGTGACAGACAGCCAACCGCTGGAGAAGCGCAGTCGGCCAATGCGGACGCAGCTCGCACAGCAGCAACTTTCCAATGTATGTACAACAGCAACACACAGCAGCAACAATAACAAATAACAACAAACAACACACATTTGTATAATATTTCATTATAGTTTCGCTTAGTTTTTAACCACATTTGCACAGCTGCTTGTAAATTTTCGGGTAGACGGAAAAAGTAATTGTCGCTGGCAACAGCAAAAAACGAAAAACGAAAACCGAAAAACGAAAAACCGAAAAACTGTGTGATAAATATTTATAAAAATGTTAAATTATGGTATGACATTTATTTAACGTAACTCAATTTTCACCTAATACATAGAGCACAAAATTGAATTTTGCTTAATTTATGGTTATATAAGTGTTAGTCAACACTGGAATTGCAGCAATTAAGCTGCAAATGTATCAGCAACTAATCAAATCCATATAAATCTGTTAGTTTACTTCTTTTTAGCCAACACTGAGACCTTTACTGCTGTTTGGCAACACTAACATCTATTGCATATATGTAGTCACTGATAATCAACACTGACAAGAGTCAGTCCAATTTGTTAATCAACCCTGACTGAGCAGGCAAAGCTAGTTACTCGTATTCAGCTCTGGCTGAACACAGAGCCAAAACAATCTGCTGTTAATCAACACTGATTCAAGCAACAAATCCATTTACGCTTTGACAACACTGCCCGCAATTAGTTGTCTGGCGTTAATTAACACTGGCTCTCAGCACATATTGTTTGAGTGCTTTTCCAGCACTGTGCATCAGGCAAAATTAAAACAAATACCAACAACAACAACAAAAATACTAACTAAATATACTAAAAAGCAGGAAGTCCATCAGTGAAATAAGTAAATACATTTAAATTTCAATTCAATTAAAGTTTACTACATTGTTGCATAAAACTGTTGCACAGCCGAAAAAACAATTCAATTGCAAGTGGTTGCGATTCGTTGCTGTTATTGTTGTTGATGTTGTTGTTGTTGTTGTTGCTGCTGCTGTTGTGCAGTTGAAGTTGAGAGCAGTGGGCGGTAGACAAAACTCCCCCAACTAACTACCAGCTAAAGCGCCTGTCCCTAACTGTGCCCCTGCTGCTGCTGCTGCTCCTGCTTTCAGCTTTCCACGCATTGCCCTCGAATGTTGGCATGTTAAATGGAAATGCATTTGGTGGCTGGCTAAGGGACAACATTCAGGATTCAGTTTGGACGTGCGGGAGTCGTGTGGTCTAAATAAAGCCAAATAGACGGAAAATAGGGAAAAATGCACAGCGACTGGGCGAGCGCACACACACACACACAGATACAGCCAAACACACACATACATCCTTGACAGTCCCGATTGCGAGTTCATTGCATTTTATGCGAAGCGACGTTGCAGGTAAAATGCAAACAGCAACAAGAGGAGAGGAGGAGAGTCACAGGCAGAGGCAGCAGCAATATGGCTGGAAGTAGAGCTGAGTCTGGCTTTGGTTGCCAGCTAATGCGCCAACAGTCAAGTAGAAGGAGGAGGCAAAGAGAGATAGATACAGGGAGAGAGAAAGAGAGAGAGTAGGCAACAGTTTAGCGTGTGTGTGTGTGTGTGTGCGAGGCGACCCTTCGCAACCAAAAAATGCCACAACACAACACAATTTTCTCACCAGGCCGGCAGGCAGCAGGAGCTGGAGCTGGTGGTGGAGCCGAGAGCTTGAACAAAAGCCAAACTCAATGAGTTTTGAGTTTTTAGGGGTGGGTGGGTTGCTTTCCGCATTGCATTTACAGTAGCAGCCAGTGACAGCTGACAGAGGGACAAAGAGAGAGCGAGAGAGAGAGTGGGAGAGAGGGGCAGAGTGGGAGTGAGAGAGCACGTCATGGCCAGCCATAACAAATCCCAGCATTGATCGAGGCAATCGCAATAAGCGGCATACGTTGACAAGGACCACAGCAGCAGCAGCAGCAGCAACTGCAGCAGCAACAACAGCAACATCAACAGTACAGTCATAAAAACGAAAACGAGTTACAGTGAGAACAGGTAGGAGCAGGTAGGTGCAAGGCGACGCCGTTTTGGAATGCAAACTAAAAATAGGAAGCCAGGCCAAAAACGCAAAACTGCCAGCCACGTAATGGTCAGGGTGCTTCTATTTATGTGTCTGTCTCTGTAACTACAACAGCAGCAACAACAACAGCAACAGCAACAACAACAATTGCAGCAGTTGCAGTCGCTTCTAATGTCTGGCCATGGTCGTTGCCATTATATCGTTAGAGGTGGCAGAGACCCACCAGCCCCAGCGCCCAAGTCCATTGCCAGATGCAACCTTTTAGCTGGCTACTGCTCTACCTCTTTCTCCCTCTCTCTCTCTCTCTCTCTCTCTCTTTCTCTCTATCTCGCTCTGTCCTTCGTTTCGCTCTGCTTTGCCGTTGACTTTGATTGCAAAGTTTACATGGCACCAAAGTGCATTTTCAATAAAAGGAAATATCAAACTCCTCTTATACACACGCTCACACACACTCACACACACTCACACACACTCACACATACACTCACACATATGTATATATGGTATATCGTATAATCGTGGCATGCCTTCAGTTTTTGCACTTGTTCTGCTTCTTTTACCGCTGCTGCTGCTGCTGCTGCTATTGCTGCTGTCGTCCCGCCCTCTCCTTCAGCCAGGACTCGGCGCATTTTGTGACCTCGAAGCTTTGAAAGTTGTCACAAGTCATACGCCTCGCTGCCACGCCCCTCCGCCCCCATTCATAGAGAAGGATGCGCCAAGTGAACTTTGAGTGTTCTCCATGCAACCAACACAACTGCAACAACAGCCAACTATCAGGGCAACGACTATGAAATACCCTAGCAATATGAGTTTTTCATATTTAATATATTGAAATAGTCATACAGACTACAGAATACCCTGTTAGTTGCACAAGAAACTGCATAATTAATATACTATATTATATTCTATAAGTCATTTGAAAATAATATATGTGTATAGACCCATATGATACCCTGTAAGAAATCTGAATATTAATATAAATGCATAAGCTATGGCATGCTCCATAAACTAAACAAAAAAGCAACATAGATTAGCATTTTTATACCCTATGAAACTAAAAAGAAAAACAACAATATAAACTTATTGAATATTAAATATCCTATAAACACCTTAAAAAAGGCAATAAAAGTTTGATAACAATTTTCATTAAAATATTTTTAGCAGCTCGGCTAGAGAAGTTGCCAGATACCCTGCTCTATCTGCGCTATAAATATGCAGTTAGTTTAGCTACAGCAACAGCAGCAACAACATCTGATGTTGCTGTTGTTGTACAACGAAAAAGTTGTCGGGCACAAACTTTTTGACACTTTCCAATGTGCCGGGGCTATTGAAAATTTAACGCTGTCTCCGTCGACTTTTCAAATTAGAGAAAGAAAAACTTCTACAGCTGCCATTTTCACCTCGTTGCCACGCCTCCCGCCCACTACACTGGCTGCTGCTAATGTTATCAAAGAAAGTTTTTGTGGCGCATCGTGTTTAAAAGGTTGATTCATTTGAATATACCAAAAGAACCGATTTGACTTGGGTTCACCAGCTCTAAAAGAGATCACACACAGCTCACTGAATGAACCAGTTCAATGAACCAAGGATCAGTTTGTTCTCTAGGCAGCTTAGCTAATTGAAATTACAATATCAAAAGCAAGCTGAAGGCCAACTCATCGCTCGCTCATTGAGCGAACCAGTTCCACAATTCTCTGATTCTTTGAATCGTTTATGCTCAACTTATGCACATAAAACTATTCTCTGTTTGCTCTGTCGGCTGCTTAACTAATTGCAATGATCCGCGCTGCAGTCTGCCCGCTTCGGTGTCTCGAGTGGCCAGCCAGTTGCCCGGATGTCCGGAGCAGTTGGTCGCTGCCAATTGGCAACTGGGAACTGCGGACTGCGGACCGCGAACTGGGCACTGGGCAACTCCCTATTGTCGACTGTCCACTCTTCGTGTGGCTCTGCCTGTCCCTGTGCCTGGTGCCTGTGCCTGTGTGTTTGGCGTTCTTCGGGCCACGCCTCGTCGGCGTATTCATCAAAATTCACTTTAACTTCATTATCATCGTTATTGTTTTATTTATTCCACCTTCTGTTTCGCCTCAAGACACTTGATCGCTCAATTGATTTTGCGGCGGGCTGAGAGCGCAGCTCTGACGGCGGCCAGCTTGCTCACAGCTCTCTCGCCCCGTCGCCCGAGCGCGTAGCCGAAGCCCGAACCCGAGCCCAGCCGAACTCGAACTCGAACTTGCTAAAGCTGCGACCGACAGCGGACAACCTCTTCGGTCTGGGTATTGCCTTGTGGCATCGCCTGCCTGCCTGCCTGCCTGCCTGCTGCTTTTTGACGGTTTCGTTGTGGTCGTCGCTGTTGTCGGCTCTGCTGTTGGTTTTGTTCTCGCTGTTTGTTGTTGTCGCTTCGCCGTCTTCCTGCTGCTTGCTGCTGTTGTTGCTGTGCGCATTGTCGACACTTTATTGACTACTTTTCTGGATGAATTTGTTGGTTTCTTAATTTCGCTGCACTGCACCAATGCCCTTGCCTGAGTGCTCACTGTCTTTCCTCCTCTCTCTCTCTCGCTCTCTCGCTCTCGCTCTCGCTCTGTCTCTTTGATATCACTCATACGCCCCGCTGCCGTCGCTCTGCTCCTCTGCGCTCTCGCTTTGCACTGCGATTCTTTTTGCCGGCTGCTGCATCGATTTGGTTGCCGTTGCTGCTTCTTCTTTTTCTGTTTTCTTTTCTTATAATTTTATTGTATTTCTTTTTTTCGTTACTTATGTGTTTAATTTTTTCTTTTTTTTATTTTTTTTTCTTTTTTTTTTTATTGCGCTGCGGCCCAGACACAAAGACAAAACCAAAAGCAGGCACAGACAACGACGTCGGCGACGGTGACGACGTCAGCGTCATCCACATCGCTTTGGGTGACTTTGGACGCGACTGGAAGTTACACACACACACACGCACACACACTCGTGTATAGACACTGATTTAGCTGGCCTTAAATATGAGTTGAGGTGTTGTCCTCGCTTAAATTAGCCCAGCTCTGCGTCTGGCTGCCTGCTTATGTACACACAGCTACCGACTATATACATATATATATATTTATATATCAAGCGTATATATATCATTTGCTTTTGCAGTTTGCTTCTTATGTATTTCGTGTGTACTTTTATCGCCTTTGTCTTTGGCATCTTTGTTTAATTTATATTCGAGATTTTAACGGCTTTTGGTCTTTTCGGGCTTATAAGAAACAAACCCTTTTCTTTGTGGATCAGCGCTATAAATCAGTTAAATTTTGAGTTGACATAACGGTTAATGCTGCACGCGCCATTTATGGCCACTCAAACGGCCCAAAATTATCTGCTTCGGTCTCTGACCAAGAGATATGCATATATATTTTCTCGAATCTTGTCTCGATTTCGATCAACAGCGAAAATCTCAAATTGCATTCGAAGTGTGAGAAGCGATATAAACATTTAATTGCCAATCGGTTAGCTGTTTACACAACTGGCTCGATCACATATAAAACCGACCACAAATTGTCATTTAGGCTCCGCCGGCTGCGGGAATCTGAAACCGAATTGGCAGCCATATAGTTTTATAGAGCCAGCGAGCGCCTGTAAACGCTGTATAAAGCTCCGTTCTTACGAGCTGTCAATGGAAATTGTCCAAATGATTTAGATGGCGTCATAAAAGCAAACACAAACAATGATTACCTCCATAAAAGTTATGTCCATAATCGTAGCAGAGATAGTGAGATGTGAGAATGCCATAAACATAATATTTAAATGGAAATTTAAACAGGCAGAGGAGGAGGGAGGGGCAGATCGAGGAAGATCTTGTTATGCATTTGTTAATAAAAATGTAAGAAATTTTTGAGGAGATAATAAATGTAAATTGATCATAACATGAATATGGCGGGAATATAGATGGATAGAGGAGAAATTGGCATAATTAATAAATAAATATATATCTAACTCGATTTGTTATATATATGCAATCTACATATATCTATATTTCTATCTCTTTATCCATCTATCTGTCTATATATATCTCTATATCGATCTATCTATCCATCTATCTATCTATCTATCTATCTATCTATCTATCTATCTATCTATCTATCTATCTATCTATCTATTTATCTATATATCTATCTATCTATCTATCTATCTATCTATCTATCTATCTATCTATCTATCTATCTATCTATCTATCTATCTATCTATCTATCTATCTATCTATCTATCTATCTATCTATCTATCTATCTATCTATCTATCTATCTATCTATCTATCTATCTATCTATCTATCTATCTATCTATCTATCTATCTATCTATCTATCGCTCTATCTATCTATCTACCTATATATCTATCTATCTATCTTTCTATCTACCTAACTCTCTATTCAAATATTCTTTAGATCTATATATATTCTCTCTCAATCTCCTCGGATAAAAACCCTTCACATTCCTCTAGGTAGTTCGCCAATTGACATATTTGCTGGTACATGCCTTCGCTTAATCCGATATATATTAATCCCAGCAGATTTGGGTTGAAACCTCACAAAAAGCGCAAGAAACAGCATCATCCACGACATAAATGCGTCTGGCGCCACTTGCACGCTTCCGGTCCAAGAAGTCCCCCCAAGGCCCAGGCCAGAGCAGGGAATATAAAATTATAAAAAAAAAACTGTCTCCACCTGCAGAATCGAATACGATATAGGGCCTGACCACCTTGGCTTGGCATTGAATCATGCGCTGCGATTTTGACATTGGAATTCAATACGAGTGGAGCCAAAGCTAAAGCCAGAGCCAGCCCCAGAGCCACTGCCACAGATACGTGGCCCGATCTGGCAGCGATCCTCTGCAAGGCCCTCGCTTGTCCCATTGCACGTCTCGTTTGCTCTCCCTTCTATATTTGCTGTTCTTGTCTTGTTCTTATTTTATTTATATTCTCTCGTTTTTATGCTCTGATCTGTTCTCTTCTCTTCTTTTTTTGAGTGCCTTGGTACGGCTTCGTCTTCACGGAAGCCTTCACTCGATCAGTCGCGATCAATTTCGCGTCAAGTCATAAATCCGCACTCGAGTTTTATGCATAGCGAGTTAACAAATTATAAAGAATGTTATGCGATAGAACCGAGCGCGAGGACGCGCGCCAATGTCAGGGCCAACAGGGACAGGCGGACAGGCGGACAGGCGGACGGACGAGCGGACGGGCATGCAGGCAAAGCCTTGGCAATGACAACGCACTCAGGGCAGAGCAGAGGCTCGATACCAGCAGCAGTCAAAACAACAACAGCAACAGCAACAGCAATGGCAAAGGCAACAACAACAATGACTACGCACTGGTTTACCTTCAGCTCGGTCAGAAGTGCTGCAGCAATAGCAGCGGCAGCAGAAGGAGGAACAGCAGCAGCAACAACAGCAATAGCAAAAGGGACAACAGCAACAGTTGCTGTCTCTCTAGGTACAAGGGAAAACCAACACCATAGCAGCAGCAACAGTCGAAACTGTGGCAGCAGCAACACCCTCAGAAGCAGCAACAGCAACAGTTGCTGACTGTTTTGGCCCCCAGCAACAACAACTGCAACATCAGCAGCATTGACAATAATAACAAGAACAGCAGCATCAACAGCAACACCTCAAGCAACAGCAGCAACTGTTTCCCAGCAAGAGCAACAACAGCCACACGATCCACGCCTGAAAGACACAGATACTTCTGCCACTAGATACTTCTGCCAAGCAACAGCTCAAGATCAAGAGCAACATCAGCAACAGCAACAGCAACAGCAACTGCATCCGCATCTGCATCTGTAACTCTCTTTGGCTCTTTGGCTGTAAATTAACGCGGGCGTTAAAATTGCAATTTTTCACTTAATGCCCGGCAACAAGAAGATTGCGTGGTGCGAGCGCAAGATGAACGCCACTAGACATGCCGCATGCCACATGCCACATGGCCGCAGTCACTTAGGCATGGCCGGGCAGGACAAGTGGCTGAGGTGGGCTGGCGGACCACGAGAACCCGTTTCACAATAAACCACAGTCGAGCCTATGCAAAGTGTCCTTGAAATAATTGTAAATTATTGAGCAGAGGAGAGCAGAGCAGAGGCGTGGCCAGGCGAGGGGGCGAAATCAAGTCAAGTCGAGTCGAGTCCGAGTCCAGGCGAGTCGAGTCGGAGGGCCCGCATTGCGACCAGCTCTCGCGTGGGTGGCTATCTATTAATAAATTTCAATAACTTGCATTCAATGGACTCTCTGGCCATGTGGCATATTTGTGGCGCATATGTCACCGCCCTGTCGCAGTCGACGCTGACTGTTGACTGCGACTGCGACAGCGACGGCGACTGCCTAATTGAAATTGGGAAATATACAAATTATGAGCGTTCAGCTGAAATTGCTGCGGCAAATGCGCTGGCAAATCAAACAAATAAACAGAGTGAACCACCCAAGCACCCACCCATCCACCTACATCTCTCACTCTCTCTCTCTGTCTCTCTCTCTCTGGCTCTCGCTCTCTTTTGGCCAACCTGTTTAATTTCAGCGCTGCTCATTCCGATAATTTATTTTGCCAACTATGCGCTGAGGGCGGCAGTCAGGCAGGCGGTTGCCTCTCTGATTAGCTGCGCCACATGGCATGCCACAACAACAACAACAACAACATTGCTTGCCACTGCGCTGTTTACCCAACAGAACGATTTGCGCTCAAGCTGCAAAATTTTGCGATCAGTTTTTTTTTTCGTTTTTCATTTTCTGCCTCAAGAGCCAAATTATTTGGCGAATAATCTGCCTCGGACTCGGCCTCTGTCGCGTCGGCTGGCAATTAAAAACTTATTTTTAAGAAAAGCAAAATAAACAACACACACTCGCACACACATTCGTAGAGCATAAATTGTTGCTGAGGTCCAGGGAAAGACTGAGGTGAGGCAATTTAAATGCATATCAAATGAAGGCGGTTGGACCAAAAGCAAAAAAAAAAAAAAAGAAAAAAGAAAAAAGAAGAGAAAAGAGCAGGCAGACCGCAGTGTGCATGTGCCGCACTCGGGGGCACTCGCCTCAAAAGGCGACCACAGCAACTACCAGCAACAACAACAACAACAACAACAACAACAACAACCACCGTCGATTGAGTCGCAAATTTATATGCGACGGGCTAACGCGGCGTATGCGCAACGAGGCGCAGGCAAATGGATGGGTCGATGGGCAGGCTGGGGGGGCGGCGTGTGGCGTGCGGCGAGCAGTTAGAGTATTGGGCGGGGATGCGCTGCTTTGGCTTTGCGTTGACGCCTGAAATTGTTGAAATTTGCGATTTTAATTTTGCAAAATTTATAAATGCCAAATTAATATTAAGATATATACAATGTGTATGCGTGTGTGTGTGTGTGAGTGAGTGTGTGTATTAGATAAATTTGTATAAAAATAATTTTGGTCTGTTTGGCTTTTTGTTTGCAATTTTGGCTAATTCAATTTATAAGGCCAGCACTTTATATGGTCAATGGGCAGAGACTGATGATGCTTTGATAGTTTTTAAGGCTTTTTAAATGGGTCTAAATTTACACTGGTTCAGAACTAGTTCGTAAAATAGTTGAGAGCAGACTAAATGCTGTCAGTAAGCAAGTTCACAACTAGTTCAGAACTGGCTCGCAAATATACAAATTCAGTTCAATAAATAGTTCATGATAGGATCACAGGGAGCTCTTAGCAGACGTAGCTGTTTGATTAACAGTTCTTAACTGGTTTACAATGATGGTTCATATAGTTCAAATCAAGCTTAGAATAAGTTCTTAAGCTGGTTCAACAATGACTTACATAGTTCACCCCTAGCTCAATGCATGATACTCAAATCTGAGCCAACCCCAGTTGACAGCTGATACATTTGTGCTGCAAAGCAGAAGCTCAACTTGCTCTCAGCCAGTTTAGAGGTTCACTGGTTCTCAGCACAACACTCTTACAAGCCTCTCTCTGCCCATGCTCAACTAGTTCAAATTCTTCTCTGCCAAACAGACTGACTCATTCTCTAATCCATTTCAGCTAATCACTTAGCAAACATTCAAAAATATTTGTATTAAATATATAAAGGAAAATTGCTTGCAATGTGTTGATTCAGTTCTGTGTGCTATAGCAATAATCTATAGCTTTTATTAGTTTGCCTCTAATTTGTTTATTATTCGTTTTTAAAAAATATTAAGAGAGATGTTTGTCAATTTCTGCACAGTTTATATTTTCATTGTGGTGTGTGCAAATATTTCAGCTGCTCAACAGCAAATTTACCTCACACACACACGAGCGTATTATAGGTACAGATTTATATATATATGTGTGTTCGATGTGTACTTTATACATATATATTTGTATATATAGCTGTATATATATTTATATATGTACATTGCATACATTTAGCCACTTGCAAACAGAGAAAAGTAGTTCATTGAATATTTTCAACTTGATTTTGTTTTGTGGCCGCTTAAATGATTTATACAAAATTCAAATAAATATATATATATATATATATATATATATATATGTTGTATATATTATATATAGACAGATATATGTGGATACATATATATGTATATATATATATATATAGATACATTGCTATAGATACAAACAGAGGCTATGCATAAGCAATGTATTGATTGTACTCTAGCTGCTACATAAATATGTAAACATATATAGTATATATTTATATATATATATATTTATATATTTATATATACATGTATTTTCTATATATATATATGTATGTCTCTGTGTATATGTGTGTGTGTATTGCCGCACATTTGCGGCTAATAATAACTTTAAAAACGAACTATTTTGTTGCCTTTAGAGAGATTTTTTTCCTCATAGTTGATGTTGATTTTAATATGATTATTGCATTTCAAGTGTATTTGTTGTGTTTGTGTGTGTGTGTGTGCGTGTGTGTGTGTGTGTCCACTTGTCTATTTGCTGCTGCATATTTGTGTTGCCTTGTGTATAGCTGATATTTTATTGAAAATTCAAATTCGCATTGCATTACGCTCGTCTATAGACATTTAGCCTGATCTACAAATGAACATATATACATATATATATATCTATATATATATATATAGGTAACAATCTCTGTGTGTGCACGGGCAATAGTTTTGCCATTTTTATGATGCACATTGCCGTTTGCATTGATTGCCTGGCAAATTTTGAAGGCAATTGAAATTTTGGAAAACAGCGCAAAAATTATGGCCAGATAATGAAATTGCATTTGCTGTTTGGCTAGCAGCTGGCAGGCCTCTGGCCCGAGGGAGTGTGATACGCCTTAACTGAATATGTGAAATGTATAGAAATATAATGGATAACTCTAATGGCATAAAGTATCTGAAGTGGAGCGTTTCGATTAGTTGTTGAACTAGTTGCATGAAATGTGGCCTCTCTGCTGCTGCCTTGTCCATTCCGTTCTCATATATAGAAAAGCAGATAAAGATATTGACTTATTGTATGTAGTATATATTATGTATAGCAATCAGCGAAACTATCAATCGAACTAAGGCTACTTCTAGAGTAACAAATAATTTAGTTTGAGCTTGAGCTAAAAACAAGCTGACTTGGTTTTAGGCTGAGTAAATCTCTCTGATTTCTGGCTTATATAAATATAGCATATTTATAGTAAATATATCACATATCTCGGCTAGGGTATTCCAACTTCCAATTGAGCCCACTTCAACAATTTCATTCAGTATTGCAATCATTTGGCCATATTTAATCGGCTCAATGAATAGCGCTGCGCACATGGCGTATGCTTAATTTTCTTGCTTATATAAATTGAAATGTTAAATGGGCGCCAATGCGATTTTTTTGGTAACAAAATAAGCCTATAAATAGTTTATTTTTAACAGGAAAATTATATTTAGAGGGCATTAAAAAGAAATAAAATATTTAATTAAATAAATAAAGAAATTAGGTAATAAATAATGTAAAACAAAAATAGATATAAAAATATTAAAATCGATTTAAAAATTATTAAACTAAAATTAAGTTTACGTAGCTATATATATTGTCTTAAACATATATATAAATATATTTCTTAAAATCAAAATAGAAATAACAAAATTCAATACAAATAAAATTCTATTTTACAGGAAATTGTTTTAGGAAGTCTTTTAGTAAAAGTACTTATTATAGTTTTTGTATAAATATAAATATATCTTGATTTTTACATTTTAAAATAAAGATGTATATATAAAATATATATTATATATATTTGCCTGCTTAAATCTGAAATCGTTTTTCTCTCAATTTATTCAATTCTTTCATTACAATTATTGGTTGGCTCTTTAAAAGCGCCAACTGCAGCAGTGGCCATAAAATTGTTGTTGTTTGTATTTATTGTTGGCATGCAGCCATAAGCACACACACACACACATGGGCACACACACACACACACACAGAGGGAGATCATTGCACCGTCACAGTGGGTTACAAATGATGCGAGTGTTTTTTGTTTCCCGCTCTGGCATCTTATTTATGTTATTACAACGACTCTCTCTCTCTCTTTCTCTCTCTCTCTCTCTCTCTTTCTTCGTCTCTCTCTCACAGATGTTTGGCAATTGACAGCAAATTAGCCATACATGTGTATCGCCAGATACATGCCTCGAGTTGCATTTTCGATAGGTGCAAGTTTTCTTGGGGCAGCTCATCCGCGTGAGATTTCCGCGTGCAGCCACAAGCTGTGCCACGAATTGTGGCATGAACGTTTTTCGCTCTTGCAACTTGATCAAAATCGGCGACGGGCGTTGCAAATTGATTCGCTGCTGCTTGTGGCTCCTGCCGCTGCCACTGGCTCTGGTGGGCGGCAACGTGTTGACGTCATTGTTAGCCACGCCCCATTTGATAGTGGGGGGGCAATTAAAGCTGACTTAATATGCAGCTGGCAACTTGGCAGCAGCAGCAGCAGCAGCACAGCGTCCATTTGCATACGTTTATCTACGAGCAAAACTCATTTGACGGCGCCAAAAGGCGTAGAGAAATATAATTTATTAATTTGTTAATTCGTTGTTTGTCATTTTTGCGGCTTAAACGTTTCGTTCTGCCGCCGAGCACAGCAAATTTACGAGCAAACCGAATCCAGAGAGCGAAGCAAACAGACAGAGAGAAAGAGTGAGAGAGAGAGAGAGAGAGAGAGAGGGCGAGCAAAGGCTGTTTCTCATTTGGTTTCGTTTCGTCTCATTTCGTTTCTCTTCCACTTGGCAATTAACACGCCAAATTAGCGAGCTGCGCAGCTGGCGTCGCAGTCGCTGTCGCCGTCACTGTCGCCGCTGACGTCGCAGTCGCTGCCTACTGATCGCTTTATGATAAATGTAAATTTTTCTATGCGGCCACGCAAATAAAACTTGTTGAGCATTTTTATTGATACATTTTGATATATACGAAAATTTATTTTATTTATTTACAGATTTATGAGCTCGTTGCCAGCCAAATATTTGTACACACACACAGAGAGAGAGAGAGAGGGAGAGAGGGAGAGATGTGTGTGTGTGTAGAAATTTATTAGCTCAGTTTGAACTTTTTGTTTATTGTGCGCGAAGATTTGTTGTGCGTGTGTGTGGCAAGGTGAGTGATCTTTTGGCCAAATGTGTCAAGTGGTCGAGCGGCGAGTCGAGCCGAGACAAATGGCCAGAGCAAAGGTGGTTTAAGGCGATTCATTAGAAGCGGCGCCATTAGAAGGTGGCCCAGCTTAAGCAGCTCTTTATTATATATACATATTCTATTAAAGACTCGAGCTGTCAGTTGCATCCATCTGTCTACCCATCGATACGTATACGTAATCTGACAATCACTTTTACTTGGCCACCGCCTCCTTGCTGTGGCTGTCACGCATGTTGCAACTTTGTTTGTGTGTCTTCGTGTCGCCGTGTCGTCGTGTCAGCGTCAGAGTCAGCATCTCGTCTCTCTTGCTTCAATTGGCTTCAGCTACTTGGGACAATTTTATTACGCTTTGCATTGCATTTTGTTGACAGTTTTGTCAACAAGCGTTGAAAATTGGCTAAATATAAATATATTTGTGCACGTCTGCTGCTCGTCTCCCAATCGTCCAATCTCTCTCTCTCTCTGTCTCTCTGTCTCTTAGAGTCTCCCAGCAATATATTTATTACAGCGACAACTCGTTCACGTTGTTTATTTATAAATGCGAATATAAATAGGTGCAAGATGCTGACAAAACAGATTCTTCTGCTGCTCAACCATCATCAACCCCATCAGCAGCAGCAGCAGCAGCATGAGTCCACCCTCTCCCCACTCTCCCCCTCCCTCTCTCCCTCTCGGCACACTCAAGCGAATTCGCAGCAAGCATGACTTGTAAATAACTGCAAGTTAAGTATCTGGCAAAGTGCAAAGTAGTTGCCAAGCAGCAGTCGCCGTCGCCGTTGTCGTCGCCGTCGCCGTCTCTGCTGGCAGCCTCCCATCGGGCCACGCCCCTTGCCTACATGTGCTCCTAATGAACTGGGCACGCATTTTGGCGAATTCAGCCATGGCATGATATATGGCATTCACTTGCCTGCCATAGGGGAGCCGCAGCCAGCCTGTTGCCAGCCCGTTGTCTGCCTCTGTTGCTCCTCCAGCTCCTCCGCAGGCCTCTGCTAGGTGCCACGGGGCAGTTTATCGCTTTTCCAAGAAGTCAACGCCGCATTCAAATGCTTCCGCCTCAATTGATGCAGCCAAGCGTACTTTGACGAAATCGAAACTATTTTAGAAAGGTGAGAGAGTGCTGCGATCTCTAAATGTTTATATATATGATATATTATATATAGAATTTCTGAAAAGTCCGACTATAGATATGAGGATGAGATGCAAGAGAGAAAGATATGAGGAAGCCATACTGACAGTTCCCTCATATCTAATCTGCTCTTTGTCAACTTTTATTTATATAATATGATTCTCAGATATTTCGAATAGGCATTAATATATATATATTTGGATTCTGCTTATTCATAATATATAATAGTCCCATCTATTACCTCTCGTCCTTCTTAGCTGCGCTGTTCAAGCAGATTCCCATCGCAGCCTTGGCATATGCATTTAGAGTTCCCCTAAGCCAATGGCCATCAGCTGCAAATCTCTTATAGATTCTATAGACCATTCCTTCTTTCTTCTATCTCTGCTCTCATATGGCATATATGCTTGCTTAAGACTGAAGCTAACTCAACTCAGCCAACTCCAGCCATTCATCTGTCTGCCTGTCTGTCTATCTGCTCATCTTCCCATCTGTCTGCATCTGCGACTATCTAGCCCATCTGTCTATATGCTAGCAGATCTGTAATATCTCTCTCTCGATTTATATTTATATAAACATCTACCTGGTTGTACTCCAAGCTAATCTAATCATCTGTCTGACTATTCGTTTGCTGTTCTTCTCCTAGTCCTGATATGTCTACTTGCCCAAAGCTGACCACGCACATGCCACATTGAGTAAGTTTACCTGCCGCCTCAGCTCTTCTAGCTCAATTCTTTTTGTGTTTCTTAGTTTATTAAAGAAGTACAATCATTACATCATACGCTCATTAGTTCTGTTAAAAATAGAAATTGATAATCCGACGCGAACTCTGTCAACCAAAAATTCAGCTGAAAATCAAACTCGGATCAACGACCAACGGGCCCCAAAGAAAAAAAAAAAAAACAATAAACTGTGGATTGTACTTTTCATTTTTTACATGCGAATATATACATACAGACATACACATATATATACACATATATATGTGTTTTTTTTTCTCCTCTGTCTTCTATGTGATGGGGCATAAAAAAGCCCAAAGACAACTTTCAGCAAAAACAAAACCAAAAACAGCAACAACAACAAAAAGGTGAGCAACAACAATTTAAATATTTTAAGAGCGATGACCCACAAGCAGAAAAAAAATAACCAACAACCAGCAACACCAACAACAACAACAACGATAACAAGCAACACAAACACCTTCTGTGCTGGCAAAGCAAAAAAAAATTTAAATAAAAAATTTAAAATTTACAAAAAAAGGTATTAAAAATATATATAAAAGCTAAATGAAGAATTCGCGCGTTTGTACAACAACAACAACAACAACAGCAACAACAAACAAGCCAAAACAAATTTCAATTGTAAGAAAACAACAACAACAACAACAACAACAACAACTGCCGTTGAGCTTCATTCAAGAACTTAAAGCTGACGCTGAACTTTTTGCAGCCAAATGGAGTGACTGACAAATTGACAACAACAACAACAGCAACGACCAGCAACAACAACAACAAACAAGCTACAAACAACAATATAACAGTAGTTCACATATTGCTCAACATTAGCTCGGCCTGTGGACACATGTTGCCGGCAACATGTTTCCAATTAGGCGCAACATGTTGCCTGGCGTTACGCCTCTCGAGCCGCCTTTGAGTGGGTGTCATAAATCTCTTTGGCTTTTGTTGCTGTTTGATCTGCCAAACACTAATTGGCATTAGTCCGGCCCGCCGACAAGTTCTAACCAAAACCCGATTAAAGCCAAAATGTTGCGGGGCAACGGCCAGTGGATCAACTGGAGCCGCCGCCGCCGCCGCCGCCTCTGTTGCCGTTGCCTTTTTTGGCCTTTGACTTTGGCCGTGCGGATGCCGCCAGCAGCAACGGCCACAGGTGGGCGTGTCGAATCCGACGTGTTGTAGCTGTCCAAGCAAACAATTTCTGTGCCTCGCCAATAGATCAGCCAAAACGAAAAGTCAGAGAGTCAGAGTGAGAGAAAGAGAGAGAGAGGAGAGGGAAGAGCTTCTCGAGTTCATTGTTAGCTGGAATATATGTTTACCGTTTCGGCTCCGGCTAACTAGATAAATTGTGTAGCAGCTGGAGCCAAGCAGCCCAAACCAGTTCAAAATTTGTAATTGAACAGCAAATCGATGGATAAAACATAATTTTAAAGGCCTCGGGGGAGAGACGTGTTAAAGCTAGAAGTCGGATTGAAAATATCTTTAAGCGATCATAGATTATCATAGAAGAGCTAAGGGAGTGAGCGGGGGAATGGGAATATCTTTTGATATCTATCTGACAGCTTAATTCATGTCAATTAAATATTTGTAAGCAAATTAAATAAAAGTCAAAAATTGATACAAAAATTCTTGTATTTTAGGCATATTTTAAATATAAAATTCTTGGCAAGTCCTGGCTCAAAGGAAACGCTGCCAGTTGCTGCCCTTGGAAGTAGGCAAAGAAATATTTTATTCATTGCATTTTTATTCACTTTTAATTCCTGCTCGCTGGGGACATTCCTCAGCTGCAACTGAATTGACAGGCGAAGCGACCTTAAATGCAAATCAATTCACAGCAAGGCAATTTGTGTGAAAGGATTGAATGAATGCAGGTAAAGCCAGGATGAATGGCAGGACATAGATATATATTTATAACTGTGTATAAATATTTCTATAAAAATACGAAGAGTGCTGAAAACTAAGTTAACTTAATAATAATATAAAAAATAAATATATTTATATACGGATTTGGTACTTTCTGCCAGCTAAGCCATTTATGTAATTCACTTTAAATATCAAAAGTTAAATAAGAGTCAGGCAGGAGCAGGTAACTATAGCTCTCACTTGGAACCTAGAGAGTCCTTTGCCAACATAATCTCTACTGTCAGAATAAAAATGTATCTCAGCTTCGACTCTATCTCAATAAGCTCTTCCATCTTCTTTGCATTTGGCTTGGCTTGTTTCTCTCTCTCTCTCTCTCTCTCTCTCTCTCTCTCTCTCTCTCTCTCTCTTAAAACAATTTGCGACATATGGTCATAATGTTACCTCAAATTGTGCTGGGCGCATATAAAAGTATTACAAATTTAAACTGAATATGTATATATATATAGTATATAGTATATAGAATATATATATAAATGCTTTTTAGTCGCTTTGCAGCTGGCAACGAACCCGTCAACGACGTGCAAAGTGCAATTTATTGCCGTAGCGAAAACGAAGCGAAACAAAATTGTAATTCAAACACAAACAGAGACAGAGCAAGAGAGTGAGAGAGAGAGAGAGAGAGAGAGAAAGAGAGGTAGAGGGCAAGGCACATGCAAAAGATACAGCTAGAGCAACAGCAATAGCAACAGATACAGATACAGATACAGCTACAGCTACAGATACATACGTCAATTGCGTCGCCGACGACGACGACGCTAAAAATGAAAAATTGCTTTTCAAAATTAAATCAACATTTAATTTTCTCGTAATTTGCTACCGCAAACGCCTCGACAGGCAGCGCACGCATTTTTCTACAAATTAATTTTAGCACAACAGATCAGCAGATACATAACGAAATGTATCTAGATACAGATGCAGATGAGTATACTGGTATAGATATAGATGAAGATACAGCAATAGATATAGTTACAACGATAGATATGGATAGTGACCCAGATATACGTAGGCATAGATACAGAAAGAGCTAAAGATACAGATACATTCCCAAATACAAACAGAGTTAGCTATCCTTAGACTACCACAGATAGTTATTGCGATACATATGATTGTAAGGATACAAATACACAAATGGATACTCTTATAGATACAAATACCTTAGATACATTTCTAAATACAATTACATCCAACTAGATCTATATATGTAGCTATGGCTACATCAGCTTAAATATAAACATGTCGTATTGGTTAGCCATTAAATGACGCCAGCAAGAGCAACAACAAACAACCAACAACAACCGACAACAACAGTTCATTCATTGGCAGGCAAGTGCCAAATAAAAATTATTACTTATACGCCGTGTATGCCGAGGCAGAAATTCGTCTAAATGCGTTGAATCGCACATGAATCTATTATGAATTAGACATTGAATGCCAGAGCAGAGAGTAAAGCACACACAAACACACACACTCGCATAAATGTTTTAAATATGCCGCCTGGAGCGAATTTTCCGAATGATTTTCGGATTGAAAATTGAGATTTGCAAACGATTTATTGCATTTGAAATATTGACTGCGGGGATTTATGTGGAACTGAAGTGGCACAAGGTTCACAGCAAAGCCTTCACTCATTGTTTACACTCTAATGGCTGAGCAGCCGAAATAAATGCCCCGAAGAATGCAAAGCTTTCAAATTAATTTATAAATGAAGCGAAGGAGTGAAGATGCCATTGAAAGTTAAAGCAAATTTATTCTAATTTAAAAATATTACAGTTATAAAACTATTCCAGGAATGAATAAATATAGTGGGAATGCAGAGTTCCATAGAAGATAAAAAGTAAAGTTAAGATAAAGGAAACTTATCTTTAAACTTAGCATTCTCTTTCTCTCTCTCTCTCTCTCTCTCTCTTTTCCATTTCATTCTCTATCTCTATTCGTGTTCTCATTCAAGTTCCTCAATGATTCCAGTCTGACCTTCAACTAGGATATCTATCGTGTGCCCGTGTTTTCTATCTGATTCTAGCAGTTCCCCAAATAACTGTCTCAGTCATAGCCGAAATATGCCACGCACACGCACATCGTATTATATCACTTATATGATTATAATCCATCATAAAACCGATTCTATATCAATCGCTGCTGCATGGCAAATCACACGCGCCATAACTCTAAATGGGACGCATTTGTCAACGAAATTAAACAAACATTCAAATATTTTTAGCCGCCGCAGGGCAGAGTGAGAGGGCGATAGTGGAGGAAAGCATCGGAGCAGAGTAAGAGCAAGAGGAAGAGGAAGGAGGAGAAGAACAAATGTCACCGTTGTGCGAAGATTTGTTTCGAAGCTGTGAAATTGTTAAACTGTCTCTATATTAATAATGCCATCATTAAGAAAAATGCGCATTGGTCACGCAGACAGATGCGATCCGAAAGATACTCTCGCCGTATAGGTATAGATATATGTAGATATGAAATTGGGGAGCGCGACGCTTTCATTTTTAGTTCTTTATTGTCTCAGGTTCTTTTGATTTGAAATATTTTGACGTGTCCCAATTTCTTGCGGTATTTCGAGCTGCTGCGCAGATAGATTTTTCATCTCTGCTTGTTTTCAGATACATCTCGGAATTGTTCTAAATGCTATTCGTCGTGTATTATTATTAACTCGATTTGTGTGACACGCGAGAAATGTGTCAAAATAACATTTTCTATCATTTCGACCAATTTGCTTTCAAGGCTTTCTTCTCTCTCTCTCTCTCTCTCTCTCTCTCTCTCTCTCTCTGTCTCTTCTCTTGGAATTGATCGTGTTGAACGGATTCTCAAGCTCACATCGGCTGCGATTCTGCGGCTGCTAAATGAATGCGTTTTCAATGCTAATGAGCGCGTATCTGACAGATACAATTTATAAACTCTGACAAAAACGATTCGCAGGCAGTCAAATGGAAAAGCCATGCAAATGGAAATGCCGACTAGCAGATACCCATTAAAAAGGGGCTTATTATAGCCAATCGACTGCTATTACAGAATGTTTATGGAATCTCCAGCATATAGAGAAGATATAGCCATTAGAATGCAAAGAGTAACACAGTGTATACTATCCTATGTATTATTTTACAGGGTATCGTATGGTAATAACAATATCAATCTATACAACAAACTTGCAGCCACAAAAGATATTTATATACCCTTGTCTTAAATCAAAAGATTCTTGTTCATTGTGAGCTAAGCTACCTTTTTAATGCCGTTGCATTTACAGGGTATTCTTATAACAATTGAATAGTCGAAACTTTCAACCGCAACAAAAAGCGCAGAACAGAAAAGTAAATTATTTAGCATAATAAAATTGTTGACAAATTATGATTTAGTGCTGACCGCATTAACATATTACAGAGAGAGAGAGTGAGAGAGAGAGAGAGAGAGAGAAAGAGGGAGAGAGAGAGAGAGAGAAAGAGAGGGAGACATCTACATTTGATAATATATTTATTTTATTTTATTTTATTTCCACTCATTTTGCATTTCATTTGGAATTTTGCAGCTTGATTAAAAATCGCATTTGAAATGCCATTGGCGACCGCTAGATGGCGCCGCAGTTTAGCTTAGTTGTGGGCGTGTGTGCGGCCTTTGGCCTAATGTGCGTTAAACTGTTTGACTTTTGACATCCCCGGCATTTGCATAATATGCCTGTGGCCACGCCCACCGCACGAGGGCAGCCCCAGCAGTTCAGCTTAGCTGTTAATTAGTGTAGGCCCTGAACCCGAGAGCCGGTTACAAATCGCTAATCGTCTTGAATCGCTCGACATTGTCCCCGCTCGTTTGTTTCGCTGATAATAACAAAAATTGTTGCCGTTGTTGTCGCTGTTGTTGCCGCACATTGAGAATTGTTATGAATGCTTGTTTGGCATTTGGTTGACGTTGTTTGCAGCCATTTGGCCTTTGTTTTCGCATTGTTTCCCCCAATTATTTCAAAAAGTGATCGATGGCAGTCGCGTCGCGAGCAGCAATTGATACCAAATTTGGTCAGTTAGCCTTTAAATAGAATTTATATTTGTATTCTTGATCGAAATGGTGTTGGAGTGCTTAGAATTTATTGAAATTAGCATTTATTTTTTACTTTTTTTTCTAGATTTTTAGAGGGAAATAATCTAAATTTTATTATAGAAATATACATTTTTATAGGAAATAAATTTGAATTAAATTATTATCTAAAATTTATGGTATATATTTCTATGCTTTGCATGCATAAAGAATTTTTTAAAAGAATTTTTTAAAAGAAAGAAAAGAACTAAGTTAAATTTATGAGACTGGAAAAATTACAATTTAGTTAAAGAAGATTTTATTTATTATTAATATTTTAAAATAAATTAAAATAAAATAATAAAAAATTTTATTAATATTTAAAAATAAATTAAAATAAAATAATAAAAAATTTTTATTAATATTTAAAAATAAATTAAAATAAAATATTCAATCAGTTTTATTTATATTTAAAAAAATTTAATAAAATATTAAAAGTTTATTATTAATTTATATAAATATATTTAAATTCATATTTTATTTTTATCAATTTTATTTTTTATTCTTTTTTATTTACTATATAAACTTATACATAATTAAGTTATCATATTATTGTTTTTAGATTTTTACTTTTATTTTTAATATTATTAATTTAATAATTGAATTTTTATTATAATAAAAATTCTTTAAATTTTTTAAATACCTTTTAGATTAATTTATCTTTATATATACATTTATATACACCTAGATTTATATATCTGATTCGTCATGCACGAATTTATTTGTTTGTAAATCTCGGCGAATTGATTGATGGATTGATCAGCTATTGAGAGCAAAGTTCTATGTCACGCACACAGTCTCCACCCCACCCCTTCCGCTTCCCTCCACTCACTCACTCTGGCTAATTTCTGCGTAGGATCAATCTTCGCTGCATTTTCGCTTTTTTTTCGCTTTTTGCCGCCATCAATCAGCGAATGGAAATATTGAAATCAAATCGGAGCGCGCGATGTCGGCGCCTTGTCAAAAAGCAATCGGCAACATTTTTGTGTGTCTTGCGGCTCAAGGATGATGAGAGCATAAGCTCTATGCAGTCTCCCTCTCTCTCACTCTCACTCTCGCTCTCCCTCTGTCTGTCGCTCTGTTGCAGTCGGTAAAGTGAGCATTTATATCCATAAAGTGAACGAAAATCTGACACATGGCAGCGTCTCGTATAATTTATGAGTCAATTTCAGACAATTATTGTTAAATATTATTAAGCATTCGGCGGGCTGTCAAAACACACAGCGAATTCAATGATTTACAACGCGGCGAGGAGCAAGACAATGACAACGGCAACAGCAACAGCAACATCAGCGGCAACAGCGACAACAGCAACAATTGTCGCCTGGGGTGGACAGCAGCACTTAAGTGGATAATCGCGCCGCCTGACATGCATAAGAAGCAGCGGCAGCGGCGACTGATGAATGGCCAGCTAAAAGGGAATCGTCCACTCAAATTGATGTCAAAACTGATTAAAGGAACGCAGCCTGCAATCGCAGCAGCAGAGCGGCGACAGCGGCAGCGGCAGAGGCAGAGGCGTCTCTAGCGCTGGCGCGTGGCTGCCAATTAGAGAGCGGGACAAAGCCAGATCCGAGCGATGATCGGAGATGATCAGTGTCGTCGGGCGGCAATTTGTCACTGGAAACCTGTTGCAGCCATTAGAAAAAAGAGAGAGAGAGAGAGAGAGATAGAGAGAGAGAGAGAGATAAAGAGAGAGCCTAGTCAGCAAAGAGAGGAAAGCGCAAGCAAATTAAGACAATGAAACGCGCTACGCCTGCGATAAAATCAACGTAAACACTAGCAAACAAGAAGCTACGACTGCGCAGCTGGCAGAGACTGAGACAGCGACTGAGGCAGTGGCAGTGGCAGCGACTGAAGCAGAGGCAGCGGCTCAAGCAAATGTGTGAACAATATCGGCGGCTGATCTCGCCCAGCAGCCACCCAGAGGGACAGAGAGAGAGAGAGCGAGAGGGAGAGAGAGAGACCTGTTTGAAAACCTGTTGGCACAGCCAGACAGACAGACAGAGAGAGAGTGGGAGAGGGAGAGAGGAGAGGGAGAGAGGGTGAGTGTGGGAGGGAGAACGCATGAGTGCAATGATGGCAAGTGGAGCGCCAAGCTGCGCTTAAGCGTGAGTCTGTACTTTTTGTGTGCTAAGCAGAGCCAGCCAATTGATCAATAAACAGTTCACAAACTATATATACATATATATACATATATATATATAAGGTTATATCTGGCGCTGTAACTGATAGGCAGCAGAACACAAAATGACCCACAAAAAGCAATGAAATGAACGCCAGCCCCAAAAACTCCAACTGTGAAACAACCCCACACACACACACACACATACACCCTTACACAGACACCCAGCCACCCCCACACATGCCGCCCAGTTGTTTTGTCCGCCTCCTTTTGGAATCCAATCAGCCACGCGTTGGCGATAAAATGCGTTAACAATACGTGGAAAGCTTTGCTAACAGTTTTTTCTCTTTCCTTCGCCGTCTCCCCCTTTTTTTTTGTGGTATCTGACAGATTTTTGTGGGTTAGGTAGGATTGGGGCAACTGAGCTGTCACTGGTGGGGTGGGGGGTGGCATTCACGCTAAGGGTGGGGCGCCGATGGAATTGCGTGCTGGCGAAATAGCCAACGTCTGTCCGTATGTCCGTATGTCTGTGTGTGTGTGTGTGTGTGTGTGTGTGTGTGTGTGTGTGTGTGTGTAGACACGCGGTGCTTGCGCTTGGGGAGCATTACATGCCGCATCACACCTGATTTGAGCTCGAGAATACAGGGTGTTCGCTGAGGCATGCACAAAAGTGGGCAGAGGCGAAGGAAAGGTGAATTCGATGTGGATTATCTGGAATTTATATGAATTCTGATGGATTTATTGAAATACAATTGACATACAGGGTGTCTGTGGCCAGAGAGAACATGTTGAGAGCTTACAGAGGGATATGAATGAAGAGAGAGAGAGCAGGTACAAAGAGCAGACAGGGTGTCTAACTGAATTAAATAAAAAGAGATCATACAGGGTGTCAGACCAAAGATATATGAAAAGTCAGCAGTGGTATACAGGGTGTCTGCCTAACTAATCAATGTATGTGACTATACTATAGGGTGTCTATTATAGCACCTGCAACTCCACAACTAAAGAGCTTCATCTAATTTGCAATACAGGGTGCTAATTGATTCTGTACATCGAACAGATTTGTATATGGGCAATAATAACTCTGTTGGCATATGTAAAATTGATTAGTCTCACAGTTTCGCACAATTACAGGGTGTCTAACAACTCAATTTGCGCGCTGCATGCGCTGCCATCTAAAAGCTTTTGTCATCATAAATTACCTAACAATCAAAACATTAACAAATATTCAAGCCCCCCCAGCAGTAGATATATATAGTAGATACATATATATGTATATAGATATACATATATATTATATATCTATATAGCCATATATGTATGTTTGCCTGCATGTGAACATATTTATGCGCCCTGTATACAAAGCCAAATTGTCCAACGGCCGCTGCACTCGCTGCCGACGCCGACGCCGACGTCGCGTCGTCGCTGCCGGCAACCGACAGCAGCGCAAAGCGCAAACAAACAAAGCAAACGCAGGGCACAACTCCCATTTGGCCATATCACAAAAATGGCAACAAAAAAAAAAACTTATAAGCAAAATCAAATTCACAAGCAGAGCAACAGCAACAGCAACAACAACAACAACAACAACAAACGAGCGCACACGCAGCCAACGCAGTCAACGACGACGCGTCGCTGCCCTGCAGCTTTGACAGGCGCAGCGGGCAGAGCGAACGACAGCGGGCAGAGGGCAGCGGGCAGCGGGCAGCGCGGCGAGCATGACGAAAGGACTTTCGCACATTACCACATTTTTTGTAGCCAACCAAGCGACCCGGCCAACACACAAAGCAGTTAAGCAGCCAAACAGCCACCCAGTCAGCAACAACAACAATAACAACAAAAACAACGACGAGAGGCAACACGAAAGACAAAAGCTAAAAGCGACAAATGAAATAATAAGAGAGCTTAAATAACTCCACACGAGAGCACACACACACACACACACACACACATACACATGCACATACATAGCTATGTTTGCATGTTTGTTGTTACATTGACTTCCGATGACTGCCAGCGGCCCACCCGCCCCGCTCGCGCCGCCCACTCAGGCTCGGCCACAGCCGCAGTCCCCTGCTCAGAAGCTGCGAACTTGTTTGCTCAATATGTTTCACACACACACACGCATGCAGAGCCGACGACTGCGACACGAAGCTTTTATGGTGCTGCTCCCTCTCTCTCTCTCTCTCTCACTCACACCCACACTTGCACGCTAAATAATGACTGACAGTATGTTGGTGCCGCAGCACATATACATATACATATCTCTCTCTCTCTCTCTCCCTCTGTTTCTGTGTGTGTGAGTGACCCCCAATTGCTCGCTCCCTCAAACAAACAAACAAACAGCTAGAAATTATGAAGCAACACGCGACCAGCGAACCGAGCGCACCAAAGCAAAGAGAGCGCAACAAATTGAGACAGGCTGTGCCAGAGCGAGGCAGCCGCAGCTAGACAGGGAGAGCGATAGTAAGAGAGAGCGCGCGAGAGCGAGAGCGAGTGCAAGTGCGAACGTTTGGCGTCGTAGCAGGTTGCATCGAACTTGTTGCGTGTCGAACGCTGCCGCCACCTTGCGCGTCGCTGCCGCTACTGCTGCTGCTGCTGCTGCTGCTGCTGGTGTTGTTGTTTTTGCTCTTTCTGCTCCCAATTACTTTTTGCATGCTACCTTGTGCCCCCACTTCACCTCAAACACTCGCCTGGTCATTCGGCAATCGTCATCGTTGTGTTGACGTTGTTGTTGTTGCTGTTGTCGTTGTCGTTGTCATGCTTAATCCCTGTAGCGACAGCGGCGCCGTCGACGACGACGACGACCCACAATGAGAGAGTGAGTATTGATGTGTTTGTGTTCATGCCTGATATGCTCCACGTCGAACCGGCCGGCCCCGCCCCCGCTGCCGAGACGCCTACCAACACCGTTCGACCGCAAAGCGCTGGATTCATGTTTTTCACACAGAGCTTACAATGCGCGCAATGTGACTCTGTGCCTGTGTGTGTGTGCGTGAGAGTGAGTTTGAGTGAGTTTTAGTGTGTGTGTGAGTGTGAGTGTGTTTATGCACATTTGTACACATTAACATATCAAACCGAACACGAGCGAACGTTCTCATTTTGCAAATTGACTTTAATATATATATGTATGTATGCATGCATGCGTGTGTGTGTGTGTATGTATGTATTTATTATTATTTTTGTGTTCTCTTTGATGCCGTTCGGCGCTTTTGACTTTGGAGTCGATTTTGCGTTTTAAATATTTATTGATAATTGTGTTAATTCAAATGATTAATTAATTACGCAAACAAATATTAAATTTAGATAGAAAATAATTATTTATAAATATTTAAAAATATATTGTTTATTTTATTTATTTAATTGTTGTCAATTAGCATATGCTAAAATTAAACAAAGCTCGCTAATCAACGGGGATTAACAATTGGGGAAGCTGTCAAAACTATTTAATCCAAATACAAATACAACAAAAAAACCGCAGTCGCAGCGCTGCCAACGTCTGCGTCGCTGACCGCGCAGCAACAACATCAATCAAGGCATTGGGCGGAGAGCGACACAAAAGCGCACACACAACAAGAGCGCAAACACCGCAAAATAATAAACCAGCTCGACAAGTCTAAATCACACTCATTAGCAAAAGCCCCCAAAAACAACGCACAGCAACAGCGGCCGACGCGCCGCCGCCGCCGCTGCCACTGCTGCTCGCCTCGGCCAGCAATGGCAGCAACACAAAAATCAAAATCAAAACCACAGGCAAACGCAACTCACACATACATACACACACACACACGGGCAGCGACGTCGCTGCCGACGCAGCTCCCATCATATCTCAAATTGTTAAACGATGAGAACGAGATGAGAACCTAATAAGAAACCGAATACAAAAGATAAACACAAGCGTAAACATTTAAGTAACAAAATTGGCTTTTTGTTATGCGTTGAGTTTATCGCGGGGATGCCGGGCGGCAGCGCACGAACGAGTGAGAGCGTAACCGAGAGACCGAGAGAGAGAGAGCGGGCCAAAGCAAGAGCGAGAACGAGTTTTGTGTTTGTGTGTGTAGTGGTGCCTGAGCGAGAGAGCCGAACAGACTGCGCAGCACGGCAACATTGCTGCTGGCAGCACGGCAACACTGAAATTGAGCGGCGCTCTCAAGTAACGGCCCACGTGTGTGTGTGTGTGAGTGAGTGTGTGTGCAATTGTTTTTTCAGTGGGACAGATTGCCAATTGATTGTTGTTGTTGCTGTTGTTGTTGGTGCTGCTGCTGTTGCTGCTGGCGTCGCTGTCGTCGCGTTACGCTTTTTGTGCTTTTCATTTTTGTTTTGTATTTGTGCTTTGCCGGCGGCGCTGCTGCTGGCATAAATGCTCTGCCGCTGCCTGCCCTACAAGTGCGATGGGGCGATGTGTGTGTGTGCGTGTGTGTGAGCTTGTGTATTTACATATGAACTGTCTGCGGCTGCAGCGACGCGACGTCGCATTTCCATTTCCATATGTTGGCTGTGCTTTTGCTTGTTGTTGTTGCTGCTGCTGCTGTTGTTGTTGTTGTTGTTGTTGTTGTTAATATATTTGTTAAATGAAATTCATTTCGGAATTACTGTTTGCGCTGCCTGCGCCACCTCGGCCCGCTCTTCGTGTATTTTTATATACAGTTACATATTTTCGGTGCAACTGTTACTCTATTTGTAACTGTATCTCTCGTATCTGTATGTGTGTGTGCGTGTGTGTGTGTGTGTGTATCTGTGTGAGTTTGTAATATTGCAACCGTTATGTCATTTTGCATGCATAAATTATGATGTTATGTGGCAAATGTAACGGAAACACGTGCCTGTGTGTGTGTGTGTGTGTGTAAAACATAATCGATACACTGCCTGCCATTTTCTCTCTGTGTACGTGTGTGCGTGTGTAAACGGAAACCGTACGACAATCGCACATTTCCCAATAATTATATTTCCATGCAACAGCATTTCAGGCTGACATTTGTCCGCAATCCCAACCAGCAGCAGCATCATCATCATCATCATCATCATCCCCATTCCCATTCCCTTCATCATCATTATCTTCTTTATCATTCTCATTATCCTGCCACAATGCTCGTGTCCATGTCGCATGCCCCACTCATTATCTGTTTAACAGTGCCACATTAACAATGTTGCCTGGTCATGGATATGCACCACCCCCACCCCCAGCCCCTGACTGACTGACTGATTGACTGAATGACTGACTGACTGACGCCATATTGTGCCACACACACACACACACACATACGCATAATCAAGGGAAAGCCGTTGGGCCAATAAGTTTATTACTTGCCTCAATGCATTGCCCATCAATTCAGGATGTGCGTGTGTGTGTGTGTGTGACTGTGTGTGTGTGTGTGTGTGCCTGGCTGTATTTCGTTTCCTGCTCAAGGACTTCAACGCATATTCATATTGAATACGAGTTTATCGTACTGACAGCCACATAAATACACGCATGCCACAACACACTCACACACACACACACACACACACACACATTCGGACCCATGCACCGTTACTTGCCACAGCACTTTCCTGTATTATTTATGAAATGCACATCATTGCCGTAGCCTCAATTATGATTGCCATTCGGCAATGTGTCCGTCCGTTAACAAACTCGAAAGGTTGCGATGCTATAATATACGATTACATGACGAATACGTAATGTGCATATATAGATATATATACATATCTGTATATATCTGTAGATATATAATATCTTTTAATATCTGTATATTTGCACTATAATTGCTGTATGCATATGAATTATAAGAGCGTAAGGCAAAGGCAATCAATTCATTTGTCTCTCGCCAGTTCTTTTGCTAGTTCACTGGAACTAGTGAACTAGTGAGTGATTCCCTTTTGCTGAGCTACTGATTTATACTCGTTTAAGCCAGTTTTCTAAATCATTTATTGATGATTAATTACTGTTCCTGAACAAGTTCTTTTTTGTAGTTCAGCTATTCACATGACTAGTTCAGCTTATCATTAGTGATAAGTTCAGCTGTTCATTTATTACACATTATTTGGTTCAATTCTGCTGCCTATGAACTGCTCACGAACCACTGGTTCTTTTGTGTAGTTCAGCTGTTCATTTGTGCAGTCTATAAATTGTAAGTTTCTTTGGCGCTGCTCAAATGTTCATTTGACTTGTTCCGTTGTTCATTTACTCTAAGTTCTTTTCTGCAGTTCCGCTGCTTGTAAGCTTCAAGTTCTTTTGTGCTGCTCAGTTGTTCATGAACTAGAAGTTCTTTTAGCTGAATCAGTTATGCATGAAGTGGAAGAGGACTTCTGTGAACTGCACTCGTTTAGCTAGTTATAGAACTATACTCAAGGAATCTTTATAGTATATCTTCTTATATCTATAAGCTGTATAGAGATTCCCATATCTATATCTTATAGTATATATTCCTAAGCTCTCTTTAGACTTCCCTTACCATACTCACCCATCCACACAGCATTCATAGCTCACTCTGATTACTTCACACATTTCGCAATCGAATAAAATCATTGCTCAATTGCCAATTAAATTTATTAATATCTATATATACTATATACATATATATTTATTGAATTGTAATCGAGGTAATCGCAGCAGTTGGCTCGCTGCTAATTCGTTTCAATTAAAATCAAATGGAAGTTGACAAAAATCATATTGCGCATACGGCAGGTGGGCCGTGCGGCCGAATGAGTCGTTATCCAATTTATTGGCTAGACAATCAACAAATTGTTATTTGCTCAAATGACATTGCAGTTTAATTGAGTTATTGTTGAGTTAAACACGCTTACAATTGCCCAAGCAGAGGCAGAAGGACAGTAGCAGAGGTGAAGAAGAGGTGAAGAAGAAGCTGTAGCAAATGCCTGCAACAATGCGAGGCATGCAACGAGTGTGTAAGTGACGCACTATGCCACATCCTTGTTGTTGTCGCACACACACACACACACTCACACACTCACTTAATGCGTCATTATTAGCACAACACACACACACACATACAGGTCAACCATTATGACCACTTGCTGTGAGCTCATCGTCGTGCACTCGTGTTGACATACTTCTGCCAACAGTTGATCTTGTGGCCAACCGCAGGCATGCGGATTTAATCCATAAAGGATACGCACAAACACAAGCCAGCACAGCCACGCACTCTCTCTGTCTCTGTCTCTGTCTGTGTGTGTGTGTGTGTGAGCTTGTGAAATTTTAAGCACGTCCGTTTTGGTCTCTAACGAGTTACGTTTCACTCTTCACACTGCTCAGGCTCTACTACTCCACTCCGCACTCTCTCTCTCTCTCTCTCTCTCTCTCTCTTTGCACTCTTCTCTGCTCTCTCCACGTCTGTCTCCTTCACACTGCTTTACAATTTACTCCCCTGCTGCGCTGTCATAGTTGTTGCTGCTGCAGCTGTCGTTTCGTCTCGCCTGAAAGTAGGCAACAAAATCTGTTCAACATTTTGCAGCCTACACATACATATAAAGACAACACATACACTCAGACACACGCACTCTTAAGCCTTTGTATTAGTTTACAAATCACACGTAATAACAATTGACATGGCCACGCCCACTGCACACGCCCACTGTTAGCTGAGTCGACATTTGTTTTGGCTTTTTGGGTTAATTAAAATATATGCACACACACACACACACACACACACACACACAGTTATACAGTTGCAATTAGATGAGGCATAAAATGTGGTCAGCGTGCGTGTGCTTAACTGTAAACATTGCAAATTCTCTTTATGCATTAAAATTCATTTTTAATTTCATTTCATTTTGCCAATTGAAATGATTAACGCTCGCTCGCACACATCTCCCTCCCTCTCTCTCTCTCTCTCTCTCTCTCTCTCTCCCTGTTTAAGTGTTGAATAAATAAATTAAAATCAATATAAAAAAAAGAAAGAAAGGAAGAAAGAAAGAGAGGCAGCTGCATTTTAACATGCGCATTATTACAATTAAAATTAATTTAATAATAAATTTCAAAATAATTACAATGCACTCGCTTAAATAAACGTTTACACTGAAAAAAAACTCTAGGAAAAAAATGTATAAAAAAATCAAATATACAATATATGCAAATACAAATAGCTCAATCATTGTGTGCATATGCTCATATGCACTATAGTTCGAGATATATATATATATACATATATGGTTTATAGGGCTATATAGATATATGTGATATATACATCCATATATATACATATGTATATTTATAAATATCTGTGTATAGCCAACCGATTGCCAATCTGCTGCGAGGTAAAATGCCAACAATTCGTATCGTTTTTTGAACGGTTCATGGCGAGTCCTTTAGCTGTCCTTTAAAGCATGTCATTCAAGTTGAGATCGCACTATATATACTGAATATCTTTTACCATATATACAGCATTATACATTGTATTTAAGAATTCACTTACACATATTTTACAGGGTATTTGACTTCTTAAAAGGTATCTTTATGCAGAGCAGCATGCAAAAACTCATACTCTAAAGTAATTTGAGAGCCAAAGAGTTCATTATTAGGTGCAGAGCATATTTCTTTTAGATTTTCGTAGGGTATCTGCAGTTCGAGGATGCCCAAAAGCCACAAAGTCTCTTGTCAGCCTTTCATTTTAATACTTGCGCCTAGAATATCAGCTTATGTTATACATATATAATCGTACAGGGTATATATTTACAGAGTATCCATGAGTTGAGCCTACAGTACTTCACCTAAGTAAAAGTCTCTTTTCATAGCTCCTCTATCAATAATTTCCTATTATATATGATATACTCCTTTTTTTCGACTTTTACAGGGTATCTCTTGAGCAGAGCATTTAGCATTCGCTTATGCTCCACTTACATTTTTTATGCCATATCACAATGCAACATTTTCACCGCAGTTTCCACAACATTTTCGCATATATAACACATACACACTTCTCTCTCCCTCTCTCTCTCCCTCTCTGTCTCTCTCTGCCTCTCTCTCTCTCTCACACTCTCTTTCTATCCTTTGTTTTTTTGTTAATTTGTATGGAAAATCACTTTTTGCGAAAAATCCATTTAAAAATTACGCTGTTTTTATAAGGTAACAATGCATACAACAATTTACACACGCGCTCGCTGCAAATTTGCATAACATTTGCCCGGGCAGCAACAGCAGCAACACACACTCACACACACACACACACGTACATAAAGGATGTTACACACACAGGCACACATCTCGTTTGCCCAAGCGTATAAATTCACATAATAAGTCTGCGTCTCTCTGAATGCTGCGGCTGATGATGATGCGACGTGTTGCTGGTTGTTGTTGCTGCTGGTTGTTGTTGTTGTTGCTGTTGTTGCTGAGTTGATGCGCAACAACAACAACAATGGCTAGAATCAACGATATCCTGCCACCCACATATTGTCTGCTCGCTGTTAGCTGTTGATTGAAGCTGTTTGGAGTATTGTGCGGGGGCATATGGCATGTGGCATGACTGTCAGAGAGAGAGAGAGAGAGAGAGAGAGGGAGAGACAGAGAGGGAGAGAGGTGTTCGCACTGTAATGGGCAGTGTAATGACATGTGCACAGCATGGAACAGACGGCCATCCACATCACAACACGGCCCGATACTCGGTTTGCCGGCTGCGGTTTCAAATATTGCAAAATCGTAAATGCTTAACGTGCGCTTCTGCTTCTTCTTCTTCTTGTTGTTGATTGTTGCTGTTGCTGTTGCCGTTGCAAGTGTCACATGTGCCGGCTATGTTGCTGCTGTTTTGTTGCAAATTACGGGCTATAAATTAAAATAACACATTCAGTAAATGCGTAATCAAAGGGCTGCCAGCCTGCCAGGCAGGCCTGGGCCCAGTCTTTCTCCTTTTGTTCGCTCGTTTGTTTGTTTGTTTGTTTGTTTGTAGCTCGGCTTATTTTGATAATAAATTAAATAAATAAACTAGCTAAATGAAAAGCCCAATTTACCACTGCAGACTCGAATAAGTTAATTAACGTCGAATGGCCTCTAATTATAAACTGAAATATCAATAAGGAAGGGAGGGAGTTGAGGTGTGCTTGACAGCTCGTACTCTCTCTCTCTCTCTCTCTCTCTCTCTTTCTGTTAACTGTACTCTCTGTTCTCTCTTCTGCTTATTCGATCTACAGTTCAAGCAGTGATTTCTTTATTCTATTCTTTGTCTTTCTCATTAATTTTTCATATTTCTCACTTTTCTCTCTCTATATATAAGTTAATCTTTTCTCTCTTCTCTTCTACTAAGTATCTTCTCTCATTTATCTTCTATCTTCTTTCTTACCTTTCTCTGCATGCTTCTCGGTATCCTCTCTCCTTCTATATTTTCTTGCCGAATGCCCCGCTCTTTCTCATATCTTCTCCCTCTCTCTATCTCGCTCATTTTCTCTTCTCTCTCCTTTCTCACATCTCTACCTCTCTCTATATTCAATTCTCTTTATATTATATACGTTTTTCTCCCTCTCTCTTTCCCTTTCTCCCCTCTCTTCTCAATTGTCCTTTTGTGCTCTCCCCTTCATCCTTCCTTCTCTCTTACTCTCCTCTCCTCTTACTCTATCACTCTTGCATCATTCTATCTGCTTTAGTTCTCAGCCCATTGCTTAACCCACTATCTATCTTCTTCTCCTCCCAGTCACTCACCATCCTATCAGCTCTCTACGCGATTCTCATTAGATACAGCTATACAGCGCGTATCCTTAGCCACCCATTGTTAGCTGATTACATTGAAGCAGTCAGGCATCTTCATTGATCAGTTGCAGCAATTAATAATTAACAGTTTCAGTCTCAGCTCTCAGTTTGCAAATTCGACTAACTTCAGTTGGCAAACTTTAAGCAGACAATGAGTGAAGGCAACGCAGAGCCGAGCCGAGCCGAGCCAAGCCGGAGCGAACAATCAGCCGCATATTCAAGCAGCAGAGCTACAATAGACGACGGCGAACTATACGCTGCTGGCGGCGTTCATTGGTTTTCGTTTCATGTTTTGTTGTCGGCGAAATTGCGTTGAATGTTACCTGCCATTTGGCGAGTTGGCAGCAGCAGAGGAGGAGCAGCAGGAGCAGCAGAAGCAGCAGCAGCAGCAGGAGGTGGCATGCAACATGGAGTCGAGCCGCACATTAAGTAAATGCCTGCCTCTATGTACAGGACTATGTGGCAGGCATATGAAAGGCAACGTTAAGCCAACAGACAACATGGGCTAAAGGTGCTCGCTGCTCGCTGCTCGCTGCTCGGTGTTCCTTTGGCGTTTATTTGTTGCCAGTTTGGGTTGTTTGCCTCTGCCTGATTCAGTTGGAGCTGGATCCGTGTTGCCGCTGCCGCTGCCGCTGCCACTGCAGCCACCACAACAGAAGCAACTTTTCCATTAAATCTTCTGTCCATTTGTCGGCGACGTCTCGTCTCGTTCACTCTCTCCCCCTCCCTGTCTCTCTCTTCTCTGTGTGTGTTGCCTTTAACTGTGCTGTCTGCTGTTTGGCATTGTCATTGTCTAGACTCCCGTCTCTCTAGTTCTTGCCACTGGCCTGGCCTGCGTATGCGCAATATTTGGCCAGGGCAAACTTAAAATAATCATACGCACCGTTGTGCAATATACAAAAATCTCTCAATTCTTTATGGCTTTTTTCCAGCTTTTCACCGAGTTCAAAGTCCAGTCCAGGAATACTCAAATGGCTAGCATGCTAAAGAGCATGGCTCCTTTGTGTTTATATTTATATTTGTATTTGTGTTTGTCAATAAATAAAACGAGCTGGCAGGCGCTGCTGTCCTTGCTCTGTTCTCTATCCTCTGCTCTGTACTGTCTGCCGTATTTGTTGACATGTAATTGCAACTAAATATTTTAAATTGCTTTAAAATAAAGCGTTGGCTTCCCACTCTCCCGCTCTCCCGCTCTCACTGTCTCGCTCTGTCTCCTCTCAGAGGTTATGCAAATGACAAAGTTGCCTCGCCGGCCTGGCAGGATGCATCCTTCGTGCTCACAGTTGTGGTGGCTGCCAGCCTGCACCGTTTGAGTAAATAACATACATAAAACTCGTATTTGTACACAGCATACGTGTAAACACAGCGCCAGCACAGGGGCCAGGACGAGCGAGGACAACTGAGCTGGGTCCTGCAACAGCAGCAGCAACAGCAGCGAGCATCATGCAATTTCTGTTTGCATTTTACATTCAGCTGCGTGTTGCTATCGAAATACCTGTGGGTGAGTGTGCCAGTCTGTGTGTGTTTGAATGTGTTTTTGCGAGTGTGTACAAATGCTTTTATCAACGGCATTCGTTCAACAACAAATATTCATTGAAGCTTAACTAAACTAACGACTCGCAAATGCTCTGCAATTGATTTCCAATTGAACTTAATGAATGCGAACATATTGTTTTGTTATATTTATTGCAGTGTTTCGGGGTATTTGGTGAGTGAGCAATAGACGGAGCCACATTGAGCTGGTGTTTTATTAAATTTAGATAGATTTTGGTATATTTTAGGTAGTTAATCAATCATGTGACTCAATCGCATTGAATTGCTTAATCACAGTCAGTGAATCAATCAGTAAACTCAATCAATCAGTCATTCAAGGAGCATTCAATCTATTAAGCAGTTCACAAAGTCACTCAATCAGCCTTTCATTCAATCAATCAGTTAATAAAAAGGCCGTTAACATCCTCAGTCAATCAATCAATCAATAATCAGCCTGTCAGTCAGTGAATCACCCAGCAATATGGTTCACAAAATCAATTCTTCTATAAGGTCAATCAATCAGTCATCAAATCAAATCAATCAGCCACTCAATCACTCAGTCAGTCGACAACTCAATCTGCCATTTACATATTAAGTCTATCACACACTCAATCAATCCATCAGTCAATCATTCAATCATAACTCTACCAGTTTAGTCTACCAGTTCCACTCAATCAGTCTACCAGTCAGTCACTATGTCCAGTAATAACTGTCGTTCGTTTGACTTCTTTAGCTGGCTGTTAATCTCCAATTGGACTGTTATAGTAAGTCAGCTGATTAGTCAATCAATCAAGTTGATTAATCACAGTCATAATCCATTAATAATCAATATCAAAAAGCTTCAATTTACTTTACTCCAGCAGTCAATCATCGTGTTAATCATCTTTAGCTGTTGACACTTCTGACAATTTGCTACACTTGGCTTTTATCTTGACTAACTGAACCTGTAAGCAAGTTGTCTTTACAAATGTTATATTTAATTAGGTTTACATCGGCCATCAGTCAATCCATTACACTTTACATCAGTTCAATTGTGGTTTCTATACATAATAATGAGAGAGTTTCTGAGTGACGAAGCCCAAAGTCACGTGTGAATGAGTGACAGTATTAGACGGCGATTAATTGTAGTCGAATGCACATATTTAGTAGTTGATTTGCTTATTTATTTATGCGCTATTTATGCGCTATTTATGCTTAATTGATGTCAGCTATGCGAGTTGGCTAAGGCACTTGCCAAGTTGCCAAGTTGCCGAGTTGCCGAGTTGTCGCTGTAATTAACACCGAAACACCCAGTGAACATGTCGGCAGTCACTTAAAGCGAAGCCAAGACCTTCAATCATCAATCAGTCAAGTAATCAATCATTCAATTGCATACTCTTTTTTTCACCATGCACGTCTCGCCAGCCTGGGTGGGGGGAAAACTCGTTTGGCTCGACGACAATGCACAGTGGGCAAGTGTCGTCACAATATCTGAAAGTCTTTTATGGCAAGCTGATAAAAACTGATGAATATCCTTAAATTGTATAATAAGCCAATAATATATCATACAATTCTATAATATATAGAAAGAATTTATGGTCAAAAACCCTTTGGCAGTCTCTCAAAATATCTTTACTTCAAAAAGTCTTTCAATCTTTTCAAATACCCTTCTTTATAATTGAGAATTCAGTCATGCTCAGGCTAAGGCATCATCATCTCTCCAAACATTTACTAATAAACTTTCGAAAGTCGATGAGTCTGGCCCCACTGTGCGTCGGCAACGGCATTGGCCACATTCTTCAGCTAACTCGATGCGCAGGCTGTGAGAATATGCAACGGCGATTTCGTTTAAGTCATAAATAGTTACACTCAGTGACAGTTACGCCTGTGCGAGAGTGTGCGTATGCAAACCGGGTATGCACAGCCAGCACACGCGGCCCAAGCAGCTTTGGCCAATAGTTTGAAATAGGGCAACAGCAGTAAAAAAGCTGTTGCTGGCTTAATTAATTAGGCGCGTGCGCTAATTGCTGAGAGTCCTCTTTGTTGTTGTTGTTGGTGTTTGCAATTAGCCTTAACATGCGCTTTGGCGCCTGCGCGCACAGAAACCAGTTCGCCAAACGCAGTGAAAGCAAGTGCGAGTGAAATAGCAAACAGGCGAGCTAGAGGCCAAGAGAGAGCGAGAGAGAGGGAGAGCGAGAGCGAGAGCGAGAGCTCATATGCTTTGACATTTATCAGCGCTCAATGGCATAAAATTAATTAACAAAATTAATAAAACATTTTAAAGCAACAGCAACAACAGCAGCAAGAAGAACACGTCAAAGTCGCGCAGCAGTCAAAAAATATTAATTAACTCAAATACTTACGGTGGCTGCTGCCCAAGTAGCAGCAGCAGCAGCAGCTATAGCAACCAGATCCTCCGATCTTCATCCTCCGACTGCACGAGTCGTGCGTTATACAATAATTAAGTTTTCAGCACCTGCGTGCGCGCTGAGTTCGAGCAGCAGCTGCCGCTGCCACTGTTGTTGTTGTTGTTGTGGTTGTTGTTGGGTTGCTGTTGCCTAAACAGCGCCTGCGCCACGGCCATTCGCAGCGGCTGCAACAGGAGCGCTGAGCGGGCTGGGCGCTGATTGTAATGGGGCGCTAATATGGAATAATATATATATATATATATAATATATATATATATATATATTCCTTCCTCTGTTCCTTCTTCTCTTCCCTTTTAGGCCCCCTCGCCAGCTGGCTCCGCTCCTGTTGCCTTATCCACAAAAAACTGTCGCTTGATCAGCTTGCTTTGCCACTGTTGGCAAACTGTTGTGGCGCATGTTTGGGCCATTTTACAAGCATAGCCAGTTTCAAATTTCATTCCCGCTGCCACAGACTCCCATCACCTACCTCCCCCCCTCTCTCTCTCTCGCTCTCTCTCTCTCTTTCTCCCTCTCTGAGCAGCCAAACAACTTCAGCGCTGGCTGCGTGTGCGTCTGTTGACGTGTTGTTGCACATGCGCATTAACCCGGCCACAAATTGTAATTACCACAACGCATTACAACATAATTCCCAATTGAGTCCTGTACTCCGCTCGGCTTCCTCCTGCTTTCGGGTGTGAATTTAATGATACGTGGGCTCCCGAAGAAAGTTCGCCCCAATTGCCATGACCAAGTGAAGGGCCATGGAGCATGGACGATGGCCGTTGGAACGCGCCGATCTTTGGTAATAACATAATAGCCCAAAAATATTGTATTGCCATTGGAATTCAATTAGCAGGCGGCACTTAACTCATATGAAGGGACCGCCAATCGCCTGCCGCAGCCACTCCCCGCTCCTGCTGCCGTTTCCACCTTGAGGTCAATAGTTTTTTGCAAATTGCTGTTTGTTGTTTGTCGTTTTTGAGCAACCGGCTCAGGTTCAAGCCAGTCCCAGTCCCAGTCCCAGACCCTGTCCCTGTCCCTGCACTTGACCAGTTTAGAAGTATCCTCTCTCTCTCTCTCTCTGTCATTCTCTCCCTCTCTCTCTCTTGTTGGGCTGTTGCACGTGCAGTCGACCAGTTTGGTCAGCTCTAGACAAATTGCTTGGGCCACGTCCACAACTGAGCTCGAATGCCACTAGATGGCATCAGGTGTCGAGTGTTTTGTCAGCAATATTTGCGTTTGGCCTCACTAAACGGCAATGAGCTCTGCTCCGGGACTCAATAGAAGCGAGCACAATTGTCAAAATAAATGGAATCCGGTTGGGTTCGTTTGTTCGCTTGTTCGCCCAAAACTTGATCGGAGGCAGAAAAGTCTTAGATCCAAGTTGTGGACTGCTGACGACCTATTTAATACCCTGAGAAGCTGAGCCCATTCTCGGCAGATTATAGCTCTCAGATCCAGTTCATCTATATAAAAGTCTGAGTATGTGCTGCTCCAGCTTCTAACAGCTGAATGCAGTGCCCGAAGTAAAGGCTGCGAGCGGAGGCAACCTCTTGGCTAGCTGTGACCAGTTTCGTTGACTGTGGGAGTTTTATTTGGACAAACTTGACCCAGGTCTAGGCAGAGGCAGAGCCACTGCCACTGCCAGTGCCATTGCCAGTGGCAGACTCTTGGACTTGGCCAGCGTTTAGTTGAGTGCTGAAGTCGGAAACTCGTTTCAATTAAAATTCTTCGTGCAGGCAGCGACAGCAGCAAGAAAGAATGGGAAGAGAAGCGAGCCACAAAAGCGGCAGCCAAAAGACAAATTAAAGTGGATTATGAGCAGAGCGATTGTACATATAAATAAACATATACATATATATATATATATATATATATATAGAGTTATATATATATAAGAGGTATATATGAGGTACATGCATATGTATCTTTGTATCTGCAGTATCTTTTGTATCTCTTGTGCATGGCCAGAACGAGGCGCTGCAGTTAGCTTTGCCTCCGCACAGCCTTGCGTGTGTGTGCGTGTGTGCGTGTGTGTGTCTGTGGCATTTAAGTAAATTTTGCAGAAATTGGTGCAAAAGACAAAGAAAAAGCACATAAAAATAATAACAGACGCAATCTGACGTCGTCGCCGGGCCAATGACTAAATGACTGACTAAGTGCCAAAGGGTAACCCGAAGGGGACGGGAAATGGGGGAGGAAGCAGGTCGAACAGTTGCTCGAGCTCAACTGAGCCGAGCTGAGCCTCGTTCGGTCTCTCCTTCTGCCTCTAAATGCGAAATCGAAACGAAAAATCGAGAGGCAAAAATATAAAATACGAGTGCAGCCGCAGCCGCAGCCGCCGCCGCCGTCGTCGCTCATTATAAACTTCTTCTTTTCTTTTCTTTTTTTTTTTTTAATCGGCAGTGCACCAAGAAACATCAAAGATCCGTCGACATGGACTTGGACTTGGACTCGGGCTCGGAGTTGGATCCTGCAGCAAGTTTAAATATTTAAAACAAAGTCTTGAGCTCTTGCGGCCTGGCATGGCTTTAGGCCTGCTCCAACTCCATCTGCTGCCCGCTGCCCTGCCGCCCCCCCTCCTGAGTCAACTTCAGCTTCGTCTTCGTCTTCGTCTCCGTTTTGTGACTGGTACGACATTCCAGGCAGGCGCGCGCGTTCCACCTTCGCCTTCTGCACAGGGCCGCATCCTCCATAATTTTTGTTGTTTTTTTTTTTATATATTTATATATATATGTATATATATGTTTTTTTTCCGTGGACCTGTCTGTGCTTAGCTCTTGGAGTCTGTCCTGTCGGTCCGTGTTTCGGTCTCGGTTTCGGTTTCGGTTTCGGTCTGGGTCTGTCTGGGTATCTGGCAACTGTTCGTATTTCACCTGGCACTGTCGCTCAGTCATTAAATGCCCTCAAAATGCAACAACAACAACAACAACAACCGCTGGCAGTCGAGGACAACCTCACGCACATATTATATGTATATACATGATGTTGATGTGCTTTTATTTTTTTTTTTTTTTTGTATTATTTATTTAATATTATTATTTAATAAAAATTTTGACAGTGATCTTCCCTTTTGTTCGCTCTTCAACTGTCGACTGACAGCTGTTGACAGAATGAGATGCAAAGCGCCAAAAGTAAATGAGAGAGAGAGGGAGAGAGAGAGAGAGACGTAGCTTAGTGAGAGGCAGATAGACAACGTTGGCTCATACGCAACATGCAACTCATGCCACATTGTATTATATCCATCAAACAGATGCACAACAACAAACAACAAACAACATTTGGTTATTCAGCTAAAGGATTCACTTTTGTACGGCAGTCAAACTGAAGTGGAAATCGATTTGCAGCACACAAAATAATAATTATGAGTGAATAAGGCATAAGGAATTTGGGTAAATAGAAGTCAGAGATAAAGGGCTGAGCCTGAAGGTCTCTCTGATCTACAGAGATCCTAGAGCAGATCATCTTTAAGGAAGTTCTTCTGCAGCTGAGAATTAGGGAAATTATATTCATGACGGCCCTTGCGCTCTTTGAAGTCCGACGACTTTATCATATCAGCAAAAGTCTTTTGAGTATTTATATATATAAGTAAATATATTCTCTAATATTAAAGTCTATCTTTGATTTCAGCTTAAGCTAGAATATGTTTCATTGATCCATAGTTTCTTTACATACATTATCCCTTGACCATCATCATACCCTCTTGAAGCTACAGTCTCTAAGGCCTATTGGCTACTCCAGCTAACACCTCTCTCACGCCCCTGGCAACTTCTTAGCTCACACAAATCATTCAATCTGTGCTTATTAAATGTTAAGATCTGTGTCTGATGCACATTTTGTGCGTTGCTGCTGAGCTTTTGTATCTTTGTATCTTTTGCTGTTGCGGCTGTTGTTGTTGTTGTTGTTGTTGCAATTTACATGCCACAGCGCTGTGGACAACTGCTGCAGAAATTGTGCTGGAGCACAGGAAGCAGCTGCTCGAAATTCTTGGAAATGCTTATTCGTTGCGTTTATTTTGTGTTGTTTTCTGCGTACAACAACAACCACTTGTTGCATGTGTGTGTGTGTGTGTGTGACAGTCGTTTGCACAAATATAATTTAATAAATTTAAATGAGACACACAAAAGACAGCAGCAGCAACAACAACAGCAGCAACAACGATGACGATGACAAGATCAGCAGCAACAACAAGATCATTAGAAGCCGCTGCCAAAACTGTGCTCGTCCAGAGCTCTGGGGTCAATAGTATCCGCGGAATTCAATGCTTTTTGCATTTGGCCAAGAGCTAAGGCCAACTCGCAAGAAGTTGCTGCTGGCCTGCGCGCACACTCTCTCTCCCTCTCTCTCTCTGTCTCTCTGTCTCGCTCTGTCACTATCTCTATTACACTGTGTGTCTATGCAGCGAAATGCTCTCATGGGCACACAAGGAAGCGCATTTTTAAATGCCAAAACAAATGGAAAAATTAAAGCCAACGAACGAGGCAACAAACGCAACGTAAACCTGAACGGGGCACAGATCGGCCATGGATAGAGGAAGAGAGGAAGAGGTGGAGGGAGGGGGGCGGGAGGAGGGCAGCCTCTTGGCTGTTGGCTGTAAAAATGCATCTAAGCCGCTTTGCTTTTTTGCCAACTTTTACCAACTGGTTTGTGGCATTGCCAGCGCCGCCTCCCTCCACCTCGCAGCCCACTTGCGATTCCCAGATTTTTGCAACTCCACGGCAGCCGCAACACTTTTATTATATGCCTTCATCTAATAAGCCAAGCGAGGCGAAGGCAACGAGCTGCCGTTGCCGCTGCTGCTGCTGCTGCTGCTGCTGTTGTGTCTATTGAGCTATCCGTGTCCAATTGCAAAGCCCAGATACATACACATGTTGCTCTTCGTTGTTGTCGTCGTCGTCGTCGTCGTTGGCCGTTGGGTTCATTGGTTCTGCTCGTATCGAGTGCGATGATCACCAAACATGATCATTCAGCTTGGCTTTTTAACGCCAAATAAAATAAATCAAATTCCACTGCGGTCGTCGACTAGAAGTTGAGCCCAGGAAATGCCGGACACCTTCCTACACACACAGACAGGGACAGTCGGTCATAAAATGCATCTATTAGTTCGTAAATGTTCGAGTTGGGGCCCAACTGGCAACTGCAACTGTCCAGGGCTGTGCTTGTGGACAGTTGACTCAGCGCTTTGACCTGCCACAGACCCAGATCGACCAAAAACTAGACAAAGCTATGAGCAGAACCCACTGGAACCCACCGAACCACAGAGCGCAGCATGTTCAGCCAGAGATTAAATTCAAATAAATCGACATGCGCGCCTGGAAATGAAAACATTCACAGAGCAAGCGACACCAACAACAACAAGAACAACAACAAGAACAACAACAACGGCAACAGCTAAAGCGACAAAGCAAAATGAGAAATAAATTATTTCTCCTGTTGAACACATTTGAGCCTGCCGATACCCTGTAGAAAGAGCCGAGCCAAGCTCAAGGTGGGCTAGAAATTAAAGAAAATAAATAATATGAGGAGTGCATAGAGTGGATATGCTAAGATACAGATATACTCATAGGTAAGATAAGATATATATTTTATAACTACTAGAATAATAAAGGCAAGAGCTTGTTAAATATAATATATATATTATATAATACTAAAAGTATTCTCTAAAATTCACATACTTTTTCCTTTTATGCTCTAACAAACTCCTTAAACTTCTTCACCTTAACGAATCCCACTTCCTTAATGCACTCTTACTAGCTATTCCCATAGACTCGGCCAGAGCAATCGCTGGAAGCCCAAGTTGGCAGGCAGCGACGTTGTCGAGTTAACCTAAAAGCTGGTTGGGATTTGCGTGGCTTTGGCCACAGATCGTCGTCTTGTTGCCGATGAGTGGAGGCAAAGCGGAGCGGCAAAGAGTTTGAGGAGCTGATCACGGCGGTCGCAGGGCGCAGCCAATTTGCGAATATTTTCATTTCAATTGCGCGCATTCTGGCAGGATGAGCTCGCCTGGCTGCCAGCCCCGGCCCGGCCCGGCCCGGCCTGCCATGTGTCTGCATCTGCGGCTGCGTCTGCGTTTGCGGCCATTGACACAGGTCACACACGGCAGAGGCAAGGCCAGAGCCAGAGCCAGAGTCAGAGCCAGAGTCGCAGCTCTTGGGCTGATACGCAGACCAAACGTCATTTGGTTGCATGATCTATGCCCAAGTTTTGCCGCTCACCTGTGCTACCTTTGCCGGGCTGATCCTCTAGCTGGAGCTGGAGCCGAAGCCGAAGCTGAAGCCAGGGCTATCATTAGTGGCTGCCCCGAGGCAGCAGAGTACGCTCTGTCGTTCTGTTACCAGATACCGCCAATGGCTTTTGTTTTTATATGCATCATCGCCTTTTGTTTGCGAAAAACTTTCTTAAATTCTTGAGCTGCTGTCGACGGCGACGCCAGCGCCGACGCCAACTGCGCTGCCAGCGCAGACTAGTTTCGTATCTTAAAGATGAAATAAAAATTATTTACGATCGTTTTGTCAGCCAGAACTGGACGCAGACAGCGAGGACTGAGACAGTGGCCTGGCCTGGCCTGGCCACCTTCACCTTCTCGCTCTCTCTCTCTCTCTCTTTCTCGCTCTCTCTTTCTCGCTCTCTCTCTCTCTCTCTGTATAGGCTGTCGCACTTGTTGTTGCTGCTGCTGTTCTCAACTTTGTTGTATTTCACGCTCATCAAACAACCAGCGACAACTGTTGCAACTGCCTCCGGCTGCTGTTGCTGCTGCTGCTGCTGCTGCCGTCCGTTCGTCTCTGGTCTCTGGTCTGGTTCGCTTTGCGTGCCGCTCAGTTAATCGGCTATGAACAGTTATCGGACTGGTTTTATTGGGTAGCATTTGTTATGTGCAGCGGCTGCCTTGGCCGCTGCCCCGACGACGCGGTGAGTCGGCCTGCGGTTGCCGCTGTGGTTGCGCCTGCTGCGGCTCGCACTGCCCGGCTATTTATATTGGAATTAGTGCGCTTTGCGGCGATAAGCGCTGTGCGTTTTATAAGCGTGTTCACTTGGAAATTTAGATAGGAGCTGTGAAACCGTTTCCCATGTCAAGAAGTATCTTTCTCACTGCCCTCGCTGACCACATTCGAGCCAAATTACTCAAATATCAAGAAAATAAACTACAATTCCTTTCGAATTGCTGGTAAAACTGTTATTTTTATCGATTAATTAAGAGTGAACAGAGCTATCGATAACATGAAGAGAGAAGGGCGAATCGGATAGGTGACTTTGATGACTTTCTTGATTTTGAAGATGGTAAAATGAATAAGGGCAATTAAATTTTGTATACGAGTAAGTTCTATGGATACCCTTCAATGTTTATACCCTGTATTTGCAGTATTGATACCCCTAGAAGCTTTCTCTATACTCATATAGAAGAGTAACTTCGAGTATCTTAATACACAGATCTCATCAGCCAACCACAGCTGACTACAGGGTATTCATAAGTCGTTTACTATACTTATAAACATTTTTATTTGTCAATTAGAGTACTTTTATATATATTTAATCATTAATATTATCTTCTATATCACAATTCCCACAAATATGCCAAAGTCTTAAAGCCGCTTAAGCGATTCGAGTTCTAATCCCCTCACTCTGCCCATAATCAATTTTCACTTCAGAGCCTAAACTCTGCTGTCCAATAAATCCTCTAATATTAGCTTGCAGAGTGCCCACTAAAAATGAATATCAATTTGTAGCCTGATTCAAGCGGCTGCTACAAAATTATTCACTTGCAACTAAGTTGGGCGGGCGATGGCGCCTGTTTCGCACAGCCAGGAGGCTTACACCTGTGCCACATGCTGGCGACAATGCCGAACTGGCCTTGGCTTTGTTTTTTTTTACGTCTATGTGTGTGTGTGTGTGTGCTGCCACCTACTGTGCCCGTGTACTTGGCACAGCTTTTGCTACTTGAAGGCAGCCTGCAACAAGGACTTTTCTACGGCGTCTACGTTCGTTCGGCTCGTGGTGCGTGGAGGGTTTTTGGCCTTTGTAGAATGTTATTTGGTAGTTCAGTTTGCCGGTGCGTTTTACTATCTACACACACACAGAGACTGTTTGACTGGCTGGCAGCTTTTTGTATTTATGGGTCGAGGCTGCTCGCAGCCCGTTACAGAGCCGAAGGTTGACGCTGCGTGGGCGGGGCAGCAGCCACATAGCCTCCAGTCAACTTTGAGTGTGTGCGTGAGTGCGTCTCTCTGTGTGTGTGTGTGTGTGCTTGTTATTGCTAAGCTTTTCCCAATTAAAAGAGAGGCTCGCAAGGCTAACGCCGCGTCGCTGCTGAAGGTTAATAAATGTGCTTGGCCCTCTTAAGCATTAAACATTTTGCGCTATTAATATAGAAGCATATATATATATATATATATATATATATATATATATATATATATATATATATATATATATATATATATATATATATATACAGAGAGGTATATTCGAGTGTGCTTATATAGAAATCTAATTCGATTACGTCACAGTGGTGCTATGACGTCACTAGCTGTTGCCCACACGATGGCAAACTTTCGAGATTCTCAGCTCAAACATATTTGCCTTTGTTGAAGGCGCCTACAATTGGCATTTATAACACCCACACACACACCCGCACGCACACACACACATGCATGGAAAGTAAATGTTGTGACACATAGATATATAAATAGCAGCTGTCCCTGCCACAAGCACTCCTAGCTGGCTTTGTTGCCATTCTTTTTCCTACTCGTTTCGTCGTTTGTTTTACTTTTTACATTTTTGTTGCATACTTTGCGGCGCTCGGAAATCAATTGTTGTGGGCGCCAGCTAAGGTCAAAGGTAGCGCACCGCAATTGTAATGTAATTGACATTTTGCAAAGCGACGTCAATGTTTTCAATTAATTAACCCATCAACAGAGAGTGGGGCAGGGAAGCGGAGTGGGAGACAGTGTGAGCTGCAAATTGCTCGCATATTTCATTTGTTTACGTGTTGCAAGTGCTTAATTGCTTGAGCGGCTTAAGCCACTCGTCGTTTCTTTTACGTAATAATCAATAAATGATTTAATTTTAAATGAAATTTTGCTGCTCATGTCAACGCGCGCAGTCTGCCGCCAGTTGCTGTACCTTTTTGACCCATCCGCTGGCTTTACGAGGCGCGCAATAAAAGCCACACGCATTCACTTGCCTCACCTTTAGTGTGAGCGTCTGTGTGAGTGTGTGTTTGTGTGTGTTTATGTGTGTGTGTGTGCCCATTCCATTCAGTGCCTCCGTCTGCTTTTTGTTCCCTTGAAACGCTGCTCGCTCGCTCGCTCGCACGCTTTAAACGCGACACAAATTGCCAACGTTTTTGCATCCTTTGCCATATTTCTTGCTTGACTGTCTATGTGTGTGTGTGTGTGTGTGTGTGTGTGTGTGGGTGTGTGTGTGCACACTTTTGTATGTAGCTATGCATGAAACATAATTACATATTGTGCGCTGTCACTTTTGGCGCTCCGCGCTGCCAACCCTCAGAGTGTTTCACCTTCTGCTGCTGTTTGTCATTTGTTATATGTATATATATAGATATATATATAGATATATATATGTATATATATAAATTTCTATATGTATATATTTATATATCTAGCTACATATAGCTGCATAGACAGGGTGTCATACCTCCCTTACGCTTTCTTTCTTTCTCTCAGTCTCTCTCTCTCTCTCGCTCACTCTCTGCCCTTCCACCATTCCATTTCCTTTAAACATTTTGCTCGACGCTTTGTTTTTAGTTGTTATTTATGTAATTATTAACATTTTCGCTTCTAAGCCACGTTGTTGTTGTTACTGCTGCTGTTCTTTTCCCGCTGCCATTGTCACTGTGGGCGTCCTCCGGTTTTTGGCTCTTGCCTGCTGTCATTCTGTTGCTGTTTTCATTTAAATAATAATTTCATTGCGAACGCCCTCAATGAAGATTTGTGCTACCATCCCATTAAAAAGAAAAAACAGAACGACAACAAATGGGAATATGAGTTGGGCCAGGGGTGGAGCGAGCAGATTGTTTCAGCTAATGAGGAAATGTTTACTTGAATTTTGCGTTTTCAACATGGCGTATGCGTAATGTGTGAAGGACTTTGACTATGACGCGCCTGATTATAAATGCGATGCGCATATTAGATCAAAGACAACTTTATTATTATGCGTGAAAATAAGTTTTGGAAAGGGAACAAAATGAATATGTCCAAACGTATTATTAGTGAAGAGCAAAACTTTCAAGCTTACCTAAGAAAACTTTTTGATAAATAAGATAGATAAATAGATACTAAATATATTGTACAACACTTTATTTCTCGCTTACCAATACTAAAATATATGGTATAAAGTCATATACAGTACAAAGTATATCAGAATAGAGCTTCAAGGCGAAAATCTGCTGCCGACCACATAAGTCTGATAGGAAAATAAATTGCTATTTATCAGAAACGGCTGGATATATTTTAATAAATTTAATTTCATTTCAAAGCTGCATTCATGCCAATTTGGATAAAGCACAATACTATGCCAACAGCACCCGAAACCTGGTAGTCAGCGGTATTGAGAGCAATGCTTACGTTGGGTTCACACTTTTATGGTTCGTTACAATACATGCACGAAGAGTTTTTTCGGTAAATTGAATGCTTGACATGCCAGAGTTTACTTTATCTTAATTGGCAATCCCTACTGAACATTTTAAAACTAAAATGTTGACAATAACTCAAACAGTTATCAAAATATAAGCATTGTAAATAGTATCAGACTTATTTGGTCTCGCCTTTTTGTGCCTAGCATAACTAGAATTCATTTCAGATTTCTTCACAGAGTAAAACTTATGTATTATTTACATTTACTCATCTTTTTCACACTTTCCAACACTAATTTTAGAAGAAGCCAAAACTAATTAAGTTTAGTTAAACCCACTTTCAATGTTTAGTGGATAAATGTTTGATTTCACACACGATGTTTTCGCTTTTTTACCCGTCGACCTTAGCAATTGTGAAAGCTCAACAATTATATTAACTTTTATACACACACCCACATCCATAAATATGCTCTGGGTGTTTGTGTGTGTGTGTGTGTACACATCCTTGGCATGGCATGCAAAATCTGCTCAACTAATGAATTCAAGCGTATTAATTATTACGCATACGCCACATTGTGCGAAGGACGTTGAGCACAGTCAACACACAGCCAGCCCAGCCCAACCCAGCCCAGCACTCATGCCCAACCTCAAAGCCCTCTCTATCTTTCTCTCTCTCTCTCTCTCTCTCTCTCTCTCTTTCTCTGTCATGCCAGCTCTTGCTCCATAAACACGCGCCCAACCACCTACTCAGAGGCGCAAATTGTGCTTTGCTCGTTCGTCCTTTTTGCTGGTGATGCTTCCTGTGCTGCCGTTTAGAGGCTGCCAAAAAACATTTATACAATTTTGCACGGAAATACGCACACACACACACACGCACACACACACACACACAGCGCATAAAAGTTTAAGCAGCGCAGCAAAAATGCCAAAAAGTTTCCACAGCATTCAACACAGAAAATGGCACAAAAAGCGAGCGCAAAACAGCACAAAAAAATGCCAAGAAAAATCTATGAAAATGAAAATTAAAGCAAAAAAGACAATGCAAATCTGACAGCAGCGAGGAGGCGTGGTTGAGTGGCGAACAGGCGTGGCTGGCGTGAGGCGGGCCAGAGCCGTCGTGGAAAAAAAGGGTAGAATAACTTTTTTCCCTTGTACGCCCGAGAGCAGCCAACATATTTTTGGTAAAATTTTATTTTAATGGATGCTACAGAAGTTTCAGTTTTTTACAGCTTAAGCCTTAGCTGGCTAAGTATCGAAGAACTATATACATATATATACTATACGCAGCTATGCAAAAAATTTATATGCAAATATAATTGTTGAAAAAAGTTCGCGTTGGCATTTGAAATACTTTTTAAGCAGCTGGAAAAAGGCGTCAAAATTTGAATTTAAAATTGAATTTGGTTTATTTAAATATTGGAAATTGTTCAGAATATAAGTTAAATAGATAAAAAGAATTTTAAATAATATTAAAAAATGTTATAAGATATTATTTCTGCTGTGAACCCCTGAGAATCTACTCAAAATCTAGCTCAAAGTGTGTTATTGGCAAACAAATCAAAGTTATTTATTGTAATTTATAATATTTACACAATTTCCAGGGTATTTTCGGGTCGTTGCACACCGTGCAGCACTTGAAAGGTAGCAAAAGTTGTTTGTTAGCAGCCAAGTTTGAGTTTGAGTCTGAGTTGAGTTGAGGTTAGGCCCCATTTACAGGGTAGGACCTCGGCAGCACTTGATGACACGCATACATACATATATATATATATATATATATATATATATATACAGACGACTATATGCGATGCTGTGTATAAGTGTGTGTTGTCGTTGTTCACGTTGCTGTTGTTGCTGTTGTTGTTTTGCCTGCCACATGGCACAATGGAGCGATTGTTGTTGGAGCTCCCGTTTCGGTTTTGTGCGGCTCCTACGTTATCATTCAGCGTGCAAGCTGTTTGCTCATTGTCTATTTATGCAAACACACACGCATACACACACATGTGAGTGGCAGAGAGACAGAGCAAGAGAGAGAGAGAGAGAGACAGAGTGAGATGTGGAGCAGAGCGAGAGATATGAGCACGTAAGCCAACGCATTGAGGGCCAACTGAAAATGGGCATTTCGTTTGGAAGCTTGGGGCCATACAGCCCAGCCCCGGCTCCACCTCTCCCTCACACACACACACACACACATCACGCACGTGTGTTAAACAGACAGTTACAATTTGTATATCAACTGCGTTACAGCACACTCACACTCACACACATGTGGATATCATGTATATAAGTGTGTAAAGTGAGTATCCTTCGCTGTGCCCGTAAAGTGACGGCGGTTATGGCCCCACACACGCACACACACATATATATGCTGATCAGTGTGTGTGTGTGCGTAGTGTAACGGTAAAACAGACATTGACAATGCATTTGGTATGCTCGACTGCCACGCCCACAGCCCTAACGATAACAACAGCCCAGCCCAGCAAACATTTGCATGGCAAATGCAGACAACATCGTGGGAGAAGAGAGAGAGAGAGAGAAATGGAGAAGCGAGTAAGAGAATCGGACTGAGAGTCTCAATGATTGCTTCATTTGTTATGTCTATTAAGTTAATATAACATATATGTATAATATATATATATATATAACTCTGATTGCGCACATTAACTATGTATAAGCCATGCCCAAGACATATATTTCTTTGTATATAAATCAGATTAACGAAGGCAACTGGGCGGAGAGAAAGAAGCGGAAAGAGTAGAAGTGAGTGGCAGTATGAGAGAGACTAGCTAAAAGTGAGAGACAGAATTAATATTTATAAGAAAAACAAATTGATATGTAAGTAAAACAGTTATCTAAAGTATATACTGTAAGAATTGTATATGTTGTCAGCAAGTAAAATATAATATACAATATACAATATATATAAATAAATAATAAGGATATATATACTAGGAATAAGCTGATTTACATATGTCTGTTTGCCTAACAGTCTGTCGCTCTGTCTGTACATCTCTCTGCCCGTTTAACAGTCTCTGTTAATATGGAAAGCATTCCTCTCTGACAGCAGCTGCAGAGCACTAACACAGTTTACTCGCAGCAGCAGCAGCAGCGGCGAGCCTTCCCAGTTGAGCTCAACTGTTGAGCATTTCTTTATGTTAGTTTTCACACTCGATCAGCAGCCTAACACAGCTATGTCTGAGTATGCAGCAGAAGTTTTCGCTTGCAGCAGCAGCAGCGCGCCTTCCCATTTGCCACCCACTGATCGGGAGTCAATACTAACGCACAAAAAGGCTCAACAGCTGAGTGCAACTCGAAGCAGGAGTTGAGTGGGCGTCTCGGGCGCCTATAAAAAGGCGAGCCTGCGCAGCGCTTCTTCAGTCGGTCTCCTGATCTTGTGGTGTTCAGTGGTGCAGTATGGCGGTCCTCCTCCTCTTCTTCTCCTGGTGTTGTCTGGTAAGCATTTATTTAGTTAATAATTTTAAGTACTATATTAAGTTGAATTGTAATAGTTATAGTTAATAATTTTAAGCAATTGTTTATAATAATTGTAGAGATAATAAGCTAAATATAAGTATGAAGTAGGTACATAGAGCAATATGTACCTATATGTATAATAATAATAAGCACAGAGGTAGCCCGCTAGCTGTGTTAGCTCTGGAGCCACCCTCTCTTCCGCTCTCTCTTATGGAATGTGGAATTTGGAGAAGTCATCGAGCTGCAAAGCCTAAGCACACATCCGCATACAGAAGGGAGAGCAAACAAAAGGAAATTATGTGCAAAGATCCTCTCGCTCAATCACACTGCGCCTTGGGATTGCTCAAATTGCAAATTCATTAAGAGCACGAGCTAACACGGAACAGCCAGTGAGAAGCAGAACCTAATCATACAGCCAAATCACTCTTAATGTACAAGGAATTTACCACTTGAGAGAGCAGTGAGTGCAAGTAAAGGGAAATTATGCATCGTGAGAACTGGTGGGAGCAGCGGACATCTCGCTCGATCACACTGAGCTTTGGGATGGGTCAATTAGCATAGCTACTATGAGTGCGAGGGAGGACAAGGAACTTAGCACCACTCACACATTTGAAAGAGCAGTTAGTGCAGGCCAAAGGAAATTATGCATAGTGAGAGCTGGTGGGAACAACGAACATAGGAACAGCTAGCCAGCTAGCGAGCGAGCAGCAGAACTTACGCATGGAAGCATAGAAAAGCAAATGTACGAGGAATTTGTTTGGGGAGAGCGCAAGAGATATGACAATACGAATTACGTTATATAAGTTACGTAATAAGAATAACGTCATACAAATAACGTAATTCAAATAAAGTAAAATGAAAATGTAATATGAATAACGTAATACGAAAATGTATTATAAATAACATAATATAACGTAATATAACGTAATATAACGTAATATAACGTAATATAACGTAATATAACGTAATATAACGTAATATAACGTAATATAACGTAATATAACGTAATATGAATAACGAAATATTAACAAAAATGTAATACGAATTCTCTGTTATACACTTTATGAATTCCATATATGGATAAATATATGCGACGCATACATAATAATAAATGAATTATTATTTATTCTTATTCAAATAACGTAATTTAAATAACGTAATTTAAATAACGTAATTCATATAACGTTATTCATATAGCGTAATGCATATGACGTGCTTAGACTCACTTCGTGTTCGACTTGTTTTTATCTATAAATTTTTATACTTATTATTTTTATATATATAATAAAAATTAATGAGACGATCCCAAAGGGTAAACTCTACGAAAAATCTCTTAGAAATCCAATGAGTATTTCTAATATGAAAAGCGCAGAGACTGATATTTCTGTATGTCCATTTATCAAATACATTTATATTTCGCATATTTTCGAAATACCATTTGATAACCGCACTTATATATTTAATAATTGATGAGAAGCGCATAGGAAGGGCATGATTCAAAGCACCTCCAACTAAGCATACTTACAGCACATAAAGTTAAGTATTTACACTTATGCATCGCACAATTTGGGTATTCTATCACATATTCGCCACACACACACACACACACATACATATGTATATACACTCGCATATATAAATATATTGATAAATCATGTATACATAATTCCCAATTGTCCTCACATACTCACCGATTGATGGGTTTACCTCAAAAACTTGAGGTCTTAGAGTGGCCCTATGTGAGTGAGCGAGTGAGTGAGTGGGGCAAATACGCACAAGTATTTAGCATTTCACAAATGCCATACCACAGCTGCTACAGCTACTTGATGGCTCTGTCAAGGGTTGGGGTTGGGGTTGGGGTTGGGCTGGGCGCTGGGTAGGTCAACTTTTATTACCATCATGACCCGCAAATCGCACACAAAATCCGCATACAAAACTCACAAAAGCCTCTTGGCATCAAAGAGCACTCGGGGTGGCTACCTATATATGTCCTCTGCATGTCCTGTGTGTGTACAAACGTGTCAGCCGGTGTATATGCACGAGTCTCTGTATATATATATGTATGTGTATGTGTATGCGTATGTGAGTATGCGTGTGCAAGGATATGCTGTGCTGTGCCATGTTGATCGTCCGTCCGTTTTCCCATTTGCTCTCTGCACTTAACTTCTGTTCGCCTGGCACTTTGTAAGCAAATTTTTATATTTTGCCTCCATATACAGACATGTTTGCATGCGTGTGTGTACATGCGTTGGCATATCTGCCATAAGCACTCCAGCCTGTGTCTGTATGTATCTCTGTTGTTTGCCAACACTTGGCCTGTTGTCTCGCCCTCTCTGTGTGTGTTTCAAAATAGCCAATTTCATTTGCTTTTATTTGTAGATTATGTTTCAAAGCAAGTTTAAATACATTTATTTTAGGGGTTAGAGCTCAAGCTTTCTAGAAATTTATGCATTCTATCAAATTAAATATTAAATAATTATTTACAAATAAAACAATATAAATATTTCAATCGCTTTTATTAGCTTTGCTGGACAGTCATTGACTCTGAAAGCTTTTATATACATAATTATTTAATTAAGTGTATTAATAGCTGTATAAATATAGCTTAATTTAATTGTATAAATATAACTTTATTTAGAAAATTTATAAATATATTTGCCGCCCTGACATTTAAAGTTTTATTTGGGTGAGAAATTTATAAGTGTGCATTATTAGGCAGCCATAGATGTCACCACACTCACACTCTCACACACACACAGTCCCACACACATACACACTGACAATCCTGTAGGGACGACAGGTGCTTGGCTGTGCTTACCGCCCACGCCGCCCAATGCGCCACTTAGCATTTAAGTGGGCGGCATTGTGGGTGCCCAACACTCGCACCGCACGGCCGCCCACGCCGCCCACTTGTTCCGCACACACCCACACGACCCTCTCGCCCCGCCGCTCAGTCGCTGCTAAGACATTTTGGTAAATCTTCTTTAACAAGCGCAGCCAAAGGCAACAAAAACAAGAAGCGAGCGCATAAAATGCTATGAAAAAGCAAACCGAGCGAGAGCGAGAGAGCAGGCGAAGGCGAGAAAGAGAAGGAGAGCGACAGAGACAGATAAACTCAAACATAAGTCGCACAGACACGCACACACACAGAGGCAGCTAAAGCCGCAGGAGCGGCAAGGACGTTGTGTTATAAATTTTATGAGCTTGCCAGCAGCAGCAGCAGCAGCAGCTGTATATGTATAAGTGTCTCTCTCTCTCTCTATGTGTGTGTGTGTGTGTGTGTTGGCTCATAAAAATAAGCTGCACTCGTGCCACGTTTTCCACGCTTTTCTCACATTTCGTGCGCCGCCTCTCCTGCTCCTGCCGCTGCTTGTGCCACTTGCTATAAAAAACTTTGCTTGGGTGTTGGCATTTGTTTGCAGTATGTGTGTCTGTGTGTGTGGGTGTCTGTATGTATGTGTGTCTGTATGTATGTGTGTGTGTGTGTGTGTCTCTTGGCAGTCAGTCAGTCAGGCATTGTTGTTGTTGTAGTATTTCCCTTTCGCCTGGCAAGCGGAAACATAACCAGAAGGATAACGCTATAATGCCCCAGTGGTACAATACATACGAAAAACATTTCTCGACTATGTCTCTTGCCTTCCCACTCGCTCTCGTTCTCACTCTCCCTCCACCCCCCTGCTAGCCCTGCTAGCTATGTATTTTTCTTTGTTAGCCACTCCACTGTTGCCTTTTTCAACTTGTTGTTGTTGTTGCTGCTGCACAGCTTTTGGCTTTAGCTTTTCTTGCCATTTTTCTCATTTTCTTTTGCCACTTTTTTTCAGCTTCTTTTTTTTGTTTGTATTACTTCACATTGTGAGTATATATAGATTATATACACATATACATATATGTTTGTTTATATATATATATGGATTTTCAGCTATGGCATTTGAGGTAAGCAGCCAGTGGGAAATGTTGTTGAGCTGCAGCAAAGAATTCTATTGTCACAGCTATTTATAAAACATTTTTTAAATAATTTCTGCAAATATTGATTCTTCGAATGAGCAGGAAATATAAAATGGAGAGCTTCATTCTGAAGTATTTAAATATTTTATAAATTATATATAATATATTGTTTTTATCACAGTTTTCAGGTCATAATTGAATTTCATTTTCTTTATTTTAGCTATTTTTATAGGATAACTACATGTCGATCATGCTCAACAAGAGCCTGGCTAGCAGTTGATTTTTCTTGTACGAATGCCCTGTATGTAGGTTAAGAGAGAGTATATTAGCTTGGAGTATATCTATTCTGGTGAATCTAGTTTCTATTGCCTCTATGACAGCTAGAGACTCTAAAATATATAAAGATAGACTGTTAGACCTCACCTCGTTTATACTTACAAGAGATGCAATAAGCTTTGCTATTTATTTTTATTTATTATTATTTATTATTATTTATTATTTTTATTACTTTTTATTTATAATGATAGAGTTTACAGTCTAGAGTCTAGAGTCTATCATATATCCCACCTCCATAAAGACTTCAAACAGAGCATTGCGCAGTCGGCTATGCCCCAATCAGAACTGATTCCACTTGCCTGTCTTGTTGTGGATGTACATTACGTGTGGCTGCTGCTCCTGTTGGCTGTCTGTTGTTTCTGTTCGCCTGTTTACGTGCGGGTTGGTTTGTTACTCTTATTTTTTGCTCATTTCTCACAGTTCTCTTCTTTTTTGCAGCCCTCCTATGTGTGGGGTACGTATATGTATATGTATATGTATATATGCGTTGCTGCTTGAATTTCGTATAATTTTTGTTGCTTCATTCAATGTTGGTTAAATGTGGTATGCTCAAGAGAGTTGCGAGCAATTTCATGGGATCGAGCGCGATAAATGCCCCTTCGCAGCTCGCCTGCCGCTGCCCTCAAAAGTATGCTACAACAAGAGGGAGCGAGCGAGTCTCATGGAGCACGCACACAACCAAATAGAAAAGTAAGCTCGTCTTGCATTTTATGCAGTTTGCCACGCCCACAACACTATTTTTGAGGCCCCAGACCCAGACCCAACCTCAGCCCCAGCCCCAGCCCCAGAGCTGGCTGGTGAAAATGATTTCAGTTTCAGTTATTTTTTCGTACTTTTTTACGATGACGCTGCCTTTTCGTATGCTTTGTTTTTGCCAGATAAGGGATGGGGTGCTGTAGGGGTGGGGGCGGAGAGATGGTAGGGTGGTTGGGAACAAGAATTGTGAAACGGGCACAGTGACAGCAGCGTGCGCGAAAATGAAATAAACTTTATATGCCACTCTCTGGCACAGCGGAAGCAGCGGCTGGGGAGGTAGCCAAGGGGCCGAGGGGGCGGCGAGTCCTGTCCACGTGGGTGCCCCTTTTCTTTGCAACGTCGACGCAGTGACGGAGGCCAAGTTGAACAGGCGAGAAGCGCGTGCAGCAAGTGGCACATTTCACGCGGCAAACGAAACTCGGCGAGTGGCGAGCCAACAGGCAACACGGGGAAAGGAGCTCTGGGCCAGCGTCTGTGCGCCCGAAAAACACATTTCGTATTCAGTGCTCGTAAAGTAGAAGCAGCAGCGCCAGCAGCAGGAGCAGCAGGAGCAGGACTTTAGTGAGATTTTTTGGTCATAGAGTGATGAGGAGGGGGCGTGGCAGCAGAGAGCGCTTACAGCTAGCTGATGTTTTATGCTGTGGGTTTTAAAAATCTTGCGTTGATGTCGTTGCGTGTGGCGCAGCTTTTCATTGTTGTTGCAATTGTCGTTGTTGTTGTTGTTGCTGTTGTTGCTGTACAGCTTCCACCTGACGAGCACATAAAACGAAAAGCAAAGGCGCACAAAACAGTTGAGCGCCTGAAATAGCAAAAATGTTCAAATTGCAGCAGTAAAATTTTAGCCCAGCGCCATAAATGAAAAAAGAAACTTGTCTCCGCTCCGGCGATTCCTGAACCTGAAGTGCAGCCCAACAGCCAACAACAGTCGAACGCTGCCATAAAGTGTTTGGGGTTGGAATTTAAGCGTGGAACAGAAACTGGGCTAGAAGCACCAAGACATGGCCAAGGGAACAGTAAAAAAGTCAGCCATAATTAAGTGATGGAAGATGATATATAATATATTAAATGATCTAATTAGACTTGAGCTGAGCTAGAAAAACTTGAAAATATTATAGAAAAAACGGACTTAAAATGAAAATAAAGAGATATAGGGACTAAGGAGTAAATAGGCTATCTGAAGAGATATCTTAGTACTTTTCAGTTCTATTATAAGGTATTTATTTCATCATCTTCTTCATGGGAGAAGGCTTGAACCCAGTTGAGCTTTAAATGATTACAGCTTAGGCTGATAGAGCTAAGGCCGCATCAGCTTTGACTAATTAGTGAAAGAGCTAATAAACCTAGTTTAATGCATATAAATATACTAGATACTAGACACTAGATTCAAGATTCTAGATGCTGATATCAAGCCACAAAGCCCAGCTCGACTGTAGCTTCTTTATAGCTCTTCTGCAATACCTTTCAAGTTTTCTCTCGCTGCTTGCTCTTATCTTAATAATTGCTTTTAGCATGAAACTCTTATATTATATTTTGCAACATAATTTCGCATTTCAGACGTTCTTATTGAGGATTAGTCAAGAAAAGCAGGCAGAGCGTGGGGAAGGGGGCGGGGGGAGAGGGAGAGCGCGCCAAGGAAGCAAACATTTCTTTTCATTTGAGTTGAAGCTTCTCACCCACTTGTCACTTGCGTCCATGCATTTTTAATAGACGCTCTGACATGAAAAAAGAGCTGAAGAGAAAAGCAGCAAAAGGAGCCGGGAAAAAAACATATTTGCCAACGCGGCGTATACGTAATTTTCGCATATTGCATATACGTTGCAACGGCAAAGTTGGCAGCGTGTGGCATATAATGCAGCAAGACTTCGACACACACACACACACACACGCGCGCGTTTCATGGCTTATGTAAGCAAAGTGAGTGGCTGGCAGGGGTGGGGCGCATGGCGTGGGGGTGGCGGCAGCAAGCAAAAGGCAGCGCTTTAGTGTCAACATTTTGCATGGCGGAAAATGCGAGAAAAGCGAATACAAGCGAAACAGTTCAGCCAGCAGCAAAGAAAGAGCAGAAGAGAGAGAGAGAGAGAGAGAGAGAGAGAGAGTAAAAGAGAGGGAGGCGGCTGGGTGGTTGCACTGTGGGCGTGTCAGACAGCAGCAGTAAGCGGAAGTTGAGTTACAAAATTAAATTGATAATTTTTTTTTGCAGCAGCAGCAGCAACAAAAAGTCGACTCCACAACTATGCGAGAAGTATGTGTGTGTGTGTGTGTTGTGGCATGCTTGTGTGTGTGTGTGTGTGTGTGTGTGTGTGTGTGTGTGTGTGTGTGTGTGTGTGTGTGTGTGTGTGTGTGTGTGTGTGTGTGTGTGTGTGTGTGTGTGTGTGTGTGTGTGTGTGTGTGTGTGTGTGTGTGTGTGTGTGTGTGTGTGTGTGTGTGTGTGTGTGTGTGTGTGTGTGTGTGTGTGTGTGTGTGTGTGAACAATGGCGACGCAGTCAGCGTCAACATAATGCACAACGGAAACGCTTGAAGTACATTCACATGCCACAACAACAGCAACTACAACAAAAAGTAACTGCTTGGGATGCACAGCAGCCAAGGAAGTCGTCTGCTGTTTGCTTAAATATATATATATATACCTACATACATATATAAGCTATATATACACATATATCTGTAGCAAGGACACGTAGACGCCAATGCACTCAAGCAGAGATGCGAGCTGCAGCTAAGTACATTGCCTCTGGCTACGCTGGCTACAAAAATGAGCAGATAAAGAGGCAGGGGGCAGCTGGGGAATCGCTTGCAACAAAATGTTGCATGCTCGACCGCTATCCACAATTTGTGGCAAACTGCTTTCGAGTGGCGCACGCAACATTTCAAATGTCAATACACAGCTCGAGCTGTGATCAGCTTTTTTTCTCCTATTTTGGGCATCGACTTGATGAAGTGGCGAACACCCCACTGCCCCAACACCCCAACCCCCGCCAAGCAGGCAAAATAGTTTGTTGAAAAACTTTGCAATAATGCTGCAAAAGCAAATACTTGAAGACCACTCAAAGCAGCCCCAACTGCCCACCTTGCTTGGCGCCATTGGGGCTGCTGTTAATATGACAAAAAGCAGCAGCGGCAGCAGCGGCAGCAGCAGCAGCAGCAAGAAATGCAAAAGTTTTCTTGCAACGCATAGCCCCAGACCCTCTGCGCTCCTTCAAAGATGCAGACAAACTTTGTGCCGGGTATTGCAACGCTTTATTCCATGTAAAGGACCCCGAACGTCAACAACAACAACAACAACAAGCAATTACAACAACAAATCCAGACAAATTTAAAGGCAAAAGCCCGTGAGCGGCATCCAGAACAAAAGTTTTGCACCAAAGCAACTAAATGAAATTTTCATGCTGCATTCAAAAAGTGAACCAGCTAAAGAAGATGGAGAAGGAAAACTGAGAATGAAGAAAAACTTGAGAATGGAAAAACAAGCGAGATAAATAAACGTATGCGAAATCTAGCAGAGAAATCAACTATAATCAGAGAAATATAAGGAAGAAATTACTTTATTACTTTTCTAATTAAGAGAGAGTCACATGAAAGGAAAATATTATATATCTGTATATATAATACCATCTAGACATACAGTTGAATCTAGCTCAGAGATATTAGACACTGATATGCCATATTTACATAACTTTCCAATGCTGTATACTACGTAATCAGATAAACTAATAGCTATGTATATCTATGTATCTCAGATATATATATATATCTCTACACAGCTAATTTCATTTCAAGTTGAACACCGAAGAGATAAAAACAATACGAAAATGGAATTCGCAGCAGTCTTCACTTTGCCTCTTCGCCTGCTGAAATATTAAAATCATTTCAAAATTAAGTTCAAATTGCATTGGTGTGGAGGCAGCTCGTGGGAGGGGGTGTTGAATGTTGAACGTTGAATGTTGGGTGTGGTTTCATGGCCGGGCTGGCTTGTCTGCGACCCCTGGGCAGCCACTGGCCGTGACCATAAGTCGACTGTTAAATGCTACTTACGGCTGCTTCATATTCCGCAGGGCAACTCAACCTCCCTCGACCATTCCTGCTGCTGCTGCCCTTCACGGAGTCTGGCATAGGCATAGGCTATTACTTTTTGGCATAAAACTTTGTCCTCAGCTCGGCGTTGACTTCTTTCGCTGCTGCTGCCAACTTTTGCCAGACATTCTCGTATCCTCGTTTGGTTTGCCTGTTGTTCTCTGCAGTTTCTTTTCTACAGTTTGCGAGTTTATAAAAGCCTCAGCTGGGTGGGAGGGAGAGCTTCTACTTTGGGCGTGGCACCTTTGGCGTTTTAATTACGCAAAAACGTAAAACTTTTCGTAAAAGCGAAATGCAAATTAATCGATATCGTTTAAGTTAATGTGACGCCCACCAGCCCGAAATTCGGTAGCATTTGATGTTTATAAGGCAGGTGGGGGAGGAGGAGGAGGAGGAGAGTATTTAAATCTCCACAGAGCATAAAATTGGAATGTGAAGCAACAAGGCCTAGACATAGAAACGGCAATTAAAATCGAAAACTCTATTCGTCTTCTGCTTCTTCTTCATCTGCTTCTTCTTCTGGCTGTTTATATATGCTAATTAATTGGCCTTTAGCCAAGTAGACAGCGGCTGAAAGTGAAGGGAGTCCGCATCGAGTATCACCAGCTCTCAATGGACCATAAATGTTTATTTCGAAAAATGATCAACGTTCATGAAGACAACAACATCAACAGCAACAATGAACTGGGCCACAAAATTTAGCCTAATGAGATTTTTCAACTTATGACAAGTTATGCTAATTCAGCAACTGCTGCCACATAAGGCCGCATTGCGGGGGAGCAGAAGCTGCTATTGTTGAAGCAATCCCGCCACGCCCGTCTCGTCTCGTCTCGCCGTCTCTCCCACTCCACATGGCATAGGAAGCGCTAAGCAGCGAAAGACGCTCGTCTGACCCAGTCCATAATGTAATTATTCAATGAAAACCTCTTAAGATTGAAAGCTGCTTGCGGCCTGAGGTGTCGCTGCACTTGGAAGATATTTGGGTCTATTACGAGGTTATTAGTTGAGATACTTGTAGTATTAATGCTGATAAAGTAATAATAATAGTCATGCTAATATTAATACTAATATCAGTAATACTATCACTAGTATCAGTAATACTAATGCTAATGCTCATACTTATAACAATACCAATATTAGTAATACCACACCCTATATCAATAATATTACTACTAATACTAATGATAATACTTATACTAACTACTAGCACTACTACAAATACACATTCCATTGCCTAACACCTGTACAAATCCAAGCTCAAATACCTATTCAAATACGTTCGGCCTTTTGTTCAGCTCAGGTCTATTAGTCAACCTATAAAACTAAAACTTTTCTCACTCTCAAACGCCTTTTCTCCATATTCATGACTCCTCGAAGACACATTAATAACCTATAGTTAGCAATTAGTTATAAAGCAAATGCGATCAGCTGAAAGCGATTCGCGTTGAGGCACGACCATAAAAGATGTCTTATGGCCCGAGTCACTAATTTTTTGGCAAACAAACCAGTTGACAAATGTGCGCAGTATAAGAAACTAACAAAAATCGTTTGTCAGTTGCAGCAGCTGGTGGCGAGACACATTTCGTGGCGTTGCGTAGGTCGCGCTTCAAATTATAAACAACAACCCAAAAAAAACACAGCACACGAAACTTGGCTATTTCAAGAAATGTTCAAGAAAAGCAAAACAATAAAACTCGAAACTTAAAAGAAACCGGCTTGAAGCTGTTGAAATATTTGGCTCGCTAGACGAGCGACTTCCTCGCGCATTTGCACTCGCATAGCTCAGCCAGCCCGCACCCACACACACACACACACACACACACGCTCAGACTCTCACGTATTAGTAATGCGTATTACGTATACGCAATATACGCCGCAATGCTGGAACGCATTTAGTTAATCGCACAAATGCTTTTAATAAATATGTTACTCGCTGGGTATATTTGTTGTCATAATAGCCAATAAACCAAGCATACACACACCCACACACACACACACACGCGGAGTCACTTCAATCCAAAGGCAATGACACAAATGTTTTATGGCCCTGTAAGGCAGTGGCAAGTCCTTTAGCCACTTGCTCCTGCTCCTGCCTTCCGCATAAAACACAACCATTCACATTCACACACCCATTCACACGCACGCACACACACACATATACACTCACTCCGTTGAGTGTGTATTTGTTGGCTCGTTCTTGCTTCTTGGGTCCACAAAATGCATTTCTAATTAAGTTAATTGCGGCAAATGCTAAACTTAAGTCACTAACCTAAATTAATAAAAGGCTGCGCAACCGACATATGAATGTGAATGTGAATGTGAATATGAATGTGTGAGTGTGAATGTGAATGTGTATGATTTGTGTATGTGTAATACCCAGGAAATAAGTTACTGCTATTGCTTGTAATGGCTGTCATGCCCTTCAGCAAGTGAGCTTTATTAGTTAGCTAGAGAAATGTGGCTTTTAGCTTTTAGCTGAAAATAAAAATAATAGAATTTACTTTACTTAATATTAATATTAATTTATTATAGTATTTGTAGTATTTATTCATAAATATAGCTTAAAGCTTCACAGCCAGCTAAGAAAGCTCTTCGAATGCCGTAAATTAGACAGGTTATGACAAAAGCTTTAATGAGCTTGCAAAACTCTTTCCTCTATACCAATTAGCTCATCTACGCATTTAAATCATTGCCTACAGCTTAAAGCTTTTATGAATCCATATACAATGCTTTCATGTGCTTTCAAAGCTCATTCCCAGATAACTTCTCCTCTTTGCAGCACTCAATAAACCTCCTAATTAACTATTGCCCCTAGATTTCCGCCCCATGCTCAGCACTGAACCGAGCGACCCTCTGCCAACGCTTATAGAGCAATAAATGTTGGCTTCGTGTAGCGCGTCTTGTTGTAATTTTATTTAATAACTGTTTTGTTGTTGTTTATGAAACATTTGCCGACGGCTGTCGGTTCATTTCACACACCAACAGCACCGAAACACACACGCACACGTTCAAGGCGGAAGTGAGCAGCGCGCGCGTGTGCTGTCGGCAGCGACTGCGGCAGAGGCAGCGACGTCGGGGCAACCATATAAAAAGGGACAATTGGACAACTGGGCGCCGCCTGTGGTGTCAACGATGCCATTTGGTTTTGGTTCAGTTCGGTTTGGTTTGCTTTATTGTTCCACTTTTCATGTCAAAGTTATTGTAATTGTGTTAAGGCATTTCCCGTGTATATCCTACACACACACACACACACACACACACCCTCACGCACACTCGCACATAGCTCTTACTGAGCTATAAATAAAAATCGGAGCAGTGCCGCAGGGCAGCGCAGACACTTGTTTGACTTTGGCTCAGTCGCCATGTTTGTTGGCCTCTTCCCTCTCCCTCTCTTTCTCTCTCTCTCTCTCACTCTCTCTGTGTCGCTATCGTCTCTCCTTTTGCTGATGTGTCTATGTATTTTTTAACGCACATCATTATCATTCCGTTTGTGTTTTGAACGGGCGCACAGCAGCTGCAAGCAGGCGAAATCCAAATGCTGTTGACTGGGCGCAGCTTTCGCCAACTCACACCCTGCCCAAACACCCACTCAGCACACACACACACACACACGCACATGTATATGTATATGTATACAAAAAGAATGAGCAAATAAAGGAAAAGCTTATGGTTTTTGCTGTTGCTGCTGCCTTTTTGTTGGGCTCTCCCGCTCACTCCTTTGTTCTTTCTCTCTCTCTCGCTCAGGCTCACTCGTTGATTTCTGTTAGATTTTTCTTCTCTTGTTTTGTGGGTGGGCTGCTTGGCGTGGTATATAAGCCACTGAGTGTGACTTTGTGTGCGTGTGTGTTTGTATATACGCTCGGAGTACAAATAACAAAAGGATACAACAAACTCAGAACAGAAAGTTTTGACACTTTTATACTTGGCTTGCAGCGACCCGAAACCAACCCAATAAACCGACCCATTCACATTTTTGGGCGGCAGTGGGAGTGGGCGGAGGTTCAGTGGGTTGTTTAATGGAGCCTGCCTCGTTTGTGTTTTCAAAAGTCGAGCACATGAGCGTGTGTGTGTGTATGTATATATATATATATATATATATATGTATGTATAAATGTGAATAGAAATGGGTCTATTTGGGCTAATATCATTGTAACTTATGATATTCATATGATATTATTGCTTCTAGGCAAACTCAATCGCAGGCTTGTGGATTGGGCTTGAAATATTAAAGAGTTTAGCATTTGCTTTTATGATTATAATTAGAACTGCTCGGGGGAGCCAATATAAATAAGAATTTTGAAAGTATTTAAAGTATTTTTGTTGTTATTTTAGTTTTTGAATAGAAATTTTCAGTTATGAGCAAGAATTTTCAATAAGTTAAGATAATCGATAACAGGCTATCGGCTATATCAGTCTGTTGGCATAGTCGATAACATATCATCGACTATAGCAACTAGTAGATCGATGTAGTCGGGTATATCAACTGGCATAGGCACAGCAGTCTGTACATAAATACTCAATTGCCTAACTCAAGTAGTCCATAATATAGTATACAGATATATTAATACTAGAGCATTACTCACCCGCTTTTATATTTGATTACCTCTACTAGAAACACGCTAATCCCAATGCTGTACAAATTCCAGCGCAATCGGAATCACTGCTACGGCGGCTTCAACTATGAGAACTTTCTGCGGTAAGTAATATTCGTAGAGTTACGTATCCAATGTATCTAAGACAGAGTTCATTCTCAGCAACCATCAGTTGAAAAATTTGGGCTATGAAGGACCGATGCCTATTACCACCGGCACCACTGTGGTGGGCTTACATTTCGATAGAGGCGTCATGATTGCCACGGACTCCAGGGCAACACGGCAAGGTTTCATTTGCACGGATCAATCCCAGAAGATTTGCCGAGTGCACAGTAATATATAGTAAGTGAAAGATTGATCTACTAGCGACTGATCCGCTCTGACCGTCCACTTTCTTCTGGCCAGCTGCGGTTGCTGTGGCTTCGCCAGCGACATGCAGAACGTGACCAACCTGCTGGAATCACAGATGGAATTCCATTGCAAGTTGATGCATGGGCGACGAGTGCCCGTCGTCTGTGCCAAGCAGATGACCAAGACGATGCTGACAAGCCCCTCGGGTCGCATGACGATCAGCTTTGTGCTGGGCGGTGTCGACCCAACCGGCGTGCACCTCTACAGTGTGCACTTCGATGGCACCACCGACAAGTGCCTGTACACCTCCATTGGCAGCGGCCAGTACGGAGCCATGGGCATCCTGGAGGATCGATGGAAGCTTTGTTTGTCCGAGGACGAGGCGCGCGAACTGATTGTCGACGCGGTCAGTGCCGGGATTAACAACGATCTGTCCTCCGGCTCGAACATAGATCTCATTATCGTACGCTCCGACTACAGCGTTGAAAGATGCAACGAAGCAATCCACTCGCCCTTAAGACCAGAGGTTGTACCATTTCCCGTACAATTGGAATTCGACAAATTTCTAGATGTCATTAAAATTGAGCGTGAAAAAGTTACTCAACTAAGTCGGCCAACGCTAAGCAAGTGGCCAATCACAAGGATCATGGAGAAGAGCCCCATCCGACGAGACGCCGTGCGTATCGTGCCAGCAGTCCTACAGCTCACCAAGAAGCGTAGTGCAGAAGATATTGTTAGTGATGAAGAGTTGTCCAGGAAGAAATCAAGAATTTGGAGTCCGGATACGGACCCGGGCTTAGCAGAGATCACTAAAACGCTTTAGCTTCAATTAATAAATTTAAAGTTATATATATATATATATATATATATATATATATAAGATTTCCATCCATTCAAAGCGGAAGTGAGCATTTGTCCAGTGTTGATAAACGGAACACACGCAGCTCAGTCTCAGCTTATCGATAACGATAACAGCTCGATGTTGCACCCCGCAAATATTCGAACTCGAAGTCAAAGAGTTGAGCGTATTTTTATGACATTTATGTACTTTATTTTCATTATATTTAGGGTTAACAAAAATGGTTGTACATAAAAGACATTTTTGTTTTGTTTTTGTTGTTTTTTTGTGTTGGCTCGCATTGCACAGTTAACCATTAAATTACATAAGACATACATAATTTGACATTGCCTATTTGCTCCATCGTTCAGCGCATTATTCTCTGTTTCTCTTTCCTTAATTGATAATTAAACGTGTTTTTTGTAGGGGTTTTTCTTGAGAAGCTGTTTCGAATGAGTCGAAGGCTGGAAACTTTTCTTACAGTTATCATACTCTGTACAGGTAAAAGATTTTAACACATCTCTGTTGCTTGGGAGTTTGTCTACAAATCCATCATAATATTTCAATTATCGTAGCTCTAATTGGTTTCACACACATACATACATATATATCGATTTATCTAGGTATTTTTTCGTATGCCTTAACCGGGGACCCAGCACTTTTGCGCTATTTTAATGTTTCATGTTTGTAGCTAATTTTGTTTTAAAAATGTTTTCGCTTAGTTGATAAATATTTTTCTCGCTATTTATTCCTTTTGTTTCATATAATATATATATATATATTTTTTTATTTTAAATATATATTCATATTTCTTGAAGTTTTATTGTATAAGCAGCCTGTTAGATTTGCTCAACGACGGTTTTTAGACGCTAGAGTTGAAGTTTTGTTCTTCTTTTGATTTATACAAAGTTTCTCAAACGATTTACAAAAGAAAACGGAATCAAAATGCTCATTTAACATCGGTGTAAAAATACAAATTAATCATATTGATTAGTCATACACATCCTCTGTTTCTATATGTATATAAATATATCAATCATTTTCTATAGATTTTTTTCTTATTTCTTGTTTTTGTTTTTCTTTTGCTGTTGCGCTACTTAAGATTATTGTACAAGCAAATCAAAACCACTTGAGGTCTAGTGTGAAACGAAACATTTTCAATATTTCCAAACAGAGAAAAGAAAATTACAAATTACAACGAACAATTCTTAAAACAAAACATGGAACCAGATCGGAACCATTTGGAACCACTTGATCATGGAAACGTCCTCCTCTCTCTCTCTCTCTCTCTCTCTGGTCTAGCTCTTGCTGCTGCTCCGCTCTACTGATACTCATCGTCGCTGCTAAGCAGCATCGTTTTCTCGTTGTAGTTCTGACTAATGGTTGCCACACGCTGTCCGCCCGGAATGAATTTGCGCTGATTGCCCAGCGTCTTGGATGCCACACAGCTGTTGTTGCCGCCTCCAGTTGCCACCGCATTGTATCCGCCGCTGCTCGCTGTGGCGCCTCCCATGGTGGCAGCTTGGTTGCCACTGTTTGGATCATCCGGATCGTAGCTGGAAACGCGGATGCCACGCGAATTCTTGCCACCTGCACGAAGGTTTTATTTACTTAAAGGTTTCATGGTGTTGGGAGTTAACAAGAGATTCGAAATTCATGCAAAATGCAGGCTTTCTATATATATGTAAATATGGACATTGCAAGCAAAGGAAAGGCGACGTAGTTAAGCTTATTGTACATTTATTTAATACAGTTAATTTAAAGATAGTTTATACAATTCGTTTAAACATTTACAAAAGGTTTTATAAAAAAATAAGAAACATAAAAAGCACGAGCTTTCGATTTGAGTCTATCACAAAGGAAAATCAAAAAGCAAACGTTTTTTTCTTGTTTTGTTTTCTTTGTTTTTTTTTTTTTTAATTTTGTTTTTTTGGTATGTTTGAGCTAAAGTTGATATTGCAATCGAAAGATTTGTATATATTCGTTAAAACATTTAAATGCAAAATAAGCTAAGAACTTGAAGTGTGAGAATCGCTAAAGCATTCCAAGATAAAAATTGTAAATCTCTATTGAGTCTGGAAAAGGTGTGTTAGTCTGTTTAGGGTCTATGCTCCATTGTTTATGTATTGCCATTTATACAAATAATTACATACGTATAATAATAAAATCTTTGTTTACACATACATATATAATATTATACAATATTATTAATTTATATATAGTGTATGTAGAATAAAATGCTAACATTTAAATAAGTTGATAAAAGGCTTAAATCGTAAACGTAAACATAATAGATATATATCAAAAAAATACACACAAATCAGCAGAAGAGGGAACGTTAAACAAAGTAATGTGAAATGTTTCAGCAGAGTACATCATTCAGTTGTATAAAATGCTAAGGCAGCAAGGCAATTTTATAGTTATCGGGTTTTCGAGTGCGCGCGCTTTCTGTAAGTAACTAGGCCTAATAAATATTCATAATCTTTTTTATAATTATTTTAAAGCGGCAACAAAAGGCAACTGTGGTGTCAATTGTTAGCTTTAAGTACACTTGATTTGTCTATAAACTGCTTCTTTTTATAATTATTTATGTGTTGTTATTATTTCCCTCCATTTGTTTTGGAATTATAGTTAGTGTTTAGTAGCGGGCATCGCTAGAGTTTTCTTTTGTTTCATGTATTTTGTAATTGTTTTAAGAGTTTTAGAGCTTTTCGTAACGCTGAGTTGAGGTTACTTCTGCAAAAGATAAGAAACAGAAAGAAAAACAAAAGTGTAAAACATAATGATAATGTAATGCGAATGGAAAGCAAATAAAAACTGATAACAGTCAACAATCAACAGCTACAGCGAGCAGGCAACAAACATTCAAAGAGAGACGAAAAATATGGAAAGTAGAAAAGCAGAAGAGATGGAATTTACCTGAACTATATTGGGTGTATTGTTGATACTGTGGATGGAAATTGTGTATAGCATCTGTCATAATATCCTTGGGATTCATGGTTTCCTGGAAAGAAGATGAAAACGTAAGCGATTTGCTGAGTAAGATGCTTGAGAGATTTACCTTGAGACTGCTGGAAATGGATTGCATGGTGACAGAGCGTCCATGGCCATCGCCAATGCAGCTGCGCGCGTAGACCTAAAATGGGTAGATAAGAAATTTGTAAATAAACACTGATATGCTTTATGCCCATAACAGAAGTAGCACAATCTATAAAAATCATTTCCCCACATTAATATACCTCACTTATCGCATATCTAATTATAAATTGAGCCCCTATTATAACTCCGATACCACAAATAGGGAATATACCTATGAATCACATGCCAGGTATGACTGGTGCTGATAGTCAAATCGTAAAAGCATTCGCCTTTGATTTCAAAACTTTAGTAGTCAGTCACTCAAGCGTGGCATATTTTGCTGATAAGCCAACCTATCTTATCGGATGCTATATACCTGTCCAATCTAACTCACCTGATAGGGGAAAGCATAACGCAGCGCAATGGCAGCAAACAGCATTTCAATGCATATGAAAAAGTTCTGATAGCCAGCGGAAACGGTACCAGCCGAAGTGACAGTGCCAGCACTGTCCACAATGGGCGATATGACCTGCGCCTTCTCGAGTATGGCCAGACCCACACCCTGCCAGAACGACAAGAAGATAACCGACTTGATGGTGCAGAATTTCAAGACGGGCTCAAACGGTGTCAATAGATCACGTGTGGCAAAGTAGAACAGATATAGCCCATACAGCGCCAGCGAAACGGAAATGTTATAGATGATGGTTATGTAAATGTAGCCGCCATCAGCGCTGTTAAAGAACAAACAATAGATTAGGCAAACATTTCAGATTGATTGCTAAGTACAAACCTCCAATCACCATCATGATAATGTCCAAAGGCCTGCAGAAAGATGATTATGAATGCCACCAGTGGCTTAACCAAGCAGAACTGCAAAGTGGCCTGCTTGCAGAAGCGCAAGAAGCCAATGGTGTATGTCTTGCCCTTTAAACAGCATGTGCCGTACAAACAGGAAGTCTTAATGGGCTTGCCACGTATCTCAGACATGATGTTACCCTCACCGCCTAGATACTCATAGCATAGCGACAGAAAGTTGTAAATCACGAAGGCTGCAAAAGCATAATTAGACAGAGATTAGAACAGACTAGTCAAGAGAGTAAGAGATTAGGGAAATAGCGCACCTTCATAGCAATCCCGCACCGTAAAGAAGTAAATGTAGACGTTGTCAGAGTTGAAGAATAGCAAACTAATCCATGAGTAGGTTGCATAGATGGGCACAATGAACAGTATACGGACTATCCAGCGCTGCTCCTGGGGATTGGTATACCAACGTAAATGCTGATAGATCTGTAAGCGATACATGTGATTAGTTAAGTGTGTATCAAATTAATTTCATGATTTGAGTGCCCACTCACCTGTTGACATGTGACAAACAGCGCTGCCCAGACAAACACGCCCGCCAGCACCTGCGCTGTTTTGGTCTGCAGGAATATGCCATCGCCCACATGGAGCAGGGGATCCAATGGTTCCGATGCCACGCCCATTTTCACAACGTAGTTCGTATTCGGTTTCAGGGTCGTCGATGCAGCAGCGGCAGCAGTATCCACGCTTGCGTTACCAGTGGCAGCCGCAGCAGCAACAGCAGCAACGCTGCTCACAGTTATAGCCGCCTCAACGAGACTGGCCGGCGTTGTGCTCATTCTGCAGCAATAAAATCGAGTTAGCAATTAGATAAAAATGTATACAAATAGAGAGAAAACAGAGGGAAAAGCCAACATTATGATTAGGTACTCAAACTTGTTTACTTTTTGACAGTCCACACCAAAAGTTTCTCAGCTACAAATGTTAAATTATGAGAGACAGCTTGCAATATGCTCAGAGTAAATGGGGTCAACGGCAAAATGTGGAGCAGTGTAGAAAGAGAAGCACGCATTAGATCATCATTATCAACATCATCATGAACATAGCGACTGACACGCAACAATATTAAATGGACTCGCAATAAATTTACGTGGGCCGCTCTAGCTAGCGTGAAAAGTTTTTCTCTCTCAGGGTCAGGCTCTGGCTCTAACTGCTCTATATCGATTCTATACTCGAGTCTTTATGTACAAACTTTGCAACGTAGGTAAATACAGCTGTGTACCAATCAATAATCAAGTGTGAAACAAGCTGCATGCACGCGAAGCTGCTCAATGGCGACGCAAATTGAGCCAATTATATATGCATTAATATGCAGGTAAATGACAATTAGCCACACACTTCGGTTCATTCAACTGAAAGTGTTTGCAAACTTTATATAAATTAAATATACTAGTTAAACTTGAGCGTAAGACAAAGAAAAGGCGGTTAGACTTCAAAAATTCTACAAAATCAGCTGGTGCATTGCATTGCAATAACTCTACAACACCAGTGTTGCCCTACAAAATAAAGAGGCGGCGACCTTGTTGATATTTGGAATACAATAACAATCACAATCCGAGTATTCCTGTTTATTAAGTAACAAAGAGAAAAGAGCGCAAAATACAAAAATAACACAAACGTGACTCAGACTTATGCAAAACGCAAACTTTAACTGAACCTGAAGTAAAGCAAAAGCGTAAATTAACAATTTCTGTAAACACTGAGAAACCCAAAAAGTGTGAACTCATAAGCAAATCTACACAAAATACATATAAATGTCTAGCAAAAAGAGAAATGCCAGCTAGAAGCGAACGAAAAATAAAAGCAACAACAAGTTGCTGTCTGCTTAAAGATACAGAGATATATTGGCACGAAGCAAGGTCTCCACGAGTCTCCACTCTGCAAATTGAAGTAGCAGGCAGAAGCAGCGCGGAAGCGTTTTTGACAGATACGAAGAAAATACTACGTATATACATACATATATATGTGTGTGCATAGGTATACATGTAGGTTTTGTGGGAGTATGGGCCGAAATCAAAACCAGCAACAATTTCAGCCAGCACTAATTACATTTTTGGTCTGCTTTGTGTGGCTTCTGGTTGAACAGTCAAATTGATTTTCGTGCATGTGTCCAAAATGTATAAGCGCATACACTGTAAATAAATGTTAACATATGCGACCTCTCCTGCTGTAGAAGAATACCTGTCACTGAGCTGCTTATCAAATCACACACTCACACAAACAAACCTACAAATATAGCTCACTCACACTTGCTTATCAAATGCGAAAAATAAAAACACACACACGCGCACACACAAATATATATACTCATCAAATTTCGTCATCAAAAATGGGTATTTTACTTGCTGCTTGTCCGTTTCAGGGAAATCAACTTTTTTCACACACACAAATTGCAACACGCGCATTGTAAATGCAACTTTATTACCTCTTTTAAGTGTAACTTTTCTCGATTTGCTTTTGCGTTTAATTTTCACAGCTCGAAATTCCGTTTAATTTTGCTCCAACAATAACCACTTCAATTTTTTTTCTTCGTCGCTGCGACGCGAACTGACGTTCGTGCTCGTCTGCTGATTAAAAGAAAGACAACGCAAACACGGTCATAACGAAAATGCAACACACAGGATTTATTTATATATATTTTTTTTGTAATATTTACGTGCTGAATTTTATATCTGAATCCCACGAAATTTCAGCAATTTTTATACATTCACTAGCATGCGAACCTGGATTGTTGATAACTTATCGATATATGCGATGTTTACTTTGTTTCACTATATCAGCAATATATTTTCAGGGATGGTGTTAGTGACTATCGATATTTGTATCTTTTGGCGAGTGTGTTATACGATATTCTGGTATAGGTGCAGCTGTTCAAATGAGATCGATTGCTCTAATCGATTATCTTTTCGATACACTAAAAGTTCAGTCATGGGAAATCAAAACTCTCATTTGTTTACTTATCTGTGTCGAACTTTGAACTGCCGTTGCAGATGGTTGCAAATGCTTGAATAATGTAAACACATCGTGGTTATCAAACGCCATGGACTTTCGTAACGCGCGAGCAAGGCAGCCGGAAATTGTGCGCTCCGTACAGAAGGATGCACGCTACACCAATGAGCTGTCCGAGGATTTATCAGATATTTTACGATTGAGTGGCCCGCGCAACTGGATCAAATATAATCAATTGTGTCAGTTGATAGCCCAGTTGAGTTATCATGGCTTTGCCTCGTTAAACAACCTGCAAACACTGGGCGAGGAATACACGGGCATCATACAGGTCGATGGAGAATATAAACATATACCCAGTCGATTGGTAAGTAGATTTATATACATTATTATAGTTATATTATTAATGAGAAAACTTACTTTTAGCTGCAACTGGTGGCGATCATACTAGAATTTGGTGGCGATGCTTTGTTTCTGCGTGTGCTGCAAAAGCTGGAGGTGCACATAGCTGCTCATGAGGAGATTGTCCCAGATGCAAAGAAGCAGCTGCACAAGCTGATACAGTACATGCGACAGTCGCCGAGTTATATCAAGGCGCTGCACAAGTCGCTTTTCTACTTGGATGCCCGCAAGTATCAGCTGTCGAAGCGCACCACTGGCATCAACTACGTGCTCATTCGGCACTGGCTGCAGCCGGAGTTCTCGCTATATGGCTACAAGATTTTGGGCATCATAACATTCCTGCAAGTCACCGTCTCCCTGGCCATTGGCGGCTGGGAGGCATGGAAGGAGCACAAACGTCAGCAGCTGGAGGCACTGAAGCAGGCGGCTAAGGGATTTATGCAACGGGAGAAGCAGTCAAAGCCATCGGGGGCGGATGTGCCGCAGTGCATACTCTGCCTGGAGCCAAGGCAGAATGGCAGCCTAACGCCTTGTGGCCACCTCTTCTGCTGGAGCTGCATACTCGACTGGCTGGAGGAGCGTGACGAGTGTCCGCTGTGCCGTGAGTCCCTGAAGAAGTCGCAGGTGATTCAGCTGCAGAACTATGCTTAAGGATGACCTTTATATGTTTCTTTTAAATATTAATTTATTGAAGAACTGATGATACATGTTCCATAATAATAATATTGATGTATTTAACAGCTTTGGCGGCACTCGGCAACTTGACGGTGTTTATCGACCACCACTCAGAGCCCGTTTCCTAAATCTAACTTAAGCTTAACTATTTACAAAGTGTATTCGATTTTAGTGCCTGAACCTCGGCCTTAAATAATGTCCAAATAAACCGTGCGATTGAAGATTTGCTTGCGCCGACGCGACTCAAAGGCCGAACGCGCCTCCGACGGGGATTCAAAAGCAACGCGCGCATCGCCCGTGGGCTTGCCCTCGTCATTGAAGCGCCGTATAATGTCATCCGGACTGAGCTTGTAGTCGCTGAAGAAGCGCAGAATGTCCTTAAGGTCCGCCTTGAAGGGCACATTGCGCATGGCGACGACGCAGCCCGCACGATTGAACTTGTCTGGGATGCCATTCTCCTCCGGCTCACTGTTGCCATTGCTGGCTTTGATGCTGGGTGAAATGAGAGCTGGACTAACGGGTCCTTCATCGCTGCCCAGCTCCTGGCCCACGCGCCCAGCAAAGGGATTAAAGTGTTGCTTGATTGCATTGCTGCTGTCATCACTGTCCAGCTGCAACTGTTGCTGCTGTGGTTTCTGTGCTTGGCTATTGCTGACGTCATCAAAGCGACTTGGACCACGACGTCTTGATGGCTGCTGCTGTTGCTGTGGTGGTGGTTGCTGCTGCTGCTGTTGCATGGGCGGTGACAAGGGCGCAACTGCATCCAGCCTCGGTCCATTGCCGCCTGGCAAGTAGTCCATGAACGGTTTATTCATGCGATCCGCAATCTCTTGCGGCGTAATGGGCGTCAGGCGCAGGCCACGCCCACGAAAGCGGCGATTGTGAAACTCTCTGATGGCCATTTTGGCATTCATCGAGTCGACAAACTCGACTATGAACTCGCCCGCGCTCTGATTGCGATCGTTGAACAGCATCTCGATGTGCTCGATGCGCAGATTCTCCGAGACGAAGAGCTCACCCAAGTCATTGATTCGCGTCGCATATTCACAGTTGTGGACACGCACGAAGACGTCCTCCGCGCGGCGTTGTTGTTGTTGCTGGTGATGTTGGTGTTGTTGTTGCTGCTGTTGCATGGGATGGTTGTTGTTGAAATTGTTTTGCAACATGCCAAATGGGCCCATGTTGTTGTTGTTGTTGTTCAGCATCGCATTGCCATGATTGGTCATGCCGTTATTTTGCTGTTGGAAGGCAAAAGGTGGCATACTACCGTTATGCATGGCAGTGTTGGCAAACGGTTGCAAATTGTTCTGATGATTGCTGTTGTTGTTGTGTGAATTTTGCGGTTGTTGTTGCTGCTGTTGCTGTGGTTGTTGCTGTTGTTCGTGATTGCGTCGACGCGGGTCGCTGTTAAACTTGGCCATGGCCAATAAAAGTTCCTGAGAAGGCAGCTGCTGCTGCTGTTGTTGCTGTTGCTGCTGCTGCTGCTGCAACTGTTGCTGCTGCTGTTGTAGTAGCTGTTCTTGTTGTTGTTTGCTCACCTGCTCACGCTCAGCATCCTCGCGCTGCTGCTGCTCCTCCTTCTGCAACTGCTCACTGGCCCGCCGCATCTTCTCCCTGGCATTCTGCATCTCAGCCTGGCTGCTGGCGCGCACGCGCAGCTTACGAAAGCCAATGTAGTGCCTGGAGGCATCCTCGAGCGCCGCACGTGCCTCGTTCTCGCGCGCAAACAGCACGAAGGCCACGAATTCACGGCGATTGTTGGGACTGGGCGCCAGCAGGATGTCCACAATGGTCCAGGTGGCCGAGAACATCTTCATGATGTCGTGCTCCGTGGTCAGCTGGGGCAAGTCCTCCACGTAGAGCACACTAATGGCTGGCAATGCAGGCGCCGCAGCGGGCGCACGCTCAGCCGGACTGCTGCTGCTGTGACTGTTACTGTTGCTGTTACTGCCGCCGCGCTGGGCACGCTCATCTACCTGCTCGAACTCCTCGTCGGAGATGGGCACAATCTGCACCAGGCGATCTCGAAAGAGCGTATTGTTGCGCAGCACCGCCTTCTGGGCGCTCGACACGCGCGAGAACTCGATGTAGGCGACGCCCGTGCGAGTCCCATTCGGGCCGTTGACAATCTTGATGCCGTTGTGCGGTATATAGAGCCCCGCGAAGTACTTGCGCAGATCGCTGTACGAGGTGCTGGGGCACATGCCGCTGATCTTGATGTAGCACGTCTCGGCGATCTGTATGGGCGCGGGTAGGCCAGCAGCACTGCCGGCGCCGGCAGCGGCACCAGCCGGCCCGGGCGAGTTGCCCATGCCGGCGGCTGTCTTGGCCGCCTGCTGCTGCAGCAACAGTTGCTGCTGCTGCTGAAACAGCTGCGGATACATCTGAGCATACGGATTGACATTGGCAAAGGCTATGGGCTCCTGCGCCGTCTGCTGTGGCTGCTGCTTGGCCAGCTGCTGCTGCTGCTGCTGTTGATGAAGTTGCTGCTGTGGCAACTGTTGCTGCTGCTGCGGCTGTGCGGCAGCTGTTAGATTGAGATTGTAGTTGTTGGTGGTCACGTTGCTGGTGGTGTTATAGCTCTGCAGCACTGGCGGCAGCACGTTCATCAGGCCCAGCTGCTGCTGCAGCCCAGGCATAGCATTCAGTCCAGGCGGCACAGCGGCAGCAGCAACAGTTGCTAAGTTTGCTGCTGCTGCTGCTGCTGTCGGCGCCCAAGGCAAGAGATTGGACTTTGGGAACATTTTGAGCTCGCGCTCGCTACTGTCGCTGCGCAGCTCGGGGCGACGCTTGCGTCCACGATCGCGAGGCGCACGATCGTGACTGCGATCGCTGTCATCGGAGCTAGTGGAATGACTGCGGCTGCGGCTAAAGAGCCCCAGCTCGACTGGCTTCTCGACGGCGACCTTGAGCCCGCCAACGTCGGCCAGCGAGATGCCTGCCTGCTGTTGATATGCCAAAAAAGAGGGCGCGCCCGTCGCAGCTGCCACCACCGCAGCAAGCTGCTGCTTAAGCTGTTGCCCCTGCTGTCCCTGCTGCTGCTGCTGGCCGAGCAGAAAACTGTTCAGGCCACCAATGATTGGCGGCTGTGGCACCGGCGGCATTGATGCTGCTGCCACTGCTGCTGCTGCCACCGGCGCCGCCACTGGCTTGGGCAGGGGCATCGGTGTCGGCGTGGGCGTGGCAACAGCAGCCGGACTCACGTTGCGCGCCGTTTCGATGACCTTTTGCATTTCGGCGCGCGAGGAGAGCAGCAAACGCACCTGAATCTCCATCAGCTTCTCGCGATCCTTGAGCATGGCGCAGCGAGCGTCCTCGTCGGTGCTGTTAAATTTCCACAGAGAGCGGGAGAGAGAGAGAGAGAGAAAGAGAGAAGGGCAAAGGCTTAAAGTTAAAGGATGACAAACAGAGCTAGTTTAGAGAGACTTTCGGCTTCGACCTGGGCCTCAATCTCTGCCTCTGGCCAGAGATTCCGACTCTACTTACTACATACATATAACATTACATTTAAGTGACGATGAGTGAGTGAGTGAGAGAGAGAGATAGTAACAGAGTGTTAACAGAGTGTTTGTTCTAACTACCTGAAAGCGATGAATGCGTCGCCCATTTCGCCACCGATTATGTGAACACCGCCCTCCGGTATCGAGAGGCCCGTGAAGAAATTTCGTATGTCTCGAGCATTTGCCGTCCACGGCAGATTTTGCAAACGAATAATGACACTCATCTTGACTCAAGACTCTTTTTTTTTTATTTCTTAATTTTTTCTAGATTTCTTTTCGGACTTTTTTGTTTTTCTTTCTCTTTATTTGATCAATTAAAAAAGCTTTTTGCAACGTTGAATCCCTCATCGGCTTCAGCTCCAGGTACTGCTAGCCGAGTCCCAGCAGGCTTGTCGACCATCTGGAATGAGAATCATAGACTTATGCAGAAGACACTAACAATTCATACATACTAAATATATAATAGAGATTAGAGTTCAAGCTGAGTGCGTAGTGTAAAGAGTAGAGATAAGAATAGCTTTGAGTATTTCATATATTTTATTCGTATACTTTATCTTTTCCTAATGATCTGTTGATTAATATATATTTTATTATTATCATTATTACGGAATATATATATAATGATGCATATATGCTCCAGATATGTATGCCTGCTGCAGATAACTGCGGGAAGTATGAGCACATAGATCAGTCATCAGCATGTTATTCCCATATACTCATAGATAATCAAATTCTATATTAGTTTATAGATCGAATCAAGCAAAGAACTCCCTCGCCACCAAAACATCTATGAAAATAATATCTTTAGCCTTTCTTAAATATATCCAAGTTAAATTCTTTTTTATAATATGCAAAAACGATCGATCAACAATATTATTTGAAAATAAAATATATATATTTATAGTCCAACATATATCTCCCATTATACCCATCCCTTTCTATTGTAAGCTCCACATATATTTACCTTCAAGCTATTAGCTAAACTTCTCTACAGAGCAAAACTTTCAAATGGAACTGTAAAAACATCGCGCCGTTGGCTCAGCTATAAATTCAAATTTTGTTTACTAGAAAACTTACCAAAATTTTGAACTCTAAGCAAAAAAAAAAAAATATATACAGATAATATATATATATATATATATATATATATATATATATATATATATATATTTATAATAAATTTTTGAGCATAGAATCATCATTTGTTAAATTTATGGCAAATTTAGTCTATGAACTCTAAAATAAATCGAAATCTTAAGTATTTTTTTTATCAAATTGCGGATATTCAGCTTACCCATATATATGTATGTATGTATATATTGCCTATACTCCTTCCTACTCTCTTTTGGCATTTATATAAGGTGTAAAGCAGTGCCCGCAATTATGACAGCTCCATCGAGTATTATAGCTATATCAATAAAGCCTCCTCTGGCGCTATCTGAAACGCTTTGACATTTCCACACGAGCCAGATTCTCACACAAAATGCAGCAAAATGTGGCAAGTCGGGCGACTGTCTGTCTGGGGCATTGCATAAGAGCTACCAGTTTGCGTCGCTAATGAAGCGAGCGAGATTATCGTATCGCATGACAATTTAGAAAGATTTTCACATTTCTTTCACTTACACACACACATACACACACACATAGAGAGACAGAGGCGACCTTCGCTGAAGGTCGACTGTCGCACGTATGGAGATGTAACTATGAAACTATGCTACTGGTATTGAGCAGACCCTACCGCTAATTGATAGAGTTTCGCGTTTCGATTTCCTCATTAGACGCACTCAATTACCTGTTGAATGTGTAAACTGTCTATGCCAAAAATGAAAACCAGTTGATCAGATTGAGCGTAAATGGGAAAGCGATTATGCAGCTATAATTTAATACGCGTTGCAAGTGCCGCCGCCGCAGTTGCAGCCGCAGCCGCAGCCGCAGCCGTCGCTTGTGGCACTGACATGTGCAACTAAGTAGACAACAACAACCCACAACAGCAACAACAACAACAACAACCGACATAAAACAAAAATAAGCAGGAGTAGGAGCTGGTGGTGGCCTGTTTCATTTGTGTCCACATTTGTTTGTTTGTTTTGCTTTTCTTTTCTTTTTGTTGCAGCTGATTAACGCGAAAAGTTTAACAGGAAACTCAACGCCAACTCCTTCCGCTTGGCTATATAAAAAGGCATTGTTGCGCCAACTGGGCCGCAGTTACACCAAAACATTTGATCGCGTTGTTGTCGTCGTCGTTGTCGTTGCCGTTGTCCTCGTCGTCGTTGTCGTCGATCATCGATCGAGTGTTCGAGCATTCAAAAGACATGAAATTCGCAATTGTGAGTGATAGAAATATTATTAATAAAGACTACTACTAAATATAATCAGTTATACTAAATGTGTATACTATAATGATTTAAACTAAATATATCAAGTATAGACAGAGCTAGCGATCTTCTGGAATTGTTTATCTCAAGCCACTTCCTAAGCCGACTTATCGATCATTAAAGATATGTCTTTACGAGTGGCAACAGCAACAGCTTAAATATAAGCTCAAAGATAAAAACTTTCAATTTTTATTCAACTATAACTACTTTCAATCTTTAGTTATTTAAAAATCTAACTGGATATGTGAAGAATCCCCCTTTCAGTTTCCAGTGAGCAATTGATCAAATTTAATTAGATATTTTTTATTCGCTTAATATTGTATACTTCAGATCTTAAGTGATTGACTGCATTAGCTTATTTATCTTTGCTGGATCAATAATAATTAAGACTCTTACGTTGTTTGAGATTATAGTTCGAGCGGTTCCAGCTACATTTAAAGACGCTTATATACATTAATCCATTTCTAGACAGCTGAAATGATTCGACTGCAATAAAAAGCCAAATGCAGCTTAACATTAAAATATTATAACTATATATACTATATATAATCTTTATTATCACAAGATAAAGAGCTCCACTTCCGATCTGTAGAAATTTGTCTAACAGTGAAAAGTCAAACCAGTTAGTTTTCACATTAATTTATTTTGACTGTAGATAATGCACATGTTGAATGCGTCTAACCAATAGATCCTTCACAGAAATGATAATGCTAATGATATTTTTGGATAATCAATATAAAAACTTAGAGGAAAACTAGGGGAAATTATAGTTAGACAATGAAATGATCTGATTGAACTGAAAAATTAATTCAAACTCATTAGATAGATAAAGATTAAAGCACAAGATGTAAGATCAATCGCAGCTAACTTAGATTCTAAAGGCAATTCGAACATTGCTAAGAGCCAAGAATAAGATTGAGCCTGAGTCACTCTAAGACAGCAGAATTAGTTCGTCACGGTTTGATTCTAAGCACCTAGCTAAATAGATACATTATAAAATATTATTATATATATATACATATAATATTCGCTATATTAGGCTCAACAGATCTTTGGGAATCGTTCAATGGCCTTACTAACCATGAAACCGATTCAAGAGACAAAATTAAATGTTTAAATAAGATATCTTGAACCACATCTTATATTCTAGACAATGTCGGCACTGGGGCTGCTATTGCTTGTCGGCGCCCAGGGCACCACCATAATCAGCATTAAGTATCCGCCGCAGGGCGCCGACGGTAAGTCGCTCGATCGCACGCAGCCGGCGAAACGAGATCTCAGTCTAAGCTATGCGGCCACCAATATTGACTCAAAGGAGGGCACGCGTGTGAAGACGATCACAGTGATCAAGAACGTGGGTGGCATTGGTGAGTCGAGTGCGACGAGCAATAAGCAACAGAAGCTGGCCATCAATCCCGAGCTGCACAAGAACGAGGAGTGGGCGAATGCCTTTCGTGATAACTTCGAGTCGTATGGCGGATTGCCGGAAGTGCCAGACATCGACGATCTATTTGATTTCGTGAATAAGAAAAAGGCCACAGCGCCGCCCGAAAAAGAGATCAAGAAGCAGCCGAAGCCTACAGTGAGCACGACCAAGGCGCCACCACCACCGCCACCGCCGCCACCACCACCACCAACAAAGGCAACCAGCGAGCATGCCGAAGATGCGGATGACAGCGATGAGGCGACCGTGGAGAAGATCAAGGGTGATGCCGAGCTGCTGCCACACATCAAACAGGCGAATATATTGCGGCTGCAGGCGTTGACTTTGCGCAAGCAGCAACAGCTGCACCAATACCAGCAGCAGCAACTAGAACAGGATCAGCAGCCAGATAAGCAACTTCATACACGCGAATCTCTGATCAATGTGAACTACTCGACGCCCATGCACTCGGTTAGCCAGTTCTTTGAGAACTATGTGCAGGTGCTGCCCAATGGCTATGACTACACCAAGCCGCAGCAGCCACAGCAGCCGTGCGCGTTGCCATCGCCTCCAAATAGCATACAAGTGACAACGCCATCGGGCCGCACCTACAATATACCGCAGAGCAATAGCAGTGGCATCAATGGCGGCGCAAATCATCCCTACCTGGCGCCATCTCTAGCCAAGAGAACGCAGTTACCGCCAGCAGCACCTGCTCAAGCACAGCCTCAGCCGCAACCACAGCCAAATTTCTCCACGGTTAATTCGCTTGTGCCGCCCATTGTGCAGAAGCCGCAGGGTAATAATTTTCCGGTAAATGTGCCGCAGCAGCAGCAGCCACTGGCACCGGCGCCGACTCAAGGCCAAGGCGTGGGTGCAGCTGGACCTTCCACTAGCCAGCGTCCCTATGTCGCGCCCAGTCTACGCAACAATGGCCTGGGCATAAATCGAGGCCCGTCCACGCCGCAACCGCCCGCCCTGCCAGCATATGTTACAGGCAATGTGAATGGTGCGCCCGGCTATCCTAGCAATTCATATGGTGCCAATCGTCCGAACACATTTCGATCACGTGGCTTAAAATATTAAAATACTGTGTAAACTTACAACTAATAGATTTTTTAAGACTTCTGATGTGTTGATGCAGATGTATGAAAGCGTATTCCTAAATATACCACACACACACATTCTCACAGAAACACACGTACATACGTAATACATATGGCCAGAGGTACAGGCTGGCTGGATAAATCAATAGCGCTGGCAAAGTGCGCCGTTAAATTGCAATCGATAAGTGACGCGATGATAAGCACTTTGTATAGCTGGACCAAGCTGTTAATTAATTACATGTCCAAAACAGAACAGAAGTTTCTTGTAGTTGTAGGTGTTATTCGTAGGCTGGCGCTGAATTCTACTAATGTATTTCTCGTCGCACTATGTAGTACACACATTTTTGCATATGTATGCATGCATGTATGTACTTTTATCAATGAACTTTTACTCACCAATGGCAAACCATAAAAACGCAACGCAAACTTATTGAGGACCAATGCACAAAGACAGAAGAGCTCGGGTTTTTTGTTTAGCTCAAACGCTATATTTATTTTGACAATTTCTATTGTTTATCAATATGAAAATGTGAATTTTCTCGCAGCAACACAGCCAAGTTGACTTCAATTGTAGTTGTAACAAAAATAAAATGGCGACCGTGTGGCTTTAATCGATATGAAATAATATCGATATTTGTTTGCAGCACTAATCGCGAAAACTATGCTACTTAAATGTGCTTGTGGTGAAATATAATTAAGCATTAAATATGAATTCAGTTTAGCAGTTTAGCATTATTCAATATCATATTCAAATAAAAATTTAAAATATTCTTACTATTATCATAAATAAAATCTGTTTTATTGTTATCATAATCAACATTTTAATTTTGAGACCACTGAATTGCCATTCGCATGTTTTGCAATACAGTTTTGGTATTTTTACGCTAGCGTTGTGCAGTCACACTGTTTTTCATAGGTCAGCACGGATGCTGATTTTTCCAACCGAGGACTTTTTGGTTTTTATATCAAAATTAGTTGCTTTCACAACACTAAATATATTCCCCAACAATTTGGAGTCATTTTAAGTCTGTGCTTGCACATTCGGCAACTGAAATTTGAGCCACCAGATCGACATTTTACGCAGTGCAAAACCGCAGTCGTCACACCTTTGGACATCAATCACACCAATACTATCAACACAGACATTATTAGAAAAGGACGGCAAATAAGCGAAAATAAAGCAAAAGCAACAAGCAATAAAAAAAGTGTTTTTGAGAATAAAAAATAAAGAAGGCGCAAGTACTAAATCTAGTACTTTTTAACGCTTCGATTTTCGACTTATACCGAAAACCAGTCGCATAACCTTTTGGAAATATTACGCAAGTATTATTTCTGGGTATATTTGTTAATAATCATGGCTCAGTAAAGATGAATCCTCAACGAAAAATTGTCGCGCAACGCACTCCTTGTGGAGACGAACGTCAACGCGAGACGCAGTTTGCTGTCAATTGGCAGCAACAAACAGCCAACGCACAATCTTCCCCTTTCTACTATCCTTCCCTCAACGAGTTCTGCGGCCTTAGCGCAGCCAGAAATAACAATTACAATGGAAAACAACAACAAGAAGCAGCAGCCACAACAACGTGCAAGTAAATCATCTGCTGAAGCCCAACGCAAATCTAGTGGTGAGCAAATCGAATTCAACAGACGATTGTTATGGCATATTTAGGTTATCTCTAAATATAGTGGTGAGAGAATCTAGGACTACAGTAGACTAGCTCAGATTTGAGATAGAACTAATTGGAATTTATGGCATATTTTATAGCAAAGTTTTATATTGAGTTCTAATTTGATTCTCTCTTTCGTGCAGACTTGTATGTTAACAAACCACGCAATTCTCGACGTCGCGAACAACTTCCAACACCACGCAACGAGCAGCAACAACGCAGCACTAAACAACAACAACAGCCTGGAAAACTTCGCACCAATGTGGACAAACGTCCACGTGCCCGCGGGGGCGGTGGCAGCAACAACAACCATTTCGGCTTTGATCAGGGGGATGGCATTGCATCCACCGGTACGGATAACGCTAATGGCGGCGCCGGACTAGCAGCTGCAGGCGCCGGCTACATGCGTAGTGACTTTGACTATGAGTTAAACTCTGTGTATGCGCACGGCAGCAAGAAGCAGAATCTGAACCATCTGCTGAATTTTCATTGTGTGCCGCGTGAGACGTCCAACACGTCCGACTGGCACGCCAGTGGACATGGCATGGTGTCGACCCGTCGACAGCCACGTTACAACAAGGAGCAGTTCTTGCAGGCCAACTTTCAGTTCGTTATACGAAGCAGAGCCAAGGCTCAAGTGAACAGCTCGCCGGACACGTTGATCGATTGGAACCTTATCGAGCAGATCAATATCCATACCACCGAGGAGCCACAGTGTCCCATTTGCTTGTATCCGCCGGTGGCTGCCAAACTGACTCGTTGTGGCCACGCCTACTGCTGGCCCTGTCTGCTCCACTATCTCTCGCTAAGCGACAAGAGCTGGCGCAAGTGTCCCATCTGCTATGACGCCATCCATGCGGCAGACTTGAAGAGCTGCACCATCGAGCAGCAGCACGCCATGAATGTGGGCGATAACATCAGTTTCCACTTGATGCGCCGACGCAAAGGCTCCATCTACATCGAACGTTATGCAGGTGCTGGCTCTGCTCTGGAGCCGCACGAGCGTTTTCCCTTGCTGAGCGCCGTGGATGAGGCCAAACATTTCTCGAAGTTCTTGATTGCCAAACGTGCAGATGTTGGTGTAATTATTGAACGCGAACGTCGGGAGCTGTTGGCCGAGTCCGATGTATCCTGTCCCGAGGATATATTTATCCAGCAGGCGCTGCTAACACTGAACGAACGTTGCGAAAAACTGGGCTTAGAGCCAGAGGAGCAGCAACCGATTATAGAAGAGCAAGTGCAAGCTAAAACTCCAGATATTGATATTGAGAAACTAGACGAAGGCTCTGTCTCTTCCTTTGGCGAGGCGAGCAGCAGCAGCAGCTCGAACATGAACAACAGCAACAAATATTATTATTTCTATCAGTCGAATGATGGCCAAAACATCTACTTGCATCCATTGAACGTGAAGATGCTGCAGGCATGCTATGGTAGCTTGGACTTGGCTCCAGTGCTGATCAATGCGCAGATCATACAGAAGGAGCATCACTCTATGGACGAGGATCATCGCCGCAAATTCACCTGCTTGGGTCATTTGCCTTTGACCTGCCAGTTCGCTGTGGTCGAAGTGGAGCTGCAGCCTCCAATCATATCGGCCAGCATACTCAAGCTATTTAAGGGTAAATCTGACAGAGAGTTATGTATGCAATTAGTCTTTCATCTAATCCTTCGCTTCTCTAGATGATATACTACATCGCAAGAAGGAGCGCCAGCGTCGCGAGCGCGAGGAACAGAAACGTGAGCAGCACATCAATGAGATAAACGATCGCCAGATGGGCAAACTAATAGCCAGTTCAGCCAACTTGAATCTAAACTCCAATCATGAGTTTCCAACTGTATGTATATATATGCATATTCAGTATAAACATAGACCTAATCCACTCTCCTATTGCAGTGTGGCTTTGAGGAGGATTTGCCTATTCCACGCGGCGCTGTGCCCATTTCCATTGCCCAGGCAGCAAGCGGCCCTCGTTACTCCAGCGTGGCTGCCAGTCCCAAGCAGGAGTTGTGGCCTAGCATTGGAGGAGCCTCACCTAGCGGCTTGCGTCAAAGTGCTCCGGAGTTCCAGGTGGGCGCCTGGGGTCGAGCTGCACCGGCACCGCCAGCAATTCAGTCGTCGGCAGCCAGTCGTTCCATTTCGGATGAGGATCATGAGCTGCGTTCCGTAGGTCCTTGGGCTCTGGGCGAATTACTTGCGGGCGCCTTGGGTCAGCAGAAGAAGCAACAACGTGAAGGCAAGGCGAACGCAGCTGCCGTAGATGCTGTGGCCGCGAACAAGAAGCAACAGAAGAAAGCTAAGGGAAAGAAAATGGTACCGCTCTTTGCCGTAGGCATGAACAGAGCTCCGTAGTGAGAGCCTGAAGCAGGACAGAACGGATCCTTGACATAATATTGATTCTATACACACTAATGCATTGTAGTAAGAAATTTTTGTTAAAAGCGCCAATAGCCTGAAGCAGGACAGAACGGATCCTTGACATAATATTGATTCTATACACACTAATGCATTGTAGTAAGAAATTTTTGTTAAAAGCGCCAATATCGCGAGCCTATTTCAATGTTATTGCAAATAACTTTTCTGAACCATAAAACGTTTATAATTTAATTATATTATGATCATATGTAACAATATATAATCAATAAAAATGAGCATGGCAAATATGTGGCTGTAGCTGTAGATGATATCATGTATGTTTCAAAGAAAATGCATTCGAAATGTTGCGTTGCTTTCAATTTCAGTTTTTATTTTTCCAAAAAATATTCAACAAAGCATTTTGTTTATTTTATCATTCATGTTCTGCAAAACTGATCTTTGCAATTTTTTTTTTTTTTAATTTTATAATATATTGTATTCATGTTGGTGTTGTATTTCAACTTATAGTTAAGGTATTACGCGAAATAATTTAATATAAATAATTCTAAATAGTTTTTCATGTATATCCTTTGACGCAAAAATTCATTTAAGGCTTCATACTATAAAATGAGTCTTGTATTGGATTCTCGATTATTTTTTCCTCTTTCCTTTCATTTCTCTTTTGGCTAACAATTGGCTACAGGATAGTCTTAGGGGTAGACAAGTGCAGGTGCAACTAAAGCTAACATGACGACGACAGAATACCACTTAGTTTAGTTTACAGCTAGAGCATATTGCGACTGTGTTGTGTGTGTGGAAAGTGAAATGCAGGCCACACGAGTTGATCGCACGAAAAACCAATTTAATAAATATACAATAGCTTCAATAGATACGAGAAAGTGAAACTAGCCAAATCGGAAATCTGAAAAAGATGCTTTCTAGCTTGCATGCTTGCTAGCAACGCATACCCACTACAACTAGCTAATTCATTTAATTGCTGCGCCGCTCTCCGAACTCCGCATCGTACACGGCATCATCATCATCGTCATCCTCGTAGTCGTCCGGCGAGGAGGCAACCGTCGAGCGGGTCTGGTAGGTGGGCCTAGCTAGCGTGGTGCGCTTCTTGCTATTGCCGTTTAGGGAGTTTGTGCTGCCGCCGCTGTACTCGGCGGGCATATCCAAGTACTCATCTGAGTCGTTGCCATCGCCGTCCAAGTCGTCGCCATTCACCGAGCCGGATGGACTTCCAGGCGGACTGAGCGCCTGTATGAGTTTGTCCTTAGACTCGTTCCAAAAGTGATTCAGACGCTCCCGCCCAAAGAGCAGCAGAAACGTGTCAATGAATTCACGAGACTTTTCCTCCCATTTGGTGATGATGTCGCCCTTGACTTTGGTCAGTTCACGCTTGCCGCGCGACTTCAGCTCATCCATTTTGTTTTGCAAGCGGAATTTCTTCTCAGACAGAAAGGAAACGTTCAGCTCCTTGGCGGAGTAACCACGTGCCAGATTGCGACGCACATACAAATCATAATCCTTAACAATACGCGCCACAATATCGGAAGTGGATACGCCCTCAGTACGTTCGGTGGCCACAAACATGCCACGCGCCTTCAACGGGCCATAGATATCATCTAGGCCATCGTGTCCATAGGGAATGTCATCGTGTGCCACAAAGTCGATTTTGTTATCGGCTATGAACTCATCCGATAGCGTCCAGGGGGCACTCTGAACAATCTGCAAATTAAATTGAATTCGAGAGTATGAGAGAAGGATGCATAATCTAGGTGATAGTGTAGCACTTACCTCATCAACGTAACGACAATGACGCACTCCCTCATAGCGCTCGAAGCCATTCATGACGGTGCGTCCCTTCATGCGGTGCGTTAGGTCATCATCGCAAACGCCGACAATCAAATAGACATTGGGAAAGATGTTCTTGGCCTGCATCAGCTGTCTGGCATGGCCTTGATGGAACAGATCGTAGATGCCATCGGCATAGACGCGCACCCGACGACTCGTCTGTCCGGAGCGTGCCATTTGATAGGTAATCCGCTGAGTATAATCGCAACGTTCGCGTTCCAATACAGCCACCTCATCGCAGGAGAAGGGCGCTGGCTTGCAAATTGTCTGCAAAGAGAAAGAGATAAAAAAAAGTCCAGTTTATTTCAGCGATTCCTGGTGACCTTCTCCACGCCCTTACAAACTCCTCAAAGTCCATGTGCAGCGGCAACATTTTATACTCAAACATTTGGGGCGTCGGCGGCGGCGACGCCTCTTCTTGGTCTGACATTTTTCAGAATTTTCTTTGTCGTATTCCTGTTATTTTCCTTTATGATTTGTTTATATTTGTATCAAATAAAAATATACATATACATATATATATATATATTTTTTTATTTATAGCTGTCGTAACGCAGTGAAAATATGATCTGCTTGGCTTGCTTACAGCTGTCTAACTGAGAGCTCCAGGCGGCAACCGTTCGCACTTTGCCAAGCCAGCCCAGCCAGCCACAACAAATGCTCGGCCCACTGCGACGACGAGCCGTCGTCGGAGGATTCCGATTGGGCGACTCAATTGCGCAGCGGCTTTCAATTAATTGGCGGCAAACTGCTTCCAAATCAATACAATTGTCAACAATAAAACTGCCGAGAGATGGATGAAACCTGACCACAAATTTCAATTGACTCAAATTGAGCGCATAAATGTGACGTGTGTGTGTGTGTGTGTGTGTGTGTGTGTGTGTGTGTGTGTGTGTGTGTGTGTGTGTGTGTGTGTGTGTGTGTGTGTGTGTGTGTGTGTGTGTGTGTGTGTGTGTATGTGTATATCTCAATATTTACATAGGCAAAATGCTGGCTCGCACGACTTGGCACGAGTTGGCACGAGGTGCTGCTCTCAACGGCATCAGGCGATATCGTATGATATCGTTACGAGCAAGTCAGTTAATGATGGACGAATCAAAGCATCGTCAATTAAATGATTGCCAAAAACAAAAAATCAGATCACTTGTCTATAAATGGAACTGCTGCAGCAAATACAATCATCAAATTTTAAATGCGATCGCTCAAAGCTGAACTGACTCCAAGTTGAACTGAATTCGAATTGGAATTGATTCGAATTACAAGTGAATGTAAACAATGAGCAGCTCTGGTTCACTTATTTGCAACTAGTTCACGCTCAATTGAGTAAATGGGTTCACAGTTCAAAGCTGAGCAGCTCTTGCTTGTTTAATTGCATTTATTTTTAAAGGCTAAAAGCTTATTTAAGTCGCGGCTAAATGTAAAAGTCTGTGTAAAATGCGAATTTCGAAACAAACATTTGCCACAAATATTGCTCATTAAAAAGTTAATAAATTGTGTCGAGCGAAAAAAAAAACAAAAAAGCTAAAAACACATTAATTAAGAAAAAACAGACATTTGACATGCACACATACATACATACTAATGTGTGTATGTGTGTGCCTGTATGTATATCGAAATCATTTCACGCTCGAATAATCATCTGCACGAGGAAATAAAATAACAAAATATATATACAACTAAATAGGTTAATATATTTGTACGTCTTTTCATATGCGTAATGAACTGATGCTTTTTATCAACTAAATCTGGGCAGTTAAGTAAATCTGGCTACATTTTGTTAATTTCTTTTCCCTTGAAAATTGCAACAATTAATAAAGACAAAGGCGCATTTTATACAGAAATTATTCCAAACTGTTTACAACCGCCGATGATGATGCAATCTACATATACGGGATGACCTTGTGAAAGGCAAAGCATTTGGCTCGCTGTCTCGCTTGCACACTTACCGCTAGATCAGCAAATCCGCTGCTGTTGAAAGATTGGTGGGAGGAGGAGGCGGCCATTGTAGAGGAGGTCAACGGCGGTGGCGTCGGTGTGGATAATAACATTGGTGGTGGGGACGGCAGCAATAGCGGTGGAGATCTGGCCGGAACATATTTGCGTTTAACTCCAGTGCTGCCATTGAGATAATCCTCGGATAACGCCGTTGTGGAGCAGGCGGGCAAGATGTCATCAGCTGCGGTCGCCTCGGAGCCATCATCCGCCTCGCTCTGTGAGATTGTACGCGTTACGTCGCGCAATGTAGTCGCTGCATGTGGCTCAGCCATGTCCACAATCACCGCCTTATCCGGGGTGGGACTACTGCTCGCCTTGGCCTGAAGCGTGGCCGTGGTTGTGCGTTGAGTTGTCGTCAGTTCTTTGGCGTCCATAACGGGCATAGTAATGGCTGTCTCGTAGGTGCGCTTGCGAGTGCTTAACGTCGATGTGACCACAACGGCGCTGGCGGCAGCAGAAGCAACTGCAGCGGCGCCCGCGTTAATTGTGTTGTTGGTGTTATTGGCGATTACCGATGAAGTTGCCATCGCAGCGTCTCTGTTGCAGCGGTCGCGGCAGCTTTCCTGATTTTACTCTAAAAACTTGCTAAACACTAAAAATATATCGCTTCGTTGTTGTTATTGTTGTTGTTTAAGATCTGCAAATAGAGCGAACAAGTGTATGCATAAATAAATAAATGAATATATTGTAAGTGTGTACACATGTAATCTGATGTAAATTCATTTGTGTATGGCGGATGCGACACGTGACATTTTCATTAAATTGCTGCCGGATGCCATGGACAAATCAATTCGTTGTCGTTAATTGTCATTCGTTTCGTTTTGCCACGCGCTTTTATACAAGCAAAAAAACAAAAAAAACAAACTGCACCACAGCTATAACAAAATAAAACGGAAGAATCTTAAAAACAACAATTGCACATTCTGGCACGTATTCAGCATTCATCAATAGTAGGGCCAGAGAGAGCGAGAGAATGAGCGCTTGTGAGATCACTTTTTAGAGGTTCGGCAAGCTAGATCAACTAATTTTAAAAAAAGCCAGAAAAGGCTAAAAAGTCATAGTTGTCACTATATTATAATTTTTCCCGTTGACGAAAAAATAGCTAAGTTGACAACACTGATTGTGAGTGAGCAGAGTAGAAAGTAAAACTTGACGCAGACACTTGTACAAATGCCGTTATTGTTGTGTTGAAATCATTTATTATGCACACAGTTACATATTCAAACACAATTTATTAATTAAAGTCCAATAATGCACGTGAGCACAAATATTTATAGAGCGCCAAAGAAACTACATATAACTATAGAACGCACTCGCTCTCTCTCTCTCTCTCTCTCTGTCTCTCTTGCAGAGCACGCGCTGCTCTGTGCAATCAGCTGTTCGTTGCGTGCCTTATTTTCAGATTTTAAAATTTATCCAGTGCTGTGAGCTGTGCGCTCATAAAATATTTATGTAGTTTGCTTAGAACGACGCTGCCTGGCCTTCACGAGCGATATTACGTCAAAGTTTTTTGTTTGTACGTGAGAGAGCCGAACGATTTCTTATCGTGTAGCAACGATAAGGTTAATAGGAAAAAAAAAAAAAACAATACTAGCCCGGAGACCAACATTTCTGCGTAAAGTCTATGCCGCTCAAGGCTGCCGCCCTCACAGTGTCTATGCTGCAGCTGACTCATTCAAACCGGCTTTAAGTCGGCGAATTCTCACGAGCGAGCGCTCGTTCAAGTTCAAGTTAGTTTTACACATAAAACTGGATTTTATACGACTGATGTAATCGTTATTTTTGCTCAACACTAGAAGAAATGGAGAAATTGAGACGGCAGAAATAAAAACAGCAACTTGATAATTTGGTTGTCAAGCAGCAAGAAGAATCGTAACGCGGTTTTAAGAGCAGCGCAGCTGCGGCCAATTTTTCGCTCAGCTAGTGACGTCACACAAACGAATCGTACGATCCGCGACTGTTCACATACACATTGGCATATAAGTACGTAAGCGCTGCCAGTGTGTGCACACACATATGAGTCAAAACGTAAACAAAGTACGAAAAAACAAGTACATATGTATATGAGTACGTGGTAAATGAAGGAGAAGAGTGCAAAGTGCATCTGCAAATGGGCAGATGCCATAGTCAATTGGCCACCCCTTAGCTACCTGTTGTCTTATCTTAACATTCTCTTTCCATTATCTTTTTGAAACATGTTTCCGCTGCACTCTGAACAAACAACTTAATGAGTTCCAAAATGACGACGTGAACTAAGTACATAGATAAAACAGTAGTTAACGGAAATATACACATATATTTATATACGTATACTATGATATATATACATATGTATATTGATTCAAGCACGAGCCCGTTGATAAGCGCAGCGATAACACACGGATCTATACATTTTGTATACTAAATATAATACTCTACATAATATATTGAGAAAAAAACCAAAGCTTGCAAAATTCCCCGACCAAAATTCACCTCGTCAGCTGAAACGTCTCTAAGCCCAGCTCCAAAGCGGGGTTAACGTACGTAGTTCGGGTTTCTTTCTGTTTTCTGCCCAAAAAAATTCATGTGGAAAGGCCAAAGAGGCAAACAAAAGTTAACGTTATGTTTTTGCTGTACGTTTTCTTCGAATTTTCGTACGGCAGCGACTTGGACGTACAGTCGACACGTTGAATCCACGTTAACATGAGTTTAGGAGCACTGTTATTCATTGATAAGCTTGCTTTGCCTTGCTGCTATATATAGAGCGAAAATATACCATATTTTGTATTACATATGCATTGCATTGATAACCCCACAGTTGGCTCCCAGGCATTATCGCCATTCAATAAATTGCCCAAAAATAAAAATGAAATTGGAATTTGTACGGTAAAGCAGCAAAACTGGAATAATTAATATATTCTTATGCATATATTATATATAATTTCAGTAATAGCTAATTGAACTTATGTTCCGCCCTAAAGCAATCACATTTGAACTAGCTCACGTGTTCGTTGCATAAAAATGTAGATAAAGAGTTAATAACGAACTAGTTGTTCAATTTACAGCAGCTGTTGGTTCGATAAGCAGCTAATCATACGACTTACTTGACTGCACAAATTTTCGAGGAAATTCAATTTGGTATGTTTGCACACACTGACAAATAGATCCACTACAAACAAATACGCATACACTTAAGGCACCCACACATATGTATGTATGTGTCGATAAATTCGTTTCATTGAGTAACGAAAACAGCTGACTAACTGTGCGTGGGCTTCAGATGCGTACGCCACGATCAAACGCTCTCTTTTACTACGCTCTCCCTCTCTCCTACTACCGTTTCTTTTTGTTGCGCTTTGGTATGTACATTCATAGTTTTGAGACCGAAGTCAAAATTAGGCAACGGTATAAAAAACGAGTGGTCGCTTGGGAAAGTGGAGCATGAGCGCAGCTGGCAGCGACGTCAGCGTCAGGCATGAGTAATAATGGGCAATGCTTGGGTTATTATTAAATTTGATTTTATATATATTATATATATATATAGATTTTTTCTATTGCAATGCCAACCAACAATGACGGTGCCAACTTTAAATCATACGATCAGAGCACAAAGTTCGCTAATGGAGGTGCCACACTTGAAAGAAAAGGTCAGAACGATGACTATTAGAGAGAGTGAGAGAAAGAGCGAGATGTGTAGAAAATGAGAGAACTACGTTGCAAGTGCCACAACAAACCCATGAAAGTCATACGATGCCGAGAGAATGACGTGGCGACGACCTCTGGCTAGGGCTAAGGGGGCAGGGGGCGAATGGAATTGGCGTCGCCGCGCCGGTTGTAGCACAAATCGATGGCGCAGCAGCAGCAGCTGTTGTGCGAATGCATCAAATATCTGGGACCTGCGACAGCCTTGTTATGTAAACATCTGAGCCTTTGCAGAAAAACCTAATCCATAAAGACGCACAAATTAAACCTACTGCTAATTTAATAAAAAAAAATCGAGAGAGAATGAAACAGGAGAAGTGCTCACGTCACGGGCAGCGCGTCAACGTCATCGCCAATTGGCAGGGGAGCAGCAAATATTTCTGCACAGACTTATATATATACTTATTGTAACAAACAAAAGCAACAACACACGCACATTCTAGCAAAAGAAAATTTAGGCCAACTTACTTTCAACTTTTCTTTTTGATTTAGCTTTAATAACTCGGCTAAAAATCGATGAGTGCTCGTGGTGCTACGTTGTATTATATATTTTCTATTTTTTTTCTCACACTGTATGACGCACCGTGAATTCAATTATTGTGTTTGTTTTTGTAGCACTGTGCGCCCGGGTGGCAATAATAATAAATGATCGTCGCTGATTCACTTAGTGATATTGTTATTTGTTGACGTTCCAACTGCACCAAATTGTTTAAAGCTAATGTGTGTCCGCGTCTGTCCGTCGCAGCGAAACGAGTGGAAATCGCGCTCAGAGTAACTTGCGTTAAGCGTTGCCACACTGTTAATCTATGCCAGCGGTTAAGCAAGTGTATATCGATAGTTTAATAGCACGATGCCATCAGCTACAATTTGTTATCGAATTGTAATTACTTACGTTTTTAATCTTGGGGAAGCACAAGCGTTGAATAACTGACTTTCAATTGAAATAGTTGTTTTTTTTTTTTTGCCCTATTGTGGCTGTCTTTTGTATATATTTATTGACACTCAATAGATTCGTAAATGTTTTTTTTTTGGCTAAATAAAATAATAAAATAAAGCTTGTTATTAACGTAAACACCATAAATCTTAATCTCTCACTTAATTTCAGTAATAATATCATAAAGTATTGACAATATTCAAGTCACAAAAAAACTCTTTGGTAAAACAACTAAATAAAAAAGCAACCGTATTATAAAAATAAATTCACTAACTTAGGATACAAATTGACCAAGTTATTGGAGTTGGCTTAAATGCTAATAGCTATTGAACAACATTTTTGTTTTTAGAATTATTTGGGATTAATTTCATAATTGCACAGAATTTTTCTTGTTCAACTTTGGCTTCACACTTTGACTCTTAAGAACTTGGCAAGCGAGTTGGATGGCAAGTGTCTTGGATTAGGATTAGGATTAAAATTGGCTGACAAGTCTTTATAGCTTAGTTCAAACTAACAACGAATTCGAGTTTTGTTTTAGAGATTCCCCGTTAACGTATGAGAAGGGCATATGTATATGAGTATTCTAGGTCACTGGTTGCAAATGTCTGTGGGTGGTGTCTGGTTGGTTAGCTGGGAGATGTCTGGAGTTGTTAGTTCCTCAGCACTGGGATGGAATGCGTATGCCCTGCGTTATGGAGTTCTCCAGCACGATGTGGCAGTCATCTAGCGGCTCCAAGATTTGTATGAGAAATGTCAAAAGATTGCGGCGACGCAAGAAACTCTCCTCCTCGTACAGCTCCTGGGTGACCTTGGTCAAGGCCATGGGCTTGATCAGCCGGGTCAGCAGATGCTCCCTGTACAAAAAATATATACAATATTAATATAATCTCATTTCTTTCAGTTTGGCTTGTTCCACCTTAAGCTCAGGCATATAAGCAGCTGAAATTTGCCATCTTTGCCCAGGGTGCTCGCCGTGACATTGATCTCGTCCATAAGCTGCACGTAGAGACGCCATATGCTGGAGACTTCACGTCGTTGCAGGCTGTTGCAGCTGCCATTGCTGAAGGAGGAGTCCATGCTGGACGCCGAATCGTCCAGTTCCTGCTGCAGATTCTGCTCGAATAGCTCTTTTATCTTGGCTGCAAATTAAGTTTGAAATTAGCTTAGAGTAGAAACAGCATTATAATCCACTCACTAAAGTAATCCCAGATGTACAGATTACGTCCGAAGAAACGGGATGAGCGAAAGCCGCAGAGGAAGACCTGTTCGAGGCATTTGACCAAGCCGTCATCCCCACACAACAGATTCGTTAGGGTGCCCACGTCCCGATCCCGGCTGGGTTTATAGTGCCACTTGACAATCACATTGACGCAGTTGCCCAGCTGGTGTTGGATCTCTGAGGGCGACACGGACTCCTGGCGCTGCACGCTGGGGCTGCGGGTGCGTGGCGGTGTGCGCGTAGGTGGCACCAGCTCGGCATTCTTAACGCTGGTGCACACACGTTGACCGACCAGCAAACGCTCTGTCGAATCGTCGTCCACGCCCTTGCCCAGCCAACGGCCGCAGGGGAATCTGAATTACAAAGTGCGTGTCATTTGATATTCAAATGTGGCAATTAACTGTATACTGTACTTGTAGGTGTGCCCGGTGACCTCATTGCGCATTACCACCTGCTCCACCAGCCACTTGTGACTCGGCCCCGAGTTGTCATGTCCTATGCGCATGGTGGTCAGCAGACCCAGATTCTTGTACTGCAATCAAAAGGAAGTTGGACTGCATATGGAATATAATATAAGGTTCCGACTCACATGAAAGATGAACTCCAGCGAACCTTTCGGGACGGGCACACGTTGGGTCTCATTCATGGTGCCCGAGACCATGATCCACACGTTGCTGGAGGTGTGGTAGGAGCCATGTTTACGCGAGGGAAAGATGACAACACGATAGGGCAGCTCTGAGCGAGGGCAGACAAAATAAAGTTAGTTATAGAATAAATATCTCTATCTTAGCTCAACCTACTCGTTGTGGGATAGATGTTGGTAAAGCTAAAGTAGTCCACTGTGTTGAGCGTTAGCAGATGGTAGAGAAACTGCTCCTTCTCCTCCTCGCAGCGCAGGAAGGCCGAACGCTTGTAGAGTGTGCGCAGCAGACTCTCGTCGGAGAGCAGCGTGCGAAAATGACGCGACAAGAGTTTCTTCTCCAAGGAGAGACGCACCCAGGCGCGCGTGTACCCAATGTGTGTCTTGATGTCCGCCATGGCCAGCACGTTTCTGCAGAGAGAGAGAGAGAGAGAGAGAGAGAGAGAGAGAGAGAAGGGCTTTGATTAATATACAAAATCAACTCGAGCAACAGCTAAAAACCCACTTGACATCAAACTCCAGCGACTCGGGCAGCGGGCACAGCTGCTCCAGACCCACAAATTTGTTGCGATCCCGTGAGCGACTGCGATTCGGACTGGGCGGACTCTCGAAGTCCGTTTGGAATGTGGACAGATCTGTTAGGCAAGGAGTAAAGCTTAAGTTAGTTGCTTTAACTAGACATAGATGCTAAGCTTACAATCCATGCGCTTACGCATGGCATTCCAGGCCAAGGCTGGCGAGGCGCTGGCTATGTTCATCTTATTGCCGCTGGGGCTGCTGCACACGGGCGTGGCTGGCTCCACGCTGCGCGACTCCTGCTGCTCCAGATAGGCCTGCAGATGGGCCCAGAGCGCCGACTTGCCCTGCTTGTTCTGCAAGCCGTGCGACCAGATTTTCTCCAACAGATCGCACATGCTCGCGATGAGCGTGTTCTCCTCGACGCCGTCGCCCTTGAGGCCCAGGGCCACCGCCTCGTTGCCCATCTTCTCGAGCAGCATGCGCTTTGTCTTCGACTTGATGTCCTGTTAATGATTTGCAACATTTACAGCTGCCGTCACGAGAGCTCTTTGGCTATGCTTCGTTACCTTTAACAGACGCTCCACAAATGTCCAGTTGGCCTGGGCGATCAGAGCGGGACTGACGTCCGCTGTGGTCAGATTGGCCGACAGTCGATTGATGGCCGCATTCGAGTTGCAGTTGGCGCTGTTCGGCGGCTTCTGATCCAGCGATATCTCCCGCGCGCGCCACTTGTTGCCATTCTTCACCCGCCGCAAGCTGTTGCCTCTGTTCAGGGATTGATTTGGGTTTGTTTTTGGTTTTTTTGTATGAGTGTGGTTAGCGGCATGATTTTGCAGAGTTTAAGTGAAATTTTGAGAGAGAAAGATTTCGATTAATTGTAGTTACTAAAAGCGAGTCCAAATTATGCAAAGGATGTGTGCGCATGCGGTGCAAGGGATCAGGATCAAAAACAAAAAGAGAAACGAAACGAAAGAAACATTTAACAACAGTTGATGGATTATTCGTTGTTGTCGCAATTTATTGGCTTAAGCTAATGTTAATCAATAAATTAAATTATGGTACAAGAGGAAAACGGAAACAAAAGCAAAACAAAGAGCTAAACTCTAATTGGAAGACCAAACAGACAGAGCATCCGCACTAGCACGGATACGGATACTATATATAATACATATGCTAACACAATTGGATAATATCAACGACTTCAGGTGGAAGGAGCGTGGAGGGAAATGCGAAATGATTAGGGCTACATTGGGAGCGGGGAGTGAGGGAGTGCGGTAAACGGGAGCGTGCTTGGGGCTTGGATCGGTACAAACAGTTCAGGGATACAAGTGCATTGGACACTACCTCGAGGCGCACTCCTGGTTCAGCACGCCCTTCTCGAGCAGCGGAAAGCTGCGAAAGTAGGCTGCCCGATTGGATAGAATCTCACTTGGAGGCGTCACCTCAATGTCAATGCAGTTGAGACGCTTCTCGAAGCTCTGCTGCGAGTCCTGGCTGAGCACGCACGGCTCATAGCTGGTGGCGCAGATCATGTTCTCGCCATGTCGACGTCTGTGAAGCAACCGAAAATCTCATTAAATCAAGCCGAAGCAATGCGAATCGAAGCTTACCTCAGGAGTTTAATGCGCTGATCGAATAGCTGCAGCTGCTCGTCGGGCTGCGGCTCCCACATGGCCAGTATTTTGTTGTCAATGAGCGTGGCAAACATTTGTGATTCGAGGAAGCGCGAGAGAAAGGCGCGATGATGCTCCGGCTGATCGGAGAGAAAGGACGACTTGTCGAAATTCTGCAATGTTTCGCGATTCGAGAGCCACTCGTCCTTGGCCTGATTGGGATAAATGACAAAGTATTCGTAGGCATGGAACATGTGCGCGAACCGATTCAGAAATATCTCCCGCAGCGAGTTGTTTATGCGCAAGTCCTGATAGTATTGCTCCACGGCGGACAAAGTTGGCTTCTCGGCGCGCCGCGAGAGCGAACCCATGCGCGAGGGCGGCAGTGTGGAGTCGACGGCATCGACATCCTGATAGATGCCTACCGGCGACGAGGACAAGGACAGAGTGGGACTGCCAACGGGTGAGCCGCCGCCAGCCTGGGCCGCACGCATGCCGCCCTTGCGACGCAGAAAGTCCGCTATGCGCGGCACATGATCGATTTTCGAGGGATGCGCCACCAGTGGCTGATAGTCCACGCCGGGCATCTGGGCGGGCGAGCCACCTCCGCCGGACAGCGTGTAAACCGTCTCCTGCAGCTGCTGGAAGCGTTCCTTACTGCGACGCGCTGCCTGCACCCCGTTGGGCAGCGTGCAGCTAGAGATCATGGCGTCGGCGCCGCCACGCATGGTGTAGCCGTTCTTGAGGCTGGGCTCCTGGGCGCGATCGCGTTCTATTTCGAACTTATCCAGCACCGAGATGATCTCGGCCATGAAGTCCATCTTGTGCGGAAATACGGGCAGCTCCTCGGGCAGCTGTATGTGCTTCTTGTCGATGTCCACAAAGCACAAAGCTGCCTCGCTGCCAATTTTATGCGCCGCTTCGCAGCCGGCATGTAGACCCATTACGAACGGCACAGGCGCGTCCAGGAAATGATGCAGTGCAGCGGGCAAAATGGGCGCATACACATGCGGCCAAGTGAACGGAAATAGCAGCGATGTTATGCTCTCGCCCACAATCATGAGTCTTTGGTAGTCTGCAAAGGGCATAGAGAATACATTTGCGGACTAGAATGACTTGATGAGCTACTCACCTGTGGAACGCAGCAGCACTTGGCTCTCCAGCAGCACACAGGTCAGCAGCTGAATAACGCACTCCACGCCCAGGTAGCTGAAGAGCAAACGCAGCGGAAAGTCAAGCAGCGGCAGCTCCGTGGCCAGCGCAGGACGTTGCAGAATCAGTGCAATTGCTGCCAAATGCGGCTCCGTGGGTGGCAAGTAGACGCGAATCGACTTGCCCGGCTGAGGTAGCATCACTTCATAGAGTATATTATATACATACGACTCCAGACTAATGCCAGCGCCTGGCTGTCGCGGAAGACAACTGCAAAGGTCAATTTATAATAGCATTAGCAAAGCGAACGAAAATTATATATAATGGAAAGTCTGTTAATAAATCATACTATATGTATCAAAGATTAGATAGTAAATGCTATCATAGTCTGGCATAAATCAGAGAACTATATATATAATTTAAGGATAAGTAAAGTAAGTAATAAATAGCCTTGTCTAGATAAGATTAAAATGCAGTTACCGGTAGAGATTTTTGAGGAACAGCTCGGCGGCAAATGCATAGGGCGCTTGACAAATCAGCGAGATACTCTTGGCCACATATAGCTTGTCCTTGCTGATGTCGTAGTAGCTTTGTGCGGACTGCGGCGCCTGGCCGGCCACCTTGAAGTGTCGCGGCAGCGAGCGACTGACCGGCCCATCCTGCTTAATGCGGCTGAGGGAGTGTGTCTGCTGGCCATTCGATAGCTCCGTTATGAACATGGACTGCAGTGTGTGGATGGCTCCACAGATGTTGCGATTGCGTATCTCCTCGTAGAAGACCAAACTGAAGCCATAACAACGTTTGCCATCCTCGCGCGTCGTGGCAAACGAATGGAACTTGGGCTCGATGTTGTGTTTCTGAGTGCGAAAGCGCAAACCCTGTGGCAGCGACAACTGCAATAGCAAAGGGGAAATAGATTAATGGCTAATATAGAAAACAATCAGATCAACTATGAGGCATGCGGCATTTGCTAATGCAACTGTAAATCCACAATTATCAGCTGCATAAGAAAATCATTTGTGCGCCTCATAAAGCAGATGTCCAATATACATATTCATATCTGTTATATATGAACCTATATATGTACATTGCTGGGCACTTAAGATACCCAATAGTATGTACATGTCAAGATCTTTTGGCATGATAAGCACAGCGTGGCTGTTCGCTTATCGACAGCGGAGTCGTCGCTGTTGATGTGGCATCAATTAAAAGCAGCTCGCAGCCGTATCATCGTCAATGAGCAGCGAGTCAGTGAAGCATGAATTTCATATTTGTGTGTGCTCAGGGGGCACTTGGACCGTGCCCGATGGGAGGGCTAGACTGGCGACTGGCTTGCATCATCATGCAAGCAAATTGAACTTAATTGAAGACCCCGCCCATGGTATATGGGCTACTGACTGGCTGCACCTACCATGCATATGCCGTGGGCATCGAATGGATTCCAGGCTACATTTTCGGGATAATGGGCCAATGGTTTGCTCTTGTAGGCGCGATCCAGCGGCGAACAGTGCAAATTATCACCTAAAGAGAAATTCGTGTTTATATTTTGTTAGCTTTCTAACAACTTGTTGATGTGGTGTGGATGGCTTACCTGCAAAGCGATCGGGCTCCAGGCCCGTATCTAAATCCAAGCCACATATCACAAAGTAGTCGGCAAAGCGTGAGAACTGCGGATCCGCATCGCGTTTCAATTGATTCAACTCGGATTGCTCGCCAGGCGACGTCGGTGACTGCACCATGGACATTGTTGCTGCCGTCGTGGCTGCTGAGCTGCCGTTGTTGCTGTTGTTGCTGCTGCCATTGCTGTTGTTGCTATTGCTGAGCATCAATTTGGACAAACGGCTGGCAACATTTTCACGCGCCGTCATAATTTGTTTGTCTGTCTTTTGTTCGTTGCTCGATTGCTCTAAATTGTACATCAAACAAACGCCTCCATGTGTGCGTGCTAGTGTATGCACATATGTTCGTCTGTGTGAGTGTGTGTATTGGGTACTATTACCGTTGTGCGCTCGTTTGTTGTGTTGTTGTTGTTTTTGTGTTTTTTTTTTTGCCACTTTCCAATTATCACGACGATGTCGACGACGACGTCAACGTCCCTGGCCCTGTATCAGTTTTGTCTGCAATTATATTATTGTTAAACGTCAAAATGAGACACTATCTGAGTGTGTGTGGGGGTATGCGTGTGACCCTTTTGGTTGCCTTGTATGTATGTATATGCAAAATTCTATGCCAATGGCACAGTTGTCGTTGTCTGCTTTTCACCCCCACACTCTTCTCTAAGACGCATTCGTTTTCTATAGCTGATTGTAACCTTGCTCAGGTGCTTTTCTTTTTCAAATTGTATACACTTGCGATTTGGATTGAGAGAGAAATAAAGCACTTATGTGTTTGCTCGCATAGTAAAAATTGTTAATACAAACAAAAACAACTTTGCGTATTACCGTTGTTCGCAATTTGCACTTTCCAAAATTATTTTTGCTATGCGATTGTCTTATTATCGACGATTTTGTCGATAGCTTGTAGTGGTTTGCATTTCAAACAAGGTTCGATAACTAGTTCAATGGAATCAAATAATGAACAGCTGATTTTTGTTTACATTTTTTTGTAAACATGCAACGTACAGAAGTACTCCATTTTAAGGGAAACATGATAACTATTCATTCCGAATTTATGTATTTTAATTATTGACAGTGGTGTAACATACCGTGTGTTCGGTTTGTTATATATGCACTTGTTGCTCACACTATGCTCACTATGTTAAATTGTATGACAAAACCTTTAACAAATGTAATAACATTAATCTCTGCCACCATTAACTATTATTTTCTTAATTGCAGTAGACAGATTTTTACTGGCTTGCTACTTGAAATTAAACTATCGATAGTTTAAGTCATCGCAACTATACTATCGTACGGTACGACAAACATCGATTATTGAAATATGTAGGATCAGTTGATGTGTACACACTGACTTCGTGAAACGTGAAAAAAGTTCTAAACTGTATTTATGTGTGGCGACATTGTCGCATATTTAATAAAAAGCTGGAGAACGGCGAACGGAAAAACACGTTCACAGCTAATTTAAGCTTGATCGATGAGGAATTCGTTTATAATGTTGGAGTCGATATTGAATTGTTTTTAAAAAAGCGTCTGAGCAGTGGGTAAGAGCTCTTAGAACTTCTTAAGCACACGAGTATATGAGTGTGTGTGTGCGTGTGTCGATATATATTATGTGTTAATGTGAGTGTGTGTGACTGTGTGCGTGCAAATGTGTCTGTGGCATAAAAAGGCTTCGCTCGTAAACAGCAACAGCAGCAGCTGGTGGACAACAACAACAACGATTCCTAGTTATGGCACTAGGTTCCTGGTATCCCGACTCAACTCGTGCCTCGCCTCTTTCTCTCCTTTCTTGTTGATTTGTGTCCGTAACAACGCGGAAGTTTTGCAAAAACAACATCAAATTCAGTGTGGGGCCTCGATGTGATATTACCGGTTTGCAAATGCCACAATTTCGAGTTTTCCCCACACTGCCCCACAGTAACTGCAATAATGGTGTTGCATGCAACATCGCTTTCCGCATTGCAACGTTTGTGTTTGGAGCTGGTAACACGGTTTTTGTTTGGCGTTTAAAATGCAAGACGCGTTTAATAAACAATTAATTGCAATGCAATAAACAACATCGAGTGTGTGTAATATTTTCATGATTATTATTGTTGTTATTGTATGTATGTTAATTGTTACATTGCGCTGTTGTTGCCGTTGCATAAGAAATTATTTACAAGTCGAGCTTTGCGTGCTTCTTATTGCCCGCTCTCTTCCCTCTAGCTCTGGCAGCAACCTGTTACCTATTAAGTCAGAGCGAGTGGGCTAGAGGGGTAAAGTGAACGAAAGAGAGACACGCACACACATACATACATACAGACAGACACTCAAGCGCTAATTCGCTTTGGCCTCTTTCTTTTCGTAGTGTGCTGCTCTTTCCACCTGTGAACAATTATCGCCGTTATCTCATACATCAAACATGTGAGAACTATCGACAGCAATACGATCTTTTAACGTTCTCCGTGGGTCAAGGCCCGCATCGACGCACAGTTGTCTGTTTTCGTAATCAGCTTATCGATCCGCACGGATTTGAATCGTAAGTGGCGCACCTAAATACACTGTACATATATACTAATGCAGGTCTAAAAATAAATTCTTAATATTGTTGTGACAGCCGTAAACAGGAACAGCAGCAGCAACAACAACAGCACCAGCAGCAGCAGCAACAACAACAACAGCCAGTGAAGAGCTGGCGAAGCAACGGTAGAAGCAGCAGTGCAAGCAGAAAACGCGTAACGGAACTGTGTAAAATGGGCGTTAAGAAGCATATCAGCGAAACACCGTGTAAGTAATGCAATAACACAATAATATTCCCTATTTGGTGTGCTCATTAACATTATGTTAATCGATATTTAATGAGCAGTGCTGTAAAATATTTAAAATTGAATTTATTTCACGTTTTTTGAGGGAATACCATGATGCATATGTATGTATGTATGACAGCTACATAATGCATATATGTATGTACATATGTGTGGGTGCATGTTTTATGTATGCAATGGAAGTTGGCACAATTGGCAAGCTTTAAAATATTTTGCAAATAGACAAAGCAAACCGAGCGAAAATAAAATAAAACGAATACCAATTAATTATTTACATTTGTGTGCGAACGACTAAAAATAAAGCCAAACACGCCGGCGAACGTACGAGGCGCCAGTTCGTTGTGTGTTTGTTCGGGTCACGCAGCTTATTCAAGGTCGCCCTCTTTCGCGAGCTGCCTTTCAGGTTGCATCACACTCAACTCTCAGCTCACTCGCACTCTCTCACTCTCCCTCGTAGTCGTCGTCTTACTTTGGTTGCTCGCTCGCTCACTTGTTGCGCCCTGTTTGAGCGAGACATGTTGACATTCACGAAGCAGTGCTCAAAGCGTACGAACGTAAAATTGGGTCAACATTAGTGAATTTTTGTATATTTCTGTGCGTATGTATGGGTGAACGCTCTTTGCCAAATGCGTTGCTTCACCTGATGAAATGATTAAAGTTTGCTCATAATTTTTATGGTATATTTTTCTTGTTTCCTTTGCAGTAAGTAAATCGAACTCTGTGGATCTCTACAGGCCGCCTGCACTCAGACACAACAGCAGCGAGGAAGCAACAACGGCACCAGTTGCATCGAACGAAACGGCAGCAGAGACACCAAAAACCACAACAGCAGCAACAGAAATAAACTCGATAACTACCTCAGTCAGGTCGCCAGGCAGGTAAGCACAATACATAAGTTTTGTAATCAGTTTTTCTATTCGATAAGATATTCATTTTTACTGTTGTTGCATTTATAGTTTTGCAAGGTGCTTGCACTCGACAACTGCTTTTACGAAATTCTTCTCTTTGTGTGTGTGTTTGCTAATCGCTTACCTTTCATTATTTTTTTGTACGTTTTGTTTTGATCAACTGTTTCGTAGAGAGCAAGCGAGCGCCGCCGCAGCCGAAGCAGCGGCAGCAACGCGTCGTGAACGACGTCCCGATCGCGCGGTTTATGTGCCAAGGGCACGACGCAGTCAAACAACGCCGCCAACACCAACGACAACAATAATGCCGACGCCAACGCCAAGCGGAGCAGCAGAAGCAGCAGCGACTACGTGCAATCCACAGTCACAGCCATTGGACATGCCAGTTGTAAATGCAAACCCGTCGAAATCAGACGACGGCAGCGGTCAGCAGCAGCAGCAGCAACAGCAACTGAAAACAAAGAAATCAAGATCTCGCAGAGATCGTGGCAAGAAAACAGTTGGCAAAACCATTGAGCCAGATACATTGCTTGTGATTGCTCCTAGCGAAAACCAAGCCAACTCGATACCCACGTCAGGACCACCGCCAGATAGCAATTGTGATAAAGAGGTAACCATATTGTGCCTTTAGCCAAACTGAAATTAAAACTGTTTCAATTTTTCAGACCATGCGAACAAAGACGAGCAAAACAAGCCACAAACAGCAGCAGCTGCAGCAGCAATCGTTGCGCATCGAAGATGCTGCGCTACCAAGAGCCAACAGCAATGCCCCAACGACTGAGGATTCGAATAAATGTGATAACGAAGTGCGCGAATTGCAGCGAGCCTCCAAGGTAAATGAGCGAATATCAGTTTGTCGAGTATGTTTCCAATTTGATTCGTTGCTTGCAGGAAATCAATCGCAGCAATCGCCGCATTATGAAACAAACTTTTGTATCAGATGTGCTTGAGATACCCGAAAAGATTGAATCAGCGCCTAAGATAAGCAATGCTGCGACAACAGCAGCAGCCGCTGCATCGCTTACACTTACACCACTTGCCGACAGCACCACCGAGGATGATGATGAGGAGAATGAAGATGATTGGGAGAATATGTTTGACGAGAATGGCGACTGTTTGAATCCAAAAATTCTGCAAGAGCTAACTGAATCGGTGGGCAAATGCAAAATCGAATTGCCTAAAATGGATTATAGCGTAAGTAGACGACGTTGCATAAATGTTTCACTTGATATTTGATTTGTTTTCTATTGCCTCAGCTTTATCACATCAAGCAATCGCTGCTCAATGAGGAAGAGTTTCCGCATGTGCTGGAGGTCTCGAATTTTCCTGTGGAATTCAAGACACCGGACCTGCTCATGCTCTTCTCGCAATACAAAAGCGCTGGCTTTGACATCAAATGGGTGGACGATACACACGCTCTGGCCGTCTTTAGCAGCTCCCGTATTGGTGAGTAGAATGCTTGTCTAAGGCGACACATAATCGTAATTTGTATCAAATTGGCAGCTGCTGAGGTGCTGACCATGGGCCATCCTTTTGTCAAGTTGAAGCCATTGGCTGAGGCCACACTGGAATCGCGTCTCAAGGCGAAGAAGGCGGGCGCCTTATCGTTGCAGCCGTATCGGCAACGACCGGAGACGTGTACGGCGTTGGCGCGTCGTCTGGTGTCCGGCGCGCTGGGTGTTAAACTGCCTACAGCACCGGAGGAAAGGGAGAACGAACGACGTGTCCTACGCGAAGCCAAAGGTAAGTGTCCTATCCATATAATTAGTATTTGTTTTATATCTTAGTTTTTTCTGTATTTTAGAACGCAAACTTTTAGCTGCCAAACAGCGCGACGAGGTCTGGGAGAGCTAGGCCAAGTTGACAAGTTGCATGAATGCATTTTCGGCAGCATGCTCTAATACAATTGCTGCCCCAAAACCAACTCTCACTCCCCTCCCCCACACACTCTCTCCTCTCTCTATCTGTGTATGCCCCTTTTTCATCACTGTCTCAATCAAAGCTAGTTTATAAGCTAAAGTTAATTTGTATGCTGAATTGTGTACTTTAAATGTTTTCGCTTTTCATGCAATTTGCAATACAAAATTGTGCTCAATTTGTTATAGTTTCTTTTTAGAATTGCAGAAATACGTGCATATTATATATATACATATGTGAAATAACGTATGCATATGCAAAAGTACAGATATTTATTTTGTCGTAGAACATAAGCAGACATGCATAATATCTAAATACATGTTGTTTTAACTCCAAGCGTAAAGTTTTATTTATAAACGCAAGCAGTTTATATAAATATATTTTAATAAAGTTTATAGTGCTAAGTACAAAAAGAAAATTGACCTTGTGTGCATTCGATAAAGGGGGGAGAACTTATGTACAGAAAACATAATTAAGTTAATGCTGAAATTAGAGATGAGCGAAAACATGGGAAACCCCCGTTGCATGCTGCAAATTCAAATTTAAATTTCCCGCGCTGCTTACTCGCTGCTGGGCCAACGAGTTTCGTTTTAAATGTGATTTCCCTGAAACGAAGACTAAAGCGTCGAATTGCAATGATAGCTCCTCGAGTTACGAAAATGAAAAAGGGTCTTTCCCTGGTATTACCAGTAAACAAGTAAGAGTGCTCTAGTGGAGACTGCTCGATTAAGAGATCCCCTGAACCCTGCGAAGAACTGCGATTCCTAAGAACCGCTAACATTCTCTGTTTCTTTTATATGTACATACATATGTAGAAAGCAATACATACACACACACACAGACGCACAAGCACACAATCTGCTAACTGTGCATTATGACTACATATATAAAAAGCAATACATACACACACACACACACACACACACACACACACAGACGCACAAGCACACAATCTGCTGTGCATTATGACTCACCAGCTTCGCAGCTACTGCAAGACGCCGATAATATGAGATATTAAATGTTAAATAACTTTTTTCTAGACCAACGATTTTGATCAAATTTGTTGGGCGTGATCATGATATTCATATGTGTGTATGTGCCAAAGCACAAGTCTCTAGTACTTGATATACGTGATTTAGCAATTTGAGGCGAAGGGGGCGTGGCATCCGAAATTTAACAAAACCCGAAATTGCGTAAGGCTCAAATATCAGTAAATGCAAAATTTGAAGACTTTAACTATAAAGATGAATTAAATAGAATTTAATAACTAAATGAAGACATCGGTTTTTAATCGATAACATTAAAACAATGATAGTTATCGATTGATATACACGAACCTCCAAAAAATTTGAAGTCTCTAGCTCTTATATCTTCTGAGATCGACGCGTTCAAACATACGGACAGACGAACGGACGGACAGACAGACGGACAGGGCTAAATCGACTCGGCTTTTCTCCCTGATCAAGAATATATATACTTTATGGGGTCTGCCTCCTTCTGCCTGTTACATACATTTTCACAAAAACATTATACCCTGATTTCCCATTTTCAATGGGTTCAGGGTATAAAAATCTTTAAATATAAATTTATTCCAGGAAATCAAATCAATTTGTTATTTGCTAGCAGCCACAATTGCAATATTTGCGTTTATACATACATGTACATGTATGATTAAATCGAGACATCTTTGTGTAATCTGAAAACTGAAATAGCCAAATTTTACTCAATATATGTACATACATATACATGCATATGTATGTATGAAAAGGGAAACTAATATCCATATAAATGAAAAAGCAATTTTATTTCGTCATTAGAGAATACATGATACAATATTTATATGTATATGATTATATAGATGCGTATTTAAGCTTTTATTATATAAGGTATTGAAAATGATTAATCAATGAAGAGTCCGCGTACATATTGACGGCTTCTGGGACTGTTGGCCACCGAAGTGAGTGTTGTTAACAAGTGTTCTACTTTTTGTCTGCACTTATTGAAATCTCCGGGGGACAAGCGATCAAAATGATTGTAACCCGGTGCTAGGAAAAACGGTAGATTTTGTAGACGAAAGTATTGCAACAATTTGGACCACATGAAAAGCAGGGTCCTTCCCTCGTCCTGTTGCCAAAACTGAAGCGATGCATTGGGCAGTTCCAAGAGGATAACGGTCTTCAACATATAGCTGGTGAGGTGGGGCAGGTCATCTATGTGAACGTCGCGCAGTGCTTTCATCAGACGCAACGTGTTCTTCAAATTGTAATTGTTCTTCATCATTTCACGTTCCCACTGTGGTGCGCAGACCATAAAGGTTCTATCATCAACCGGTGCCTTGGATTGTGGTATAGCGTACCAGGGCCAATCTGTGCGCGCCTGCACGGTAACAGGTGGATCAGCTAATGGCCACTGCCCGTAGGAAAATTCGAAAGCTGGCACAAAATCGAAAGAGATTATTCGATTCCTGCTTGAGGCAACTATTGTGTGGGAGCAGCCATATCCTTGCATCTCATATTCAAGCGAATACAAAACTGAATCAAGTCTGAGTTCACTGCAACCCCCCTCCAGCAATATCTTTCTGAATATACCACGCAGCCAAGCTTGCAATAGCCTATGATTTACGTAACCATTTTCAAGAATCGGATGGCGGTCGGCATACGTTGCATGCAAAAAAACAAAGCCTGCGCGCTGAAGATCGCGCTTGGGTGTCATATGGAATGGAAACTTTAGCTTCATATGCAAATCAAATTCGTCGGGCGTCTTTAGCTTGACGCGATCCAAATAGCTGCCTGCAACACACGAGTCAACTGATTAATTTCATCACTAAATCCGACAATTACTCAATAATAATAACCAGCTAAGCTAAGTCCATCAAATGCCTTATTAAAGGTACTATCAGATTTCTGCAGTGCTTTCATTAGATGGTTGCAGATTCTTTGTGCATCTGACGTATATGTTGTACGATCTTCGTCTTTGATCTGGAGTTCTTCCAGAATAGGCTTCAAATGCGATAAAAAACTCATCCTGCTTCTATCTCTTTTAGAAACCAACTCAATTACAAGAATATTTTCAAACTGATCCAATTAGGAGTTCAAGTTCCCATTTTATACAGTTGGCGGAATCGTTACTAACGAATCGTTATCAGTTCTCGTCATCTTCAGGATTGCTCACAATGTATATCGATATATCGATTAGTAGTGTGGTGTTTAAATATTGTGGGGAAGTTTGGCCACACAGCGAAAAGTGCCTTCATAGTATTTTCGGTTTCGCCACTCTTGGTCAGTGCCGTCAGTCGTCTTGAAAATTTTAACAAAGTCACAAGTGTCGAGTGCCTTGCAGTTCAGTTTCGGAAGCTAAAAAATAAATAAATAAAAAACTGGTAATGCGACGCTTAAAATATAAGCAATTGACACGTTTAGACAAGTGCACGTGTTAGCTGCAAATGTGTAAATTGGCATGCGAATGTTATCCAAATACTGCGTGCTGTGTGTGCGCGTATTTATGTGTGTGTCTTAACGTGTAGCGATGTCATTAACAATATACATATGTATGCAAACATACATATGTATATATAAGTACATATATATGGACTTGTATATATATGTGTGTGTACATAAATCAGGCGCGCCGTGCGCCTCCCACCCAAGTCGAAAAAGAAGAGCGCAGGAATTCTGAGCGTGGCGTGCAGAATTTGCTGCTGATATTCAAAAGATAACTGTGCACACCGCCTTAACAAATTCACAAAATGTTTATAAATATTTACTGACGCTGCTTGCGGCACCAATACTTTTTGCACGCGTTACAAAACCGAATAACGTATCGACGTCAACTTATCGGCGCTCGCTTTTGTTTTTATCGCAGCTACATGTGTATATATGCATATGTATGTGTGACTATGCATATGCACGAGTATGTATGTATGTACACATGTTAGTTGGGAGCGTCGCACACACACACAGACGCAGACGCAACAGCTCTATTGTCGCTAAAGACTCTCTGCTAGCGCAAAACAAGTAATAAATAAACAATTACACTTTTGTTGTCCGTAGATCAAAATCAAAGCCGCGCTCTTCCTGCGGCCAACGCAGTCGTCGGACGTATAATTCGCGCTGAAGTTCAGCAAATTGAACTGATTCAAAGTAACAGGCCGCAGCAGCTTTCCAAGTTCGGTAAGTTGATGAACATATTCTAATCAGAATCTGGTTGGAGCCTAGGGATGGCAAAAATGAAGTGTGGTCCTTATCGATTTTCTGATGGCATTTAAACTCGAAGTCAAGTTAGTTGGAAGAGAGCGAAAGGTGGACATGTCTGTGCGTGCACGTCATTGGGTCAGCGAACTTTCGCGGCCTGCACGCCTGTCTGGCCGCAGGCAGCAGCTGCCTAACTGCATTTCAATTATCTGTTGACATTCGGGAAAAACTTCTTTGACTGCCATTACCTGACAAAGGTCTCCGAGTTAAATCTGATTTTCCTGCTGCTGCTGCTGTAGCTGTTTATTGCAGTTTTTTGCAGATTGCCGGCTTTGGAAACCGGTTCTGATTGACACATCCCAACCGAACTTCCCAGCTCCGAACGTCTTAGTCATTATTGATCATGTTTGCTTATCTGAAATAACTCTGACTCATGCTATTATTATATTTAATTATTTTCTTGTAGTTTCGAAATGTATGTACATATATCATATATTAGATGCCTTTAGTTGTATTTACGATGAAAGCAATTTATTAATAAGCTAGTCCTTATACTAAATACAGTACAGGCTACACAGCTTATCAGTTTATCGTTTAGTGAAGTAATTATAATTTTATTATGATCAAATCATATTTATAAAATACAAATTATATAGAAATTAGTGGCTAATAAGTAGTTGGCATTCCAGTTGACTGACTGGCCCAACCGAAATAGATTCTCTGTCCGCACAGTGTGAGGAAAGAGAGTATATTAGCTTTGTGTCATTATGAATGCAGTACTATACTATACTATAGACTGTACATAGACTATACATAGACAGCCATTGTCATCATCATTAATATCATTTTGCATTTTTAACGAGTATTGAGCAGTTGGGTGTATCGTACCCGATTGCACTTACCATCTGGATGCTTTGACATTTTCAGCCAGCAGCGCTGTGCATCGGGATTTCCACTTTGATGTTCCTTTAAAGGTCAGACAGTGGCACCTGGCCTAACTACCCCGCTGCCTACCTTCCACCCTCCCTCCCTCCCTCCCTCGATTATTCCAACACCAATTGATTGACATCGAGTGCAAAAAAATCAATATAGTGTTAATTAAATTTCGCACCAAATATGATTTTCCATTCATTTATTTATGCATCTGTTTCGCTCCGCTCATCAATATTGAAGCTAGGTAAATATTTGGGAGTCGCCGCCAGCCCCAATAATATGGAAACTGGAACTGCATTAACTGGGCTATGTTTGCCCGCGTGTATTACAGCTAAACTGGGTTAGATTTCCTGCCTGCTCGCTCTGTCTGCATAATACGCGCAATTAGCCAGAGCCCAGATAAGAACTCGCTGATAATCGGACTTTGATAATGCTCACATTAGTTCTGGGGCAGGTGAAAGTATTCCAAGAGCTGTGTGCATAATCTAGATAATCCCATTGTTTGGCTCTAAATAGAGAAACGATTCTGTAAATTGCTGATCAAAATTGTCTATAAAGCTGCTGTTATATATATATATATCTATTCCGATTCACAAACTATCAAAATCTACAGTTTCAATGAAAACTTTTTTTTTATTTTTTTTGTTCTATCAGTGCAAGAAAACGTATTTTTTCTTGAGCTGAACGATGTAACGCGAATTGGGTCAGTAATATATGTATATATTTGTGTATATATAGCATTCATTCTTTGCCACGCCCACTCGGCAATACCCTTGTCGCTTTTTGGCTCTGCAATGTGCCACGAAATTTGCATAAATAAATCAAAACTCACTTAGCTGCCCCACTTTAGTCCAATGCCACCCACAGCTACCCACTCTCTTAACTCCCCCCCTTCTCTCTCTCTCTCTCTCTCTCTCTCTCTCTCTTACCCTCAGGCCGGCGCTTTTCATCTGCTTTTGCTGTTGTTTTTTTTGTGCCTTTTTGTGCTTTTCCGCGCCTGCCTTGGGGGCCGCAGGAAAACCGGGTTAATTGTCAGCTGCGCAGTTGATGGCGCTTCTTTGCCTTTAGTTTTCGCTTGAAAAACTAAAGAGTGGGAGGAAAGGGAGAGAAAATGGCGAGTAAAAGTGTTCTGCTGGGCAGTGCCTGACTGCCAGATGCCCTACCGCTGCTGCTTAACCTTTTTCTCTACTAAACAACAAATCTGAAAATAACTGAAAAATATTTATAATAAAATAAATATTTATAATAAAGTTATTTTGCAATATATATTTTTATAAACTTAGATTTTAGAATGCATTCAGTAAACATATAGTCAGCTAAGCTATAGAAATACATATATGTAGTGCATTGCTTTGGCTTATCACGTATGTGCATATCTCTGCCCTTAGCCCATATGCCCGATTCACCTAATTTCCATTGGGTAAAACAAAATTGTTGGCGGCACAATTTCCGCCATTGTCCGCAAATGCAATTTTGTAATTAAAGTAATTATTTGATTCGCCCTTTTTTTGTCGTCGTTTCATTTTTCTAGCAACTTATTGCCTTTGGCATTAGGCCAATAGCTATATATATAGATATAGCCTTTAATTTGCCTATGAGTCTATGCTGCTAGTTGACTTAACATTTAAATAAATGTTAACTGCGCTATGTTAACTTCAATTGTGTGACTCTCTCTATCTCTCTCTCTCTTCTCTTCTTATCTCTTAAGTCAGTTCCAGTGCCTTAGCACTTGCTTTTCATATCAAATATTCTCCATTTTCATTTAATTTTCAAATACAATTTCTCAGCTTTTAGTTATTGGGCTACATGTAGTACATGTACTTTTGATAATGTTCTAGTTTATAGGTCATGTTATTTTATTTTCTTGTAGGTCTCGAAACCCAAAAATGCTTATCAGAGATCATATCAGATTATGCCGGTGTTGCCATGCGGGCTATCAGATGTTGGCAGGAGTCAAGCGGAAGGGCCATAAAGTCAACATGGCATATGCCAAAAGCCACACATGTACGAAACTCTGTTAACACACACAGAGAGAGAGAGAGAGAGAGGGAGGGGGGGGGAGACACACACACAGAGATACACACATGCAAATGCTGTGCGGCCAATTAAGCAACATGACCTAGAATATTGTAACCCAATTGTGCCTCGACTCGGCTTAAATCACAGCTGTGCAACTGTGTGTGTGTGTATTAAATGTGCACAGAATGTATGCGTGTGTGTGTGTGTGTGTGTAGCCTTTGCATGTGTGCTGCATGTCTAATTGTCGTAATAAATGCGTAGGCACATCACGTGCTAAACATACGCATGCACGAATGTGGAGCTATAGATAGAAGCGCATTTCATTATATATATATATATATATATATATATATATATATGTACATATATGTATATATATACCCTTGCAGTCATATATAACAGCCTTCGACTATGTTTCTTTTGGTCAGTTCGTTTAAGTTCAAGATTTCAGCAACAAGCATATGATATAGTAGTTCCTACTGAACGCTAGGAGACAGAATATATATAGTATATATATATGCATAGACGCATAAATGATAACTGTCTGAGACAGCAACTGGATTGCCATAGAATATGAAATATATATAATATATAAATATATATAATAAGATACATATGTACATATATAAACATATGTATATACTCAAAGTATTTTATAATCATATCATGTAAAGCATATAGTATATAGATATATATCGGGTTTATTATATGCATATATATATATATTATAAAAACAGATATATATCTATATACTATATGGTTTATATGATATGATTATAAAATATTTTGAGTATATATGTTTATATACATATTTATATACATCTTATCCTCAAGTTAAATATACATTTCTATATAATATATATATTTACTATGTATATATATATATATATATCTATTATATGAGTTATAAACTTCGAGTTCTGTTGATTATTTCTTATCACTACGTCTTCATTTGAGTCTTAGTCGACGCTCTTTCTATCTATATAGAAGATATAACAAGTTGACTATAATTTATTATTATTATTTCTATATAATTTATCAGTCGGTCAATAACACTGGCTGATTTGTGGCCTCGTTCAAGAGCAGCTCAAATTGTTGTAATTACAAGTTGTAAAATACATGTGCTTTACAGCGCCGATTCTATATAGCTTTAGCTTAACTTAATTATTTCAATTCACGTATTTAGAAACATAAAAAACAATTTAACTCGCTGCTGATGATATAACCATGAAATCGAGTTGTCCCGGACATGTGGAAACCCAATGTGTTAGTAGAGCCACTATTTTTGGCTAAGAGCTTTGCCCAACTGAATTCCTCCCACTCTCTCCCTCGCTTTTTGTCTTGCCGGACACGTTTGCATCGGGTATTCGCTGCCAACCTCGCTATCGGAGGCAGAGTGGCTCAAAGGCTCAGTCAGCTCAGCTCAGTGCTCGATCAAGTGTGAAGGTGAGAACTGTTAGCCATTTACAGGTGCACGTGAGCTAAGTTCAAGTTGTATATTAACGGAACATTTAGTCCATATAAGCAGCAGCAGCAGCAACTGTAGCCAATCAATGTCAGGCACGGACTGTTTGATTTAATAATATTTATGGCTGGAAATATCTGGAGTATATAAGTATATTTAGTATACATTATGTGCTGCTCAGTTTTCTTTCTGATAATTTTCTCTCTTAACAAAGACAAACCAAAGCAGGCGACGAATTGCGTCGCAATTGCAAATATCTTTCCTATAACATCAGGGACCAGCCCATGTGAACTCGGAGAGCAGAAGAGCTAGAGAGTTGTTGTTCAAGAATTAGATATAGACCAAGGGATATATGCATAGGATATATATTCTACATACATATAATGCCCTTTTCTACATTTTTTATAAATTTCCCCTTAATTGACTATCTAAACAAGGCTTTAGTTATAGTTTGCATTATATATTTATTTGCCCATGTCTGTATGCCTAGGCGCAGACATGGAGTCATAAATATTTATTATGATAGTAATACCACACTTATCGCACAATTAGTTAAACACAATGTATTGTTTATATATGTATGTATATGTGTGTATTATATATGTTAATTCTCGTATCTCTTCACTGTCACTTTTTCGTCGTTTCCAAGCCGATAAGAATCGGCGGCAAATGGGTATTACGAATTTCGAATGTTGTCTGGAATTTGATATGAGAGTTAGTTACTTTTGAGATTATGTGTGAACTGAAATGCATGATAAAATTAACTTTAAATATATTTGAGTATTTTTAAGGCTCTAGTTAGTATTTTTTGCAGTTGCTTTTTCTTATAATTCGCAATCCGTTTAAGCAGCAGCAGAGACTCATGCACAAAGGAGCTATAGATGACTGTATATATATCTATTTATATTTGGTATATGAGATATACTATATATTTATGTATATTTATTATATATTTAGATCATCTATATTATATAGGGTATTTACATATTGCTTTAGCCACTGCAGCTCTTCCTCTGCTATTTTGCGCACATGCCGTCGCTGCTTATCGCAGATCTTTATCTATTGTAAGCGCCCGCTGATAGCTGATAAGAGGATAAAAGCAAATATTGGGCTCTAGATAAGGCTAATAGCTTACGCATTGTTCGGATGTATCACTTTAGGCTAATGCAGACACAAATGAGTTTTCCTTTGCGTTTTTTAGCATCAGTTTTTTTGGCGTCTCGTGTGCCGAGACTCGACTTGGGCTAAAGAGATAAACTCAAGAGAGAGAGAGAAAAACCACAAAGAGATTGTAGAATCAATTGCAGTTGCTGTGGCTGTGGGTGTTGACGGGGGGAACTTTTGTTTCAATGCCAACGGCCTCGCCTGAGAGAGTTTGTTTAGTTGCTTAGTCAACGCAAGCTGATCGGGTATATATGTATATATGTATGTATGTAAGTAAATGCGAACTGTTTTTCTTAGCAACAAGCTAGCACCCGCTCAACCCATTCTCCATCCCTTGCCAAGTGCACCCCCGCCCCGCCTCTGGCCGCTTGACGACAAGGCGAATGTCGTTCTTTGTATTTGACTCGTTTCAGTTGAAATTGTTTTGTATACCTTATTTATGTTTACACATAAAAAAAAATACGAACAAAACAAGTGCCGTTGCAGCGCTTCGCAGAAGAAAACAATTGCTATCTATATGTAAATACAGTGCATACTGGCATTTCCAACTGCCGGCCAACTCGAGCTTTCACAGAACCGCAATTCAATTAGCAGCAGCAGCAGCCGCAGCAAGTACTAGCCATCGCAGCGGCAGTGCAGTAATAGTTGCATTTCAGACAAAAATCAACTCATCTTAACCAAATCTGCCAATCAAATGCAGTTTTTCGTGTAAGTCAGCCAATTCGCCGTGCCAGTTAACAGTCCAATTAGATCAAGTGCGAATCCCTTAATATTTAAATGTTATTAACAGTAGCTCGAGTGATTCCAACATATTCGCTGCTCGAGTCCAATGAGAACAAATAGGCAACTGTCCAATTGGAATGCATGCTTCTCATTTGATCAGCTGTTACAAACTCACAGTCTCAGCAAGGAAGAGAGAGAGAGAGAGAGGCTGCCTCTGCTCGTTTTGTGATCAACTGTTAATCCTTTAACAGTTCACTGTTAGTAACATAATAAGTGTATTAGTGATGCTGTTAAGTGTTCTACTATTAACATTAAAATGTTATTAACAGCTAGCCCTAAGTCATTCAATAACAGTGCAGTGGCCATCGCCGTTGCATCAGGCATTTCCACTCCGAACTGGCGCATAGAGGGCAGCCGATGCACTTACAAAAATTAGTTGCACTTAGAAAATCCTGCAAATCAAATGCAATTCTTTGTGTAAGTCAATTAAAGCAAAGCCCAAAGAGCAGTCAACCATGAACAGATAGAGAGAGAGAGAGAGAGAAAGGGACAGGTAACAATCCCATTTCGAATGGGTGGCCCCGTTTTCTTTTTTGGGTGGGCGGCGTGCTTGCAACGCCCACTCAAGCGTAGCCTAAATTGTTTTTCAATTTTTATCTATTTTCATTCAATTAAATCTCGTCGTGTGTCGAACTTTTCTCCAACAATCAAAGTTTCCGCGACAATTGAATAAACTCAATTTGCTGCTAATTTGTTTTCAAAGATTTTTCACTTAAAGCGAACTCAATTTATTCACTGAATTGAAAGGTGATTGGACCGTCAACTATTGCTATATTATAGAGAAATTAAATTAAATATATAATATATATCTATATAAAATATATATACAGATTTATATGCTTGAGGCTCAAAAAGATCTTTTTGACAATGAATTTGATTGACATTTGAATTGATTTGAGATTTTCTATTTATAGATAAGATATAGCATAATATATAGAAATTGATGTATTTATATTTATTTCTCTATAATATTTTATATTAGGAGATCGATACAGAACCCTATCTATATATATATATATATCTAACTAATTATATATTTCATGATCTTTTCTAGTTTCTCCAAGATGTCCAAATATTCGGGCAAAAAATGCCGTCTGCTCTCCATGATGTGGCTGACGGCGTTTTTCTTCTTCGTGGAGATCATCGTGGGCTATGTGACCAACTCGATGGCGCTCGTCGCGGACAGTTTTCACATGTTGGGCGACATAGCTGCTCTGGTCATATCATTCCTCTCCGTTAAGGTGCGTCCCATGACCATATAGATTCATCTTATATATACTATATATATATATATATTTCTCTTTGCAGATGTCGCCCAAAAAGTGGTCGAAGAACACCTTTGGCTGGGCACGCGCCGAGGTGCTGGGTGCTCTGGTCAATGCGGTGTTTCTGGTTGCGCTCTGCTTTAGCATCACGATTGAGGCTTGCAAAAGGTGAGCCACCTGCGCCCGTGTACCTGCATATACCTCTATACATATATATATAATGCATATATTTATGTTTATGTGCCTTGCTGTCGTGGTCAACGCCTCCACAACACACACGCACACACACACACAAAGCCAGCCGAACAGTTTGCCTTGTCACCATTACGTTCGCTTACACATTTTCTTGACCACTTCGGTGTTGTTGTTGTTGTCGTTGTTGTTGTTAGTCGCTCGTTCAATTTGTAAATATTTTTGTATCTTGTTGCTTTTCGAATTTACGTTTTTCGAACTTTTTTTTTCATTCGTCATTCGCAACGTTTCAATTTGCATGCCGCGTGCATATTTATTTCTTGCCACTTTACGTTTTTATACGCCGTTCGATTAAATAAACGTGCAAAGGCTTCTCCTTTATTGTTCAATAGACTTGATAATTCATCCGAGCGCAACCGAGCTTAACTACATTATATACTATATATTTAAATATATAATGACTCGGCATACAATTCATTTTCAGCCAATAGTTAAGCTACATATAGTTCGCGAGAACTCACATAATGAAATTCGAATGAGTTTCTCATTAGAATTCACATGAAATGTTAATCCAGTTACATGCCATGTTAATAACAGCAGCATTTCATTCCTAATGTTATAAGCACTGCAGTATAACAGAGCTAATGTTATTGATGCCTCGACTGTTAGCCAAGCATTCTCTAGTAACATTTGAATGTAATTGATAACATGCCTGCAGCAGAGTTAACATAATTGATATATAAAGTGATTATTATGCTTATCTAATTCAACTCTTTTGTCTGAAATTCACAGATTCATTGAGCAGGAGCCCATACATCAGCCGGAGCTGCTGCTCATCGTTGGCATACTCGGTCTGGTGGTCAATATGATTGGCCTCTGCCTGCTCTATGGTGCGTAGGCTTCATATGACTTAAGCTAACTTATTAATTGAATATACTTGATTGATTTTAGAGCATGGCGGTCATCATGGCCACTCGCATGGCGGCGGTCTGACACGCAATCACAGCCGACTCACTGAGCTGGCCAACATGGACGAGGGCGAGGATGAGCCGAACGATTATGCCTATGAGAAGCAGAAGGAGAAGCAGATCAAGAAGTCCAGCCATGGCCATAGCCATGATCCCGGCCAGATGAACATGCGTGGCGCCTTCCTGCACGTGCTCAGCGATGCCCTGGGCAGCGTTATTGTGGTAGTGAGCGCCCTGGTCGTCTGGAAGAGTGACTGGGAGTATCGCCTGTACATTGATCCCGCGCTGTCCATTGTCCTGGTAGCGCTCATCTTGCACTCGGTATGGCCACTACTGCGTGAATCGGCGCTGATTCTGCTGCAAACGGTGCCCACGCACATCCAGGTGGATGCCATACAGAAGCGTCTGCTGGAGAAGGTGGATGGCGTCTTGGCCGTGCACGAATTCCATGTCTGGCAATTGGCTGGAGATCGCATCATTGCTTCCGCACACATACGGTAGGAGTTAGGCGAGATAACATTGAGAGCTCTTGGATAATGTGTGTGTTTACTCCCTTGCAGTTGCCGCAATCTGTCGGAGTACATGAAGATAGCCGAGAAGGTCAAGGAGTTCTTTCACAATGAGGGCATACACTCGACCACCATACAGCCGGAGTTCAGCGAGATTGAGGGCTGCAATATGTCCGATGGGACCTCTAGCATCAATATGAGCGGCTCCGATTGCTGTGCCCTCGACTGCCCCACCACAGAGGAGGGCTGCGTGAAGGCCACCTGCTGCCAAAACAACAACAAATTGGTAATTGGACATAAATTTGCATTGGACAACAGCGAGTTAACACCATGTCTTTTACAGAATCCGCTGCCATCGCCCTCAAGTTCGCCGTATATGTGCCGTCAGCGCAACGCGGCACGCCAAGCAGGCGACGTTGAGGCTGGCTCGCTGCTAGAGGCCGCAGCGAGTGGCGTCAACCAGGTGATAAGCAATGGCAGCGCTGTTACTGCAGCTGCGGAGCCAACGCCAAAGAATGAATTAGTCTGACAACAGCAACAGCAGCCAACCGCACAACAGCATCAAGTACACTTTGACACAAGCCCAACCACAACAACAGCAACAACAACAACAACAACAACACGTGATATAAAGCAAACAACTTCCAAAGTCATCGCAGCCAGCGATGCCAGCCCCAGTCTCTCGCTAACCGCACAAAGACGTCGCGAGCTGCAGCTGCGTGCCGAAGAGGAGTCCAAAGAGAAAGTGAAACTCAGCGGCGGTGCCTGCACCCGGAACGGCGATGAGGTGGCGCTTTAAAGGAGCAGTTGAAGGACATACAACCTAAACTGTTCAGTAGAAAATACACCCACACACACACACAGATTTTGTTTTTAGTTCGTGGTTAAGTGCAGGTTCTCAGCGTTGTTGTCTAGTTTAGCAGATAAAGAATTATTTTGGAGTGTTGGTGCTTATGTAGAACAAGCGACAACAACAACAACACAAACATTAACAGCGCACCATAATTCATTTATATATATATTTTATGTGCTAGTTTAATTGAAATCAAAATATCTAGATTTAGCAATTTAGCAGTTTTTCATATAATATTATATAAATTATATGAAATGTTGATAGATTGAACAAAAAAGAAAAGAAAAAGAAACAAAGGATTAGTTAATTTTTAGCCTTAAGTGCAACAACAATTAAGGATATATGTACGTTTTTTACATTTTGAAAAAGTTTATACATAAAAAGGAGAAGAAAAACACATATTTAGTAGATATATATATATATATATAAATATATATAGTTAATGATCAAAGACAGTGTCAGCTGCGACTGTTTAGCGGAAGGTTACAAGAATTACGAATACATTTTTGCAAATTCTATAAACAAAAGTAAAATAAAAACCTATATATACATTCTATAATTAGGCATTAATTTCTTATTCTTAGTAGTTTGATTAATAATGCTAGAGTGTAAAAAGGGTTTTACTGCGCTATGCTAATTAGACTCTGTATTATCCTATGTCTGCGTATATGTTTGTAAATATGCCTGCATCAAACATAAACCATTATATAATTAAATGAGACGAGATGAAAACCAAAAACTGTATAATTTTACTTTTACTATTTTTATTATTTTTGTTGATGTGGCCAAAGCTCTTCCAAATTTCATTTTTAAATAACTTATTTGATTTTATTTTCGAACTTCAATTCATTTTTCATTACAACTTAAACAATAAACAAAGTATTTGCATTTTATTTACAGAGTACAAGTCTATTTCTGTATATTTACAATCGAGTTTAGGTGCAAATTTTAATTAAAATTAAATTATAAAAAAACAAAACTAAATTCGAAAACCTCTTTCAATGGAATGCAGGTAAATATTAAAGAGAAACAAACAGGAAAAACAAATATTTAGTGCTCTGGCTCGTGCTCCCCGTCATCAATGCAGTGCATCTCTGAGAAGCGAAGCTGACGCTATAAGTTCTCATCCAGGTTCTTGTCGGTGTTCTCCTCCACAATCGCCTCGTCCCAGGGGCCGTGGATGTTGAACTTGTACCGCTGCTGCCTCACGAATATGAACGGACACACGAAGTTGATGAAGAGCGTGCTGCAGGCATAGAGATATAGTACGGGTCGCGATATATAGTAGAGCGCCGCACAGCATATGCAGAAGATGGGCACCATGCAGAGGGGGTGCCATGTGGCGGCCGTTATAATGGGATATAGCACAAAGAAGATTGCCGCCTCCACAAGCAGCACGAAGGCGTGATACGACGTAGACAGTCGTGAGGCCAGGCAGATGGCTCCGAATATGGCTGCGTTTAGTGATACGGCCTTGGACACCATGGCCACATTCAGGCCGTAGTCCGAGAACATCAGATTGAAGAGCATCACAAAGAATGTCGTTGTGTATATGGTGTCCGTGCTGATGGCCTGGGTCAGGGTGTGCAGCATCGGGGAGAAGATGTAGCCGAAGAGGAGCACCGTCACCAGCGTCTTCGAGTCCTCGCCCAGCAGTTTCATGCTCAGGCTGTTCCCACGATAATACAAGTACCCCATTCCAGTGATGATGCAGCTGGGCACCAGTATGCTGGTAGGTCCCACGCTATCGCTGAGCATCATATGGTAGAGTATCAGGAAGATGGTTATACTGGATATTTGATTGTTGAGCGCGGTGATGCCGGCGACAGCCTCACCGAACGTATAGAGTCGCACGTGGAGATTTGTTTGCAGATCTTTGAGGAAACTCACATCCGTATAGTTGTCCGGATACTCGCGATTCGAGTAGAGGTTCTTGACCCAAGGCTTTCGCTTACCATGCGTGGTTCTAACCATTTTTTAATTAAAACCAAAAACATTGACAATTGGTTTGTTTACAATCAGCTGATAGGCGAATCGATAACATCTTCACACTTGCACTCATCGTTGCATCGATAACACAAGAGGCGCGTGAATTAATTCAAATTTGAAAAGAACTCAACAATTGTTAAAATGTTTGAATTTATTTGCACTTAAGAGTTAGTTGTATAAAGACTGTATTATTATCAAGTTAGGCAGGCAAAAGTGCCTTTGGCTAGTATTGTAGAGTATATTGTAGATAGAGTTAAAATCAGTAAAAAATCCATTGGATTAGTTAAAAAAGGGCAATCGTCGAAGAATTGGTTAAAAATAACCCAAATAACATTGCATTCAAAATCGAGATTAGGCACGTTCGTCAGATTATAAAAATGGGCTCTAAATAAGGCCACTGTCAACAATAAAAGATTCCTCTATAAATATGAAAGGTATTACAGAATTTACGACCAGCCGCCCGTCAGCTTATGAAACAGTTCCTCGTTGAGCGTCTGGTTGTTATCCTTCGAGCGCATCGACATGAAAATGTAGCCGCCTATAAATTCGTGGACGACCTTACAATCGGCTGAGTGGCAAGAGAAGACGACGTTCTCATCGTTGAACTGAATCATCATGCACTTAATGCCCCAGTTGACATTCCAGGCCTTCATGCTGTTGTAGCGCCAGGTCTTGATGTGATCCCCTGTGCTTAGATCCATGCGCATGATTCGATTGTGGGCCACGCCCAGCAGCTCCTCCTTGCGGTGACCGTCGAACTTGATGATGAACAGCGAAACGCCAAAGTCAGGCAACGATTGCCAAGCTTGGATATACTTCAGCTTCGCTTCTAGCAGTGTCAGCTCTCGGACATTGGCATGTGCCTCCAGAATACGCTGGACCGCCTTGCCGGACAGCTTGCGCAGCATCTTCTGTGACAGATAGTCCACAGGATCCACACTGCGTGGATCGATATTCACGTGGATGCCGTGCACTGGTCGTTGCATCTGCAGCAGCGACAGAATCCCATCGACTTCGCTCTCGTACGTGCTGTCCGCCAGGGAGCGACCCTTGGCTGCCAGGCGGCACGCCGCTAGCCACTTGGCGTACTGCTGCTCGTTCTCGCAACGTACCCAGACCTCGCTGTTGGGTCCATGACGATCCTCCGGCGACACCTCGAGTCGTATTGCATATTTGCCCTGCGCCAGATTCACATCCGGCGTCACCTCGCAGCCACGCAAATTGATACTAATTGCGGGTGCAGTTCGTCGCGAATCCTCGGCGCATTTGTAGAGATGCAAGTGCAAGTCGCGATAGGTGAAGAAGTAGCGCTTGTAACCGCGCAACGTAAAGCGCTGTGGCTTGAGGAAGCGCAAATAGTCGGAGAGTTCCGGTATGTGGGTGATATTGACCGAGTCGTTGGCATTGCCACCTTCCAGCGTGATCTGCAATTCATTGAGCGCCGAATCGATGTCATCATCGTCGTTCTCCTGACTGGACGTCTCAATGCCCGAGTCCACAGCGGGCAGTGGCTGCATATCGACCTGATGATTCACCTGGAACTGCAGAGCTGCAAACATCAGCGTCTCCTGCTCGGTGCAATCCAGTTCCTCATTCAAAATGGACCATTTGGCCTGCTCGTACAGCTGATTGATGCGCACCTGGTCGTACTTGGGATTCATGTCAAAGAACGTGTAGTATTTAAAGCGCAAGCAGAGCGTATCATATTCCCGGATGCCCTGCTCCATCAGGGACAACGAACTGTCCAGCCAGCCGACATTCAAGCGCGCCTTCTCCACCAAGGATTTGGGACGCAACAGGCGAGCGCGTACCTCAGCGTTGGGCGTATGCGGCGAGCTGGCCAAGTTCTCCTGAAAGTCGCCCAGACTCGAGCTGGAGGAGTCATAGGTGCCATAGCCCGTATGGCTATGCTTCCAGTTGCCGGGTGTGTGCGGCGTGGGCGAGCGTCGGCCGGCCACATGGTGTGGAGAGAGCGGCGCACAGAAGAACATGCCCGGAGCGGATGGTTTGTCCAGGCTGCCGTTGCTGCCACCATTGAAGCTCGAGTTGATGGGCACAAATGAGTTAGTGTCTGGTGCAGGCTGTAGGTAAGTCGTGCCATCCGGCTCGGCAATGGGCACACGTTTCAGATGCGGCAGCTGGGCAAAGTTCTTCTTCAGATGCTCCGCCTCGAGTGGCTTACACAGGGACAACTCCTCCGGATAGCGTATGTCTAGCTGCTTGCACAGACTCACAACAGCTGCAAACGTCTTCGACGAGTAATCCACGCGGCAATCAATGTAGCGCAGATCTGGCAACTGGACACGCAGAACCTTGTGCATTGGCGTAAAGTGGAGCAAGTTGTCCGCTTGGACGCCACACTGATCGAGGGTGGCTCGTGTTCGTGTTAGCCAAATGTTCTTCGCTGGCCAGTAGAGCGCATGATCAGACCAGTCTTTCGGATTCTCTGGATCGACCAGCTGCAGCATTATGCTGCCCAAATGCTGGTCACCGCGCACGCGCATTGTGCGCTCCAGCGCCAGATCCGTTATGAAAACGCGCAAATTCCATGAGTTTTCGCCAACGTGAATCATTTCGTATTATTTGGGTGTGCTGATGTCAGATGTGCCCTTAATCCGCAGCCGCTCACTCTCCCTCTCACTCACTCTTTCTGTAAACGTCCTTGTGGCGGCGCCTACGTCAATTCGCTTCGCCTACAAAGATGAAAATCTTATGAGTTTGTGTTGCATCTGTTTATTAATATGGTTATTTCAACGAATTCTTTAAGTTTCAACTACACACTTTAATGCGGGCACGCTGCATATGTCGTAATACTTCCGGATGCGCACAATTTCATTGATTGATTTTCACTTAAGAAACTGGAGCAATTAATGAAAATGCATTGAAATAGAAAGCGATGTTCGTTGTTCAATGAAGAGCTGCTGTGCTGTTCACAGCCGAACCAGTTGCGAACTGAATGAGCATTTACAACAAGTTGCCAGCACCACGGTAATCGATAGGCTATCTATCGTATTTAAATTTCTACCGTTACATTTAATGCGCCGTGACAACAAGCTTGAGATCTAATTGATTTCACTAATTCAGATACTTTGCCCATACAATCACATGAAATACAGAATAAACTAAAGACTTGACCAACGTATAGGAAGTATGTCATAAAGAACTTTCGATCAGGAGCTGTTGTCGTCTTGTTGAATCGGCTTGATTCACTGTGAGCTACGATAAACATTTTCAACAAGTTGCCAGCCCCCGCCCATCGATGGCTAAATTGGCATTGCTTTGTTTTGGCGATAGGCATGTACCGTTACATTTGCAACGCCATGGCAACCGACTACAGATTAAAAATCAGCCCCAAGGCTGAAGTGTTCAATCGTATTTTACAAACAAACAATAAACAAAAAGTTCGTAACCACAGCAGCAACCATTTAATTTTCAGTTTGAAATCGACAGCTGAATCGACAGCCGGCAACAGTACAACACTTCAACAATTCAAACTCAGCATTAACAATATTTACACAGCAGAAACAACTCAACAAATAAATTCTGAATTTTCTGCGTAATCGTAAAATATAAAATATAGTGCCTTCGTGCGCACTTAAATGGTATTGCCGCGCAAATCCGCATCACCCATAAGTGACGAACCTCAGTGGGATAACAACATGGCGTAAGTATCCCAGTGGATTACTGCATTATCCCTCATCCTACCTCACTCGCAACTCACAGGTTGCCGGCCAAAAGCTGTGAAAGCCTCTACTCGGCTAGCTCTCGCGAATCGGCTAGCCAGATTTATCAGCGGAAGCAACCGCAGCGCGGCATGAAGGCAGCCAATGGCCTGCGCCAGCCATCGATGGTGCCCAACAATGCCACCAGTGATATCCATCAGCGCGTGATGTCCGCTCGCAACTTGCGTGTGAAGACCTTCCAGAACCAGCTGGCCGATGCCCAGGCTGAGATCTCGAACCTGGCCCACGAGAACCGCATGCTGCGCACCATGCACAAGCGCCAGTCGATGGCCCTCAATAAATACGAGAATACGGGCGCGGAGCTGCCGCAGCTCTTGCACTCGCATGCCGAGGAGCTGCGTGTCTGGCAGACTAAGCACCGCAATGTGCAGGCAGCCAACAAGGATCTGGAGCAGAAGCTCAAACAGAAGGAGACACAAATCCTGACCCTAAGCGATCAGAACCGACACTTCAGTCAGCTGATTCGCGACAAGTAAGTCGTGGGCTGGCAATTGAGGATTTTTTTTGTATATATATATATATTTATTTTGCAGAAACCTGGATGAGCGACAGAAGCTGCAAGACAAGCTGCGCGTATTGGAGCAGCGCCTGCAGGATAAGGATAACGATATGAAGCTCATGGCACGCAAGGTGCAGCTCGAGTCGAAGAACTTCCGCCAGCAGCTGCTCAACGAGCAAAAGAAGTGCAAAGAAGTCTTGCTGAAGCTAGAGAAAGCCAAGCTGGAAATTAGTGGCTATCGCAAGCTGGAGGAGTTTACAGTTGAGTCAACTCATTGAATAGAAATCTGTATATATGTCACGTTGTTACCCTTTATAGGTTGAAAAGACAACCAATCCCTTGTCCGCGGGTCGTCGCACTAAATTGAATGCCGTCGAGGAAACAGATAAGATTGAGAAGCTAGAGAAGTCGCTCGAGATGCTGGACAAAGCCATTGAGAAAAACAATCAGAGTGAATTCAATGCGCTGACCGACGTGCTGGATACAGACTCCAATTTCGACTTTGAGAAAGACGACGATGAGGAAAAGAGTGTCGTGCAACCTCCAGAGGATCAGGATAACAAAGAGATGAAACCAATACGCGCCAAATTGACGCTGCCTCCGGCCGGCGGTCAGCTAAAGCTGATATCTAGCGCTCAGTCCAACGGATCACGTCCTTCGCTTTGTCAATCTTTCAATCCGTCTAAGCTCTCTAACTCTGCCAAGTCGAACTCACGTCTGCGCAGTGGCGGCCCCTTTGGCGGCAGCATATCCACATTGTCCAGCAGCAATGCACGCAGTAGCTTACCTGGCAAGCGTCGCGAGAGCGAGATCAGCGCCAAGCGTACAGCACCACCAGCTGAAGCAGCTGCCGAGAAACTGGAGGCACTGGCAAAGACTTTGGAATACGACTATGAGGAGGACTCGGAGCGTGACGAAGAGGATGAGGACAGTGATGGCAAGAAGTATGGCAAAATGGATGAAGAGGACGATGCTGCCAGCGATGAGGAGGAGAATCAAGACAACAACAAAGAGGAATACGTTTCTTACTTGGATCCCAAGTGCGAGTTGGCTGACATGCTGGAAATGGAGGATGAATACGAAGATGACGAGGACGACTTACAATCGCCGGAGCCCCCAAGCAAAGCTGTGGTAAGTCGATCTGGAAGGAAGCTCGTCTATAACCACTAACCATTGGCTCTCCATGCAGCAAAAGATGAATTTGCACGGACCCATCATGAAGGAGAACATGGCTGGCATACGAAAACTGATCTCTGATGACTACAAGGAGCGCGAGAGCTTCCTGGACATCCACTGTCGCCCTACCTCGGGCAGCAATATGCGCGATGATCCCGTCAAGAAGAAGCGCCCAACCAATGCTGCAGGCGGTGTCGCTTCCGGTGGCCAACTGGTTGCCAGTCGCAAGCATGCTCTGCTCGCCGCGCTAAAGGTCATCGACAACAACAAGGATGAGGATTAGCAGAAAGGCGTTTTCTTTTCAGACTATAAGCGTTAAGTTATATTTTTTAATTGATTCAAAGTAAAGAGCTCTGGAAGCGGTCAGCTGCAGCATGTGCAGCTCAAGCTGCACAGATGACTGGTCGCCATGGATGACGTGCCCATGGTCCGGCATTTAGTGCAGCCTCGTGCTGCACCTGCTCCAGCGCCGTTGAGCAAGTAAAACCGAGATGTGTGACCACCTGTGCTGTGCCAGTCAACTCGCAACAGTTTCAAATTGTACAAATGTATTTTTAAGTTTACCCTAGGCTCTATATGTACATTATTTCATTATCATTTATTGTTCCTGCCGCGCACCTTGCTGATGGCGCGGGACACCTTCTTGCGCAGCTCCTTCTGCCGCTTCAGCTTGGACGCCTCGTCAGCTCGCTTCTGGGCACGGAAAGTCTTCATGCGCTGCTTCGTTTCCCGGCGTTCGCGATGGCGCTTGTCCTTGTAGTTCGTCTCGATCATCTTCATCATTTTGGCCACCTTCTGCTCGTACGGCGAGTTGATTACGGCAACACGCTCGAGTGCTTCTCTAGGATTCTCTGGGCCCAACTTCGGCTTGTCCTTGTAGGGCAGGGCACGCTGCAGTGCCTTCGGTATGACCAGCGGCCGGAAGATCTTCGGTTTGCGCACAATTTCCGTGTACATGCTGTCCGGCTGGGACTCATTATGAAGTGCTCGCTCCCGCTTCAGCTGGCCCAGCGTCTTCATGCCCTGCCACTGGCTCTTCTGCTCTGGAGGCAGCAGCAATGAAGTAATCGGTGCATAGAACCGTGGCACCTCCACGCGGAACCATGTGCGACAGAACACAATGTCGCTGAGCAGTATCTTGTCCTCGAATGTGGCACGATAGGAGCCCTCCGGCGTGTGATGGGCCTTCTTGATTTGGCCACGAATGCCCGAGACGGTTTTGATCTTCGCACCCTCAAATTTGGCCACCTCTAGCGAGGAGTTGAACATGTCCTTAATGAACGCCGTGTTCTTGTAGATCTTGAAGGGATGGCCGACCAGCTTTAGTTTCTTCATGATCTGCGAGGATTTGTCCAGTTCGGTGACACAGCCCGTGGCAGCGATGCGGAAGCCCAGACGCTTCATTTCCTCCTGATCCTGGCGCACTGTCTGCAGCGCCAGGAAGCCCGTGTTCTGCGGCGTTATGGGACCCCAAAAGGTCATGCTGCAGGTCACATGGTTGGGGGTGTACTTGAGGTAGCGATGCCTCAAATTGTCCTCGACCTTCGCGAAAATAGCCACCGTTTGGAAGCGACGCCAGCCCATGGAAACAATCAGCGGATCGCCGGTCTTGAGGATCTTCTTGTACCAGCGATGCTTCTTCACCTTGCAGTTGACATAGCCAACGTTCTCCTCAGTCATGTTGAGTGCACCCACCAGCACTGGATAGCTGGCATCGAAGTTCTCAACAAACTCCGCTGCGATAGACTTGAAGCCCAGGCGAACATATAGGCCAGCGCGATAGCCTTCGATTTGGATGCGCAGCTCGTTGTCCAGCTGAGCGAACTCATTTTTGTTCAGCTCGCTTTGCTTTTGGGCTTCCGCCTTGAGGTCCTCGTAGAAGGAGTGATCGCCAGTGATGCGTCCACCATCAGCGTCGCCCTTCTCTCCATGATTATCATATTCCGCATCGAATTTGGCCTTCAGCTTCAGCTTCTTCGCCATCAGGTCAGCCTTGGTCAGATTCTCCTCCTCCACGCGGGTCATTCTACGCTTGGGAGCTGGTCCTGTGTCGGCCTCATCAGCGCTCGCCTTCCCCTCATCAGCATCTGCTTTCGGCTTGCCGCTGTGCTGTTCGCCCGTTTCCAAATCCTCAAAGTCGCCATAGACTTCGCTATCCGCATCGCTCATGTCGTCCAATTTGAGCAAGTTTTCGGCATCCTCCGAGGCTTTCCACTTGCCGGTGACAAAGCAGTTCTTGATCAGCTCCTTGTTGGCGTCGGACAGCCAGTCTCGAGTAGCATCTGAAATGGAATCAACTTTAGTAAAAACTTGAATCAGATATTTTCCGCTTTTGCTTACCGCTTTGATACTCGAAGAAGCAGCGCTCGTCCTTGTCACGAATGTCCTTGTCCTTGTGCATCTCAGTTTGCTTCTTGGCAGCCACACGGAACAGGCCGCCCAATTCCTCCTCTGAGTCCTCGGCATCTCCCTCCTCCTGCTGCTCCTTGTTGACTTCGCCTTGGCTGTAAATGCCGTAGACAATGCGCATAAGATTGCGAGACTCCGAGTGGCGTTGCAGGAAGGCGTCACGAGCCTTTTGTGCCAGATTGGTTTTCCAGCTCATGTTGCTGGCCAAGATGCGCGCCTCATCATCCTCTTCGTCATCCTCTGAGTCGTCTTCTTTGACATCCGCCAAACTTTGATACTCCTCATCGCCGGATGAGACCTCCTCATCCTCATCCTCGTCTTCATCCTTGTCGCTATTCTCACCACGCCAATCATCGGCAGCAAATTCATCCGGCTGTTCTTCGTCGTCAGAGGCTGCATCCATGCCAGAATCATCCTCATCGCTGTCCTCATCTTCATCTTCTTCTTGATCAGAAGCCACAGGATCTTCGCTTTTGAAGTCCTTCGACATGATGGGCACACCATCGGAGAAGAGCCGGAATTCCTGCTGTTCAATCTGTTCATCCATTGTGGTCTTCTTGTCTATCAGTTTGCTGACCAGCGCCTCCTGCTCGCTGGCCTCGGCCGTCTTCTCCTTGTGCGAATGCGAGCCCTGGAGCTCAATGTAGACGGCATCTTTGTCGTAGACAATGCCACCAACACCCGACATGGGCGCATAGAGCAGACGCTCCTTTTCCAGCAAGCTGCGCTTCTTCTCTGTGCCAGGCAGCGGACACGGATCGGGTATAAGGCTGAGCTCGTCGATGCGTGCGTCGCCCAGGCCGGCAATGTGTACCATGTGCTCCTGCTTGAGCGGCACGCCACGCACATAGCCATACAGGACCACCTCACGATCGCACTTGGGATCGCGACGCACTGCATCCGTGTTGGTGATATCCTCCATGCGATCCACCAGAAGGTAGCTGTGTGCGCCTCGCCATTGCAGTGGCCGGAATTTCATGACAGATATAAAGCGACCCAGATTCTTGATCTCGTTACGCAAATATTCGCCATGGAGCAGGCCGGACAAATAGAAGAGTTTAGCTCCGTCGTACACCTCTGTCCAGAAGCGATGCTTCAGCTCCTTCTTGCGCTTGCGCAGCTGTTTGGGATTCTTAATCATGTCCAGGTGGGTCAGCACGCCCATTATCTTGGGCATGCCATGCACTTGGCAGATGTTCAGGAACTCGAAGATCTCCATTTCAAAGCCATAGCTGGCATCGCAGAGCAGGAGCACCAGATCCGCGCACTTGGCCACATCGATCATCGAGTTGATGTCGTTGTTGCACTCCAGCAAGGTGATGCGTCGCTTTTTAGAGGTGACTATGGTAATGGGACCACGTATATCTGTAACATTGGTGCGCGTGAAGCTCTTGATCAGATCCTTGATCAGCGTCGTTTTGCCCACTTTGGGCGGACCGACAATGGCAATCAGCACCGGCGGCGGTTCATCGGGTGTCTGGTCGACTAAAGGAATATGTTGCTTCTTGGCAGTCAAATCTTCCTTCCGCCGAAAATTACGCTCAGCACGTTGCGCCGAGTTGATGGCAAACGCCTTTGGGTTTCGTTGGCGCGCCGTCAACTCGGGTTCCTTTTCATTGGCATCCTTTTTGGCCTTTACCTTCTTTTTGTCCGCCTTGACGCCGGACTGGCGGACACGGTGCTGCTTACGCTTATCCTGGCCAACATCATCAGCCATTATTTACGAAAGAAATTAAAATTACAAATAAATTCCGCTGCCGTTTCTGAATCGTGCTGCACGTGCGAGCGGTGTAGAATAACACCTTAGTATTAAAATACCAAAGTAGTTTATGTGGATTTTTATATTTTGACATTTCGGTTCCGATAATATTCCGGTCACATTGCTGGTGCATTTTAGTTTTGCGGGCTAAACGGTCACACTGTGCTGCAAAGCAATTTTTTCGCATTATTCATTTTTTTAGTTAAACTTGCAAAATGCTTTTGCGTTTTGGCAAAGTAAAAACCTATTAAATAGGTGCAGGTTACTGGCTAACGCACATACGCATCCTCCGTTCGCCAAACGCCCAGCAACACTGACAGAGTGCTGTCAAAAATTAATAAAAGCTCAATACTCTCGCCCCGATACTGGCAAGAAGAAGCACCAACAGCAGCAGCAGAGGCGGCGCGTAGTAAAAAAAGGTCTTATAGGGCGCCGAACAGCAGAAGAGACGACAACGTTCAGGTAAATGTTAATTAAGTGTAAAGGCATAGCGAAATGCTTGGCAAGTGTGCAACGCAAGCTTTTCAATTGAAAAATCACTCGACCAACGCCTGAGCTGCAACGTCTTTGTCGCCAGCTGTTGTCGAGTGGGACCACTGTGCAGAAGGTGGGCGCTGCTCAGCCCCTACTGATGGGGGGTGGAGGTGGTGGTTGTAGTGATGGCCGTGGTGTCGATTCTATGGAACCGCCTGCAATACGAGATGTCTCTGGCGTACAATGTCAATGCCTGACCTTGTTCTGTTATCGATTTATAAAAATTGCATAAAAAGCCAAAAAAAAAAGCAAAAAAAAAAAGATTTGAAACCCAAGCAGAGGCAAAAATCAAGTGAATTTGCACAGAAGTGAAGGTTAAACATTTTTCTGTGGCACGGACGCTGTTCTTTGTTTGCTGAAACAACAACAGCGAAATATGCGAGAAATAAAAGAACAGCTACAACAACAACAACTGCGATCAGAGTCCCAGAAGTGAATACATTATTCATTGTTGTCTTCTGCTGTTTTTCATTTCATTTCTTATTTTTCTCTCTCTTTGTTGTTTTTTTTTTTTTTGCATTGAAATTAAAGCGAAAGCAGAGCAACGTTGAGGTATTCATTTTAATTTGCCAGCATTTTCTTTTCAGCAACTATGGAAAGTCCTTGTGAGTCGGAGAGCTCACTGGATGGCGGCACAATGCTGCCACCGAGCCCCGTGTCCCGAGAGCAGCTGCAAAAGCGCATCGAATCGCTCACACAACAAAACAAGTAAGCTAAATACCCAAAATATCTCCATAATCACACACTATAATCCTTAATACTCCTTGTAGAGTTCTGAAGGCAGAGCTGGACACGTCCAAGACAAAGTGTAAAGTGGTGCAGGAGGAGAATCGCTTTTTAAAACAGGCCTCGGTCATAATCGTGAGTAGCTGCCATAGTTATTCCAGCGATAGACATAACTATTCTCCCTTCCATAGCAAGCCAAAGCGGAGCAGGAGGAGGAGTATATATCGAACACGTTGTTGAAAAAGATTCAAGCGCTTAAGAAGGAGAAGGAGACACTGGCGCATCATTATGAGCGCGAGGAGGAGTGCCTCACGAATGACTTGTCGCGCAAGTTGGATCAGCTGCGTCAGGAGAAGTGCAAGCTGGAGCAGACGCTGGAGCAGGAGCAGGAGTGCTTGGTCAATAAGCTAATGCGCAAGATTGAGAAGCTTCAAGCGGAAACGGATAATAAGCAAACAAATTTGGAGCAGCTGCGACGCGAGATGGTCGAGCTGGAGAACACACTCGAACAGGAGCAGGAGGCGCTGGTCAATAAGCTGTGGAAGCGCATGGATAAGCTGGAAACAGAGAAGCGCTCGCTGCAAATTAAACTTGATCAGCCGGTCTCTGATCCAACAACGCCACGTGATATCACCAATAATGCCAACGGCGACACCGCCACCAATTTAAGCGCGCACATCCAGACGCTGCGCTCCGAGGTGCTGCGTCTGCGCGCCAATCTCGCAACCGCCCAAAAGGAGGAGAAGTCCATACGGGAGGAGAATGCTAGACTTCAGCGCAAGCTCAAGCAGGAGGTGGAACGACGCGAAGCCCTGTGCCGCCATCTCTCCGAATCGGAGTCGTCGTTGGAAATGGATGAAGAGCGCTTCTATAATGAGAATATTATGGCCGGCAATCCGACCGCCGTCAATGCTCAAAGACAACGCACGATCAGCAGCCCCGTTTCGCACAGTCCCTCAAGCAGTCGCCCACTCAGTCCAGGCACAGCCGGACAAAATCGTTGTTATGCCTGCGGGCAACTTGTGGTGAGCCAATAGCCTCAGATTGCTATAAGCCCTGATTGATATATGTATTTGAAATGTTTCAGAATCGTCGCGCCAGCGAGCGTTTTATAAAGCCAGCACTGCCTACGCCCATGCTGGGGCTCAACACATCTGCACCGAATGTGTTGACCAGCACGAATCCACTGATGGGCACTGGACCCACTGCCATGTATAGCGGCACAGCTGCGCCAGGCACGGGCATGGCCAGTGCTTCCATGGCTGGATTGCTGTCAAATTTGAGCAACGAACGACTGAGCTTTGGCAGTGCCGGATTGGGCCAGAGCAATGTCGCCGCCTGCAGTGCAGGCACGTTTGTGGCCGGCGGGATATTGTCTTTGAATAATCAGCTAACGGGCACATCCAGTAGCGCTTCGTCCTCGTCATCCAATCTGATGAACAATTCGTCCAGCGGCAACTTGATCAACAGCAGCAGCAGCAACTCATCTTTATCGGCCTTCACGCCCACCAACCAGCCGAGTGGTGCAGCCACGGCGTTCATACAGCCGGCCAGTCCAATGGACACTTCCGCATACAAGGAATAGTTAGTTACTTAGGCTCCGCTGCCAATATATATATTTTTACACACACATAAACACACACACACATACAAACACACACACACACACTTACACGCGCATACTTACACACAGCTAGGCACGCAAGCAAGCAACCAGTTTAACGAAAGTATAAAACATTAAACCTTTATAATGTAAGCTTCTCCCCCCCTCTCACTCTCTCTTTATGGAGCGGCTCAAAGTCGCACCATTTATTTCTATTTGATATCAAAATCTCTTTATAGTTATGGCGACAAGCGTAAACACTTTCAATTATCTATGATATTCCTACTTGCATTGGTGGCAGGAATTACGAATTACGAATTACTTAGCGCTTATGTCTAAGAATGAAATAACTTTTTTCGTATGTTTGGTTCAATTTAACTTTAAAAAAAGAAAACCTTAAGAAGAAGAAGAAGAAAGGAATGCAAGCAAAACGCTAAAGAGCAGCATATGTAATACCAATTTCCCCACTTTCCCTCGCATGTATGTGGGTCTACAAATTTTTTGAAGTATGTATATGTAAGTCAACAAATAAAGTTCAACAATTAAAATTTATCAAATAAATACCTATAAATATTATAAATAAAAAAAAGTATAATTCAAATTTTAAAATAAGTGCGCCTATTTGAAATAAATATCGATAGCTTTTCGATTTGTATCAGCAACAGTGGATGTTAGGCCTTACAGCTCACCTGAGTAGACACAGCTCGTTTGAGCGATAGCCGTGCCATTTGAGTAAATGTTTAACAGTCGGCCAAGCAGACGCGGTGGTTCCTGTTAAGGTGTTAACATTAAAGAAGAATAACATTTGTTGTTGTTTTGCCGTCGGAGTCGCATGCACGCCGCTGAGCTGCGCGTCAAATGAAAATAAAACACAAACTGTTTCGAAAAAAACAAAAAAACAAAAACAAATCAACAGCTGAATGCAGCATACGTATACATTTTTAGTGCGTTCCAAAAGATTAAAAGAACTTAAAAGCAGCAAACAGTAAATAACCATCTGATTGGTGTATGAGTGGGCGCGCGAATTTTTTTTATATTAAAAAGTGCGAGAAAATAAATGCAGAATATATATGTATGCATATTGATCGCTTGCGAAATTGGCAAAGCCCAACACACAAAAATAGCAATATTCAATCAAAAGAAGAACAGCGCGTGAGTATTTTGGCTCAGACAGGAAGAGATCATTCGCCAAAAAGAGCAACAGCATAGGTGTGTATGTATGTGTGTGAGTGTGTGTGTGAACACATATACATATGCAAGTAAATGTGAATAAAAAGAAAAGTGCAAAGCGAAAGTTCAATTGTATAAAATCTTCGAGTGCGTCAACAACCGTTTGTTTAGCTTGCGTATTTGTTTGTGTTCGTGCGTCGTCTCGGGCGGGCAGTGCGCGTGTTAGACAAATATAACGGCAGTTGCAACGGGCCGTCGTCGTCGTCGTCGTTGCTTTCCATCCGCGATTCACATGTACAGCAGCAACAACAAGAAGAAGAACAAGAGCTACAAAACTAAAGGCAAACGGAAAAGCAAAAGCAAAAGGCAGAGAGCAATTGTGTTCAAGTGAATTGCAATAATTTGTGTCGGCTGGCCAGATGTGTTTAATAAATGATTGCGATTGCGCTAGTTGTATATTATTATGGCCTTGTTGAATAAACTGTTCTTTCCGTCGGTACCAACACCAACATCACCAGCCGCAGCAGCACCACCCACGCTAACGACGCCAACGGCAACACAAACAACCCCAACAGCGCAGTCGACGCTAAATTATGGCCAAACAACAGTAGCGGAGGCGGCGGCGGCATCACGTACTCACGCCTCAGCCGGCAATAATAGTTCGGCGTCCGCAAAAGCTACGCAAACATCCAGAAATTATCTAAGGTAAGTGTTTGAGTCGTATTGTGTGTTTGTATGTAAACACACGCGAGCGACGCGTATTGAGACGTTAAACTATTTCAGTAAGGCACGTGTCGTGATAGTTAGTCATCACGAGCCCATCTCTAGCAGCTGTGTGTGCAATGGTTAACACCTGGCATTAAGTCGCCTGTAAAAGGACGGCGAAAACAAAGGCACACACACAACCCCTATATAGAGTGTTCGTTGGGCAGCTGCACATGCAAAAAGTATGAAAAAAAAATAATAAATAAATACCCATGCATAAGTATTAGAATGAAAGCATTTCCATTGGCTTTGCCCAGCCTTTGTCTCTGGCAGCTCGTGGTGCTCTTTATCTGCTCTTCCTCTTTGTGTTTCGTACGCAAATTGGCGAGCGCAAAACGGGGACAATAACCCAACAAACATTTTGGCAAATGGTTCATTGCTCGTCACGTACGCCAAAATGCATTGCTCTCTATATACATATTTCCATCTCTCTATCTTCTTTCGTACTGTACTATGAGTATGTGTGCGTGTGGTCTGATATCTGTTGCTCTGCTGTTGGGGAAGTCAAAGTGCAAATCAGAGGTGCGACCCCAGCCAACAACACTATTACAAGCTCGCGACTGCGCTGCCGTTCTCTCTATACTCTATTCGCCCTACTATGTTCGCCTCATGCTCTTCGGCTAGTTTCGGTTTCGGTTCGTTGCGACGAGCTCTTATTCTCTCTCTCTCTCTCTCTTTGCCGATCAGCGTCGACGGTCGACAGTGGGGTGCCGTTGGCGTCTGTGTGTATGTGGTAGTGTATGGAGAGAAACGGCTGCAGCGAAGGCGGACGTAAGGCGCAAATGTAAATAAAAACGAATCACATGACTTGCTAATCGGCGTTCACAGTCGCTGCTTGCTCTCGTGATTATTATGTCATACACACTTTGTTGTTGGCTTCGCCACTGTTGGGTGCGCATAGGTGTGCGTGGATGCGTGCGTGTGTGTGCTTGTATATGAATACCCTTAAATAGGAGGATATGCGAAATTGAACTAGTTCCTTGAACACTGATTCAGTATAAATTCTCGGAAAGGGTATCTAATGTTCGCTGTCGTGATGCGTCACATGCATTGCTCTGTTGGTTTTCTGTTAATTCATTTAATTATTATTTATTACTGTTTATTTGCTTATGTGTGCGCGTTAACAATGTTGATTTTTGACGCTTGCACTCGCCGTCAACTGTTCTGATTGCGGTCTCTCTTTGTTGGTTTGTTTGTTTGCATATTGATTGTGCGTGTGTGTGTTTGACTCGATCAACAGCAACAACAACAATCATACAATAATAATAACAATAATGCTACCAGCAGCTATTTCAATTGTTCATTTACAATTTGCATTTCCCCATTCAGTTCACACCGTGCGCAAATCGTTTTTGTTGTTGTTGTTAAATCGATTAACGCGATCAGCGCACACATGCAAACATTTGTGTAGGTGTGGAGTGGGGGCCCAAATGGGTATTTAATAGAGCCAGCTTCATGCCCCGCCTACAACCCCCCGACGTGGCCGATAAGGCATAAAATATAGCATATATCAACGGCCTTTTGGCACATTCAAGTGGCTATTGGCCAATTCGTGGCAAAGCCGTATTCACACACACACACACATACAAGCAAGTGTGAGAGAGAGAGAGAGAGAGAGGGAGAGCGAGCGAGCTGCACTCTCTCGATTCTCGCCATCACGTGATAAATTTTTTACTCTGCTAATTAAACGCGGGGTTTTTGCACTTTGTTAAATGTAAACTTCAAATTGTTGGCAGTTAAACTCATTGTTGTTGTTGTTGTTGAAGCTGCCAGCTGCTGGTGGGCGTGGCGCTGGCTGGGCGGTGGTGGGGTAGCATAATATTGTGCTAGGTCAGGCTTTGGGCGCTGTAAACCAAATAAAATTTTTGTGTTTGCTTTTGCTGACAGTTAACAGTTAATTTATTAAACTGTTTATACGGGCGACACGTTTGAGTAAATTTCCATTGCACACGCCCTCTGTGTGTGTGTGTGTGTGTGTGTGGGTGTCTCTGTATTTGTGTGAGGTTTGTTATCGTTCATTTCCATTTGGCTTGCGACTGAATTCCTTAGAAAATTCCTATTTATCTATACGGCCTTTTATCTATTAGCTCAAACAGCTCTATCTATCGCAGGCGTGCGATCATCATAATTATAATCATGGACGGTGTCTAGAGGACTGTGTGTCTGTCTATTTACTTAGCTGGCGAATGTCAGTCATCCATGCCAATCCCCTCACACTGAATCATGGCCAAGTCGTGTCCATATTTAGAGACATTTGCTAGTCACCAGCCTTTAGTCATATGACCAATATGACACCGACACGCATTCAATATGCCAAATTTTTTTTCGAGATAGATAAATAATGTGAAATAAGAAAATGCTCAAATTGCAGATACCCTGAAAATATACATAATATTAATAATAATATATACTAATAATAAAATTTTGAGATATCTTTACTCTTGCTTAAGATAAATATAGTATAAATATGAATATAATATATATACTAATTCAGATATGCATATATATGGATGAGCTTTAGTTTACTATACCTGCAGCGTGAACTAACTCAACTCCAATATCAATACCGATTCAATCTTTGATATACTGTATACAGTAGCAATCCAGTCTACTTCTGCCTATAGTCCCGTCCAGTATAGGGTATGCAAAGTAAATAAATAAATGAATTGGTAAAACCAAAGCCTAACCCACATATGGCTAAATAAATCACACACAAAGATATTTTAACTATAAATGAATGTGTGCACAGTAATTAGCACGTGGTTAATAAATTTATACACACATATACCCTAGACATACATATACACATGCATATCTGTATATACGTTATTGATTATTTATTTAGTGAGTGGCCAACTTTCACACAAAGTCAGCGGAGTCAATGGAGCACGTGGCCATATTTATATTTGTACTACATACATATACATATACCTACATACATATCTATATAATTCCGATGTCTATGTTCCAATTAGCACTCGATTGTGGAAACTTTATGCCAATTCGCGTATATTGTCTGCATAAACTATATATATGTATATATAATATATTCATGTTCCTACGTCTGTCGTGTGAAATAGTCGCTTTATTTGATTGCTAATCAAACTCGTCACATAAATATAAATCAATCGGACTGAAAATGTTATAAATAATTCGGTTTTCGAACCTATTGGTTGTGTGTGGGGGGTATCTGGGGCTGGCCAAATGCCAAAATTGATTGTAAATTGGAAATTCATTAAAAACTTGATAAGTGCGCGCGAATTGTTTAAACAAACACAGACGCACAGCACACACCTGTGTGTGGTGTGGTGTGGTGTGGTGTGGTATACCTGCGCGCACACATCAATCATTAGCGCTTCACTTACGTACGTAATCCCCCCGGCTTATATGGTATATACTATAATGACTATCGTGTGATTTACATCGCCCCATTACGAGATCATCTAATGAGGCGCCCAGCCGTCTGGCCATTTGCCGAACCTTTTGACCACCTGCATATCTCACCTGCCTTTGTTTGCTGTTTCAATTTATATGTATATATATTTTGATTACTTTTTAAAGCGTTTTCTGTGCACCTTGAGAGCCAACATTTGCGTCGCAGCAGCCTCGTGTCTTATTGCAAATAGTTACCCTAACTTCATTTGTATCAGAGGGTATATGAGCACGCTCTTTCTCTCTCTCTCTCTCTCTGTGTTTGAGGTGTAGTCTCGCCATCAGCAAACAGCAACTAATGAATATGCCAACGATCCTTGAAGGTTGACTATGGAAATACCTCAACTAGTTGCATTGAAGGCTTAGTTATAGAAAACGTTCTTTAGTATTCAGAAATATGTAGGAATGGAAGATATAGTAAGTAATAGAATAGGTTAATCTATCAATTATGCACAATTCAAATGTATCTTTAAGTGCATATACCCCTTTTACGACCATTGCAGGGTATAAACAGACAACTTCAACTAACTAATATATAACCATGTTTTCAGCTATCTCTAAATAGCTCGAATATATCCTGAAGGGCATATACCCCTCACTGCTCGCTGCATTTTACAGGGTATAATCATATTTAAATGCCAACGTTGTCGACTTTGCCACTGTGGCTCCATGTGTTGAAGTCTCGTGGTCTGCCAAGTCATATGAGTGAGTCGTCGCTAAAGTAGTTGTTGTTGTTGTTGTATTTGGTGGGGACTGATAGCTAAAAGCGCGCTGCGTTGTCTACTGCTGTCGGCGCTAATTATCAGTTAACAAAAATTGCTTTTGCTTTTCAACGAGCAACAGCAGCAACACGTCAAATTAGAGACTTAATGCCCAAAGAGTAGAAAGTGCTGCTGGCTGTCAGCTGTAAATAAAGTGGGTAAGCTCTGGGCATGTCAGCGAGGGCTTCTCTTTGGACACGCTCAGATATCTGAGGCGTATATCAATCACTCCAGACAATCAATGCTATACATAAATATATATATGCTTACAGTTGGGACTCGAAGAATTCCATAGTTGAGCTCCCCAGCTAGCTAGGCGTCAACTTCAGCGAATTACAATAAATACAATTATCAATTATAGGAAATTTTATTTCTGTCGAGCAAGTGAGCTCAGCTTTCTTGATGGGAATTGGAGTTGAAAACTGATATAGCGTTTATTCTTTCGAATTGTAAACTGAATCTTAAGGCAGGAAGTGAAGCCCATGCAGCTCAGATGGATAGAAAGAGAGAGAAGAGAGCACATTTATATTACATATATTATAAAGATATATACCAGTTCTGATCAATACGCTGCCCTCTGACGTCATTTACAGAATTTAAAATATTTAATGAGTGGTCCGTATCAAAATATTCATATATTAACATAATAAATTTGAACTCGCTCCACTCTGAATACAATAATAATATTGAAGTCCAGTGGAAAGAACTAGTTCAAAGAGTTGACACTGTTAAGTAACAGCATGTTATTCAAAGGCCTGCCAGATTTCTGTTAGTTTACATACATCTCTAAACAGGAATGCGCCGCTGCAGCTGCAACTCATTTACTTCCGTCTACACATCATCCACTGTCTTTCGCCGCAAAGCTGCTGACATACTTAGGTGCGAGACAAAAGCAATTGACTTTCGCCGCCTTTTTAACACGTTTGAACACAAGCACCTTTTTTCCCCCATTATTCACAATTTCTGTTCCGTTTCGTCAACTCTTGACTCACTTTGTGCACTAATCCCACATGTTACATGCTCAAAGGTAAAAGAGACAACTGCCCGCCCCCGCGCGCCCTTGCCCACGCCACTGGTTAAACAAGTTTTTGGCTTTTGTTGCTTCTGGTTTGCGTATTTCGTGCTTTTGCGCATTTGTCGTTTTCTTCTTCTTCTTTTTGATGGTTCGTTTTTAGTTTTATTCATTGATCGTTTGGGGGCACGTGTCCGTGAGTGCAAGTGAGAGTGTGTGCGTGTGTATGTGTGTGGTTTTGCATGTTCTTCTCGCTCTTCATTTGCTGCTCTCTGCTTCGCGTTCGCCTTCGCCCTCGCCACGTTCACTGTTATTTGCGCTGGTTTTTAATTGTATTTGCGCTGTTTCAAGTGTCACTTGGCAATCAGTGCGCGTCGCCGTCGTCATCATTTGTTTGCCAGATACATTTCCCATGTTATACGGCTATTACCTGGGCCCACTCTGCATTGCGACATGACAACGCTGCCAATTACCGCCAACAACAACAACAGCAACAAAAGCAACAGCAGCAAAAGCCTTTTGCCAATTTACTTTGAACTTGACATTCGATTATTTGCGCACTTGAATGGGCTTTGCTGGCGGGGGTGAAGGTCAGCATTATCTTTATTTATTTATATGTATTTATATGTGTGTGTGTTTATCTGTATATATATTTTATATGTATGTATATATATATACTTATAATGGCTGCATCTCATGATAATGATAGTCAATTTGTTGTAGCTCACAAACAGCAAGGAAATAAACACCCATTAGCCTGTACCGCCAGAGCTACCAGAATGATAGACTCAAGGCTACCCTGTAGGTTAACTTTAATTAAAGAAATGCTAAATTATGTGAACAGTCTTGACTATAACTATACACACTAATCAGATATTTATGTATATATTTAATATATAGTATCTATTTATGCTTCCTCTTCCTTTTTCCTGTTACATTTGTAATCTCTGTCACTTTTCGCCCCTCATTAATAAGGCACACGGGGTATAAAATAATAAAAACTTTTCGCCGTGTACGCCGACGTCGCTGCCGACTCTTGCGCCTTTGCTGCCTTCGCCGCCGCAGCAGCAGCAGCAGCCGCCGCCGCCGCTTGTTGTCATTTTCATTGTCGGTGGCTGGCGCTGGCAGCGACGCCATCGTCGCCATTGTTGGGTTGGTTTGGTCATGTGACTTAAGTTGTATGGAGCAACTGGTTGTTGTTGTTGTTGCTGCTGCTGCTGCTGCTGATATTATTGTTTTTGTTGTTGTTTCTGTTGTAGTCGCTTTGGAAATCTGTTTTTATTTGCACGCTCTCTTTCACACACACACACACACACAGGCAGAGAGACAGAGACCGACCAGCGATAGAGAAAGAGCTTCCACGCTGTGTAATATGATTAACAGATGTTGCCGCTTGATTTGCCTAAGGGCCACCAATTATAATTATATATACTATATATATGTATATATATATTTCAATTTGTAGCAAATCCATAGGGCTAATGCAGTGCATAATTCAACGGCTTCACTGATAAGGCCGCAACATATCAATCAAAATTATTGTACCGTTCGCCTTGGCCCAAAGACGTCGTGGTGGGGGTAAGGCCGCAATCTGCCTCAAGTGGTGGCGAGAGTGGCTCTTCAAGCACACACACACATACACATACTTACGTACATAAGCTTTTGCATATATGAGTTAATGTGTGTTGCTTTGTGTGTATTTGCTTAGTCTTGTTGCCTTGTTTTTCATTATTTTATTTTATTTCATTGTTCGCTTTGTTTTGCTTGCGTAGCTGAAAAAAATAAATAAAGCATGTGATCCCATGGCGTATGCCAAGAACAAGCAGAAGGCAACATCTCGCAGCATAGCATAGCGGGCGCCAGAGCGAGACAGCAGCATGCCCGAAGCGGCGAGCTCTTCACTCTGCAGGCAGAGTGCACCGAAGCAGCAGATACTCTAGCTGCCTCTCTTCTCTTCTCTTCTCTTTGCGCTTCTGCTTCTGCTTCGTCTTCTGCGTAAAGCACTTGTAAATAGTCTTCACCTTCAGTTCGATTACCTTCCACAGAAATACGCTGGAAATGTATTTTTAATGGGCCTTTAACAGTTATCTTTGATCTAATAATTCACTTCTCGAAACTGTCTTTCACTTCAACTTCAACTTTCCAATTTCACAATATTTACAATCAGCTGACAAAAATTGCGTGAAATAATCGAGAAATTTAGCAGCCGGAGTTATACAGCAGATAATAATTAGGCTAGGCGCGCTATAAATCTATGATATAGAAGACCTTTATTATGGCAAACAATTTATAATTAGATTTCGACTTGTGACGAAATTTGCAACTAATCTTTATGATCCATTATTTATAGACAATACTTATAGAGAGTGCAAAATATGGCTATATATGTGTATATGTCATCCTCGAATCATTATAATCTATAATAAATATTATTATGTTTACTTAAAATTGCCAACAATATTTACAGTTGCTCTATGAAAACTTGAAATTCTTTTGCCACTTTCTACGGACTGATAAGACATGTTTCAGATATATATATATATATATCTAATATATATATATATATAATCAATTAGATCGAATATGCTATCAAATATAATCCAAGCTATCCAACTAAGTATTTATTATAAGCAAATAAAAGTCAATTGAACGTTAAAAAAAAGTCCCAGAGAGCGAGAGAGAAAGAGAGAGAGAGAGAGAGAGAGCAAATGAAAGTGCGTAGACCCTGCTGATAAGTCGACGAATTTAGCGATCGTTCGATAATTACACATATATGTGCCCATTGATCTCTTTTTGTTGCTGTTGCTGCTTCGACTGATCGACGCGCCAGGTGACAGGGTGACAGGTGATAGTTTGCTGCTGGCAGCTCCATCGCTCACAGCTCACGTAGCCCCCCGCCCAAAAGCAGGTGCAAAGGTTGGTTTTTTTTTTTTTTTGCACTAGGTGAACTTTGGGCGCCATTAGCCCGGTCGGCTTTAGGCAAATCCATCATGAATTGTCTCGGCTGTTAAGTATTTTGAAAACACAATATATTAACACATCACAACGTCTGACACTCCCAAGACAAGATATATATACTTATATATGGGAGGGGGCCATACATGTGATGCTCGCGCAGCTGGACGGGAATCATGTGAGCGCGCGCGCTCCTCAATTGATGCCGCTTGCCCCTGCCGCAGCCGCAGCCCCAGCTCAAATCGTTGCCTATCTGCATAACTATATATATATAGCATATATACATATATATATAAGATATAAATGTGTGTATATATATCGATCAGGCGCGTACTTGTTCGTACTGTCGTTCATATTCAGACTCGTTCTGTTTATCGTCGTTTATTTAGTCGACACCGGGACGATCCGATGCGATCCGATTGCGATTCCGATTCCGATTCTTATTGCGATTCCCTAGCAGACAGCTCCCTCATTTAACATTTACGATTCGCAGCGCCTTGAACTTCATTTGTCGCGTAGCATCGCTGCCATTAACATTGTTTTTCCACAGCGTCGCGATCTTTAAGTGTTTTTTGTTTGCTTTTTTCTCTGCAATACGTTCGGTGTTTGACTACGCTTGATCAACCTATCGATAAATATCGATTCGATGCGCCTGCAGACGGCATCGTTTCTCTATGGGTATGTCTGTTCGGCTGGACTTTAGCTGGATTCTTATTAGAATACTGCTCTAAGTAAAGACTTTAAGTACAAACGGGCCGACCAAATTGTGGAGCGCACGCCAACACACACAGACACACACACACACACATACCTACCCACACACGCACACGCACAGCGAGTTAGACAGCAAGACGGGGGCACACTCGTGATCCAGTCGGGCCCACTAACTAATCTATGTATGTGTACACAAAAATTTCCCCCGCCTTATCGCGGTGGCATAAAACAAAATGAAGCAATAAAACAGGTGGCCCCGCCTACCCGCCTAACCGCCCAACCGCCCCATCACTGCCTACCACTAGCAGTCATAAAGCAAACAGAAAAAAATTCGTTAATTATAGCGCTAATTTGGGCAGTTGGCGCTGTTTCAATTTAGCGCTACTTATTGTTAGACGAGCCATTTATAAACCCCACTATAAATAATTTAGCTGAAATCTGCGACGCCTCGGATTTAAGTGGACGGAGAAGGAGAAGTCACAAGACAACGGAATGCGGCGCATAATTCAGATTTCGCTCGGGCTCAATGTGCAATTCGATAATCGGTCAAACTTGGCCAGATCTTATCGTGATGCCATTATTCGGAAGCATTGTAAAAGCTTTTGCCCCCAATCAGCAGAGCCAGCGCCAAGAGGCAACGATAAAAAAAGCTAAAAGTCGCCATTTCGGGCCGATTTTCATTTGATCGTGACGAATCGTCACGTGCCGAGCGATTCTATTTATAGAGCGGACAACATTTACCCAAATGACCCACTCGACAATAAAGCAGCGCTAAGATGTGCGCATTATATAGACAGACAGGGATAGAGGGGAACAGGGACAGACAGAGACAGACACAGAGACAGAGAGCTCTAGAGAGACTCTGTAATTGAGTGCTTTGTCCCTGTGTTGGAGATGAGCAATTGCCGCCGGCGGCTGCTGCTGCTAGAAAGGTATCTGAGTCACGGATCACATTTCGATCATCAGATATCAAATCACATGAGCGCGCGCACTTGAGCTCATCGCAAGATCAACAAAAATAGTTTGGGTAAACTTGCTGCCGATAGAGCTATTCCGCTGGAATTTTCGCTGTGATTACTAAATTTAGCAATGAAACGTACGGAAATATCAGTTTCATTGATCAGTTAATCAATATCAATTGACATGGGCTTTGATTACTAACAATAGTCTTGAACTTGACGGGTGGATGCAGAGTTTCTTATAGGAGTAAGATATGATGATGATATCACATATTAAGATTATAATATTTGATTAAAGTTTAAGCATGACATCAACTGGCAGATGTCGTCATTTAGAGTGGGAGTTTCAGAGCTCTTCTCCCACCTCTCCTTCTCCCTTTACATATTGACTAATTGTCTCTTTGTCTTTCTCTTCTCTTCAGCCAATTCCCCTTCGATGCTAGCCAGGTGCGCGTGCTGCTCTACAGAGAGGACGACAGCCACGGCCGGCGCCTGCTCTTCGACTCGCACGCCCTGCAGAAGGTGACGCTGAAGGACTCGAGCAACAGCAGCAGCCGCAGCGGTGGCAAGTTCCTCAAGAATGACAAGTTCACGTCGCTGCAGAATGGCAAGATCCAGGCCAAAGCACATTCCAGCAACAGCAACGGCAGCAACCTGATCGAAGTGTGTCCCGAATATGGCTACAAGGTAAGCAGAGCCCTAAACTAAATCCTTATTCATTTGCTAACTGCCTCCCTGTTACCTCCTCTTCGCAGCACAATCGTCCGACGGGCGCGGATATTACGCCCATTGGCGAGATGGTCTTTGGCTCGCTGGCCATGTCCTTTTGTGGGACGGCGCTCAAGGTGCACTGGCTGCCCCAGCCAGCGAGGATACTCTGCTCGCAGGTGTACCTGACGCCCTCGGCGAATGGAGTGGCAGGTGGTGGCGGAGCAGGTGGCCAGTCGCCCTATTCCACGGTCTCCATGAGCAGTCTGACGCCTCGCAGCTCCATTTGCAGCGAGCACGGCTCCATGGACGGTCTGTCCATGAACTCCTTCTCCATGCCGTTCAGCGTGAGTGTGGGCAGGCACATGAGTCTGACGCCGCCGCTGGACGTGCCCGTGCCCGTGCCCGATCAGCAATCCCTGTCCATTGCGGACAGCGGACCGCGCTTCTCCTCCACGTACAGCAATGCCACCGACTCGGGCTACTCGGCCAGCGCCAGCGGGAGTGGCAGAGGCGGCGCCTATTCCAGTGGCGACCAGTGGTCGTATCAGTATTCCACGCGCAGCAGCTTTGGCAGCGTCCTCTCCGACCACTCGGATGCGATGCGCAAGCTCAGCCTCGACGACTGGGCCATCTATGCCAGCTCCCCTCACCTGGATGAGTTTGCCAGCGATGGCTGCCTGCAGCGCCGAATCTCGCGCAATTTGCGCACCTCCTTCGAGTACGAGCATTCCAAGAACGACTTCATTGGCTTCTTCAGCGACAACTACGCGGCAGCCACAGCCCAGGCGAATGGTTCCAATCCGGCCGGAGCTGCCAATGCCACGGGCGGCAGTGAAGGCAGCAGCATGGCGCCGCCTCAGTACAGACGGGCGAGCTACTGTGCGAACGAGTCGCGCAGCAATCCAGAGATGGGTCGGCGTCAGGCGAATCTGAAGCGGAGACCGAGGCTCGGCCTGGCTGTGTGCATTACGATGAGCGAATCCTTCGAGGAGGAGATGGAACTCTTCTGCAGCGAGCACATTGCGCTGCTGGAGTCGATGCTGAGTCGGCTCAGAGCGAGCACGGAGCACGCCTACATCAATCACAAGAATTTTCTGCAGGTGAGTTGCCTCTCAGATCGGCTAATTGTCATATATATAATCCATGTCCTTTTGCAGATCATGTTCCAGGCCTGGCAGGACACACAGCAGTGGTTCAGCGATCTGTTTACGGCGCCCCGCATCAAGACGCCCGTCTGGCTGAGCATTACGACCAGCGGCAGCAAATACTCCAAGACTGTGGCCGAGCGATTCATCAAGGAGCTCTGCGATCTGCTCTCCTTTGCCGATACCAAGGACTCCAATTTGTAAGGCATACCTACTCCTCAGCTTTATCAACTGATGCTCATGAATCTATCTCCCTTTGCTTGCAGCTTCATCAGCACCATGCTGACGGGCATACTTACCTACCATCTCGGCTGGGTGGCCACCGTCTCCGCCTTCAATAGCTCCAGCTCGCGTCGCTCCAGTGCTTCCGCCTCTGCGGCGGCCATTGAGCAGAGGGCGAAGCTGTTGCAGGTCTCGCAGAAGCATCCGTATAATGCGCTCTGGGCACAGCTGGGTGATCTCTATGGCGCCATTGGCATGCCGCCCAAGCTGGCGCGCACCATCATCTATGGGTCGGAGAAGATGTGGGTGGAGAAGCTGCTGAATGTGCTCACGTACTTCATACGCTGCAGCGAGGTGCGGCGAGCGGCCAAGCGAGAGGATTTCAACAAGCAGCTCATCAACGAGCTGGTCGTCAGTCAGACCAATCAGGAGCGGTACAAGAGTCCGCCCACATTGCGCAGACGCGTCGCTGGAGCTGGTCCTGGTCTCACTCGCACCAGCACCTGCAAACAGAATCTGAATGCGATCGTGGACGATGCCGATATGGAGCAGCAGCAGCTGGATGAGCTGCACAGCGGCGAGGATGAGGAGTTGGATGGCCTGCAGGAGCCGGATGCCAAGTTCATTGGCACCTTGAAGAAAAATGAGATTCCCAATGTGCTGGCATTTCGCGACTCGCACTTTGTGCAGCAGGAACTGCGCATTGGCAACTACCTCATGGACACGGGCATCGACAAGAAGACGCTGCTGGCACGCCAGGCGCAACAGTATCTGCGCACGGGCAAGGATGGGCGCATCCGACTGACGGTGACGACGCCGGATAATGTAGAGATGTGCATGGAGGAGGACTCGAATGCCGGCTCCGTCGGCACCGGCGGCAGCATTGATGACGGCGCCATCGAAGCCCTGGAGTTCGACGAGAGCCGATCAGCAACAACGCCAGTAGCAGTTGTGGAAACGGAACTGAATCCCGTCTTGCCGAGCAAGAAGAATTTCTTTTGGAACATTGTGCCCACCCCTGGAGTGAAGGAGGGGCTCAGTCTTAGCGACCTGGCCAAGCTGCAGCAGGGCGTGAAGATCATCAATCGCAAGCTGGAGCGCCGCTGCAGCAGTTACTCCGTGGAGAGTGACACCTCGCCCGCTTGCAATGAGCTGATAGAGCCGCTTGGCCAGGATCGACGCGTCTCGCACTTGTCGCTCTCATATCTAATCACGCAGAACAGCATGGGCAAGAGCGACCGCATGACATGGGGCATAGAGCCTATCAAGGAGAATGTCAGTCTCGAGGAGCAAATCCACTTTGATCTCTCCCAGAAACTCATCGAACGGGACCACGGCATTTGCCGCCAGACCTCAACGGACAATGGCAACGGCGTTGTCTTTGTCCTAGGTGATAATGAGCCACTGATCAATCTGAAGAAGAGCAACGAGGATCTCACAGATGATGCGAAGCCAGCAATGCTGTGCGCCCTGCATCAACACACACATAACGCCTCCATGGCCAACAAGAAGAACTCTGGCATCCAATTTAACTTCGCGAAATATCCGCAGATTGCCACCAACTACATGAAGAGCAAGAATCTGGTCATGTCCAACTATGACCTACTCATGGACAAGGCCAGCAAGCTGGAGGCCAATGAGTCGCTGAAGCCCAGCGACAGCACGGTAACTCTCCAACAGCAGCAGGAGCAACAGCTGCAGAAACAGCAGCAGCAACACCAAGCGGAACTGGCAGCCAGCAGCAGCTCGACGATTTCTGCCTCAGCTGTGGGCAGCGATCGTTGCGTATTGTGCAACAGCGGAGGCACCTACCAGACGCCCTCCAATGCCACCGAGCTGGAGTTCGAAACGGACGAGGTGCATTGCTATAACGAGAGCAGCAACAACAGCTCCACGGCTCTGCAGCCCGTCAACTCGGCTGCCTCGATAGATACGCTTAAATCGATGCCGGAGCCTCCGACTACGCCCAGCTACACGAGGCGAGCGCAGCCCAAACGTGTGCCTTCTCAGCGCGGTTCAGTCTCCTCGGTGGCTGCCAAGTGTGCAGCTGTGAATGAATCCCAGCAGATGCTGAAGCTACCCGTGCCGGGCATTAAGGAGTTGCCACAGGAGGATGAGCCACCGGGTGATAAGCTACGTGCCGGCTTCATTCCGTCGTTGATGCTCAGCGTGAACGATCACTACGTCTCCGATATGGTGCTGCAGGGCACCTGTGCTGCGCCCTACAAGTGGGAAATGAATCTACGCGAGGACTTGGCGCTGGCCGCACGTTCCGCCTCACTCATCTCACAGCCAGCGGAGAATATAGCCATTGTAGCGGACATGGACAAGTGGGATGTGCGTCTAATCTCATCACAGGCACAGCAGTTCCCTTATGCCGGCGGGCAGAGCTCCCCGGTGGGCATGTCCCAGCTTGTTTCCAGTATGCTAGAGGCTGTTCAGGCCATGCACGCGGGCGGCATACCCGCTTACGAGGTAAGTCCATGGCAGGCCTAACTTTCCACAGATAAAACTAATTGGTATATTCCTCTTGTAGTGCCTGTCCTTTTTGGAGTCAAAGCTGCAGGAGATCTACATGCAATCTGAAACTCTAGCCGCCTTTCTGCTGGAAACCGATCCGTGCCGGCTGGGGGATATAACAACGCCGCTGCAGCTCTCGGAGAACGATGTACCGCTGCTGCTCTCCATAGCCTATATACATACGCCGAAGATCAGCCGTAAATGCGGCATCAGCTTTAGATGACAAACGCGTCTAAGCCAGACTAATCATTGCCAAAACATTAGTATACCAAGCATCCATCATCAAACAACAACAACAGCAAAAACAACGTCATCTCACGCATCATCCAAAGCGAAACAAGCAAATACTCCAGCGAATTTTCATTTCACTGACTTTGTGATATATATTTATATGAATGATATAGCGTGTAGTGAAAACAGGTTACGTTTAGTTAGGGTCTTAGTTACGGCAGCTTAACATAACAAACAAACAAACAATGAAACACTCATACAATATAGAAAGACTCATACACCGATCATCGATCATCGCATAAAGAACGTTTAAGAACATTTATGACTATATACGTTTTAATTTAGGGAACCCACTCATCGCAGTCACATGAAGAAGTATTGTAAATTATTTGATCTAGATTTAGTTAGCGTGATTATATGTTCACGATTTAGTAGCACTCCAGTCTGTTATCGATCGATCGATCGATCGATAGACCGACCGACCGACCACTGTATCATGTGCTCGAGCTACGTGTAGTGTTTGTATTAGATTTAATAATTTATGACAGCAATAATCTATTAATTGATTTAATTATATTATGCCACCATGCAATAGACGTATAAATAAGTTTATACTGAAATTAAATATGGGGGACATCGGTTAGCATTCGGGAATTAACTGTAAACAATAAGCAATAAGCAATGAATAAGTTTATATCAATATTTTTGAAATAACAAATTACAAAAAAAAACTTAAGTGTACTTTATTTAAGTGAAATCTTAGAAGTAAGTATTGAAGATCATACTATTCAAATAGCTGATCATGCCATATTTTTCAGATATTGAAAGTATATTTAAAGCTAGTCATGCTGACACCGCCTCAAATATAGCTACAATCAAAAGTTCCTGCCTACTTTTAGGCTGAATTAAAAAATACATTTTAATGTTTCTTTGATTTTATTTCATAACATGCATACATATATTTATATATATATATATATATATATATATATATATATATATATATATATATATATATATATATATATATATATATATATATATATATATATATATATATATATACATAAAGATACATATATATAATTTTACATTAACGTAACTTACATACATACAGATTACATATTTTCTTCGTTTATAACTAATGCACATAATTTATAGGGCAGTAATTGTTTATGATTTCTTTGCTTGCCTTGTAAACAATTAATTAATTATCACATTTTCTAAATCGATATATTTATATATATATAATGTTCTTATGTAAAGTGTATTGTTGGACTATTTGATTTGAATACTCGGCTCATATTTGAATGTGGCCGTAATTGGAGATGGCGTCGAGAATCATTTGCCCTTCTGCGCCTCCAAATAGGTGGCGGTGAAGGTGAGTAGGCGATGTCTCTGCTTCAAATTGCGTGCGCGAACATGGGGCGAATTCAGTTCCTCCGTATAGCTGCCGGGAAACCAGCCGACAGCTCCGTCCCTTATGCGTTCACCCTGATACCAACCTAGATGGGAAAAGGGATAATGTGAGTGCATATTTCTAATTCTATAATCTATCATTGCTGGATCTCACTTACCGTCCGGCAGCTTGCGTGAGACATTCACCACGTCGCCCAGCTCCAGCTGTAGCACATCTGGCTCATCAGATTCGTAGCTGTGCTTGGCTATAACCTGCGGACAGTCCCACGACTCGTACAGTTTCTCACCAGGCGTTTCCGCCTCCGGTGGACGCATGGCCTCCAGCCAGCGTTGCTGATCAGACACTGATGGGCACGACAGCACCTAGATAATCGAATACAGATTAGTTGCTATTCAGTTGGCAGTAAAATAAGTTAACTTACAAGTTCTATTGTCTTGCGCTCATTGTTCTCCAGCAGCGTCATCAGCATGAGATTTTTGCTAGTCGGATCTTTAATGTCTTTGGTGGGCAGCTGGGGCAGATTGTCGCCCGATGTTAGGGTCAACATGCTTCTTGGACAGTAGTCGAACACCGAAAAGTTGGACTCGCCCTTGCGCTTGCAGAGCACCAGCAGATCGGAGAAGAGGAATGCATAGATGCTCGACTTGGTGAAGCGTTTGCCAAACGTCAGCTTCGCATCATCGCCGCGCCACATTAGGTGCGTCAACTCACCACGTTTGACCAGGAATCGAGGCTTGGCGCCCTGCTTGGGCACGCCCATTGGCGTAATGGCCAGGGCACGTATATGACTGGGGAACTCTAGTTGCTTGGAGATACGCTCCAGCTCATAGGCTTGCTCACAGCGATTGGCTGCCTCATTGCACTGTGCGACGATCTTCTGGACGAGCGCCAGGGCTAGTTTCCAGCTTTCATACTCCTCGGCATTGTGTGGCGACTCTTTGCTAAACACCGCATCGATGAGCAAAGGAAGACGCGTGATTCGCTGCATGGGCAGCATGAGGAACGAATGCAGATTGAGCCCGCAGCAACTGGGACTGGCCTCCAGCTTCTCCAGCTGCTGCTGGAATGCTCCACTCTTCGCCTCCTTTAGGCGACGCAGCGTGCGATCCATGCGCCCCTGATGCTCACAGAACGTGATGTACACATGGAAATGCCGCTCGGCGATCTCATAGATGCAACGGCTCAGCCCGACTAGCATGATGTTGTTCTGCCAGCAGCACTCCAGCTCGGTCAGCAGACGCTCCGAGCACTCGTGCACGGGCACAATGTAGGAAAAGAGCGCCTTGCGATCCTTCGTGCTCAGCACGGAGCTATCGCAGAAGGCGGTGTTGTTCATAAAGTGGCGACGCAGCAGATTGAGAGACTTCAAATAACTCGCCTCCGACGTCATGATCTCGAACTTGGCCTCCTGCAGGCCACGCTCGCGCGGAGTCAGCGTAGCTGTAAGAGCAAATTAGTTATAGAAATCAAGACTGCCTTAAAGATAAGTTACTTACGTAGAATGCAGGAATGGATGACCTCTGGTATTTCGCTCCACAGCGTGCGCGATGGCCCATTCTTGGGCTCCACCAGCTGCAAGGCGCTCGGGCGTGTCTTCTGGATCTGTTGCGCCGGCTGCGTTTTGGTGTGCGCATGCAGCCCGATCTCCTCATAGCCGTCCGTTGAGCCCTCATTCGCCTCCAGGTCACGTGTAATGGACTGAAAGGCATAGAGATTAGAGCTGGGTTTATTTGGATTAAATTTCGGATAACTAACCTCCAGTTTGGCGGCGCTGTAGACCTGGTAAAGTGGCTCGTTGAAGAACAGGCTGTGCGGCTGCAGCTCATCGCCCAAGCCGGCCTCGTTACCAGTGGAGACGCCGGAGCTGCCGCTCGAGCTGGCCACGGAGATGCCGCTGGTCTGGTACAAGCCCGACTCGGTATACCATGAGCTGCTGCCTCCACCCGGGGTGTTCGGTGTGGGCGTGGCTGGCTCATCGGTGCCATGTGGTGTCGTGGGAGTTGTTGACTGCTTGAAGACGCCGCATTCCGCATACCAAGAGGTGGGCGAATGTGGATCCAGCTGCGTTCTATTGCCGCTGTTGCGCAGCTCCATCGGCGGCGGCGGCGGTGGTGGCGGATCATGCGGACGCACGCCAATGGTGGTGCGACGTCGCATAGCCTTGGCCTCCTTTTTCGTTTTGCGTGCCACCGTGGAGAACTTCTGTGACTCACCGCTGGGCGTTGACGGCATAACGGGTATATCGCCCGAGGAGGCCTTCTCCGAGAAGCCCGAGTCCAGTTCGCCAGAGCCGTGATGCTCCTGCTGCTCATGCTGTGGGGCTGCAGCTGGATCCTCAATGTAGAACGTGCTGCGCGTTGGCGTCAGCGCCGCCAGCTGCTTCGTATCAAAGGAGGCGCCGACAAGGCTCTTGCGTAGCCGCGATCTCAGGCTCTTGCCATTCTTCTGCTTGGGTCTCAGCAGACTGGCGGATGAGGACTGCTCCTGCTGATCCTGCTGGCTCTGGCTGCCCAGCAGATTGCGCTCGGAGCTGCTCAACGAGTTGGCCGGCTCGAACGGCTCCTGCTTGCGGCATTCCACATAGAACTGGGCGCCACTGTTCTCGTAGATCTTCTGCTGGCTGCCCTTACTCGTTTTCTTGCTGGATATGAAATCCTTGAACTTGCGCACTATGGCATAGACTTGATTCTGTGGCGCCGGCGGCAATGGCAGCCGATGATTGCGCATGTCCACGCCGCTGTCATTGTGCTGCAAGTGGAATTGGATTAGATCTGAGCTGTACTCTTGGAGTCGTAGTCGTAGGAAACTTACGTGCTGCAGGCGCTGTTCTGGCTCCGTCTGCTCATCGCTGTCCGTCTCAAAGGAATCGTAGTCATCCGAATAGATTTGGTGCTGGCCCAGGGCATGCGCCGAGGCCGACTGCTGCTTGCTGCGCTCCTGATGCCGCTTGTGATGCTGCCCGGGCAGCAGCTGCGTCGAGTGACGCTTGTTGCCCAGCGGCGACAGCGTCTCGTAGTAGTGATCCGAGTCATCTGTGCAGTGGGCAAAGAGAGTGGAAAGGGAATTAGCTTTAGGTCAATTAGCAAGCATTTCAGGTGAACTCCGTCTGCTCTTGGCTGCTGCCCCAACGAACCTACGAAGCTGCTGACCAGCGAGCACTCTCGACTCGCATCGCCTGGCTCCACATGGCTCACTCGCAGCACAGTCTGATGCAGTGGCAGGCGGCGCTGCTGCTGTTGCTGCTGCTGCTGCTGACTGATGGCGGCCGCCTCATTCTGATAGATGGGCTCCGGCTCTGGCTCCAACTTGGAGCTCGGCTCGGCATTCAGGTAGACACAGCTCGCCGGGCAGGTGATGCCCACCTCGCCCACAGCGCGCGGCCGACGCTTGCGTGGCAGCGTGACCAGCTGCTGCTGCTGCTCAGCTGAGGCGTGGGCGTGGCCACTGTGATTGCTGCTTGTGCTCAGGCTGCTCGTGCAGCTGAGACGTTGACTGTGATTAAGCCGCGTTGCCATCGCAGCATATTTTAGACGCACTCAATGCGTTCGCTCTCCTATCGACTATCGACTGCTGCACTTAATGAATACGACCAATTAATGCAATGTTGTTGCTCGAATTGTTGTTGTTGTTGTTTGTGTTGTTGCAGCTGAACTCTTGAACTCGCTTAAGCAGCTGCGCACATTCAATTGAACGCAATTAAGTCTGGGGTAAACGACAATTTTTATTGCCCTTTTACAGCTGCTTTAAGGCAAAGGGAAGTTTGCAGCTTGCCAACAGCGAGGGCTGTCACGAAAGTTAATTATATATTGAATGAATATCTCTTAAGTATATTCAAAGCTCACCAACTGGCGAATCTTTGACTGTCTTACATTAAGCCACAGCTAAGTGCTGCGAGGGCTGGTACTGAAGTTTAACGTATGTCTGGGTTAAATCTTAACAGATAACAGATATTTCCTTAGTGTGTTTACTCTTTCCCTAGATAAGCTTGCCTCTGAAACAAATGTATCTTATTAGCTAACCTAGGCCAAGTTTATTTCTAGTTATATAAAAGACCATCAATATGTAAATAGAAACCTTTCTTATAAAAGTTCTACTTCACGAAAACCAGTTCATGGTCAAACTTTCTGAAGCATTTGCCAGTTTTGCAGCCAAAAAAAACCCCAAATAATTTGCTTATTTATCACACTTTTATCAGAGCTGAAACAGCTTTGTCAAATAGAACTTTGTCAATAGAAATATATATACATATATATAAAATATGCCAATTAGCAACAACTGGGCTAAAACACCAATTGTTTATAGATTTATATATATATTTGTATATGCATATTCTTTATGGGTTTGAGCTGCCCTCGCTGCGCGCTCTGCTCTACGCTAATTAAGCAAATTTTTCAAGTGTCACAATATTGTTTTGTGGCCAACTCATTGAAGCAACAACGCGGCGTATGCGTGATTTGGAGGCATGCAAAACAGCGCAAATTATAATGAAACAAAAAGGCAAAGGCAAAGCGCACGCTTCAATGCAGACGACACAACAAAGGCAGGTAAAACGGAGAGCAGGTACAATTGGGCACCCAAAAAAGCGTTAGACTAGATAAAACCAGAGCAGCGACACACAATATTACGTATACGCAGCGAAGCGAACCGGTTCGACAGCGAGATAATAAAATAGAGTTTCATATATGGCCAGACCAGGCAGCAGCTGCTCAACAAAATGGATACAGACCGACAGAGAGAGAGAGAGAGAGAGAGAGAGAGAGAGAGAGGGAGAGCCAGAGAGTGGGCATTAATGAAAGACGATATTTTCGTGTGGCTTGTTGACTGGACAAAGCGACACTTGCTGTCGCTGTTGCGTGGGACGCAACTTGTTTAGCTTTTGCGGCCAGTTGGCGTCAGTTGATCAGAATCATCCAGCAAAGGCCAATTCCATAAGCCAATTTCTGCGAAATTTTGTTTTCAGGTTTCTTATTGAGCACTGAAAAGGGAGAAGTGAGCTTAAGAACTGGAATGTTGGCGGCGAGAGAGCTTCCAAGTATATATAATTGCATTATATATGAAGTTTACTCGGAAAATGAATGAATAAATGAATATATAAAGCATTGATTCAATAGATTTATATCTATATCATCAATATCTATATCCCATATATTTACATTATATGTATCTTTATCTTCTGTATTGATTCAATCAGTTGTTGTCTGTATCTTCAATATCTGTATCTTATATATCTATATCATATGTATCTTTATCTTCTGCATTATTTGTACCTTCTATATCTATATCTTATATATCTATATATTATGTATCTATTCTCTATCTACACCCCTCCTATATCCAAATCTTACTTATCTCCTGCACTTCTACAGTTATCTCTACAAAATATCACATTTACATCACTGTTGACCTTCCATATAGACAAACCTATTAGATTCCACCATTTGGTCAGTGCAAATCACAATATAACGAAATTTGAGCAGCTTTTTGGACCGTGAACACGTATTCTCTACATCTGGCTGCCCCCGACTGCAATATTCTCTCTGCTAAAGCCCGCACAAGAACAGTTATTCAATTTAATAGCAGAATTTTATACACTCCACGAGCAAAACTGTGTAAAATCTTGCACTATTTAGCATGACTTCTGGCTCAGTTTTTTGGCTCAGTGTATTGCGTGAGGCGGAAATGTGAGAAAAATTCGTTCTCTTTTGGCCAATTACTGAAGTTTTGCGTGTGGGCCACGCACAGCGTTTAAACAAAGAGTCTAGACAAACAACAGATACAGCTATATGTATATGTATCTCTGTCTATATGGACATGTGTGCAATTACTGCAAATCTGTTGAGATTGTCTATAATTACATGAAAAGAAAACAATTCTTAGCCTTGGCAAAGTGCAGGCCAAGCGGTTCACTTGCTGCGCTCTAGCTTTATCTCTCTCTCTCTCTCCCTCTCGCTCTTTGACTTTATCACGTTTTCGGTTTTTAATTTATTTTCCAGTTCATAATGCAGCTGAGACGTTTCTATTGATTGATCGATTGACGCATCGAGGCCAAACTGATTAAAAGCCAAACGATGTCATTGGCGAAGATCGAAACAAGTTTGACTCAAGCAAGAGCTTAACAAATGCCAAGAAAAAACATCAATTTGTCATAGCGGCTTTTCCGCAATTGCGTGCCTGCCAATTGGGCGTCGTTGCTTGTTGTCTTCCACGACACTTTCGCTTTTCTTTTTTAGTTTTAATCATCGTAAAAAAGCGAAAAGTCAAGTGAACGTGCCGTGGCCCCGTGTAAAAGTTGAGCTGAGAATTCAAAGTCGTCGCACTGCCTGCCTGCCGGGTTTCTTCTCTTTCTCTTTCCTTTTCAACTAACTGCGCCCCAGACTACTCTAATTGCAACGCATTTAACATTTCACAGTTGCTTTCTGCAGGCATTTAACAGTTAGCAGTTGGGCCTGCTGCATTTGACTTCCCAATTAGCTGCGTCGCCGCCCGCTGCGCTGCTCGCGTTCACTGAACTTTTTCTGTCGACTGCGGCTGCGGCTGCGACTGCGGCGGCCATATTGCAAAAGCTTTTGTTGTTTTATGTTTTTATGGGATATTTTCTTTTTGTTTCGAATGCTCCTCTTTTGAATGCACATCTTCATTGCATATGGATTACGTTTGATTTTGCAATTTCGCACGCTTTGCCTTTTGCTTTTTACCCATTCGACTATTTACTATTTCTTTATGTACGCCAATTTCGCTCAGTCACTGCAGTGCTCAAGCAGTTCCTTAAGCTGCTCGCCGTGTTTTCATTTTGTTTTTTCAACTGCTTTTAACTTCTTCAAGGTTGTGCGCTTTATAGTATTTCTAGACTGGTTTTCGCTTAACAATTTCGTCATCTCTCAAAGCAGCAGCAACAATAACGGTGAAACATTTAGCTTGTTGGCGGGTGTAGGGCAAACGGGGCGAACGCGCGAATTCAGTTTCGGTTTTAGTTCGTGACGTCTCGATGCCTTTGCATAAAAGTACATCACAACAACAACAACAACAACAACAATTACAACAACAACAGTGTGCAATAATTCAAAACTAGCTGCGCTGCCCGCTGCGCAGTCGACGCCGACATCGTTTGCTAATTTTGCATGCACCGCATGCATTTCTCTTATATTCGCTTTGCTTTTTCACTTTTCACTGCGCGTACGCATAACAACACCAAAAACCATAAAATTAATTATAAATTATTATAGAAAATATATTGCATCGCCTGTTTTTTGTTCACATTAAACACACTTAAATTCCACTGGTTGGGCGACTTTTCGACAGGCAGCGTCCGCAAAACGAACCGAACGTGAAAACTGACGCGCCGAGACTGGGCAGCTGGGAGAGAGACTGAATCGGTGAGCGAGCGCAAGCAACGGTGCGCGTGTGTCTGTGAGAGAGACAGCAACAGATACCAATGCCTACTGCTGCTGCTGTTGTTGTTGTTGCTGCTGGCAGTTGTGGAATGAAAATTGCACAGCAATAAGCGAGCTCAACGCTTAACCGTCCAGTTTATGGGCATTGTTTACGCGCGCGCGCGCTCACAACTTGTTGTTGCCTTGTGTGGAACCTGTCGCACGATGCAGCCAGGCCAATTGCAATTCCAATTTTCGTTGCTTGTGTGAGAAATGTGCGCAGAGCGCTTACTCACTTGATATTTATGAGGGTGTGTGTGTCTGTGTTATTCCCGTTGGGCATTACTCTCATTTGCATTGGGCATAATTAACTGTAAGTTGCGTTCGCCCTCTTATTAGTTTCCATTTCATTTGGCTTTGTTTACGTTTTTCCATTTCTTTTTCTTTTTGTTCGCAGCACCTAAGGCCAGACTCTTAACTACCTTGACTTGGGCATCATTACGGCACATTTATCAACAAAACGAATTGTCGCTGACGGACCCAAAGCCACATTTATAATAAGCATAATTAAGGCAATTTAAGTGTCAAGCGGATTGCGCGAGCTACATCACAATGTGGATGCCATGTGGAGCGTAAGTTAAGCGGAGACACAAACCACAACACGCACAGCAGCAGCGCTTGCAAGCGTGACTTAAAAGCTCAGTGGAGGCAACATTTGAAAGCTCTCTGTGACGCGTTATTATATAGGAAATGATTTTGTGAAGATTTATAATTGAAATAAAGACAACAAAGAAGAACAAGGCTAACAATAAATAGACTAAACGGAACAACGGTCTTTGTATTCTGAACAGTAGAACACGAGTGTGAGTGGCAAGGAGTGAACAGCTAGGAGATACCCTGTAACTAAAGCTTTGCAATTTACAATCGTTATGCAACTTGTAGAGCTTAAATATGGCATAAGTAATTACATAGTACATACTCTAACCTACTTTCCATTGTTACAGGGTATCGAAAGATGCCGTATGAAGATATATATCACGCTAAGTCTGGGAAAACTGCGTATATTCAGCTCTGTGAGTGGGGTCTTATCTAATACAGACACGAGTCTTTGTAGTTGTTGTTAGTATTCTTCTTCTCTTACCCTCTATGCAGCTTTTGGCCTTGTTTTGCTGCAGTCTCTTGTCTCTGATGCGTTTCGACCAATCGGGACTGCGAACGCGATGCTGCTTGAAACGTTCCCGCACGCTGAAAATAATATTAGAAAATAGATCAATAAATATGCAATACTTAATTAGATAGAGTTGCTATCTATATAGTATATCTGATAGATATCTAGAGTACTTCATAGTGATCAATCAAGTCGGAGAGTGGGAGAGTACTTCAGTCTTGGGCGCCTCGCTTTCAACTGTCTCTAGTTTGAGTTCGGCTGCGCTTGAAGTTCGCCTCTGATAGTTAGATACCCTACAAAAAGCTGCCCCAGCCAAGTCGGCCAATCTTATCTGGAGCGATAACAGTTGTGGGTCAACCAATTAATGTGGGTGGGTGCCCGCCAATAAACAGACTGCATTTGCTCTGCTGTTGCAATGCCTGAGGAATACCTCATTCACCCAGTTAAGATCTGAGGGCGAAATGTAAATAGTATTGAGCTATATAGACAGCCCGAACGTCGTGGTGAGTCGACAACTTGTTAATTGTTAGGAAATTGTTGTCTGCTCGTGTCTGATTGGGTTGCCTAATAATTGAACAAATGACATAATAATTGTCGTAAGTATTTCTTAAATGGTGCTAAAGCGAAGTTAAATTGTCCACGACGACGAAGAAGAAGAAGAAGAAGAAGGGGGTTTAGCTGTGCAGATACCCTATGAAATGAAATGAAGTGTGAACGGCGAATAGTATCTGGTAGATAGATTGAGAGAGATTGAAAAGAAAGTGAATCAAATGACATGCGACCTTTCTATGCGATTCTCATAAAGCAAAAGCGGTATTGAACAAGAAATGATTCAGATATGTATATATTTAGAAGGTGAGAGAGGTAAAGGGAGGGCTATGTTTGGCTTGTCTGATTCACATCTAACTTGATCTAAGGCAATGTAATAATTGTAATTCCCAGGCAAACTAATTAAATTTATAAACAAACTACGCACTTCGTCTGCCAAATGACACACCATCACAATTTAGCATACACACACATATATACCGCTAATCAATGCCGTTTTCTATCTAATCGGCCACAATGCATATACAACTATATATAGTAAGCAAGAAAAGTGCAAAATCTAAACAAGTGAAAAGGTGAACAATCAACGGGTTGATCTAAGTTCAGCGTCTGCTCAAGATTAGACACGACTGGAACTAGCTGCAGCTAATAAGTGTTTTATAACAATAATACTATATGTCTTCAATATCGGTTAACCCTATTAAAGACCCCTTGCTTTGACCCAGTCTTTATTTGGGATATTTCTTCATAGATTCCCTCTGATAGTTCCGTCTGTGGCAACCCTCGCTCCGCTGCTCGCTGCACCGATTGGCGTCAGCCGGGCCGCAGTTGTTGCCGATAAGATAAGCCCAACCCAAACAAACTAATCAGCAATCTACGCAGAATTTCTTATCAATACCCCCCACCTCCTATCACCCTCTCCTGCTCTCTCTCTCTCTCTCTGTCTCTTTCTGTCTCTTTCAGCCCCTTTTACTTACACAACGAACTGCGCCTCGCCGATGGCTGCGGACGTCGCCGCCGCAGCTGCTGTCTCTGCCTCGCCGTCGGATATATCCACCCAGGCATCGCTGTTGTCACTGGAGCCAGCTATGGATGAGCGTTTGTCGCCCTGCTTGCCTGGGCCACTACTGCCTGCAGCGCTGCCAACGCCGCTGCCTGCGCCGCTGCCGGCGCTGCTGCTGGCCAGCGAGGAGCGACAGCCGCTGCCGTAGATCACGCCTGTGGCTAGCGAGGATTCGTATAGACTGTTCGTGCGATGATCCGAGGAGAGCGTGAGGGTCGAGCCACTGCTAGACAGCTGTACGCCAGCTGCTGTGCCTCCTGCTCCCGCTCCTCCTGCCTCTCCCACTCCAGCCGAGCTCTTGCTCTTGCGGTAGTTCGAGATGCTCTCGTAGCAGTTGGAGCTGAGCGAGATGGCATCCGTCTTGCTGCGCTGCAGCGCCAGCGACTCGTAGCAGCCCTTGATGGTGTCATAGATGTTCTCATCGTCCTCGTCCGTCGAGGCTGGCGCAGCACACGCCTTGCCAGCCAGTCGACTTGGCTGCGAGGGCTTGGCCGGCGCAGGGCGCAGATTGCTCGGAGATTTGGGCAGCACGCGCTTCGGCTTGGGCAGCTCCGGCAGCTCGTCGCGCGTATTGCGTCCCAGTGTGCCGGTGCTCGCCGAGATTGGCGTGGTGGGCGTGGCTGGAGCAGCGAAGGCTTCATAATCATCGCTGTGCCCAGAAGAGCCCGCTATGGACTCGTAGCCCTCCAGCCAGTTGTTCTTGCTGCCAGTTGACGTTACTGCTCCGTCTGAAGTTGTTGTTGTGGTGGTTGTGGTTGAGGTTGCCTCTTCCACCGTCTGGTAGATGTCCTCCACTGGCATCGCTGTCTCCTTTTCCCTATCCATTTGGTTTGTTATCTTGTACAGGCTCGACGCCTGCGGCTCAGTCTTGATCTCCGTCGAGGGCGTAATGGGCTCATACATGGGCTCCAGCTCCTGCTCCTGCTCCTGCTCCTCCTCGTGCTGCTTCAGCTCCTCCGCCTTGGCCAGCTGCTTCTGCTCCATGATCATTTGCTCGCCCTCGATGGCATTCACCAGCGTCACGTTCACCGCCTGGTTGAGCAGCAGCTGGTTGTTGGACACCTGCTTGTTGGCCGCCTGGTAGATGAACGAGTTGTTGGGCAGCAGGCGCTGCTCGAAGTCATCGTTGACTGCCAGCACCAGCTCCCCCTCTGGCGTCCGCGCCGGCTCTCCGAGTATCTTCAGCTTCTGATCGAGCACCTCGAGTGCAGCCAAAATCTTGGCATCTGCCTCCACGCAGGGCGAGGGCAGCGGCTGCTGTTGCTGCTCTTCCTGCTCCTGCTCTTTGATGGGTGTGGACGTGGGCGTGGCTGTGGCTGCCTTCTTGCCGCTCTTAATGAACGGCAGCAGGCGTAGCTTCTCATAGATCGTCGCATATTTATGCTTGCGCTGCTTATGGCGCTCCTCCGCCTCCGCCTCCGCCTCTGCATCATCCACCTCATTGGGAGTGGGCTTTGGTTTGGTAGCTTCGTCTAGATCCGATTGCACGCCCTCATCCGTGCTGGCGTTGAGCTCGACGGGCGTCTTGGCCTCCTCGCTGACCACCTCCAGCTTGAGCTGCTGCTGCTCCAGCTCCAGCATCAGCTGCTGCTGGCTGCGACTGCGCTTGCTCCGCATCTGCTTGCTGAGACTTAGCGTGCTGGGCCGCTGGCTCATCAGCTCCTGGTGCTTGCGCAGCAGCTGCTGGGACTTCTGCGGCACCAGCGGCTTCTCCAGCTTCTCGAACTTCTTGATGTTGCGCTGCACCATGGAGCTGCGCTGCGACTGCGACGGCGAGGGCGACGACGAGCCGGAGTGCTCGGCCCGCTCCAGCTGCTGCTGCTGCTGCACCGCTGAGCGCTCCACAATCTTGTAGACGTGCGAGCCACGCGACAGCCAGACGCCATTCTTGCGCTTCACCTGCTCCAGCAGACGTGCATCCTTCTGTATGATCTCATTGAACTGCTGCGTCAGCTGTCGCACCACGCCACCGCCACCCCCACCGCCGCCGCCGCTCAACTCCCCAGCAGCCGCGCCCACCTGGTGACTGTGACTATGACTGTGGCTGGACATGCGTCGCGGTGTGTGGTGCTGATGAAACGATTTGCCCGCATGTGTTTTGAAGCTGTATTTGCGGCGCGTGCCCGCTGCCCGATTGCCACCCGCCTGTGACGTCACAGTGCCCGAGGTCGCAGTGGAAGAAGTTAGCGAATGTGTGGAGTTTACCGTTTGCAAAGATTCACTGCTGCCGCTGTGGCCGCTCGCCGCGCTCAGACTAATGCGAACTGAATTCGCCGTCGGCTGTGCTGCCGCCGCCTCTGCTGCTGCTGCTGTTGCGACTGCTGCTGCGGCTGCTGACTGCTCGCTGATAAGATTCACCTGCTCGCTCGCACACACTCGGTCTGCCGCTTGCTCATGCTGATTAGCTGCTGACTGGCTGCACTTGGCCATGACGTCCTCGCGCTTGGGCCACTGCAAGCGCTCGCCCGCCGCGTTGCCCGCCGCCTTGACAGCGACAAAGGTCGCGTTCGCGTTACCGTTAGCGTCGCTGCTGCGTCGCAGTTTGCTTTGCATTTTCGCCTGTTCGGCGTTTTTGTACTTGTAGAAATTGTCCTTGTCCCGTTGCAGTTGCAGGTGGAGCCGCTGTTGCTGCTCCGACGGCGTCGACTCCTGCAGGTTGTGCAGACTCGCGGCGCGTTTTGCGCGCGTTTCGTGCGCGTTTGTTAGGCTGGGCCAGTCGCGCGCGTTATTAAATGCGTTCACCAAGCAGCTAACGGACTTGTTCAGCTTGCGCAGTGTGCCCAGCCCCTGGCGCTGGCTATGCGACTCCGCTGCCTCGAGGCTGGCGCTGTGGATGCGCTTGCTCCAGAGCAGGCGCAGGGTTTGAACGCCGCGAAAGTCGCGAAACGCGCGCGATTCACAGTTGCAATTGTTGTTGCTGCTGTTTCGATTGTTGTTATCTTTATATAGTGTGTTGTTATCGTTATCGTTAGCGTTATAATTACTGTTATCGTTCGCTTTGTCGCTCGCACTTGCACTTTTCACCAGCCAACCGAGAATTGTCTTTTCTTTACGCGGCGAACTCTTTGTTGTTGTTGTTGTTGTCGCTGGATTTCCATTGCATTCGCTGCGCGCTGCAGCCGCATCCATATTCGAGCCAGATGAGGTCGCCATGGCGTCCGCTGACAACTGCATTGCTACGATTAAGCGTGCGGCGGCGACGTCTGTCTTGGCCAGCGGCCGATGGCCAATTCAAGTGGAAGCTGCCGTCGCCACGAGGCCTAAAAGCGAGAGAGAGACAAAGAGAGAGCATGAGAGATGTGATTTTAAGTGAGACAACAACAAGTGGAGGAGAAAGCGCATGGAAATTGTTGAAATATCTCGAAAATTGAGTGGCCAAAAACTCTTGACGTATATGCAAATCATGTGAGGGGCGGGGGGGGAGGCGTGGCATGCTTTATGCACACAGCGCGCGCCTGATGCTGGCCCAAATGAAACATGCGCCACAGGAAATGAGCCACTTAAAGCGCAACAACAAACAGCGAAACAAGTTGGGATTAAACACACACAGCAGCAGCTCGTTAAATCAAAGTGAATTGAAGACTTAAATACTGATAAAGATAAGAGATAATGCAATTCAGGCTATAACACAAATACCAGTCTAAAGAAATGGCCAAGACCAACAGCGAGATAAGATATGCGCACCAAACGGGGCTGACCGGAGAGGGGCAGGAATGCGCCCAAAAGATTGGGCGAAGAGAGCTCAGAGCTGAGAGCTAAATGATATATAATATATAAGTAGAAGAAAGCATTAGCTATGATAGATTATTAGACAAGAAACTACATAGCAATACCAATCTTATGATTCATATAAAACTTTTATCAGTGCAGTTAGCTGATATTGAAAAGATGCATAGATATATATGTAGCACTCCTTATCAGTCCAGCAATTTATCGACAGGTCGTAGACGAGCTCTTCTGGCAAATCTTTATCGGACAAGGGCAATAAAATGACATAGGAAACATACTATATATACTCTCTAAATATACAATACATTTCCTATGTATTAGCAACTCAAATAGCTTTTATAGTTCAAACAAATTCCATTAGTATATAGGAAATAAAATATAAAATATAGAGAATATATTTCCTTTATATCACCAACTCAAGTAACAAGAAAAAAAGCTTAAAATTTAAGAAAAAGTTCAGAAGAAACAAAAAGTCTAAGCAGAAACACATAAAAGCTGATCGTAAATAACAGTAAAGTTTCTGGTTCTGAGCCTGTCTTGGCTCAAGCTAAGCTTGATCTACAAGCTGTCAGTCCAGCACGTCTGCAGAGAACCAGATTCATATCGTATGAGTTCCCCTGATTTATTTCGAATAGTTCGAGTTCTTCTAGAAATATATTTACTATATGAGATTATATTCATTATATAGTCAACCGAAGCGTACAAATCGCAAGCAATTCGTAAGCTGCAGTTGAAGGCCTACAAAGCTTTCCTTGTGCCAGCTTAAGTAACTCGCACAGCCCAACTCACATTCGTGCAACGTTGCGTATGCTTGATATGCTTTTTTGGTACTTCGATCTTATCAGCCAAGGAAAAGACATATAAAAAAGATTTATATATAACTTATAATAAAATGCTTGGCCAACAGCCAAGCCGCACACGTTGTTCGCCAGCTGTCAGCCCCACACCTGCCCCCGCCCTGCCCAGTCGCCCACCTGGCCGTGCTCACGTTTTTGTCACACACACGCACACGCACACACACTGGCGCACAATTGTCAATTATAATGAGCGATTACATAAAAAGCAAACAACAAATTTCTTTGCTTCGCTGTAAAATAGTTTTTTAAGCCGCTTTTGCTGGCTGCCATTTGCTGCTGCTGCTGCTGTCTTCTTCTTCTTCTTCTAATACCACCTCGCCAGCCCGCTGTCGGCCCTCTAGCTCGAACGGCTCCATCAGCTGCTTGTCAGCAGTTGCGACGAACGCGTTGCGAATAACAAAAATAATTTAACGCTATGGCAAATGGTATTTAAACAAAATATTAAATAAGAGTCAGCTACACACACACACACACACACACACCTGCACACACACACACCTGCACACACACACTCGCTCAGACAATTGCAATGTAAATAAGAAGCTAAAAATTGTTGATTACGCAAACGCTTATTAGCCATACAGAAAAACAGTCAAGTGAATAGATATATAGAAATATATATACATATATACTGTATACAATATATACACATATATATATATATATATATATATATATATATATATATATATATATATATATATATATATATATATATATATTCATTTATCTCTCTTCATTTGTGGCCTTAAAGCCTTATTGTCATCAAATTTCATGTGCGTAAATAAATAAATATTCATCAAAAACTCTATAAACGTCATTAGGTGAGATAACAAGCAGAAATGCTGCAACCGACTGCATAATACTCGTTCAGAGTTCAGATCTCTCTCTATATCTATATCTATATCTATATCTATATCTATATCTATATCTATATCTATATCTATATCTATATCTATATCTATATCTATATCTATATCTATATCTATATCTATATCTATATCTATATCTATATCTATACCTATATCTATAAGTTCATCTTTAAGTATAACTATAACTGTATCTATATCTTTATATCTCTATATATCTACATTTATATATCTATCTATCTCTACATCTATATATCTATCTATATCTATTTTTTCTATATCTACACCTAACACAAAGCCAATACACTCCCTTTTCCCTTAATGAATGAGTATAGGCCATGTCTACAGCTCAGTTTCCCATGGTCTTACACCTTTATAAATATCAATTCAACGTGTGATTCTCGCCTATCTGCTCTCTGAATCTCACAGATCTCTTGCATAAATTCCAAATCCCAATTCCCTGATCTATAAATATGTATGCCAAATTAGCATCAGCTGAAAATTCAATTAGTTTTCAAGCCGAAGCAGTCGCAAGGCATTTAAATGGATATTTTTATGCGTTAGTCGTTGCCTTATTGGAGCGTTCGATCAGCCAATGTCAGCGGCTGTCACCTGTTGCAAAACGGAGGCCAGGTGAACAACTTTTTGGCCCGGCCAACAGCGCACAATAAAGGCAACTTTGAATGAGAGAGCGAAAAGTAGCAACAAATGCTTTGCATATTAAAAAGTTAAGCGATAAACCAAAATGGAAAATGTAAACAATGCAAAAGTTTTACTAAAATGCATAAAAAAAGTCGAATAAAATATGTGAATGAAAACAAAAGTCTGGCAGAGATTTCAAAGAGACTCACTCTCTACATATGGCGAGTGCTGCACCTGCAGCTGTGACATTTTCTTTGTATATATGCATATATGTATACCCTGTAATTGCTGAAGGTGCATGGGGAGAGATTGATTTGAGTTGAGGATAGATAGATGTAACTGATTTATATAGAAAGATATATTTAAAGAGAGAGAGAGAGAGAGAGAAAGAGAAACGATAGGTAATTGCATTTTACAGGGTATCTGCAGATCAATCTCTGTAAATGCCCAATTCCTTTAACTTAAAATTTATAATAAAAAGCATGAAATAAACCCTTATCTAATATGCACAACCCTCGGCCGCTTACAGGGTATCTGCTGGTCAAGCTCTTCAGCTTTTGAGCTACTCTTTATATAGTTTGTATGCAGTCGCATGGCTTAGTCGTAATGCAAATGAGTTTTCGTAGAGATGCAGCGCCCATAAACTAATGCAGACGGATGTGCATTATAAGAGCCACAAAAAGCCTGATCATAATTCAAGTGAGCTTTTTACAGTTAGTTGCAGTTGACCAATTCCAAAAGCTAAGGCTAGGCTGGCCAGGGCTCAGTTGGGTGAAAGTGACAAAAGTTATAAAAAAAAAAGTAAAAAAGTGATAAAGATTAAGAGAGATAATAAAAATAGCTGAGTGAATGGGCCCAAGCTGCAGCCTAATGTCTGGCCAATGACTGATACTGATACCATTATTGCTCATCATTCCAAGCGGCAGAAGAACGCACGATTAGGCACGCATTGGCCAATGAAACAATCAATGGCTAGATTAGCTGGCTTGAATGAATGCGGAAAAAGCGCCAAGATAAGCATGAATTATTCAGCATGATAAAAGAAATACCCATAGACACATATATACATATATATACATATGTCTATATATTGCAATTTCAATAAATTAAATCAAGCCCAATTTATTGATATTAATGCAAAGAAGCTGCTGAGACAAATCTGAAGCTCTTAGCTCTGACTTGAAGAAATACTCATTAAAAATTTGGTGAAAGTTTACTTTTCTTTTTCTTGACGGCCTTTTGTTTTGCTTTTTATTCTTCTTTCTTTCTTTCGGCTTATTTGACTAAGCTAATGAACTGTCTCGCTAGAGATTTACTGCCGATGACGTCTTGCATTTAAGAAGCTAACGAAATGCCTGAAAATAAACTTAATTTATTATTCAAGAGAGATAAAAGCTGGAAAAGCTATTTGAAATGGATTATTAGAGATAAATATAAATAAAATGCATTTTTTAAAAATTGCTGCAATTATGTTAAAACTTAACAGCGACAATCTAATGTTAACATACTCTGTTAGCTCTATGTACAGAGGAGCTTGAAAGGGAAATGATATGAAGTCCTGTTTGATTTTCGTTTCTTTTGGGTAGGCTAGGGTGTTACTTTTTATATAGATAGATAGGCAGTCTTTAGTTATATTTTATTATAAGCCTAACTGTTGATAAATATGTAATAAAATGCACAAACTTGTATTGTAATTGATATTAAATTCTGTTTAATTTATTTATCATATCTTAACAGTTGTTCAGTTACACTTTACGTCACACTTCACTCGCAGGACCTTCGACTGAAAACTATTTGTTGTCTAATATAATCGAAGAGAGAAACTTGCATTTGTTTTCGCCCACGTCGGTTGCCCCGACAACCGATCCGCGTTGAATGCAACCACCAACCAACCACCCGACAAGCTAGCACAACTTGACTCTGCTGGCCCGCTGGCAACCCCTAACGGAAATTCAACCCTAAGCCCTCAATGCCGCACATTGGGGCTGGTCAACACGGCGTATGATTTACACCACATTGAATTAGCATAAACAAATATCAAAAGTTAAGGGCGACTCGCTCAACGGTCGATAGTCTTCACGCGCGGGGGCTAGTTCCTATTTGCATGACATCTGCTCGTTTATTGCAGACATCTGCTCGCCTGCTCTATAAGTCTCGCTGTTTGTCTGCGGCTCCCTTTGTGCGATTTGGAATTGGTGAAGTATGCTTCGTCTTTGTATGTGTATTATTCGTGTCTGTTTTCGCTATATGTTCATCCGCCTTATGTCTGTGCCCAGCACATTCAATTAACAAAATTAAAGCTCGTCTTACATATAGGAATATGCTCTACAGATAACACATATATGGCATATATAGCTAGTTTTATGCAACTATCTTTTGTATTTAGTAGGTGAAATGGTTTATTTAGTAGAGTTACCTAATTTAGTAGCTCTAACTGGCATAGTCTCTGAGTTCAGTCAGTCAGACTTCAGCCCCAGCCCCAGCCCCAGCTCATCTCTGAGCTCAATGGAACAGTATATAATACCATCAGATCGTTAGATGACCTCTCTGTGCTACACTTAATAGCTTCATGTTTACAATTAAAGCAAACTTTATGAGTCTAGCTCTTGTAATTTCAAAGTTCGCTGGGCACACAATGAAGGACACATAATTATTACAGTTTCTGGTCTAAAGATAAACCCAATATACAATTTCTTGCACAAAACCGCATTTCAATTTGTTTATATAAATATCTGTATATATATTGAGCATACAATACCTAAGCGAACTGATAAAGCTATTGAGTATTACTCATTGAGGGTTTTTTCTGCTGTGGACACACACATTGTATATCGATTCGATATACATACATATATATGTATATACCTATATGGAGACTAATTAGTCACATTTGCAATTTGTAACCAGAAACGCTTTGGGCTAATACCAATACCAGCTTATCAGTTGTTGAAGTTTTTGGCATCTATTTATAGTGTGTGTAACTCGATGTACATATATACTCTATAGTTAACTGCATTCCAAGCATTTTGCCAACAACTCACAAAGAACCGCAACAAAAGCCAGTCTGGGGAGCGGTCGGGGGCTTGGTGGGCGCAGAAGGCAGTCTAAGAGACCGCATAAGGCACAGAGGCGTGTAATTAGCGTGCAGCATTGGCAAACTGAACTTAATGTAGCTTGTAAAGAACAAACTTAGTTAGGGCATTATAAATATGTCAGCTAAAATGCAACACTAATGAGAATCTATTACTTTGTATGTATATACAAATAATTGTTTCATAGAATTATATATAATATATAATTGTACAGGATAGAGATTTTTATAAAATCTTTTCCACAATATATTTTATACTAATATATATTCAATATTAATTCCAAAGAAAGCGTATTCAAAAGTCGTCAAGTCAAACTTTTCGTTCTTCTTTCTTGTCTCCCTTTTGCTGCTAGCACAACGGTAGCTGCGCTGTCGCTGCCTCTGCCGCCTAACAGTTAGACGAACGCTGAGCTCAGCTGAGCAGTAGGCACAACACGGCCAGCGTTAGCCATAGGCCAGGCAGAGGTCAGTATCAGAGGCCAAACGCACAAGAAGACGACAAAGCGACAACAAAAAAGTCACAGCTAAGCTGTTTACAGTTAAAGAATAGCATGAACAAAAAAGATAACACCAAAATGCAAAAGTCTCATTTCATTTAATTACCATTAAGCCAGGCCACAGCTGTACAAGCTGAGCGAGCAAGCAGCAGCAGCAGCGGCAGAGGCTGCCATATATAATCCACAACTAGGCAGAAAGAAGACGAAAAAAAAACACTTTGCAGGCGCTCAAATTGGCAGGCTTGGCAGGCACATGCACACACACACTCACACGCACAGCCTGTTCTTGGTGAAATTTTGTAGTGCAGAAGCTGTCGTTGTTGTTGTTGTTGCTGTAACTATTTTTATATGTGTGGGCTTTTGTGGCCAAGTGGTTTGGCTAGATTCTTGGCTCAATTTGATATTGTGGGCGTTTCACTTTTGCCAGCCACTTTCGTTTCACCTCACACACGCACATACACATGCAGCCTGTGTGCCAAATTTTGATTACATCGATTATTGCACATCATATTCAATAGCGAAGACAAACATTAAACACAAATGAACAGTTTAATATGCGCGCGCAGCTCTCGACGGCGAACACACACACACATTAGAGGGACAAACCACACGGAGCATAAAGACGACCGTCCCGAACGACGACAGCAGACCAACTGACTAGCTAAGTTGCTGCTGCTGCTTCTGCTGCCGTTGAGTCGTTGAGCAGAGCAGCGACGCAAGCAGAGCAGAGCCAACTTCGCTGCAAAGAGAGCACGACCACCAACTTCTCTGTGAGCGTCGCTGCGACGTCTACGCCTGCGTCGTTGCGCATTCCTCTGTGCATTAGCTGCATTTTGTTCTGATTCTTATGCTCATGCTCTCTGCGCTGGCTGCGCAGCATTTCTCCTCAAGTATGCGACTCAAACTCCTCCACCCCCTTTTCATCTGCCCACATGGCGGATGCAAGTTGCAACTGACAAGTTGTTGCTTAAACAGCGCTTGTTCTTTGTGGCAATTGCTGTGGTGTTGCGTTCATTGGCATTTGCCTTGTAGGCATCAGCGTTTTAATTAACTTAACAAATTTTAATTAAGTCGCTGGGCACTCTAATTGATTTAAAGCTGCTGCCATCCACAGCTCCACACCTCTGTGGAATGTGTCTGCACAATTGGCGTAAATCCCATTAGAGACGCGCACGGAAACAAGTTTTGCTTTTGTTTTGTGACGAAAGCCAAACACCAAAAAAACACACACACACACACACACTCGCACACGCTCAAGAGCGCGCTAAAGACCCGACAAAAACAAATAAGAAAATACAAAAAAAGAAACAAAAATCAAATCGAATACCCGTTCGACTTGCAAGTTCTTGCCAAGTTCAACGGACAGCTGCACAAAGCAAACGACACAAAAAACAAAAACACAGCGCAAACGCAAAGGCAATATAACGTTTATTGCTTTTGCCTTTTTGTGTGTGTTTGCTTGTGTGCGAGCGAGACGCAGCACCATCGCGCATGTTTTAGGGTGACCAGCCGAGCTGTTAAACCTATTATGGTGGCCAAAATATTGGAATGCATTTAACAGACGCGACGCGACGCGCCGAGCAGCACAGTGGGCCCATCCACAACAAGCGTACCCAATGCCAAATAAAGAGAAAAAAAAGATACTGTGCGAACATTTCGCAAAACTTCAAATAGCGACAGCGACCCGCAAACCTGGTTTTCATTTTCATTTTCATTTTCATTCAATTCAAACAGACGGCAAAAACAGCAGGCGGAGGGGCGTAGGGGCGGGCGGGCGTGGCATGTGGGGCACAGCATGTGGCAAGAAATAACGACAACTGCGGCCAGCATTGCACTTGCCACACACACACACACACACACTTGTTGCACACACCCCACCCCTCTCCCCTCCTGGCCCCGCCTTCTGCACTAATTTGCATTTGTTCGCCACGCCCAGCACGCCCATCCGCCCATTCGACTGCCACTTGCGCAGCACAGCCAATTCATCATTTGCAAGTGAAGAAACAAAAAAGCATTCAAATGGAGCTTACGAAATGTCGATGTGAGCTTTTCCCCTTATCAGAAATATAAGATATATAAGGGATATATACATATGGCGTATCTTGTGAATCGCTCTTTTTACTGGGTATATCTAGATTTGATATATTATGTTCCAGTTATCATATATAAGCTTAAGCTTTCTTAAGCTGGCTTCAACTTTAGTTACTGTTATTAGCATCGCATCTTTGTCTCTTTAGGCCATAATCTCTAATTGGCTTTTTAATTGGTCTAGTTAATTCACTTCACAGCTCCCATTTGGCGTCTAATTTGAGACTCTCGCAAGATCTGCCCAGCTGAGCAGGTGAAATATATACATATATATAGTAAGAGCTTTCAGCTGCGCTGAGGAAAGCGACTTTCCAAATGTCGCATGCAGTGAGCGAGAGCTTTATCAGTGGGGTATGCACGACTAGGGATGACTTTATAGAAGGTAAATCTGAGTAAGTTAGTTTCTAGTCAACTTCTGATCTTCATCTATCTACTCTCCAGTATCTTAGAAATCCGAAAAACGAAAAACTTTAATTTGATATGCCAAAATTTCAGCTATTCTCGACCTTGACTCTGCTGGCGTGGGCAGAAGCAGAGGCAGCGACAGAGGCAGCGACAGAGGCAGAGGCAGAGGCGGGGGCAGTGGCTCGAGCTGTAGCTAATTCAGACGTGATTTGTGTCCGATTTGAGGCGAGAGACTGTGTGCCACGTACTTAACGCGATCAACGGTCAATGATTCGTGATTAATCAGTTAACTGAAACCAAATCGCAAAAGGAAGACGACGACGAAGACGAACGAGAAGAAGCAGAAGAAAGTTGATAGAAAATCAGCTAACGAGCGCGTGGAGCACATAAATTGCAAAATATATGTTTAAATGTCATGATTCGGAGCGACATAATAATTCGGAGTGAAGCCGAAAGAGATTTGAAGACGACAAAAGGTGATTTGATTATGATGTTATGATTGGAAGTGTAATTCACAGAATTTGTATATAGAGAATTTATATAATTCGGAGTCGAATTCGGAGTAAAAATAAAAAAGTTTGCCAAAATTTGTCTACATATGTAACTGCCTACGTAACAGCGTAAAGTTCGACAATTCCTAATTCGGAGTCTTTCGGAGTCACTGGCCTTTCTCTACCATTTCCTTGCCCAGATAGCTAAATTCTTATCAATTTATAGACTCAGCCTTGAGCTTTGGGTTTCCCACACACATTCGGATTATAAAGTTTATAATACCTGTCTCTATCAGAAGACACTATAGATTAGAGTCCCATATGTGAGTATTTATGTGGCGTGAGCTCATCTCATGACTAGCTCCGCACGTTGAATGAACTCTCTGGGCCAGTTGAGTGGCTCGCTGAGGGGCTACCGCAGTTGCGTCGCCCACGAGTTGACATCGTTTCGGAGCTGCCAAATTGTACAACATTGAACTATATAGAATACTATATATATATATATATATATATATATATATATATATATATATATATATATATGTGTGTGTATTCAATGTGAAATCATTGTCGCACGACTGGCACAAAACCAAATGCCAAATGCATAGCAATGAGCGCAGCAAATAAAGCTCAGCTTCGATGTGGAATTTCACAAAAAATAAACATAAATAAATTGAGGACTGCGAAAAGGAATGAAAACAACACCTGATGATCATTAAGGCTGACAGCCTAATTGGAATAAGAGCGAGAGACGTGATAAAAGCTGTGATTGATCACTTATCAAACAGGCAATCGATTGCTGAACAGTTAAGAGAACAGATTGATCAGTGATCAGTAGCTAGTTATCACTGTTATCACTGAACAGTCACTGCATAAGTCACTGATTGGCAGGGGAAATGCTCAGTGATTGGTAGCAGCATTGAGCAGTGATCAGTCACAGAATTAGCTAGTGATCACTAAGAGAAATGCTCAGTGATCAGCAGAATCATTGATTAGTAGCAGTATTGATCACTGATCAGTCACAGGTTTGATCACAATATATTATCAGCACTGATCACTGATCAGCAGCAGCTTTAGAAGTAGAAGAATTAATTAGTTCCCATTCGCAGATTTCATCAGAGATCGCTAACACGCAGAGCGCGTCATAGATCATCGTTTATTATCGGAATTAATCACTCATTTGACGCACAAGCTAAGCAGTTGATCGGTTATAGTCGCTGAGTTAGCAGTTCGTGAAATGTCGAAAACTAGTTGACAGTCAAAGCAATTACGTGTTCAGACACATATAAACATATATACTATATATATATATATCTGCACAAAGTAAAAAATTGCTGATGCGAAAGCAGAGTTCATTGTCTGGGGCGAGTGGGCAAAAACTACTGCAATTGGCGAGTTTACGAATCCGAAATTAAAATTCGAGAGCGGGAAAAAGAGCTGCCACGTGCGTGGCTAAACTTTTCTGTGAGGCACTGTAAATGACCGGTTTGCAAAGGCTGTGTCCAGCATGCGGCACTTGACGCGCTTTCTTCGGCATCATGCGCATGCGCGTGAGTCACAGCCACAGGAATGCCCAGTCCAATAACCAAAAACAAAATCACCAAACAAAAAACAGGTCAGCCTCTACACTCAGCAAAAGAACCACTTAAAATGCTGAAATTGGGGAATTACTTAAACGTAAACTGGGAAAAAGAGCTGATTACAGCTGAATTGGGTTTAAAGTTGGGCAAAGTATTTTCAATCGAGAACTAATTGAGCTGAAATCAGTCGAGAAGTTCCTCTTTGACTTTGGCTGTAAAGCCTATATACTCTTCTTTTAAATAATGAACGAGCATAAGCAGTCTCTTCGTCTCCTCTCTTCGGGCAGTCTATGCAGCTTATGCAACTTCTACATGCCTGGTTCGTAGCATGAACTTCACACCCATACGTTTTTCTGTCTTTAATCTTAACTTTGGTATACTGAAACGTGCTGCTTTTGCTATTTCGCTTTTAGACTTACTTTTCTTGTACTTATTGCTAGTCATAATGGCTATATTCCATCGATTTCTAGGAAACTTCAGGGCAGCAGTTTTGGCCAGTGTATCGTTAGCATAAAGCTAATTTGAGCTTGAATCGAACGTTGAGTCAGTCAACGAAAACTGTCAGCGCGCCCACCCTTAGATCGTTTTGCATCTATGAGATACATAGATGTAGATACAACAAAATTATACGAATATGCGACGCCCACAGGCCCACAGTATGGCCAAATTATAAGGCAACAATAATGCTGAAATCTAGTTACGATAATTGTGGTAGCTGTTGTGGGTGGTATACGGCTAGCAGATACCCTGGAGACGGTTAGAGTGGCTCTTTATGTGAGCTGAATATGTATATAGTATATATACATATAATTGCTTGATCTGTTCAGACTTGTCTGTATAATTTCAGATCTCCAAGTCTTAAACTATCTTTGAGGTATGCAGACGGAGAACGACTCCGCTGTTAGCTCTGATCAGAATCGTATGCCATATTTATATATTCCTACCTTCAGCCATATACCCTGTTCACGCCTCTTCAATGGGCATGACTGGTTATGCAAATCTCGAGCTAAGCAATTATCAAACAGAAAAAAAGAAGCTGTGAACAAATTGGGTTTGTGCTCATTCCCAAGCGACTTTCATTGCAGATGGAAATGGAAAGTGAAGTCTGGCCAGATATCGTGTGTGTGTGCATTTCCATACTACATATATCATTTGTCTGCATAACTATATCATTATATTATTATGATCGCAGCGGAAACTTGGCAAATATTTCTTTTTTTATTACAGAATTACATTGACATTAACAAACAACATCCAAGTGGAGGCCAGTTGACGTCTTGCTATTTGCCTTTACGGATTATGTCCACATGCCGCACACTTGCCCATGTTTGCCATATTGCTCAGCTTTGTTTTGTTTTGTTTTGTTTTTTTAAATGAGGCAGGAAGAAATTGTTAAATACGTAAGCAACACTGTGCTACACGACTCCGATAAACTCTATTTGGTTTATAAATGTTTTCTTCTCAATTAGTGAACGAGTTGCGGGCACTGTTTACTTCTCGCTCTCTTCTATGCGATTCTCATGGCCTCAATTTCAATTAACACTTTGATTGATTAACTGAAATTCGATAACTGTATATTTTTTTTTTGATTATTTATCACCATTTTATCTACTCGACTGCAGTTAGCTGTTTAACCCTGAAAGCTTTCAGGGTTCGACTTCATGAGAGTTTTATCTACCAATCATTCGATAGCTATCTTTCTCTCTCTCTCTAAGTGACTTACTCTGCTGACTCTCTCTCTCTCTCTCTCTCTTCCTCTTCACTCTCCTATCAACTTTAACTGCCTTCCGCTTCATATATTTGCTCAATGCTGACTCTTGTTGCACAGTGTAATTGCAAAATGCAACTGCAACTGTCGCAAGTGAACTTTTAAGCTACTTAAGACAATAACCATAAAGATATAAATGTATGTATAAGTAGAGGCGACTGGGAAGCGCTCACTGAATGCGACTGAGGCGAGCTAAGCAAATATCAAGTGAATATATATATACATAAATGGGAAAACAAACAATTGACTAGAAGAGTCGACGACAAAGATTTATGTCAGATCTTAAGTGATCTATTGCGTGTAGTCTACGACTTGACGACTTCGAATCTGACTTCGAATTCGACATCGACATCGAATCTTGGCCGGCGGCAAAACTTTCAACGTCTCTCGCAGAAGTTCCAACCTTTATTTGTCTTTAGCAGCTTTCTAAAGTACGTAAATTGGCAAAGAGGGGCGTAAAAAAACAATCATAAAAAAACAAACAAATGAAATAAATCAATTTTGTCTATATATGTGTGTGTGTGTGAGTTTGAGAGTGTGTGTGTGGTTGTCTTGTGGCTCAGATTAAAGCAGAGCAAAACTGAAAAACAAATATAATTCGCATGAATCAGAGAATTTCCATTGACATACGATATCAGAGGAAGCCAAGATATATGTATATATATGCTTCTGTGGAAGCTAGCTGCTCGATAAAGGCGACTCTTTATCAGCTGTAAAAATAGAATGGAAACTGAGTTCGCTTTGTTTTCGACTTATTAAATACTTAGTATGCCATCATCATCATCATCATCATGATGGGCTCTTATCAATGCACTTACATTTTGAGGGCTTTGCTGTAACGGTTATTGATATACAGTATGAATAATCTAACACTTCACGGCTTTTGTGTTTCACTGTTATATAAAGGGCATTTGTATTGTGCGACTTCTTTCATGCACAAATCGAGCGCGCATTATGTATTTTGTGATGAAAGCGCTAAAGCTTTTCAATGCGAATTCGTATACACTTTCGCAGTGCTATTGCCACAGCTGCTGCTGCAGCAGCACTTGCCACATCTTGTGGCGCGCGCACTTTTACTTTTGTTTCAATGGACAACGGAGCACATGCGATCAATCAGCGGCGCCGTTGCACAATTCCAATTGGTTTCGATAACAAAAGTGAACCGAAATCGAATCCGAAACCGATTCGGAGTTCCCGTTCGAATGCGACCCGTTTTTCTGCTTTATTTGCTTTCTTACGATCGCGTTCGCGGCCACAAACAGACTGAAAAGCGAGCGAGACCTAAAGCTGAAGCGGCGCATGCTGCCAGCGGCGGACGTCGACACGAAGTTGCCTGCTGAAGCTTTAGTGCCGACGAGGTCAGAGCGCACGAAGGCGCGCGCTACACTAAAGAAATGGGCATTGAAAAGCTTGGCCAGCAGCCAATTAGTGCGAGAGCCAGCCAGAGCTTGCAGGCGAAGTTCTCACTCAACAGCTGCTACAGCTGCTGCTGCTCGTGGAGAAGGTCAGTGTGAAGCAAACTGAGTGCATAAAGAAATGGGCGCGAAAACAATTGCAGTAGAGAGAAAGAGAGAGGCTGACACATCGCGGCGAATTGGCATGTGCTTGCAGGAGAAGTTCTGCGCTGCAACTGAGAGCTGGGCAGTAATTACTTCCTACACAGCGAATTCGCCGCAAGAGCTTGCCGACGAAGTTCTCAGTCGCTGATGCTGTAAGGGAATGGTAAGTCAACACAGGGTGTTTCAAGCAGAGCGAATTGCTATCTGCCATCACTGGAGTTTGTGCTCGCAGCTCTTCGCTACTTGGAGAATGGAATGTCATTGATTGCTTCTCACAGGGTGACGTAGCTAAAGCTTTCAGGCAAAAGCAAACGACGCACGCCAGCTGTTCCCATTTTTTGGCAAAAAAACTCGCATCAATAAAGAATTCGAAACATGTTATTACCAAAAACGTACTCTCGCCTTTTCAGCGCCCAAGGGGCTCGCTCAGCACTAAACAAGAAATGCTGCGCCGGACATTAGAAAGTAAAGTAAAACGCTCGAAGATGCTCAATGGAATTGCTTTAATGGCTGTCAATATAAGCAAACATGTGTGTATGTGTGTGTGTGTGTGTGTGTGTATGCCCACCTGTGTGGAAATTGGTCAAAAGTGAGCGTTTTACTTGCCCAATTTGTGTTGTCCAAGTTGTCAGACAGGAAGAAGACGAACAAGAAGAAGAAGAAACAGCAGAAGAAGAAGACTCCAGTTGATGTGAAAGTGCGGCGCACAGAGAATACAAATAGACGACGAGTGTAGAATGGCAGTGAAAATGGAAACTGGAAAAGTTGCACTGGGCAGCACTTCCTATGGAAAATCTAGGCGAGACGAGCGACTGGCTCTGGCCAAAAAGTTAGCCTAATTGATGAGCTGTAAAACTTGTTCGATTTAACATGCAACTTGGCCAAGAAGAAGGCCTAAAGCAAGAAGTTGAGGAGGTTTAAGAGGAGTATAAGACGTATAAGTAATTATGTAGTAGTATAGAGGCTAACGATTCGTATGAGCAATATTTATGAATATATATAAAAGTCACAATGTTGGCTATCGATGAATCTACCCTATTGGGTGGGTCTGAGAATGACTCAACCCTTCTGGCTTTGCTCCTGATCTGGCTCTGCCAATAGCAACAAAGTCTTATAAGCAGTTCAATGATAAATTATATTTATTATTTATATAAATAGCTTTCTTTAGAAGTACAGAGAATGTTGACAAATCTCATAAGTGGATAAATAATAAGTATAAGAGGCTTTAGGGTAAGACTTGAAGAGACGAAAGGCTGAAAAGCCTTATAAGTATGAGTATTTGTGTAAGTCCAATTATGAGTCACTTTAGAGGCAGCCTCGAAGAGACTCTGTCAGAGACACGCAGTATTAGTGTGAGTCTAATACGTATAAGACTCTTTAGCGGCAGACATAAAGAGACTGCCCAAGGGCAGAGCTTGCTTCATGAGGCTGTAAAGTTTTGAGTATGCATATTAGTGTAAGTCACATCAAGTATTATATACTTATAATTAGCTCAAGCTTTTCTGATAAAATTCCAGTTTGCTTCTTATCACTTTAGTTCTAGTTTGGCTGCGTAATTCCTGCCCATTTGATTGCACTGTAAATCCCAGTCAAAGTCATTTAGTTATGCTTAATTGTATATATATTTATTTTATTTTCCATCCGCTTTACACATATACTCTTCTTCTTTAACTGCTGTTAGTAAATTTGTAATGTAAACATGCTACTTACGCTACTTTAGACTTTAAGCGAATTCGACCGCTGGTGCAAAGTAGGGGCTTAGTTTGATTAGAAATATTAAAAGGTTTATAGAGCAGAAGAGCTGGTTCGTTCCTTTGACACAGACACACACTTATACTCTCTTATATAGTCTCGCTCGCGAGTAAAATAGTTTTAAAGTTTTTAAGTTTGTATTATCACTCTACGTTCAATATCAAATATTGGTGCGACAAAATGGTGCAATATGTCATGTTATCTGATTAATCAATTATAGCACAGGTGCTGCAAAAAGGGTGCAGGTGGTTGTGGGGACAGGTGAACCCAACAAAAAGTATATGTATATATTTATATAAGTGTTCGTATGTATGTATCGCATTTAGCTTTTAATACTAAGTACATTCCAAAATTGTGACAGTAAAAATACTTAAAGCATTCCCCAATTACATTCTCTGATACATAGTAACTGATGCAAAATAGTCCCTGATAAACATGCTGCTGATCCGCCCTCGTGTAAGTCAACTGACATATATATGTATATACATAATACACATATGTATATATATATGTAGTATATATGTTCTTTACGTTTATTAAAACAAAATTGTATAACTTAAGCAAAAGGCAAACAAAAACATTTAGTAATTTCTCTTTTCTCTTCTCATCTTCATAGATATTTCGTTCTTTCTTTTTTGAGATAGTTAATTAATATATAATACAATAAAATAAATAATTAAGCATAAAAATAAAATAAAATTACATTCATTTTGAAAATGTATTTGCTTTCTCTTCTCTCTATATATAGTATATATATATATATATATATATCTATATAGAACTGATGTGTGTTCGTGTGTGACTGTGGGTGTATTTTAACTACTAGAATTTGAATTCTTCACTTTAAAGATTGTTTTTTGTTTTGTGTGGACTTTCAGTTAGTTTTAAACATTTTGAGTTCTAGTTGTTGTTTGTTTGTTTTTGCTCACTTTCTTCAATTTGACTAAACTAATATTTAAAATTGCATTACTCTCACACAACAATGCACTTAACAATTTCGTCGTCAGAAAAAATCGTATCAAAGACGTTTCTATTACAAAATATATATAATCATAATTAATATTCATTTTCTTTTTTCTTCACTTCATCTTTAGTTAATCATCCATCCAGCTTGATCCACATTCCAAAAGTGTTTCCAAGTTCATCTTAAGTCGAAATCGCATCGTTGAGCAGGGCGTTCAGCTCCCGAATATGCTGGGCCTTCGATCCAGTTGCAGTTGAGGCGCCGCAGGCACGTCCAGCATAGCTGTGGAGAGTCGGGATCATAAATATATATAGTAAAACACATATGCAACAGACATCAATCAGTGAGTACACATAACAATTCGACTAAATTTGATTCGGTTAGACTAGAACATGCACTAGATTTATGATTTTCCATATATATCTACATATATGATTGTTCAGTTATTAGGCCATGAAAATGGAAGTTTGTTAAGCCAGCGCAAAATATTATACAGAATGGTATAACAAAAGTAATGGAGCGGAGAGGATCACCTGCTCACCAAAGAAATAACACAAAGACAATAACAAAACCCCAAACCTTGTATAGGTAAAGATATATATAAATATGTACATAGCCTGTAAACGTAGGACCTATGAGAAAAAGCTATCACAAATGGATTTTAGTTTGAGCAACTTTTGCTTGAATGAAGTTCAGTCTTTGGATTCCTGAATATAGATTCCTATATAGATAGATCTGTCTATAGCTTCACGATATAGATATATAGATCTCGTACATTGTGATGTTTATGTAGGTAGATATGTGTGCATGTTTGTTTGCTCTGGTTATAGGACAAACATTGAACAAACATACAAACGCTGATGGATCAGTTAGGCTTAGGCTGGGGTCTTGGGGGTACGGAATATCAGTAAATCATAAAAACATACAAAAAATGCGCGTGCTTCGAACAGAAATAAAAGAGTATAAAATAAGAAACATAGAGTTAGATAGTAAGTATTTATATCTATAGAGCTTGTGGGTGCTGTAGTAGAGTGGATTAGTTGTACAGTATGAGAGTAGTAGTAGAAGAGCAAAAGAGTATAAGAGTTTTTGTTTGATTATGGGGAATGCTTTAGCAAAATTAATAGACATGCCAAATTGCGCTTGAATGAGAAACGGGAAACAAGAGAAACAAAGAAGAAACGCAAACGGGATAAATGGGGGGAGGGGGAGCAGGGATTGTGTATTAAAAACAAAATGCAGATACTCCAAAAATTTTGTAGAGTTTGGAGCTGTTCAAATTGTTTGTTGTTATAGTTTGCAGATAGATATAGATAGATAGTTGTAGTAGATAGATAGATTGATTGATATCGTAGATAGTTATAGTTAGGCAGGTTAAGTAGTTCAATTGACGCGCATCGAGTATGCAGTAGTATTACGAGATATCTCTGCCCTCTCACCTAATTTTACGTCCGGTTTTTGCTTTGCGCACGCCGGGGGCGGCCGCAATGCCTGCGGGCCTATTGAAATCGTGTCGTACGTTCTTTAAATCGAAATGTTTGGCGGCATTAAACTCGCCCGTAACGGTGCCCGATCCCGTTGTAACGGTATCACTTTTATCGCTGGCGAACATGCGACTTAGCCAGGGTTTCGATTTTTTGTCGGAGTTAGAATCCGAATCAGTATCGGATTCTTGATTAGTATTTTCAGTGGTAGTAGTAGAAGTTGAATTGGAGAAGGTGGATTGTTCATCGCTTTGGCTGTAACAATAACACATACACAGAGAGAGAGAGAAAGAGAGAGAGAGAGAGAAAGAGAGGACAAGTTTTTGGTTTTTGATTTTGTTTTTTTCTGTTTTTTTTTTTTTTTTTGTTAACATTGAATATTACGTATATTTGCTTTGCCAATCGGTACTTATACAAACGGAAGGGATATATAAGGAAATCAAGGAACAAAATAGAACACTCTTGATCTTAAGTAACATCATCAGTTAAATAAGATAAACAAAACTCGAAACAAAAATACTTCGAGATCAAAAATCAAGAAACTAACAATTAAAGAAGCCATGCAAATTATAAAATATATATGATACGAGATATGTGAGTGTATGTATCTGTGTATAAGAGTGTGTGCATGTGTCTATGTATGTGTGTGTGTCAGGTTCAACTTAAGCCAATGAACTTAGTTTACTCGTGAGTCACTTCAGTAACAGTCTGTTGTACTATGAGTGTGTGCGTGTGTGTGTGTGTGTGTAAGAGATCTAAGACTTGGGCTGCTCGAACAGAGATAGAGAAAGAGAGAGAGAGAGTAAAAGAAGGATCGCAGCTAAATATAAATAGAGATACTCTGCACACGCTACGATACTTAAATGAAAATTAGTAAAAGCTGGAAAGAAAAGATTAGCTTAAGCGATGACAGTGCTGAGTGCGATGAGCATGAGGAAAGTTAAAAACAAATGTGATATTAAGGCAACAACTGGAAATAGTTTTAAGTTTCAGAGAGAACCAAATCAAATTCAAACTATACCAAAAGAGAGAGTGGCGCAAGGCACCAAAAGAGAGTGACTAAATAATAAGGTAACCAGAGTGCATCAAGTGCAGTAGAGTTAAATTAAATTAATTGAAATCACAGAAAACCAACGAAAGAAAGAAGAGAGAAGCTGCAGAAGCAGCTTACAAATCCAAAGAGAGAAAGATAAGAGACAGAGTACGAGTAAAAGAGAGAGAGTGTAGAGAGAGAGAGAGTGCAACTTGTTGTGGCATATGGGGCGGATTTCTGTGTTTCTCTGTGTAACTAGGCTAGTTGCTTAAAGCTAACTACGCACCTGATATCACGGCTGTGGTTGAGTGCGGTCAGGAAACGGGGCTGTACATATGTCCAGCAGCCCTGGTTCTTGTGCTCCTCTTGTGCCCAAACAAGCTCGGCGTTCTTATACAGATTGGCCTGCTCCTTGATTAGATCGAAGGGGAAGGGCGACACCTGTGATGCGAAAGCACAATTTAATGAAGTTCTATTAAACATAATAATATGACTAAAAGACGCACCTGCTCCACACGCACGATGGCGATGTCCTTCTCCAGCTGCTTCTCGGCACGCGTCTTAGTCAGGTCGTAGTAGACACGACCCGTGCAGAAGACAACCTTCTTCACGTTGCTGGCATTGTCGCCGGCGGGTCCACGGTCGGGAATGATACGCTGGAACTCACTGCCCTCGCTCATTTCGCTGAAGGGACTCTTGGCCTCCGGGTGACGCAGCAGCGACTTGGGCGTGCACAGAATCAAAGGCTTGCGGAAGGGCAAGGCGATTTGACGACGCAAGATGTGAAACAAATTCGCCGGCGTCGTGCAGTTGGCCACAATCCAGTTGATGTCGTGCAATTGCCTGATGGCAAACTCATCTGACTCGGGTGGGAAGTAATCGGGATCGTCGGAGCTCATCTGCAGGAAACGCTCAACGCGGCACGATGAATGCTCGGGACCCATTCCCTCCATGCCATGGGGCAACAGCATAACCAAGCCCGATTGGCGCACCCATTTCGACTGACCACTGGAGATGAACTGATCGATGATGGACTGAGCCGTATTGCTGAAATCACCGAACTGAGCCTCCCACAACACCAAAGCATTGGGGTTGGTCATCGAGTAACCGTGCTCGAAGCCCAACACAGCGTACTCAGACAGCGAGCTGTTCGACACCGAGTAGGGTGCCTGATCCGGGTACATGTGCTGGAGCGAGTTGTAGGTAGCCTTGTCCACCAGCTGATGGTGCAGCACATGGTGACGATGCGAGAACGTGCCACGCTCCACATCCTGGCCAGACAGACGCACATGGATACCCTCCTTCAACAGGGAGCCGAAGGCCATGGCCTCTCCCAAAGCCCAATCGGCAATCTTCTCATCAACCATGGCCTTGCGAGCAGCCAAAACACGCATAAGACCCCTGGATGATTAAGGTATAGTTAGTATTAGATATTCTGATTAGTATGTGTGGCCAACTCACTTGTGAATAACAAATTCAGCTGCATTGGGGGGTGGCGACGAGAAACGATTGCCAATGTGAATCAGAGTCTCCTCCTTGACACCGGTAGGCGCCACCTTCAGTGGGTCCTTGCCCTCGAAGAAGCCAGACCAGGGCGAGTCCAACCAATCCTTGTACTTGACGTGCGTCTCGGTCTTGGCCAGCGCAAAGGCTTCTTCGCAAATGTTCTCGTACTTGGCGGCCACAGATTTGACCTCCTCGCCGGTAACGGTGCCCTCGGCAATCAGTTTATCAGCATACAGATCCAAGCAGTTCTTGTGCTTACGGATCTTCTGGTACATGAGAGGCTGTGTGAACATCGGCTCATCGATCTCGTTGTGGCCATTGCGACGATAGCCAACCAAATCAATAACACAATCCTTGTGGAATGTGGCACGCCATTCGGCAGCCACCTTGCACACATGCATAACGGCCTCTGGATCATCAGCGTTGACGTGGAAAATGGGTGCATTCACGACACGCGCAACATCCGTGCAGTAGGGAGAGGAGCGCGAGAAACGTGGATCTGTGGTGAAGCCAATTTGGTTGTTGGCCACCACGTGAATAGTACCGTGCGTCGTGTAGTCAGGCAGATCCGACAAGTGCATCGTCTCATAGACAACGCCCTGGCCGCAGAAGGCGGCATCGCCGTGAATGAGTATGGACATCACCTTCTTGCCCTCCTGATCACCGCGATAGAACTGTTCGGCGCGTGTCTTGCCCTGCACAACAGGATCAACGGCCTCCAAATGGGAGGGATTGGCCACAACAGCCAGGCGGATGTTCTTGTTTGTAACACGATTCAAACGCTCAATGTATGTACCCAAATGGTACTTCACATCACCAGAGCCCTGCAAAAAATGGGGAAGATTAAAGAGATGCTAAATGTGACTTTCTCATGAACATACATCATCAGCAGCTTCCAGTCCAGCGAACTGAGTAAAGATTTGATTCAGAGGCTTGCGGCAGACGTTAGCCAAAGTATTAAGACGTCCACGATGCGGCATGCCCATGATGACAGATTCTACACCCAACTCGGTGGACACATCAATGATTTCCTTCAAGGCTGGAATCATGATCTCACAGCCCTCCAAGCCGAAACGCTTCTCCGACGAGTACTTCTTGGCCAAAAAGGCTTCAAAGCCGGTGGCACGTGTCAAACGGGCCAAAATCAAACGCTTCTCCTCTGGCGAGAAGTTGAGGACGCCCGGCGTCTCAAAGCGCTTGCGAATCCAGTTGCACTGCTCCAAGGAGTTGATAAACATGAATTCCACACCAATTTTATTGCAGTATACATTCTCCAGACGATTTAGGATTTCCCTGCAAAGAAGAACAGTGTGAGTAACTGAATATGAAGTGATTAACAATGATTCGACTTACTTGAGGGGCAAAGAAGCCTCATCGCCACCAATGAATGTGGTGCTGGGCAGCTTGAACTGACGTTCCATGTCCTGTTCGCCTGTTTATTTTTTCGTTTGGATTGGGAATTGGTTTTTATAGAGGATAAAACTATTAGTAATTGTGCTTGAATTGGTATACTTCTATTTAATGATGCTGATTAGTCTTTGTAGGCGTTTTTTGAAATTCGGAGTGTAATGATTGTAGATTGTATATAGTCTGTGGATTGTGATCTATATATAATGTACAGATACATGCTGATCTGTCCTATATGTATATATACACATATTTATCAAGTTCTCTGTGCTTGTTCTTTGTTCTTAGGATTATATACGTACATATATATGTATGTATGTATGTGTATATCTGATTAACATCAAGGCATGCACGACATCTCATATACCTTAAACATGATTTATATATTGTTTCATTTGATTATAAAACTTGTTTACTTTTTCTGTCACGTTTTAAGCTAACAACAATAGCGATTTATTTTGCACTTAACAATTGACGACATGCAATCTAATCGGAAAACTTAAGATGGAAAATAAAAGAAAAAATAGTTTGCACGATAATAATGGAAGAAATAATTCATGAGAATTTACTTTGAGCAATATATAATTATAAATTGTATATATATATTTAATTTATATTGGATATTGGATATTTACTTGGTTCTAGAAATCGGGGAGTTTTTAATTTGAGTTATTTTTTTATTTTTTGGTTGTGTGCATGAAAGGTACAAAATGAAAGTGGGTTTACTATGGTACACAAGACAACGTTGTATTGGCAGGTTTTATATACATATATATATATTTATATATATATATATGGGACGAAAAAAGAGGAACAAAACACAAGTTAAGAAACCAAAAGGACAATGATTTGCTTTTTGTTTTTATCTGTTGTGTGTGGCGTGTGTGTGTGTTGGTTGTTGTTGTTGTTGTTGGGGAGGCGGAGTAGGCGTATTAAGGACGCGTTCCGCCTATGTTTTCATTCTATTTTTTATGAAGCCTCTAAAGCCTTACTTACCAAAACTGAAATTAGCGTAAATGGATTTCGTCGAGCTGTTGCCAGGCAAATCTGGTGTATTAATTTCGAGTGGATCAAGGTGAGCAATATTATGTCCTCGAATCTAACGTGTGTCAGTTTACATTTTGATTGATTGTGTTTGTGTGTTTTACAGGGTATTATTTAAGTTTGGTGGGTGTGTGTGTGTCGCATTTGTTGTTGTTGTTGTTTAATTTGCACAATACACACATAATACAAGAGAGAGAAAGAATTTTGAATTTGTTTTAACGTTTGTTTTGTTTTGTTTTGATTTTTGCGAATAGACGAATTGCGTTCGATTGCAGTTTTTATATATCGTATATATATATAGCAATTTTGTATTTTTTTTGGGCGGGTTAGAAAGCAGTTAAAAATAAATGAAATGAAAAAAAAAATAAATAAAAGAAAATTAATAAATCGTATATAGCATAAATAAAAAGAGAAAACATAAACAAATTGAATTGTTGACAGAAAACAAAGAAAGCAGACTTAAAGCGTAGCAAGAAATGAGATTTGTTCTTGGTTATGTTTGGGTTTAAGTTTCGAGACTCGATTGTAACGATTATTAACGTTTAAAAGCGAAGTGAGCAACAGAACTCTATGGAGTGCACTAGGACAACAGATAGATATAGATATAGATAAAGATAACTGCGAGAATAACAAAGCCAAAACACCGACGTAGTTACATACACTTACACTTAAGAAGAACGTTATTCGACTATGCATATAGAGAGCGAGACAACTGGCTTAAGTTAAGATCTAACATATATGGCTAAAGAGAGTTCGCTATGCCCTGCCTATTGTGCCTTTTTCATCAACTCCGAATTTCATGTAATATTTTAAGTATATTAACGAATGGGTTAAGTAGGCTTCAAAGCGTGTTGTGTGTAAATGGTATTGGATGGGTGCAACTGAGGGGCGTGGAGTGGGTGTCTATGTTAGAGATAGTTTTTTTTTTTTTTTTGTTTTAATATTTTTTATAGATTTTTGCAAAAAAGAATTTACCAAACAAAAACCCAGAGTGCTGCCTGAGCACATCCTCATTAGCGCGACGTGCAAGACCATCCTTGCATACGGTTTTTTCGCGTGTTAAAATTCCAAGCGGATCCAGATCAGATGCCAAATGACCACGTGACTATATGTATATACATATATAGTATATAGTACATATACGTATGCATATATGCCATACACATAGATATATTTATAATTTGATTATACACAGATATGTAGAGTTTAATATGGTTATTATGTTGTTGTTGTTCTGTATTCAACTAACTACCCATCAATATATATGTATATATTTATAAGAAAAAGATATGTTTAAGGGAAACCAAATGTGGTGCATAGGAAGGAAATAAAGCCAAGTGAATACCATATCAGAGATCTGAGCAATCTGTAGTAACTGTGCTAAATCAATGACAAAGAACATAAAAGTTTAAAGTCCTAGACATCAACTAATCATGAACGTAGGTAAGTTATAACTAAGATGCCCAACTCTTGATGTGCTCCAACTTTCCAAAAACAAACTAATTACACATACAAAAGAAGGAAACTACTCGGAATGTAAACAATAATCGCATAATGGAAGGGTATACTGGGTGGTGGGAATAACATAAAAGTTCTCAAGCTACTTGTATGTGGGGTGTGAGCGAGTGTGATTCTGCTTTTGATGAAACACAGATAAACTGGTCCTAAATGTGTGGGCGGGCGGGCGGCTTCAGCTCTAATAAAAACCATAAACATAAACATTAAATAGAAACCTAAATGGAAATCATAAAAGAACAACAAAATTTACACGAAACAAAAGGAAAACGAAAAGCGCCAACAAATAGATACGCTTTGCTCTGCAATCTCAACTGTTCAACTCTATTATATGGGGATAGCAGCTGCTGTACTATGGATCCAGCACGATCATACCTGATAACTTCTAATGATGGCCTGCACGGCCAAATGATCATCGATGGTCTTGGAGTCGGGCGCAGCTGCGCTGACAGCGCCACCGAAGTTAAAGGCCGTCAGTGGCAACGTGTTTGCCTGCACGGGCGCCAAATTGGGCGGGCTCACGTACGAGTTGCTACGGAAGTAAGCATCCCAGGACTGCAACGGGAAGCAAATACAAAATGTTGTAATTAAATTATAAATACACAAATGCATACAGGTAGTCGTAAAGGTGTTCAATAACCTGGGAGTTGTAAAAAAACATGTTTCTTATTATATGCACACTTTATGAGCTGTTTTTCGAATGAGTTTACGCTTGAGCAAGCAAATCAGCAGTTTTTTCACATTCAAGTTTCAATTAATTGGGCTTTTATAACCGCATAACAAATAAAGAAGCATTATAAATAGATCCATTAGCTGGCCCTTGATTCACTTATAGTTTATATACATTATTTGAAGGGCTCCTATACAATCCTGCCTGCCTGCCTGATGTTTTTATTTAGTGCAACAAAGAAACAAGTTTAATTAACGTTCCAAGGCTGTTGAACTCCATTGTCTAAATTTAACTTCCCACTTACAGTATGCACAGAGCTGGGATCACGCAGCCAGGCGTTGTACATCTCCTCGACGTAGGATGCGGTGCTGCCATTGGCAAAAGGTTCCGCTGCCGCTGAATTGTAGGTGCGCACAGCAGATGCTGCGCTGGCCTTGATCAGCTATTGAATAATCAAATGATTAGATTTATTTATGTATGTATTTGAATATAAAATGTATACGCTTACCTTTTGACTGCTGTTGCTATTAAGCAGCCATGTGGCAAAGTTTTTATGCGCCATCGGCGATAACGCCAGACTAAAGGCCGTGTGTGCTCTATGCATTTTGTGGCTTTACAAAATATAACTGCAAATGGAAACAGAAATAGTATTAGAGAACATATTAATAGATTGTCACACGCAATAGGCCTAAGAGCGTGACACTCGCTATATTGATAAGCCCAATTACAGCAACAGCTTTCAATTAAGCTCCAACTGAGAGCGCGTTTGTTGACAAATAGTAATGTAAGACTTGTTGCTGTTTGGACTACTGCTGCGCAGTCAAGGCAGCAGGCGGTAGGCGGCAGACAGTAGACGTAAGCCTGATAAGATTAGATGCGCTGTTCGCCTTGATACATGTGACAAATACGTATATTATGCCAAAATATAGGTTTGTCTTTGACGTCACTTGACGCAAAACTTTGAAACGCAAACTTGTTGCCAACTAATGCTGATTATGAAAGAGAAAACAAGTTAACGAAATCTATGAATAATGCTAATACATACATATGCGCATGAATGTATGTATGTGTTAAAAGTCTAGACTGCTGGCCAGACCGGCCAGGCTTATAGCTATTACTCTCTATCGCTGTTTCTGCCTCTCTAGTTCTCTCGGCCCGACACGTGACCCACGGTTGGCGGCTGATGACGTTTCAAAGACGTGGGTTGCTCGACGCTCGATCGCTTTGCTTTCGCCTTTTTGATAAATGGCCAAAAAAAAAAAAAAAAACAAGTCATTTGCACTGTGGTGAAATGTTGTACATTTGTATAAGACATATAAACATATACATGAGTGTATATATTTATTATAAATTTTATTTGTTTTTTGGCTTGTTTCGTTTGGGTGTTTTTTTTTTCAGATTTGTGTGCTGCGCAATTGTCAGGTTGACTTTGATAATTTATGTGAGGCAACAATCATATATCATTTGCGTTATTTGTCTAGCCTGGTTATAACGAAATCGGATAAGATTAACAATATCAACCAGGCCCCCAGACCTTATCTGGAGGCAAAACGGAGGAAAACCAAGAAACGTTTTCGGATTTTGCATTTGCAAATGTCTTAATTAATTCATGAAATTCTTTTCCAAGACCTGATAAGCTAGGCGAGGCGCGGCGCGTGCGATAGTCGTGGCAAGGCAAGGCACGAAAGTCAGGTCACATGCGCTTATCAACGACGCGTGGTTTGCTTTGGCTCTAAGCTCGAGCTCGGTGTCTGGGCATAGATCATTGATCAGCCACTCGAATTTGTCAGCGATTACCACACACGCACACACAAACACACGCACATTCATGTGGGTCAGTGCACAGCATATGTATGCGTAAACCGGTTTAGAGTGGCGCTAAAGAGGTATTTGAAAGTGCAGCAAAGCAGCGCAAACTAAATCAATTATAATTAGTTCGCCAACGACTCGTTGCGTCTCTTTCTAGCCTTAGCTTTGCCATGCAATGCTTGTATGTGTGTGTGTGTGTGTGTGTGTTCGCTCAGTTTGTATGCCGTTATTTATCTGTTTGCTTATTTTGCTTTATTTTTCACACCAAAATTTGTTTTTTTTTTCGTTTTCGTTTTCTTTGCAATTCCTTTTTTCAGTCCCACAAACAACGGCAACGGCAACGGCGACGTCGACGCTGACGCCTCGGTTACGAAAACCGATTACATAAGTGCAAAAAAACTCGCGTGAGAGTCAGCTATATAGAATACTGTCAAATATTTTATAATGATAGCGTAACAATACACATATGTGCATATATATTTACTGCTAATTAAGATTATATATTTATAGGTATGTTCTAATGACAATTTAATGCTACACTTCCGATTGTCAATGGCCCTGCGAACAGCCGCTTTTCTTGTTTATTAATTAATTGGAGTTGTGAACTTCGAAAAATTATACTTTTGGAATGAGAAAACGAACGAAATATAATATATATTTATATAGATATTTACTCGTCACGTCGTATCTGAGAGATACGCTGCCAAACGGTTTGTTCGTGTTGAGTGCTACGCGTCGACTGAACGTTGCGGCGCAGAGCAGCCGAAAGATTACCCAGACCCCGAGCTGTATGCAGCGAAGAGAGTAGAAAACAACACTCGAAAAGTTTTTGTAGAAATCGAATTTTGTTGTTGTTTTGTGTACGTTGGAACGACGAAGCGTTAGAAAAACAAAATCAGCGATAAAAAGGCACATGACAGCGCAAAAAGCAACTTAGAAATAGATAAAAGTACCTATACACATACATATATTGAGATATATGTACATATGCATGTGTGGGAGTGTGTAAAAGGGGCCAAGCGCATACTGATAATAATCACTTATCGTACTTCGCTTTGGGCTTATCACATAACCAACAGACATCTTCATACATACATACGTATATGTTCATATGTATGTGTGTTTAGGATTTTGTTTACAATCGTTTCAAAGTCCGCTCTACATTCGACAATGTTCGTCACTCTTTGAAATGAGCCGCCTAAACAAAGGGAGAGAGAAGGTGATAGAGAGCGAGAGCTAAAGCAATTCATGTTACAATTATGCAGGTATATTACTCAAAGCTGATTAAACTAGAAGTGTATATGTATGTAGGTATGCCTGATGCCTGTGTGTGCTTCACTTGCTAATCAATAAAAATTTCAAGTTCAAACACGAGCATTTTGCCAGCTGCTTTCGTTGGAAATAGGCTAAGCATTCCAGTTAGCCGTGACACGAACCAGTTGGTCAGACCAATTGCAGCTGCAGTCGCAAGTGGAGAGTAGACGAGCCCCCAAACTTGAAAGAGAATTGGAGACTACAATCGCACATGCAAAACAACTTCTGCTGAAAGAGGACGACTTCGTCACACACACGCGCACACGCACACATATGTAATGTGGACGACCGCGTGCGTTCATTGAGTAATAGCTGCTAGAGCTGAGTCAGTGACTAGGTCGTGTCTGATCACGCTACCTGTTGCTATTATGCACAGTGGCAGCTTATGGCAACCCATATCATTGTTGCGCATCTCTAACAAGTTGGAGAAATACAACAAAAATGCTGACAATGCGGCCGCTCTTTACGCAAAACGGGAAGGAAGCAACAACAACGAGCCGTCTAGATGATTCACGAGCACAAAAAGCACACGCGGCACTCAGCAACCCGCGAGTAACGCAGAATTGCGTCATCATTGCAATATTCATAGACGACATTTACGAAAACATGTGACGTAGTATGGCCTGCGGGCAGAGTAGAAGCAATTGAGAAATTTCACTTTTTCTAGATTTGAAGAAAGCGCACGCGCATTCAACAAACGCCCACTTGCATTATATAAGCCCTCTATATTGATGGCCAAGGAAAATTGTTATTAAAGTTGCTGCACTCAGTGGCTGCACTGCTTGTAACTTCGTTTTTTCCATTCCAATTCACTGTTTTATCAGGCTTGCAGCAAATTTGTAGCTATTAATGTTGCTGTAGTTTCACAGTTATTCCACGAATTTGACCTCAATTGGAAGATGGCCTGATTTGAATCGAAATTGAAAAGTAGTTGTGGTATCTACTTTAAAGGGTATTGTAACACAATTTAAACTATGTTAATTTCCCTATATGGCACTATATATTTCCACTTTTATTATAAATTACAATTATTACTTTCTCGTACGCTCCAGCTCCAAACAACTCGCGTTCCAACTCGCGGCCTTATGTGACCGTATGTAGAAAACGGAAATATGCCGCATGCAAAAATATCGATTTAATACTAGAAAAACGGTCACCCTACTTGTTATTTGTTAAGTTGGCGCGGTGAATGTAAATTTGAAATATAAAGTAATACTTCATTTAAATAATAAAATGTGGTACTGCTTTGAAAAAATTAATAGTATTAGATACTTTTTGTGGATACTTTCTTGTTATGACTGGAAAATAAAGCTTAAATAACCAAACACGTCTCTGTGGTTCGCGTTACTAGCAGCTTTATAATTGTTTGCGAAAATGGATAACAGATGGCGCTTGCAGATAGTCAACTCAGCGCTCAGCTCCACTAGCAGCGGTTGTCACCGACATACAATAGATGGCGCCGGCAAATATAAGACAAATAAATAAAATAAAGTTAAAAGGCCTTTTGAATGAAACAATAAATAATTATGATTTATTCATGTATGCTGATTTTGTGTTATTAATTAAGTGGCACATAAAAGCACGGTAAACATTTGTCTAGATGCGTTCTTCCCCTATAATAATTTTGCAGCTTTCAACAACAAACAGTAGATGACGCTAGCGGAAATTACATGATCTTTAAGCTAACTAAAAGAGTCTTATTGAACTAACCAGTATTTAGTTGGTAACTTTTTATGTGTCCACTTAATATCGGCTATATTGATCGAGGCAATATCCTGTTATCTGATCCGATATGCAGTCAAACACATCGAATGCCAAGTCGCAGCTTTCGCCTTTCTGCGGCAGATCGCGCCGACTCACTTTGTATTTATTGGTCATGGCCCGCAGACAGAGATTAACGGATCGCAGCGTGGCCATAAAAAAGCCGTGCTCGTGCACGCCTTCCGAGTAAAAGCCAACCAGTCCGTCCAGCGTCGGCCAGCCGTTCTTGTCAATGGCGTTGTTCCTCGCATAGACGCAGTGCAGCAGACACTGAGGAGAGAAAATGAGAGAACAACAAAAAACGAAACAAAACACAATCAGAAATTTATTCGTAAGCCGCATTCAATTTGCTGATGCATAAAAAGCAGCTAATGTGTATTAAATGCAAACATAAAATCCAATTTTCAGTCGTCAAATTTGTGAGAACAAAAAGCAGCAACGGCAAAGGCAAAGGCAACGGCAACGGCAACGGCAACGGCTGCAACTGCGCTTTTCTCTCAATTGTCTAGCTTCAGCTGTAGCCCTGACTTTTATGCACTGTTCGTAAAGTGAAGATGGGCATATTAGGTGCTAAGCTATGTTGCAGATTTAAAAACTGAATTGAGAAAGGGGGGTATAAAGCAGGTTTCTTGCTTTCGTATACCCTGTTCTTAAAATGAAAGAGAGTATATGGGTTTAGACTACTCTAAAGCTAAGTTTCTCTTAGCTCAACTCTATAAGAATGTCCTCGTTTCCTGCTCTCAACTTCCTTCTCTTACAATCCCTCTGTGCAGTGCATTACGCAGCCGTGTATAGCCGACTGCCAAATTCTTCCATGCTTTTAATTGCACATGGCAAATCAATGGCAAGCAGCGTTGGTTGCACTTCGCCTGTTCTGCCATTGAACTTAATTGCCGTAATGCTAAAATCTGTTGGGAGTCAATGAAAAGTCGAAGCCGTAGTACTTACGCCCGCGATGCGTTTATCTTCGAGCGGCACCAGCGTGGGATGATAGATGCCCGCACTGGCCACGTCCAGACGCTTGAGGCTGCGCACCAGCCGCGCCATGCGGCGTCGCGGCTCCGGCTCATCGTAGACAATGTACTGATAGCGGCTGGCATTGGGTGGCGCCTCCAGCGGGCCGTGGTGTAACTGTATTTCGCTGTGGACGGGCGGCCAGTCTATCGACTCGATGAACTCCACGCTGTCGTTGTCCGCATGCAGAGGTGGCTGCACGTGCGACACCTGCTCCTTGAGTATCTCATAGGCCTCTATAGAGGTATATAGATGACTCACAGGTAACTCTCTCCCTCTCTCTGCATTGAGACTCACCTGTCACCAGCTTATTCTTGACCTCCTCTTGGCAGTCCCTGATCACCGACTCCACGCGCCTGGCCGTGCGCGGCGGGTTCAAGCAGCGCGCCTTCTTCGCCTCGTAGCGTATCACGTACTCCAGCGACGTAACGGATGCTATAACGCTCAGCGTATGCAAAAGTTGTGTAATTCTCATGCTGCTCTGATGATTGATGCGCGCTAATCGAACTGAACGCCTCGGCCACTCGCTCCCTATTGACTGGTTGGCGAAATTTCCAAATGAAAACGAAAGCATTTTCACTTTCTTTACAAATGGCAGGATTGCCGATGCCGATGCCGATGGCCTTCCTATCAATGGCTGGCAGTGAAAACGCATATGAATTTCCAGTTTTGCTCTATGGGTATGTGGTTCAATGGCAACAACAACAACCACAACAACAAAAACAACAACAGTTGCAACTGGTTGCATATTTCCCATGCGTGCAATTGCCTCCAAATGTTTCATTCAGTCAGTCAACAACTTGTCCTTACAGTGGCGTCGTCGTCGTCGTCTTGTGTTCCATTTCCATTGTTCCAGCAGCTGTTCATATTCAATTTCAATTCCATTTGACTGCACAATTGGTCAATAGGTGGAGCCAAAACGTCTTCCGCATCATTCAAATTAGCATATTCAACTAGACTAAACGGAGTTTGTACTAAACTCTAATCAAGATATGAGCTCATATGCGGCAGTCGTAAAGTCGGACAGCTTGTGGGTCAGTAAATCATGAGCAGCGAAGCAAGATGGCAAGTCCGTGTCTTAAGTCTTTCGTTCTAGCTGCGCCCAAAGTTCTGCCCAAAGTTCTAATCAAAATGTTTGACATATTTTGCCGCTGCTCTTGGTAAGACTGAGAACAATGGCCAATAACTAGTTGGAGCCGCGGCACTCGCTAATTGGACTCATTAAAAAGGTTGGAGAACCATTCTGTTTTTGGGCACATCCTAGGCGGAAATTGTGGCCGCACAGTGGCATCAGAATTTCAGTTTGAGCTCTTGCACAGTGTGCTTTAGCTCTCAACACTTTGGTCCCACTGTGCGGCTATTTCGGCTAGACTCTTCCTGCCCGGGCCAAAGGCGTAATTGCCTTTAATTGCAGCAAGACGAAAAGAAAATTGCAGCTAAGACACTGACCTAGACTCCGCCAGCGCTGCAAATTCATAATGGCCAGAGATGATGGAGGCTGGCGCGAGAGTGGGCGTGGCCTGCAGTAAATTGGCAGCAGGTTCAATGCACAGGAAAAGCTTGTGGCATAGATCACGTGCAGCAGCTGAAATTGTCATCGAGCAGGAAGCCAAAGCACGACAGCCGTAGAACTAATTGACAGACGGAGAGACAGGCGGATAGGCAGCTAGCTGGACACGACAATTCTTTCTTTCTCGATTTGTTGTTGTTGTTGTTGTTGGCATTCTTCTCCTGTTGTGCAATTTAGTGAACAAGGCGAAGCATTGTTAGCCAAGCAACAGGCATGCAGCCAGAAGCCAGCAGCCAGCAGAACAATCCACTTGCGTGTCCGTCATTAGAACAAATTCTCTCACCTGCAATGTCTCTGCTCGCTCTGCTCTCCACTCCTCTGCTCTCCTCTGTGCCCTATCGTCTGACTGTTTGTCTTGTAACGCAATTTGCACACAAATGTTGTTTTCATCTTCGTGGCTCGCCACTTTTGGTGGGTGGGTGGTCAGGTGAGACAAGTGGCAGCTGCTACTGCTGCTGCTGCTGCCGAGCTAGCTGTAGCTCTGGCCACCGTTGGCTGCCTCGCCTGAGAATCGTATTTAAATACAAAGATCTAACGCTCTGGCGCATTCAGTCGCCAGCCGTCGCGTTGTTCTTGTCGCTGCCTTCGTGCTTCCATTGTACTAAAAAGCTACCCGCACCTCTACCTGTACCTGCATTAGTGCCTGTGTCTGTGTGCGCGTGTGCAGGATGCGCGTCTAATTGGCGTTTAAAGTTGTTTAGCCCAGCTGCAAGCCATTTGAACAGCACAATTTATGGAAATGTTGCGCCTGCTCTGGCTCTTATGCGCTGCATTTGGCCATTTCGCTAATCCTGTCTTAGCCGAAATCGAATATAATACCATCAATGCCGATGGATCGTTTCAATTTCGGTATAGCATACAAGTTATAAAGAGTGAACAGAACTGAAAGACAATATTGAAATAAAAAGCAAAAATATAATATATATTTAAATAAAAATAAATAAATATTTGATTGATGGTGTTGAATGAAAGCAGACCTTTTATAAGTGAAGGACTTAAGAAACGAACCTTAACAAATGAAAAAGAAAAACAAACTTTAAGTGTGTCTAATATGATATATAAGCAATCGAGCAATTGTCTTAAAGATGTATACAAAGCTATTAATCTATACATATATAAGATAGTATACAAATTCATAAAATATATATTCATATAAAAATATATAAATAGTTTAAATACTATATAAATTTAAGAAAATATAAATTTGATCTATAAATATATAATACAAATTCATAAAGTATTTTCTTCAAGTTTTAAAGCTTTCTAAAGTATTACAAAAATGTATAAAAATTGATAATTAATTTTGAATACTTCAAAATTTAAGAAAATATAAATTTTATATATATTTTCTTCAATTTAAGATTTGGCTTTATATATTTCTGAATTTGAAATTATATTTTATACAAAATATTATATATAATATTTTATAAGTGTTTCTAGAAACGATGTCATTGCTGAGAGCGATAAAAGCATTAAGGCAATCAGAACAAGTTGAAGTTGAAACTGAAGCTTGATTCACAAAATGAGAAAGGGCAAATTAGCTTGCAGCTAATAACTCTAACTATATTTAATCAACTGGCAGTTTCTCCATTCGTGCGTCTCTTTCTATAACATATGATATATCATATACAAATATGACAGTCTCTTCTATAACTGAATTTGTTCGAAAGCTAAAACTCTGTTCTTCAACAAAAGAGCTTAAAGAAGATACAAATTTTAGGTTAAAGTATATATATTTAAATTTATATAATACACATTTAACCAAAGTCGAAAACAGCTTTGGCTTCTCATCAAAAATAATTTAGTCTATAATTTTGTACACCTTTAGTTCGTCTCACGCTCCGGCTCCTTCTGGCAGCTTTAACACCTCTTTTAATGCCATTTTGCAATGGCAACAATACGTTTATGCGCTGACTAACTGTTTACTGTGTATTATTCTACCTCTCTCTCTCTCTCTCTCCCTCTCTTTATCCCTCTCCCTCTCTGTCTTACCACGCATGGGCAACACACGCAATTACTGTTTCGGATAGACATGCAAATGATGACATTGGCGGCTACTATCACAGCGCCTCCGGCACTCCAGACAACATCGTGCGAGGTCGTTATGGTTCGCGTAGTCCAGCGAGCGGGCAGATCGAAGAGACCGTCTATACAGCCGGACCACGTGGGTGAGTAAGCCGAACACAAGATAAAGAAGAAGAAGTAGGAGGTGGTGGTGGTGGCTAAAATGTGGTAGCCAAGTTAAGTTATCTGTTCGGTCTCGTATATCAGCGATCCGACAGGTGCGAGCGGGCGTAGCGCCACTGAAGCGTGCCAAGGCGGCAGGGGGCGGCGGCTTCACACTCAAAGTCGGTTCTAAAAACATACGAGATGGGCATAGGTGGCGGCTAGGGGAAGTAAAAACAACAGTTAAAACATTCAACAGTTGCTGTTGGTCGTCGGTTGCCTAAACGTTTGTTGTTGCCTTTGTTCGATACAATTTTGTGGCAATCTCCGGTAGTTGGGAAAACAAACAAATGGAAAAGAAGAAGAAGAACAGAGCAATAAGTAGCCGACTGCCAGATACTCGTTCAATACGATCTACTAAATGTATATATATTTAGAGATCTACGACTTCATTTTGACAGCCATACAGAACAGAACCTATATACCCCTCTGCCCACTGGCCCGAAAGAGTATCTGAGCTGTTAACAAATTGTAAGTGAAACATGGCAATCGGAAAATTCATTAAGGTGCGCCGCCGACAGATGCAAAGTAGAATGGAAATTGATAGAGAATTAACGACTAGGCATGGGGCAACAGCAGACGTCATCGATTCGATTGCCACGATGATCTGATAGCATTCAGAATTGTTATTGCTTATGGGAGCAGACGAGCGATTTTAGCAGGCGTTGCCTAATCTCGAATCTCGGTTCCCAGTGCAATTAGCTAATCATAGCTTTTTTCACAGCTTTCGCGTGAATGGACCGAAAATACATCGTAAAATGGATTTGGCTCAGTATCCGGTACGTCCACGTGGCAGTCCGGACGATCCCCTCGCCGATCCCTATGACGATCCCTCCTACAGCTTCAGCTATCGCACGCCGGATCAGTCACGCAGCGAGGAGAATGATGCCAACAATAGAATAAGAGGTGGGTAGAGGTAGAGGCTGAGTAGAAGTAGCTCATTAACTACCTCTTCCCTTCGTCCAGGTCTCTACTCCTATCTGGATGATGTGGGCGAGCGGCACAGCGTGCGTTATGCCGCTGGCGCTGGCACAGGATTTGAGATTTCCAACGCTGTGCCCGACAATCCCGTCAGTGTCAGCTACTCCAGCCCGCTATACAAGGCGCATCCCAAGACCCGCGGCAAGATGTCCGTGCAGCGGGGTCCTGCGGGCACCTACAAGCTAATCGCAGCTGGTCCGGATCATCGGCGTGCCGAGAGTCGCGCCCCGGACGGACTGGTGCGCGGCACCTACTCCTTCCTCGACGACAAGGGCGTGCAGCGCACAGTGGAGTATATAGCTGGGGCGGGCATTGGCTATCGAGTGGTGAAGAACAGAGTGGGTCCTGGTACCCACATAAATCCCTCCGTGGCAGATTTTCGACTCAGCGATACGGATTTCCGGCTGGCAAATGATTTTGGCCGCGGAGCGGGCGGCAAACTGGACGTAGTTGGAGGCAGTGGTAGTGGTAGTGGGGCCAGTGCTGCTGGCAGTGGAAGTGGTGCCAGCGGAGTTGGAGGCTCAGGCACAGGTGGAGGCAGTGGGCCAAGTGGAGGCGGCGGAGGGAGAGGACAAGCTGGTGGTAGAGGAACTGATACAGACTACCTTAAGCCTGGAGCACAGAGTGGACAGGATGACTTAAACAATGTTGTAAGTGAAATATTCGGCAGCAGCTCCGGTGGATCCGCAGCGGCAGATGGAGCCAAGTCTGATCGAAGAGGATTTGCGGCTGGCAGCTCCCAAAGAGGCAGCACCAGATATGATGGAGGTGGTGGGGGAGGGAGAGGGGCAGAGAGAGGGGTAGGTGGTGGTGGAGGTGGCAGAGGCGGAGGTGGGGATGAAGCTGTTGGTGGAGGTGGAGGTGGTGGCTACAGAGAGAGCAGCTCAGCGGGCAGCAGAAATCGAGGCTCCGTTTCCAGCAGCACTAATCGCCTCAATGCCAGTGGATCAAGAAACCGCAATAGATTTAGTGGAGGTGGTGGAGGAGGTGGTGCAGGTGGCTCAGCATCCTCGGAGGGCATAGGCATAGGCACAGGCTCAGGCAGTGCTGCCAGTGGACCGGATGACAACTATAATCTGAACGATGATGATGTGGGCGGCTCGCTGCCCCCGCTGGTGACCACCAATCATCGCATACTGGAAATCGACCGGGATCGAGAGTGGGTGCAGCGCCATCGCGACTCCACGATCATTAGGAATGTGGGCAAGTGGTATGTGGGTCTGCCGCCAGGCCAAAGTGTCCGCGCTCACGTGCAGAACATCGACCTCTTGCCACTGGGCGGCCGCATCACGTTGTCCCCGTCGGAGGCACTGCGCCAGGACGAGATGGCCGAGCTGGCCGCCTCCAGGGAGCACTAGAAGGCGACAACTAGCTGTAGTCGGTTAGCTGATAGTTGCTAGTTAAGTAAGTCTAAGTAACTGAAACGATGTCAACTGTGGTTGCCAGTGGTTTCAGCTGTAACTGTAACTGTAACACTATTTATGCTAAATACATAATACATGCGTGTACCCATCGAGTGGTTGCACATTGCGGTTGCAGCGGGTGGCATATAAGACAGCCTTCAGCTGCCTTCACTTTCAGTCTTTAGCATGAGCCGCCGACTGTCGCATTTGCTGCACTTGCTCTGCCTGAGCAGCTGGCTGTGGCTGGGGCAGGGTGCACGGGTCTACATGGAGTTGAATGGCCAGAGCTACGCCTACAACACGGACGTCGCTGTGCAAACGAATGATCTGTCGCCCAACTACGAGATACCACACCAGCAGCAGCAGCAGCAGCAGCAGCAATCCCAACAATGGCCTTATGCCAGCTCGCATTCATTATCCCGGAATGCCAAGTGGGGCTGGCTACAGCCTGCAGCGGCAGCAGCACCACCGGCACCACCATCACAACCACAGAATATTGATTTTAGCACTCAGCACATGTCGCACAGCCAGCACACGGATGACTCTGGCATTGTGCTGGGCAAATACTCGTACTACGATGACGCGGGCTATCACGAGCTCAGCTACAAGGCGGGCCCTGGCATTGGCTTCGTGGTCATGGGCGGCAATTTGGCCAAGCCAACGGAGCAAACAGCCAACAACTTGCATGGCTATTGATCTATGTGTGAGTGTGTACATATGTAGTGCTTAGACAAATAAAATCAAATGCAGTTCGCCAATTTCCTGAACTTGAGTTTGTTTTCGTAAGCATAAAGACTTCCCTGCCCAGGCGAAGCTACGTGCATTGGCAGCTTAACTAAAGTAATATACTTGACTTTAGTTAGCTTTCAAATAACATGTGAAGCTTAGCGAAGGTGATGCTTCAACAGTCTGAGTGGGTCAGAATGGCAAATGGCAGAGTATGGCAAGAGAGTACGATAAGACTAGAGTATGCAGAGAGAGTTTGAGAGAGAGAGAGAGAGGGAGAGAGAGAGAGAGAGAGAGAGTGCTTAAAAATATTAGATAGATACAAATAGTTAGATAGATTAATATATATATATAGATAGATAGATAGATATATAGATAGATAGATAGATAGATAGATAGATAGATAGATAGATAGATAGATAGATAGATAGATAGATAGATAGATAGATAGACAGATAGATAGATAGATAGATAGATAGATAGATAGACAGATAGATAGATTAGAAAGAAAATTAACAATAAATTTATGATAAATATATAATATGATCCTTAATCAAAGTATCGCCTTCCATGCCTTCAATTTTGCCGTACAAATAAAGTCTTCAAGCAATTGACATATGCGATCCATTGCTGCATAAATCTAATTTATACAAATGTGGATAAGTGTGGCGCGTGCTTTGAGGCCATAAACCGAGCGATTTATGTATTTTATAATGCCTAATTGATTTGCGGAACAGTTAGTAGTTGTTGCTGCTGCCTGCTGGACACCCAAAGTATAAACAGTTAAACAATTACCGAATTTGTCAACCAAATAAAGTTGAGTTTTGTTTGGTTTTTTGTATACTTTATTTTTTTTTTTTTGGGTATTTCTTATGTGCAGGGAACGCGCGCGCGCGCGTTGACAATTTGAAATGGGCTGCGTGCTCGACTTGCCAAATAATTTGAATCGAGCGTCAAGCCTTGGCGACCGCCGCGTGGCCTAAATAAGAAAACAGTGCAAAGTACTCAAAAACCAAAAAAAAAAGAAAAGAAAAGAAAACGAAAATAACAGTGTATAAAAAATAAGTAAGAGTGTCAGGAAATACCCTAAAGAACATGTTGAGAATATGTCGGGCGAGCAGGCAGACAGAGATACAGAGAAACAGAGCTAAATTAACTTGACTATAGACAGATCTACATATACATAGTTACTTTTTATAGTTACCAAGTCTTTACTATATATTCTCCTCTTACTAAATATACACAGCCAAGCCGCCTTCTGCCCGTTACATTAAGTTTACCCAAAGCAATATACCCTCTTTGCCCATTTACAATAAGTACGTAAAAATATAATAAAAATATAAAAGCAACATAACGTTAAATTTTTTGGCTAATAAATAATATGTTTATGGGTTTTGGTTTTAGCAAAATTATTCAAATGATTGCGGCAACCTTTTTTTTGGGCTTTTCATGGCTAAGTTTCACTGTGACCATAAAATGTTTTGTTTTGACTATTAAATTTGAAGCTAAGCAGAAGAAGAAGAAGAAGAAGAAGAAGCAGAGCGTCTGGACAACTTTCTATTAGACTTGATTTGGGGTTTAAGTACAGCGAAATAGAAACAACTTTGACACGAATTGAAGGCATTTTAGAGTCAAGTTCTCAGCTGTAAAAGAAGAGAATAGAGTCTCTTCTGGCTTGGCCTGGGAACTGAGCTGAGGCTACGCTGCGGCTGCATAATTGTGCCGGCATAATTGCATTCAGTAATGCCCTGCATTAACTCTTTTATTATAGAGCACAGAACACAATGCCAGAGAGAGGGCGAGAGAGACCAGAGATCCAGTTATGTGGCTTAAACAACGGTTTCTGCGCTGGAGAGTCTGTGCGATTCTTGATTCCTTGCGCGATGCACCCAGCGAAGGTCGCACTCAACTGTCCAGCCAGAGCCAAAGCCAGGCCCAGTTCCGCTTCTCCGGCCCGTTCTGTGTGTGTGTTTGGTGTGTGTGTTTATATGTATATAAATAGGTTTCAAGGTTATTGCATATAGTTGAACTCTTTGGCGCATGCCAGGCCTGTCTTTATCTTTATTATTGTGTTTGCTGTTGTTGTCGCTGTTGCTTTGGCTGCATCGATTTGTCGACTTTCAATTAATGCCATTCAAACTGTGTGTGTTTTGGGTTTCTCGGGCGTTCATTGTGTATGCGTCGCTGCATTCCTAGCTGAAACCATAAATCTTCGATCCATTCGCATTGATGGTTCAATATGCCACAGCTGCAATAACTGTAAATGAATGCCATATACCAACATAGTTCCTAGGAGCTGTGCTAAAAATAGTCCTAAAGACGTGCCACCGAAAGGACGCCCTGAGCCACAGTCGCCTGTGGTGGGCTTAATTCACGGTAATAAAGCTCGCCAACTAAGCAGCTTAAGCAGCAAACTTGATGGAGTTCCAGAGTTATATATATATACATATATAAGCAGACATCTGTACAGTGGTAACTCAATAAGAATGCGAATGGATTAAGGGCGCAATCTGATATTTAGAAACAGTCCAGAGCAGTTAAACTTTCTAAGCATGTTCCACATTCAATGCGCATTCAATCTGAATAAGAATTTTAACATATTGCCAATTCCCCGAATAGTTCATTCATTGAACCATAATTGAGTTCGTGTCTTAAGTCTTTTATTTTCTTTTCTATTTTTTTTTTGGCTCTTGGGCTTACTTCATGTTTCAATCAGCGTTCGTCAAGCCAATTGGCTGTGCTAAGCTTCCATGTGTTTGTCTACCCACACGCGTTCGTGTCTTAAGTCTTTCGTTTTGTTCTGCTCAGTTGAGTTGTAAGTGCTCTGACGATGATGCTGCTCACTCAATCAAGCCAATTAATTAATCAATGTCACAGCGAGTGAACAGTAGCTCTTGGTGCTGGTGCCATGCTGTCAGCGGTGTCAGCGGTTCACACACATAAAAAGTGTGCAAAAAAACGTGCCTCAGTTATGCTCATCTAACAGCAAACATGATCTTAATCATGATCCCAAGCTGTGAATGTCAATGTTTTGGGTGGCTTTGACACACACACACACAGAGCCAAGAAGAGCGCCAGATGCCTGCCCATTGATAAGGCACAGCCAAGGCACTTGCGTACGTGCCCACCTTATAAGCGAGTTTCTCTTAAGCATGCGCTCTTTCACGCTCTCTCTCTCTCTCTCTCTCTCTCTCTCTCTCTCTTCCCATGGCCAGGTTAAATACATTTCTTTGCTGCTCGCTTTGCATGGCTAATGGAAATGTTATAAAACCGCCAAGCTGCGCACAGGCACGACTCAGTTCATCTTCAGTCGTTGCCTGCTTGAGTTCTAAAGGTGCGTCAAGTGTAGTTATTTTACTCAGGCTCAAGAACGAGAGCTTGAAGCCAAGTGCGCGTGCTCCTTGGAGCAGCTGAAAAACGTTTACAAAACTCAAAATAAATAAAGAACAATTAAACAAGTTAACAGGATTGGCATTTAGCTCAAGTGTGTTTCTGTGTTCTGTGTGTGTTTGTTGTGTCTGTTCGATCTGTACGCCTGATAACACAGCGCCTTTTGTCTCTGTTCGCAGTTCAAGGATATTACTCAAGGCTAGCCTGCACCGGCGTTGACAACGAGCAACAAACCTAAACTAAAAAAAAGCACAAATTTACGAAATTCTTTAAGCGCTAAAATGCGTCTCATTGTGGTAAGTACTTCTGGCCCGAACCTAAAAAAAGTCTACTTAGAATGACAAAAACTAGTTTAGTTTTGGATTTCTTTTGGCTGCTGACAGAAGGCAGGCTGTATGTGACCGCAATTAATCATTTATTAGCGGCGTTGAAGTCATTAACTGGCGCAAGTTCGTGCCTTAAGTCTTTCGTTATTTTTTTATACTATTTCACGTAGTGATATAGTATATTGGTTTTGTGCAATGTCCGTCATGCTGTCCGTCCGTCTGTCCGTCTGTCCGTCTGTCCGTCCGTCCGTCTGTCCGTCTGTCCGTCTGTCCGTATGAACGCAAACCATTTCCACGCTATTGAAGCTAGAGACTTGAAATTTGAAATATATACTCGTGTATACCCTCGTCTGATAAAGTGTCAAGATTTTCCCGATACGCCCACTAGGGGCGTGGCAAATCGGAAAATGCATTTTCCTGTATCTCAGAAACACTACTTCTAGAAGAGCTAGAGAGTTGAGATTTTAACTGAACACTCATGTCGACATCCCAAAATCAAAAAGCTATGGCGGATATATCTACGCCCATTGGGGGCGTTGCAAATCGGGTGAAACTGTATCTTCTACAGTTTTAAAGCTAGAACGCCCAAATTTGGCAAGTGGGTTACTGTTACGATCCTATACGGATCGCCCAAAAAATTTAATGGCCACGCCTACTAGGGGCGTGGCAAATCGGATCTGAATATATAGTGAGCTTACTAGTTTCGTTATATTTTGAGCACTATTGATGCTAGAGACTTGAGACTTGGTATATATACTCGGGTTAACATCCCACAATCGAAAAGCTATGGCGGATATATCTACGCCTTCAGGGGCGTGGCAACTAATATCAGCTTATATCTCCCACAGTTTTAGTGCTAGAAGCTTCAAAATTGAATGTTAAGTTACTGGGGGCCTCCTCTATCGATTCCCCAAAAATTATTGTTACGCCCCAAAAGGGGCGTGACATACAGAAAAATACCCTGTAATTTTCGCATTTTTCGAATGTAAGCATCCAAACTTTACAGTTATATTCCTGAACGCCCACTCTATGCACATGCCAAAAATTATTTGTTTACGGCCACTGGGGCGTGGCAAATAAAAACTGAAACATCTGCAGCTTCTGAGCCAATAACGCGCTAAATAATGACTTTGTGACCTTTGACCTTGTCTTTTGACTTTTTAAATTATATATATATGTTTGAAAAGAATATTTTATTAATACAAAATAACTAAATAAAGAAAATATAACAAATATATCAACATGACCGCACCGGGGTTCGAGCCCACACCTCTACGCTCGCCAATGAACTTAAATCACATTTTCAGAGTTGCCACCTCTCTCATTTTGAGAGATGCCATCTCTCTCGATTAAGGTGCGTATTTTTGCTAAGGTAAGGGTTCTAAGCTTCGATTCTAATTGAAACTGTCTGGCCACCTCCAATGAAAAGTTTTAGTCTGCAGCTAATTTGAGCGGCGACAGTGGGGATTTAGGGTTAATTCAAAAAAAAATATAATGTGATAGATCCCCCTGTGTGCTGCTGGGATGTGAAATAGTATTTCGCTGTCGGTTGCGTCCGACAGCAACGTTCTTACTTGTTTATATTTAATTTGCGTTCACACTCGGCTCTCAACTTTCACTGGCCGATTCTTTTCGCCAAGATTCTTTTTGCTACCAACTTGAGTTGGCTGTGAAATCAGTTCGAATTTCATTTGGCCCATATGCAAATATCTGGCTCAGCAGCTCATCAGAAAACCAATTTGCTAGTTGAAAATGAGAAAGAGAAGTAAAGGGCAGAACTGAAAGAGCTTCTTAGAAGACTTGTGCTAAATTGAATATGTATATATATATAATGATTTATATATGCAAATCTTTGAATGAAATGTGATAAAACATAATCACTAATGTATTATTGTTTTTAGAAATGATTTAATATTTATAAATTGAAAATTTAAAATGATGCAAAAAAATATGTATTAAAATAATTCTTAAATTTATATAAATGCTATTATATATAAATATTTATGTTGAAAATAAAAAAATAAAAATCGAAGAATGTTCGTAAGTTCTTGTTCTTCTTTGAGAATATTATTTAATTATATATACATTTATGCTGTGATTTATCAACTTTAAAATATTCAAATAAAAACAAAAAATAAATCAAAAATATATTAATAATAATGTTTAATAAAATATAAAAGAAAATTGATATTTTGATATTATAAAAATAATAAAAAAATGAAAAAATAACTATATAAGACATATCAATTTAAAATTACTAAAATATTTGAAAGCTGTTGAAGCATAAAATGTATTCCAAAGTATATAAACCTTCATGAAGAAAACCTTTGAATGAAAAGTGAAAATTAAGCAGCACGTCTTCATGGCACTCACTTCTTATAGCTTACGTATTACGCGCTGCATTATTCATTGTCTATTCAAGAGAGAAGCAGCAGGAACACGCCCTAAAAAGTAGAAATGCGTCAGCGTCCGCCTCGCGTATCGTATAAAGGCAACAGCAACAACGCGAAGGCATATTTAATAAACCTTATGAAAAGCCCAAAATAAATTATTTTAATTATATCTGCATACTTCGCTCATACATATATATCTCTGTTATATATAAGGAAAAATCAATATGCTATGAGCGTAGGCCAGGCATGTGCGTAGGCGACCATGACAAATGGCCGAGTGGCGTAAAGTTCTCGAGCATTAATTGGCGAGAGCTGGGGGAACAATAAAAGAGATATTTTGTAACGCCCCACTCTCTACTATATGGCGAGCCATAAAGTGGAGCTGTAAAGCTATATCTCCCTATCGATTGCACAACATAAATCAATGGCACTTCTGGGGTCGGGCCCTGCACAATGGCCTCAATTAATCTTCATTTAAAACACTTGTCTTAGCCAAGCTGCAGCGACTGTTGCTCCTAATTAAGTTGGAAACTTGAGAACTAACACAAAGTGATTTGCATTTCGAAATATTTTCTTGCTGTGTTTGGGCAGCATTAACCCAGTTTTGGGACACGCCCAGCTCAAACGACTCCGCCAAATCTGTAGCTGTATCTGTATGATAAACAAGCCAGAACCAAAAGAAAGCAGCCACAAATACATCTTGGCCCGCAGTCGTGGCTAAATGCAGCCACAGCTTGCAAATACAGAATACCAAAAAGACTGAAGACTCTTCCCAGCTGGTCCAGAGCTCGTTTAGGCGGAATATCTGTAGCTGGGTCAATGACACACGCCGCGCTCAGTGACATTGCGGCTTTTGATAGATGAAGTTGCCGTGGCCGTGGTTGACAAGCTAACGGTCCAGCTGGTTAGCTGGCTGACTGGCTGTTGGCTGGCTGGCTGGCTGGGTGGTTGCTCTTGCTGTTGCGTCAATATTGATTTTGCAAAAGAAGCGAGCAAAGCAAATATTTGGCGAGCATGGCTTGATGGTTCTGCTGAGCCGGGCTGTCGGTTCTTGTGAAAATAGTTTGACTAAATGGGCTTGGCTCTCACTTTTCAGCTGAAGCTTAGCGCGCGAAGCTCGAGAAATGAAATTAAACGAAATGAAGTGCCTGACCGCATTCTTAGACCTTGACAGCTGGCATAATCAGAGATAGTTAATAGATGGGTAGAGATAGAGATATATATATATATATATATATATATATATATATTACTATACAGAGACATAACTAACTTCATTCTCCCTCTTGCAGTTGTCCACACTCTTGCTTGCCTCTTGGGCTGCTGGCCAATCCGCCTCGGATGCCGTCGAGTAAGTAGCTCCGATTCTTTCAGCGACTTTCTTATTAACCTCTGCCTTGCCCCCACATGCCTTGCCATGCCTTGCCTTGCCTTGAGTTGTGACTGTGCCATCCTAATGCTCCTAGTTGTAGCTGCCTCTGTTGTTGTTATTGTGACTAAAACTGTGTGACTAAGAGACTCATTATCCGTAGATAACACCCGCTAATCGCATTAGTTTACTAATCTTGCCAATACGATGAGACCAACAACAAACCTAACTTTCGTTTGCAGAATTCAAAGGCAAAGGCTGATCAAATTTCCCGAGGAGTTTGATCCGAATGTGGCCCCGCCCACGTCCGACAAGGCGGACGAGGCCAAGCGCATTCTCGACCAGATTGCCAAGGTGAACGAGGCCTTCGGCTACGTGAAGAAGAAGCCCGATCAGCCCAAGCTGCCGCCCATACTCGACTCCAGTCAGTACCTCTTCCCCAAGCCCGCCCAGCAGCCCTTCCACTCCCAGCAGCACCACTTCGCTGGCAGCAACGGCCAAACGCTGCTGGAGCCCTCCATACGAGCTGTCAAGCTGACGAGGAATGTCGTGGAAACACCCAAAGAGCAGCAGCCACAGCAGCAGACGCTCTATTTCCGACCCAATCAGGTGCAGCTGCCACAGCCCAGCTCCGCGCAGGAGGCACAGCAGCTGCCCGCCCACTTTGTCATACCCGTGCATCTGTACAAGCTCAACAAGGAGCAGTATCTGCGGGAGCATGCGCCGCACGAATATCGCGTGAAGGGCTACAAGATAATCGGCGACGTGGACAGCTTCTATGGCAAGGCGAAGGCCATGCTGCACGAGAAGAACCAAAAGCAGAGCAAGACAACGCCCAAGTACCACCTCTTCTTTCTGCCCCGCGAGCTGGCCTTGAACGACGATGGCACGCCCAAGCGAGGCAGCACCACAACCACCAAAGGGCCCAGCGCCAGCAAGGAATCTAGATTAGACTCGCGTGAGAAACCCATGCATAAGCCGCAGTCACAATCCCAGTCCCAGTCTCAATCCCAGCCACAGCCTCTGTCTGCTCCCTCTCGCATGCCCGCCATCGTCACACCCGACGCGAATGGCAATCGCAAGCGGATTAGCGGCTTGGTGGGCAGCACCAGTAAGCCAGTGCGTGGCAGCAGCAAGGATGCAGATCAGACGCAGCAGCTGCTGACCAGCTCATCCAGCCTCAAAGTGAACTCCGCCCCGGGGCAGAGCAATGCAGCTCAGCAGACCACATTGCCGCCAACGGGCGGGTTGCTGCCGAATCGCAATCGCTTGAATGTGTTCCGCGTGCCCAGCGTCAATCTGGCCGAGATGCAGAACCAGACCTCGACAGCCATCAAGAACGCCTTCCAGAATATTTTCAAGTTGCCCTTCAGACCGCCCATGGCGGTGACAGGCACGACAGCTTCACTGCCAGTGTCAGTTCCAGTGGTGGTGCAGAGCGGGGCTCAGCAAAATGCTGACATGTTGCAGGACAGCCTGGATGACTACAAGTGGGACGACGAGCGGGAGGGCGGCGGCGATGGCGATGGCGACATAGATACCCTCGAGCAAATGGAGAATACGGCGGCCGAGCAAGACACCAGTACGGGTGCAGAGAAGCATCTGTTTGCACACAAAACGCACCACCTGATGAACACCATTGGCACTGTGGCCACCGCTCATCAGGGCACGCAGAAGCAGGCTCTGCGAGAGGGCGGCATCATCATCCAGCGCCTGAAGGTGCGTAAGGGCGGCATTGCGATTGCGGGACCGGGAGGCGTGGCTACAGCGGGCAGTGGTGGCACTGCAATTGTGGGACCTGGCGGCTATGCACTGACCCATCCGCGCAGCCTAACCATTGCTGGTCCCGGTGCGAAGGTTATTTCCATACCCGCCGATGTGGACCTGAAGGATGCGCTGCAACGCACCAATGTGGATGCGCAAAGCTTTCCACGCGAGGGCAAAGTGGTGGCCACGGGGCCCACCGTCTACTATGCACCACCGACGGGCTCAACAGACGACAGCGACGACGAGGAGGAGGAACAAGTGCAGGAATTTGAGGCCTAAATTGCAAATAGTTGGAATTGTGGCTGCCGTTTAGCTATGTTCGATTTTAAACCTAATGACTGTTAGTATTTTTGTATAGCGCCTAAGTATTGGTAATAAATGTTTGTATTTGTAATTGTGCATTGCTTTCATCTGTAATCCGTAATGTAAATAGTTGCCACGCCTACTAACACCACACACACACACAAAGCCTACGCATGCACTAAATTCTAGACTTAACCCCAATTTGAGCTGTATATATGTATATATTACGAGACTAATGGCTATCCTCAACTCTCTTACTCTTCCTATGACAACTCCTTTCCTCAATTCGAATATCCTAACCAACAACATCTAATCAAGTGCGAACACGTACTGGCAGACCACGAGCTTTGAGACGTGGCCGCTGCGCAGTCGACTGCAGTCGCTGGTGAATTATTTGGCGCCCGCTGCGACGCAGTCAGTTGCAGCTCCAGCCATGGACAATGTCCTGACACCCTATGGCGCCATCCAAGCAGCAGCAGCAGCTCAACCGCAACCAGAGAAACTTACAGCAGCAACTAAAGCAGCTGAAACTGCAAAGTCAACTCAGTTCGCCGGTCTAACGCCATATGGCGCTTTGCAATCCACCACACATGGCAATCTGTTACTGTTGAACTCACCATACTATGCTGCCTACAGTCTGCCATTCGCTTTTGTGGCGCCATCTGTGGGCCCAGCGGCAGCAACGCCCAGTACAACAACCAGCACAGCAAAGCCTGCAACCCCAGACGATATTCAAGTTGATAAAGCGGAAGAAGAAGCAGAAGCCAACGCCATTGAAACACTGCAAAAGCTGCAAGCAAAGCCACAAACCTCAGCAGGTGATCTAAAAAGTGATGCTCGTCTACGCGCTGCCGTCAGCCGCATCAATTCGGACTACGTGATCGAGGAGATCGTCTCCGTGCCGGGCAAGCACATCATTTCCAGCAGTTCGCGCTCCAGCAAGCAGCAGACGAAGAAGGCAACAGGTGCCAAGCTGCGCAAGGGAAGCGGCAAGCTGCGGGCACCACCCGTCAAAGTGGAGGCCACTGGACGCACCAGCACCAGCGCCAAGAACTTTCCCCAGATACCTTTTGGCAACTACTTCCTGCCCTACCATCCCGAGCAGGCGCAGGCCGTACAGGGCCGCAAGCAGGCGGCGCTCATACTGGAGCCCCACTCCAAGGCGGTGGTGGGCAACGGCGGCACCGCCATCTCCACGCCCATCTCCAAGGCGCTGCTCAAGAAGGGCGTGCCCACCAATGTCTACTTCAATCCAGAGTCGGTGGCCATCGCTGGCGTGGGCGGCAAAGCGCACGCCGCGGCCGATCTGGAGATCGATTTGTTCAACTGAGGCGGAGTCTGATCCACTGGAGACGCATCTCCGTCTCCAGCTAAATAGTTTAGTTCCTATCTCTCTCATCCCTCTCTCTTTCTGTCTCTCTTTTTTTAGTGTAAATAAAGTTGTAGTAAACCATTTGGCTTTCCCTCTCCTTAGCGTAGTCGTCGCTTGCTCATCATCCGTAGAAATTTGCCCGTAGCATAATTGCTTACCGTTATTCACGCTTTACTCCCCGCACACACACACACCCACCCACACCCACACCCGCCCACAATAGCACTTTAACGAACTCTATGACATTTAGGCACAGATCGGCTGGATCCAGATTTGGTCCACGGATCTACGAGGAGCAACTGCCCTACTACGGCGGTTTGAGTGGCCAGGTGCTGCTGCTGCACCCGCAGCAGGATGGCAGCATCCTCAGCAGCATCCTGCAGCGCCAGCAGCCGCAGCTGCGAGGCACCCTCAAGGAGGCCGACGACACCATCAGCATCTCGGCAGCGGGCATCTCTGCCGTAGCCGGCGACAGCCCCATCTCGGCCAGCGGCAGCAACTTCAATCGCATTCAGCAAGCGGCCGCCCGCCTGGTGGCCATTCAGGAGCTGGCCAAGCGCAAGGGCGCCTTCAGCGAGGAGGACAACAAGATCTATGCCAACAGCCTGCTGGAGCTGGGCCAGGCGGCCACCGCCTTGGCGCTGCTGCAACAGAACGGCCAGATCAAGGACTTCAGCGTGCTGCTGCAGCCGGAGCTGTTCGGCGTGACGCCGCAGAAGCAGCCCTCGAACCTGGGCCTGGAGGCCAGCAACCCAGCGGACCAGAAGATCGACGACCACAAGCTGGAGGAGGTGACCGAGCAGCAGCTGACGCCCGACGACATCCTGCCGCCTACCAGCGACGATCCCTACGAGGACGTCAACGACAGCGTGGCCGTCATTGCGCCCAAGAAGGACGCAGCTGTGGCCGAGGCCAAGCCCGTGGGTAAGTCTGGCCAAGCCTAGGCCTAGCTTCAACTCCATGCTAATCACTCTTTCAGGGCTCTCCATTGCCGGCGAGGGCGGCGTGGCCAGCTCCAAGCCCAACGCTGTGGCGCTCTCGGGCCGCAACGGGCTGGCTGTGGCCTCGCCCAAAGCCACGGCCATTGCCGGCGTGACGCCCGAGGAGGCGGCCGCGTTCAGCATAACGCTGCCATCGCGCAACCAGCTGGTCATCAAGACGCCCAACTCGGCCAGCGACGACTACGACTACAGCGATGCCCCACTGGCCGTGTCCAGCTTTCCGCGCGTGCGCGACGCACCCCAGCGCGGCGATGCGCTCGTCGAGAAGTGGCGTCTGGCCATAGCCGAGGAGTACGCCGCCCGCTCCAGGCAGCAGCAGCAGGCACAGCAGCCGCTGATACGCGCAGCGCCCAAGCGACGCCTGCACTACGAGTGAGGCCTCTCGCTCACTCCCACTCCCTCTCGCTCTGAAACATGAAATTTTCTATGTACATCAAAATTGCCAATAACAAAAAATAAAAATAAAAATAAAAATAAAGAAGAAGAAAAAGATTTGCGTATCAAATTCACGCGGGCATTGAACCTTTGATCTTGGCAGGAATCGAGCTGAAGATTCCTTTTTTCTGTTGCCTGCCAGCAGGGGCTACAGCTGCGATGCATATCTAATGGAGGAGCAAGCTGTGATTATATTTTAAATCGAAATGAATTCTAAAAAAAGGAATAGTAGACAAAAGAGAGAGAGAGATATATATAAGGGAGCTGCGCGAGAGCTGGAGTTGATATAAGATATGGATGGGTACGGGCTGGCCAGGGCATATCTTGATTAATCTTTTCCGCCAGCAGGCGGTGCACAGGCAGCATAAAAATAAATCTAGCCAATGGGCAAGGTGGGGGCGAGGCGCGGGCAGGCAGGCGGTCGAGTTAAATGCGCTGCACAATGTATTCAATTTGCACCTGAACCAGTTTCCCAGTTTCTAGCCATGGCCATGGCCATGGCCATGGCCAAAGCTCCCATGATGGTCGTCGTGAGTGGCTGTCAATGCAGCGCTTGCAGCGCTTGACTTCTATTACAATGCAGGTTTAACAAACTCAGCCTGGCCAAAAGCCGAAGACCAAGACCAAATCGCAGCGACATGCAGCACGTACAACAACATCTACGTTGACCATCTGCCGTGGCCGTGGCCATGGCCATGGCCATGGACTGGCTGCTGCCTGCAGAACCAGAAAGCCCTCTTCTGTGCGCAAGTGCAAAACGAGTACGAATAGTGAGTGCGAATGTGAGTGTGAGTGCGAGTATGTGGCATGAGTGCTTGTTATTGTTGTTCTGCTTAACAAGCCAAAGGAAAAAGGGTGGAACGAGTCGCCCAAGCTGTATGCAACAGGCAGTGGAGTCATGACTCCTAATAGTATATAGCGGATATATAACTGATCTGTAAGGATTATATACAATATATCTGCTAGCTATAAACTGTATTCTATTGTAGTTCCTCATTGTGATACAGGGTATCACTGCTGTCGAGCATTGCCTTTTCGAACACTCTTACTTGCTGCTGTTGCTGTTGTTGTTGTCGCTTTTGCTTAGCCAACTTTGGTCATTTGCCGCCTGCTTTGCGTGTGCTCCTTTTGGCTATCTTGGCTCTGCCACTAGCCCCTCCCGCCCCTCCCCCTGCGCTCACTACTCCTGCGGGAAGCTGCAAATGTTGCAGCTTGTTTTTCAGCTTGGGCATGCTGCTTCTGCTTCTTCCTCTTTTTCTTCTTCTTGTTCTTCTTCTTCTTGTTCTTCTTCCTCTACCAGTTGCAGCTCTTTGTTCTTGCGCTAGGTCAGTTAGGCAGCGAGCACATTATAAAAGGCCCATGGCGGCCAGCATTGGCCACCAGTTTCCTTGAAGTGGTCGCCGTGTCAAGACTGAACCACTCTCAGCCACAACCACCGACTACCCACACCACACACCACACACACACATCACACATTTGTGCCAAGTCTCAGAGCAGCATCGCTTGTGTTTCCAGTTAAGCTTTTCTTGTGCCGGATTAAAGTGAGCTGCTCTCGTAGAAGAACCACGAATCTCATCAACAAGCGGCAGTTGTCATCAGGTAAGTTTGTGGCTTTTTCTTGTCTCTAATGTGTCTCGTGCCCTAAGCCCTAAGCGTTAAATAGAAAAAACATTTGAGTTTGTTCGAGTTGTTAAAATCTTTTTATTAGAGCATTTTTTATGCATTTGTCGTTAAGCTGACTAAACGAGTTGTTTAGCTCAGAGCACAGATCTCTCTCTCGAAGGCAGCTTAAATTACTAATCTGCTCAAGATATGTGTTAATTATCAAACAATTGTCAGGCAGCTAGAATTATTATAATTTTGACAACTCTTTGAAGTGAGGCAATTTTATTGGCTCTAGAAATCATTTTATTATAATACAATTATATTTTTTAAATATTTTATATTACTCAAAAAGCAAAAAAAAAAAATATAAGAGAATTTATAAAATATTTAAGTTCTTTTTATTAGGCTATCAGTAAATATTTTTCATAGCTCAGAGCAGAAATTCAGCAATAGAAGCGAATTTATTATTGATTCTCATTTTTATAGATTTATAAAAATTAATTATATTTATAAATATTTTATATACCTTTATTTTGCTGCCATACAAATCTAGTTTATACATTTATTAGGCCTGTTAATTCCATGAGCTCGAGGCTTAAATTTCTGCTTAGTGAATAACTCAAGAATATGCTCAAAGTATTTATTTTTCACGGCTCAACGTAGCAGCATAAATATAGAAATTGTTTATAAAAATTGACAGATTGAATGGATAAGCAGCACTATTAGAACTAGCACTATAAGTACTATAACTACTAGAGCTACACTCAACACATTCTCTGCTTTCGCGCATTTGTCCATGAGTTATTACCACTCATAAAACTCTGCTCTGACGTCCAGCTAAGACTTTAGACTAATTTGAAAGCATATATATGTCTATACCTATATATATATATATATATATATATATATATATATATATATATATATATATATATATATATATATATATATATATATATAAATACTAAACCTTTTCTCTGCTCTGTAATAAAAGAAAAACTTAATATTTCTACTCAAAAATAAAACATATTCTTCAAGTCTTTAATAGAAGTTCTTAACTGTTAGCAAAGCTGAGCGAAAAGTCTCTGCGAACAGCTCACTGAGGAATTTGCCTTAGGTCAGTTTCAAGCTCAGCTCAGGTCTTAGCTCACTTTCGAAAAGACATTCTTGCCTCGAGCCTAAGCACAAATTAAGTTCTCAGTTCAATTAGTCGCTGCAATCATTTTTCCCTTCACAAGAGAGGAAGAGGCAGCGACCCTCCTTCTGGACTATTAAAAGCATTTTCCAGTTCTAAACGCTGCAACGCAAATGATAGGGCAGTGGAGACGGTGGGATGGCTTTAAATAGAATGTAATAAGGAGGGTGTGGGGGCATATCAAATGCCCCTCAGAGAGGAGAGATATGATCAGGAAAGCGAGAAACCAGTTATTAGCCGAGTTGGCCAAGAACTTGGCCTGGCAATTGCAGCCGGATTGCAGCCCGCATTGGGCACTTTATGTGTACACCAGAATTGGCTGCCAGTCGGCGCTTTTCCAAGAGCCAATCAAACCGCAAACCGGTTAATGGTTCGCATCCTGTGGCACATACCTGCAATTATAATGTTTAAATTTAGAATGGACTTTGGCTGGCCAACTATAAATAGCTGGCCAGGCCAAGCCAGGCCAGGCCGGGCCAGGCCGGGCCAATACCAGTTTCGCAGCTAACGCCAGGCATAGACAACTGCAGCTAAAGCCTTTGCTCTTCCTCCCCCCTTCCCTCTCAGCATAATGTTCATCTTTGCGCTGTTCTGCCTGCTGGCAGTGGGCAGCCAGGCGAAGCCGCTGCAGCCCGTCGTGGAGCCTGCCCAGCACATTGTCATTGTGACGCCTCAGGCACAGGTGCACCTGGAGCCAGCGCTGCGCTACGTGCACGGCCTGTCGCCGCTGGCGCGCGTCTCTGGGCCCCACCATGAGGAGACCATTGTCTATGTGCCGGCTGGAGCTGCTGCCTCTGTGGTGCCCACTCTGGGCGATGCCGTGTCCACTGGCCGTGCCAGCAGCCGCAATCCCGTCCAGGACCCCAGGCAGACGGAAGGCTTCCCGAACGTCAACCAAATCCAGCAGCAGGTGCAGCAGGGCGTCGAGATCGTGAGCGGACAGATCGGAGAGGCAGCTGAGTCAGCTGTGGCCGCCGGATCCGGCTTCTTCCCCGGGCTGTTCCCCTACCCCAGCTCGGGCAGCAAGACCGAAGAATTGCAGAAGCTGAAGAACGAGAAGATCGAACTGATTGAGACTCCGGCCAACACCCAGCCCCTGCTGGCTGCCACCGAGGCGCGTCACTTCTACAGCCTGCCGCAGGTGTACCACACGCCCGTGGTCGACGTGGTGCATGCCCCAGTCTACTCGTGGCCCATTTCCGCCATCCGCGCACGCAGCATTCAGACCGAGGAGGCACCCATTGCGCCCACCGAGGAGAAGGCGGCGCCAGAGCTGCCGGAGGCTCAGCCACTGCTCAAGGAGCAGAAGCAGCCAGAGCAAGCGGAGCAGCCACTGGAGCAGCTGGCACAGACCATCATTCCTGCAGCCGTCGAGGCCAGCGAATTGAAGGCAGAGATTGCGGCACGCCAGCTGGAGGAGAGCAACGCCATCAAGCCGGAGCAGCCAGCGAAGAGCGAAGAGATTATCAAGCCAATCCTCAAGGAAGCGCTTCAGGCCGCCATCGAGCCGGCCATCAAGGAAGCCCCCAAGGAGGCCGAGAAAGAGATCATTCCGGAGCCCATTCCAGAGGCCAAGAAGGAGCCGCTGCCCGAAGCCAGAAAGGAGCCCGTCCAGGAGGCCAGGAAGGAAGCCAGCCAGGAGCCCAGCATCGAGGCGCGCAAGGAGGCCAGCAGCGAGGAAATTGCAGCACCCATTCTGAAGGCCGCCGAGGGCAGCTTAAAGGAGCTCATCAAGGAGCCTATCAAGGAGCCCATCAAGGAGATCATCAATGAGCCCATCAAGGAGACCATCAAGGAGCTCATCAAGGAAGAACGTGAGTGGGGGGGGGGGGGCACTAGGGAAAGAAAAACTTAAAACTTTTGTAATATTTTTTTATATTTCCCTCACATGTAGTCAAGGAGGAACTACCGGTGCTCAAAGCCATTCCCATTCCCGCTGCCGTCGCCATTCCCGCTGAGGCCCAGCCGTTGGCTGAGGCACAGGCCGAGGCTCAGCCAGCCGCCGCCGTCGCTGAGCAGGCGCCAGCAGCAGCTTAAGTAGCCACCGCCATGAGAGCAATTCACATCTCATCGAATCACATCACTCACACACACACACACACAGCCACACACACTCATATCACACACACACACACACGTATTCTATATGGGCAGCTTTGGTATCCTTCAACTCGATCTGTTCCGTGCCTAGGCTTCGGGCCAGGCCGTGGGTTATATACATTTAGTTACTAACACAGTCACAGCGCAGCAGTTTCCGACTTTCAAACAATTAATAAAAGGCAACAACAACAACAGCAACAACAATAAGAAAAGTATAATAAAAATAAAAATAAAAGTAAAATAAAATATATATATGAAAACAAGAAAAAAAACAAACATCGAAATGCATATACGTTCATTCATAGCTAACATCATCGAGAACACGTTCATAATCATCATCATTCATCATTCATTCATTCATTCATATTCATAACCATAACAATTGAACAATGTAAAACAGAACAATAAAAAAAGTGAATGTAAAATGTAAAAAAATTAAGAGTTTTTTTTTAGGTTGGCCAGAGAAAAGACTTAAGCAACAAACTTGCATGTCTGCAGCTAGAAATTGAGAGTGAAATAGAAAGAGTTGGGTATTAAGAGCAGTATTTAGCAGGCATATATGATCATATATACACACTATGATTTATATATGTATTCTTGCTCAAGAGTAGCTAAGCTGATGGCAAGAGTTATGAGCAGCATTTAGCAAGCAATTATACACTATGATCTATATATATTATAGCTCTAGAGTTGTTGGGCTGATGGAAAATAGTTATGAGCTAAAGAGGCATTTGACAAACATATATACACACTGATTTATACATACTCTTGCACAAGAGTAGCATTAGTTATGAGCAGCATTTAGCAAGCATATATACACTATGATATATATATATATTATAGCTCCAGAGTAGCTAAGCTCATGGCAAGAGTTATGAGTCGAATAGGCATTTAGCAAGCAATTGTACACTATGATCTACCTATATTCACGCTCAAGAGTGCCTGTGCCGCCAGGCAGTTAGGCTGCCAGTCTGTCTCATGCTCACCTCGCCTAGCCTCTCTAAGTTCTTGGCTGCTGCACGCTCAACGCCTATAGGCGCCGTTGGCCGTTGGCTCTTGAGTGCGCACAGAGACTAATTGCGAGCAGCAATGTTTGCTCTGGTTTGAGTGAAAGTTGAGGTAGCTATAAAAGGGCGACGCTGCAGCAGCTCTGGTTCAGTCGTTGCCCAAAAATTGTGCTGATCAGTGGTGCCTGTGGCGGAGTGTGGAGCGGTCTGGAGCAGTGTGGAACAGTGCTCCACTTTGGTATTTATTACATTTTCATATTTAAATAAATATTTTAAATTAATTTAAGTTCTTATATTAGTTAATAACAAACAAAAGAGGAATTTAAGTTACAGTAATAATGAAATTCATGAAGATAATGATATTTATGATGATGCTAATAGTCTTCAAGACAATTATGATGTTTGTATTTATATAATGATGTATATATATGTATTATTATTCTAGTCATGAAAATATGATTTCACATAATAAGATTGATGATATAATGATAATGATTCTAATGATCTATATTATAATGATTATAATATAAGATTTATATTATATATGATGATAATCTATAGAATGATGCTGGTAATCATTATGATGCTGATCAACTTTATTTATAATATGCTGCTGCAGCTACGCATGAACTAATGCTATTCATAATAATGATGCTGATGATGATGATTAAGTTTATATTGAATATATATTAAGAAATGATTATTACAATGTTAATCATAATGATGATAAGAATATTTATGTTGATTTTGATGCTATGATCATTATCAAACCTTCATCATTCTAAATGATAATAATTTGAGCAAGAGCCAGCTACAAATTGCTAGTCAAATCTTAAACAACATTTGTTTCAGGAAGCTGCCAGCGGAAGGTAAGCCTTACACACATATATACATACATACAGTCATCCATATATATATATATATCTATATTAATTTCTTCATACAAACATAGCTTTTAATATTCTATATTATCTAACTTCTAAGCACAAACAGAACCGGCTAAAGCCAGCCGCACCCTAAATGTGCATAAATATATATAATTATATATATGTATATGTACATTTATACATATGTCTATGTATATTTATATATATGTATATATAAATATGTATATCGCTTATAATTGTGCAACTGGACGCGTACCCGTAATTCCCACTGAACATAAAAATATTGCACATATTACAAACACACACCTAGACACACACAAACACACTCACACCCACACCCACACACACACATATATATATATACATGCATAGGGCTAAGCATAAATCGCGCTTCATGCAGCACGCGCGGCGCATACCAAGTGCGCTTAGAGACGTGCCCAGCCATGAGCTGTGGGCGCCTCTCTCACGTTACAGTTACAACGATAGTCGTGGACGATAGCTGTGGACGTTTATTGCCAAAATATGTATAAATACCAAAAATAAATAAATATTACAACTCTTATATATATATTTAGGTATGTCAATCACTCGTCCTCGCCCACAGTTATCCAAACAACTTTTTCTGGCAGGACTGTGGTTGTTGTTGTGGTTGTTTTTGTTGTTGTCTGTGGCTCTGTTGCCACAACTGGGGGCGCCGCTGTGGTCAGCTCATCTTTGCGTACGGGTCGACTGGTGTCCGTGTGGCGATAGATGGAGAAGAAGGTTTGTATGCGCTGTATGATGTTCTCCAGCAGCGGCGGGAACTTGTGCTCCACGCCGTCGCCATACATCTTGATGTTGAGCTTGGAGTGCTGCTGGTCCGAATGCAGCTTCAGTGCCTGCAGCACGCTGCGCAGCAGCAGAAAGTTCTGCAGATCGCCGCCACTCTGATTGGGTGGATGCTGCAGGATCAGTGTGCCATTCGGCTTCAGCTCCAGGTAGCCAATCTCCTGCGTGCTGTCCAAGCCAATGGCATTGCTCGTCTCGTCCAGCTCGAGGGGCACCACAGCAGCTCGCAGCGCCGCCGGCGAAAGCAGCAGTAACAGCAGCAGCAGCGGGAGCGTCTGCACTGCCTTGAGCTGCATTTTGAAGTGGTTTATTTTCCTTTATTTGCTGGTAAACCTGACTGCGGGCAGCTCCGATCGGCCAGTCGCTTGGTATTGCACTGGTTTTGGCTTTGCTTTAGCTTTCGCACTTATTTCAACTGCTTCTTCGGCCGCGAGCCCTGTGTGCGATTGAGCGCTGTTTGCTTTGGACCCATTTGCTGGGCGCTGCGAGTGTGTTTACCTGGCGGGCACCTGGCCAACTTTTTCAGCTGCTCAGCCGACTCTCGGTGCTCTCCGTCTCTCCGGCCTGGCTGTTTGAGTTAGTTATTTGCATTGAAGTTTCGAGCTATTTGTTCATATCTTGTTACACATTAATAAATCTGTTTGCCATTTGCGTATACGTAATATTTCGTTTCGTTTCGTTTCGTTTCGTTTACAGGTGCACAGCAGGTGAAAAGGCAATTTAAGATACTATAAATTAATGTGTATTTAAGTTCAGCTCTCATAAAGAGCTCATTAATGCGACTTTATTATAATAAAATATTATATTTAAATATGAGCGACAGTTGCAAAGCGAAAACCGGCTTTACGAAAATTAGGTCTGCGTTTTTATTTAGACTTTTGCATCATCGGCAAATCAATAAGAAACAACAAACTTATTTACAGAATTTCTCGAAAGGAATCAACAATATTTCAGCAGTGATTCAATGAGTGCGGACTTCACACATTCTTATTCGATATCGATATGCAGATAGATCAGCGTAAATTCCAGAAATTGTTTATTCAAATAGTTGTATAAGAAATCATGAAATAAGACTAAGTAGCATAAATAAACTTAAATGCTATTTGGTTGCTCATTTTGTTGTCAAGAACCAAATGTGTGTTAACCTGTTGATGATTCATATATTTGGAACCTTACATATATATACCCTTACAATAGGCTAGAAGGGGTGTCATGTTTAAGTAAATAGAAACAGAAGTAGTCACATAAGTTATATAAGTTCCCTGAGTCGTTGTAGTCAAGTGAGTCTATCTGTCAACATGTCCTTCTGTATATCAGATCATATCTAATATATAATATATCATATTAATTTATATTTTATATCATTAAAGCTGGAGATGACAATCTCCTATTGCAGTAGCTCTATGAAGTTTAGCAGAAGAAGCCCAAGTCTGCCATAGACTCAGGGTATTTCGCAGTCAATCACGCCCAACTAGAGCTCCCTTAGTTTGCTTTTTTTTTATTTCTACAGCTTTTGTCTTCTTTTGAGCTAATGAAATTCAGTGATCAGAACGCAAAAGCCAAAAAAAAGTCGTCATTTGCGTCTGTGAAAAGCGATAAAAAGTAACATAAGCTAAAAATACGTTTTAAATATTATTAATGGTCGATAAGTTGCATAGAGAAATACACACATATATATCTATATGATTAAGAATATATATATATATGTATATTGATATTTGTTTTGGTATTAATTACGTCGAGGTTGGCTGACTGGGAAATTGAAATTTGCTTTAACGTAACGGTCAACTTCAAATGCTTGTTGTAAGACGCTGCTCGAGGCGTGCTGCTTACCTATTATTTAAATAGCAATATAATTTCTGTAATTGTAATTGTAATTGAGAAACTGCGCAGTTTACTATGGACAGCTCAAAGCTGAGCCCTTGCACGACTTACAAATCCCGAAAAAAAAGAAGAAATATATTTAAGTCAAAAGACTTAGGCAACAAACTTGCGGAACTTGCGCACTGTCAAGTAGTTCTCATTGCCTGAATTACCCACTCGAATTGACATTTGATAGCGCATCTGTAAGAATATATGATTAATTATGCATACGGACACTCGGGCAGACAGACAGACATACATATATGCACATCTATAGCAGAGACAAGTCAAGTGCTCGTCTGCCTGAGCTTCCGCTGAGCGCTTGTACTCTACAGGAAACTCGAACCCCTAAAGCTGTGCATTTTGCATTAATTAGATGTGCAAAAAGCAACAAAAATTGATGGAAGTGCTCAAAAATTATTTAATACTAAATAAATCATTATGGAACGAATTTGGACTAAAATGGTTGACCACGCGCATACCCAATGCCCATAAAACTGTTTCATATTTCCTTAAGAGCTGAACAGGTTTTCGTTGCCTGTTACTAAGTAAGATTATTGGAATAGATTACGAGCTTAAATTATGATATTATTTACTAAGAAAATGTATGTTTTGTAACCACAACATTTAAAACAGTTCAAATATTATTTGGGTCTCTAATTTGTTTACCCAAAATTTGAATGAAGTTAGCAGCTTTGATAGACATTTATTAGCATGTGCTTAAGTCAGATATTTTTGCGTGCTGGGAAAACCAAAATAAGTTAAATTTAAAGAACTCGTTCTCTATAATGTATGATATATAAAAAATAGATATGCAAATTATATATTATTATACATGCAATATTATATAATAAATATATATAAAATATTATATAATATATAATGTAACATGAAAATTATATTTCTAGCCTCTTAGCCATGGCCTCGATGCCTTTCAATACTCGAATGATTGTAAAGTTTTTCAGATTCAAAGATTCTTCCATGCCTCAATACCATTCCGGCATACTTGACAGCCAGTTTAGCTAACCAATATATATATATATATATATATATATATATATATATATATACAAAAGAGATCACGGACTCTTCTCGAAACAAGTAGAAGTAGCATCAACTACCCAAAGCCGAGTCCCATACAGGGTACACACACAGAGATCAGTGAGATAACTGACAGCCGACGAGCTCACCAAAATGCCACTTAAACTACGACAGACACTTGCGGGTGCGCTTACAAAACAAATATTCTATAAACTACAACAGCAACAACTCAAGAGAAAGATAATAAAAAAAGGTAAAATAAATATTATTTAATAACTAATTGAGCATTTGGATGCTCGCATACATACAATTAATGATGCGAGCGAAACAGCAAAAGCAACGCGTGAGAAGTGTGAATTTTCAGCCAAGATGAACTTCAAATTGTCGATGTTGAAGCTGATGCTGATGCTGAGTAAGAAACCGGACAGCAGCGCCGAGCACATCTTCATTCAACGTTCATTTGTTAATTTTATGCAAAACAACAAAAGCACAAATAAATATTAAAAACGGAAAACAACAAAGCTGCGAACCTGAGTTAGTATAAAAGCGTTGAGCTAAAGTTATTTAGTTATTAGTAGATCGACAACAGTTCAAGCAGCAGCAGCAGCAGCATCGAGAATACAGTGTTTGTTAAACAATAAACTATACACTATATACTATATATATATATATATATATATAGCAAGTGATAATCAAGTTTCGCAATGAAGTGCTTCATATTAGCCGCCTTTCTGCTGGTTAGTAGCCCAAAATAAATATAAATCGCGCTCGTGTTTGTTCTTTATGCATATTAAATTGGCAACAAGTTATGAGATTTGGATATATATGTATATATAATGCGACACCTATGGACCTATTCAATTAGAAATCCGGCTTGTAAAAATGTCAAATGTGCAAATAGAAGTGTGACTGACGTCTGTTGGCCACACTTATAGACTTATAGACGTGCAAATTTCGTTACACGTCTCGAGGAAGTTGACCAAATGACATCATCATCATCATCATCATCGTCGTCATCAAGATTGAAGTTCATCAGAAAGCTCTGAAGCGTGGCACATTCTATAACCCATTAACTCTTCTTTCTTTCCATAGGTAAGCTGCGCCAGCGCCGAGAACATATTCAAGATTAACATCACGCCAGAAGAGGCGCAACAGTATCTGAACAGCGCCCAGCTGCGCGGCGTTAATGAGATCGAATATGCCCCGAAGACAGGCGAGAATCCCCTGCCCGAGGCACGCAACGAGAAGGGCGAGTTCGTGTACATGGGTCGCGTGATTGAGCATCCTGAGGAGTATGTGGAGGAGCACTACGATGCGCACCAGTACCACGGCCAGGATGGTCTGGGACAGTACGTCTATGGCTACAAGGACTGGAACCAGGGCAAGAACGAGAAACGCGACGAGGCTGGCACCGTCACTGGCTCCTACAAGTATGTGCAGCCACATGGCCGCGACTTCATTGCCAAGTACTACGCGGACCGCAGTGGCTTCCATGTCGAGGACAACCGCCCGGCGCACCTGAAGCTGCCCGCCACCAAGACACCCGCCGTGCTGAAGGCCGAGGAGGAGCACTTCAGACTGTGGGGTGAGCTGGCAGCTGCCGCCGGCCACAATCCCGATCCCTATGCTGACGAATACAAGACGGGCGAGGGCGCCTACCAGCCCAGCGAGGCGGAGACCCGCGAGTACGTGCACGAGGAGAAGCCCTACGTGCCAGGACCAGAGGAGACGGGCGAGCCCAAGGGCTTCTTCTACGCCTTCGACTACAACGTGCCGCTGCTGCGCAACAAGGCGGAGCGCGAGGAGCTCGAGCGCCTGCGCGCCGTCAACAACAAGGACGAATAGAACGATCCTTGCTGTAGTTCTACGCACATAGCAAATAGCCTAAATCTAAATATTTATTCAATGATATATTAAATAAATCAAACCAGCAGCTATTACATTTCTCAAATACGTTCGTTTTTTGCTTTTATTTGTTACATATACATATATATAAAATGTGGTTTGGTTGTTTGTTTTTTGTTTGTTTTGTTTTCATTGTTGTTTTAACCCGTCCACTTGTATAATTTTATTTGTTGTTAATCTTAACACTTTAGTTGTTGTTTTCTTTCTTTCTTTTGTTGTTGTTGTTGTTGTTATACGTTCTTTACATTTACATTTTGTTTTTTTTTCACATTTTATTTTTTTTAATATTTTTTTTTTGCTGCTTTTCAAGTAAAATTATTGCTTTCTTCAACTTAAATTAAGTTTTTTTTATAAGCATTCGAATCAATATTTTTATAACTTAATTTTTCGTTTTCTTTTGCCAGCTAAAACTAAGCTTTAATTTAATTAAATTATTTAATTAATTAATTGGTTAATCAATGCTTTAGCTTTGTGTTAATTTCCTCTCAAGTTACAAACGTAATTTTGTAATCATAATTAAAACGTATTTTTGATTTGAAATATATGCCTTCTTCTGGCACCGAGATGCTGGCGAGATGCATCTTAGAAGTGGAGAAAAAACAAAAGAAAACAAATCTCTTAGCCGAGACTTAAAGTGTTTTTGTAGCATGCTTTTGGGTGTTGCATAAAATATTTTTAAGAAGTAATCAAATTTACTTAATACTCTTGCAATATTTTGGGAGACAAAAAACTTCGCTAAAAATTGTTAAAAAATATTTTAAATTATTTAAATTTAGGATAACCCTCAACAACTTTTTGCAAGAGTATTTAAACTTCGGCTGGCCAAAGTTATTGATTTGTTTTCGATTCGATTTCCAGTATACTAAATATATATATTTATATTGTTTTTTTTTGTTTTTGTAATTATGTTGAAAATAGTTTTCGATGTTAAAAACAAAAATTTGATTTTCAAATGAATCACAATTGAATTTTCGTTTTGAAATGAAAAGCAAACATTACAAATGCACACATATGTACTCGTATACTCGCCTATATGCATTGTATATATCTCTATATATATATATCTGATTATATATATATGTTTGTACATATGTATGTGATTCATATATGGCAGCTTTGTTCAGTCCAATATTGGGTTTTCTTTCTTTTTCTTTCTTTTTGCACATTAAGTTCTATTAAATGTTCACTGCATTTTTGTGTTTTTTTTATATATCTATCGAGAGTTCTTGAAGTTTGATGCGAACGACGTGTGAAAAGAGAATAGCAAAGCAAACATTAAATAAACAAGAGAATAACATAGATTTTATCATATTTTTCTTTCAGGTCATTTGAATTGCATTACTCAAGTAATTCGGAACTGTTCTTTGATTACTGAAGTAATTAGCTATAGTTGAGACTTGAAACAAGATAAAACAAAACATTTAGAAATAGAAAACAAGATATATAGTGTTAATATAAGGTTACGGAAAGGTACTCTATAGAGCCTGCGTCGTCGTTCACACGAGAAACTTCAAAAAAACAAAAATTAAATAAAACTTGGAGATCATTTGAGCAGAGTGGTAAAGGGAAAATGAATGCGTAATACTTGTACAGGGTATTTGTAGCCCTAATTAGTGGTAGATGATTTGAGGGGGGATTCGACTGTGATTTCCAGTGCAGTGATTTCTCTACATGTTTCTGATGATAATTTGGCGCATGAGTTTCTTTTTACGATTGCCATTGGTTCGATGACCTAATTTAAGTTCTCTATTTTACGTTACTTATTCGCGCTTTGTTTTCTGTTTCTCTCTCTTTTGGTTTGTATATAAGGCAAACTGTATGCGAAACATACAAATATTGAACTATATAAATACTTGATTTTTTCTTTCTTTTGTTTTAATATATTTGTTAATCTTTACGTATGCCGGGGAAGAATTCTGGAGAAACTATGGATGACAAGCCCAGACAATTGGGCGCTATATATACGCATATATACATACATAAAGATATGTATATATATATGTATGCTGCATATGTATGCATTTGTTTGAGTATGAATGGAGCATGGCACAACATTATAATTTTCTTTCGTTCAGATATTATTACATTGAGAGTCTGTCGATTTGCTTTCAAAAATTGACTGATACAACTGTATATATTGTATATATATGTATATAATCATATATAAACGTACTTTCTATACACATACATATACGTATATGTATATATGTACTTGTATAGATTTATGTAAATCTTGTATATATTAAACGTCCACGACTCTAAATACGCCTAGGTGCTAGTGAAGTGCTAGTGCTACCCTTTCGGGTAGTTCTCTGTCTACTCATTACTCCTATCGTGCCTGTTTACTCGGATATCCTTTACTTTTCGTTATCATTGTTATCATTTAGATATACTTAACTACTTGGCCACGGCGGCCGCTGCCGACGTTGCACTGGGCGCCACTTTCAGCTTGATGAACATGTTGTTGTCGTTGTTGCTGCTGTTCAGATCGAGCTTCTGCACCTCGCACTCCAGATTGTTGATGCAGTTCTTCTCGTACTGTGTGGTGCCGTTGTCCGTGGTTGTTTTGTCACTGGGCGCTTGCTCGCTGGGCGCCACCTTCTTCTCCTTGCTCTTCTTCAGCGCATTAAGCAGAGTTTTCTCTTTGCTCTTGCTCTCCTTGTGATTGCCATCCTTATCCTTGTGTTTGTTGTTCTTGAAACGCGGGAATATGCAGCCGTTGGGCAAGAAGCCGCCTAGCTTCTCCTTCTTAACTGGCGCTGCTGGAGTGGGCGTGGCTGTGGCTGCAGGAGACGTGGGCGTAGGTGCGGCTGTGGGCTGAACAGCAGCAGCATTTGGCGCTGGAGCCGTTGATGCATTTGCTGGAGCACTGGTGCCATTGCTGGGAGTCGTATTGACTGATTTGCCCTCTGGCTCTTGTGTCGCTTGCTCCGGCGTTGATAGATTCTCTGAGGCAGATGGAGAGCCGTTGCTGCCATTAACAACGACACCCGCATCCGTTTGATCACCGCAAGAATCGCCAGGCGTTGCTTCATTGCTGCCCACTTGATGTTCCTGCTGCTGCTGTTGCTGCTCGTCCAACTGTTCACTGGCTACTTTGTTATCCAGCTGCTGGGCAAAGACGGCCAATGTAATGCCATTGCCATGCTCCGCCGTCATAAGATCGGCATTGTATGCTGGCGGCAAGCCGATCTCCGACGCATTTGATTGCGCCGCGCTGCCAGCACGCATTGCATCTGGTGACTTGGGAAACATTTGCTGCGTTGTGATGTTTTGATAGTGCTGCTGTTGGCGCTGCTGTAGCATTTGCTCCTCACGCTCACGATCCCGCTGCGCCTGCACAGCATTCCAGACGTCCTTAAGCTCGCCCGAAATGTCACGATCCTTGAGTATGACGGCGTTTCTATAGTGGATACATTTTATAATAAATGGTCAAATAGAACAGCAAGGGTATGCGCACCTGACTAGTTTCACGCCGGGATTCATAGCCTCCACAAAGTCACACATTAGCTCCACCATAGCACGTCGTTCCTCTGGATCCTTGCTGTGGCGTCCCGAGTCCTTGAGCACTTCAGGATTGGCCATAACGGCGAACACAATGGGTGGACTGCGCGGGCTGCCAGGCGGCACCTGATAGAAATATATTATTAACGAGTTTTTGAGGATTTTAGTCATAGCTTCTACTTACGCGCATGCCTCCATATAAAGGTATTGGATCACTGGGCTCCTGTGGTATTACGATACGTGTCCAGCTGAGCACGTTGATGAACAACTCCTCGCCAGTCTCAGTGGTGGTGCGGATGCACATGTGCGGCTGTGGCGGGTTCTTGAAGTGGCGATAGGCGCGCGAGTGCCGATAGCTGTGTGGTGGTGGCGATGATTGCATCAGTGTCATCCCCAACCCCATATCGCCTTGTTGCTCTAGCTGTTGTTCTTGCTCCTGCTGTGCATGCTGTTCATGTTGATGTGGATGTTGCTGTTGCATTTGCGCATGCTGCTGCATATTATTAAGCTGCAGCTGTTGTTGCTCCATGTTAATGCTGTAGTTGTTGCTCGATGTGATAGTCTCAATGGTTTCATCTAGGTCTATACCAAATGTATTGGCTTCAGCATCATTGGCAGTGCTGTTATTGTTGCTTGTGTGTTCGTTTTGATGTTGGTGTTGTTGCTGTTGCTGTTGTTTCGGTTGCTGCTCCTGTGCGGAACTTTCAGTCTCAAGCTCCGCGGCCGACATTTTCGGTTTGTATTTGTTTTGTTTTGTGGTTGTTGTTATTATTAATTGATGTTGTTTGTTTATTAGTTTTTAGCAGTCTTTTGTTTTGCCCTCCTCCCGCTTGCTGCTTCTTTGACCGTTTTTCCAACTCTTCTCTCTTCTCTTTGTTCTTATCGTGTGCACTCACACCAACATGCGCTCGCTCTTGCTTTCTCTCTCTCTCTCTCTCTCTCTCTCTTTCTCTCTCTCTCTGACTTACAACATTACGGCGTCTTGGTCCTGTTTTCAGCTTAACTTTTGACCTTTTGCTGTTATTAATGTGTGTGCATATTACGCGTCGTCTTCTTTGACATTTACTCTGCATATATAGTCAATTATATATTTCCCGCAAATAAAAGTCTTATCGTGCACGCACTAACACACACACACACACACGCACACACAGACACAGCAGTCAAACACCCTTCACCCCTACAACACGTACAAGTGGGAGGAGTTCGTCGTCGTTGTCGTTGTCTGCGAGAGAGTGGGGTGAACTTGTAATGAAAAGAAATCACGTAAATGCTAAAAGTTCAAAGGAAATGTATCTTAATTTGATATTTTTATTGTTACACTTACACATTTCACGCGTTTTCATTAATAATAATGGTTTTCCAGTTTCATTGCACAATACACATACAGAAACACACAATGTACATACACATATACACAAACAAAAACTGCGTTTCTGCTTCACATAATTTTCCCTCATCAATTGCTGCTGCCTACTGGCTGCACTTCGAAAACAATGCACCGACAGACGGCCGCGCGCTGCGCTGATTTTTATATTTAGCTTTTTAGCAGCTTTTCATTGCGGCACACACACAAAACAGCCGAATTTTCCGACGACTTCCCAACATAAACAAAAAACTAATGTAAATGTATCCAGAGTGACCAAACACTTGTAATGTGTATATTTGGTGTTGCCAGATACTTGGAAAATAGGCCATTCGCTTTCAAACAGTGTGCACACACTGCCGGCCCATATTAGAAATTACAGTGTGTACACGTGTTTTGTATATTCTGCATTCTCCGCCGGCGTGAATATTTTTTTGCAATCAAAAAGCGGAATTAAAAAGTGGAAAATAACCCGTTAACTGCCAATTGTTACTCAATTGAAAAACTGTTAAAAGTGCGCGAGTGAGTGCGAAAGAGATAGAAAGTAACCAATTGGAATTTGGCGCCGAAATTGTAAATTTTTCTATTGCCATTGCGGCATTGAGTGGTGTGCGGTGTGTATAACAAGATGGCGTCCTCGCAAGTCTCAAACAAATCGGGCTCCGGCTGGCCCCGGCGCGGCAGCCAAGGCCAGGCAGATGCCAGTATCAGCAACAATGGTACACAAAAATATGCGCCAAATCAAGCATTGACCATAAATCGTACAATCAATCTGTAAGTGCTGTCTGCATACGATCATATAGAAGGGAACTCAAAGAAATTTCATCAACCCTTTAGGTACCCCTTAACCAATTACACATTCGGCACCAAGGAGCCGCTCTTCGAGAAAGATCCATCTGTGCCGTCACGCTTCCAGCGTATGCGCGAAGAATTCGACCGGATTGGCATGCGTCGCTCAGTGGAAGGCGTGCTCTTGGTGCACGAGCATGGATTACCACACGTACTCCTGCTGCAGCTTGGCACCACATTTTTCAAGCTACCAGGCGGCGAGCTGAACGCGGGCGAGGATGAGGTTGAAGGACTCAAGCGGCTGCTGTCTGAGGTATGTTTACAAATAATATGGCGAATGAATATATATCATTATAATGGAATACGTTTTGCAGACGCTGGGTCGTCAGGACGGCGTTAAGCAAGATTGGATTGTCGAGGACACGATTGGCAATTGGTGGCGACCAAACTTCGAGCCACCACAATATCCATACATTCCACCTCACATAACCAAACCAAAGGAGCACAAGCGACTGTTCTTGGTGCAGCTACACGAAAAGGGTAAATATCCAATGCGCTAGCCAAAAGTGTTCTTCAAAGCGTGGGTATTGATGGCAAACAAAAAAAAAAAAGAAAAGAAAGACAAGTACATTTTTGAAAACATATAACCTTGTATAAAGTTTTTGCCAAACCGATACGCTAACAAACCTCATGTCATATCTTTTCAATGCTGTTTAGATACGGACAGGAACGCCAGTTACGATGTACCCTGAGCTGTTCCAAAATAGCGCCGTGTTGTGTTGTGTAATCTCACGCATCTGGCATCTGCCCAACCAAGCATAGAGCTCTTCCTCAACGCTCTACTCTCAAGAGTCCAAAACAAACTGAGCAAACAAACAGAAATGAAAAGAATCAGAAACAGATCGCATAATCGGCCCCGAGGCGCATACATTTTTAATTAGTTCGTCGATTCTAGTTCAAAACTTGCTGTACAAAACTTTTACTTCAAATTGTACTTGTTGCTCTCTAGAGTTGTTGGCATATTTTGCGCATATCCCAAAATTCTTTGATTGTTCATGTTGTATTAATTTTGTAAATATGTCGACATTTCTGTAAACCAGAGAGCGCAATCTTACACACGATACTCTATCTATCAATCTATTTTGTTTATTCTTTTGCATTGTTATGTGTTGAGCCTTTCAATTGTAATCGGGCAGGCAGTGAATACAAAGTTTAGTTGAGTTTGTGCATTGTAAAAGTTGTCGGTTGGCGTCTGCTAATGCGCACAAATCTCGCGTGTTGTGCTGATTTGCGTGCATGGCAAATGCAACTGGACTAGGCAGCCAGTCGTTAGTCGCTCCTTAAATAATTTTTAAGCACTCGTTTATGTAACAACAATTTAATAACTCTGTGTTTACATCCTTGACATCATCCATTGTGCAACACACGTACCTTGTATAATGAATGTTGCTTTTAATGGTAATCCAAATTATGTTCATATCAACAATTACCAGATTTTGTTTGATGCACAAAATGCTATAAGGCCGATCCCTCTGTATTTAATTATATGGCTTATTTTGTGCATAGATAACGAAATCTAGTAAATTAGCTTAACGAACTATAAATGAATGTAAAAAAAACAACAAACATGAAAACTATACCACAAAAAAAAAACAACAACAATATAAACTTTTATATATCATATTTAATTACGGCAGCGAATCTGTAAATTATTTTGTATAACCAATTGTAACTATTTAGTTATTGCAATAATCATGTGATTGACAACCCTTATTATATCTAATGCTCTCTGCTACATACATGAATTCTGTCTCTATCGTTTTCTGTAATCTAGCACTATTTGCTGTGCCCAAAAATTATAAGCTTGTTGCGGCGCCCCTATTCGAGCTGTACGACAATTCACAAGGCTATGGACCCATTATATCGTCGCTGCCGCAAGCGTTGTGCAGGTGAGGGACCGATCGATCCCCTTGGTTTATCTAATTGCTTAACACATTGTCTGTCAATCTTCTTGTTGCAGATTCAACTTTATTTATATGTAAGGCGCAGATCGACCGACCGAACGGCGCAAACCGACCCACACTTCTCCCTAGATAGGCTGCATCACCAACAGCACCTCAGCTGTGCCCGCCGCCAGGAGATTATTGCGATTGTATATGTATGTGTGTGTAATTGTGTGACAGATTAAATGGCAAAAGCCCAAGTGGCATGTAGCTTGGCATATAAATAGAACTTGAAATTGGACTTTATTTATTTTTGACTGTTATTGCATTTACTTAACTAAATATTACAGAGTACATTAGAATTGGTTCAAGAAAGGTGATATTTTAAGTATGTTAGGGCCACTTATAGCATATATTCGCTATAGATCTGCTCGTAATAATCGCGTTTGCTGCAATGGAAGATACGCACAGTTTGTGATTATCAAAAGTATTCACTAAATATATGTATATGTTATGCATGTGACTGCTGTTAACTAAATTGAACTACAGACTGTTATCGTTTAACTGCGCTGTTAGGTGCGAGGGTGTAACAAATGAACTAATTAACAGAGAACTAAAGAACAATTACAAGCGAACAACAGAAGTGAACTAAAACGAGAAGGAACCGTTTGTGTCTGTCTCTAGGATTTGTTAATAATTATATCTTAAATGCTATTTGCTTATTCATTGGTATGCATATTTTATGTTCTTATGACACGTACAAAAAATGTAAACATATTTTAGCAAATATTGCTCGCAAATCTATGCTGATATCGGATATTATTTTGTAGACGACTTTACCACAATTTATTGTGGTAGAATTTTAGATCGTTATAGCCCTGATCGGTCAAGCCGCCAGTCGACGACACCGTAGACATGGCATCTGTGTTGTCCTGGACGGGCGAAGTGATCTCATGGCCCAGCGGACGATTGATCTTCACTATGCCAAAATCTTCGCGCTCCTCTTGATTGAACTCCATCTTACCGCTGGGCATAACGGCCATGCCGACGCCGAAAGAGCGATTCTTCATGCCAGTGTGCTGCTTGCTCAGCTGGAAAGCTGGCGGCTTACGGTTATCCCCAATAATGCTCTCGGCTACCTCTGGCGAACGCACTGTGGGTGGTGTTGGGGTGTGGCTCTTGCGAGGGGGTGTTGGTGGAGTGATCACCTCCTCGGGCTCAGGCTCTGGTTCTGGTTCCGGCTCTGGCTCCGGCTGCTGCTCCAATTCGTATTCGATAAGATTTTCGACAGTCTGCAAATGCTGCAGCTGCAATTGTTCGGCAATTTCTGCAATCTCGTTGCCTCTGTTGGAAAAGTTAACAGAGGCTGTTAAATAACATACTACAGAAGGTAAATCAAATTTGAATTTGAATTCTTGTTGATTTTATTGCACGACAAATGAAAATAAATTAAGTATACAAAAAATAATGTAAATATTTAAAGAGTTAAAAAAAAGTTACATAAATGTAATCACAATTATCAGGTATTTTGTGTGTGTGTGAGCGTGTGTGTGTGTCTTGGTGATGGGGTGTGCGGCGAGTGCAGCCTCCTCTCTTCCTCGATATTATTAACTAAGGCAAAATTATAAATAATTGTCTATAAACAAATAAGAGCTTTGTACAATTGTTTAGTTAATATTATTTTTTGTTTTGTATGTAATGCAGCCACTGGTGCGTATGCGTAATTATTTGATTCTGAAAGACAACAAAAGAAAAGTAAATGAAACCAAAAATGAAACAGAGATAAAACCCATAATAATGAAACATATACTGTTAGTTACGAAAGGCGAGTCAAGCGGCTTTACCTGTTAGACTCGGCGCTGCCTCCACCGCCGCCGCCCTTGCCGGAACTAGCGCTGCCAGCATGAATTATCTGCACGATATAGAGATGAGAACGAAATACATTAGAGACAAACACTCAAACTGGGTCATACACAAACACACAAACATTAGGGGTAGTATTACAGTTAGTCAAACCAAAACCAAAACCAAAGAAAATGCAAATTAAATAGCCGCGATTAAACTAAATTCATTTAGTTCAGCGAAAATTCATATATAAATAGCCACAGGACAAAACAAAAAGCTTTTCTATTATATAGTTTTAGTGGATGCCCCCGCCCCAGTCTCAGTCCCCGAAGCTAACGCCTTGAATCTAGCACAAGTGTCAAGCGAAGTTTTATTTTACCCATACGAGTCGCCCTTAAAAACAGCCCCTTGGCACGCAGCCAAAATAACTCTGTTCCTATTAGGGGTTGACCCACAAAAACTCCGGCCAACCCCGAAAAAATTTCTAGAATTTCTCGTATGAAATAAAATCTGCTGTTTATTAACAATGAAATTTCGAGTCAGAGCACGGAAGTTTCAGCTGGTCGTCTAGCAGAAAAATAGGATTCATCTTTCGACTTGGGCAGTCAGGGTCGCAAAAGGTGAACGGGGAATTTGGTATAGCTATGTATATATACTATATATATATATATCATACTATATGATTAGTGTGTATTTGCTAGCTGGGCGCTATTACAGTTGTTGCTTGTCTCATTTTGTCACTCGGGTTGACTTCAAATTTAAATGCTTCGAGAGTCGAAGACACACACAAACGCACGCGACATCTGAAGATGAGTTTGGCTGGGTTTACTGGGTTTAATTTCATCAAATTGAATTTCGCATGCCAAAGATCACACAAGAATTCGCATTTCCATTTTTGATTTTTAGACTTCGAATATTTAGAATTTGTGGCTATGGCTTGTTGTGGGTCATCATTGCTACAGCTGCTGTTCATTACTGCATCGGCATGCCAGCGTCGCCATGGCCCATCTCAGGTGTGCGCACCAGGTAAATGGTCGTCTGGCAATTGGGGCACGTGGTGCACATCTCAGCAGCCGGCGGCACATTGGCTGCTTGCGAGGGCTGTGGGAACAAGGATCAAGTCAATTGCGAATACGCTTTCTAAGCAACATCAATTTACGTAGCCCGGTTGCTGTTGCTGCTGTTGTTGCTGCTGCTGTTGCTGCTGCTGTTGTTGCTGTTGTTGCTGCTGTTGTTGTTGCTGCTGCTGATACTTGCGTGGCGACATCTGTGCCGGTGGCTGCTGCTGCTGCTGCATCTGAGCCTGAGCTTGAGCTTGTCCCTTTGAATCCTGATGCATCATTTGCTGCTGCTGCTGCACATCCTGCTGCTGCTGATGATGATGATGCCCATGGGCGCGTCCACCCTGATAGGGATCGTGGCGTGTGGGCTGCCCAGCTGCCGGTGGCTGCACGTATTGTTGCGCCTGCTGCTGCGGTGGCGGCGCCGCTTGCTGCGGCTGCTGTGTGGGCACAGCAGCGGCTGGCGCCATCGGCTGTTGCTGCTGCTGCACCGGTGCCGGCTGCTGCTGCTGCTGTTGCACCTGCTGTGTCGGAGCCATGTTGCCAGCAGGCTGCTGCGGCGCCATCTGCTGCTGCTGCGCCTGTTGCATTTGCTGCGGCGGCTGCTGCTGGTACTGCATCTGCTGCGGTGGCTGCTGCTCCTGGCCGGAAGCGACACGTATGGGTGCGACAGCAGCATTGGCAGCCTGCTGCTGGTTGCCGGCAACGGGCATGTTGCTGCCCTCCAGGCCCGAGTGGCGCAGGCGAGCGGGACGCGCAAAGGCATTGGCAGCCAGGAACGAATCATCCACGTCCTGCAGCCCAGAACGACGCTGGAACGGATCCTGGCGGTAGTTCATGCGGCTCAACGCGTCCAGCGGACTCTTGCGTGGCTGCGATGAGGATGTCAGATTGAGAATCAATTGATTCATAGATTGCTGTGGGGCAGCAGTCGCCGCTTACGTTTTCCACGTTCTGCTTGGCCTGGCTGGGCGTCAGGCTGACCTCGCTGCCGTACTTACGGGCCGTATGGGCGGGCACGCCGGCAGCATGCCGCGACTGCAAGTCAAAATAGAACTACAACAAAACAGTCCCTAACTAAACACACTCGTGGTCAACTTACGGCAACGCTCGTCTTGGAGGCGCCTTGGCGAGCATTTCCACGTTTCTGATCCATATCAAATCCTCTCTTCAATTTGAGTTTTCAATTTCAATTTCGACTCAAGTGTAAAATCCGCACGATACGTGGCACACAAAAATAGCAAAATTTTCTTCTTCTTTTACCTTTCAGATGTTTTTTTTTTAGTAAAATATAAGCAAATCGAAATAAATTTGTTGATTTGTTCAGAAATTAAAACAAGAATTCGTTGTGAATCGTGTGAAGTAGAAATGTTAACTGACTCAGAACCGAAACCTCGACTCGATGGCAAATCGGAAACCAAACAACGTGGCCCACTACGATCGAAAAGGAATTTTACTTTAAGGCATAAGGAACAACACAACACAGAACAAAAGCAATTATAATCAAAAGGCAGACTCGGAGCGGAGTCCACTCAACTTAAGAAGGTGAGAAACATGTTTTAGTATTTGAGTACCTCGGCCATGCTGCATGTGGGTCGCGGTGCGCCGTAGCGTCCATTGGGTGAGATCTGTGTGATTTGCTGCAGCAGTGCCGCCTGCTGCTGCTGATGTTGCTGCTGTTGTTGCTGCTGCTGCGTTTCGCTGCCACGCCTACCGAAACGCTTTTGCTTGGACGTCTCGTCGCCCAAGTAAGTGGCCCCAAAGAGTTGTGTGTTAGGACTTGATTGATGGATGTTTAAATGGATGGATTGATGTATTTGTTTGTTGTTGTTGTTTGTTGTTGTTGATTAACGTTAGTAGCGGGCGCAACATGTGAATTGAGAATAATTAATATTTATTTTAGTTACTTGAGCACATAGATATGCATATTATTACACTTATAATTAGTTTTAATACGATTCGCTCAACTTGATGATAGCCAAATATCGTGCTCAACTGATATTAATATAAATTAGCCGAAATATCGTGATAAACTTATATAAATATTATAAATAAAGAAAGATAAGGCTGAACTTGAACTTTTCTGGCCTGATTGGTTTCGTGTTTAAAGCGAAATTTATACTTTAAAATTATTTTAAATATTTTATAAAATTTCTCTGGTTTCTCAAGCTTTAAATTTGGTTTTATGTATTATTCATTTCTTTACATCTTTATTTATTTTTTATCCCTTAATTTATGCTGCATTTTTTGAATAAATAAATATGGATTTATTTTGAATTATTCTTGATTTATTATAATATTTGATAACTATTTTTAAGCTAGAAATTATATTTTTATATAAATCATTTATTTTATTTATTTATTAATTGTTATTTTTTACTTTATTATTTTTTATTTTTTTGTTTAGTATTTTTTATATATATTTTTATTTATTCCTTTTTTATTATTTGTTTTTCTTATTTTTATATTGAATATTTATTACGTTTTTTTATTATTTATTTTTATTTCTTTATTATTCTTATTTTTTCGTATTTTTTTTTATTACTTTTCTATTATTTATTTGTTGTGTTTTTCATATTTTTTAATTTTTATTTATTACTAGTCTTTCATTAATATATTTTGATTTATTTTTTATTTTTATTTTATGTTTAATTTTCCATTTTCTATCTTTACGATTCAAAGTCTTTAAGGAATAGCTAATATAAAACCCGACTATATCAAGTTGAGCAACACATATCATACATAAACATGATAAATACAGATAGGAGCAGACTTTACTCTATATATGTATATATACATATATATATATAAATACTTGTATCTAGTGAAAGCGCAAGCAACAAGCCACCGTTAATAGATTGCATACAATTGTTTTGTAAGGCTTATTTATCGATAAATGCTTTTCCGCAGGCGATCAATTTTATCGCAGACGCCCACTGGAAAGGCAACCGGCGGCAACAGCAGAAACAATTGGGCGAGTTGTTGGGTCGGATGTTTGCGTGCGATATGCAAATGCTGTCGGCCAAGAAATGGGCAGCAAAGCCAACGGCAATGTTTCCTGCAAGGCGCAATGCCTCAATTAACCCACTGCCCAGCCCTGCCCTGCCCAGCCCTGCACCGCCCCCCATTTAACTCACCTGTTCGTAATGTGCAGCCCGTTCTTGGTGCGCTCCGGCGATGCGGCATGCCCGTTCCGTGACCCGTTCTGACTAGCTGCGTCACCGAAGAAGCCCTCGTAGAGCACGAAATTATTGGCCTGGGGTATGGTGCGCACCAGGCCGTAGTGCTTGCTCAGAAAGGCGAGCAGCTTCTCGGACGGCCGATCTATGGAGCACTTGACCGGTGTCCATTGCTCCTCATGCAACATGGTCTCGAACAGACGCTTGCCCAGTCCAGCACGTTGGCGTGACTCGTGCACGTAAAAGTCCAGGATCGAGGGCGACTGCTCCATCTTGCGGGTCTGACCCTTCTCGTCGAACAAGTAGAGATCTTTAGTGCCAACCTTGAGCAGGCCAATGACAACGCCGCTGCACGGAGAGCAGAAGATAAATATATAGATACGTGGATAGAGATAAGAGTTAAGATAACGTCCACTTACTTGTGGCCCGCTTCGGTGTCCGCCAAGAGATATATGGTCTGGTTCTCCGACATACGCAGGCGCTGAGCCGTTGTTACTGGCTTGTTCAGGCCCTGCGATATGGCCGACAACTGACCCAATCGATCGATTATCTCGGACATCTTTGAGGTGGCATCTCTGTGTGGGCGTGTGAGTGTGGAAAGCGCAACGGTTAATTGACTTACAACTCGAATTGGGTAACACGCCCGCGTACAGTTTCAATACTCACAAGCACTGACGCCGATCCCCTCGAAAGGTGTGCGGCAGCAGATTCGATGCCACTTTGATAATTGGCTGCGGGAACAGCGGCTTGATATCGAAACGGAACTCCACCATAATTGAGCGAGTGGATCAACTGGAAATGCAATTGAGAATGCCAATTAAATAGAGCATTGCGAAAAAGGCGCGTTCCAATTTGATTATCAACTGCTGTGGTTGTTGTTGTTGTTGTTGTTGTGGTTGCTATTGGCGCATCTAATTTTGGGTGCGACCTTTGCTTTGCGTGGGAATCACCGCAACACATGCCATTCAGCTGGGCTAATTCAGAGGTTAGGAAATAGACGTCTAGGTGTGCTGACAGGCAAATTGCCATAAATAAATAACTGTCTTAAGAGCAGCGCTGCCTGCCTACCTGCCTACCTACACGAAGGTAACTGTGCAATATGCGTACACCGTCGTCGCATACGTTATCCGTGTCATTAAACTAATGTCTGTGGGGGTGGGAAAGTGGAGCACACAATGCGGTTGCAAAACTCCTTTATGGTTAATTTGCGAGTGCAACGAACTGATGCCGACAGAAGCAGAGAGCGATAAGCGCTTTTGTAATTACAATTGAGTCGAGCAGGCGGCGTGCGGCGAGTGGGCGGGGCAATCATTTCGAGCGCATGCTAAACTTTGTTACGCTGCCACTTTTTGAGTAGTTTTGTCAGCCGCAAACTTAAACAACAGGCTGCAGTTCGAATGTCAAAATGCGATAGCAACAGTAACAGCAACCACAACAACAGCTACAGCGCACAAATGACGTGTTTACACTGTACAGCATAGCCCCCAGCAGAGCGGGGATTGCCTTGCCAGTTGACGTTCTTGTTGTTTATTTGCCCAACAGCAGCAAACTGTTGACGTTGCTATACGCTGCTGTCTCCCTCACTCTGCCTGCGCCAAGTGCTGTTCATAACTGTTCATAAGCCAAAGCGCATGATCTAGAACAAAAACAAAAGCAAGAACAATGCAACGAGCGAGCGCGGGTAACGGGTCGCACTTCTTGCTGTTCCCCTTTTAAGCTCATCCGTCTTGCACACATGCACATACATACTTGCATATGTGCGCTTTTGTAAATGTGTCAAGTAAGTCTGTGTATGTGTGCTTGCATGTGTAGCTGTGAGAGCAGGCAAAGGAGCTGAAATCGCGTGTGAACGCCACATGTGAGCAAGTATAAGTGAGAGAGAGAGAGGGCAATACGCATACATCGCGTACATACGATCACAGCCACTGCAAGTGAACCGTTAATCAGCAATAAATGCAGTTGGAAACAAAACACTTGACAACTTGCATTTTTGTTTAATCGAAAACAAATCAATTCCCATCCATGAGGCAGACAGACAGATCACAAATAAAAATGTTTTGCTTATGAAATTCATCTTTGCAAGCCCTGTGATGAAATTAAATATAGCAATTACACGGCCTGCTGTCTGGCCACCTAATTATGTACTATTTTTTATTTTCGTCTAGCTGCTGATTAGCCGCTGACTGGAGGAAAAAACCAAGCCCTCGCCTGAGGCTTGCGACGGCGCTCGACTGAGCCCCCGCCAGCCCCTGCTCTACTTCAAATAGTTTGTTGTGGGCGTGTGTTGGCTACATATATAGTAATATGATTCTATATATATAAGCAACAACTTCTCGATTACAATTAAATAAATAGACATCAACGTGCCTCAATTATTTAACGAGTGACTCAGCTTAACTATAATATATATTTAGTATATATTCTTATGTACATACATAGGCGTACTCTATTATCGAACCTTAGTCACACACACGTGGCTGGCCAAAGGCCTATCAAAATAAATTGTATTCAATACACATACTCACATGTGTGTACGTATGTCTGTCTGTATGCGCCTGGGCCATTATAGAGCCTAGTTTTGTTCTGACACGACAGAAATTCAGCTAGCCAAAAGCCAAAAGACTTGGGTCAAATTTATGCAGCAACAAGGTCAATCGATAAATGTAAAGCAAGTTGCCAAGGTAAGGGAAAAAGTTTGACGCCCAACAACCGGTGCTGTTGAATTTCTGACAGGTGTTTGTTGTCCAAGGCAACTAGGACTGCCAATTAAAACGGTAACTTAATTTTTAACTACTATGTGTTCAATTGAAGTCGTTAGCTCCTGCTGATCTTCCAACGTGCACGCAATGCGATTTATCGTTATCGAAGCCAGCTGCAACTGCATACAAAGTGCATAATCGCTGGCAATGAAATACATTTGCGGTCTCGGGGCTGTTGTTGTTTACAGCACGCTTCGCAACCGACCCGAACAATGATCAAAACAACTTGTTATTCCTCAAAACAACAACAAAAAGCACCAACAACTGCAGCAGCATTTAACCACAGCGAATGCAATTCCATTTTCATTATTTGCTGTTGTTTTTGTTTGCTTTGCACGCGCCTTATGATAGTTTTATCTACTGGACAAAGCGGACGGCGCAAAATGAGAGAGAAAGAGAAACTGCGAAGAGTACTAGTGTCAGCGCTCAGCGGCATGATACGTTTTTCGACGTAACACGTAACGTAAAACTTTATTGCATCAGCCCTAAAAACGCGCCCCTGTCTACAGATGCAAACAGATAATGTAAATTTATATATGAATGTTTATACACATATATATATTTTTAATCAATGAATTATTTAAAAAAGAAAGTCGTTTATATTGATTCAGCCATCAACTTGACCACAAAATACACTATTCACGTTTTTCAATGGAAGAACACTATCTACTGATAAGACCACACAATTCCGGTATTTAAAAGCCAAAACTCCTGCACTCAAGGTTTTCAACAGCACGAATTCGGCATCCGATCCCCTACGCTCTAATCAGCTATGTTTTATTGGCCCGCTTATGATAAGAGACGAACGCCAGACATCAATAGGTCGTAAAACCGGCTCAAACCGGTTTCGCTAAACACTCGAGCAGCTAGTGACACTTTTTTTCTTAGTCTATTAAGATTTTGATAAAGACAAACAAACATGATCAGAGTCTGTCTCACTCACGCGCGGGTGTGCAAAGGTTGGAGTATGTGGAACATACAAAGTAGGTGAGCTGATAGTCGGTGCAGAACCGATATCTACGGCAGCTGTTTATCGACGAGCATTGTAAGTGTAACAGCACAACACACTCACGCATACAAGCAAACTAGCTGAGTTGTAATTGGCAGTTATCGTATGATCGCCCCACACACACATACGCACACACGCTCACAGGCTGGTCAGCGTCGCGACAATTCGTCTGTTAGCTGCGAGAGAGAACGAGAGAGAGACAGAGAGCAGGCCAGCAGCAAACTAAGGCGGCGCTGCACTTGTATTTGTTTGTTCACGTTTTCTTATAAAGGCGCGTGCACGGACTATTGGAAAATCAGTTGTAAGAGGCCATTCAAAGCGTATAGATCGCAGCGATCAAATACAATTTATAAATCCATAACTTAAAGCCAACCAGCGCGTATTTCGAGCTGACAAACTAAAAAAAAAAAAAAAAAACAAAAACAAAAAACAGCTGAGCAGAACGAAACGCGCGTGTGCAAAATAGAGAAGAAAAAACGTATATATGTGTATGTATATATAAATATATACACAGGCACAGTCACAGACACAGAGACAACAATTTACAACGGAAAATTTTGAGAACAGCGAACAGCGTGTGAAAGACGCAGAATCGTAACGTAAGCGCAACCACGCAGCAGTCTTTACGTAATTAACAGAGTCAACGTGATATCCATACGAAAAATGAGCAGCTCAGTGTTAAGCATGGTGCGTCCAAGTGCAACCGCCGCCAACGGCTGTGCCGGCCCCGCAGCATCAGCAACGGCCACGCTGCTCGCCCAGCAACTAAATGCAGCGCTGGCCAGCGGCAAGAGTACTGTGGCCGCTACGCAGCCGAAGCAACCGCTGCTGGCAGCCAAGATAATCAAGCAGTCGGACATCGTTTGCTTCGACGTGGACTCCACGGTCATCTGCGAGGAGGGCATCGACGAGCTGGCCGAATTCTGCGGTAAGGGCAGCGAGGTGGCCCGTGTGACCAAGGAGGCCATGGGCGGCAGCATGACCTTCCAGGATGCGCTCAAGATTCGCCTAAACATCATACGGCCCACCCAGCAGCAGGTAGCCGAGTTCATCAAGCAGCGTCCGAGCACACTCAGCAGGAACGTGAAGCGCTTCGTGGCCCAGCTGAAGGCGGACGGCAAACAAGTGTATCTCATATCAGGCGGATTCGATTGCCTGATAGCCCCCGTGGCCGCCGAGCTGGGCATTCCACTCAACCACATGTTCGCCAACAAGATGCTCTTCGACTACAAGGGCGCCTACGACAGCTTCGATGTAACGCAGCCCACATCTCACTCGGGCGGCAAGGCGGAGGCAATCAGCATGATCCGGAAACAGCAGCCGGCCGACACCCTCATCACCATGATTGGAGACGGTGCCACCGATCTGGAAGCTGTGCCTCCGGCCAACAATTTCATTGGCTATGGCGGCAACGTGGTGCGAGCGGAGGTCTACAGACGCGCCCAGTATTATATAACAGACTTCGAGCAGCTGATGTGAGGTGGGGGCGGCGAAGGTGGGAGTGGAGCAAACCACAGCGAATTTAGTATTGCAAATCGGCGTGTTATAGTTTATAGAGCAAATAAATTAAGTATATAAGTCTACATATAAATATATATATATATATACACATACATACATACATACATACATTTATAATGTGCATAAGTTTATAGCCACTTGGAAAACAATAAAAACGGCAGTTAAATGAAAGTAGTTTTGTGTGTACGAAAGTAGTATTAAAAACCAGCTGCAAGAACATATTTTGATATAGCCAAAACAGATGACGAAATCAAAGTACGTTTAAAATCAGCCAAGTAAAAAATCAAATAATAAATCGATGACCAAAAATATTCCTCAATCAAAATTACGCCATTTGCACCACTGTAAGTATTTCTATTTACATACATGTGTGCGTGTGTGTATACAGTTTATTGCCTTTCCCGCGAGCGTTTAACAGCTCTGTTAAACAGCAGCTCGCAATGCTGTGATGACACTTTCTATTCGCTCTGTAGTTGCTGTTACAGTATCATTAAAGCAGGGCGTAAAATGGAAACAAGAGTTCGTTGCGCTCTCTTTTTAAGGTTAAAGTAATCAAAAATATAAACTAAATCAAAGGTTAAACTCATTAGGCACACTTTCTAAACGTAATTAAACTACAAATCGGTTAGCCGGCACGCCCATTTATATATTTAACTATAATTATTTTAAGCAGCGTTTAGCTAAAACAAAAAGCAGACAAGGCCGCGTTCGTGTGGGTGTTATCGATAGCCAAACCGATAGATATTTACCGGCAAGATTTGTTGTTGTTGTGAGGGTCAACGTCATTGCTCTAGTCTGGCGCCATATAAGGAGCGATTTGGCTGCTGTTGCAAGCAGCAAAGGCGTGAATTAAGGCCAAATTGGATGTCTGGACCACGTTTGAAGCGCTTAGAGTGGCAATTAGCGGAAGCCACCAAACGTATGAGATCACCAACAACAAAAACTGCGTAAAAGCATAATTATGTTTCCCAGCTATGGCTCAAATACAAGTGTATGTGTGTGTGTAAGATACAAGATTTCATGGGGCTACCGTTATGACGCAGGCCTTGCGGCTACAAATGTCTCATGTAAATGACTCACGCACACAGTTTCGGCTATGTGTGTTTATCGAGTGTGTGCGTGTGTGTGTGTATGATTTCAACCTGCAAATGACGTAAAAATGGTTTTATGCTCACTGAGCCGCATCCAAAACGGCAACAGCCGCACGCACACAAACACAAACATAAGAAACTAGCAGCAGAAAGTCTGATAAAATTGCAAGCAGTGAAAAAAACGCAATAAACTTACCACAACAATAATAAACTGCAAATACACTGATTTGATTTATATATGGTTTTTATGGTCAGGCGCCGTATGAACGTTCCAATCAGATTCCAATTGCACGGCTGCTGCGTTGGCGTAACCGCTGGGTGTGAGGGTGTTTAGCTGCAGTTGCTACTCCGGCGCGGGGGTGTTTGGTATGCTGCTGCTTTATCGATTGCCAACTTCAATCTTTAAGACCAAGATGTAAATAGTTTACAAATCTTTTGTTTCCAACTCGACTTTAACCAACTTGTTTCTTGTCTTTCACAAATGTAAATCTTCTGGCACAAGAATCGCAATAAATATCGCTCAATTGTTAATATACCAATTAAAAGTAATATATTTGTTGTTTTTATTTAAGTTAAGCCGCTTTTCGTATGCTTAAGATGACGGCCGCTGCGGCTCTGCAAACAATTTCTGTGTATGTATATGACCCGCTTGAAAACACTGCAATACCGACACGCACGATTTAGCGTCCGAGCAAACGTTGTTGTACGTACGACAGTTAAATAAGATATAAGCTTTCGAGAGAAGCTTTAACGTGCCACAAGCTTTTTAACTAGCAACAAGCTGAACCGAGAGACGTTGCTTATAGCAGCTGTTTGTTGTAGAGGTTGGCCGATAAATGGTAAACACACTGTGGCGGTTGGACGATAAGTGCATCTATCTTGGCTGGGCACACAACCAGCAGAACTGTTAAGAATATACAATTATTTAAAAGTATAGTTCCCAGCTACTGCATTGTTATTAATTCATATGATTATATAAATAGAGTTGCTTACTCTCAGATACATAACAAACCTTGTGCAATGCATTTTCAAAGTTAAGGATTCTGTTAAGTAACAGCTGCAATCGAGCCAAATGAACGCCCTCCCAGAACCAGAGTTCGTTCATTTAGTCAAGTGAGTCATTCGATCGAACTTATTCCGAACGGCTCAATACAACTCTACAAACAAAGGACGCACAGGACGCACACACAAAATACGCATACAGAAACGAAATGCCACGGAATGGCGGCGATGCCGGCAACGGTGGCACAGGCCCAAATGCTACCAGCGATGGCTGCATCTATCCGGATGATGTTATATTGGAAAAGGGCGTAACATTCAATGTACGCTATACGGGCTGCGTTGAGGTCAAGACCTCCATGAAATCGCTGGACTTTGAAACGCGAACGCTGCTCGCACGGTAGGTGAAACAAGAAAAGAAAATACAGAAACTCCTCCTATCTCTGCAAGCTGCTAACTGCGCACGCAAATTTCAGTGAATGCATTAATCGCGTATGCGAAGCAGCTGGCCTGAAGTCTGTGAGCAAGCGACGTCTGGACAAGAAGTTGCACAACTTCATCTCGGATCGTCCGAGCATGGAGCATGCGGGCACAAACATTATAATCAACGTATCCAGTCGTGCTCTAACACTGAGCAATGTGGAAACGGGCGAAGTGATTGCCAATCACAATATGCCACGGATTTCGTTCGCTTCCGGTGGCGACAACGATACCCTCGACTTCCTGGCCTACATTGCCAAGCGTGAGGGCGACGAGTGGCGCGCCTGCTACGTGCTCGAGTGTGCTGGCGGGCAGAGCGAGGATCTGATTGTGACCATCGGGAAGGCGTTTGTGTTGCGCTTCAATGCGTTGAGTAGGCAGCAGTGTGCTGGTGCCGGAGCAGCTGCCGCAGATAACATTAATCTGAGCTGCAAGGAGAATGTTAAAGAGTATTACAATGACTTACCCAACAAGCTGCCGCCAGAGCTGCCGTGCGAGGAACAGCAGCAGCAGCCACTGGCTCAGGCACAAATCCCACTTCATCCGCACGCTCCGCGCGTTGCCCAGTTGAATTTGAAGAAGCCGCGAGATCGCTTGAGCAGCAATCTCATAGATCTTAACTCCCCGCCACCCGATCAAACCACCAATAAACTCTCACTGGGACACTTCGATCCGCTGCAGGCAGCTTCAGTGGCAACGGGCGTGGCCACAAATTCCATACGCGATGTCTTCGACGGGCCTCAGTGTCCACTCACTGCCGAAATCTGGTTCCATGCGGCCATCTCGCGACCCATTGCCGAACGCCTGCTACAGCAGGATGGCGACTTCCTGGTGCGCGAGTCCCAGGGCAAGCGGGGACAATATGTGTTGACCGGACTGGAGGGGAAGACACCTAAGCATCTGTTGCTCATTGATCCGGAGGGCGTGGTGCGTACCAAAGATCGCATATTCGACAGCATAAGCCACTTGATCAATTACCATTGGGTCCACGCACTGCCCATCATCTCGGAGGATTCGGAGCTGGTCTTGCGTAATCCGGTGCGCCGACCCAACGCGGAGCAATCAACTGACAATGCATAAGCAACATGCAACATACAACTCTCTTCATATACCCCATACAAATATCTATATACATATATATATATATATATATATATATATATATATATATATATATATATATATATATTTGTGTACACGCTTAGATCTACATATGCGCACTCGTAGAGAATATCTTTTATATATCGTCGTATCATTGTATAAAGATCAAACCCATTTATTTATGGATCGAATGTATACATACACAGTATTTTTCATTAAAATGAAAATAAACCAACCAAATGCATTTACTCAATCCAAAGACAATACACAATAATTGAGTTCAATGTTTGCATTCCACACACAGGATGTTTATTGTGCTCCAATGCAAGGGGTTTTTTCTCTTTTTATAAAACAGGCATCTCCCGATCTAAACCTAATTGCGACGTCCAAAGTTGTTGGTGTTGGGCTGGGTGAGCTGGAGTCCACGGATGTTGTGGAAGTCCAAGAGCTTCAACATCTCCTTGGTATCGGCATCGACCTCAATGATGTCCTGCTCCAGAGCAGAGACAGCGGGCACGTAGTTATCACGACGCTCGCGCTCCTCTTCCTGCAGCTTAATGGAAATGCCGCGCACCTGGGAGTGACGCAGACGGCCCATCAAGTGGGTAACATAGCTGTGTGGATGTAGCCATCGATTAGCATTGCAATCCCACGTACGAGTTGATTCTCTGGTACTTACCCGGCAATCTTGTTACGGAGGGGCTTGGTGGGAATGATAGCGACCTCCTCGCAGATACGCTTGTTGGTGTGGAAATCCAACGTCAAGCGTGTGTAGTACTTCTCAATGATGACCTTGGCGGCCTTCTTCACTGTCTTGGTTCTGACGCGACCCTAGAGTTTAAGTTGGAATACACAGATTAGTTAGCCGCTCAATGTACACATAAACAATCAAGTTTTTCGCCCAGATCTGTGCCTGGGTTCAATGAAATTTCACTGTGCGCGAGCGCGGCACATATTTGCCCACACTTGACTTCACATATTTCAGCTTTTAGTGCAGTGATTGCATTTTTAGATTTAGTTTTTTAGTCGAATTTTGACAATTGGACACCCACCATTGCGAACGTTGTTACCGGAAAAGAACAGAAAAGACCAGCTGTCAAAATTACATCTTTTGTGTGAATTGCATGCACAGGGTTGCATGCGCGGCCGCTTATCGAAAAGCTATCGAATCGATGTGAATGGCATCGCGGTTACCAAAGTAACGGAAAAAGTGCGAATTTATTTGGTTCGCGATTTTCAAATAACAAAAGTGGGTCACAGAAAATGGAAAAGTCAAGCAATAAAGATGACGAGGGCGCCGCTGCTGCAGCATCCAGCTTAAATTCGGAGGAGCAACAACAGCAAGCGGGCGGCAATAACAATGGGAGCGCAAACGGTTCCGATTTTAAAATCAGTTTAAATGATTTTCTCGATTTTCTCAAACTTTCCTGTCACGTAAACGATATGATAACAAAAGTTGAAGGCAAACCATATAATCGGGAGCCAGTGCCGCCCGCCGAGAGTCTTGCTGGTGTCTTCGCTAAGCGAAATTCTAAAAACGACGAATTCGATTTCAATCGTTTGGCCCAAAATGAATTGGTCAACGAGCTGTTCGGCTTCAAGCGTCCGCAGCGACTCACGAGCAGCAGCACGAGCACGAACAACGGCACCAGCAGCAGCCGGGATGAGAGCAGCCGTACGAGCCTGCTGCTGCCGGATCCCAGGCCCTCGATGCGCACCGGAAACATTTACCCGGAACGCGGCCTGCATCCAAAACTGCGTGAGCAACTGGACTATGTCATAAATGAGGGTGTCCTGGACTCGGTGCTGTCCTTCATATGCCCCATGCCCTTGCCGGTCACCTTGGCGCCCAACGGCTGTCGCGGCAAGCTGCTCAAGGTGCAGCCGTCGCAGCAGCAGTTGGTCAAGCCCGATCCCACATCGAGTTCTATCAATCTGACCAGCTCAAGTTCGCCCAGCATTCACTCGCCCCGGGAAAGCCCATCGGGGGAGATCCATGGCGGCAACAGCGTGGTGCGCGCCTCCGTCAAGGAGCCACTCTGCAAGTCATCAACTGGGGCAGCCACGCGACGCAAATCCTTGCTGCTGGCCAAGGACAGTAAGCACTCGCGCCAGGACAAGAAGGAGTATGTGCATAAGACCAACAAGCTAATCATCTAATCTTCATCTTAAATCCTTGCAGATCGGAGGTCGTCATACACGTGTGCGACGAGGTGAAGAACACCTCGCGCGACTTCAGCTGTCCGCAGGGTCTGCTGGTCAGCAAGATGGGGTACTTTGCGGATGTGACGGCCGGGCAGCGCTTGGAGGAGATGGACATATCGGTTCACTGTGATATCCAGATCTTTGACTGGCTGATGCGCTGGATCAAGCACAGTGCCCAGAGCCAGGAGCTGCCGGCGCCAGGCCAATGCAGCGTCTCTGGCCCCCAGCTGGACGGGAATAATGTGGTGCCCATTCTGGTCTCGGCCAGCTTCCTGCAAATGGAGCCACTGCTCCTGGAGTGCCTCGCCTTCTGTCACGCCCATCTCAGCGAGGTGGTGCGCACCTCGACGAATCTTTCGTGCCTCAACGACGCCCTGGTCACCCGCCTGGCTGCCATGTTCACCAACCTGGAGCTGGAGATGGTGCGCGATAAGAAGGAACGGGTCACGCCCAGGCTGTGGACCAAGCTCGTGCAGAGCCTATGCGAGCCCGACCCGGAGGTGCTGCGTGGCCATTTCTACAGCATTTCCGGACTCTTCCGGTGTGTGCGCTGCTCCCGCTGTGTGACCAACACGATGAAGTCCTACGTGAACTGCCTGCCGAACAATATACGGCTCAATCGCTGGGGCCAGCTGGTCAGCAACCACGTGCGCGACACCAACTGGGATCTCAATGTGTACGTGATGCAGCTGTTCAAGGAGCTGAAATCGTGGCGCAAGGTCTACTGGAAGCTGTGGGGCCATTGCCACTATCTCTATTGCTGCACGTGCGAGGCCCACTTTCCGGTCTATCAGATGACCTGGTGCCGCTACCATCCGGAACCGCCCAGCTTCCTAGGTCCCGACGCCGAGGGACGCATTGCCGGACCAGCTGGGCGCTACGCCTGCTGCAAGCAGCAGGCATTCCGTTATGAGACGTTGCCAGGTCCAAATGTAACTCATTTCTTAGGCCCTCCATAATCCTTTCCGGCTAATGAGTTTAATATTTTTCTTTACAGGGCTGCCAGTTCCGCGAGCACAGCGTGCTGGTGGACACGGATCGGGAGCGCGCGATTCTGGCCATTGCCCAGCTGGTGGGCGAGAACTATGCGCTGAGCGAGCAGCCGCCGCTGCATGTCCAGGAGCTAGCCGCTGCGGGCGAGATCAGCCCCAATTGGCTGGGCATCTCATTGACGCCGCAACGTTGTCGTCAGGGTCTCTTGCCGCAGCTCTGCATGGACAGTGGGTTATGGCTTCCTCTCTCAAAATATGTATATAAGAAATCCCATTGATCAATATCTTTTGCAGTGACCAATCATCGGGTGAGTCGACGCTGCCGCTACGAGAATGAGACGAGCTCCGAGTCGGATACGAACTCCACCAGTTCCGAGGATACGCGGCTGCCCCGGCTGCGCAATCGGAAAGCGCTGCTCGATGATGAGTTCTCCTCCAGCAGCGATGGCTGCGAATCGGACCACCGACCACCGCCGCCGCGGAAGGCGCGCGGCAAGAAGAAACGCAAGCGGTAAATATGTAGAGTTATCCGTGTGTGGTGCAGTTGCTCATGTTTCATGTTCGCTTAGGCCGGCTGCTGTCTCGGGACGGTTCTGGTCGGGCGAGCTGTCGGCGCGCAGCAATCAGGACCATCAGCGCGACTTCGAGGAGAAGATCATGAAGCAGGTGGTCAGCTACGTGAGCAAGAAGACGGGTCCCGACCAGCACCAGACGCACAATGCCCAGCCCCTGGGCGGCACCTACATGCGGCTGGAGACCGAGTGGAAGGAGATGCTCAAGCAGCGTCATAGCAACCACAACATGACCATGGGCAATGCCAGCTGCGTGAGCACCGCCACAGGAGCTGGCGGCGGCACCGGCAACTCGGGCAACAGCACCAGCACGCCCGGGCTGGGCAGCTCACTCAACAGCATGTCCTCCGGTGGCCCAGGCGCCGGCCAGTTGTCCAAGCTAAAGCACAAGTAGCACAGAATGGAAGGATATCAAATGTAGACAATATTAGTGTAGACAAATATGTTCGCTTAGCCCCAAGAGCCTTACACTATGCAACAAGGATGACAAAATTTGACAAGTGGACAATAGACGCGAGCATAAATCCAAAATGATGTGTGAACAACATTGTATCCATATCTATGCACAGATAACGTAAATATAGTGACATTTTGGAAGTTAAATATCAATGATGTTGCATATAGTGTGTATATATCTATATGGGAGCAACGGATCAATAGATTCCTACTTAATGCATTTCTTAATAGTTGTTTATTATTTAACTTAACGCAATTTACAAAGATTTCTTTATTATAGATTGTTTTTGTTTTTAACTTTAAAATTAATTTTCTTTCGCTTTGCTTTTCGTCGGCTCGCGACTTAAATAAAACCGGGGATAAAGATTACAAATTGATTATTATTTTGAAATGTGTGTGTGTGTGTTTGCAAGTAATTTAATATTTGTTTTCTCTTTTCTTTTCTCAACTCCCACCACTGTCTTCTGCTTGTTGTTGTTGTTGTCCTCGCTTAACAATAAATGCGGCTGCGCGTGGGGAACCCTGTGGGCTCCATTACTAAACGTACAAAATATATATAATATAATCAAATGGGGGCGGGGGCGGGGCTGTGCCCGGGGCAGCAGGCTCAACCTGTGGCAGAGGCGAAGAGGCCAGAACATGCATAAATAAAGGCAACACAAGGCGAAACTGTTGGGCCAGCCGGTCGGTTGCTCACATTTATTGATCTTTGTGGCTGGCAGAGCTCCTCTGATCTGGCCAAGTGAGCAACGGAGTGTTGTTGGCAATTACACAGTGAATGGATTTGGAAATTGAACGAAACAAAAATTAGAAAATTCCAATAAATATAGCGTGCGTGTGTGAGTGGGAGTGGCAGTCTGCTTGTGTCCTCGAGTAGCTGAGTGTGGCTTAGGGTTTCCATGTGTAGCCCCAGAGTATATAAGTGTATCTGTATCTATTGATGTATCTCTGTATCAGTGTATCGTGTATCCTAGCTCGACTTTTATGCCAGCTATTGAAAGTATCTTTCGTGTCTTTCCCAACAGAGTACTTCGAATTTTGCATTGTAATTGTTTGGCTTTCGATTGATTGATAAACGGGAATTGATTGAAATGAATGCTCTTATTGAATTTGCCACTGCTGCTTCCTCTGCCTTGTTTTGCTTCCGTTTAACTTGTTGCTGTTGTTGTTTCTATTGTTGTTGCTGTTGTTGTTATTGCTGTAGTTGTTGCTGTGGTTGTGGTGGTTAGTTTGGCCGCAAAGCTAACTGAATAGACACTCGGTCGCCTTCTCCAAGTTCCAATTCTCTTTGGATAATACGGCGCGCGCATCGTGCTCGTCGATGCCCATGTCCTTGAGGCGCTGTATCTTTGAATCACAATCGGGAAAGGTGTTCGGACCGCCGGCGTAGGCATTGGTCCAGTGTCGGGCAGTTAGTACGAACAGATCGTGTTTGTCCTTAAACTGATATGCGACAACGGCGTCCTGGGGATCATCGGGCTCGGCGGCGGCCAGCAGCGCCTGCAGCGACAACAGCACCGTGCGCAATGTCATCGCGGCGGCCCAGTTGTCCTTCAGTATGTCCAGGCAAATGGCGCCCGTGACGGATGAGATGTTCGGATGCCAAATGCGTGTTATAAAACGAACCTGCAACGGAGTTGACGACATATATCAACAGATTTATACATAAATATATATATAAGAGAACTGGGCACCGACCTTTGGTGGATTGAATGGGTATGTCTCGGGCACTTTGATTTCCAGCACGAATTTGCCGCCCTCGTAGGGCGTGTCTGGTGGCCCGGCGATTTCGCCGCGCAGCTCTGTCCAGCTGTCGTTGACCAGCTCTATTTTGATCGAGCATTGTACGATCTGCAAATGGGTTCAGATATATATATGTATATATATATTATGAGCATTAATCGATTGTTAATATTTGCGGAATTATGCAATTTGATTGCTTTTAACAGGCGCGCGCCAAAAAGAAAATCGTGAGCCAAAGTCCTTGACTTCTAACCATATATAAGCATATACAGTTATACATATATACACATATATGCATGTATATATATATATATATCTCAATCAGTTGTGGACTCACCTCTTCGCTGCGCATAACTTCTTTAAATTCGCGCTTGATACGTGATACGGCCATGTTCGCCATGATTGTGGATTTTGTTGTTGGGAGTTTTTGCTGGCGTTGTTGTTGTTGCTGTTGTTGTTGTTTAGCTGTCGCTAGATTTTGCTGCCGATTGCAGAGTTCTCGATTGGTTGTTGATTGTTGTTTAGTTTGTGCTGTTGTTGCTGTTGTCGTTGTTGTTGTTGCGTAAATGACGCGCAGTTCGTTGACGCTGGGTAAAAATTGATGATATATATATAGACATATATATTGCAGCTAAGTGGCGGCAGCATACAAAAACAATATGAAACGCTTCAGTATTTCAATTATATTAAACTGACACTTTTCTCAACAAACTGTGCACGTAAGCCAGGGCTGCTACACTATCGATAAGCACTGGCAGTCAGCTGCTGGCAAGTGTGACCCATATTCGATAGCTACAAAAATACACAACATTTGCTGCTGTTAATGTGTGGAGTGCTGCTGTTAACTTTTTCAATGTTAGCTGTTAACCGTTTGCGTTGAGTGCTGTAAAATGTTGGCATTTATTTGAAATTTAAGCGCTCAGCTGCAATGATCAGTGATATATTTATAAGAATTTCATGTTAAAGATATATATATCTAAGACTTTCTCTACGTATGTTATGTATTAGAGTGGTTGCCTGGTAGTTTTCCACAAGGCGAGGCCTTGATCCCTCGAAACGAACTTGATCTGACCTCAGGTAGCGACTTCTATTACGCCTTAGCAACCGAGCCGAATCAAAACTCGTTTTCGTCTCTTATAAATAACAAACACACGTCTAGCTTACACTAGGGTTCTCGACGGCCTGGCAACAGCAACATCAGCCAAAATAATCCACAGATCTCTAATTATGCGAATCCGTTCACGTTTCGCAGGCAGAGAGAGAGAGAAAAACAAAAACGTGCGTGGGGCCCAAGCCAAGACTTGTTTGGGTTGCCAAAATTAAGCAAAAAAGCAGTTTTGAGGTCATTTGATACGTCTAGACTTCGCCTGCTCTAAATTATGAACGTTTCTAACTAACTTCTTATCAGTTGGTCAACATGAGCGCTTCAGCTTGGCGACATCTGAAACCGTTTCGGTTGTTGTTGCTGTTTCGCTGGGCACGTGTTTCGTTTGTTTTCTTTTACGCAGACGTTCGTCGGCCTCAAGCTCCATTTAAAAAGAAAAATATACAAAAAAACAGGAACGACTTGCCGGCGTGCCTACTCTTTGACTGCTGGTATCTGCCCCTCTCACTCTCTCATTCTCTCTCTCTCTCTCTCTCTCTCTCTCTCTTGCTCGCGCTCTCGCTCTCGTCTTCCATTCTCTGCTTGTTTCTTCGCGCTCTCTTCCGCTTGGCAGTCAAACTTCACAACTTCGCGGCCAATGGAATCATTCAGCTTTTGCATTCTCATTGAAGCGGCTGCATTCTAAAGTGCCAAACAAAAGAATAAACGCCGATAAGTGAAACGTGAGTAAGCAACAAAACAACAAAAGCATAACCGTTTCAACGCCTAATTTGTTTGTGTACTTAAGTTATTTACGAACCGATTTCTTTCTGCACATGTTTCAAGTAAGTTGAATTTAATTGCCGTGTGTGTGTGTGTGTGCATGTGTGTGTGTGTGTGCTTGTGTTGCTTACTACTATTTCTAATGGCATAGAAAACGTGCGTTGTCAGCATTTAAGAAGCTGACACGTGGTTGCTTGCCCCAGCCCCAGCGCCTCTTCTCTCTCTTTTTGTCTGACTGCAGCGACGCCATTTGCATTTGCGTCAACAATACACACACACACGCACACACACACATGCCCACAGACTACGTCAGCGCGCCTTCCTTTTGTAAAAACATTTTAGCCTGGCATTTTAGCATTTTAGCATTGGCTTTAGTTCATTTAAATTTAGACACGAAAACAATTTGACAAATCTCTGCGTATTCCATTTCGCTGCTTCAAGTACAGTTGAACCGTACAACAAAGCAAAGCAGAGTGAAGCAAAGACGAGCCCCCCAAAACATAAATAGCTTTAGTTGGGATCAGCTTAAATCAAATCGAATGCAAATTGAAATGCAGCTCATGCAGCCCTCGCAGTTGCAGCTGAACAGCTGTGCAGCAGTCAAAAGGAAGAGGCGAAGAGAGCGCGCTAGTGAGAGCGTGAGCGAGAGAGCGCAACAATAGGCAATGCTGCGGCGAAAGCATTGCTCTGCCTCTATTAGAGAGTATAGGTGTATGCATGTGTAGGTGTGTGCATGTGTGTGAAACGCATACGCCGTGTACGCGCTCAGTAGTTCCAATTGCTCACTCGCTGCTGGCGGCGTTGCGCTTGTTTCTGATTCTGTTCTCAGCGTCTAATCTACTGTTATACTTCTAATAAATATACTAATAAATCACTGAAAAATATCTATATTATTGTGCAAAGCTGTGCATTCGAAATTCGCCGTATCGTTGCTCAGTCGTGTATTACCGTTAGCACCTGACAAATAGCGGCAAATTGCGCGCGCGTCGTCTCGCACGTTAGTTGACAGTTTTTCGAGTCAGCTTGACATGATGCCAGATACAAACAGTTTAAAATCTGATCAAAATGGTGCGTATTGCGTGCAAGGTTAAATAGGTATTTCACGGCCATTGTCGCAGCGAAAACCCCCCTGGGCCAACCACACAAACAGCTGTTCGGTTTGTGTCGTGATAAAAGCTTTTCGGCACGCGCCTGTTTGCATGCCAGACTATTTTGTTTTCGCTGCATTCGTATAGATTCGCGCTCTCTTAAAAGAGAGCGAGAGAGAGAGAGAGAGAGAGCGCGCAAGGCTTTATCAGGCTACGTGCGAGCTTTTGATTAATGTTTTGGGCACTATCAATGTTGCCAGACTGCATTTATTTACATTAATTAAAATCATAAATAATTAAAAAAAAAATTTAATAAAAAAAAATATAATTAATATTAATTATGAATTATCATTGCTTTGCCTGCCAACTCAGTAAATCCTCAGCAACATTTGCCTCGATCTGGCACTCAGCATTCGCTCACTCTCACAGGTTGCGACAGCAATATGTCAAAATAATCACATGGCTGCCGCTTGGGGTGGCTTTGCTAACACTCGTACTCTTTCACTCTCTCTCTCTCTCTCTCGCTCACACACATGCCCATCCTGCATACATACAACCTCTTCGCTGCTTACGACAGTTGTATGAATGAATACTTGGCGCTTGAGTGTGAGAGAGCGCCAATGAAAGCATTGCTGTGCTGCCTCTGCGTCTGCCTCTGCCTTCGCCTGCTTACATACACTCTATTACAAGCGCTCGCTCTCTCACTCGCTGCGCTCTCTTCGCTTACGCTCGCACACAGGCACGAAGACAGCAGCAGAGCGTATGCGGCGACGTCGCTGCCGCTGTCGCTGCTTTTGCAAAAAAATTTTTATAATAAAAACTTGTACTCGTAGATTGTGTGATGCCAGTACGTTCTGCTAATCCGATACGCGCTAGAAGTTTGATCCGAGACAATTTGGAGAAACAGGCTGGTTGTCTAAATCTAATACACTCCAGAATGCCAAACATTAAAGTGTTTTCGGGCACCTCGCATCCGGATTTGGCGCAGCGTATTGTCGATCGCCTTGGCATCGACCTGGGCAAGGTGGTCACCAAGAAGTTCAGCAATTTGGAAACATGGTAAGTACACGCATACACACACATACAGTTAAAGCGAATCGCGTGCGCCAGCCAAACAACAACAGCAACTACAATAATAACAAATTGTGCGAAGTGTGATAAGTGCTCAAAAATAAATTGAAAAAAAAGAACTGAAAAATAACTGTGTCCATGTGGACAGCGCCAGCTCCTTGCGTTCTCCTCTGCCTCCGTCAGCAGGAGCAGAGCAGGTGCCTCTGCCCACTCGCTCTGGCTGCAGTTTAAGTCTAAATTTTTGTACATTTCTTTTGATGGGTTTCTTAATACAGTTCGTTTTGTGTGCCTTTTTATTTTTATTGATTTAACAAGTGGACTGTACACCGTAGTCATTGGTTGCTTGCCGTGTGTTTGCTGCTGCTGCTGTGTGTGTGTGTGTATGTGAGACTCACGCATTCTCACACTCACATACACACACACAGCAACTCAGCAAGAGGAACGCGCTCTGTGGCCACATCGAAGTCGCGTGTAAAAGAAATGAAAATTTAAATAATAATAAAATATGGCAAACGACATAAAATTGCAAAACTATTTCATTTATAGTTAATTAGCACATGTGCTTTTGCTAGGGTCACAGCTTCAGAGCTTCAGCTTCAGCTCTGCTTTACACACATACACACACACACAGTCATAAGCAAGTCAGCTGCTACTCCAACAGCAACAACAACAAATAATAATAAAGTGTCTCTGGCGCTGGCGCCTTATCAACACGCACACTCAGGCACAGAGCGGCCTATAGGAATTTTAATAGAATTAAATAAACGTTGAAAATGATACAAAGGAAATTAGCAAACAATTAGAGTGTAAGGGGCAGCAGAATACAAAAAATAAAACGAAGACGGGCAGAAGAAGTGAGTGAGAAAAGCAAGAAAAATTAGAGGTTATAATATAAATAATGCGCGCTAAGCTTTTTGACATGATACGCGCTAGCCAAATGAGCGTGAGTACAGCGAGTGTGTGTGTGCGTGTGTGTGTGTGAGTAGTGCATACGCAGACACACGTTTATGCATGTATTATGTTATGCTCTCCTCATACACAGACGCAACGCCACGCAACTCACACAAAGGTAAACTCCAAAACAGAAGCAACGACAGGCAGGCAGAGATAGAGAGAGAGAGAGGGAGAGAGAGGGGCAGAGCGCAGACAGCGAAAGCAAACCAAACCACAACACGACACTGTCACGTTTTTTCGCCGCCAACTGAGCGCGCTTGAGAGAGCGCACCAAAGAGAGCCAGTCATAAGTCAGCCGATGATGGCGACTGCGACGCCCCCACATGTTCATGTTGCTGCTGCTGCTGCTATGTGCTCACGCGTTTGTCTTTGCATGCTCTCACTCTCATGCGCTCTCTCTCTCTCTCTCTATCTGGTCCCCACGTGTGTAGTGCAAGCGCAGACACAACAACACGGTGGTTGTGCTAATTTATGTTGTTGTTGTTATTTGCGCTGCGCACTTGTCGGCTTGTTGTGGCTCTTTCTGGTTTGTTCTCGCTGAGCGTCGAGCGTTGAGCGTTGAGCGCTGACAGCAACAGTGTAACTAATATGTTCACAATTAGATTACTCGCACTGCTCTTCCTCTTCTATTTGCTTGCTGTAGCTGTAGCTGTTACTGTTATTATTTCTCTTGCACTTTGACTTGATTGAAGCGTGTCTTATGTGCTGATTGGCGCTAAAAATTTGTTATTGTTACCCCTAATAGGCGCATATACATGTGTGTGTGTGTGGGTGTGTATTTATGTCACAGACCTGGGTTACACTCAGCGACAGCGCTTGAAGGGCGCTCAGATGACGTCATGGAAACTCATATTGCTGATAAGCGCTTGAAACAGTTATGAAACTTCCATTAATTTAATGGAAAATACGAAGAGCGAGAATTTCATAGCCAATTTAAGGCTTAGCCACAAATGACCTTGCCAAAGGCAACCCAAAACCCGCCGCCAATGCAATTTTTCAATGCCCAACCGACTGGCCATCAATTCTAAAGGTCAGAACACGCAACTAAACCAAGACTAAATAAAAAAATAAATATAAAGTCGATTGAAAAGTTTGATCGATAAGAAATTTGCGTGCGAGGCAAATGGGAGCAAGGGCTACGTCTGGCTCGGTTGGCTGATAAGTGGTTGAAAGCCAAACCGATTTAGATGCCAAGATATGACTTTAAAGCGAGCATCTATATAGGTATATAGTATTTGTAGATTATACTATCACTAACACACACGCACACACACACACACATGTGCAGAGGCTTGTCAGTTGTCTGACAAAAATAAAAGTCAAACAGCTAGTTAAAAATACACATGCATAAAAAGAGGCAAAACAAAGGAAACAGCTGCTGCTGCTGCTGGTGCTAGACAACGGTCTACCCTCTGACAGCTGCAGAGCAAGACGGTTAATACTTGGCCCGCTGCCAGCACAGAGATCCCGCTAGAACCACAGCCAAAGCACCGGCAGCAGCAGCAGCAGCAGCGTTTGGCATTCGAGCAATGCCAGAGGCGAAAGTGTTTGTCTTGGGTTGAAAAACAAAAAACCCAAAGAAAAAGAAGAAGCAAATGCTGAAAAAATGCATTCATTTCATGCAACGTCAACTGCAACTGCAGCATTAGCATTGGCTGCTAATAAAATGCATTTTGGCTAAAGCTAAGCGAGCAATGCGGCGTATGCGTAATATGCCGCAATAACAAAAGACAGCTGAGCGAGCGTGCGAGCGACTCTAGTCATAATGCCTGATCAAACACAGGCACACACACAAGCCAGTAATTACAGATATATATATGTATATAACAGATATATATATACAAATATACGAAGGCAACGTAAAATTATGTCCGAAATTTGTCAATCGATGGACGCTCGATATTCTGGGCGCAGTTCTACACGTAATTCAATTAACCTTCAATGCAAATAACAATGGCAATGACCAAAATGTGTGTGTGTGTGTAGAGAGAGAGAGAGAGAGAGAGAGAGAGAGAGAGATAGAGAGAGAGAGAAGAAGGAGAAACAGAAAATCAAAACGTAAACAGCAGAACAAACGAGGCAGGCAGAGAATGGAAAGTAAGGGAAAGCTGTAAAAAGTGAGCCATAAACTAATCAAGGAAATGTGAACAAATATCAATTTGTGGTATACGAATATATATGTGTATGTATATAAAATATATCAGCTATGAAATATGCCATCTTTAGCTAAAAATACACAAAGTTTACACTTTATAGTAAGCTTTAAATAATATGATATATGAAATATGATAAATGATAAACGATATATGATATATGGCATTTGTCTATAATATATAATCAAGTTAAGCCATATGATATATGGCATTTATAATATATATTATTTACTTTTATAAAAGTAAACTTTCAGCTTCATATCTGTTGACAATACTGGGAATAATAAGAACTTTACCTCTACCTAATATACCCAGAATTCCCATGAATGGGTTTGAGGTAGAAATATGACAGCATAAAATCAATATTTTTTCAATTTATCAAGCATGAATCGAGCTCTCCCCCCCCTCTCTCTCTCTCTGGCGATAAGGTCAACATTGTAACAACAGCGAAACTTGGCAATTGTGGCTTTAAAACTGTGCAAGAAAAAGGTTCTGTTTTCTTCGATATGCCAACAGAATGGGGTGTATCTATTACTATTATCAATCTACGACATCGCACATTAGTAATTAACTTGTCACTAGTAACTCAAATGTAATTAAAATCTAGTAGATACACTAGTTTAGTGCAAGGGTAGAGGGTATATTGGTTATATGTCTGTCTGAAATTATTTACCCAAAATGATGATGAAAGAGTGGAAAATTGTCAATAGAATTTATATACTATATATATCATATATCTTCCATTTATATCTGTATATACGCAAGTTGTATACCTAAAACTCCGAAATATGAGTCAAGTGGGATTTATCAATAACTTTTCCTATATTTATGTAGCTGAAAGACTCATGTGTCCACAGCTGAAAGAGTATACAAAAAGTCATGCGTGAGAGCCAGATGAAAAACATATGTATATATATGTTTATATACATTTATGTATATATCTTTCTATAGACTCGCTTCGCAGGTCAATTTGCAGACAAGTGTCAGCAAATTCTATGATTGAGCAATTTCGACTCCGCCACTCGAGAGTTGTGTTTATGTTAGCCAGCTCGAGTGGTCGCAAGCGTAAACAGGAAATTTGCCAGCCAGCAAGACGACACTTTGTATACACTATAAAATTGGAAACTCGAATTTCTGTCATAAGCTTTTCTAATCAATTTCTCTTGTGTTTCAGCGTGGAAATCGGCGAATCGGTGCGTGGCGAAGATGTTTACATTGTGCAGTCCGGTTCCGGGGAGATCAATGATAATCTAATGGAGCTGCTGATCATGATCAATGCGTGCAAGATCGCATCAGCCTCTCGTGTTACAGCTGTGATTCCTTGCTTTCCATATGCCCGCCAAGACAAAAAAGATAAGGTAGGTTTGCACCATAGTTCCCACTCTCTCTCTCTTTCTCTGCCAAACTGTTGATAATATATATTACTATATAACTTTCACACACTCAATATATAAGATAAATAAAGTGCAAAACTAGTTCGGATTCTTATAGCAACAATAAATAAAGGCAGTAAAGCATTGAACTGCCTAATGTTAATAACCTTAACTATATCTATATATATATCTATATATATATTATAGTATATATAAATATATATATAATGTTAATCTCTGTGTGTATTTCTCTTCTTCTTTTTGTTTTGCATTTTGTAATTAAAATTTGAGTTTTTCTTTTATTTTTTGTTAATCCCAAAAAATAAACAACAACAACAAGAACAAAATGGTTGCAAGGAAGTGAAGCTGTTAAAAGAAAATGTGGAAACTTTTATCTTTTGTTTTTCTAGTATCTAGTTAAATAATTTAATCTATAAATATTGTACAATTTTACCTATATATCTCTCTCTCTATATATATAAATATTTGACTTTTTTTCTTTTTCAATTAATTATGTTTATGCCGCTGTTTGGTGTCTACTTCGCGTACTCCCCACCTTTCTCGCTCTCTCTACCTACCTCGCTCCCTCTCTCTCTCTCTCTCTCTCTTTCTGTTTATCTCGCGGTATATATTATATCCACACTAGTTGCCGGGCGGTGAGGAGAAAGATGAAAACAAAGCAAAGCTTGCCAAGAAAAACTACGATTGGAAATTTAGGGTATTTAAAACTTTCAACAACAACAACTCGAACTCACACTCTCATTTTGAAGAAAATCTATATCTAATTTTCAATTTGTTTTGTTTTTCGTCGGGCAAATACAAACTAAAAATTCTCTCATCCTCAACTCATCCAAGAACAAGACAAATAATTTCTCACCTCGCTGGGCTCTGGGCAAACTCAAATTCAAATTGAAAACTTTAAATAATTCGGATTCGGAAAATGCTTAAATAACTAGAAATATTTATATATATTCAACAACCAAATTTTCCAAACAACAACAACAAAAAGGTTTTACAATATTTTAGCTTTTGTCTTTTATGTTTAATACACGTGCTGCATGAACTAACTAAAAACGGATTAAGAAACAAAACAAAAAAATAACATTTGAAAAACTATCAAAACTCGAGAAAAACTGCAATGAAAAGCGCTTTTCAAATTACATTGTTAGCAATTTTTATATATTTTTATATATTATTTTTCAATTGGTCAAAAGAAAATTTCCACATTTTTGTCTGCTCAAAAATCTTTTCGTACAAATTGAAAATTTTCGAAAAATTTTTGTGTTTGTTTCGTTTTCGAGCGGCGGCGCTTCATTGCAACAAAAATATATGATTTAATACTTATATTAACACAATATTTATATTATTTGTAGCTTATACTAGAAATGCTCGTTTTGCTGTCTGCTCGTTGTTAATCTGTCTTGTGGCGTTATAATATATCATACTATATATACCAGATATCCTCTCTATCTATATATACGTGTGCTATTTGTTATTGCACTTCTTAGCACCTTGTTTGTTTACCCCAACATGTTTTTCAGTTACAAAATAAATAATATATTAGAACCGGGTTCAAAACAATCTTTAAACTGATAAGCAACACGATCTCTGCCTAGCAACCAGACAGAGTCAGCGCTCTCAATCCATTGAAAATAAATAAATATTGTTAAAAGTGTATTCAAGACAGGCAGAAGATGACCTGACTGACCCCATAAAGTATATATATATACTATTGATCAGCCTAAATATCCGTTTTCCCTCATTTGTTTATTAATTCAAACTTAAATCAATTTATTGATCACCCATTTGTAGCGTCATTTATTTAATTTGACGTCAACTGCTTTGGGGGTCTTACGTAGTGCATGGCGCTCTATCTCTCTATCTGTTTATTGTGCGCTTGAACCCGGTCAGATCAACAATTGTGCATATCAATATATATATATATATATATATATATATATATATATATATATATATATATATATATATATATATTATTATAATATATATTTATAAATATTTTACATACTTTTTCCTGTAATTTTTCCACTTATTTTCGTCAGCGAGACGAGCTGCTTAATCTATAGAAAAAGTGCAGCGATTTGAACTCAAAATGCGTTTCTTGACATCGAAAGATTGTCTGCTTGTTGTCATTAGACATACATTATAATATATACTGCCAGAGAGGCGGGCACTTGTAGAGTGTAACAAGCAGAATTACAGACATAGAATATATAGCTTCATTTGAACTCTATAAGCCTGACCTTAGTTTCAAATGAACTTAATCAGTTCTAAGAGATTTATGGAGTAGGTTTGGATTCCTATAGAGAGTCTGCATCTTCATATATCTAAAGATATCTAGTTACTCTTTAAGTTTAAGTTCTTTAGCTCTTCTCAGCTAAGTCTCTCAAGCTTCAATTTAACTTCCTCTAAATATTCTCCTTTTATAACTCTCTAAAGCCTAAAAGTTCTTTAAGTTTTTTCGTTCTACCCCACACACAAGTTCTAATAACATCAAATTTTGATACTTCGAGTATTAGTAACTAACAGATCTAGCACCAATTGTCTTGCACAATCCAAAAACAACAACCACAATATATATATAATATATCCCTTCCAGCATTTTGTTTGGTTTCCAAGTATACAAGTTTCAAGTTTTTCGTTGACTTTTTAATTTGTGTAAGTTTTTTCTTTATTTTCGTTTCAAAAATATAAAACTTTGTCTAGAATATCTCACTCAAACAACTTTTCGTTTCTTCTTTTTCTTTTTTCTCTACTTTCATTTGTGTTTTTTTGATCAAAACAACTTTTCTGAGCCAAAAACAAACCAAAAAACAAAACCAAAAATTACCAAATACAAATCAAACAAAAATCTCTGTTAAATAAATGTGCTTAGGAGTTTTCACCCAGACAATATACTGTGAGTAGTTATGCTAGCGGGTCTAAGCTTTACTTTATACTTTTAACTCTAGCTACCAGCGACAAATATATCTTTAATCTTTAATCTATAAATACAACAAAAAAAAAAGAGCTTAAACAATTTTCACAAAATATTTTTTAAAGCAGTTTTATTTTTTTCAGTTTTTGAATTGCCTTGAATTAGTTTGACTAATATTAGTATTTATATTATATATAAAGTTTGCATGTTAGTTTATTTTTTCTCCGACTTTTCTTAGTATATATATTATCTATTTTGTGTAATATATAAACTAAAACTTTGTCTCTGGTGCGCACTCTCTCATTGATGATCTGCACACACACCTCTCTCTCTCTCTCTCTATCTCTGTCTCGCTCTCAATTGATCATTGTTGTCCTTTGTGTTTGTCTCGAAAGTCTTCGTTTTAGTTCTTGTTTTTTGTGTACCCATTGGAACGTTACACTTCTTTTTGTGTATATACTATATATAACTATCAGATATATATATATGTTTTTTGTACACATGGTTAACTCTCATAATAAGCTATATATATACTATACTCTATATCACTTAAGTGCTTTTACTATCTACGCTAATGATATACATGATTCTCTTCTATATTTTCTACGCTGGCCCATGCACAGAGCCGTGCGCCCATCTCGGCGAAGCTGGTCGCCAACATGCTATCAGTGGCCGGCGCGGATCACATCATAACCATGGATCTACACGCCTCGCAGATTCAGGTGAGCCTTACATCTCTCGATAATATCATATCAATCACAATGCAACGTGCGGGGCCAAAACACAACAATTTCGTTTTATTTTTTGTCGCTTTCTTGCCAATAAGAAAATGCCAAAAATTAATTCAGGAAGAGAAAAAAAAAATCTACAAAAATGTAAAAAATAGATATCGTATATATAAATATATGGTCTGTGTGAGAGTGTGTGAGTGTCTTCGTGTCTGAACAGCCGTTGCTTGCATTTGTTCCTTGATCGTTGGCGGCTAAATACTGGGTTTGACTGGAAGAGGCTCGTCGGCGATCGACGTCTGCATGGAGATGATGCGCACCGAGAGGGTGGACAGGTGGTTGAGCAGCTGGTTGATGCGTTTCTCCTTCTCGTGTATGATCTTCTCGAGGTGTTTCACCTTGAGGTCGAGCGACTGTATGTACATCTCCTTCTTCTCGTTGTTGCGCAGCTGCTCCTCGTAGTTGGCAGCGGCCGCCTGCAGATCCATCTGCGACTGTGTGGGAGTCTTTTGTGATGCGTTGAGATCGTTCGGTATCTCCTCGGGGAGCAGCTGGCGTGCATCGCCCATCGTCTGTGTGGAGATCTGGGAGTGAGTCACCGCCTGACACGCCTTTGAGGCCGTCTCGCCGGATGGCGATCGAGTGATGCGCGATGGGTGCTGCTGGTCCTTGGCTGGAGATGATCGACGTGAGCTGAGCTGTATGCCATCCCGTTCGATGCGCATCAGGTGAAAGAGCAACGAGCGTATGGCATTCAAGTCGCCCGAGGCGAGCAGCTCCAGGGACGGGCGCATCAGGAACAGATTCGTCTTGCGCAACACATTCAGGCTGAAAGTCTCCCAGTTGACCACTTTCTTGGCCAATTGGCCGTGGGACGTGTACTGCTTCATGTTGACCAGCTTGCCGACCGCATCCTTGAAGAGCAGCGCCATGTTGACCACATCGGATAGATCGCGTCGAGTGCGATGATTCAACTCGATCTTCTTACCGATCAACCAAGTGTCCAGCTCCCGCTGCTCCGCGGTCGACAAACTGCGCAAGTTCGACATCCTTTCCGCTCCGGGCATTAGCGTTATATATATATATATATGTTGATAGGAGATATATAAATATATGAATATATGTTGTTCGATATCGAAATAAAAGAGAGAAACGTTCAATTTGTTTTTGCTGCTGTTGGTTTAGAAGTTTATAGCCAGACAAGGAAACGAAAGGTTTTTTTTTTTTGGGAATACAAATTAGCTGGGAGAGTAGAAAAGCAATTGTTGTGGAGCGAATGCGTTGACAGAATGGAGCCCAGTTGCTATATATGGGGACTAATCTATATGTTTCTCTATATAGGGTTTCTTCGATATACCAGTTGATAATCTCTACGCCGAGCCGGCGGTACTCAAATGGATCAAAGAGAACATTCCCGAATGGAAGAATTCGATCATTGTATCGCCAGATGCAGGCGGCGCCAAGCGGTAAGAGAAAGTCCCTTTCTCTCTCTCTCTCTCTCTCACTCTCTCTATATATATATATATATTATATATTTATCTGTAAACTACTTGCAGTGTTACCTCGATAGCGGATCGCCTGAATGTGGAGTTCGCGCTGATACACAAGGAGCGCAAGAAGGCCAATGAGGTCGCCTCGATGGTGCTGGTGGGTGATGTTAAGGATAAGATTGCCATATTGGTGGACGATATGGCCGATACGTGCGGCACCATAGTGCATGCGGCCGATCGTCTGGTGGAGGCGGGTGCCACTAAGGTAGGCTAACTGTGCTTTAGCTAGAGTTTCGCCTAATCCAAAATTCTTTCTTCCTGCCAGGTTTATGCCATATTGACGCATGGCATCTTCTCGGGTCCGGCGATTTCGCGCATTAACAATGCCTGCTTCGAGGCGGTTGTGGTGACCAATACCATACCGCAGGATGGGCATATGCGTGATTGTCCCAAAATACAGGTGAGTGAGCATAGCTTACCTGACCTCAACTGCTCAATAATTCTCTCTCTCTCTCTCTCTTTCTCAGTGCATTGATGTGTCTATGATGTTCGCTGAGGCTGTCAGGCGAACACACAACGGCGAGAGCGTCTCGTATCTCTTCTCAAATGTTCCATATTAATGCGACAGCAACAGCGACAACAACAACTAAAACAACAATCATAAGAAGAAGAAGAAGAAGAAGAAGAACAACAACAACAACAACAATTGCAAATAATCAATAGAAATTTATTTGATAGCATCTTTTTGCCATTCATTCATCGTTATATATATATATATATTTTTATTAACTATTAACTATGAGATAAACAGCAACAAGAACGCGTCATTATGTAATTATATAAAGTAGCATAAAGTATATAAACAACAATTGCACACTTAATTGCCTTCAAAACAAACAAACAAACAAAGAAACAAACATTTTTTCTATTTGTTAAACAATTTCGTTTTTCTTTAAACAATTCGCATTTTGTAAAAGATTATCAGCTCTTAGAGAGAAAATTAGTTGTATAGATTATATAGTTAAAAGAAACGATACACACACGTATACACTCACCCACACCCACTCACACACACACACACACACACACACAAATTGTAATTTTACACTGTGCAACATGAAAATTTTTGATGTTTCCTTAAAATAAGTTTTGATGAGAAAAAATGCTTTGCAAGTTCAAAACGAAGATGATGATGAAGAAGAAGAAAAAACAAACTAAAAAATTTTAGTAAATTTAAGTAAATAAGTTAACTAAAAACAAACACAATTGAAAAGAAAATTTAGCAACTAGACGTTTAAAACAAACAACAACAACAAACAAACAACAAAAATAAAAAAAATTAAAAGAAACAGAAAAAACAAGTTTTTATTTTAAAATTATATTTTATTTGAATCAGAGACATTCCGAGGGATTTTTCTCTCATATATTATATATGTTTTTCAAATTAAATATATTTAAAATAAACATATATATACATTTTTTTTATTATTTATATATAAATATTTTAAAAATATTTATTATAATTATTTTACTTCACATAGCTTTTTTTTCTGTTGCTAATCCAGTTACTCAAGATCTTTTAATATCTTCATTGTTCATTGATAGTATACTTTATAATAATACTTATCTAGGCTTATGTTTATATATAAAGGATGCTTAAAACTCCTCGTCTTCCTCCTCATCGTTGTTGAGACCCACTTCGTTGAAGTCCTGCTCGAGCACCGCTATATCCTCTCGAGCCTCGTTGAACTCGCCCTCCTCCATGCCCTCGCCCACGTACCAGTGGACGAAGGCGCGCTTTTTGAACATGAGATCGAACTTGTAGGCAAGGTTGGCGAAGGCCACGCTGATGGCCGTCGTGTTGGAGAGCATGCAGCAGGCGCGAGAGGTGGGGGCCAGATCGCCATCCTGGACAAAGGCCGGCCTCTCGTAGTTGATGCCGATCTTGAAGCCCGTGGGACACCAGTCAACGAATTGGATGTGCCGCTTCGACTTGATTGCCGAGATGGCGGCGTTCACGTCCTTGGGCACCACGTCGCCGCGGAAGAGCATGCAGCAGGCCATGAACTTGCCAGCTCGGGGATCGCACTTGACCATCATGTTGGAGGACTCGAAGCAGGCGTTCGTCAGCGTGGTGATCGCATGCTGCTCGTGGGCAGCGCGGTCCGCGGACATGAGCGGGGCATAGGCGACCAGCGGGAAGTGGATGCGGGGGAAGGGCACGAGATTCGTCTGGAACTCGTTGAGATCCACATTCATGGAGCCACTGAAGCGCAGCGAGGCAGTCGTCGAGCTAACTATCTGGGCGATCAGGCGATTCAGATTGTTGTACGCCGGCCTGCCCACGCCCAGCTTGCTGTTGCAGATGTCGTAGGATGCCTCGTTGTCCACCATGAAGACGCAGTCCGCGTGCTCCATGGTCGAGTGTGTCGTCAGCAGCGCGTTGTACGGCTCCACCACAGCCGTGGAGACCTTCGGCGAGGGATAGACGCTAAAGTTGAGTTTGCACTTCTTGCTGAAGTCATTGGACAGGGACTCCATGAGGAGCGAGGTGAAGCCGGAGCCAGTGCCGCCGCCCATCGAGTTGAAGATGAGGAAGCCCTGCAGACCGTCGCATTGCTCCACAATCTTCTGCAGTCGCGTCCTCACCCTATCCAGCACATCCTTGCCAATCGAATAGCGGCCGCGGGCAAAGTTATTGGCGGCATCCTCCTTGCCGGAGATTAGCTGTTCCGGATGATACAGATTCCGAGTGGCGCCCGTGCGCACGCTATCGATGACCGACGGCTCGAGGTCCACAAAGATGGAGCGCGGCACCTGCTTGCCATTGGCCGCCTCCATGAAGAAGGTGTGTGCATCATTGTCCGATCTGGCTTGGCCCACACTGGAGCCGCGGCCACTCTCCACCTGCTCCGCATCCGTCTTGCGGCTGCCATCCAGATTGATGCCATGCTCCAGCAGATACAGCTCCCAGCAGGCATTGCCGATCTGCGTGCCGCACTGCCCGATTTGTATGGAGATGACTTCGCGCTTTAAATTTAAAATCAAATCAATTTGTGCTCGCCGTGTGGAAAGACCAATTATTTATTTCACTCGCTCACCATAGTTTCTAATTAATTTAAGCAGAAAAAAATAACAATTTAAAATCAAAACTTTTTGTGAACAACGCGCAAGAAATTCAAATTGAATATCTTTCGATGGTCACGCTGCAGAACAAAATGGTGGCAGCGATGGCGCTGGAAGGATGCCGTTAGAGCGAATTGCGCCAAGGCGAAATGTCAGAAAATGCAGAGTTGCACAGCGATCGCAATGGAAATGGTTCGAAACTCAGCTGGGTCAGAGTTGCAAAATGCAGGACATATAATATAACCGTAGAGTTGGAACTGCATGAATGCACAGAAATTCGAAGCAGAGTTGCATTAGCGATCGCAATGGAAATGGTTCGAAACTTGACTAGGCAGGCGTGCAAAATGCAGAACATTTAATTGCCTTAGAGATGGAATAGCAGAAAGTCACATTGCGCAGCACAGCGGCTGCAGTAGCAGTAAACAGTTGGGTTTGAAGCTTGACTAAAGCAGCACTGCCATCTGCAGGCTGGACAGAAAGAGTTGCATTCCAGATCAACAGCTGCTTTGAAACTTGACTAGGCCAGTGTTGCCACATGCAGGACTTTTAAAGTCAACAGTGAAGGGAATTTTGAATTATTTTAAATCATGATCAGCCGTTTGGTTCAGAACTTGACTAGGCCAGTGTTGCGACGAGGACATTTAATGAGCATTTTGGTTCTAGAATATTTAAAATACTTAAAATAATTTGAAGCGCAGTGTAAAATAAATTCCTTGTTCCTTGTGGAAATGGCAACTTAAGTGTAGATTGAATAAATAGAACTCAGGTGGGGTGGGGGGAGGTAGGCAGCCTAATCCTTGCGCACATTTGGCGGCAGCGTCACATCGAACACAATGGGCGCATTGTTGGGCAAATAGTTGATGTCGCACGTGGAGGCGTTCACGTAGATGATTCTGCCGTCGCTCGTTATGCCGTATCCTTCGTGCACGTGGCCAAATACATGGTATTTGGGCTTGACCCGTTGCTGCACTGTGCTCAGCAGCTCCACACAGCCCGCCCGCACGCCGGAGCAGCAGAGATCGCCATGGCCAACGGGCGGCGTGTGGGTGACCAAGATGTCGACGCCCTCGGGTATTTGATTCCATTTGTCCAGGCAGGCGGCGCCTCGCGGCACATTGAAAGCCCAACGACAGAACTCCGGCTGCCAGGGCGAACCGTAGATGCGCACGCCCCACAGCTCCAGCAGCTCATCCTCCAGATACGTGCAGTTGGTTAAGGCCTCGCGTATATTGGGCGTTTTTACGGCGCTCTCCATGCTCTGCTTGTCATTGCCCAGCGTGGGCAAATCATCTAAAATACTCATGCCGGTGTGCTTGGAGCTGCCAAGAGAACAAGATACATTGGAAAACCAGTCAAATCCGTGCCAGCTTCATTCTCACCGGTCTGAATGCGGCTGGCCCTTGTTCTGGAAGGGATGCGTGAAGGTGCGATCGAAGCTGAGCTCGTGATTGCCCGCAATCACAATTTTGTGCCTGTGTGGCAACGCTCCGATCCAGTTGTTGAACTCCACAACCTCTTGTAGCTGGCCACACTTGGTGAAGTCGCCGGCGTGTATGAATATATCACCATCGGGTATATCGAATTTGATGTAAGGCGTTAGTGAGTGGGTATCCGACATGCAGACGACGCGCGCCTTGTTCGGCGCCACCGTCGTGGTCGGCGGCTTCATGACCACCTTGATGACCCGCTGGCTTTTGCTGATCTCATTCCAGGCGGCGGTCGGGTCGCTGGTTAACGGGTGTACGGCAAGAGGCAACGCAGCCATTGTTGGTGCAGCGCTTACGGCTATTAATACAACATTGATAGTCAATAATGCTGATAAGTACACGGAATTCACGGTTTTTAAACTAAATAAACACCGATTTGCCGATAAATATATATGTAGATAAGGCAAAAGCGTGCAAAACAAAAATTCAGAATCAGCTGTTGGCCAGGGCTGTCAAGCCAAAATAAAGAAAGCGAAATAATCGACAACAGAATTTAGGCAAACTAGTGGCAGCTGAATAAGTTATTAAAAAATTGAAATAATAATTATTGTTCATATTACTTTATTAAATATTACGCATAGAAAATAAAACCATTATGCTGAATTACGGCAGCTGCAATTTGTGACGTCACTGCTTGATTGATGCTTCGCGTCGCTAGGTGGCAACGCTGCGTGCTAAACAAAAAACAGCTGTGCCTGTGCCTGACTACTGTATCTTCTGCTTCTTCTTCTTACCACTCACGTATTGAACATTTTTCTCGTTTAGACAAATTCTGAAATTGATTTGCAATACGCCAACAATTGCATTTAATTGTGTTTCCATTTACTGCCAAGTGTCGGTGCCGTTGCTCGCCGCCGTCGCCGCGACACGGACGTGCGAGCAGAACTGTGTGCACATCGAGAAAACAAAGATGGCAGCCACTTAGTGTATTAAAAATTGTGTACGCAAGTGTTTTGGGCTCTGAAAAGCAGGCATGGAACAATCATTGGAGCTGCAGCCACAGTCGGATGCGCTTCTGGATGGGCTCGGTGCAAGCGCAAGCATTGCAGGTGAGTTCTATTTTGGTGCGGAACCGAATTAGCTCTGCCTGGGCGCAGCCCCTATTACTTTTTTTTTTTTTTTGTATTTTTCTTAATTGCCGCTGACGTCGCTGCTAATTGTTTACGCCCACCGTATCAAGTGTGCATTTTTATCTGTTTTGCGTGCGTGAGTGTGTGTGTGTGCGTGAGTTACCACCTGGCACCTCTTCCACCTTGTTTAGTGCTCTGCGTCGGCGCTTTTGCCTCTGCCTGTTTATTTCCTCGTTTCTTAAGTGATGATTCACTTTGATTGCGCCTGCTCCGCGCTCTCTCTATATACAGACAATCCGTTTGCATTTGTCTCTTTCGTGCGGGTGAGTGTGTGTGGCCATTGTTCTTTGACTCTGCTCTTTATTGAGCTTTGACATCGGTTGCCTTTTATTTACCGTTGTTGAATGATGAGCGCATGTTCTGTTCCCCTTCACGCTCACACAGCGAGAGTTGAGAGCAGGAGAGTAAAATTGCAAGGCACTAAAAATTGAGAGACGATCACCAATACACGCATACATTTCGGCACTGCATTGACCTAGACCTAGTCGTAAATTTATGATGAGTGTGTGTGTGTGTGTGTGTGTGTGCGTGCGTGTGTGTCTCGCTCTTCTCTGAATTCGCTGTGATGGCATTTCATTCACAAACAGACAAAACACAAACCTTGATAATGACATTCACAATAGGCAAGAACGTCAGTCAGTTTGGTCACAACCTCTGGCACTTGTCCAACGGTTGTTTTCAGCTGCTAAATTAGAGGAGAAGAAAACAAAATTTCGCCGCCGCTCGCCAAAAAGTCAAATGTCGAGTGAGCTCTGAGTGCGGGGCACCTGTGCCAATTGCATAAGTTGTGCGATTCTAGCTCAGTCTCAGTTTGTAGTCGTCGCAGTTGTCGTCGCCGTTGCCGTTGCCGTCGCTGTCCTGAGCTCATTTGTTTGCCAACGCGCCAAGTGTCAAGTTGCAGTGCGTCGTTCTCGCTGCCCTGGGCTGGTTCTTCCTTTGTGTTGTTTGTTTCCTATAACTGTTTCGTGAGTGTGTGTGAAGGCGCGTTCCGGTCGCGTGTTCGTCATCGCGTGCGTTTTTTGTGTTTTGTTTTTGCTTTTGGCCATTTATATGGCGTGGGCGTGATGTAATTTCCAATAAAACCCGTTAACTAACACTTATAGGCGCGCGGCGAATTGCAAAGAGGAATTGCGAGAGAGAGAGAGAGAGAGGGATTAATATACGAAATAATGTGCTAATTCCCGCAGCGTTTTCCTTTTTTAATTTTTAGCTCTCCTCTCCTTTTTTTTCTATGGCTTCCACAGTTAATAATCAAGTTGGTTGTTTATTGTTACAGAAATTGTACAGTTTGCATGATTAGCAAAGCTTTGCGAAATCGTAAGCAAACAAACAGAAAATTGCAAATATTTGTTTAGAAACCCGCGCACTCAAACAAAGCAAATACAAAGATGATTTATGTAATAAACAATTGGTTTGTGGGCGTCAGAGAACGGGTTATACAATGTGTGTAAGCCGCGCCGTTCTGCTAGCCTTCAATTGTGCATTTGTATGAGATTACGCATACGCAGCGTACTACAACATTACGGAACTATTTCAATGTGTGTTGTTTGAGTGTGTTAAATGCCATAACAAACTACAAACTGCCTTGTTCTGAGCTAATTGCACTGCTGTTTTTATCTAATTTATGTTAATATACGAAATATTAGTGAAAACAAAGCAGAACAAACGCAACACCAACAGCTACAGCAACAGCAACAACAACAGCTATAAATAATGCCAATCATTGTGTTTTACGCTGTCTCTGCCGCAGTCGCCGCTGGCGTTGACAGCGACGCCACTTGCTCAGCTGTTTGAGTTGTTACTTTTTATTGCTGTGCGGCTTTTTGCCAATTCGCCGCTCCCAACAGCTGTTTCGCACACACACAGACTTGCCGCGCTCTCTCTCTCTCTCTTTCACTCGCTCTCTCTGTTCTGGCGTTTAATCATAATTTTAAATATACAATTATCGTTTGTTTTGATTTTGTGCTTTCAATTTGCGAGCGCGCGCTATGTGCGCTCTGCCTCTTTTTTTGTTTTTGCTTTACGTTTTTTTTATTTTTATTACTTATTGCTCGTATTTGTTGTTGTCGACGTCGCTGCCTTTCGCTGCTGCCGCTGCCGCTGCTGATTCTGGCGCTGCTTGGAACTTTTTTTTGGGCTGCGCGCAGTTTCGCCGCAGTCGAAATTAGTCGTCGCCAGAGTTCGCCTCGCCTTTAGCATTTTACGTTTTCGTATTGAGATTTATATACACACATACATACGTCGTATATATACATATATAAATTGTGTTTTTGTTTTAGCCGACAGAAATTGTGTTTTGTGTGCGATGTGAACGTGAAGATATATGTGCTGCACACACACTTAAATACATATATAAATGATCGCGCAAATATATAAATAAATGCGTTAAATTGACTCGAAATTGTAATTTGACAAGCGAATTTTTGTGTTATTGTTGCTGTTGTTGTTCTTGGTGTTGTTGTCATCAGTTCGTCGTGTGTCGATTTCAAATTCAAAACGCTGAGCTCATTTTTTTTGAGACGCCTTTAAACTGGCTCATTTGCATAAAAAAGCATTTTAAATCTGAATTTCGTAAAAAAGCTGTGAAAATTACAAATAATCGTTAATATTTATATTTATAGTTTATATATGAGTGACGTCGAACAGTTAACGAACAGCTGAATTTCTTGTTGTTGTTGTGGTTGTTTCTGTTATTTTCGTTTTTTTATATACGATCTAATCTCGGTCTTTAAATACGCTCGCTCTTGTGGTGACACATTTATGAGCTGTATGGCCTGTTCTTATCAGCAACAACAGCAACACCAACAGCAACAACTACAACAAATAATCCTGAAAAACGACGCAAAATTAATTACAACTCATAAATATAATTTGTATTTAGATAGAGCAACAAAGCTCACGTGCCTCTAATTACGTGTACTTACAAATGCTAACGTTTATTTAATCACCTGCCCCCCTTCCACCTGAGTGAGAAAGACAGAGAGAGAGAGAGAGAGAGAGAGAGAGAGAGAGAGAGAGAGAGAGACACTCCCACGACAAGAATTATTATTCTGCCAATTATTCTGTGCTCTTGTTATTGTTGTTGCCGTGCTTAAACGTTGGAAAAACTGCCCGAGCATCATTTTCCTAGCTGTGATTATTTTACAAATTTATGCGCCAGTTTCATGTTATGGAACTTTCAATGGACACCAAAAAAACTAAAAGGTAACACATAAACACTCACTCAAACAACCAAACATTTATCATAAATATCTGTCCAGCATATTGACATTTAAATATCTGTGTGGGTGGTAGGAAAATATGTAGATATATATGTATATATCCATAAGAAATGCTGAGAAAAGCTCTCGCTATTTTCGTTTTATGGCTTCTGATGGCCCATTTTCGCCTGGCTGAGCTCTCTAAATGGTTCATCATTTTGTCTAACACAAAATCAATAAAAAATTCAAATCAATTCTAAGAAAATTTCTATTGTTTTTCCCATGGCTTTTTCCAGTAAGTTCAAATGTTTTGTTTAATAAATGTTTTTGATTCGCGCAATTGCCTGATAATCTATAGAGAAGCCCACACAAATCATAAATATTTAGCCGCAATATTTCATGAAGCAGCGAAGGATGACCTCGACTAGAAGATACCTCAACCTAGTATTGATTTGAGATCTTTAGTTCTCTTCAATACCAATCAATTTGTCTTTGAAATATATATACAGATATATTCGGCATATGTTTTTAATATATTTAATATTATATATTGGTATATTGATTTATCTATTCCTTCATATTTCTTCTTCTATATCAACCAACTTCAAGTCCATTGCACCCTGTCTAAAAAAATATAATTCGTTTATTAATGTACACGAAATACTTTAAATCTTTTTGTTCTCTTTGCTGAGTTTTCAAATTTTTCAAAATAAAATTGCGCATTTGAAATACAAAATGAGGAAGAAGAAGCAGCAGTTGAAACATGTTTCGTTTTGCCTGCGCTGCAGTTCTTCAACTTTTGGCCCACTGAAATTGGATGAAAGAATCGGAGACACTGGCTAAGTGCTGTGCTGGTGGGGCAGCAAGAGATCAGGCGAGGAGAGATTCGTGTTCGGTAGCATGTCTGTGCCAAGTTGTTGTTGTTGTTGTAGTTTTGTTAAATGACACATCCATAGCGCATTTAAAACAAGAATTTCAGTTTGTTTCCATTCGCTTGCTTTACTTTCGCTTGTGGCGAGCTTCTTCTTCGTTTTGATGGGTTGCGAGCGTGTTAATACGTTATTAATAATATACACAAACAAATGGGGAGAATATGTCTTTGCTGTCGGTTTGGATTTTGTATTTTTAACGAAATTTTCCATATTTTCTGCGCATTTGGAAAGCAAAATGAAATGAAAATGGGCTATGCGGGAGTTTGTTTCTCTTTCTATTTCTATATCTCTGCTGATTTATGTCTTACTCTGCGCTCTTTATTACCTTGTTAAGATCGCCTCTCTTTGCAATTCTCAAAATGTGTCATACAAGCATTACAGAGTAACTTCTTGTCATATTTGCCACAGCCTTATCTTGTTGTGCCCAGCATGTTTAGATAATGAGAAACGAATATAAGGCTAAATTTTATTGAACGTGGGAAGAGAAGAAAATTGAATTTTCATTTGATTTCGTAAACTTTGCGCAATTTTCATGACAGGGGCTGGGGCAGTCGTCGTCTTATATGCAAACATAAACAAGCGCATATATAATGCAAATACTTTTATATATTTAGTATATCGACTTACGTAGGTCTTTTAAAAAGTTTATCAATTATTCAGTGACAGCGCAAACCTTTGCCCTGAACTTTGACTGTGACCTTTAAGTGTCGTGTGAGTCCTTCGAGTCCTGTGGAACAGCTGACGGTCATGTGTCGGCATTGGGCATTGCTTGCGAACGTATTCCTTTTTACCATTTACCATTTATTATTTATATTACTTTTAGCTGCAGGTAATAGAAAGGCTTGCTCGCTCGCTGCTGTAGCCGTAATGACAGCTTAAGGACAACAACAAGGAGGAAATGCTCGAATTGAACTTGAAACTGCTGCGACTAGGTTTTCTTTTAATACATGCAAAGCTATTGATTCTGGCAGCGAGCGTGACGTTAGCTAACTATTAACTAAAGGCTTAAAGTGGCACAAAATTGGTAGAATATTGTTAAAATTTTATGGGATCTATTGAGGTTGATAATGAAGTTTATTATTCTTTATGATTATTGTTTAATTCACACATAGTTTTATGTTCAATTTTTATTTGCCATAAAAGTATCTACTGTGCATCATAAAGTGCTCTTCTTCAAGCTTCTGTGGAGTCTCTTACTCTATTATGATCTCAATGTGTTTGATATTTATTTTGAGTTTCCCCTTGGATTGATGTCTTCCAGTAACATTTCAATTCCTCGAATAAATAACTGAATATTTTATAGCAAACATGTACTTCGCTGGAAATTGAAATTTTCTGTGCCACGTACAGATGACAGAAGTCTTGTGCTTGTGGCGCTCAGAATAAGCCAGCAAATGTTATATACATGTTTATTTATAGATATACATACATAACATACGTATTTGAAATGGTGAAATTGGCTTTTCGCTCGAATTGATATCAAAAGGTGTTTGTTCGATGGCGCCGCGATAAAGCTAGAGATAAAGAGCGAGAAGAGACTGTTTACAAATAATATTTACTAAAATGTTGTATGCGGATGAACATGCTTTACTTGGACTTAGCGCATTTATTGAGAGATTGATGTCGTCATGAAAAATAAAAAACCAAACTCAACTGTTTGCCAATATATATACATATACACATGTATATATTTTTGCCAGACATGCGATATGCCGATAATGAATTTATGTTCCATGCATCGTTAACATTTTCTAATTAAGATACAAGCGAACAAGCGAACACACATCAGGAAATGGACTTTTGACGATAACGAGCGACACAATAGTAGGGTATCCATAGGGTATTTCTTTGCTCTGCAACCTGTTTGGGCTCAACTAGTGACAACACACCCGCAAACAGACGGAAAACACATTATGCTGATGATGAGATAATAATATTTTCTATTTGCAGATATGATTTGCTAGGCGCGCGTGTTAACGACATACCAAAAAGATAAATAAATATATCTTGGGTAAAAAAAAAGAAAGAAACCAATACAAATCATAATTGTTGAGTAAACAAACTTTTGACATACACAAAATAATCACTCGAGCTTTGTTGTTGTTTGCTAAAAGGCTAAAAGGGTAGCTTGTAGTGCTGACACAGTAAATGAATCATTTTATATTGAGCTCCATTTCTGCGTATTGATAAGAGTGAAAATCCATTTATTGCTGATATTATTTGACGACTCTTTTTTTCTCTGCTCTCCCCAAAGGCACAAATCAAAACCCAAATGAGCAACACGTGAGCGGCGAGGCCGCCACAATTGTTGTTGGTGGTGGAGCGGCGGCCCTTGGCTCACCAGCTGGCGGCAGTCCCAATGCGACAGCAGCGACCGTTGCAGCAACAACAACAGCAGGAGCAGCAGCAACAGCCACAGCTGCTAATACCACGCCCACAAAGAGCCCACAGCGCAGTGTCTATCATGAAGATCTTTATCACGCTGGCGGCGATAACACTGATAACGAGGCGCAGCTGGAGGCAAACGGCTCACCCGCTCAGCGTCATTCCATAAACTCCAGTGAATATACCTCGACGCCCAAGCTAGGACGCATTGGCCTGAATGGTGCGGCGGCCGCAGCAGCAGCATCGTCAGTCTCCGCTTCAGCGTCTGCCAATGGCAGTGGCACCACATCGCCCATAAATTATCAAATACTTGGCGAGGAATACCCCTACAGCATAGAGTATGAGTCACATCAGCCACAGCAGCACCAGCAATACCCACACCAGCATCAGTCGCAGCAGCAACAACAACTGTCGGTGACTAATCAGGAACAATCCGGCGCTGTTCAAGCCTCGGCCACCATAAGCTATAGCGCCAATCGCCAGAGCTACGCCTCACCTCCTGCTGCATTGCCGCCTTTGATCATACCGCAGCGTCAGTCGCTGCTGCCTTGGGGCGCACATTCGCGCAGCTCCATTATAAACGTGCTGCCCAGTTACACGCAGGCCGAGATGCATGCGCTGGCGGCCAGCGTGGCCAGCGTTGAGCTGACAGCTCCGCGACCCGGCGAAATAGTCATGCGCAATTTGTTCAGCGATTTCACAGCGCAGGCGGAGAAGAAAATCGAGCTGGTCATGTTGGAGAGCGCCGATAAGAATCTATCGAAGCTGCTGCAGCGCGGCGAGGATCAGCAATTTGATCAGTTGCTCTCCGCACTGGGCTGTGTGGCCGAGCATTGTTTGCCCTCGCTGCTGCACACGCTGCTCGCCTGGCACCGTCGCCAGCTGTCCGATATGGAGATCAAGAATGACCTGAAGAAACCAGCGTCGGGCAGCAGTGTTCAGTCCGTGAACAAGACCAGCGTGGATCTGGACTTTCAGCTGCAGCGTCGCGAGTCGGCGGTTGAATTCATATTCTGTTTGGCTCTGATTGAGATACTCAAGCAGCTGCCGTTTCATCCGGGCCACGAGGATCTGGTGCGCAGCATCGAGAATCTGGCCTTTAAGCACTTCAAGTATAAAGACGGCCTGCAAAACAATCCCAACGGCCATAATATACACATGATTGCGGATCTCTACTCGGAGGTCATTGGCGTGCTGGCCCAGAGTCGCTTCGCGTCGGTGCGTAAGCGCTTCATGTTCGAGCTGAAGGAGTTGCGCGGCAAAGAGGCATCGCCCACGACGACGCAGAGCATCATTAGCCTGCTGATGGGCATGAAGTTCTTTCGGGTGAAGATGGTGCCCATCGAGGAGTTTGAGGCCTCGTTTCAATTCATGCACGAATGTGGTCAATACTTTTTGGAGGTGAAGGACAAGGATATCAAACACGCACTAGCTGGACTCTTTGTGGAGATTCTGGTACCCGTTGCGGCGGTAAGTATTAGATATTCTTGCGGATGAATATATATATTAAGCTATGTCTCTTTTAGGCCGTCAAAAACGAGGTGAATGTGCCCTGCGTTAAGAACTTTGTGGAGCTCTTGTATGTGCAGACCCTGGATGCATCGACCAAGTCAAAGCATCGTCTTGCACTGTTTCCGCTCGTCACTTGCCTGCTCTGCGTTTCGCAGAAGACTTTCTTTCTGACCAATTGGCATTACTTTCTGGCCATGTGCTTGAGCAATCTGAAGAATCGCGATGCTAAAATGAGTCGCGTTGCCCTCGAGTCACTATATCGTCTCCTGTGGGTCTATATGATTAGGATTAAGTGTGAATCCAACTCGGCTACGCATTCACGTTTGCAGAGCATTGTCAATTCATTGTTTCCCAAGTAAGTTTCGCTTTGGTATGCCTGATTTAGCTTTTACTAATGGCCTTTCTTTTGCAGAGGCTCCAAGGGCGTTGTGCCGCGTGATACACCGCTGAATATATTTGTGAAGATCATTCAGTTTATTGCCCAGGAGCGTTTGGACTTTGCTATGCGGGAGATTGTCTACGATTTACTCTGCGTGGGTCGCTCCATTAAAGTCATCCTAAATCCGGAGCGCATGAGCATCGGGCTACGTGCTTTTCTTGTGGTTGCCGACTCACTGCAGCAGAAGGATGGGGAGCCGCCAATGCCGCGCACTGTGCCGGCGCTGCCCTCGGGGAATACGTTGCGTGTGAAGAAGACGTACATCAACAAGATGTTAACGGATGAGACGGCACGTAGCATTGGCATGTCCACATACTTTCCGCACGTACGTCGTGTATTTGTGGACATCTTACGTGCCCTGGATGTGCATTGTGGACGGCCGTTAATGATGACAAACACACAGAATCAGAACAAGGAGCCGGACGAGATGCTCTCCGGTGAACGGAAGCCGCGCATCGATCTCTTTCGGACGTGTGTTGCAGCTGTGCCACGTTTAATACCCGATACAATGACGGCCCAGGAGTTGGTCGACTTGCTGTCACGCCTAACCGTGCATATGGATGAGGAGCTGCGCATACTGACGCATCAATCGCTGCAGACGCTGGTCAAAGACTTTCCGGATTGGCGTCAGGATGTCGTGCACGGTTACACACAGTTTCTGGTGCGCGATGTCACCGACACCTATCCGCAATTGTTGGAGAACTGTACGCGCATCTTGTTTGTCTTCCTAAACATTTGGCGCTGCGCGATTAATGTCAACGGCGCCGCCGCTGCGACCGGCAGCAACAGCAGCGGCAATAGCAGCGTACCCAGTGCAGGTGCCACTGGCGCCACCAATAATCCGGCACAGCCAAAACTTGGTGGCGCTGTTCCTACGACTGGGACAGCTGTTGCACAGGCCACGCCTGTGGCTGCTGTGGCCACACCACCGACCGCCGCTGGCAAGGACACCGCCAGCAGCCAGCTGTCCAAGCAGCAGCATCTGAACACCGCCAGCAGTGCTGCCTCGAGCATAACCACCTCGAGCGGCATGTCCAGCATTACCCAGCACACGGTGCTCAACATGGCGGCCAACGATGTGGGCAAAAAGAATGAGATACCATTGGCTACGACACTGCACTTTGTCGAAGGCTTCGCCTTGGTTCTGCTATGCAACTATCGCCTTTATTTGCGCAAACTGGCAGCAATGATACTGAAAGAGGTGAAGAATCTGATGCGTGCCTTGGGCATACCCGAAACTGAACCACCGCTCATCGATGCCATGGATCGCTGCTGTCCGCAAGTTGTGGAGAAATGCCTGCCACTGCTGCCGCAGGCGGAGAAGACGGCCATACTGAATGCCAATTGCATTGATCTTCAGTGGATAGCTGATCGCAGCAGCGGCGTGTGGTTGGCCGGACTCACAGATGGTAAGCTGGCGGGGAAACTACTTTAAAGTGTGGCTATTAAAAGTTTTCTTTGATTATTTTAGACAACTCGAAGTCCTCTACATCGACGCTGAATCTCTCGCAGTCGAGCTCTGCAGCTGCTGCAGCCGCCGCGACTGCCAGCTCTCCGCAGCCGCCGTTTGATCCCTGGGCGAGCTGCCTATTCGGCCTGCTGGAGCGCCAGCGTGTGCTGCAGCAATGCCCCTCAGCAGTGGCACAGGCCTGGCCCATTTGCTATGCACGTCTCAATGCGCTCTATAGCGTCATAGATCCCACGTAAGTTGTTGAATTGAAGAGGCAGTAGAGTTCCCCCAACTGATATTCTGTTTTAATTACAGTCCCGTCAGCGATAATCGTGCCTCGCTGCTGCGCGGCTCTGCGCCCACAAAGAAAATGCCCACCGAGAGTCAAAAGGATTCGTACATGCGCCTGTGGCGCAATCAGGTGGCCTGTGCCATGCGCCTGGTGCCACAAATACCAAGCGTAGCCGTGCGCTGTGCCTCGCCCGATCTGAGCTTGAGGTAAGTCCGCCTAAGTTCATAGACATTGTGTTCAGCGCATCCAAAAGCAAATTGTGTGAGTGGGTCGCAATCGCAATCGCAGTTCAAATAAAACATTTTCATTTGTCCCGTGTTTGATTAACATTTAGCATTCAATTATATCCAGCGCACGTGTGGCTGTTCCGACTCAAAGCAAATTCATTTTAATTTTATTGTCATTGCGTTTTAGTTGTTGGTCTACCTGTTTATTTGTTTCTAACTAAGTTGCATCTGGTGCAACTGTTTGTCCACGTTTCACACAAGCACCTGCACACACCTCTCACAGCTGTATGAAATATTGAACGAATTGACTTAAAATAGCTTTCAAATAACTATCAAATTGAATTGGAATTGTGTTTCGAATCGCATATTTGCATAATATCAATCAAAATTCTTAATTGGAATGTGTAAAGTATGCAGCCAAATCAATCATACTGTCCTCCTGTTGTCCTGTTGTCCTTTATAGAGTTTCCATATGCTTGTTGTATGTTGTGTTTCTTGCTCTTTTCATTCAAGTGTTGCATGTTTATTTGCATATCTTTCTTTGTGGTTGTAAATTGTAAATTGTACACTGTGTCGCATCTAAAACAAACAAACACTCGCTCACACACACGCACATACACATCTATTTGTTTGTTTTGTTTGAAATGCAAATTGCAATTTCGTCCGGCATTGGGTTTCGCCTCTGAATATGTAAATGAGGCAAACGCCTTCAATGTGCAATCAAAACAGCTCTAATTATTAGTCTGCCGTCAGATGCAAATGAATAATTTAATGTGGTACTTTGATTAATAAAAATAAATATTAAAGCTATGTTATTTTAGTTAGTCCTTTGTTGCCTTTTACAGTTGAGTGGGTGCTGACTGACTTTTGTTTTCTTTTATCTCAAATAACTCGAGAAGTATTCATCTCACACGCACTCACAGCAAGCTCATAACTATTGTTAAGTGTCTGTTGGTAGCTGGGGAATGTTATTTACATATACACACATACACACACACACAGTTCAAACAGTTCATGTCAATGTGTCTCCATCTAAATCAGTTCGGAAAACGTTTCGTTATTGGCCAAAGTTCATATATTCACAATCGTTTAAATCTCTCTATGAATTTATATATCTATGTTTTATCACTATATATGGATTGTAATTTATAGTTTACAAGATCAATCGGACTCACGTTCGCTATCCGATTCCTTGGACAATATACCGTCAAATGTCTTTGGGCCGGAGGGAATCGTGACACGTTTCACTCTGCCGCTCTCCTACGGACGCAAAGAAGCGCGCCAGAAACGACTTGGGTAAAGCAAAACAAACAACAAAAATCCCAAAACATACCAAATATTCCCAAAAGAAAAAAACTCAAAAATATGAGCAAACTTATAATTAATTTGCTTAAGTCTGCTCCGATTACTTTTAATGTGACTTTTATGGCCACATGCGCTTCAATGTGTGTGCTGAGCGTGTCTCTGTGTGTGTGTTAGTGACACGCAACTTAATGCTTAAGTGCTTATGGCGTATGCAGTTGCTTAGAAATGTTTTTTGTTTAGTTTGCTTTTTATTTATTTTGAATTGCCAAATATCAAAGCCAGAGCAGCTTTTCCTCTTTAATATTTCTGCTCACATAGATTATTCACAATTTGTTCATTTGATGTGCATTTAATTTGAGAGTCGCAATATTTGTAGCTTGTTTAAATATGATTTTAAAAGTATAGCATATATGTATATATTTTTTTGTATAAACTGCTTTAGTTGTAGTTTGCCAATAAATGTTGCAAATAAATGTATGCTTAAAATATTTAATATTTCCGTTTTGGTTGAGTATTTGAATGCTTTCAATTTGACCACACTTCGAGACTTATGCCCTGTAGGCAGTGAATATTGAGTGTTAACGAGTTAGGCATGTGAATACAGCTCTTATATTTGGAAAATGTCGTATATGTTTATCTGCCTATATAATATATCTCTTAGTCTCTCTTCTTGCCTGTATGTTTACCTGCTCATATTATATATTTCTCAGTCTCTTCTTGTCCCCTCTCCTATCTGTCCGTCTGCCTATTTGCTTATCCCTATCAACTTGCCAATCTAAGATCTGTTTAGTTTTATAGCAAAAAGTATCTGTTTAGCGGGTATCTCCTAGTCTGTTACTCTCGCCCACAGCACGCTCTTTTCTGTTATTTTGTTTGCCTATTGATTTATGCACTAAATTCGTTTGCCGGCTTTTGCTGTGCTGTGCTGTGCTGTGCTGGGCGTGGCCCAGCCCCACTTATTGCCTTTTTTTTGGCATGCTGAAAAATTGTAGAAAAAATCAAGTTTATTTACTTTATATATTGCTAGCTGATGTGTACACGCCCACGCCACGATTGGCTTAATTCACAGACAGAATATGACATGCGAAACATTAATATGTATATATATATATATATATATAATGCTGTTTACTGTCAACATATTTCATTTTTTGCTGAGCGGCAAATTAAATTTTTAATTGAAATATGCGCATTCAATATTTATAATGTTAATTTCAATGAAAATAGCTGGGTAATGGGCAACTCAGTTATAAATATAAATAAAATTGCGCATTTGACTGCCAAAGGAGCCAAGGAGCCTTTGTCAATGGCAGTTGTCGGTGCTCAAGGGACAAAGCCAGGCCCCGGCAGCCCAAGAGGCTCCCGGGTCAGGCATTGCTGCGGAGCCTTTTAAGCATTAAAGCACGACACTAAAATGTACCGACCGTAAATTTTATTTTATAGCTCGTCGCCAGATTCCCTAAACGCGGATCGAAGCGACAAATCAGCAATGGGCAGCGCCTCGCCGCAGGCACTGTACAAGCTGGTGGTGCCCCTGCTGCGCTGCGAGGCCATTGATGTGCGGGACGCGGCTGTCAATGCGTTGGGCATGATAAATCACGATGCGCTCAAGTAAGCAGAAAATTTACATCTCTGAGTCGAGATACTGAATCTCCATTTAACAGGGATCTCATGGAGGAGCTGGTGGTCTATATACGCGAGGCCGTCGATCGGAAGCAGGAGAACATGCGACGCCGACGCCGCCGCGATGCACTGCGTCTGCAGGTGGTCCGTGTGCTGGAGAAGATAGCTGAAAATGGCACCTTCGGTGTGAGGTAAGCACAGCGAACCCCCAACAAAGAAATGTACACATAAATAAAATATCTTTGATTTGTGCCTTACAGCACTTGCGTGCTGGAACGTGATACGATGTCGCTCCATCCCACCTTTGTGGAGTACATAGAGGGCGCCATGGCTTACCTAATGGCTGAGACGGACAAGGATAATCTGAGCATACGTGAGGTCAAGGCGCACTTCTGCAATTTCATTCGCAAGATGATTAAGAACTTTTCACGTAGGTTTCCTCGAATCGAATCGAATTGAAATTATATATCTTAAAACTTTATTAACTATTTGACACAGTTGAATCGTGCGCCACTTTACTGTCGCGTGACTTGAAGCGTAATCTATTCAATTTGTTCGCCACATGGTGTGGCAGCTTCTCCAAGCCCCTCAGCATCAGCTCACAGATTGGCCAGACCCTCGAGGAGGAGAAACTGCAATTTAGCGCATTACAGGCAAGTCGCCGCTACAGCTGCAGCTATAGCTCCCTCTTTCATGTGTTCAATTTGTGACCTTAAGTGAATATGCCTTGTATCCCTTATGCAGGCCATGTCCGCTTTGCTCTGCTGCGGCCACATCTTCTACACGCCCCATCTGCAAGACGATGGCATCATCTATAAGTGGCTGGATCTGCTGCTTACCTCCAAGGACGAGAAGGTGAGTGAAGCGAGACACTGCCTCGATTATGTCAGCCATGTTTCAAGCCATTTCCTTTACTGTTTAGATTTATCAATTGGCACGCGATACGGTTGTGTTGTTGCTGGAATCGAATCCGGATATGGGCCAACTGCTTGAATGGGTAATCGATCGCTGCTATACGTCGTCGCCACGTGAGGCTGATGCCTGCTTCTTGGCTTTGGCCTCAATCTTCAGTGCCAAGTAAGTTAATCACTCGTCAATTTAATATGTTAACGCATTAGTCGCGCTCCAAATAGAGACCGCATTCGCCCCGCCGAGAACGTGATCTATTTACAAATAATCTCATTTGACGTGTATCCTGTTATCTACCCCACTGCCGGTGCGTGTGCTGGGGCTTATGGCTTTAAATTTACAGCCTTCAATGACAAGCAACAATCAATATGTATGCCATATATATTGTGCATTTATATATCATCATGTATGTCTACCATTTATGCCCATTGGAGCGAGCCTCTGCAGTGCATGCTTAACGCGTGGGTGTGAGGCTGTCTGGGTGTCTGAGTGTGTGCTTGACTGCCTCCCTGTTTGCCTGTATGTGTGCGAGTGTGTACACTCCTTTTTGTGCTTTATTGCATTCCAGCCAGGTGATAAACAGGTTCTCGAAATGGCGTACATATATAATTTACTTTTAAAAACTTAATAAAGTATATGTCCCATCTCCCAAAAAGATGACTCTTGACGCGGCTTTATTAAATTTCATTTCGCTCTTAAATATTTTCTCATAACGAATTTCATGTAATTCGCTTTTGATGCGGTTTAGTTTTGTCTCTTTCTCTCTCTCGCTTTTCACTAAACTATTTTTTTAGTGAGAGAAACTTGTCAAATCATAAAATGCATTTAATATTAAGAACAGGTCTTAGTGCAGCTACTTTATTGGACAATTTAACCTTTAACGAGGCGAGGCAAACAATTTATGCTTATTTGCTGAAGACTTTCGTGTGTGTGATTTGCTTTGGCTGTTTTGCGGCACGTGCCACATGGTGCATGTCGCAAATTTGTTGCGTTTTTTATGATATTTCTTGTTGGCGTGTGGCAGCGGCAGCAGCTGCTCTTTGTGGATCTTTTGCGTGTTGCCGTTGCTGATGCCCGCATACATAGCATATAAATTTGTATCTTAATGCTTCGCTGCAGTTTGTAGTTTACAAATGGTTAAATTTTTTGATTTGTTGCGGCTTTTAATGTTCCACAACTTCAAATCGTTTCAATGCCAAAATTTTCTATGGTTGCCTTTATCATACAGCGGCACAAACTGTTTGTATAGCAGTTGAGCACACACATGGACTCTGCCCTATGGCAAATTCAATATGAAAGTCTACAAACAGAAATTCGCTTTTATTTTATTTTTGTTGTTGGCGGATGCATTCAGTGTGGATGGCCAACCGCCACGCCTTAATGGCCCTTTAAAACTTTATTTAGTGCAAAATCATTTCCAATTAGCTGCAAAATGCCAACAGAGCTCGTCCGCTTGCAGTTGCTGTTTTTGGTTATACTCGTTGCACGTGTGACTAAATGCGAAAACAAATTATAAAGGAAACACTAGCCACCTGTGTGTGTGTGTGTGTGTGTGTAGGCCAATTGTATTTATTAAATGACCAAAATGTTGCATAAGGAATTTAAAACAAGCAACAAACAGCTCAAATTGATGTTATTAATGAAATACACGAAAGTTGGTTTTTCTTTTATTAATTATTTATTAGCCAACGGCAAATTGTAGTAAATCTTGAAGCTGTAAAGTTGCTCAATGTTAAGTGAAATCCGTAGCGAAATCCGTAGCATACTTTTCTGCGCTTACCATTTGGTATGCAAATTGCGAATTGATTTTCAGAAAATTTGCATAGGCTACAACTTGGGCAGAGTCCCAGCCACAGGTAATGGCTCTATCTCTCTCTTTTTCTTTCACTCTATATCCACAGTTGGCCCATACCATTTAGCATTAAGGCCTTCTGTGCGTCGGCTTGAACTGGGCTGCGTTATGTGATTGAATTTTAATTGAGTAAACTGTTAATTTGCCTGTCTGCTGTCCCTTTTATCTACTTATGGGCTGCTCGTTAGCTGAGGTAACAGGCAGGTGCTTAACAAAAACCCTAAACCGCAACGTCGTTAACTTTTTACTTATGTTCGAACTTTTAATACTTTAAGTAAAATTCTTGAAGTGGATAAAATCCATTAACCGCAACCTGTTTGTGTTTTTTTTTTGTTTCCTCTTACTCACTCTCTCTGTCTCTGTCTTTTCAGGGAGTATCCATGCGACCATTATACGTCAGTTATTACCGTAACGCTGCTGATGACGGGCTGCCCCCGGGTGGAGGTGCATGCGACCGCGCTGCAGCTGCTGCAGATACTGGATAAACGCTTCTTTGGCAGCATCGTGGGCAATTTGCACAGCGACAACGAAAAAGGTATGAACTAACTGCAATAGATAAGCAACTTGGACTGCTGTCCACTTTAACAAACTTTCACTGCTATAGAACTTAAGTGCTTTTCCCATAATTGTCTGTTCATAGTTGATGATAATTTAGCTTACGACTCAGGGTCAATCGATAAATTGTTGACTTAACTTGGCCAAAAATAGAAAAATGTTTAAGGTATTAAATATAAAATTGCAAAACTATTTCTGGCCCTAAAGTTTTGCACTTTTTAATAATTGGAGGAAATTTAGCTTGCTTTATTATTTTGGAGAAATTTTAATAAACAAAAATTTTAAGAATAAAGGTAAATACAGCAAGGTCAAAAGTGAATTGAATCGACTGTGGAATGCACTGCTGACAGTGGGAATAACGCTTAGAGCAGGCTGCTTGATGTATGTATGCCTATATTCTATAACTGTGGGATACTGCTACCCGTTTTATATAATATATATTTCAGTCACCATTAAATCCCATTCATAACAACATTTCTCTCTCAGGGTATTCAAGCTTCATTATATTGCATTCTGTTTCCTTTTCAGTTGAACAATTTGCACAACTTCTGAATTATTTCTGTTATAGAATTTCCATCTCTAATCATTTAGGTTTTTCCTCTTTTATTGGCAATAGTTTATGATTTGAATTTGCAGCTGCTGTAACACATATATTTGTTGCTGTTGTTATTATAGATGTTGTTTGTTGCATGCTCGGGCTATTTTTGAGAGATATCCCCTTTCATTATGTAAGCAGCTTTCTGTCGAATTTCGAGCCCACATAAAATCATTTGCTCCACTTTCTCTTTCTGTGTGTGTGTTTGATTGAATTGAATTTAATTTTGTGTGCAAGCGCAGGGGAATTTCAAGGGCCGGCATAATTTTATGGCAATTTGTTATGCACAAACTGCTCGCAGGGCCATTAATTTTAAAAGACGGTAAAAATGTGTTAGCCAGTCATCGCGGCTGCCACAATATATTTCGGGTCGTATTCGGGTCTTTTTTATATGAAAGAAGCGCGAATAAAATTTGTAATGCAAAAAAGTGAAAAGTTGCCAACGAGAAGCTACTCAGTGAAATTATGGCTGCTTTGGTTTATTTATAGTTGACTGGGAATTGATATGATCAGGCATAGGGATAGGCTGGCAAATATGTATTCATCAGCAAAACTATACTAAAACGAAAACTTAATATGCGTATACTTAATGTGTAATATCAGCATCTCTGTTTCTTACTTATATAACAGAAATACATATGCTTCATACTGACTAAAGTATATTTTCTGCCTTGCGTAACTCAACAGTAATACGTATACGTAATGTGAGTCTCTATTACACAACTTATCATAAATAAATATACTCAATATTAGCTGATATCGTAATAATGCAGCAATGCGTATACTTAATATCGGCCTCCTTCTCTCTTACGTAACCTTATCATTATCATCAATATTCATTATTTGCATAAATACCATTTTTTCTATGATGCTTATCTAATCGTTCAGCCCATTTTTGTTGTGTTTTTTGTGTTCTAATGCTTACAGGGTATGTTAAGTCAACAAAGTAAAAACGCATTAATAAAATGGATTTTCATTGAAATGTGTAAAGGCCAGCGCAGATTTAGGGCGCATAAACATTAAATCGTCACGGCAATTAGCAGCAATTTGTAAATATGACCCACGCTATAGCGCTTGCTGCTTTATCCGGAAATTTAAAAATTATATAAATATATATACATTTATATAATGTCTGCTGTTCTCTTTTTTTTGCTCTTTAAGTTTGGCATTTGGCTGGGGTCGTGGCTTATAAGTCGTGTCCAATCTCTCTCTCTGACTGACCTTTTTTATTTCCAAGCACTAAGCTGCTTAGCTTTCGTTATAGTTACGCCTGGAGCCGAGCCATTTGGCCAAATTGTTTAGTTAACTGCACGCATTTTGGTCAATGTAACATGTTAAATTGAAAATATAATTTATAATGATTGCTGTGTCCAAACCCCAAAGCCCCAAAAATAATTTACAAAATTGATGCGCAATTCAGTTTTTAGTTAGGCCATTTTATGGGATATCCTTGGAATGGCTTCCCGCCGCCGTCAAAAATTCAAATATCGAATTCCGTGAACAAAATGCATATTTATTACAGTTATTAAATATTTGATGTACAGTTAATAATTGAATTTCATTACACATTTATTAACGTTTCGAATGCCTCATTTAAACATTTAATTCAAGTACGTGTGGCTGGCTATTGGTTGGCGTTTGGTTTTTAATTCAATTTCAATCAATTCAATAAGCGCGTTTAAGCAGAAGCATTAAATTTAAGCATAATTTAATTTCACTTACATCCACATACACATCCATATATATATGTTTGTTTTTTTGTTGGTTAAAATTCGGTTTACACAGGTATACATAGGTGTATATACACAGATAACGACTTACTATTTTGATTAAAAATTCTTTTTGTTGTTGATTTTTTAAGCTGTTTTAGCTTTTTTTTTGGCTACATTTTTGTTTTGTTTTTGCACTTATTTGACTTGAACATCACAAATAGTTTTAGCTTAAAGAAATACGATATTGGATTTGTATTTTGTTTTAAATTAAAATTCTTTGAATGCTCGTTCACGTGGTGCTAAAGGGGTATATTGGTTTTGTTGACAGTTTGTCTGCGAGACTTGCAGAAGTTGGAATATAAGCTCTCTTTTTTCACTTTGAACTTTCTCAAATATATAGAGGCATAGAAAATATAGCTGGGATCATCTAAGTTGCTTGATAAGTGCCGTTAAAATTGAAAATTATCTAAGGTGAACGAGTATTGTGCAGTCGACGCCTTCCGACTGCAAGTTTTTTACTTCTCTGTTGTTTAGATATTTTCGTAGGGCATTCCCTTTCCTTTCGTAGGGTTTAGTTAGTTCGTTTACCTAAGTGGATGCAGCTCGTGCATTTCGTTCCAGCAGTGCTGTGTCATCATGCGTCGCCTAGTCGAGGTGCCCGTGTTGCGGCAATACTCCGAAACTGTCAAAGACAAAGTGGAAGAAAAAGTGAGTGAAAAACGTGTGGAAAACAGTTGAAAATAGTGCGAGGCGTCTGGGCTGCGAGGGGAAAATCTCATTAAATGGAGAACTCTGCTGTTGCCAGTCAAGCGCAGTTAAAAAACTTTATTGACGTAATATAACAGGTGTGTGTGCGTGTGCATGTGTGTGTGTGTGTCTGTGTTTACAGGTGATTGCGTGTGCTACATGTAGCTTGGCTGCGGCGAATTAAAAACTTTCTAATTATGTTGCCTTCACTCACAAATATTTAAATATAAGCAGTGCCCGACATGAATTTAAACAATTCTCAGTGGGGGCATATGGTTTTTTCTGTATTTGAAAGTCTCTGTCAACTTTACATTTGCTTATTTACCTTTCATAGAATTGGATATTATTCAATTAACTGGCCGTCTATTTCTTTTGCTAAGCTCGGACCCAAGCTTGGACCCTTTTTTGTGCACTTTTAATTTACTGCCGCGGTCCTTATTTACCTGCCGCGATTTCAATTTAGATTTGTATTTGCATTAGCTCACAAGCGGGCTATAATTTTTTTTTAGAATTCATTTTGGTGCCACAGACCTTTTACGGAGGATTTGTCGTTATCAGCGCAGCGCAGATGCCACGCTGCATATTCTTGAGTTCATTCTGCAGTAGAACTTGAAGTCTGCGAAAAAGTGTAGCCTACATCTGTGCGTTGATGAACTTGAACTGTTTTATGTGACTATAAAGTGAGTTGATGAGGTTTGAGTTTGAAAGAATTGAGCCTATGAATGTATATTGATCATTAGGAATAAATAGATCTTAGAGAGAGAGAGAGAGATCTTAGATATATGTATCTTAACTAGCAATATCAACAACTAGTTCTGTAGACTCTGGCTATGCAAGCAGCTCTGAAAAGCTCTTTAATTTCTTGCATTCCATAGTTGCCCTGTCACCTGCTTTCTTCCAGTATCTCAGCTGCTGTACTTTGATGTATTTTTGCGCTCATCAATTTTTAATATATTAAAAAATTTGTAAACTAATTTGAAAATATTTGATTGGCTGTCAACAGGCGCAAAATTTTTTAATGCTTCTTTTTTTCTTGTTGTTGTTCGTTGACAATGTGTGTATATATTTTTTTTTTTTTTATATTTGGGCATATTGTATTTCTAGACAATCTCTGCCAATCAATCATGCACACGCTAGCCAGCGCACATACATATGTGCATACCTACACAAACACCCCCACCACCCGCGTTTTCAGTATTTGGTAAGCAACTGGTGAAAATTGTTGGTCTGAAGCGTGTTATTGTTTGATTATATTATATATATATATAATATATAAATGCGTATATATAAAACATATATTCTCGTATATTTTTTCCATGTTTTTGGTTTGGTAAATAAAATTTCTTATGCAAGGAATTTCACGGCTCGTGCCTCTGATGTCAAAAACAAAAGCTGTACAACAAATAAAAATTGTCACCAGAAAATAATTTCATGTGATAAATGAAAGAAAAAGGACCTGAGCCCGGCGGCGTTTTCTGCCTTTGCTTGGTTTTAATTAATTTATCATAAAGCCAATTATAAATTGTCTGGGGTCTTAAAGTGCTGCAAAGAAAAGAGCTTCGCAGTTGTTGATATCGTAAATCGGAATGCATAAATCAAGTTTGCGCTTGGCCTTATGAAGCCTTTCAGCGAGCTCGCGTCACTCTGCATATATATATATAGTATATTTATGTAAGATTAATGATGACGCTGCCCTTTGAGTGTCCGCCTCACTATTTGTCTCGTTGGCTCTGAATTATATATAAATTATATAGTAAATAACAAAGGACTCCAAATTGTTGGCCATCACATAAAAGCCAAACAGAAGCAGTTGAATTCGCGGCCAAAGTGAAATGTGAAATGTGCGTCACAGCTGCCACGGGCGCAAGTCGGCTAGGCTTAATTTATAAGCACAGCTATATATAGTTGCTATAAATCTGTATTTCTATATATACATAAGTATATAAGACATATGTCTGCACGTTTGCTTCCTTTTTATTATCAGCTTTGACGCGACTAAGTCAAGCGGCCGGTGCTTGAGGGGGTGTTGCACTGATTGACTTGGCAGTCAGCCATATTGCCACCAGGATCTGCGTATCATTGAGTGCTCCCAAGGCGTTGGCAATATTCAATGAGCAGACCCGACAAATAACAAGTAGAAAAGCACTAAGTAGCAGTGCTCGACTAGCAGATACCTGGAAAGGTGTCTTGAGCTTAGCTTAGCTGTGGAGGTATAAATGTAGAATAAGTTTCTGATAAGACTCTACAAAACTTAAACAAGCTTGATCGAAGGATAGGTCTCAGTCGACTACAGACTCTTCTTTCTCTTTTTTTCTTCTATAATACTTTTCCTTATACCTGTCACATCACCTTTCATAAAAACAATATGCCCTGTTTGCGCACTGTGAATGAGTTTAGGGTAAGAAACCATAATGAGCGAGCTCTGTTTGGGAGTCCGTGCAAGAGCTCGCGTATTGTATGCAGCGCACGTAGCACACATGGCGTATGAGCTATACGCATTTAACAAAAGAGTGTGTGTGTGTGTGTGGGTGCGAGAGTGAGTGTGTTTGAAACTATGGCCAATGCTTTTGGCCAATCAAAGTCGTGATTAACTACAGCCGCATGGTTGAAATTTTGCCGTTCGGCAAACACTTATTAAATTGGCAGGCGTGCGTCCCTTTGTACGAAAGTAACTTGAAATGCTGCCAGAAACTGCAAACAAAAGTCGATATCGATGTAAATTGATGCAATTAGCGTGACTTAACGCCTAAATAGTTAACCTAAATAGCTAATTGTAGCCTTGTTAGGTAATCTCTAATGGCTTTAAGCGAAGGCGCTAAAGCAGTTAATAAGTTTTTTAATTAACGAGAGTCGAGGAAGTCGTGCATAACGTTGCGATGGCGCCTGAGATAAGTTCATTATGTAATTCCTGGTTGTAGCTAAGATACCCAAATGAGAACTGACTAAAAATATATTTCTAGACTCGACGGTTCCCCGAAGTCATATGCCCAAATGAACTCTCATTAAAGAAGGTAACTCTTAGACACCTGCTTTAAGTGGAAAACTCATTAAGCTGACATTGATTTAGCTTTCAATTAATCAAATTGCCTACACAAATTTTAAATCAATATTTGTTTTATAATTGCAAAGTGCTAACACGAACCAGCACAGCTGGTTACTGTTTAAACACTTGTTATTGACGTGCGCAAAAAACGAGTCAGTACAATGAAATAAAGCTTCATTGTACAGCAGCGTGGCTGAAGTCCTTAAGCTAGGACGAGGCACAAATATCATATATGCATGAATGTGTGGGTGTATGGGTAAGTGAGTGTATGTAAATAAAGCCAACTGAAGCACAATTTTGAAAAAGTTGTGTTGGCCGTGTGACAATGGCAACGCTAATTACATTTGATGTAGCCGCAGTCGCAGTCGCAGTTGCTGCTGCTGCTGCTGCTGCTCTGGCAAGCGAGCGAAGCTGTCAATATTTGCAGGTAACACACAGAAACCTTTTGACTGTTTTGATCCTTTTAACCTTGACAGCTTGACTCGCTCTCTCTCTCTCTCTCTCTCTCTCTCTCTCTCTCTCTATCTGTGTGTTGCCAGCTTTTGACATTTTATTTAATTTCATTTAGATTTTAGTCGCCAAAGTGCTTAAGTCTTTGCCTTTTGATTTACTTATTTATGTTTATACGCATTCGCGGAGTGGAATGATTCTTATTATTTGATTTAACCAGCTTACGATATGCATTTTTAATGTAATAATCCTTGAAGTTACACCTGTAATTCCCTACTTCTTCAAGCATAAATAAATAATGCTCTGGGCACTGGTGAAGCGTAAAACGCAAATTGAGTTATAGCATTTATGGCTTAGTTAGTTTAGGTTAAGTCGTTAAAATTGGCTTGGAGATGTTTTATGATGGATTTGGCATTTGCAATTATAATTAACTTGCAGCAACTTGACCCTCATCACTGTTGGCTTTTTATCTTGTGTTTCCTGCTAAACTATAAAAAACAACAAGGCGCCTTTGACCTTGATTTGATATGCTCAGCATTTTGTGTTCTTTTTAATAATTTAACTTTTCGATTGGACTCTCCCAGTGGTATTCCACTATCTGCGTAGCTACCTTCCTTTAAAGTCCCTCTTCTTTTGCTACCGCTAAGTTCCTTTTTGAATTAGCATAAAATCTGCTGCTGCCACGCGCTGGCTTCCCGGAATGCCTCCACTTATTCCATTTCGACTGCTTTTACGAAAGGGGATAATCAGCGCATAAGATTATTGTGCAAATGTGTGGAATGGGCAGTTGGGAAGGCAACATAATACAACGAGTTATACATATATTTATGTATTCTTAATCAAAGCAACGGTTTGAGTTGCGTCTGTCTGTTCGCTTTTTTTTTGCCGACTTCATAATCATCATTCTCCTGTTCTGTATGGAATTAGTGATAATGATATTCACAACGAAAGTGATAATGGTGATGATAACGAGTACTTCTCGAGCTCCTTCTATTCATATGAATTCTATTTTTATGTATGCTGCTTTAACTACTATTTTTACTACTATTTCTAGCTCTATTAGTACTATTTCTACAACTTCTACTACTAGTTGTACTACTTTTGCTAGTATTTCTACTATCATTTCTAATTCTACTACTATTTTGTGTACTACTCATATCATTATTACTACTATTGCAACCTCTCTACGTATATTATTTTTCCTACTACTCCTACTCATATTAATTTTACTACCATTTCTACTGCTACTATGTTCATTGTTTGTTTTTTGGCTACGCCAATCTCCATTATACATTTACGTATGCCTATTTGAGTATAGCTTTCGCTTTCCACCATCCTATTGTGTCGTTCTCAAGAAGTTAGTTCTTTGAAAATAATTGAGCTGTCAGAATTTGAGAGGACTGCTGCCTGCATCCCGTGGAGAGATTCATTTGTTCTTTTGCATTTATTTTCATGTTCGAGTAATAAAATTTTCATTTCTTTGAATTTACTCATGCGAGATGTATTTGGGAGCGTGTATGTTGTGGTGAACACCTACCTGTCACTTGAGTGATGCCCTCGCGCTGAGCCGATGAGACGCGCCGGAAAATGCTGAGCACCGCTTTACTGTAATATATTGCAAAAGCGAGAAGATAATTATGGTTAAGAGCTTTCCAGGCCAATCTTCTGTGCAAAATTTAAATAACGCAACCGCAAAATAAACAAGGCAAATGATATAATTTTCGGCGTATGTAGACATACGCGTCGAGGCTTTCATCCAAAGTACTTAAGTACATATATTCTCATACGCTGCAAGTACTTACCGAAAATTTTGTCCGCTCACGCAATAAAGCACAAAATTAATACCAAAATTCGTGATGAAAAACGCATTGAAAATATACTGCAAAGCGATTGTTGTATTTTGGGTTCTGGCCGTTTGAGTCTGGCGGGGAAGAAAGGATGAGAATATTTACTGTATATATCTATATTTGTCTATATATAATTAAATTAAGTTTAAGCTGCTATTTGCGGCGTATTTAAGCTGCCTAAGCTGCTCTTTGAACTATTTCTGTCATAAGTTTCTAATTAATATTTCTTTGAGAGATCAACTTGAATTGCGTGCTTGAACACGGTCTGGTAACCTGTTGAGCTGATTTCGACATTTCCAGTCGGCTGCCCGGCTGTTGCCCGAAAACCCTTTCGGTCAATTAATTTGATGTCGTAATCAATATCCAGTGCTTGTCTTGCGTGCTGAAACAATTTGCAATTCGTTCGGCGCTGGCGGATGGCAAGGGGGAAGACTGCATGAAAAATGAAAAGCTACTTTTCCGCCCAGGCATTCCGACACGTTTCGTGAAATAACAATTTTCGCAATCTCAGAATTTATTCAGGCGAATTCTCAAGACTGATTTGTACATGTGCAACGACAGCAATTAAATATATACTATATATAACTGGGAAAAATCATTGGAAAATCCTTGTACATTCCCTTGAGGAGGAAATTATGATAATCCATTAAAGCGTTATTTATGTAATTAAATGTTGTAAAGTGTCGCCAAGAATCTGCCTGCTTTGCGCTCTAGATTTATGTTTTTTTTTTTTGTCATATGCTTTTTGCATTTTTTACGAGCCAAGGGTGTCAAAAGTACACAAACTAATTAAAGCTTAATTATATGGCAGAGCCAGTGACGGACCCAGGCTGTGCGTAAACCCTTCCGTTTGACAAGGTTCAAGCATGTCAGTCGTAAGCGTAGCTGACATTTAATCAACTGAGCGACATTTTTTTTAGCATTCCGGAAAATTCCTTAACAAATATCAAGTATTAAACAAGTTGAAAAGCGGGAGTGCACGACTAGGAGATACTGTAGATGTAGAGAGAGAGAGAGAGAGAGAGAGAGAGAGAGAGAGAGGGCTATGAAGTGGCTATCTCTCAGTGTCATCAGGATATAGTTGAAAGTTTTTGACACATCATCTGTCCAGCTGATGATTAGCAGATGCAAATGAAATAGCTGAAAAGTATCTATTTGCTGAGAAAACAAACTTAAGCTTTGCATAAGCGCACAACACCAAATGAACTTTTTGCATTCTTCCGCTCTTAAATCAAATAGTCTTTTAGCATAAATCTAGCGTGAGAGCTGCTTTTACTCAAAGCACACAATTAATTAGCTGCTGCTGCTGCTGCCATCATGAAACTTTCTTTTATTCAGCGGCAGCAGCAGCTGGCGTGCCGTTATATACATATATATATCTTGTATATATATATATAGCTTTGTCCAGTCTGTTATCCTCATGCTTGATCAACTTTAATTAAGTCGAGCAAATGCTTCACACACGTGCAGCGCTGATTATGATTTTTGAAGTTAAAATTCGGGCGGCGCACGCAGCGTATGCGTAATTAAAGAGCCTTTGTGGCATTGCCGAAGTATGCATATCAAGTAGCGCTGACCTCATGCGGCTCGATTGTTATATATTAAGCGGCTTTGCCCGGCTCTGAACAATAAACTCACCTCCCAATAGGCTTCGATGCGCAGCAAGCAGCTCGGCAAATTGAGGCAGACGAAAACCGTGGAGACGACGAGCAGCATTTTGGTTACCTTTAACTGGGATGAGTTCTGCACCTTGCGACGCCCTGCAACATGGAGTCAAAAGGTCAAATTAGTTTATATGCATATGTGCTGATGCTATGAGCAAATAACTTTGCATTTGCATTCAAGTCTCAACTTTTAGCCCAACAACTCGAAATGCGTCTCTTAAGTAGTTTGCATTTTCAGGCCGCTTCCCAAGCGTTGCTAATTGTGGTAAAGTTAATAAAGTTGTCAACAAGTTGACTGCAGTTGGGCGTGTATTGCTGGCTGGCAGTTAGTTACGAGTAAGCAGCTTATACGTAGTCTTGTCAACTGAAATGCAACTTAACTTGCTGTTAGCTCACCTGGTTTCTGTGTTATCTCGCAGTGGTGTTGAGCTCTGCCTTCCTGCCGTTGTTGTTGCTGTTGTTGTTGTTGCTGCTGCTGCTGCTGCTGTTCAGTTTGCCTTGATACGCTGTGCTGTCCGCTTGGGTGTGTGCCCGTTGACTTTTGACGCTTCAACGATGCTGCAATGCGATAAGAGGAAGCTGCACTCGCTGGCATGTTTGTCATCTGAGGCTTCCTGCAGCGCAGCATATGACAAAAGAGAACACACACTTGATTAGATGAAAATTGAACTTCTCCACTCCACTCGCATTATATATGTATGTATAATGTGTGTGGACTGCATTTTTGTGACAGAGCAATGCAATCACATATCATAAATATCAAATGCAACAATGCCAACTCACATCTTGTGCATTGTGAGTGTGCGTCGAACGGTGGCGAATTTCCAAACGGTGCAGCCCGTGCAGGTGTTCAGCACGGTGATGGTTGTGAAGGGCACGGCGTAGACAACAATCGAGTCCCAGTAGTTGAATAGAGCCAGTTGCTCCTGTAATCAAATACAAATTTATTTAGAAATATGCATGCCAGTTGTGCCACTCGTCGTGTGTCATGTGTGTATGCCCTTTATTCCAATTGGGACTGTGGCCCTGGCGAACGAGGCGTATGCGCAATTTGTTTAGAGTGCAGGCAAATCGAATTGCATTGGTTTTAAAACAATTAAAAACTAGCAAAACTTTTACTGGTTTTTTTTTCGAAATTTTTTTTTTTTTTCAGCTGAAAATGCGCTTATTTTCTGTGAAAGCTGACTAAAGAACTCTCGGAAGGATTTGTAGCTGTGTAGTGACATTTTTAATTGATTTTACGGCAAATCAGAAGAATTATATAAATATATATAACAATATTAAGTTTCCGTTAAATTTAAGGAAATTCTTGAAACTTTTCTTCTATTTTTAGCATCTAAGTCTGAGCTGTTAATCAAGTGCTTCGTTCTTAATCGGCAATTTATTTTTAATACCTCTTCAAACAGCTGAAGAACTCTTTATGTTCCATTTTAATTGTCTGCTGTTCATTTTGATTGGTTTTCTGTTCATGTCGAGGCCGGAAACAATGCAATGCGAAGTAAATAACTAAAGTTAATTAATTGAATTAATTAAAATTGATCATAACTGCAGCTGCAGCTATCAGAATTAAATTGTTTGCGCGCCGCAAAAATCCCAACCGTTAAACAATTGTGCGCAATTTACATTCCGCCGTAAAGATGTAATTAATGAATATGTTACAAGGAAATTGGGTAATTGAATCGGCTAAAGGGCCGTAATGAGCTAATGTAAGATAATATTATTAGATTCCTTTGTGCGCCGGCCTTTGTAATTGTGTGTGACCTTAAGACATTTATTTATCCTTAGCGGTGGGGGGGTGCGGTCCAGTCCGAAATGCAATCAATTAAATCATTTTCCTGGTCCGTTTTCAATTTTGAGAAAATTTAGCAAATGTTGTTGCCCTGGCAAGCGTCGAATGGATCAAAAGCGTAATAACTCTTCATTTTTCAATCAATTATTGTTGTTGTTGCTGCTGCTGTTGTGGCATGCGCTCGTAGAGGCCTTTGCAATATCCTTTTACAAGTTTTTGTGCCAATTTGCCAATTTTGATTATAGACTGAGATGAGAACATGCCTTCGACTTGGACTGAGCAAAGGCTCTTATCCATTCAGTTGCAATATTGAGTGAGTTGTCTGTGGCTTTGTGTTGTGGGTAGGGGTGGGGCTGGTGATGGTGATGGTTCGAGCCAACTTTCAATTTCATTTCATTTCTGTATACATATGGCTTACATATTTTTTGTATAGCAGATGCTGCAGCTGACCAGCTGCTGCTGGAAATTGTCAACAATTGTGTTTTCCGCATTGACAAGACGCAATTTTAATCTTGCTTAGTAATAAACTAAGCCATAGGAGTGCTGGCTGTGACCTTGCAGCAGCCTGATTGATTTAGAGGCACTCTGTGGGCTTATATATAATATATATAAATATATATATGTAACAAAATACTGTTGTGATTAAGGCAACACCACTTTGCTTTTAATTTCTACAAATTCTTGTCGAAGAGTCGCCTAAGGCGCGCCTAATTAATAACAGATAATTTAATTGATTCAAAGGACAACTTTAAAACAGATTTTCTATATATATAAGGCTTTAAATTCAGAGCAATTCAGCCGAGGCACTCACCTAATGAGAGCGAGTCTTTCTTAGCTCTAAACTTAATATCTTTGGACTCTGCTTAATGGTTGAGCGACCCACGCAGCATGCAAATATATATATGGCTAATTACAGCTCGTTAGGTTCGGCGCTGGAACATATTTCGTGGCGGCCATCTGCTAAGGCTGACTATTTATACATTCTAATATACTTGCCAACAATTACTTCTAATTTCATTCATTTACATGTGTAGCTCTGGTCCACGCCTGTTCCCTGGCCGGCTGACATTTCTGTGTAATTTACGCAGATTCACTGAATAAGTAACTTAGGCAACAGCAGCGGCTGTGCCAGCTGCTTTTAATGCGCCCACAGGCCATGTCAAGCAAGATGTGAAGACAATTCGTTGTCGTTTTGCATAATTTTTGAATTTCTGTACGCCCACCCTGGAGTCTAGCTACGCTGCTCTCTAGTATCGGCAATGCCCACGTTTAGCCATCGATCTACCAAGTTTTCGTAAACGTAGCCAAGCGAGACGTTAAAAGCACAAGGAATGTACGCATCACTCATCCGACACGTTGGCCAGCCAATGTTTGCGCTTTTCGTTTTTCTTTTTTTTTATTTTCTCTTTTATTCTCTCGTTACTGATTGGATTTGAATGTCTCAAATGTATATATATTGTTCAACAATTTCGGGGCACTTTATCATTTTGATGGGCGCGGCTTTGTTGGCAACTTTACGCCTCAGTTGCTGCTGCTTGTCCAATTTGGCTAATAGCTGCGATCGCTATTCCGCCTGCTTCTTCTGTTCTTTGCAGGTAGCCATTTTGTTTGGCGTGTTTGACTTGCACTGTCTGGAAATTAGCATCGAATTTCAGACCAGCCGGGGGGCCTACACAATATCCAATAGGTATATATATAAAGTATATTTTGCAAATAGAAATTTGAGATTTAACGAATCGCCCAAGGTAGTTTTTATTGGGTCAGCAACTTTCAGTAGTTCTACCTCTTCTGTGTGTGAGTGAGAGAGTGTGTGTGTGTGTGTGTGTGTGTGAGGCTTTTTTTGGTGCGCGTGTTCATCAATCGGACACACCTAGAGCCAGTCCAAGGCGCTGCCTTGTGTGTAGCAATTGTTTGACTTTCCTCTTTTGCGTTGTGGTTAAAAAAGAAATTGTTTGCCTTAGTTTTAGTTGCGGTTTCTGGTACGCCTGCATACCCTGTAGAGGGTGGGCAAGTGGAGTGACTATGCCGAGCGAACAGATAGTTATGGCAAATGACATAATATGATAATCTGCGAGTTCAATTAGTATTATGTGTGGCCAAGACTTGAGCTTTTGCTAGGTATTTCGTTTTCGTTGTGCTTAGTGAGTCGAGTCCTTCGACATGCTGCTGCGTCGTGTGCCACATTTTGTGAGCCTCTAATTTGTGGCCTCACTTAATAAATTGTCAATTTGTGCCTAACTCGCTCAGCGCAGCAGTTGGCTAAATAAACTGTGCGTTTGATTAATTGGCGACGTTTACCAAATGTTTTCCTTATTATATTTTTGGTTTTTTTCCTCTACGCCTTGGACTTAGCGCTTTTGTGCTTTTCTTTAAGAATTGTGCTTTAGTTCGCTGCCAACTCAAGTGCGCAGCTATTGAGTTAAGCGCCAGCCATTCAGTGTTTGCGGTCAAAGAGATTTTCATTGAAATTCACGCTTCGATTTAACATATTGCGAGATAAGGGCCTCCTTATCGGCAGCTGCAAAGAACAACACATAGAGAGAACGAACGGAAATGTTTTCGACAGCAAACCAACTGAAAGGAGAGTGAAATCTCTGACAAGTGCCTGGCACTTCGTGGCAATATTTGCCAAAGCTGCTGCTGCTCAAATTGATTCCTATTTCCTGTTGACCAGAGAAAGGCGCATAAAGGGTAGCTTTTCGAGCGTGAATACTATACAATATTCGATATTTGAGCTACTCCCGGCAGTTACTGCCACTTGACTGAAGCCCTCGCAGTCGCTTCTTTAAATTATCCATATATCATGGATAATCATATTAATTAAGTTGACTTTAACGTGGCACGCGTGAAGTGTTTCGTTTTGTGTGCTTGCTGTGATTTATGCGCTATGTGCGAAATCGTATAAATTCTATTGACTGAAGCAGCAGCACAACAAAGAACAAACAAAGTCAAGCATTTTGAGTATGTGCTGCGCGCATATGGTGAATTTAGAGAATTTGTGTCGGGATGTGCCCGTAGTCTGTGCTTTTGTGGCAACCTTTTGTTGGCCGTTCACTTGCAACATTCTTGGCACTAGTCGCACCGCCAGCGCCAGTTGCCACTGGCAACGCACTTAAAGCGTTCAGAGACCAGTTCTGGAATTACAAATATGCAATAGAAAGGCTTTTCATGTTTGATATGGATATGGATATGAATATGAGTGGATGCGTGAATGAGTGAGTGATTGAATGTGTGAATGTGTGAATGGGATCCCTACTCTGCACTCAACCAACAATCATAGGCCGTGCGTGTGGCAAACTGAAATAGTATTTGTGTGGAGGAGAGTGTGTTACTCACGTTATACGAGGTATTCAGATCGCAGATGGTATCGTTTAGCTTTGGGCTGTAGACGGGCTTGGCAATCAGTATGTAGGGTACGCAGTGCACGCAGCCGGCTAGCGTGAGGCCGAACAGGACGATTTTGGCACGGCGCACGGTGCACATAATTTGCCGCTTTAACGGATACATGACGGCGATGAAACGCTCCACGGTAAAGGCGACGACAAACCACACCGAGCAGAAGCTGGCCAAATAGCTAAAGAATGTGAAGAACTGGCAGAAGTAATTCTGATTGTAGATGTTCACGTTGAGGAAGTTGAGCCATTGCATGAATAGGCCGCACAGGAAGCAGGTATCGCTGATGGCCAAGGCGGCCAAGTAGAAGCTCGACGATAATTTGCGCAGCTTGGTCATAAAGAAGACAAAGACCGAGAGTATGTTGCCGATGCTGCCCGTGCAGCAGATGATGGGCACATAATATCTGTTCACAATATCCCCGATGAGGTATGCAACTCGCAGCATTTCCTCATCCTCGACGGACATAAAGTCCATGTCGCTGCTGGCGTTCGTTCTGTTGCCATCTGTCGCATAGCCGAGTAGTGTACCATTTGCCATCGCTGTTGTTGATATGTCCTGGCTTATGTTCGACACGGCTGTCTCGTAGGGATTAGCCATAATTACGTTTGTGCTGCGTTCGCTGCAAAGTCAATGCCGCATTAGTCACTTACACACCTACACACTTCCCCCTTTAACGCTGCTCTTTTACTGCATTTCTCATTCATTCAGCAGCTGCAGCTACGCCCAGTTTTTGTTAGCATTTCATTTGCCTTTACTCGGGCAAAGAGATGCGCATCTACTAAAATGTACCTTTCAGCTGCACTTGAAATAAATAAAAGTTGCAACGCGCATCATATAATGAACAACTGCTGCGCCCACAGCACCCATCTAATTTCTAGTAGCAAACTTTTCTGCCTTGCAGCCAAACTTGAGGCAAATAAAATAATAAGCTATAAAAATATGAGTGGCTGCGGCGGAAGATTAAATACCCTGGAATAGTTGTGATAACTAAAGAAAAATATGTGGAATAACAAGTTTAGCTTCCTATAAATAATTTATATATGAAAATATATATAGATTTCAATGATTATTATATATAGTTTATAAAGCAACTGAAACTATTTTGCTTAAAACATTTCACTGTATGTTAAATTATCTTAAATCTGTTTAAAATAAATTAAATTGAAATTTCTTATATAGAAATTCTAATTTCTTAGAATCGTCTTAGCTCTTCTCTTGTCTGACCTGCGGCCTATGCCTAGCCTAGCTAGTTATGCCAAATGCTTCACATAAAGTTCAATTCACTTCACATTTCATAACAAAGCAAAAAAATAAACCCAGTGGAATGGAAAAAATATTTTTGCTTGAAAAGTTTTCAAGTTTGAATACTTTTGGAAGAATACTTTTCCATCATCAAGTTCTGTAAAAGTTTCTTAGTTATTTTTCCCCTCTGCTAACTACACATAGTTGTTGAGCCTATTTAGTTCCGAGCCCCGTCAAATATGCAATAAATATTGTTCATTTGAAGTTTCAGGAAGTATATATCGTGCTCGTGCCGCACAATTATAGATAGAAATTATTACACCAAAGTTTTTCGTTTTTTTTTCAATGGTTTCTCGTTTTTTTTTTGTGTTTGACTTAGATTTGGATTTTCTTTATATACATTTTTGTTCTTAATTTGATTTTGTTCACCGAACTTTTTCACACGCTCTGAAATCGGACAAGTGCTCAGCAGAAGTTTCTGATTTTAATAAAAGTTTGCCAAACTTTTCATTTGGCTTTAAAGTTTTCTATTTTTACTTTTGCTCTTTACGCTGGCCGTAATAAAAAACTGGCGCTATTTATTGGTCTATTAATTGCTCAATGGGCCACGCTCAATTTTACCGACGGCGCTTGTTATTACGTTTGGCTCGAGCAGTTTACTGGCAGGACATGTGTCCTGCAGGACAATACGCGCGCAACTAAGCCGAGACAATGGCCGAGGCGACTTTATAAGCAATTTGGCTCAATTCGCCGCCATTGGAAGGCGCCAAAAAAGCCGGAAAGCTTTTCGCCTTCAGCTCGGAGTCGACGCAGTGCCAAGTGTCGCCATTTCATTCATAGAATCAACAGGTGACAAGGTCACGGGCTAGGGCCAGCCCAACAAGTGGGCTTCCGTCTAATTGCTAGACTAAGAGCCAGAGAGAGAGCTGCGAGCGGCGTAGCTATTGTTGTCATCACACGATTGTAATTGTGTTTGTGGCTTCTAGTTGTTGTGGCGCAGTTTGTAGTAAACATAAACACAGATTCCCAGGCTTTCCAGTGCCGGCTGTGAGCTTTTTACCAACTGGAAGTAAGACGCGTCGCGGTTGGCTACGAATAGCCCAAGCCGGATGCATTTAGTTGTTGCCGAGCACTGAGCTTGGCCAGAACCATAAAAATGGCAGGAAATCATAGACATGGTTGGGTTTTATTTCTACGAATATGCTTGTGGTTTTACTTTCACTCAACTTTTGCTTTCTCTTTTGGTTCCCTTTCAGAAGATGACAAAGTTGGCACGCTGGATGAGCTGCTGAGCAATGCTTATTGCCGGTCGCAACGTTTCCTGTCCAAACAGCTGGCGCACTTGCGACCCGAGCTTACCATGTCCATCTTTTCGGGTGAGTTACGACTGAGGATTTGTTTGCCACGCGAACAGCAGCTCATTTCTTTCTTTTCGCAGAAATAACACATCGTTTTCAGAGCGCCCGCGAGGATGTGCGCGCCCTGCTGCTGCAGTGTCTGCTGCCCTGGCTACAGAACATGGAGCTGGTTGCAACGAGTGTGCCGCCAGCCACGCCGCTTTCCTATATTATGGTAGGATTTATTTTCATAGTTATCATACATATACACATATATGCTTGATTTGCAGTATTTCCCCGATTCGGGCACACGTGGTCGTCGTGAGGGCACCGGCTCAACGGAGGCCACAGAAATGATTTTGAATAATCTGTTTTACATAACCGCCAAGGTGAGTAGACGTAACATTTATAGCCATGCACTGCTTAACTCTCTCTCTATCCCTATTATCCCTATTGTCCTGTCGGTCTATAGTTTTCGGATGCACATCCGCGCGATATTGAGGAGCTGTGGGGCACATTGTGCCAGTTCTGGCCTAACAATCTAAAGGTCATCCTGCGCTATCTGGTCATTATGAGCGGCATGGCACCCACCGAGCTGTTGCCTTATGTAAGTGGCATGCATATTAGCCACGTTTCGAGAAACTAACTAGTGTCTTTGCAGGCTAAGCGCGTGGCTCTGTATTTGGCACGCAGCTGCCCGGATCGCTTGCTCGATGAGCTGATGGCCGAGCTGCAGACAGTGGAGACACTCAACTGCCTGATCGAGCGCACTGAAACGCCGCCTTTCTACAGGCTGACCAGCATGCGAAAGGCTTCCAGCCATAGCGCTGATGGTAACTCACAATTGACCTTAAGCTTTAGCATTTATTTGAAGACTTTACTCTTTGTTTGCCAGGTCAACCTGTGGGCGGCATCAACGATTCGCGCACTCAGGATCTGACCGTGGAGAAGGGCACCATACACACCAAGCGACACAGCGGCGAGGATCCCATTAAAATTGGGTAAGTTATACTTATCTGAAATGGAAAAGAGAACTTTAATCAATTAATTATTCTTGGTATTTTTAGCACCTGCAAATCGGACAGCGGCATACGCGCCTATACACAGGCAGCCGCGGCTGCTGCCGCCGCTGCTGTCACGCCCATTGCCGGCGGCAGTCGTCCGCCTCGGGGCGCTGACAAAATACGTGCTGCCTCGGGTCCGTCCATACTGCCACGGCCCGAGGATATATTAATCAACGATCCAGAGCTGCGCCAGGAGGAGAATGTGGAGCTGCGTAATACAGCGGAGGCACCGGCAAATGCACATCCTCATCCGCTGCCCATGCCCGAATATGGCGGTTACTTTGCACCGCTCACCGAGTTTCTACCAGACGTGAGCTTACCTATAAGCGGATTCCATCGGTAAGTGATACAGAAAGAAGTATTTCCAACAGTTTCTCTGCTTTAATGATTGCTTCTTTATTATTTTGATATACTCAAACACATTGGCATAAATTATTAGTAAGAAACTCCGGTGTGCATACGTATCCATTCTAAGTGGGATGTCACTCGGGTAAATCCAGCTGGTTTGCCCAGCGTGCAGCCTTCAGCTGAACCAAACGATGCTATGCCCACCAAGACGGGATTATTATGAGTGACCAGTGGTCCACCAGCATCACCGCGGCAGGTGGACTTGCCATCTGTTGTTCTTGCACACAATGTGCTTGCTGGCAGGACACCATAGCTTACATGACACTCGTTATTCGTTGTTATCTGTAGATCCACGCACTGCAGCTTATCGGCCAGTTGACCATTGGCCATTTTCCCCCAGCCACAGGTCACTGCCCACGAGCCCTCATATCGATTGTTCATTTTGCTAAGTTTTGGCAAACTTATCTTGTTCACGGTCGCTGAGAATTGGACGTAGGGAATGCGAATCAGGCCGATGTCATTGCCCATGGACGGCCAGTGGTGGTGAAGAATGAAATTATAATGTCCGATTCTGTAATGGAATTGACCATTGCCTCGCGAAATCGCGCCAAAATGAATGTCCACAAAGTCCGTGGTCAGGCATTGGGCGGCAGTCAGCACAAAGTGGTTCGAGATGATTATGCCACTCCCAATGGCAACGTGGTAGCCGCCCTCGCCTATTAGTAGGTTCACAATGTAGGGAGCCTTGCCGTAGTAGGCTGTATAGCCATTGGCAATGATGTTGTCGGGATCCTGCTCGTCCGAGGAAGTTTGATTGCCACGAATAGTGGCACAGGCAAAGGCCACCAGAAGAGCTTGCAAGAAAACTTTCATGCTGAGTTTTTGAAAGTAAATAATGCATGCAGCTGCGATCTTATATAGTGCTTTCTGAGGACTAATTGCAACATTCGTTTGCTGACAAGAAACGATAAGAGTAATATGTCATAGCAATTGCAAATATGGTTGGATAACTAATGGCTTTAGGCATTAGCTGTTGAGTTTTTGACTTCTGCGGCGGGTTTTAAAGAATTAGAATGTTGGATTTTATTATATATATGATTTAGCATATTGCAATATATATAATTCATTGGTGTATCGATTGCGTTTCGTAGTCTCTTATCATTTGTTAAGGCTAATTTGAAACCATAATAACATGAATCCTTCTTCATTGAAGCCAATCAAACTGAGTTTAAAATCTAGTTATAAAATTAAACTAAGCTTCAATTTGGTATCCATCAAATTGTTCACATATATGTAAATATATTTTTCGAAAATTTTATCTCAATTAATAGTAGATTTCTTAATGTTTGAGCTACCGTAGTGATACATAACATCCTCAAAAAAAAAAAAAAAACTATTCTTCAACTAAAGACAAATATTCTTTTTACAAAAATACTTTTTATGAGCAATGATTATTAAGTTTAAAAACCTAACAAAGATTGTATAGAAAAGCTTTTGTATGTTCATAAAAACCACAAGTTTAGATAGAATGCATTTTTATTTAGATTTTTTTCACTGTTTACAAAATTATATTGTTTAGTAGTAGGCGATTCCAGAGTTTTGACGTATCCAGTCCAAATGGGCGGTCACACGGGTAAAGCCAGCTGGCATACCGACCGTGCAGCCTGCTGCCGAGCCGAAAGATGTTACGCCTATTAGAATGGGATTATCGTGGGTAACCAACGGGCCACCAGAGTCACCGCCGCACGTGGACTTTCCGTCAGTTGTTCTCACGCACAATATGCCGTTCGGCAGATTGCCATAGCTCCTAGAGCACTCCCCGTTGCTCATGACTTGTATGTCGACGCACTGCAGCCAATCAGCCAATTTTCCATTTGCCTGTCCGCCCCAGCCACAGGCAACTGCCCACCAGTTCTCGAAGAGCTCATTCTGTTGGTTGAATCTAGGCAGATTCACCTTGTTGACCCTTGAGTGGAAGTCAACGTGCGGAGTGCGTATCAGGCCAATGTCATTGCCATTGGTGTTGGGCCAGAGATGGTGACGAATAAAGTTGTTGTTACGAACTCGGTGATAATATTGGCCATTGCCTCGCCAATTGGCGCCATAGTGGATGTCCACATAGTCCGTGGTTAGGCAATGGGCGGCAGTCAGAACCCAAGTGTGGCCGATGATGGTGCCGCCGCCGATTGCAACGCTGTTGCTGTTGTCAGTTCTTATCAGCAGACTGACGATGTAAGGAGCTTTGCCCTCGTAGGCCGGATAGCCATTGGTAATGATGTTGTCGGGAACAAGCTCGTCCGGCGAGTACGTCGTCTGATTGTCTTCTGCAGAAGCAGCGGTGAAGGCAATTGCCAATGGAAATAGTACCAGCAGAGCTCTCATGGTTAGCTAGAAAGTGAATAAATCGTTTGGTGTTGCGATCTTTTATAGTCGATTTGAGAAACTCATTACGGTATTCATTAAGAACTATCTGAAGACAGAGAATGATGAAAGCTAATGCTGGGTTACTAATGGCTTTAGACATTAGCTAATGAAATTAGCATTTGTTTTTACTCTAGAATTAAATTTTATTTAATGGCAATCGATAGTATTAAAGTATATATAATAAGAATTTATTGGATTATTTTTAAGCTTTTACAAAGTTTTATAGTTTATTAGTAAGCAATGCCAGAGTTATCCCGTATCCACTCCAAGTGAGCGGTCACGCGTGTAAATCCAGCTGGCGATCCGTCCATGCAGCCTCCTGCCGAACCGAACGCTGTTATGCCTACTAAAATGGGGTTGTCGTGGGTTACCAGTGGACCGCCGGAGTCACCGCCGCAGGTGGATTTGCCATCGGGTGTCCTAGCACACAGTACGCCGTTGGGCTGACTGCCATAGGTCAATGAGCATTCGTCGTTACTCATGATTTGTAGATCGACGCACTGCAGCCAGTCAGCCAATTCACCATTGGCCTGTCCTCCCCAACCGCAAGTTACTGTCCACCAGTTCTCGAAGAGTTCGTTCTGCTGACTGAAGCTGGGCAGGCTAACCTTGTTGACTGTTGGCGTAAAGTCAACGTGCGGAGTGCGTATCAGGCCAATGTCATTGCCATTGGTGTTGGGCCAGAGATGGTGACGAATAAAGTTGTTGTTACGAACTCGGTGATAATATTGGCCATTGCCTCGCCAATTGGCGCCATAGTGGATGTCCACATAGTCCGTGGTTAGGCAATGGGCGGCAGTCAGAACCCAAGTGTTGCCGATGATAATGCCTCCGCCTATAGCAACGCTGTTGCTGTTGTCAGTTCTTATCAGCAGACTGACGATATAAGGAGCTTTGCCCTCGTAGGCTGGATAGCCATTGGTGATAAAAACACCGAAAGGAAGATCCTCCGGCGAGATCTTTATTGCAGTCTGATTACCTTCTGCAGAAGCAGCGACAAAGGCAAAAGCCAATGAAAGAAGTAGCAACAGAGTTTTCATACTTGAGTTGAATGTGACTGCATCGCGTGCAGTCGCGTCTTATATAGTCGATTTCCGGAATTAATTATGTCGTTCGTTGAGAATTATCTGATGATGTATATAGTACTTATATGTTCTGATAAGGTGCTGAAAGGCAAGATAATGGTTTATTGCTAAAGGCTTAAGACATAGCTATAGAGGTTCATGCAGCTTTATTAGTTTTCCACTTTGCCTATGCAACGATAAGATTGTTTATTCTATTACTAATAAACTCCAGAGTTTTGACGTATCCAGTCCAAGTGGGCCGTCACACGAGTGAAGCCAGACGGATCACCGGACATGCAGCCAGCTCCAGAGAAGAACGAAGTTATTCCAACTAAGGTACGATCCGATTGGGTTACCAAGGGGCCGCCTGAGTCACCGGCACAGGTGGATTTGCCGTTTGTTGATCTGGCACACAATGAGCCATTGGGAAGAACGCCATAGCTCTTGGAGCATTCGTCGTTGGTTATGACCTGCAGAGCGATGCACTGCAGCTTGTTCGCCATCTGGCCATTGGCCTGTACGCCCCAGCCACAGGTAACAGCCCACTGGTGTTCTAGGCTATCTCCGGTCCATTGATTAGTTCTGGGTAGCTTGACCTTGTTGATGGTGGATGTGAATCTTACGCGGGGAGTGCGTATCAGGCCAATGTCATTGCCGTTGGCATTGGGCCAGAGATGGTGGCGAATGAAGTTGTTGCTCCTCACTCTGTGCTTCAGTTGTCCGTTGCCTCGCTGAATGGAGCCATAGTTGATCTCCACAAAGTCTGTGATCAAGCAATTGGCAGCTGTCAGGATCCAATTGGTGGCGATGATTGCGCCACCGCAATGCAGGACGCTGTTCATGTTATCTGTTCCCAATACCAGACTGACAATGTAGGGTATGTGGGTACTGCCGACTGCATATCCATTGGTAATGATGTTGTCGGGATCATGCTCATCCGGCGAGGATGCGGTCGCGTTTTCACTGGCGCTGGCCACGCCGAAAGCCAAAGGCAAAAGAACTAAGAAGACTTTCATGCTAAAGTTGATTTGAATTGCGGCTGCAACCAGCTTATATAGCAGCTAAGCCAAGCCAGCCAAGCCTTGATTGCTTTTTTTATCACGTGGATAAGGAGTACAACTAATTGCAAAGGGATTTACGTCTTGAGTTAATGAACAAAGACATTAGATATGTAAATCTGAAAGGGTTGCAGTGAAGCTTAAGGATTGTTAATTACAGAATATGCTAGATGTTGCTGGTAGTTTACATGAATCAGTTTGGGGTAGCTCTTGATTTATCTATATATCTACTTAGATATATATGTATGTATATATAATGTAGTTTTTATAATGACATATGTTTTGTGTATAACATACTATACTTCTTGCTATAGGAGTTCTTAGGACTTCAAGGACTTTTTTGTAGTATTCATGTTATTTATTTTACATTGCCCGTTTCGACTTTCATCCTTTAGTACTCCAAACTCTTGCATTAAAAATATTATATATAAGTAATATATTTATTTTTAAATATCCCCATAGTAAAAGTGTAAATTGGTAGCTGAGAAAAATAGTTTTAATACTTGTGCATTTGTAGTTTATTAAGTTTTGATTAGGCATTTGAATAGTTTTGGCAATTTCATCATTTAGTATGAGATGCCAGTGAGCTGGCGTATCCATGGCAGATAACTGGTAACGCGAGTGAAGCCAGCCGGATCTCCAGATGTGCAGCCCCTGGAAGAGACAAATTGACTTACGCCAATCAGAATGGTATCGGACTGTGTCACAAGAGGCCCGCCAGAGTCGCCAGAGCAAATCGATCTGCCGCCTGGAGTACTTATGCAAAGAATTTGACTGTGAACGGTGCCCGGCGTGTAGGTCCTGGCACATTGGTTATTCGTTATAACTGTCGCATCGACGCATTGCAGCTGTTCGGGTGCTTTAGATGAGGTTGTTCGACCCCAGCCGCAGGCCGTTGTCCGTTGATTCACATAGAGTTCGCCTGCATTAGTCGGTAGCTTGACCTGGTTGATACGCTCGGTGAAGGCAACGTGTGGAGTGCGTATCAATGCGATATCATGTGTGGGATGGTTAAATATGTTGTCCCCATTAACAGTGTGTACAATCGAACCCTGGGCCCGACGATTCGAGCCGTAGTAAATGCTCACAGAGTTGAAACCCTTCGAGCAATGTGAAGCGGTTAGCACCCAACTATTTCCGATTATAGAACCGCCGCACCATGCGCCGGAATTTCCTTTTCTAAAGGCCAGACCCACAATATATGGAGCCTTGCCCTCTTCTGCTATATATCCATTCGTGATGATGTTCTCAGGCTTCAGCTCAATGTCCTGCATCGGCTCTGGTTCCAGCTCTGGCTCCACGTGCAGCCTTAGGTCAGGATATACTGGCTCAACGGCGGGCTTAAAAGCCAAACTGCTTGCTAGAGCAAGGGTAGACAGCAAAAATATGAACAGCGCCTTCATTCTGAATGAAAGTATTTAGAAATGAACTGGAGTTTATATAGCTAACTGACCTACTTGCAAAGCCCCTTGGCTTGATATAGTAATTAACAATAGTAATTTGCGAGGCAAACAAGGTAATTTCTAAGAATTAATGTGTTGGGGCATTAGGCAGAACGTTTAAGATGAAGAGCTCCAGGAAGAGAGTTTGAGATAATGATATCTTAGTTGAATATATAAATCTATAAATATAATTTATCCCTGGAATATCCTGTGGCCAAGGGCTAAAGAACTCACAAGATTTTCATGCTGAAATCTATGTGAATTGCGGCTGCAACTAGCGTATATAGTTGCTAAGCTAAACTAAGCTTTGATTGCTTTTTTGTTAGCCTTGCGTACTTGGATGAGGAAAACAACTAATTGCAGAGGAACGGACTAGTTATATAATGAGCTCACATCATTATCTGAATAACTAATTGAGATTACTTATGTTTATTAACATATATCTACAAAAGAAAACTTTTTTGGCTTACTACTGCATTGTTGCCGAGTTTTTATAATGAAATCTGTTCAGAGTTTAGTACGTTCAATGCCTCTTTGATATATCATTCAATGACATCTTACTAGTATTCATTACGATTCCCTCTTCTCCACCTTTTACTATACTAAAACTTAATATTCTTGTATAAAATATATATTAGATATGTATATATCTTTAATGACGCCAAAGTAAAAATGCAAATTGGCTGCAGTGATAAATTATATTTGGTACAGAAAGATTTCAATTATGAACGAATTTAGTATAAGATGCCAGTCATCGTGCGAATCCATGGTAGAAAACTTGAAACACGAGTAAATCCAGCTGGAAGCCCAGATGTGCAGCCAGTGGGAGAACCAAACGCACTGATGCCAATCAGTACTGTATCGTTTTGTGTCACAAGAGGTCCGCCAGAGTCGCCAGAGCAAATGGATTTGCCGCCTTTAGTACTTGTGCAGATGGTTTCACTGTTGATTCGGAACTTCAGTTTACTAGCACATTTTTTATTGGAGATAACTTTCGAATCGACGCATTGCAGCTGTTCGGGTTCATTCGTCGTGGTTGTCCTACCCCAGCCGCAGGCCGTTGTCGGTCGTTTGACAAAGCGGTCACTCTCATTGGGTAGCTTGACCAGGTTGATGTGCTCGGTGAAGTCAACGTGTGGAGTGCGTATCAAGGCGATATCGTGAGTGGGATGGTTAAATATGTTGTCCGCATTAGCATAGTGGGATGTCGAACCTCGGGCACGCCGATTCGAGCCGTAGTAAATGGTCACATAAGTGGAACCCCTTGAACAATGTGCCGCGGTTAGCACCCAAGTATTTCCGATTATAGAACCGCCGCAGAATCCGTTGGTATTATAATAACTGAAGTCCAGGCCCACAATATATGGGGCCTTGCCTTCTGGTGCAAAGTAGCCATTCGTGATGATGTTCTCAGGCTCCAGCTCAAAGTCTAGCTCTTGCTCCGGCTCAGTGTCTGGCTCTGGCTCTGGCTCAATGTCCTGCTTCCGCTCCTGCTTCAGCTCCTGCTCCACGTCAAGACTTTGATCAGGGTTAACTCCTTCAACTGTGGGCTTTAAAGCCGAACTGCTTGCTAGAGCAAGGGTAGACAGCAAAAATATTATCAGCGCCTTCATTCTGAATGAAAGTGGTTAGAAATGAGCTGGAGTTTATATAGCTAACTGACCTACTTTTTTTGTGAAGCCCCTTGGCATGATAAACTAATTGACAATAGTAATTTGCGAGGTGAACAAGGTAATTTCTAAGAATGAATGTGTTGGGGCATTAGGCAGAACGTTCGAACAGAGCTTTAGATAATGCTATCTTAGTTGAGTATATAGATCTATATACATAAGCTTTGGATTATTTTTTAACTAAATCCCAATCTCTTCTCTTGCAGCTGCAATGTGGCGGTCATGCTGCTCACAGACATTGTTGTGGATGGCATTCCTGGCATCGATTGGACGCTTCATTTGCCACTGATGCTGCATATTTTGTTCTTGGGCCTCGATCACACTCGGATCATTGTGCGTGAGCACTGCAAGCAGCTCTGCGTCAATTTGCTGATTGTCCTGGCCGAGCACAATGATCATCTGACCGTAGCGCGCATTCTGCTCAACAGTGAGACGAGCAAACTGGACTTGGGGCTGACTGTGCCAGCTCTGCCCGTGATTGACAATAACTTTACGGAGCTGCATCAGCAATTCGACAGCTATCTGCTGCATGTTAGCCCCCAGGCGGCTGCCTATGCGCTGCAGCATAATCTCTCGAGCTCAACGATCATTGCCTCGCACTCGACCAACCAGCAGACGTTGCCGCAGTCGCCGCAGAATCTGCAGCAGCTGCCTCCGGTGCAGGGCGCAGGGGCGAGTGCCACGCCTGCAGCTCTGACTGGCACGCCTGCCGCGCTGCAGATCAATCCGAATAATACGGAAAACTCGGAGGTGCCGCTAATCCATGCGGATGAGCATGCTCCCCCTCAGCCAGGTCCAAGCATGCCCATAGCGCATGTGATCAAAAGTTTGCTCAAGTTCCTTGCCCACGACACCTGCCAGCCGCTGTGGAACTACGAGGACATCACAGCCAAAGTGTGGGCGGTGAAGTCTGCTGAGCAGCTGAGCTGCTTCCTGAAGCACATGGTCAAGGTGTTTGCCGACAGCTATCCGCAGGCGCGCATTGCCGAGCGATGGGCGCAAACGGCTTTACAGCTAGGCTTGTCCTGCTCCTCGCGTCATTACGCTGGGCGTTGCCTCCAAATCTTTCGCGCTCTCAATGTGCCCATCAACTCGAGAATGCTCTCAGATATACTCTCCCGGCTGGTAGAGACTGTAGCTGAGCAGGGCGAGGATATGCAGGGTTACGTGACGGAGTTGCTGCTGACCCTGGAGGCTGCCGTTGACAGTCTTGACTCGGACTTCCGGCCGCTGGACGTCATGAAGGACATTTTCAAGAGCACGCCCAATTTGAACAACAAGGACGGTGGTCCCAACTCCATACTGCCTGGCAAGAAGTCGCCATCGGGCATGACACCGCAGTCCTCGAACTACTCCATACCCAGCCATGGGCGCAGCACCAGCTACTCGGTCTCCTACTGCGGCCGCAAGGCCAACAACTCGCCCTGCGACAAGCAGGTGGAGCTGAGGAATCGCGCCTCAGGCATTGAGCTGGAGCGCAGCGTTGTCTGCAAGTTTGGCGTGGGCGGCGTTGGCGTTGGCGCTGGCTCCGCCTTGTCGCGCTCACGCAGCGCACAGAGCCTCAAGATGCTGGGCGACACGGCCACGCAGGACGACAAGATGACCATATTGGCGCAGCTGTTCTGGCTATCGGTTTCACTGCTCGAATCGGACTACGAGCATGAGTTTATGCTGGCACTGCGGCTGCTCACCCGCGTGCTGCATCGCCTGCCGCTGGATCGACCCGATGCGCGGGACAAAGTGGAAAAGCTGCAGCAGCAGCTCAAGTGGACCGCTTACCCAGGCGTCCATGCGCTGCTTTTGAAGGTAAGCTTTCGAAATTATTCACATTGTAAGCTGCTAATGAATTTCAACTTCTTTTCTTTCAGGGCTGCACCCACAGCGCCACCTATGAGCCCACAATCACGCTGCTGGCCCAGTTTGCGCCTATGCTCAGCCTGCCGGTCTGTGATCCCACACAGAGCTGCGCCTTTCCCATGAACGTGATTGCCCTGCTGCCGTATATGCTGCTGCATTACGAGGATGCGAACGAGATCTGCATACGCAGCGCTGAGAATATTGCACACGTGTCCACGGAGCTGGGCGCCAAGCTGGAGAATCTGGGCACAGTGATGACCTTGTACAGCCGCAAGACGTTCTGCAAGGAATCATTCCAGTGGACCAAGTGCGTGGTCAAGTACTTGCACGACACTTACGCTCATATGGGCCTTCACATGCTGGCCTTCCTCATCGAGGTGCTGGAGAAGGGGCCGCAGCAGGTCCAAGTGCCGGTCCTCAATGTCATTCACTGCATGCTCCACTATGTGGATCTGTCGGCGCCTCAGGCGCAGACCATCAATGCGGATTTACTGCGCGCCATTGGCAAATATTTGGATGTGAGTTTGTCAGATATATGTATTTGGGCTACTCTCTAAATCTACTTTTGCTTTGCAGACTGTGAACTGGAAGGATTCCCTGAAGATCCTTAAACTGATCGTTACACGTAGCTCCTCGCTGCAGGTGGTGCCACCCAGCGATGGCAGCAGCGCCGGCTTATCGTTCTCCTTCTATGGCGCATATCCGGACTCGGATATGTTCTGTAAAAAGGAACTGGCCGGCCGCACCATGGAGTTCACCTTCGATGTGTCGCAAACGCCGCTGATCGGACGTCGCATCTTGCTCAAAACCGAGGAGCCCACATCAGGCTCCGCTGCATCAGCCACGGGCAGCTCGTCGCTAAATTCCACCTTGACGAATGCCACCACCGTGACAGTTGCGCCTGCGCAGCAGGTCAGCGCACAGCTGCAGCAGCAACGCGCCCACAGCAATGTGGCTGCCATTGCCGCTGCCCAGCAGCACCAGCAACAGCAGCAGCACGGCATTGGCCTGGGCAGCGTTGTGGGCACGCCCAACTCACCCAGGCGCAGTGCCAGTCTGTCGCCGGCGGATACCGTGCCGCTCAGCGGCTGGAAGCGTCCGTGGATGTCGCAGTGCCGGGTGCGCGAGTGTCTGGTCAATCTGCTGACCACCTGTGGACAGCGTGTCGGTCTGCCCAAGTCGCCATCGGTAAGTGTCTGGTCACGCGGGGCTCGGAGGGGGTTTTCCAGCTTGTACATTAGCCAGGTGCATGCTTTGAGCTCCCCTAGCGCTAGCTTTTTCAGCTCCTGCTTTCTAATATGGCCATCATCTCAACCAAATTATTTATTTCTAATTCTTTTTCTTTCATGTAACAAAAAAACAAAACAAAAACAAAACAAAAACAAACAAAAAATTGTAAATCAATGTTGATATAAACCAAAAATCCAATATCAAACCAAACTAACACGCCATTATATCATCATTAACAACCCGAACCAAACCTAATTATAGGACGATTTTATAAACTCGATTTGCTCAAAGGTAAAAGAACATGTTTCTAAATGTCACGTGTAGCTTTGTCCTTGTTTACGTAATTTGTTTTGGCTCGTTTCATTCCACTTGTACTTATAAGCATCGCTCATCCGTTTCATTCCACACATTTCGTACACATGCCGAGGGCTTGTTTCCAGGTTGGGAACATCTCTCCTGGGCATCGCTAGTTATGTTCTGTTTCGTTTCCATTCCGTTCCGCACTCTTGACTTGTTGCATGTGTCTCAGTTTTGTTTCAAACTGTTTCGTTTCGTTTTCTTTGTTTTAATACGTTCAGTCTTTGAGCACATCGCTACTAACAGGATCGATTGCGACCAGACAAAGCGTAAGCTTTACACTCTTGTTCTTACATTATATTTGATTCATATATCTACTTGAGTGTTTGTACTGCATGCTCTCCATTGCATTTGCATACTAATCCAAGCTTTACTTGCCCACATTCAGGTCATCTTTAGCCAATCCTCGGATCTCATGGAACGGCAATCATCGGCCGCCTCTTCCACGGAGGAGACTTCAGGTCCGCAGGGCGATCTAAGCAGCGGTTCGCGTCGTGACGACGGCCAGCCCGATTTTACCGTCTTCAAGGACTTCGATTTCCTCGAGTACGAGGACAGCATTGCCGGCGAATCCACGGATAACTTTAATTGGGGCGTGCGTCGCCATCAGCTCTTTGAGGGCGACGAAGATCTTCTGAACCTGGGCAGCGGCATGGGCGGCTCCATCAAAGGCGGCCATTCGTCAGCGCTGGAGGACAGCTTCAGCGATAAGACACCAATCCTGAGCAAGCGTAAGCGGCAGACCGCAGATGATTCATCAGATGAGGAAGCCGAGTCGGAATCACCGCTGGACGACGATCATCGTCAATCCTTCTTGAAGTCCTTCCTAGGCGGTGCACCGCCCTCTTCGCTAAGCTTGCGGGAGCGACGTCGTCGTAATTCGGTGTCTCGCAGTGACACAAGCGGATCAAGTGCTGGGGACTTGGGTGACATAACTCCGTGCAATGCCTCGCCGCACATGCAGGGCATCATTCGCTTTGGCGCCGCCGTACGCGATGAGGCGGAGGAGAACTGGCGTCGCCAACTGCAGTCGATGCTGGTTAACCAGCCCTCGGCACATACTTCAGAGCTGCTGCAGCAGCTATACAGGCTGGTCAAGGAGCTGACATTCAAGACAATTAGCATTTCCAAGGAGGCCAAGAAGTTCTTCACAGGCATCGGCTCACAGCTGGGTAACCGCATATCTTACTTCACAGATTTATTGAGCGATCGTGCCGATCCGCCGCGCGTTTGGTGCAGCGAGATGCAGGCCACCACGCCGAAGCTGTTTGAAACTTTAAGATTCAACGTGCTGGAGGTGCAGGAGCATCTGGAGACGTTCTTCGATCGCAAGGATCAGGTGCTGGAGGTGAGTACTCTACTTCTACTTCTATATATTAAATCTCTATTCATTTGATACTCTCTCCTGCAGTGTTTGGATGCAGTAAAAACATCCTGTAAGCTGTCCCTGTTCAATGAATCGGATGTGGCTGCCTCTGGCCTGGAGCTGCCCAGCAGTTCCAGCATTGCATGCATGCCCTTCGACCCGGCCTCCACGGAAGTTGTTCTGGACTTGGGGCGCTCTTTGTATAAGCTTATGTTTCAGCTGCTTTTGCTGATTGAATCGAATCATAAAATATCCTCGAATGTGGTTAATCATTTTCGTATCAATGAAGACGTAAGTGAAGCTGTCTACAAATGATTTACTTATCGCTAACTTTTCCTTTTTCAACAGATGCACGACATATCCGATCTCTATGCCCTGGTGCGAGATGCTTTGGTGCGCTGCACCAGCGAAACTGAGCTGGACTGCCTGGAGTCATCCACCTCAACGGAGGGTGAGCATACGCCCACGCCCTCGCCAGGCTTGCCCATGACGCACGAGGAGTTTGAGGCGTCGCTGCACGAACATATTGATCTGCAGCGCTGGTCGAGCGCCATTTCCCATGTGCGTCAGTATCGACGCGTGTCCACACTGAGTGCAGGCGACCAGAGTCTGACCATCTTCAGCTACGGCAACTTGGATAGTCGCATCAAGTTCGATGAGATGTCGATCATACTGAACGCGTATGCGCATAGCATTATGAAGGATCGAACAGGTTTGTGTTCGACCCAAATAATTATGAGAACTCTTTATAACACATTTGTTTGATACGCAGAAGCCTTCATCGTATCCAAGTCGGACTCGGAGTTGTTCGAAGTGTATGCTATACTCTCAGAGAACTTGTATCACGTCTCCAGCGCTCTGACCAACATGGAAATCAATATGAAGAGCTACTCGATGGGCGCTGGGCCGAGCAACTTGCATCGCAGCGAGCAGGACATTGTGACAAATCTTTAAGTATAGAGGAAGCCTACATATGTTTAAGATTAGTGCAGATCTAAGCTCATTTTGATATGTAATCAAGTTTAGTTGTTAGTATCTAAGCAGCATTATAGGGCACTATCATTCAATTGAGAGTTGAACAACCATTATGTGTATGAACAAATGTGTTTTAAGTACGATATAATTACATAATATATATATACATAAATATTTAACACTGATCGCAATTAGTTTTGAGATATAAACCCTTGGGAACATTGAAGAACAATTTGCAATATTTTTTATAATAATAAAAACATTTAATTACAAAGTATTTGTATTCATCTTTCTGTCAGCATTGAACTGCGACATCCTACAGTAAATAGAGCAAATTTTCAGCTTAGCATTTAGTCAGGTGTGATGTTTTATGACACACATATATATTTAAATATATATATATATAAGCCTTCTTAACTAGTTGAACAGATTCTTGAGCGCATTTCGTTGCTGCTTATTGTATTCGGCCAGGAGCTGCTTGGCGCTGTTTAGTTCATTCAAGATCTGTTTGTTTTCCGGCAGCAAGGTGTGTGCGTGTTTCAGGTCTTTAATGGCCTCCTCGTAGTTGCGCAAGCCACGTTGCGCCTGTCCCCGTCTGTAGAACGCTTTGCTGCACTTGGGATCCAAGCGTATGGCCTCGGAGCACTCATATTTCGCATACTGATAGTTGCCCAATTTAAGCTCCACGGCTGCCATGTTGATGTTATTCACCACGGAGAAGGCATCTAGTCTTCTCAGCTCCGAGTCGCCTTGACTCCGTTTCAGCTCCTGCCAGTCAAAGTTGCGGCGCAGCATTGTGTAATAACGATTCGCTTTGCGGTATTTGGCTCGTGCCTCATAGTAGCGACCCAGCTGAAAGAAGTGATTGCCCGACTGCCGCATGCCCGTGAGTAGGCTAACAGCTGTGTCGCACTGTCAGAAAGAACAACAACAACAACCAGTGTTTAGCACGAATCATGATTGCATAATTGAGGGCTTACCGTTGGTTTCTTGAATTTGCCCGTCCAATCCTGGGGATACGGAGGCAATTTGTCTGCTGTCTCATCACTGCACTCAATGGCCCAATCCTCGCCAGGCGCCAGCTCACCGCAGTCTGTTATTGTTATATCTGTCGTGGGATGGGCTTCATCGTTGCAGTTCTGCTCCATATCGGCAATGATGCCCAAACCGCGTAATACTCGGCCCACAACCACGTTGATCCCGTTGAGGTTCTCACAGCCAACGGCCGTGATGAAGAATTGTGAGTTGTTTGTATTTGGCGAGCCATAGTTGGCCATGCTGACCACGCCCTCCTCATTGTGCTGCAGTCAGGGCGGGAATAGTTGTTAATGAATCATTCTTAGACTTCGTTCCACTCACCGTCAGCTCAAAGTTCTCATCCTCGAACAGTGGGCCATAGATGCTTTCGCCGCTGGTGCCATCGTTGTTCACCAGGTCGCCACCTTGAACAGCAAACACTCGCTTGATCGTGTGGAAGCGCGTGCCCTTGTAGTGCAGCGGCTCGCCCAGCTGCCCAATGCCACGTTCGCCCGTGCACAGGGCACGGAAATTTTCCGCTGTCTTTGGCACAACATCCTTGCGCAGTTCAATTATCATGCGTCCCGCTGCGCGAAAAACCGAGATATGAATATGTACATACGATAACGTTTAACTAGGTCAAGCACAGATTGTGAGCTGCTCGCTCCGCTTACCGCTCTCCTCGCCAATGCTTATGTCGAAGTAGACAATGGGATTCGTTGTCTTCACCGGCTGTAGCAGTTCCTGTTTAGCTGGGCTCATTTTGGTCATTAAGGCGTAGCCTTTAGCCACTGGTTCTCAGTTTTAACTCAATCGCAAACGATTTCAACGCAAGTAAACAAACAATATGCGATTTACATTACGACAGTGCTGCCCATCTGTTGCGTTCTGCAACCTCGAACAGCTGTTAGCGCTGCCAACTTGGGAATGAGAGTTATGCCGCGAAGAGTTTTAAAATTTGAATATTTTTTGAATATTTAAAAGTTGATTAAGGGAATAAATTTTTAATTCATATTATATAACTCTTTTTATTATTATTATATAATTTAATGATAGTTTAGCACAATATTTCATAAATTACATTTATTTTATTTCATCATGCCTTTTTTCTAAATATTAAATTTATTATATATATTTATATATATTTATAGAAGAGTATTATTCAATTTGTGTTGCCCAGCCAAATTCGGTTATGCCGTCTACTAATTCCTTAATTTTTAATGGAATCCTTGTTAGGGGCTTCATTTTTTTTCTATTCTTAAGCAAGAGTGCACAATGTTCAGTACGATGAAGTAATTTGCCTAGTTATATAATCAAGCAAGCATATAATTTAAAACTAATTGACCAAGAACCTCCTACTGAAAATTGTCTATATAAGGCAGTTATGGATAGATTCCTGCTCACAGTCAAAATATTTACGTACAGAATGCAGAACCTTTTCGATCAGGAACTAGACAAAATTGATGACTTGCCAAAGCAGGGCGTCACTTGGGTTGAGTATTGCAGCTATGCAGTGGGCATTAATGTGGCGCCCAGGAAACGCCGCTCTCGACACTGCAGATTGTAAGTGTTGTCGACAATTGGACAGAACTAAACTATAAAAATTCCCCTATAGCTTGCGTTTCCTGGCTTATGTGACAAATCTGAATATTATCTACGGCCTCGTTAGCTTTGTGGTGCAAAACTATAAGGTGTCCTTTGAAGCCAATGTGGAGGTTTGTTTTCTGATAGAGTTTCTGAAGTGTCCTGTTAGTGGTCAATTCCTTTCAGCCTGTGGTGCTTAGCTTTCAGTTGTCCATGAACATAGTCAAGATTGTGTATTTTCACAATCATCTCGATGACTGCGTGGAGCTAGTACGCAACTCAGAAACATGTGAAGTCCTAAGGAACTTGGGCCTGTTTGATATGGGTAAGTTAGACTTTTCTTATATTTATTATATATTTTCTCTATATCTTTTTTCTCAGCTTTAACCGACAAACAGGCTTTGTGCAGGGCACTGAGCACTAAGCTAAGAGATAGCTGGAAGAGTATTGATAGTCAGGTAATGTTCTTCTTCAAAATCGTTTCATTGCCCGTTATTTTCTATTGCATGCGACCCTATTTGCAATATATATACGATTGCTGTATTGTGCGGGATGCTTGTGAAATGACTATGAGTGAGTTTAGCTAGCAAAAGATCAAGTGCCCTTATCCATATATAATTCTTATAGCGTATCCAACCAGAATGCCCTACGCTGAGCTGGGCCATCGAGAATACCCCTCGTTCTCTGTGCGGTTTTTTGTGCAGCAATTAGGACCAGTCTGGTGCTTTTGTGGTAAGACTTAGCTTTGCCTGCGATATATACTGTTCTATATATCCATATCTGTATCTAGCTGTATTCGGCTTCAATAGTCTCTTTGTTGTGCTGACCAATCATGAGGCTTGCCTGTTTGAGGTGCTGCGATATTTGGTTCAGAATTCTACAAATGACGAAGTGGTACCTAAGATATCGAGAGTTCCTTACTTGCGCTGCTGCGCCAAGCTCTTTGCACGTCTCTCCAGGTAAAGATACTAATTAAAACCAAATTATGGATAAGTCTAAAAGGGTTTCTACTGCAGACATCATGCTCAGGTTGAAGATCTTTTCAAGTATATTATTCTAGTGCAATGTGGGGTTAGCACCCTCTTGCTATGCATGCTGCTGTATACCTTTATGGTAAGTCCCAGCTTTATATTGATAATATTACTTACAGTTAATCATTTCAGGAAGTGGATTGGTTCAAGATGAGCATGATATTGGTTTACTTGCTGACAATCATCTTCGAAATCAGTTTATATAATGTCAACGCGCAGAAGGTGGAGACACAGGTATTTCAGCCGGTATTCCCTGCTAAAGATACTAACAAAAACCTTGACAGAGTGACCTGCTATTTGACGAGTGGTATAACTGCGCCTGGTACAACGAGTCCGAGGACTTTAAGCTCATCATTAGGCTAATGCTGCTTTTCTCAATGCGAAACTTTAAGCTGAGTGTTGGAGGCTTTTCGAAGTTATCCAATAAGTTGCTGGTGCAGGTGAGTAGCTGGGGAATCGAAATATATATATAATACTTAGCTCTCTGCTGACTCCCTGTCAGGTGTTTCGCTTGAGTGGCAACTTCTATTTGCTGTTGCGCAATATGAATGACAAATAATATGCAATATCTCGTGCTTTATACAAAAAATTACAACGTTGGAAAAGTTTTATTTTAAGGTGAAATTCATAAGGCGACTTAAGCACTGTAGAAAATATTGTAATTGGCACATTAAACGTAGATGACAAATGTATGTTAAAATATATATATATATTTAGAATAGATTGCAATATGGCATAGCCACACAGGGGGGGAAGAAATATAGAAATGCAATATTGATTGGAGGTTTTGGTACACGGCACAGTTTTCAATATATAGTATAATACAGTCGTCCATGGCTGGCTTGAATCGAAAGCACAATTGGCAGTTAGAAATTTGTTTCAATATTGGCATCATATGATAACGATAATAATAAATCGAGCGATGTGCTTGGTAAAGCTTCTCGTGTATCGTTGGTTTCTCTTGTTCCTTTCTTTCACTAAACAAAATATTTCAGCTAAAAGACTAAAATTACATAATTTCATTCAACGGCTACGGGTACGGCTACGGCTACGGCTACGGCTACAGCTACGGCGTATTCCGTATTTGTTCGTCTTCGCCTCGTACTTAGATGTTAATTGAAGTAGTTGGTAGTTGGTAGTGCACTTAGTTAGGGTCTACATGTCTAGGGCTCTAGACGATTGCGTCTAAAGCAACCACTTGGCAGCGCTTCAGATATCAAACGTATATTATCCACCTCACCGGATAATTCCTTCAAGTCTGCTTCGTATTTGTCGATTAATTTCTTTTGTATATTCCGCTGCTCTCGGTACTTCTCAATGCGCCCGGTTAGATTCACACGATTGATATCAGCCTCCACCACACTGAGCCGATTCTCTGAAAGAATATAGAAGGGTGATAAGGACTTCTTCTATTGAGATTGAGTCAGTTGACTTACCCAGGTTGTCCAAATCCGAGGTATTGATGTCCTTCAAGTTCTCTAACTCATCCTTGATAGCTGACAACTCGCCATTGGCCTTCTCAATCTGCTTTTGGGCGTCCTGCATGTCCGCCTTGGCCTGGCCCACCTTGCGCTTGGCATCGTCCACCAGATTATCATCTTCGGTTGAGTTTTCCTCCAGCTGCGAGATGTCCCTCTGAGTCAGCGTTACCCGATGGTTCAGCTCATCAGCCTCGTCGCGCAGCTTGCGGGCAGCGACCTTCGTCTCATTGGCGCTGCGGCGTATCAGCTCAGCATCCTGTGGTTATACAGATTATAAGCAGGGAATATATATTGAAGGGTGTGCAAGGGGGTGGCTTACCTTTGAGGCCTGTTCGGCGTATTTCTCCTGCGCCTCCTGGGCATTGTTCTTGGCCTCGTTGGCATTCTTGTTGGCGCCTTGGAGCGCATTGCCAGCCTGCTGTATGAGATTGTCCGCGTTCTCGATTTCCATCTTGATGCTGGGCACCTTTTCCAATGCCAAAGTGGCCTTCTCAGATGATTTCTGCACGTCAGACTGGAAGCCGGCAAGCGTGTTGTAAGTCTTATTGGCCTCTTTGAGTGTGCTGTCGCCTTGCTCCACTGCCTTGTTGGCCCGCTCGAAGGCAGCCTTGGCGCGACCCAACAGCTCAATGTCGTCCTTCTTCTGGGCATCGGCGCTGCGTAATGAATTTCCTAAGTTAAACTTCTCTCTAGCTAACCATGACTATGACTTACCGTTCGAGCAGCACTTGGGAGAAATCTCGCTCAACTTCAAAGTTGGAGAATACCTCGCCGTTGCTGTTCGACATTTCGTTGATCTGCTTGAGCAGATTGTCCGCATTCTCGTTGGCGGCCACGGCCTCCTTCTTCAGCAGATTGATGTCAATGTTGGGCTGGGTTTGGCCGTTCACATCGTTGAGCAGGGTGAGGGCCGCGTCGTACACCTCGTTGGCCTTGCGCAGCGCCTCCTTGGAGGTTTGGGCGACATGGCCAAGTGACTGCTTCACATGATTCAGCTCGAGACGCACTTCGGAGCGCAGCTCAACGCCCACCTTTTGCTGCAAGTCGATGGCATTCTTGGCCAGCAGATTGGCCTTCTCGACAGCGTCCATGGCGTCCTTGGCATTGGTCAGATCGTACTTCGCCTCCGACTCGAGGCGGTCGGCCAGGGCGCGTGCCTCGCGTGAAATGTCCGAAATTTGCTTTGAGTGCTCGCCGAACTCCACGGACTTGTTCTTGGCCTTGGCCAGGGCCTGGGCGCCCTCATCGTTGAGCAGATCCAATGCGTCCTGCAGCTCCTTCTTGGCATCATCGATGATCAGGCGCAGCTGCGTGTAATTGCTGCGAGCCTTCTCGATCTCCGCATTGGCATCCTGCTGCAGTGCGTCGGCGCTAACTAAATGATCTCGCATGCTGTCCAGTCGCTTGTGCAGATCGTTGATGACCTCAACGTAGGTCTGGCCGCCATCGCTGGAGCCGGAGCGCGCATCCTGCGCCAATATGGCCACCTTCTCCTGGACGGCCTTCAGCTTGCCCTCGAACTCCTCGTCGTTGGTCACAGGCGTTCGGGCGATCTCGTCCAGCGTTGAGCTCAGGTTGGCCAGCTTGGTGCGATGCAGATCGGCCGCATCCTGCACGAGATTATAGCAGTCTGGACAGGCCACACAGCCGCGCTGGCGATCGTACTTGTTCTCCTTGCAGCGATCGCAGCGACGTCCCTCCACATTGTCATTGCATGGGCATTGGCCGTTCTGGTCGCACTGGAAGCCCTTGGAGCCGCTCTCGTCGCACTCGCATGGCTTGCAGCCGTCCGCTGAGAAGCCAAAGAAGAAGTTCTCGCACTGGTCGCAGCGCAGCCCAACCACGCCCGGCTTGCAGTGGCACTGACCCGAGTACCTGTCGCAGGTGGAGTTGTAGCTGCCCACGGGATCGCACATGCAGTTCTCGCAGCCGTTGCCGGAGCGTATGTTGAAGTAGCCGGGCTGGCACTCGCCACAGTCGCGTCCGATCACGTTCGGCTTGCACTGACACTGGCCCGTCACCTGGTCGCAGCGCGAGATGCTCTGTTCGTCCTGCTCGGTGCCGGCGGCGTAGCAGCTGCAGCGATCGCACTTGCCGTGGGGCAGGGCCAGCGGATCGCCAAAGTGTCCGGGCAAGCACTGATCGCAGTTCTCGCCGGCCGTGTTGTGGATGCACTTCAGGCACTCGCCGGTGGTGCGGTTGCAGTTGCCCACAGCGTTCGGATCAACGTTGCCGTTGCAGTCACAGCTCTTGCAGGTGCGCACCTCGCCCAGCAGCCCAGTTGGATCGCCATAGAAGCCGTCGCTGCACTGCTCGCAGCGGGAGCCAAAGTAGCCCACGGGGCACTCAGTGCAGATGACCGTGTCGCCGTTGATTTGCATGCAGGCGCCGTCGTTGGGGCAGGGGCAGCGCTTGCAGTCGTTGTGGGTGCCGCCCAAGGCATTGCCGTAGTAGCCCTTGGCGCACTGGTCGCAGTTGTCGCCCTGGGTGTTGTGCTGGCAGATGCAGCTGCCCGTCTCCGAGTCACAGATCTCCGCATGCCCATGACAGTCGCATGGGATGCACGGCATGAAGGGTCCGCCACGAGCTGGGCTGTGGCGATAACGCGGAGCGCACGACTCACAGAACTGGCCCAGGTAGCCCTCGGGGCAGGTGCACTGCTCAATCCAGGTGGCCGGCTGCCCGGCGGCACCTCTGTGCGCCGTCTGCAGCTCCACATCGTCGAGATTGGCCTCGCCCTGCACGGAGTAGGTGGCGCGGATTTTGATGGCCGTCAGATTGGACAGAATGGAGAGGAAGCCACGCGCCGACTGGCTGGGCTGCCACTGGTAGTCGTGATGCTCGTGCAGGCGGAACGTGTACTCCCTGACGCCCTGGTCCGGAATGCCGTTGCTCTGGGCGAAGATGGGCAGTGAGATTTTGCTGCCAGCGCCCTCCAGGATGACGTCGCTGGCACTGCTGCTGGGGCCCACTTGGCCCACCAGCTGCAGCTTGAACTTTAGATCGCGATTGTAGGAAGCGCGCTGATCGCCCAGGAAGCGATCGGGGGCCTGGAAATAGACGTATTCGTTGCCCTGCGCTGTGGTGCCAATGCTGCGGCTGTACTGATTGTACTTGATGTCCACATCGCGGCGATTCAAATCGATGGCGGTCCAGCGCTCCTTGTGCTTGTTGAAGTTGGAGGTGACCGAGACAATGGAGTAGCCGGGCGCGGTCTGGCACTCGGAGGTGTGGCCGTAGCAGAAGCAGGGCGTGCAGCCAAAGCGATTGTTCTTGTCCAGATTGAAGAAGCCCGGCTTGCATCTGTCAGATATTAGGATTAGATATTTTATATCTCCTGGTCTCCATCTGGTACTTACTCATTGCAGCGCCTGCCCTCGACGTTCTCCTTGCAGAAGCAAATGCCGCTCTCGGCATCACAGGCCGGCGTATTGTCCTGGGAGCCGTGGGAGTCGCAGCCACAGGGCTGGCAGCCATGGGGTCCGAACTGGAAGTAGTTGTTGGCGCAGCGATCGCACTTGTCGCCCGTCACGCCGGGCTTGCACTGACACTTGCCCTGGCTGTTGCACTGCAGCGACCGGGAGCCGACGGGATCGCAGCCACAGTTGATGCAATAGGCGTTGTCCCGCATGTAGAAGTTCTCCTTGCAGCGCTCGCAGTTGGGTCCATCACGGTTGTCGCGGCAGTCCAGGCAGTGGCCGCCATGACCCGTCAGATTGAAGAGGTTCGCGTCGAAGTAGCACTTGTCCGCAAAGTTGTTGCAGTTGCAGGCTGTAAGGCAGGAAATTGTACAGATTGAGAGTTGAACTAGGATTTAAATTTCCTGGGCGTGCTTTACAGTTGATCAGGTACCAATGCGGGACAGCGCTGATGTCTATGAGATTAGTTTCTAGGGCATGGTCATGGGACCAGCCGTAGCACTGGGCAGCGGCCACCAGGCAGACAACTTGCAAGCACAGCCTCAACATGACTGACAATCGAATAGAAGTTGCGCCAACAGTTGTGGCAACTAACGGCAAAGCTGTTTGTCCTTATATAGGAGCACAAGCACAGTGGCACGAAAGCTATTGGCAAGTGAACTATCACTGAGATGGGCAGCTGAAGCTGGTTTATCAATCATGCCGCGTTGTAACCAGTTTTCCTTACCTTTGCACTCGTTCACTTCCGTTGAGGTTGCCCGCTTCCACTTGACGTCGTTGTAGAGCGGCAAGCAGCGATCGCAGTCGGGTCCGTCCGTGTTGTGGCGACACTCGCAGACCAGCGTGCGCTCGCCGTGCATTCCGGTGCTGGCCACGCACTTGCTCGCGTGCCCGTTGCACTTGCAGCGCGCTCCCACGGCTATGTCGCTGATGGCATAGAAGTAGGACTTCAGCACCTGAGCATCGCCGAAGAGCTCGTCACCGAAGGTATTCAGGCGATCCAGAGTGATGCGAATGTCCGTGGCTGTGACCCAATCCTGCAGCTCCAGGCTGCGCTCGAAGTTGATGCCACTCGGGCGTCCCTCGAGCGTGGAGAAGGCAATTTCACCATCACGCAGTGGCGAGATGTCGCTGTACTCGCTGGTGCAGAGGGCGTGAGCCTCGCCCTCGCCCTTGCGAATGGCACGCGAGTCGGGCAGGCCGTAGGTATCCCGGCAGATGGCGCTGTAGAACTGGTAGGGTATCCAGGGGCCATTCTCCGAGGTGCGCTTGTAAATCGTAAAGGACTCGGGACGTGGCGAACGGAACAGAATGCGCACGTAGGTGATGTCATAGGACTTACCTAGAATCGGAAATGGAAATGAATTTGGACTTAAATATGAATTCGATAAGACTTACGTAGATGCAGCGTCAAGTTCACATGATTGGGATGCTGAATGCCCTCCAGCATGGTCTCCGACTGCCACCAGGTGGGATTCTGCGGATCATGCAAGTCCGTCAGGAATGTGGGCTTGTGATCTTCATATCTAGGTGGGAACATGGCAGATATAGTAACATACACATATGTAAGCAAGATTTCCTATTTACCTGCAGAAGGCACAGTTTTTCAGATTCGGATTCATTGTCTGCATGCAGAAGTGATTATCGCCCTGCTCACCGCAGGTGTTTGTCGATTCGATTTGCAACTGGTAGGCAGCATTGATAAACTCGGGCAAGCATTTCTAAAGGGAATGCAAAGAGAGAAGTTTGATACATATACAAATATATAAAGTTATTTCATATGTATACATAACATAAGCATAAACAGTTTCATTATTATTCGTCTCCCTCCATTAAATATAGTAAGAGACGCGCGACAATTTGTGCTCAGCAGCAAAATTGTGTTCATTGTTCAATTAGTTTGCTTGTCTACACACAAATTGAGGCCCAGCAGCTCTATTGACCCACACGAAGAAGCGCGTGCCAATTTACTCTTAATTTAATTGCCTGACAGTAGACAATTTGACTATGGTTTGTAGAGAGGGAGGAGAGGGAGCTGCAGCTCCGTCACTTACCTGGGGTCGGCCGTAGGGATCGTAGCACTCCAGCGCCGGCATGAATGTGGTGCCGCGCAGCTCGTGTCCGCCGGCGGAGTTAATGGGCTGGCGCTGTACGCCGAGTGCGGTCGCCGCGCAGCTGCAGAGCAGCGCTCCGGCGAGCAGGAGACGCGCTGCGGTGGAGCCTTCGCTCAGACTCCGCCTGTCGCGCTTCATCGTGAGCTCTGGGTTTACGTACTGGGGTCGGACTTGCTCTATGAGTAACACTATTTTCGTATGGCTCTGTGAACACTTATTCGAGTTGATTCAATATTTCGGGTGGGTCTTTTGCTTTTCTTAGTTTCTGTTCACTTTCACAGTTTAAAGCATAATTGCACTTGAGTTTAGGGGCATCAGTGGCTCAAGGAGATGGTGGCTCGTTCTTGAGCGGCTTCACTCGCTGCAAGCACAAGATATATATAAATACGTCGATTAGCTAATACCTTCTCCATATAGAAAGCTGTCCGGATGATCTACAAATTCGGCAAAGAGAGATGGAACATCTGCTGCACATATTGTGTGAACTAAATGAAAAAAGGCATTTCAGTTGCTTTGTTGTTGCGTGGTTTTAATTAGTTCGTTCGCCGGTTCCATAAGCAGCCTCATAAAAACAAACTTTGCTGTCCGGTCAGTCAATAAGTTGCCGTACGATCTGTCTGCCCCGGGCACTGGCTGCCGCACTGGCTCCCATTCCCTCGCCACTCTCAGTGTAAACAAAACACAACAAAATCAAAAAACTGCAAATGTAAATTTCAAATAAAAACAAAATTAAACAGCGAAGACATACATAAATAAACACACACTCACACACACACACACACCCACAGATGGAAATGAACTCAAGCATTGAACACAACAAATTTGTGTTTCCGACTATGTCTATACACACAACCCCACTCGAGAGCAGCACCACCACACCACCCCACCAGCAGCACCACAATTTCGTACTCGCTCTAGCCTCTAAATGAAACTTGAAATTATTCCAGACGATGATTTCATCTGCGCTTACTCCGCCCATGCACACCAAACACACATGTATCTAGATACATATCTGGATAACATAAGAAAAAATAAAAATACTTTGCAATTACTTAGGAAAATGTGCAGGCTATTTGAGATCATGTTAACGGAATCTTGGATTGCATTCGTCTTATTCTTAGCCAAGGTTAGATTCATTTAGGCAGCGATCATCTCTCAAACGCCTAAGTAGCTTTTTGTGTTCGCCGCTAATTAGCAAATATGCACAGTAAATTGAGTCTATATACTAAGCAAAGGCTCGAGATGATATCATTAAATAGTTTTGGAAGCGAATATGTAGGGTCTGTGAGAACTTGCTGAAGACTGCAGAATAGTATGAGAAGTGCATGTAAGGCATGGGAAAGGGGGATCTACAAGAAATTTCCAGTTATAATGGGTCGCAAGCGGAACCTAAGATAATGAAATTGAATAAAATGTATAGAACATCATATTTATATATATATTCCAGGAATTAAAATTCACTCAGCAGCACTGTTTGCCCACTGTTTGATTTCCATAGCTTCTGTGTAGATAATTTTTTTTCCTTTCGGGGTAAAAACAATTTCGTAATACTCTCAGTGTGAGTCGTCGTGAGAGCAATTGTTTGTTTGCACAAAATAATTTTAATTCAAATTTTATTTATAGCTCGGAGAGTGCCGAAGAAGCCAACGTTGAACCCTGTAGACTTGTGTTTCGGCTTATCAGCTGAACATTTTGGTTTAATTTTGTTTCATTTAGAAACTGAATCTGGGAGACTGTCGCCGAGGCAGCAGTTGATACACTCTTCTCCGATGTCAAGCCAAGTCTGTGTGCCTGTGTGTGTGTGTGTGTGTGTGTGTGTGGAACCCTTTGGGAATGAGTTCAGCTGAGGCCAAGACTCACATAAAATACACTGCTAGCTGTAGTTGTTGTTGCTGTGTCATATATAGAGATATTACAAAGACTGAAACGAACGAACGAACATCCGCTCCATTCAGATTTCAATTGTTGAGCTGCTGCGGCTGTGCGATACGCGCCTATGAGCACGAGTTCTTACCGATAAGAATTTGGGGCTACGAACTAGTGCGATATGTGCTGCTGCTGGCATGAACTGAATTCAGATTCTGATTGAGACTGGGACTGAGTCCACACTACATATGTATGTAGTAGCCACACTGCACAACATAACAGAGCACTTCGTGGTTGTCGTTTTTGTTTGCACCTTTTGCTATTTATCTTTATTCAGGCGTTTGTTTTTATCAACTGATTCAACACACACATACACACACACACACACACACACACGCACGCACAGCCGTTCAGGTAGAGGAAAAGCGACACGAATTCACTCAAAAGAAACTGCACACACACTTGAGTCAGATACTTTTACGAAACTTTGTTTTTTTTTGTTGGTTTTTGGTTTCTGTTTGTATCTCAGCGCTGCACGGCGCAGCAGCACAACATACAACACTAAACACTGCGTTTATTTATGGCTTATTTTTGTTGTAGACACTTCATTTGTTGTTGCTGTTGTTGGTGTTGGCTTCTAGCACAGGCTGCGTTTGGTTGATAGTTTTGAGGGTTTTCCAAAGCATTTGCTGTTTCATTTATAGAAATAGTTTCGTGGCTCCTCGCATGGAAACTCTCTGGCAGTTGCATTCACATGTGTTTTGTTGCATTTGTCATCGCATTTGCTTTCATTTCGAGTTTTGTACGATTTGGTTTTTGTGTACCTTGCACACGACTTCTCACTTTTCCGCTGACTCTCGGAAATTGTACAATTTTCGTAGTTGCTTTGTTTCATTATTGAGTACAATTCATCGAGGTTTCTTCTTCTTTTGTTGTTGTTGTTGTTGTTCAGTTGTTCAGTTGTTGTAATTGTATCACTACACCGAAGGCAAGAACCTTTTGAGTAAACAGTTCGTCATACACCGTCTGCCACACTCATACACACACACACACACACACACACACACAGAGAGCATACGACAAGATACTTTTTTATCTTGAGGTTTTCTTTTTTGTCGCTGTCTGCGACGGCCCAAGCAGGCAGCGAACAAAAAGACACACACAGCGCGAGGCAGCCGAAAAAACATGCAGCACAAAAATCGGAAGAGCTCCAGAAGAAAAGCAAAGACTCCTCCACACACAGCAGAGCAGCACCGTTAAGCACCACCGATCACGCACTTACTCCGCACAGAACACCACAGGCAACCGCTAACGAGGACGTCCAATGCTCAACTGACTCTTGAGGAATGCGGCACAACCGCTCAGCGACTCTCGTTGAGTGAAACTCTATGCTCAGCGCTGCTCTGCTCTGTCTCGGTCTCTATCTCTGTGAACGTGCCTCTGCCTCTGTATCTGTGAGTAGCCGCACGATCGTTGTTGTTGCTCTGGCGCATGGGCACTCGACGAGCTTCGCTTGGCTGTTGGCTGGGCTTAGCTTAGCCGGGCAACTATGTAGTTGAAATCGGAGAGCGAGTGGAGTGCTTTGCAGATTTATGAATTGATGTTTAATTGTAATGCTCTTCTTCTTCTCTCGCTGCGTCTCAAATTTCCAGCACAATTTGAGAATTTTGTTTGTCTTGGAAATATCTGCTATCCAGTTATGAGAGGCCTTGCGTATGTCTCTTAGACATACATGCATGTACGCGGCTAATTGAGATGCTCGTGGTGCCCAGCACTATCGGCGGCTGTGCTCTCCGTTCTACTTTTGGACCGAAGTAGTTGCTTACAGAGCTAACAGGTTATCGCTGCCCCACTGATAAGAGTTCGTTGTACAAAAAAAAAAACATAAGCAAAGCCACTTTCAGTTTCATTGACTGAAGAAATGTCTAAAAATTATTGCAAAGCTCAAGAGAAAATGTTCTTGAATGAAAGTCTATATAAATTAAATATATATTAAATATTTTATATAAGATTAGATTGCTATTCAAAGAATTTTATAATGTGGAAATGTGGCTAGAGAATCTAATAGATTTGTATGCGAATTTATTGAATATACAAAACTGTTTTTTTAATAATTATATTTAAAAAAAATATAATTTTGATATATTTTTTGTATTTTAAAATTAATAGTTTAGTTAAATTAATTTGATTATGGTTATAATATAAATATCTTCATATTTACCTTTTAAATTGCAAATATTTCGAACTCTTCAACGTAAAGGTTTGTGTCTTAGCTAAGGCCATCTACGCGGCAAAGCTGACTGCTATGAAACACTTGGCGCGTTTTTAAACAGAGTTTCTCTTTAACAGAACATACTTACTAATCTCTTAAAGCAAACTCATTTCCCACGAAGAAAAGCAAACTATTTTATTAAATATTTAGTATTTAGTATTTGGATAGACAGTTAGAGTTTTGCTAACGAGTTGTTTATAACAAGTTTAAGCTAAATTGCAAATTGCGACTAAATCGATTTCATTAGTTAAGAAGACAATGTGGCTCTTAGTTTATATGTTGCTGAAGAGTTTAGGAATTAGTTTTAATGCTCATCGCTGTCCTCTATGTTGATCTTTATGATGTTGACCGTTTGACCAGGTGAATCGCTGCGCTCTGGTAGTCCATTTACAGCGGCTGCTGCTGTAGTTGCTGTAGCAGCTGCTGCTGCGGCTGGATCTTGCTCCACGATGCACTCATCGCTGCCGGTGGTGCTGATGGTAATCGTTGGTATATTATCAGACCACAAGGAGCTTTGGGAGTCCTCTCTCATGGCACGTCGCCGCTGGGAAGCACTGCGTTTGGGAAACGTTATGGGACCGGCCATATCCAGCTCTTCAAGATCGTCCATGGTGGCCAAGGTGGGTGTCGAGCTCGAGCCAGAGGCTGGTGTTGGTATTTTGACAGTTGGACGACTTGCTGCCGAGGATGTGCTGCTGCCAAAGTGCAGCGGAGCGCTGGGCGTAGGCGAATCCGGCTCCGGAGTGGGCGGCATTTCCAGTGCCGTGGCGCTTGAGTTGCTCGACAGAAGCGAGGGCGGTGGCGGCGGTGTATACGCCAAGTAGGTGGGCGTGGTTGGACCTGGTGACTCATCTGAGCCCTGCTCCACGTCGTCCTTCTTGATGTTGACCGCCTCGCGCACCAAGGCCAACAAGGAGCCAATCTTCTTGCGTCCCTGCCGTGACAGCGACGCCAACTTCTCAGCGTTCATCTGCCGCTGGCTGTGTATCAGGCTGGGAGTGGGCGAGGGCAGCGCATGCGACTCACTGCCGCTGGCCTGTTCGCTGTTCAGGTGCTCGGAGCTGGGCACTTGTGGTATTTCACCCGACTTATTCTTCTCCAGACTCTGTTCGTCAAACTTGAAGACGTCGGGCTCAGGCTTGGCAGCCACGCTGTTCGCCTTCGATCTGTGCTTGCGGAACTTAAACTTGCCCAGGCCGAGGCCCTCTAGGTGGCCGCCTTCCTTCGGCAGCGGCGGCAGCTCCTTGAATGGTTTTTCCTGCTCCTCCTCCTCAAACTCCACTGGCTTCTTCTCGTCCACAATGCGGAACTGGCTTTCGGGTGTGGCCTGATCCCCAGCCATCACTGATGGTGGGTGTGATTCCGGCTCCGGCGTTGCTGGCTTGGGGTGCTCCTCCTTGTCTCGCTTGCGACGCAGCAAACTAATGCGTCGCTCGTTGACAACGCGAGTGTTTGCCTCTGCCTCATGTTCGCTGGGCTTAGGCGACGTCGACTCGCCGTGCGGCGGCTGCTTGTGCTTGTCCTTTTTATCCCTAAAGCTTTCCCTTTCCTTCTTCTCGTGTTTCTCGATTTTGAAGCGGCTCTTGGGATGCGGCTCTTTAACGGGAAAGTGGTCACCGCCATCGCCAGTGCCCGTGCCCGTGCCAGTGCCTGTGCCCGGACTGCTGCCACCTCCGCCCAGAGCCGCGTTGGCTGCCGCAATGGAACCGGAACGCGCCCGCTCCTGCTTGGCAATCTGCACGATGTCCACAAGCGAGGGCTTCCGAGTGCGTCGTATCTGTTGCAGCCGTGACAGACCGAAGCGCTTCTCCTTGGGCTCTTCATCGTGCGGCAGCGAATCCTGGTGCTCAGTGTCCGTGTCATCATCATCGCGTCGCACAAAGGAGTCCTCGTCCGAGGTAGCCGAGCCCTTGCGCAGCGCCTTCTTCATGATGCGTGAGATGAGCTCTAGAGAGGGGCAAAGTGTGCTAAAGAATGTTTTGTGGAATTTGCCAATGTTTGGCTCACCTTTTCTAGCCTGGTTCTTGTACTCCTCAGTGTCGAAATCTGGTGGCTGCGTGGGCGTGACAGGGGAGGACGCCTCGAGTACCTTGCGCCAGCGATTTGTCAGCGTGGTGGCCGTTGGTTCCGCCTGCTTAACCTCTGGTACTTTGAAAATCTTCTTGCGCTCCTCCTCGCGCTCCTTCTGCAGCTGAGTGCGCAGATCTTGATTGGCCTCGCGGAGCGCCCCAGTCAGCGATATGAGATAGTAGATGATGAGTATGAGCAGCAGCAGCAGAGGTATGACGGTGCTAGAGGATGTCAGGTAGTCCAGAGGCTCATGAAGTTGCCTGTTAACGAGAGAGAGAGAGAGTGAGAGAGAGAGAGAGTCAAAGAAGCCCAGATTCGTTTGCATTGCTACTCACTTGGGCAGCGCGTTGCGTGTGGTGTTCGTAATGAACTCCGCAATGCGATTGTATTCAGAAAAGGGGCCACAGTGCCAGGAGGGACGCAGCCAGACAATGGCATAGCCGACGGGCAGCACGCAGAGGAAGAGCATGGTCAGCAGCAGCGACAGATAGAAGTTGTTGGACTTGGACGCTCTGCAAGTATCGGTTGATTAAGTGGAGCAATTGATTAGGGCTAAGCACGGGACACGCATTCAGGGACACTCACTTGAAGACCACCTCGTGGGGCACGTTGCATGTGAGCACTATCCACGACCTGAAGTACATCATAATCATCAGCTTGACAAGGTTGATGAGCACCAGCCCCGGCGAGAAGAATATGCCCATCCACACTTGGCCCTGGTTATTAATCAACGTCAGGATGTTCTCGGCTATCTTAAAGTCGCCGTACTGGATGTCAGACGCCACAGAAACAAAGCGCACCCATTAGTCAGCCGGTCGAGAGTTGAGCGTTGCATAGTGGGCGAGGCTCGCTGGTATCTCTTACCTGTGGAAACGTTTTCTCCATATCCCAACACCAGTTTTGATTGACATATCGCACAAAGAGGGCACGCAGGAAGTCGATGCACAACGGCGCCACAATGGACATCAGCTGGTGGAGAGGATTAGTGGGTTAAGCGCATGCTGCAGTGAGGTGCGGGCCCCTGCTTAAAACTCGCCACACGTAGCACGCCCTGTGCATTGTCTTGCCATGTCCTGTCCGGCTGCAGTTACGGCCATGATTATAGCCGATTTGCTTGCCCCAAACTATCTGACCGAAAAACCCATTCATTTCCAGCCAAAATTCATGCACGAACACGTGCTCAACTCCCAGCCGTAAAACCGCACATGGCCCAAGCCCCAACCCCCAAACACCCAACACCCAACGCCCGACCCCAAGACCCCCTCAGACCAAACCCAAAACCCAATTTGTCCTTAACGAAGGCAGAGCTGAAAATTTTGTTATGCATAAGGCATAAATGCGCTTAGCTGAAGCCTCGTAAATTGTTTAATTTATATGCCCAAATCGTTTAATAGAGATTACGTCCGCCATGTCGAGTTGACAACAACAACAACCACAACAACAACAGCAACAGTAATCTGTTCATAATCAAAATCGTGTGTCCTTTTTTGTTCGTTTTTTTTCAGTCCTAAGCTGTTTACAGCAACAGCCAAAAAGTAGGCCCAAAGACCGTTTGACCCTGAAAAGTTGGCCGTAGATCCCCATGAATTTGCTGGCGATTAGCCTTGAAGTTCAGAATCAAATCCGTGGCCAATCGACACTCATTCAACAAAGGAAAACTTGAGAAATCGATGCCAAAAGTTCAAAAATGTTTCTTATGCAAATGGGTATTGATATAAATTTTGGCCAGACGGCGGCTGCCAGCTGTGTCTGCTGGCTAAAAGACTCCAGAGAGCGATTAGTATGATAAAATACTTTTGTTGCCCTGTGCTCAGTGGACTATTGGGTATATGGGATAGGCAATCTGACAGCCTGGCTGTCAAACTTTAGTGAACAGCTGAAATCTTAAAGCATAAGAAAATATTTTACTTTAGTTAAACTTCTTTAAGTATTTTTGCTATATCAAGGACCCAGAAGAGTATCTTTCAGTCAAGTTAACTCTTCGATTTAAAACCTTGTAATATATTTTTACTTCTCTCTCTCTCTCTCTCTCTCTCTCTCTCTCTCTTTCTCTCTCTTTCCCTGCCATTATTCTGCTTCTCCGTTTTGGCCGTGGCTCCACACGCAGCCAAAATTTGATTTTTGTGCATGAAAAGCGGAAAACAAATTTTTTTAAAGCATTTTCCGCACAATTTGGCTAAACGGGATTTCACGCTTGGGCGTTGCGTATCTGTAGTTGAAGCTGCTGTTGTTTTTATCTTAAAGTTCGATCATATTTTGGGCTTAAATAGCTCTTTGATATGTGCCAAATGGCAGCTGTTTATCTGCCTGAGTCCGGTGCCGGAAACGAGGCATTTGACTGGCGCAAAGGAAATTGATAGCTGCTGCTGATGATGATAAATTTGTGTTTAAACTGTGGTTGCTTCTGTGGGGCTCTGGCTAAGTAGCTTCCCCCCGCCCGCTTCACTTACCCCATCGAAGACGATGACCTTTGACAGCTCCTGGCCGAGGGAGGTCTCCCAGCACATGGTCGTCAGATTCATTTGGATTTGTTTGAGTGTCAGCTCGACTTCCTTCATCCGTATCATCTTTCGTTCCAGTTGCGTCTTCTTCGCTGTCGTGGGATGGTTGCCTTCACCACTCAGCGTGGTGTCCAGTCCATCGGGAGTGGTGCTGCCGCCAAAGATATCCTCGCCAGCCTTCGGACACACGGTTATCACGCAATACTCGAGATCTTCGTCGTTGTCGTAGTAAACGGTGCTGCCCACGTCCTCTATATCGTTGGCGCCTATAAAAAAGGGCGTGATGGTGGCCCCATTGTGATCCGTGTACTCGAAGTCTTCGGTGGTGCTGGTGGGGCTGTAGCTGCTGCTGCTGCTGCTGCTGCTATCCGTACTACTCGCTTCCGCCTTATAGCTGTCCGTTGTCGTTGTGGGCTCCTCTGTGGTTGTTGGTCTTCTTGTTGTCGTTGTTGTTGTGGTTGTAGTCGTCCTTGTGGTTGGCCGCTCTGTGGTCGTTGTGGTTCGGCTGCGTCCTCCACGCACCTGATTCAACAGGCGATTCCATTCGTCTTCACTAAGAACTCGCTTCGGCGGTCTATACGGTGGGCTGTATGTGGGTCTGCTGGTCGGAGCGCTGGCTGTTGTTGACGGCTCCGTGGTGATACCAGGATGAGCTCTTGAGTCATTGCGATATCTTCGACTGTATTTGCTGCCAAACCAAACAGGTGGCTCTGGCACAGCTCTTCTCTTGCGCGTCTTTGCAGGAGTCTCGTCCACTTGGGCTAGCACTTGAGCTAGCGGATCGTCTGATTCCTCGGTGGTTGATTGATAGTCTTCGCCTGGATCGGCCAGTTCCGCGCCCTCGAAGTAGTCCACATAGTTGAAGTAGCTGTCGTTGCCCGGTGACGGTGTTGTTGTAGTTGTGGAGGAGTCGAGCTGTGGCTCATCGCTGCCGTAATCGTAGGCTGGCTCCTCATCAGTGGTAAAAGGCGATTCGGTGGTCGTTGTGGTTGTTGTTGTCGTAGTTTGAGTAGTGCTGGCTGTTGTTGTTGTCGTCGTTGGCGTTGTTGTTGGTGTTGTCGCTTCTGTGGTTGTTGTTGGCAAAGTAGTCCAAGGAAGTGTGGTTGGAATTGTAGTCGCTTCGGTTGTCGTTGTTATTGGCGGCAGAGTTGACCAAGTGGTTGTGGTTGCTTCCGTAGTGCTGGGTGTCGTTGTTGGCAATATCGCGGTCGTTGACATGTTGAGTAACAGCAATGCAGTCGTTATATTCTTGGAGGTGACCCACAGATGTCTGGGTTTTGAGCATTTTATAGTTATGTTATAGCACTTGAGCCTCTGCACAGCGGATACCAGCGCAGCACCCAGAGCTGTGCTCGAGTAGATGGAGTCCGTGGTGCCGGTACCATCGACGCCCCAGGGCGTGCCAGTCGTCGTCAAGTCGTCGAAGGATCCATCCGAGGTGCTGTCGCTGTAGATGGGCGTCGTCGTTGTCATCGCACGCAGCGCCGCAATAGAGCTCATCAGGCTGTGCAGCTCCTGCGTGTTGGTGTCGTTCTCCAGCTTTAGCATTTGCAGCGGCTTCTCCTTGCTGTTAATCTTGTAGATGAACGAGAACATGAGCGAGTACAGATTCAGCATGTTCAGTATCATGATGCTGATGGAGAGGAGAGGGATTAGTTGACGCAGTGGCATTAAAGAGCTTTCCTGGTCGCTTACCGTGCCAGCTGCAGGCGCAACTGTTGCCTGGGATGCCAGTTCTCGAATAAGCCCAGCGCCTCGAAAATCATTGGCAGGAAGAAGGAGAGCAGCGTCATCGTCACGTTCACCGCATTGCGGCTAAGCCAGTTGTCGTGCTTGGCCAAGTCTTCGGAGCTGTCGAATGAAATAGTCGGTTATAATTGGGTGTATTGGCTGGCGAAGGAGTGGACTCACTGATTCACGAGAAGGACGACCGTGGCACCCGATAATCCGAGCAAGCCCATGACCAAGATGTTCACTAGTATCCTTTGCAGGATAACGCGCCAGCTGCGAGCGTAAGTCTCCAATTATAAACTGCAATTGACGCTGATTTCCTTTCTACTTACTTGCGATTATCCTTTTTCTTTTCAGCTTCCTCGAGCAGCGCCTCCTTGAAGCCAACCACAACGGATGCGATGCGATTATGCGCTGTCTCCGCGTGTCCTGTGGGTGTGTTAAGCTGCTGTAATAACGGCACTCGAGGGCCTCCCTACTTACCAATCATAAAGTCCCAGCCGGTGAACAGCTTCCAGGAGAACACACACTCATCATCCTTCGAGGAAAGTTTCGAGTTGCGCGAGTTCTCAGCCATCCTGTCAATGCAGATAAAAGAGCGAAAAGTTTTTTGTTAGCCGCCTGCAAAACATAATTGGCGCACAAATCCCAGACGGAGACTAATGCCACATAAATATGAGTACAATTCACGCATGCCACGCACGTGCCACCAACATGTGGCTGGCTGGCTGGCAGGCAGGCAGGCAGGCAGTACAAGTGGTAAGTGGCAAGGTCAGTGCCGGCATCCACGCTGTTGACATAGCTACTTTGTTCAATTACGAAATCAACATAATGCCGACAAAGCCATTAAACGAAACAAGCGCAGACGCTTCCCAGTCCAGCCCCACACAGCCACCACGCCCACGCCCATGCCCACGTCCACGTCCATGTCTCGTGTCTGACTGCGTGCGTGCGTAAATCATAATGGCCAAGTTTCGGAAACTTTTGGCTCTTTCTTGTGCTGGACACGCCTAGAGACAAGATTTGTATTATTTAATCAGCGCGATGTTCGGTTTAATTAATTAACGACCACTTTTGGCATTCGGCTTGCTTTGTGGCTTCGATGTCCAAAGATTTAATGAAGTGTCCGCCCCAGAGCCCCTCGACTCTCATACTCACTTTCTCAGGGTGGCCACGAAGCTGTAGATGTAGACGAGGACGGCAGTCAGGAAATAAGCCAAAGGTAGCTTGTAGCCGGATGTGCTGATGCCGGAAGTGCTCGAGTAATAACTAGAAACAGGAAGTCAGCCATCAGCTAGACGACAATTTCTCAATAAGCGCGTTTCATTCAAAATACTTACCCGTAAAACATGGGCGAGTACTTCAGATAGCCCTCGAATTCCCAGAATGTAAAAAGATTCCCAGCCACTTTGTATTCAGGCTCGGACATGCGTTTGCGCGGATCCGCCTCGTCGTGCTTGGTGGCAAAGTACTGAGTCGCGAATAAATATATATATAGAGAGAATATATATATATATATGAATATCCAATGGCAAGGGACTCACCTCCGGTCCAATGACAAAGGCCACGAGTGGTATGGCAATCATAATGTTGACCCACATGAGCCAGCGCAGGAATGTAAAGTAGGATGCGACGCCGGAGCCGAAATGCGATTCGATTTCCTTGATGCGCAGCTCCCAGGGTATGAGCACTGTGAGAAAGCTGGCGGTTTCCCTCTTCCAGTGTAGCCAGCGCTGCCGACGGAGAGAACTCGAGTTCAATTTGTATTTTAATTGGTTTGCATGTATACAAAAAATACTGAATGCTGAATGTGTCGACAAGTTTTATGGGGGCTCTTGATTTATCTGTGGTCCATAAATTGTGTGCAAAGCATAAATATATGCAGGACACTTGCTTGGACAGGCTGGTAATGGGGTTGGCTCCTGCACTTCCTGCATTTGCTCAAGCCAAGGCAAGTCTGGCCATAATTGCAGCTCAGCACATGCAACTATATCTGTGTGGTGTGTGGCTTGGAGTGCTGAAAGATTTAACTTACCGCTGCCATTAAAATTTTAAACCTCGCCCACAAATCTCTCGTGCTGCGTGACATGGCAAAGCGCTCCTGCAGCGCGCCCTCGTGGCGTGCCACATACGTTTTTGCCTGTCAACATCATTAAAAACGCCAGAAAGCAAAAGAAATAAAAAACACATGGAAAAACACATGGAGGAGGCGGGAGAGAAAAGATTGACACATGAAATCGAAATATTTGCTGTGAATTTAATGGGCAACGCTAAGGCTAAGGCGTGAAATGCGACGCGCCCAGCTGTGTCCTAGTTTGATCCTGGCCCCTGGCCCATGCCTGCCTACCTGGCGCACCAGCTTGAGCTTCTTGCGAATGGGCCATGGCTGTAGCTTGACCGACTGTATGACCTCCTTGTGTAGGCGTATGTTCTCGAAGATTTGCTCCTGCGTGGACTCCTGATTGGTGCCCTCCTCTGCAAAGGCAAGAGCAATGTAAACATTACACATACGCCGAGTCGGCCACGTGCCGCTAAATGGCCGCACGTAGCTGCTGAAATAACTACAACTGCCTCCCTCCAGCTAACAAATGCACACACACACATGCTGATTAGCCACTGGAGGGCTGTAAGTTAAGCGAAATCTTTGAAAGCAGTTATTGGGCCGAGCCTTGCCTGAGCTTGTGGTATAAACACTGGAGCGTCGCCGCTCCACACTATCCAGCACGTGATCCATGGGACTCGATGCTCGGCGCGAATTGCGACTGCCACGTTTGCCTCTGTAGCCACGCACACTGGCACGTCTTTGCATTATCGCCGACACGGAAATTGAGTAGTCCTCCTCGTCATCAACGGCATCAGCGGCGCCATTTTGCTGCTGCTCGTACGGCGAGTCCTGCTGGTTGTTGCTCTCGACGTCGCTGCTTTGGTTCTGTGCGTGGAAATCTGTGCACGCCGCAAACAGGCGAAAATTGAGGGAAGTAATTGCAATTAACTGAGGCTATTAGTGGCGAGCCCTCCTCCCGTTGCCTACCGTTTAGTTCATAAGATCTGTTATCGTCCTGCGATGCAGTTCTATGGGTGTGGAGAGAGCCTTTCGTTTATTTTTACCCGAATTTTGAAGAGTTTGCCAGAATTTCCCTTGATTTGCACTCACCTTCTGCCCCTTTGTCCTCTGTAATACTCTCTGCGCTCGTCGGCGCTGTTTTGCATCTGCCAGCCGCCCTTATTCCAGTCGCATGGCGGCGCCCACGTCACGGACAATTGGTGTGGAGAAGTAACGCCCGAGTTGTTCTACGAATTGTTCAATTTTAATTAAACTCCCATTCGAATGGGCCCACAAATATTCACAGTTAAATATAGATTATATATCGAATATAAAATACTTTCGGTTCTTCACTTCATTTATTTTTACAACTAAATATTTAAGTTTAATCTTAGAGATTTCGTGGCCAGAAATTCGTATTTGAATATTTGGTAGTTGTGCCGTCGTAACGCTTTGGAGCAGCCTTAAGCGCAGACTGAACGGCTTAGCGAACTGGTCAAGCCAGCAAAGCCGCACAAACAGGACATCAAAAGGACAACGCGACACCGCAGCACACACATACTGCCAGGTCAGGTTGAAGAGCGAGCGAGCAAAGCTAAATTTTTTCTAATAATGAATGAATATGAATGAAGCGCAAAGAACCAAACCGAACCCTACCCATCTACAGCAGACTTATCAAAGCCAAAACGTGCCCAAAACGCACACACAGGCAGAAACGTTAAGGAATTTACATAGACACGCGCATCGGTATTGAGGTAGGAAAAGGGTGAGGACGGGGCGTAGGACTCAGGGCTGAGCATGGCTGACCGCTCGTTGACTTCCTCGCCCAGTTGAAACAAAGACGAATGAGCGTTAAAATCGCCAGCGGCATGTGATAACAACGCCAGGCGTAGCCAGTTGGCCAAACCAAGGAGTCAGGCAACCAGCCAGGACATCGAATGTTCATTTAGATGGTCGACAAAGCTCTCTCTGCGTGTGTGTGTGCCAGGATTGAGTCACGTTGTATTCTTGGCCAGGCCAGCTAGACTGGCCTGGCATGTAAATGAAAATCAAACATGCAAGGGTTGATAAAGAAAATCGCCAATTACAATAGCAACAAACACACGACACGACACACACACACACACACAGAGTCCGAGCATAGGACGCGCCCACTATTGAAATATGTTTTCATATAACTTTTAGTCGTTTGCCGTGTTTCGCTCTCGCTTTCATGTTGTTTTTTTCTAGGGAAAGTGAAAGCGAAAGCGAAGCGCTTTTTACCAGATTTCACTATCCTTAGACTTTTCGACTGTCCTTTTAATTAAATGAAGTTCCGCCTGCTACGGCTTTTTAATTAACGTCAAAATTTATCTGTGCGTGCCAGAACGGACACGACCGCCTCCACCCCCCACCCCTTTCCAACAGGCAGCCAATCCCTTTGTGTTTCGCCCCGCCATAACTGGAAATCATGTCGCACGTGTAGCATAATTTGGTGGGTTTTTATGGGTTCATTAGCCGCTGTGACAGGTGCAACGGCATTTGCAAATGCCTTCGACCAGATAAGATGGAGAGGGAGAGACCCGTTGACCCAAATGCCACACCCACAACACACACACACTGAAAAATACTTGTGTATCCTTTAAGTGGTTTCCCATGTTCGATTGCAGTTTTGAGGGGCCCGCCATAAATCTAACGCCCAAACATGGGTTACGCCCGAGGCAGTGCAATATATTTGGCATATGGCTTTGACCTGGAAAGACGTGAACATGGATACTAAGGAATTTGGGTTAGTCGTGTACAATATATGAATAAATATCAATATACAATTCCTAACAATGATTAGTTTAGTCGGCAAACGTTCTCCTCTGTTTTGGAGCGTCGAATGGGATAGTTCCTCTTGGACACCCGCTTGTATTTCGACTCGTGCTGCACTATGTGATCCATGATCGAGCTGCAGCTCATACTGGTGGAGGCCAGATGCAGGCGCACCTCGTTGGCCGACTCTGAGCTAACCGCGCTCCTCGACCGTTTGCATATTTTGTGTCGTCCGTCCTCGGCCAGAGTGTGGACTAGACAGCTTCCATCCTCGGCACTCTCTAAATTATTTCGTATTATCTGGCGCCCAAACTTGGCAATCACCACCTGCTTGAGGTGCTTGCCCTTGAGTGGGCCGTGGCGGCAGTTCTCGCGTATCCAGCGGCGCACCTTTCGACAGCCCACGTAGATGCTCGGCGACTCGGACATGTGGGCCGGTATGTCTTTCAGCACGCCCAACTCAGTCAGCTTGCCAAAGCTCAGATCGAATGTGTTTTCTTTCAGCGGCTTCAGTGGCTCAGTGGCTTCAGCACTACCCACCGAGCCCAGCTCATCCACGTCCAACACGCGCTCGCTATTGAAGCGACGATCCTTTGGAGTGCAGTAATTCCAGTCCTTGAAGTTGAGGCCGTGGTCCGTTATATTAAACTGCACTTGCAGCATATCGGTGAAGGTGATTCGGAATATGTGCAGCAGCTTGCCATGCTGGTGCAGCACGGAGAAGTAGATGCAATACGGATGCGGCAGCTGGATGGTTCCGCTCCCATGAAAGCGGTTGTTGTGGAACAGCCCCAGATACTTGGTGCCATCCGGGTAGATATAGAGTCCATAGTTCTGCATGCCTAGCTCGTCGCAGTGGCCATAGAATTTGGATCCGGTTATGACGCCCGCTGTCGCTGATCTCTCTGTTAGTTTTTCCATTTGCGCAATCTAATATTGTAAATATCTTAAGGCAGCTTATCGTCATATGTATGTATGTGTGTGTTAATGGAGTTTTTGTGTCAATTCAAAGCAGAACGCCAACTGTTTTATGTATTTTTCTGTTGTTATCAAATTGAAACTGCCCTGGTGATGATAAGCCTTTCAAAAGTTGTATTCGATAGAATATGTTTTGAACAAGTCATATATAGATGCATCATCTACTAGATACATTACTGTATGTATCTTATTTTGTCTAAAAAGAGGTTCACATATTGATGACTAAGTGTAAAATGATCTTCACATATCACTAACATAATTTATTTATTTACGTCGAAAGCCGAATAGAATTACACTGGAAATTAAAGCTCAAACATGGACCGATGCAAATCCGCAAAGCTCGGCGGGCGCTTCATATTCGACTGAACCACATACAAGCTTTCGGTATTCGGCTTGTTCATCATGGCCATTGCACTTTCGTAGAGGGGCTTCACTTCTGTTTGGAGGTTCATATCCGACATACTCTTGGAGATGGTGCACGAGACGCCCGAGTCACCGCCCCGCACATCTGAGGTGCTGCTCCAGACCCGCGTCCTTTCCATTGGTGGGACTTCAAGGCCGTCACGACTCTTTACCCGTATCTTATTATACTCCTCAGCTTTAGCCCGCTCCTTGGCGAGACGATCCTGCAGGCAGAGCTCAGTGGAGTTTATCATTTGGAAAGGTGGGCGCTTGAATCGTGGTAGGTCTATGTCAGCTGACTCGTGTGTCTTCTCGTGGCACACTTTGGGGAAGTAGCGAGTGGGATCGACCTCTTGGTTGGGCGCATAGATGCCAATTTCCTTCAATTGGCTCATCTCAGTGTCCAGATTGTTCTTGACGATGTCTCTGCAGAAGCTGGGCTGTGGCTCTGTGATAGTCGAAAAGCGCTGGGTACGGCAATGTCGCGTGATCCAGTCCCTCTCGCGCGGACAGCCAACGTAAGTGGCCTTTGAGAAAGGCGGCAGCCTGTCGAATAGCCAGCCAGATGCAGCGTTGTAGAGCCCCTCCTCAACGTCATAGCACTTGGGCGGCACGTCTCGTGATGGAGAAGTGTTTGTCATGTAGGCGGTGGGCCCCACTGGCTGCTGGCCGTAGAATCGTTCCGCCTGATAGCGACGATCGCCCGGCGTCAGATAGTCCCACTCATCGCTCATGAACTGATCATTCTGGAAGCTGCCCTGCACATGCAGTCCGTCACTGAACCACATATCCTCAACGCTCACCAGCTTGCCGTGCTGGAACTCGCCCTTGATTGTGAAGCGGTAGGGCGGAGCCAGCTTGAGGTGGCCAAAGCCATGAAACTTGCCGCACGAAAATCTGCCCCGGTACTCGCTGCCATCCGGATAGCGATAGCTCCCAAAGCCATCCATCATACGCACCGCATCGTTCCAGGAGCCCTCATAGGTGCTCCCAGTCAGGAATGTCATGGACGTTACTTCCGGTTTCTCCCCGTCAATGCTCATTATTGCTTTTGGTTTTTTTGTGCTTATTCAGTATTTATTAAATTGTATGTATTTGTAGGCCTTTTTCTTGAGCTGAAACTAGACAACATGTTTTTTCGTTTTCATAACCGACAAATACTCGGCCCACTTAGTGGCATTAGGCTTGCTGTGATTTCAGACTAGCTCTATGACTTACTGGGTGCGTGACAAGGCGTGCACAAGTCTGTCAACTTGCTGGCAACTGTGCTGGGCTCTGCTAATCAAGTTGTAAACTTTATATACCCTTCATTGGGTAACAAAGGGTACCATGTGTGACTTTATAGTATATAGTCTAATATAATTATATAAACTCAAACAAGGACTTGTTCACAAGGCCAGTTGGACATATATGATCAGCTTTCTCTCTCTGACTCTGATTATATATCTTGAACCAGTATAAATATCCCTCGAAAAGTTAGTTTTGATCTGCGCTTGACCCAGTCCTGTCGCTGCTCAGAGCCAGTCTGGCCTGTGGCTCGGCACGTGCGCTGGCCAAATCGTAAGCACTCCCTGGCGTACAGTAAATCATGTTCACTTACCTCACTGTTGGCGCCCGTGACGTTGGCGCTGCTGCCCCCAGCCCCACCGGCGGTGCCACTCACGCAACGAAAGTCCACCGAACCACCTGATGAACGTCGTGGTTTGCTGATGTCCAGGCGGAGTATGCCTGGCTTGGGACGCCGTGGCTCAGCGGCTGGCGTGCTGCGCCTGGAGTCGGCCGAGTCCAGCGCCGTGTTGGCCATCGAGGGCTCCACATTTTCCGTGGGCTCGCTTTGCATAGCTGGGAATTCACTGAGTGCCGCGCACACGTCCGCTGTGCAGCGCCAACGCGAACGTACTATATCCATGTCCTGGCCGAAGGAAGCAACAATTACGCGCCCAGTCGACAGCCGCAGCAGCAGCGAAAATAAAATGTGAATTAAACGCGTCGACGTTCGCGTTGAAGCCACGCAATAAATGTGAGCGTGAATGTGAATGTGCGAATGTGAATGACGTTGGCAGAAGCACAGGACACAACAGGACACGCGGCACTTTCAACTGTTTCTTGTTGCTGTCACATAGTTCACATGTTCTTCACGTTGTTCGCGCTCTATGCGTGTCTATCTGTGTGTCTGTGTGTGTGTGTGTGTGTGTGTGTGTGTGTGTGTGTGTGTGTTGACTTCCTGTTTTCAGGGTCGTCGCGCTGCCTACACATTTACATGGCTTTTAGCTTTGTATAATTATGTCCGCTGCCTGTGCCCCGAAAAGTGTCAAAAAAAGCAAAAAAAAAAAAAAAAAAAAAAGAAGAAAATTACAGAAGTAAAAAGTGAAAATATCGCATGTCGCGCTTTTCATTTTTCATTTTCATGCGCTCCATTAGTGCGCTTCTTTTGCTTTTAGTCAGAGCGCCGCCCCCGTCCGCCCACAACTGTCGTCGTCCGTAATTATGACATAACATAAGTCGCCTTGGGTGGGTTTTCTAATTTTCAATATGCGATATAAACGCCCACACGGACTGGCCGCCCACTGGCCAAGCGCATGAGTGCGCTTGTTAGCTGCCAGCTGCCAGCCAAGCCCACTTGCTGTGCTATGTCCCGTGTCCTGCTGCCCGCTGCCCACCGCCGCCCTCCCTCAAGCGTCCAGCTGATATGCAACGCTTGGCTCCATTACATGCACAGCACGTTAAATTAATTGAACAGCAAAGTGTGCAGCAACAGCAGCAGCAGCGGCAATAGCAACAAATTAAAAACCGCATGTGCGTTTAATTTTTATTACTCACTTTATTCTGTGGCAGAACTTAAAAACATAAAATGGAATTAATCTATTATTAGATAGTTATGCAGAATGCGCTTGGAATGATTCGCTTGTACATACAAAAATATAACTCTAATGTATGTGTGGCTGTGTATGTTTGTGTGTGTGTGTGTATGTTTGTGTGTATGCGTTTTCTATTTATGCTTAGTACAAATTTAAGTTTCAGTCTCAAAAATTGTTGCATAAATTAACTAAAACATTTAAAATCTCGTTCGAATTTGTTCCAAAGAAGATAGCTTACGTCGTTAGGGAAATCGTCTCTTAACATAGCAACAAGGCGCATTTAGCAGAGAGCTCTGATTAGATATGAATTCTCTGCTGAGTGCGCCTTACTTATAGTCTATCCATATATTTACGCTAACTTATTTCATTAAACTTGCAAAACTTTCAAAGTGTTGAGTGCAATTCAAATCGTGTTACTTTGCACTCAATCTTTAAGCTGTTCTGATCCGAGTAACTACTCTGGCTTTCCGGCCGTCCGCCTAAATCCACTCGAGCTGCGGTAATCACGTATACGCCGCATAGCCCGGCAGCGTAAATTTATAGAGTGCCGCCCGAAAATCCCACGCACACAAAACGACGGCCGCATAAAAGTAAAATCGATTTATGCATAAAAATGCTTCATGCTGAAAAATGTATGAATAGCAAACATTTGCGTGTGGATGTGGGTGTTCGTGTATGTTGTGTTTTGCTGTGTTGTCCTTGTTGTTAACTTGGCTTATTTACTTAACCATTCAGTTTCCAGCAGCCAAATCCGCCAGGCAACTGCACCAGCTCCAGCAGCACCACCACCAGCACCAGTAGCGGTATGCTGTGTACGTTTTTCCTCATTTTCCGGAGCTCTGCTTTGCTCTTTTTGCATGTTATGTTTGCTTAGCTTAATAACCAGTTTTTCTCAAACATGAAAAGTTGGCCAAGTTAAGCAGCAATTGCGGTGCTTTTATGATGCTTCGTTTCGTTTTTGTTTCGTACGAGGCAGAGCAGCCATTTGATAAATGCGTTCGCTTTGTCCACCAAATGAATAGCTCGACTGCCTGAATTGAATGCCTACCTGTCTACCTGTCTGTGTGTGTGTATGTGTGCTTATCTTTGTGTCTGTGTCTTAGATGCCAAATACTTTTACTTAGTTTATTAATACTTAAATACACATTGAGCTTAAGCCTTATGCTCGCTAATTGACTTACGTCTACGCCTATTTACTACTTGTATCTTGCTTTGATCTTATCTTTTCGAGTGTGTGTGTGTGTGTGTGTGTGTGTGTGTGTGCGTATGTATTTGTGTATGTTCATGGCATTTCAATGAGCATGTCGTTCGATTTGGGTTAATTTGGTCATTTAGTCTATTGATTTTCATATTCGCTAGCCTAAGTAGGTATGTTTATGTATAAGTAACTAACTACTTGGCTCGATAAGAGCTCCGTTGCCTAGGGCTATGCTTAAAAAGAACGCACTTAACAGCTAATAAACGCACACATTACGGCTGGCAGGGAGCCGGAGTTAAAATGTTGTCACTTTGCCCAAACGCATGCCAAGCAATTTACGACGTTTTTTGGAGCTCAACTTAGTCCAAATGGTGCTGCTGCCCTCGACGAGCAGAAACTCATCGCATAAATCATCCGTTTCCTTTACCATGCCGCCATAGAAATGATCCTCCTGGTACTTCTCAGAGCGCGAGTCGCCGGAGACGAAGCCGCTTTCCGGGCGGGACAGCGAGGCGGTGTGCCAGGGCAGCTGTTGAAACCAGCGGGCCACTTTGGCCGTCGACGAGAGCTGCGAAAATGAGTCGGGCATAAACAAAAAGTCAGTGTGGAAATTTATGCAAATGAGTTATGTGCGCAAATTGCTGTCCACCAACACCAAAGAACGAGAACGAGAGCGAGGTGTGAGAGGCGAGAGAGAATACGTGGGAAGGGGAGCCTAAGAAAGAAAAGTGAAAAACGTTTTGTTTTTTTTCTGTTTCTGTGCGTTTTCTTTTCGGTGCACTTTCTGCTCGCCATCGTTTTTCATTTATCACTCTAAATTTATGCACTGCCTGCTCGGCCGTTCATTATCCGACGTGTCGTATGCGAAATACAAATGCGCTTAAAAGTATGCAGCACGCTTTTTATTCGCCGCCCTCGAAAGTATGCAATGCTTTTTTCGCTTGCCGCCGATGTAAAACTCATTAGTGAAATTGTCCAGCGCTGCGAAAAGTGACAATTATTAATGAACATAATGATAATGTATTGGATTTGTCATTTTTCATTTTCCATATAGAAATGAAATATCTTGTATACTTTTTATATTTTATTGCTGTTGTTTGTTGTTGTTGCCTGTATTGTTGTTTGTATTATAGCTTAAAGTTTAGTTAATAAATAAAATTGTATAATTTACATTGAACATTCGCTGCAATCAAATTAAATTTGTGTTTGTTTTCTGAAACTCGTTCACATAATGTTTATAATTATTGAGCTTTATCGGGTTTCGTTGAGCAAACATTTGTGGAAGAGCTTTGCATAAACATAACATTTACATAACAACAGTTCACTAAATAGATTTTAACTAAAATAATTTCCAGAGCTTAGCTTAGCCACTATTTACTTTGACACTTTAAAGGGAGAGCAAATACTTTCATAGTTATTTTATATATAAATATGTATATGTATGTATGTATGTATATATATTTATATATTTAATTTACTTTATGATATGCTGCAGTTGTAGTATCTTCTTCTGTTCAGTTTGTGGGCTGAAAAAGACCTTGCAGGACTAGAGTTTCGAACAACTTAAAATGCAAACTAATAAACAAGTTGAGCTCTATTATTTAATACTGTTACTCATACTCAAACTCACCTCATACTCATATTCATTCTCATACTCATATTCATTCTCATTCATACACTCTCTCATGCGACTTAACGTAATTTGACTATCTGTACTTTAGAGCTGGTCCACGCTCGATGTTTGCTGGCTGCTCGCTCACTTGGTGGTGTGCCTGGCCCAGGCGGTGCGCTGCACCTGGCTCATCATTTGGCTGCGGTTGGGCACCTTCTCGCTGGTGCTGCGCGTTATAAAGCTGGGCGTGGCCGATAGCTTGCGCTGGTGGCCCGCCTCGTCGGTGACGCGCAGCAGCACGGTATTGAAGCGGGTTTCTCTCGAATTGTTGTTATTGTTGCCTCCGTTGCCGTTGCCATTGTTGCTGTTGATGTTGTTGTTGCCGTTGCTGCTGCTGGGGCTGATATTGTTATTACAGCTGCGTTGGCGCGGCGACGACGGCGAGTCCAGTGTGGAGGAGCTGCGACTGGTGTCCCTGGTGCTCGAGGAGCCGCCGCAGGCCAAGCCAGCCAAGTTGCCATTCGACACCGCCACCTTCAGCTGCTCCTCCAGGTTGTTCAGATTCTGCTCTATGCTCAGACGCAGGTCCTCGTTCAGCATGGAGCTGCCGGTGAATGAGTTGCGTGTCAACGTGCCCAACGGCGATGGTGTCAATGTGCCAGCACTCATTCCGCTCGCCGAGGCCAGAAAATTGAATCCGCCCGCCGCATTGTTGTTGGGCGTGGCTGGCGTACAGGACAGCGGATTCACGAAGAAGTAGGAGTTGTGCGGCGAGGCCGATGGCGTCTGGGCCTGCTGCGAGGCATTCGCATTAAGATTCAAGGCCTGCAGGCGATTCAACAGCTCCTGGTTGACCTGGAACAGGTCCTTGGACAGTGCATCCTGCTGCTGCTGTTGCTGCTGCTGCTGCAGCTGGTTGCTGATGGTCTGCAGCTGGCTCATCGAGGGATATGGACTGCTGCCACTGGCCCCGCTGGAGACCAGCGGTGGCGTTTGTGGCGTCAACTGCGCCTGCTGCTGTGCCGTCGGCGTGGACGGCGTCTGCTGCAGACTCTGCAGGTTCTGTAGATTTTGGCTCTGCTGGTTGAGGCCGCTGAGCTGGTGACTCAGCGAGGTCAACTGCTGATTGATGTTGCCCAGATTGTTGATCTGCTGGTTGATGGTGGCCAAGTTGTTGTTGTTGCTGGTCGCCTGGAGCAGCAGCTGCAGCTGTGACTGCTGCTGTTGGAAAGGGTATCTCAAGTCATTAACTCTGCGGCTTAACTCAATCAATGAACAACGAGAGCAACAAACGAACAACAAACAAACAATAAAACGTGCAAAAAAAACGCAAACAGGCAGAGACGGGCAGAGAGGGGAGAGGCGGGCGGGCAGCAAAGTAAAATAAACATGCATAGGGCTCGCCGAGCACCTAAAATTTTCTTATTTATTTTTCTTTCATATATTTTGTTATTTTTTGAATAATGAAGGCAACAAAATTATGAAGGCATAAATTAAAGCGCAGTTTGTTTACGGCAACTGGGGCAAATGAACATAAACTCTCAAGTTAACTCGGCACGTTCAGGGATCACAATACTTATGCACATAAATAAGTGTGTGTGTGTGTGTGGTACATGGATATATGGACTCACCTGTGGGGCCATGCCAATGTTCGCTGAGGTCAGACCCGCCGTCTGCTGCTCGTTGTAAGCGCCCAGCGATGCCAAATGTTCGAGCAGCTCGCGATTCTGTTGCAGCAACTGCTGCGTGCGCGCCTGAGAGAGAAAGAGCGAGAGCGAGAGCGAGAGAGAGAGAGTTAGGCAAGTTTTCTTTGGCATTTTGCTGCTCTGAGCACTCACCTGCGCCTCGATGCGCGCATTGGTTTCCGAAATGAGCTGTTCGCGCACCAGCATCAATTGTCCGAGTGCCTGACGGGTCTGCTGCGCCTGCGCCTCCAGCTGATCCTTGAGCTGGCTGATCTCAGTGCGCGGCGATGAGGGCGAAACTGGTGATTTGTCATCCATATCGCACTGCTTGTTGTCGAAAATATATATAAATTAGATTTTTAATATCCAAATCTAAATAAATTTGAATTTCGAAATATTTCGGTGTTCCGAGAACTGTTTCATAACTTTTTTATGGCTATATCGAAATATTTTTATATATTTTTTAAAGCTAATAATCGTAAAAAACAAATTTGTACAGCTTCTTCAAATATTTGTTTAACTTTGGGGTTTCATTTATTTATATAAAATATTTTTACATAGTCACGCGGCTCTCATAAGCGCCGAAATCGCTTTGAATGTTACTTTCTTGTTTACACTTTTGTCTCGCCTGAGTAAACACAACGGATTCCTGGCCGAATGCGAGAGCCAATTTATAGGAATGACCTAAACGAAATACTCTAATGGATTCTATTTTTTGCGCATTTATGGCATTTAAATTGGCAATGGGGCCATTCTTTAATTTAATTTGCTGATAAGTATTTAATAAGTATGCTGGATTTGGGATTTTCGACATGGATATGGCTATGGGTATGGGTATGGGTATGGGTATGGGGCATAAGGCATTTCATTTCACTTACCAGCAGGCTGGTCGATTTGCGTAGACTCGACTGCGTTGGCAGCAGCTCCAAGTGGTTCGGCCGCTGCGGCTGCGACTGCGTGTGGTTCAAATCGGGCGTTATGCCCAAGTGCTCTATAAATAATCGAAAATGGGCACAGAATTAGTGGGCAGCTGACAGAAGGCGCTGCATGTTCGGCCAAATGGAGCGTGTAAATTGACCGAGCAAGCCCAACCATTTGTCAAGGTCACTGCACACACACACACACACTACTCAGACACCACACACACTCACACACTCCCTTACGCATTCCCATTCATTCAGTGGCTAGCTGGAACACACCTGCTGCTTCTTGGCGTGGCTAACGCTTAATTTCCACTTAATTACAGCAGCTTGATTTCAATATTTGTTTTGATTATGCTCCGTTTACAATAAATAATGATATAATTATCCCAGCATATCCCTCACAAGCAGCTCGCGCTGTCCTCCCTGCCGAGCTCACTGCTTCATTGTTTAGTTTATTTTGCACTTTTATATCGCTGCGATATTTGATTTGTGTGCAAAATATTTCAGCGATTTTGCAAATCATTTGCTGTGCTTAGTTTTTCGTAGTAGCTGACGCCGCGGCCAAGTCGCGGCGAACCTCTATTTGGGGATCGTATGAAATATTTTGGGCGATTTCGTGTTGGCTTCGCACCTGAGCACATGTTAATAACTGCGAACTGCTTCACTTGAACTGGCCTCAGCATGTAAATTAATTTGGCGTATTTAATTGTTCAGATAAAGCTAATTTATGCCCCCCACACGAACTGCCTCGCTGAACTTTCGCTATTCGCGGCAAGGACACGAACTAGATATGGACTCATGTGAGCGAAATGGAATAATAAATCTATAAAAAGCAGACACAGACACATGTTTGACAGATATTTTCGCAAAGTGATTCATGGATTTTACAATCCAAACGACCTATTTAGAGGAGAGCAGAGAAGTCTAAAATACTGCACATCCCATTCAATTATTTGGATTTCTGTCACCAGCTGCAAAATTTTCTCTAAAATATAAATATTTTTGAGAATTTGTTTGGGAAATGTTGCAGTTAATGAGAGATAAAGTAAGGGCATATATATATAGTACTATAAGTGAACTACTTAAGTTCTCTTCAGGCAATCAAACTGAAGTAAAGCCTTAGCTTCATAGCTGTAACTCAAGTCTCAAGTTAAGCATCTCATACTTTAAAGGCCGTGCCTAAACAATGCCCGGATTAGTGTAACTCTCTGTGCGGTCTGTTGTAAGACATTCAACTTGCTTAACTGCCCCCCTGACAACTGTCTCGCTATTATCGTTGTTCAATCTCTTAACAAAGACACACAAAGGCAGCATCTGCTGTGCACAAGACAGCAGTCAAGATAAAATACATGGACTTATATGTGTGTATTGCTAAAAGCCAAACAGACGCGACCAGATATATGAATATTAACAAAATTACAAGACTGCGAGGGAGAGAGAGAGAGGGAGATAGCTATATCTCTCAGCTTGCCTCACATGTATGTGGAAAAACAAAAGTAAATAAATTATTTTTGGCACACGACTCGAGCAAAAGACATGCCAAAATGCCAAATGAACGCCTCCCTCCACACACAGACAGGCAGACATAGCTGCTGTCCTAGCTGCAGTTGTAGCTGCCACGTGATTTGTGCGTGTTGCAAGTAACCTGGCGACAAACTTTAGGTTTCATCTTACCTGTTACCTGCTAACGGCAGCATAAGCCAGCCCACCCCCGCCGAGCACGAGCTACTTAAGCTACTCGACTACATTCTATAGCGATTTCTGAGAATTTTCTTATTCTTTTGTTTTTTTTTTTTTTTTCTTGTCGCAAACAGAATTGAAATATTTCTTTGCCCCTTTCATATATTCAGCTTGATGACGTCAAGTGCCAGCGAAGAATGTGAAAAGCCGCTTTGAGCTGATTGAAATTGTAAGAAATACGTGGAAATTGCCTAACACAATTGCCAGCACAGCGCGGAGCAGCCAGCGCGCTGGCTCAATTTGTCAATAAATATTCATTATGTTCAGACATGTATATATTCGTTATGGGTTTTCCGTTTCGCTAATGAAAATATTAAATTATTTAATGGGCCCATTAACGTGTGCTCTTAATTGTTTAATCATCTCTGTTAAATTCCGAAATATGCCATATTTAAATGTCAACAATTCGGTGCCGGAAAACCGTTTGTCCCCCCTCTCTCTCTCTCTCGCTGGCGAAATGCAATTTAAATGCAAATTTGTGACTCGCATCGAACGGAATTCAAAATTAAAGAGCACAAGAAATTTGCATTGAAATGCCAAACTGAATTGCAAAACTAATGCAATCAGCTGCTGTCCAGGGTGTTTCTGTGTCAGTGTCTGTGTCTGTGTCTGTGGCCCGGGGCCGCCCACAAGTGGCCAGCATCGTACAGCGAGCAGCGAGCATCGCAGTGCAGTCGACGCAGCGCCCCAGGAAGCAGCCGATGGCGTCGACAGCGCCAGCTTTTCATTTATTTATTGGCCCACAGTCGGTACGGCGTACAACGACCCAGCGTGAAGGGAAGGGGTTCATCATACGGTTTATCTTTTGAGAAAATTGCATGTAGCATGCTCACACACACACACACCACACACACACCACACACACACACACACACTCACTCACCTTTCTTTGGCGTCTCGCTGGTTAGAACGCCTCCATCTTCGCTGAGCTGCTGCTCGCTGATTTGCTCCACATCCAGCAGCTCCGACGATGAGACATCGGAGCGTTCGTCATTGGGCTCCAGGGAATTCTTATGAAGATTAAATTTGTGGCACACTTCAAAGGCTTGTCCGACGGTGCGCACAATGCGCATGGCCTGAGACTGCAAAAGACAAAGGGAAACACACGCACAATCAGCGAGGGTAACAGGACTCTAATATATGTATATATGCATGTATGTGTGTTGGGTTAACATCAATTAATATTAAGCCGCACAGCTAGCAATTAACACAGTCAAGCAGCCACCCAGCCAGCCAGCCAGCCAGCCGGCCGGCCGGCCGGGCAGGCTGGCGACGACAGCTGCGGCGAAACAAAGCAAATTACGCATACGCCCACCTCCGGATCACTGGCAGCGTAGCCGCTGTGTACAGCATCCTTGATGCGATTGTTGCACATACTATCACAGTCCAGGCCGCGTCCCAGCTGCGGAACGTTGGTGCGCTCCAGCGGCGAGCTGCGACGCCGTTGCCTCTCCTGCCGCTGCTCACTGAGCACGGCCGTTGACATGGCAACGACCACGGGCGAGAGGCCCGCCTCGATGGGCTCGCGGAAGGAGAGCTTCTTGCGCGGCTTATCCGTCTTGGGTCGCTCCAGCATAATGCTGCTCGCAGTGGCAGCTGCTCCAGCCTGGCCGCCGCTGCCCCCGCTGCTCAGGCTGGAGCTGCTCTGCTGCTCGTAATGCGAGTCGCTGAGGCTCTTGCGGCGCTGCAGCATGTGGCGCTGCTCGGAGCGCTGGTAGAGCTGCTGGGCACGCCTGAGCGCCTCTGGCGAGGCCGCATAGTGGTCGCTGGGCAACCGCTTGAACTTAAGCCGCGCCTTCAGCACGTCGCCGCCATTGCAGTTGTCCCGGGCAGTGTGCGTGGGCGTCGTCTTGTGCGCCTTGGCCACCGGCTGCTCCTTCTTGATGAGGTACACCGTATTCTCGTCGTCGTTGAACAGTATGTGTCGTGGCTTGCTGTCTATGTAGGTGTCGTCGAGGAAGCGCTGTGGCTGCGCCGGGCTCAGGGCGTTGGTGCGCGGCACCAGCTCGCTGTCGACGCAGCCAATTAGTTCTCGTATGTCCAAGCTCTTGTTGCGCGACAGCTGCTTCTGCTTGCGCTGCGCCTTCTTGGCCTCCGAGAGCGGGGACTGGGGCGGCTTATCCTTCTGCAGCTTGTCCTTGTCGCCCACGAGCATGTCGCGTATGAGGCCGCCGCCGCTGCGAAAGATGTTGCGATGGTAGTGGACCTCGGCTGGCTTCTCGCCTGCCGCTGTGCTCGTCTCCGGCTCCGGCTTGCGGCTACGGCTGCGTGACCAGGGCAGAAAGTCGAAGGCCTTGGTAATGGGACTGCGTGGTGTGGCCGAGTCCAACAGCTGCTGCCGCTGCTTGTCGCGCTTCAGCGGGGGCGTACCGTTGGCGGCCATGGCTAAACTCTTCTCGTGCTTCATGGCCAGCCGCTCAAGCGTTCACTGATCCGCTAAACTTTGCCAAAGAGCACCAAGGTCTCCAACTTGGCCAACTGCTTCTCGTTGTACTTTTCGCACGACTTTCGTTTGACTTTTCTCGCACTCGCGCACTTCTAGCTGCTGCTAGGTTCAATGCTGTTCAATATTTGTTTTCAATAATACTTATTATCGACGCCAATTAAGAGACTATTAATTTCATAATTGTTTGGCTGCCTGCAGACTGGGTTGGCTCCTTGGTCCAGGTTGTTCACACACATTGCCATTTCTCGCACCTACAGTGCGAATGTTTTCTTTTCTCTTCTTCTGTTCGCCCTTCGGTTCTGTTCGGGTTTGCACAAGATATCATATAGTTGCTGGCATACGGCGCGTATGCGTTATATAGTATTTATATTGAATTATTTTCGTCGATTGCCCGCAGAGCTCTCAATTGTTGTTGCCTATATTTGTAGTTGAATACTTTTTAGTTATTTATTTTCAGTGGTTGCTCGTTTCGCTCAGTGTATCTGGATTTGCATTTGCATTTCTGCCAGCTGGGTTATGCCTGCATTCGGCTCGATTCCTGACTGTCAATCTATTTGGATTTTGTTTGGGTTAATCAGTGTCAGCGGGCTGAAGTCTAAAGTGAATTCGCATCCGCTCTCGCCGCCGGCTAATGTGTGTTGGCTGCATCTTGACTGGCGCGAAGGTCTCAGGCCGAAAATAGCCTCGATTACGCATCAAAAGAGTTTCTTTTCTAGCTAAATTCTGCATTGACTTTCTTCTGGCGCAAGTTTAATTGAATTGTGTATATTTTTCTAGCTAACAACTTTGATTTTGCCATCAATCATTTAATGGGAATTTTCGCTATGTCGAACTATGCCGCTGTTGCCAAGAGTCTGCTCATTTCGCTTGTCCATCAAGTTGACCACAAATTGAGCACTTTACCGAGCCAACAACAATGCCAACAAGCCAACAAGCCAACAGGCCAACAGGCCAACAAGCAGTAACAACTTTAACGAGACATTAACAAGAGACATCAAATTGAATTATTCTGACAGCCGCAGACAGAATTAGTTCCGTACACAGTAGTACTCAAAAGGCTGTGTGGCACTTAAGTTATGTAGCTGAGTGTGCTCTGCTCTAAAAATATAGTTTGCAAGTTAATTATAAAGTAAACCAACTGCTGAAATCATATCACTCTATTCGCCCTTAGCACGCACGCTGAGCGCAAACATTGCGCATACGCTGCGTGTGCCGGCAAATTTGTCTAACGAAGTGGCAAAGGTGTCGATTGATTGTCTGTCCGTCCGCCCATCTCTTTCTCTCTCTGTCTGGCTGTCTATTTAACTGGCTGTCCATTCGCTTGACTGCACACACAAGTCAATCCGTGCGCATTGTGCTGACGCAACAGACAACAACTAAATAATAAATCAAATCAACAGAAACTATAAAAAGTATAAATCAAATTGGAGCACAGGTGAGCTCGAAATTCCCAATTGCTATACATATATGCTAATGGCGTTTTTTTTTCACATTTTTCGGCTTTTGTTACAGCGGCGCTAGCAATGAAAACTAAAATAAATAGAAAATTTTGCAGTTGATTTGGCTTCGTGGAAAACTACTTTAAGATTTATGGCGCAAGCAGCGTTCAGTTCTTTTTTTATTTTATGTATTTATTTGATTCTGAATTTCCATTTCGCTGCTGCCACTGCTGCAGAGCCAACAAAGCCAACAAACTGTGTGCGCTTATTTGTTTTCTTATTCCTGCTCTGTTTGTTTGTCTGTCATAAGGGAAAATTTTAACAGTGAATCTGTGCCGCATGCCCTTTGGACCCGTACTCGGCTACCTCGAGCTGCTTAATGCCAACATTTTTATTGCTGCAGCTGCAACATGTGCACTGTGGCCATAAGTTGTGGCTGTGGCAGTGGCAGTGGCACTGGCAGTGGCAGTGGCCAGCCACAGCTGCTGCTGCTGCTGTTACAGGTTTCAGTTGTTCCCTGATTTGCCTTTTGGCTGCTGTTACTAATTAACTTTTCATTAGTCATGGCACTTAAATTTGCATTTCCCCCACCCGCCCGCGCACAAAGGAAAACAGCTCCGGCACCACACACGTTTATATATTTATAATATCGCTTCAAGTAGCCGGCCCCTATTTGCGCTTTTGTTCGATTTACGAAATACTTTAGAGCAGGCTATTAAAATAATGGATCTATTTCGGGTTTAAAGCCAACAAGACTAATAAGAGAGATCTCGCAAGAAAATAAAAGAAAATATCAGCAAGAAAAGCAAATGCGAGCAAAAATCAACGGAATAATTGAAAATTTCGACGATTGCGGCCGCCATTTTGCGCCAAAAGCAACAAATTACAAATGCAAAGGCTATCTATATGAATATGTATGTCTATGCCTATGTCTATGTCTATGTCTATGTGTGTGTGTGTAATGTAACTGTATTGTTTCCAAATCGTATTTAATTTACTATAATAAATATATGTGCTTATTATATTGGCCTCTCTCTCTCTGGCCTCTTTACGATCGACTCGATATTGGTTTTCCCCTTTTGGCTTGCCAAGTTTTGTTTTGGCTTCTCCTAAGCAGCTAAGAATTATAAATAAAAACGTATCATAAATATTTGAGGCTGTCACGTGTGTGCGCCTGATGGACCATCATATTATTTATTTATGCTCTCCCGGCTACCTGTGGCGAGCGCTGCTCATTAACTGCCGCCGCGTGGGCTTATGCAGATGGATGAATATTGGATATGGAAATGGAAATCGAAATGAAAATGAAAAACGTTATTAATAATGGAGAGTATTGCGGCATTTTTATGGCACTGGCCAAGATCTCGTAAACATAAACAAGCTGCAAAGTGCGTCAGTTGGCGGGCCTTTTGCGATTTGTGTACAGGTACTTTTAGCACGCACTATATACTATTCTCTCAGATCGTTAACAATGCGCTAAGGTCAACGTAGATCTTCAATAGAATTTATATATATATATCTCTATATATATATTTGTAGCGGCACGTTTTATGAATTTTGCTTGCAATTAATTTTCCAGTTTTCTTGACAATTTTCAATTTTCATTTGATTTTCAGTTTTTCCTTCATCCTATTGTTGTTGTTGTTGCCTAACTGATTGGCCCGGCTGCTTTGCAGCTACTTGATGGCGTCAGCATCAGCCCATGACAAACACTTTCGTTGCTCGTTGAATTTTCCCAAGTTTTCTTTTCTTATTTTTTATCGGCGATTTTCCTTTTAGTTGTTGCCCGGTTTGATCTATAGCCTGGCAAAGTATTTGTGCTTAGCGCTTCTGACATGCCATTGCCTGAATTTATTTAATTAATTCTCGCGACACACTCGAATATATATATAAATATCAAATACAAATACATATTTCCCAGCTGGCAGAAAATTAAATTCATATTTTCATTTTTATTTTTATTTTATTTCTTTACCAATAAATGTTTATAGTTTTTTTCTCTTTACACACTTCACTGCACTTTTCACTCACACAAACGCACACAGACACTCATGCATATTGCATAATTACACAGAGTCGAGTTTATTCTGTTTGCCTTTCGTGGCGTACAACGCACGTCTGCAGCGGCGCACCGTCGAGTGGGAACTGGACAGCGAACTGAGCGGCAGACCGCAATGAGATCTACGCCGATCTGTAGCCGGCGCAGCAAAGCTTTTGCCTTTTGGCAAAAGCGAAAGAGCTTTCGCTGAGTGCCGCGACTCAGCTGTTAACACAGTCGTTTGCTCTTGGGCAGCAACATGCTGCGTTTGTTTTGGTCTTCGGCGGCGACCTGCTGGTCGGCGGGCTGACATGGCGTATGCGCGTTTTCCCATTATCGCTTGCAACTTGTGGCGCTGCTCGCTGGCCGCTGGTGTGACGTCACTGCTTTGTGTTTCGCGGAAGTAAACAATGGCAACTTTTCACATTTTTTGTGTGTGCTGGCATTTATAATTTTTCGTGGCTATTCTTTTGGCTGGCAGCTCACGGCTGCTTAGCCATAAATCAAGCGCTCTCATCACTCTGTCCGATGTTTATTTTGACGATCCTGGTCCATAATACAAAGTGCAATTGCGCTGCAGCTTGTGCTATTCCTGTCTTGTTTATTGTCGTTCATTAGATCGCTCGCCTGACGCACGGAGCGTATGCGCAATGCCAAACACGTGCCGTGCCGCCGCATACCGCATACGAGGTGTGAACCGACCCCTGCCTGCCCCCTCGGCCCCCGGCACTGCCCTAATTTAATATGTCACTTGTCAGACATTTCGACAGCCATTGTCATGCCTCTGCTCCGTGCTGTTTTTTAACTTGGTTAATTGGAAAACTGTGTCGAAATTAGAAATGCCAGCCGAGCGCCGACACGAACTTGACATTGGCTGAAGCGCAAAGTTGAAGGGCAAGCGAACCGCAGATATCATAAAATCTTTACGCTGATTGCATCGCAGACCGCAGCCGCAATCAAAGCAAAGCAAGGCAAAGCAAAGCAAACCAGACTACAAAGTAAAAGCAATCTATTTATTTGGCAAATCGCGGTCAAAACTTGATGGGGCGATTGCCACAATGCATGCCAATCTCTTTCTCTGTCAGATGCGGAAATCTAGCGCCACGCCAGGCGGTCAGTCTGATGGATAGTTGCGTCTCAGATCATGTCAGAGTAATAAAATTCTTGGACACTGACGAATGCTAATGACTGCAGCGCGTCGAGCCCAATTACAGTTGAGCCTGATCCCATTCGCGTTTATGGCCAATAACTTTTATTTATGTTTAGCAGGGCTTACTTTGATCTGATTATGAGGAATTCTCGATGTCCATAATAGAGGCTGCCGCAAAGAGCACATCCAAAGACCGCCAGCCATGCTGGGGCAATCGCTCTTATGTATTTGTTTATTTGCCGCTTGTTTGCGTTTCAGGTTCACTCGCAACGCGACGTCGCTGGATGCCAGCCAAATTTGTGCATATGAGAACACATTTCGCAGAAACAGGACAGTCGAAATGTCATGCACGAAAATGTGTTTAAAATTAGACAACACACACAGCAAACAGACAGCGAGCGGTCCAGACGGCAGGGTCGGGGAGTGGAGCAAGTCGTCACATAGCGACTATTAAATTTACAAATTTTCATATTTTGGCAGGAGCGAAAAAGTTGATGTCGTGATGCGGCACTTGCAGTTTATGGCCAAAGTAATTTCGAATTGCTATTTTCGATTTAAATTCGCAATAATATTTATTGATGAATAAATAAATAGACATACCTTTTTGTGACTTTTGAATACGGAACACTTGAACGTATCCGTGCTGGCATCGCGTGCTATGTAGCTGAATATTTTGAGATCGCTGCTGTCGTGGGACACATAAAATATTCTGTAGATGGGATGATTGAGCAACTCGATTTCCTCCGGGTCATTGGTCCAATTCTTTTTCTACACAAACGACAGTTTGACACATTAATGATTGATGAGCGTTCGGTAGAGGATTTTCACTTACTTTTCGACGACGCTTCTTGACCACAACCCGAACGCCGTTGACTGATATTTGTATGGTAACCTTACGTTTCTTCAGATTCTGCACTTTGCACTCGTACTGCAGGACGACATAAAATGAGAAAGGATAACAATATAAGTGTCACGTATTTACATAACTGCTGGCTGAATGTCGAGGATGGCTTATGCTGATTCTCGAATTTTTCAATTAACGTTTGACTTGCTGCGACGCACGCGGCTAATGGCAAGACATGACAATAACAAGCTCCGTATCAAGCGCTTTCTAAATTGAAGTCAGACGACGCTAATGTACGCACGCACACACACACACACACACACACACTCAGCAGCCACATCCTTTGCTCGGCATATTTAAGCCAACTCACGCACCAGCTAAATAAGGCGAGCAGGCTGAGGGCTGTGGGCTGTGGGCTGCGGGCTGGGGCTGGTGTCTTTGGCATGTGAGGGCGTGGCAGATAAACAAGAACGCTACATTGGCCATGGCACGTTTGCTTTTTATGCCGTTAGCTTTTGGCGGTTGTAGCGAGTGCGGCTTGTAGCTGTAATCAAAGCACATGACATTGGCAGTGACAGCAGCACCGAGCCCAGCGAAAAAAGTGTTGCCTGCTTTTAGGCTGCGCGCATAAAGCAAAGGAACTTAAAGGGCGCCGAAAGTTTCTTTGATTGGCAAAAGTTGTGCATGCGGGCGCTTGAAATTTGGTTACTCAGTCTTAGGTTTCAATTTGTGTAAGTGTGTGTGTGTGTGTGTGTGTGTATTGTGTGTGTTGACTCACCCGTATGCGACGCATGGCCTGCACAATTTCAGCTCTCGTATTGGGGCGCGGCACCTCCTCCCAGCCCACGAACTATAAAGAGAAAGGAAACATAAATATTTGTTAAAAAGAAAAGTAATAAAGCAATAAAACATTCTAACTACACCCTAGGGCATACTACTTAGGATTAAAGACACTCCCGCGCCTCAAAGCAAATCTTGCAGCTCGTGTGCATTTCATTCTTTCTAATAAATATATATATATATATATATATATATATATATATATGTATATGTATATATTTTCTTTCTGGCCAACTTTTGCGTCGATTGGCAGCTAGTTGCCAAACAGCCTCGACACAGTCAGCGTGCAATTAATTATTTTTAGTTTGCAAAATAGTCTAAAATTAAAACAAAGAAGAACAAAGCGAGCTGCAGGCAAGCTGTAGCCAGCGCGCTGCTGCCCTTTGGCCCCAGGCAGCAGGCCAAGCAGGCCGCAAGCGAAAATTGTTAACAAATTGACGTCATGGATTTCGTTTTCAATTCTCATTGCATTTTATGGGCTGTCTGGCCTGTCTGCGTGTCTGGCACTTGAAGATTTTGCACTTGCACTTGCCGCAGCGCGTGTGGGTCAACATTTAATGGCCGCCTCAACAAATTTATGGTCAAAATGCAAGCACAAAGCGACAACAAAATGTAGCGAGAGATAATGAGAGAGCTAGAGAGTGAGAGAGTGGGAGAGCAGAGAAATTATATTGAAAAATAAATTGCAATTTTCACGCGAAAATTATTCGCATCGCCAAGGACGAAGAGTGCGTAGATATGGACCTAGATTTAAGCATTTTATTACAGCGAGAACAACAATTTGAATGAAAGTGACATGGCCATAACACAAGCTAAAGATAGAGAGAAAGATACAGAGATAGAGAGGGCAGAGGCAGCTAGCTTCAATTGCCAGCAATAAAAATGTGCATAAAATGCCAGCCACGCCCCCAAAACAGGCAATAAAAAAGCAAATATTTATGGTCTAGCTTAGTGTAGTTGAGCTCCTTCCTCCCATCCTCTCTCTCCCTCTCTCTCTCTCTCTGCATCCTTGTCAACATATCAAAGTTCAGCCACATTTTGCTGCGCATTTTCTGGCTCATTTGATGTATTGTTGATGCTGCCTCTAATTATACAGATCGCTCGTAACTGGGACGGCGTGTGCCACATACGAATGATCCACACATTAACGGCCAGAGCCAGCGCCCTGCTGCCTGCCTGCACTCTACTATACTACCTGATTCCAGATGTCGTGCTAAATATAGCACAGCAAATGTAAAAATTTTATAGAAAATAGATTTTGGCATATTGGCAGAATTAATAATAAATCGCCAAATATGAAATGCTTTCAAGACATTCGCTCGCTGTTAGTCAGAAATTAGGCGGGGGAAATTATGTTTTTACACATAAGTTCATTAACATGGAAATGGTAATGGAAATTTTTATGGAAAATCTTATTTATAGCCTGATTAAGACAGATATTGATTGGCATTAATCATTCATTCATTTTGTATGTGAGGTGGAAACTTTCCTGGTAAAAATAAACACAGAATTTCTATTTTAAATCAACTATTCTTAAGCCTAAAATAATATTGGCATAATGTGATAAAATCCCAATTAACACTCAAAGATTCCACTGCGAATTTGCCTATATATTTTATACATCTTTTAAATTAAGCTTTCTCTTCTCTCCTTTAAAGCTTAATCCAACTCTGTCGCTGACTTAGCCAGCTTCAGTTGCCGTTGCCGTTGCCGTTGCTGTTGCTGTTCAAACAGTGCTTGCAGCACTGAAAAGGTTTTTAAATATGTATTAATTTGCATTTAGTTTGCATTAAAAAAACCCCCAACTTGTTCTTCTACTTGTTCTCGCCACAAACCATCCAAGCTGAATCCATTTAAATAAAGCGTTCCCAACACTTCGCATCGGCCAAGATGAAAAGCAACTGCCATAAAAAAACATGAGAAATTACTTGCGTTGAGAGTCAGCGTTGAAATACCCTGCACGGCTTGGCACTGCCAAGCAAAGTGTGCCTTTGGGTGCTGTAAGATGTTGGCAGAACAGTGCAACTATTATATTAATTGCTGAGGTGCTCCAAAGTAGCTGGCATAGTCGAAGTTTGCATATTAACTGAGAGATAGCGAGAGAGGAAGATGGAGCTGAGCTTACATGCAGAGTGAGAGAGAAAAATATAAAAATATATATCACATTTATATACATTCTCCTATGCTTAATACTTGATTATACTACTAAATTCACTTTCGCATTGATGATACCCTCTCTGGCAGCACTCAGAGCTGAAGAAGTTGCAAGAGCAGAAAAAGAGTCTCCCACAAATATTTAGATTGCATTAAATTCATGCAAACACAAAGGATAACGGATACAGCGCTTATCCTCTCCAGCTATACAAATCCTCGCGCAAATAAAAACCAACTCAGCTTCAAACAAACAAAAAAAAAAAAAAAAAGAAACCTCCCTCTCCTTCAGCCAGTCTCGCTCGCCCTCCCCGCTGTTGCTATACACTTCTAGTGCTCGTCTTTTTTATGCTCCGACGTCTATGGCTATTCGCATCCTTTTTTTCACTTAAAAAACGTTTCACTACAGCGACTGCTATGCAAATAGCTGCAGGACTTTGTGCGTCGCTTCGTTTAAATTCATTTGCTTTGATTAAAGCCCAGGCCCAAGCTGAAATGGCCAAATTCGGCATTAGGAGAGCATTTTTTACAGCCAAACGAAATCCTCGACGCACCGCCCAGGGCCGAGTTCATAATTTAAGTAATAACAAATGTTGAAATTGTTGGGCCTCTGGCCTTTTACGACCCGCTCGCTCAGTCAATAGACACGAAGACAATTTTGTTGTGGGCGCATTATTTTTATTGATTTTACAGATGACCGCCGATGCACACACACACACACATATATATATATATATATTCGACTGGAGATCTACCTTTTGTTTGTTTTATAATAGAACTCACGTTTTCATTGCGCGGCCCTTTGCCTCGTTTTCTATCTAATTTTCTTTCAGTGGAAATTCTATTTCTGTAGCATTTGTTTATTTGCGTTCATTTAGCGTTTTGATGGAAATCATTTTTAAAGAAATATACAAAAGTGAACATTCAAAAGCCAAAACTGCCAAACGGCTGCTGTCTGTCTGCTGCGCCGTGACGTCAGTGGGAAAATAAAAAAAAGAACTCAATGTATATATCAGTTTGATAAGATACAGGCAGCATTAATAATAATGCCCATTGGCACATCTGACCGAGTCAGCCGAGAGCCGAACTAATATCATAATGCAATTAAAGGCCAACTCAAAGCCGAAACGGAAGCTTTGGGCAGTTGGCCGGCCGACAAACGTGTAGGTGGCTCACGATAACCCGCCGGGCAACGGCAAACAGATTAGAACAGCTTAGTCTCGGTCAGCTCAAGCAAAGCAAACAAAAATAAAAAGAATAATTCAAAAAATTGTAGCACAAACAAGAGAAAACAAAACAGAAAAAATGCGATTTTTATGTTATATGAAAAGAAAAATCGTTGCATAAAAAGGATTTGGATTTGGTTTCGGTTTCAGTTAGGGTTTCCGCTTCCGTCACTGTTGCTGTTGCTGTTGCTGTCGCAGTTGCTGCTTTGGTCACGGCTAATGGCGCTGCAGGGCAAATGGCTTGGCCAATGGGTAACGGCAGCCAGCATTCAGTTTTATGTAAGCATTCTCTTCATTCTGGTTTTCCATTCCTTTATACTCCCCTCCCTCACTCTCTCTCGCTCTCTTTCTGTTGCCTTTAGCTGCTGTGCAACAATGTAAAACATTTGTTTGCCCAGATTTTGAACAGCGTTCAACACATAATTTTTTATGCAAGCATACTTATATATGTACTTATGTCTATATATACAGATTTTATGGTTCTTTTTTTGTACCCTTTACGTGGCTGGCGCCACTTTTGCCGCAGGACAACAAATTGTTGCCCGGCAAGTTGAGTGTACTTTAACTTTGTCGAGCATATCCGGCGACTGAGTTAAGTAACTCAATTTAAATAATGCGATTAAATTGAAAATGTGCTCAACTGCAAACGAGATCAGGCTTAAGTGCGGAGAGCTTAGGACCTCATATATGTATGAGTGCAGCCAGCTCCCATTTAGATAAGCGTATAAATATTCGTTTTTACTGGAACTTTTTTACGTTTCATAATTCGCATGACGAAAGTCTAACCAGTGCTGCCCATGCGAACGAGTTTTAAATTTTTTGTTGCATACTTTCAGGCGGCGCCATTAAACTTCACAGCCAAAGAGCGCAGTGGAACGCACTGAGAGCGCTTTATTCTCTTAAAGCTTGTCGCATAGCAACAACAACAACAACAACAAGAACAACCACAAGCATAAAACAACGCATGGTAATTAATTAACAAAAAAGTATACATAAAAAGCAGCACAAGAATAAATAAACGAAAATAGATCATTATTTTATAAGAGCTGCGAATGTTGCTGGCGTTGTTTATTGAAACATCAAATTGAACACTTTGCGGCGGCATTGAATGTGCAGCAGGCGCGCATAATCTTAAATAATTTTCAGCTTATTGCTGTCATTTGCAGTGAATGCGTTTTATGATTCGCCAATAAATAAATAATGCCTAACAACGTCTTTTCTTTGGGAGGCGAGCGCAAATTGTGTTTGCCATTCGGTTGGCGCTTAATAAAACTCGCGCTTTAATGCGCTGAGTCATAAAAAATGCACAACGGCAAAGCATTTAACAAATGAAAATCAACAGCGCAAAAGTTAAAAGTGACACGAGCTCAGCCCCCCAGGCCCAGCTCCAGCCTCAGCTCCTTCTTCAACTCCAACTCCGTTTCCATTCCTATTCCCATTCCCAGTCCAAGTATCAGCAAAGGAATTTCCGCTAATAATGTTAATTCCATTGCCAGCAGCAACCCAGCTTCACGCAACCGCCACAGATAATCAACCACGCCCCAGTAGAGCCGACCCACTCCCACTCCCACGCCCGCACCCACGCCCATTGCCTTGTTTTCATCTTAAGTTTAGTTTTGTGCTGCGCTTCCTTCCGTCCTTCCTGTGCCTTGTTTTTGCTATGTTGCGAAACAGCGCAAGTTGGCTTCCTGCAGAAGCAGAAGCAGCCGCGGAAGCAGCCACCTGCCAGCTGCACGCCCACGCGGCCTCCGCCTCGCTCTGGTTCCTTTATTATATTTGAGCTGCCAACTTAATGATAGCGCATAAAAGTTTCGCCCGCCAGTTGCCGCCGACTTTTTGCGCTGTGCATAACTTTAGGCGTTTTGCACTGCGTTTAATTTAAAACAATTATTTGAGCAGCCCAACTCAGCTCTAGTTGGGCCGTGGGCCGGCTGCCCGGGCAAGAACAATCAGCAGACGCAAATCAACGGATTGGCGAGCTCATTAAATGTGGCCTAAGCGTAAAACGCAGTTTGCATTTCGCCGCTCGCAAATTGCAGTTGGAAATGTTTTCGCCCAACTGCAATTACTTTCCGGCCAAGAAGAAGGAAAACACAATAATTTGATGCTGTTGCATGCAGCAGACAGCAGGATGCAAACGGCGCTTGGCTCAGCTCTAACTGGCCAACAAATGCTGTTAAGTAGCGCTATAAATCAACTCGGCCAGAACCAGAGCACATCTTGCTCGCGCGCCCTCCTTAAGTTGCCTTTTTGCTGCCTGAACTTTCGGCTCACGAGAATCAACAGCTAAATTCTCCAGGTGCTAAACTAGTTAAAGTTGGGCAAGTTTCGGGATTTCTCCCACTATCTAACAGTAGTTTCGCTGTCTTGGGTGCCATAAAACGTAAACCTTTCGGCTCATAAAACTGACAGAGCTCCGCCCCTCTCTTTCACTTTAATCCTAAGCCTTGCCACATTTGCATAGGCTGCAACAGGTTTTTGCAGCAATTTGCCGCTTTGATTGACTACGAGCCAAAGTCTTTGCTAAGCCAGCCCAGCCCAACCCAGCGAGCTACAGCACGTAATAAGCCGTTTCCGGCTTGTCGAAAGTGAGACTCTGACACACTTATAGAGACAGCCAGACGGACAGAGACGCACACAACAATTACGACTTCACATAATAGTAATAAGCGATAAGCGAGCCAGAGGAGAGAAAAAACCAACGCCTAGCGATAAGCAATCATAAAAGTAACAACCAGTCGGAGTCGGAGTTGGAGTTGGAGTTGGTTTTAATTGTATGCGCTGCATTCTTTGTTTGTTCTTTGTTGGAAACTTTCGCTGGCTGTCTGTGGACTTCATTAGCTGCGCCCAGCACAATTGCTGGTGTCAAGTTTTATTGGCCCTCAGATAAGGTTCAATGCATCCGCTCGTTTCTTTCCAGATATATATTTATCTATTTATAAAGCGTATTACGCCCATATCAATTTATAAATCAAACTGGAAAGTAAAAGTTCACAACAACGACGGCTGCTGTTCAACGCTGACCCACATTCCACTCCACACATCTTTGTCCTCAGACGAAGTCAATTTTTAGGTCTCTGAGCATTATGCAAATGCAGCTGCAGCAACATCATGTGGCATGCGGCATGCAGCGACGGGGGGCCCAGGCCCAAAGTGTTGCTCATAATGGCTGTGTGGGCGGTTGCTTATGATTAGATCAAGCCGCTGCTCAGCTCGGCTCGGCTCGGCTCGGACTGTGGACAATGCTCTTGACTTGTTCGAGAAACAATATTCAACGACTGCCAAAGCTGGGCGGCCATAAAGCAATTAAATTAGCTGCTTGAGTGTGGGTCGAAATCAATAAACGGTCTGGCCTTAAGCTCCTCAGAGGACGACGGCCAAGTGAGAGTTGAAGAGTCCTGGACAAGGACCGCCCGCAGCAGCAATACAAAAAGCGACAAAGCGAATAAAAGTTGAGTAGCCAACAACAATAAACAAGCAGAAAATCAATTGAAGTACTTAAGCAAACAATGGACGTATTGCTAAGCACAATGACGGCAGCGCCCACTGCCACGCCCACGGCCTTGTGCGCCACCTCGGCCAAATACACAAAGGCATAGAGAGACGCAGCGCACAAGTTGCTGGCCCAAAACAAGTGGCGTCTAATTTAGCACAGGGCGATTATTTAGATATCAGCAGAAGCAGCAGCAGCAGCAGCAACGGCAGCAACAACAACAACAATACCAATTACAACAACAATAAGCTGGCAAATTTTTAAAGGCCCAGCGCATGTAGGAGAGTGAGTGGGAGAGAGAGAGAGAGGTGGATAGAGCAAACATCAATTAAAATAAATAAATTGCGTGGCAAGCGGGGCGTATGAGCAACGCGCCAAACTAAACGACCGGAAGCATTTAATTAGCGGCTTTAATAATTTAATCAGCTGCAGCAGCCGCGATGCTCACCATCTCATACACACACGCACACACCACACGCACACACCACACGCACACACGCACGCACTCTGCTCGTAATGCGAGCCGCTAATTTCGGCACAAATTGATCAAAAAACTCAACTAGCTGCCATTTTCCCAGGCGGGCGCTAAACATTTTTGAACGGCTTCAATTAAAAATCATTTCAATTGAATTTTGTGGCTTTTTATTGTTTTATTGTTGCGATCTGGTCACACTTATTTATGGCGCCTGAGTAATGAGCCGCCTAATATGTTGCGGTTACGATTTTAGGGGTTGAGCTTTTTTATAATGGGTTGCTCTGCTCTGCTAGGGGGGTTGTTGTGTTTTCTCTGCCTCATGTTTTCTGTTTTTGTTTGCGTCGGGTTGCCAGGCAGAGGGTTTAATGAACTCTACTAAATTTTGTTTGGGCACAGTTTTCTAGGACTTAACTTACCCCCTAAGTGGTCAAGACAAGCATACCAACTGACGTCAAACATTAAGCTTACCTGCAAGCAGAGGGAGAGAGCGAGAAGTTAGTCAAGAAAAAGATATGCAAATGCTATCAACATAATCAATAAATTCTGGCTGAGATCAAAGTTTTCCACGAGTATTAAAGCAAAGTAAAAGTAAGCTTAAAGCCCAGCAAAATACATTATGTCAAATTAACAATAATCATTTAATCAATCGAAAGATTTGTATACAAAGCTGATTATGGCTTTAAAGTTTCCATAGGTCTTAAAGCAAAGTCATGGACAGTTTGTTGACTTCACGAGCTATACGAACAGTGCTATTACCCAGCTTTGTTTTGACATTTTCCAACACATTGGCCATGCTTTGCTTTCTCGTGTCTCTGACTAAAGCGTTAAGATTGCGAATACCTGCGTGACGTAAATGGGAAAATGCATTGCAATAAATTCAGCAGGCAGGCCAAGAGACAGCAGCAGCAGCAGCAGCAACAACTGAAGGAAGAAAAACAACAGCTAGCTAGCTAGCTAGTGCAAATAGCCGCCGTTTCAGTTGGCCGAGTGTTTGCTGGAACTTGTCGCTGGTTAATGAAAAAACACAGCAGGCCAAAAGAAAAGAGCAAAAACGCAAGGCTTGGCCAGCAGACGCAGAGTCAAAGCCAATGCAATGACCATTGATGCCTGAGAACACACAGACGCACTCGATCGCCAAACAGACAGGCCGACAGGCCGACAGGCCGACAGGCAGACTGAGAGACTGTCGGGCCAAAGTCATCAAAGCCAGCGCCAAATGTTGGCAATTGCAAAACTCAAATATGGCCATGTACAAGTTGTTAGGCCCATTGGCAGCAGCATTGGCCGCATCTGTTGTAGCTGCGTGCGTCTTGATGCCAATTTCCTTTAGTCTGCCTAGCCTGACTTGGGCCTGCACTCCCTCCCCCTCCCTGCCTTCCCTCAATTTGAACATGACAAAACTGAGATTTGATGCTGCTGCCAACTGTGTTGGCTGATCTGTGCTCAGCGTCTCCCTCTCACTCTCTAGCTATCTAGGCCCGCATTTCACTTTGTTGCGCTTAAAGGCGTCAGTGAAATTTTGCCACATTTAACACTCGAACGCAGCGACAAACGGTTTTGCGGCTGCCAGCAGACGATGCTCAGCTCAGCCGGGGCTCATAGCCTAAATGACGGCATCCGGCGTGACAGACGTGAGAGCTCATCGCCATAGATGAAGTAATTTCATGCAATTTGAGATAAGAACCAGCAAGAGCAAGAGGAGCGGCAACAGCGGCAATTGCTAAAGCAAAAGCCAAGCTCTAATTATATTCAATTTCAACTCGTTGCCAGCCGCAAGAACAAGTGCAAAACTCATTTGGACTAAAACGAAAGCAAACTGTTTCCATTCGTTTTTTTTTCTTCTGATTAGACAGCAGCAGCTCTGCTGGTGGCTGCTTAAATGGCACAAAGACTGCAGCTGGCTGTTGTGGCTGGCAGCCACAGTAAATATAATTACTATCGGCAGTTGGCACACATCTGAGGCAAGCACTGGCAAGGATTGCATCCTGCTTGCAGCAGTATAATGCATACAGGACACGTGCAGCTAAACCAATCGGCTTGTTAACACAGCTCACCCACACACACACACACACACACACACACACTCGCTCTCATACAAAATGCATGGCATAACTATGCAGATTACCCACATGAATATGTTAAGTGAGCGACGGCTGGCGCACGCTGCGTATGAGCAATATGCCATCAGATTCGCCTCCAGCCACGTGGCATGCTGCGTGAGCTGCAACATTCTAATGGCCCTGCACATATTGGCATGGCTTGCATGTATTTGCACTCAAAGCGCAATTAATTGTGATTGACTCGAACAACTCAGCGAGCGAGAAGAAAGAAAGTTGCGAACAACCGAAATCTATGACAAATGGCTGACAGCCACTAAGAGGGGGTCGGGGAGACAGAGACATACAGCGGGCATTTCATCAGAAAAGAAAAGAAAAATTGACAGCAGCCAAGTTTGCCGTTGCCGGAGTTTCAGGCTGGCAACAATGAGGCGCGAAAATCTTCGGCCATGTGTCAGCGTCAAAGCGTTGGCAAAGCGATTTTTTAGCTTATCAAAGGAAATTCTTATAGTTCTTTGTCAGCGAGTGTATTTCATAATTCATTAAGATAACTCTCTGCTCTTTAATTAAATGGAAAAACTTTTTTTATTCATTTATATGCTGAATGGCAATCGATGGGAGACACACCCAGCGACACGTGCGGGGCAACAGCCTTTGTGTGGGCCACAAAGGAGAGCCGAGCATAAGAAGTCGCGGCCACGTTTAATGACACGCAATGCGCTGGCATTGAAATTTTAATAACAGAAGGGGCGTGGCCAGAGAACAGTTAGACAAATAACAGTGGAATATGCCTGCATATGTCACGCGGCGTATGAGTGATGATGCGTGTGCATGCGCCGTCGACTTTCGCGCAAATGAGGAAAATGGAAAGAAAAATCGAAAAGCCCAAACGAGGCCACGCACATTATATAGCAATTTGTGCGCTTGCAGCTGCCGCACAATGGCAATCGCAACGGCAAAAAACTTGCGCTCGACTTTCGCACAAAATTAAAGCAATTTGCTGATTGGCAGCCACGCACAATTACTATGCCAGTGGAGTGAGGTCTATGTATGTATTAATGCCCAATAAGGACATTTCAACAATTAAGTTTCGTGTGCTTTTTAGCTGCACTACCTGGTCGTACTTGTGGGGCAAAGTCAATGTCAAGGCGTTTGCCTAAACGTATTCACAATGAATGCATTTGTGCCAGGCATTGTTGGCATTGTTTATACTCGTTGTTGTTGTTGCTGATTAGTTGTTGATTCGCTGAATGTTTATTGTTGTTGTTGTTGTTGCTGCTGCTGCTGCGGCCGCTGCCACCGATCATTAATTATTTATTGCACATACCGCACGCTGTGAGTCACAGCGCGAATTGCTCACTATTTTTCCTATTATTTATGCGAAATTCTCAGCAAATTGCAGCGCACTTTACAACACTGGCCGCCAATTCCAGCATTTACTATTTTAACTATTTTGTGTGTGTTCAGTTTCGGTTTGGGTCTGGGTTCCGGTCTCCATTTCACTGCCAGTTTCGAAAGTGCAGCTACAAAAGTTTTGCTACTAATTCAATTGTTCTGCAACATGAACTAAATTGCTTAAAAGCTGCTGAAATGCCAGTTTCCCTTAACGCTGGCAGTTTTTTAATTAAATTTTGTCAATCTATGCTGGAGGGCAAGCGCTCCCCTTGTCTTTCTCCCTCTCTTTGCGTGTCTGTCCATCTGTCCATCTCACTCTCTCGCTCTCTATTTTCAAATTTGGTGTCCAGTCTTTTTGTAGTTGATGAAATTGATTAAAATGTTACTTTACATTTGCGCCAAACTGACATTTATCTTAATTGCTGCCCGGCTGCAAGACACTTCAAACAGCTTGAGTGCTTAATTAAATAATGGCTATTTTTATGTTCTTTATTGTTTTAGAGACAGAGACAAGAGCCATTTGTGCCACGGACACAGGCAACTTAATGAATCAATATCTATACAGAATAATTGTATTAAAGCCAAGCAAATGTTGACTTTTATTGGCAAGCAAAGCAATGGAAACTTTAAATGAGAAGCGAGCAAAGCTGAACTAAGTCAATGAAGAAGTTTTCTAGCAATCAAGTTAACTATCCACAAGATATATTGAACAGATCAGGAATATTCTCGATTCATTTCTCATCTTCTCTCTCTCTACTTGATCCTAATCAGTTATATTCTTTATTTACATACTCCCCCTATCACTTCTGTTCTACTTATCCCCAAACATCTCCCACTTAATCTCGCTTCACATGTTTGGCCTCAGCTGATATTAAGCCCACCCGGAAACGCTTTCCATTCACACCATACATATTTTCATGTCACTTCAGACATTGCTAATACGCACCGTGTGCTGTCCGCCTTTAACCACACGCTACACGCGTCTATTTGTATTTCTTTTTTTTAATATATATATATATGTATATATATATATATATATATATATATATATATATATATATATATATATATATGTATATATAATATATAAACATAAGCAAATGCTGAGAGAATTATGTTTTGGAATATGGAAAATCTAAATAAAGTAAAGCTGCGAAAATCCTTCAGTTTGGCGCTGCTGTTTATTATTATTATTTATTTATGTCTTGTGCCATTGAGCGACTGCTGACACGACAGCCACGCCCCCCGCGCGTATGTCGCCTTCATGTTCTGTCCACGCAGTTGCTGCTGTCGTTGTTGTTGTCGTTTAAATAAAATTTAATGTGAGTTTCTGTTGCGTCAGAAATAATTCTTCTTTTTTTACAAATTTCATTTGTAAGACATCAAATGTGATTTATGTGGCGGACAAAGTAAAAAGGCAGCCAGCTAACGTGGCGTATACGCAATATTTTTCAGCAAACGGCAAGCCTTGGCCTGGCTGACAGCCACGGCTTGTGCTGCCACTGCTGCGGATGCTGCTGCGGCTTCTGCAGCTTCTTCTGTTTTAAGCACTTGGCTTACGAGCACTTCGAGTCTTGTCCTTTTGGCCTACGACCTGCCTCATTTCGAGTGCTTCCTGTGCACTGCAGTGCACTTGACACGTTTTGGCAGAGGGTCTCAGAGACCAAAAACGTGTGCGAAATCTTTCTCTCTTTTGGTCTTCCTCTTTCCCTCTCTCTCTCTCTCTCTCTCTCTCTCTCTCTCTGTGTGTGTGTTTGGCATTTTTATGGACTGCAGCGATAGGTTTGTGACCAGCGGCGCTTATTGACTTTACAAATGGAATTCTCTCAACCGCACTCAACTCATTTACCTAATCAAAAGCAATTTTAATCAAAGAAATGCCACGCCCCAGGGCGCAGATAGCAGATACCAGGCAGACCAGAGCAGTCCAAAAGCAATTAAAGCCACGTGCAAGAAACTTTGCTGAAGGTTAAGCAAAAGTTGCCTAGGCGCCAGGGCACGCAGAAGGCAAAAGGTATAACCGAAAGGATGACTAGCTTGTAGTTTTTTCAGCTCTGTTTGGCCTGGCATAGCAGAGATCAGAGCAGCAGCAGCAGTATTTGCCTTTGCTTAGGCGGAGCAAACAGAAGCCAACAGCGACAAGTGGCTTCGGCCGGAGGAGTCGAAGCACGCTAAAGCAAACTTAATTAATAAATGGCAGACAAGTTCGTCCCATTGTTGTTGCTGGCTGCAAGCTGTGCGCCTGAGTGTCCTGTCGGAAGATGCGTGCGACTGCGTGTGCAATGAATCGAAACTCATTAAAAAGTTTCGCTGTGGTTTCACTTGACTCCAATGGCGGCGGCAACAGCTGCCTACACACACATGCTCCACATGCTCCACGCACCACACACGCATCGAGACTGGGGCACACACACTCATTGTGCTGACAAATAAATTTGAATAATTAAAAGGCGCACAAAGGCGACAGTTGTCCTTTTGTTGGTGTGTGTATGTGTGTGTGTGTGTGTGGGGTAGCTCTAACCACTTTGCTCTGCATAAGCCAAGCTGTTGGCACTCATTATGCTGCCTTGGCAAGTGCCATTTAAATGTGCTTCATTATTTCATTCATTCAGGCGCTGGCCAGGGCCCCAAAACAAAAGCCAGACAAATAAAGCAAAAGATAAGCAGCTAGCGAAAGGGTAGAGCAAGGAAGGGCGCGGAGGGGGCCGTGTACTGCCAAGATATAATCCCAAACAGGCGACAGCTTGACAAACTAATGGCAAACAATGAAGTGAGCGAGACTAGCTCAACTTGGCCAAAGGCGTGCGCTTGGCTCATTAAAAAACCAGAGAGCGAGCGAGCCGGGGATGAGAGCGAATTGCAAGTGTTATTTGGGCTCTACAAGTGCTAAAGTCAGAATTTTAATTTGGCCAACTGAGAAAACACTAAAAGTGAGGCGAAACAAGAGAGCCTGAGGCCAACACACACAGTTGCGCCGGCTCGTGGTCCTGCACCCAGTCGCCCAGTGAGTACGGGCGTGTGTTTCAGTGGGTGTTTGCATAATCATTTTCAAGTGCCCACCCAGCCCACGCCACGCCGAGCCACGGCAACCAGCCAGCAAGCCAACCAACCCGCCAGCCAACAGCCAGCAGCCGACATGATTAGCCAATTATGTGGGGCAACTGTGAAAACATTTGGTGCGCAGCTTAGCGAGCGAAAGTTTCGGCTTTAAGCGACAGCTGACAAAATGTGTTTTAATTAAAAATTTGCCAAAAATGTAAATATAGAAGCCGACAAATATATGAAAACCGCAGCACAAAATTGAGGCGAAGACGAAGGACTCGCAGGCCCAACTGCTTCAGGCTTTACAAGTTTGATAGAAAATTCATATTGGTATGCCCCTCGATGCTCCGTAAGACTAAGCAAATATTGAAATTTGTTATTTTTAAGCAAAATATGCAAACTAATTGGCTGGTAATAAGACAGCAAGAGGTCAAAGTGCGGACAAGAAAACACATTGCGTATACGCCGCGTGGCTGGGGGTCGCTGGCCCTTGATATTTTACAATTAGGCGCCAATCGACGGCATTATTAATTTGCCTTTGGCTTTCAATTAAGCAATTAGGCGGGCATAGACCATAACCACGCCCACAAGGCAGCAACACCCCATCCATACCACAACACAGCCCACACATTTGTGGGCACCGCTGGGAGTGTGAGACAAGAAGCCTCATAATATGCATACAAAAAAGTTAAGGAAAATTGGGCCATTTATGAGCTGAGTTTTAGGTCTTTTTGGTTTTTTCTTCTTCTCTTTTTTGTGTGCTGCATTTTTTGTACATTTAACATTTAACGATTGGCAGCGAGCAGCAAATGGCAAAAATGCCAAACGTTTTATGCTAATTTTCACACAAAGCACTGAAAGGCAAGGCAGACTGAGAGACAGACAGTCAGCATCAAGTGGAAAACTTTCACAGTCTTCTTGACTGTCGGAAAAATGTTTGTTTAGAATTTGGCCGGGCGTTATTTATGGCCCAATAACTTTTAACTTCACATGCGGCCTCCGGCATGCAAATTAGTTGGCCCATTTGCTCGCTGGCCACGTAAAAAGTTCAAATAAATTCAATTGCGAATACCGTGGAGGAGGCCGGGACCGAGGGCCGAGGCCGAGAACGAGGCGCCCAGATGTGCCTAATCCTGGCGCAATGTCAATAAAAACCACAGCAGCAACAACAACAACAACAACAACAATATGTATTTAATTAATGTCCAAATAATTGACAGCCAAAGCGCTCATTCAAGAAGTAAAAACAATTCGAGCGTCTGCTTTAAATTTCGATCTCTAGCCAAAAGTTGTTGAAAATTAATTTGAAAATATACGAAAAAAAGAAACAAGCGAAACGACTTGTGTTTGTCATCAGAGCAGCAAGTGTTTGAATATATATTATACATATATATATATATATATATAGATTCTCATATAAAGGCTAATAATGACATCATGAATATTGCCTGATATTTTTGGCCCAGGCAAATCCAATTAATTTTCCTGTCTGCGTCGCTTTGTGTCTCTTTGTGGGCATATAAATTATAGAATTTATACATATATAATATGCAGCAGCCTAGCACATACAGTAATCCATCACCGTGCTCACATATAGTTGTTTAAAGCAGCAGAGTTCATTGAGCAAACTAGTATAAGAAATTTCTTTGCAGGCAATCAATAGTCTCTCTCACATGTGGAGAGAGAGAGAGACAGAGAGAGGTAGAGAGAGAAGAGTTGACTTTCACAAAGGCAACACGCATCAAATTTAATAGTTAATTAAATTGTAAGAGCGCCATAGTTGGTGGCTGTGTCAAAGGTCGCGTTGCAGTCGCAGTGAATGCCTGCCCCATAATTGCACTTGACAGTGGCAGCCAAACAGCAACAGAAACAGCCACTGGCTGCAGTAGCTGACAGTCAAAGCTAATGCCGTGCGCTCCGATAAGAAACAGCAAAGCAACAACAACAACAAGAAAGTCAGTTGCAGCCACTGAAACTGCAACTGCAACTTCAACTGCAACTGCAACTGCAACTGCTGTGAAAGATTGCATAGCTAAGTGACTTCAATTGCATTCGGTGCCTGTCGCTGATTAAACTGGGAGCTCTGCGCTCGCCGCTTTGATGACGGCCTCACAGATAATTTTCAATTTTTCTTCTTATTTGTACTATTTTTTTTTTCTTTCTGTTTTCAATTTTTTTCTCTCCTCTGAAACGTGAGCGGCAGTTAACGAGCTATTTCTGCAGCTACCCTTTAAGATTTGCGCCTGCACAAAATTGGCATAAAAAGATTGCAGACAATCGATTCTTGTCATTATCCCAAAGAGGGAAAAAAAGCAGACAAAAAATTGCTAGTTTTATTTGCTGCAACAATTGTTTTTTGAGATATTCAAACAAAGGGCATGAGAAGATAAAGCGCAGTAGGTAGCGAAAAAAAATCTTGATTATTTATGCCATTTGTTTGGAGTTGGAGCTGAGTTTGAGAAGGGAGTTGGGAAGTTGGAAAGGAAGTTGCAGGTGAAGTGGAACGGAAAGCAGAGAAGTTTGTAAAGTTAAATTCATCAAATATTAATATTTATAAATGAAAGTCTTGAGTGTAGGCTGAGACTAGAAAAGCTCTGAGAATGACTTAAGCTATGTGGTGTAAGAAAAGTCTGATAAATAAAGGAAGTTTTTGCTGGCACAGCCAAGTGCAAGGGCCAGCCCTAACTAGGTCTTAGAGTAGCTTCAATTGAGTCTTAGATACTTCTGCTGCCCATCTCAAGCAACTCCCATATAAATAACTATTTCCTCTAGAAAGCACCCAGAAGCAATTGAACACTTGGCGCGCCATTAACTTATCCGATCGGTATCAAAGTAGCCAAATGGTTTTCCGATCAATTGTTCAATTTTCAGCCACTTCTAACAGCTGTCAGCGGCAGGATCCATTAAGGGTGTGTGCAGTTCGGTCTGCCCAAATTGGTGTTGTTTCAGCGCCGAGCTGTTTTATTGACAATTTGGCCAGGGCCAAGCCCAACTATTGCCAAAGGCAGCTGTCAGCGACCATTGGCAGGCGAACGAACAGAGAAGCAAAGGGTCCGGCCGGGAGCTGGTGTGCCACATACGAGCAAACGTGCAGCAGCTGCCGTTGCAACTTCCGCAATGCTGCGCTTCGATAGACACCAACAGCATTTGCGTGCGTTACCAATTTGCCAAACTGAAAGAGCAGCGTCCACAGTGGGTGAGAGTGGCAGTAGGCAGCGTTGTGGTTTAATGCGCCTGCGCCACTGACTGGCTGACTCACTGGAAATGCACATGTGAGCCGTGCAGCTGCGCCAGGTGGAGAGCGATCGCCTCCAATTGCGAAATGGCCAGCCAATTTGTGTGGCAATTGCAAATTGTGTAATAAGTAGATAATAAATGAGCATAGCAGAGCGTTTGCCGCATTCATGCCCCATTGAGCAATGCCAATCGAGTGAGTCAGAATGAAACAGCCCAAACTCCATACATATATATGTGCTCAACAGCGAACCACCGCTAATGGGCACTTAAGCCTTGACGAGCAGCACTTGACACACATTAAACAAGCAGAGAAATCACAGAGACAGAGGGCGTGGCTAACTCTTGCTGCAGCAATAAAATTCTATTTATTTAGAATAAATACTCTTAGGGACTGCCACCTGCACACAGCGTGGCCATAAACGTATTAGGCTAATAATTTGCAATCAATATGAAAATGAGATGCTCTAGGCCAAGTCCCGAGCCCAATGCAGATAAGCCTGGCTAATGTGCGCCAATGCGAAGCAGATATACATACTTTATGGGCTATTATTATTATTTTTATTGAACTTTTTATGTGGCCCGAGCCCAAAGACAACAGAGATAAAATCAAACGCGCTCGCATTTGCCACAACATTAACAATATAGACAGGGCCAGAGGCCGCTATATATATAGAGATTCATATTTAAACAATAATATGGCTGATAGAGAGGGAGAGGCAGGGAGACAAGGGGCTTTGTTGTTTTAACAGTGCAGCGGATAGATGCAGCAAGAGTGTTGCACATAAAGTGTATTCGTGCTGGCCATGTCGAGCAGACGAAATCTAAACAGATTCGCAAAATGATGGCGCTCTGCCAATGAGTGAAGTCTGTTGCCGGAAGATCTAGCTAGCTGGATGGAAAACTGCTGAATGTTTGAACTTTGTGGGAGAAGGTTAAGCAAACACGTGAAACGAAATCGTTTGCGGGAACTCAAAATATTCAATTCTTAAAGCGGCTTCAAGTTTTGAGGGCGTGAGTGACAAAGGCAAAGGCCTGACAGTGACATATACAAAGCCGAGGCGAGCCGAAAGGACACTTGAGATTTTATTTGCATTTTATGACTCATTTTTCACGCCTGCTCGTCTGGGTCGTCTGGCCGTGTCAGTTGTGGCTGATAAAAGCCAGCGCCAGGACCCAATTGCACGCCGCATAATCCTTTTCGGGTTTGTCCTTTTCGACGCTCAACCAATAATTTATATGGCAGAAATGGGCTTTTGGCACCGACTCAGACCAGCGCCAGGGCAGATAATTGAAATTGATATATGAAGAGGCGGTCTCTTGGTCGGTTTTCTTGGCCGTCGCTGCCCTGAAAACAAACGAGCAGAAGCTGCATGTGCCACTTAGATAAACAAAACAAAAGCAACACCACCAGCAGCAGCAGCAGCAGAGCGGAAACATTGCGTATACGCCACCGACGCAGACGACGAAACGTATATGAAAATTCATAATTTTGCGTACGCACACAACAAATGCAAATGGGTAAACACAACAAATGTGAAAAATTGCACACACACAAGGAGAAGAAGGGAAAGAGGGAGACAAAGAGAGAGAGAGAGAGAGAGGGACTGGCAGCACGTGGACCGCAGACTCTGCGCTCGCTTTTTATATGTTTTTCAATATTTTTCTTTATGCGCCATATTTTTTATGTGTCTATATGTATATATGGAAATATTGTATATTCCTGAAATGTTCATAGTCTTGAGATGTTCATCAGTTGGCTTTGCAGCGCCTCACCTTCACCTTAATATCGAATAATTAATTTTGCAACAGACAATAACGATGGCTAAATACACAAACCCAAAAACTGTTCGAGAATTTTGTAAGCTGGCGAACTAATAAAAAAAAGGCGAATTGTTTTAGGCGGCGGGTGGCGAATCGCTCAATTGGATTTATGCTCATGTCTGTATTCAGAATATCATCAGCATAAAATACGAAAATTTTATGGAAATTGCAGGAAATTGATTACGGATCGAAAGTGAATTGCTCGAGGCAGCTAAGGTGATAAATATATATTTCTAAATATGTGTATACATATATGGAGAGAGACGTATATTCTTCATTCCGAGTCAAAATATTGTCAAATTTAAATGATATTTTGTGTTAGCGTCGAAATGAACTGTAAATTTAGCGGCCCACACACATATCTGAGCAGACATAAATAAAACAAAGCGGACAGAGACAGAGGAGAGAAGGTGGAGGGAAAACATCTATGACAGAACCTCAACTTAAATAATTGATGAGCTGAGTGTGGAAAAGCGCGTCAAAATAACGGAAACTGTGTGCGGAAACATAAATCGAATCGAACTTGAGGGCTTGCTCAATAAATTTTTGATAGAGCCAACTTGCAGGAAATCGCAGCGAAACAAAAGTTAAGTATACGTCATGTTGCCAAACAGCCAGACAAAAAAAAAAAAAGCCAAAAAAGCCAAAGAGCAACAAACAGCAACAAGAAAAGTGCGAAAGAAAAACACGGCGCCAGGCCAAGTGCGTGAGAGCGAATAATTTATACACCTTTTGAAAGATTTATGCGCCGTGGCCCACAAGGAGGCAGCAGCTGAGGCAGCAGCTGAGGCATCGACTAACCAATTTTCGTATGGCGCGAAATCAAAGCGTGAAATTCAATTAATCTAAGCAAGCAAAAGTCAGCGCAGGCGATAGCGAGATTTGTGTGTGAGAGCGAGATTTGCAGGCCGTGGCATAAATATATTTATAAGTGGCGTCCTGTCCGATACCTCTCATAAATAATGCCGCCAATGACAGCCACACTCAGGCACAACAAACAAATACATGACTCACGCTCGTTATTTGAGCCTGCGATGCAGATGAATCAGTTGGGCTGAGACAGCAGAAAAAAAAACCAAAAACAAAAACAAGAACAAAAACAGGCTGCTGCTGTAGGCACTGCAGGCAGTCTTTAAAACTGTTATCTGGCCGACTCGTATTTGGGTTAGCCAGCCAGGCATATCACATACGAGATATGGCTCTTTGTGCATATAGCAGTGCTAACGGTATACGCCAGAAAGAAAACAAAACGAGCATCGGAAAAGTGCAAAACTTTGTGTTTTGCTTGCTTTTCATTTATGGCAAATGCAAATAGCAACGTGCCTCAGCAGCAACAACAAAAACACGTGGATGGCGACACAAAGAGCCTATGCACATACGTGAGGGCTGTAGTAGCAGACAAGCCACGCCCCCGCTGCTATAGCGCCTCCATGGCAATGCAAATTGTTTTGGCCGTTTGTTAGCGTGGGTCTCAGTCGCTGCTTCACGGCAATTTGGCTTGCCAACTGAGTGCATTTAATTGCAACAAGCAACTGCAGCAGCAACGGCAGCAGCAGCAGCAGCTGGAAATCCAAGTGCAATGTTTTTCACATCATGCAGAGGCCGAGAGACTTGTCAAGCGCTTTGCATACAAAGTGTGTGGCATCAACAAAAAGCGCTGCCATTGAGTCGACAAAGTCAAAGCTCAACAACATTCGTGAACTTCAGCAGGCGCTGGGAAACATATCCGACTCGCAGCTACTCCAATAAGGGTCATTGGCTCTGCAGCGCTAAGCTAATCAAATCAAATCAAATCACAATCAAACGGCTTCAACTGACCAAAGCATAAAAATAACAACTGTACTCAGGCATAGATATATGTATATATATGAAGAGTAGAAGCTTGGCACGCAAACAATTTCCACACATTGCACAAAAATAATAAACAACAACAACAAAATATATACAGCCAAAAAAGAAAGAAAAAAGAGAACTAAACAAATGCTCGCCATGCGTTGCTGAATAATTGAATGCGAGTAAACGCACTCACACACACACACACACATACACAGAGACACAAAATGGAAATTTGTTTATCATTTTCCCCCTCTCAACACACAACACCACAATAGCAACAACATGTCTGGCCATGTGACAGTTGACTAACTTGCTGAATGCTCAAAAAACACAACAAAAAAAGCAAAGTCAAAACAAAACAAGTCAGAATTTGTGAGCAGGCATAAGCGACTGCAACATGCTCGCTCAACTTCAGTATTGATATTTACATAAGAGCAGCTTTCAAAGAGGTTTAAGTATGATTGCTAATGATATAGGTACAGATATAAATCTAGATACAGATACAATGATAAAGATAATGACTGAACAGCGCCTAATACCTAAGGGGCACTTAGATCGCCATGATTAACTACAATAGTCAGCAGCAAAGGCCTTCAGGCTAGCGTATTCTACAAACTTCAAGTTCATCAAACACTCCATCAATACACCCCTTTTGCTTTAGCTACCAGTGCATAAAAACTTCCCATATAAATATACACATAGGTTGTTCGTGTAACCGATGCTTCCGTCAGCAACAAAAGCTGCCTCAGTTCAATTGCAAAAATATATTTAATTGCATTCGCAAAAATTGTAAATAATTGTTTGTGTTTGCGTTTGGCCACGTTTGCAACAATGATATGAAAATCATTGCAAGAGAGAAGCAGAAGAAGAAGAGGAAAATAAATATTAGTAAATTTAAGTAAATATACGTTTCGGCTGTGTGCAATGGATATGCCAATTACAAAGCTGCCAAAACGGATATTGTGGCGATAAAAGAGAAATGGAGCTGTTTAAGCGAGGGCAGCCACACCTCTTCCTCTAGCCCGCAACTCAACTTTAAAGACAAGCCGACGAAATTGCTTTGCGTATGGCAGAACCACTTGGGAATTAGTATGCGGCAAGCGAGAAGACTATAAAACAATGTTGGCTGCTTAAATAAAAGATTAGTCACTGAAATATGTGGACAAATAGATATATATATATATGATTCATAAGTTGACGACAATAGACTTGGCCAATAGGGGGAACTACCAGAATACTGAAATATCTCTTTCTATTTCTGTTGCTCAACTCACCTTGGCCTGAAATGTGATGCCATGGAAGAACGCCTGCTCGGCATGGAGCGGCACGCGCAAGTCCTGATCGTCCTGCACCAGATCGTACGGCGTCGATGGCATTCTCAGATAGTTCAATAGCACCGATTCGGACCACTTGTAGTATCATGAAATTGTTTTCATTTTCCTCGTGCTACGCCTGTGCAGCTGATGGCGCAGTTGCCATAAAATGCCACTCGAACGACGCTTCCCCTGCCCCGGCGCCTGGCTCTGGCTCTGGCTGTGGCTGCGACTCTGACTGTGGCTGCGGCTGTGCTGCTGCTGCTGCTGCTGCTGCTGGCTAATGCTTTGGCTCATGCAAATTGTGTGGAGCGTCGAGAGCGCGCTCAGTGATTGATTTGTTATGTTTTTTCTTTTTCTTTTTCTACTGCTTCTACTTCTGCTTCCCCTCTTATCCCGACTTCAGCTGCGCTGGCACTCCGCAGCCTCCAGTGCGCGCTTGCTTAATCTCAATTTATGAGCTTGCGGTCGACTCTCTGTAGCTGGCAAATTGAATTGCGTCAGTTTGGCTCAAATCGTTGCCGCGCGAGAAGCGATTCTTCAGCTATTTGCGTTTTATTATGAAATCAGCCCATTCACCGCCAATTTGTGCTGCAAAGAGAAGAACAAAAACGAATTTTAGTAATAGCGAAAATCAACAGAAAAGTGGAAACATCCAAAGGCCAATAAGCCGCGGGCTAATATCATGTTATCAAATGGGCCTAAACGCTTGAGCTTTGCCCACTCAAGTGATTCACTCAGCAGCTTTCGAACTTTAATATTGAGTCAGCGAATCAAGTGTTGAGTTTATTGGAAATACGCTAATTTGCCACTGAATCACAAGTCACTCTCTGTCTATCTATCTATCTATCTCTCTCTCTCTCTCTTTCTATTGCTGATGACACCTACACGCACGTGCTGACAACACTTTGCATTGTCCAACAGAATAAAACATTCGCAATCATAATATTAATTATTATTATTATTAATATTTGTAAAGCACGTCTTTTCATGCTCGTCGCTCTTTTATGGCGCTGCAGGAAATGTCTGCGTTTTAATTGAAATCGGCTTTCAATTTGACTGGTGGCAAACAGGAAAGGGCCGTGGTTAGAGCTGTCAAAGCATGAATTGATATATTTATATACATATATTATATATTCTATTTATACATTTCATTGTCTAAACGCAGCTCGTGTAACTGAGCATCCCTTAGTTGTGTAATCTCTATGGCAACCATCTCTCCCTCTCCCTCTGCCTCTCTTGTTTATTGACGAACCTGTCGAATTGTCAATTTCTAATGCCTCTCGCCCGCCCCAGCGTATTTTATCTACTCTCAGTGGCTTTTAATGAACTCAGCACAAATTCAAACTGAAACTTTATGTCAACAGCTGTGATATAATTTTTTTCTTTCAATTTTTATTTGGATTTTGCTGCTGTTTCTGTTTTTGCCTCTAACCCAGTCCCAGTCTCAGTTGTGAGACAGGCCAAAGGGTCATGGACGTTTATGCTTGTAAATGACAATGACAACAACAGCGGCGGCAGCCAGAGAGCCCCGCCAGTGACTCGTCGTGGAGTGACTCCGTCTTCACCTCCAACTCATTCTCCAGCTTCGCGTCTCGTGTTGCCTGCCGTCTGCAAGTGGGGGGCAAGCAGGCGGCGGCCGCTTTTTAAAGGTTAAAACAAAAGTTATGCCAGCAATTCTCGAATATCTTTTTGTCGTTTTTTGTTGCCTCCGTTTCTCCATCTCTCTCTCTCTCTCTCGCGCGCGCCTTAACTTATCAATTTGGGCAACGATTGAGTTCAAATTGCAGCCAGCTGACACCCGGAATGGAGGCCACTGGGCCGAGCAGTTGACACTTTTTGGGGCGAAACATAAATCAGCTTAGCTTAAGTGGAGCTCAGTTCGTTATCGGCTGCAGGGATTAGTGCGAATGAAATACCAAAAGCTTCAACTAACATACATCTCATATGCTTGGCTCTACTCTCTAGCCTATTGTCTAGTCCGGCTGGCCACAGAGCTACGCCTGGGCAAAGTTCAATGCCTGCCATCGCCCACATTCATATATCATGCATAAAAGTCTCAGCTCCTACTACGACAACGAGCAAAGGTAGCTGCTCCGGCGCCATTTTGTGTTGTGTTCCGTGCTAGGTAGGGTTCAAGTACCTCCAGCTAGACACGAGCTGGGCCAAAGCACTCGACGCATGCGTTGCACAGCATACTAAAAGCATATTGCTAGAAAAGTGCACCCGCCGAGAGCGAGAGGGAGGTAGAGAGCGAGAGAGTAGGTGTAATGGAAGAAGAGGGCTGAGACGCAGTGGAGAAGAGAGCCAAAGAACGGTATGCATTACCCAACCCAATCGTTGCTTCCCTTTGCTCAGCAAGAACTTTCTTAAGTCACTTCTTTGCTACGCACTTTGAGGTGTGCACTGAGAAAAATTTGGAGTTGACTTGTAGGAAAAGTAGAACATAAAATGGAATTATACATATATATATATATATATATATATATATATATATATATATATATATATATATATATATATTTAAATTTATTTATATATATATATATATATATATATATATATATATATATATATATATATATTAGGTATTTTTTATATATATATTAAAGAAATAATATTTTTAATTTAAATTTTGTTCACCCATTATTTATCGCAGTGCATAATAATTATATATAAATTATATATTTACATATATATTATATATTTTTATTTAAGAAATAACTTATACTTCTTGCATCACACATTATTTCTCTCAGTGCATGCTGCTCAGTTTTGTTCTTGAATGCACGCCTAGCTTCTGCGTCTGCGTCTGCGCCGCTGGCAACTATCAAGTTTTTGTATTGCGCTTTGTCTCGTGCTTCGCTTGGTTTCGTTTCGTTTCGTTTTATTTCATTCCATTTCGTTTCGTCTCGTCTTGTTCTTCGCCCGCACTATCAAACAACAAAGCTGCGCCTGCGCGCGCGCCGCACCAACAATGGAAAAACTCGTATCGCCGCCTGCAAGTGAATGACTTGGCATAGCTGACGATGTGCTTCCAAGAAGAATGCAAGATCAGGGCAAGGAGGGCGCGCGGGGGTTGGCTGCAGCGGGCTCCCTTGGCGTCAGCATGCTGAAAACCGGTTTTTGGCTGGTCGCCGTCGCCGTCGCCGTCGCAGCCGAAGTCAAAGTCTTGGTAACTTACACGCTCACTTCCTTTCCGGTTCTTGCTGCGCCGCGCCGCGCTGCACTGCACTGCCCGCCGCTCAGCCCAACCCCTGCCCAGCCTGAACTGCAGTCAGCTGCAATTTGTGCTTTAGCAGTTTTTCAAGTTTTTTGTTTTTGTATTTATGCTTTTATTTTTTTATTTTTTTTGTATTTTTCTTGATATTTGATTTCTTGTAATTACGTACGGCAGCAATCAAGCGGATCGACGGTCTCCGCGCTTTTGTCAGCTGCAAATGTTTCTGCGCACTTGCCACAAGCTGCTGCTGCTGCTGCTGCAGCATGCCGTGCCTGTTATGCAAGTCGCAAGAGAAATAAAAATAAAACTAAGAAAAATAAAAATGAAACTGGTCGTCAGGTTTGGAGCTCATGAGTTTTACGTTTGGCTTTTGTTTTCTTTTCCAAAAAATTGCGCACATTTTTGCTTTTGGAAAATATTTTTCAGATAATGCGGAAAACTTGAAAGCCTAACGATTGTTGTTGTAGTTGTTGTATATGTTATTTTGAGCTGCCAAATAAACACATAAACAACAATTATGCGCTTTGATGGCCACAATCAGCAAATCTGACCAGCTGTGCCAGCTGCGTTAACTCCCTAGCCATCTCAGGCAGCCTTTGCCTTTGCCTTTGCCTTTGCCTCTGCCTCTGCCTCTGTCTGGCTGGCATCAATTTTGTTTTCGATTTCAAAGCAAACGCTAACAGGCAACGGCAACATGTTGCAGAGTCGATTGCCAAGTGCTGTCAAGATCTGCAGATACAGAGACAAAGACAGCCAGAGGCAGAGCGAGAGAGAGAGAGATGCGAAGAGAACCTTTTTTGGTTGGATTCCTTTGTGTCGATCTGCGAGCCACTGCAGACGTCCATTTGGCGCACTGTCTCGCCAATGTCGCTGCGGCTTTATATTTATGAGCAGGCTGGCCCAGACGGCAGACACTGGCAGAGGCAGGTCGATGCAAAAGTTTTTGCCTGCCTGCCAGGCAGCTAGCCAGAATGTATCTATAAGATACATGCTATACGCGTATGTGTTACGCGCCTATAAATAGCGCCAAAGAGAGTGAGAGAGAGAGAGAGAGAACCAGCCAGAGAGAGAGAGAGAGAGGGGGAGAGGGCGTGATACAACAAACAACAGAATGTCTATACGTGTACCTATATGAAATACTTTGGGCTAATACACAACACACAAACATAAATCTTAGCCGATTGCCAAATAAAAGTTTTTGACTTTTTGCCGCACCAGAATTTTCGGAAAATATAGAATTTTCGCTCGCATCTGCATGAATGTAATTGAGCCCGGCTAACAAGTATCTACAAGATACAGTAGTAACCTTGAGAGCTTAGTGCGATTCTATTCAACTATTTAGCATAAGTCGTGAGCTTGAACGGATTTTTCCAGCTGCAGCGCTCGAACAGAAGTTTCAACAAATGAAACGAAATGAAAAATTCCAGGTCGAAGACAAAGCAGAGACTGAAAACATAATTAATGATTGAGATGCGCGATTGGTCAGTTATCAGCAATTTTGTCATTGCACTCAGCTTTAGCGTTGATTATATTAGCTACACACGGTCCAGTCTGTCTCTCTCTCTCTCTGTGTGTGTGTGTGTGTGTGTGTATCTGTATCTTATGGATGCATTCGTTGCGTTTCACATAGCGAGACCCAATTCGAAACGTTTTTTTTTCTCTGGCTGTTTGCTGTCATATTTTATAAAAATAATAAACACAACGGTTTTGGCACACAAAGCGACTCGATTGCAGCCAAGTCTCTATATATATATATATAAAGGTATATACATATACATATACATATATATGTATACATATATGTATATGTATCAGTGCAGTTTTGTATCTAGAACGCGTCGCGTAATCAGTTTTTCACTTTAGTTGAGCTCTTTTTTTTATGCGGAACTTTCAATTTCTATGCGTGGGTTACTCGAGATCTTCTGCATCTACAAACCTCTATAACGACACACACATACACACACACACACATACACTCGCACACACACACGCACAACAACTCGTATTACACGCTTTCAGCTGTTGCTGTCTCTCCTCCTGGGGACTTTGCGGTTTTATTTTTTGGTTTTTTTCTTACTCTTTTTTCTTTCGTTTTTTCAAAAATTAACTGCCAATTCTGGGAAGCCGAGGCGACGCGCTGCTTTTGTTTTTTTGCTTCGACTCCACTCTTAGCGAATGTTAATAAATGGATAGAGTGTTGGCAACGTTGTTGACCAACTGGCGCCGACTTGTTGCTATGTTCTCGCTACCTTTTCTCTGTTTTGGCTGCTTTCTGCCGAGCGACGGCAAGTTTTATGAATATTTAATATCTATTTCACAAATTCATGTGGCATTAACTGTTGCGTTGGGGCGTGTGAAACGGGGCGTGGCTGACTTTTTGGCTAGGAACTTGACCTGTGTACCGAGAGCACTTGGTCAACTGCGACAAATGCGAAAAATCCAGCAGAATCACAGAGTCACAGTTAACTCCAGCTAATGGCTGACAGAGATACGCAGATACTTAGAAACTTAATCACTTAGTCAGTTACTTAGTCACATAGATTCTAATATTCAGTTGCTTAAGCTTAAGTTAAGCCGTCGCCTTACTTCAGTTTGTTGGTCGAAGACTTCAGCAGGAAGCGCTCGCTTGACTGAATTGAAATTTTTAACGGCTTTTTGTGTGTGTGGGAACCGGTATGCAAAAATTTTGCCAATTTTGGTTTTTCGTTTCTTGTGTTTTTTTTGCTTTACTTCTTATTTTTTTTTTGTTTTGTGTGTTGATTTTGTTTGCTTGTTATATTCGACGACGCGCTACGAATTCGCGCTGCCCGTTAACCGTTAGGCTTGATGCGTTGCGTATACGCCTGGCCTGCACTCGATGAACGCCGAACAACAACTGAAAGCGATTCGTGTGGCGTCGTCGTCGCTTGGCCCCAGCCAGCGCGACCAACCAGCATGCCATACAGGGTGCCGCCAAACCAGTTTGCGTACAGCCGTCGCGCTCTCTTAGCCGCCCGAAGAGCGCGCCAGAGAGAGCGAGTGCGCTCTGTGCGAGCCGAAAAAGCGAAAGCCGCCGGCCAATCAGCGTCCAGCAACTACACGTGCTTGACGCTTGGCGCGTTTCTCTGTTTTGGTTTTGTTTTTCGGGCGCGAGAGTCGTCGCTGGCCACCTGTCCGCGCTCTTAGCGTGGCTTTCAAAGCCACTTTTAGCGACTTTTAAGCATTGTCTTTCCACAATTGAGCGTCAGAAGTTTGTTTAAATAATTCACTGCTCAAACAAGTTTAGCGCGCAGTCTAGACTTTTTAATGATCTGCGCCGTAATGCGTCTCATAAATCATATAAACAATTATTATACGCGCAGTCAGTGTGTCACTTTAGCTAAACTGATCTTATAAATTTGAAATGAACTGTCGGATAATTGTATTATATTATATTATAATTTCTTGCAGCTTAAATTATATTATTAAATCAGTTTTAGTATAATAAAAATATATTATTTTACAATCTTTATTATATTTACATTATTTATATTATTTTTATAATTGTTACATTATACCTAAACTATATTATTTTATAATTTTTATCAATTTTATAATGTATTAATTTGTATATATAATAATTCATTAATAATTTATTTGTATTTTTATCATCTTTTTATACTTAAAATATATTATTTTCTAATTTTTTATAACCTCTTCGTATACCTAGCTTACTTTATTAAATTTATAAAAATAATTTAAGCTTCTTCACTTCATGTTGAACCCAAATCAAAGTTGTCCACAGTGGATCTAGGCACATACATGCATATCTCTATCCCCTCGAAATGCCTGAAATAAGCTGAATAACGAAATATGTAACGAGTTCTAGGCTGTCAGCGTAACTTTTTTATTTAAGTACAGACAGCTCAATCGCAACAAATATTCTCGCATAACTCAACGTGCCCTATGCCGCACTCAATATCTCGCTGAGTGTGTGTGAAGGTGTGGCAAGTGGAAAGGTCTGCATGTGTGTGTGTGTGTGTGTGTGTGGGTGCAAATAGTATTCATGAGAAATATGCCAAAGCTTTGCGGGCATCATCAGTTGAATGTCAACAAGAGCAGACAGCAGAAAGCAGGCAAAAACAAAAATATGAAATGAGTTTCGAGTGACAGTCAGGCGGGTCTGAATAATATATTTCTGACTATTCCGTCGATGCATAGCCCCAGCTCAGGCCGTCAAGTGTCACAAATTCTAATCGAACTCAATGCACAAATATTTGTTGCACTTAAATTTCAACTGCTGCCATCAGCAGAGAGGCCAAATGAATAAAGCAAAGTGAAAAACTTCGCCTCGCAAATGCGCTAAAATCCTGTTACCAACTTTTTCCGGCCGGTCACTTTTTTAATTAAAAACGAGGCAAGCAGCCAGCAGCCAGCTCGGCTCGCCAAACAGTTTAACAGCTTAAATGAAAAGTTTCTGGCGTCTGCTAGAAAATCACTTCATGTTAAATATATATATATATATGGGAATCGAGCTTTAAAATCTCAACAGGATATGCGTGGCTCGCACTGCGTTCAATCATTGGGCTCTAACGAGAGTGCGTGCCCTTAAGAAAAGTTTCGTGCTTTGTCATTTTTTAGCCGAAACACATTGTCAAAAAGGAAAGGCGGCAGCTGAAAGAGTCCTCCAGCATCCTTACTTAGCAGCGCCAACAGCCCATCGATGTAGTCACTTGCCAAGTGGCTGGCAAACTTTTTTCCTTGCTTACCTCAGGCAAACTTTGCCGATTGTCCTGCCAGCGTGAGTGGAGCTGTGGGTAAGTGGGTGTTAGGGTCATATGTGCGTGTGTAAGTGTGTGTGTGTGTGTTTGAATGGCATGTCGGTAGATGCGTGTCAGATGGCAGGCGTTAAGCTTCGTATCAGCTGTTATAGCTTTAAAGCCTTACTCAAATCAATTAACAACTTCAGCTTCAGCTGCTGATCAAGCGCCCAAAAGCATGTGAGAACGTTTTTACTTAAAGTTATGCATAAATTATATTCAATAACAGGATTAAATATTTATACTTTTACTTAATGCCCCAACTTGTTGTCCTAGTTCTCTTCTATAATCCCATTATTATCCCACACTTCCATAATCTCCTTTCGTCTTCCTGCTACTAACAGCTCTCCCTCCTCTCATACTTCCCCTTCATCTGCTACTCACCTTTCCAATTCTATTTATACAATTTCCACTCTTCCTTTACTTCTCTCTTCTTGACTACTTCTACCTCTCTCTATACTCTTACCTTAACTCCCACCTCCTACTCCTACAGCCTACCTTCGCTCATAATCCTATTTACACTTCCATTTACTTAGCACTTGAATTTATGGGAGTCGCATAGTCAAGTCTTCACTGTACTTTGATCACAAGTCAGGCGACCCGGCCCATTCAGTCAGTCATTTAGTCAGACAAGATAATCGCTTTACATTTATATAGCCAGGATATATAAAACTCATTTAGCATTAATATTTACAGCACATGTGTCGCATTAAAGCGCAGATGAGCTCCAAGCCCAAGCCCAAGCCCAAACCCAAACCTTTTTTTCTTTTTGATAAGCTCCGTCATAGAGCACAAGCAGCTGTGGATAAAAACCAATAAATTTATTGTCAACCTCCGCTGCTGCTGTTGCTGCTGTTATTTTATCCATGCTTCGTTAAGCTTACGTTAATTTATGTGGGCGTGGGCGTGGGCGTGGGTAAGGGCGTGGGCCCGTGGGCTATGCGCAAATGATACACAAAATGACTTTGATAAACGCAATTGTCTAGCAAATGGCAGGCAGCGGAGTCAGCGGAGCCTTAAGAGGAGCCTTAAATTAAAATGTAGGCTTTCGGGCTTTCAGGTTTTATCAGACGCGCAGGCCCTGGTAAAATCAATCAACAAAGCAAATAAATACAATTAATGTTACATTACGTATACGCCACAGTGCACAGCAGCCCGGGACATAGGCAAGCAGCCAGCCGTAGCCAGCTGTAGTCCTTGTTGTCGTCCTCGCTGCCGTGCCTTGGCATAAATTATGCTCGCAACAATTCTTTGCAATCTTACGCATGTCAACGCGGTGCGCAGCATTCAGCAACGGCGCCAGCCGGAAAGTCCTATAATAAATGCAAATACAACAAGTTGGCAAGTGATAAAAAGTGAAGAGCTCAACGTAGAAATACCCTGCATAAGTGAATTGGGGAAACAGACATGCTCTGCTTACAGGGTATATTTCTATTCGATCAACTTTCTAGCTCATTCGGCCAACTAGCTTCTTCTTCACTTTATGAACTTCCTCAAGCGTAGCAACTGTTGCATTTGCACTGCCTCGCTCAGCATGCCTCAGACTCGACAGGATATCAGAGGATATCTTTAACATATTCCATGAAACTGCTAGACATGCATTTCCCATGACAACTGTGAATGGAAATAAAATAAAATCAAATATGCACTGACGTGTAAATTATGCGTGCCTCTCTTCAAATGGTATTAAAGTATGAAATGGAATGAACATAAGTATGAAAATGAATCTGAATATGAATATGTGAATATGAATATACTGAAGAGTGAGGCATACGCAGACACATACGCTCACTCTTTGGTATTCGCTTGTCTAATTGAAAGAGCTGTAAAAGCCAAAAATGCGACAAAAAAGGAACCAAAATGCAAATGCTAAAAATTTCACAAGTCGTCGCAAGGACCATAAAGTTGCTGAAAAGTTTTACTTAACGTTGAGTTGTCATGAAAGGATGAGCAAACTTTGATATGCGATGAGAGAGAGAGAGAGAGAGAGAGAGAGAGAGAGAGAGAAAGAGAGCAATTAAATATGTAACACAGATTAACAGCTTAAAATATTCAGAAAGTTCTTAAGCGTGAGTCGAGTTATGGCCCAAAGCCAATTGCCTGCAAATTAAACTGTGAATTTATTTTCAGCCAACGACAAAATGCCTTCAAGTCCTTAAGCTCCTTTTAGCTGATAATGCAGCCGAAATCAAGTTAAGTGTATTTTATGATTGAATTAGCAGCTTTACAGATTTCGCATATAAAATATAAATAAAACGCATTTTGGGCCAGACAAAGGATAAATGCAATTTAAAATAATACTATTAAGTAAACAAATAAAAAAGCTAAAAATTCTTTGTTGAAGAAATTATGTAATACAGAAAAGCTTGATATAAGAATATTATTTTAATTTTTAAATAAATTTAGTAAATCGATCTGTCTATGTTTCTCCTTGTGGCTTCCTGCTTGTGGCTCTGCTTCTCGCGCTGCTAGTAGGTGTGCCTCTGGCTATGATTTCGCTCATCTCTGGCTCTGCTTCTAGCTCTGCTTCTAGCTCTGCTTGTGGCTCTGCCAATAGCTGTGCCTCTGGCTGAGTTTTCGCTCATCTCTGGCTCTGCTTCTGGCTCTGCTTGTGACTCTGCTTCTGGCGCTGCTTATACCTATGCCTCTGGCTGTGATTTCGCTCATCTCTGGCTCTGCTTCTAGCTCTGCTTCTAGCTCTGCTTCTAGCTCTGCCAATAGCTGTGCCTCTGGCTGAGTTTTCGCTCATCTCTGGCTCTGCTTCTAGCTCTGCTTCTAGCTCTGCCAATAGCTACGCCTCTGGCTGAGATTTCGCTCATCTCTGGCTGTGCTTCTAGCTCTGCTTCTAGCTCTGCTTGTAGCTCTGCCAATAGCTGTGCCTCTGGCTGAGTTTTCGCTCATCTCTGGCTCTGCTTCTGGCTCTGCTTGTGGCTCTGCTTCTGGCGCTGCTTATACCTATGCCTCTGGCTGTGATTTCGCTCATCTCTGGCTCTGCTTCTAGCTCTGCCAATAGCTGTGCCTCTGACTGAGTTTTCGCTCATCTCTGGCTCTGCTTCTAGCTCTGCTTCTAGCTCTGCCAATAGCTACGCCTCTGGCTGAGATTTCGCTCACCTCTGGCTCTGCTTCTGGCTCTGCCCGTGGCTCTGCTTGTGGCTCTGCCGATAGCTGAGATTTCGCTCATCTCTGTCGCTGCTTCTGGCGCTGCTTGTGGCTCTGCTTCTGGCGCTGCTTATACCTATGCCTCTGGCTGAGTTTTCGCTCATCTCTGGCTCTACTTCTGGCTCTGCTTGTGGCTCATCTCTGTCGCTGCTTCTAGCTCTGCTTCTGGCGCTGCTAATAGGTACGCCTCTGGCTGAGTTTTCGCTCATCTCTGGCTCTGCTTCTAGCTCTGCCTCTAGCTCTGCCTCTAGCTCTGCCAATAGCTGTGCCTCTGGCTGAGTTTTTGCTCATCTCTGGCTCTTCTTATAGCTCTGCTTGTGGCTCTGCCAATAGCTGTGCCTCTGGCTGAGTTTTCGCTCATCTCTGGCTCTGCTTCTGGCTCTGCTTGTGGCTCTGCTTCTGGCGCTGCTTATACCTATGCCTCTGGCTGAGTTTTCGCTCATCTCTGGCTCTCCTTCTAGCTCTGCTTGTGGCTCTGCCAATAGCTACGACTCTGGCTGAGATTTCGCTCATCTCTGTCGCTGCTTATGGCCTGCGTCGCTCTCTTTGCATATACCTCAGCTCAGGCTGCTCTCTGGCTCTGCCTTTGTCACCGCAGTCAGGTCTACTGAGCTTCAACTTCCACTCAACTTTGGCTCTGCTATACCTCCGCTCTGGCTCTGAGTAATCTGAAGTCGGTAGCGCTCGACTGCAACATGTTTGTTTCATTTCAAGCCCCAACATGCCTGATTTTCATCAAGCACTCAGCAATATTTCTACGCAATTAAAGGGAATATTAAAATATGTTTGCCATCAACCCCAACTGCCAGTAAAAAGGCCAATAAAAACTATTTATTTTAGCCTGCTTTCAGGCTTTCAGTGTTAATCGTCTTAATTGTAATATTAAATGTCTGTCAATAGCTCAATTAAAGCTGCAAGCGACGTACATTAATGGCAGGCACTGTGAATTAGTTGAAGACCAGATAGACATTTCCAGCGACCGCTAATTAGCTTCGATGCGGGAGATAAAACCACAATTTAGGCGTAGCTACAGCCCAGTGGAAACAGACAGCCGCAACATGTGGCAGGCAGTGGTTGCAGCTCTCCTGCTTGGCTCTATTCCAAATCGGGCCTTCACTCCACATGAAATATTGCAGCGCAGCTACAGAGAGCAGCGCTTCGAGACGCTTCTGCTGCTCCGGCACAGTCGCCAGCTGCACTGCAGCCAAATGGAGCAACTGGCAGCCGCCTCGACGTGGCCCGTGCTGCGCTTCAGCAGCGAGGCCAACTTCTATTTGCAGAGAAGCCAGAACACAGAGATGTTTGCGCTGATCTGCCTGACTGGCAGTGAGGAGATGGACATGGAAATGTGGCAGGCGCTGGCCAACAACTTGAGCAACATGCGGCATGTGCGGCTGCTGCTGTTGCTGCAGCAGGCAACGGCGGAAGAGTTCCAAGAAATAGCCAAGTCGGCTCGGCAGGAGCTATTTCCTCATGTGGTGGTGCTACTCCTAGACACAGGCAAAGCCTATCAGCTGCAGCCGTATGAAGACGAGCATTGGGAGCTGCTGCAGCCGAACAGCAGTCGGATCTTCGCCAGACAATATAATTACCATCAGCGCACGGTTCACAGTCTGCCCGATCAAGCGGTGCCACTATCGCTGTCCTATAAGGATGTGAAGACAGGAAGGACTCGCCTGACCGGCTTTATGCCCAAGATGGTTATGGAGTTTGCACGCGTCTACAACATATCCGTGAAGTGGGAGGAGCAGCTGAAAGCCGTGGAGGAACAGATGTCCATGATTCTGTTGCGCAACCTGACTCTAAATGGAACTCTCGATATGCCCATGACTCTGTGCGGCTATGAGCTGTCCACCGTAGAGGGCGCCTTTACGTATCCCTTCGAGGTCTCCGAGTGGTTCGTCATTGTGCCCTGTGCCCAGGAGATAGCCACGGCCAAGGTCTACCTAAAGGTGATCAGTCGGAACATGCTGGTCGTGCTCCTGGCCAGCTACTACATCTTCGCGTTGCTGGACACATGCTTCGGTTGGCTGCTGATGCAGCGGCAAATGGACTGGGCCAATCTATTCTTCAATGAGCGCATTATCTCTGGCCTAATTGGACAGCCCTGCCAGCTTAAGGCCCATGGCACGAACAGCTCCCGTCTGGCTCATGCACAGCTCTTTCTGCTGGGCCTCATAATGAGCACTCTCGTCGCCGTCCACTTGAAGACGCTGCTCACTAAGCGGCCCATGGAACGAATGGTCACCAACTTCGTGGAGCTGCGCGACTCCAATCTGGACATTCACTTCACCGAGGACGAGCACTTCTATTTGAAGCAGAGCTCGAGGTTGAATCCCTTATATATTGTTACGCCCAAGATCAAATATCTGGACTCGAAGGACTTCGAAGCGATGCGCAAGAGTCTCAGCAAAACGAAAGCATTTTCGATGACAGAAAACCTCTGGGAGATCTACAAGAAGCAACAGCAACTATTCAAGCAGCCTGTGCTGTGCTATCATCCCGATCTCGTCTTTCGCTACAAAATACTCGCTTCGTTGCCATTGCAGCCGAACTCCATCTATGCTGAGCCACTGCATCAATTCATGTTTCGAGTCAAGGACACTGGACTTTTGATGTACTGGAAGGAGCAGTCCCTGCGCGACTTTATCACGCTGGGTGAAATCAGCGACAAGGATCCGTATCCTTATGAGCCTTTCCATGACTTCAAAGTGGACGACTTGATCTACGTGTGGTTGTCCTGGGCGTCAGCCTTGCTACTCGCATTTGCCATCTTCTTATGCGAGCTACTCATTTATCAGTTGACCAAAAAATAATTAAAGTAATGGAAATTTACTAAGATAAAGTATAAATAAATAAACTATTAAATGTCAAGTATAAAATAAATATGTAATTAAATACTATTTTGGTATTTCTGGATGGATTTACATAGGTATTCCGATAAACAGCAGTAGCAGCAACAACAACAGCCCTTCCATTTGCATAAGTAGAGTTATTTTTATGCTCATTGAGCAGGAAATGAATTTAGAGAGTTAAAAAAAAACTATATATATTTTAATAATATACTAAAATACTTAATAATATATTTAAATATATTGCTTGAATATCAAAATCACATACAGATCAGTTTTGTTAAACAGTGTCGTGTATATATATAAATATGAGTCGAACGAGATGATCTGCAGCAGTCGAACTTTTCTTTGTTTGAGTTAAATCGGTAGCTTTCCATTGGACATTGGTCTGGCTGCAACCAATATACTCTCTGAATTTGTTGAGCGTGCATGAAAGCGAAGTCGCGCATGCTCTTTGGTTTGAGTGACTTTCGGTCAGCTATAAAAGGACGAGCCTGTCGGCGCGCGCGTTCAGTCGTTCACCATACCACCTGCTGATCAGTCGAAGTGCAGCACAGTGCACAGTGTGAAAACTTCTTTTGCATGGTAAATATTTTAATACTTTAAATAAATTATAATATTATTTACATATATTTAAAAATACTTAAGTATTTCTATAGTGCTTGCAAATATAAATAACAGGAAAATTTGTTTATATGCATTTAGCAATATATAAAAACTCAATAATTATAATTTAAAATTGTATATAATTTTTTTATATATTAAAAATAGTGTTAAACTATTATTATATATAGAAATTATAAAATGTTTCCCAATGTTATATTTATAATTTTATTTAATATTGCAAGTATTGCTAAACATTCTAAAATATTATATTTAAAATGAGTTTTAATACTCACCTTAGCTTAAGTATTTTATAATGCATTTATGCAAACTAATCTTGTCTACTTAAAAGCATTTTAATTAGCTGCGCGCAAATTGGTCAAGAGCTGATGAAAAAAAGTTCAATGTTTTGAATTATTAACAATATTTAAGCCAATAATTATGATGTCAATAATTAATCGTAAATGAATGAAAAATTAAATAATTAAATATTCATTATTGGTGATAAACATAAGAACAACAAAATATTAAATAAAGCAAAAAAAATAAATAATAGCAACTATAAATATTAATTATAATATTATTGATAAAGAGAATAATCAACTCAATAATTATTTAATTACCTGTAAATAGCTAAACAAACAAATAAATTCAAGTAAGCAAATACCCCTTAGCTGTTGACATAGGGTGTCCCACTTCACAGGCGATAAAGTTGACATGAATCAAACACTTTTCAAATGGGGATTGGTTTGAAAGTGTCAACTGATGTCGTTACGGCTGCTGTTGACAAGGTTTCAATGTTGTTTTTCCTCTTTTTTTGGAGGGCTCTCACAGACAGCCATTCAGCGCAGCAGGCAGATAATTGACGTATCGCTTTATCTTTGAAAATGTTGATGGGGATGGACAGGAAAAGTTGCTTGGATTTGCTGGTTATTGCAATTTAACGCGTGTTTTATGGCACCAGCCTTAGAAAGAAACACAGCCAGAGAGGGAGCGAGAGTGAGAGGGACAGCACAGTGTAGAGCGTCCCATGGCTGTTGCCATTGATGGCAAATCGATGAGCCAATTGGCACTTTAAGCGCAGTCTGTTGTGCTCCAGGCCCAAAGGGAAATTCAATTTCATATGCCCTGCAGCTGAGTGCAGCCATTGTCAGCGCACAGACAAAAGGTTTGTTGCCAGCAAATCGAATTAAACACGGCCCAAGGCCCTAAGCGATGGCAGGAGCCTATTAACTCAATTTTTGCTCGTACACTTATCGAATCTCGTCAAGTTTATTGAACTATTTCACTTATTTATTGGAATCTGATTTTAATTTACAAAAAAATAGCCAATTTCACATTAGCTGAAAGTTCTGCAGCTGAAAGTCAATTAAATAATCATCATGGAATGAAATTGAATAAGAAAATAATTTGACTGGTAATTGATTTTATAGATTCATTATATACGATATATAGCACGGAGGTATATATTGCATATTACATATATTTTCTAATATATAAAGAATAACAAAATCGTTTATTAAATATTGTGAAAGAAATGGGCATTGATGTTGGCCTTCCAATCGTTGCTGACGGACGCCATAAACTGAAATTTATAGTAGCCATGTGGCAACGGGACGAACTTGATATAATCCTCTTTGAATATCATGTTGCGCACAATTATAGCGTTCTGAAACGAGCTCAGTTTAAGAAAATAGTAAGCCTTTAAGCTTAACTTACTTCATATGGACACGTGTGATTCAAGTTCGAGCTTTCCGACATCAGCTCCATGAATAATTTTGCAAATGACATTTTTTTAATCGGCTTTGCCATAAATCCACACAGGTCAAAGGTTGAGTTAACAAGAAATGGACGATATCCATTGTATTTCCGCCAAAGACTGATGGTAATCTTGGAATATATAATATATAATTTGAATATGCATTCATATATTAATTATTAGCAGCACAAACCACGTACCATAGCTTTGGTGAAAGGTTCTTTAAGCAATTTCGCATATATATTCAAGCCAACGATGCCACGGCCAAGCATTTTGAGGTTGCATTTCTCGAACGAGACGTACGTTGGGTCCAGCGTTTCGCATTCGATGTTTGTGAACCGGGACACATCGCCAGAGAGCGCATTCGTGACCATTAGAAGGATTGTGAATGGAAGCCACATTGTCCGACAGGTTGCGAAGCTCACTAACGACTATTCCCATAAGCTCAGTCACATGAAGCTAATACGAAATAAATAAATACATGCTAGAACAGTTAATCAAATGGTAAGTGCATGGAAATACCCTAAAAAGGGCTTTAAAATATAAAAAAAATAATTTCAATTGTTTCCAATTATAGCACTTATAGCTTTAATAAACTCTGCTAATTATTGTTATATACTTTGTAATAAGATAGGTAAGTAATCGGATATGACTGAAAACCAATATACCCTTCTCACTGAGAGAAAGTCTGTCATCAGTGAACCATTTAACTCTAAAATGTGTAGAAAATTGCTTGAAATAAATCGGTTGACTGGAAAGATTGTTACGCCAATGACTGACATAATTTAGGCAAATAAACCAAAACAAAATCAATGCATTATTAACTATTAGTTCAACGTTTCAACTATTCCATGCCTACACCACTTACCCTTTAAACAATATACAACTTGCCGGCACAGTAATCACACCAGTGTTAAAGTTATAAACTTTATATACAAAAAAAGAGAGAGAGAGAGAGAGTAGTACAAACAATTGTGACAACTTGAACAAAACTGAAAAGGTAACCACTATTTAATGCTGAGTATAGCACCTAAGGTCTCAATCTTTAATAAGTTCAAAAATCAACAGGTTGACACTCACACCCACACACATTAGAAAAAAAAAAATAACCTTAAAATAATCACTATAAACTTTGTTGCCTACTTTTGTGCGCACTTAAAATTCCACAATTTTGCCTTCAATATGATGCGTTGATAACTATCATTACTCCTCTTTGCATACGTTGACAGTAGTGTAAAAGGAAAGAAACTTATTGAAAATACTACAAATTTTACCACATTAAATAGAAACGACTAATGAAGTTGAAGTTTGCTTATGTACAAATGTTTATTAAATACATTTCAGCTGATATATATTTCCCCCTTTTCAGGCAGTTTACTCATTCTGCATTATGTAGGAAATGGGCATTGATAATAGTTTTCCATTCGTTGTTGGTGCCTGCTATTAACTGAAACTTATAGTGACCGGAGGGCAATGGGACAAACTTGATATATTCCTCTTTGAATATCATGTTGCGCACAATAATTGCTTGCTAAAATAGACTCAAGTTAATATATTGTAAGCTCGCTAAAATTCTAACTTACTCCGTATGGACAACTGTGATTCAAATTCGAATTATCATGCATCAAGTCCATAAATATTTTCACAAATGACATTTTTGTAGGCGGATTGGCCATGAACTTACAAAAATCAAAGGTTGAATTAACAAGAAACGGTTGATATCCATTAAATTTTCGCCAAAGGCTGAAATTAATCTGCAAATTTTAAGTTTAAATAATTCTCCTCGGGAGCTCAAGGAACCAACCTTCGCGCTGCTGAAAGCTTTCTTCAACTTCATATATACATTCAAGCCAACGATACCACGTCCAAGTATTTTGAGATTGCATTCCTCGAAGGCAGCGTAGGATGGATCCAACATCTTACAATCGATATTCGTAAACCGAGCCACATCGCCACATAGAACATTTGAGACCAGCAACAAGAATGCGAGTGGGAACCGCATTGTCCGACAGGCTGCGAAGCGTAATCAAGACTAAATCAAGCAGCGCATCGAAGTTGAATTATATTCAAATTAAGCAATAAATGCCGAAGCAAATGGAGTCTGAAATGCTACAGTAACCTGAAATAAAACAACTGCGAGCAATTTCTAATTTATCTTTTAAGTGTATATTAGCCCATTTTAATATATTTATTATATGTTAAACGATCTTCTAATCCATTTGACCATGAATAGTTCATCTGAATCGCTCAACTGAAACGATGGTTTACTTTAATGATATTTTTGCACATAAAAAAGTATTGCCTACTTTTGTGCGCATTGAAAAAGAGCATTAAATTTGAGAGGAGATATTAGCCAAACTGACGCATTGTTCTGGCATGCTTTGCCATCCGATAATTGACAAAAATAAATACAATATATTATTATCAAAAGCGTATTAGCACAAATTATTGTTGTTGACAGTAATTTGAATTTGATGATGGCATAAATCACAAATATGCTTCAATGTGTTTACTCATTGAAAACAAACCGTTTACAGCTTATGCATTTAACACACTTAAAACCTTTATTCATTCATGTGCATAGGAAAAGTGTACATTGACCATAAACTTCCACTCCTTGTCGGTTGCTGCCATAATCTGAAACTTATACTGTCCAGTTGGCAACGGGGCATACAGAAGGTAATTCTCCTTGAACACCATGTTTTTTACAATGAAAGCATCCTAAAATTCACTTCAGTTAGTAAAGTTGCATTTTGTAGCGCATATTGACTTACTTTGTATGGGCAAGTGTGGTTTACATTGGTTGAGTCCACCAGAAACCCCATAAATATTTTTTCATAGGACAATTTCACATTAGATCTCTCCATATACTTACAAAAATCGTAGGTTGTATTAAAGATGAACGGACGATACCCGTTAAACTTGCGCCAGAGACTGATATTAATCTAAAATCTTAACGGTCAGACAGATCCAAAACTCTCTCCATCCACATACCTTAGCATTGTTAATGGGTCCTTTGTTCAGTCTAATTAATACGTTCAAGCCAATGATGCCGCGACCGAGTATTTTGAGTTCGCATTCCTCGAAGGTAGCGTACGAGGGAACCAACATCTCGCACTCGACATTTGTGAACCGGGTCACTTCCTTGGACAGAGCATTTGTGGCCAATAGAATTATTGCAAATTGAATCCACATTGTTCGGCTGAGCTTACGCATCTGCGACTAAATGAAATGACAAACTAGAATTGCATTAAATATCAATCCATTTGGTATTTAAAAACATTTTAAGCTAGATCATTTTCATTAGGAGTCGGCTGGAAATACAAATGTATATAAATCTATATTTAAATGCTTTTAACAATAACAACACAAAATACTTTTACAGCCAAGCAAACAAATAGGTACGAAGTGATTATAAATAGATTATGGCTCTAAGACATACAAAGTATATATTTCTTTATTTGTTCATTGAAAATAAGAAGTACACATTGACAATAGTTTTCCACTCCTTGTTGGTAGCTGCCATAATCTGATATTTGTACTGGCCAGTAGGCAATGGCATGAACTTAAGGTGATCTTCCCTCAATATCAAGTTTTTCACGATTATTGCATTCTGAAATGAGCTCAGATTATTAGAACTGTATTTTTCGCTCCCATTTCGACTTACTTCGTATGGACAAGAGTGATTTAGATTCGAGTCTTTGGTGAGTATTTCCATAAGTATCTTCTCATACGACAATTGATTTTTCGGTCTGCCCATATACTTACAAAAATCGTAGGTTGTGTTGAAAATGAATGGACGATACCCACTAAACTTGCGCCAGAGACTGATATTAACCTAGAGTACTAACGATTAGGTCGATCCAAAACACTGCCCATCCACATACCTTAGCATTGTTAATGGGTCCCTTGTTCAGTCTTGTAAATACGTTCAAGCCAATGATGCCGCGACCAAGTACTTTAAGTTCGCATTGCTCGTAGGTAGCGTACGACGGATCCAACATCTCACACTCGACATTTGTGAACCGGGTCACATCGGAGGACAGAGCATTTGTGACCACTAAGAGAATCGCAAACGGGAGCCACATTGTCCGACTGAAAGCACCTCAAATGTGTAACTAAATGGAACGGCCAGTAGTATTAAATACAATTGGAAATAGATGCAGCACTTAATTCAAGAGTAAAGAGTGCGTGAAAATACCCTATATGTAGTCCGCACGAGTTGTATTCATCTGTCAGTTCTATATATGTATATATATATATTAGCTTGAAGTCGTTATTCATTGAATTTAGGGACTTCGCTAGTTCAACTGAAGGGAATTAATAATGGGAAGGGAATAAATCGAATCTGTATGTGGCATAAATTTACACATCTTTAGCATATTCTTTATGCGCAAATAAACCAACGGGTAATTAATAATTCATTTGATTGGAAAGATAAGTGAGTTAATTGTCTGTCAAGGCTTTATTGATTTCTGCACATGATAAGCATGAAGATCGGAATTGGTTATAAGAGACGCTTTTCGAGCTAATACTTCACCCTCTCTCCTCTAAGATGATCAAAGGCAATAATTCACAATTCACTCTAAATATATGTATGGAATATAAGGTCATATTGAACCGACTACGCTGTTCATTAGCCCAGTAGCTAATGTGCTCTTAACCACCTGAACCAACACATTTTGTGGTCAGTTTTAGCACTAATTAAACTCGTTGCCGTGCTAATTGGACAACTGTGTGAAAAAGAATACATTTCCTGTGGTCACTCGTACCATTTGCAAATAAAAACTCAATGTTTAAGTAATTCTGACAATAATGTAAATTTATTCCTCATTTAATATTCCAATTTTTAATATTCTTTCACTTTAACCTTTTTTCAGTTCTTCTCTATGTGAGAAATGGGCATTAATAACTGATTTCCAGATGTTGGCGTTAGATACTAGGACTCTAAATTTATACTCGCCGGAGGGCAATGGAAGGTACTGCAGGTGATCTTCTTGAAACACCAAGTTTCTCACAGTTATTTCATGCTGAAACATGCATCAATTCAATGTATAATTGATGATAATATAAATATATTTGCTTACTTCATAGGGACACGAGTGATTTATGTTTGAGTCCTTTAAGACCATGTCCATAAGTATCTTCTCATACGACAACTGATTATTCGATCTTCCCATATACTTACAAAATTCGAAAGTCGTATTGAAAATATACGGACGATACCCGCTCAACTTACGCCACAGAGCGACGTTCACCTGGAATTGTAGGATTTAGCACACTCCAAACTGATCCCTACTATATATACCTTGCAATTGGAGTAAATTCCTTTAGCTAGTTTTGCATTTATGTTCAGCCCGATAACGCCACGACCAAGTACTTTGAGATCGCATTGCTCAAATCTGATGCTCAATGGGTTCAGCGACTCGCATTCTATATTTGTGAACCGGGTCACGTCAACGGAGAGAATTTCAGTCACCAAAAAGAAGAATGGAAATAAAAGCCGCATCGCCCTACTGCAGAACGGAACGCGTAACTCAGACTAATCCAAAATTGATTAGGCACATGTTTAGGCACATATATAGCTTGATTAGAATATAATGATCTTGTTGGAAACGGAATAAATACCCTTTACTGAATTTCATATAAGTTAAGAGTTGCTCTAATCTTAGGGGAATTAAGTTCAGCTGCCATTACATTCCTCCTCTCGATATGAGTTCAATTCGCATTGGTTTTCAGACTCTTGATGGGCTTATTTCACATTCAATTTGGCTTGAAAGCACATTTTGCAGAAGACTAGGTCAAAATGCTAATTTGCGGCTGGCACGGCCCAAATCGAATACGTTACCAGCTATGCATTTGGGCAACGCATTTTGTGGTCTCTGTTGCGCTAATTAAACTCGTTGCACAAAAGCGAAATGGCCCGAATTTCATGTGCTCAATTAAGCCAACAAATCAATGCTGAAAGCTCTAATTGAAATTTATTTGGTAAAGGGAACAGCTTCATGCATCTGTTGGCATTTTAGTTGATTTTGCTTTTTATTTACTTATTCCTGCTCATCAAATGGCAATCATTCTTCGAGTCTCGCATAATCATCACAACTGATATGAATTGATGATATATAGTCGTAGTTGTAGTGAAATTTCCTTTTAGTTCTTAGTATACCCCTCTCAGAGCCTCTAATGGGTATAGTTCGATGGCTATAAAACCAACATTTCATCATGAAACGCATTCGACTGGAAAGACATGATTTGCCAAACTGAAACTTGTCTTCAGCTCTAATGCGAATATACTCATAATAAACTAACATTTAAATGTTGTCATTGATATCAACATTCACTAAGTCTACATTACTCACAGTATAATTAATTGATGTAAATTTGTTCAGTTTAGTTTTATTTACTGCTTAAACTTAATTTTCAGTTCAGTTCTGCATGTAGAAAATATGTATGAATAGTAGTTTTCCATTGGTTGTCGGTGCCTGCCATTATCTGCAGCTGATACTGCCCGGCTGGCAAGGGGAGGTACTTTAAGTAGTCACTCTCAAATACTAAGTTTTTTACAATTATAGCATTCTGGAAATAACACGTCGAAGTCGAATGACATTACTTTTCAATACCTCACTTCACTTACCTCGTATGGACAAGAGTGATTTAGATTCGAGTTTTTGAATATGGAATCCATAAACACTTTTTCGTATGACAATTTCCTATTTGTCTTGGCCATGAACTTGCAGAAATCAAAGGTCGCATTCACAAGGAACGGACGATAGCCATTTGAGTTCCGCCACAGACTCAGATTGACCTTAAATGCATAAAGTCAGACAGTTTTTTGCTTAGAGATCAAGCAACGTACCTTCGCATTCGTAAAGGGACCCTTCTTCAGCTTCGCAATTATGTTCAAGCCAACGATACCACGTCCAAGCATATTCAGCTCACATTTCTCGTAGATGGCATAGGATGGATCCAGCATTTTGCACTCAATATTCGTGAACCGCGCTTCACTGGCTGAGTGAATCCCTGTAGCCAGAACGAGAAGCACAAATGGAAACAACATTTGGCAGCACTTTGCAAAACGCAATTACGCCTAAACAGACCCACTCAGTAATATAAATAGTGAATAAGTGAAAAATATCTAAAAATATATTTTATAGTAAATGCTCGAAGAGAAGATACCCTTAACTAATTGAAATAAAATATAATATTAGTATTAGTTATTTTGTATAGGTATCTGTCCAATTTTAGTATACCCATTTATGTTTGCAGCGTATTTAAATAGGGTTTTGATGAGCCACACTTATTAATCGAAAAAATGTACAGAATCATTTGATTGGAAAGATAGTTATACTTACGGCTGCTAAAATGATTGTGATGTCTGTCAGCGGCGAAATGCCCTTAATTGTTTTTCTATAAAAAAAATTGTTGCCTACTTTTATGCGCAGCAAAAATTGTTATGTTTGGCATTGCTCAAGGCCAATAAACACACTTTCTCTCTCTCTCTCTCTCTCTCTCTCTCTCTCTGTTTCTCTCTCTCTCTATCTATCTCTCTCTCTCTCTCACTCTATATATAGCAAACAAAGCCATATAGAATACTATATGCTATTGATTAGCTCAACATCAAATGTGCTATGAACCATGCACTGGGCCAACACAGTTTGTGGTCAGTTTTAGCACTAATTAAACTCGTTGCCCTTCCAACCGTGATGACTCGTGTTGCTGCACAAAGGCCCATTCACAAAGCAGAGATTGAACAATTATTTATTTTCTGAAATTATTCTTTCACTTTAACTTTTTTTCAACTCTTCTTTATGGGAAAAGTGTGCATTAATAATTGTTCTCCAAGCGTCGTCGTTAGATATAATAATCCTAAATTTATATTCACCGGAGGGCAGCGGCAGGAACTGCAGATGCTCCTTCTTAAACACCAAGTTTTTCACTATTATTTCACGCTGAAATCGGCACCAAATGAGTATGTGATTGATTGTCATATAAGTATGTTTTCTTACTTCATAAGGACACGAGTGATTTATGTTAGAGTCCTTTAAGACCATGTCCATTAGTATTTTCTGATACGATAATTGTTTACTCTTCCTTCCCATATACGTACACAACTCAAAGGTCGTATTGAAAATGTACGGACGATACCCACTAAACTTGCGCCACAGCGCGAGATTCACCTGAAATCTCAAAGGTTAGCCAGATCCAAAGTTCACTCTTTTCCTTTACCTTGCAATTGGAGTAAACTCCTCTACCTAATCTTGCTAATACATTCAGCCCAATAACACCTCGACCAATTACTTTCAGCTCGCATTGCTCGTAGTTGAGGCTTAGAGGACTAAACGATTCGCAGTCGATGTTAGTGAAGCGAGTTACTTCAGCGGAGAGAATTCCTGTCACCAGAAAGAAGAGCGCAAATGGACGCCACATCGCCCGACAACATGGAACACGTAAACCAAACTAAATTTGGGTGATAATGAGCATTCAGTATAGGTACAAAGCGTATTTAAATTACCTTTTAGCTGTGTTGTTGATGAGTTGACAATCCAAATAAATCCCGATGCTTATCAGGGCAATTCGCTAAACTCATTGGAATGAAATACTATTGGAATAGAATTATTATTGCATAGGTCTAGCTTTAATATATATACTATAACTGCCATGCAGGCCGACATTTGCAGACAACCGCTGCCTTTTCGCAGCTCCAGCCACAAGCCAAAAGTTTCTGCATCCGAAATCAGGAGTGAAGTTTTACGCTCTGAAAGGCAGCTGGGCGTGGCAGTTGTTGATGCGGGGGAAATTCACAAATTTCCATATTCCAAATGCAAATGTCGCTGGTCAACGGAATGACATAAATTAAGCAGAAACATTTTCGTTTCGGCGTATTTGGGATCTCGGGCAACCAGCAAATTAATTTTTGTGTAATTAGTCGCAGGAATTTGGAGATGACATAATTTGGCGGCCAGTTTGTAATTTGCATAAATTTTAAAGCAACTTTGAGCACGAACAAAAAGGTCTTCCTGAGGCAGCAAGAAGAAAAAATGAATGTTGTTCTGCGATAATTATGACTGAGATTGAGCACCGAAAACTTTGCCCGACAGCCAAGCGAACGTAATGAGTGAGAGCTGAAAACAAGCTTAGGAAAAACACCTTTGGAAAATCGCTTCAGAGTGGCCGTGTATTAGGCAGCCCAACAGAAACTCAATCAAAAACTTTGTCTAAGCTAGGCAAAACTTGCTGCAGCCAGCAGCTGTGTGATTGTAAGAGGGTGATATGTGGGCGTGGGCGGGGCCGGGCAACTTAGTTGCCATTATTAGCAAGTTTTCGTTATGCAAATGAGTGTTGAACATCAACAACAGCAAAATGAATGAATGCCCCCGCACTCAGCAGAACTTTGCGTAGCATAAAGAGTTATTCAGCAGCCAAAAGGTATTTCAATTTCAGCATGAAATGAGTAAAGAGAATCCTGATTATACAGGAACTTGAAGCTGTTTGTTTGGGCTGCTTTAGTTGGTAGAGCTTAAGGGTTGCCAGTTTGGCCTGGCCATAGATCCTCTCTCATTGAAAATGCAAAACTAAATGAAATTGATGAATGTTTAAGTGACAAGCGACAGTTCGCCTTTCCAGTTGCCATTGTTGCCTTTGACATGCGAACAAATGGCTGCGTGGGAGGGAGCCCAGCGCCAAATGCGACTCAATCTCAATCAATTTGACGGCCAAGGGCAAATCTGTATGCCCAAGAGATTTGTGCTTGTGCTTGGCTTTCATAACTTGCCGCAATTATGGCGACCTTTAAAGCAGCCCATTGATTTGCAGCCATTGAATCGAGCGAGCCTCACACACACACACACACACACACACACAGCCCGTCTGAATGGCTTGTCATAAATCAATCCAAGCGAAATTTTAGCCAAAGCATTAAAAGCATTACAAAAAGCGCAATTTTTTCTGAGCCGCGTATGCTGTCATGTCTTTGTCATGTTGAACAAAGGCAGTTGCCAGTTGCCAGTTGCCAGCTGTAAAGGCGGCAGCGACCATGCTACGTATACGCCCCCGTAGGCATGCATGCAAAGGACATCAAGGCAAATGAATGAATGCCAAACCCAAGGCAATCTATTGTCTGCTTCTGTATAATGCTTGTGTGTGTGTGTAGTCGATGTGTGCGTGTGTGTGTGGATGCTTAGCACAGTTTGTGTGTGACTATCTTCTCTTTGCATGTTCACTTTAAGCACTTGCCTGGCATTTGATTGTTTTGCTTGTGCTTAGCTACGCCCTACGAGATCCCTACACATGCCCAAATATATCTATAATCCTCATTTATATGCATTCGCCCAGCGGCCATTTGTGTACATTTATATAGTATATATATTATATGCATATCTGAATATCTTACATCGTGCTCGAAGCAATTGTCGCTGGCCTAAGCTCTTTGGGAACTGCTCTTAAGCTCGCCACGATATTGCGATCCACATGCGGCATGCAACACGTACTACAGAGAGCCCCCCCCCTCGACAAGCAGCTTCATTTCGGTTTCGTTCAGCAAACTAGTTTGACAGCTTAGCTCCCAGTTGAGCTGCAATCGATGCGAGAATCAAAGCAACAAGAATTGGCCAAAGTTCATTGCCACAAGTCGAGTACGAGCAACGAGCAAGCAGCATAATGAAAGTGAAGATGCAAATAGTTGCTGAACAGGTCTCAGGGTTTTCGATGCGATATGACTGCAGTTGGCATAGTTCCCCAGCATAGAGTAAAGAGAAAGAGATGGAGATAAACAGAGATATATAAATAAATTTTATTGATATATATATGGCGTCAAATAGTTGCAGCAATTGCAAATAAAGCGCTGCAACATTGACATTTGGAAATGCTTTCAATTCGCATGAAAGAACATCAATAACACATTTTCAGCTAACCGAATGAGACACCCAAAACGCCCCGCTCTATTCTACAGATTTGCCCATGCAGGCATCGAAAAATCATAATGGATATCACAAACACACACATATACTCATGTTTTTGTCCCTGTGTGTGCGCGTGCATGCGAAATGGCAAAAGTTTTTGTTCACAGTTGAAATGGCAAAAATGAACATAAATTTCAATTCAATTTTTGATTTTGTTTGCTGCTCGGCTAATGACTGTTTCAATTATGAATGGCGCTTTTGTGGTTTATACAAATATTTTCAATTTGGCCTAATGAGCATAAATGAAATGCATGAATTATCGATAGGAAAAAAACTATTTGCTGCGTTTAGAAAATTAAATAATTTAGATTAAAATCGGGTATGGAAATAGTTTTTAAATTTAAATTAAATGCTAAATGAATATGAGAATAATGAGGAATGCATTAATGAATGAGAAATGGTGCATGATCATTGATGATGTATGATGTTATCATATGTGATCAATGATGCATTAGTGAATAAAGAATAATGAGTAATTATTAATATTAATGTTAATTATTAATGTTGAATAATGTTTAATAATGTTATGCATGATGTATGATGTATGATGCATGACGCATGATGTATGATGTATGATGTATGATGGATGTATGATGTATGATGTATGATGTATGATGTATGATGTATGATGTATGATGTATGATGTATGATGTATGATGTATGATGTATGATGTATGATGTATGATGTATGATGTATGATGTATAATGTATGTAATGGGTAGTGAATAATGCTTGATAAATTCTTAATGAATAAAAGTGCTATGCATGATGCATGATGCATGATGCGTGATGCATGATGCATGATGTATGATGTATGATGCATTAATGAGTAAGGAATAATGAGTAGGTTAAGATGCTTGATAAATTCTCAATGAATAAGAGTGATATGCATGATGTATGATGTATAATCAATGATGCATTAATGAATAAAGAATAATGAGTAATGATTAAGTGTGTTATGCATGATGTCATGTAGTAAAGGCCATTTTAAAGGATTCATTTACTCGTAACATTACTGTAATTTCTACTAACTTAAGATATATTCTGTATAATTAAGTCCCCTTTGCCCCTGCTGCATGAGAGTGTAGCCATCCTCCATATGTGTATATATTTTGAAAATGTATATATGTTTCGTAATACGAAACGGGTTTCGTTTCCGTAGCTTGCACAACATTAACCGCATCATTACGTTTGCATTCATTGCACAACGTGACATTTCAATTGGCCCAAGTCGGGTCGAAAGTGTGCGCCAAGACTACATAAATCCGCTGCGGATGGCTGCTAACCGCTCCCCTAAGTACAATGGCACACATACAGACAGAGAGAGGGAGATCTACACCCACACCCACATACGCTCGTAAGTCAGCCAAATGCACTGGGCACGTACAACAAAAACTCCGCCGTAAAATGTTGGCAAACTAGCGGCGAGGGCAACACTGAAAAGTGTAAGAAAATCAGCAACTAAATGGCGGGCAGGCGGCGAGAGGAGCGGAGGCTGGCAGAGGGCCATGCACATTTTGCTACTTAAAGCCACAAAAGCCACACACGCACACAGAGAGGGCGGAGGAGGAGGAGGAGGAGTAGCAGAGGAGCACACACACACACAATGTGACGGCGTCTTTATCACCGCCATTGTTGTTAATTTTGCAAGGCTGGCTGGCAGCTTTACGCCGGAAACGGAAACTAGCGGCACTTGGCTGTCGCGGCAACGTCGCGGCTAATGTGTCGCTTTCTCAGCGTGTGTGCATGTGTGCGTGCGTGCGACATTTACAGTTGAATTATGAGCGCACATAAATAAAATGTCGTTTGGAATGGCAGCGACAAAATGGCTGCTAAAATTTCCGTTGCTCACAGCACGGGAAATTACCTGAACTGCGTCGTTCACACGAAATTGAGCCCGCAAAATGCGAAGACTCCCACACATTGACATAAGACCCAAAATAATATGCTGGAAACAGAAGCAGGAGCAGGAGCAGGAGCAGGAGCAGCACAGAATATTATAACAGTTAAGAGCCCAGCGAACTCAATCAAAACGCTGAGCCATTTAAAGCTGCCAAAGCCAGTTGGCAACAGACTCGAAATCAAAGTCGTAATGGAAATGGAAATGGAAAATGTTGCTTAACCCTGCTCGCCAGCTATCTATTAAATATTTACATTTGTTTGTCAGTTTTAAGTGTTTCGCCATCCGATGATGTATTCAATTTGATTTTAATCCCATTTTCCATGGGCCGTTCAGCTTCAGAGTCAGGTTCAGGCCATACAATATTTATACGCACTCATGACATGCATATTTAAAATAACTCCGAGACCTTTTTGAATTGATTTTTTGCCAAATTTGTTGTTTCATTTGAATAGCAGAGAGAGAGAGCACAGGCCAGACTCAAAAGGGTGGCTGGGGAGGCCAGTCACTCTGGCTGATAAAATATGCAAGTCGACTTTTAAGCAAAAGCCACAAAGCCAACTTCTATCTTATTTGAATTGCAATTTCTAGAACTCGAGAGAAACTAACTTTCGATTCATCCGCTGCCATGTGGGGGCTCACACAAATTTCGAAACAAGTTGTCGGGGCCACTGCAGCAGCAGTAGCAGCAGCCAACTGCAATATTTATTTATTTGTTTCTTGCTTTGCTATTTTCAATTTACGTTTACAATAATTCAGCAAACGTGGAAATGGACAGCTATAAATTCGAGCGGGCAAACACGCAATGCAGCAAAACGAGAACCAAAACAGGAATGGGAATGAGAATGAAAACGAAAACAGAAACGTATTGTTGCCCAGAGAACGGAACGATTTATATGGCAACAAACGATTTACTTTCACGACGTATAAATATACGAATTCGTATAAAACAAAAAGAAATAGCCGACAAATGTGCTCTAGTGGGGAGTGCATGACTACGAAATACCCTGAACTAAATGGTGAGCCGCAGGCTGGGGGCTTTGCTGATTGCTTATCTTGAAGTTTTGAGTTGACTTTGGCTTGAGTTGCACATTTTCCTTTATTTATATTATCTTTAAAAATTAAAACAAGTTATACCTTAGCAAAATAAGAAGGAATACGTATATTATGTGTTTTTAAATATATTTATTTTTTAGACTTAATATCTGAAGTCTCTTGCCTACAATATTAAAGCCTATATAGAAGCTTATCAGATTGTAATATACATATATTTTATTTCTTCTTTTTCCTTGACTCTTCTAGAATCACTCACATTTAGTAGCTGGCTGTAAACTAGCCTGGCTAATAAATTGTTCATTGTTCACCATCTGACAAAGTTAATCAAAACTGTATAAAAACTGAACCACGCTCTGTACCGATACGACTATCATACACAGCCGCATCAATTGTCACGAAGATATTCTTCATTTGAATGCACAGAGTGAGGGTATAAATTTACAAAGTACAAAATGTACAATTTTTATTTCTCTGGTGGACAGAGTCTGGGCAATTTATGTTATGCCTTGCTCAACTCGAAAGCATAAAATGCGCCGTGAAGTGGGGCGGGGGAATGGAGCACGGAGCGAGCTGCTCTTCCGGTTTTTGGGGTCAGTGTAAAACAAATGCCGACAAGTGCAATTAAGTATGAAAGGTGGCCGGCGGAGTGAAGTGAAGTGCGCCCAAATGGTTGTAATGCCCGTAAATGGCGTTGTGAGTGCGGTCAGTAGTTGCCTCAGTTTCGTTTGCCAGCTGAGGGTGTGTGGGGGCGTGGCAGTGGACTGTGGTCAGTGGCCGAGCATTGCATGAGTCACGCGACATTTTTTCAACACAATTGGCTATTGACATTTGCCGTGAAATTTATGATTTTGATGGCAGCGATGAATCAAGCAGAAGATGTTGAAGCAAGTGAATGGCAATAGATGAGAGTTGGATATGGAAGAGCATAAGGAAGACTGGAGAAGTAGAAGTTAAAGTCAAGGCAGCGAACTTATGCTTCCTCAAGCTATCTCTGCTTGCCTTGAGTAAGCATAAGTTCTCTGAGATTTATCTAGCTCTACCTTCTTTTATGCTCCCCATAAATCCCAACAATTAAGCCGTACTCCAGCCGCTATCTTTTATTAGAGTTTTACCACCCATAAAACTAAACTCTTTCAGCTCTAGCAGCTCATATGCTCGCATAAATTGTAGCATGCGTAAAACTTTGGCTAAGGCCTTTAATGAATTTATGTCATTGGCAGTTCATTTGGCTGGGCGTTTGGGGAATCTGGAGTGAAGCAGCCGCCCACAAGCTGACAAGTTTTGTGTCTGACATTAAATTAATTTGTTGCCTACAACTTTGGACGCTCGAATGGCGGCCCTGAGTGGCAATCGAGGGGCTCTTACATTTTGATAGTGGCAGCGAATGCAGTGCCGGCAAAAACTTGTTAAAGATGAAAATAACAAGAAAAGTTTTAAATCATTCGCAGGGCCAGCAACAACAACAGCCAACAGCCAAGGCAAAGTTATGGCCAAGTAGAAAACAAAAACGCAGTATGTTAGCTCGGCTTGTAGACATTCTCTATCCCCCTCTCTATCCCTTTCGCTCTTTGTCTGCTTGTGTAGGGTTATTTGGCTTGTATAGGCAGCGGCTGACAGCACAACAAAGCAAACAAAACAAAAAAGAAATAGTCGAAGCGCAAGGACTTGCGTGGCAGCCACGTTCGCTGCGTGGACTGTCAAGGCTGTGTTATGGCAGCCTCCCAGACAAGCCCACACAGACAGTAAAGCAAAAGGAGTATATAAGGGTTGAGATTTCAAACTAGCTATAGATAGATAAAGGTTTTAGTTACGCTAACCTCCCTTCTCTTCAACACAGACTCTTGCCAGAGTATCTCGCAGTCGCTTACGCCCAGCTGCTAACTTTTTCGGCCGTAATAAACAACGTTTTGGGCAACCTTCTTTGGGTCTCTTTTTGCTTGCACTCACGCCCCATTTAACTGCTCGAAGTACACGTATGCGAAAAGATGCGTTGCAGCTATTTGCGAATCATTTGCTGGCAATCCACTGCGCCCCGTCCTCCTCTTCCTCACCCACTCTTCCGCTTTGGCACAACTTCATTAAGCGCTCGGACTCGCTGCAGTCGAGTAAACCAATTACGTATCCGGTTCCGGTTGTAACAAAATGTGATTAGAGTGCAGCTGCGAGCAAACGAAATGCAGTTACAGTTAGAGCTATCTAACTGCCCTTGCTCTACCCCCCCTCTCTCTCTCTCTCTCTCTCTGTCTCCCTCTCTCTCTGACTCTTTGGCCATAAACCGTTTTACGAGCAAATTTTATAAGCAACAAGCGGGGCTTGTTAAACGATTTAAGCAACGTCCGGCAGTTGGTCTGCGGCAAAAAAGGACTCAACTCAACTCATCCCGTCTCGTCTCGTCTCGTCTGCCTTGACATGCACTTAAATCAATTTACGTTCGAGTGCAGAGTTCGTAAAGTTGCCACATTTCGAGGCAGTCCGCCACGCTGTCGCGTCGACATCAAAATGCCGTTGCTGCTGCTGCTACATCAAATTAAATTTACCCCACAAGAGAGTACAAGCATGCAACATGCCCCAAACTGCAGCTGTGTGCTAAACTTTGCATCTTTTTCGTGACATTCGCCATATTTCTCACTCTCCGCAGTGGCCAACAGCTTGTCCGCAAGATGTAAAGAGTATGCACAACTTGGAGATACCCTTTACTAGGAGTTTAACTATACTAAGGCGAAAGCCAATATATCTTATAGAATAAGCTTAATCTCTTTACTCCTTACTCCTGTTCCAGCTACTGCTTAGAATAGCTTCCACCCTCTGCTCTCTCTCTCTCTCTCTCTTTCTTACTCAACAGTGTATATCTCCATCAGTCACTCCTTCAACTCCACACATCCTTCAACTCCACATCCAGTCATTCCAGGGCATCTTGTCAACTTTGTTGTCTTTGCATTTTGGCTCTCAGCTTGCGCACATAAGTAGACTACATTATTTTCAGTGCCTTCTGCTGGCAGCTGTCCCATTCTGTGTGCTCGGCTGTGCTTTGGGTCAGCTTGCAGCAGGCAAGTAATGAATATTACCCAGCTTCCTTTACATTGGCCGCATTGTTTGTGTGCTCGCTGGAATCTGAGTCTATTCTCGTCTCCTGCCGGGACCGGACGGCCTCGTCCGGCCCGTGTGCTGTCCGCATTCTTTACACTTCCTGGCCATAGATGTCACACGTCTTGCCATTGCCTGCAGCTGGCAAAAAACATTTCTGGTCTGCCTGTGGTGTCTTGCTGCAGCCATGTCCTTGTCCGTTGCATGTCCTATCGGTTGCCTTTCACACGTTCTACACATGTTCGGCACGCATCCTGCATTGCACTTTTAATTGTGGTTGCGAAATTTCAATTCATCTCTGTTTGCAGCACAGATTTGCCCAATCAACTGTGCGCGTGTGTGTGTGTGTGTGTGTGTGAGTTGATTTATGCATATCCTTGAGGCCGTATTTAGCTGCTGCTCTGCACAGGCAATCGTCAATTAAATTGGCGTTAATCTAATCAGCCGAATGCGTGCGTCCATTTACGACCGATTAGTGGCATTGTTTTTGGCACAAATGAGACAGAGAGAAAGAGAGAGAGAGGGAGAGAGTGCTCATACGGCTGATTAATTACTTGGCTAGCACCTCAGCTGACGCCACCGACACGTCCGGCCGCTCGCTGCGCCTGTCATGCGCATATTACGCATACGCACCGCTGCACACTTCGGCCCAAAAGATTGATGACAGCCAGCTCTATGGGGCTGTGATGGATGCTTCCAGCTCGCAGCTTGCAGCTGAGCCCGCTGCTAGTTTTCAACTCTTCCATCAAGCCGGCGCCTGCCTCAAGTCTAATCATGTCCAGCGCCTGTTCATTTATTCTTTGCCCTTCTCCAGTTTGTTTTGGGTTTTTAATTTTCTCATGCGCTCACAACTGGTGTCGTAGACGCAGCACGTAACTACTGGCTCGCCCGCCCGCTCGTTAGTTGCGCCCGCTATTCGTATGCAGCGCACGTGGCGAGAATTTTGATGCCTCGAGGCGCTCCTCAGGCATTTGTCGCAACTATTTTCGACAGCAGACGGACGCCTCGCTCGCTGTACGCAAATGCTGCGCCAGTCTAATGCGCTTAAAGCTGTCAAAATTCGCGCGAAGCTAGGCTATTTAATTAGAGCAGCTCTAGAAGACAGTGAGAATGGGAGGGGAGAGGGAGAAGGATGCTTTAATGTGCCTGGCAGCTGGCAGCAAAGGACTCTAAAGACCCAGTAGAGGCAACATCAGTGCTGGCTCTCATGTGTATGCCAGTCACGCGGCGTCTTTCAAACTCGGCATTAAATTTCAAATGAAAATGCTGCTGTCTGCAGTGCGATACTTACAACACACACACACACACACACACTTACAACTCACACACACATAGACAGCGCGCTCTAGTGCAAAGAAAAAATCAGCGCCTGACAACATTTGTCCACATCACGTATACGCCACGTCGTAACAGACAGACTCGAGCATAGTTGGAGAAAAAAAACTTGTCAATTTGATATCCGAGTGCAATTGTCTGCTTTTTCAGCGACTTAAAGTTGCTTTAAGCCCAGCGCTTTAACATACACATTACGTATACGCCGCGGGCCACGCGCTTCAAAATAAACATGAAAAGCAAACAGAAATTGATATAAATACGGCAAATTCATGCATAAATCTCTTTAAAGTAATCAGCTGCGACAGCTCGCAAAACTCGCAAACTTTCGGCAGGAGTCGAACTACATGAATAACGCAGCATATGCAAGCAGGATAATAACCTAATACGCAGCGCCTGCCGCAGGAGCTGTCAAAATAAATACAATAAGAGGCGAAGCCAGCAGAAGAAGCTCCTACCCAGCCAGGACATCATCATCATCATCGTCGTTGTCGTCGTCAGGCAGCTGCTAAAATGTTTGTCAAGGTGCAAATTCAATAAAAATAAAAAAAAGAAAGTTGAGAAAACGTAACGGGCACCCCTCGACACTAGGTGGCTGCTGCCTGGGCTTGAGCTTTGGCATTTTTGCTGTCGAAACAAAGTCAACAAACTTCGACGACCTTATCGGGTCGTTGTCACGCCCCCCCTCACCCCGCCCCTGCCATCGATGGGCGAGTCATTTAGTTTCCGACAGTAAAAAATTATTAAAATTTGGCCTTTGGGTGACATCAAAATAAAACACCAACGAGTCGAGTTGGGAGTGTGATTGACAGAAGACGAGATACGCTGTATATTTGGAGATGGGAATTGGATCTTAAAGATACGTATAGATATTGTAGCTGACCAATAGCATTAGCTCTAGTCTGTTAACATTGTCATAACTACATGCTTAACAGTGGCATGTCTAGCTTTAACAGTCCTGTGCACTGTTAAAGTACTAGGTACGCAAGCTAGTTGTCTCACTCTAGCACATGCAATCAAGGGCGCGATCTGCTCTACGCTTGGTTGATCAAAACAGAAAGGGAATCAAGTGGCAAGAATTTTGTATGCTGTTCAATCAATATATAAAGAAAACATAAATTTATATATAGATAACATTTTAAAGACTCAAGCAGATCTATCATATATATCTATATACTTATCCATATCAATTTATTCGATAATACCCTCTAGATCCGTGGTAAACTGCCCATCGCTAGGGTATTATTAAAAGTTTAACGCATTTCTTTCTTACAGTTCAGTGGCAAAAAGTTTTCATTGGTTGGACAATATTATGACAATAATACGCACACACAATGACATACCCACACACACACACACACACGCACCCACCCACCCAGAGCAAACAAATAGCCAAAGTTGTGGTAGCAACAGAAGAAGAAGTGGAAATAGAAGAGCCAGACGTGTAGGAAGTGACTGTAAAAGGAGGAGAGACAAGTTTTATCTTTACGCTTGGACTGCGCTTGCGGCATCCCAAGTCGAAAACAAAGCCGAGGCAACAAAGTAAATTCCACGGCAATGAAGTGTAAAAATAACAAAAGCTGTTTCGTCCCGTTTCGACCTTACCTGGTGCTGCGTCTGCTAGTTGGAATTTAATTTCACAACAATGGCGAGATCTCCCTCTCCCTCTCCCCCTTTCCGTCCCTCCCTCCCTCAGCTGCGTTGACCAAAAACTTTTGGTTTACATATTTCCCGTTTTTAAAGCCATTTCACAATGTTGGCTACGCTTTCGTTCCGGGCATGTCCTTGGCTTTGCCATTTAACGCACATTAAGTCGGAATGTGTCCTGTGCTGCTGCTGCCGCTGCTGCTGCTGCTGCCTCTGCTGTTGCCAACTTCCACTACCCAGTTGCCAGTTTTCAGTTCCTTTGGCGGGCATTTCTTATGGCCATTTCAAGTTTTTATTGACTCGCCGCGTGACTTCTGTGCGCTTCCTTTCCTTTCTTTCTCAGCACTCTCTCTCTCTCTCTCTCTCTCTCTCTCTCTTTTCTCTTTTATTTTTGTTTGGTGTTTGCTTAACTCTCTGTTTGCACTAATTAGAGGTCCTTCGTGTGTGTGTGGCAATTAAAATCGCTTGCAATTTGCACGTGCCTCTTTAAATGCAATTAAATTCGTTTAATTAGTTTTAACGGCGGCCATTTTGCACTTGAATTTGTCGCCTAATGGGAATTTTAATGCGTTACGCAGCCTGCGCAATGCGAATCGCCCTCGACATTGACAAATTTCAATGAAAATTCAGCCTTTTGCACACGCTGTCGGATGGGGGCAGGTAATGTTAATAACTCTTGACTTAATTAACAGACCGTTAATGGCAGCTGCTGGCCTTTTACCTCGATCGATATATTTGTAAGCTGACTGTGAAATTTATCGATAAAAGCTTGCTTAAAGTTGAAATCTAGATTAAAGTGTTTAAGGTATCCATTTGAATGTTAAAGTATATCTATATAAGTCAAAGGCAGCTCTAGCCACTCCTAAGAGGCCGTAATTGTCATCGATATATCGATAGATCTAGATGTGCTTGCTATAAGATGAATCCATAAGAACTAATTATATAGTTTCAGTTAGAAACTCTTCTTATATAAGTTGTGTTGTTCTTAACATTCTAGAAGGCACTTTAGACAAATCGATATATATATCGATAAATACAAAACTTAAGGCACAGTTGAATGTTCAATTAGTAGAGCTTTATCAACGCTATTCTTTAAGCCATAAATGCTTTTTCAATGAGCTAAAGATTTAGAAGCTCAATCGTATGTATATCGATAAACGATTAATGATGGCTAACGACAAATACCACATTACACTTCTTATTTATTATATATTTAAAGAAAACATCAATGTAATTGAGGTTCTACTCAATAAATCGATAGTTCTACTTTAATCGATAACTCTTCGCCAACCACTTAAGCTCTTCTGCACCCAGCAAGTATCTCACTGAGTTTTCCACCAAAATTCCACTACTATTTGCGGCTCTAATGGCCCACTTACTTCAGTCAGCTCTCAGCTGAAATATTCATGCAACCCCCTCTACCCACCTCCCCCTCCCCCCTCGGGGTAGCAGCGGAAAAACAATTCAATTCTGTCGTACGTCAAGTCGAATCAATTTCTAATGTGCTTTTACTTTATTGCGATTGCTGCTGCTGCTGCTGCTGCTGCACAAGCAGCATCAATATTTGCCAGTTGCCACTTGCCACGCCCCCACAACTGTCAACTAGAGTTGGACCGTAGAGTAAGCCCGCCCTAATAGAGCGCCCCCGACAATGCTTCAATATGTTTCTAGTGTCTGTCATGTTTGTTTGTGCTTGTATCAAGCACTTCATATGCCTGTCATGTCATCTTATATAGATATATATATATAAATTGGCAACATTTGCCTGTCTCGAGTGGAACTCGCCCCCTCTCTCTCTCTCTCTCTTTCTGTATGTGAGGCACGCTCTGCCCTTGCTGCTTATTAATTTCGTTTACCATATTAAATATAGTTATGTTTAATTAGTTTTTATGTTTATTACATTTCATTGTTGCAAATAGAAATGTTTCTGGGCATATGTTTCGGCCTGGCTAATCAACAACACGTTCGTTCGTTAAAGCGAAGCGAGAAGAGCTAACTCAATTAACATGCTTCCCTAAGCACTCACGCCCACCCACCTCGCTCTCTCTCTCTAAGTACTTGTTCGCATGTGTGTATGGCATGCCCGACTATGAGTTACACTATATATATACACATATGCATTAGAGCTGGCCAGAGTATAGTTAAGATCGATAACTGTTGCCCCACACACTCCACACACACTACACCCACCCACCCACACACACTCTCATGTCATCAGAGTTGTTTTTTAGTTTCTGCTCGTGTCAGAGACACAATATGCCCGCTGTGCCCGTAGTCGTAGCTAGTTAGTTGGAGCTGACAACCGAATAATTGTTTACGCAGCAGGCCGCTCTGCGCCCCAATGAGGAGCAAAGGCCAAAGGACACGGCATGTCGCACGTGAAAGAGTGGCAGGCAGACGGCCAGACGGACGGACAGTCCGGCCAGCATATTCAAGTGCTGCAGAGCATAACAATAGAGCGCTGGAGTGGCAGCACCACTAGCAAACAAATTAATATGGGCTAACAGCCAGCTGGACCAAAAGCAGAAAAACAGAAGAAAAAACACACTTTATTTATTTGGCCAGCAATCAGGGCCTGTGCTTAGGCGCTGGGCCCGGGCGGAGCTGCTTAGACTTATAAATATTTATGCGCTGCTCGGCAACATTCTAATCCAATCAACAGCAGGCACAGGCAAACAAACAACCAACAAACAACAATCATCGATGGGTTACAAAAAGTCCAAAAAAACATATTTACCAAGTCAAAAATTGCAGTTATCCTGCAGGCTGCAGCAGCGTCGCCCGCTGCAACTATTCACTCAACTGCACTGAATTCGATTTTATGTCTGAGTGCACGCCCCTCCGACCACGCCCCCCCCACTCCACCCTAAAACAAAACTGAATATGTAAAGCGCTTGAAAGCATTTGCTTGATGCCAAAAATCGAGCGCGAAAATTGTTTAGTGACTTTTGACAAGGATAAAACTAGAAAAATTGAAAAAATAATCCAAAAAAAATTAAGTTTGGCTGGGCATAAGCGACTAGCAGATGCCCTAGAGTGGAGGCATGTTTAGTGGTGGCAGCTTAAAGCTCTGTCGGCCTTAAAGTTAGGCTATTTATGGCTTATAGCTGCTATAAACTTGATACGCTCTTACGGCCAGCAGCAGTTGACCCTTTTCGGCACTTAATTTTCATGTAGGGTATACCAAAAGCTGTCCCAGGGCACTTGTCCACTGTTATGCCAAGAGCAATATGGCACAGTCACAGTATCCGGTTTATGTGGACGGAGAGTCGGACGGATAGCGCAAGCAAAACAAAATGGCGCTGATCAGAAATAATGCTGGGCAAGCAGTCCAATGCCGTATGCTGGACGCCTTTCAATAAACGAAATTGCTTCTAGGCCTTGCCTCACACACACACACAGAGACAGAGACAGAGACAGACTTGGCTGGCCCTGACCTTAGGCAGAAATTTTCACACGCTCAGAACTTGACAAAAGGCCAGGGCCAGCAGCAGACAGTGGAGACTGGCAGATGCGCTGCCCATTATACAGAGGGGCCTAGTAGAATCGGGTGTATTTAAATCTGCGTCTGCAGGCGAGCAACATTTTTGTTAGGCAGTTAAAAAGCACTATAAACAGTGCTCGGGCCTGGGTCCGGGCATAAACCACCATCAAATAGAGCGCATAAACGAACACGTACATAACTTCATCAGGCGAGGACTCGGCTAAGGCCACACACACATGACAATGTTGGCTGGGCGTCCATTATTACATTTTTCACGCCAATAAAAACAACTACAAAACGTCAGCTTGGCGGAGGAGAGCAGCACGCAAGGCTGAGCAGCGCTGAAGTTGCTTCAGTTGTTGTCGTTGTTGTTGTTGTTGTAGCCGCCTTTGGGTTATTTTTGGCAATTTCGCTCGGTTGCCTTTGGTCACTCACGAAAATTACTAAAATTGTATTTCCGCTTCCGGTTGAGGCGTCGCCAAAGCTGTCGCCAGCCAGCTGCCAGCGCTGCCTATTCATTTCGGCCTGTCAGCAAGTGTCCTTGAGGTCAGGCAAAGCATAATTTATGGCACATCACGCATACGACACGCTGCACACATGCGAAAGAACTTTTTGCTGCCACATGAGGCCTTTGACTGCGCCTCTTGCCAGTTTAAATTGCCTCAATTAAGAAGGCGCCTGCCAAAGGCCAAGAGAATCAGTTAAGAGCCAATCCACTCTGATGGCGGCCCATCAGCATTCATAATTATGGCCAAAAGCTGACAGACGGCTGTCCCAAATGGCCAAACTTTGACAGTTGCCGAGCAGCCGAGTCCACCTGCCCCACAGGTAAGCCAGGGAATATCGTGAATTTTATGTAGATTATGAATATTTAAGTTTTTCGACTGAGCGAGCAGCTTTAACGAGCGCGAGCGTCTAAACTTATAATTTGTCTAATTAAAAGTTTTTGCAGCTTGCCACGTGCTGCCTGCCACTTGCCACTTGCCACATTCCACTTGCCACTTGCCACTTGCCACTAAGTGATATCAGGCAACGAAACAATTGCCGCAGGCTGGCAATAAAACTAATCGAGCTGCAATGCATCAGATGTTGTTTGCGCCACATGTGGCAAATAGCTGTCTGCCACACACACACGCACACACACACACGCACACACACACACACACACACACACACACACACACACGCACACATACACACTATTCACAACTTTGCTTGTGGTCAACAAAATTGACTTTAGCTTTGAGTCAAACTGTAAACTTGAGTTATATGATTTATTGCAAAACTTTGCAACAAAGCGCAAGGCTGGTGGGCGTGAGCAGCCAATATACATTTAAACACTTTACATAATTAAAGTGAAACCAAAATTAGATGAAAGTTAAGGATTTCAATAATAAATATCTGTATTTTCTAAAGAGCTTTGTTAAGAGCTAAAATACACATATTTGCTATACAGGCAGCTTTAAATATTACTTTGTTTGCCTTCTATTTCGATAGCTTCCCTCTTTGCTCTCCTGCCAATCGCTGCTTCTTACTGCATTTGTAGTGGCGCTCTCTTCATCCACTGCAATTGTAGCAAAGCTTAGCTAGCTATCTCGCTCTCACTGCGAGTCACGATCACTGTCACAAAGGGCAACAATGTTACTCAGTCGGGAGCAACAGCTAGCGTTGTCTCGCTCACTCCCTCTGCAGCCTGAAGCCTGCAATTAGAGAAGCAAATTTGTACGCCAATTAAATGCAAGCGCTCAGACGTTCGCTAATAAAACTTCAAAAGTGGCAGCCAATGACGACAAAATTGAGTGGAGCAAGGAAACTGTAAACAGATTTTGGCACTCATTGGTTAATATAAAGACCTTCTTATGTAGCCATATGTTGATTAAGGAAAGCAAAAGCTGTTTAGAGTTTTCTGCTAAATATACAGTATATAGACTAATAGAGATTTCTTTAATATTTTTATGTATAATGGCAGAGCTCAGACTTTGCCTAATATACAGAGCGGGGCTGAAGTAATCACCGGATATTTTTGTTGTTGTAATTTTATAGTAAGTAATTAAGCTATTCATAAATGTTATAACTTTTGCCAAATGTCAAAACGGCCTATATAAAGCCTGCAGATTCACATCTCTCTCTTGGTGAACCAGAACGAAATTTGACGCCGAAAGCCGAATTTCAATAGCGATTAGAGTAATGAATGATGTGAGTATAATAAATAGTCTATCTATATACATGTACACCCTATAAACGGCGTTAATCGCTTCCAAATGAAGTTGAACATTTGCTTAAATGTTTTTTAATAGCGCCCGCTTTTAACGTAAACAAAACAAGTTGTGCGATCAGTTAGTAGAGCATTTTCGGTTTGGTCGGACACAGCATGCGTTATATAGTCATTGGTATAGTCCTGATCTGGGCCACCGTGCGGGGCAGCCAGTTCAAGCTGAACAACGTGGCCTGTCGCTGCTACGACCCCGCCTACTGCACGTTCCAGCAGTGCGAGCTGACCATGCGGCGGCGGGGCGTGGCCGCCTTCAGCATGCACACGGTGCTGCACCAGCGGCCCGTGGACAACATCTTCATCAATCTGGAGCTGTTCAAGAAGTCGAACGGCTACCGCTCCTACCTGCTCAACCAGAGCCTCGACTTCTGCTACTACATGAAGAACCCCAAGGCCTACATCTTCTTCCACTCCTTCCACAAGACTTTCGCCTCTGTCTCCAACTTCAATCACACCTGTCCCTACGACGTAAGTGCCCATTGTTCCAGTTACAGCTCCATTTCCATTTCCAGCTTACCGTTAACTAATTATTATTCTCTTTGTAGCACGACATCATCATCAGTCGATTCATTTACGAGCGCGGCTCCCTGATCGATCTGCCCCTGCCCAATGGAGAATATATGATCTATGTAAAGCTCTCGGTCTCCAAGGTGTGGCGAGCGGAACTTAAAATCTTTACCACACGATCTGATTAACAATAAACTAAGCATTTAATTAAACTAAACTAAACTGATTTGAAATTTGTTTACAGATAGAGAATATAGCTCTATTATTTCTCTCTGTCTCTCTTCCCCTCTAAGTTTTCCTACCTTTTCTTTTGTCTCTCTCTCTCTCTTCCACTTTTACTATCTCTCGCTTTTCAAGCCTCTCCCTCTTTGTATTTTACTCTGTCCTCTTCTCCCTCTCTCTCTATTTCTCTCTCCTAATATCTCACCTATCATTCCCCCCCCTCTCTCTCTCTCTCTCTCTCTCTCTTCCTCATATTAGCATCTTATCTCTCGTTGTCTTCGTATTTCTTTCTCTCTCCCTCTCTCGCACACATTCCCTCTCTCTCTCTCTCTCTCTCTCTCTCTCTCTCTATCTATCTATCTAGCTCTCTCTCTCTCTCTTCTGCTCCCTTTCTACCACTTAAATATATATAGTTTTCTTTATTTTCAAAGGTAATTAAAACGTTTTTCATACAGACACACAAATATTTTTGATCGACTCGAATATCGGGGGACTATTAAATTCGCATTAGCCCCCGATATAATATCTTCGTCAATTCAGATTGCTTCATGCAGTGGCGATCGATCGAGTGAATGGAGAAGATGATTCAACAGATTTTGCTGGTGATGATCCTCTGCTGGGCTTTGCTGGGCTGCCGAGCAAGGATTTTGGTGTTTAACAAGGCGGAGTGCAAGACTCTGGACCCGGACTTCTCCTACTTCGAGAGCTGTGAAATGTTTACCGTTAAAAATAAGACCAAACTCGATTTTTACGTGGCCATGCGCTATAAGGAGCCCGTAGATAAGATCTTCGTAGGTATTTTTCAATTACCAATTTTAGTATATTATTTAATTTATTTATTTATTATTCAAGGTTGCGATGAGGCTCTATAGAGCTGGAAGAAACAATCGCATATCAATTTTCAATGAGACGATCGATTTCTGTCTGTTCATGCGTCAGTCGTTCGCATCGAGATTTTCAACTTTAGCCTCGGGGCCCGTGCTGAAGCTTTCGAATATAAATCACACGTGTCCCTACCAGGTGAGTCCTCTTCAAAATTTGTTTAATTAATCGATTTGTAGCCGCTTTATTCAACAGCAAGACATAATCGCCAACGGAACTATCGATAATTTTAATATGTTTCCCGAAATTCCCGCGCCAAAGGGAAATTACTTAGTAAATATTCGTGTGAGTGCATTCAAGAAGTGGAAAGCTGACATTCAAATTAGTTTTCGCACATCAACATAAAATTTTATATGCTATGTGTTATTATTGTTGTGCATAAAACATAATTATTTTTTAAATATTCAAATAAAATAAATATTTTGAGTTTTTCTGATTTTATTTATCGATAAGAAAGAGAGTTATTTGCCATTCGCACGAAATAGTGCTAACATACTGTTTTATCTAGTGCTAACATTTCCACTCCTCACGTAACAGACTGTAACATTAACATCAACAGCGCGCACTCGTTGCTCCACAGCATTCATCGAGTCTCCTCTTTAATTTTGGCTGGCTCTTTCTTTCAGCGTGAAACATCAAACCGAATGTACGTATAAATCGTGGTCTCCCAGAAAATTGTAAAAATATACCAAATAATGGCTATTGATAATTAAAATATTAAGCAGACATGCTGTTTTAATAACCAAAGAATAGTTATTTGTTATAAATTAATGCAAATATGCACGGATGCACGTTATACAGTTTGATTAATTTCTAACCTCTCATATTGCAGTGTCGGTTGAATTGTTGGAATCATGGTTAACGGCCGCATACCCTCGGTCTTCTCGAAGACCTACGTGACTCCCCGTCGCCCCTATGAGAAGGCGCGTCTGGATCAGGAGTTGAAGATCATTGGCGAATATGGTCTGCGCAACAAGCGTGAAGTGTGGCGCGTCAAGTACGCCCTGGCCAAGATCCGTAAGGCTGCCCGTGAGCTGCTGACTTTGGATGAGAAGGACGAGAAGCGTCTGTTCCAGGGTAAGTTGGGCAACCAATGCACGAATGCCTTCAGTCCGTTATTGATGAATTGTATATAATAATTAATATCTGACACTTCTTGTCTGAACAAACCATTGACGTTAACCAATACACACTGATAACTTAATATATCCATTTACTATATAATTTTGTAGAATGTTTAATGTAAACTGTGATACTCCCTCAGGTAATGCTCTGCTGCGTCGTCTGGTGCGCATTGGCGTCTTGGATGAGTCCCGCATGAAGCTCGATTACGTGCTCGGCCTGAAGATTGAGGACTTCTTGGAGCGTCGTCTGCAGACCCAGGTGTTCAAGCTCGGATTGGCCAAGTCCATCCATCATGCACGCGTGTTGATCCGCCAGCGTCACATTCGGTAAATAGCCAACCGCCAGGCAACAATTGTAAAATTGCTCAGAATTTAATGTTCAGTAAGACCACTTGGGAGTCGAACAAGCCCAAGCCGCTTGCACCGGCTCCCAACGTCTTTCGGTCCTGTTTGTTGATCACACAGACCTTAAAGCAAAAGCTGCCCAAGCGTAAGTTGCACTGAACAGTTCGGATAGCCCCACAGCTGAGTCGCCCCATTTGCCTCCTGTATAATAATATACTTTCTTTTATTCGTATTCTTTGTAGTGTGCGCAAGCAGGTGGTCAACATTCCATCGTTCGTCGTGCGTCTGGATTCGCAGAAGCACATTGACTTCTCCCTGAAGTCGCCCTTCGGTGGCGGCCGTCCTGGCCGTGTCAAGAGGAAGAACTTGAAGAAGAACCAAGGTGGTGGTGGCGGTGCTGCCGAAGAGGAGGAGGACTAAACTGCCAGTCAGTTAATTTTTAATGAAAATAAAACATGGAAATATTTACAAAATAAATGTAACAAGTCCTTAAGCTAAAAATACTCGATTTTATGTGCGATAGTGATGGCGGGTTGTTGGCGTTGCCAGACTGCTTACATTAAGCAAGGTTTTTTATGTGGCGGGTGTATGCTGCTTATACATGTGTGCAGATGCTGCATTTGTGACGTCACTTGAGCTGTGTCGTGCAGTTCTCGCGCAGCATTACCGTCCTCTGCTTCATACCATGCGCCGGCAGTCGCAGAGCGGCCTTTGGCGAGTGCAGCTGTGTTTTGGTTTTCGTTTCGAGCAGTTGGCGTTCCGAATTGTGTCATAGTTGTTGGAGAGTTTAATATTGAAATTAAATAGCGCACAGCTAGCAAATATGCCAAAAGGCGTCGACAAAGTAAAAGTGAACGTGAAGGAACGCGTCGAAGATGAAAGCTGTGATCTAAGCCTCTCGGAGCTGACGGAAATACCAGTGCGTGAAATTGTGAGTAAATTATGTGCAGATTACAATAATATCGACATATATAAGGGCATATAGGGCTAATTATCTACTACACTGGGCTGAATCTGACCCTTGCCTACGCACAAGTGCAAACAAAGCGCTGCTGCTGCTGCTGCCGCCGTCTCTGCTCGGTCTGCCATAAGTCTAGCCAGTTATTGGCTGTCTCGCTCGCACCAACAGTTGATTACTGTTATCGTTGTTGTTGCTGTTGCTGCCTGCTGCCTGCTGCCGGCTGGTTTGCAATTAACGCTGACGTTGACTGCATTGCATTTACACTTGAGAGCGCCGCAGAAGGAAGATGTGTGTGTGTGTGTATGCGTGCGTGTGAGTGTGTGTGCAGCCAAAATTGCTTCAGGGGGTTGATTTTTGTGATTTGGCAGCGCAGTTGCCACCCCTCGGCCAACGGCCGGCGAGTGGCACGGGAAAGTTGCCAAATATTATATTTTAACGTTGTTTTCGGGGGTTTCTTTTCGCTGGCTGTCGAACTTCCTGCTTTCAAATTAAATTCAACTCACATTCAGTTCATATTTTACCTTCACAGGCTTCGTTCAAGCGGGTTATCTTCCTGGATCTCTCCAGCAATCGGCTGGTCACACTCGGCGTACGTTTCGAAAATATATAGACTAAAGTAAATTAGTTAATTGGCTTATGTTTACTGATCCCACCACAGCGCAACTTTACGACGCTAACTCGGCTAATCCAGCTGGATCTGAGCAAGAATCAGATTCGCGTTCTGCCCGAGGACTTTGGTCAGCTGGAGCATCTGCGCCACCTGGACCTCTACGACAACTGCCTGGAGCATTTGCCTTTGAGCTTCAGCCGATTGCGTCGCCTGCGCTACTTGGACTTGAAGGGCAATCCCTTGACGCCCGCCTGGCAGAAAATTGTGGGCTGCTGCTCGACCCTGAAGGACTGCCAGCAGGCGGCCAAGAATACTGTAAGACAAGTGGCACTTCACTCGAGTGGCCTTTTATGTACAATTTGCTCACATTTTGCAGGTGAACGTTTGTGCAAACTACAAGTCCGAATTCCTCGAGCGTGAGCGTTTAGCCACCCAAATGCGGCAGGGCAGCTCCACGCGCATGGCTGGGTCCGGGGACGGCGACGCCAGCTCCACCTCCAACCAGAGCACAAGGGCCAACGGCGGCGAGACAGCCAAAAAGTCCGGCAAGGCCAATAAGAAGTCAAAGGCCAAGAAGTCAGGGGCTGCGGCCGAGAACGAGCTCACAATCAAACCAATTAATGCCGCAAACCCCATCAAATCGAACACAAACCAAAAGGGCAATCAGAAGAAGAAGTCCGCGAAGGGCAGCTGGCTGAAGACCCTGTCGGGTGTCGCTTTCTCCTCGCTGATGACCTTCCTGGTGTTGTTCATGATCAACGTGCTGATCATCTACATGATTATGTTCAAGAACCCGGACATTGCGGACAAGCTGGTGGAGTATATACCGCATCAGTACCGCGACTGGATACTGACCAAGACGGAGATCTTTCGGCTGCGCGTGACCGATTGGATCTCGGAGTTCCGCACGCCGCCGGAGGAGCACTGACGATTCATTTATTTGAAGCCTTAGAGCGCGGGGCTTCAAATAGGTTCAAAATCAATGCAAATCGGATGCGGATAGCGCGTGTGTGGGATTATGATACAGAGCTAGGAGCGACGCGACAAATTTGAAAGACCCCCCAATGTACTGCCATATATATGTGTATGTTTAAGTATTTACGTCCATTGGCAAGAAATTTTTACCTCACACACACACACACACACAGCATCAGAACTATACGTATATATATATATATATTTATATATATGTTTTATACAAACTACTCTCAATCAATATCATTTCTAACTAACTCTTATCGATAGATCAAACAGCAACTCAATACTCAATAGTAACTGAAAGACAGTTCCAAACTGGCCAACACCTATAGAAACTACAGACACAGTCAACGTGCTTCACACGGCTATGAAACAATCTTATCTAACATACATACATACATACAGACAGACTCTTAGTAGTTTTGTAAGAATTTCTTGTGCAATTTACACATTGTTTATTATTTTATATGCCCAGATTATGATTTAATGCTAACAGATTTGAAATCTAATGTATGATATGCATAGCTTTTGTATCCTTATTCTTAATCAAGTCCTTCGTTTGGGGCCCTAAATGGTTTCATTTATATTTTATGCATAAACATTTTAAATAATAAATATTGTACGTAAAATATATGACAAATGTATACAACAGCAGAAAAAGGATTTGCTGATTTTTGGAATAAAACTTTACATTTTGAATAAACCGAAAGAAAGTCGACCTTGATTAAAATTATATATATACACTATATATAATACTATACTATACTATTGTACATAACAATTAACTTTGTCTTTAACAATTTGCTAAGGCAGTTTTAATTGAAAGCAAAGTCCATTGACCTTGTGTGAATTTTAATATTTGATATTTGTATGATCTTATTTTATTTTTAAATATTTGATATATTTATTATACATATTTGATATATTTTTTTTATCTATTTTATTATAAAATTTAATGATATTTATTTATAAATTTATCTGAAATGCTTAATATGACGGAAATATCTCTAATACAATCCATATTAAAATTTAGGTTTATAAAGTTAAATGAGATTTGTATAACTATATAATACTAAGCATTAAGATTCATAAATCTTGAACCTAGTTAGGCTGCCCTTAATAGTTTGTTTGATATAAACTTTTGGAACATACGGCACTCGACGCTCGGCGCACGAGTTTATCACGTGTTAGCCCGATCTATTCACATATCTGACTTGGTCAACAATGACCGGCATTTATAATTTAATGTATGCGAATTTCACCAGTTCTAATTGGCTGTTTTGTTTATCAATCAATTGGAAATCCCTAGAACAATGACGTAGCCCTCGGCATGATGACGATGATATAGTAGGAGGTGCACAATAAATGCGATTCGTCATGAGATTGCACTTTATTGGATAGCAAATGGGCTTGAACTGATCTCTGGTACCCTATTTAGAGATTTAAGTAACAATATTTTATTATTATTATTATTATTATTATTATTGGTTTATTATCATTATAGAGTTTTGCTGACGCAATTTACTTGTTATCTTCATCAGGATGGCATTCGCGTATCGCATTGCCGCGCTTCAATTTGGAAGTTTCATGTTGCGGACTGAAAACTTTAAAACATTTGCAGTTGGTTATGAAACTCTGAAATGAATTTCGTCAGCCATTTGAGAGCCCTTGCCCTGCCTGACGCTCCTCTAATGCTCTCATGACCCCAACCGAACCGAACCGACCCGACCCGCCACCATAGAGGGTAGGTAGTGTAGTGTGGTTCACATTCTCCTCAAGCTTATCCTTTGTGTGTCCCAGTGTGCCAAACTGCGCCAACAATTCACGTGGTTGAGTTTAATTTAATAGTGAGAGCGTCTGAGCGAGAGGCAGAGCGACGCTGACTGAGAGAGGAGGGAGCATTCACTCTCACTCGCACTCGCACTCGCTCTCGCTCTCTTTGCACTCAGTCGCTAACAAGCATTCAGCGTACCGGCAGCAGCGGGCTTGGCGCGTTCTTCGTCGCTCGACGTACATATTTATATAAAACGATTGTTGGCTCTTCCACGTTTAGTTGCTGCATGAGTTTAGTGCCGCGCGGTCTTCTTTGCAGGCGGTACGAGAGTAGCTGATCCCTTTTAATAACGTGTGAGAGCCGTTCAGCCCAACATTAGTTATTGTTCGTTACAAGAAGACGACAAAGAACACGTTAATCAGTGTGTTAATTAAAAAACAATTTGTGCCCAGGCTAAAAGTGCTAATCAAGGGAAGGCAACATTTAACGCAACAGTCAGCAGAGTAAGTACACACACACGCACGCACGCACGCACACACACATAAATATGTCTACGTGTGTATGCTACTCAAGACATTTTTTTTGTGCATGCGAAGAGCATAAGTAAGGGCAAAAAAAAAAAAAATGGCAAGCACATGGGACAAATTTGGATGTCTACAAATAGCAGACGGAATGCATGGCAATAGTAAGGCGTTAGCATGCGCTTACGTTATGTTTCGTTGCGTTACGTTATGCAGCGGCAGAGAAAGTCGGGAAAATGGCCCAATTAAGTATGTATATGTATAGTCGTTGAAAACTAATGAGCAAATGTCAAAATTACACAAGCGTGCCCTGACGAAAGATACCGAATACAGAATGTGGCCCAAAAATAAACTCAAAATTTGTTGGTTAATGCATTATTATTCAACGTATTCAGGCGGGCAGGCTGAACAACAAAAGATTAGCGTCAATTATATTTCGATATTGTGTTCGGCACGAGAATCTCTTGCATATTGTTATGCAGTATTTTTAAACCATTTAAAGTTACATATGTATTCATACAAATTCTGACGGGTGAGGCCAGCGAAATCGCCTTTTAACGTCGTCGACACGCGCCTGCAACGTAAGCAAAAAGCAGCGAGCGCTCGCTGCGCGGCTGACGTCGACAGCGCTGACAGTTAGCTGCCAGCGTTGCACCTGCGTTCGCCCTTTAGCAGTACTTCACTCTCTCTCATTCTCTCTTCCTCTCTCTATTACGTTGTGGCGGCAATTCTTCATGACCTTTAACACACACTTCCGATTTGCATAGCATTTTCGAATTATTTTCAATGAATGAAATATATCTATATCACGTAACAAACAAAGTTAACGACAAAGCGACACAACACAAATTAAGCGCGCGCTTTCTAATTCCTTTCCATTCCGTTTTACAGAAAATTTGGTTGTTGTTGTGTGCATGGGCTTCATTAAAATTGCTGTTGTTGCCGTGTTTTCTCAAAACCTAAGTACGTAATTCAAAGGTAATTGAGCACTTAAAGGGAGAAATCGAAGTGTGCCCAGGTACAGTGCAGGTAAACACCCACACCTTCAGGATAGAGCATAGCCATACAAAGCAATTAAAGTTGAGCAAACAAAAAAAAAAGAAAAGAAATTAGAATCGATCAAAGTCTAACAGTACTGGAGGCGCCGACCCTCGGCGCCCAGCAAACACCTGAACCTTATCTATTTTAATTCTGAGAGATACAAAGTGGACGAACATTAAGTCTGGCCACGTGTGGTGGGGCAGAGCCGACCAATTTCAATGTCGCTGCGCTGGGAGCTATTGATTTTTGTGTTTTGCGGTAATTAACATTAAAAAGAATTTCCGCAGCAGAGCCAAAGGCGGCGTCGAATGCCACAAAAGACGCAGTAAAAAAGTTGTGACGTCAGCGATATAAGGGCACGAACTTTATGCAGGGTCGACGTCAGCAACTATTGAGGAGTGGGCGGCAATCGCTTACTGTATTTTTTTTTTTTTTTTTTTTTTTGGCTCACTTCTTAGAATTGCAAATCTCGATTCAAAAGCAAAAAGCTTTTCATAGAACTTTATGCTAATTGAGATGGTCGAGAGAGATTACGGAGCGTTAAAAATAACTTTTAATTTGTTGAAAATGTTAAGGAATTTGACTTTAAATAGAAAAATATTCAAATAAACTGTTAATATTGTAGCTTGAGTCTAAGAATCTTTGTGATAGGTGTATAACTATGATATAAAAAAAACTAATGGAGCTGCAACTGCTTTAATAATGTATTATCATTATTGTATAGATAACTAATCATATAATATATATTATAATATTGTATAGAAATATATAATTCCACTTAAAGCTCTATCTTGAATCGTATAATATGCCAATTGATAAGAAATTCCTCATGGAATGGAATGGCCTATGGCCATCACCATCCCAATTTCTCGAGCATTTAGCCATCGAGCGCTTGTTGACTGCCATTATAGTGGCATTCCCTTTAATAGTCCGAACTGACGTTTGTTCTTTGCGATATGGTTTCTTGTTTGCCTGTCAATTTGCGCAAATTGTTTGCACACGCCTAGACACTCGACTTGGCCCAGGTTCTCGATGGCCAAGAGTGGCGCAAGAGGCGCGAGCTCAAGACAAATTGATTTATTTTTAGATGCAGCCAATTACCGTAACGACTCAGGTGGTAATGGCAATGGTACTGCCAAGGCCAGAGCTCTATTTCAATTTAAGCCTGTGCGAATATGCATTTAACAGTTATTTCTATAAATTATCTCGACTGCATTGATAAGCTTATCTGCTTATCTGCACCTATCTACAAAGTGGTAATTGCCTCACTATACATATATCTACATATATGCATATACATATATGGCGATTGCACTTTAAATGCGCATCACGTGCTGGCTATAATAGTAATAAGACGATTTTTATACGCCTAAATGCTACCTGAAAACGATGGCATTATTTGCACAGCGGCTATAAAGTAGTTCTATTGCCTACATACGTCAGATATTCTTGTTGATCTTGGACTGAATATATAGTAGGTGAAGTCAGAATGCGATACAGTCACTTCCACTGTAAACATTGCGAAACACAATACCGTTATTTCTGCTTACTCGCATGCAACATAAGTCAGAGCCAAGATTTTTAGCTGATGAAATTTCTATGAAACTTTCAACGTTCCCACCATCCAATTGCAGCTAAATATAAACATCATTAAGCGACATACGTATACATATGTATGTATGTATATATGTTTATACATACAATATTTGTGGCGCTATCCGATTTATGATTAATTAAACAAACCTTCGTAAGCTCCAAGGTTTCGTTTTCCTATCTTATCAATGTAAAATTATATTTATGTTTTTTTTTTTCAAGAAATTCATTTTTTGATGAATTATCTGATATAAATAGAGCAACCTCATTAGACATGGATGCGGAACACTCTGAACTATATTTATTTCTAAAATTGGAACACGTGTTTTCATTTAGCTTAAGGGGCCTGGCTGTTTGGCATATGTAGAGCTCTCTCTCTCTCTCTCTCTCTCTCTCTCTCCCTCCCTCGCTCTCTGTGTAAACAGGATGCTGCGCTGAATTACCAACAGAGAGCCAACAGACGTCACATAGGCGCAACAGTCGTTATTGAATAACACTCTCTCGCTCTCTCTCACTCTCTCTCTCTATGCTCGAAATGACTACGCTGACAGTGCAGAACAAATGTGTTTCACTTCGGCTAGAGATCTAAATGCGTTTCTTGTCTCGGCCACGTCTTATTCGCCTTTCAATTCTATTCGCTTAAATATTTTTTCAATACTGAATGCTAAATTGGTTCAGCTCTTTGTCAAAATTCAATTTTCAAGGTTGTTTCGCTCGAGATGCTGCACAGAAAATTTCTTATTTTCGTCTTGTCAATGGGATTTTTCTGAGTATCAGATATATGCACACGATATTTATATGTTTTGTAATCTTAAGGCGACATTTCCTCAAACACACGCAACTAGCTTCAATTAGAGCAAGACTAGAGCAGACCAGACCAACCCACACACAATGCCAAAGATACGAAATTGAAAGAGAAAAACCTAATTGAAATGATGAAATCGTCTCTATTTTTGGCAATTTCTAAGAAATTCCAATCAAATGACAATAAGAACATCAACTGAACTTTAGCATCAAGGGCGTCAATTTACCACATCCAAGATATCTATAAAGATATAGTCACTTTTCACTTTTGTCTGTGTCATGTCTGTCGCTTTTGGCTCCTAGCACGCAACACAAAGTAGCTTTGCGGTTTTTTGTTTTTTGTTTTTGGCACTGATATGAATCGATCCATTATCTAAAGGTTGTGCGAAACCAGTTCTAGTCGGTTTCGATGGTCTAAAATAAATACAATAAATGATATATGGGGCGAGCGGTGGTGCATGCCACTAAATATAACCGAAATCGAACATCCAACAAGAACTCGAACTAAATAAACTGTGCCAAATTTTAATAGACTCGCACTGGGTGAAGGTTCTTTCGTGTGTGTTGTTAAATATATGATGATCATATAAGTATATATATATATAATATATATGTATGTTCTTATGTCTCAAAAAGCCCACTCTATAATGCCGGCAGCACAGTATATTTCATTCATGCCGCGGGCATGTTCCGGGTTCGACATGTTCTGATATTGCTACGGCAATATCTTATCTCGCTCGTGATTTATCAGTGTTTATATATGTATGTATGTATATATGTATTACACACCTAACGTGATTAAGTCACGTCACTTTAGGTCTAGACCATATAAATCTATAAACTTTTAACTCTCCGGCAGCTACTGTTCAAGCAATAATTCAATTAAGATTAAGATTAAGATTCAAGTGCTGTTAGATCAGATTTGATTTCGAGTTTAATATTTGGCCGATATGGGAATATAACGTAATTGATGTCAAGAAATTGCGACTTGCGCTTGTTAACAACTTTGGCTTCGCTCTTTTTTTTTTTTTGTTTTTTGGCCAGCAAAGGTTCATTCAACCTTGCTCAGAAATGTGCCGAAGTAAGCGGAATGCAAAAAGATCCGAAAATAAAGTCAACAACAACAAGCGAAACTCGAACATTGAAAATGTGTCTACGCGGCCGCCTGAATATTCATGTAAATTGGCCAAGAAAGCACATTTATCTTGCCATTTGATATATGACACAGACTCGATGCGAAATTTGACGTAGCCCGAAGCTGAGCTGAGTTGAACTCTGAGCTGTGCCCACGTGCGTATACTTAATATGGAAGTCTCTGAGCGCTGCCTGCCTGCTGTTCTCACTAAATTTTTGACAAGGCCAGCAAAGTGTTAATTGCCAGCAGCGACTAAATTAGAAAGCCAACTTGTGACATAAAGCCAAAGTACAAGGTTGTTTCTATTGACGCATGCGACAGGCCAGCTGGGCCGCCACCCCCTAAAAACCCGTGACACTTTCGCCACTCGTGGTTGTGAAGTGTAACACATGTGAAATGGCTGAAAACAAAATTCAATTTCTGCCTCAGATTTAGCTGTACATTAATAATAGATCCGCCTCGGCCGGTAAACAAGTTTGCGCTGCGGCTCTCATCATCACAATGACAGGGCCAAAATCAGGCAACCAATTGCGAGAGAGAGAGTTCATTGATAGCGGGTCTAAATATAGAACTCATTAGTTGGCACTTAAGTGACATATAAAGAAATTAAGCGAACATAGGTTGCCATGCGTCGAACCAATTGTCCAGCCAAACAAACATTTAAATGCAAATCTCGAACGAGTTGGTGTCGAGGGCAGCCGCCACTGGCTGCGTGATACGCGCTCAGTTGTTGAATTGAAAATGTTGGAGTATTTATATTCTATAATATATATTTTATAATTTATATTATATATTAAATATTACAATATCTATTATATATAATATAAAAAGTTGAAAAGTTGAAAAAGTTGAACTTAAAGTCTCTAACCAACTGCTAGCTCTCTATGCTCTCAAGTATCTCTTGGATAGATTTAATGCATCTCAAGTCAAATCAAAGATATAGGTATGCCCAATCTGCCACGCCCTCAGTGGCCGCATATTAGCAGAGTCTATACCAAAAAATATATCTTTCCAATCTCAAGTCTCAAACCCAATAAACTCTCACTTCTCAGCGCTTTGCATAAATTTCAATAAATTAAATCAAATGCCTTTTACTCGTCAAATGAAATGTGCGGTGGCCCACGAATCAATTAAAAGGCAATTGAACGCATAAAATGTGTTCAAATTAAAGACATTGTCCCGCCGATTGAAATTCGATCAAGCCGAACGAGCTGAACGTCTGCTGATTCAATCAGGCAAATTCTATTAATTCCTGCGTATTCCAGACGTAACTAATAATTTCGAAACTCTACTTGCAGACTGTACGTACACTGAGCGAAAATACCAGTGAAACCACACACAAGCAAAATGGTGAACGTTATAGTGAGTAGCTGAAAGACATTTTTCGACTCTCGTTTTGTGATTGTTTAACTAATTGATGTTTGATTGCAGGACGGCAGCGCGAAGCATGCGCCACAGGAAATGGAACAATTCCTGCCTGGCGACGGCACCAACAAGTGAGTATTGAGAAGAGCTCGCACTTATAAATCTAATATATTAACTAAGTCAACCGGCAATTGACGTTGCGTGCCCGTCAATTAAATGGAAGCTAAGCCCGACAAATTGCTCTTTGCAATGATGCCGCCAAATGTCACACAGCGCGCCAATTTGCCAGACGCCACGAAAATAAACTTTAAAAAAAAGTATATATATGTACACATATATATATAGTTGATGACCGCAGTTATTAACTAGCCAGCTACTGCCTGTAATTAGAAACAATTGTTGCCTTAGTTGCTAACTAGAGCTAGATCTGGCTATATACTAATTAGGTGTAATACACAGCTTAACGTCTACAGAGGAAAAATACATAATTATATATATATGTATATATACAATTATATAGCAACTGATTAATATTTACGTATTTTGCACTTTAGTCCAAGTTCAAACTTTGCAAATATTTTTCAAAGCTCTTGACGTTGTATACGTTTCTTTTTTTGTTTTTGTTTTGAATGTGTAATTCAATAGATTTTTCGAAAGCAAATATTATTTTTCAGTCTGTCAATGCAAATAGTTTAATGATAATTGAGAAATGTAATATAAATATTGTTGAACACGAGTAGAAAACTCAGTTTGATAACAAATATTATTATATATTTCACTTACAATATGTTTCATACAGGCCTACCTGCCCAAAATGAGTTGAAGTAAAATTAAGTGATAAATGCGTTATAGAGTCTCTGACAAGGAAGCAGCAAATAATAAAAAAAAATATATATTATTATTAGCTAAACTAAATTATAATTTGGAATACTAAAGAACAGAATTTGAACAGAAATCAGAGAGAAAATCAGTCTGATAACCTTTTTATATTATTTTAGGGAGTCAACCTTGCACTTCAAATGATAATACACAATTTAATGAGTTTATAATCAAAAGCAACAATAAGAATTTATATTTGTATATATATATATATATATATATATATATATATATATATATATATATATATATATATATATATATATATATATATATATATATATATATATATATATATATATATATATATATATATATATATTTATATATATATATATATATATATGTAGATTATATAGCAAAGACATTTATTTATGTGTGGTTTGTTATGTGCTTATCAGACATATGCCACAGCAGGCGTTTACAGGAAATGATGTTGGGGTTTTAAAGGAAATGACTAGATATATATTTAAATGATTTTTAATTGTATATGTTCAAGTTGACGAAGCAGAAAATGCACAGAGATAAAAATATATCAATTATCTACAATAAAATCAGCGATAAGCAATATTTATATATTTATGTGCTAAAGACTTACAAATTTCATGTATTTTATTTCGCCGCCTAAAAGTAGGCAATGGTATTTTTACTTGGTATTTCTTATGCTACTGCAGCGCATTGGCTGCAGCTGATTGTTGCTTGTGGCTGATGCAATGCACTGGCCGCTTGGAGTCAGGCGAGCTCAACAGCGAGCAACTGGCCAATCACAATTGGATCGCACTCACAGTCCAAATTCGGGTAGCCGTTGTTGTTTCTCGCTTGTAAAGATTGAGTGAGACGCGGCGTCGACGATAATTGCAGATGCAGCAATTCCATAGCCAAAGAATTTCACTTACGACTGCCACATACAACATATGTATATAAAGAAAATGGTGCACACGTTTATGGCTGTTAGTTGTGACCAGAGCTCTGTTCGGTTCAGTTACAAGCATGACAATGAGCGACTTAGAACCCACCCATGTGGAGCTGAGGTGGCATTGATAAGAGCTAAGGCCAGCCACTTTACGAATTTTACTAATAACATTGTCTACCTTTGCTTATTCACAGATACAAGATACAGCCACGCAAATCAGACGCCGAGCAGGCCTTGGCTAACAATGATTTCGATCCGTTTGCTATGCGCGAAAATGAGCATCCCACTACGTAAGTGCCCAGCCGCATAAGGACAATCGATCAACTCGATCTCGCTAACTTTCACTCTCTCTCTTTTGCAGTGATAATGAAACTTTGACGCATTTGCTGAAGGCCTCTCTGGGCACTGGCATCTTGGGCATGCCATTTGCGTTTATGTACTCGGGCTTGGTCATGGGCATCTTTGCCACCATCTTTACAGCCTTTATCTGCACGCACTGCAGCTACGTGTTGGTTAGTATCTAGATAACCGAGAACTACCCTAATAGAGCTTGCTTATTAATAGACTTCATCTGCAGGTCAAATGCGGTCATAAGCTGTACTATAAGACACGTCGCACCAAGATGACATTTGCCGAAATCGCTGAGGCTGCATTCCAGAAGGGTCCAAAGAGTCTGCGCGGCTTTGCGCCCGTGGCGAAGTTCTCCATATTGTTCGGTCTGTTTCTTACCTATTTCGGCACCTGCTCCGTCTACACGGTCATTGTGGCCAAGAACTTTGAGCAAGTGCTGGTGCATTGGCTGGGACGCGACATTGAGCCGCGTGTGATCATCTGCATAATGCTCGTGCCACTGATCCTGATCGCATGGGTGCCCAATCTCAAGTACCTGGCGCCCGTTTCGATGGTTGCCAACGTTTTCATGGGTCTCGGCTTGGGCATCACATTCTACTATCTGGTCCAGGATCTGCCGCCAATTGAGGAACGTAACCTGGTGACGCTGTCGACACTGCCCGCCTTCTTCTCCATAACCATTTTCGCCATGGAGGCCATTGGCGTGGTCATGCCACTAGAGAACAACATGAAGACACCACAGAACTTCCTTGGCATTTGCGGTGTGCTCAGCCAGGGCATGTCCGGTGTTACACTGATCTACATGCTGCTCGGTTTCCTTGGCTATCTGCGCTACGGCAGTGCGACCGGCGAGAGCATCACTCTGAATCTCCCCATCGAGGAATGGCCAGCACAGGCTGTGAAGGTATTGATTGCCCTGGCTGTCTACTGCACATTCGGACTGCAGTTCTTTGTGTGCCTGGAGATTGTCTGGGATGGCATCAAGGAGCGCTGCACCAAGCGTCCCATCTTCGTCAACTATGTGCTGCGGTAAGCTGAGATAATACATATATATATATATATATATATATATATATATAAGATAAAATACTTATAGTCCTTGATATTTCCCCTGCAGCACCGTTTTGGTAACTGCTGCTGTAGTGCTGGCCATTTCAGTGCCAACCATTGCGCCATTCATGGGTCTCATTGGCGCCTTCTGCTTCTCGATACTCGGCTTGATCTTTCCGGTAAGTGCTGGCTAACCAGATTGAACTTAAGCTAAACTTAACTAATCTCTTGAATTCTCATCGTGTCTTAGGTTATCATTGAGCTTGTCGTGCACTGGGACACCGGTTTCGGTCCTGGCAAATGGATACTGTGGAAGAACATCATCATCATGCTGTGCGGCGTTGGTGCCCTTATCTTTGGCTCTCTGTCAGCCATTCAGGACATCATGAAGGTCTACAGCGGATCCACGGAAGCCCAATAAATTGGGCCAATGAGAATATATGGAAATAATCTCCTGTGCATAACACAAAAACAGAAAAACAACAGCAACAACAAATTGTAATGCAAACAGTGCTATACCGAGGGATATATACAGATATATATAGTTATATATATATATTTATTATATACACTATTTGTATACCATTTGATGAGAGATATACTTTTTAGTGTAGTTTGTAGCAGGAGCCAGCCGGGATTAGCTCTTCTTTGTTTCCTAGAAATGTAACTATTGTTAGATGTAAAAAACCCTATATACAAAATTGTACATTTTTCATGAAAGAAGAAGCGCATAGCTGAACTAATCGTACACCTAGGTAACTATCTATTCGAGTGCCTAACTATTTAGCACACACACACACACACAGCACCAAAACTGTCCCTTTTAGCACGTTTTAGTACACATGCAAATGCAATTATATGAAAGTGAAAAGAAGAGAAAAAAAGCTTTAACATATGTAAAATGTATATTAATTGTTGAGTACATTTTTTAGTACCAATTCTATAAAGTTAACTAGCTTAAAAACTCAAGGAAACGTTTTATTGATCTTAGTATATATGCGTAACGAGCTAAAAGGATTTTGATAGCACTTCTTCCCCCTCTTCTGTCCGTCTACTTCACTCGCTTCCTCTCTGTTCTAAACGAGTATTACGAAAACCAAAATTTGCAAACATTTACAACGTTTTTTAGCATGTTTAGTTCATAAGCAATACCTTTTAGTTCTAGGCCTCCTGGGAGGGAGCTTTGCAAGCCATTCAAAATAAAAGACATATTTTTGTATATATATTTTGCAGAGCTTCTCAGGCGGGCCATCCAAGCAAACAAAAATACATTGAGTTACTCAAACTATATATTTTTTTATACAAAATTGCTAAAGAAAAACCAAACAAAGCCTGGAAAATCAGAGAATAATATTCAATTATGCGATATTCTTAATGCGTAATTCACTTTTGTTGCCTAACATTTGTATTTTTAAGTTATAGCTTTAAAAACAAAATAAAACAAAACTATTTAGCTTTTGAATATTTCAAAAGACACAAGAAAATCGAAAATAAGACCAAAAAAAGCAGTTTTTGCATTTAAACCATATTTTGTGCACTGAAAGAAAAACCCAGAAACAACGAACTTTTGTCTTAGTTCGCTGAATGTGTCAATTGTTTAGCTAGACGAGTGCGACACAGAACATATTGTAGGAAAAGTTGTCCACGAAACGAGCGAAGATTGATATACATATACATAATTGTTGAATTTTTTGAAAAGTGTTTTAGATTCAAGCAAAAACAGAAACAATAGCAAAATAAAGCGGAGTTAATTATTATGTAAATTTCATTTGTTTAACTTTGGATTATTATAATATATATAACTATAGCTGATTATACTCTGTAGTTCAGGGTATTTCATAGTCGAGCACTTGCCTCTAGAGGTGTCTCTTTCATGCTTTTGACAGCCTTACTTAATTGATCAATGCTGCAGCACGTGGCCCAAAACATGAACAAAATTTAAGAAATTGTTAAAAATTTCAAATCATGCGTTAATTGGCATTAACTACAAGCACACACACACACACACACAGATATAGGTCTGAGAGCATGTCTTATTGCAAATTGAATTCGAGACGGTCCAAGCGGCAATCGGCAATTGGCAATTGGCTTTAAAGGCAATTGAACCTGATTGTGGGCCAATTTGGGTAACCTTTGAGTCAATGCGCTGCGCGATGCGCTCTGGAGGCCATTGCCGAACCACTCTAATGCCCCGTAACGCTCTCGACAATTGAGCTGCGCCTGGAGAGCATTTCGTGTTTGTTATTGGCTTGTCACTTTTGTGACTTTGCGACAGTTTCGAAAGGTTTCGCAGACGTGGGAATGTTGTCTAGGAAATCCTTGAAGCCAAACCGTTTCCAATTTACATTCGATTGCCGGAGGAGAAAAACGCTCCAGGAAACCCGCAGTTGCTGACCAATTAGCGCGTGACCAATCTGAGCGAGAGCTCAGACACAAAGATGATTTGCTACCAATTCAGAGCTGCCCACAATGAGTCGCAGTCTGAGCTAGTCGGAGTCAGAGTCAGAGTTGTAGTTATTCCAAGGTCGGCGGCGATTTAAAATAATTAATCTGTAATTGTCATCGGCGTCTCGTCAATGGGACGATGCTGTGCACGCTGATTGTTGCATCTTGATTTCGTTTGACGGCGCCAAGGTCAGCTGCAATAGAAGCTGACCCCTCGCACTCCCCATGCCAGAAGCTGCTCCGGTCTGAGGTGTGGGTTTCCGCTCTTGTAATTGGTAATGTGAAACCATTTACGGCCATTGTGTAACGGCGATAATTATCTTGTAAACTACATGAGCTGCTCATGCTCCCTTTGTGTTCGGCATTTCAAATGACTGGCGGCGTCTTCGGTTTCGGTGTCTTTGTGAGCCATTCTTGGCTTTCACTTCGTCTATGGGCTGTCATATGCAATCGGAATTTTAAATGCACGCTGCGTGGGAATATGGCAATGGCAATAGCTAAACCTAGTTATGAATACAGATCAAAAACGTGATTCGAACTTCTAAGATTCACAATTCACATTTCACTTTCACAGCGACTTCAAGGTCCCCCAAGAGATGAACCCTTCAGTCAGGCAGCCAGCCAGTCAGCTTGAGTGGCCGCTACAAATATTTATAATAATAACAAAAACAATCAATAAATTTAAAAACATTATACAAAATTGTTCAGCTGAAGCGCAATCATCAACAAACCCCAACAAAAACAATAACAAACATTCACTTTCAAAAGACGAGCAAAAAATCAACCAAAAAAAACAAGAGACTCAAAAAAAATAAAAAATAAAATACTAAAGCAATTATTATTATGCATAACAAAGATATTGCTGGCCAGATATTGAAAGTTTCAAGTGAAGTAGCCCATCCAATCGACCCCAACGACTCGGTTCATCATCAACGCCAACCTGCCCAGTTTAACAACAAGATTAATTAATTACTTTGCCCAAAACTGTATATTGTTTTATGTTTCTATTTACATATAAATATATATTTTCTGCTGTATTTCTTCTTCTTTTTCTGCTTAAGCAAATTAAGCGCAAAATATTAAATGGCAACTAATTTTGTGTTTGGGCTTTAATGTAAAAGCCATAGGAAATCTGTCTGGCGATCGCTCGCTAAATGCAAATGCAGCAGCTGCAATACCCTGGAATTTCAAGTGTGGCACTGTATGAATAGACAGGAATATTAGCTTACGGTTTTCTTATTGGGTATCTCTTTCACTCGATTCAGCTTTGTTTCTCTCTCTCTCTCTCTGTCTGTCTTACTGTCACAGGCTGTCTATCAGCCATCTCTATCTCTCTCTCTCTGTCTGTCCCTGTCCCTCTAAATATCTATCCCTATTGCTCTTTATCTCTCTATCTCTCTCTCTCTTTCTCTCTCTCTCTCTCTTTCTCTCTCTCTCTCTCTCTCTCTCTCTTTGTAAGAGTATCTTTCTTCTCTAACCCTAACACTTTCTCATTCTGTCTTTTACTGGCTATTCTATCTCTCTATGTCTCTATCTTTCCACTCTCTCCCTTTCTCTCTCTCTCTCTCTCTCTTTCTCCTTTTATATCGCTCTATGTCATATATTTCCATTAACAGCTACAGTCTCTCTTAATTTACCTCTCCTTTTCCTTTATTATAGACTACAGTCTCCTAAAGGATATCCCAGTCTCCAGCACACCCGACTAGATCACTCTTACTATCGTGTATTTTGGGCAATCTTCAGATTATGGCAGCAACAGCAGCAGCAGCAGCATCATGATGATGATTGTCGTGCCAAGCTGCCACGTGATGCCAGCAGCTAACCACAGTCTTGCGTTTGTTGTTGCTATTGTCGTCGCAAGCAGCAGCAGCAGCAACAACAGCAGCGGCAGCAGCAGAGGGCACCTGGTGGCGGTGGGCACCCGCCACAGATCAGAGCGCTTTGTGCATTTGCATTCATTATGTTTGGCACCGTCGACGCGGCCACAACACAATTCCAAAGCTCGCAAAGATCTGCAAAAGATCTTCGTCACGTCAACATTGTCAATTTATCTAAATTCTTAAGCCGAGACGAGTGTCTGGTGTGAGTGTGTGAGTGTGCAGGTGTGTGTGTGTGTGCAATTTGAATAAAAATGTTTGCAATGTGGATTTGTGTACCAAGCTGCTGACACTTGTTTGCCAAGAACTAGAGTTCCACAGTTGACCTTTAGCTCCAAGAATTTATTTTATAAAATAATCAAAATATATTAAAAAAATACAAAAACTATATGTATATACAAATATTTAAATATATATAAAAAAAAGTAAATAAGAATTTATTTTATAAAATAATAAAAAATATCTATAAAAATATTTTAAAATATTAAAAATAAAAAAAATATTAAAAAATATTTAAGAATTTATTTTATTAAGTAGTAAGAATATATAAGAATAAAAAAACTATATATGAAAATATTTTAAAATATATAACAATATATTTAAATATAAAAAAAAAAATAATAAATACTTTATTTTATAAAATAATAAAAAATATAGAAAAATATTTTAAAATATTTAAAATTAAATAAAAATACTAAAAAATAAATAAAAATTTAGATAAATTAAAAAAATATTTTAAAATATTTAAAATTAAATAAAAATATTTTAAAATATAGAAGAAAATGTTATCGCCACATTTTTGCCACTTTGTGGTGCTGCTGTGCCTGAGCGCAGCTGTCTTTGCTGAAGAGTCAATAAATGCGGAACGCAAGCACAAGGTGTGTAGGCCACAAATATATATATATACTCGTATATCTACAGTCATAAATAATGCTAAAAACCAATTAAAGAAACGTCAAATCTATCGGGAGCAAGTGCTGCCACATGCGGGTGGCAAGATACCGGACACCGCCTTCGAGACGGATCGCTTGTTTCTGAACCGCCTGCAAAAGGAGGGCATCTCGGTGCCAGATGGCATTGTGCCGGAGCAGCGCAGTCCGCAGGTAATCGATTCAACTTTTAAAATATATATCATTTCAGCAGAATTGATTAATTATGTATATATATTTAATGAATAGGTTTATCAATACTATAACAAGCCCACGCGCACCGTTTACCACATAGCGCTCAGCTCCGATGGCCGCTATACGCCCCGAGAAGGTCGCTATCAGTACCGCCAGGTGCCCAGCGTGGAGACCACCTATCTCTATCCGCAAGCTGTGGGCCGTCCCTATGTGCTGGTGCCGCCCAAGCATGCGCTGCCCAGCTACCGCCAACTGCAGCTGCATAATCCGTTGCTCAATCAAGTGAAATTCCAGCCCAAGAAAGGTGAGCTCAGCACTTATTTCATTTTTTTTTTTTCTTCTTTCTGTTACGCCTTGTTGCTTTTAACATTTATGTGGCTTGTGCAGTGCCCAATTTTCTGGAACTGGCGCCCAGCGTGGGCAAGAGCCATGCCTCCAGCTCGGCAGCCAAGGCGCACTCCTATCAAAATGTGAATCTCTTGCATGGCCAGGCGCTGCCCGCGTTCAAGAAAACCCCCGGTGGGAGTCAGACCTATGTGGACAGCTATGGCAAGACTCACGTAAGCTCAACCTTTATGACGGCATTACGAACCATCATCCATCAACTTAATGAACTCTTGATTGCAGCTCTTTAGCGAATTTGATGATCTGCTGAACAAGCTCGACTTGAATCCAGCTGGACAAAAGTTGTATTAGATGCTTCTTCTTTTTGCTTCTTTAAGATCATAAATTATAAGTCCTAGAAGTTAAGACAGAACAATGCAGAGCTCGTGACCAGACTTTGTCTATGGCAGAGTCTATTATGGCCAAGCCAATTACCAACAGTTTACACGCAGTTCAATTATATTTTAGCCAAGTTGAATGTACTTTCCATTTACTGTTATTAAACCCAATCGTAGCGTATTTAATAACTATTTCTTGCATTTAAGCCAGCCCGAAAGTTTGTTAAGCGTAAAAAATATCTGCTTGCAAAATAAACCATATTGCATTATGCCTACCTGCACGAGCAACCACTACGAGATACTTGTGCTTATCATCGCTGTGAATAGGGTTTAGCTGTACTATTTAGGCGGCGCGATCTGTTTGTTCAATTGCGAAGCAAAAAGCAAGAAAAGCTTAGAAAAGCAGCTTCCAAAAATCGAAAGTTGAACAGCCGAGCGAGACACGAAGCACGCTTACCGTTAGACGTCGTTCAGGTTACCCTTGAAAGCTTGCACGACGCGGCGCCGCTCAAGTGGACGCCGCTTGGAAAAACTGCACTTCAGCTTCAGTGCGATTTTCAAACTGAACGCAGACGGTTGAACCAATTCCCAACCAACTGCAAATAAACCAAAACCTGATCCTCAACCACCAGAAGAGATGTTGAAGCAACAGACGATGTTGGCAGCGCTGCTGCTTGTGGCTGGCCTAGCGATGGCCATCGAAGTGCAGGTTAGTCGGGGACGATAATTAATATCGATAAGGCGCAATGATGAGCTGTAATTAATCTGCAAAATCAAACCAGGGAACAGCACAGTTCCCGCCTCGCATTGTCTTGGCACGCGCTGCTGTGTCTTACCACGCGACGCTGTGGTCGACGTTCACTTTTGACCCAAAAATTGTAACATGCAATTGAGGCACACACCAACACGAATCACACACACACTCTCATATAACAACAGCAACACACATGTTTAATTGTTTGCTAATAATGAGCGGGCTGCCACTTGGGGGGAGTTGGAGACTGTGGAGACTGAGGAGACTCGGAGACTGCGGAACCGGTTACCGCACAAGTCTTTGGGTTACGCAATTGACAGCATTTGATATGTTTACTTATGTTGCTGCAGAAATTTGGACACCTGTTTAACCCGCCACAACCAGAGCATCATGAGCGCCACGAAGATAAACAGGATCTGAATAAGATACCCGGAGTGGCTGGTGTCGATTATCCGATCTACCATGAAGTTCCGCACACCCAATTCAGCTGCCACAATGTGCCGGCCGTTCCGGGCATGTATGCGAACGTGGAGACTGGATGCCAGGCCTATCATGTGTGCCACGATGGTCGGGAGGGACACCAGGGCGCCTCGTTCCTCTGCACCAACGGCACCATATTCAATCAGAAGGAGTTCGCCTGCGACTGGTGGTACAATGTGAAGTGCGAGGAAGCCCTCAGCCTTTATCAGTAAGTCTAATGGAAATATTATTAAATATTATAATATTTGATTTGCCATCAATACCCAGCTTAAATGCGGATCCGGAGCATAATCCCTATGTGCCGAAAAAGAAGCCTGAATTGGAGCATGAGGCACATCTGCCACATGACGCTCATGGATTTTTGATACACGCCTAAATACTATGACATATTATGTAAATTATTATTTAATTGTTATATTTCATTTTTACGGCAATAAACTTCGATTCAAATTTGTAACAATTTGTATAACGGCCTTATCGCCTTGTTGCTGTATCGATAGTTTCTTGTGATCGACTCTATATTCCTATCGATAGCCGGTGGCTGCCATCACAACACAAACATTTCTGCAGCTGCATTGCCAATTTAAATAAAAATAGATTTATACGTTATTAAAGTGGAATGGCGGCTCATCGGGATCCTAATGCAGGCGGCTACAACATTGCGCGAGATCCCAATCTGGTAAAGAACCGCATTTTTATTGGAAATCTGCCCGTTTGCACACGAGAAGAGCTGGAGAGCATCTGCCATCCATACGGAAAGGTTTTGGGATCTTTGGTGCAAAAGAATTTTGGCTTTGTGCAGTTCGAAAGCGAGGAAATTGCCAACAAATGTGCGAACGCATTGAATAAATCGACATTTAAGTCAAAGGCGCTCACTGTGCGAAATGCGAGCATCAAACCAAAGGCAGCCAATGCAAATGCCAAGAAAATCAATGCAATCGCACATAATCCTGGCGGAGTTCCCATGGCCGTTCAGGGCGGGATTGTTATGTCCGCCGCTGCCGCTGCTACCATCGTGCCCATTAACGATTGCGAGATAATTGTTGTAAATCGGGAGAATACGTGAGTATCTATTACGCCTCATCTGACCTCATCAGCTGATCGAAATCCTCCTGAACAACAGAAAATACGCAGAGTTCATTGAGGATCGCTTGAGGAAGGCTGGCATGCGGGTAGACGTGCTCTTTCCCAACGAGGACGTAATGCTGAGCCAGGTCCTTAGCAATATATCTGCTCGGGGCTGCCTCTACGCTGTGCTGGTGACGCCGCAGCACGAAGCTCTGAACAGCATCACAGTGAACATATTGTATGGAGTACCTGCTGAGCACCGGAATATGCCATTGGATGATGCCATCGCGCTCGTTGTCAGCGACTTCCGATCGAAGAAACAACACGACTCACGAAGCACTTCCCAAATGAACCCCAGCCAGAAGAGGCATCCGGATACAATGCAGCAACTGATCGAGATGCTGGCGGACAACCGACAGTTGACGGCTTTGCAGTATGAATGCATAATCAAATACTTGGAGGAGCAGCGGGAGCAACAGCTAAAGCTGGAGCTGGGCGAAGAGAATGCCTTTGCCAAGCTGCAGGCACCCGATCCAGAACTGGAGTTACAAAAGCGGATTCTCAGTGTTATGAATAAGCCCTCCGTGACAGAGATCAACTACGAGATCATGTATCCCACATTTGAGGTAGCTCGAGCAGATAAACGCCTGATGGAAATGCTAAGGGACTCGAGGGTCTGCGCGGCGTTGAAGACCCTTTACAACTCTGATCTGAAGCAGAAAGTCTCTCAGTACTTATAGAGAACGTAACACTTTATTATTAATTATAATCGGCAAATAGAATTAACTCATTAAACTAAGGCCATGACCGCTTGGCCTCATGTCCCTCATATTTGTTGCGATACTTGAGTCCCGTTACCAGAGTCGAGCTCTTTGGGAAAGCTGATTTTCCGTTGAATTTGGTATCCGTGTCCGGATGGAAGCGCACGTATTCGTATTGAATGTGCAAATTCTCTGGAAGATCGATGCGCTGCAGTGCATCCAGCGGTACAGTGGTGTCTACCACCTGCTCATAGAAGGCGATAACGTCTGCCACTGTCGACATCTCGTGCACCTGCGAATTGGGCACGCCATGCTGCAGCTCCTGGAAGCATGCCGCTAGAAACTTGAACTTTTCCTCCAAGTTAGATAATTCTCGCTTGTCGCCGCCTTTCGCCATCTGCAAGTTGGCAGCGACGGCACGAATACGACTCGCTGCATCTGTAGTAGGTGCATATGGTTTGTTTGGACGCAGGAAACTATAAAGAATTGCAAGATATAGCACTTAATCTTCACTAGAGAACATTATTTACCCTCTCGCAGCAATAGATTCACCGACAGCGGCTAATGTTTTGGCTTTTGGCTGCTTCGCTGAGGCATAACTTCTTTGCAGGCTGGCCACAACCTGGGGATATGTATTTGATTCATAATAATTTCTTTATAAGTAAAATTTACTTACATTTTGAGGCACAAGTAAAAACCCTTTACGTAAATTTACCGCTGCCATTATTTTAGAGCTGCAAAGATGTGTGTTCAGCGTTGCCACTACTTATTGTGCAACCCTGCGTAGTTGTCAGAAACGGTTTATGTAATCGATAACATATCAACTACATTTTTTTATTATGATTCTCCCATTACTTTTTTGTGTGGACGCTACTCAAATCATCAAAATGCCTAATTTTAAACATAATTTGCCCCAGTGATTATTATTAGCATTAGCAAAGATATATCGCCTATAAAAACAATTGCATTGTTTTGAATATCGAGTAACTATTACACATATATTCGATATACCGATATTTTAGCCATCGCTAACTGTCAGTTCTCGTCTCTTTCTTTTTCCGGTCGCCGAAATGGTACGACGCAAGAAATTATAAGCTCAAAAAATAATTTGTAAACATCTTAAATGTTTGTGCAAAATATTGATTGTTGTTTGAAAAACTTGACCTATCGCAGTCTAATTGAACAGTTGGTAATAATATTTAAATATTCTTACAGGGTATTGATATCAACCACAAGTACGATCGTAAGGTTCGCAGAACCGAACCCAAATCTCAGGATGTCTACCTGCGCTTGCTCGTCAAGGTAAATAATTGGAAATGAAATTAAAATTAAGAAAAGTGTCGCTAACAGTAGCTTCGTTTGTTTTACAGCTGTACCGTTTCCTGCAACGTCGTACAAACAAGAAGTTCAACCGCATCATCCTGAAGCGTTTGTTTATGAGCAAGACCAACAGGCCACCAATGTCGCTGCAGCGCATTGCTCGCTTCTTCAAGGCCGCCAACCAGCCGGAGTCGACCGTTGTGGTTGTCGGCACCGTTACCGATGATGCCCGCCTGTTGGTGGTGCCCAAGGTGTCGCTGTGCGCCCTCCACGTTACCCAGACGGCTCGCGAGCGCATCCTGAAGGCTGGCGGTGAGATTCTGACCTTCGATCAGTTGGCTCTGCGTGCCCCAACCGGCAAGAACACGCTCCTGCTGCAGGGCAAGCGCACCGCTCGCACTGCCTGCAAGCACTTCGGCAAGGCTCCTGGTGTGCCCCACTCGCACACCCGCCCCTATGTCCGCTCCAAGGGACGCAAGTTCGAGCGTGCTCGTGGTCGTCGCTCCAGCTGCGGCTACAAGAAGTAAAGTGGAAACGGTGGACATCGCTTTTTGGTTAAGATATTGATTTGTCAATCGAGGAAAATAACAAAATAACGTTGCGCTCTGTGTGGCAATAAAGAACTTTTATTCCAAAAGGTGAAAAAACAGTTTATATACAATAAATCTAAAGCTGATCGAACGGAAGCAAGTCTAGTGCAAGTGTGTGCTCCAGTAATTAAGAATCGGCTGATCCTGCGGCTGCACGCCGAGCACCTTCTTCAGCTTGGCCTGCACGCTCCCGGACTTGGCATGATTCAGGCAAATTACCTTGCTGCAAGGATAACAAAGATTGAATACCACGATGTCATTTGGGAATTGTATTCACCCACTTCTTCCACTCCTCGATTAGCACCTTTGTCTGCTTGTTGAGCACCAGCTCGGTGAAGGTCTTCTCCTCGACAGCTTGGACGGCTTTCAACAGCTTGACCATGAGGTCGGGATCTGCTAAGGAAAGGAGTTGCTGTGGATCACAGTCGAATCAACGGAAATAGCTCCACTTACACTTGCGTGGCAGTTCGCAGGGCCACTTGACGGAGACGATATCGTTGCCGTTGACATGCTTGTCCAGGAAGTCAATGCGGAGCACGGAGCTGCTAGCAATGGGCACGGCAATCTCGTTGGACACCGATATTATCTTGTACTCCGAGCTGATCGAGTGCTGATGCTGTGCATCAATCCGCATCAGATTGTGCATCGGCTCGGGCAGCAGCTTTTTCAGGCACACCATGAACTGAAAAGTGCGGTCCGGTGCGCCGCGCACGATGATCTTGACGCCCGTCAGAGCGCAGTAGCAAACGGTGGCGAAGTCCTCCTTGCGCACCACCATCTTGATGTGGCGCAGCGAGAAGAACTCATCCTGCTCGGGATTATCGATGCTCTCCTCGTACATCTGTATCATTGGCAGCGTGGAGCTGTTGTATGTGAGGCGCTGTGCTGGCGGTCGGCCGCTGCTCTGTGGTGGCAGCCACGGCAGATTGCCAAAGGTGACGTGCTCGGTTAGGAAACGCGATCCGGCTAGCAGTATCCAGGCAAAGTGTGAATGCAACTGGGCGAACACATGCTCCTCGCCAGTCAACTCGACCAGAGAACGTGGAGTCGGCATTAGAAACTGTGCGCCCGACAAACGACGCTGCCTAACCGAATAGTTCAGCTCCTCAGCTGCTTTCGTGCGCTGTGCTCCGGCCTGCAGTTCCGTGGACACTTTCTTCAAGTGCTCCGCCAGGAAGGGCTTTGTGTTCAGCAGAAAATACTTATCCTTCATTAGAACTATGATCGAGAAGAGCTGATAGTAGCCACGGGACTGCAAATCGCTGACCCGAAATGTGTGACTGAGTATGTGACCGCGAGAGGAGTCGCCAAAGAAGACGAATCCCCCGTCACCATCTCTGTTGGTGTTTATCTCGCAGCTGAGACTGCGGACGGCTGCCTGCTTGACCAGGTTGGCCACCTCGGGCAGGGCCGCCACTTTGGTGCTCACAAATGTGGCGCCACTCTCTGTGTCCTTGCTGTAGATGGCATTGTTGTTGCGCCCCAACGAATAGTTGCAGGCGGAGCAAGTCTTTTGGCTCTGCTGCTGTTGTTGTGGCTGCTCCACATTCAGAAGGTCTTCGATTTTGGTGTCACGCAATGTTTGCGTGCAGAAGATGGCGCAGGGGCCATGCATTTCGCAAAAATGGCATAGCGCAATTACAGCGTTCATCTATGTGCTGCGAGCAAAAACAGTTTTTGTTTACAAAAGAATTTCAGCTTTTTTAGAGGCACGCGCTTGTTATTATTTTTACTCCGGCCAATGTGACCGTATGCGAAAAATATAACCAACCAAAAAGCGCCAAATTAAAATAATACTTTGAGTCAATCAATGTCTTCAAATATAAAACATATAATATATATACATATTATAATATGTAATCTGTACTCATTTATATTTTATGCGTTAATTATAATTCAGGGTTTAGTTCGCTTTAATGTTAACCAGTTATATGGCATACCTTTAATGAGAAAGATTGCCATTCCTTCTATCGGCATTAAAATGATCGAAATAACGACTTATCGATAAATAGTAAACAATTATTGTACCCGGTTAGTAGCAGCGGAAACGGGAGAAATAATTTGATTAATTTAAATGGAGGAATCATCCGTTTTAATATGTGAATTAGCAGATGAATTTTTAGATAGCACTGTAAATATTGATACCGATGTAGTATTTCGTTATGGTAAAAGAAAATGGCGTGTAAAAACATTCTTATTTAAAAATGCGCATGTTCTAGTCGCAATCATAACTAACTGTAAGTAGATAATGCCTATTTCGATGCCTATTTCACAATTCTTTCAAAACGAACAGATGAAAAACTGCGCACCAGAAAGCTAGGTTTTAAAGCATTAAAAAAAGAAAATGGCCGCTGGGCACTTGCACTCGTGCAGAGGGAATCAGCCTCTGAATATTCGGCCAATAAACTCGACTTAGAGCTGGCAGCTGAGATCTTTCCAATTGTTTTTAAGAATTACACGGCCACCTTAGAGTTCGAGGTGGAGAGAGAACATCATCAGCGGCAACGTGAACTCAAGACCTATGTCACAACGCAGCTCTTCAATGCTTTGGACTGCAAGCATCAGGAGCTACAAACTGCGGAGCCAGAGCCTCTGTGCTTGCCGAGCTTTTTCAAGTCTGAGCTGAGAAGATATCAGGAACGCACCGTCAGCTGGATGCTAGCACGTGAAAAAAAGACAAATCGAATTCCTGCCAACTACATCACACTGCAGACCGCGAACAGCGATCAACTATTCAAGCACAAATACTGCCTACAATTCTATGCGCACCAGGATGCCATTCCCAGCTTCTGCCTGCCACCTGGTGGCATTCTGGCCGACGAGATGGGTCTGGGCAAGACAGTTGAGCTGCTGGCCACACTGTTGCTGCACCCTAGAGAAAACATTAACAACAGTTACTGGCGCGACTTTATGGACAATCTGGAGGATAATGTGCCGCTCAAGCTGAGGTGCATGGAGCAGAAGACACATTGCATCTGCACCCATTCACAGAACAATAAGCCGAAGGTGCAGTGCAGTCGCTGCCGTCTGTGGCAGCATCAGGGATGTGTGATGGATGAGAGCGATGTCTATATGTGTCCCAATTGCTGGACAGAGACCACAGCACACTCCCGCCAGCTGGTCAAGTCGGGCGCTACAGTGATTGTCTCTCCGAACGCCATCAAGGCGCAGTGGTTCAATGAGATCAGCAAGCACATCAGCTCCACGATCAAGGTGCTGCTCTATCGGGGCTTGCACGCGGGTGTCTGGGTCAGTCCAATGGAATTGGCGCATTATGACATCATCTTGACCGACTATTCCGTCTTAACGCACGAGATTCATCATACGCCGCGCAACCCGACGGATCGTGAGATGCGCTTTGAGCAGCGCTACATGCGGCCCAGTTCGCCACTGCTGATGGTCGACTGGTGGCGCGTCTGCCTGGACGAGGCCCAGATGGTCGAGAGCAGCACGTCCCAGGTGGCGGAAATGGTGCGTGAGCTGCCTGCTGTCAATCGCTGGGCAGTCACTGGCACCCCAATACAGCGCACCATCGATGATCTGGCGCCGCTGCTCAAATTCATTGGTTTCATGGATGCCTGCCAGCCCTTGGATGCCTGGCAAACGATCTCCAACTCCTTTCTGCTCAACCACAAGGCTGAACCGCTGCTGGAGCTGCTGCAGCAGTGCATGTGGCGTACATGTAAGTCCAAAGTGGAGAACGAGCTGGGCATACCGCCGCAAACGGAGCTCGTACATCGGATTGAGTTAAGCAACGTGGAGTCTCTGTATTACCGCGAGGAGCATGAGAAGTGCACTGAACTCTTCCTGGCAGCCGTGGCCAAGCACGGCAAGAAGAATCCTGACAACAGCGGTTCCTGCCTGGCTGCCATATCGCCAAAGCTGCTAAGGATCATACTTCATCCCTTTCTGCGCATTCGCAAAACTTGCTCCGTTCCAGTTGTGTTCATCAAGAATGAGGCCACGACCAACTACCTTAATCCGCAGGATCTGCTGATGCATCTCAAGTCGACCAACGAAATGCACTGCAAGCGCGAGCTGCGCACCTGGGCCTCGTCCTACAACGGCATTGCAGCCATACTTTGCATACGCAAGCATTTCGGGATGGCGATCCAGAACTATAAGCAGGTGCTAAAGCTGGCCAAGGACTACAACGAGGAGAGCATATCGTAAATAGAAGAGAAATCCTGTTTGATTAGATGAGGATTTAAACACATGATCTTCTCTTTACAGCGTGGACAGCTTGCTCCAAATACACGCATTGCATAACCTGATGGATGTTTCGTTGCTGGCTCCGGAGGCAGAGCAATTGACGGAGCAGGAAATGTCGTCAAATCGCTTAAAGCTAAACACGCTGGAGTCCAAGTACTTGGAGGAGAAGTCAACAGTATTAAAGGCAGCGCGAGATGCCTATGAATCGAAGCTAGATGAGCTGGACACGCTGGAGCAGCAGTACAGCACCAACACCTTGCAGCTATTCGCCACGCTGATCAATACGAGTGAGTCTCTGCACAATGCGCTCTGGAATAAGATGGCGGATGAGTTCTTCAAGCAAAATTGTTCCAAGAACAAGTTGCGGGAGGCGAACTCTATGACGGGCGTGCTCTACATCATACACGAATGGCACAGCCAGTTGATGAAGCTGCACAAGAAACTGAGAACCGAATTTGAGTTCCTGAAGAGCATTTTGGCGAAAGCGTGCGGAGCTGTGGAACAGGGCGTTGCCCTAAGTCAGGACGCGCTCAACTTTATCAGAGATGTCTCCGATTGTCATTTGGCCGACATCATGGTGAGTGGCTTTGATAAAATATATATATATACTATATTATAACCTAACTAACTCTTCTTTAACAGGACGAGAAAGCGGACAACCCTAGCAAACCAGACAAACCGAAGAAAAAACAGATTTGTCGCTTGTGTAAGATTCGTGATATTGTGAATCAATTCGAATGTTTGCTCTTTGCCAAGGAGTTGATCAAGAAGGGCACTGTAACGGATGGCACTGAGAATCCGAGCATCGAAATAATTATTATCAAAGGTATCATAATTCCAGCTCTGTCGTAAACCTTCTAATATTAACTTATATATTTGCAGTTGTCTTTGCCTTTCTGCGTTCCAGAGACGAGTTCAGCGAGTTCAAAGCCGAATGCAAAAGCAAATTGGAGCTGCTGGATGCCATGCAGAGTCTGGTGAAGTTGCAGATTAAGTACTGGATTGAAGTGGAGTATGTGATCAAAGCGTTCGATGAGCTGGACATGTGTAAAATGCGTATTTCGCTCACCAATGACCCGAAGGAGCAATCGAACTTTCGCTTACTGCCCTACCAGTTGGAGGAGCAGGCGCAATATAACTTGTACAATATTGAGGATGCCCAGTTGAGTTTTATGCGCCTGAGCGGACGCTTGAAGTACTTGAATCATCTTAAGGAGGATGCGGACGATAAGCCCTGTCCCATTTGCCAAACCCAGGATGATATGCGCGTAAGGCTTGATCCGTTCAAATATTTAAAGCCAGATCTAATCCGATTTTCTTAATAGTATGTCATGTTGTCCTGTGGTCACTTTCTCTGCCAACACTGTCTGGACACCATGAAGAGGCAAATGGGCCGTGATAGCATCAGAAGATGCCCGTTGTGTCGACAAAATTCGCCACAGTGAGTTGCTGAACCTTATAGTCATATAATATAATCTAATTGAACTTTCCTTATTAGGCTCTACTATTCCGTGCGTAAGGGTGCCCACAACTCTGGCATCATTGGCGACTTCTCTACGAAAATTTCGTATATTGTTAAGCTAGTGCTGAAGATCAAATCCGATTGCGCTGGCAAGGATCCAGAGAAAGTGCTGATCTTCTCCCAGTGGCCAACAATACTGAATCACATTGCCAACGCTTTAAGCCAAAATGGTGTCGAGTTTCGGAGCAAATTCACAAATCGCGATATTGATGAGTTTAAGGTTTGGATTTTGTGGCTAACTCAGGTTAGATCTTTAGCCTAATTTACCATTTTCCTGCCCGATAGGATACTGAACATAATGTGACTTGTTTGCTGATGCCCTTGGCTAGAGGCTCCAAAGGACTCAATTTAATTGAGGCTACCCATGTGTTCCTTGTTGAGCCCATACTGACGCCAGGCGAAGAACTGCAGGCTATTGGACGTATTCATCGTTTCGGCCAGACGAAGTGAGTGTGATATAAGCTGTAATCCTGTAAAATATATTTTTGTAAATATTGTCTTTATGCCAACAGACCGACCACAGTGCATCGTTTCATTGTAAATGACACCATCGAGGAGAATATCATGAAGCTCATTAAGTCAGCCGACGATAAATCCACTTTGTCAACACACTGGGACCTTGATAACATGACACTGGATAGCCTAAAGAATCTATTTATACTTAAGGAAACTGAGTGAAACAAAGTCATATTCATACTGTAAATAATCAATATATATACCATATATATATTATTTATTATATGCTCGTACGGTAAACTCGTATGTTTATATATAAACCTGCTTAAGTCTACTCCTATCTCTACTTATAAGGATTACAAAATATTGCTTTTTGAAAACGATTCAGCTTAACATATATATATTTGCAGTTCGACGTGTAATTTCTCTCCCACCTCAGTTTGATAACATTTTCGAAATCTTATCAAACGGATGATATTCACACGTGGTCTATCTTTAGATCGTCCAGGGTGGTGCCATCGGCGCACGCCTTTTGCGCATAGTAGCCGTCATAGGAGCTTTGCGCCTTTTCGATTTCCTGCTGTTTCTGTAGCTTCTGCAGCTGCTCATAGGCGGCTTCTTGGATCTTGAGGCGCTCCATGTCCGCTCGTCGCTTCACTTCGTTCTCCTCGAACTGTTGGGCCTGCAGCTCGGCCGAAGCCGCTGCTCGCTCTGCGGCAGCCTCCTGGTACTCGTCATACGAGTGCAGATTCTTGTCGGTGGCCTCAATCTTGTGCAAGGACGAGAGTTGTTCCTTAGCAGCTTCAGCAATTTCCTTGCGTTTCACCTCCGCCTTGCGTCTGGCTTCACGCTTAGTGCGCTCCTGCTCTTCCAGCTCCTCACGCGCAGCATAGAACTTGGAGGATATGACAGGTGGGCGGTTTTCGTGCGTCCTCTGATGCCGTTTCAGCGCCGTCTCCTGCCGGAAGTGTGTGCCGCATGTCTTGCACTCGAACGGCTTCTCGCCCGTGTGTATCCACTCGTGATGGCGCAGCGTCTGCGCCTTGGCAAAGCGCTTGGGACAGAAACGACAGGCGAAATCCTTTACCTTCTCGTGGATGATCTTATAGTGGCGCTTCATGTTGCCGATGTTGTTAAAGCCCTGACCGCAGCCGGGACAAATGTGCTTTCCCTCCTTCTTGGTGAAGTTGACTTGGGGCGACCAGGAGGGCACGGACACAGACGGTATTGGATTGACTGCCGTGCCAGCAAGCTGCGCTATGTCCACACGCTGAACACGCCTGGGATCTCTGGGTATCGTGGCCACCGATTCGGCGCATACTTTAAGCAGTTCATCGGCTGCATTTTGGGAAATTATCACATCAACTCCATCCGTAGCCGTGGGCGTCTCAACGCCGGCAACCTCGGCCGGAAGATCCGACGGCTCGCCGCTGTTTGTGGGCACTTCACCCATCTCCACCTGCCGCTGGCGATACGTTTCGATGGCGCGCAGCACGCGCTTCTCGTGCGTCTTCAAATGCTTGGTGAGACTCTTTGGATAAAGGAATTTCTTGCCGCAGACCTTGCACTCGCAGCGCTTCTCGCCCGTGTGGGTCATCTCGTGGATTTTACAGGCGTGCGACTTCCCAAAGGTCTTGCCACAGTACTGGCACGCGTAGTTCTTGATCTTCTCGTGCACAATCTTGATGTGATTGGCCAGACTCTGCTTGTTATGCGAGGCATGCTCGCATATATGGCACTTGAACTTCTTCTCCTGGGTGTGCGTCAAGATGTGTGTGTTCCACTCCTGGCGCGTGGTCTTACCCACACCACAGTACGGGCACACGTAGTTCTTGATGCCTGCGTGCCGCATCAGGTGATCCTTGAGCGCGCTGTTGATCACAAAACGTTTACCGCATATATTACAGGGGAAGGGCAGCTCCTTGCCGTCGTGCTTATACATATGCTTCTTCAGGGCCATGGGACAGCGGAAGACCTTCTCACACTCCGTGCAGGGATAGTCTCTGGGTGGCGCAGCTGCCTTTGAAATGTTGTGCACCTTCTTCATGTGAAAAGTGAGCAGACGAATGCGAGGAAACGTCTTGCCACATCCCTCGACGCTGCAGGCGTGCACCTCGGACAGCTCCGTATGCGCATGATCCACGTGCAGCCGCAGCCCGCCGGCCGTTGTGAAGCCCTTCCTGCAGGACTCCACTTTGCACTGGAAGGGCAGCAAGTCGTTGTGATGCTTCATATGCTCCTCGTACCGTATTGCCTTCTTGAACTTCTGGTGACAAATGTGGCAATCGATGATGCGATGCAGATGCCGTTCAGCTGCTGGGATTCGCTTGCGCTTTACTCTCGACTTAGAGCCATTCTCATCCGATGCTGAACTATAGTCGTCTTCCAGTTCTACACTGCCGGGAGCTCGTTTTGCACTGGATTTGCTGAAGTTCCTTGGATTTCCACGTAGTCGTTGGGCCAGGGGCATGTCGTCATCGCCATCCGTGCTGTTTGGCTCAAAGTCTATGTCATTGTCATTGTCGTTATCGTTGTCGTTGCTGCTTGCCATTGAGGACTCATCGTCAAATATTTGAAGGAGACCAGCCTGATCATCTACATCCTGTTTGACTTCCTTCTCAACCTCCTCCGCCTCCTTGTCAACGTGCTCGAGCATTTTGAAGACATCCTCTTCGTTCTCTATAATCTCCATCTTGTGGTTCAGCAACGGATCATAGTTAATGCGATCCTCCTCCTCACCAACCAATTCTCCATCCTGTGTGGCCACATTCAGCACGTCAAAGTTGTTGATTTGGTTAACTTGCGCCGCTGTTGCTGTAAAGAAATTGTTGGCGACCATTTCCTGAAACCTTTGGACGGAGTCAACGCAGAGCTTCTGGAAGTCGTGCAAGTCGTTGAGCCGGGTGTAGCAATTGGTGCACAGATTCATCGGGAAACCATCCTGCTGTTCCACTGAGAGCGATGTGCACACACACAGCTTCTTGGCCAGACCAGGGACCAGAAACAAATCGTAGGCGGCATCGTTTCTCAAATGATTTAAGCAGATGCGGCATATTGTTTGTATGGAGTATTCACTCCTCTCATTCATCTTCGATGTTTTGTAAATTTAAGACTGGCGAAAAAAAACGCGTCAGAAAAAGAATTTTGGATGTAGTTGCTGTTATCTGTTAACCTAACATGTTGTTCAAATGTTATTAACAGCGGACATTTAGTTTAGTCGTTTATTTTTTATATTTTCAAAACAGTAATGTTAATTCCCTGATGCACAGCGTTGTAAATTAATTTTTACTGTTATATACAGCAGTTGCTTTTAGATGCCTTATAGTATTAGCAAAAAGCGGCAAATAAGAAGTAATCTTTAAGTAAACATCTGCTAAAAGGTCCAAAGTCGTCTCTAACATGTTGATAACAGAGCAAAACAAAGCCATATACAATAAAAGTATATTCCTCATGCCAGAAAATAGCTGCTTAGGAGTTTCGTAAACAGACTTATTATATATTCGAATAATTATAATAAATATATTTAAATCTTAAATTGAAATGATAAATAAATATATCAAAAAGAGCATGAGTACCCAAAGTCGAATAATCGGTTACTTGATGGCAACGCAGTATATCGATACTTTTGCTTGTCTGCTCAGCTCTAGTCTACACACCTCTGTATATACATAGATATATAAATGATATATATACTTATTTACATATATACATATGTATGTTGTGTAAATAGACCCACAGCTCCCCATTAAACATTGTTGTAATGCCCGAAAATAAAACATATTCATAATTATATACGCGTTAATGTATATTTCCTTAAACAATAATCATAATAATCATGTTGTCATTTTCAGGGTGCTTGAATAACTTGAAAGACGTTAAAGTATTATTTGATGTTTTTTGCTTTTTGCTGTTTTCTTATGGATATTGTTGAATTGAATAGAGCACAGTTAAGGATCGGGATGGTAATCTTAACTCTTAGTAACGTACCCACCAGTGCGCCGTCTTCAGATTATATCTTAATGCTTCAAACCGCCTTTTGGATGCTGCGCGGCTTTATCCAAAATTCCATTTATCTCAAGATCATGATTAAATCGCATAAGATGTTTGCTCCGCGTGCTAAGCTTCTAAGTTTCAAAATATTTAGTGAGTTTAATGCTAAGCCATAATATGTATCTATAAAGTAAGCGTGCACTACAACACGGACCTACTAATTCATTATTTAATACACAATTGAAATGATTAAGATAAGGATTAAGTTATACATATATGTATATGTATGTATGTAACCATTCGAGGGATTCGCATAGTTCATGGGTTCTTAAGTGGACTGGGACTGGGACAGCTGTAAGATTTGCACAACTAAATATAAGATATTGCTCACACTTACTCAAAAACTTATTTCTTACCGCCGCCCTTTATACATGATCTAATTTAAGGGCATCCATGCTAGTCCCCTCAGCCTCTGCCTTCTGTCCATAGTAGCTATCGTAGGAGCCCTTCTCGCTTTGCACCTGCTTCTGCAATCGGTTGAGCTGCTCGCACGCGGCCTCCTGAATCTTGCGAGTTTCCTCCTCGGCCTTGCGCTTCGCCTCGTTCTCTTCCATCTGCTGGGCGAGCAGAGCTGCTGTGGCGGCCGCACGCTCTGCAGCGGGATCCTGGAACTCGTCGAATATCTTTGGTTGCTTTTTGTTGAGCTCGACTTTCAATCCCTTGGCTTTGCTAACAGAAGGTTTGGGTGGCTTCTTGGCCTTTGGAGGCTTTGGCGGCTTGTCGTGCACCTTCAAATGCGTCTTCAACACCTGCTCCTGGCGGAAGTGCTTGCCGCAAATCTTGCACTCGAACGGCTTCTCGCCCGTGTGGATATATTCATGATTGCGCAGGTATTGCGCCTTGGCGAAGCGTTTGGGACAGTAGCGACAGGCGAAGTCTTTCACCTTCTCGTGAATGATCTTGTAGTGGAGTTTCATGTTGCCAATGTGGTTGAAGCCGCGCCCACATCCTGGGCAAATGTGCTGGCCCTCCTTCTTGGTGAAGTTGACCTGTGGCGACCAGGATGGCACCGAAACCGAAGATATGGGATTGACAGAGGTGCCAGCCAGCTGAGATATGTCCACACGCTCAACCCTGTGTGAGTTCTTGGGCTTCGGCGGAACTATTGGCACGGGCTTTATGTCCACAGGCTCTGCCATTTCCTGGTTCATATTCGGCGTATTTTGTGCATCTCCTTCGGTCGTCGGATTGCCAGCAGCTGATGGCGGAGGTATTTCCCGCTTCTCGTGAATCTGCAAATGCTTTGTCAAACGCTTCTCGAAGAGGAAGATCTTGCCACAGATCTTGCACTCGCAGCAATTCTCGCCCGTATGGAGTCTCTCGTGGATCTTGCAGGCGTGCGATTTACCAAAGGTCTTGCCGCAATACTGGCAAGCGAAGTTCTTGATTTTCATGTGGACCACCTTGACGTGATTAGACAGAGCCTGTTTATTATGAGATGAATGGTCGCACTGCCGACATTGGAACTGCTTTTCCCTGGTGTGGGTCAGTATATGCTTGTTCCACTCCTGGCGAGTTGTCTTGCCCACGCCGCAATAAGGACAAACGTGATTCTTGACGCCAGCGTGGCGCAAGAGATGATCCCTGAGCACACTGTGTATGTGGAATCGTTTGCCACAGATTTCGCATGCAAATGGCAGCTCCTCACCTGTGTGCTTGTACATGTGCTTCTTCAACGCTGTTGGACAACGGAAAACTTTCTCGCACTCTGTGCACGGATGATTGCGGGTATCGGCCTTGGCCACTTTGTGCACCTTCTTCATGTGAAACGTGAGCAATACGGATCGAGGGAAGGTCTTATCGCATCCCTCGAATGTGCAAGCGTGCACCTCAGAGAATTCCGAGTGGGCGTGATCCATGTGAAGTCGTAGGCCACCAGCCGTGGTGAAGCCTTTCTTGCAGGTCTCCACAGTGCACTGGAATGGCAACAGATCATTATGGTGCTTCATGTGCTCCTCATAGCGAATTGCTTTCTTGAATTTCTGGTGGCATATGTGACAATCGATTAGACGGTGAAGGTGGCGCTCAGCGGCCGGAATGCGTTTGCGTTTTGGTTTTGTTTTGGGCTTATCGTCGTCATCATCATCATCGTCATCGTCATCGTTGTCAGAGTCAGAGCTAGAAGAATCATCATCATCTTCATCACGTTTTTTCTTTGCCTTCGATTTGGTTGATCTGGTACTGCTACGTAAACGAGACAAGGGCATGGCGTCGTCAGATTCGCTGCTATTTGCTTCAAAGTCAATATCATCATCGTCATTTTCGGCTTCGCTTTCGCTTGAAGAGTCCTTTCCCTTCTCCACCTCCTCCACATCTTTGTCGACATCTTCTAGCATTTTGAAAACATCCTCCTCGTTCTCAATTATCTCTATTTTAGTATTTAGAAGCGGATCAAAGTTGATGCGGTCCTCGTCCATTTCTCCATCCGGGGGCGGCACTTGCAGTATGTCGACATTGTCGATTTGATTAATATCAGCAATAACAGGCGTAAAATAATTGTTGGCCACCATCTCTTGAAACTTTTGGGCAGAGTCAACGCAAAGCTTTTGAAATCCGTGCAAGTCGTTCAGCCGGGTATAGCAAGTGGAGCAAAGGTTTTTCGGGAAGCCATCGTGCTGCTCCACTGAGAGTGAAGTGCACACACAAAGTTTCTTGGCCAGACCAGGGACAAGAAAGAGGTCGTATGCCGGATCGTTTCGCAGATGATTTAAACAAATGCGGCATATCGAGTGTATGGAGTATTCACTCCCCTCATTCATTTTGCTTGTTTCGTTTTTTCTTCAGAATAGTTTGTAAATTTGATCAAAATTTCAAGCACTGTCCGATGAGAAAAACTATGTATACGCGTCCATAAAAGGAACGAGCATTTGACGTATCGGTTACTCGCACGAGTACTCACTAATAATAATCGTAACTATTTCGATTAAAAAAATGCTCGATAGCTATTGAATACTTTGATAAATACGTTAAGACATTGTTTTTGAATTTTATTTTAACTTATTTACCAAAACGCAACTTTATTTTTAAAACGAAGACTGAAATGAAAAATAAACAACATTAGCTTTTAAGAATTGCAGCTTGGGTTTATATTGTAGCAAAGACTGAATATCGTTTATTCAATAATATGAGAACACCGATAGTTAGTTATATCCCAATATACATATATAAGCTACTGATATAACGAATTATTTAAGGAATACAAATTATATAATATGGACAAGTTAAAACATATATATTATACCTATATAAATAGAAAGATTCCAAAGCATATAATTAAATTTAATCTCCTTTAAGATCATCCACACTGATGCCCGTCTCAGGCTTCTTTACTTGAAAGCTATCACTGGGTAGCTTGTTAATAAGTTGTTCTTTCTGTAGCATATGAAGTTGTTCGCATGCAGCCTCTTGAATCTTACGCGCCTCCTCCTCTGCCTTCTGCTTAGCCATATACTCCTCCTTCTGTTGGGCGAGCAACGCAGCCGTTGCTGCCGCCCGTTCTGCAGCAGGATCTTGGTATTCATCAAGAATCTTAGGCGGTTTCTCGTTGAGATTCATCTTCGGACGTTTTTCCCTGTTAGGATCCTTTGGAGGCTTCGGTTCTTTTGGAGGCTTAGCGTCGTTTTCAAGTTTCTTCGGATTCTCGTGCATCCTTCTTGCGTGTACTTTCATCACTTTCTCCTGACGGAAATGTCTGCCACAATATTTGCATTGGAAAGGCTTTTCGCCGGTGTGCGTCCATTCGTGATGCTGTAAGATTTGTGCCTTCGAAAAGCGCTTGGGACAGAAGCGACAGGCGAAATCCTTCACCTTCAAGTGTACAATTTTATAGTGAATCTTCATATTGCCTATGTGGTTGAAGCCTCGACCACATCCCGGACAAATGTGCTGGCCCTCCTTCTTGGTGAAGTTCACTTGGGGGGACCAGGATGCCACAGAGACTGTTGGAATAGGATTGACGGCGGTACCGGCCAGCTCGGATATATCCACTCTCTCCAGTCTATTTCCGTTCTTCGGCTTAGGTGGCTCAGTTGGTAACAGCTTTATCTCTACAGGCTCACCTGTTTCCTGGCTGTTCTGTGCGCCATCCTTTCCGCGACCTTTTGTAGCTGTTGCGCGAAGCTCACGTTTCTCATGCGTCTTTAAATGCTTTGTCAAACTCCTCTCAAAGAGCAATACCTTGCCGCAGATATTGCACTGAGAGCAGTTTTCACGAGTGTGGATTCTCTCGTGGACCTTGCAGGCATACGATTTGCCAAATGTCTTGCCGCAAAACTGACAGGCATAGTTCTTAATCTTCATATGCACCACCTTGATATGGTTGGCCAGCGCCTGCTTGTTGTGTGACGAATGCTCGCATTGATCACATTGGAACTGTTTTTCCTTGGTGTGGGTCAATATGTGTTTGTTCCACTCCTGGCGAGTTGTCTTGCCCACCCCGCAGTAAGGACACACGTGATTCTTCACTCCGGCATGTCGCAGAAGGTGATCTTTGAGTTCGCTGTTTATGTGGAATCGTTTGTTACAGATGTTGCAGGAAATCGGCTTCTCCTCTCCCGTGTGCTTGTACATATGCTTCTTAAGGGCCGTTGAGCAACGGAAAACTTTCTCACACACCGTGCAAGGGTGATCCTTAGCCCGAGAGGTAATGATCTTGTGAACTCTCTTCAAATGGTTCGTGAGTAAAACGGGCCGAGGGAAGGTCATGCCACAACCCTCAACAGTACAGGCGTGAACCTCCGAAAGTTCCGAATGTGCGTGATCCATATGAAGACGTAGACCTCCAGAGGTAGTAAAGCCCTTCTTACAAGTCTCCACAGTACATTGGAAAGGCAAAAGATCATTATGATGCTTCATGTGCTCGTCATAGAGCTTAGTGGTCTTGAATTTTTCATGACAAATGTGGCAATCAATTGAATCATCCACTTTGGGCTTTGAGGGGCGCTTTCGTTTTGATTTCTTTTTGGGTTCTTCTTTGCCAAAGTCATTGTCCATTTCCCATTCAAAGTCGGAAGAATCTCGATCTTTATCCATATCTTTATCTTTATTATCCACAACAGCTTTCCTTTTGGCCTTCGATGCTCTGGTTACAGTTTTCAGACGTGACAGTGGCAGGGCGTCATTCGAGTCGCTGCTGTTTACTTCAAATTCCGGATCGTCATCATTTTCGAACTCAGCATCACTGGAGAGCTCCTTCTCAAGCTCGTCATCTTCTTTATCCACATCATCCAACATTTTAAAAACATCTTCAGTCTCCACGACTTCGATTTTAGTGTTGAGAAGGGGATCAAAGTTGCTCCGATCCTCGTCCATGTCCCCATCTGCCGCAGTATTCATCAGATCAAGTTTGTCAACATCGGCCATGACGGGAACAAAGCATTTGCTCGCAACCATTTCTTGAAACTTTTGCACAGAATCCACGCAAAGCTTCTGAAATCCGTGCAAGTCGTTGAGCTGGGTGTAGCAAGAGCTGCAGATGTTCTTTGGGAAGCCATCGTGCTCTTCCACCGACAGCGAAGTACACACACAAAGTTTCTTGGCCAAGCCAGGCACAAGAAACAGATCGTATGCCGGATCGTTGCGCAAATTATTTAAGCAAATGCGGCATAACGAATGTATGGAGTATTCACTCCCCTCATTCATTTTGCTTATCTTCTTTGTCTCTAGATAATTGTTTAACTTTTATAACAAATTAATCAGTGGCCGTGTCCGATGAGACAAACTGTGTATACGCGTCCATAAAAAGAACGAAAAATAAGTATCGGTTACTTGGACGAGTACTCGCAAATAGTAATCGCAAATATTGTGATTTTAATACTTGTTCGATAGTTACATACTTCGAATGTTACACATTTTAAAATATATAAAATTGTGTCTATCTATTCACATAATAAGCCATATCACATAATACAAATATTTTAAGCAGCATATTCTTTTATTATATTAGTTACATATAGTATAACATATAGACGTAATCCATAAATATTACAACATACATATTTAAGTCTAGTCTTTTTTGAGGTCATCCACACTGATGCCTGTCTTGGGTTTCTTAACTTGAAAGCTATCACTGGGTAGCTTGTTAATAAGTAGTTTTTTCTGTAGCGTATGAAGTTGTTCGCATGCCGCCTCTTGGATCTTACGAACTTCTTCCTCGGCCTTTTGCTTCGCTTGATTTTCTTCTATTTGCTGAGCGAGCAGTGCAGCAGTTGCTGCGGCACGCTCTGCTGCCGGATCTTGGTATTCATCAAGAATCTTAGGTGGCGTTGGGTTGAGCTTCATCGGCGTTCTCCTTTGCTTTTCCTTCTTCACTTCTTTTTCCTTAGGCTCCTTTTTGGGTTTGGGTTCCCTTGCAGGCCTCGTCGGATTCTCGTGTATTCTTCTAACATGGTTCCTCAACACCGGCTCCTGACGGAAGTGTGTGCCACAATACTTGCACTCATATGGTTTTTCGCCCGTATGAATCCTTTCGTGTTGCCGCATGGTCAGCGCCTTTGAAAATCGCTTGGGACAGAAGCGACAGGCGTAATCCCTTATCTTGTCGTGTATTATCTTATAGTGGAGTTTCATATTGCCAATGTGGTTGAAGCCACGCCCACATCCCGGGCAAATGTGCTGGCCCTCCTTCTTAGTAAAGTTCGCTTGAGGTGACCAGGATGCCACAGAGACTGTTGGAATGGGATTGACGATGGTGCCGGCCAACTCGGATATATCAACGTGCTCTAGCCTATTTGAATTGTTCGGCTTTGCTTTCTCTGTTGGTGTGGGCTTCGCCTCACCTGCATTAGCCACACCTTGATTATTAATCGGGTTGCTTTGCACATCAGCAACCGCCCGCGTTTTTCCAGTGGACGCTGACGCACGTTGATTGCGTTTCTCGTGAGTCTTCAGATGCCTGGTTAAGCTCCTCTCAAAAAGTAAGATTTTACCACAGATCTTACACTGGCAAACGTTTTCCCCAGTGTGACTTCTCTCGTGGATTCTGCAGGAATAAGATTTGCTAAAAGTCTTACCGCAAAACTGACAGGCATGGTTCTTTATCTTCAAGTGCACCACGTTGACATGGTTGGCCAGTGCCTGCTTGTTGTGTGTCGAATGCTCGCATTGATCACATTGAAACATTTTTTCCTTGGTGTGCGTCAATATGTGTTTGCTCCACTCCTGGCGAGTTGTCTTGCCCATGCCGCAGTAAGGACACACGTGATTCTTCACTCCGGCATGTCGCAGGAGATGATCTTTGAGTTCGCTGGGTATGTGGAATCGCTTGTCGCAAATGTTGCAGGCGATGGGCTTCTGCTCTCCCGTATGCTTGTACATATGCTTCCTAAGGGCTGTTGAACAACGGAACACCTTATCACATTCCGTACAAGGATAATCCCTTGCCCGAGATGTGACTACATCGTGAACCTTTCTTAAATGATATGTTAGTAGAATAGGTCGAGGAAATGACATGCCACACCCATCGAATGTGCAGGTGTGAACCACCGAGGGATCCGAGTGAGCGTGATCCTTGTGAACGCGTAGACTCGCAGAGGTAGTAAAGCCCTTCTTACAAGTCTCAACAGGACATTGGAAAGGCAGAAGATCATTATGAAGATTCATGTGTTCGTTATAGAGTTGATTCGTCTTGAATTTTTCATGACAAATGTGGCAATCAATTAACCCATCCACTTTGGGCTTAGAGGGACGCTTTCGTCTTGATTTCGTTGTAGGTTCTTCTTTGCCAAAGTCATCGTCCATTTTCCATTCAAAGTCCGAGAAATCTTCATCTTTATCTTTATCCTTGTCTTTATCTTTATCCTTGTCTTTATCTTTATCCTTATCTTTATCTTTATCCTTATCTTTATCCTTATCTTTATCATCCACAACAGCTTTCCTTTTGGCCTTCGATGCTCTGGTTACAGTTTTCAGGCGGGCCAGAGGCAGGGCGTCATTCGAGTCGCTGCTGTTTACTTCAAATTCCGGATCGTCATCATTGTCGAAATCAGTCCCGCTTGAAGGCTCTTTCTCAACGTCGTCATCTTCTCTGTCCACATCATCCAGCATTTTAAAAACATCTTCATTCTCCTCTATTTCTATTTTAGTATTGAGGAGTGGATCAAAGTTTGAACGATCCTCTTCTATATCCGCATCAGCCGCAGGCTCGTGGATTACATCAATATTGTCAACATCGTCCATAACTGTAACAAAGTAATTGTTGGCCACCATTTCTTGAAACTTTTGCACAGAATCCACGCAAAGCTTCTGAAATCCGTGCAAGTCGTCAAGTCGCCTATGGCAAGTCGCGCAAATGTGTTCCGGGAATCCATCGTGTTGTTCCACCGAGAGTGAAGTACACACACAAAGTTTCTTGGCCAAGCCAGGCACACGGAACAGATCGTATGCCGGATCGTTTCGCAAATGATTTAAGCAAATACGACACACCGAATGTATGGAGTAGTGACCCCCTTCATTCATTTTGCTCTTCTTTATTTTCTTTCCAGCAAGATTAGTAATTGAGAAATGCAGTCGATGTGAAAACTATGTATATGCGTCCATGCAAGGAACAAATAATTTTTGTAACCGATAAATGGGTATTCAGTTACGAGTATTCGTGACTCTAGCACTAGTTCCGATAGGCATAAATGCGATAGTTTTTGTATTTGTATTCAATATATTTCTTTTTTTTTTTTATTTAATGGATAAATAATTTATTTCTTTGGGTTCGAATAACTGATTCTATTTATTTACAAAGCGTAATAATATAAGTAAAATAGTTCTGGAAAATTGCTTAAAGCCGTTATCTTTTATTTTGAAATATAAATACCATTTAACATATAATAAATTGGAAATTTATTCATATTAAAAAACCATTTTCGGTACTTTACAAATTATATTTTTGCATGATTTTAATGTTAATGCTTATTTTCCAAAAAAGGACCGCTTAGAATATGCCAGACACATTTAAAAACTAATATTATTACAACATATCAAAGCAACGAAACGGTTTATAATGGATCTGCTTTGAGAGCATCCACTCTTGTGGCAGTCTCAGAGTTTCCTACTTGAAAGCTGTCGTTGGATACTTTTTCAATCAGCTGTTCCCTTTGGAGCTTCTGCAGCTGCTCGCACGCAGCCTCTTGAATCTTTCGAATTTTGTCCTCTGCCCTTTGCTTGGCTTCGCTCTCCTCGATCTTCTGGGCAAATAACTCGGCAGTAGCTGCAGCCCGCTCTGCTGCCGGATCCTGATACTGCTCATAATTCTTTGGTTGACGCTTATTCAGCTCGATTTTAGGCCTCTGATTTTCTCTTTTCGGAGCTGTGGCCTTCGGAGCCTTTGGTACTTTTGGGGGCCTGGTGTGTGAAATCATGTGCTTGCGCAGCGAGGATTCGTGGCTGAAGTTCTTATCGCACAACTTGCAGCCGTACGGCCGCTCACCCGTATGCGTGTATTCATGATGACGCAGATATTGTGCTTTGCCAAAGCGCTTGGGACAAAAGCGACAGGCGAAGTCCTTGATCTTGTCATGGACGACCTTATAGTGGAGTTTCATATTGCCAATGTGGTTGAAGCCACGCCCGCAGCCTGGACAAATGTGCTGGCCCTCTTTTTTAGTGAAGTTCACCTGCGGTGACCAGGATGGCACGGAAACTGATGGAATTGGATTGACAGAGGTGCCCGCCAGTTGAGACAGTTCCACACGCTCAACTCTGTGTGAAGTTTTCGGCTTGGCAGCAGATGCAGCCTCGGGCTGCGCGTCTTCCGGTGCTGCTGACTCCTGATTCAAATTTGTATCATTCTGATCGGCCTCGTTAGCTTTGGTTTTGACATTATTTGCTTTGACTTCACGCTTCTCGTGGATCTGCAAATGCTTCGTCAAACGCTTCTCGAAGAGGAAGATCTTGCCACAGATCTTGCACTCGCGGCAATTCTCGCGCGTGTGGAGTCTCTCGTGAACCTTACAGGCGTGCAGTTTCCCAAATGTCTTGCCGCAGTACTGACAGGCGAAGTTCTTGATCTTCAAGTGGACTACCTTGACATGATTGGCCAGAGCTTGTTTGTTGTGGGTCGAGTGCTCGCAATGTCGACACTGGAACTGCTTTTCCTTGGTGTGCGTCAATATATGCTTGTTCCACTCCTGGCGAGTCGTCTTGCCCACACCACAGTAAGGACAAACGTGATTCTTGACGCCGGCGTGTCGAAGGAGATGGTCTCTGAGCTCGCTGTTGATGTGGAAGCGTTTGTCGCAGATGTTGCAGGCAATGGGCAGCTCCTCGCCAGTGTGTTTATACATGTGCTTCTTAAGCGCCGTTGGACAACGAAAGACCTTATCACAATCTGGGCAGGGATGAATGGGGTTCTCAGGCTTGCATATGTTGTGCATCTTTTTTAGGTGAAGCGTGAGCATACGCGTACGAGGAAATGACTTATCGCATCCTTCAACAGTGCAGGCGTGCAGTTCGCACAGCTCCAGGTGAGCGTGATCCATATGATGTTGAAGGCTAGCGGCATTCGTAAAACGCTTTTTGCATGTTTCCACACTGCATTGGACGGGCAGGAGATCGTTGTGATGCTTCATATGCTCCTCGTAGCGAATTTCACTTGTGAACTTCTGGTGGCATATATGACAATCGATATAAAGCTCTCGCTTAGCCGCAGCACCACGTTTGGTATTTGCTTTCCGCTTGGATAAGCTCGCTTCATTCATGTCCACTTCACTTGCAGTATTATTCTTTCTCTTTCTTTGTGAGCTCCGTAAACGTGACAAAGGCATGGCATCGTCAGAGTCGTTATCTTGAATAAGTTCGCTTTGACTGCAGTAGTCCTGGTCCTGCTGAGCCTCATTCTCGTCTTTATCAACATTTTCTATCATTCTAAACACATCATCCTCATTATCAATAATCTCTATTTTGGTGTTAAGTAGTGGATCAAAGTTAATGCGGTCTTCATCTTCAATGGGCACGTCTATATCTTGTGGCACATCAATGTCATTATCCTGCTGTAGGGCAGCATTTACTACAACAATGTTCTCTGCACAGTAAGCCGGGATATCCAAGCAATTGTTGTCCAACATATCTCTTAACTTGGCAGAAGAGTCCACACATTGTTTCTGAAAATTATGTAAATCGTTTAGCCGGATGTAGCAATTTATGCAGATGCATTTTGGAAATCCATCCTGTTGCTCCACCGAGAGCGAGGTGCACACACACAGTTTCTTGGCCAGACCTGGAACCACAAACAGATCGTAGGCCGCAAAGTGCTGTAATGTTGACAGGCAAGTGCGGCATATTGCATGTATGGAAACTGGGTTGTCCTCATCCATATTGTGTATGCAATTTGTTCTTAAGCTTCTCCTGCTCGTTTTCTTCCACTGAAATTGCAGATACGAACTATGGACTAGCGGTAGTATTAAATATCGGGTACTAAAACGAGTACTCGTGTACGTGTTCCAAGCAAAGCTCATCACTAAAATTGACTGTATTACATATGTATGAGTGTGTTTGAATGAGCGTCCGTGTGTGTGTGTGCATAAATAAGGGAGTATGTAAATATAGGCTTATTAGGCAGAGAATATACCCTGCATACACGCATATCTCTATATACACATACAAATGTATATGAAAACCCATGAAAAGAAACGACTACAAATATGTCATATGAATTTCATTATTCTAATTAAGCAATAGATGCTATGCAATACATAGACAACAAAAATATTTAAGTATTTATAAATGTATGGTAAAATTAATATTGTGGTAGAATACGTTGAGTTACTGTGGGGTCGTCTCACAATAAGCAATTATGGAGCAATTCGAGGGTATACATAGATCATTGAAGTACTTATAAACTGAGGAGCTGTAAAAAATTATAGCTAGATGTAAAATATTGCTGGCTTTCGCAAGTGTCTCCCATCCTAGTTCTCGTCCTTATCCTCATCCGATTTACACATGATCTATTTTCAGCGCGTCCACGGTGAGACCCTCGGCCTGAGCCTTTTGTGCATAGTAGCCGTCGTAGGATGTGGTCGCCTTCTCGATCTCCTGCTGCTTCTGTAACTTGTTTAGCTGCTCGCAAGCTGCCTCCTGGATTTTCCGCCTCTCGATGTCTGCCTTGCGCTTCGCCTCGTTCTCCTCAATCTGGTGGGCAAGCAGCTCGGCTGTAGCCGCAGCCCGCTCGGCGGCTGGATCCTGGTACTGATCGTAGTTCCTTGGCTCGCGGTCTATCTCTCGCGGCTCAATCTTGTGGAAGGCGGGCGGCTGCACAGTTGTCTCCTTCTCTGGATAGACGCGCCTGTTGGGCTTGTCGTGTGTCTTCAGATGCTTCTTCAGAGCCGTCTCCTGCCGGAAGTGTTTGCCGCAGATCTTGCACTCGAACGGCTTCTCGCCGGTGTGGATCCATTCGTGATGCCGCAAGATCTGGGCCTTCGAGAAGCGCTTGGGACAGAAGCGACAGGCGAAGTCCTTCACTTTTTCGTGAATGATCTTATAATGGAGTTTCATGTTGCCAATATTGTTGAAGCCACGCCCACAGCCGGGACAGATGTGCTGGCCCTCCTTCTTGGTGAAGTTGACTTGCGGCGACCAGGACGGCACCGACACTGATGGTATGGGATTGACAGCTGTGCCCGCCAACTGAGATATGTCAACGCGCTGAACGCGCCGTGAGTTTTTAGGCTTAACTTCGCCTGGTTCCGTTGCGGCCCCGCCGCCACACGCCTTCAGCAGATCGTCGGTCACATTGGGCGCCATCATTCCGTCGGGCTGCAAATGGCCGGGCACTTGGACGCCAGGCAGCGGAATGTTGAGCGGACGGTGCGTTTCCATTGGCGGCAGATCGCGCTTCTCATGCGTCTTCAGATGCTTCGTCAGGCTCTTCTCGCAGAGGAAGACCTTGCCGCAGATCTTGCACTCGCAGCACTTCTCGCCCGTGTGCGTTCGCTCATGCACCTTGCAGGCGTGCGACTTGCCAAAGGTCTTGCCGCAGTATTGGCAGGCGAAGTTCTTGATCTTCATGTGGACTACCTTGACGTGGTTGGACAGAGCCTGTTTGTTGTGAGAGGCGTGGTCGCATTGGCGGCACTTGAATTTCTTCTCCTTGGTGTGCGTCAGAATGTGGGCGTTCCACTCCTGGCGCGTGGTCTTGCCCACGCCGCAGTAGGGGCAGACGTGATTCTTGATGCCCGCGTGCCGCATCAGATGATCCCTGAGTGCGCTGTTGATCACGAAGCGCTTGCCGCATATGTTGCACGGGTATGGAAGCTCCTCGCCCGTGTGCTTGTACATGTGCTTCTTGAGCGCCGTCGGGCAACGGAACACGGTGTTGCACTCGGTGCAGGGGAAGTCGCGCAATGGAGCCGCCGACTTGGAAATATTGTGCGCCTTCTTCATATGGAAGGTAAGCAGGCGTATGCGAGGGAATGTCTTGCCGCAGCCCTCAACGCTGCAGGCGTGCACTTCGGAGAGTTCGGTGTGGGCGTGGTCCACATGAATGCGCAATCCGTTGGCGGTGGTGAAGCCCTTCTTGCAGGACTCAACCTTGCACTGGAATGGCAACAGATCGTTGTGGTACTTCATGTGCTCCTCATAGCGAATCGCCTTCTTGAACTTCTGATGGCAAATGTGGCAGTCAATGATGCGATGCAGATGCCGCTCGGCAGCAGGAATGCGCTTGCGTTTTGGCTTCTCCTTGGAGCCGTGCCGTGTGTTAGAGTCGCCGTCATCCTCGTAGTCGTCGTCTGAGCTGGAAGAGGAACTGAATTCAACGTCGTCCTCGGCTTCAGCAGGCGCTTTCTTAGATTTAGGCTTCGACTTGGCTGCTCTGGTGCTCTTGGCTTTGCCTCGCATGCGCTGTGCTAGGGGAATGTCGTCGTCGCTGCTGTTTGGCTCAAAGTCGACGTCCAGGTCATTGTCGTTGCCGCTCTCAATGGAAGACGAGTCTTCGTTGAACATGTTTACTGCGATGGGCTCTTTGATATCCCGTTTATCTTCTTTGACTTCCTTTTCGACCTCTTCGGCCTCCTTGTCCACATCCTCAAGCATCTTGAAAACATCCTCTTCGTTTTCAATTAGCTCCATTTTGTGGTTCAACAGTGGATCAAAATTAATGTGGTCGTCCTCCTCGGGCAAGTCGTTTGCCGACACGCAAGGATCCATTGCATCGAAGTTCGACTGACAAGTGAAGGCGTTGCTGGCGACCATATCCTGAAACTTTTGCACCGAGTCAACGCACAGTTTCTGAAAATCATGCATATCGTTGAGCCGCGCGTAGCAATTGGTGCACAGGTTCTTCGGAAAGCCATCGTTCTGCTCCACAGACAGCGAGGTGCACAGACATAGTTTTTTGGCTAGGCCTGGCACCAGATACAAATCGTAGGCAGCATCGTTTTGCAGGAGGTTCAGGCATATGCGACACAGCGTGTGTATGGAGTATGTCCTCGCCACGTCCATCGTAATTGATTCAGTTGATGGGGGGTTTTTTTAATGTTCACAAAGTCTTGGCTTTTCGGCTTGATTCCAGCAACAAAAAAAAATAATATTGACACGAAAAAAATTGGTATACTCGTCAGCCAACTAGAACGAGTACGAGTATCGGTTACTCAAGCATCTACTCATATACATATGCATACATTATCGATATTTCCAAAGCGTGCAAGTCAAGCGTGTATATCGATACTGTTATTGTGGCCCATCTTCGTACTTGAACATCACTACAAACGCTTTAAATACCTGTGCAAATCAAATTGGATATTGTTATTCCCTTTGGATTTGTGATTTTCTGGAATGAGTACAAACATACCGTACTCTGTTCATTCAATATGCCGAGTTTGCCTAGAATATATCGATAGCACTGTGTATGACCTATTCCTGTTGCCAGATCTTGCCAAGACTTTCACAGTATGCACGTCCTTGCAGCTGGATCCCCAAGATGGTTATCCAAGGAATCTCTGTTCCAGCTGTTATGCCAGAGTAAACGACCTCCATGATTTCCAGAAGCTCTGTGTCTCGTCGGTGCAGCGTTTTAAAGAAATGGTAGCCAACAAACTTATTGTAAATGTGAACGCAATTGATATATTCGAGCCGCTTCCGGTATCCAGCAACGAGGACGAGCTCTTGGGCAAGGACGAACAGATAAGCAATGAATATGATCCGCTAAGCCACAAATTGGAATTGATTGACAATGAAGAGGATGTATTTAAAATGCTGGAGAACGTCGACAAGGATGCCAAAGATGTATCTGATCTAAAAGATATCTTAAGAGACTGCTCATCCGAGTGCAGCCTTAGTGAGGATGATGTACCGCTAGCTCACCGCCTGATCGAGCAGCACAGCGAAGCGGAGAGTGAAGCAACGTGCGAGAGAATGACCAAGGGCAAGACGAAACGAAGGCGTATTCCTGCCGAGGAACGACATCGTCGCATAATCACCTGCCACGTTTGCCAACAGAAATTCAAGAAGCAGGTCAACTACGATGAGCACATGAAACACCACAACGAACTCTTGCCATTCCAGTGCCACGTGGAGCTGTGCCAGAAGGGCTTCACCACAGCTGCCGCCTTGCGTATGCACGTGGACTATGCTCACACGAAAAGTGCTGCTGAGATACCGTGCACCGAGGAGGGCTGTAAGCTGGTGTTTCCCCGCATGCGGCTGCTGACAATTCACCTGAAAAAGGTGCACAATGTGGCGCGGGCAACTATGCCCCGGGCGGAGCAGTCCTGTAGGGAGTGCGGCATGCAATTCCGTTGCCCGGTGGCCCTCAAGAAGCACATGTACAAGCACACCGGCCAGCAGCTGCCCTATCCGTGCAACATTTGCGGCAAGGGCTTCCACATCAACAGCGCCCTCAAGAACCATCTGCTGCGACACGCCGGCATCAAGAACTACGTGTGTCCCTACTGTGGTGTGGGCAAAACCACGCGGCAGGAGTGGAGCAAGCACATTCTCACCCACACCCAAGAGAAGATGTTCAAGTGCCAGATCTGTGACCATGCGACGCACACGAAGCGAGCGCTGGACAACCATGTTAAGATCGTGCACGAGAAGGTCAGGAATTATGCGTGCCAATATTGTGGCAAGACCTTTGGCAAGTCGCACGCCTGTAAAATCCACGAGATGACCCACACGGGCGAGAAGCGCTGCGAGTGCAAGGTCTGCGGCAAGAAATTTCTGTACACCGAGAGCCTGACCAAGCATCTGAAGATACACGAGAAGAGTGTGGACCAAGCTATCGAGACGTATCGTCAGCGCCAGGGGGAGCTCAGCAGCTCAACGGCTGAGCAGCAATGCAGTGAATCTCAGGGCAAAGACGACGCCAATGCAACTGATCAACTGCTGAAGGTCTGCGCCGAGTCTGTGGCCACCATACCGCGAGATCCCAGGCGTGTCGAGCGCGTGGACATCTCACAGTTGGCTGGCACCGTAGTGAATCCCATACCCGCCGTCCTGGTGCCCTCCAACACGCCAACGCGCATCAACTTCGTGCAGAAGGAGGGCATGCACTTCTGTCCGGGCTGCAATCAGGGCTTCAACAACTTGGGCAATATGAAGCGGCACTACAAGAGTGTCCACGAGAAGGTGAAGGACTTTGAGTGTCGCTTCTGCGCACGTCGCTTCGCCAACTCGCAGTCGCTCAAGCAGCACGAGTGGATACACACAGGTGAAAAGCCATATGCCTGCCCAACCTGCGGCACACACTTCCGCCAGGAGGCGGCTCTCATACGCCACCAAAAGGTGCACGAGCGGAAGCCGATGAAGCCGACGACAAAGCGTCCCAAGCAGATTACAGAAAAGTTTCGGCAAAAGGAATTGCAAAGATGTGAGAAGCTGCGCAAGGTCGAGGCACTGCGCCAACAAATTGCCGAAGCAGCCAAGGAAGAACTACAGGAGCTGGCCAAGCAGCGAGAGTTGGAGAAGCAACAAAATACCTACGAACAGTATAAAGCGGCGGCGGTGGCGGCTGCTGCAAAGACTCGAGCAGCAGACGAGGTCAACTTGCCCAGCTGAGAATCTTTCTCTTGATATAGAAGAGGTTATTGTTGGTTAATATTTAACTGATAGTTAAGATTGTAGAATATATATATAAATGAATATATATATAAATATATAGAATATAATATAAATGAAAACTGCAATTTGCTGTAAGTTTTTCAATTTTTTTTGCTTTTACTTTTTCTTGCTTGTTATTTTTATGAGATGGTGTTTTTTTTAATGTGTTTTGTGATTTGTCCAACTCCTGCGAGCCTCAAGCTGAAAAGGATTCCTGAAGCGCTTAGGAGTCGGCGTAATACGTGATGATGAAAGATGATGATGATGGTGTTTTATGTTGATATCAAAAATGATAGAAAAACTTTTCAAAATTTCTAGCAAAGCAGTTTTTGAGCATTGGTAAAATTGTATAAAATTGGAAAAAGTTCAATGAACCCGGTTTGTGATCAGCAACTGCATGGCCTTAAGGTGCCTCCGGCGTCTTCAAATTGTACTTGGACTTGATGTTGTTCAGCTCCTCCTGCTTCTTGTCCACGTCCACGCGTTTGAAGGCCTTGTTCGACTGGTAGTAGAGGACGACGAGGTAGCGATTGCACACATTGAAGCCGGACAGATGGTCGCAAGCGTTTTTGGCATCGAAAATGTCTTCGTAGACAACGAACGCAGTGCCGCGTGTCTCCGGCGTGTTGCCACTGCAATCATTGTTAATGAATTGGCTAATTAATCACTTCAATTAATTTTCTGGCAATTTACTTACACGCGAATCTGACGAATTGCACCAAATTTACCGAAAATATCGTACATTTCGTCCGATGTGATCTTATATGGCAAATTGCGCACATACAGCAGCCGATTTACCTCCGGCGGCAGCCGTATCTGTAAGAATTATTAATTTATATATTGTATCTCAATTATTGCTTTGTCTGCGGTTCAGCGGCGGCTCCGACTCACGTTGTTGCGCTTGTTCATGTCTGGTCGCTGCTGCTCTTGAAATGCGACTGGCAGCAGAAAAAACTTTCACTTAATCGTCTGGCTTGGGTCTGCTGCTTGTTGACCTCGGGATGAATGTCCTGAAACGTGGTCCTTTGTTTAAAATTTATTGGCCTGTCTGTCTGGCCTCAAACCCAAACAAATAGTGATTAAATTATGTTAAGAAGTTACATCGTGTTAGTTAACAGCGCATACGACTGTTATTAACAGAGCACCCATCTATTAACAGTTTTGTTTTGTATCTTTTCGTTTGTTATTTTTATATTTTTAGTACACAAAATTGTATATTTTTTAAATACTTACATATTATAATACTCAAGGCAAACGTAGAAAACTATGCTTTAAATATACTTAAACTATTACATACAGCTGTCACCGTTACTTTAACATTTCATTCACAATATATATACGCTACAGAACTCCTTATCGGTATCGATACGAATGTAACCCTAAATGCTCTTAGTCAATAAGTTGGTCACACTTAAACACCACAAAAAATTTCATCTGGCAGAAAAGTGAAAAAGAGAAAATTAAGGGGTTTTTATCAAGTGTACCCATCGAAATTAGTTTTAATTCACACCCAACACTATTGAAGGTAAGTTCTAAGTGGTGAATAAGTTCTAAATAAAATACAAGGCTCGACAGCTCTTCACGACCACAAAGAACATGGCGGCAGCGAACAAGCCTTAAGTAGTTATTACATTATGTGTGTTTTTCACGCTGTCTGTATAACTGAGTATGTGTGCGTGTGTGCAAGAGCGAGTGCCTGTGTGTCCATGTATGTATGTGTGTGTGTGAGTGTAGAGAGATGGCCTCGGACAAAGTTCCTCGTACTACCCTTTAAAAGGGCGTTCAACTCGCTTAGAATGGGTGGGGTTGATTTAGACGGTATATCTAATTATTTTGCTCGTCGCGACAGCATCTCACATAACCAGCATCAAAATGACGTGGGAACCGCAGGCAGAAGGTCTTCAGCAGATCATTGCGATCTTAAAAGAATCTCAGTCACCGGACACAGCGACTCAAATGGCAGTTCAAATCGTAAGCCAACTCAATATATTCAATCAATTAAATAAACAAGGGCTCAAGTAATTTGAATATGTTTTCATTAGAAACTGGAGGACTTCAACCGATATCCAGACTTCAACAACTATTTGATATATGTGCTGACCAAACTAAATACGGAAGACGAGCCCACGCGGTCACTAAGTGGCCTAATACTAAAGAACAACATTCGCATGCACGGCAGCAACTTACAGCCTGAGATTGTTGAATACATCAAACACGAATGCCTCCAAGCTGTGGGCGATGCGTCACCGCTGATACGCGCCACCGTCGGTATTCTGATAACCACGATAGCCAGTAATGGAGGCTTGCAGAATTGGCCGCAGCTGTTGCCCTCGCTGTGCGACATGCTCGACAACCAGGACTACAATGTGTGCGAGGGTGCGTTCAGTGCGCTGCAAAAGATTTGCGAGGACTCTGCTGAAATCCTAGACTCGGCTGTATTAAATAGGCCGCTCAACATTATGATACCCAAGTTCTTGCAGTACTTTAAACACAACAGCCCCAAGATACGCTCCCATGCGATTGCCTGCATCAATCAGTTCATTATCAACCGATCTCAGGCGCTGATGCTGCACATCGATGCGTTCATTGAGAATCTATTCAATCTGTCGTCTGACGAAGATCACGAGGTGCGCAAGAATGTCTGCCATGGTCTGGTAATGCTGCTCGAAGTGCGAATGGACAGGCTAATGCCACACATGTCGCAGATCATTGAGGTAAGTAGCTAGAATTAAGGATACCTCATACCATATATTTAATAATATCTTTTCTTTATTATGCTTGCTTAGTATATGCTGCTGCGGACACAGGACTCTGATGAGGGCGTCGCCCTGGAAGCGTCGGAGTTTTGGTTGTCGCTGGCGGAACAAAGTATTTGCAAGGATGTGCTAGCGCCATATTTGCCGCAGCTTGCGCCTGTTTTGGTGCGTGGCATGAGGTACTCGGAGATCGACATCATATTGCTTAAGGGTAACATAGAGGAGGATGATATGGAGCCGGATCGCGAGGAGGATATACGTCCTCGTTTTCACAAATCACGCACGCACACCATCAAGAGTGGCGAGGTCAATCAGGCATCAGGCGGTGATGATGATGAGGATGAATTCGATGATGGCTTAGACGATGATAGTTCGCTATCTGAATGGAATTTGCGGAAGTGCAGTGCGGCCGCCCTAGATGTCTTGGCGAATGTATTTCGGGAGGACTGTCTGCCCATTGTGCTACCCATACTGAAGGACACATTGTTCCATCAAGAGTGGGTCGTCAAGGAGAGCGGCGTGCTTGCCCTGGGCGCCATTGCCGAAGGCTGCATGCAAGGCATGATCCAACATTTACCCGAATTGATACCATATCTGATTAGCTGCTTGTCCGACAAGAAGGCGCTCGTGCGGTCAATCACCTGTTGGACTCTGTCCCGATATGCCAACTGGGTAGTCAACCAACCGCATGATCAATACCTAAAGCCATTGATGGAGGAGCTGCTGAAGCGCATACTGGATTCAAACAAGCGAGTGCAGGAGGCTGCCTGCTCGGCTTTTGCCACGCTCGAAGAGGAAGCGTGCACCGAGCTGGTGCCCTATCTGGAGTACATACTTAAAACCCTTGTTTTCGCCTTCTCCAAGTATCAGCACAAGAATTTATTGATCCTGTATGATGCTGTTGGCACGTTGGCTGACTCTGTTGGCCACCACTTGAACAAACCACAATATATTGATATACTAATGCCGCCACTAATTGACAAATGGAATTTGCTAAAGGACGACGACAAAGATCTATTCCCATTGCTCGAATGCCTGTCTAGCATTGCAACAGCGCTGCAATCGGGCTTTCTGCCTTATTGTGATCCCGTCTACAGGAGATGTATATCGCTAATTGAGCAGACAATTAATCAGGAAATGGTAGGTGATCCAGCACAATTTGATATGTGAACGTTGATATATAATCTATTTTTTGCAGCTTTGCAAACAAAATCAAACATTCGATCACCCCGACAAGGAGCGCATGATTGTGGCTCTGGACTTACTCTCAGGCCTGGCGGAGGGCTTGGATCGACACATTGAGACGCTGGTAGCCAATAGTAATATAATGCATTTGCTTTATCAATGCATGCAGGACATTCTGCCGGAGGTGATTGCGTTCATTTAAGTACCCTGTATCCATAGTTGAATTCTTGCCGTTGATTTTTGTGCAGGTTCGTCAATCTTCATTTGCACTGCTCGGGGATTTGACCAAGGCCTGTTTCCCACATGTGCATCCGTTTATGGCCGAGTTCTTTCCCATCTTGGGCCAAAATCTAAATCCCGATTTTATATCGGTGTGCAACAATGCCACATGGGCTATTGGCGAAATATGCATGAAATTGGGTAGGTTTATTCTTGCTCATAAAGATATTTTTATTATATATGAATTGTCTATCTTATTTAGGTGAGGAAACCAAGCAGTACATACATCTTGTACTAACCGACCTCTTCATCATTATCAATCGGCCGAATACGCCCAAAACGCTGCTGGAGAATACAGGTGAGTAAATGCAAAGAAATCTGTTTTGTGTCATATATATATATGCAACATGTTTATATATATATATATATATAAGCTGTATGCAATGTATATGCGAAATATGTGTCTGAACATAAGTATGTGTGCTATCTAAACATTTGTTTCTGGTATCATTTAACGCTGCATGTGACGCATTGTCGCCATCTGCAACAATAATAAACTAATAAGAACATGAAAAAACATACATACTTCATTGTAATGTCGATTTGTCACTGTTGAATGTATTTAATACTTATTGTTGTATGTAATTAATTGAATCAATTAAGAACATGCGAGAAACCAAACAATAAATGTAATATAATTTATTCAGTTGATTTATTTATATTTTTCTGTTCTTTTAGCAATAACAATCGGTCGTCTAGGTTATGTGTGCCCAGTTGAAGTGGCTCCTTATTTGCCCGAATTTGTACGACAGTGGTGTGTAACACATTTATTAAATATAGTTTCTATTTCTCTTAACCTTATCATTATTATATACCTTATAGTTATACTTATTGCATTTACTTTTCCTAACTACATTTTTAAATTGTGCTTTTAAAGAAATTCAGAACACGCAACAGAATATTCAACTTACAGTCAATTTTTCTGATCGATATTCTGTAATATATAAATTTCTTTTGTGCTGTTCCTTCTATATTTTTACTTTTATTCGTTAATATTTTGCTTCCATATATGAGTGTTTGCCCGTGGCATGCTCAGCTTGCTGATGTAACTGTCTAATCATATCTCTGCATCCTATAACCTAAACAGGTGCACATCGTTGCGTCACATACGAGATAATGACGAAAAGGATTCGGCCTTCCGTGGCATGTGCCACATGATCACCGTGAATCCAGCTGGCGTTGTGCCTGACTTTATATTCTTCTGCGATGCAATCGCATCATGGGTCAACCCGCCACAGGATCTGCATCAAATGATTCAAAAGGCAAGTGAATGAGCATTTAAAGTTAATTTACATTTCTAATCAGATTTGTAACTCAACAGATACTACATGGCTTCAAGACACAAGTAGGTGAAGAGAACTGGCGTCGGTTTGTTGAACAATTCCCGCCAACTCTGGCCGAACGTTTGGTAACAATGTACAACATTTAAGACGACCCGGCCCTCGACAGCAAAACAGTACCACAAACACATACCACACCCATAAGCAACTTATTAACTAGACAATTATGTTTATGTACGCGAGTAAGAGTGTCATCGTCTTTAAAGTTAGTGTAAGCACAGTTAGCAGACAAATGTTTAATTAAGCTTATTCGATGCAGTTCGAATAATTCAATTACATTTAATATTTGGAATTTCAACTTATAAAGTCTACAACAAAATCCGAAAACAAAACAAAACAAAGAGCAAACTCTAATACAATACATATACAATCTACACACACATATATATATATACATATATATTTAATCCATACAGGTATATACATACTATATACTATATCGCTTTATAGACAATGAGAAAATTAGATGACACTATTCTAGGATTCTGATATATCTGGATATCTGATTTGTCAAACTGTTTCAAATTTCAAATTCCATCGTATTCATTACATATAGATACATTTGTGTTCCGGCGATAGGTAATGGTCCGGAACCAGTGCTATAGATATAGAAACTAGATAACACGTAAAACACACACACACATACACGTTCAACCAGCCTCTTCAACAACAATAACCAGTTGAATATGCTTAAATACTGTGTTTACTTATCGCTAATTATTGATAATTTTAATATTTTCATCGTAAGCTACAAAATGATATTGCAGTTCGTCTCGCGTTAACTATAATAATATTGTATAATCGAATAACTGGATAACGTAAATCAAAGCAACTATCGGCAAGGATAACTAACTAAAAAAGGCGTTGGGCTATTGTGAAATCAAGATTTAGAAACATAAAAGAGAAATCCGAAATTTCAGCAAAAGATAAAACACATATTTGATATCAACAAAGACTGATGTAATAATAATAATAATGAAAATTAAAGTAAATAGACTCCGTTCAATACCATAGGCAACACGCACTCATATCTTCAGCCGAAAGGATTTCACAGCTAGACCCAACATCTTAACTATAAAATCGAATTAAGAAAATAGTTATAAACCGAAAAAAGAAACAAATCGTCGCGTCTCGGGTATCGGGTTTCGGGTTCTTACGGTTTCGCGTTCGCGTATTATCGTCGTTCGTTCGTTCGCTCGCTCGTAAATCTTATCGTATCGTATCGTCGTCGGGTTATAAAATAATATGCAACAAAGCAAAACAAAAGCTAATAAATAATAAGAGTGCAACTGTTACTGATACAAATTTACTTATAATGTATACGACTTGATATTTATATGCTATGCAGCTTAGATGATTTTTGTTGTTTTTTTTAACTATCAATATATGAGATTAGATATTCCGTTCGAAATGATATTTATTTTTCGCGATCCTTAGCAAATGTGAGAAAGAAAAAACTAAACAAAACAGAAAAAACAAACAAACAAAAACAAAACCTAGCAACTGATTGACTGATTCAATTTTTAAAGTATTATATAATTTTTTTTGTGTGTATAGGAGCATATTTAAATATATATTTTTGTTGTTTTTTTTAGGGCTTTTGCTATAATTTGCATAGACTTGTTTCGGCGCTACCCCCGGTGCGCATTACCTTATAATTTATGATGTATGTACAGAACAAATTTTTAACGATTAGGTGTAAAGTGTACTACTTAACGGAAAACAAAAGTCTTTGAAATCGTCGCGGATCAAAAAACAAAAACAAACAAAAAACTAAAACTAAAACCAAAAAGAAAAACAAAAAAAAAAAGAGGAAAAGTGGAAGAAAATGAAACTAAAGCAACTCAAATCAACTCAAAAAGAAAAGTAAATCTAAGTAATAGGTATTAATTAATTAAAGGCAGTTCAGTTCAGCGTTAGGCGCGGTTCTGTGATTTTATTTCCTTTTGAAAAGAAAAACGAGTCAAATGTAAAAGGGGGAACGTGTGATAATAATGTAAATTCGGGTCGTTCGTTCGCGTCGCGTTAAAAACTAAAGTATATATATATATAAAACTAACAATACGGGACTTCCGCCCCCGGGTCCCCAATAAAGATGTGAATCAAAACATATAACTGATAACTGAAAAAGTAAGAGCAAAACTATAACTCAAACTAAATGAAAAAATCGTGATTTCGTTGTACCTTAAACCGAATTCATCGCGGAATTTCGGTCGCGTTCGCGTGCGTTTGTATCTCTCTCTCTCGGGTGATCTTAGTGATTAGCGATTAAGCAGTAAAAAATTAAAATAAAAAAACAAAAAATAAAATAACAAGTATAAATTAAATGAAAAGCAACAACAACTAAACACACAGACACACACAATACATAGAGTAGGCACATATATATACATGTATATATATATTTAGTTTATACAGAAGCTAGTTTCTCATTCAGATCGATAATTTGTTCAAAAGTTAGGTGAAAATAACAAGAGCAGAATACGTAGACAATTTTTCATTGATTTTTTTTACAATTAAGTTAAAAAACACACACACACACACTAGCTCACTCAATATATACATATATAACCAAGCCAATATATACAATATTAAACATATATATATATATCTATTTTTTGTTTGCTAATTATTTCCTCGCTGTAAACCCCAATGAATGCAACCCCCAATTTTACTGAAGACACGTGTGCACACTGCATGTATATATTATATGTATACCAAAATAATGATTGTATAGAATATATGAAACACAGTCCTTTACACAATAATGATATATATATGTAATACTATCCACAAGGCATATGTAGCGGGCGGGACACTGGAATTCTCGGACTACTTGAATTTCTATGCTCGCCCTGCCCAGTGCTGAAGCTTGCGCAGCCAATTCTCTACCTAATGAGACTTGTGTAAAAACTAATCAGAAAACTTGAGTAAATATATATATATACATATATATATACATGTATAACATAATCGTATAACTAAATGAGTTTTTCTTGATAACTGAAGAAAGCGCAGATCTTTGGGAATTAACTTGAATTGATAAAAAGAATATTTATTTATTGAAAGCAAACAAAGAATATTTTCGGCATTACAAAAATTATGAATATTACGGATTGGCACAAGATTTTACTTATATATGATATATATGTACGACGTTTGGCTATACTGCAAGTCCTTGTCTGCTAGATCTTGCAGTTCATTAGACACTCCGTCGATATTGTTCGATTGGTTTGTTCGTTCGTAGTCCTTTTCAGTATTCCAAATGTTGTCATCTCTCCACGCTGGCTAACTCGACATATATCAGTAAGTCGTATCGTTTATCCTTTAGCAAATCGAGGGTCGAGAAATGGGGGTTCCTAGTTCTGTGGGCAAACACCTTGCCAGATGTCGCCAAAGACCAGATTTGGCGTTATGGTCACATCCTTCTTGTTGACCTGGATGTTCCTGATGCAGCCCTTGTAGGTCTTGCGGGTCTTGATGCCCGGCGCTTTGGCGAACGCATGATGACCGCCCATAAACAACGGACGATTCGTCTTGGTGAACGCCGAACCATCGCCGCCCACACCCGGCTTGGAGCTGATGAAGTCCACGGCAATGTTGATGACATATTTGGATTTGATGGCCTGCACAGTGCGCCATTTGCCGTCGCAGAAGCTAGCATTGTCGGGCAGCGTGTAGTTGGCGACAATCGTGTTCTTGGCATCCGACTTTACGGTGAAGATGAGCGAATTGTTCACCAGCTCCAGGATCATGTACGAGCTCTTGCCATGCACCGAGAACAGCAAGCCGTTTGGATCTCTCGGCCGGAATTCAAAGTTGATGTTGACATCGGTGCCCACGATGAAGCGTTCGAAGAGCTTCACATAGCCGCTCGGCTGATGGAAGTAGTAGCCGCGCTCCACTTCCTCCGAGCACGGCACCACCTGGTGCACCACCGGCTCCGTCTCCAAGCCCAGGCCATTGAACTTGATGTCCCGGATGCAGCCATTGTAGTAGGACGTGGTATTGCCTCCAAATCCAGTTTGGAGCTTGAGATTCGACTCCAGATATTTGGTAATGCCGCCCACATAGACGGGGAACGTCACCGACAAGATTGGCGGCGTGGCGCGTTCGTTGTTCAGCTCCACAGAGCCAGCCTGCTCCACCCCATCTATGCTCAGGCTGATCTTGCGATTGGTGCGCACAAACTCCACTGTGTGCCAGTTGCCATCCAACAGATCTTCCTCGCTGGAAATCTTCGCGGAGACGGTGGCGCCCACGCTCACCTGGTGGTACACGCGTCCGTCCGACATGTAGACCGCTATGAAGTCATCCTTCTCCTGGCCAGCCGCATAGAAGAGCAGGCCATTGGGATAGCTCGTTCGGATGGACAGACTGATGTCGTAGTGCTTGCGCAGCTTGACGGGCAGCGTGCCGAACTCAAGCCGCTGATCCTTGAGCGAGTAGAAGCGATAGCCGGCCTGCACGAAGTCCACGTCGTAATTGGGACTGATGGGCAGCTTGCAGCTGGGATCGCTTGGCTGATTGAGGATGGGCGGCGGACGCAGTTTGCCAATTGGTTTCGGCGTCGTGGGCGGACCCAGTGGCGGCAGTGTTTCCTTGTCTATGATGGGCGACGGTGTGGTGGTTGTTGTTGTTGTAGTTGTTGTGGTTGTAGTGGTTGTTGTAGTTGTTGAGGTTGCCTCAGTCGGGGGAATCCTGAAAATGTCATCATTGTCGGGCCTATATGGCTTCCTAGGCTCTATGGGTGGCTCTAGCTCATTGGTGCCACTGGGATAATAGGTGGGCAGCAGGCTGGGCTCGTAAGCTGGAAGAGAGAAGCAGAGAGGAATGAGTCCTTGAAGCAATAAAATTCACTTCCTTCGCTTACCCAGTATGTCCTGGGGGCAGCCGTTGATGTTGCCATTCTTCTTCTCCACGCTGTCCGCAAAGTTGATGATCTCCCCGTTGACGGTGACATCGCTGAAGCAGCCCACGAAGTACGCCAATGTGGATATGACGCCCTTGGGCGGCACATAGTTGTCCGGCAGGCCGCCAAAGAATATGTCGCCGCCACTTATCTCAAGCGGTTCGGGTAAGCCCAGCCTGCCGAGGATTAATATGGAAAATGAGTTCAGTCATAGGACAAATAAATCAGAGATTAGATTTACCGTTCGTCCTCGCTGTCGTCTGCGGAGAGGCGCAGCTGATCGGCGTCGTGGTGTACGGTCACCGAGTGCTCCTCGCCGTCGTCGTACTGCCGATTGTTGATGACCAGCTCGCTGCCCATGCTGCGCAGCGTGAGATAGCCACGGTCCAGGGTGAGAGCGATGGTCGAGCTCTGGTCATGGTTGGCGGCGTAGAAGAGCACGCCGTCGGGCTGGCGGGTCTTGAAGCGCAGCACCACATCGAAGTTGTTGCTGGACGAGATGTTGCCAATGCGCAGGAAGCCGTACTCATTCGGGGGATAGGATAGCGTCGTGGAGAACTTGTTGGGGCAGCCCTCAGCCACACCAGTGCCGTTGGCGTACTGCGTCAAGTCCACCTTCTGGCCAGCGATGCTGACATCATCGATACAGCCATCGAAGTTCTGCTCGACGATTTCGGAGAAATTGCGAGGTCCTGGATAGCCGCCGAAGTACATGCGCCTCAGATTCGGCATGTCCTCCTTGCCGCCGGCGGGCGCCTCCTCGTGGAATATGAGTACGTCGTCCACCTTGAGCAGACCATGGCGACCCTCCCGCTCGGCGACCACGCGATGCCACTGGTTGTCGTTGTAGTGTTCCTGACTGCCCGAGGACACGCGGCTGTCGTCGCCCAGCTTGAAGCGGAAGAAGATGGCGCCATTGACCAGCTCGATGGACATGTAGTGGGAGCCACGGCCGTAGAAGAACAACAGTCCGTTGCCGGAGTCCTTGGCGGCCTTGAAGCGGAACTGAATGCTCGAGCGGGTCTTGAAGTTGAACGTCGACGCCTTCAGCTGGACGAATCCGTTGCCCTTGAAGCGCAGACCGGTCACTGGCATCTGATCCTCGAGCAGGACGTCGCGTTCCTTGGCGCCCTGCTTGTTCTCCTCGCCGTAGACAAAGTTCCAGAGGCCAACGTTCTCGTCGCCGATGCGCAGGTCCTCGATGTCGCCGTTGAAGGAGCTGAAGTTGATGTCGTCGGGTGCGATGAAGTCGGAGGGGCCAGGATAGCCGCCAACAAACAGTCGGCTGTTGCGGTCCACGTGGAGCACATTGTTGGCGCCCACCAGAAAGGCGGACTTGGTGTGGTCCTTGACGTCCTTGTTCTTCAGCTGCTCGCGTATGGTGAGCTTGGCATTGGCGCCCACGCGCTCGAATATGGCCTGGTACCAGTTGCCATCGGCCACGTACTTGTCGCTGGTGATCCGCTCCGGGCCGTTGCCCAAGTCAATGGTCATTATCGGATAGCCATTGAGTATCTCGACGGCCACGAAGTCGTTGTTCTTCTGGTTGGTCTTGTTGTCGTTGCCCAGGTACATGAGGAAGCCGTTCGGCTCGGTCGTTCTGAAGGCCATCGACAGGTTGGTCCTGGTGGCCAGCAGCGGCACCTTCTCGGGCGTCTTCAGCTCCAGCACGGTGTTGTTCGTGAAGTGAACGCCCACCTTGATATTGTTGGCTACGCGCCTGGCGCTTTCAATCTGCCGCTTCAGATGCTCAATGTCCTGGCCGAGTCGCTGGCTCCGCTCGGCCACGTGCTGCTGCTCGATGCCAATGTCGTCGACGAGCTGGCCCAGCTTGGGCACGGTCGTCTCCACGCTGTCCAGCTGATTGTTGGCCTGCGCGATTTCCTTGTTGGTGATCTCCACGTCGTGGCTGATGTTGCGCGCCTTGTCCAGCTCCTTGGGTGTCTGTGCGCTAACCGGTTCCAGGATCTTCAAGACATCCTCCAGAATCTCCAGGGCATCGCTGGCATTGCTGTTCGAGCTCTTCCACATGTCCCGCTGCGTCTCCGCCGGCAACTTCTCGATCAGTATATTGATCTCCTTCAGCTGGTCGTTGGTGGCGGCATTCAGCTTCGAGATCTCCAGCACTTTGCCCGCCGACCCATTGAGACGAGGCTCCAGATCGTCCTGCACCTTGAGCAGCGCCTGACGCGCCTTCTGCAGCAGCTCCATGGACTTGACGTCAGCATCTCCAGCACGGTCCTCAATGCCATCTGTCTGCTGGGTGGCGTTGCTGGCAGCCATCTTGGCGTCCTGTGCCGATGCCTCAGCCGACTGCACAGCCTCCACGATGTCGGAATAGGCGGTGGCTGCCTGCATGGCCGGTTCCGAGCTGGATGTCATATCGAAGTATTGGGTAGCCAAGTCCTTGGCTCTCAGCGTCAAGTCGGCTGCACGCGCCTCGGCCTGCTGGGTCAGCTCATCCGCCTCCGTGTATTGCGACTCGCGTTCCGGCAGATAGTTATCAACGTCCATGTTGACGGCCTTCAGCTGCTTCAGCGCCGTGCGCAGGTCGTCCAGCTTCTTGTCGATGTGGGTGAGCGTGAAGTCGCCATTTTTCAGGTAGTTGACCGCTTCCTTGATATTGTTCTCCGCCTCCCGCTCCTGCTCGGAGACCGTGTCGAACTTGGAGTTGTCATAGGCCTGCTTGTTCAAGGCATTCAGGCGCTCCACGTCGCTGGACTGGCTCTGCGATTGCTCGCTCCAGTTGAAGAGATCCTCCAGCTTGTCGCTGAATTCGCCAATGTCGTCCTTCAGGGCAATGAGGCTTCGGTTCTGCTTCTTGATGGGATCGACCAGCAAGTCCACCTCGTCGTACAGCTGGCGCGCCTTCTCCAGCACCAGCTCGTTAGGCTGCACCTCGATGGTGGTGGCGTTGATCTGGTTGAGCAAGTTCTGGGCCTGCTCCAAGGCGGCATCGATCTTGGTGCTAGCCGTTGCCTCGAGGTTCTCCGAAAGAGATTCGACGGCTTCAATGGCATCTCTGGCGTGTTGGGCACTGCCGAGCGCCTCGTTGTGCACGGCGGAGACGTTGCTCAGCAAAACTCCTGATCTGAGGCGAATGTCCAAGGCGTTGGCGAGTGTTTGATTGACCTGCTTGGCGTAGGCCTTGCTGGCAGCTTCCAGTTCGCTGTTGAGCTTCTGCGAGGGCGACAAGTTCACGGTGGTGGGATCCAGCGCGTGCACCTTGGGCGCCAGCTCATCCGCCAGGTCGTCGTAGTAGTTCAGCTTCTGGCTGGTGAAGAAGGCCATGCTGACAGTTTCGAAGTCCTGCAGGACACCATCGATCTCGTAGCGCATCTTATCGGTGAGGTCCAGGAGAGCGTGATGACAGTTGTTGCATTCCATGCAGCCATCCTCAGTGAGCACCCAGCGATTGGGGCACGCCTCACAGCGATCTCCAATCACGCCGGGCAGGCAGACGCACTGACCCGTCTGCGGATTGCAGCCGGTGCCGGAGCGCGAATAGCCCTGATTGCAGTTGCAAGGCGTGCATCCCTGCTTCTCGTAGTTCCAGTGGTCCACGGTGCAGCGATCGCACTGGCGACCCGTAACGCCCGGTTTGCACAAGCCTGAAACGAACAAGCGAGATTGAAGGAGACATTCTAGACATTATTATGGATACTTACAGTGTCCGGTGTGCTCATTGCACTGGGTAGAGTTGGAGGCAGCTCCGCAGTCGCAGGCGCGGCAGCCGATGCCGGAGTCGAAGCCGTAATGATCGGGTTTGCAGCGGTCGCAGCGTTCGCCAATGACATTCTCGTGGCACTTGCATTTACCCACGAAGGGATCGCACTCCAGAGTGCCCAGCTCGTCGCAGTCGCAGCTCTGGCAGTTCTTCAGCTGCACTGCATCGCCGTAGAAGCCAGGCGCGCACAGATTGCAAGCCATGCCCGAGGTGTTGTTCAGGCAGCGCAAGCATTCGCCCGTGCGCGTGTCGCAGGCGCCCGGCTCACTGGGATTTATATTGCCGGAGCACTCGCAGGGCTTGCACACATCACCCGGGGTCTCGGGTGAGCCGTAGAAGCCGTTGGCGCAGCTCTCGCAGCGCGCGCCCGTGTAGCCGGGCAGGCACTCGCAATGGATCTCCTCGCCCGACTCCGAGATCTCACAGCCGGAGGCGAAGTTGTTGGAATCGAAGGGCAGCGGACAGGCGCATATCATGCAGTCGTGCGGCGAGCCGTTGGTGGCATTGCCGTAATAGCCAGCCACGCACTGCTCGCAGTGATCGCCGCGCGTCGAGTGCTGGCAGTCCTTGCAGATGCCGGTGGCGCAGTCGCAGGTCTCGGCATGGCCGTTGCAATCGCAGGGCACGCAGTAGCCGCCATAGGGTCCGTTCTCCACACGATGGTAGCCAGGAGCGCAGTCCTCGCACGAGTGTCCGGTGTAGCCGGGCGGGCACTGGCACTGCTCCACGGCCAGGAACTGGTATTCACCCGTGCCATCGGCATCCTCATCGGCCAGCGTCAAGTAGACATCGGAGAGCTGGGTATTGAGCGTCTGCTCCCAGTAGTTGGCTCGGATGAAGATCATTCTGAGATCACGCAGAGCCATCATGAAGTCAGCGCGGCTAACGGACTTGCCCGTCTGCGTCTGGAAGTTGGTCTCCACCATTTGCAGTCGGTTCTTGAAGGGCAGATTGCTGCTGGGCTGCTCATAGCTCTGATGCACCAGGACATGATCCTTGCTGAGCAATATGACATCGGGCGCAACTATGGCCTTGCCCACAAAGCCCGAGGTGAAGTAGAGCGTGTAGGCCAGATCTCCGCCGTATGCGGATATGTGACTGTTCTGATTGAGCAGGTAGTCCAGGACGCCGAAGTAGGCGACGCGCTGGTCACTCGGATCCCTGTAGGAGAAGTCGGCCTGCAGCGTGGTCTCGTTGACAATGAGCTCCTCCTGGGACACGTCCCAGATCTCGAAGTCAATGCTCTTGTTGTTGAACTCAGCCGAGTTGATCGTCCTGTGGCGCATCAGGCTGACGTTGTAGACGCGCAGGTAGGCGCTGGTACAGCGCGACGTCTTGCCGAAGCAGAAGCACGTGGTGCAGCCATCCGGATTGCTGTCCTGCAGATTGTACGTGCCGTCCACGCACTGGTCACAGTCGCGTCCGACCACATTCTTCTTGCAGAAGCAGCTGCCATCGACCTTGTCGCACACCTCCAGCTCCGTGCCCGGCGTATGGCAGCTGCACTGGCTGCAGCGCGGGAACTCATAGAAGCCATGGGCACAGCCATCGCAGGCACGCCCCACGATATTATCACGGCACTCGCAGGAGCCGTTGAACATGTCGCACTGCTGGTTGCCATGCGCTATGCCCAGGTAGTTGCAGTTGCAGCTCTCGCAGCCGATCACCTGATGGAAGCCATACGTGTTCGCCGCACACCTGAAACGAAAGAGTTCCTTGGTTATATAGGAGTGCTTATATAGGATGGTATAGCCACATACTTGTCACACAGCGCGCCAATCACATTGGGCGGGCACATGCATTCGCCCGTAGTGGGCTCGCACATGGCAGTGCTGGGGCAGTCGCACATCTTGCAATCGGGAAAACCTGCAAGGACGAGAGATGTTTAAGTAATGAATGGAATACGAACTGCCTATGGCTTATGTTACCGTAATAGCCTGTGCGACAAGCCGTGCACTGGCGTCCTATGACATTCTTGCGGCACTGGCACTGACCGCCAAATGGATGACACTCGAAGCTGGTAGAGCCGGCGTAGTCGCAATTGCAGGCCAACGCGCCGCTGTTGTAGTCCGCGGTCAGCGAGAAGACGGCGTTCTGGCAGAACTTGCTGGCGTTGTGCGTGATGTGGAAATGGTCCTGGCCGCAGTTCTTGATGAATTCCTTGGTCTGATCGAAGGTCTCCTCAACAAGCAGATCGTCGTTATACTGATCCACGGGCACCACCACCAAGTAGTCCAGCCAAACGCCCTGAGCACGTGAGTTCTATACGATACAGAGACTAGATGTGATTAGAGTTCCAATGGAGCCCAAGTGGTGTAGCTTACCGTCAGCGTGAACTTGAAGTCATCCTCAATGTCGAACCACCAGTCGTCGCCAGTGGGTCGAATGACGCCACGACAGCCGGAGCTGGACGGGCAATGCTGTATGTCGAACTTGCCGTCGTATTGGTTCTTGCCAGCGGTCAGTGTGTAGAGCACCTGGTACTTGGGATGGTTGGGCTGATAGTACTTGACCAGGATGACATAGCGATGCGGCTCCGACACCTTGGACTCGATCACAATCGTGCCCTCCTGCCGGCTGTCCAGGTGCACCAGCTTCACGCGCTCATCGAAGGCGGCGTAGGGCGGCTTGTTCGTGGCCACGCGATCCTCGTGATCCGTTTCGAACTCAATCTTCTTCGAGTCGGGCACTGAGCGGAACTTGGGCGTGGCGCATACCTTGTTGTGTATGACGCACACAGGACTTGGGTTGATGTAATCGATGGACCACTGGTCGACTGGAATGGCCGTTACGGAAATAATGGGTACGCGATAGACATCCTCAATATCCGCCTGGAAAATTAAATTGGTTTAGCTATAAGAAACTGCTGAGTTGATCCTCTCAAGAAATACTGACAAATATGGTAACTGGCTGCAGCTCCTCCTTGTTGATGTAGAAGGCCTTTTCGCGTCCGTCGTCATTGATGGGCGTGCGGCAGACCGTGGAGTACAGACAGGGATACAGATACACCGAGGATTGGGAGTCGGGGTCATTGCCCAGTCTGAGGTTCACATCGTACGGCACTGCATAGTTCCGCTCGCTGATGTAGTCGATGACGAAGATATAGCGTCCGCTGCGTGGCACATCCACAATGTAGTTGAGCTCCTTTTGGGTGTTGCTGAGCACGGGAATCTCGCCCACATGGCTGACAATCTCCAAGTGTTCGGCATCCGTGTAAACTTCGGTGGGATTTGTCGGCTTATCGTTGGAGCCAATGATGAAAGGCTTTGAGGCTGGCTCAAAGACATCGACAGAGGCGTATTTGTAATGGCGGCAAAGCTCCATGTTGCCTAGCTCGCAAGGATTGGCAATGTGACGGGTCAGGATGGAGGCCTCGTAGTAGGCAGCGGGCAGGAGCACAAAGTAGTCCAGCATCACATTCTTGTTCGCCTTGGTAGTGAAGTTGTAGCGTCCAGGATCGAGGACCACGGCCGAAGGCTTGTTGCCTTTGGGTCCAGAGACGGTGACGAACTGCGGTTCGCTTGTTGGTCGCAGCATTACCTTGACGCTGTAAGGATTAATCGATTAAAGAGAAGAATCTTCGGGTATATTCAATTAGACTCACTTTTGGTCCACCTCCAGGGGATTCTCGGACTGTATAAGTATGCTGGCCGTCACGTTCTTCTCGTTGGGGTTCATGTAGCGTATGACAACGCGATATACGGAGGACTTGACCACGGTCAGCTCGTTGCGCACCTCGTTCTGTATGTCGTTGAACACGGCATAGCCCTTGCTGCTGAAGTCTGGGAAGACTTGGTCGTCGGACTGGTAGCGCACCTGGGTGCCCGATGGCTGTTGACCGTCCTCGTACTCGTACTGGAACTGATGAAGCGTGGGGAAGTAGTGGGTGGTCAGTGGCTGGGTGCAGGCGCGACCCGTGACACGCGGATGGCACTTGCACTGGCCGCTGATCTTGTCGCACTCGCTCTTCCAGGAGCCGCCCACGTCGCAGCTGCAGTCCTTGCAGCCAAACAGCGAGGAGCCGTCCAGATCGAAGGTGCCGTCCTTGCACTCGCGGCACTGCCGGCCCATGGTGTGGGGCTTGCAGTGGCAGTTGCCCGACTTGGAGGCGCAGGTGTCCAGGCCCGAAACGGTGCCGTCAATGAAGCAGTCGCACTCCTGACAGCCCTCCGGATTGCTCACAGTCAGGTTCCAGTAGAGCGGCTTGCACTCATTGCAAATCCTGCCCGTCACGCGCTCCTTGCACTTGCACAGCTCGCCCACCGGCACTGAGCCGCAGCCAGCAAACTGATCGATGACGCCCGCAGGATCGCAGTTGCAGCCTTCGCAGGCGGGGAAGTTGTAGAAGGACTCCTTGCATCGCTCGCACTGACGACCATCGAAATTGGGTTTACTGCAGGTAGAAAGGGGAAATTAGACTACATATTTAGAGGATATAAAATATTGGGAATACCAGAAGCAGCCATCCTCATTGCAGGTGACGCCCTCCGAGCCGTGCTCATCGCAGTTGCAAGCTGTGGATTATCTGATATTTAGATATCGGCTAAGCATACTCTGCTATAACCACTTACGCAAGCACTCCGGATAGTTGTAGTAGCCGGCGCTGCACATGTTGCACAGCTTGCCGGAGTAGTTGATCAGGCAGTTGCACTTGCCGGTGTTGTCGCAGGTGCTCGCCGAGCTGCCGGTGGTGGAGCAGTTGCAGGGCTGGCACGAGGGATAGTTGAAGTAGCCGGGCAGGCAGCGATCGCAGCGCGGTCCGCCAAAGCCCTCACGGCAAATGCACTGTCCGGACTCCTTGTTGCAGATCTCCGACTCGGTGCCCTCATGGTCGCAGTCGCAGTCTGTCAGAGGGGATAGTTGGGTTAGTCAAGGATATAGTATAGATATTCTATTGCTGTTGCTCACAGGAGCAGGTGGGCTCGTTGTAGTAGCCGTCCTTGCAGCGCTCGCACTGCGCGCCGCCCCAGTTGCTCAGGCAGGTGCAGTTGCCGGAGACGACATCACAGTCGTTGTTGATGGAGCCCAGCTTGTTGCACTGGCAGGCCTTGCACTCGGGAAAGCCGTAATACGACTCGGCGCACTCCTTACACAGGGCGCCCGCGAAGTTCGTCTTGCAGGGGCAAATGCCATTGACCGCCTCGCAGTTGTAGCCGTTGGTGCCATTCAGGTTGCACTCGCACTCGCGGCACTGCGGATATCCATAGTAGCTGGAAGGAGATTAGCTGATTAGCTGACTTCTTCTTAACATTAGAGTTCAGTTCAACTCACCCGTAGGAGCAGGAGTCACAGTTGGGCGGCTGGAAGGCTGCGCGGCACTCGCACTTGCCCGTCTCCTCCTCGCAGTGGCCCGTCGAGTAGAAGAAGTCGCAGTTGCAGGCTGCAAGCAAAATTCAGATGATTAATTAAGGATTAAGGCTCAGTCCGGTGCACTCTGGTAGCACTTACGGCTGCAGACATCCGTCTCGTTCCAGTACTTGCCCCTGGGGCGATAGTACTTGGGCTTGCACTTGTTGCAGTTGGTGCCTTCGGTGTTATGCTGGCAGTTCTGGCAGACACCGCCGCCGTCGTAGTGGCCATGTATGTCCAGGGAGAGACCCTTGCGGTTCACATCCTCGTCGTAGACGCACTCGTTGCTGTGGCCGTGGCAGTTGCAGGCTGCGTAAATGGGACACAATCAAAAGAGAGTCCTAGAGAGAGACTAGATGTCTTCGATACTCACGCTCGCAGTTGAATGGACGCGCGTTGGTGTTCTGGCGCCACTTCTTCTGCTCGAATCCTGGGCAACACTGGTTGCACTGGATGCCGCAGGTGTGGTGCTGGCAGCGACAGGCGAGTATGCGCACCGGGCTCAGCGGATCCTTGACATCGCAGGTGTCGGCGTGGCCATTGCACATGCAACGTCCACCAATGGAGATGTCCTTGATCGAGTAGAAGTAACGCCGCGTCACCGTCGGATCCTGTCGAGCCACAGACATCAAGTGACCCAGCAGATTCTTGGTGCGCAACAGGCGAATGCGCACGTTGGTGGCACGCGTCCACTCCTGCAGTACCGTCGAGTTGAAGTAGTTGGTGGACGAGGGACGGCCGTTGAGCAACATCACTGGGATTTCGCCGTTCTCTAGCGGCACGATCTTCGAGTACTCCGTAGTGCAGATGACATCGTTGTCGCGCGTTATTGGCTTGTAGGTGTCCTTGCCAAAGTACGTCTCGCAATCGGCGGGCGTGTCGGAGAAATGCTGCCACGGAGTCCAGGTCTTGCCGTAATCCGTCGACTTCTCGAGCGTCCAGAGACCCGGACGCGGCGAGTTGCCCATGCGTATGAACAAGTAGGCGACATGGAATTCCTGCAGATTGATGTGAATGGAAAATTTCACTAGAGTTAGTAAAAGATGTAATATCTCTTGAAAAATGTTGAATGAATCTTTTTTTGGAAATAGTTTTTACTTTTATTGATGGATATGCTGAAGTATTCATAATATTATTTTTCTTTTTTAACTATAGATCTGTTGGGCTATAGATAGGAAAATTCTTTCTCTTTTCTTATATTTCTATATTCAGCTCCCAACTAAGGATCTCTTGTCTCTCTCTCTATCTCTCTTATGAATTGCCCCAAGATTTTCAAAGGCCAAGCAAATTCATTAAAATTCATTAGCTTCGTGTACACACAAGATCTGTGTAGATATGTCAATATATATATATATGTATCTATGTGTCTGCTTGTTTGTATATGTGTACAGAGCTTGCATGAGATCATGGCAGAGAATTAACTCTATGCTCTCCAGTATACCAAATTTATCTGCGTCCACCAAATGTTTGTTTATTTTGTTAGTTTTTTTGTTTTTTACGTTTGCTTTTCAATTTGAAGTCAATTGAAAAGGAACCAAATGAACATACGGATATATATATAGTGGGAAGATATATGTACATATATGAGAGACTGTTTACAGTGGCTGTGCTTGATATGTTTACAAATCTGTGGCAGATATGCTGGGCAGTATGTAAGGCCTAAGGGAACTGAGTCTTATGTTGTTACATAAAGCTAATTTTTAGGTATGAGACATTCATCATATAATATGATATGCCTTTGTCATACATGTAGAAATACTGTTCAGCATATGTCTGTATATATATATATATTCTCCAAATGCATGCAAAGTACTTAAAAGAATGCATTTTTAGCCATTAGGGATGATCTCATTTCATTGCTCAACAGCAACTCAAGTTGAAAACATATATACATATACATATGTATATATTTATACATATGTATGAGCATCTGTAGCGCTTCGTCTAGTCTATGGGCTATAAGTAGCTACAGCTACATGATCTGAGGCGTTTCCGTTGCAAGTGCGATAAGTCGAGCGCCAAGTGTGACCCCAAAGTTGTTATATGGAACAGTTTGAGGCTATACTAAGTGATAAGCGTGGGCTGCGACTATATAGAATTCTTGCAAGTGCTATCAGTAGTTAGAGCTTATATATATAGAGAGAGAGAGCATCAAGAACTAAATTGTTTTAATTCAAAGCCTTTTTTCAGCTACTTATCGCTACGAAAAAATAAATACCAAGCAAGAGTCAACGTTCTGAGTGGCAGTTTCTAACTGAACATGTAAACTGAGACAAGCCAACATAAAAAAATATACATATACATATATGTATATATGTCTCTCAGTACGCGTGTGTGTGTGTTTGGGGTACATAACAAGCTGATAACCCGCCAACTCCAAAGGGGAAACAGCAACAGCGGTTCGAACAGCTCAGCAAGATTTTTCGCTGTGGCTTCAAACTGAACACAGAAAAAAATACACAAAAAACGAAAGAAAAAATAATAAAGAATCAGGGTTCTTCTTTTTCTTCCTCTTCTTCGTCGCTGGGGACGTCGAAAATGAAATGAAAACCCATTAAAATTGTTTTCTTTAAAGCAATCCGCTCACTAATTTTACGAGCCTGTCCGAGCGCACGTCCCGCCGTCTGAGTTAGGAGCAGTTCAAGATGATCGAACCAGCGCACACATACATATGAGCAGATCACACACACACACACACACACACGCACTATTGCATTCTCGTTTCTTTCTTTTTGTGGTTCTCTGCTCCCCCGCTGCACTCTTTTGTCTGTGTTTTTTTTTGGCTACACCTTTCTCTGTGGTTCTGATTGCTGTTTACCTGTTCGAAATTGATGGTCAAATTGACTTCGTTGAACTTCATGCCACGGGACAGGGGCGGACTCTGCCACCAGGCCTCGGTGCCATCGATTGCATTCGCTGGCGGATGGTTCTTCTCCGGCACATTGGGATCACAGTAGTCGCAGACCTAGAAGACAGCAACAACACGTGTTATATAAAACTTCAAGTCTATAAATAGAATCGAATTCGAATGTTCCACACATGTGGCACGAAAGAACTTTAAGATGTTGTATGTATACTCAAAGATATTCTGATGGATTCATGCATATATGTACGTTAATCCTACCTGTCCTTGAATAACTGAATAATCAATGTGATCATTCTCCGTATTTGCGCCGACCAGTTTGCAGTAGAGTTCGGGTCCATCGGTATCCTCGCCACACGTGGCAGTTGCTTGAATCTTGCGGCCAGTGGCCAGATTGAAGTATGGCGGCGTTAGCTCAGCATTGCACAGTGCGATAAGCAGCAGGGTCAGGGCACAGGCCACGCCCATGCCACTGATTGGGGTCGCACGCAGCCCCATTGCGCTCTCACTCTGTCTCTTTCGCGCACACGCACAAACGGGCGCACAGCAATAAGAAATGTCCTTTATCTGGCCTCACTTCCGCTTCACAGTTATGTATTCCACTTTCTTATCTTCTGCTGGCACTTTGTTTTCTTATTCTTTTTCACTTTTTCGATTCTTATTCACTTTTATTTTCAGAGCCCATCCAACCGCACTGGATGGCTCGTCGCGAGCAACTGAACTTCATGCAGTGAGAAGTTTTCCTCGGTACCCCCAAACAAATGATGTCTGCATCGGAAACTGACGGAAGCAGCGACAGCGCTCGGCTCGCCCGAAGATCGTCTGTCGGCTGTCTGTCGGTGATCCCGGCCCATTTATTACTTCATCACAGCACAGCTGAGAGAGCGGAGATAACGCACTTAACGTCGTTTGTTGTGCTTGCGCTATTCGTTTACGTTCCTCTTAGCACTTCCAGTTTTCTGCTGCGCTCTCATTATCTTGTGCTCGCTCTTGCTCTCTCTCTCTCTCTCTGCTGAAAGCCGGCCGGCGTTTGACTGTGAGTGGAATAAGAATGAGAGTGAGGCGAAACCAAAACAAGTGAAGCAGCTTGTTTACTTTGCTCTTTGCAGACGAAGAGCCGTTAGCTATAAGTATTTATTTAATAAAAGAAGCCAGTGCCGCGCGACAAGTGTTGCCCAATTGTTCTGGAGAGTTGCTAATAAGACTGGTCACACTGGAATGTCTAATTGAATGTGTGTTGTTGAACACGACTTCAATTAATAATGAAATCCTCGTTTAATTTGAACTTAAATTTAATTTATTAACAATTATTGATTGGCTAACACTGGGCTTAGTTTCGCTGAAATAAAAGTTCATTTTTTCAAATCAACATATAACTGGACTGAAGGTGAATAACGGCTCAAATAGCCAATTCGCACTCAAGCGTAGCCAACAGACAGAATCGAAACTCAACCTACAGTCACTAAAAACTTGAAGTTTATTGCTAGAGCTATTAAACAGCCAACAAAAAAGAAACGGACTGCGCGAACAGCCTGCCTGCCTGCCTGCATTTAGTTGCTTTGAAAATCACGATCAAAATACAGTTAAAATTCATGACCAACGTATCGACGGCGGCAGTTGTTGGCATTTGCTGCCAAACTTAACGAAACGAAACGAAACGGAACGTAACGAATCGAAACTGGTTGCAATTGCATTGCAATGACAAAAATAATCGCACTGATAAAGACGGCGGCTGGCTATGAGTGTCAAAAAGTTTTTATTTGGCCTCAATTTGGCTCGTTACCAGCTGCGTTGGCCACACTGTGCAGGCGGCCGCCCCATGGATGCAAACGAGTTCTGATGACGTAACACGCAACGTTGACGTTATTGTTGCTGTTGCCGATGCTGTGTTTCGTGCAATTCACGCAAATGAACGTTAAAGTGCTTGGCCAAAGAGAAAAAAATGATAAATTGAATATATATTTGTGTAGAAGCGAACATATGTATGTGTTCGCGTGTGTGTGTGTGTGTGCCTGCTTTATACGACAGATCGATTGCAACATCCAGCGAGAAGTTCTTAGCTTAACTTCATTGCACACTGGTACAAGGGCAGTTAAAACTTAAAAGCTTTACATGATAAACAGAATTTGAGTCTACAATTATTGGCCATTCACGGGCTTGTTCACACGTTGAAACACATCAATTAACGTCTCAATTTAATGCGATGAATCTCATAATCTGTTGTTGCATTCGAAACCAGTGTGCACACTGCGCTGACGCCGCCGTTGGCGTTGGCGTCAACGTTCACCTATGTTTCATTTATTTATTCGCAGTTGATTTTCGGTTTTCGTGCTCAATTTCGTTCTAAGCCTCGGCGCGTGTGCATCGACGCAGTTCTCTCGACATGGTGCTGCTGAAAGTGATCAAATATCTAGTGGGTCAGTGTAACAGTGTCAACGGATACCACATATCTTGGCTCAAACAAAATAATGTTGTCTTTGTTTTTGTCACTTAGGCTGCGTGGTTCGTGTCTGCAATGAGCTGTCCCAGAATATGAATTCACTCAACAAGATGTTCAAATATCACCTGCTCGAGGCCCATTAGCAAGGTTCAATTGAGTTTCGAAATATGTTTATGTATATAGTATATAAGAAGTACACATATATTAGTACCTATTCAGCACAAATATATCCAGTTATACAAATGTTAATTGATTGTCGTTGTTCTGCTTCTTCTTCTCTTCTTTTGCTGCTCTCATAAAATCGAAAAGTCAGAAGCTAATGGGAAGTGCATATAAATATACATAGTATATATGCATACATACATACATACATATATATTTCTGTTTGTCTGTTTGTGTAACCTTGTTCATCGGCTTGCACAATCAGCTCAGTCTAAAGCTTTCGATTTCATTTTGAAATTGTGCAATCTTTGGCAAATAATTTAAAAAAAATTAATAATTATTTTTTTTTAATTTTATTAAATATTAAACAATATTAATATATTATTTATAATAAAAATATATATAGATAATAATATTATTAAAAATAAAAATAAAAATTATTTAATATTTAAAAAATAATTATTATTATTAAATATATATATATTTTTTTATTGCAATCTATATTTTTTGTATTATTATTTATAAGCTTAAAATTTTGGAAACACACATGTAAATTTTCCAAAATTGTCAATTGCCTAAAACTGGATTTTCCAAGAACTGATTAGAATATATATTTTTGGCAATAAATATTTTTTTATTAATATTTATAAGCTTTTGAGTTTTTTGGAAATTTCTACTTAGATTTTCGACAATTGTAAAGTGCCTGAGAGTTGATTCTTCTTAGAACCTATTAGAATATATACATATTTTGGTAAATAAATCAAATAATATAGATATGGCTCCTAAAAGGCTTACAAAAAATCCCCTGTCGCAACTTTTCTATGGAACGCAATGGCCGAAAGCTTACGAACTTGGTCAATAAGAGAAAAACGCTTAAAACAAACAAAACAAAACAAAAACTTGATGTATGCCCAGTGAGAAATTAACATAGGTGCGTGTAGTAGACATACATACATACATACATACATACATACATACATATATTTAGTATAGTTTAGAGCTATAGTATATATGTAGTAGCCACTTGTGACGTCACATACGAGTAAGTTTCGAGTCGTGTGGCTAATTAGCATGCAATGTCACGTTTGAATGACTTGTAAAAAAAAACCCAAAGCCGAATAAATGAGTTTATAATTTTTGTTTATATATAGCACTAATTCCATATCGATGGCTATTCTATCTTAGTTTCTATAGTTACTAGATCTACTTAGTTATCTAGTATCTACTTAGTTACTCATTGCCGAAGAAGGTGCGACCGAAGCCGAGGGCATTGCTGACAAAGCTCAGCATGGAGGTGATCATGCCGTGGGCATGCTTCGAGCTCTGCGTCGTCTCCGTGTTTTGTCGCTTGATCTTGTTCGTTCCTTTGATACTTCTCGATATCTGTTTGATCTCGGCGCTGCTGAATATGCGCTCCACATCGGGTATAATCACTTTGCGGCCGAAATCCTCGGCGCTTATCTCGTTCAGGCGATCGTCCTCGCTGCTGAACTCGAACAGCGATCTGCCCTGAGCTGCGATGAAAGGATGTGACTTGAGTTCAACTTTAAGTCAGAGAAGAATTCTTGGACTCACCAGTTGACAGCAATGCGGAGCTGATAAGCAAGACTGATACGAACTTGGCCAGTGACATTATTTCCGTTAGTTAGCGACAATCAACTCAATTCGACTGAATGCAACTGCAGCAGCAGTGACCCGCTTTATACGACGATCTACGTGATCTTCGAGCGGAATGCAAGAGGAACCGACTTATCTGCACGTTCCGGCTGAATAATTTTGAAAATCATTTTACTTTTGCTGTCAGCTCTTGCTAGAATAACTGCATTCAGGTATTTTTGTTGCTGCTTCTTTTTTTTATTGAACACTTAAGCTACATCCATAACCTATAATGATTTTTCTTTCTTTTCTTTTCTTTTCTTTTCTTTTTTTTTTTTGGGGTTTTCTGAAATGCTTGTCGTGTATATACCCTATGGTTCCCGTGTACCCTTAAATGCTCAGACATAATTTGTATTGGACTTATGTCTTTTATTTGAAACTTAAGTGCTACCATAACCTATAATGACTGTAGACCCGTAGTGCGTAGTGCTGGAACCTCTTTGTACCGTATTCAACTGATTCATCATCGAAGGAGCGCCATGGCTAGCTGGTTCTTTCTCGTGTGTCAATCGCGTTCGATATATCCTGCAGGACCTTGGGCTTTCGGGTCTTGTGCTTGTACAGCTCGTAGGCATTATCCACCTCCGCATCGGCGTCCCGCTCGTCCTCCACGCCGGGCCATTGCTCGTACAGCTTCTCCTGCAGCTCTCTGTCCGGCGGACTCGACGGTCCCATGGGCAGGCAGCTGACCACGCTCACAAAAATGCTAAGAGCTGCAAAGGGAACATAGATATGAATATGACGATAAGCGATAAGCGGTCGGAAACTAACCGAAGACTACTGTTAGACGCATTATTGAAGACTGAAGACTGACAGACTGGAGGAGGAACCCCACAATTTATATACATCGGCCGTACTCGCTCGGCAACCTATTGACCGGCTCTCCTCGCCACTCTTGGCAAATCATGCGAAGATTATGCAAAAGAGCACTGGCGAAAAAAAAGCCATAATAAAGAAAAAGAAACAGAAAGAAAAGAGAAGCTCAAAAAGGGGGGCTCGAGGCGTCGCTTTGTCTCACGCTGCTTCGCAGATTAGTGGGCAAATACGTTTGACGTCATTGGTGATAGAGACGCAAAAAAGAAGGCGAAGAAAAAGGTGTCTGGCAGAGCTTTAGCACCTGTCATTAATTATATATATTTTTGGATTTTTTCTTCAATATTCAATACGTATTAATCTTTCACGCTCCCGAAGAAGAATATGGTCCAGCGCTCATATGACGGCGTCTCCTCGCACAGATACGTCTCCATCTGGCAGTAAACGTCACTGAAGTCGCTGTAGTCTGGGCGAAACAAGTTTTGATTGTTTAGTTTTTTTTTTTTTTGGGTAGCCAGCTGGTAGAGGCTGCGACAATGCGTGATTGGGTGTGCGGCATAGCCAAGCGGTGGCTAGGGCCATGATTATTTTGTCACTAACTGTAGCACGCGTGGAAAGTGAAGCTGCGCATGGCTCGAGATCGTCGATAGATGATTAATGAAGCTCGTTAAGCCATGATTAAGTGTGGCTGTGTGGCTGCGGGCCACAACTCTGAATAGGGTCAGATACGTACTCGTGCCCTCGTGACAGGCGGCTATATCCATGTGGCACCTCGTTGGGTATTTGCGTATGCACATAGTTCGCTCGTCCAGGCGACAGATGGCGCTGCTCTCGTTCGCCGCGCCACAGGACTGCTCCAAGGGACAAGCTGTGCCGCCAGCTAACGCCACTGCATAGACTTTAATTAGAATTAATCAAAGTAATCAAGTTAGTAACTAGTTTAGCTCACTCAGCAGCAATAGCACGATCAATTTGCTAAACATTTGGCAAATGCTGGGATAACCGTGCCATATAAAGCGCAATGCGCAACTAATTGCTACACGGCGTACTCTCAAACAGTGGAAGATACGTTTGCCTTAGGCAAACAATTGCACAAAAGATAAGATAAACAAATTAACTAGCATCTATGGGCAACACGGGCAGCAAGGTCTGAGGTCAATCAGTTCCAGCTATTTAAAGAATTGTACTTGGTTAATTCCGAATGTATATATATATGTATGTTTATACATATAAATATATTTAAAATACTTCCAAAATTCCCCACCCACCCACAAATCTAGTTTGGCTGGTTTCCATTTATTTCTATTTCTAGCTCGTTTACAGAATTTGTAGCATACTTTTATGGGCTGTGGTTGGTGTCTCGGCTAAGCTAAGCATTTGCTTTTATCATTATTGTAGCATAGTTTTGGTGCATAATTATTTGGACTTGGCTTGACTGCGATACAGCTTGGCATAGATGCCGTTCTTGGCCAGCAGCTGGGCGTGCGTGCCCTGCTCGATGATGCGCCCGGCCTGAATCACGCAGATGATGTTGGCATTCTGCACCGTGGACAGCCGATGGGCGATCACGATGCAGGTGCGACCCGAGCACGCGGAGTCAAGAGCCTGTTGCACCACCTGGAACAACGAGTAGGCAGCATGAATATCGGATCAATCAATCAGGAATACCTCTTTCCACCTACCCTTTCACTCTGCATGTCCAAGGCGGATGTCGCCTCGTCGAGCAGCAGAATCTTCGGGTTTCGCACCATGGCGCGGGCAATGGCGATGCGCTGCTTCTGTCCGCCCGACAGCTGGGTGCCTTTGGCGCCCAACATCGTCTCATATTGGGCGGGCAGTGTCATAATGAAGTCGTGAGCATTCGCCATCTTGGCGGCGTCTATAATCTGCTGCATAGGCACAGTGCGCGAGGTGTCGCCGTAGCTGATGTTCTCCGCGATGGTTTTCTCGAAGAGCGAAGGCTCCTGCGAGACAATGCCCAGGCGACGGCGCAGGGTCTTCAGCTCCATGTCCTGATGTATGCACTCCTGGTCAATGAGCTGAGGAGCGAGTGGAATTTAGTATAATTGCTAGAGAGGATTCACTTCACTCACGATCTTGCCCTCATCCGGATCGTAGTAGCGCAGCAGCAGCTGGACACAGGTGGATTTGCCGGAGCCGGAGGCGCCAACGAGTGCCACCGTTTGGCCCTGCAGCACGTCCAGATTGAAGTCCTGCAGCACCGAGCTGTCGGGCCGCGAGGGATAGGCAAAGTTGAGGCCGCGGTAGCTGACGCCCTGCTCCACCACGTTCGTCTTGCATATCTTGCCATTGCCGTTCTGCTCGATCACGTGCGGAGATTGTATGAGCGGCGGGCGATCGATGATCTCGTACATGCGCGTGGCCGAGAGCAGCGCCGCATTGAAGGCGGGCGTAAAGGCCAAGGACTGCGCCAGGATGAACAGGCCATAGAGCATGGTGTTGGCAATCCTAGGGAAGAGATTTGGGTATAAATGGAGCAGGAGTTTTCTAAGGATCAACTCACTTCATGATAACTTCAAATTTGATTCTGCCCTCGGCGCACATGAAGCCGCCATAGGTCAAGGTGACGGCGTAGCCGAAGAACATCAGAGTCATGCCCATGGCATTGACCAATCCGCGCCACTTCAGGCGGCCTTGGATTTGCAGACGATATCGCTCCACTTCCGCATCGTAGACCTTGATCAGCTCCTCCTCCCTGCGCAGCGCGGCCACAGTTCGTATTTGGGCAATGGTTTCCGTGGCGATGCGACTCGTTTCCTCCAGGACATTCTTCTCCTTCAGCGCGGACTTCTCGCTGAAGCGCGCCTCAAAGATTATGGAGGCCACCATGAAGGGAGCCGTGCTTAGGCAGACAAGCGCCAGCTCCCAGGAGTAGGAGAAGGCAATGGAAAAGCTGCAGATGAAGTTGGTCAGCGCCTGAATGATATTGCTTAGCGGGAAGCCAATGGCGCCTTGGACACTGGCTGCATCGCCGGACAGGCGGGCGGAGAGTGCGCCAACACTGTTGTCCTTCTCGTCAAACCAGCCCATTTCCTGCTTCATAATGGAGCTGAAGGTCTTTGAGCTAAGCAGAAAAGGAGTTAATTGAGTAGCTGAACAAGGTAGGATAACAGATCCTTACCGCATGCGTGATGTCAGCCACACTCCGGCTAGGTTATAGAAGAAGGTTTGCACGAAGCAGAAGATGCCCACGCAGACGCCAATCACCACGGTGATGATGGACATGGAGGAGCTGTGCTCCAGCACTGCCTCGTCCGTGGGCTCGGCCAGCGAGGCGTACAGCTCCGCCAGCACAATGGAGAAGGCGGGCATGGCACAGCCATAGAGTCCAGCGCATATGGTGCCAATGATAAGGAAAGCCCACTCAGGACGCGCTGTGGCCAGGACACGGAAGAAGGTGCGCGGATAGCTGATGTTCTTTGCATTCGCAGCCTTCTCCAGCTCTTCAGTTGTCGGTTTCTTGAGCTGATTCAAGCCCTTCATTTGAAACTCGGAGTTTTTATCCAAGGACTTCAGGGAGTTCCTGTGGAACTGTTCGACATCCTTGGACTGTTTGCGCTCCTTGGGCACATCCTCGCAATCGTTGAGCAGCTCATCAGCCTTGTCATCATACTCGTGAGCTGCGACCATTTTGTGGTAATGTCCTTGCAGCTTCATGAGGTCCTCGTGGGTGCCCTGCTCCACAGCTTTGCCGTTCTCGATGTAAACAATTTGATCCGCATGCCTGATGGCAGACAAACGATGAGAGACAACGAGCGTGGTGCGTCCCTTGGAGGCTTTGTCCAGGGCTGCTTGGACCAGTTTCTCGGAGTGATAGTCCAAGGCGGAGGTGGCCTCTGCAGGGAGTGTCTACTGTAGCTTGAAGTGAACAGGGAATTGGGATCGCGGACTTACCGTCCAGGAGCAGTATCTTCGGGTTCTGTATAAGAGCTCTGGCTATGGCTATGCGCTGACGCTGTCCGCCGGAGAGCTGAACGCCCTTCTCGCTGATGTGCGTGTCATAGCCCTGGCGGAGAGAGAAGCTTAGATATTGTATATGACGACTGGCTGGAGAGATCTCACATTATCCAGTGCAATGATGAACTCGTGAGCATTGGCCGCTTTGGCAGAGTCCTCGACTTCCTTTTGCGTAGCCAGCGGCTTGCCATGGCGTATATTTTCTTCTGTAAAGAAAATTTCTCTCTGAGATTCTCTTGATTTGACTATATATAAAAATACCCACCAATGGTGCCCTGGAAGAGCACTGGCTCTTGACCAACCACAGCTATGTTGGAGCGCAGCCAGTTCAGATTATATTTCTTCACATCCTCGCCGTCCAGGAAGACCTGCCCGAACACCGGGTCGTAGAAGCGTTGCAGCAGCTGTATGCAGGTGGATTTGCCACAGCCTGAGGAGCCGACCAAAGCCACAGTTTGACCCTCCTTGACGGTCACGTTGAGTCCTCGCAGCACAATGATATCCTTGCGTGCAGGATACTGGAAGAACACATCCCGAAACTCAATGTTGCCCTTCAGGCCGTAGTTGAGTATCTTGCCGGCCTTGGACAGCGGGTCGATGGTGGAGACGCGATCGATGACATCGTAAATGGCGCTCGCCGAGCCGCGAGCCATGGCGAAGGTCTCCAGGAAGGGCGAAGTCCTTGACAGCTGATTGGCGCCCACGATGATGCCCGAAATCACAATCATGACGATCGCAGGTGTATACTTGCGATCCTCCAGGGGAACATCGCTGGAACGATCGTGCAGGATCAGATTGGCGCCGTACCAGAAGGCGCCGGCGCCCACAATGAACATCATGGCCTTCATGACCGTATCGCTGAGGCCGGAGAAGGCGCCCTTCCACTTGCCAGCCTTGAGGGCGGGCTTGAGCAGGGTATCATAGCGCGTCGACTCGGAGTGCTCGCCTCCAAATGCCACCACAGTGCGTATGGCTCCAATCACTTCCTCCACAACGGAGCTGGCGCGGACATAGGAGCTCTGCTCCCTCGCAGTGAGTTTGCTTTGATACTGAGTGGAGGGGAAAAGATTAGAAATTCTGTTCCCTATTGATAACAGATACTTACGTGAGCCACGACTGCATTTACGACCATGGTCAGGGGTATGTAGAAGAACATGGCCAGAGCCAGCTTCCAGCCATAGACGAAGGCAATGATCACACTGATGGCCACATCGCAAATGATGGTCAAGAAGTGCCCCAGATTCTCAGCCATGCCAGTGCGTATCTTCTCCATGTTGCTAGGATTTATTCAGATGAATTAACGATCTCTCTCTCTCTCTCTCTCTCTCTCTCTCTGTGATGACCTACTCAGTTATGCGCACGGCAAAGTTCTGGTCCTTGGCCATGTCGTGCCAGCCGATCTCCTGCCTGATGGTCGCCTTGAAGAACTCCCGCCGCATGCTGACCGTCAGCTTGAGCGCCAGATGATTGAATATGTTCACAAAGGTCATGCCGGAGAAGAGCATTAGAAGGGAGTCGAGGGTCATGAGTATGCCGAAGGCGACGCTATCCTTGCGCAGCTCCTGCATATTCTCCTCATAGCTGGCATTGGTGCTGCAGTCGAAGGACTTTAAGCATAAGGATTTCTTTCTACTCTCGACTGGACTTACAGCTGCTTGCCGCCGCCAAATATTGGCAGCGCCTTGGTGCCCGAGCTGGTGCCCACGCCCAGGCTGCGATCAATGAACATGGCCACCAGCTCGCTGTAGACGATGATGGCAATGGGAAAGACGAGCGCGTGCAGGAGCGCCGCGACGAGAGCGCAGCCGAGCAGCAGATAGTCGACGCCGTGAGCATAGCGAAAGAGCTTGTGATAGCTGACGGTCTCCATTTGGGGCTGTTTCGATTTAATTTGCTTAGCTTCCGCCTGGCCAGCGCCGTCGTCAGCCTCGCCGTTCGGCACGTTGGGCTCCGCCATTGACGTAGTTAAAGGCAGCTAACTGTTCGCCTATAACCATTTACCCTCGGGGTCAATTAATAGTTAGCGTGCAGCGAGTCTTCGCCTGCAGGTGGACACCCGGGGGGCGACCAGGCAGTTCGCTAGATCTGCTTACTAAATGATCTCGGCTGCTGCTGCTGCTTCTGGGTGTTCTCTTGGCATAACGAACTATATTTTCTGATTTTTCGCTCGACTTGACTCGACTCGACTCGACTGTTTTCGGGTTCTCACGCGCTGTACCGATTCGTCTGAAATGCGAACTCGAACTGTTGATATGGCTGCTGAGGGTTCGTCTTTTATCAATTTCGTTTCTAATAATATTCGAATGGCGCAAAGAGCGCGCAACTTTTGAGTGAAAATGCATTTCTACGCTCGCAGAATTTATTTGAAATTTCTCTTATTTTTTATTTTTAATAAATTTCAATTGGATTGATTTTTCTCAAGGTTCGGCATGACTAGCAAATATGCAGTGGTCGCTCGGTTAAGGTGTGCATAGTTATAGCTTTCGTCTGATATTTCATCAACTATGCCAATATTAGATCATCATCAACGGCTTCTATCTCTGGTATTCGATAAGTACTCCGCTCTTATCAACGCCCAAATATTTACTTATAATTTATATTATCACAGCATTGACATCTAATTGCCTTTTGTATAATGGCTGGCATAAAGATTAAACTTTATCTACGGCAGGGCGAGATCTTAAGTGATATGTAAAGTGCACTTTTGGCAGCGTAGAATTTTATCTGGTACACGATTTGCTGACTGATAAGCAGAGGTTATATTATATCACAGACGTGGGATCAGACAGGCTTAATTAGTTTATCAGAGGCGGAAGTACGCTGTGCAGGCGCTGTCAATTTCATAACACTCAGTTCATAACTAAGTCTCCGTTTAAAAATCAAGGAATTCAGATACGTAAGTGGCGTATACTTGATATTTTGTTGAGCTTTTCAAGCTGTAACATCGAGCACACCCTAACTAGGGTCAAAATTGCTTTATATTCAAGCAAAACCTCGTTAATTTAATTCTCAAATGTTAAGTTAACAGACAATGTTAAGTTAACAGAGTTCAGCTCTTACATTGGCGTCTGGGTGCATGCGCTTCTGCTATTGGTGAGCAGCAAACGTAAAAGAGAGCTTACGTTATTTTCTTTACGTAATATGCATTTGCTAGTGTTGGTGGTGAGTAGAGGCTCTCTCACTGGAATGCATGGGCTGCTGCTAGTGGTGAGTAAGTTTAAATTTCTGTGGTGAGTAGCTGCTCTCTTATGCTCCGTAGGAATAGCTCGAGTCGAGTAAGGAATAACTCGACTGCTCTGAGAGTTGAGTTTTCTGTAGCTCAACTTTCCAGTGACCCGACGTGTTTGCAATGCGAGTTCTAATTAAATTCCATTAAATAATAAAATATTGAAAACTATAGGAAAGTTTATTGAATATGGTTATAGTTAGTAGAAGTAGATAAAGTAATACAAAAATCTCAAAAGAAAAGAGCCATTCAGTGATCCTTCTGGGTCCTGTGCAGCTTGGCATAGATGCCGCGCTGGGCAATCAGCTGCAAGTGTGTGCCTTGCTCCACGATTCTGCCCGCTTGGACCACGCAGATGACATCGGCATTTTGAATCGTGGACAGGCGATGGGCGATCACAATGCAGGTGCGTCCCGAGCAGGCGGAGTCCAGGGCTTGCTGAACCAACTGTGGGAGATGCAGAGAGTCAGCTAATTCCTGAACAATAGAAGTCCCATAGCTTACCCTTTCGCTCTGCATGTCCAGAGCTGAGGTGGCCTCGTCGAGCAGCAGAATCTTGGGATTCCTGACCAGCGCACGGGCAATGGCCACGCGCTGCTTCTGACCACCGGACAGCTGAGTGCCTCGGGCGCCCATGCGCGTCTCGTAGCCATTGGGCAAGGAGACGATGAAGCTGTGGGCATTCGCACTCTTGGCAGCCGCAATTATCTCAGCCATGGGCACAGCGCGACGATTGTCGCCGAAGGCAATGTTCTCGGCGATGGTGCGCTCGAAGAGCGATGGCTCCTGCGACACAATGCCCAGCTTGCGGCGTACGCCGTCCAGCGTCAGATCGTGCTGAATGTCATCTTGATCAATGTGCTGTGGGAATGAGGGAAATACAAGGAATAACTGTTGATGTGCCCTGTCCAATAGCTTACAATGGTGCCCTCATCTGGATCGTAGAAACGTTGGAGCAGCTGCACGCAGGTGGACTTGCCGCAGCCGGAATGCCCAACCAATGCCACCGTCTGACCCTGTAGTACCTCCAAGTCCAGGCCATTCAGAATCTTGTCATCCGGACGCGTGGGATAACGGAACTCAATATCCCGGTATCGCACGCCCTCAAAGAGATTCAGCTGCTTGGCCAGCGTGTTCTTGATGGTGCCCATGGGCGAGATGATGCGCGGCTTGCGATCGAGGATCTGGAACAGGCGATGGCCAGCGACCAAGGCGGCGGTGAAGGCAGGCGTAAAGGCCAGCGACTGGGCCAGCATCATGGAGCCATAAAGCAGCGTCTCAGATACCCTGGATAAGAAGGTGGTTAGACAGATAGATGGCTAGAGAGAGAGAGAGAGGATCTGCTCACTTGATAATATCCTGGAAGGGCACCTGACCCTCCGAGACCAGCACGCCGCCGTAGCACAGCGCCACGGCGTAGGCAAAGAAGGCCGACGCCTGCATCGTGGAGTTGAGGACGCCACGCCAGCGTAGCTTCTGCCGGATGAGCACCTCCACGCGCTGAATCTCCTCGGTGTATTGCTTGATGATCTCCGCCTCCCTTCGCAGGCCTGCGATGGTGCGCACATTGGTGATGGACTCGGTGGCTATGCGGGAGGCCTCCTCCAAGACCTGTTTCTCTCTAATCAATGCATTCGACATCATTCTACAAATACGGAAATTTACAGATGTCGAGCATACGTAGAGTAGAGCTTCTATTCATTCACACTCACTTGGCTTCGATTATGACCGAGCCAACGATAATTGGGCAGTTGGCCAGACACAGCAGCGCCAGCTTCCAATTATAGTACATGGAAACCGATATGCCCGATATGAAGTTCGATAGAGCTTGAATCATGCCGCTCAGCGGATAGCCGATGGCGCCCTGCACCCCCGCCGCCTCGCCGGAGAGACGCGCCGAGAGCGCACCCACCGAGCACTGTTCCTCGTCGAACCAGCCGATCTCCTGGCTGAGCATCGCCTTGAAGGTCATGGCGCGCATGCGCGTTGTCAGCCAGATGCCGGCGTAGTTGAAGAGATACGTTTGCAGGAAGCAGATCAGCCCGGTGATCACAGCGATGCCCAAACACGCCCAGGATAGCACGGCAGTGCGACTGAGCGCCACCTCCTCGTCCCGCTCAGCGAGTGCACCGTAGAACTCGCCGAAGATGATCGAGAATGCCGGATAGAGGAAGCCCACGGCCACAGCTGAAATGCCGCCCAGTATGAGGTAGCACCACTCAGGACGAGCGAGGACTATGATTCTTCTAAAGATCTTAAAGAATTGTGGCTTCTCCTGCGGCACAACTTTCTTCTCCTTATTGCTCTCCTTGACGAACTTCACAATCGGCTCATCGAACTGCACGCTGTTCTTCTGATGCTTCTCGAAGTTGAGCGGACTCGTCTCAAAGGACTTTTCGTACAGCGCTAGGCTCTTGCCTGCCAATGGAGTTTGCTTCGGATAAATCTTGATTCATGATATATATTCCGAACTTACGCTTGGCTTCGTCTATGTTCTCCTCGTTTTCCTGCTCCTCGGGCACTTTGAAGTCGCCTGCCTTGACCATGTTGTAGTAGGCGCCCTCCAGCGCCATCAGGTCATCGTGTGAGCCCTCCTCCAGCACCTTGCCCTCGTTTATGAAAACTATTTTGTCCGCACCACGTATGGCCGAGAGTCTGTGGGACACCACAATTGTGGTTCGGCCTTTGCTGGCCAAGTCCAGCGCCTGTTGCACCAGTTTCTCGGAGTTGTAGTCCAGCGCCGAGGTGGCCTCTGTGCGAGAATGATATTTTAGATATGAAATATTTATGGCTGCTCTATTTACCATCGAGCAAAAGGATCTTGGGGTTCTGTATCAGAGCTCGAGCGATGGCAATTCGTTGCTTTTGACCGCCAGACAGCTGGGAGCCGTGCTCGCCAATCATAGTGCGATAGCTCTACAAGGAGAATCGATAAGGATCAGCAAGGACTACACGTTCTCCTCCTCCCCACTCACCTCTGGTAGCTGACTGATGAAGTCATGAGCACCTGCCTGGGTGGCAGCTGCTTCGATTTCCTTCTGCGTGGCATTCGGTTTGCCATAGCTTATGTTTTGAGCTAACAAGAGATCGGTTTAGTATATGGATATATCCTAGCAATGACAACCTACCTATGGTGCCCATGAAGAGCACCGGCTCCTGTCCCACCACGGCAATATTGGAGCGCAGCCACTGTATGTTATACTTGCGTATGTCGAGCTCATCCAGGAGGACAGCGCCAAAGACGGGATCGTAGAAGCGCTGCAAGAGCTGTATGCAGGTGGACTTGCCACAGCCCGAGGGACCAACGAGAGCCACGGTTTGACCCGATCTGATCCTGATATTCAAGCCGCGATGCACAATGATCTCGGGACGCGAGGGATAGCGAAAGAAGACGTCCTGGAACTCAATATCGCCGCGCAGGCCGTAGTTCAAGAGTTTGCCGTCCGTCGACAACGGATCGATCTTCGAGGGCAGATCGATGACCTTGAACAGATTCGTGGCGCAGCCACGTGCAGTGGCAAAGGACTCGAGGAAGGGTGCTGTGCGGGCGATGTTATCTGCGCCCACAATGATGCCGAAGAAGGCCTGAGAAGGTATTTGAAGTTTAATTTGAGATATTTGATAGTTAATCGTGGTGAAACCCACAATCATTAGAATGGCTGGCGTGTACTCCTTATCCTCCACATAGCGATCGTCGATGATCAGATTGACGCCATACCAGAAAGCGCCCGAGCAGGATAGGAAGAGCATGGACTTCAGTATCGCATCGCTCAGGCCGGAGAAGGCGCCCTTCCACTGACTGGCCTTGCGTGCGGGCACCAGGAAGTTCTCGAAGCGCTCCACTTCCTGCTTCTCGCCACCGAAGGAGACCACAGTACGCACGGCGCCCAGGATCTCCTCGGCCAGATTTCCTGCGCCTGCATAGGACTCCTGCTCGCGTGCCGTCAGCTTGCCTTGGGTCTGTGCAGGAGAGGAGCTGAAGACCTGAACTAAAGACTGAGGTCACCTGCGCTTACCTTGCCCACGTAGTAGTTGACGGCGATGACGAGTGGAATGTAGCAGCTCACGGCCAGCGTCAGCTTCCAGCCATAGCCAAAGGATATGCCCACCGTTATGATGAAGCCCACAACCAAATAGACAAAGTGACCCACTTTCTCCGAGATGCCATCGCGTATCTTCTCAATGTCACTGAGAAGGAAGGCAAGTAATATATAGAGTCTGTCTGGAACTTGTCTCCAATACCTACTCCGTCATGCTCTGTGCAAAGTTCTGCTTGGTGGCCAGATCGTGCCAGCCAATGTCCTGTCGCATCACCGACTCGAAGAGCTTGATGCGCATGCGCGTCACCTGCCTCAGGGCAACAAAATTGAATATATCCACCGAGAATATGCCCGAGATGAACATGATCAGCGAGACTATGGTGAGCAGAATGCCATACGATATGGAGTCGTCATACAGGGCATCATTATTCTCCTCGAGCGTGGCATTGGTTCTGCACGGAGATCATACATATATCACATATATTCCTAATCTAACTCTAGTCATCTTCCACTCACAATTTCTTGCCGCCGCCGAAAATGGGCAGGGCATAGACCGTTGAGCTGGTGCCCACCTGCATGGCGCGATCCACCAGCATGGCCGTGAACTCGCTGTAGACAATGACCACGGCGGGCAGCGTGAGGGCCTTGATGCAGCACATGAAGAAGCCAATGAAGAGCCAGAAGAGCTCGCAATATGTGGAGAAGCGAAACAAGCGCCAGAAGCTGATCGGCTCGGTGGGCTCCAGGCCAGCGGCCACTGGGATTTCCTCCCCAGACTTCGCATCGCTGGTCGTGATGGACGCCTCCTCGCGGTCCCGATCCATGCCGACGACTGTAACTGTAACTGACAGTTGAACAATCCAGAGTGCTATTAGAATTCAATGGGCCATCGATTTGCACGCACAACAACAACAACAACAACAATATATAGCAAGACGAACGAACAGACGGCAAAAAGGTTAATTCAATTAGACGTCAATTCGAGAATCATTCCAAGCTTGTCGCCTGCTCTGCTATTGACCTGCGAGGTTAACTGATGAGGTGCCATTCACTAGTCATTTCAAAATATTTCCACAGATTCTTGCAGAAATTTATTTGAATTTATATATATGTATATAGCTATGTGGAGATATGGGAAAAGTTTCCATTGATCATTGCTGACAATCTCTGAGATCTCTTCACTGGTGCACAAGTCCTCGCACGCATATTCACCTTTAGCAGTTGGTCCTGTCTGGAGTTTATTCCTCTTTTATAGTTCAGTTTTGTTCTGCCCAACTGATCGATCGTTGCTCACTCGATCGCTATAGCGCGACTGACTGCAGATCGCTGGAGCTCGTCCCATTTAAGTTTCTGTGCGTTGCGCTATGTTTCCCGATCTTAATTGATCTTGCGAGCAAGAGCATCAATTGAGACTTCTAAGAGACGCAGTTGTCTAAGTGATCAGCTCTTATATGCGCGCTCTTATACTCTTACACAGGCAGCTTGATAAGCCGAGACTTGACTGAGATTTTTAGCAACTTCAGCAGCACTTGCAGATCTTCCATGATACATATATAATAATACATATATTATAATTGATCTAATTCTTTATAAAGATCTCTGCTATTTCCAACTATTTATCATCTTATACTGCCTAACCTTATTCATTCAACTTCTCTCTAAAACAATCTCAAATGACCCAAATTAATTGAGATGCGACCATGACCTCTAGCACATTAGACAGTTTGATTGAATCTAGATATTTATTTATACTTTTCAACTTATTTACAGTTTATATAGCTGATCTATATATAGTACATTGCATACATTATGCTAAGATTTATATATGTAAATATAAGACTCTTAAGCCTACAAATCGCATATCACATATTGTGTTGGTTTATATATACACTGCTGCCTACACGATAGGGATTTTCAGTAAAATGTGCGCGGAGAGTAAACCTTGGGTCTAGCCTAATATGGCAAGCGCCAAAGAAACAAAGGTTTAGAGTTTATAACTATGATTAGTTAACATTCAGATACATATATATAGAAGAAGTGTTCTCGCTTTTCGGTACTTAGGTATACGGACTGATATGTCGTACTCTGTTTAAACACAATCTATCTATCTATCTATATATATATATAATATCGTAGCTAAAGACTATGCAACAATTCCCTCTTCGGTTTGCACAATAATATCGTAGAGTTGGTTCCGGGTGGCCTGAAGCCGTAAGCCTAACTTAAAACTAGTTTTAACTCTGTTCAAGAAATTGGCCGGGAAAGCTATCTATCCATAACAATGATCCAGGAGCCAGGGTCAGACATAGACCTCGCCCGTCTTGGGCTCCGGCTTGTGCTTGGCCAGCGTCGAGGGCGCCGACGAGGCATTGGCCGTGCCGCCCGTCATGCTGGAGCCATCCTTATTCCGGTGCAGCGATATTGTGGCTGTCGTGTCTACCGTATCCGTGGGCCCCGCCGACCGCACCGAGGAGCGCTGGAAGTTCGGATCCTGCAGATTGAGGCTGACGTTGAAGCTATTGTTGCGCGATATGTTCGGGTGGCCATTGAGGGGCTTCACCGAGAGCAGGGCGGTTGTGGTGATGCCGCCACTGCCATTGCTCGAGCCGCTGCTGGCATGCGCGTCCACGCCATCACCCACGCCGCTCAGCTCCACAATGGACAGGTTGGAGGGCGTGCGCTGTATGGAGAGGGAAACGGGAATCGTGGTGATCACATCGTTCGGATCGAAGCCACTCGCCGTGGTCGTGATGGTGGGCAGCTGCGCATTGGCGGTCAGCGGGAGAATGCTCAGCGTGCCCGTTGGCATCGACTCGCTGCTGGTGGACACCGTGAAGGGGAACGACAGCGTGGTGATATTGGTCTCCGCTGGAATGGCTGTAGAAAGAGAGAGAGAGAAGAGATGAGTTCAGAGAGTTAAGAGTGGAGTGAGGGGGCGGGGAGAACTTACTGCTGGCAGTGTAGCCATCCTTCAAGCGGGTCGGCATGACGGCCTGGGCCAGCGCCGCTGTGGCTGGATGCCCTGGAATCAGAGTATTATTGGATGAGGAGCTATCCATCTCTTTGATGGGCGACAGCAGCAGTGTGCCCAGCACCTGGCCGCTGTCCTGGTGCAAGTTGGTGCCGCTGGCTGTGGTGCTATACGAGGGGTACATGCCGCTAGTGGTGCTTTGGGTGCTCAGCTGTTGTGGGGCCATGATAACGGCATTCGTGGCTACAGTGGGTGCAATTCGTTTATAGCTAACCGGAGTGCATTGAGTCGCAGCGCAGCGACTTACCTGTATTGGTGCTGCCATCCTTCGTCACCTCCGGCGTGGGTATGCGCGGCCGCGTCTTGGCCATGTTTATATTGAGGCCATTCAACTTGGAATCTGTTTAGGCAGGCAGGTTGATAAGTTGGGCTAGCTGTTTATTGTCTTATATTTCCACACTCACTCTGTTTGATCAGCTGGCGCTGAGCGCGCAGCGATTTGCGGTGCACGAACTTCTCGTAGAGACTCGGCTTGCTCTGCTGCTGCAGGCCGCCAGGCTGTTGCAGGCTGCCGGGCTGCTGTTGCTGCTGGAGCTGCTGCTGCAGCTGCTGCTGCTGGAGCACGGACAAGGGCATGCCCGACTCGGGACTAGAGTAGACGGAGTTCAGCCGATTGCGCGTGAAGGGCATCCCGCCCGAGGAGTAGGCCGTCGACTGGCTGCGCATCGAGCCCATGCGCGAGAGCTGTCGCACCAGCCAGTTGTTCTTGCGCCGCTCCACCATGGGTGTGTCCACGCTCTCCTGAAGAAGTTAAGAGAAATATATATGTATAGAGACTGTATATGTCTTTCCCTTAGTATCCACACTCACATAGTCCGCATAGACATCGTCGCTGAGCATGCGCTTGCCGCCGCCTGGTATGATGTTGGCGTACATCGCGTCCTCCTTCTTCACCTTGTACTTCTCGGCGGAGCCCTTGGGCTCGTCGCGCCTGTAGTGCTCGGAGGCGACGGTGTAGGGCAGCTCCTTGGGCACCACGCACTCCCAGTACTGGTCGCGCAGCAGCTCCGGATGCTCCTCGTGCATCTCATCGACGATCATGTAGGCGGCCTGTCGCAATCGACAATAGAAATTAGCGAGTGCCGATCGAACTGGAGCGGTCAGCGGCATATGGAACGTGGCACGTGTTTGCCATATTAGATGAACGACACTCGACTGCCTGCCCACCACCGGGCCGCGAAACATGCACTCAACACCTAATTACATCACTGAGACCCCGCCCACTCCCCGCGCAGAGGAGAAAAAGTGAAATTTTAATTGTTTCATAAGCCAAAGAAAGACTCAAGAGCTGCCCACAAGAGTTATTAAATAAATATATACATATATAAAATAAGTATATATAATATATATCTCTCTTGCTCTACTCTACTTCGCACATGCCTCTCTCTAGTGTCACGTTTCGCTGTGTGCGCCGCGAAATCCAATTAAAAATCTGTCGCTTTAATTATGAACTATCCATTAACCCATTTATGCATATCCGCACCGATATTCTGGCCCAAAACAGTTTCAATGTAAAACCCAAAAAATAAGAAAAATAATCAGAAAACATAAAAAAAAACAAAACAAAATACTCAATGATAAAAAGCTCTACAAAAGAGGTTTCAATGTTTATTTTTGTTTTGTTTTGTTTTTTATTTTAAACAGAAAACCTGTTTTCAATTTACTTTTGCCAATGTGTTTTGTTGTTGTTGTTGGTGGTGCTGCCGTTGGCTTTGTAAATAATTGCAAGCAGCCAGCAACAGCAACAGCAACAGCCAGCCAGACCCCAAACTCAGAGAGATATAGCCGCACATACATGTCGCTTGCACACATGCACATGCACACACATACAGAAACATGCAAAAGAGAAAAAAAATAACTCCCCGCAGCAAGTTCAGCGCCCAATGCGAAAAGCTGCAAAAAATACACCTTCAAGTAACAAAATGCCAAAAGGTGCGCTTAAGTCGGCTAGGTTGAATACCCTATCTTGATAATCCGACACGGGTTGCTTGCTAATGCCAGCTAATATGTTGATATACCCCGATATGCCACATTAGCATAGCCTGCACTAGTCTGATTTTATCTAAAACTTCAATTGTATTTCGAGCGTAATCTTATTTAATTATGTTTAAGATAATCGGACATGACTGACTGCACAATACCCTAATATACTCCAATATAAATGCTATAAATTCCTCTCCTTAAAGCTCACTCTCTACAGTCTCTACAGCCGACTCCCAACTTATTTTGGCTGTCATTCCCGAGCTAAGCGACTTTTAGGTTTAGCGCGTGGCCACGAGCACACACGAGCAGAGCCCACAATAACTCTCACAGCTCGCACACTAACCCAATTTAAGGGGGCGTCAAACTAAAACTGAAGCTGAGCTAACTAGAGTTTATCTATTCAGTTATTTATTTCCTTAGGTGTTAACTAATTATAGACCTCATACATACCCATGTATAAGTCTATACGCAACTATATACGCAAATCTCTCGCGCTCGCTCTGCTCCTGTTGGTCGACTAAAATCTTTGCCTTTTATCAAATTCGTGCTAAACACTAATTGACAGTTGCTGACACGAATTTAATTCCGGTTTTTTACCTTTGGGTATTTTTGAAACATGGTATGTAGAAGCTATACGCGTGCTAGACCTTTGTCACGATGATTTCTTGAGAAATCTGATTCTCTTCATGAATTCATGTACTTTTTTCTCTAGATTTATTGATCTTACCTTGATGTGTCTGTCGATCAGCCAATTCAATTCAATATCGTCGTCATCTTCGCCAAAGGGATTGATTAGAACCTCGGCCACTTTTAGCCAGCCCACGAAGAAAACGAACTGTAAATCGTAAGTGCGATAAGATCGTAAGAAAATAATGCTAAATAATGAACATAAAATTAAGTTTAATTAAAACTAAGTTGCTGTGTGAAGTTGATGAGCGATAAATTCATATGAAAGGCACGTCGAGAGCTTTCCCATTCACTTTTTATACCGCGCACATAGTTGATGAGAGGGTATGATAGTTGAGTGTGTAGGGTAGGCAGAGGTAGTCATACACTTTCCTTATTATCAATAGAGATATTTCCATGTGGGTTTTTAGGCATAACTCGAAAACTATAAAACCTAGAGACCTCAAATTTGGTACGTAGGCGTCTATTACAAAAACAAAGATGATAATTGTATTGGATGCTGGATATATCTCCCCGTTCTTCGAAAAACGTAAGGTAAGCAAAGTATTTTGCATAGTAGTGACTTGAGCTTTTGTTTCTACTCTTGCTTTTAGGTCCATATGAAGATCTGTAAGTTTCATTGAGGTAGTATATCTAGAAGCGAAGTTATTCTATAAAACAAGGTAGTCGATAGTCGAGCACTCCCGCATAGAGCACTCTTACTCGTTTTCTCCTGCTATTGTATATGGTTTTCGCATTTTGCATTTCGTATTTCGTACTTTGTAGTTAGCAAAATTAACAGTTATTAATGGCAGCGCCTAAAACATGCTTAAAATAAAAGAGAGAGAGAGAGAGAGAGAGAGAGAGAGAGAGAGAGAGAGAGAGAGGGAGGGGGGATGGGAAAAACGCTAAAACACTTGTCGCCGATTTTTATCTGAGTACGCGAAATGCCTTTCGCACAAAACACAACGAAAATGGCAATTTATTATATCGAACGTGACTGCGACTCGTTTACATAACGCAAAACACTTGAAATCTGCCTGCAAATGCGAATGGGAGCCTCGAACCGCAATCTACACATACATATATGTATATTATGTGGAAGGGAAAAACAACACACATCACCACCACCACCACCACCACCACCACTAGATACAATATATGTGGCGTGTATCGCCACATGATATAGATGTCTTTGATCGTAGTCATATCGCTGACAAGGTATAGCCAACCAACCGAGTTTCGATTGTAGCTGCGTTAATGATCCACAAAAACCGCAGAGCTTTTTGCTACACATTGGCGAGACGTGAAAACTTCTATGATTTATGGCAAATAAAGCGGAACGTGCAAATTAAATAAATACATTTTGTATTCCGGGTTCGCCGTCTACCTCCACTTTTTTCTCAGTCAAAACTTATGTATATATTTCTTCTCACCTGCAGCGCGGTGAAGAACGGGAAGAACAAATCGGGATCTTCGCGGCCGCTGCGATCCAAGATATTCGGCAGCATCTGACGCCCGAGCAGCGCGGCTATAAAATAGGTATAAAGCACCAGCGTAACTACCTACAAAAGTTGAAAATTAATTAGCTTTGCAGCTCAGAGATAAATTGAAAGAGATTGCTGTCGAAAATGAATGGTTTCTCTTCTTGGTTTTTGATTCACTTCAAGTGGGCGCATCCGCTCCACAAAATCTTATCTCAACTGAGCTTTAAGTGGTGGCTGGAAATCGGTTATATCATCGTGGGGGTATAGCTCAGGGGTAGAGCATTCGACTGCAGATCGAGAGGTCCCCGGTTCAAATCCGGGTGCCCCCTGGAAAATCCTTTTTTGGGTTTTAATTTTAAGTTCTCTCACCTGTGTGTAGACCAGCGGCACGCACACCGTGTCGTAGCCAATGAGGCCACCCAGACGCCTTCTGATGTCCGAGAGCTCGACGAGTATCGTCTGGACTATGTGATCGGAGGCAATCAGGCCCTCCTTGCGCGCCCGATTGATGATGTTGGTGGCCCAGACGAGCGGCATCCAGTACTTGGACATGGGACTCTTCTGGTTCATGGCCTCGAAGATCTTCATCTCCGACTCGTGCATCAGGCCCGCGTCCACCAAATGCTGGGTGGTCGGAAAGCGACGCTTGACGCGCAGCGAAATCCGCTGGAGCGTAATAACGTACGCCAAGACCATATAGCGCATGATATTGCGCCGCATCAGGCGACCCGTTTCATTCTAGAGAGCAATGGGAGTTGATTAGGCGTCTTATCGGCCAATTAAGGTGTGACGGACTCACATTAACGCCGCCCGTCGAGTTGGGTATGGCGGCGCTGATGAACAGAGCCAGCGTGTCCGGCCAGGGCAGCAGGCGGTACTGCTCCCACCAGCGCTTGACCACCAGATTCACATAGAAGCCCAGGACAAAGGACATGGGTATGTTCTCGCCCTGCTGGGCGAAGTACAGCCGTATGCGGTTGAAGATGCTAACAGTCAATGTTCAAAATTAATAGAAAATATTTGGAAATATTTAGAGTCGAACTCACGCTTGTTGATTCGTCGTCAGGGCGAAGCGGTAGATGACATTAATGGTATAATATAAACACAAATAGGCGATTAATTCACGCCAGACTAATTTGTAAACGCTGCCGCGCCATCTGAGCGTGTTTCATAAAATGGAAATGGAAATAGGAATAAATATTGAGATTAAACTCGCTAAATTTATGGCCAAACAAAAAATCTTGTAACAAGCCTGTTTTCACCTGCTTGAAATCTATTTCCTTATAGCTGTGCCCAATCAGATGTCTGTGGCTCTGTTTATAATCTTTGAATATATTTTGATATATTTTATTTTATTTCATTTAATTTTTATAATGATCTGCCTAACCTTGCCGCGAATGAAACAGGAATTGCGACTCGTAGCTGAACCTTTTTGGGTCTTTTGTGCTTTTGTCTGGCCGTCGCAAGGTCGGTTTGGCAATATAATATATGGGTTGCTGCCACCACTGCTGTGCCGCTGTATAATGTATTATTATATTCTAATCAAAGTCTTCGAGCACACGTGAAGCTAATTAAACCTGCTTCTAGAGGCAATCATTAGTTATAACTGTTGGCATCTCAATAAACTTTTTTAAGTCTGGAATTATTATACATAATACTCCAGAGAAATCGAGCTAAAAAGTTTATTACTTCTCAGAAACTTAAAAGAATTAAATGAAAATAACATCGTCCATTAAGTTTCTCAACGGAGATGATCTGGAGAAATATTTTTGGGAATGTGAAATTAATTACTTCGAGTAAATTGAAAAGTAATACTAACAGTAATACTAACTATATATATATAGAGAGAGAGAGAGATGTCACAATTTTGAATAATTTATTTATGACTTTTAGAGCTTTTGCCTATTTTTATAGTTAATTACTGGAGACTTCCATTAGCAATTGATTTGCTATGATTGGCTAGCAGATACTCTTCTCTATCTCTTCAGCTCTACTTTATCAGAGTTCCCTTCGAGCTGCTTTCTGATTGGCGCACAGCTACTCAAGAACATGCCAACTGCATTCCAGTTGGACATAACTGTCACTTTCGATTCCAACGAGACTCGCGCTCTCTACGCTCTGCGCTCAGCGCTCTGCTCTCTGCCAGCTAGAGATGGTACAAGCGAGCAGTGAGCAGCAGCCACGGCGAATCTGGTTACGAGTGACTGCACTTCGAAAACAATTAAAGTGAGTTGAGCTCAAAAAACGAAAAAATAAAAGCCAACAACAGCTGACAGTGGGCACTGTGACTAGTTACTGTACAGATATGTGTGTACATAGGCGATGTTAATTACGCTGGCAAACACTATGCGACTGGGCGGGCTATGACTAATGCGACAATTACACTCAGGCCACTCATTCCAGAGACTGGGCGACCCAGTTGGAGCTGCAGCATCTAGCTCAGTGGCGAGACATTGTACTCACTTCCATAGGATCTTCCAGAAGCAGCCAAAGTTGCTGCCATTGGGCACTTCGCCTGCATACGACACGGTCATGTTGCACTTGTTGTTGTGGTTGACTGTTGATTGCGTTCGATTTGGCGTCGACTTAGTTTAGGCGAACTTAATTCGGCTACGCGTCATTGACAGCGGCATCGAATTCGCCGTCGCCGCATTGACGGCAGCGTCTGGCGTCTGTAGTAGTTGTTGCTGCTGCTGCTGCTGTTGTTGTTGTTGTTGTTGTAGTAAAGCGGGTGAATTCGTTAACTGCGTCTTCTTCAGCTGAAAAACAATAAGTGAGAGCGACAAGCGCGGCGCACACGTTCATATAACTGTAAAATTATTCACCAACACAAGTGCAACTCATGCAAATACACTGCAAACAAAATAATTACAATAAATAAAGCAACAACAACAACAATTTTACTTTACTTAAATTCCAGCACGTTTCGAACAATTCGACGACTATTCGCTCGTTGCTTTGTCTTTTATTATATTTTCTTTTGTTATTTATTTTAGTTTTTTATTACATTTTATTTGCCTTTTTTTATGCACAGTTATGGGCGAAATTTTGTTTTTTTTTTAATTTTTAATATTTTTGGTAATTTTACAAGATTTGAATTTACCTTAAAACAAATTGTTTATTTCTGCTCTCTGCTTTGTTGTGCCTGGGGCCCTTGTTGGCCTCTGTTTTGTTAAACCACACTTAATGAACCACTTAAGGACAGGATTTCCCCAAAATATATACACACTCACACACAGACATATATATACACATACATTTACACTCGACACTCTCACTTATGTAGTAAGCATTTCAGTTGGCTCATTAATGGAGAGTTTTTTCTGCTGAAAACCTTGAGATTGTCGAAAATTTTAACAGTTTATATAAAAGATAAAATATATATATAAATATATATATACATATATAATATATATAGATATATACATCTCCGTTTCCCCTTACGACTTTTGGGTATTTCTATAGTTGTTGCTTCTGCTTTGAGCTTCTTTTGCAACATCCCCAACCCCCCTGCCACTCCCCCAGTTTTGATTAATTGAACCACCTGAGGCTGGGTTGTATTAGTTGTGCTGCTTATAGCATATTTGTGATATTCACTTGAATCGAAATTCGTAACGTAAACCTGTTGCCCTGCAGTCGTGTTTGCTTAGCTTTGTCTCGTCTAGTCGTCAGGTATCTTTTGAGCACCTTAAAAGCTGCAAATATTTGCATAACATATTTATCTGACCATCAATATTCATTGCTAAAAACAGGTTCCATGCGCCCGCATGCCGCCGGGAAAGAGAGGAGCCTGAATTTTCACTAAGTCGCGTTAATTTCGTTGATAAACAGACGACCGTTGACAGTGACAATGTATCTCTAGTCCCAGTCTGTATCTGTATGACTCCATATATATACATATACATATACTATATATATGCAGCTTGAATAGTTATAGTCACTAACAGGTAGCAGCTAACTGGTTGCTTGTGCTGACAGCTCGCTGGGAATATGCATAGCATCTTGAATTTAGACACGCCTCCTTATTACTTACGCCTTTTATAAGCAAGTGCGGCGCCACCTCTTGACACACTTCTAGCTTTATAATTAGATAAACTATTCTATCTTTAGAGTTCTATCACCTTGGTACCTTTGAGTTCACAGATATTCTAGAGAACCGAATCTATAGAGCTTCTATAGATCAGCAGATCTTTAACAGATTTTTAACATATATTTAACAGGTGCTTAACAGGTCTTAAACATAACTTCCATAGATCTTCTACACATCTTATGTTGATCTTCTACAGATCTTCCAATTCTACAACAGATCTTTAACAGATTTTTAACATACATGTAACATTTACTTAACAGGTTCCATAGATCTTCTACACGTCGTCTGTTGATCTTCTACAGATCCTCTACAACAGATCTTTAACAGAGCTTTTACAGGTCTCTTAGATCATCTATAGATTCTCTACAAATATACAGATTCTCTGTAGATTCGCCTTTATTCAGTTGTAGTTTTATACATTTGTTTTCCATTCGATCATCAATTTATTTGATGAGTTTTTCAGCTCTGTTTAAGGCTAGCTACGTGCTCACAGCCAAATTAGCTTTGCATATTAGCTGCTATAAGGCATCAGCTTATCAATGATAATTGTTTTCAGCTCTCTCTCTCTCTCTCTCTCTCCCATCTCTGTCTCTCCTGCTCTCTTCTCTTTTGGAAAACTAACCATTGACCCCTTAGAGAATATAATAAACATTAGAGCTCTGCAGTTAAAGATAAGCCTATGAGGGAGGCTGTCTCAAAGAAGTCTGACAGCTGGACAGCTGGAGGACAGCTAAACAATGCGATAGATCAACAACTACTTTTCGAGTTGACAGTCGCTCAAGCTCACAGAGCTGTGAGATAAGAGACTGTCGTAGGCCGCAAATTGCAATTGCGTATGCGCAGATCCCCGCAAAAAGAAATGTTGGCCATGGCCTCAAAGCAAACACTCGAGAGACGTTGATCGATGACGAATTTTATTCAAATATGTGCCACAGCCAAGCGGCGCGCTTTTCACTTTCTTTGACGTCGCGAAACGAAAGAAGCAAATAAAAAACGCTCGCAATTTGTTTACACAATGACTAAATTTGAGTTAACTAAGCTTCATATAGAGAGTTATATATGCATATGGAGATATTTAGCTCTTTATTTTCCCACTCGAAACATGCGCACTTGCACTTTTTGTTCAGCCGTTCTCTTGGCCTGACTTTGAACAGTGGGAGTTTTTTTTTGCCATTTACTTTTTAGCTTGATTAGCACACAATAAAAGTTGGGTAGAGACATTGCTGCTTTTGGCTCGTTATTTATTTATTATTTTCCATAAATGTATTTGCTTTAATTAATGCCAAATTAACGTGCTCATTAAACTATTCAAACTTCAAGCTGTAAATGTGGCCATTAAATCTGAGGCTTATTTTTTGTTCAGTTCACATTTTAAAAGGCGTTGAAAAGTGTTGAAATTGATATTTGCATTTGAATCTAATAATTGCTTTTTAGTCACATTTAATTAAATTTGTTATGGTATTGCAATTAATATTTGTGTAATTATTGAATTAAATTGAAATTGATATGGGATTTACTTTTTGTGTAAATGGAATAAGTATTTGAATTACGATTGAATTAAATATATATGCAAAATATTTACCTTTTAGTTATGTGATTTTATATATATATTTTTATTAAATGTTTCTGCAAATAGTTTAGTATTTGATTACATTTAAATATTTATTGAAATTGAATTTTTGAAGTAAATAATATCTTTTTAAATAATTTATATAGCTTGATATATATGTTTGTTATTTGTGTGTATTTTGATTGCAGCTGATGTTTTATGCCTAATTTATTTATTATTTGTTTATCTTTTAATTGTCTTTTGATCACATTGATTTATTTGTTTATATTTTTGAAAAGATTTATTTTTTAAGCTTTGAATAAATTTGTATTTTAGCTTGAGGTAATTTTTTTTAAGTCTTTCAGCCTTTCCAGATTTATTTCTTTTTATATTTTAATTAATTTTAAAATATTAATTTGAGTTTATGTTAAGTATTTATTTATTTTACTTAATTTAATATTTGAATTCAACTTTTATTTATTTTAATTTAATTTTATCATAATAAATAAGTGTCGTATTTAATTTTAATTCTCCTAAATGCCTTTGAGTTTTTTTTAATGTCTTTTTTTATTGTATTTCGGTTGCATTGGTGCATGTAATTGCTTAATTGAAATTGGCTTTCAATTTCTGTTTTATTGCTTTTCTTATGAGTCGGTCTAACTCGGGTCTGATGTCAGTTTTCCAGCTCATTTTCACATTTTCAATTGAAAAATTGCAGCCAAATTTGGCGAGCGGCGCGCAGCGAGCGTTCTGTGGATGCCGACGACACCTTAAAGAGCTGGCCAAGCACAGTTTGATGCTTGGCTGGAGTGGCATAACGTGCTGCAGACACGCGCTTACGATTACAGCAACAGATACACAGATACAGATACAGATACAGATACAGCCATGGCTACGTCTACAGATACAGATACTCGTAGCCAATAGATACACGCAGCAGCTACGTGTATCTGTAACTCTGTGGCGATTGGGCTTAACCAGCTGTCGCTATGTGTGCTATGCTGACCAGGCAGATCTTGCGCGATCGAATATACATATATATATTTCTGTATATATCATATACTACTGCACTTGCGCATACTTCAGCGCCGAACTTCACAGAGAACGCGTGTTCAATATTTATTTAAATATATGCGTGCGTGTCCATCACACTCAACTGCTTAGACATTTATTTAGTTGTTTATGCAAAAACAACAACAAAAAGTCTGTTTTTTTTGTGTTTTTTGGTTATTTTTTTGCTGGTTTGATTGTTCCGCACGATCAACGAGGCGAGAGGTTTCAGCTTCAGCTACAGCTTCAGCTTTGGCTTTGTAACATACCGACGACGGGTTTATCGCTGGGCAGCTCGCTCCGATTCCGAGTTCGACTTCGACTTCGAGTTTGATTTCGATTTCGATTCCGAGCGGCAACGGTCGCAACCTGACGGCACGCTAAACTCAACTAAACTGCGCTCCAGACCCGAGCACAGGCGGCTCTTAACTCGCATTTTTAACAGCGCTGAGGCTCAGTTACGTTTTTTGTTTCTTTCTTTTTTTATTATATTATTTTTGTTCGCAACAGGTAGACAAAACTTGCGCTCCCGCTGCCTCTAAACACTCTGTGTGTGTGTGTGTGAGCAGTGCAGCGTAGCTGAGCATGCATTGGCGGCGCTCTCTATGCGAGCTGGTGTATGTGTATGTGTGTGTGTGTGTGTGTGTGTGTGCTTTGTATGCAGCTTATGCATCAGCTGTTTCTACTTTGTAAGCTAGCAATGAGCTGATCAAGCGAAGAGAGAGGCAGAAGGGGAATGCGAGAGGCATGTTGAGAGAGCAAGCGCATGTGTGTGGGAGCCAGCAAGAGTGAGAGCGTAGCAAACTATGAGAGTTTTGCGGAGTTAAGCTTAAAGCGAGGGCTGCAGTTGAAGAGAGAAATGAACTGGAAAGTGGATAAATGAAGTTTTTGCTGCGTGGGAAATGATAAAATTGAAGTAATCGAATTTTGAGAAATAATATTAATAGATATATATATTTAAAAATAATTGATATATAAAATATGTATTTAAAAACAAATAAATATATAAAATAAAGTATTTTATGCAGAAATAATATTTATTATATTTATTTTATATTTCAAGTGGTATGTTCTAGTCTTGGTCTAGTTTTATTTAGAATTTGTATACAAAGAAGCTAAAAATAATATAGACAAAGAGTCTGTTTAATATCATGGCTAACATATCATAGATATCAATGTTTACATAAAATTTGCCAGAAATCGTTGCATACTTTTAGGCATATATTTTAAATAATCAAATTCTGAGCAGAAAAACTTAACCTTAAACTAATATTTATTATTTAGTATATGTATACCTTCAATTATAAAAGAAGACAACAATTCTACATCAATAAAGTAAACATATATTTAAAATAAAAATATATATAGCTTATATTTAATATTTATTTGTTAATTTAAACATCTCGAGCACTAAGGGAATTGGATTTCTCCAGCTGCTTTGCCTGATACCTCAGGCCGTGCTCCATGTAGGTGAAGGGTGGATTCGGCTGGGTCATGCAGAAGTAGAGGCCCTTCGCATTGGCCGGGTATATCAGGCCGATGTTGAGCGTGTTCTCGAAGCTGCAGTCGCCCTGCCGGAACTTGGCCCAGTTCTCGCACTTGGTGGCTGGTATCATGACGCCCTCGATGAGCGCCTCCATGAACAGCACGAAGGGGTACATGTGGCTGCAGATTTTGCTGTCGCAGCCCGGCTGCAGTTTCTTGCGCGGAAAGTAGCCAATGCCATTGGGATAGATGTCCACATGGCCCAGGGGCACTCGCACGCCGAACACATCGCCCTCGCCGTGCAGCACCACCACGCGTGCGGCCACATTGTGCCGGACGAGGATGTCGGAGGTGCGGCACATGGTCGCTGGATCGATGGCTATCAGCTGTCCCACCTGCCGCTTGCTGCTCTTGGCAAACAGATCAGCGCCCAGCGCAGCGATGTTCGCGCCCACCGAATGTCCTGCCAGCGTGATGTCCTCCGCTACAATGCCCGCCTCCGTCAGCGAGCTCAGCAGCTTGTATATGGAGTAGCCGTGCACGGAGAGGTGGTGCCGCACGGTGTAGTACAGCTGAGCCACATTCGTGGCGAAGTCCACGACGATGATGTTCAGATCCCGCCGCGTCGTCTGCAGCAGCATCAGGTGCTCCTGCACGCTGAAGTAGCTGTCGGCCGTGTGGAAGGCATTCACGTAGATCAGCGTCTTGCGCTGGGGATTGATGTCGAAGTCGCGCAGCTCCGGCATCGACTTGATGGGCAGCTGAATGCTCTGGTTGGTCACGGTCATCACATGCAGGCGCGCGTCGCTGGGATTGATGCCCTCGTAGAGCGCCATGACACCCTCGTCGACGGGCGCATCACCTGGACGGAAGCTATTAGCGAACTGCTCACCCAATCTCGGCCAGAATCAACTTACAAAAGGCGCGCCAGCCGCGATTCAGCTGCTGCGAGAGCAGCTCCAGATTGTGCTTCTGTATGCGATCGATGCTCGCAACTGACTCGACTGAGTGTGGCCAGAGCGCGATCAGGCACAGTCCACATAGCCATCTTCTCCATCTTCTAGCTGCTTGCTGCATGGCGACGACTGCTGCAGCTCAGCTGCCAACTGCGCCGTTTTATAGCCAAGCCGAGACTGAGCGGAAAGAGTTTATCGCGCTTATCTCGCCCATAGAATTTCAGTTTTCGCTTACAATTCGATCTACTGCTGACCGCAGCACGTTCGACGCCACTCGCCACACTTGGATGCGACTCGGCTCTGTCTGGCAGTTGTCTGCGGACTCAGAGAACTGAGAGTCAAGAGTCGAGAGACGAGAGGCGAGAGTCGAGCTGCTAGATAAGCACTTTTGCCGCTGCACGTTTCGCGAGCCGTGAACGATAAGTCGGCCGACTTCTATATGCATATCTATATCTATAAACAGATTCTCAGTCGATCGATTAGCCCGGAGCGTGCCAAGAGAAGAAAACGCTTGTTTTTGTTAGCTGCTGACGCTGATAAGTTTCATTGAAGTACTCTTTACTCTTGATTATACAGTTATCGAGATATATATATAAACGTGAGTGCGAAAAGACAACTAGGTGCTAAATGTAAATTTTACTAGATATATATATGTATTTATATATATGATTTTTTGCTGTAAATTTGACTATCGTTCAAAATTTACGCTGAGGTAGCGACGGCTGCTGAGGAACTCCTCTCCGGGAGTTGCCTTCAAATATATCTAAAAAATTATTCAAATCAAAAGAAAATTCTCTTCGCTTCTTTAAAATAAAACTTAGGCTTTAAAAATTTATTTGTAACGAACACAAGAAGCATTTAAATAATAAATAAATTGTGTTTACGACTTAAAATAAACATTTTGGTAGTCAAAAATACTTTCTGTTCCCGCCCCCATCCCAAAACTATAAAGGGGGCGTGGCTGTGACGATAATTCGACTAAAGATTAGCTTGAGTGTTCTGTGCTGGGCTCTCCTCTGTCTAGAACTGGAGACCGGCCTGCACCTCGGACATGATGTTGGCCGACTTCTGCAGCTGCTGCACCTCGACATCGGTGAGAATCTGCTTGACCACGGAGGTGACGCCGTTGGCGTTCAGCACGCAGGGTAGCGAGAGGAACACATCCTTGTCAATGCCATGCTCGCCCTGAGAAGACAGAGAGAGAGAGTAAGTAAATCTTCATCTATATAGCCGAGTTCCCTTTCGAGACACTCACCAAGACGGACGTGGAGACGGCAGCCACGCTGCTGGTGTTCCTCAAGATGGCCGAGGCCAGGGAGGCGGTGCTCAGGCCGATGGCCCAGGAGGTGTAGCCCTTTAGCTTGATGACCTCGTAGGCCGAGTCGACGACCTGCTTGTGCAGCTCATTCCACTTCTCTGGGTCCTCGCCGGTGCCAATGGTGGGGTTCAGCTCGCGCAAGCGCACGCCGGCAATGTTGACGCCGGACCACACGGGCACCGAGCTGTCGCCGTGCTCGCCAATGATCCAGCCGTGGCAGGAGGTGGGTGCGACGCCCAGGCGCTGCGACATCAGGAAGCGGAAGCGGGACGAGTCCAGATTGGTGCCGCTGCCAATGACGCGGTTCTTGGGCAGGCCGGACAGCTTCCAGGCCACGTAGGTCATGATGTCCACGGGATTGGACACCATCAGCAAAATGGTATCGGGACTGTACTATACTCGGAATAAGTCAGAGATTAGTTGAGGATCTGTGCATGAGCCATGTGGCTTCACTTACCTCCACCAGCTTGGGGATGATGTGCTTGAGAATGTCGGTGTTGCGCTGCACCAGGGAGAGGCGGGACTCGCCCTCCTTCTGGCGCACGCCGGCGGTGACAATGCACAGACGTGAGTTGGCCGAGGCGGCGTAGTCGGTGCTGGCTGTAATCTGGGGATTCTTGAGGAAGTTCGAGCCGTGCTGCAGGTCCATCAGCTCGCCCTGGAGCTTGTCGGCGCAGACGTCGATGAGGCACACCTCCTTGGAGACGTTCTGGGCCAGGATGCTGAAGGCGCTGGCCATGCCGACCATGCCGATGCCCACCACGGTGATCTTGTGGCCCGAGCTGGGCAGAGTTTCGGCGGTTTGGGCCAAGAGACTATCCTTAACGGAGGCCATTGCTGCAAAGAGAATTCGAGCCAGGTTAGCCAAGAGATTTCCATATCCAATTTGTCAACCTGTCACGTGCTCTGCCGAAATCTGGGACACTCACACACACATCATCATATAGACAGACACAGACCTATGTGTCGGCGCTGGCTAACCTTCGTGAAGGTCATATTAATACGCACGCTACACGCCGAGCTCACTAAAAAACTAATACGCAACATTGTCGAAAGCGAAAAACTATAGCAAATAATTCACAATTTTCTCGCTGCTGTCAGCTTTATACGGCCGTCGCTTGTGACTCGCTGGCACTTGTGACACTCGAGCTATCAGAGCTAATTAGCTCCCTAATGGGCCGAAATGGCTGTACTCTTTTGGGTTTTTATCAAAAGAACCTTCGCGCGGATTAGTGCATTGTCACACCGATTCCTCAAAAAATTGACAGAGTAAATAGAATGTGCAATCGATACGATACATATATATATATATAGATTTTATTGATCGCCTGATAACTCATTCGCATTGTTAATGGGCTCTATAGATTCGCACACCTTAAATGAGGAAGTTCGAACCGAGCTACGATGACGTAGGGCGCCCGCCGGGACTCGTGTTGATCCGCCGTAAATATGCTACATATATAGATTTCCAGATAAGATTGCCCGCCTATCGCTGCAATTGCAACAGCTGCTTATCTGGGTAGAAATATTGGCTTATGAATAGTGCTTTTAGCGTCTCTGTGCACGTTTTTAATTAGAAGTGCCCCCACTCTATGCTCGGAATTCTCTCTGTTTGCCCTCACCCTGAACTTGAGAGTTTTCTAATTAAAACTGCGGTTTATAGCGAAGCGACAAAAATAGTGGGCTAATTGAGCTTTAAATAAGCAAATGACTGTTTGTGGTATTGATGGGAGAGTTTGAAAAAGCTGGAGATACTCTATTTGAAGAGTTGGATACAGTTGAAGATACTCTATTTGGTGAGTGTTCTAGATCTTGAGATACCCTCTTCGAAGAGCTGAATAGACTTGAAGATACTTTTTTTTTGGCAAGTTACTTGAAGATACTCCACTTAGAGAGTTAGATAGACTTGAAGATACTTTAGTTAATGAGTTAGCTAGAATTGAAGTTACTAAACTTTTCAATGTGATAGACTTGAAGATAGCCTATTTGAAGTGTGCTGTAGAGAGGCATTAGTTGAGAGATTAAAAAGTTTATATAGCTAGTTTAAGTAGGAATGAAGGTTATGTTAGTTATAGTTACTCGTTCAGTATGGTAGTTTTCGCTTTGTTATAGCTTCGCTTTGTTATAGCAGATTTGTATCTTTTTTTAAGTATGTATATGAAAGTCTTACATCTGAAACTTGAACAAAGTGAAAAACATAGATAACTCAATCAATATGCTCTTTACGCCCATGTAAGCGGGTATACCTGCAGATAAACTCTTGATAATAGTAAGAGTCACTACTGCCATGAGTAAGCTCAAATACATCTTATATTAATAAATAAATGATTATACAAATATATATATAAATCTCCCACCATATTGAGCTGAGAGCTTGTTTACTATATGTATCTTAAAGTGTACCAAGAGACTATCATAAATCCATTCAATAATACTTTGCTGCCTAAAAGTTTTGTTGTATCTATCTTTCTAGTTAAACTGTGCACTATGAACCAGTAAACAAAGATTGTGAACTTTGAACGAGTATTGGGCAGTCACAAAAACTCCACTATTCTAAATTAATAAATTAATTACTCACTTCACTGTTGATGCAGATCAGTTATAAGTTATATACGCTCCTATAAGCTATAACAGCTTTGCTCTGTGCTACTGTACTCTCCCTTATTGTTTATCTAAAATCGTCACAATATAATAGATAATACACAACTACTTTATATAGCAATATATATATTATATAGACATTTCGCAACATAGTGAGATCATTCGCAAATATTTTATCTATTTTTTGCTGTCAGGCTTGGCTGAAGCTCAATGAAGCTCACTTGTTGCAGGCGCTCGCCACACAGAAAGAAAGAAATTGGATAGAAACAACAACGACAACGACAACGACAACAGCAAATATCAGGCTGAAGTGTCCAAAAAGCGAATGACCTTCTTTCAAAGTCAAATGTTTTTCCAAATGGGAAAAAAAAACGAATTAATTGAGCGCACAGCTGTTTGCCGCATGAACGACGCATGCGCCAGCCTTGAAAGCGAAAGTGAAAGCAATTGTCGTCCAATTGGAACTAGCCCAGCTACCCCCAGCTACCCCCAGACCCCCACACACCCCCTGAGGAAGTACTCATTGTGCGTGTGTGCATGGGCAAGGCCAAGGGCGAGCTTTGCAAGTTGAATGCACTCTGTGTGGGGCAGCAGCTGCACTGTGTTGGCCCACAATTTCTTGCACTTGGGTATATTTCGGTTAGCTTACTTTTGATTGTGGTTGCTGGTGTCTGGTCTACACTGGGAAAGATTCACTGGATATATATACTTTTGGCGCCTCTGCTTGGGTCTGCTGAGGTCGTCGACGTTCCGTTCACTTTGCGCGCTCGTTGCGAACTGTTTGTGCTTGAGACTGTGCGAGACTCGTTGGAATGCCGCTGCTGCCGCTGGATTTTGTAGCCGCTATACGCTCTCTGCTGCTGCCGTCGTCGCTGCTAATGCTGCTGCTGCTGCTGCTGCGGCAGCTGGCGTCAGGATGAGTGACGAAATGGCCTAAACGACATTGTGAAACGGCGAGCGAAGGCAAGCCGGCTCAGCTAGCAAGCTGCGACGCTCTCTTGCTCTCCCTCTCTCTCTCTTTGTCTGGCTCTCTCTCCGCACGCACTCTCCCAAAAATAAATTCTTTTGACTTCATTCCCAACTAACTGGGCCTCCGTCAAGGTGACCTTTTGCATTGCTTTGCTGCTTTTTTGGGCGTTTCGTTTATATTTTTAGCTGCGCCTCGTGTTTACTTGATTGTGTTGTTCCAGGAGTTGCGGGGGAGTTCGCCACGTGCCCCAACATTTACAAGTCTATTCTCTAAATAGATTCCGTCATCTGCATTTCCCTAACGGTGGTTGCGTCTTTGCCGCGTGACAGCCGCAGCTGCTGCCCGCCTGCCTGCCTGTGTGTGTGTGTGTGTGTGGCACACGTGCCACTGATCACACTTGTGTGTGATCCAGCCAAACGGAAGCAGGCAGAGAACTGGAATACCCTCTCTCTCTCACTCTCTCTCTCTCTCTCTCTCTCTCTCTCTCTCTCTCTCTCTCTTTTGTTTAAATTGGCCTACTGCCAGGGTGCAGCCAGATGTTTCCACTGCATATGAAACCTCCGCAATTTCAAGAAGTTTTCACGCTATTGCATGCTGCACATATGTCCTGCCTAAAGGATATTAGCTCTTGCCTGTAACCATATATATAAAGCTATTAGAATATTCTTGACTTATGTTTACTGTGCTTTCTTTAGTTCATTTGCAGCTCTACATCATTGAGGACTTTAGTTCGCAAGCAGTTTAATTTCAATTTAGCTCAGCTACGACTTCCTTTGGCCCAGCTGCACTGCTTGCTCGCAGCTGCTTAAGTTATTAATTATTTATTATTATTACTATTATTCCAATCATAATTTCTATTTATTTCTTTATATTTCCACGAAAATCATTCAATTAAAAATTTTATCCTCAGTGTGGCGAATTGAATAATTGAATTAACATAAATTAGCTAATGGTCATACTCAGCTGGGACGCCATAAGCTTACGCTCACCTGAGAGACAGATAGAGAGAGAGAGAGAGAGAGAGAGCGGGAGAGTGAGCGTGCTGTTTGGCCAGTCGACGCCGGCGTTCGTGACTAGCAACACATGCTTCGTGTCTGCAACTGATTCATGATTCGCTTAAATCATGCTCCTGCCCCCTCTCCCGCTCTCGCCTACCTCTGCCCTCACCGCGCCCTTGCACAATTGCAGCTGAACTCTTGGCGACTACGTCATAGTCGGCTAGGGGGAATCTCGGCTGACACATCCGCCGGTAGTGCAATTGTCACTCAGCTTGTGAAAGTGCCTTTGACCCACATTTGCCCCACACTCTCGCACTCTTGCAGTGACGCCGTCAATGGCTCAGCTTGTGAAATGCGGCCGAGAGCGTGGAGTGAGTGAGTGAGTAACTGTTGTTGTGCACTTAACAAAACGTGTTTCGTTAGGGTCACTGAACTCTGTGTGTTTGTTTGCCAGCCCATTTCATCTAAATATTGTCTTATTGCATTTGATTTCCTCTTTGTTTATTATGAAATTGCTTTTAAGCTGAATTTTCTAAGCCAAATATGAGAATTGTTTAGTCTGCGTAAAGTTGAGGGTTTCTTCTAGATTTATTGATATCGTATATACATATATTGTTGAAAACATTTGTTTATTGTTTTTAATGATTCTTGAATTATTTTGTACTTTGCATTGGTTGCTGCATTGGCTAAGAGTTTAATGTGGCGCCATCTAGCGGCAAAGCAGGAAACTTATTGCGTGCTTAGTGCTCTGCTAAGTGTTAGTTACACTACTGACCGTTTGATGGCGTTTGTCGTTTGTTGATATTGAAATTGCAGTTTTAAATGGGCATTTGCTGCTGTTATTTGGCTGCTATACAAATTTGTTGATATTCAGCTATGAAAGTATTTTATTTTTTAATTTTTAGTATTTTTTAATTTCTGGTATTATTTGAAATGGCATTAATATATATAATGCTTGTGTCTGCTCGTTGAACTGCTTGTTGCTGTAGAAAATTATTCAACTGCTTAAGCAGTGCACTGCCTGTGCTAAAAGTTAATAACTGCTTTGCTTAGCACTGGCTGCACTGCTTTCTGTTTAGTTATTTATACAAAGCAGTGTCCCATATCAGAGCCTTGTTATAAATTAAACTATCAAATTGAACTGGTTCAATCCGTTAAAAATCCACATTTAATTCACTTCAGATATATAAAAACTCAAAAGAGTATATAAATAAAACTATCTTGACTACTTCAATATGTAATTAAGTCAAAGTCAAGTTTCTCTACTGATTTCCAGCTGTTTTCATATACAATTGATTTATTTATTGATTTAATTTTCATGGAATTCAACGATTAATGCAAGAATTTTGGTTTCCTTTACAGCTCGCCTAGATGCATTCCACCTGTTTACGATACGGCGTACAAGCAGCCAGGTTACGCAAGCGAAGTTGTGCGTTTTCTAGATTACAGCTACAAAAACATGACACAAACATTTCTCATGCTGTGCAGCAGCAGCAACAGCAGCAGCAGCAGTAGCAGCAGAGTCCAATAATAATCCTTAATCTGTATTTCGCCCATTGGCAATGCGTGCCAAAACAGAAAAAGTGAAAGATGCAAAAGCCAGTGCAACTTATGCGATAGCGCCAAGCATCGAGAAGCGAGAAGTGTTCTTATCAAGGCCAGAGCATCTGATTGCCGTTCGCTCCTGTTGCTGTTGCTGTTGTTGTTGTTGCTGATGTTGTTGCTGTTGCAGCTGAAACGAGTAAGTCAAGTGGCACAAATGGAGTGCTTCGAGTTGTTGCTGCTGCTGCTTCTTCTCTTTGCTGCTTGGCTTGGCACGCAATGCGCCTCCCAGTCCAGGCCCAGGCCCAGACTGAGATGATGTCGCAGCAGCAACAGTTGCTGCTGTAGCACCAGCACCAGCAGCAGCAGCAGCAGCCGCAGCCAATCGCCAACTGCACATTAATATTCAAAAATTGCGTTTTTATGCTAATTTTCACACACACAGTCTCCCTCTGCCTCTGTGTGTTGGGCAAGCTGTCGATAGATTACTCAATGACAAGCGAACGTTCCATATGCCCTGACCGCCCCACCTACCCCTCACCCGCTGCGCATGTTGGCTTTGTTGCAGTTGCTTTGTTGCTGCTGTTGTTGCTTTAGCTGATGTTCATCTTTGTGTATATCGCACATTGCAATCTTTTTTGGCAGCTCAGCCAGGCTTATTATTATTATTTCAGCTGGGCTCTAGCCACGACTTTGCTGCAAAATATTACTCATACGTACCGTTGTTTATTTATGTCTATGTGCTGCTTGTCCTGCAGCCGCCGCTGTTCTTGTTGTTGTTGTTGTTGTTGACGTAGTTTAGCAATAATTAAGTTGTTAAATTGTTGCACGTAAGTCAAGTTGCCTGGTTGCAGTTACCTACCCGCCCGCCCGCTCAGCCCGCCCACCAATCCACCTGCAGCAACGCCGCCGTCACCGTCGTCTGCGCTTGGTGGCTTCGCTTAATAATAATGTTCAGCTTGACTTACGATGCACGTCCTTGGGTTACTGATATATGTGATACTTAAGGTATTTATTACAAGCGATTGTAATCTCATGCCAGCATTTCTTTATACTATATACATATATATTGCCACAACTAGCAGCAACAGCCGCCGCAGCAACAAAAATATTTATAGACAAGACGCCCCTGTTTTTTCGCTGCTGCTGTTGTTGTTGTTGTTGCTGTTGCCATCGCTTGACTTGGTTTTTTGGCCTGCCAGCAAATTAAGCGAAACTAAAATATAAAAACAAACTAAGTTGCCATAGTTGCCTGACTGTAAAATACCCTGCACTAAAAGCAAGCAGTGCAACAGCTTAAGATTTTGGTTGATTGATATACTTGAACTTTATATTTAGACGAAATTGCATAAAATATATATCAAAGCTTTGCATTCCTTTTCTTCTGCTTCTTAACTCTTATAAATCCAATTTCCTACCTTTTCTCTAAGACTTCTTTGCTCTATAATAATTCTGAATAAATATTTCTTTTAAATTTTATTTAAATTTAATCAAAATAAATCTTTATTCTTAGCACATTCTACTTAAGTCAGCTCCCCAGTGCGCTTTGTGGCATATGCGCTGACTGCCTGGCTGCATGCGGCTCATTAATGCCTGGTGGCAATGCTTGGCGCAGATACCAAACAAATTATATAATACATAAACCAACTATATATATATATTACCATAATATATATATGCATGTCTGTAAAACTACGTCTTCGGATGCAACTGCTGCATGGATCAGACCAGTTTCTCAACCAGTGCACTTGCTACGATTTTCCACAACTTTTTTTTTCGTTGCATGCCAAATATGCAAAAAGCTTTTCCACGCCTGTAGCCGTACGTGTGTGTGTGTGTGTGTGTGTGTTTACATATAATGATTATTGTAGGTACAAGTGCGAGAAATCGTGTTAGATCGCGGGTAATAAATTTAGACACTCAACTATGTAAAAGGAGTCCTGCCACAACAGCTTCGCAGCGCCCAGCGAGCAGCTCTCAGTTTGCAGCTTCCAATCTTCCCTGTGTGCAGTGCCCAGCAATGGAGGCAACTGGCCAAAGAAGCTGTTCGTAGTTTTAAGCACTTCCTTTTATTATATTTTATGGCCACTTGTTTTTCTTCTCTCGACTGCCCAGTCGCCAGCCGCCAGCCGCCAGCAGCCAGTTGCCCGTCGCTAGTTGCAACGAGTTTAGTTTTATAGTCGAGTCAGTGCTTTAAAAAGGCATTAGATTAATTAATGTATAGGCAACTGGAGCTGAGTTCGCTCTTATTCAAGCCACTCACAGCTAATTGCCCAAATATGAAATGTTAACTTCATCAGCTTCATTTTCATCTATTCACACACTCTTCAGCTGCAACCCATGGGCAGCCCACGGAGCAAATCGCATTGTCAATTACGTGGGCAGACCTTCCAGCCAAATGTTTAGCTTGACATTTTTCCATGCCATTAAAGACAACTCGAGCCGAAACCAAAACAAAACACACACAAACCATATTTTGTTGCCGATCTTTGGTATACTCTAGCGGCGGGTGCATGAGCTTTGCCAGGTAATATTTAGAGACTTATAATAATATTAAGTTGGTAAGGGAAGTGGGGCATAAAGGACTTGAAAATTGATATAATGTAATAAAATATAATATAAAATAAATATAAAATATATATAAAATAAATAAAATAATTTTATTTTATTTTAAAAACATTTTTTATTATCAAAATATATAAAAATATTTTAGCTTATATTATGACAGACTATTTTAAGGCAGATCTTTTGAAGAACTTAGTGGACTACTTTTCATATACGATAAATTTTAAATATATATCATATAATTTATAAATCACATATCATAAACACAACTCTCTGATAGTATTTGTTTACAATGTCAGCTCTCCCCAGCAGAGCTTAGGGCATTTGCTATTCAACTCAGCTAAGTCAGTTGCTCTTTCCTCTATTCTTTTTTTCATCGCCTATGACTTTTCACCATTGCACTCCACTGTGAGGGGCTGAGTGGTTGTTGTTGTTGTTGTTGTTGTGGGTTGCCTCGATGCCATAAGTGAATGGCGCTAGCTGAGCCCGCCCAGCATCAGCGTCAGCCGTGCTGCCCTTACGGCGCCTCGATTTCCAGGGGACAGGCAGGGAGTCAACAACAGCAACAAAGAGCGTTGTTGCTATTAGTAGATGTCATATTAGAGCCAGCGAAAAGCAGCCACAACAACAAGCATAACCACAGCCAGAGCGAGAGCATGGGCAAAGGCAACTTCACTTTTAGGCACGATATTCAATTTTCAGGCACCGCATGGGGGCAGGCAGCAACTGGAACTGCAGCGACTGCAACAATTGAAGCAGCTTTTGTTTGGCATTCGTTTGTCTTCGATTTCGATAACATTTCGACATTTGGGATAGAGTTTTAATTGAATTGCCTGCAATCTGGGGAAGGCAGGTGCAAAACCCGTCGCTGAAATCGAAAGGCATTCGAGCTGCGTCCACTCAGGTCCGACTTGTATATTAATTAGATCAGAAGCATGTTGCGCCAAGGTCGTCTTTCGGCGACAAAATTGCATGCATAACAAATTTGTATGTCGTTGCCTCTGTCAGAGAGAGAGAGAGAGAGAGAGAGAGAGAGAGAGAAACACACAGAGAGACATTCAGATCAAAAGGCACTTTGGCAGGCTTTTAGCTCTGCCATAATTCAAGCCGATAAGCGATCTTAACTATCTACACGATCTGGACAGCCAGCCAGACAGAGTTGGCCGTCGACTGTCGAGCGTCGCACGCAGAACTCGCTGCCAAATGCATTTTGACTTCTTTTTTTAGCCAGTTATCTCTCTCTCTCTCTGTCTCTGTCTCCCCCTCCTCTCTCTCTCTCTCTGTGTGACAATATTTGCATGGCAAGTTGGCTCGCTGTAGACCGTTATCGGCGTGCGCTATCAGCGCCATCATCTCGTCATCAATGTGGCATCATCAACGCGAAATGATCGCAAATTATCTGCCTTAAGAGTCGATTACAGCGCCGCGAGCTCCTTTGGCGCTGCCCGTTAATGGTTTTGTGACATTTTTAAGGTTCGATTTTGTAACAAATGTCGGCATAGATTAAACGATGCCCAGACGATAGCATTCGATTTTAGTGGAGCTCCTCTTAATGGAAAGCTTGTTAGCCAAGGCCCAGATGATGGAGCGCATAACTAGATGTTTCTGAATGGATTGCCTGAAACGGCCTGAAGCTGAATGATAAATGAAGTTCGTAATAAATGTGCTGAGGGAGGGAGTATATGCATTAGATATTAGGCTATCTAACTGGCTGATTCTAATGGCCATATATGATTCAAGGACTTCATGAAAGCTCAGTTGATATATATGTAGTATACTAGTATATAGTATATATATCAGCTCACTTCAGCCTGCTGCCAACCAGTTTACCTGCCAAAACTTTCAGTTTGTTTATTTAGCTTCAGAGCTCTTCAATTGATTGCTTTCTCGCGCTTCCCAGTTCAGGCCCGGCTTAGCCTGTGCAGGCAACTCTTCATGGCTGCAGCTTCCAATAAGATAATTACCATGTCTCGAATATCGCTGAATCGTTCCATTTCGATAATTGCAATTTGATTGTGTGCACAGTTGAGTTGCAGTTGACTCCGTCCCACTCCTGCTGGCTGAGGCAAATGCTCTGCCGGCTACTGTTTGTGGCAGACAGTTGCACAGTTACCCACCCGGTGGCTGGCTGCGGCCACTTTGGTATCGCATTTAATCTCTTCCTGGCAGACGACGGCTGCTACTCGTGTTGCCAAAAATCGCTTTGGCAACGCTTGCTGCTGTTGTTGAGCCCACTGTTTGATCTCATCATCATCATCATTAGTATCATCATCATCAGCATCATCATCAGGCGGCAGCTGGAGGCGTCTACCCTTCTGCCACTTGTGCTGCTCCTGTGCGGCAGCAGCTGCTGCCACTGCTGCCGTTGCAAAGGACATCAAACAGTTGCGGCGATCGCTTCTAATTTGCATAAACATTCGTTTAACATTTATCCCCAAAAACGTTTTCGCTGTCGTCTTTGCAACATTTTGTGTGCCCGGCGCTGCGCCTCAAAAAGTCGTCATAATCGTCGACATTTTTGGCCGCAGCCAGCGAAATTTTTGTCTGTTTCCCGTTTTTTTCTTCTTTTTTCTTTTTTTTTTTATTCCTGCCGATTTCATTTCATTTCTTGATTCCGAAAACCATTTAAGCACAAAATAACCGCTTTGACAACACCAACAACAACTGTTAAGCCAGCAACAACAACCGCCACAACAGTAGCCAGAAATCGATGCTAATCTTAGCCGGGCAGAAGCAAAAATGTGAACGCCATTTCCAGTTTAATTTTGTAGATACCCTGTAACTGCAGCAGAGTGTTTGCGAAGAGTATTAGCAGTGGGCGAAGAGTTGAATGGGAGCTGCTTGGCACAGCCTTCCACTGAGGCAATTCTTATATAGGAAGAGAGAATGAGTAAATATATCTCAGCTGTATGCGAGCAGCCTGCGCAGCTTAGGTAAGCATTCGAGTGGAAGTAGAAACTCAATGACTCAATGGCTGCCACAGCAATTTGCTTGGCCTCTCTACATATAATGACCTGGGATATGCTTACATATATGTATGTAGAGTTGAGGGCTGCTGCTCTTGGAAGTTCTCTTAACTCTCAACAGCCATCTGCATAAGTCTCCTCCACCTCCACGGCCACCTCTCTCTCTCTCTCACACTTAGGGCATACTCTAGTCCAGCATACTCTCAGCTTTATCATTTTTTTCCGCTTGTCTCTCAGTGTGGAGTACATAAACCAACTGCTCGCAGCTAAAGCAAATAAATGGAGTTGTCGTTCGCTCGCTTTGCATTCGTCCTGCTATTGGGCTCTATCACAAATATGACAAATCGCTGGAATGCTGAAAAAAAGAGGCAGCACGAAAGAATGGGAAGAAAAAAACAACTCAATTTTAAGGAATTATGCAGCTGTTGGCCGGCCAACTTTGGGCTGAGCCCCTAAAGAGGCGCACTAAAAACTTTAGAGAGCTGCAGTTGACTTGAGCTCGGGTGTAAATCAATATGTGAGCCAAACTCAACTCGACAGACAGAGCTTTTTTTTATTAAGCCCAAGTCGAACGCCCATTGTAGGCAATTAGCTGGCAATCTATCAGCAGTTGCTGCAGCGGCAGAGCTTCGTTTAGGTGGCTGGCTTAGGCATTGTCAGTTTTGTGGCTTGTGACAGGTCTGCCAGCCCACCTAGCAAACGGAATGGCATTCGAGTCGACCTGGATTGGTGGCAAAACGGTTCAAACTTTGCATTCGAATTGCATTTCCATTTCAGCAGTTTGGCAGCTTGGAAAGTCCAGGCCCTCCTCCACTGCCAGTCGAGTACTTTCCCGCAGGGCGTCGAGCAATTATTGCCGCATGTAATACACAATTAACATACAAACTCGGCAGACGCCCGAAAAAAAAAACGAAAAATCGAACAAAACCACAAAACAACTCAATTAAAATGTTAGCTGGGACTTTCAGATTTGCCGGCGCGGAGCAAGTTTTAAGTGCAGCAGCAACAATTGCTAGCAGCAGCGGCAACTAGCAACTGCAGCCAATTGGCAATTTTGGTTTGGCTAAACAACTGTCGCCTTTGATTGGCATTTGAGCTGCGCGTGCGCGTGTCTGTCGAGCCAAAACAATTAATTTGAATAATTAGCAGCTAACGACGCGATGCGGCCAGGATGCAACACTTGCCGCATGGCAGCAACTGGCGCTGGCTGCCTCCAACTGTCGCCTTGTCGATTGTCACGCCATGGCCAGCAGTTGCAGGCAACTCAAAAGCATATATATATATGTGAAAAAAATTCATTTGGCACTTGAGAATTTATGTGTTGCCTCACATAAGTGTGTGTGTGTGTGTGTGTGTGTGTTGGTTGAGCCAAAGGAGCTGCTGCTGTTGGTGTTGCTGCTTGGAGCTGGAGGCGAGTACGTCACGCGAAATGATGAATTACTCGCCGGGGACGCGCGTCAGGCTTTGATGAGAGACGACAGCGTGAAATTAGACAAAAGGATATGGACCAGAGGGAGTTGGGCAAAAGTGTACCTGGGTGAGTGTTGGTGTTGGTGTCTGCCATATGTGCGTGTGTTGCTGCTGGTGTTGGTGTGTGCGCCTGTCTGGCGGGTTGACTGTGCACTCGACAGCAACAAACACTGCGCCTTGACTTAATGAAGATGACGTAGAGACATTGCCAGACCTGGGCGTGTTTTAATCCTTGGGCTAGACCCGATGCCGCCTTTACCAGGTGTTGTTGTTGCTGTTGTTGTTGTCAATGTTGCTGTTGCTTGTCGCTGCGCACACGAGGCGTTAATTTATTACAAATTATTATGATTCCTTGTTGCTTTCTGATGTTTTTTTCCGTGATTTTTATGCCGTTTGCTGTCATAACCGTTGGCAGCAGCGGCGGCAGCGGCAGCAGCAGGAAACGGTTGTGCGGCAACAACAACAACAGCTACAACAACAACAACAACTCTCGTTGAAGACGTCTAGACAAATGCACTTCAAAGGTTAACATGATAAATGTCGTTTTGTTGCATGTGACGCGACAACTTTCCAGTTGTTGTTGCAACTGTTGTTGCTGTAGCTGCAACTGTTGTTGCTGTAGCTGCAACACTTGGCGTGGCAAATGACAAAATGTCGCCGCAATGCAGTTGGGCATTTGTTTACTTCTTTTCTCTCTTTTTATTGCTCACAATGCAATTCTTGCGCTAAGCCAAGTCAACGAATTAATCAAAGCGAAGAGCGCAATTAAGAAGCCTCGCGCTGGCCAAGGATGACGGAGGATTTGTTAGCAACGACAACTTGTTAGTTCTATTAAAGTAATTAAGCGCCAGTTGTGAGAGCTATTGGAAATATTGCCAATAAACATTCCCAGGCTTTGAAGATGGCAAAGAAAGTCAAGGCCTGCGAGCATTCATAACTGCGTGTTCCTCTAATTGTTGCCGTTTTCCCAACAACAATTGCAGCAACAACAGCAACATCAGCAATGGCAGCAGCAGAGAAATATAAAATAAACTTGTCCATTGCCATTTTGACAACTGCAGAGCTGCAGGCGGGAGATTTCTTCATCTTTATTCACATGCTGCACTCATATGTGCGACAGCGATGCGATGCTGCTGCCGCTGCTGTAGTAACTGCAATCACAGGCCAAACCACAACCGCAACAGCAAGCACAGCACCAACAACAGCAACACTAACAAGCGACTTTAGCCAAATTAAGTTGTCCAGTTTGCGGTGTACGCACAGCGGGTTGCAAATAACAATCTCCTGTTTACAGCGGCAACAGCAACAACAGCAACAACTGCAACAACAGCAACAGTACACTAACAAACAACAGCAATCAAAATTGCAATGCAGCAACGCGAGCAACATATACAACAACAACACCAAATATATATATATATGAAAAAAGACTACCATCGACCTAAAAAACGCGTTTAACTCATATTTCTTGCCAGTGTCTCCCCCTCTCTCTCTCTCTCTCTTTATGTTTCTGCCTAGGCTACCTTCGCTCCTGCCTATGCGCTCTATGTGTATTACTTATATAAATTGTCAATATTTGACACATTTACGTGCCAACAAAGATTGCAAAAAATGAAAGAATCAAAAAATATCTATTTGAAAAATGTTGGCAATTCAAAACTTTATCAACTGCCGAATAGAAGTTGGCCAATAGCAGAGCGAATCTTGAATACTCTATCTCGATCTATATCTATATCTATATCTATATCTATATCTATATCTATATCTATATCTATATCTATATCTATATCTATATCTATATCTATATCTATATCTATATCTATATCTATATCTATATCTATATCTATATCTATATCTATATCTATATCTATATCTATATCTATATCTATATCTATATCTATATCTATATCTATATCTATATCTATATCTATATCTATATCTATATCTATATCTATATCTATATCTATATCTATATCTATATCTATATCTATATCTATATCTATATCTATATCTATATCTATATCTATATCTATATCTATATCTATATCTATATCTATATCTATATCTATATCTATATCTATATCTATATCTATATCTATATCTATATCTATATCTATATCTATATCTATATCTATATCTATATCTATATCTATATCTATATCTATATCTATATCTATATCTATATCTATATCTATATCTATATCTATATCTATATCTATATCTATATCTATATCTATATCTATATCTATATCTATATCTATATCTATATCTATATCTATATCTATATCTATATCTATATCTATATCTATATCTATATCTATATCTATATCTATATCTATATCTATATCTATATCTATATCTATATCTATATCTATATCTATATCTATATCTATATCTATATCTACATCTATATCTATATCTATCTCTATAAGGAATTCAAAGAATTCTACAAATTCCCTATAAAAACTTAATTAATGTTATAGAAAATCATAAATTCACTTAATTTTTTACAAGACCTAAATATTTAGCACATTACGTAAGCGCAGGTGTTGTTGTTGTTGTTGTTGTTGCTGTTGCTTCTGCGCACGCGCATCGCTGACCAAGACGACGCCAGCAACTGTTGTTGTTGCTGTGGTCGCCGCTGCTGCCGCCAGTTGGACACCAAAAATTATTAACTAAAAAACACAAAAATTGCTGCAAAGATTGCTGCGAAATTGACATTTGGTCGTTGGTGTTGCCGTTGCTGCAACAGCAGAAACATTGGCGGCGGCATTCATGCGGCGACTGTACAAGATTTATATCATAATTTATTTATTAATTTCATTAAGTAAATTTTATTTGATGAATGACGTTGTCCGCATTCGCTTTTCCTTATTTTTTTTTGTTTTTATATTTTTGATTTTGCTGCTAAGCAGTTGCCGCTGGCGGCTGCCGAAATTTTGATTATTGTTGCTGCAACAGCAACAAACGAGCCAATAAATAATCCCGAAAATTACATTTTACAGCAGACAGAGTGTTTAATGGGCCTGTGCCAAAAGAGGAGCGTGGCGGGGAGTCGGCGGGGTCTAAAGTTGAGTGGCTAAAACTGAGCAAGCTCTGGGGATGCCAGCTGAGCAATCTCTAGAGATGTTATCATGTAGAAAGGAAACTATGAGTATATATGTACATATATTAGATATCGAGAAATATAAAGAGAATCTTCACTTGAATTAAACAATTTTCTTATCTAAAGACATTTCCTCAAACTGGGATGAAAGAGGGTTGATGTAATTGAGATTTATTAAATTTATTGAATTTATTTATTATGTATATTATATATTTTGATATACCTTTTATATAAATTTACAAAACTCTTTTGAAAATAAACTGTTACAAAAATCCCACTTCAGTTGTCTTCACCTTAAATTCTATTTACTTTTACCCCAATCTTCACTCAACTCTGAGAGCCTTAAACAAAGCCGAAGTAAATTACAATTTTTTACAGCCCGACTCAACACTTCGATTCAATTCAATTTCAATCTCCGTTTAAGTATTACGTAATCTACAGCGCACTATTAAAAAACAATAAACATAAAAATTAATAATAGTTTGAGTAACAATTTTTGAGTATTTTTTTGCGAGCCTGATTAAAAATGCATTGAAATTTATTCACAGTAATAAAACTGAAATGCAGTCGCTTATAAATTTGTTTGGCCAAATAAACGACTAAAAATAATCGAATAGTTTAATGCTAAAATGCTTTAAGTTTTGCGCCATCACTGCAACAACAACAACAGCAACAACAGCAACAACAACAGCAACAACAAACAAAAATCAAAAGCCCACAAAACTGACGACTAAAATCAATTGCGACGTTAAACTTTAAGACCCCATCAGGCGACTGTCGGAGGGTGGCGGTAGGCGGGGCAGGTGAGCTTTGTTTTGCCTCGTCTAGCTACCAAAATTGAAGGCTTTTCAGCTGGCCGGCCTAACAGCAACAGCAACAACAATAACAACAACAAAGTTGCAACGTTTGGAGCGTTGCCAAATTCAATGGATTTTACTTTTCGCTTTTCAAAAACTCAACGCTTGCTGCTGTCGTGACCAATTAGTGAGCCGACCCATTGGACGCGGGTGCAGACATAGCAGCTGGAGCGGCAAAAGCGCAGAGAGAGAGAGAGAGAGAGAGAGAGAGAGGGGGAGGGCGCAGGTGAGTTGGCTTGGTTACCTGGTCGGTCGCACAGGCGCACGTCAGCCAGCCCAGGCACTTGCCAAAGGAATAGAGACAGCAGCAGCAGCAGCAGCAGCCCAGTCGCCGTCTGCGCACTTTACATTCAAAAATATTTTGTGACACAAAACGTTTGTTGTTGTTGTTGCAGTTGTTGAGGTTACTATTGTTGTTGTCGCTGTCATGGTTGCCAGTGAAGTTTAGCTGACTATTTGCTTATGCTTTTGTCTGTGTCAAATTTCTGGGGCGTGTGCGACTGAGTCTTGCTAATACCCTCACCCAGAGGCGAGTTTGATGGCTTAAAGATTTGCAAACAACATGAAGTAATCTTTAATCCATGCAGACTTGAAGACTATATATAATAAGATGTAGACAGGCTATATATACAAACCTAAATAAAGTATATTTCTATATCCTAACTATGAAATTATAAAATTCTATAGCTTAGATAGCGTATTCAAGCAAGTCAATGACTGCTGGCGCTCAGTTGCCTAACTGCAGTTCAGCTTTGAAACATGAAAGATACATAATCCTGCATATTAGTCAGCCTGTCAAGCGAGCCATATGAATCATGAATCCTCGGCATAAGAAGGTGCGAGCAGGAATAGGAGCAGCAACTGCAATAGAAGCAACACCAATAGTGGGAGGAGGCAGGATATACACAGGAGGATCGGGAGTAGAGATATATATAGTAGTAGTAGAAACTGCATCAGCAGGAGCATGAGCAACAGGAAGTAAAAGCAGAAGGCAGAGCAGGCAGCAGCAGCAGGAGTAGTACCAATAGCAAAAGAAGGAGTAACAGGAGGATGAGCTGCAGATATTTATGGACCAGGAGCAGGACACAGCGATTGCTGTCAACTCGAAAAATCAGCTCTAGAAATAGTTGGTAATGTACACAGCCAACACTAATTGCTATGGAAGAGCAAACAGACAAAGTGGGGACAAAAGCTAAAACAGCAACAGCAGCAGCAGCAGCAGCAACAGACAAGCTACAAAAAAGAGAAGCTGCCAACAGCTCAATTAACACAACAATTTCGCTAAGTTGCAATTTAAAGTTTTTCCTTTTAGCTGGTTGTCAGTTGTCCTTGGTGGCACATTGCATGAGATCTGGATGAGATCTCTGCATAGAAGATATGGCTATGGAATAGGATTATGGTAGGCCTCTGCTCATTTCCAAGTAGACTTGCAATGGGAGTCAGCATAGCCAATGAGCATTAGCCATATAATTAGTAAACAGCTTGCAACTTTGTTGCAATTGGAAATCGATATTGTTTGCTTAACCCTGACTTTGTGTAGACGTCATTTGGTTTGGGGTCAACTTAAATTGCTAATACCTGACATGGGAATGTTTTTAACACTTTGCTTGTGTTTGGACAACGGCAACAATGTAAGAGCAAGAGCAACTGCAGCCTACAAATGGCAACAGCTACAAGCGGCAATGACTTGGCCAAAATATATATGCATACACAATCATTGGCAGCGCAAATGCAGATGTTGCTGCTGCTGCTGTTCCATCCTCATGCATTTATGCAGCTTGTCGTCGATCTGTGCTGCCCCCGCTGCTCTGGCCTGCAGCTCTGCTCCTCGCTTGTTACCCCAAAATGTAATGCGCATATATTTATCAGCCGAGTGCTCGATGGCTGTGTGATCGACGTGACTGTCTTGGGTGCTTAGGTGTCGGCTAGCGGGTATATTCTTGGCCTTCGGCTGGCTAAAATCAACACCGACTGCAGCCAGCAACCAGCAGGTGTTGCTGCTAACAAAAGAGAGGAAAGCCAAAGCCCAAATTGATTTGTCAATCGTCAGAAATACCGCAAAGTTGCGCACAGCATTTCGCTGGCATTTGAAAGCCATTTGAATACATTTCCCTCGCTGCTGCTGTCGCTGCGGCTGTCCCTGGGCACACATATCGCATCCAGCTCTCGATATATTTTGAGAAAGTATGGCGCATTACATTTTAGTAGACGCTGACGGCAAATGCTGCTGGTTGCTGGTTTGCTGGTTGCCAGCTGCGAGTTGTCGTTGCCGTTGCCGTTGCCGTTTGTCGTTGTCGTTGTCCCTTCGCCAATTTGTTGCTGACACTGCTGACGACTTGGCCTGTAGCCTGTAGCCTGTAGCTGGCAGCAGCTGTGGTGCTGAGGCCGGAGACGGGGCTAGAGGCTTGGCCAGGTCTAAACGGGACGGGAGCAGCCAGCGCTTGGCAATGAAGCGCATAAAAACTAATTGATTGGATGCCAAGATGTTAAGCGCATAACGGCAGCAGCAGCAGCAGCAGCAACAGCAGCAGCAGTTGCACCACAGCCACAACCAGCAACAGTTGCCGTTGCCGTTGCCGTTGAGGCGTTGTCAGTGGGTCTCCTGGTCCCGAGCTTGGCTTTTCAGCAACTTTTATTCAATTTAAATGCGCTTGCAGCACCAATGTGTGTGGATAGACCCGCCCAGCACTCGGATTGCCTCGCCCTCCCCCTCCCTCACTGTTGCAGCAGTTGCCGCGCTGCTCGCTTAAATTAATTATTTTTTATTAACTTTTCGCTTATTGATGACATTTTTCAAATTTTCAGCATTCCCACAATGCTTCCCTCCAACGTCAATGGCAAATTTGTCGCATACAATTTTTATGCTGATCGCTCGGCATTTTTCTTAGCGGCTGCACATCAAATTTGATGGCAAGTTAATAAAATGATATAGCCCTTGGCTTCTTTTTATTCTGATTCTCTATAACTCTGACTAACTCTACTACGACTATATATACCCTTCTCATTCAGCGAAAATGTGGAACATATTCTATATCATTTGGTACAGAATATATATATAACAATAAATCAAATTAAGAACAAATGAGTCACAGCTTTAATGTTCGTATTCAATTTTATTTAGTATATAGTGTTTAATAATATTTATAATATTATTGGTTATTCATTGATCTGTTGAGCAATCCAGTTTCGGAAATATGAAACCCGAGTGAAGAAATTGGGGTACTTAGTAGAGCAGAGTGGGGCTCCAAATGACACGATACCCAACACAGTGCTAGAGCCATCAGCGTTCCGTTCCACCAATGGACCACCAGAGTCGCCATAGCATGAACTACTCGTAGTGGATATGGTGCAGAGCCAACTCGAATAAAACTTTGCATTTGAATTTTTTCTGATCTCGCATTCCTTATTTGATATAGTTTTAACGCTCACATATTGTAAATGATCAGTAGGCATCAAACCTATAAGAAATGAAATAAAACTTATATGTGCAGTGCAGAATAACAGATTGTGGGACACAAACCTTCAACTCTTCCCCAACCAGAGACGATAGCACTTTGATCAGCGTAAAGCTTATCGGGTGCTGGCAATTTGGCTGGTTGAATATACTCGTTGAATTCCAGATCCTTTGGCAGTTTAATTAAAGCAATATCATTAAACAATTCACACTTGTTATAATCTTCATGAACCACAAAGCTCTTAGCTCCCACGTAAATAATTCGTTGTCCAGTTTCTCCGCTATCACTTTTGTCCACGGCGCCAAGGTAAACTTTGATCTTTTGTCTTATCGGGTAAGCATATAAATTTAATTGTTAAAATAATGGATTCATACACTTAATTAGCTTTTACATACATATTCGAGTCATCCAAGCAATGAGCTGCTGTTAGGATGGTCCTCTTACCGATTATAGTTCCACCGCAAATCGGGTGCCATTTATTATTTGCGAGTATATCATAAAAGACTTGATATGGGAATTGTTTGGGCTGTGCATTTTCACCATTGATAATGCGTTCCAGTTGTGTGGATTTAGTTTCCACGTGACACAGGCAGAGAGCTACCGCCACGAGGAGCAGCTGCCATCTATGATGAAGACGTTCCATGGCGAAATGTTGAGGTTGCACTGAGAAGTCGAGGTTAAATAGCAACGATTCTTGACAGCTGCAATACGTCACGATAAGATCTTAGTTTGTTTGTTGCTTTAAAAAAGAATGTTGAAGATTTGGATATATTTTAAATTGTTTTCCGATTTATTTGCAAATTTCTTCGTAAAGGAATGCAAATGACTCTGAGGAAATTAGTTTTCATAACATCGCATACGAAGAATGTGAAGGGCTCACTAATGCAGTTTCTTGGCAGGCCCTAATGCCACCTTCTATCAGTCGACTGATGTTATATTTTCCAAAAAGTAAAGTGGATAAGCAACTGCAATAACTGCAGTGATAACACTTGAGCATTATCAATATAAAACGTAATTGCAAACTATTTGCAATATGCGTGGTGCAATCAGCGGTCGATTTTAAACTTGAGTAGTACCAAAAAGCTTTTTAAATAATACTATTTTTACTAGATACTTTACGTACATATGAGTTTTTAGTTACTGTTAAGTGCACATTCAGGTGGTCGAACTAGCTAATGGGTAGTTCCTGTATGCAATTAGGGAAAGAGATACTAACATTGACTGGGTTTGCTGGGAAATATGGGAATATATCCACTTCATATGAAAGATTCCTCAAAATAAGAACAAATTGCACAGTTTTAATGTTCGTGTTCAATTTTATTTAGTATTTATAATATTAAATAATATTTATAATATTATTTGTTATTCATTAATGTGTTGAGCTATCCAGTTTAGGAAATATGAAACCCGAGTGAAAGTATTTGGGTACCCAAAAGAGCAGTCTGAGAGTCCAAATGACACGATACCCAACACAGTGCTAGAGCCGTCAGCGTTCCGTTCCGCCAATGGACCACCAGAGTCCCCAGAGCATGCACTACTCGTACCAGATATGGTGCAGAGCCAACTTGAATAAAATTTTGTATCTGAATGTTTCATGATCTCGCATTGCTTATTTGATATAGTTTTAACTTTCACGTATTGTAATTGATCAGTAAGCATCAAACCTATACGAAATGAAATAAAACTTATATGTGCAGTGCAGAATAACAGATTGTGGGACACAAACCTTCAACTCTTCCCCAACCAGAGACGATAGCACTTTGATCAGCGTAAAGCTTATCGGGTGCTGGCAATTTGGCTGGTTGAATATACTCGTTGAATTCCAGATCCTTTGGCAGTTTAATTAAAGCAATATCATTAAACAATTCACACTTGTTATAATCTTTATGAACCACAAAACTCTCAGCTCCCACGTTAATAACTTGTTGTCCAGTTTCTCTGCTATTACTTTTATCCACGGCTCCAAGGTAAATTTTGATCTTTTCGCTTTTAGGGTTTGCAAAGAAATATAAAATCTTACAATGATTGATTCATATAGCTAATCAGGTTTTACTTACATTTTACCAAAGTAAGCATCGAAGCAATGGGCTGCTGTTAGGATGGTCCTCTTACCGATTATAGTTCCACCGCAACCCGAAAGCACGTTATTATTTGCGAGTACATCATAAAAGACTTGATATGGGAATTGCTTGGGCTGTGCCTTTTCACCATTGATAATGCGTTCCAGTTGTGTGGATTTAGTTTCCACATGACACAGACAGAGAACTAACGCCACGAGGAGCAACTGCCGTCTGTGATGAAGACTTTCCATGGTGAAATGTTGAGGTTGCACTGAGAAGTCGAGGTTAAATAGCAACGATCCTTGAAAGCTGTCATATGTCACGATAAGATCTTAGTTTGTTTGTTGCTTAAAAGAGAACTACGTTAAAGATTTGGATATATTTAAATTTGTTTTCTGATTTATTTGCAAATTTCTTTGTAGAGGAATGCAAATGACTCTGAGGAAATTAGTTTTCATAACATTGCTTGCGGAGAATGGCTTGCTAATGCAGTTTCTTGGCAAGCCCTAATGCCACTTTTTATCAGTCGACAGTTATTTCACTCTTCTGCACACCCAAAAAATAAAGTGGATACAGAACAACAACAACAACAACAAAAGCAACAACTACAATGGCAACACTTGAGCATTTATCAAAAGTTATTGCAAATTAATTGCAATCTGCGTGGCGCAATCAACGGCTCACATCTCGAGGCGATCCCGAGACCCCATGGCATTTTCGGCTGCAGTCGCTGTTGCTGTTGCTGCTTACCAAAATTTATTGATGCCTTATTAGCTGATAATCACAATCACATACAACAAGATACAAACAGAGAGAGAGAGAGAGAGAGAGAGAGACAGAAAGAGAGAGAATGAGATGCGTCAGAGAACGGTAAAAACGGACGGCTTTCAGCTGGCCCTGGCATATTAAAGTGCATTAAGATAATTGAAATGGCCAATATAAAAATGTTTTCCCTTTTTTATGCCCTTCCTTGGGGCATTGAAAGGCAGTCAGTGAGTATGTAGTGCCACGAAGTAAGTAAGCTGTCGGCTTGAGAATATTGTCAGTTATATCTATGGCTGATCGAAGGGTATAGGCTATTCGGTGTGCCGCTGAGAATAGTTCTCTTTGGGCTTTTCGGTGTCAAAAACTTGTTTGAAGTGTTGAGTATCGCGCTTTGGGCCATTTCGGTTGCAGCTCCGCCAGTCAGCCCCCACTCAGAGAGATGTGGCTTCAATGGAGCTGTTGTTGCTGTTGTTCCTCTTTGGCTTGTTTCCTGGAATCTGTTGAGGCTGAGGCCACGCTGAAACGGTTTTTCAATTTTCATATTTCTCATGTCTGAAGTTTTGATTTAGTGATTATGTTCTGGCACACACACAAACAGACACAGACACACACATTATGTATATGAGTTATTAAACGACTTTCTTTCGATAAGACACAAAGGCCTGGCATTTAGGCTTAAGTGTTTGCTCAAGACGCTTTAAGGCGTTGCTCACCAAAGATGCATAAGCAGGACATCAGATTGTGTTTATTTTGATGGCGTGTGTGTGTGTGAGTGAGCTTTCAGGTAACTGTTCCTCCTCGCATTGTGGCTTGGTAATTGTTTGTCTAGCTACTTAGAGTTTGGCGCAATTGACGCGACTCATAAATCAGTGGAAGGGCTGCTCGGCACAGATGTTGACAGCGCCGGGCGGCACCAGGAAGTGAAACGCTTTTCCAAGAATTTTTGAGGCGTAGCAACTGTTTGTGACATGTTTTGATTTGTGTCGCCAATGTTTATGAGCTTGTAAGCCACAGAGCCACAGAGTCGCAGCCATTTCGACCATGGCGAAATGCAGATATGTCGTCGGTGTCGGTGTGGGGCCAGTGGGGCCGCTCACCGCTAACGGCCAGCTATGCTGGCCATTCATGCAGCCATTCAGCCATGTTGTTATCGATGACATTAATAGCGATTGGAGACTTTCATCAATTACACGGCTTTTGTCCCGACTGCATGGGACAGGCTGGCCCCAGCTCGGCCTACGCATCGCATCGCAGCCAGCCCAAGCGCGGGCTCAATTGTAAATTATGACAATGCAAATTTGATTTGAAAGCCATGGCATATTGTGGGCTATGATGCAAGCGGCTGATAAAGTCCAAATACAGGGCGAAACGCCCTGATCAAAGTCATGGCCAAGAGCAGCAGCAGCAACAGCAAACGTTTAAGTACGAGTAATTTGGCGAATACCGTTTTGGTTTGCTTGCCTTGTGCCATTTGCCTTTTGCCTTGACCACCAGCAACGTCGCCGGCAATCAAGTCAGCTCTAGCTTCAACTGCGGCTACAGCTGCAGATACAGCTCGAGCTCGAGCTCGAGCTCGAGTTGAACTGTATTAACTCTTGTCTGTCTGGGACTGTGACAGCGAGTCGAAGTTGGTACTTGGTACTAGGTTGGTGGTGTCCCAAGAGCGCCAACTGTTGCCGCGGCTGCTGTCAGTTGAATCTTCCTGTTTGCACAAACGTCACGTTCGAGTCACGTTTCCAACTGGGGACCCCTCATCAATGGCCGGCACTTAGTTTCAGTTGATGTTTCCCACAAATTTAAGGCCAACTCTCCCAACGGACGGCGGCCAATGGGCGATGGGCAATGGGCGATGGGCGATGGGCAACGGTCGCTGGCGTAACGCAACAATTTCGCAATCACCTGACAATGTGACAGGTAATAGTCGTGTCCACGACACGGCACCTAGACAACATTGCATTTGCATACACATAGGTTTCAGCCGGACTGCGAAGTAATTTCAATGCCACTCTGCCAGATACTCTTGCCCTCCTCCTGTCTCTCTCTCTCTTTCTCTGCGTGCTCCGGCTGGGCTGCATACTGTGATAAGTAATTGCATTGCGTTCCACACGAGCCTCTCGCACACACAATTTGGGGCAGGTCAACACTATCGCAGCGCTCCATTCATGATTTGGGGTTGGAGTCGAGATTGTTGTCCGATCTGTGACCACATAAATTGCCAAGATATCTCCTGGCTTTGAATGTGGCCTGTTGTTAGAAGTGGCCCATGAGAAGCAATTTGTTAGAGCCGTTAGAATACACAAATAAATAGTTGGACGAGCTCAGAGCTGGACCATTGATAGTGCGAGGCGACTGAGTGCCTGATATGCTAATCAACAAATTACTCCTATATAGCCAGAGTTTCGCTATAGTCATGCGGGAGAGTTGCCCACACTTTCGACAATGGGTTTTCTCCTTCGGCCTTTCATCTTTCTTCCGGATCGGCAATGTCAAGTGCTTGGATGGAGCTGAGAGACTGGGAGGCTGAGAGGCCAAGCCCTCATTCTTCGCTCAGCTCAAGTCTTTGGCTTTGCCTTTAGCTGTGCGCTGATCAGTTGGCCGATTAGGCTTATGGCTCATAAGACCGCATTTGCGGAATGGACCTGTTGATGGGGAGCGGGATTTAAATAAATTACAAGCGCATTTTGTTGCACAAATGTTGTGGGCTAATTGTATGCAGGAGTCAGTCGACCGGCTACGATTCTCTGGATGCGACTCTGACTGTGAATGGAGTGTGATTTGGGTTGGGTAGTCGAACGAGTGCGGCGGCTCGTGTATCCAGTTTTGGCATCTTAGAAGAAAGAGAGTGGCAGAGGGAGCGGGACGGGAGAGCAGGCGGGCAAACGACATTTGCAATTCGCAGTGGAAAGACGCTTGTAAGACGCTTTCGCCAATCTTTTAATAAGAATCAAACACTAGACGAAAAATTTAAAACCATTTCGTATATGAGCAGCAGGCACTTATCGCTGATCGTGCCGGTAGGTAGTGTGTGCCTTGTGGGCAGACACATTCACAGAGTGAAATGAAGAGAGGGAGAGGAGGAGAGAGAGAGAGGGAGATGTGCTCATTACAGTCTTAGGCTGATCTGTGGCCAGCTCATCGGTGCTGGGCACTGGGCGCATGCCAATCATGTTTGGGTCCACTCTACTTAGTCGCTGCTCCGACTGCGACTCCGACGTTCCCAGCTCAGCTCCGCTCAGCTGTCCGCCCAGCTGTCCGGCTGGAACAGAAGTTCTTGTCGTTTGTTCCTGTTGCCTGTTGGTTGTTGCTTGTTGCTTGTTGTGCGCCTGCTCGTTGAATATTTCAAATTGCAATCAGTTGGCAGGCATCTGAGGCCGCAGCCACTTGCACCGGCTACCGGATCATTGATCTTGGCTCCGCGCCAGTCGGCATTTTCGACTCTCGCGCACGTTCGGCGGGTGTTGGTCGCATTAGTTTCGTTGCGTTTAATTTATTAAAATATCAAATTTAAGTACATGGCCAGCAGCTTGTAGCTCGCAGCCGATCTCCACTGTGGTAGCCAATTTATAAGCACCACTGAAACTGGACACTGGCGACTTCTTCCACTTAAGAAATGGCAGCGCATTAAGCGCTGTTCTGACAGTCTATCAATTCCGTAGATCTATGTCTATTAATTCAATTAGGAAATGAATTTGTTATATTTTCCACTTCATTGTCAGAGGCTGAGGCCGCATAATTGTCAAATTAAGTGTCGGGCTGCAGCTGCAACAGCGGCAACAGTTGCTAATGTATGCCAATGCGAAAGGGCAGCTGATCGAAAGGAAGGCCGCAGGACATTGCTATGTGGACAGTAGCTGGTGGTCAGCAGCAACAACGGCGGCAGCAGCAGCAGCAGCAGCAGTTGGCCCGGCTGGCGGCCACTTATGAAAATTGGATTTTTACACTCCATTCTTGATGGAATGTTTATTGAGCTGTCATGTTGCTCAGTTGGTGCTGTTGTGCGACTCGCTTCGGCTCTTCAACAGGCTCAATAATTTAAATATTAAAATTGTTAGCAATTTGCACGCCCAGCGGTGCGTTGCCCGCCAGCAACAGCAACAGCAACAGCAACGGCATCAGCTACAGCACCAGCAACAATTGCTAATCAAATTAAGCAATTATCTTGTTACGAGCACAGACGAGCAACATGGCAGCAGCGCATCAAGTGGGCCGATTGGCTAGCCCTTGCCGCCTACCCGCCGCCTGCAGTGCATTTCATCATTTCCAATCAAAGGGTATATATATATTTCTCTCTGTCTCCCTCTCTCTCTCTCTCACTCTGTTTATATATATAAATAGGTCTCACACCTTGTGCACTGGCTGCGCCAATAGGCGTATTCCATGAGAAAGCAACAACAAATGCAAAGCAAAGTGCCCATTGTGCGAAGGCATAAAGCCCGCAGAGTTTATAAAGTCATAATAATGCCAGGGAAAATACGCTTAAAATGCAATTTATCGCCACCAACAACAATAACAGCAACAGCAAGAGTAAGAGCAAGAGCAGCGGCTGCAGCAGCAACAATCCTGCGAAAAATTGATGACGGCGACAGCAGCAACAACTGCAACGGCAACGGCAACGGCAACGGCAACAACAACAAGTTGCCGGCTGTCCGACGAACTGACAGGCATCAGCGTCAGTCATTTTAGCCAACTGGACCTGGGTCTGGACATGGACATGGCTTGGCCTTCCTGCGGCGTTTTCGCTTGACGCCCGCCCGAATGTTGCTGTTGTAGCTGTTGCTGTTGCTGTTGCCGGCAATGGCAATGGAAAAAATTAAGACATTTTATAAATTGCGCGTTGTTGCCGCCGCCTCTCAAACTGGAAGACAACCCTTAATGTGTTGCCCCGCACTGTACCGCCGCATTGCGATTCGTTATGGCAACTGACCGAAACATTGGCCCATCAACAACGGCAACAAGCCTTGATATTGTCCTACTCATCAGCAACAGCACCAGCAACAGTAACAGCAACAGCAACAGCAACAACAACAACAACAACAACATCATTATCATCATCAGCTGCATGCAGCTGAGCTGCTTCTATGCTGTGCTGAACAGTGCTGTGGCTGCCACATCTTTAAGTTGCTGTTGCAACATTTGAATGTTGCCAGCGATGCGTCAAATATATGTTGCCGGCGTTTGCAGTTGTTGCGGGCACACCCACTTTGATACTCCTGCACGCAAGTTAAAGGGGTATATTAAATTATATTATATATAATACTATATAAATATATATAAAATATAAGGAATTAGAATAACTATATCCCACTCAGACAGAGTGCTGGTAGCAGGTTGACTACCCTGACAAATAGACTCACAATCACTCACGATCTCATTAGCTCTCTCATGGCAAAGTGTCTTAATTTCCCCTATTTGCGAGCATCGAGCAGTCGCTTACGCCCGCCTGTTGTTGCTGTTGCTCTGACCGCAAAACGTAATTGTGTTTACGATCATCTATTGAGATTTTCTTGGCTTGCCAGATGCAACAGGTCACGCCCCTGATACACGCCCGCCCATTGGCCTGTTATCGCGCGCTCTCTCTCTCTCTCTCTCTCTTGCTCAGTGTGTCTCGCTCTCGTTCGCTTACTTGTCTAACGCATGTCAATGAGCCTTGGCCAGATATTTTCTTTTGGCAACAGCCTTTTCCCATTCCTCAAGTTTGGGGCGCTGGGTGTGTTTGTTCCTCACTTATCTTTCGCTCATATTTATGTTAATGTGTCTGTGCGCCGCAACATCAAAAGCAGCGGAACGCACAACCACTCAAAATGCTAACTAACGGTTTTTTTGCCAGTGGTTCTGGTTCCTGGCTAAAAGCTGGGCCCAGCCAGCCATCCAGCCAGCCAGCAAATCAGCGGAGTACACAAGGAAAGTGTCTTATTGGAAAATTTATGTTTCCTTTGTTATTTTCGGCTATAATTAATGCATACGCACTCCTTGAACTGGGCCACGGGGCGTGGCAGACGTCGCTAAAAGTTAAGTACGCCCTTTGTTAAGTTGGCAAAGGTGTTGCTGGCTCAACTCTTGCCAAGTCTTGAGTAGTTGCTGAGCTGAGGAGCTGTTGTTGCTGTATTCTAAGCTAAATTTAAATTATCTTGCTGAATGCAACTGCCACATGTTGCAGCAGGCAGCAGGCAGCAGCCAGCAGCTAGCTGCTCTGGCGGCAATTAAAAGCATTAAACGTTGCTGACGCTGACTGATGTGCTCAAAGGATTTCAGGCGACATAAAGGCAACAAGCTAAAGTGTAGCACTCGGGCGTAGCCGACCGAATAATACTCATTCACGATCAAAACTAAGCTAAGTCGTGATGAATGCTGCACTCAACTAATATACTCATCTCACTCCATAAACAAGCAAAAACAGACAAGTATTTCTTGCTGCTGTTGTATGTTGCTGCTGCCGTGTTGTTGCTGTTGTTGCTGTTGCTGCTGTTGTTGCTGCTGTTGCCGCTGGCTGATGCCCAGCACTTTCAATCTCATAGCCTCAGTCGCTGCCTACGTGTACTACTCAGACAGTTTCTTGCTGCCGCTCTTACCTTTCGACTGGGCAGCCCTCGTGCTCGCCCTCGCCCCACCTCCTCCCCCACTCTCCTGTTCCTTGCTCGCCTTGTGCTTGGCCGCAGCTTTGTCTACTGATTAATCACTTTGGCGCGTATAATAAATTAAAAATTTCAGCAATTTTGAAAGTCAATTAATCATTGGGAGGCTTCGCTGGCCGTTTTTGTTTGTTATTGTGTGCTCATGATGTGTTTGTTGCTGTTTGTTGTGGATGTTGCTACCTTATTGCTGCCGTTGCGGCCGCGGCACATAGACAGCGACGGCAACTCAAAAATGTCAGCCCATGACTACGCGCCGCACATTTCAGATGATGATGAAGTAGCCGGGCCTCGACGGCGGTAGATCAAGACAAGCCGGCACACTCAGTTAGTTCTACGATCGCCGGCCGACTAGCTGAATGGTTACGGGAGCAACAGTTGCTGCTGCAGCCGTTAGAGGTGCGGCTGTTGGCTGGCACTTTCTTCCTGGCAACGGCGACATATTCCGCAGCATTGATAAATGAATGTGAGGGTCAGTTTCGTTTGGGCTGTTGCTGCTGCAGTTGCTGTTGCTGCTGTTGCTGCTGTTGCTTCATTTCGGCAGCAACAACTTTCGAGATATACGCGCATTTGTCAGATAAAGCTGCAACGCCTTTCCCATTGTCAGCCTGCCACCGAGTTGAGTTGCTGCTGCTGTTGTTGTTGTTGTTGTTGTGTTTGCTTTGGGCCCGTAAAATATGGTCCCGTATCGCGAGCAGCGAGTGTTGAAATTTAAGTTTTAATTTAAGCGATATGAAGGGCAACTCCCAGGTCCAAGTCCAACTCCAATATCAAGTCCAAGTCCAAGTCCAAGTCCAGTCCAATCCAGACTGAATCGCGCACGAAATGAAGCCATTTTCATATTTATGAATTTGGCCCCTTATCGAAACGCTTCAATTGGCCATCGAGCGAAGCGGCAAATTAAATATGGGCAGCCATAAACGATACTGACAGCCCAGTCTGGCCAGCAACAGCCACAGAGGCAGCAGCAGGCAGCATGCAGTCAGGCAGGAACTTGCGTTCGTCGTCTCCAGCTTAGCTGAGTTATTAAGGCATCTTTATGGCCAATCTCAATGAGGTGTGAAGTGCAATCGTTTCGAGCTTTTATTAATACACAAAACATATTTTATTTGTTGTGGCCTGGCAGATCGCGAACGCACGCTGATCGATTGGGAACGAAACGAGTCTTCTAAGGGCAATAAGATTTGGCATTCCATTCCCATATATAAATATAAATATGTATATACAATATTTGAATTTCTTTTTCTGATTTGTCATTGTTGTTGTTGTTGTTGCTGTGTCTTAGCCATGTCTGCTGCTATCTTATCTGGCTCATCTGCCCTGTTATTGAGTGGGTCTTTGGCTACATTTCGAGCACATTTAATATTTGTGTTGCCAGCCGCTCTGACAGCTGAGGTCGTTCACTTGTCGTCTTAATTAAGTGCGTGCAACAACAGCAACAGCAACAGCAACAGCAGCAGCAACAGCCACTGCAAAGGACATTTTGACTGGAGCCAACACGAGGCTGTCAATGAAATCCCTTAAGCCGACAGTTGCTCTCGACGATCTACGTCTGCAATTAACTGCGAATTGCGCTTAAAAGCCTTCGGCTGGCCTAATGATAAATGTTGTCATTTACGGCGGCTGCATGTGTAATCAGCGTCATGTTGCTAACGGTTTATTGTTAACAAACAAATGGTCCAAATGGCGTGACTTCCTGCCAATTTCTAAGCACAACATTTTGGCAGGCTCTATGCATCTCGATTTGTATGTGACCATTGCTGTTGCTGTTGATGTTGTTGTTGTTGCTGTTGCTGTTGCATTTAAATTTGAATTTGGGAATTTGAATCGCATTTCGGCTGTGCCAAGTGCCAAGGCGAGCGAAAAAAAGAAGAAAATAGCTTAGCAGACGATCGCGAAATTCACGCCATAAGTAGAATGCGATTTTCGCGCGTTGTCGTTGCTGCTTTTGCTGCTGCTGCTGCTGTTGTTGTTGTTGTTGTTGTTGTCGCGTGTTGCTGCGCTTGTTACGGTGCCCAAATATGAGCAACATCACGAGAATCGTGCGATTTGCTTTGCATATATTTTACAATCCTCAAATCCAAAACCCAATCCCAATTCCAAACAACATTCAGCAACAACATGAAACATCATTACCCAAAGGGGCCAACCTCTGCGGCTGCTGCGGGGGCGGGGCGAGCACACGAGCAACAGCAAAGCAACAGCGAGCGAGAACGTAATGAAGTTATTTGTCCTGGGGCCAAACGAAATCAACGCACATATCCTTTTTGGCAATTGCAACGCGCTGTCGCATAAATCATTTGCCACTCGCATGAAATTGGGCATAAATTTGCTCCACTTTGCCATGGAGCAGCACCGCCAACCACTGGAAGCAGCCGAAAAGTAAGTCGTTGGCTCAACGAATGCGCAGCTGTTCGGTAGGAAGGCATCTGGTTGTTTGTGTGTGTGTGTGTGTGTGCTCAAGAGGCGCTTCTTGATGAATGCCATCTAGAGATGAGCAGAGGCACGGGATGAGCCCGACTCATGGCTCTCTCGCATAATCTTAATTGGATCTATAGCGAAATTTGTAGCGCTCACGCGCTCATCTCTAATCCGCCGAGACGCACCCACACGCCGCAGGCGCTGTCCAGGCCAAACTTCGAGCTCGAAATTAGCTGCGAATTCGGTTATTAAAACCGCATACCACCGGACCCAGGAGGCGGAGGCGCAAGGACCCAGTTACCAGTTACCAGTTTCGACCCAGACCCAGACCCAGACCCAGTTTCTATAGCCGTTTCCGTGGTACCTGCTGTGATAAATCAACGTGAGACTAATGCGCGCTTAACACGCGAATTATGATTTTGCAAATGATGTGAATGTGGCAGAAAGAGCCAAGCAGTTCGCGAAACGCTGCACGGGCCAGAGCTATAGCTGCAGCTATGGCAACTTGATTGCTTTATAATCGCCTCAGTTTCGGGCTGGCCGACGCCTTGGCCAAGCTAGCCAAGTGGCGTTTAATTGCAGTTTAAAGAGTTTGCCATGGACAGGTGACCCCTTGAACTATCGGTAATTAGTTTTGGCCAAGACACACGACAAAATCAACAGCGAGTCAACACATGACCGCCCGCCCGCCCGCCCGCTCCGCTGGCCATTTAACAACTGACACAGAGACCCAGTGCTGCATGCGGTCCCTTCACGCCGTGCGTCTGGCCATTTAACCCACTTATTATGACTGCCATTTATAACGACATTTGCTAGGCAGTCGAGCAGTCAGTCGGGCAGGCAGGACAGGCAGTCGGGGCTGGGCAACAACAAACCATGGCACAGCCTGGTTGCCAGCCTGCCTGCCTGTTGTTGCCTCTGCGTTAAGTTCTCGCCATCATCCTTGTTGCTGCTGCTGGTGGTGCTGTTGTGTGGGCGTCCTTTTGACCCGCCGCATGTCGTTTATTGCCAACGCCGCTGCTGCTGCTGCCTTTGCGGTGGCCATTTTGCGGCTGTCCTTGTTTGTCCACCACCCAGCATTGTTGCCCTTTGTGCGGCTGCAGGTCGTCACACACAGCCACAGCCACGGCCTGGCCACCTCTACGTCTATCTCCCCCCGCTCGCCGGCTACCCCTTTTGTCGGCGCAGCATCTGACAATGGCACAGTTTTGCATGCAATTGACTCTCACAGCTCGTTGCTTTTTACTGTCCAAATGTGCGTTAAGGATGCGCATACAGAAGCAGCCATGAGGGCTGAACATGTAGATCCTTAAGATTAAAGTGAGCAAAATATTATTAAGCAGGGCAAAGAAATACCTTTAATGCTAGAAGAGTCAGGCAACCCTTAAATTCGAGTTGAATAAACTGGCTTTAATACAGAAAAGTCTTAGTCTGACTCACAGTTCACTAAGCAAATCCTTTGAGCCCGCTTCTCTTGCACCTGTATGGCCAGCGAATGTCTGAATTTGTACGCATTCGTAATTCATGCACATTAGTTTGGTTTGTGACTTATAAGCCGGCACTGAAGCTTGAAATAATGCCAATACAATTCGATATCATAAATATTTTATGCACTATACGTTCGCCCTGCCGTTGTTGTTTTAGCTTTGCATACATTTAGTCAATTCGGGCGCGGGAATGGAACTCGAAGCTCGCAATTCCAGCAATAAACAAGAGAGAGAGAGAGAGAGAGAGAGAGAGAGAAAAAGACGAATGCCTATTAGGCTGCATATTAAAGAAATATGTATACATTGTATATATATGCAGGCCAAATAAATAACAGAGCAACAGGCGGCGGCGGTTGCGGCGGGCGGGGCCACGCGGAGAACAAAAGCCAACAACAATACAAAGAATTTTAGCCCTTTTTATGATTATGAATGCACGTCAGCATATTTATGTAAAAATTATGCAATTTGCTGCCGTTCTATGTGAGTGCGTGGACTAACTCAAGGGAAGGAGCCAACCAGCCAACCAGCCAGCCAGCCAGCCAGCCAAGCAGCCAGCCAACCAGTCAACAGCAAAGAGACAAGATGCAAGCGACCAAAGCCAAGAGCCACATCAGTTGAACTTAGCCAGTCAATCAAAAGTTGACGGGCTCGTCACAGTTGTCGCTGCTGTTGAGCACAAAAAACTAAGACAGGGAGATGAGAGAGAGCGAGAGAGAGAGAGAGAGAGTGAGAGAGAGAGCGAGATGGCGAGGCACTGCAAGAAATGCATCTTCTGAGCAATTTGCAAACCAAAATGTGTATTAAAATTTATGACGAGTTCAAGTCGAAAATGGGCGATGGATTGAGAGATAGGAGCGGTTTGAGAAAATCCACTAATAAAAAGCATAAGCATATGTGCATTCAGCGGGTGTCTCTGACTAAGAAATACCCTGTCAATAAATATAAAAATTTAATAAATTTAAAAATATTAAAGATATATATATTCTGTATCATTTGTATTTTTTTTTTTAAATATTTTACATACTTAATTATAATATATTCTAGTTTATAGTTCACATACACCCATCACGTAATACTTTCATTTAATTTCCCTCTTTTTATATGCATAGGTTATACATATATATATCTATGTTCCAACTATGTAATTTATATGCAATGCTTGCAAGATAAGCCAACATCAATTTCAGTTCGCTCTGCCGTTTCAGATGGCAAGGAAAGTTTCTCTGTTTCTCTCTACACATGGTTTGCTTAATTCTTGTTGAGTTTTTGCTTTTGTAAAAACTAAGTTCAATTTAAATATATTTAGCTCTTGGGTAGAAACAGTTATGCATACAGTCCATTACTGTGCGCCGTCCCTATATGGCATATCGTTCATATATTCAGAGAATGCCAGAAATTAGCATTGCGAAACGGCGACAGGACAGGATTGCGATGCGATGAGACTGCAGATTGACTGCGTATCTCGTGTATCTTGTATCTGCTGGTCTTCTTGTAGCTGGATCAGTCGCTCTGATCCTCATCATCATCCCAACTACACTCAGATACACACACACACATATGCAATCCGTATTGAAATTCACGTCTCTGTTAGCAATTGTTGTTGTCACTGGATTGGCATTGTTGCAATGATTGGCCTTAACTTTCACCAGCAGTTGCTGTTCCCTGTTACTGTTGCTGTTGTCGTCGTCATCGTCGTGATGACTTCGCTTGCTCGCCCTTCACCCTTGGCCCCGTGTGGACCACGTCAACGAGCCAAAAGCAAATTGTTAAGTTATTTGTAAATTTCGCTGTTCGTTGACTGTTTATATGTGTTCTTTTTTTTTTTTTTTGACTGACATTGCATTACTGCCTGTGTGTGTGGGAGTGGAGCTGATATTCCTGCACATTTAAAGAGGAGTAGACTTTTTATACGCTTTAGTTATGAGTGAGCTACTATGATAGATGTAAGATAAATACATAAAATATATAGTATTATATATTAAGTATACGCAGAGATATTTATTCTTAAACACTTCACTTACAATCATACATATTTCTAAAATTATACCACAAATAATCCTATTAGAGTATTTACTATTCGCCCCACTTTGTCGTTTTCTGTATCTCTCCTGCATTTCATATGCATGCAATGTGGATTTTCCGCAAGAAAATCCTTTTGGCAATTTGTATATGCATCATAAAAAGGCACAAAGGAAGCGCACCACGAATATTTGGATTAAATAAATTTTACATTTTTATGCCCCGCAGCTGTAAAAACTGTAATCGAATGCTTATTTGTTGTCAGTCTGTGTGGCAGCTGCACAAACGCCAGAGCAACTTTCGATGGCATTAAAGTTGCATACGTAAATGTTTTTTCTAACATTTAAAAGTGTTTCTAAAGAGCACATCCCATCGGCCAGACGTGCGCACAAAAAGTGTGGCCTACTCTTAGGATGACATTCGGATGGTATTTTACAGACATGTTTTCATTTGTGGCAAAATCCTTTTATGTGATGATAATGATGATGATGATGATGACGATTCGATGTACATATTATTAGTTCTTCTCTTTTACCTGTCTGCTCTTATATGCTAATTTATTGGCAATGCGGCGCAGTGAAATGTTAAAAATGGGTCAACTTGAAGGTTTCTGCTTGACCATAAGGATGCGCTGGCTGGCTAGTTCAGCTAGTTCAGTTTTTAGCCATGGCATATGGCTGGGCCATTGATTTGGATAGCTAGTTGCTGTGAAGTGGCTTAAGAGTGGCCAATTTTCACTAACAGCCTCGAGTGCTATCAGCAACAGCACTTAAGGGCTCTATCGGGCTGCCCAAAATGAACTGAAATTTCATTTTCGTATATCTTATCCCAATAGTGCAGAGCAAAGGGTCATATTGTGCTTTCGGCAGCCAGCTGCCAACTGCTCGTCGTCGTTGTTGTTGTTGTTGTTGATAAAAAACCTTCAGTGCATGAGAAGCACATGAGAACAGAGCAGCCTGGCAGTCTGGCTGCCTGGCTGTCTGACTGCCTGGCCTGGCCATGTGTAAACATGGCTGCGAGAGTGTGTTAAAATGTTATCGCGCTTTCTCAACGCTTGTGCTGGAAATATTCAACTAGCGAGCGGGAGCTAGAGCGACGCCTGACTGAGCCAAAACAGACGGCTTGGCTGTTCGGTTAGCTGGCTGGCTGGTTGGTTGGTTGGTTTGGGCCAGGCCAAGTGCCGCCGCCTTCTTGATGCGCATCCGTAATTGGAGCAGCGTTCAGCAGGCAGCTGTAATTGTTTGGCTGTTGCATTTTCGCGCTCTCCCGCATGTCAGTTAACAAATTCGCAGATGCCGTTCGCTTTTGTGCCACGTATGTAAACATTGGTAATATTTGTTGGACACAAACCGTCCACAGTTGACCTGCATTCGCCAGCGAGAGAGAAAAGCACTGATTGCTGTTTGGCCGATAGCTTAACCTTTGCCCAATCATGCTCTCCCTCTCCCTCTCTCTCTTTCTCTTTCTCTCTCTGACTGAGTCCGCACCTGTCGCTGTTTATTTTAATAATTCAATTTTATGGCCCTGGCTACAGGTTTTTCGTTATTCGTTATTTATTTATCTATGTGAGAATGGCATTGGCCATGTCCTTTTACCGACGGGGCCATGATTAATGCCAGCCGGCGAGAGTTGCCGTACTCGTTTCGCATTTAGCGTTGCCAAAATATTTCATAATTCATTGCGAAGACAGACCTGGTCACAGGCATAAAGCGGCTATAAATGCGCATACAAAGTTTTATTACCATTTCACAAGTTGGCCATGCGGATGCCACTCTCTCGCTCTAAGCCATGCCATTGGCCTAAACACACACAGCCATACAGAGAAAGATACACATTTCGCCATTCTCATTCTCTCTCTCATTTGCCTATTAACGTTGCTCTGGTGCGCCATAAATCTAAAAGATAGATTTATGCAGCGTCTTCATGTGTGCGAGTGTGAGTGTGTCCATATCTGTATCTGTAACCCACAATCAGTGCTTCAGTGTGTGAGCTTGTACCAAATACCGCATTTATTCTGTACGTGTCGGTCTTAACATTCAATTTCCTGTACTACTTTTACTCAGCTTCCCGGCTGGCTGCCCGGCTGGGCTGGCACATGAGTCGTCGGCCTGGCAGGCAGGCATAGCTCCTCGGTGCTGTACAAATGAAAAACGATGCCATTTAACAAGCAACACTTATTTCCAACTGAAAGCTGTGTAGTTGTTGCAGCTCTTAAAGGCTTAGCACTTGGCATCCTCTGCGTATACGCAATATCCAGCGAGCAAGCCAAAGCAATTCCCATCGGAATAGCTCGACAGCCGACAGTCGGCCCAGCTGCTGTTCAATGCAAAACCCATCGCCATGCGTCATTCGAAATGCCCGGCAGCACTCAAAAGATCAAAGACAACAACAAACATCAAAGCAATTCTATTGTCGAAGAGATTTAAAGGCCATCGATTCCACAGCAAACAGCAAATACGCGATTAGGGATCGTCTTTGCATTGTTTCCAGCTTGGCTAAGCAGCGATTCCTGCTCATATGAAATGTTTGGCCGTAAATTTGCCAGCTGAAGCATATTTTATTCTTCTCGATTGCTGTGCTGTGTTTCTACAGGTGTTTAAAGCATACCTACGTGCAATTTAATGTGCATATAATCGAGGAAAATTGTAGAAAATTGATTTCAGTTAAGTTAGTTTCTCGACAATATTCATTTGGTTGACAACAGTTACCACTGTAAAGGCCAACTTTGCCATCTGCAAGAGAGAGAGAGAGAGAGGGAGAAAAGAGCAATAATTTATTATATGTATTTAGCTCATGTTAGCCCTTACCTCGATGTTAGTTCTCATGCAGATCGGAAAGATGCCGCCCGCAATGAAGACAATCGTCTGCTGCGTCTGATGCAGAAAGAATATGAGCGTCCCCTTATAGCGCTTGTTGGCGCTTATCCAATCGGAATGGAATATGGCATGCGTCAGGTCATTGCAGTCGTCTTCAATCAGCTCGCTGATGAAACAAAAGGGAAATGTCTCGAACATCAGGACGACAATGAAGACGGCCGTCGCCAAGCCCGTCCAGATAGTCGAAAAGAACAGCAAGTTGACAGTCGACAGGCCCAGGCCCAATCCGATTGCTAGAAACTGGGCAAAGATGGTGCCCGATACCATAGGACGAAAGATATCGGAAAATCTAAAGGAAAAGTATATTTAATTATAAACTTAAGTATAGCCTTGCTCCACTTACTCCAGTATATTTTTGTGATCTTTGATGCAGTTGACCAGCTCCGCGTAGTTCTCATCGTCATTATTCTTCAAATTTGTGCGCAGTCGCTCAACGCGCTTTATCAAGAGTTGAAGATGAGTTCGTAGAATGACGCCAAAGATTACCGGATAAAGGTCTATAAATTGATCCAAAGTTACAGCCAGGAATCCTAAGATAATCTCAATAGTCGCTGCTATCCAAAAGCTTTGCCTGTTCGAGCGATAGTTGACGAACGGAATGTAGAATCCCCATGGAGTCGAGCCGGTGAGCACAGAGCTCAGGCAGGTGAGCCCTGCGTACGAGCTATAAGCTAACTGATAAACCATATAGACGAAATTGCAGCGGGCAACGCAACGGTGTATCTCGTCGCCTGCTCCCTCCTGCAAGCACGGCTTGTCCAGTATATCGAGCATCTTCTTGGCCTTCTCAAAGCGCCACAGATTTGGCAGGACAATGGCGATCTTGACCAGCAGACAGGCCGAATTGAACGCGACCTGTATGGATGTGAGAAAGTCGCCAGGTGTGAAGCTGCTGAAGTCGACGATGTAGCTGGTGAAGAAGCCAATGGGCAAATAGACGCCAGATAATGTTGTTACTAAGACGCCATAGGCGCAATAGCTCCAGTAATACGGACTATCTCTCGGTGGCGGCATCCAGCCCACATATCTCATGCCCCTCTCCAAGTACTCGAATGCGTAGCGGGATGGCAGCAAGTCGCCTAAGGAAGGAGGTCTCATGTACTCGAAGAGCATTTTCAGAGTGTTGACTGCGTGGCTGAATGAAAGTTGAAATAGAACTGTGAGGACTTAGTAACCGATAGGGCTTTTTATATCATTGTCTAGGATATTTAGCAATTAATGCAGTTCTTTATGTGTTATGTGGAAAGTCGTCCATCTGCCATTGTTCTCATAGAAGTTGTCATAACAGATATAATTTACACAGATTGACGGCTGGGCGTAACCTTACGTCAACTGCAGCTGTATATGCCAGTTGGACAATTAGTCAAGGCTATCGCTATGAAAGTCTATATACCTATATAACATCATGGCTTAAATACTTCCCTATACGTTTTTTTTAAGTTTCCGAGGAATCTTAGAGCCATATTTCATACGTTATTTATTCTAGTTGCTGCATATTTTTGTGTGCATATTTTTTTTTATGGCCGCCGCTCGTTTGACTGATTCGAAATGGGCGTGGCACATGGCACAGCTCAGCAATTTATGCAGTTTTCAATGCCATTTGTCAGCTGTGGTTCCCGCAGCGCCACTCGACCGAGTGTCGGTCGGTCGGGCGATAATTCTCCGACTAAATGCTACCAAATTAGTTTGAAATTATCTTGTGAAATAAATCGCGGCGCTGTGAGCGGCTTTTTATTGCATTTTATGAGCTCAAATTATTTATTATTTGCCGCAAAATTCGCTTCCGAGCTGCTGTACGCTCGAGGCGTACGATACGATTTAAAAACGTTCAAAAGCCCAAAATGCGATCAAAAAACGAATGATAACTTAAAATGGAAATCAGTTTAGCGCGCAAAACGGCGGCAATTTGTTGTAGCAACATGTGGGCCCGGCGACCAGGTGGTAATTATTCTTAAAATCGTGCCTAATTACTCAAAATGGTGTTTGACTCGATATTGTGTAGACACTGACTGCAAGCAGTAGGCGGTCGGGTCAATTAAATTAATAGAAAACAGAAATGATGCTTGAATGACAGAGAATGAGGAGATATATAGAGAACATATATAGAGTTTAAGTAAAATATTTGTATTTAGGCTGAGCTCTGCTTGTGTGTTTACTTTCAGCTAGCACTGTGCCTGCAATAATTCTGTGCGCCAACTGTGTTCCGCAGATCGAAACAAGAATTCAATAAAACTGAACTTTTTTCAACCCGCTTCCGGGCTTTACGATTTTTGCCGTTTCTTTGGACAACTTCTGTAGACTTTGGCTTTGTTTTAGCCACCAACTGTGGTTGGCATTTTTATTATTGTTTGCTGCTGCTGGCTGGTAGCTCTTGATAGCCTTGTGATTTTGGCTCTGAAAGATTTGCGCCGCTTTGTCGGCCATGATAAATACACACAAACAGCAAACTGTTTCAGGTTCTCTTTTTTGTTGGTCTGTTCTATATATAATATATATATATATAAAATATATATATATATATATGTGTAGTTTTTTAGTTGTTATTTTTATTGCATTCTCTGCGCTGGTGGCCGCAGGACAAACTCACATTGTTGCTGCTGCTGTTGCTGTTGTTGAGTCAACAATTTAAGACACAATTTGGCATTTGTTGCTCTGGCTGCTGCTGCTGCTGCTCATTGGCACTCAGTTAGGGCGCGCATCCGCTGCAAATATTTCAAGTTAGACGGCAAACAGCTATGACAGCGCTCAAAGGACGCGGACCACACCTTGTCTTTAGCTGCTGCTGCTGCTGCTGTTGGTTACAGTTGGCCAGGGACAATACATCAAACAGCAAGACAGAAATGAGCAACGGGGGTCGTCGCTGTGTTGACACTGACATAGGAGGCGCTGCCAGGCGGCTCCAGCTGAGTGATGACCGACGACAATCGGCGAAAACGAAAGCCCCAACAGCCCAGACAGCAGTTGCAGTCGGCGTCGCAGCCGCTGCCTTGCGATCGGGCAACTTCCTGGAAATTAATTAAAGCTCTAACTGAGCAAAGAGCTGCAGCCGGCTCCAGCGGCTGCTCAATAATTATCGACGCTTATCAAAGGCCCCGTTACAGATGCGCGCGCACACACATGAGCTGGCCACCAAGTATGGACCTGGAGCTGGAGCTGCACCAGGAGCTGCCATCATCTAGCTGGAATGTGCCTCTTGGATGCTGCTGCTGCTGTTGCTGCTGTTGCTGCTGTGTCGGCTTTTGTTCATTTTGGTGCGGTGCAATTAATATTCAACGCCGTTGGCTGATCATAATTTACGTGCTGAGTTTACGATGCGACTCCGACTTCGACTGGGTCTGCGACTGCAAGTTTGCTTGGGGGCGTAACCGCCAACCGCTAGCAAAGTGGGCGTATTCGTTCGCTAGTCACAGGCGAGGCCAGTCAACAATAGCGCATATATAGCTGGAGTATCCTCTCGGCTATGTATTCTATTTACATTTAAGGCCGGCTTACACGTGTTTCTGCACATGCGTGCAGCACACGCAGCTCGTTGCATTCCGCAGCCAGCGGCTATACTATATATATCTATATATATCATATATATATATAAATTGAAATCAGGTTTCACAATTCCAAATAAATAACGCAGCTGCCTAATTAGGCAGACAGACAGAGGCAGAGCGCTCCTTGTGACTGGCCACCCATTGTCAACGTTATGAGCCGCTCTGGAAATAGGGTTAAGAGTGACACCCAGGAGACCTACATATGCGACAGAGTCATTTGCATTTGCATTCGCGCTGGCTAACGACGACAGCTCGGCGCGGATCTGGAGTCAGGGCCGCTGCCATTCACTCGAGCTGCAGGCAAATCTTTAAGATAGACCCGTCCAACAGCCACACAGACGACAGCTAGTCAGGGCAGTCAGTCAGTCAGTCAGTCACTCAGTCAGTTAGTCAGTCAGTCAGTTAGTCAGTCAGGGAGTCACTTGGTTGCATTTCACATGGATTTATGCAGTCATTCGCGCCAGTTTTTTTGGTCTTTTTCATTTTTGCCATTTCATTCGGTCGCTTGCGGTTATCAAAAATCCATCGATGTGGCCCGCAGCTGGGAGCCGAGGGCAATCCCAGTGCCGTCGTAGCGGTCATTAAAATATATATGACACCCACCAGAGCCACGAAGCGATGTCTACGAGTCGCTCTCTCCCTCTCTCTCTCTCTCGCTCGCTCGCACTAATTAGAGGCGGTTGCGCGTGCTCTGTGCCATCTCTTTCCAGCATCGAGTGGTGCTTGTGTGTGGTGGTGCTGTTGCTTCGTCGTGGTGTGTGGTCCAATTAATTTTTCGGATAGAGCAATCAACATGTTTCTTTTTCGGCGTTTCAAGTGGTTGTTGCTGTGGCTCTGCGACTGTTGCTGCGACTGTTGCTGTTGCTGGTCTTTATGGCCGTTGTTCAACATGTTGCAGGTCAATTTGTTGCCGTTTGTCGTCCTCCAAAAATGTTTGGCTGTGACGTGTGTGGTCCACTCTCTGTCGGTCTGTTGTTCGTTCCCGAAGTGGCTTAGTTCTCAATTAGTTGCGCTTGTCAACGCGCCTCATAATCCCTAATTAGACGACAAACAACGCTTCGTCTTTGGCCTAACCCTTTTTTGCCTTGTTAGCCCTATTTGTAGTTGGCACAGCTCGCGCTTAACTCTGGCTTTGGCTTTGGGCTTGGGTTTAGTATTGGCTTTGGCTGTGCCTTTGCTTTTTGGCCCGTTCGCATTCTTGTCTTAATTAATTTGATGGCAAAGTGCATTCGTGGCTCCATTTTGGAGCGTGTTGCCCTGACAATATTTGCCTTTTGCTGTGCTGCCAATTGTTAACCCACATTCGACGCGCCAGCCTCCAGCTAATTAGCAGAGTGTGCTCAAAGCCTATGACTGCGACTGCGACTGCGACTGCTACGGCCAGATCTCCATGTGAGTGCGGCGAGAGCTCGAGGTGTGTGTAGGCGGGCGGCTTATATGGCATTTTGGCTGTTGCTGTTGCTGTTCCTCTGGCTGCCACTGCAAATGCAAATGCAAATTGGCAAAGATGAATGCGCCTTGCTTTCGTTTTGGATTTTGGTTTGCCGTCTCTGCAATCTCTGCACTCGCTGCACTCGCTGCACTCGCTGCTGTTGCTGTGGCAAGGAAGTTGTTGGTTTGCGCATTGTCCTCAATCTAATCAGTGAAAAACCTGATGCTTAAATTGCTGGTGTGTTTGGTTTGTGCTCCTGCAAATGATATTTGCTGCTGTGGCACCAAGTTAATTAGAGTAAGCTCATGATTAATGCCATCGTTTGAGAAATGGCGACAAACAAGCTAAAGTGAATTGTTATTGCCTCCTTAAAGCCCCTTCTCTCTCTTTCTCTCTCTCTGCATTTCCTTAGCAACATAAAATTACTCAGAGAGCTTGTGAGAATTGTCTGGCGAAGCGATAACAATTCGATTTTGTTATCGCCCTTCTATGCAATTCTCATAAACTCTCTCTTCTTCTGTCTTAGTTTCCCCATCCAATCACACGCCATTCAATAAAACTATCAAAATCTGTTAGCACTGCTTGAATTTATGAAAATCGCATAGAAAGGCGACTCGTAAAAAAGGGAGCTCTATTCTTGTGGCTTGCAAGTATAATGAGGAACGCGAAGACATTGCTTCAATTGGGCTGCGAAATATGCGGCATACATGCTGCCCTCTCTCTCTCTCTCTCTCTCTCTCTCTCTCTCACACTCTCTTTCCCTATCTCTCTCGTTCCCCTCTCTCCAACGAAATCTGCAGTAACAAGCGTGTCTATGTAGATGTAGATGCAACTGGCTGTGGAAATGGTCTTGTGATAATGTTATGCAGCTCCCAGGCGAATACCTTGGCAGAGGGACTTGTCACTGGGGCAGTTTAAGTCGCCCGCTCCGCCTGCTTAGAGCACCGACAATGAAAGATAATCAAGCTGCTGTAGCCGCTGCTCCGCCGCTGCTGCTGCTGCTGCTGCTCTATCTGTGCAGCTCCTTGGAATAAATTGCCATGTTGTTACAATTTCTTCGTGTTGCCGGCATAAATTTCGAGTTGAGCTGTGGCATGTGCAAATCCTCGCCTGCTGCTCCCAGGCTGTGTACGCATTGGCCACTGGAGTTGCCTCCTCGGCCTCGGCTTAGTTGGCTGACATCCTAAGGTGCAACATGCAAATAATTAATAGCATTATAAGATGCACTCACGAAATCGCGCCGAACAACGTCAAGTGTTGTAATAATTCAGCTGCCTGAGAGACAGAGGCAGAGAGAGAGAGAGAGAGAGCGGGAAAGAGAGAGAGAGAGAGAGAGAGAGAGAGAGAGAGGGAGGCGTGGCAGTGTCGCGTTGCGGACAAGGACAATAAATGTTTGGGAAAGGCCAGGCGGCAGAGTCACGCTTCGACATGGCTGTGGACATGGAGCAGCAATACGAATCTGGTCTAAAGGAAATTACATAATGCCCCCAGACGAAGGTGTTAATGCAAATGGCCAAATATGCAAATGGCTCTAATGCTGCAGCTCCACAGTTGCCAATTCTCGCTCGCTCTCGCCTAGCATCAGAGGAGATTTTTGCTTTATGCCGCAGCTGCAGACACGCCGGCAGGCAACATAATTGCCACACGTACGTGGCTCGTGCAAGGACTGTCTGACTGTCTGACTGGCTGACAGTCCGGTTGCAGCTTTCGGTGGTGCCGCTTTCGCTTTGGGTCAACAGCCATCAGCCGCGCGCAATGAAGAAATTGAAGACAATCAATGCGCTGCTCTGACATTGATTTATGAACTCGAGGAAAATTAGGCAATGCCATGTTTGGTCACAGCTCTCGCAGCTCCTGCAGTCGCCACAAGCTGCCGCATGTCAATGACCCTCGGCCAACTGCCAGCCACTTGCTAGCGCAGCCCCATTCTAAAGGCTTTAAAAATAGTTAAATTACGGGAACTGCCGACGCGCGGGCTGTATAACAACTCCCCCAGGGACAATTACAAGATGTGGGCCATTTAATAACTGCGATAAAGTTCAATAACCGCAAACGCTGGACAGTTGGCCATATAAAGGAAGGCAGTTAAAAAATCGTATTTGGTTTATTACCAACACCGAAAACGAGTTAAAATTGTGGCGAAAAAATTGCATAATTTGTGTGACATCGCGACTGCAACGAGCCGGCAATAAAATGTCATTTACGAGTGCCCAGCCACGGAACATATATCCACCCAGATATATATATATATATATTCATTTTTATACACAGATATATATGTACATATACATATGAAATGCACGAATTTTAATTAATTGATAAATTCGGTAAAGAGCAGCCACAAACACGGGCAAAAAAAGAGCAGCCGAGGCAGAAGAAGTGCGGCTGTCAATTACGAGGACAACAACAGGCACGATAGCTCCTTGCTGGGAGCTGAGAGCTGAGAGCTGAGAGCTGGAAGCTGACTGCAGCAGATGGAGGAGATGAGACGGGCTTCCACATTCGTATTCCCAAGCTGGCCTTTTGCGGCTGGCAGCCGGCTGGTTGGGCGTTAATATTCATGAATCGAAATAATTTGACAGTTTGGGCCAACATGCGAGTATGTTGGCAATATTTATGTTTGCTGCGCTCGCTGCTGCGCTTTTTGTATACCTTTTTGCTGCGTTGGCCATGAGCTGCTGTCAAATGATGCTGCTGCGGCTGTTCGTCTGTCTTCAATCTCCGGTCTCGAGTCTGGCTGCTGTCCTCTGTCTGCTCCTGTCTCCGGCCTCCTGTCTACTGCTCGTTGGCAGCGAGTGCACTGCGTGAGGCGTTGGTGAAAAGTACTCGAAATAATTGACAGCTGTGGCTGCCTTTTTTGTTAACGTTGCCAACGGCGCTTTGTTGCTTGTTGTCTGCTGCCTTTTAATTGCAGCCTTTTTGCAGTTCCCCGTTGCGCATCCACCAGCCATCGATCCACCAATTCCGAATGCAGCCCAGCCCCAGCCCCAGCTGAACTGTCCCAGTAGTTTTCAACTTTGTTGTTGACTTTTCGCACGCGTCCTTATCCAGACATCGCCATCGACATCGACTTGGTCAGGCATTGTGCCATTAAGTCATCGTTGGCCGAGGATTATCTGCAGTTGGCGCTTTGAAGCCGCCTCTGGCAGCAGTGCGCGCCTCTTTAATAGTCACATAAACTAGACGTCTTGACATTTATTGGGTGAATACCGTGGCCCATTCCACCAGGGGGGGCTGCCCCGGCCATAAAACTCGCCTCTCAATGCTTTCCTTAGATGTCGGCGACAACTGCTGAAAAGCCATCAAATTGTGAGGAGTGAGCTGCCATAGCTAATCCTTGAGCGAGCCACAAAATATTGATGGAAATTCTGATATTTGGAACATTTTGCACATTGCACTTATAAGCTCCGCCTTAGAGAACATCGGAAGTGCTGTCGTGTTGATTGCTCTTCATTCGTCGAGCTCAACAAGTTTCCCAACCAACCAATCATCGAGCTGTCTGAGACGCCCTGTGCGTGTGTCTCATGCTTTGCATGGTCAACTGCTGTTTTGAGTCGAGCACTTGAGACTTGAAGCCCTCGAAGAGAGTTAACAACTTCCAGAGTGGTTATATCGTAAACCAATTAATTGAAGTGCAGTTACAATGCGCCCAAAGGTTGACAGGCCACTGGACCTCGCCCTGGACCTGATCCTGTTCCTAAGGTTCATATAGGCTGGCCATAGGCGTGTGTCCATGCAACAGCTGCGTTCGCCCTAATTGTTTTAATGAATTTGCTGCGGTTTTGCGCAATTTGCATGCAACTTTTCCATTACAAGGGCCGACAGCAACAGCCGAGCAGTGGCAGGGTAGGGGCCTGGACAGGGGCAGGTGGGGTGATATTAGTTTGTCACTGCATCAAAATGACGCAGGGCAGTTGGAGGCCTTCCGGCTCTGCCATTTTGCTGGGCATTTTCGGACACGCAAATTGCTAATTGAAAATAAATTGCACTTTAATTTGTTATGATGACGAAAGCCTGAGCCGGATTGCAGCTACAGCTCGATGTGGTTGGACAACGAGAGGGGGGCGGGAGGGGGGCGGCAGCTAACAGCCTTTGCGCTTTGCGGTTAGCAGTGGCCCAGTGATAAATTGTGCAAATGCTTGTCAAAGTGCCGGCCACAAAGTGACCGAGAGATCGGTCAAATTAAAGATTCGATATGCCACTTTCACTCAACGCAGTTGCTGGCGACAGCAGCAGCAGCAGCAGCTGGTTGGGTGTGGGCAACTCCAGACAGTCAGACGGTAGCTGTTGCCCACGCCCACACACAGAGAGACAGAGAGAGAGAGAGAGAGGGGCCACACAAGGCGAGTGACAGACGCGGTTTCTGCAACTGCCACTCATAAATTGTAACCTATTTAAAAGCGCGCGCTGGTGGTGGGGCAGCCACTCCACCGAGCAGCAGCAGCAGCTCCCGGCTCAGCGCAGCTCTAATTGCACCACTGTGGGACGAGTTTGTGGCTATTTTTGCGACTATTTCTCGTTTAATGAAATTACAATAAACGCACGTCGCATGCAAAGCAGCCGCCGCCGCCGCCGCCGCCGCTGCCGCTTGTCGACGCAATCAGCAGTAGGCGAGCGGAGGCAGCAGGGCGATGGGGAGCTGCTTGCATCAAGTTGCAAGCGTCGTTAGCAGCGTCCATTAGTGCGTTGGCGTTTCACATCGTTTAGTTGCCATCTTTTTTCTCTGTGGTCTGGTTTCGGCTGCGACTGCGACTGCGACTGCAGGTAATCCCCATTATTAGCGCAATTAGTGCAGCCGGCGCAGAGCGAGCGAGCGAGCGAGCGAATGTGTGCCCATTGTGGGAGCCGTGTACTTAGCACTGATTGGGTTCATAGAGGCAGGCATCTGGAGGTTATTGAATGCCAAATGGTATAAGGCTATAAATCGAGCGTTTGATGAAGCGTTTGCGTGGGCGCTGCCTATTCAGACACTCATGAGCACCTGTTGATAACCTGACGGCAACGGCAACGGCCGTCGCGACGGACGTATTAACATTCCACAACGACAGGGGGCCTCTTGACTGCACTTGAATATCAAAAGGAAATACCGTTGGCAAGGCACTCAAGTCCAGCTCAATTACCGGAGCTGCTCCTGACATACGTCCACGGCCTACGTGATGCAACCCACCGGGCCTAACCAGAGGAGCAGCACCTGTTGCCAATGCGCTACCGTTGGCCAGGCCCACACTAATGCCCCACCCCCACACCGCGGCCTCATAACTTGTTAGCGCTGACAACGACGACAACGGGATTTGAGCGCTGATAAAAGTCCGTAATGCTATATGGACGACAGCAGAGCGACTGGGCGACTGGGCGGCTGGGCGTACGCTACGGAAAATCAAGTAAAAATATGTATAAAAAAATCATATTTAATAAAATGACAGCTGCTGTCAGACGCCGTCAAAAGGTGTTTGCCATTCAGCAACAACTTTGCTTGCCGGGCACGAGCACCCAAGCGAGCAATTCAGGAACCCAGAGCTCGAGCCAGTGCCCGAGCCAGTGCCCGAGCCAGAGCCAGAGCCAGAGCCAAGTCGAGAGCCACCCGCGACCAAACAATGCGAACAGCGAATGGCAATTGTCGTATATTCAATATTTCATATTATTTGTTGCCTTTGTTGTTGCTGTTGTTGCTGTTGTTGCTGTTGCTGTATTTTGTCATTGTGTCTTGTCGCCTGTCGCGCGGCCCCTCTTATTGCATCGCCTGCGCTTTGCATAGCAAATGGCCAATTAATATTAACGTGGGCGTGTGCCTGGGCCTCAGCTCTTTTTATATCTTGAATATCTTGAGTCGCTTGACTTACCGTATCTCTGGCCCGTGATGAAGGAAATGTTATGCAAGACATGCACGTATTGCAAATTTACTGAATTATGTGGTTAGGAGGTGTCCCTCCGAACAGAGCCCAGCGGCTGGCCAGAGTTATGCCTGCTTACATAAGCTCTTTGACAGTAATGAGAAAATTAAATCAATATTGATGCCACGAGTGCTGCAACCACAATGTGCCCAAGGAAGTGCAGACGATAAAGAGTTCAAAGTAGCTAAAATATCAACGTATGCCATAAACAGCTGCAATGGATGATACTTAGTTTCCAGTTGAGCTCAAATGTGGGTTAGATCGGCGCAGATAGCTGGCGCTGGCATCTGCAATTGTTGTGGCAGCAACCAAAAATTATCATAACTAAAAATTATTGTGAACTCAGGGGGAAATGCGCAGATATTCAATTGGCTAAAAATGCTGGAAATTTGCAACAAGGCAGCGCCAATTGCGCACAACGCCAACAATTGCTGTTGTGGCAGCGGCAGCGACAGCGGCAACAGCCACGGCAACAACAATGGCAATGTCAAAGACGCTGCGAGGATGCAGCTATGAAAATTGCGTTAGAAATCTGCAATTTATATTGCGATGCCCACCACACACACACACACACCAGCTACAGCAGCAGCAACAACAATAGCATAGGCGGAGACCAGCCCAGGTTCAGAGCAACACAAATACGATTGCTATCCAAGCATCGACTGCTTGAACTGCCTCAACTGCCACCGGCGTACCTGGCGAATCTCGCTGAGGAAACAAGTAAAACAAAAGCCAAAGAGAAGTAGACGAACCAGAAATACTCTAACTATAGTTCGATGAAGACTCTATGAGACAGAGAATGCATATATAGCAGGCAGTCAGTAGATCATCCTGTGTCCCTTCTTATATATGCCCACCTCACATGCCAGCTAATCCTACCCTTTCAGTTAGTGTATCGCTGGCAACTATAGCCATGTTCGATAATCACAATTGTTTGCAGCGAGGCTGCACAACTCAACGCATTCCGGCGTCTGCTTTGTTGCTGTTGCTGCTGTCGTCGATGTTGCTCTTGCTGTTGCTGCTGTTAGCTGGGCACAGGAAACATTGGAAAATTGAGCATGGAAATGAACGCAAAAAAGCACACACAAAAACAAAAACAAAACAAAACAAAAAAAAAAGCTGAACACAGAGCGAAAAAAAATCGCTAGCCAAATGGCAACGGAAAACCTCTTCATTCAAGTCGTCCGTCTCCGTCTCCGTCTCCTGCTACAGCTCCAGCTCCAACTCGAACTGCAGCTCCGCCTCTGTCTTCGTCTTTGTGGCTGTCTCATTTCGTATGCGCGAGGCGTTTGCCTGAGAGGGTACATTCCAAGGCTCAGAGAGTCTGAGGCAGCTCAAACGCCAGCGCTGGCGATTGGTTGCTGCTTCAAGTGGAGCAATTATTGCAACTGCAACAGCAGCAGCAGCAGCAGCAGCAGTTGCTGTTGAAAGTTTTTTGGCATTCGGTGTGTGGGGTAATGCATCATCACATGGGGGCACGCCTGGCCTGTCCTGTGCATCGACATCAACATTCACATTGGCACCGCATTCAAATCGATTTGGTACGCATCTTCCTGCAACATGTTGCGGAAACAGCAACAGCAAGAGCAAGAGCAAGAGCAACAGCCAGAGTCAGAGCCAGAGCAACAGCGCGCCAAATTGATTTGTTGCTGCTTTAGTGTTAATTGCCAGACCACGACTAGACCGGGCCAGAGCTGGAGCCAGCAGAAGGAGGCGTCATCGACATGGTCGTGTGGACATGAACTAACTGTAACTGCATTCAGTGGCTCAGGCTCAGGTGCTGTTGCTGCTGTCGAGAATGTGGGGCACTAGAGTTACGAGTGGGCGTTGCACAAAGACAAAGACAAAGCCAGACACACACACATACACTCACACACACACACACGCACACAACTAGATTGCAATTATGAAGTACGTGTTCGAATGCGTCGAAAGCTCACAAATTTCTAATGATGATATATTGCAGCTGGCGCTGGCAACATGGCCAAGGACTATCAAATTAACAAGATCGTCGCTTCCGGCGTGCAATTGCTGGCCAGAAGCTGGAGCGAAGCGAGCATGGCATTCAATTGACTTGCGCATTAATCTTGGCGCTAGACTCGCTAGGCCCGCTGGGTTTCCCACAACGGCAACAACATGCGAAATTTATGCCGAGTGGCGGACGGACGGAGGGGCGACGAGTGCAGATTTCACGTCAAAACTCATGGGTGTACAAATGCATCATTCTGATGGTCATCATCAGTCTCTGCCTATCAAACAATCGACAAAACAAACAGCGACGGCAGCAGCAGCAACATGTTGCCAAGGCATTGCTCGTTGGCGTTGGCAACAATTACCCAGAGCTGGACCCAAGTCCAAGCCCTGAATGTATTTTTTTCTTGCTGCGACAGTTTCGTGTGTGTGTGTATGTGTGTGTGTGTGTGATTGCTGACTGCTACAAATTTCAACGTCGCACAAAAAGTCAGCCACGACAGCAATCTGCACTTGAAAATCTAACAGCAGCAGCAGCAGCAGCAAACACCAAGCACAAGGAAGTGGCTGCCACCGCGTGGCAACCTGTTTCAGCACTTGACCATGCACCATGCCAACATGTTGCCGAATTGACAATTTCGCTGCGCATGCGCAGGCAACTGTTGCTGCTGCTGCTGCTGCTGCGACTGCAACTGCTGCTGTTGTTGTCAATTGTCAGTTGGCGCAGTTTTGCAACCACGTTGCCTGCTTTATGCAAATTGCAGCAGTCAAAGCGCTTCTATGGCCATGACCACTGCCCCAGCGCAGTTCCAGCTTCAGCTCCAGCTCGAGTTCGAGTTCGAGTTCCAGTGGGCGTTTGATTTCAATCGCCAACATTTTCACATATCCACGGCCATATGTTGCTGGTGTCGACACAACGGGCACTCGTCCTGCAGCTGACTGCAGTTGATTTTCTCCACTTTTCTAGTTTTCTTTCTATTATTTTCTTAACGGTTTGCCATTTCGATTTTATGTTTAGTTATATTTTAGCTCTGGCTCGTTATTTTTCATTGGCTCCGGCTCATATTTGGCCTCTTGATCTCACTCGAATGCCATTCCAATCCCATTCCCCAATCCCATCCAGACATTATTAATAATCACGTCCCATTTTCGGGTGTTGATCTGTGCCTACGCACACAATTTGTATGCCAGCCCCAGACGATCGCCAAGTGTTGATATACATCCCCTGCGGCCCGCCTCCTCCTCCCAGCCCATTGACAAGATTGCCACTGCATGGCAGTTGGACCCCGCCTGAACGCGTCGGTGGCCTATCGGCTCTATCGGCATTTGCTCGCTTATCGTGTAATTTGATCTTAATGCACATCGTGTTTATTTATTCTACCCAAAAAAAAAAAATAAAATAAAAAGAATTAATCCTCCACACTTGCGTTGCGCAAGGGGATCGCGCGGTGCAGCTCGCGCTATATTCAATCGATTTATTGTGTGGTTGTTAGCTGTCAAGTGGATGGCATTAGGCCTCGGCCAGCGATGTCAGCGCTGTGACATTCCAAATTGGGCATGCAAGATTTGGGTATGTGCGTGAGCGTGGCCCAGCGCTTACCTACCGACAGTCAGTCGCCTGATCGTTAGGATCTGAGCTAATCAACTCGACTCGACAACACCACAGGAGAACAGCCACAGCTCAAGAGTTGACAGTAAGATAAATGATATTGAAACTCATTTCTAGCTGCAGCTAGAGCTCTGACCTATATAAGAGCAGATTCTAAGGGAATGTGAGTTACCTTGGGAGAAGTTCTGAGTACATTCTCTCTGTTTCTCTCTCGTTTCATATGTCATATGTATGTGTCGAACCCTTTCGCGCAACTCATAGGCTCATAAATATGCATTGCCAGTGCTAGTCGAACTGCAACTACACGAACTACGGCAACGTTGCGTCGACGAGGTTGCATTCAAATGCGCTGCACGTCGTTTGGGTCGTTAAAAATCGAACACGCACTCAATCGAACAATCGAACTATCGAGTCACATTGATCTATGGGTGGCGGCTGGTGGACAGACTGAGCCGAGCTGCCTGGGCGTACGATATGATTTACGATTGAGCCATGAGGAATGTCACGATTTAATGGGCTTATCGAAGCTGCCTTTTCAGTTTCCAATTCCTGCGTTGGCTGCACTGCGTGCGGTCTAATTATTTTATTACGAACTTGTCGCTGCGCTGGGATATGGAATATGGGATATAGAATATGGGATGGGATGGGATGGGATGAAGTTGGGGTGTGGCCCGGCCGCACAACTTTTGATTCAATAATTTTCTAATTAAAATTTGAAGCTCGACGCGGCATTAAAAATCCGTCGCGCTGCGTAAAGAGTGTTTTGATTTATTGCCCAAATAGAAATATAAATAAATATGTATATATATATACATAGATAAATATGTGTGGCGGGTGCCCCCAGGTGGCGGCAGGGGGTCGCTTCACCTGTCTAACACTTACAGTTTAACGATTCGCTGCATGCCCCCAGCTGCCGCTGCAGCTGCAGCCGAAGGTGCGACCCGGCTGCAGTGCCACAAACTTTATGGCCAGCTCGAAGGGCAAACGAAAATGGTTTCAGCTTTGATTTTGAGTCTCTGATTTATTCGAGCCAATGTTGGCAAAGCGCAGGCGCTTGCCCCATAAATTTCCACCAACTGCCCCAACGATATGAACTGTAAAAACTCACCATAATTTTTAATTGTACAAATTTATGGCCTAGCCGCGACAGCCTAGCCTGATGATGCACTGCCTCATCCCGCTGCCCACTGTCCACTGCCCGCTGGCTGTTGATGGCGTTAGCGGTTCTTTTGTCCCCCGCTTTATCTGGTTGACCAGTTTACAGCCGATTTATGGTCGATGACCACTGCAGATAGCCAGCCGGAGTTTCCAGGGCGGCGCTATTAAAATCAAATAAAATCAATGTTTCTCTCATTTTTAAATTCGGCCTTTTAATGAATAGTCGAGCGTCGTAAATCAGTAATCTATATGGGCCACATGCGACCCACGCCCTCCACCTGGGGCCCCCAGATCTCGCCATACTTAGTGACACTGTTCGACTCCCCATCAACGTCGCGTTGTAATGATGCATTTATAAAAATATAAAAATGTTTGCTTTTTATGCTCATTTTACTGCGAGCTGCACCGAAATCAGCATGAGAAAAGAATACAATTTCTGAGCTCATTTATGGGCCATTTATGGCGTACTTAAAACAAAAACTCATAAGTTTTCATTTGATTAAAATCTTTTCTTCTTCGAGGAGAACTAGCAAACAGCTGTTCCGACTTGTCAAATTGTGGAGCCACTATCTTTTCTTCTAGCTGCTAATTAAGTTAAGATAACATTTCTGTCCCATCTGCGCCACTCGAGCTGCAGCTCTCAGCTAATTGTTTCCCAGTTTCACACTTTGGCTATATAAAGAGTTGTTGGGGCTGTCAGCAGTGGCATTTGGTCAAAATCATGTGCAAAATGCGAATTGGTAAGTCGAGGAAACTATAACTCTGGAACTTTCTTCATGGGATATCACATTTGCAGCCATTGTCATTTGGATTGCTTTGCTGAGCATTTCGCAGGCTTACGCTCCGGATATATGCTCGAAACGATCTTTCGGCTATAAGGCAGTCGATTCTAAAGACCCGAAGTCGTATTTCCTGTGCCTTGGCCTACTGGGCAAGGTGTGGAGCCATTGCGATGTTGGATTTCGCTTCAGTGGCCCAGAGCAACGATGTGTGCTGGATAGGCAGCTGAAGGCAGCCGAAGCAGCTGCCAGTGGGCCAGATAATGTTTTCAACATTAACCAGAATATCAGCATGTACAAGCCAATCATCTTCAACATCTTTGGCTCACTGTGGAAGCCTTCCAAGCCAAAGCCCCCTTTGCCCCAACCTACGACGACAGATTCGCCTATTTCCACAGGTAATCCTAGTTTGGATTGTAATTAATTTAGTTATGCAAACCAACTGTTATTTGCAGAGTCCAGCACAGTAGCGTCAAATACAACAGAGAGCCCTTCTTCGACAACGGACAGTTCCACTGTGAGTTCTTTGGCTCCGGACTCCACCACAGAGATTGCTTCTTCTTCGTCAACTGAGAGTTCCTCCTCCGCTTCACCTGTGAGCTCAACAGAAAGCTCTACCGAGAGTTCTGCCTCCCCCTCGACAGAGAGCTCTACAGAGAGCGTATCGTCTTCATCAACGGCTAGCTCTACTGAGAGTTCCTCTCCTTCTTCTTCAACTGAAAGCTGGTCTTCCTCTTCATCAGTGAGCTCAACAGAAAGTTCTCCTTCCTCAACAGAGAGCTCTACCGAGAGTTCTTCTTCTTCCTCAACAGAGAGCTCTACCGAGAGTTCTTATTCTTCCTCTACCGAGAGCTCTTCTTCTTCCTCAACAGAGAGCTCCACCGAGAGCTCTTCGTCTTCCTCAACAGAGAGCTCCACCGAGAGCTCTTCGTCTTCCTCAACAGAGAGCTCCACCGAGAGCTCTTCGTCTTCCTCAACAGAGAACTCTACCGAGAGCTCTTCGTCTTCCTCAACGGCCAGCTCCACTGAGAGCTCCTCTTCAACAGAGAGCAGCGACGAAACTACAAACTGCACTCTTACAACGGAAGCCGCCTAAGCCCTCAGCTGGTTTATTATTAATCAGAGCTATGCATAACATCGACTCTCAGCTTAAGCAGACACTAAAAAGAGCTTTAAAACTCAACTCTGGCAATTCAATTTCAATGGTGATTAAATATTAAGGGTGCATATGGTTCAGAGTTCATCCCAATTGCCTCTGTATAATTTATTTCCACTTTGCATTGGTAATTTTCACAGGCTTCACATTTGTTTGCCGCTCCGCCGGTGTTTTAGATAAAAACAGAAAACATCAAAAATACAAAAAGAACAAAAAAATAAATAAACGGAATGTTTTCGCATAAGCAACGCGACAAACAACAAAAGCCAACAGCATGTAGGTAGGTCTGCTGGCCACCGCAGCTCTCCTGCTCCATATAAATATCAACCGGAGTCTCATATTTCAATTTCGATTTTTGAAAACGATGTGCGAGCTAAACGCAAACAAACCGACGACAAAGCAGCAAAATAAACAGACAGCAAATACACAAAAATGCGTTTATACTATATGGAGATATGCGCTACATATAGAAATTGCAATACCCTGTGCCTGGAGTTGGCTGAGGACAGAGTGGATTCCAATAGATGATGAAGGATATCAGAAAACTTGTCACCTGAGAGGAGTGAGCTGAAGAAATGGTATATCTAACCTTATATGAAAGACATCTATATAAATTGAGAGTTCTTAATAGGTACATTTACAGGGTATCTGTAGGCTGAGCTGCGACTGACTGCGCGCTAAGCGCGTATCTATGCATGGGACGTGGGTCCGAGGATCTGTTGCTGTTATGGGCTGGCCGTGGCTGTCGTTCGCATAAATGCAACGAAACTTTTGCCCTTGCACATTTGATGCCAATTCCGATGCGTTGCAGTTGTTGCTGTTGCCGTTGCCGTTGCCGTTGCCGCCATGGAAAATGTCCAAAAATGAGGCACAAACATGCGCATGAATTTTGCAGAGCCAACAACAGCAGCGGCTGTGGCAGTTGCACTAACAAGTTGCCACTGCCAGGAAATGCAGCACAAATAAATGAGGCAGTTGGCAGTCGTCGTCCATGGGCATGGGCCTGGCCCTGGCCCTGGGCCTGGACCTGGACCTGGGCCTGTGGCTACAGCTGTAGCTGTAGCTGTGGCTATGGCTCTGGCTGGGACATGGACATGTCCACCAATATTTTAGCCATTTGTAATTTTATACTTATTTTTGCGCAAGCGTTAACAGTTGACCGCAGCTCCTTTTCGGTCTGACCCCCGCGTCCGACAGCCGTTTGCATTTTAGATTTTGCCACATCGGAAATTCTATATTCTATATGCAACATGTGCGTTTTGCCATGGGGCATGGGGCATGGGGCACGGGACACGAGACACGGGACACGGGACTTGCAGCTGTCGCTGCCCTGGGGCAGAACCTTAATAAGTCAATGCGAGACCCGCGCGCGCTCACCTTTTCGACTAATTGCGGGGCGATAGTTGGGCGCTACTTTCGCGCCTCGCGACTCTCGCCTCGTGCGCCACCTCGGGGCGCAGACGGGCGGCTATTTGCATAAACATGCAAACGTGGCTAATACGCGACGGCGGCGGCGGCGGCGGCGACTGCCAACTTCCGTCTCAAGGCCAACTGTGAAATGAACTACAAAAAATAACACAAAAACTTGGCCAACTCGAAACTACGAAAATTCAATTAGCAGTTGGCTAGAGCACAACACGAAAAGGGCGTGGCTGCGGACGTAGAAAATCTAAGCTAAGCGGAGCACAAACTCGAGCAGACTGTTGTTAAATGTTGTTTATGTGGAGTTGTGCTAACCTCCTGCAAACGAACTTGAACCACAAAAAAAGAAAAACAGAAATGAAAATAAACAAGAATAAATAAGAATAAAACTACCTACCGCATTTTGTGTCCAAAATGGTTGACGACGAGATCTCTGGTGGCGGCGTCTCTCGCAAGTGGCGTTTTGTCAAATATTTGTGGCTGGCGCAGGCAATCGGTCCGGCAGCCAGTTTTATCCTTGTTCCGCTCTTCACGACTTTTATTTAATGAATTTCGCAAATTTTTGAGGCAGCATCGCACGCATGCGAAAGGCGCGGAGTTCAGCAACTGCCACTGCCACTGCGACTGCAACTTGTCTCCGCATACACGATGTGCAAATAATTGTCTCAATTCCGCAAATGCCATGGCAAAAGAGAAGGAAACAGAGAGACTGAATGAGTCGCCGTCGCCATCGACCCGGGGCACCTGCAAGAGATTATCGCGCCGAATGTTTAGGAACCCAAAGCACATAGTCTCGAGCTGCTGCTTAGAGGGCATCATTATATGCGAGGCATTTGATCAGCAATGCTCAGATAGCATTTAATGTGAGAGAACATGAATAATGCCAGTCAGAGTCAGAGTCACTTGACTCAAATAATGCTTATGAAAATTGCCTAATAGCTAATATCTATATACCTCCCCCTCTCTCTCTCTCTCCCTTTCTCTCTCACAATTTGCAGGTGTGGGAAGTCTAGCAATTGCCTTGACATTGCCGAACTCTTTCACGTTGTACGTAAATTGGCGGCTTTTGGGCGCGTCTTGCCGCATTTCGGTTCTTGCCAATGAGTTGCCAAACGCTGATGACAATGAGCTTGGCCAGCAGTTGCAGTCGGCCCTGAACGTCAGCAGGTAACAGCCACATTTCCGCGCCGAATGGCCTTTTGTGCGCTGAGGCTCGATAAAACCAAAAACAAAGCAAAGCGAGAGTCACACCGAAGCCTAAATACTCTATAATCAATATAAGACTTTGCTGAGAAAAGCATAGAGAATCTATAAAGGTCTTTGACTAAGATATGTCTGTAGCTACTGGGCTGTCTTCCCTTCAGCCTCACACAGTTCATGACAGTTTTAAGACACCCTTGCAAAGTGTATGGCAAGAAGAAGAAACAATCGTCAGTCAATTGCTAAACGATTTGGGGTATGCGCGACAGGTATGCCTATGAGCCTGAAGCTGAAGCTGAAACTGAGGCTCAGTTTGGCTGCTGCTGCTGCTGCTGCTTGAGTTTCAGTTCCTCAATTCTGGCTAAGAGCTGGCGACAATTTTGCAATTGTCTGCGCTAAGAGCAACAACAACAACAACAACAACAACTGCAGCAACAGCAGCAACGACAACGATGGAGGTCGTCGCATTGCGCGCATAGCCGACAATGAAAAGCGCCGCCAATTGCAACTTGCATACAAAAATCTGTTTTGGCTCTTGATAATTGCCATTGAATGGAGTTGGAGTTGGAGTTGGTTTCGGGTATGGCCATAGCCTGTCGGCTGGAGGTTAAGCTCATTTAATTGTTGTCGCTACTGTTGCCCCCCTCCAATGGGCAACCACCTTGAACCTGACTCAATGTCTGAGAGTTTTGGGCACTCGGCGCAACCTGTGCGTGGGCAGCGTCAATTACGCGCTCTCTTACGGGGCCGCCCGCTGCGACCGCGTCTCATGCTTCAGTGAGCCAAAGAAGAAAGGAAAGATGGAAGAAGAAAACTAATTAATAAATTAATTATGCCATTACAATAATACACACACACACACATGAGGCGGTAGCAACTCCCCGGGGCCAGAACTCACGCACTCTAATTATGAATATTTTCATGCTGAAATATATGCACACACACTCGACGTTGCTCTTCTTGTTGTTGTTGTTGTTTGTTTGTGTGTTGCTACGGGAGTTGACTTAATTAGCCACCCAGTGAGGCAGTGCAGCACTTGCGCCGCGGCTAACGATATGTGCAGCAGGTTGCCCTCATGACATGAACTTTAGTTTGAGCTCGCTTTTTTTTCCTATATTTTGGCAGCTAATTAGTGAAATTTGAATACGTAATATACAGGCATACACACAGGGATAGAGAATGTGTGTATATGTATGAGTTGCATGCATTTTAATGGAATTTCGTTTCCTTGGCCACATGCACTCATGCATGTCTGTGACGCTGTGCGATAGAGATTTGAATTTTATTTTCATGTTAACAGTTCTATTATCCTTGTGGCTGTATCTGCCTGTCCAGCCGCTGACCAAGAGCCCAGCCGATGATAAATCGCGCCATTTACTCGTGTGCGCCCAGGTAAATATATCAGCTAGGCAAGGTCATAAATATTAATTGTGTTTTCGGGGCCCGGCTCTAGCTCGAGTTGGAGTTGGAGTCGGAGTTGGAGCTGGTGCTGCGACTGGTGCTGGTGCTGGTGCTGGTGCTGGAGTTCAGTTCGGGAACTGGAACTGCCTTTAATTTTTTGCATGTCTCGCCTGTTATGTTAGACTGTGGCTAGTGTTTGTTGTTGTTGTTGGTTGTTGGCATTATCAATCGATCGAACGCGAGCTGCATTTACTTAGCGGCTAAGCCCAACTCTGGCTCGAATCAATAACAACAACAACGACAACAACTTGGCAATATTGTTAATAAATATTCCAGATTGCAGTCAGACAATGTGTGCGACGAGCCAGTGCCAGATGCTCAACAGAGATACCCTGTATGAAACTGAAGTCTATGATATATTTAATATGAAATCTAAACTAAAATGAGCTGAACTCTTGAGCTTTGCTGACAGATTCCCAAATGCAACTTTAAACAGCATCAATAGAGCTTATCGAAGCAGCAGCAGCAGCAGCAGCAACTGCCCTGCAGTCAGGCCGTTGTTCGAGGCTTTATAAGCGTGGCGCTGCTGTGATTAATATCCCAGGAATGCAGTTTATTGTTGGCAGAGAGGCAGAGGCAGAGGCCGAGGCGTGGCAAAAGGCGACACATGCAGCTACAGCGAGCTGGCATATGTGAGGGGAGCACGCCTAACTGTGGGCTGCAACGCAAATTTGTGTGCATTATTTTTGGTTGCCGCCAAGCGTTTTTTGTCGGCTATTTTAGCTCAGTTATAAATTACACCGGCCATGGGCAATGTGTGTGTGTGTGTGTGTGTGTTGCTTGCATAATCTGTGTGCTGAAATCTTTGGCATCCACTTGCGCATATGCAGAGGCCGAGCCAAGTGCAGCTCCAGTCGCTCAGCACCCATATCCAGCCACGGCTCGGCTCGGCTCCAGACCCGTCTCTAGAACAATAGCAGCCGGGCCGGGCGCGCACAATGGAGCAGAGGAGCGTAGCTGGAACTGAATGGCCGCCACTCTCATAATAGAGTCATAAAATTTTAGTGCGCCGCTTGGCTAATCCCCCCCTCCAGCCCGCACAGCCCCCCGTGGCGCCTGGGACAAGAGTATTCGCATCCACACACACAGAGAGAAAGAGAGAGAGAGAGCCAGAAACTCAAGTCCAAGTTCAAGTCAAAGTCGTTTCGCTTTGTTGGCCATTGTCCCGACCATTTACTCGGACCATAGAAATATATAATTGTGATTAATTATACGACATAAAAATGTTTTAGATTCAACATTTTGATGCATTTATTAACCGAAAAATCACTTGAAATGAGCGGTTTTTAAACATTGTATTGCGCCCCCCGGGAACAATGCTGGAGGTGGAGAGAGACAGAGAGAGAGAGAGAGAGAGATAGAGAGAATGTTTGTCGATGGTCGATGGCCTCTATGTGGCCAGCGCAGATCTATTATCAGTTGTAATAAAAGTTTACTTTTCTCTCTTGATTTTGGTTTGTGCCCCATTCTCTAAACTTGGCTAAGAGCAGCAGCAGCAGCTGGCTTAGAGGCACACTTTGGGTCCATCATCATGAATAGTTTGAGTGCTTTGAATTATTTTTAATAAAGCAACGTAAACAAGTAGTTGAGTAAATTATGATCGTATCGTCGATCGCAGCGTCGACTGACTTTTGGTTACTTTCGAGTACTTTGGAGTACTTAATTGAGTTCCTGGTCCATTCGACATAGTTGACTGGCGGCGACAAAGGCCCACTTGAAGGAGCAGCAGCAGCTTCGTTATCACACAACATGCCAGCACATGGGAATTGTTGGGCTGCCTGCGCCTAAAACAATGAATGGGGACAGCAGTCGGAGCCGCGACAGTCGCAACAATTCATCGACTGCAACTGCGTCTTTCGCTCGGTGTGTCTGTTGTAGCATTTCATGCCCATCAAATGCATTGACATTGAACAATTGCGCGTAATGTTGTCGTACACTTGACAAGCGCGCAAATTGTAGTGCTACCTGTGCCAGGTACCAGATACCTGCTACCAGTTACCAGGTAACTGCCGTCGCTCAGCCAAAGCGAAAGCTCGAATCTCGATCAACGGCTCGTCTAGCCATATGAAAGAAACAAAACAGACAATAGCCAAGCGATAAGACAACGAACTTTTGATACCCTAACTATGCTGACACAATAAACATGCATTAGAGAGATTATTCATATCAGATATGTAGCTAAATATATATAAATTTCATTTACTTTTTAGCTATTGTACAAATATCAGTCCACTTTCTCTTCCAGCTCATACTACTCTCGGCTAGTGTATAAAATCAACAGAATTTGATGGAAATTGGCAGAGTTGTCTGTCTTGGCGCTGTCTGTCGAGCATGTTGCGCGGCCTAATGAAGCGACGACATTTGTGGCAAACAGAGAAAAACAAAGCAGAACAGAGCCACGGACATGCCACAAACGAATCCGACATGTCAGTCTCGGCCATTTGGCCATTTGCCAAATATGCAGCGACAACTGAACGCTAAATGCTATCCAGATTAATAAGCCCAGTGTGTGGTGTGTGGTGTGTGGGTGAAGGCATCATCTGTTGAGCCTTGAATCGACTTCGGGTCGCAAAAAGATAGCAAAAGTCAAAAGTTATTTGGCCACGTTCTGGGCAACCCGAATATCGTTGGCTTATACCAAACTTGGCCGCGGCAATAATTTTCGCAAGCCGCTCAAGATTTCCGCTGCCAACTGTAAAATGCATTTTTGTGCGCCTTAAATGGTCCGAGGAAAAAGTTAGCTGAACGCACGATAAAAAGTGCAGCCGATGTGGCCAAACTGCCAGAGCTGACTGCAGACAGCACACCGAAAGGCCCAAGTAGGTATATGTATATTCATATACATATATCGTGTGCATATCTATAAGGAACAGGCAGGCTAATTGCGCCTGCAGCTATAATTTGCCAATATGCAGCACGGCTCGTGGTCTGCGGCTATAACAATCATTAACTGTAATATTCTATTGTAAGTTTGATAAGGTAAAGAAAGTTTCTACTGCTGTGCATAAATGAAATGCTAATAAGATATCATTTAACTATTATAAACACAATAATCAAGGAAATTGGCCCTAGACTGCCGTCATTAGAGTCTGCTCTATATAAGAGACAGACACACTTGCCAATACATCAGTTGAGTGCGAGCTATGGCTAGTTATCGCATACCCCAGAAGGGCTGGAGAGGCATCTATGCTCAATTCGTGGACTTTTGGCTGGTGCTGCGTCAGAAAACGCATCCGGAGCATATTTCACTCTACTATAATCGGCTACAACTCATGTAATATCTGTACTCCCCAGACTCCTCCCTCTCTCTCTGTCTCTCTCTCTCTGTTTATATCATATTTCCTTATCCTTAGCACCCTCTGGAACTATCCAAACAAGGAGCAGCGTCGCTTACCCATGCGTCACATCTGGCACGTCAGTTTCTTGGTCCAACAAAACCTCTTCATGCTCACCTTGCTCTGTGCGCTGCCTGATTCAGCCGACAATATAGTCAACTTGGGTCAGGATATTCTGTGGATTATTTCGGTTTACTTTAATTTCGAATTGTTATTTTCCCTTACCATTTATAACATTTCCCCATTTGTAGTGCTTCTTTATGGCATTCAAGACGCACTTCTTCTACTTTTACGCGGACGACGTTGATGAGCTTATCGATGATCTGGACGACTGTCATCGCATGGCACGGAGTGGTCCCGAGGCGCCACTCATACGCACCGAGCAGCGCTGGATGTTTCTGATGGAGTCCTTACTGCTGCTCGCGTGGTACGTGGCCGTCTTTCTATTCAGTTTCCTGGCGGTGTTGCAGCCCGTTTGGACGGATCAGAAGCTGCCGTTCAACGCGCACTTTCCCTTCGAGTGGCACGATCCAGCCAAGCATCCTATAGCCCACGTTCTCATCTACATTTGGCAAATCTTTTTTCTGTTCTACAATATAATCTGTATTTTGTACGCGGACATTTGCATTTCGCATTCGTTCGGTCAGCTGGCGATCAACTTGAAAATTATGTGCATTGAGCTGAACACCTTTCCGCCGTTGCATCAGCAAGATGAGCAGCAGTTTCGCAATGAACTCGATCGCTTGGTCAAATTTCACCAGAGAATCATAAGGTGAGTGAGTGGCCAAGATACGGTATATATATTGAACATCTGATAGAAATCGTTCAAATAGGAACGTCAATCGCACCAACGAAGTTTTCTATGCGCCGTTCACCATGCAAATGCTGACCGAGTTCCTCATGATATCCCTGTCCACTTTCGAGGCTCTAGCTGGTCGCCGTGATCCCCAAGTGGCAGCCAGGTTTATGATATTCACGGTTCTCACGCTCAGTCATTGCGCCTACTTTTGCTTCTTTGGCGACATGGTCACCCAGCACTCGGAGCTGGTGGCCCAGGCCGCCTACTCTGCCTACGAATGGTCGCCCAACTCGAGAATTATACGACGCGATCTTATATTCATGATCAACCGAGCACAGCAGCCGCTCTCCATCGCATCCAGCCCCTTTCCGCCCTACAATCGCATCAGTTTTATGAGTGTAAGTCGAACTGTTAACTATATATTTGTCATTTATACTTTAATCCATACCTTTCAGATAATTAAACAGTGCTATAGCATACTAACACTCTTGCTGGAGAGCATGGATTAAGCTTTGATTAATATAAGAACTCAACTCAATTAAATACCCAAAGAGTATATCACTTACAGCTGCAGACTGCATTCTCCTTCTCTTAAGGTTAAGGTAATTTCTGTCTGGCAGCCTTAATCGCTGCCCATAAAGCAATCCAAGCTACCTGACGACTCTCCTCTCTCTCTCTCTCTCTCTCTCTCTCTCTCTTGGAACCAATTGGCTGGTTCAGTTTGGTAGCGGGGCCACAAAACTATTTACGTTTACAAAATTATGTTGTACTCTGGCATTTTTATCAATAATTTGAGCTCGGCTGAAAGAAAGTCTCGCAACGAGGTTGCATTTTATGCATGCGACCCCGTGAGGTCGCCCCGACTGCGGAACGTCAGCCGATCCAGCTCGAAGTCAGGTCCCATAACTGTGCTCATAAATCGCAATTGTGTGGAACGTGGGGAGCTGGATAGAGGGTGCTTAGTGGAAGCTGGTTAGCTGGTTTGGCCGCTCCGTCATTAGCTTGATTGAATCTTATTGTTGGCAATTAACCTTCGCAGCTAGGAGGCCAAGCAGCAGCAGCAGCAGCAACTGCAACGGCAGCAATTCTGTGCTACATCCTGGCAATCAGCCGTGGGTAATAACTTCATTTGTTGCGACGCGCATGACACATGACACAACATGTCATCTGCTTATGCCAAAACTAATTGCCAGCGACAAGTCAGCAGCCTCAATTAATTAGCAAACGCTAAACTGAGACCCAGCCAGCAGCAGCCGGCTGCATTTGCATGCGCACGAAATGCAGCCGGAGAAACGGGCACAGCAACACAATCATGACGTGCCTTGCCAAAGAAAAAACTGAACAAAAAAAGTAAAAAGCTCGCATATTGTACACCAAATTTCACTTAGGCACAAGGAGCGCCAGACAAGCGGACAGCGTTGGCTAAGTCGAACAGCAAACGATTTGTCAGACCATAGCTCATTTAAAGCTTCACTTCCTACTTACGTTTGAATATTCGCATTCGCAATTGCATTTTGCCAGTGTTTACTTACTTAGCACAGTCGATGCCTCGGTGCGCCTCTGCCACATCGGCCGCGTTGCATGCTGATGCAGATGCAGCGCCTTTGTCATGACATGACAGCAGCCTAATTCATCATTATGGCTACACGGCGCTGGCTGGCTGGCTGTAGCTGTGGCTATGGCTGTGGCTGTGGAGCTGAATGAGAGTTTTGTCGCGACTTTCGCTAGACGTTTGCATGATGCATTCTCCTCCTCTCGGCCTGGCTGCCTGTACGATTGCCTGCCTCCCATTCCAACTTGTCTAAGCATCTGTGCAGCCGATCTCGTTAGACGACGTGCCCGTGCCCGTGCCAGTGCCTAGCCCGATTCCATGGCTCAGTCGACGCCAGTGTGATTCATTCATGCGCAGTAGTTGGTTAGACTTTTCGCTTGCATGCAGCTGACAATGATGATAATAATGATGATGCATGTGGCGATGCAGTGCGATCATGGGAGTAGCTCAGCCGGCCATTGTGGAGGCCGTACAAAGTGCACTGTCGATAGCCTGATGATTTGCCTGTCGGCATCGGCATCGGCAATAGCAACAGCAACAACACGACGACGACGACGACGACATTATCGTCGTCAGCCAGCAGTCAGAAGTCAAAGATGTCAGCTGAGCGACGTTGCTGCTCTCTGTACTTCTTATCCGACATTGTATCTCGCAGTGTGGGCTTGCCGAAAGCAATGGAAAGTTATTGAAAGCCTGTAGGCCTGTCAATCCCGCCGCATCTAGCTTTCCCAAATATACATATTGCAGCAGCTCGCTCAATGGCTTCGACTTTGATGGAGCAATAAATCAAATCAATTGAGCTGAACCCTTTCAACTCCCAGCCAAACAGATCCAATTTTAATTGGCTTACAATGTGTAGATCAGACTGATCTATAGAGTATTGTGACTCCCATCGAAAGCTTCAACAACTTGCCATATCTAGCATAAGCACAGCATTCAAACTCTCTTGGCCCACATCGGTATTCCGATACGCGCCAATTGCCGTGTTAGCCGAAAAGGTGTCAACTCTCGAGTTAGGCGAACTCCTTAGCCAGCGTAGCGTAGCGTATGTAGCGCAAATGGCATGCACGACTTCATTATGAGCCACAGCAGCAGCGAATGCATCATCAACGTCAGCTGGAGCCACTGTCGTTGCTGGTTCCTGGCTCGTGACACAGTGTCTAGACTTTAACTAGGTTCGATTGGTAGCCAAACAAACTTCTGATTGCTTTCGGTTTTGGGGCTGTGCTCATCAAGCGCGCTGCCAATGCACGAAAATGTGCCTCAAATTTGTTTGGCCCGGCCAACTGGCAGCCCATGGAGCGTCCATTAAATTCCTGGCCGGTTCTCGCTAATGAAGTCATAAAACCGCATGACATTTTCGCTACCTCCACACCACTCCACCACGCCAAGGAAAGCCCCACGAAAAACAGATCTCACTTTTTGTTTGTCAGCCGATCCTACTGTTGGGGCGCTGTCGTACATACAATTGTCTGGTCGCGAGGACTGCTGTCCACGTCCATTCGGCTCGATCGTTCCAATATGCAAATGGACCTCCGCCCGCTGCCACCCACAGGCAGGGCGACGACGACGTCAGCTAACAACGAGGAGTCGTAAGACGACGATCCATATGTCCATATGTTCATATCGACCATGAGATCTCTCGCTTTCGATTGGCTTTACGACGTCGTGGCTTCAGAGACACAGACATTGTATGCGGTGGGGCAGAGGGTTGCGGGGGTGGTGCATTTGTCCAATCTGACTGCGCTTTATATTTCGGCTCAGCTTTATCTTGCCAACTGATTTTTCTGTGCATTTCATTTCGTTCGCTTCGTGCTGCAAATATGCTAAAATTGTGGCCGAGGGAGAGGAGATTGCACGTCCCCGTGGCACACGTTTCGAGGGCCTTTCGTGTCATAAATGGCATAAATATTCCAACTTGACCGGGCAACCTAAATACTTACTCCTTCAACTGCAAGCCCCTCGCCCTGTCCCTCGCCCTGTCCCTGCCCCGCTCCTTAAGAGAGAAAAATTATAACAATGTACGATGCGAAACTTTCACTTTTGCTTGTGCAGCGAGCAGATCTTGAAAATGAAATTAAATCGTTTTTCATTTTTATGTCTGCCGAGGCTGAAGTTTATGGCAGGTCCGGGTGCAGGCCGATAAACTGGGATTGCGCACAAAATATAGAATGAATGAATCGAATAATGATTTGTTCATAGCCTCAATTTGCTGAAATGTTGTTTAAACAAATAGTAAAAGGCAATTAAGTATTTGTTTTTATTTCATTTATTTTATTTGGAATTTTATTTTATTTGTTTTATGATTTTTTTGTTGTGATTTTTTTTCATCTTTTTTTGTTTTGTTTGTGTAATTTGCTGAATAATTTCTGCACAATTTATTGAAATGAATCTTTTTTTGTTGGATTTCGTGTTTACAATTTGTCCAGTTGTCCACATAATTAGTTAGGCTATATGTATGCTAAATTGGAACATTTCGAGTTGCATTTAGTAGTTGAATTGGCGCTTGCTATATGTATATGAAACTGTCTGGCTGGCTGGCTGGCTGGCCGTCTGGCTGCCTCATGCCATTATCGATGCTAGTTAACATTAGAGTTATTATTATGATTATTATTATTATAATTATGGTTATTGTTATTGTTATGCTGGGGAAAGTGCATTTAATGAATAAATATTTAAAATACAATATTGCAGTTGTGTTTTTGTTTCTCTTGCAGCTAAAACTAATGCGAAATTGCATTTAAATTAAGCAAAAGATTAAATCGAATTATTAGGAGTAATTTTTCATATTTTAAGTTGATTTCTTCTCTGATTTAATTCTAAATAGTTTTGTACATAGCAACAATTTGACTTAAATGACTAGTCTTTGGTTGTTGTGGTTGTTGTTGTTGTTGTTGTTGTTGATATTGTATAAACACAACAATAACTTGAACTTTGAAGAGGAATGTTCCGTTTGCCATACAATGCTCTACATTAAATATTTATGCTCAAGTTGAAGAAACTTTTCGCATTGGATTAATTGCTAATTGGAGCAAAAATTGCAGAATTGCTAAATAAGTACATATATAGTATATAGTATATATGTATATAAATTTATATTTACAGTGTATTTACATTGGCGCCAGTTGGCTTGTTGTTTTAAGTACTTTTGTTGTAGTTGCTGTAGTTGAAGCTTATTTGATATGCATGACATGAATTTTGTATTAGGCTTTATTGAATGCAACTGCAAATGCTAAATGTTCCTGGGATTATTACGAATACTTTAAGAGATTATATATATATATATATATATGAGCTCGGCAAAAACTGGACATTTGGCTTTCGTGCAGACATTAAATGCCCAAAGACGGCCCACACGAAGTGCTGCCAATATTTGCAAAGCTTTCGTTTTTGAGCTTAGGTTTTATTTCTCGTCTTTCTGTCTGTCTGTCTTTCTACGTTCTTTTGCTATGGCAATTCACACACACATGCATACATATGCATCTTATATATATAAACTATTTGCTTTTGTAATCACAAAACAAGAGGAATGAAGTGAAAAGCCACAAAGTTTTGTGCCATTTGCAGCCGAGAACAAGCCAGCAAACACAGTGCCATACAAGCAGATACCAGTTAACACACACACACACACACACTCACACACACACACACTCTCTCGCACACACATTGACAAAAGCTTTAAACGAAAATATCTATGTAGACTCTAAAAAAAAAATCAGTAGTTGCATCACTTCAATTGCATTGAACGACTCATAAATACCCTGCATCACAGTAAAATCAAAATCCTGTTTCATATATACTTAAGTGATATATAGTTAGATTCTGTCACATATAGTAATTCAAACTTGCCTCCCCAAGAAAGTCTATGGCTTCCCTATCAACTCTGTATCTCTCTCATACCCGACCACATATGGTATCTGCACTCACACTCTCACACACTTTAGCAACGATTTAAACTTGTGGCATCATCGACAGAACCGAGTTGCCAGTTGCAAAAAGCTGGAAACAAAAAGCACGCCCTTTATTTGCTTTAATCTGACAAAATCCCTGTACTAATGCCGAACGGCAATAAAGGATAAAACGTGCAAGGCATGTAAAGAGCATGCTGCCACATAACCCGCCATCAGCCACTGTAAGCCTTGCCTCTCCCTGTCTCTGCCTCCCACCCCCCGCTCTGTCTATCTCGCTCCTCTAGGACAACAGCTCCTCTCTCTCTCTCTCTGCCTGCTCTGTCTGGGTGTCGGTTTTTTGGTTTTGCTGGCTGCTCCGATAGTTTGCACAACGGAAGTGGATGTGACACTAAATTCGTTTCGGTTTTCCCAATTGGAGACACACAGACACACACTCACACACACACACCAATACACACAGTGGCTGTCAGTCAGACACTGAAGTGTATCCTTAGATGCTTATGGACTGGTTTGCTGGCTGACAGCAAGAAAGCAAAATAAACTTCACAAAACGTTACGTGTAATCCTTTTTATGATCTGCACCAGAATTTGTGTGCCGCATCTTAAGCAGCCCGTGTTGCGAGTGTGGTGAGTGTTGGCCGTGTTGCGGCAGCATGTTGCCGTGCAACATGTCACTGCCAGATCCAGTCGCTGCTCAGGCTGCGCCGGCGCTGACGCGCCCAGGCGCAGCTCTCGGCCATATCTCAGCTGGCGACCACCATGGTGCCTGTGGCCTGTGGCCAGTGGCTGGCGGCCTCAGTGGGCGCTGGCGATGACGTGACCGACGACATGGAGTTGGAGTTGGAGCCAGCGTGCAACTGTTGTGGCTGATGGTACTCGGGCTCCTCGTACGCGGTATCCTCCTCGCAGTCATGCGGGTAATGCGGCGGCAGGGGCGCCTGCCCCAGCTGCTGTTGATGATGATGATGATGATGATGGTGATGATATGGATGGAAATAGTGTGGCTGCTGCTGCTGCTGTTGGCTTGGTGGCGGCGCGCTTGGCGACACGGCCAGCATCGGAGTGGATGTGGCCGCCAGCGTGGGCGGCATGGGCAGCGGCAGTGGCAACGGCAGCGGATGCAGCCCGCGTATGCTGTCCGCCGGGTGCGCTGTGTAAATATTGCTGCGTCTCAGATGATTGTTGTTGTTGTGGGCGCTGCTGCCGGCAATGGGAGCACCGCCGCTGCTGCCCGCGCTCGCGCCGTTGCTGTGGGCGCGCTTGTTGCGCGACCACCACTGCACGTGAGTGTCTGCAACAGAAGAGAGATGGGGGCACGGATGCACAAAACTGTGGCAACAGTCGGCGCGCCAGCCATCGCCAGACATTGGCTCAATACTCACCATTGCGATTGTTGGACGACTTCTTGCGCCGGCAGCGCACCACGGCAATCATGATGATGGCGCCCAGTAACGCCGACAGAACAGACACAATGATCAGCGTCAGCGGCCAGCCCAGCTCCGTGGCCTTCTCTGCAAATACGGAACAGCCAACAAGGATATCCGGTTAGAAAACATAGTTTCCCATAAAGAGAAAGGGGGAGAGGGACAAGAGGTCGAGTTGACTTACCTATCGTGCCCTCGAACATGAATGTGCTCTTGGTGGGCATGGCCCAGGAGCATAAATCACATGTGGTTAGGCCATCGCTCAGCACGGGCTCGTCGACAAAGAAGGGTGGGCGCGGGGGCGGTGGCACAAAGCGTCCGTTCCAGAGGCCCTGCTCGCTGGCATCGAAGGCCATCGGCGAGCCAAACAAATCGTCGTCGTCATCGAAGATGTCGAACGTCACATCCCCAAAGCCGCTCAAATCCTCCGCCGAGCTGGCCACCAAGCTCTCAATGCGTGGCGGACTGAACGTGGGCAGGGCGGGCGAGTCGCCGTCACCGGATGCGGACGAGGACGCGGACGCGGACGCGACTTGATTTACAATGTAACTAAGGCGCGCATCGTTGCCAGGCAGGAAGCTGACCATTGTTGTCGATGTCGTCCTGGCGCTTTCGCTCGAGCTGACACTGATGTTGGCAATTGATGGCATGCTGGGGCTGCTCCAGTGGACAGTCGTCTGAAGAGTGGGGCGGATTCGCTTCGTTCACTTGCCAATCCTTTGACTGCGCTGCTGCCAGTTATCGCCTCTGTCTACTGCAGCTGTCTTTGGCACATTTTGAACGGATTTGCGCCAGCTTCACTCCAGCCTGTAAGTCAGAGAGAGAAACAGAGAGAGAGAGAGATAAGTCTATGCTAGTCGAGCCAATTAAAGTCTTAATTGTGCTGTCAATATGAAGGCTTTCACATTTTTCATATGTTCGGGCTCAGCCTAAGCTCAGCCATTGCTCGAGCGCTAATCCTGCCCAGCCTTGGCTAGAGCCGACACTGGCGTCATGCATCACCTGCCAGAGCCACGTCAGCAATCGTTTTTCAATGACTGTTTTGTACCTATTTCCAATTTGTTTGCCACAACCCCGCCCCTAGCCGATACAGCAGCCAACCGAAAACCCTCAGCTCCCCCAGCTCACAGCTCATGCTGCTATCGTTGTATCTTTTCAGCTGGAAATTGAATTTTTGAACAGCACTCGATACAGCCCTCACAGCTCCCCACATCCCGCCATCGCCCCATCGTTCATCTGGCGAACGCTTCTAACGAGAATTGACAGCTTGACAGTTTGATATCAGTCTGGAAGACAGCATTAGTTACAGTTGCTGCTATTCTTCTACTCAATGCCCTGCTCGAATTTGCTTTATTAAAAAGCACAAAGAGAGGGGGCCAGAGTCCTCCTGGCTGCCTCGGTTGCCAGCACTTGACTAAGCGAACTCAATTTGCGAATCGTTGTGAAACAATAATCATGATAAATTAACACTAATTTGCAAGCGACAAGTGCTGCCAGTGGCTCAGCTGGCTGGGAGTGCGACTAGTCAAAGGTATTTCATAAGCAAATGCTAACTAAGCTAATCACTGGGTGTAAATGTGCCAGGAATATCGTGGGATACATTTAACTTGTGGGAAAAGATCTGCCTAGACTTGGAACTGACTTGACTCACTTTAAAGCCCGACTTATCCTGATCAACCTAATGATGCCCCTTTTGGCAGCGACGCCTCTGTCCCAGCGAGAGCCATTCACTGAAACATTCGGCACGTTTCGGGCATTAGCAGTCTGAACAGTCGCCGAACTTCAGCGCCGAATGAAAAATGCAGCTTCAGGTGAGGTCTCAGCTACCACACCTGCCACGCCTCGTCGCACACACACACACAGAGGTATATACCCCTGTATATGCAGTAAAGATAACTATGTAACTATAGCAATAGATGTAGTTACACATACATATATATGGAGAAGAGCGGAAAAAGTTTTCACGTGGCAAATGGTTAAATAATATTTGTGCCAACGGCTGCTGCAACTGCTGCAACCGAACTCCGTGCACCGCACAAAAGACCAAATGTGGGCTGAGAGGTGGTGCAGCGGTGGCTCCTGCCGGTGGCGGAATTGAGTGGAGTAAGCGATATTTAGTCATTCTCGAAAATGAGAAAACGTGATGCGCATAAATTGACGCCGAGAAAGAAAGAGAATTTCGCTCGCCGCACGCAACCGAATGCGAACTGCGAATCTTTTTTGAATGAATGAACACAGACACAGACACAGAGAGTGACAGCTGAGCTTGAGTGGAGTACCTGGCTGGCTGGCTGGTTGGCTGGCTGGGTGACTGTGTTTACTTCCAGTTGGCCGTGTGGGTGGCTGCTTCATGCAGCTCGGCTATTAATAAATTCATTTCGCTGCATGCCTCAAATAAATTGTAAAGTCACGTGAATCTCTCTCTCTCGTTTGTTTGATTTGTCTTTGATGGCAGTCGCTGTCGAGTGGCTTTGACTTGGGCAATGTTGCGACAGCTGTCAGCTGCCAGTTGCCTGGCTGCCTGGTTGCCCCAGCTGCCACATGCCGGCAAGTGCGTGGGCGTCGTCCAATGTCCAAAACGTCTTCAGTTTCAATCGCTTTGGCGGATTCGTGCCTCGGGCGAGCCAAACCGGCTGCCAGCCAATGTTTGCCAATTGAATGAACGCCCACCACCAAACCCAAGAAAAAAAGAACCGAAATAATAATAATACATTGTAACAGTACACATGACAATACACAGCAATAATACAAACACACACACGCACAACAAATATACGTTTCATTGTTGTTGGCTGAAAAGCAATTACACATGTCCTACGACTGGCTCGCCTTCCATGTTGTATTTGTATACGTATTTAAACACACACACACATACACTCTCGCACAGCTTTTTAATTAGTGCAAATGTTTGAACATTATTTTCGCCCATACATATATTTCACATATTTTTATTTGCCCTGTGCGTAAATATAAATGGGGCCATACATATTGAAATTTAATACGATATGAAGCCAAGCGACGCAGAGCAGCACAAACACGCGCTCCCAGCCGCCGCCCCCCTCATAACTATGCCAACATGCCAGAAAATAACTACATAAACATTCAGTTGGGTGGGGGAGCCGAGGGGGTGCTCACTGGCCAAATGTTTGCAATGCGAGTTGGGTTTTCATTTAATACGGAGAATTAACTGCGAACTGCCAGTCATAAATACTTGAAGCGCTGAGATCCACATCAGAATTAGCTGAAAAATCCCAGCCAGATTTGATTAAAAAGACAACCGAAACTCGAAGCCTGAAAACAATATATAAACATATATATATCTAGTCAATAAACTTGAAAGTCTTCTTCTAAAAACCTTGTGAAAGTTCAGGCCACAACAAAAGTTTCTCGAACAAAGCCCAAACAAATCATCGTGTTCACTCGTGATAACAATAAAGAAGCGCATACGATAAGATTTAACGACTTCAAATGGTCTGTTAATGGTTTTCTTTTTCCCTCTATTTTCCCTGCTTTTGGCAAATCAAAATACTGAATTAATTTTTCGATTTATGCAGTTTCCCACGAGTGCCTAGCATCGTGGATAATATTACATAATGAAGCGCCAAATTTGCGACCATCAACAAGAAATTCCAGCGAAGGCTGCGTAGGCACAGTAGGATTCCACAGGACAGATAACCAAGGAGAGGGGATAGATAGATAGGCCCTCGAGTCGGACGCCCACAATCAAATTTGATTTCACTCGCTGTCAGCTTGTCTGAGCTGTCTGGCATTTTAAAGCATCCGTCGAAGGATGTTCATGTTTCAGCACTGAGACGTGCCTTGAATTCTTGCTTTGCTTTCGGCTTTCGGCTTTCGGCATTCTCTATTTTTGCAGGACTTCAGCTTCTTTTTTTCGGGTCTGCGGGCAAGTCATCCACTGGAATTCCCAGGGAATGAAACAAGGCAGCAAAAAGGACAGAAGTTGTTGTTGCTGTAGGTTATGGGCGCTGGGCAGCCATAATTTGCACTAATAATGAAGCAACTGGGAAATTGAGAGAAACTCTCGGCCTGTCATGCCTGATGACTGAGCAAAAGGAGCTGCCGCAGCCCAGTCTGCTGTGTAATGGCCCAGCTTTAGCGTCAAAGTAATTGAGTTAACTAGCAAAAATATAATAGAAAGAGAGAGAGAGAGAGACAGAGAGAGAGAGAGAGAGGGATATAGGCAGTGGCATCCCAAGACAATAAAATTTATACGAATGCAGCTGAAAATTGAAAATCTATTCAAATGCCAAAGCGATAAAACAGCCAAAGTCGACCAGAAAAATAGATTTACATTAATTATTAGCAAGAAAGAGAGAGAGGGAGAGAGAGAGAGAGTTAGAAAGAGAAATGTCTTGAAACGAAATCAAGGAATTGCCTCAAGTAGTTGCTGCATGCACCGACTCGACTCGCCTCTACTCGACTCGACTCGACTCGACTCGACTCGACTCGACTCGACTCGACTCGACTCGACTCGACCCGACTCGAGTGGCATTTCAAAAGCAAATTAGTTGATTTGTATGCAGCTGTGTCTGGGCATGGAAAACTAATAGAGTTGTATAACAAGTTGGACGCAGTCGGCGGAAAAACTGGAAATAGAAATCGTCTTCGACAACTGATAAACTCAGCGTTTTATTGCCAATTCAAATTCAAATTCAAATTCCAATTCCAAATCAATGAAGGGCAAACGAAATTTGGTTATTTATGGCTGTCGCACAGCAAATCTACAGATCGTTCAGTCCGATCGGAGCGTGTAAGCATTTTCAACATATGCATAACATTGATAAACGAACCTAATGAAGCTAAAGATCAGGCCACTTGATCACTTGTCGTTGTGGCTGCCACACGACGACCATCACAATGAAACTGTCGACCCAAAGCTGAGGGCCCAGATTAGATAAGAGTTTTAACTAGGCTCTAAAGCAGACATTGTCTAAAGCGCAGCCTAATAAAGTAATCAAAGTTACACTTGGCTTCATTCTAATCCTTAGCTGTCAATAAGACATTAATGCCTCAGCTTCACACACAGCTCAACTGCTCAGCCAGTGCTCGGCTGGGCAGGGTAGCAGCGCTTGAAAAGGATTTGAAGTTGAGGTTTGGAAATTTCGAAATCGAGTTGATGATGGCCATGGAGCTGGGACTCTAGATGTGGGTGATCGAGTTACAAACGCTACGCTGCTCGCGCTTTGTTGTTCGCCCTTTGATGAGTGAAAAAGGATGCCAGCCCCGTCAGTGGCAGACAATCGAGCTACACTTGTTGAGCTATGGCTGAGGGAAATTTCATTTTTGTGGAAATATCTTTCAGCTAGCGAAACCACTTGAAGTCTTCCGTACTTCATATGCATATTTATGACAAGTTTTATTTCTGTCGAAAATCGAATTGCGACTTGCAGCTGTTGGGCCATATACAAAGCTGCTCCCGCTGTCACTGCTGCTGCCTCTTAAAGCTTGCCTTAGCCTTTCCCCAGTGTCTAATGCAATTTGCTAGCGCACAAAACTCAATAAAGCAGCCAGCCGTAGGGCGCGGCATGAGCAGCGGCGGAGTTGATAGATTTGCCAGCCAGCCGCGGGCCACACACGCAGCCAGCGCACAAAGACCGAGCTGGCAAGGGCTCTGGCTCTGGCTGTGGTTCGGCTTCAGGTGCTGGGGCTCACCTTTTGCCTAGGCACTTTGCTTGCAATCATTTTTCTTGCACAATGGCAGGGTAGAGGCTAAGCGTAAATGGATGTGTAGCAGAAAGAGAAAGAGAGAGAGAGAGAGAGAGAGAGATTGAGAGAGAGCCACGCACAAAGGTAGCGCTGCAGGCGCTGGAAGCTCACAAAGTCGCGGGCAGCAGGATTCGGATTCGGTTTCGGATTTGGCCTCTGCAGAGGTCCAACGCCAATAGAAATCATCAGCGCAAAGTAATGAAAAGCAGCAGAAAGCGCAAGATAAATACGAAAATCAATATGTAGGCGTAAGCAGCAGCAGCCAGCAGGCAGCAGCAGGCAGCAGCAGCCATGAGATACAGATACATAAATACATTCGCAGCTATTGGAACAGGAAACATAAAACGAATTAATTCCACGTTGTTAGCAGAGAGCCTGCTACGCAGCAGCTCTAATCGAAAAGCAAGTGAAAACAAGGCTATCTGCTCCTCAATGGCCGTGGGCGTGGCTGGCAAGCAAACATGTTTAGGGCGTCCACCCAGTCCCCGCGTCCTCTTGAGCAGCCCGCTTGAGCAACACGACAGTCGACACAAATCTTGGCACATAAAACAATTAGCAGGCGAGGGAGGAGGGGGCGTTCGGCTTATGTGGATTAAAGTAGGGAGTGTGTGGAAACAAATGACAATTCTGCAGTCGAAATTAGTCTGCCATATACCAGCAGCACACAGACACACACTCGCACACACACTCACATTTGTTTTCTTTCTTTCTTGGGGTTTGCGTCTAAATTTATGAATATTAAATGAGCAAAAGCCAAGCTCGGCCGAGCGTAATTTATAGCACATGCAAATGCCTCATATATCAACGAGAGCGTGAAGTCATAAACCAGAGACCAAAGAACTGACCACTGGTCAACTGGTCAGGGGTCAACAAGGATAACACAATGTCAAGCTGGGCTGGGCCCCAAAGACAAAAGACAAACAATTTCCAATCGCAAGCAAAATATTTTTCCATGACATTAATGGCCGAGTGCCCAAAAAGCAAGCAGTCCACACACACTCACAATTTAAGGCCCACATGTGTACATAGCTATATATCAAGTCTTCTATATATGTATATGTTCGTGTATTTTGTTATGTCAGGCAAAAAGTGATAATAGGAGGTCGCAGGACACACGGCGCTATGTCATCCTGCTGCCTGCTTGGCTGCCAAAACAATAGATTAACGCGCGTCCTGCTGTGGCCCGGACTTCAGCAAAAGGTCAACTAATAGAGAAATTGCCGAAGCGTGTGTAAGCCAAGGAAATGGCCAAAGAAATACAGGAAAATGCTGTCAAGTCAAAAGGATCTAATTAGCCACTTATGACAGCAAGAGCAAATTATGAAGGAGACTCCTTACTAAACCCATATTAGACTAAAGATCAAAACTAATATCTAGTTAAGGTTAGCCTTAAGTTAGTTCTTAAAGCCAATCAGCTGTGGGCCATTTATCATAGCTCATTCAAAGGCCATAAAAACTTCAGTCGACTGACTTCAATTAAATTATAGGCAAATAAATTTATATAAATATATTTGCTGGGGCTTTTAAAGCTCGTAAAACAAGCAAAGGCCAACTAAATAAACCCAAAGCAGTCAACAATATTGGCTAAGAAAACGTCAACAACAGCAACAACAACAACAACAACAACAAAGCTGATGACGATGAGGAAAATTGCCATCAACTTTAATTGAGTTGAGAAGGCAGCGCAAGGCAGAAGGCGACAGCAGGAGACAAATATCTATAGAGTTGGGCCAGGCTGTGAGGAGACGGAAGAGGGGAAAGAGGGGAGACAGGATAGACAACAACCAACTGGAGACAGGAGCTAAGCTTAAGCGGAAGGAATTTTAGCAAATTAGATTGTTTTCCACTTGAGTTCGTTTTAACGCTTTCGAGTCGCCTCAGTCGGACTTTGCCAGTTCAAATTGTACTCCAAGTTGGAGTTGGCTTTGGAGTTGTTTTCCTCTTATCTACAATGTTGTGTTGCCACCCACAACAGCAACAACATCAACAACAACAGCCAGGGCGAGCAGCACAATCATCACTCAACTGCTCGCCAGAAAATTGATGATAATAATCGCACGTAGCGGGTGGATTGCACTGGATGCTGGCGATGGTGGTGCTGCGCAGTGGAGCAAACATTTGATGGTCATGGCCAAGCCGGCACGCTAATGCCAGGCCAGACCTACATAGATAAAGCGGGCTGCTGCCCCTGCCCCTGCCCCTGCCCCTCTGGCTGATGCGCAGCAGCTGTTGCCAAACACCTTGTGTCAGCGCATCATTAAAGTGGCCGCCAAATGACATTCTCGGCGGTGCGCTGATTGAGAGGGGAGGAGGAGAGCAGCCAGCAGCCAGCAGACTCCCCAAACTCCTATGATTTGCGCTCGCTTTTTCTTTTCTTTTTATTTTTTTATCGCAACAACGACAAAAAATGACGCGAATTTATCTCTATTACAGTTAGCTGGTGGTGGTGCTGCTGCTGCTGCCATGCCACGCCCCCACTACGCAAACGCGCCCATCATTTGTATTGTTGACATGTTGCTAGGGCGTGGCAGTGAGGGCGGCAGCCAGCCATGTGATACGGCTGATACGCATTCGAGTCGACAGCTGAGCGGCTGAAGCTAAGCGCGTTGGACTGTTTTCCGGCTAAAATGATTGATGGCCAAGCCAATGCCCCACTTTAAAATGGCCAAGAGTGCGCAGCAAAAAAATGATACATTAAATAACAGCGCAAATAGCACAGCAAACAGAATAATGGATAAATCGAGGCCAAATACTTGAAATTTGCTAGATTAGAGATCTCTTTATATATGTGAGAGCAATCAGAGAAGTCCTCAGCTATGTCTGTGTGTGAGAGAGCTCTCAGCCCACTCAGGGTTTTCCCATAACATAGTTTATAGACTCTTAGAGCTCTAAATGCTTCATAACTTTCCAAAACTCTCCCTCTCTCTCTCTCTCTCTCTTTCGATCTCTCTCGCTCAGCCACATTCCTGTCTGCTGCTGATGAATCAACATAAACAATTTTCCCGAAATGTAAATATCATAAAAGACTGTTAACATTAACTGTCTAATTTGTTGTCATTTCGGCAGTCGGCGTCACGTCCAAGAGCTTCTTCAGTAGACAGCGGACGGCGAGCAGATAGCAATAAGGCGGCAAAGGCCTGCAGCGATTCTGTCGCGAACTCCGACTCGGACTCGGACTCAGACAGAAAAAAGCAGCTAACAACTGGACAACTGGAAACGTGTCTGGGGGACCCGCACGCTAATAACTCGCTTTTGACGTTGGGTTTGGTTAGATTAATGACAGCCGAAATCATTTTAGCCAACTTAAATCACATAAGAGACACAGGCGGGGCGAGGGCAAATGCCAGCAGACACTTAAATTTTGGACAAACATTAATAAGCTGTGGGCTTTTAAGAGTTCTTTCTCCCCGCACTCCCCTATCTCTCCACACTCTCCACACTGCATGCATAATTTGCTGTCCAACGGTTTCCACTAAAAGTTTTCACGACTGACGAGAGCGTTAGGAGAAAGAGCTATGACTGCTACTACCACTACTACTACTACTGCTACAGCTACTGCCGGAGTCGTCTGCCTCGACTTTTAGATGCTTTTTGCAGGCTGTGTGGCTATGAGAATGAATTTGAAATGGAGACGACATGAAAAACCTTTTATCTAAAAGTGCGCCACTCTCTGGAACCGAAAAGATGTCTGTATTAGCCAGCCAGCCAGCCAGCAGTCAGCCAGCCGAGTGCAACTGGAAAGGCAGACCAAGCGAAGAGCCACCGAAAAGCCAACCACTAAAACACTCGGCGGCTCAATAATTTGTGGTTGAATTCGGAAACAAATAGCAGCCGAAAGAAAGAGAACAGCAGCAGCAGAAAACAAAAACAAAAACAATGAAAGAACCCAAAAAAAAGAAAAGAAAAGAAAAGAAAAGAAAAACGTAGCAATCTCCACGTCAAGTATTTGTTGCTCTGGCCAGGCCAGCCGCTAATTTAGTTACTAACGCCCCGCGCTGCCTGCGGTTGGACCTGGCCGAGTGCAGTTAACTGTTTGTCAGTCTGTCTGTCTGTCTGTCTGTCCGATGTGTAGAGCAGAGCCGCCGCCGCTGATGATGATGGCTAATTAGTTGAGCAGTACCTGCTGCCACGCCTCCACCGCCCCCGACTCTAGTTTAGCCGAACGAAATATCTTCATTGCCTAATAGCCCCACACTTACGGGGGATTGTCCCATTGTTGACCGAAAATTACGGCACATTAAATACCAAATAGATTCAGTAACAAAAAAAGGAGTATATATATATATTAAAAATATATATATATATGTATTGTAAATAAAAGAGTCTCTGCTGTGTTCACGTGCAACCGCAATTTAATTGGTCTAATAAAAGTTGAAAAATTTTTAATGCTAACGTGCACACATTTGGCTGGCAATCTACATTAATCAGCATTGGGGAAAAGTTCGGCAGACAAAAACCAACAAATGGCCAACAACTATATATATATATATACATATATAGATATACACAATATAATATATATATTTATGCACTATATAGTCTGTTTATATATATATATACATGCGTCTCTTTGCGTTACGTTAATTACAAAATGTTCGTTTGTGGTTTTTGGGGTTTGTAACAGAGACAAAAAAGGTGAAATGAAAACACAAAAGAGTGAGATAAGTCTAGCAGATACCCTGCAAAAGATAGCTGACAAAGTATGCTCTATCAGATAGCCTGTAAAGTGCAAGGGATAGCCTCCATCTGAGCTGCTTCCATTATTTATATGCATTATGCAACAGATACTCCAGGATCAGGCTTTACTTACTACACATACGCTAGCCATATACCCTGTAACCTACCATCAGCCAGCAAACATCTTAGCTGCTTTCATTATACATATCCATTATGAATAAGAGCTTTCTGTAATACTTCTATATATTCTACTAGCAGATACCCTTACATCAGGCTAGATACCCCGTAACTTAGCTGCTTCTTTACGACTTTTCCATCTGCTGGGCATATACGCTACCTCACACTCTTCCATAAACTACCCTCTCAGATACCCTGTAATCCTCATCAACCAACCATTATCATCACAGCTTCCATTCCTTACTCTCATTAAGCATAAGAAGTTTTAACACTTCTTTACGACTCCTTCATTTGCTGGGCATATACCTTAAGCAGATATCCTCCACTCTCTTTTATGATTATTCAAATTTGGGGCAACAGAAACTTTGTTCAACACTTTTTACGACTATTCCATTTGCTGGCTGCAGGCAGCATTAATTTTTTAGTGCCTAACACACCTGATTCGCACTCGGCCTGGCTTCGTTATATATTGCCTTTTGCATTTCCCAAGCATTTCCCAGGCATTTCCACTTTATTTTTGGCAACCGCAAATTCGGAACCCTAAACGAATTTTCAAATATGCAAAGCATATAGCATTTCCGCCCACTCCCCGGCGCTCGCCCTTTCACTGTTTGCACCTGTCTGAAATTAAATGCCAACACCTAACCACAGCACCGCCTACTCAACACACACACACACACACACACACACACACACACACACACACACACACACACACACACACACAGCCACACTCTCAGACGTGTGTCTATTTGTTTTAATTTTAAACAAGCATTTTGGGGCTCCAGCGCCTAAGCCGCAAAGTCGCAAAGTTGCAGCCGAGCCATAGGACACGCTGTCAGGTCCGAGCATGAGTCGGAGTCGGAGTCGGGGTCCGAGCTGAAGTGGCAAAGCCAAAAAGCAGCCTTTGGCAAATGATGCGTGAAATTCAATACAGTAGCTCGGTCTGTGGCAGGGGCTGGGGCTGGGGCTGGGGCTGGGGAGGCGTGGCTTGCCTTAGTTTGGACTTGGATTTTGGGGTTTTGCTATTCCGTTTAGTGTAAACACAAAACCACAGAAAGCATTAAGCGACTTGCTGGCAGGATCAAATGTGAGTGTGTGCAGGAATTAACTCAAGGATACCAACACACATACACACACACACACACTCGAACACTCGCACACACAACACAAGACGATGCGGTAGGAAATGTAGAAGGGGCTGAACGGACTAAGTGTTTCTTGAGTTTGTCTGTTTGTTTTTCGCTTCCCTCGATGTGTGAAAAGGCATCAAATGGCGTTAAAAATGTTTAAGTACAAACACACACACACACAAGCACATACACATGGCTAAATGTTAGCTGAGGGTTGCGGGTTTCGCTTCTTTTGGACTCAGGCTCTGGCAGCGCATCAGAGTGCGAGTTTTGGTTCTGCGAGTGCCTCGCGGTCTTTCGGGCCATATAAATTCCATTGATTGTCGCCAGCCGTTTTGTATGACAAGTTGTTGTTGTTGTTGTTGGTGTTGCTTGTGCCTTTTGTGCTGTTGTTGCGTCTGTTGTATGACTTCTGTGCTTGCCACGCCTTGGCCTGCCTTGCCTTGCCTTGCCTTGCCACTCACCTGCCAGCGAGTGTCGCGTCGCCCGCATGTCACATAAACCGCAGCTCTGTCCGCTCCTCCCCTCCCCCTCTCTGCCCCTCTTTAAGTGAAGTGTGAAGCGGAAACCAAACAAAAGCCGCCTAAGACAAACTGCAGGTAGAGAGCCACAGAGACAACAGCCCTCCCCAGCTCAACTCAGCTCAGCTTCAGCTCAATTCCACTTCCATGTCTTCGACTCCATCCTGCACCAGCTGCCGCCTGGCCTGCCTCACCCTCTCCCTCTGCCTCTGCCTTTGGCATAAGCAAATTTTAATATGCATATACAATGACATTCCGCAGTTTCTGCTGCTGCTGCTGCTGCTGCTTCTTCTGCCTCAGAAGATTCTCTCTACGGCGCTTGCTTTTCTCACTCGCCTCTGTTGTTTTGTTTGCATTGTCATAAAACAAGAGAAATCTCAGCGGAAAAGAGCTGCAAATACTCACAAGCTTTGGTCTTTTGTCCAGCCAAATAGGCACCTTTTTCACACCTCTTCCCTGTGCTCTGCTCGTTCTTTTCTCTTCTCTTCTCTTTTTTTCTTACACAACTTTTTACGCTCCACAAACTATAACAAAAAAAACCAAACAGAAAAAAAAAGGCAGACATTTTCGGCGCCCGGCAGACAGCCCTCCTCCAACGGCCCTTTATTTGAGTTGTCGCTGCTTACTTAACAACTTGTCGCCTAGTGCCTCCCCCAATCAGCCCGCCCCCTTACGCCGCTCTCCCCCATTCCAGCGCATACGAAAAAATTGCTGCCATGTCCTTTGGGCAAAAGCATAAAAAAGTTGACACGGGCCGCAGTTTGCCTCACTTTTTCTTGCCTTATTTTATTTTTATATATTTATTTCTCTCTCTCTCTCTCTCTACGTCTCTCTTTGGCCTTTTTTGCATAACTGGCTACAAATTTCTTTGCTACCAAGTTTTGTAAGCGAACACGTTGCCGGGCAGCCGGACTAAGAGCCGGAGTAGGTGTCCACTAGGGCCTGTCGTGAGGGAAACTAATTTTTAGACACGCGCTGAACGTTTTGCACTTTTTTTTGTGCCTTTTGTTGTTTGCTGAATGACTTGCAAAATGTGTTAAAGGCTTGAAAATTTTGGTGGTGGCAAAAAAATGACAGCAAAGAGCTGAAGCTGACCTGGACAGCTAAAAATATATATAATGAATTTTTAAATAAATTGTAAGTGTGAAGTGAAGCAAGACGTGTAAAAGGGTAGCTTGGGAGTGTATCAAAAATATATAGAAAATATATAGCTAAGAGAAAAAGCAACAAAACAAAACAGCTTTAAAGCCTGGGAAATTCATTTAGAATTTCATTTAATCACAGTTCAGCATGTTTCCTGTTTGGAACTCGGAAAAAAAAGAATCTGAGCGGCAACTTTGTTAGCCACATGAAGCGCATGTAACTGGAAATTTGAACCCGTTATCCTTTTTGGCTGCACAGGAACAGGAACAAAACTGCCAATCTCCTTTTAAGCTGTTCAACAACAAAAAAACTTTCACTTTGTTGCCGAGCGAACGAACGATCAACGCCAGAAGTTTCGTTTAGCACAGGCAACAATAACGAAATAATAATAATAAAAAAAGCGAGCGGAGAAGAGTTCTAAAAAGTTGCTGTATTAAGTCCATATAACCCGCCATTGAACTTTACGCCTCAACAGCCACCTAATGCAACAAAAAAGTGCACAAAAAACTAGGGGGGAAAAGGTGGAAAATCTAACCGAAACCAGCAGGAAAAACTAAAGCAAGTTCTTAAAAACTTGCCACAGGCAGCAACAAAGTAAATGAGAGAGCGAGAGAGAGAGAGAGAGGGCAGAGAGAGGACGAAAGACAAGCAAATGGACAAGAATGGAAAATGAAATGGAAAACTTTGTGCCAACAATTTTGTCAGCAGAAGAAAAAAAAACGAATTCAATAAAATAACGCTTTCGTCTGAGGAAAACTAACAAAAAAAAAGGAGACGAAAGAGAAGAAAACTTTTCCTGACTGTGGACAATTTTCATGAAATTTGCCAGAGCCACGCCCCCTCCGTACGGCCTTAAACTTTAACAATAGCAGCCTGTGTGAGAGAGGGAGAGAGAGAGAGGAAAACCTCAGAAGTATTTCAAACGGGAGAACGTGGCTAGAACTTGGAGCACACTATTTGTACTTAAAACAGATCTATATATACATATATATATTGTCATTGTTGCTGTAGTTGTTGGTTGTGTGTGCGTTTATACTGCTTACAGTTAGATAGATAAACATTTTAGCCAAAAGAGTTGCAGCAGGCAGGCAGGCAGGCAGGAGTGTCTGGCCCAAAGATTGGGGGTCGCTCTGTGGCAGCCACATTGTGTGTGACTCGCTGCGGATGCATAATATGCTGGAGCAAAGAAAGAAAGATAGAAAATGGCGCCAGGGCAGCCAGCAGCAGTGCAGCATATGCTACAATATGCTGGGGCAGCGACGTAGTCCAAGGGGGCGATGATAGACAAGGCTCATTATGCTGGGGCATTGGCTTGGGCTCAGGCGTGGAACCCTTTTCGCTGGCGCCACTGGGCGCAACGCACAACTAACTATTATCAGAAGATAAATGCCAGTGCCTCGCATAACTAAGACTTAGCCAGAGAGACAACGAGAGGATGCAGCTGCTGCGGAACATAACTGCTAAGCCGACAGACAGCCAGCCAGCCAGCCAGGATAAGGCCATGTTTGAACAGCAAGGAAGAGGAAAACTGGCAAGCTGCAGGCAAAGGCAGCAGGCTGCAGGGGCAGGAGCAACCTGCATTGATAGTGGCATCTGCTGCACGTTGAAGCCTTCTCGCCCAGCTGCGATGCCATAACGCCGCCTTGGCATTTTAATAGAGCAAATTTCAGTGCAAAAATGCGTGGAGAGACGTACTCTTATACCCACCCCCAACCCCCAACACCCACAGCCAGCCTCAGCTGGTAATAAAACTTCCAAATGAAGTTTGGGAAACTTTTTAAATGCCATGCCAAGGAGCATAGCGAAAGCTTTGCAGGAGTAAGAATTAATTTTTAGCCAAGGCAAACATTGCTGAGCAAACGGCAAATATGTGTGAGACGCAACAGCAACTGCAACAGTTTTAATATAAACCGAAACGGTTTAAGCCACAAACTCTGAGCTGTTGCCAAACTGAATAGAGCATAAATTATTTATTTAACTTATTAACAAAGACTCAACCGAGAATTCAGTATGAACATTTTGGAAAATTCTCTCTTCTCTTTATGCTGGGCGATTTTTAATGGCGTTCACTAAGTATTTTGATGAGGCGCCTCGGTGGGCGTGGCACTACGCACTTGTTATGCGGCAAACGAGCAAGCCGTAGGAGGCACCAAAATGATGATGATGACGCCTACAACGTGCCACACGCCCACAAAAGCATGCCCACGCCCACACCCACATCCTCGCAGCCTCGCAGCATCTTCAGTTTCATCCGAATGCTAAATGGCCCCAAAGGACCTTGCGCGCAGTATAAGGACGCAGCTCGGCCAGCTTTTTGCAAATTTACGATTATGATTATTACAAGTCAACGTTTTTTTCCCGTCTTCAGTTTCGCCGAGGGTTGGCCAACAGACAGCGCGCGTGTGTGTGTGGGTGGCTGGCCTGTGTGTGTAGGTGTGTATTCACAGTTTGGCATTTGGACAGCTGCTGCTACGGGAAAGAAGTGCAAAGAATGCGTCAAAGTATTTTAGCACTCTAGCAGGCAGAGCGGAGGGAGAGCTGGAGTCGTCCACAGGGCTAACAGAATGTACAACAAAAGTTGGGCAAAAGTTATTACAACTCTAGGCAGGGGTATATGCTATGTCTTACCACATCTTGGCGGTAAGAGACATTGACCTCCAGCAGCAGCAGCGGGAGCTGTAGCCCTTGGAAATCCGCAAATTCCATGGGGCATAATAAACGTAAGATAAAAGTCAAAAAGGGACAAAAATTATATAATAAACTGTACGCCAAGTGAAATTATTGTATTTTGTTGTGAAACAGTTCGACAATGAGAGGGAGAAGGCAGAGAGAAGGAGAGAGAGGAAGAAGAAGAGCAGGAGCTGTACTTCAATTTGATGTAACTACAATAAAAATTTTGATGAGCTGCAGTTGCTGTGTCGACAGCTTACAAATTTAATACCCTTCAAGCAGGATGATTCGAAATTCGAGCTCTTGAAATGTAGAAAATAAATGGAGGTAAAAATGAAATAATAAGAAATTGAATAGATATAAATAAGAGTCAAATAAAATACGAAAAAATAAATTAATTAAAAATGGGAATAAAATAAAATAAGAAAAAATTAAAAAGATTTAAATAAGAATAAAATAAAATAAAAATTAATAAATAAAAATGAGAAAAAATCAAATAAGAAAATATTTAAGTAAGAATAATATAAAATAAAAAATTAAATAAATAAAAATAAAACAAAAAATAAAACAAAATAAAATAATTATAAGTGTATTATTAAATTTATTATTTTAGTAAAATAAAATAAAAAGTAATTAAATTAATAAGAGTAAAATAAAAATATAATTAATCAAAAATAAATTAATGAATATAAAACAATAAAAAATTAAATAAATAAAAAAGAACTTGAATAAAATAAATTATAAAATAGAAATAAAATTAAAACTTAAAATCAATTAAATAAAAATAGTTAAAGCAGAATTTACTTTAGCCAAAGAGTTGCTTAAGCAATCTCTGATATCTCTTTACTCATTTATCAAAGATTCTTTTAGCTTGAACGCCGCACTTGAAGCTCTTGCAACTCTGCTTTAACTCTCCAGCCTGTTCCAGCTCATATATCAAAGGAGCAACACCGCCTGCCTGCACATTGCAGGGTATTCAATAACTGTCAGACTTTAGTTAAATGCTTAAACCAAAAACTTTGTTATGCGAGACATTTTACATTTTGATATCGCGCTGGCACTCACGAAAAAAAAACAAAGTTTTTGGAGGCTTGCGCCAAGGGCTGGGCTTGGGACACACCTACACACACACTCACACACACTGGCACACACACATAAATAAAAGGTATAACAATAACTCAGCAATGCTGCAGAGCGCGTTGCTGTTGCTTATCAAGTTGGGCGCATCGAATGCTGTACAACAACAGGAACAACAACAACAGAATGTGTTGTATATACAACAATAAAGAAGAAGAAGAATGGAAGAAGAAAAAATACCAAAACAGTAAAATACCAAATCATAAAAGCATGACGATGAGCAATTTACAAAAGCCAAATACTGCCGCAGAATGAGATTCAAATCAAGAACGTGCGCCCGTTAAAAGAACCTTCCTCAGCTCGACTCGATTTAGGTAACTACAGCTCATATATATATATATATATATATGTATATAGCCGTTATATATATAAGTTTGAGGTGCGTTTGTAAAAACAACAACTTAATGATTAATGATGCGCCTTTGCTTTGTGCGCTTTTCACTTTTTTCTGAATTAAGAATTGAGATTTTTTGAGAAATTGAGAATTGAATTTGTTTGGGGTTTCTCCCTCGCTCTCCACTTTCAAGCTTTGAGCTTTGATTGCTCGCTGCACTTGTCTCTGGCTGCCCAATTTTCCAGCCGCTTTCTAAGCGCAATCACTTTGTCATTGCCATCATTTTTCAGCATCAATTGTTGCAGCTGGCGGGCCAGCGCCTAATGGAATTGAGAGATACGAAGAGACAGAGGGACAGAGGGACAGAGCCCAGCCACGTTGTCTGCATTTGCCCTGTCAGACAATTGTCCAAGTGCACATATGGACACATAACGAGTCGATAGCTCTCGTCGCGTCTCGTCTCGTCCCGTCTCTCTTTCTAGCTCTGAAGTGGACTTCCCTGGAATTGGCTTTGAAATGCCACAGTCAAAGCTTCGCCCAGTCGCAGTCTTCTTTCGGGCTTTCATCTGCCGCCAACCAGATGCAGCCACAGAACACAAAAGATCAAAGCTGAGAACTGAGCAAACTCCCTCTCTCTCTCTCTCTCTCTCTCTCTCTCACTCTCTCTCTCTCTCCTTCTCATCTCTCTCTAACAAGCCCCAACTTCTGCTTACTGCTGTGCATAATCGCAAATGTTACGCTAAATGCATTGCATCGATCCGTGATCCATCTCCGGGCCCTAATGGGAGCGTGCAACGAATTGTGGTAAGCAAATGTCTAGGCTGCAACTTAGCGCCTAGTTATGAAGGCCTGTGAATGCCTGCCTCTGACAGCGCATTGATTGAGATACAAGAATACGCGCCCTCCCCCTCCCTCCCTCACTCACTCACTCACTCACTCTCCCCCTCTCTATCGTTGGCATCCTGTGGCGCGTTTGATGGAAACTCTTTAAAAAGAAATTAAGCCAGGAGACGAGGTTTAAATTGAGCAGGCCAGGGCTGGGCGTGGCATAATAAGGGTTAATAATTGTTGAGTTTTGTGGGTTTAAGGGAATGTTAATTAACTTTGACTTAAGAGTTTTTTGAGAGATATATATATAGATATATTTATATATAATAATATAAGAATAGTTATAGAATGAAGGCCTTTTGCTGAATGAGAAGAGAAACTAACTAATGATAATAATAATAATAATAATAATAATAATAATTAATAATAATAATAATAAATAATATAAAAATAAATATAATAATATAATATAATAATAAGTATATGAGTAGATACAATAGAGTTTTATATAAGGAAAAATCTCTATTGCATCCTAATCATATAATTATTATAATTCAATTAAATAATTTATTATTTTTAATTATTTTTCATTATTATTATAATGTTTAACTATTTATTCTTCTATAAATTTATTTTTGTAAATTTAAAAATTTAATTTAAAAGTATTTAGAAGTGAAACTAAAATTTACTTGTATTTATTTTTTATATTAATAGGATTTTGTAACTTTTTGCTAGTCTTCCTTTTATAAGCAAAGATCTCATAAATAATAGTAAATTAAAAAAAAATATACATATATATAACTATTCCATTTTATTTATTTCATTTAGTTATCAAGTGAATCTATAATATATTACATATTTTTTATACTATTTATATTTATTATATATAATATATTATCTTATACTTTCAAGTTCATCTATAGTACACATCCCTTAGCTACATCTCTATACGCATTCATCTATAAGATTCTCCCTATGTCTATCTCCTTTCTAACGACTCCTCCTCCTCTGCCCATCTTAAGTTATTATTCGATATCTTGAACTAATATTAACTGAAATATGTCCATAACTTAACCAACTTCCCTCAGCTAGCTCCTGCCAAAGTTCTCATCATCATAATATGCCCCTTCTCCCCCTCAACCACAAAGTTGGCTGCACTTTTAATAACAGTACTTGCAGTGCTGGTCTATAAAACTTACCTAGTTGTTGCTCTGCTTGTTTGTGGCTCTTCCTCTTCCACTTCCTCTTCCTCTCGCCGCTGTTGGCGCTGTCAGGCGATCGCCAATTAGACTCGTGTGTGTGTGTGTGTCTGTGTGAGTGTTTCTGTTTATTTCTGTTGCCAATTGGAATGTTCACCTGCCGACGCGCGTTGATTCGTCCTTTCTTACGTTCTTTCACTCCCAAGACGCTTGGCTCAGTGTTTGCAAGGATAACGGTAATTAAACCGCAGCCTGGCCCGTACAAGGGGTCGCCATTGCATGCCTAGTTGTTGTTGGTTGTGTGTCGTTGTTGGTTGTTGGTTGTTGGTTGTCGTTAGGTTATTGGCCGCGCCGCTTAGGTTGACACTTTTCAAACTTTTTCTTTTGGTTAGTTAAACAACTTTTTTGTGCCAGCACTTGGCCAAGACACACACACACATACACACTGATGCACCTGTATATACACACACACACACGTACAGTATGCACTTGCAGTATGCGCTAATTTTTTGCTGCTTTGCCTCGCTTTACACTTTTTGCTTTGGTCCGCGTTGTAAATCTTTGCGCGTTGTTGTTGTTGTTGTTGTTGTTGTTGTTGTTGTTGTTGTTGTTGTTGTTGTTGTATTAAAGAAATTCTTTTGCTCAATGGCAAAATGTTTGGACGACGTCTTCGTCGGCTGTTTTTTGTTTTTTTTTTTTTTTTTGCCGGATCTGACTCTGTGAGTCGGTGCTCACCTGGCGCTCGGGCTTGTGGCTTTGGCTCTTCCGCAGAAACAAGCTTCCAAGCAGGTTGCAAGCAGTAGATAGAGGGAGGCGGGGGCTTAGGGACGTAGAGAGGCGGGGCTGCGTCGGCGACGGCTACAATCTGCAATCTGTTTGTGGCATTAAATCAGTGAACCAAGACGCGCAGCCAACAGATTTGTTTATGCGGCCAAGCAGGCAACTCGGCAACCGATGCAAATTTGTATAACAAATCAGCACTTACAGCTCAATTAACGCGAATTTCAGCACAGCGCACTGGGATCGCACAAGGGATCACAATTGATATTGCAGGGTATAACAGGGTATCGTATCAACACACACTTGAGAAGGGCTCTCAATATCGAAGCTAATCACTGTTGTTATTTATTTATTTATTTATCTTCTTCTTGTTGTTGTTATTTGTTGTTGTACGCGGCTCGCTACGTTCCGAACCGGTTTGGGGAAACTGCTTGAATTCGTTTTATATTGTCCGGCTTTCAGTACCGCACGCCTCGACGATTCAGAGTGAACAGAACAAGTTGCGAGTTCGAGCCGCGACTGCGGCGTCGACGCTTCACTTCACCGGCCACTCAATGCGGACGCCTGGGCCTGTGCCCGTAGCTAGCTGGCAGGCAGACTCGAACTCGAACATGTTCGATGCGGAACGCTTGGGCAGTGAAACACTCAAGCAGTCGTCTGCCTGCTTTGAGCATTTCTTTGAGCTGAGTTGAGTCCAATTGGACCAGCAAGCGGCATCTCGGTCAGGTGTTAGAGCCGTGACCGCTGATGCTGCCGCTGCTGCTGCCGTTGCTGCTGCCGTTGCAGTTGCTGCCGCGTCTAATTGTGAATGATTTATGTGGGTCGCGATTCTTTTGGCCCCAAGAAGAAAGTGAGCTCGCCACGAGCTTTTGGCTCACAAATTGAAACCAAAACTGAAGAGCTACAAGAGATGCAGCTGACGAATCCCTGTAGGTCATTGGCTTGGTCAAGAACAAAGGACACGACGCCATGACTCAGCGCGTGTGTCTGGCGAGTCGCGTGGGCGTCCGCTGGGAGCCAGCTAGCCGGAGTGCACCTGTTCTACGGCAATGCAAAGTTTGCCGACTCTTTCATGGAATATTCAATGCGAAGCACAGGTGGGGCAGGTGGGTCAGGTGGGTCAGCTAAGGGCAGGCTTATAAATGCATAAATGGCGCCATTAAAAAGTTGAACTAATTCCCATTTACGACTCGGACTTCATTGGCTTTAAACTATATGCGATATGAACATATATCTCAACCTCCAATGCTCCAAGGCAATGGAATCTCAAAGACTGGGCTGGCGGAGTTGGACAAACCGGCTGACACTCAGCGCTAGACAAGTTCAATGCCATGGATGGGCATCGCAGCAATTGCAGCTTCTGCCCGCAGCCCCATCCTCTTGCTCCGGTCTGACAGCCGCGAGACGTCGCTGAGCCTTCGAATGATTTATGGGAAATGGCAAGGCGCGCTCAGCTCCTCGAAGGTGGAGCACCCCAAGACAAACAATTGACATTTAATGGATGCGTAACTCGTGCATTCAAATGCCCGAACGAGAGACGACAACGTCAACTGGACGCCAGCAGAGGTGGCAGCCTGTCGCAGGCGTCGGCTAATTGTTATTGATAATCGCCTCGTCGCGTTTATGTCTCTGTTCGATTCCCTTGTAATTGCCACGTTTAATTAGGCAATGGACCAATGGGGCCGCTCCCCTGCCTCTTTTGGCTTGAATTATGTTTTGGCATACTCATTGTCTGGCTGGCTGTCCGGCTGTCCGGCTGGCCAAATCACGGCTCCATCCTGCGCCTAACTGCAAAACAAACTTCTCTATTATTGATTTATACCTTTCAACGATTCTCTGTATTTATCATGAGTGCAAGCCACATTTATCATTAATAATGCCTCCACAGCAGCCGCAGCAGCAGCAGCCACAACCACAGCAGCAGCAGCAGCCGCCGCAGTAGTAGCCCAAACGAGCAGCAGCGGCTGCCCCAAGCATCCGCATCTAGGCAGCTGCTTGGATTCTAAGCGGGCACCGTGGGGCAACACATTGAAATATTGAATGAAAATTAGATTGAATAATGGATTGCAGAGATAAGCAAGTTATATACAATTTAATATTTTAATAAATTAAATATTGAAATATATTTATGTATAGATAATATAAATTATATTAAGAAAAATATTTAAAATTAATCATAAAATTTAAAATACTCTACTTTTATGCAATAATATTTAGTACAACTTATTTATTATTTAAAATTAGTAAATAAAAATATTTTATATAATTCTTTTTTATAATTAAAAATATATAAATATAAATTATATCAAAAAAAAAACATATCGAAAAATATTAAAAATAATTTTTTTAAATTTAAAAATACATATATATAATTTTTATAAAATAAAATATTCGTTTCTATATATATATAAATAGTTTTTTTTTATTTATAAAGCAAAAAATATGATATAAAATATGTAGAAAATATTCTTAAACATATAATATAAGTTAAGTTGAAATATATATATAGAAATATATTTAAATTATAATTTGAATAACATGAAATATATATGAGTAAGAAGTGAGATGGGACAGATGACAGCTGATAAGTATATGTCAAGAGACACTTATCGATCAGTGTGAGAATTTATATAATTTCTAGAGAGCTAGAAATAAGCAGAAAATATATAAAATATTATATTAAAAATATCTTATAAATATTCATATTTATATAACAAAAATGAATACAAATCTTAAGTAATATGCCTCGCCAACTACTTCCCACACACTTTATGCACTTTAAGTCTAAAATTCCAATCGACCTTCAGTAAATGCTCCATAACGACTAAATTTCATGCATATGCAAATAGCTTTGCGGCCACTGTGCGTCAGCGTCTTGCCAGCATCGAAGCACCCCCGTTGAGCTGCTGCTGCTGAAGAGTTGTGGGTCTGGGCTCTCGTGGCTGTCTGATAGTCTGGCTGGCTGGCTGGCTGGGCTCTCTGGGCTAGAGAGTTAGAGCTGCGATCATTTTCCGTACATCATTTCTATGGTGTATTTATTGCCTGGTCGCAATGATCATCGCGCGCTCTGTGCCTCCATTTCCGCTGTACACTGTTCGCCAAAAGTTCAGGCCCAGCAACTGGCAACGGGCAGCAGCAGCGGCGAAACCCATTTTGGGAAGGTGATCTGTGGGATTGTGCTAATGTCAAATCAAGCTGTGCCCCCTTGTTATTTAGCCAGCCCGAGCAGACGGAGCAGCTAAAAGGAAGAAGCTGCCGCTGCAGCCGCCAGAGACTAAACTCCATGTTGATTTTATTGTAAATTGCATTAAAAGATTGCATATAAAGAATTTTATTTATCACCTCGGTTGTTAGGGAAAACGCTGTTGGAGACAAAAGTGCCTCAGCTTATCCTTGTTGTTGCTGTTGCTGTTGTTGTTGTTGCTGGGGCGGCATTGTTGCATTTGCTGCTGCTGCTGCTGTTTTGTTATTGTTTGTCTTGGCTTAAGAGATCTCAAGGTCTTTCTGCGGCAATTGGTTTTCGTTTGCCTCTTAGCCCCCATCGAAGGTGTCGCTAGCCAGATATAGCCAGCTCTTCTCATATATATAAGTGTATACATATATATATATATATGTATATATTGTTTAGCATGGATTGCACTTTTTGCCCGCTTCGAGCTGTGGTGGTTTTGCTGATCTTTGCCAAATTTGTAAATGTTCTTTAATGGAATTTCGAACACTTGCTCGCTCGCTAGCTAGCTCGACAGCCAGCCAGCTAGCCAGCACAAGGGTTTTTTGCACGTTCTCCGTTTGTGATTTAAGTAGAACGCCTCGAGTTGGCCTAAGACGCTGAACTATGAGCATCGATGCAAGTGGGCTTGTCAGTGTGACAATCTTAAGGAATTGCTGGCAACCGCTCAGCCATGAACGGGTATAAATAAACCAAAAAAAAAAAACGAGCAACCAGCGAACATTTTAGTTTTCTAGTCAAGCATGTAACAGGGGGAGTCAAGTGAAGGGTATGTGTCTGTGTGTGTGTGTAATCGGAGCAATCGCATCAGCTAAACAGGCCTCGGATCGATTTCACAGAAGCTTGTTCAACGTAGCCGCAGCTGATGAGGCCGATAGCATTCAAGCCAGGCCAAGTCAAGGATGCAAAAATCTAATTGCCAAAGGATTTTTAACTATGGGAACTTTGCCAATAAAAAAACCCAAAAAAAAAAAGCTAAATAAGCTGCAATATCTTCACTTCGCATTCTCATGCTGAAAATGTAAGGCATTTGTTTGATAAATGCGCCATTCAGCGCTGCTTCGTCATATTCAAAGCTTCACACACACTCGCACACCAAATCTGGAACAGCTCAGCGAATGTGTTTTGACAACTCGTAGGAAGTTGTGCCTTAAGTAGTTGCTCGAGCCAAAACGCAAGGCTCCAAATGCCTTTTGAGAAAGCGAATTTGCAGACAAATAAATCAAGCCACCTATTTTCAAAGAGTGTCCATTGTGTCCTGACCGGGGCCATTGGGGTGCCGACGACTGTTGATACCTAAAAATGGCAAAAGCCGGTTCAGATTGAGAGGATCGTTTGCTGTAGTTGTTCTTGCTGCTGTTGCTGTTGCTGTTGCTGTTGTACAATGCAATTGTTAACAAGCAAAGTTATGCGAAGCGAGCCGCAGACGTTGCTGGCGAAACAGGCAACATCAAAGGGCAGTGCAGCAGAGTGCTCCTTTTGAAATCTAGTGAAGATGGCCCAAGAAAGCGCGATGTGGAGAGAAAGGAAGAGCGCGACGTCGAGGTCACCGGCTGCTGATGCCCAGGGGCTAAGCAGGGCCTTAAATCTTAGCAGCCGAACATGACAAAGGATGTGTGCAAGGCGAAGGCGCAGGCGAAGGCGCAGGCTGAGGCTGAGGCTGAGGCAAACAGAGGCGACTCGATGCGAACGTGTAGAGGAAGGTGTTTAACAAACAGCAAAACAAACAATTGTAAAACAGCAAACGACAACAGCAACAACGACAACTGAAGGCGTGGCCCGATTGCACGCCCACGCCCCCCACGAGCCTGCAGCCAAAACACCAACAACCAGGAGGAGTGACCTGCGCTGGCAGGCGCAATTTCGGGTGCGGGCAACGGAGTCAACTCTTCTTCCTCTTCTTCGTCTTCTTCTTCTTTATTTTTCTTTGCTTTCGGTTTATCAGCGATAAAAGATCTGAGCCGAGATGCGAGTGTAACCCACAAAAATAAATACGAAGCGCATTTTTATGCGGAAACACAAATTGAAATTCAATGCGAAACAAAAGTTTTTGGGGCCCAGGCTTAAATTGGCTTTCGCAAATAAATAAAGAATACGAGAAGGAAGCGAGAGAGCAGATAGAGAGAGAGAGAGAGGGATGAGAGAGGGCAGAATGTTGGCTCGCTGTGAGAAAGAACAACAAACAAATGCAATAATGCTGGCAGCAGCCGAAAAAGGCGCTTTCGAAATAACTGGCCGGGTGCACGCCCCGTTGAAAAACGGTTTAGTGGCCAGGATCAAAAACGGCCCCAGCTCGAACTGTGATAATTCGTTTTCGAGTGCGGTCGGGCAGGCGGCGCTTGGGGCGTGTCCCTGATTGCAGCTTGTTAACAAGTGTTGGCAGTTTAATTGACTGAGACTACGACTTTGTCGGATTGTCAGATGGCTGCACTGTGCCACGCCACGCACATCCTGGTAGCTAAAGCAATCAGCTGTCAGCGTGTCCTACTTAGCCGCACGCATGCGCACACACATCCTGTGCTGAGCACACTAAACTAGACAAAGTTGCTGGTGACGTCAGGCACAGTGGGTGCTCGCTCGGCTCGGCTATCGATCGTGATCATGCCGAGCTGCCGATTAATTGAGCTCTGGCATTTTTATTAGGCCAGCATGTCCCCCTCTCTGTCTCTTTCTCTCTCGCTCTCTCTCTCTCTCTCTCTCTATGTATCGATAATCCTTGTGTTAAGGGTCTGTAATAAATGATTGGCAATGATGACGCAGGAAGTGGCCATTGCCGCTGCCGACAAACCAGATCGGGCCCGAACTAACTGTGTTATAAATGATCTTATTAGCTTTTTTGAAACAAGACATTCTAGAGATCATTATTCAACGGCTGCAGCCCAGACCTTGCGAGCTGCGAAGCACGCAAGCTGCAGGATTGCGTGTGCCGGCAGCAATTAATCATTGCACACCTAAACCAGCCAGCACCAGAGAGCACCAGGCAGCAGCAGCAGGAGATGCATATTTGAAAATTTGCAACTCATAAGAGGCAATGGAAGGTGGCTTGGTCAGTCGCCTGGATGAGCTGGCGATCGATCTTTGGGGGCCGCCTGCTGCACTTCACTTCACTTGCTTAGTCAGCGCTGCCAAAAACGCCCCCAGCGCAAACGAGCTGAGCCTTGGACTCGACTCAGTCTCGACTCAGCCTGAGCCCGAATCTGAGCCGTAGCTGTGGCTTGTTCGATTTCGCTCTGATCGCTGATTGCATTCCTTGATATCGGCGGCAACGGATTGCAGCTCCTTGGGAAACACAGCGCTGTTCGCTGCGGCGCTTTGTACGTGACACTCGTTCAAGCTGATTCGCCTCCTGCCCGTCCTTCTCCTCCTCCTCCTCCTCCTCCTCCTGCTGCTGCTGCAGCTCCAGCTGCGTTCCCTTAATAATTAATTAATGTAATTGGCCTGTCGTTGTTGCGGCGATAATGATCTCATCAAGATGTGTGTTTCAGATTTCGAATTCAATTTTGAATTGCACTCGCCAAAGCCCGTCCGAGCCTGAGCGCTCTTTGCCCGTAATGAAATGACTTTTTTTCGGCCTCAGCTACCTTCGTCTGCCTGATTTCCTGCACTGATTTCAGCTACGAGCGTATTTAGCAGATAATTTGAACAGTCGAGAGAGATTCATGGGGAATCGAACCTGTTGAGCTTCAGATTAGCTAAGAGTAACACCTGCCGTAGCCTGGATTGACTGGGAGAGATGCAAATGAAGAAGTCTTCTCACAGTTATCTAAAGGCATCTTAGATGTTCCAGAGTTCTCCTAGAATATGGCCGTCTGTCCTAGGACTCTCCTAGATCTCTCGACTAGAACAGCTCCGACTATCCTATAACTCTCCTAGATCTCAGGCAGAGAATGTCTCTGACTGTACTCGAACTCTAATGGATCTCTCCACTAGAATATCTCTTTTTCTCCTAGAACTTTCCTAAATCTCTGGCAGCACCCGCACCCGCGACTATTCCCACAGCTCACATAATATTCCCCTCTATAGAGCTATCAGTCGGATCGCCCTAGGCGTGGCTATCGCTCACGTGTTGTGTGTGTGGGGCCCAGCCTAGGCACACTTTCGGCCCAGTCGCAAAGTGAATGTGTGGCAGCTTTTCAGCATTCCTGGCCATAATTTGTGGCGGCGACTTTTGTCACCCCGAAATCAAATGTCACAAAGGCGAGGTCATAATGCCGCCGCCGCCGCCGGAGCAGCCGTTGCCATTGCCGCCGCCTGGTCATAACGATAAATTTCACGCACCCAGCAGCAGCCTAAAGACAATGGAGCCAATTTCCAGCTACGGCAAAACGGCAACAGCAACGGCAACGGCAAATATGTAATTGAATTGAATTTGATGGAGGCAGCCTAAGCCTAAGCCTAACCAAAGGCAAATCTCGGCGCATGGAATGCAGCCCAAACGGGACGGTGAACGGACTCACGGGCGACAGACATTGCGTAGATTTCACGACTGGCCAAATATAGAAAAAGAGCTGCGTGGCCCCGCGGACAATAGACAATACGTATACGCACAATTCTCAGGCCGCAGCCAGGCCAAAAATGGGCGAGTTGCGGCGGCTCTAGGAGGCTAGAGATGCTCTATCTAAGTCATATATGAGCAAGAGTCTGTAGAGCATTGCCTAGTCAGTGCTCCCTCGCTCTCTCTCTCTCTCTCTCTCTCTCTCTGGCATTGTGTTAAGCTGTGAGTTGACCGGGGCGCACAAAATGGGCCATGCAACTGTCTGTGGCCGGGCTTACGGTTAACAGTCTTGGCCGGAATGGGGCAGCGGCGCGGCGCTGTCTGTTCGGGTGCAGATAGCCGAAGATATGGCAGCCGTTGTCTCTGCATTAGATTTCGAGCAATACCGGGAAGCGGATCGCTCATGAATATATTATAAATGCCATTTAATGATATGTATTTAAAGACAATTCGTTGCAGGAGCTCGCCAGGCTGGCCAGGCTGGCTAGGCTGGCTAGGGCCAACGGCAATCAGCAATTGCATCGATATCGAACTGGGTTCAATGTTCCAGCCCCATAATAATTCTTTCAATGCGAGCAGGAGCAGCCCGCTCTGGCCTCGCCTGGCATTTCCTTTGTGCAGATTGCACATTTATGCATTTTCAATGAACAATTTTTATGCAAAAGGCGAACAAGTTGCACAATTTACTCTTGTAAAGTCGGACTTGAGTCTGCAGCCGGCCAATTGTTGCTCTATAAAAGTGGCCTCGACTCGGCTATTGGCATGTCGGTGGGGATTAATCTGAGCGCAAGGCCTTGCTGGCCATGGCCCTTCGGCCATGGGCACATGGGCATCGTCGGGCATGGGGCAGGTGCGCCTCAGTCTTAAGCCTCCCGTGCGGAGGACGTTTGTGGACGGCAAGGCAAACGCACTTCATTTGAATTTCATAATTTCTTTGTTAGCTCCAATTTATGGTCACGGTTCGCTGGCCAATTTATGGTCATAAGCTCGAGAGCGTTTACAAAACTGAAAGCGAATGCCGGGAAAGAAAACAAAGCAAGAGACCTAACTAAATTAACGATAACGATTCGAAATGGAAATGGAAATGCAAACGGATTTACATACGATACTACCAATAATATATACTATATATATACATATATATACATATCTAATCATAAATGCCAAGGCGACAGTTGTTTTCAAGAGATTTCTAATTGAGACATTTAAGAGCTCTGCTCACGCTCTCTCACTTAGTTTGGGTAATGAGTTCAGTTCCATATTCGAAAGTCTGTTCGTATCTAAGTGGAACAAGCCATTTAGCTGTCTGCGGGAGACTGTTAAGAACACGCCTCTGATTAGAAACAAGCAACACCTGTCGCGGCTCTTGATCGCGGCCAGCCCGAGACCCTAAGCGAGCTAGGTGTATATTTTCACAAGTCATGACATGAGTGGGCACTGGGAACATTGGACTGCGGCCCGTTGGCCATTATCAACGCCGTCGTTGATTTGCGTTTAGCGGCTGCAAGTTGTTCGCCTTAATCAAACATGGAGCCGCCATGACAAGTCCGAGGCGGCAGCGTCTGCACGAATCCCTTCTGGGCTTGGCGCAGAGACTGGCCAGCCTCCCAGTCGCAGCCTGAGCCAGTTGGCATATTTTCTAAACAACTTGGCGCATAAATCATTGGGGCGGCTGCTGCTGCCACACCTCCAACTGGCAGGACCTGGGCGCATTTTGCGTGCAGCGACGGGCTGCAACTAATGAATTTATGATGAGATTTTGACCAGCCCCAAAAGCCAGTAGCCAGTCGACCAGCCGGCCAGTTGCCAATCGAAATGGCAGTCGAAAAAGCTTCGCATTCAGCTTTGGTCATAGTCGAGGCCTGGGCTCTATGGCTCTGCTTTGATTTAGGTGCCAGGAGTGCGTGTTGGCTGCCTGCATCGGGTCGGGCGTTGACCGTTATCATGGCATTTTTATGGGGCCCAGACATGCTGGCATCAAAAATTCTATTACGTGGCAGCATTTTGAATAAAATACGGGAACGTCGTCGTCCGCACCATGTTGAAACACAACACTTTCGACTGTGGTCGCCTGCCCGAATGCCAGGAAGGAAGCAGCGGAGGAGCAAGGCCAAACCGCAGGCTGAGCACTGAGACTGAAGCTGCGACTGCGACTGTGGCTGCGACATCGACAGCGACAGCGACTGTGGCTCTGGCTGCGGCTGTGGCTGTGTTTCTGTCGCCATAATTCAAAAAACAGCAACATTCGCACGTAAAATGTAAACGAAACCATTCGAGTGCAGCCGGCACAGGGACGTTGCCTGGACAAAACAAACGACCTGGATCTGAACCGCAGCCTGGACAAAGGGCAGTCGCTGCCGTCACCAGCCACCCGCTCCCCACTCACCACTCACCGCCACTTGCCGTTGTTGCAGCCGGCCAGCCGAGAGAGGGTTAAACAAACGTCGCACGCATAACAAGGAAATCCTTTGGGACCGGTACCGAGACCGGGACCTTCGAACGTCCATGCGGCATACACAATGCAGACGCGCGAGACCTTCATTACCCACCATATCAAATGCACAACCACAGCTACAGCCACTGAGCCAGGTCTCTCTCTCTCTCTCTCTGTCTAGCCCTGTGAACTGTGCTTCTGCCGCCGAGCAATGTTTGCATTTGTTTTGCTTTTCGGCAGTTTTCGGGCTCTCCGAGCAGCAGCAAATAATTGAAGGGGTCGCTCGACCCAGCTCGACGACCAGACGACGCGTCGGCCAGTCGACCAGTCGACCAGTTGGTCATTCAAGTGCTGCACTGCTCGATTACGTTTCAAGTACTTCACCACGCCCCCTTTGACTGCCCCCTCTCTCTCTGTCTCTCTCTCTCTATCTGTTATCCCCTCTCCCTCTCTCTCTCAGTCAGATTGTCGCTCCAGTTGCTGTCTCGATCCGGGGTTAAATTGCATAGACAAATTCGCAAGCTGCTCGAGTTTGTTTATATTTCATTTGAGATTTTGATTGGAACGATTGTGCGAGCTCGTAAATTGAACGCGTGTACAATACGGCGGGAATACAAAGGAATCCCCCGAGTTAAGATGCTAGAAATATTGGATTGGGAAAGATAGTATTTGAAATGGGAATTGGATCGAGTCGATAAAAGAAATGTAGAGAATGATAAATGTGAGTATAAGAGAGAGGGGAGAGTGAGATTGAGAACAGTAGGAGAAAGAGATAAGAGAAGCAGAGAGAAGAGAAAGATATAAAGAGAGCACGGAAGGAGAGAGAGAGAGAGAATATACAGATAGAACAGGAAAGCAGAGAGACAATAGAGGGAAGACTAGTAATGAGCAGAGAGTGAACGAGAGAAAGTAGAAAGAGAGATAACAGCGTGAGAGAAAGAGAGAGAGAACTGAAGGAAAACGGACAGAGAAAGAGGGAGAGAGTGACAAATATACAGAGACAGGGTAAGAGAGAAATATTGGAAGATGAAGATAGAGATAGAGATAAAAAGCAAAAGCAATGCAGGAAAGAGGCAGAAACCGAGAGAAAGAGAGAAGGTAAGCGAGAAGGATATTGAGGATATATTGAAGGCAGAGAAAGAAAGAAATATTAAAATTGAGAGTAAGACATATATACAATATAACAATATTTCTCTCTCTCTCTCTCTCTATCTCTCTCTTTCTCGCTCTATGAACTATGCTCATCCTCAATTTCATTTCTTTCTCCCATGAAATTCTCATAAATTCAAGATAACAAAGAGATATCTCAACGCATAGAGTTCATATATAGTAAATACTGCATTCATAGGCAGATCTAAATTGGGTTCTTCGCATCTGGCTAGGCTCCCTCGGGGCCAACAATTCACATTTGCATTTGTTGCATAATCCTCGCATGCGGACTCGCATATGCATGTTTAATGTGGAGCAACGCAGCACTCTGGCCGCCCAGCCCGTGGAGGCGACCCACATCCGACTGCAGCCGAAATATGTCACACTTAAATCGCTGACCGTATGACAGCCGTAATGAAGTTTTTAACAGCGCTTTTAGCGGCTCAGTGCCAACGGGCAAGCGGCGAAAAAAAGCAGAAGAAATAAATGTTAATGCCGTGTGGTGGCTGTAGCTGCTCAGCGGTGCTTCATGTGGTGCATTTCGGCTCAATTTGTTCGCAGAAATAAGCAACGGCTGCGGCCAGAGACAACAAACCAATGCCAGAACGGCTCAAATATGAAATATAAGTTAATGAAGTCATTTTGCGGCTAAGCCGCTGCCCGATGCCCGCTACCCGCTGCCCGCATGCCGCACACCCACACGGTTCAGGCCAAATTATAAATAAAGAAATAAAAATATATATAGAAAGACATAAGCTCGAGCTGATGACTTACACCTACACAAAGAGCTGAAGAGCCGAAGAGGCAGATATATATATATATATATGTATATATAGTTATATATAGCACATGTGAAGAGACGATGGCTAGTATGCCAGATTATGAAATTTGATTGGTTGGCCGCTGCGCTTATCGAGCGGCAATCAGCGGCCCACATCGAACGACCAATTGAAAGCGACAATTCTAATTGTAATACGAGTTCGAAAAACGAAAACTATAAAAGCGAAATAATATTCGAGTTCGAAACGATCGACAGACTTTTGGTATTTCCTGCATGGTTCGCCCACGCAGGCGGCCGACATTTAAGAGGGCTTAAAACAATAAATAACCGTTTCTTAAGCAATTAATTCGCGTCGACAAGACGCACTGCCTCCCCGGAAGCGGGGCGGCCCACGCGGCATTGGATTTCGGAGAAACTTTCGCCGGGTGCCACTAATTAAGTGTAAATCGCTTGTAAATCGTTGTAAATTCATAAATCTTGGCAGGAAATGGACTTAGCCTGCTCGGTCGGTCGGTCGGTCGTCAGTCTGTATGCAAATGCTTTGACCTTTGACCTGGCCACAGTGCGCGCATTTGCCTACGATAACAATCACTCGCTTTTTTCTCTCTCTCTCTCTCTCTCTCCCTGTCTCTGTTTGTTGACCATTTTTGGTGCGTCTGCAACGGTCAGCTGGCTAGCTGGCCCAGCTGCTGCTGGCCTGGTCTAAGGCCCCACGTCGTCGTCGTCGTGGTCGTCGTTATAATCAAATGCAGTTGCTCCCGAAAAATTCAATCAACATATTTCAGCAGCACTAACGAATTTACAAAATAGGCAAGCCAAAGGATGCGCCGACACGAGCATGATGATGAGACGTTTGCTCTCTCTCTCTCTCTCTCTCTCTCTCTCTCTCTCTGTTTCTCTCTCTGTCTGTCTCTATCGGTGTCAGCATCTCTCCCTCTCCCTCTGTCCAGGTTTCCTTTGCGTACGCTGATTTTGTTCATTTTTGGAGCAGCCACCGGCAACGGCAACGGCAACGGCAACTGCTGACGACTGCCACTAGGCAAATGTGCTGACCACTGGCCACCGCCGAACCACTGCACCACTGCGCTGCGTATCATCATCAGAAAAACAAAAACAAAACAAAAAAAAACAACATATCCGAAGCCGTCTTTTGCAATTTGTAAACATTTCCATATTTGGCCTCTCGCCGCGGGCACTTTTCACTTCCGTCTTGTGTGCCGCAGGGCAGCCACTGATTAGAAGTGCTCCGAGCTGGGCTGGAGCTCTAAATGGAAATTGTGCGACGAGTGTGTGGAAAGTGAGTCGGAGGCAGCCCTATCAAATTTGCTGGCCCAGAACATGGACTCTGCTACACAGGAACTCCTTCAAATATGCCAAAAGCTGTTTGACAATTTCTTTGTTCCGACCGGCCTCTAGACAAAGCCCTTAATCAGAGGCAGCCGCCGCGCGGAATCTCGGCTGCGAGCGAGCTAAACAACTGCAAAGATTTAATTGTCGTGGCAGCTGTGCTTAGCACAGCCTCCAGCTACCAGTTGTGGCTGCTACTGTATCTGCTGGATGCGCTAAATAGTTAGCATCATTCTTATGCCTTAGTTAACCTGGCTAGCTGGCCGGCCTGGGCTGGCTAGCCGCATGCCAATTGGCAACTGGCCGCCAAGTAGCTAAAGAATTGTCATTTAATTGCGTCGCGTACGTGATCGAAGCATTTGCAGCATCTCAGCCTGGCCTGGCTCAGCCCCCGCCTTGGCCCTTGAGCTAGGGCATAAATTTTATGCGTCGGCTGCTTGCAAATGCCGTCGCCGTCGCCGTTGCCGTCGTCGTCGCCGCTGCTTGTTGTCCCTCTTAAAACAGGCAGCAACAATTCGTTAATAATCCAAATTCCCACATTGGCAGCGCCTGCCTGTCAATTATTATTATTTTTCATTGGAAAAGCCAAAGCGGAAAAATGAAATGCCAAAGAGAATGCAGTCGGCAGTCGGCGGTCGGCGGTCGGCAGACGCTGGTCGCGATAGTCATAGTTGGTCAGATGGTCCTCCAGTGGTCCAATAGTCCAATAGGCAGCCCGTTTTTTTTTTCTTTTTCTAATGCGTTTTCGCCACTTACCAACACTCTTAACCCATTGTTGCCGTCGCGCGTGATTAAATCTGCTGGAAATTGGCCTTTGTTCTGCGTGGCTGTGGGGCTACCGAAAAAAAAAAAAAAAACAAAAACAAAAACGTAAGCGTAACGCAGGCAAAGCTGAGCTCCAACTGCACGCATATCGAGGCTTGAGGCTCGAGGCTCGAGGCAGCCAGCTTGGGGCTAGCAACTTACCATAAAGCACCGTTACATTCTTCCGCTAACAAACAAAACAATGCATGCGAGCAAGATTGAGCCGCAGGCGCATGCGTAGCCAGCCAGCAGGCAGACGCAGCTTTCCAATTGGTTTGTTTCCTTGGCCTAGACACTGGACAGCAAAATAAGGGAACGCATCTGCATATGTCATAGACTGGCCTAGCTCGAGCAGAAGCAGAGCAGGCCTATATGACTTATAGACCAAGTTGAGCTCGAGTAGGAACTCAACTTGTGTTGGCCGCTGTAATTAGTTGATTTTTGGGGGCAGTCGAACTGAAATGCATATCGGGCAGCATTTTTGGCTAGGTCAGTGCGAAGTGTTTTGTTTTGTGTTGTTTGCTGGTTTGGCAATTGGCCAAGATCTAAACTGGAAATGCATTTTGGTTAATTAAGCGCGTTCCGGCGGCGATTTCCCGCTGCTTCGGCAACCAATTAAGTCGCCGCCGACGGAGCAGCGGGAGGAGCGGCAGCAGGAGGACGACTGGCCTGCTTGGTCGCTCAGGATATTTCCTGTCACTTGAGTATGTTAGCATGGGCTTGTCGGCGCGTATAAATTTCAGGCAGCTGTGCCCAAGTTGGCCTTCCTGCCTGCCAGCCTGCTAGCCTGCTAGGCTGCCTGCCCACGGGTTTCAGCTCTGGCTAGGAGTAGGTGTCATATTTATAATTTACAACATTAGCTCGCCATGGGGTAGCTTCGCAATCTTGCTAAATTTATGCATAAAGTAGTTGAGGTTATATATTTGCAAGCTCCTGCGTCCACATACCCCATGTCTCTCCTCGCCCCACCTTGAGTATGTGTGTGTGCATATGTAACACACGTTTACGAGCATGTAAAATGCGTGTATTTTATTTCGCCTTTAGTTTTCGTGCTCGTGGAGAGCAGCTCTATAGTTAAATTGGCCATTGCCCATGGCTGCTAACGAGCGAGCGAGCGAGCGCGCGCCTGCGCCTGCGCCCCGTATGAAGGTTAATGCTAATGTCGGCGGCGGCACTGAAAGAGCCCTTGGGAACAGCCGACGCGCGATAGTTTAACGAAAAACCCATCGAAATACCAGAGAAGCAGCCACAGTTCATTTGCAACTCGGCCGTAGATGGACTCCAAGCAGGCATCAGCCTGGAATGACCAAGAGAGAGTTTCATAAATAATATGATATGTTCGAGGGGAGGCGGGGGGAGAGACGTGGCGACCCGATTTGATATCTGCCAGAAGATCCGTATCAGGCTGCCAGCGTTGTCAATTAAAACTCCCAAAAGAACGAACCCAATTTGTAATTGAAACTTATCTGAGTGGAGAATGCGTTAAGTGCATCGGAATGCAGCTGCCTGCATGCCCATCCCCACGGCGCGAGAGAGCCAACCAACAGAAACAGAAACAGAAACGAAAGAAGAGAATATATAAAAGAAGTTCATTTAAAAACCAAGCCCAAGCGTTATTTGCGAAACAAAGTCGCCAAGCTGCGACTGAGCCCCTCGCACGGCGTTTGCTTAACGGTTTAAGTGGCAATCACTGGCAACGGGCGCGCAATGATAACAATAACAACAACAGCGAAGCTGGCCAGCAGCCATAGCAATGCCAAAAAGCCGAAAAATCAGTGAAAGATCAGCAAACAGCCCGCAAGCCAGCCACAGTCAGAGTCAGAGTCAGAGTCAGAGTCGAGGCCAGAGCCGGCAATTACCAAATTCCGAAAAATGAAGAAATTTTCAAATAAACGAAGCAAAGTTTTATACAAAAGTGAGAACTCAACTGGCTGCAACTGGCAACTGATGTGTGGGACTGGGACCCAGCTCAGAGCTCGGACTCCGTACGCCGTAGCCCAACAATTAGAGTCAGAGCCAGGGCCAGAGACTAACTTCGCCCGCTTCTCTCTCTCTCTCTCTCTCTCTCTCTCTCTCTCTCTCTCTCTCTCTCTGCCATTTACTTAGCCCTTTTTCGCTGGAATTCATCATCCAGCGAATTAACTGGGCAGCGGCGTTTGGCTGCTTTTTCGGCAATAGGCTCGAGCTTTCCATAGGGCCGGGCCGGAGCGGACCCTGGTGTCTGGTGCTCTTTATGGGCTGCTTGGCAAATACGGCCATGGCAATTTAGTTGTCATAGCACTGGAAGAATTATCGCTTGTGGCGGGCGGTCCACCAAAAATTTTGTTGTCAACTGGCCAATTGGATGGGAGTTGGAGCAGGAGGCGGAGAAGGAGGGGCAGGTGCGACTGCAGTCCTAACTCGAAGCAGCAACAAGGTCAGACAGTGTGAGTTTATTATTATAATGCGCAGATTTATAAGGCAAGCAAAGGGTATATAAGACTGGAGAGTTGGTGGGTAACAGGCGCAAGATATGGAATAGTTGAAGGTGGGAAGCTAGCATGAGTTGGAAGGGGTTGAGTGGAAGGAAAGTTTGTAGTTGAGTTAAGCTTAGATATATGAAACAAATAATATATTTTCTACTGTTGAGCTATCTTTCCCAATCTCAAGTTGACTGACAAGTTTAACATATTATGGAGTATACCCCAAAAACTTACAACTATAGGGTATAAGAAGCAATTCTATTCTATTCTATTCTGCTGTAATAAAAGTAGTCTCTGCTGTTGAGCTACATTCCCCAATCTTCAATTGACTCTAGGCTAAAGATCTATGCAGTATACCCCATAACTTTTAACTAAAGGGTATTAAAGAGTCAGTATGATCTATTCTTGTATATATATTTATTTTCAATTGGACTATTTACCTGAATCTCAAGCTGACTCCTAGCTATGAAGCCTCTTTGCTTCATCTCAGCAAAGCATATCAGTAATATACCCCTTAACTCTTAACTACAGGGTATAAAGCACGCATTCTATTCAGTTTTCATTCCAATGCCAATTCTTACATATATTTTCACTACCCTTCACTACTTCACAGGATATCCTGGCCGCTCATCATTGCCTCTTGCTACTCTTGAAGCTTTCGCATATTTTTTTCGGGCAGGTTGGCCGTGTGTTTAAGTAATTTGCCAGACTGGGCACACCGTAGGTGTTGTTCTGCTCCGATTTTAGCTTTCACAAATGATTATGTTTGATGTGCAGTTAATTTGTGGTCTTTTGGCAGCCTTTGGCACTGCGGGCAGCGGCGACAGCAGAAGCGCGAACCAGCGACGCATTAGAGCAGCCACGGAACGAGCTCGACTTCGAGTTGCAGTCCAATGATTAAGCCCGGAACGGCGATAAGTGGCCCTAAATAGCCGTTATGCGGCATTATTGCGCCATATTTCATTAGGCATGTGTGCTGCACCACCACCACTACCAGCACCAACAGCAGCAGCAGCCACAGCCACAACCACAGCCACAGCCACAGCACTCGTTGACGCGCTGAGATGTCTGCGGCCTGTCCGCAGGAAGGCATAATCTCTATAGGCCACATTTATTTCCATGGGTCACTGATAGTGCGGCTATCAAAACACGGGAACACTTTTAAAATCGCAATGAAAAGCGGCAAATGGGATGCACGCGCTAATAAAATGCCGATATTTTATGGCCAATGGCCAATGGCCAGAGCCAGAGCCAGAGTCAGAGCCAGACTCTGCCCTGGCCTGCCCAGGCTGAGGATGCATCGCGTCGCGTTGGAGGCGGCAAGTGTGAATGTGAGCGTTGCTTATTTTGCATACACTCGCATGCGGCGTACGGCATGCGGCATGCGGCATGCGGCATGCATGGATATGCTTGAGGCGCCAGAGGCCAGTGCCCACACACCGAAAATGAATTGCAAGTCATCGGGATGCAGTGCCTTGCGCTGCCCATATCCAGAACACACGTCACTCTGTCTAGGATAAAGCCCGGCCAGCCTAGTCTCGTCTAGCAGACGGCCAGTCTGCCTTGCTGTGAGGGTTGCAGATGCACTGCGACCGCTTAAGTGCACATTACTCGAATCATTTGTAATGCTAATCAAAGCAGCTCTGCCCCCTCTCTCTCTCTCTCTCTCTCTCTGTCTGTGGAATATCTTGAGTTGTGCGCGGAATTAACCTACATATAATGCTGTTGCCGCTTGACAAATCTGCTCGCCTACGTTGATTACCAATCGCGGCGGCAACAAACAACTGATAATGAGCGATTGAGCTCTACAAATACGAGCTGGCCTCCCCCTCCCAGCTTCAATTAGGGCTGCGACTGGACTGTACGGGGACAGCAATGTAGTGCCTTTAAGTGTGATCACTGATTAGGTTTATGTAGTGTAGGTGTAGGAGCTGAAGCTACGTAATGAAGCTGCTCTGCATGTGTGTGTGTGTGTGTGTCTATGTGGTGCAGTATTAGCCCAGGAATGTGGTTCGATGCATGTTGGCTTGTTCGACAGGACAGTGAACTCTTTGGGGCAGAGCTTTATTTGGTTTTTATTTGTGTAAAGGATATTGGCTAAAGCAGAGGGTTGAAGAAGGTAAGCTGACAGCAAGCAGAGACAGATAGAGAGAAAGAGAGAGAGAGAGCTTATCCTCTTACCACATCTTCTCCTACTAACTCTCTGCCAGTTCCAGAAGCAACTGAAAATTGGAATCAGTTTAAGCCAAATTGATAAACTGTGAACACATTTGAGCGCATGCTCTCAATACAAAGTGTTGATTGAAAAGCCAGATAAGATCTGAGAGCTGAGCTCAGCTTTTACATGAGAAAATCTAGCTTCGGAGCTTGAATATTTTCTCTAATTTGATGATTCATGCAGCACTCAGTGCATTTTTAGAACCCCTATTAAAAGAGCCTTTCTCTTTGAGCAACTTTCATTTGGGTCTTTCACTCGCCCTCTCTCTGTCTCTCTCTCTCTCTTCATAAGAATCACTTTCGTAAATCAAACATCTGCACAGCAAATGTACCGTAAAGCAAACATGCAGTGCCAGGCACTTAGCCATATAGAGTCATATGGCTGGAGGTATATATATAGGAAAGCACTTTGTAGAAATGCCGGCTGAAAGGCAAGAGCAACAGCAACAACAACAATGGCGTCATAATCGTTTGTAGCGACTAATTTATGATCTTAATGGCGGCTAATTAACACCATTTTCCACAATTGAAAGATTTTCCATTAAATAAAACACTTTATGGAATTGCCCAGCAACACGCAGTCCACACACACACAGACACACACACACATATACAAGCCTCAATACAGCTCGCAATGGTCGAGTGAGCTGCCGTTCGCCCAGTGGGCAGGGCATTCACGGAAGTTCGACTCACAGCTCGCCGCTCAAATGGAGCAAAACACACAAAACTTTACGCCAAGAAGTGCAAACAAAGCAGACCCCAAACTGAAGGGAAGGGTCTGGCTGCCGCCGCTGCTGCCGTCGCTGCTGCTGCTGCTGCAAATTGACGGCGCTGCGAAAAGTCGTCTTAACGCATGAATGGCCAAAGGCGGCAGGCAACAGAAACAGAATAGAAACAAAAAGTGTTGAGCGCAGAGCATTTGAAATGCATTTCGAATGTTTTCTTTTCCCAGAGCCAACTGGCCAGCCATTGAGTGTCCAATCGCTTGTGACGGACGAACCGCACCGATGCGATGCGATGCGATCTCTAAGGCGGCGGCGGCGGCGGCGACGGCGGAGTCACAGCTGACAACTCACTGAGCGCGCAATGATTAATCGCGCAATTGTGCGATGCCCAATGGCCAAAGATACAGCAGGCAACAGGCTGCAGCTACAGATACATGGCCAAGATAGAGAGTCTTCAGTTAGCCCTACTAGCCTTGCGAGTTTTAATTGCAATCAAAAGTGTTTGCCGGAAGCCATTTACAAGGGCTGTCACCAGCGAGTGCGGCCGGCTGCTTTTATCGGGCATCAATCAAGCCCAGCTTTTACGCTCTGATTGAAGAGCGCGTTACGGCTGGCAGCTGGGCCCACGCAACGATCGACCCGCATTGGGTCAGGCAGCTGCTTAACCTATGGCCAACACCCAGCAGCATATCAAGCGTGGCATGTAATTGAATTAAAGCTGCCCCAAGCTGATTAAAATTCCAATACAGTTTCTTCCCTCCTCTCTCTCTCTCTCTCTCTCTCTCACACTCTTTTTATAGTGTTGTAAACATTGCAGACATGTCGATCGCTCGGAGCGGCACCTGCAGCCAGGCCATGATTAAGCTCCGAGCTGCATCCCAGCGCGCTTATCAGCTGCATTGCAATCGCTGTGCGCTGCGCTCCAAATTGCCAGAGCAAAAACTGCGATCGATCTAAGCCAGCGATCGAACCACAGCCACAGCCACAGCCACAGCATAGAAAGTGATGCCAGCAAAAACAAAAAAAAAAAAGGTAAGCAGCAGCAAAAAATGTTGCTCAACAAGGACGCAACATGCAGGCCGACATTCTAGCGACGTGTCTCCGCTCTCGCGGACGATCGCTGGCGGTGACATCTTGTCAACTCAAAAATCATGATCAACAAAATGTTGTGGGGCTGGCGATGGACCTGGACTTGGACCTGGACCTGGGCCTCGCTACAATTCTATTGGCAGTGGCTGGCGGCTGGCAGCCCCGAGATCATCTCTATCGATCGCTACAAACAGGCAGCGGCAGCTCTTGACAGCAGCCCGGTAGGTTCACACATAAGTGAGGCATCATTCGAGACGTCATTGGAAGGCGATTAAAAGGCGCACTCACACACACACACACACACACACAGACGCACTTTTTAAGGAGTCGCTGCTGTCGCCGGTGGTCTTATGATCGTGTCCAGCCATTGACGGTCACCTGTCAGCGTCCATAATCAGGCCAAATATCAAAACTTGAAGGTGGGCATCAACAGACGATCAATCTTCGGCTCAGCTCAAATAACAGCAGGTCAGCGCTGTAACATGAGCCGCTAACTTGACTCTTGCTCCGATTGAGTAATGTGAAAGCTTCTCTACCCACAGTCTAATAAATTGGAGACAATCTCGATGATGAAATCTAACTGGCTATAGATATCAGTTCTATTTGGTTCTTGATTTAAGAGCTGCATGATCTTTGACAAGAACTTTGACAGGCGGACTGGGTAGAGCTCAACTCAATACTTTATATATATTTAATAATAATATATTTAATAGCATCAGAATAATTATATTGATATATATATAATAGTCTCCTCAATTTGGTCGAACTTGCTGCCGTGCTGTAGCGCTCGTTAAAGCACTATAAAATGCTAAGCTGTTACCGTTTAGTTTTAGAGCGATCGCCGCGGATGAGGCTCTAAACCAGTCGTCGTCGGGCGAGCCTTGCGTAAATCGGCAACGGTTATAAACCAGCTGGCAGCAGGCAGGCTAAGGCTAGTTGCCGATTTATTGATTTTAATTGCAATCCGAGACGTTTATATGCTGCGATGCGGCCATAGTTTTGGACAAGCTAAAAACAAATACGACGGCCCGAGTGGGCGCTAGAGACAGAGAGAGAGAGAGAGAGAGTTGGACAGCTTGGCATTCATGGCAGGCGAACGGAATCCCACAGAGCGTGGGGCATATCATGACATTTTATTGTGTTGTCAGACGGAAAAGTGCTTATTACGCATGCGCGACGGCGTCCGCAGCGACGTCAGCGGCGCAGCCTTTAATTGTGGGTTGCCCGAAGAGGATTGGCCAGAACAGAACAGAACAGAACAGAAAGAACCAAGGCAAGGCAAGGCTAGTCTAGGCCGGGCTATATGTTGTCGTTGTTGTTTACGCCAGCGATTGTTTTACAAATTAATATTATTTTATGATATCGCGTTTGTTTTGCTAATTGTTGCATGTGTGGCGCAGATAGCATTTCGCTGTTCGCCGCCAGCTAGAGCCCCAGACAGCGAGCTGAATGTATATATGGACATAGAAGCAACAGCCGTCCGGTAGCCGGTGCATTTTGACAGTTTTACGAGCTCGAGCAGCGTTGAAATGAATACCTGCCATGCTCTCTCTCTCACTCTCTGTCTCTCTGCCTCTCTCTCTCTCTCTTTCTCTCTCTCTGTCTCGTTCTCTGTGTGTTGAGTGAATTGTGGCCATGTCCATGGCCAGGAATGTGCTAGCCACCCAAACATAGGAAGCGTCTAATGAATGCATTGGCTGCGCCACAATAAATTCTGTGTTGCCGCAGAGCAAAATCTAATTTTGGACTACTCCACGGTAGCTCTTGGCCATGGAGACAGACAGCTTGAATTTGCATCTGGCGTATTGTAGAGCAAACTGATAAGACTTGAGAGTTCTTTGCTTCTTCTTTTTTTTGGGCATTAGACACATTTCATTGGCATTGGGCTTTCGCACTGTTCTTAATTGTCAAAGGTTGCCTTTGGCTCGCTATGGGAACAAAGGAAACAACAACAGCAACAAGGCAATATGAATGACTGTGGCAGACAGCTTGGCTGCTACGAGGGGCAACGCAGCGAGTCCCTGGCTGAACTGTCAACTGTCAGTCAGTCAGTTGGATTGGTCGACTCCTCGTCTGGCTCTGGCTCTGGCCCTGGCCCTGGCCCTGGCCCTGGCTCTGCCTCGACATGCAACTGGACATCAATATGGGACTATCTCTGGCACTCTCCGCGTTCTCCGTCTCCGTCTCTTTAGGCTTCGAGCATGTTACTTTGCCTGCTGATAACTGATATTTGACAACTTTTGATGTGCTGACATTGACAGCGGCAGGCGGCCCTACGTCTGACAGTGCCCAGATCCCTCTGCTATCTCTCACTCTCCCTCTCCCTCTCTCTCTCTCTCTCTCTCTCTCTCTCGCTGTCTCTGTGTTTGTCGGATATTTAAGAAATTGGACAGCTGCGCTAGCAAACGCCAGGCAAGCAACAGAGAAGAGTTATTTGATGATTTCTTTTTATTTATAGCCTTGAAGCTCTCGGCTGTCACTAGCATCTAGCATTTTAAGTAGACAGCTATAAATCCGTTTAGTATTTACAGGCAAGCCGGCCAGTTTAGCATATGGTTATCCTGAATAGGTTATAACTCGTAATAGCCGGGGCTAGAGGCTGCCTGTTGTTTCACGCGGCCAAGTTACCGTGAATCATAACAATAAACCCAGTTCGCTGTATGATCGTTTCAATAACAAGCTCTTGTCTTCTTCTCCTCGTATTTTTTTGCAGCTGAAGGCGCAACCGACTTTCCCGTAATGATTATGACCAGCCGGAGAAACCAATGTGAAGAAGCCAGCGCGTAATGCGAGTGGAGAAAAAGCGTTTTATTGAAATGGCCAACGATCGAATTGTGGTCCAAATGAACTCGTTCTCATTGAAGCCACAACAACAGCAGCCAACAGCAGCGGGGGCAACATGCAATTTGGCCCAAATGGGGGTTGGATCTTTGAAAGCACCGCGCCAACATTTAACGAGGTGGTCAAGATTGTGCCAAAAAACGATGGGTAATTACATGACAGAACTGTGCGTGCTTACTCACACACACACACACACACAAACACAAGCACCACACATGCATACAGCTAGCTATAGCCAGTGCTGCCAATTTAGCTATTTTCCAGCCAGCTCTGGCGTTTTGGAAACAGAACTACAAAACGAAAATTGAAAATAAATAGATATAAATAATAAAAATTTAAAATAATAAAAATTCTAAATTTAATAGAATTTTATTTTATTTTTATAAACATTTTTAAAGCATTTTTTGGAATTTAATAATATTATATTATTCAATAAATAACACCAAAAATTACCTAAAAATCAATGAGGTATTTATTTCTGCATTTTCTAAAATTTTTTTTTAGCTATTTCTGGCTTTTTTCTGCTACTTGATCTGGTTTGTTAAAGTACTCAAAAGATGACAACACTGGCTAAAGCTCATATGATGATATGAGGCACTTGGCCTGCCGTTTAAGTTGATGAATATGAATTTTGTGGCAACATTTTATGGCCAGAGAAAGAGAGAGAGAGAGAGAGAGGAGTAGACATCAAATCAGCGGCAGCACTTGATTGCACTTGTCAGTAACAAAGAGTTTCGCTGTAATTTAATGTAACGATTTTACTAGCTCAGCTACTTGGAAAACTTTTCTAATTATAATGAGCCGAGCCGCGGTACGAGCAACATCATCATCATCAACGTCATCATCGTCGTCGTCGTCATGTCAATTGGCGCGCATAGCCGAATAGTGAAGAGAGCTTCAACCTAATTATTAATAAACGCCAACATCGGTTGTCATTGTCGGAGCGGAGCTTGCCTCTGCCTGCATGGGCAGCTCGCCCGCCTTCCCACCTACTGTGAAGTGGCTGTCATCATTTTAATGCCAACTCGTTACTTTATTTATCATCAACATCATTTGGAGCTCAGCGCTGACAAGCAGACAGTAGCAGTAGCTGCTGCAGCAGCTACAACTCCACTTAGAACCTAGAGGGAGAGCCAACTGCAAGCCAAGTGGAGTGGCTTGAGGGGGCGGAGGGCGGTAGGCGGTAGGCGGTAGGCCCAGCGCCCGTAACATTGACTACGGCGCTGATAAAAGCCTTTCCATGTCGCTTCAAATTTAAGTTTTCAATTAAAAAAGACATAAAATGCCAGTCTCTCTCTCTCTCTCTCTCTCTCTCTCTCTCTCTCTATGTGTGTGTGTGTGTGTGTGTGTGTGTGTGTGACGTCGACGGCGCACAAATATTGTAAAGTAGTTTGAGTGTGACACAGGCGTCATAACTGTTTTAGTGTCATGGAGCCAACGAGCTGGAACAAGTAGAAGTTCTCCAGGCGACTGAGCCCGCCCGACTACTACCTTGATGTCTTGACCAGCCTGTGCTGTATAATTTGTTATATAAGAGATATAATAATAATGGTTTAATTTATGAATAAATATCTTATTCGTCAGCTATTTGACTATTGACCTAAAATAGTAATGCGTGCCTGAGCTGATGCTCATCTAGAAAGCTTCCGTTAAAGAAATTTCCAAGGACCCAGAGAAGAGAGAGAGCCCATAGAACCTTAAAAACGAGCTCATTTGCATACTCTCTCTCTCTCTCTCTCTCTCTCTCTCTCTCTCTCTCTCTGCTCTGCTTGACTTTAAATTAAACTTTTTATTATTGTTTCTTCAAGTTGGTTCAGCTTACATTTCGAGAGCTCTCTCCGTGCCCTGCCCTGCCCTGCCCTGGCCTCGCTAGGCCCCGTCATCAACATTATCATTTAGAAAAAGTTGAGCAAATGTGTAGCATTTATCAAGTTTTATGACTCCATTTGGACTGAGTGCTTGTATTTATTTATTTATTTATTTATCTGCTTTTATTTTTATTCCCATTTTTATTTTGTTTTTTTTTTCTTTCTTCTATTTTTTTTTTTGTGAACTTTTTGTTTTGGGGCGCCCCCAATTTGCTTGATATGCAAATAGCAAAATTTTTGTTTTCAACACATATTTTTTATGAATTTTATGGCCGCAGCTCGACACAAAGGCTGGACACTGGAAGTGTTTGGACGTTTTTGACGTTGCTTTTGCGCTCCGATAAAAATATCTAAGCCGCGGCCCATTGTGCGGGTCTGGGAAAGTGTGGCTAACGGCCAATTGTATGAAGTTCATTGTTGAGGCTGAAGCCGAGGCTGCTGCTGCTGCTGGCTTTTGAGCTAAAAAGATAAAGACAATTATTATCGCCAGCATCTGTTGTTGTTGTTGTTGCTGCTGCTGTGGCCACATCCTAGAGCTGGAAATGATATGCCATACAAATTGGCCATAACCATCAATTGGCCTGGCCAGCCAGCCAGCCAGCCAGCGGTGCCTCGGCCTTGGCCAGTGTTTGCATTAGAATGAGCTATGCATTGCTGGAATGTCGATTACAGCCTAACGCATCCATTGATTCAGCTTTCTTTTTCCGGCTCAGATCGTGTTTCTCTGCATAATTGTATTTTCGGCATTCGATGCGATGCTCTCGACAAATGGCCCATTGTTAACGGCTTCTGTTGGCCTCTGGGATGCATTGCATGTGCATTGCATTCCGCATAATTGCGGACTCCGGCATGGCAATGTGCAGAATGTTGAGCTAAATGCTAGATATGCCATAGTCAAGTGATACATATATAGTTGCAATAATACAAATTATATATTTATTTGAACTTCATTCTCCAATCATCTCTTCAATGTGAGCTTGATCTTTCATCTTATGGAATATAAAATATTATTATAAAGGAAACAGTTTACGATGGACGTCCATAGATATAACGTATGTCTCGCGATGTGGCATGAGCTCTGCACTGTGGACACTCCTCCGTTTGCTGCAGGCAGTTCCTGATGCATCTGTCGCCGAAGAGATGTCCGCACTGGAGGCAGACCAGGCGATGATCGTCGGACGAGTTCCACTGCTCAAAGCAAATGGGGCAGGCGGTGCTGATGTCATTGTTGCCTTTCAAGTGCTCCACTTGCTGCTCTAGCTCCAGGCACTGCTTGTCCTTGGCTTTCAACTGCTGCTTCAGCCGCTCCATCTCCTGCAAATGGCTCTGCTCCTGCTTGTTCAAGTTGTCCAGCAGTTGCAGGCGCATCTGATCCTTTTCCAGTATCCTCTGCTGAAACTCTTCGGATAGCAAGTTCTGCACGGCTTTTATGGACGCCACCTGATCCTCCAGCTCGCGAGAAAAGCTCTGCAGTGAGCTCTGAAGGACTCCGGGCTCCTTTTGCAATTCAAGATTGTCCAGTTTGTCGGACATCTGGTTCAATTGCTGTCGCATTTTTTTGGTCTTCTTTATCAATACCTTATAGCAATCCGATCCATCTTTCGCATCCGTCTTCAGCTCGGCCTTCTTCTTCTCCTTCAATGATATCCCATCCAGTTTCAAGGCAATCTCTTCTTCTGCCTGCTTACTCGAGTCGACCATGTTTCAAGAGTTTATTTGCAGCTGCAAATATATGTGGAATTCGTATTATATGGGAATTCCCCGCTTTTGTAGAACTATTTAACAGTGTTTAAATTTACTTTAAAAAAATTTAAATTTAAATGAATTTCTTATTGGCACTTTCCAAATTCCGTAGAAGACGCGCAGCTTACGATTACTTTGGAATTTCCGTAATTAGTGATGTGATATTCTCTTAGCTAGAGTTGAGTGCTCACTGGTTGCACCTAGCCAAGTGGCAACGCCAATGCTAATAGTTTTAAATTTCCTAACACGGTGGCAGCACTCAAGTAAGCTTGCCAGAGTTCTTAATCACATAAATGATAATCTGATATAAACATAGAGCGCGGAGCCGCAAAACCTTCTTGCGCTTCGTTAGAACTGCGACTGGAGAATGTTTTGCTGAAGCATGTAGGTTCCGTATATATACAATATGTATATATACACATATATATAAGAAATGTTGCGAAGCATCTCCAAATGTCGCTTGACTTGAGCTGACTCTGCACCTCCGAGCTGCGCCGTTTTTGTTTACTTGACAAATCTCGGCTAGCGATTGAAGTAAACAGAGTATCGATAGCTAAGCAGTAAAGAACTCTTACATATATTGTAGGATATACTTTATTTATGAGAGCATATAGGAGAGGAAAGGAAATGTCATCCGACATTTCACTTGGCAGATTTGTTTACATTCTTAGCAGACACGTTGCCGACGCAGTCGACCTTGAGCTGCTTCATAGCCTCATTTAGCTGTCCGATAGGTTCGTGCGTCGGCTTCGTCTGGCCCTGCAGCACCTGGTACAGCTGCTCCACGCGCTGGCAGTGGTGCTTGGCCTTGTTCTTAAGGTGAGCCACCAACTTATGGCACGACTCGTTCAACTTGCGCTTCCGAGACGGCGGCGGCATGGGCAGTCCTACTGCAGAGGCGACCCGCTCGTACAGCTGGCAATGATAGCTCGCCACGGCTGTGCTGATGAACTGCAACGGATTCATTGAATATCGTTCTTCTTTTCTCCCAATCAGTAACTTGATTGCACCTACCTTGACGTAGAAATCCTTCACGTACTTCTTCATGTCGTCGGTCTCCAGCCACAGGGCCGCTAGAGCTTCCTGCTTGGCCTTTCTATCAATTGCCACGTGCTTCGACTTCTGCCCGGATTTAGCCGAGACTTGATTGAGCATGTTCTCCCTAATGGCCAAAAGCTCCGATCGGGTATAAGACGGCATTTTTCCAATTGATTTCTCGATTTTCCACGGATTAGATTTTTCACTTCGTTTGCGCCTGTCGCTCGCTCGCTCAGATCAGAATGTCGTCCGAATAAACGTTTACGAGTGAATGGCAGAAAGGTGTGACCGTATAAACGAACTCAGTGCAAATTCGACACCTTTTGGGCACTCACTGGACGGAAATCACAATTGGCCACATCGAGAACTATTCTTTTCTGATTGGGCACACACTGGACGGAAGCGAATCAATAAAAATTGTTCTCTTCTCTCTCGACCACAGCACGTGAAGGGTGTTAGCAGCTACTGCGCTAAAGCAATCTTTAATTTTCTTTCAAAATAAAATTAATTTGATTTCGTACAAGTACGTCTAAGAGTAGAAACTATATTATTTTATTATTATTTAATTGATATTAATATTATTATTTATTCATTAGCCATGCGTCCGAAGCGTTCCATGACTTCTGGCGGTCCGCCAGCCAAGAAGCGGCGCGAAGGGCAGTCGCAGAGCAAGGGTAAGCAGGAGCTTGAGGCTCTGATCAAGGAGCGCAACGAACTCAAGGCTCAGCTGTCCAATGCCGCCTCCGAGGCCGCGGTGCTACAGGTGTCTTCGTCGAAGCTGGAGGACGTCTACAACAACTGCATCAAGGGGCTGCAGACGGGCATGGAGGCCTTAACCAAGATGCTGCACTTTGAGAAATCACAGATCGCTTTACAACAGCTGGATCATATCAACAGGAAGCTTGAGGATGTGATTAAGCAAACGAAGGATCTGTGCAAGCAGCTGGACGAGACACCGAGGGCTCTGCAGCCCGTCTGTAGTCGGGAACGGGATCTCATCGATAACATGACCGTCGCCCAGAAGGCGCTAGTCGATCAGTACGAGAGGAAGCTCGAGGAGAAGGACGAGGCGCAGCGCAAACTGCAAACTGATCTGAAGGACCAGGAGGAGGCGTACAAGCAGAAAATAGCTAAGCTCCAGTCGCAGATCGACAGTGGCGGCCCCACTCAGGTCGATCCCAACTACATAACTTGCTCGATCTGCCTGGAGACCTGGTCCCAGTCTGGCAGCCATCGCGTCTCCGCGCTGGGATGTGGCCACGTCTTCGGGGACATGTGCATTCGCGTGCACCTGAACAGCGCCGTGGTGTGCCCCATATGCCGTGCTCCGGCCGACTCCAAGGATCTGCGCTATCTCTTCCTCGAGGGCGCCCACACCACTTAGAACTAATCCTCAATCTTTTTGTATGCCTCTAAAGAAACTGAGCATTAAATTGGATATGAAAATCTAGAGGTTTGACGAGCGCTTTTAATGGGCTGACAAAATGCTAAATGGGCATCTGCTCTTGCTCCTTCCCCTTTGCTAATAGACAATTCATCAATTCAGCGCCCTTTAACAAACTGTCAACTGCAGTTTGCCCCGGCCCAGGTTCCATTAGCCAGCAGCCCAGGCCGGGCCCTCGATAATTGCGCTGTCACTTGGCTGAAGACATGGCAATTTGTGGGCATAAAAGCGCGCAAATTTGTTATGAGTTCTCTCGCTGCTTCCCGCTCTCTCTCTCTCGCTCTCTCTGCCCGCTCCTTTGGTCGGTCTCCAGCTGCTGATGGCCGTTGATGAAATGGAAATGGGAGAGACTCGAGTCGAGAGACAAGTTCTGCACATTGAAATCCATTTAATCGAGCCATCATACGGAGTCTTGTGGCCTGCCCGTCGTCGCAGTTTGTTGATTTATGAAATGCTCGCCGGCTCGCAAATGAAAATCCATTGGGCAGCCGTGCGCTTTGAGTTTGTTTAACTGCGAGTGGTATTTGTAGCTGGCCTGGCCCGGCTCTGGTTTATGGCCAATGCTGCTAAGCAGCCAGCCAGCCAAGAGGCGTCGCACATAATTTGCTTTGATCTGTTTTCGCATTCGGAGAGCTGTCAACCGGCGGACGCAGACGCAGACGCAGCCGCAATCCCAGTCGACCTGACAATAGAAGCTGGAGAAGTCTGCCAGAGACTTGCAGCACGCTGTTTGGCGTAGGCTTGAATGCCAATTGGACAGTTTTTTGCAATCAGCCAGGCCGTCAAAATTAATTTGTTAAAATAACAAATTGAAAGTGCCCAGCGAGCAATTGGCGACGTAGGTATGTATATGTGGAGCTCTTGAAGCGCAGCTGAGTGCAATAACAAACTTTTGTTAATTTCGTTGAATTTTCTCGTTTGTCTGTTAAAAGTGTCAATAGGTTACGCAAATTACATTTTATGTTAGCTAACAGTTTTGTTGTGACGTCACATACGCACAAATTTCCCGCATTTGCGTGCAAAGTTCAACGAGCACGACGAAAATGTGACGTCACGCACAGCAAGTTAACAGAGTTTCTCATTACATATATGTACATATGTATGCATGTGTATATGTGTATGTTTATACTTCAATTTGTACTTTTGGACAATCGACAAAATCTAAAACAAACACTTCACGAAATATGAAAGCGCGTCACGTTTTAAGATACGTTTTTTTTTATAAGTGGTTTCAGCCAAATGAATTTCGACCTCGGGGCCCACTAAGCAAACTGTAACAGACCTTTGAAAATATATGTTAAGAAAATAATCAAAATCAAAAGCCGTGTGTAACAAATGGAGCTGAGTTCCAGCTGGGCCGGGCCTTCATAGGAATCATCATCGATTGTCATTATCAACGTGATAAGCCACTGTGATCTCATACAGACTCATGTATGTATGTATTTATGTGTGTATGTGTGTGTCCAGCTCGAAGCCCCTTTTGAGATGCAGAGATCGCAGCTGTCAGCTGGCTACGAAATACTTCGAATGCACTTGAGACATTTCTCTTGAACTTCAACGCCTGCCACGCCGCTGTCAAAATATTTCAATGAGTTCTCTTAGGTTTTTCTCTCTTTTTTATCACTGGGACTTTGGGCATGGAACGGCGGCGCAACTTGTTGTGCGGTCTTTTGATGAGATCTCAATATGACGGCTGTCTGTCCGCTGACATTGCGAGGCGTCGTGTGAGTGCGTGCGTGTGTGTGTTGATTGTGTTTGTGTTTGTGGGTAGCAGTTTGTTAGACAAATTAAATCTGTTATTTTCCAATAGGTTCCAATACATGTGGACAAACATGAAGCGACGATAAGACGCGGCTTCTAACCAAGTGAAACTTGTTCTGCGAGCGGCCAACCCGAACCGTTCATATGATTATGGCCAGGCCCACAGAGCTGCATTCCCATGTATGCGATCGGGATCGGATGATCGCAGAGAGCAAGAGAACCAAGAGCTGAGGCTGCCAACATATTCTTGTATTTATAAGGTTTCTGTCAGTTCTGTTAAGGATTGAGTTATTTGCAGTGTCCCAGGGCCTTGGGGATGTTGTCACTTTTTGCGGTTGTTCATGGTAAGGCGATACCCGAGGCATTGTCACAGATAAAGCTCGGCAGGTATGCGCTGGCCGTATATCAAATGCAAATATTTGTATATATCATGAAGGGAAATTTTAATCTTTCGATAATTCTTCTCTCTTTTAATAATAAAAGGGAAATGCCATTTAAATTGCCTTGGGCAATTTGGGCAATCGTCTACTCGCAATTTCCAACACTGTAATTTCAATCGGATAAATATCAGCTGCAATTCGAAATTCGAATATAAAATTTGCACAGGGCAAACAATAAAAAGGCAATTTGTGTGGCTTCTGAGTAAACATTTAATTGTTATTATATGGCAATAGGCACACAAACAAACCAACACATAAGCAAAGCAATTATAATAACAACAAACTAAAACGGAAATTGTGGAAATTTGATCAAATTGCAATTTCAGTTAATTTGGCTTCGGCCTTGCCTTAGCTTGCCTTGGCCCTCGCCCTGGGCCCAGCAGCATCTATTGACACTCGTCCCTTATCATAACTAAAATCGTTTGCATGTATTACAGCACACAGGAACAGCAACAACAATGCAACGTGTCGCCTGGCCGGCCGGTCGCTGGCAAACATGAAAATTCAATAAGCATAAGAATTTCGAATTTACGATGATATTAACAATAATATTGCAGTTGTCGCAATGGGCGCTGAGGGCGCAACACGAGATGCCCAACTGGAGCTGCAACTGCCAACTGGACAGTTGCGGGACACCCCGTCGCTAGACACTGGGGCGCAACTGAAACTGAGCGGAACAGCCACATACAAATACTCTTTAAGAATTATTACTACTTGAGAGAGGGAAATTTGGAATGGAATTGCCTGTGAAGAGTTGCGTTGGAACTGCATTTCCCATAAGAAGAGAGAGGCATGTGCATAAAGGAGAGTAAAAGAGATTTGAATGAAAGGCAATTTTTAAGGGAAATTGATCGTAAGTCCCAATAAACGTTAACAAGAGAATGTCAAATACAAGCAAAAATATAAAGCTTCTGCAAAAAGTGAACTCGAAAGGCAAGAGAAATCCCTAATCAAATGGAAATATAAGCAGTTTTAGTAAGTATTTACCTACATTCTCTCATTCTTTTGCTAGCGTATGCACACTTCGGCTTGATCATCATTTTGCTTTCTTTCTCAGCCTTTTTATAGCGTAATGCATTTATTTAATAAATTCATATACAACATATTGGAAAAGGAACGCGACTGTGGACAATGCCGGCAGGCACATGTATCTTAGACTTGGTCTTGGACTTGGGAGTTGAAGTTGAAGTTGGTCTACGACACGCACCAGGAAATTGGCAGTTGAATGGACAGTCGCCCGGGCTGCACGGCCGCTGCCCTGGGTCTGGGTCTGGGCGGATAGTAAACAATTTTATGAGCTCGGCTGCAATAATCTACGCAATTTTATTGACACTTTGCCTTTTTGTAGTAATTCATGCGTTTGTTTGGGTGTTTATCGCGCCGCGGGCGATCTGGCGGTGCCCTTCGCGCTGGGAGCTGCCCCGACTTTCTCCACGGGTCCCACAATCTATCAGCGCTGATAAGCAGCTGGTTTGTCTCTTGTTGACATGGGAATGCTGCAGGCTGCAGGCTGCCAACTGGCAACCGTCGACTCTAGCCTCTGGGCTGTCCCCAATTCTCAACGTGGCGCAGGTGCCAGTGGCAGCCCTATCTGATTGTCACCTAACGTTTGACTAATGAACCGATCGAGCCGCACTATTGGAAACTCTGCTAAACGCTTCTATTTCGGGCCAGCAGCGAGTGTCAACTCCGACGACGATTTTCGTCGTGTGCAGTAGCCGCAGATAACCCCATCTAAATGCCAGTCTTGAGCTAAACCAGCTATCGGTCTATGGTATCTGTGCTACTTAATTGAGACCAAAGTCGACTCCCAGCCAGCGGCCAATTTGAAGCACTTCTGCATAATGAAAAGCCCACCATTGTAACTGCAACGAGTTATTGGCCAACCGCCCTCACCTGTCCCTCACTCACTCACCTGCTAGTCCGTTCCACTCGGTCATGTTGTCATTTTAAATTTTAATCGCTTGTCATAAACTGCAATCGCATTAATTTCCATGCCCCTGACATGCAATTATATGTAAATAAATATTTATTTTTAAATTTCCAATTTATTTATTTACAGCTTTTATTACGCTCAATGCGAAATGTATACATATATGTATATATACATATCCCTATATACTATAAATTAAACAGCATATTGCAGTTTATGACTCGCATTGATTTAGCGACGCATCCGACTCCAGCAAGATAATTACGAAGTACGAATAAAGGCAGTAAAAGGCAAATCAATAACTGTGCACAATTTACAATTTGTAATTTAAATTCAAGCCTATATCTTTAACATTAAGAATTTATGCACTTTTATTGCTCATTGCCCAATCAATTTCCATTTTTAACACTTTAATTGGCCAGCGCTAGGCTCTTCCTCTCACTCCCTCCCATTGGCTTTTTATGGCATTGTAGAAATTATTATAAACTGTTTATAGCATGTGTGTAGGGCAGACAGAGAGAGGGAGAGAGAGTGGCTGCTATGCTTGATTAGCATTGATGGAACTACTCTTAAGAACTACTCTATCTTTGAGTGCATTTAGGCTCTTAATCTGGCTTGATTAGCATTGCTTACCCTCCCTCTCTCTGTCTCTTTCAGCTTTCAAAGCAAGCGAAGGCTCTATGCCAGCACGCAACCAGGCGCAACTTCTAAACTGAACAAATCGAACATATGACCAGATCACAGTAGACGCTCGTCGAACAGTATGAGTGTAGCTTTTGGAGAGGACTGAGATCGAACTGCAGAGTGAACTGAGACGTCGGGTGGAGACATACCTCAAGCAAAGAGCTCAACTGAAGTCGAGCTGTACATAGACTCAGTCTTGCATGTGAGCATGATCTGATGGATATATGAATCAGATATATATATATATATTTACTATACTCAGCAATTGCAGCTCGCATTATAATCTGAGCATAAGCAACATCACAGCAGTCATAGCAACTCCAACTCCGCTTCACTCCTCCAAGCTCGAGGCTCTCCCATCTCTATGTAAAGTCTTTATGTTTTATTTATGGCTGCCGCATTCCCGAAATTAAAGAGCATTTAATATTAACCTTTGGCATTTTCACGCATGAAACTTATGAGAAGCAAAATCAACAAAATTATACTGAAAGTCGGCTGGAGAAGGGCATGCGGATCGGCAGCTCTATCTTTTGTCTTTAGTCTTTAGTTTTTTTCTCTCTTTTTCGATGTTATTTATGGATGTCTATTTTTCAGGGAATGCTGCGGCTGTACGGTGAGGCGTGACTAATCAGGCAACGAAACTTTTGCCGGCTGCTAATTGCCGTGAAGGCGCCGCAACTGTCCATAGACATATGGACTTTATATATGTATATATATCTGCTTGGCTATATAGAATGTGTGAATCATTAAGGCTTGCGGCAATGCAAATTGCTGCAACAAGTGCAGCAGCTCCCTTTCTCTCCCTCTCTCTCTCTCTCTCTCTCTGCTCAGCTTAATTATCATAGCGCACAGCTAGCAGCTCCAACTCCCAGCTCCAACTTCCAGCTCCAACTCTGTGTGTACAACCAATCAGCGTTTGCAAGGCGCTAAATGAGCAGCGAGCGGAGTGTCACCAGCCGCCCGGGGGCAGGCGGCGCAGGCGGCTCAAGTGTTGCGCTAATTTTATATGCAAATTATGGCAAAAGCTCGGCTTGTATGCTAATTTGCACTGGACGCGGACTCAGGGGAGTCAGGCTCAGCCTGAGACTCCAACTCCAACTCCGACTCAGATAGAGGCTCGACTGCCTCTGCTGCACTTAACACTCTTTTTTAATGATGTATGTATATAGTATATGGTCCGCATGCACATGGCAAATATTCGGAGAATGCTGCTGCAGTTCGTCATCGGCTCCGCTTGGCTTTTATCTGGCGCAAAAGTGTGAAATTTTGACGCAACGTCAAAGCAATTTTTCGGTTCAGTTTGCCAGATATGCGGCTGCCAGCAGCGTCCAAACCTGGTTGCACCTTTCACCAGTCCTCGAGTCGTTGAGCTGCGGAGCGGGCTCTTAATGATTTCTGAATGCATCATGCTGGGATTGCATGGAATTATATATATATATATAGAGAGAGAGAGGTAGGAAGAGATATTCCTTATTTTGGGGGACTACTGACACATATGGGTATCTGTTGCGGTGTCTTAATTAGAACTGCCACGTGCAACAACAGCCAGACAGGATTTTATTTTATGCATTTTGCTGACAACAATAATTTGATATATATACATATATATATTTATATATATTCATATGTATATGTTTTTTTTTTTTTATTCCTTCTGCTGTCATCAAACTTTCACGACATTTTTGGGGCATGCTGATTTTGGGCAAATAAATATTTTTAATTGCTTAAAATATATCTTATAATTAACAAGCTGTCCGAGCGTAGCGCTCCTCGCTAAGTGGGTCAATTCAAAAGTCGAGCTATGGATAAAAAGCACAAAATCAAAATAAATAAATGAAAAATATAAATATCAACATTTTTTGCATAAAAAACTGAAATATGTATCTTTTTTCGTGTCAGCTTGGCATCAGCCGATATAGCTGAAATACAAATGAGAGTGGCCATGGTTGACTAGCAGATACCCTCCCTAACTAGCTGCAGGGTGAAGGTGAATTGAAAAATTTAATAATAAATTAAATAATTGCCCTATATATTTTTTAAGATTATTAAATATAGTAATTAAAATTTAGAAAAACAATAATTAATAATATTAGTAATAAATAAAAAATAATAAAATATATATAAATAATAAAAAATAAATATTAAACATTTAATAATAAAAAGAAATAATAATAAATAATATTAGTAATAAATAAAAAAAATAATAAAATATATATAAATAATAAAAGATAAATACTAAACCTTTAATAATAAAAAATATATAATAAATGTTATAAATTTAATAATAAAAAATAAATAATAAACAACATTTAATAAAAAAAAATAAATAAATTTCAATTTAGAAAACTTTTTTTATATCTTTAATCCTTAAAAAGCCTCTCAAAATGGTGAAATCTATCAAATTTGTTGACAAAGATCATGAAATTTTGAAAAGCCTTGCAAAATATATGTAAAAATCCAACTTATTTTAGAGATCAACACTATTTTTCGCCTATTTTATCATCTCTCTTTCTCTCAGCTCTCTTGTCTGTATTAGGGTTATGATAGGTCAAAGATCTCTAGCCGAACCAATATACCCCATTTGTAACCCATTTTCCTATAAAAAGTAGCAAAAATGTCTAAAAATTTGTAGTTTATGTATGGTATAAAGCAAATGCCGAACGCAAATCAAGTGTTACTAAATTGTGAATAATGACTCCATTCAGGAGAGCGAGAGAGAGAGAGTGAGAGAGAGAGACTCGAATATAGCTGCCCAATTTCGTGTTACAAAAGGCCAATACAAACTCTAACGAATCTAATCAAAAGATAAACTCACGCGCAACGGACGAGGAAACCCTCCTAACGAGTATTTTAAAGTTTCAATCAAAAATTCGTTACACTTTGCATGCGCTGCGGGGCGGGCAGTAGGCAGCAGGCAGCAGGCAGCAGTCGGGGAGGGGTGCCAAGTGAGCTGTTGTGTGGATGGCAGCTCGTGCAGCTAATAAGCCGTGGCTTACATAAATGCGGCAACAATCATCATTTTGGCCATCGGCCGCAAACACGAAATTATGATTTTTATTGAGGAATTCGCACAGCGGGCGGTGTAATTAATCAGCGGCACGGAACGTGGCGGCATGGAACGGGCCACGGAACGGAACGGAGCGAAACGCAACGGAACGAAGCCGAAGTCGAGTGCCCGATCGGCGGCCAACTGCAACTGAAGGTGAGTGCAGCCGCGACCTCTGCGCTTGGGGTCAATGCGTTGCGTATGAGTAATTTTGAGCGGGATTCACGCTAAGCTCCAGCTGTGAAAGTGAGTTTAACGGTAGTTTGCCTAACAACAATCAGCCAGACGATCAACGCAGTTTGATATATAAATTGTAGCTATTGTCTCTCCTGTTGTTTAGGTGTTGGCTGGCCCACACACACACATGCAGATCGGCAGCGATATTTTCAATCAAGGTGTCCAGTGCCGCTTGTTAGCCTGGCCAAAAGCCACTTAAGCCGTACCTAAATTACGCCAAAATCGATTGCAATTGCGTTGATTATCGCCGTTGCAGCAGCCATTGCCGAATTTATCGGCCGCAAATGCATTTCACGCGATATTTATGTAGTTTGGCCCAATACACACACACACACACACACACATACATACATATACATACATACATATGTATGTACGTATTGGTAGCAACAGAGCTCGATGCTTTGGCCACCGGTTTTAAGAGGCCGCCGCTTTTACGGCCGCTGCGCTTATCGCGGCAATTACAACGAGAGATTTATATGAAAACCGCGACGCAGTCGCTGCAGCTGCTCCACCCTCTCGGGCCTCGGCCACAGGCCCAACTGCAGTTTGGGGCCAGCACCCGCACGAGGCGCACAGTTCAAACGCCGCCAGCCGGCAGCCGAAAACGCTCCAGCTAATCGACAACTGTTTTTTTTTGTTGTTTCTGTTTTCGGGCCACAAATGTCGAATTAAATGGATTTTTATTGAAATCAAGTTGCGGCCCAATTGGCAACCAGCTGAAAATGTGGACAAGCCGATTGCAGGCGATAGAATCTAATTGGCTCAGATTGGCTGAGAAACTAACGAAATGATTTTCAAATCCAACTGCCTCATTGGCTGCAATTAAAATGCTTCCTCTTAAGCGCTTTGCCATTCACCAAATTAACTCAAATTGATAATTGTCAAAGAGGCGGCACAGAAAATTCCCTAAGGGACATTCCCTCATTTTCAAAATGCTCACTCTTCTTCTGCCATTACAAGCTATTTACTCAGTAGCTCTCGCCTAGTGATTACTCTTCACCAAATTAACTCAAAGTGGGGTCAGCTGTTGTCAGATTCTTCTTCTTCTTCTTCAAACACTAGCTCTTTGCATTGAAACTTCCCTAAGGGAAATTCTCTTATTGACAAAATACACACTCTTCTCTTCTTCTCAAACTAGCCATTCACACAGAAGCGCCCGCGTGACGATTATTCTTATAGAACATTCCACAACCAAGCTCAGATTACAAACGAAAATAGCCATCGGGCTAACTTGATGCACTTTTGTCATCCAATATTATTCACGGCCTGGTGCGTTACTAATTGGCAGCCGATCTTTATCTAATCGCGCCATGAATTACAATTCCAACTAATTACAGTACCTTTTGTGAGCTGGCCAGGCAGCGGGCGCAATCGCAGCACCAAGTGGATGTGGGCTGACGGCAGGCCAAGGAGCGCACTCAATGATTTATTCGTTTGTAATTTCCATTCGAGCCCACGATCTGAGCGCCAATGAGCCGAGCTGATCCGTGTGTCCAGCCGCGTCTGTGTGTTTGTGCTCCAGTAAAACATGCGACAGCGAACGCAAACATGGACACTGATCGCACAGCAGCGGCCAAAGCAGCCAAAAGGCCGGCAGCGATTTCCACAGCCAACTGTCTAAACTGGGCCTAAAAATGATGGCCTAGACTCGAGCACACCCATCTCTGTGTGTCTATGTGTGTGTGTGTGACATTGGACCAGCGTCGACTAATGAAGATGCGCGATGCATCATGTGCGCCTGCCTAACAACCGCAGCGTCCTCAGCAACCCACCTTCTAGGTGCCTCGCTGGTGCGGCCAAAAGCCCAGAAGCAATTTTCGTAATCAGAGAAATTCATAAAAATTAAAAGAGTCATTTGCATGTTGTTGCAGGGAGACGATGGACGATGGACTGTGGCTCGGGCTCAGGCTCGGGCTCGAGCTGGGCTGGGCTCTCTGGTCACCAAGTATGTGGCAAGTTGTGGCATGTAATGCAAGAAGGATTTGCTGTGGTCCACGGACTGGTTTTTGGGCGGCCGGGAGGCAGCTCTCGGCATTCGGGTGTAAAATAAAGGAATGACTAATTTTTCAACGTTTCGACGAATGATAAATGTGGCATGTGGCGAGCCCGAGAGCAATCATGTTGCACTGTCACTTGGGCACAGTCACAGTCTCGCCCGTCCCCTAAGCTCTCTGCTGCATGTTGCATGCTGGAATTGTTGCAACGTCATAATTATCCATCCACGTCCTCGTCCGTGGCCCTGAGAATGAGTAACGACTCTGCCGGTAAATGGACAACGCTAGCCACAGTCTCGGCCCCAGCCGCTCAACTCAACTCAACTCCTGTTGCCAACCATTCATCCTACATACGCAGTTCACTTCATACTCTATCTGAGAGGTTCGCTCTCGTGTCCAGCAGCGCCCTTCGCATAGCGAGCGCCATTTGGAATTTAGTCAAACTCATCGCAGACACTGCAGAAATTTGCATTTCGCAAAGTGACGAACGTCCATTCCCCACACATCTTAAGCCATTAAGCAGGTTCATGACAGAAGCCACAATGAAAGAGATTTCGAGCCACGTTTGGCTTGCCTGCTGCACTGATTGCAAGAGCTTTCACGCCGACACAGGAGGCACTGGAGACAAAGCGCAGGCTGAGGTAAGCTTGGAAAGCTCACTAATACTTGCACAAACGGTTGGCTTACGAATACATTTACTCTAGGCCAAACGGAATTAATTTCTATTCAAGGTGGTCCAGCAAAGACATTTCTCATTTCGGCTGGCCCTCAACCTCAACTGAAGATGCCCTAAAGGAGGCATTTTATAGTCATCATCGGAAGTACACTGCACCAGGACTGGACTGGCCTCACCTGGCCTGTTGCTGTTGCTGTTGTTGATGTTGATGCTTGCTTGACTGTTGTTAAACTAGTTTGGTTTTTTCCTGGCGGCCAGTGCAAGAGCATTTAATGAAGTCATTAAAAGCGGCGCGTGTGGCGCGATCTCAAATTACTTCGCATAACCGAAAATTACATACAAATGAAGGGAGCTGGCTCTAGTTGGCTGCTTGCATGCGACTAGGACGCGCCCAGCAGAGCTTAAAATAAACGCGGGAATCGCAATGGAAACAAGCGTTTACCTCGCTGCCATCAGGGGCAGCTAATGGAGCTCGCGACCTGCTCGCTGAGCGACTGTCAAACCGGTAGAGAACGAACGAACGAACAACAACAACTTCGAGTACTTGCAACCTTCAGAGCTGACTGCATCCGCGAACTAATGGACTGTGCAAAAATGAGTGACGCAGCATCAGATGTGGAGGAGCCAGAGACGTTGGCAAAGCCGCATCGGTGAATCCTGCGGCGAGAGCAGCTGGACAAACCAAAGCGACGACAACGACAACAGCCAAGTCTTTATATGCAATGGCCATATTTAGATAAGGTAACGACAAAATTTTTACAATTTTTACAATGCTGAACCGACTGACAAATGCACACACGCATCAGAGCAGAGGGAGGAGCAGCAGCAGCAGGAGAAGGAGGATAGTCTTGAAGTCTCGAAGCTGTTGCCTTAATAAAAATGATGTAAAACGCACTGGGAAATGGAATGAAGTGAGGAGCGAGCACTCAGACAGCACACGATGAGAGTTAAATTCGTGTTGAAATAAATTAATTGCGCTAACTTGCAACTCATGCGGCACACAGGACGAGCCTTCAGTCCTGCAGTTTGCCCTTGCCTCGCCTCCCATCTGTTCTCTTGCCTCGTCTTCGATGATAGGCCACGGCCTAGCGACACATGTAGCGACCATGTTGCATTCCCGGCTGCTGCAACAGCCGCTGAAATTGTCGTCGTTTGGAGCTTCACTCGCCTGCAGCATCGTGAGTGCCATCGATCAAAGTCTGCGTGCAGTTTGAGTAGTCGCAGGAGGAGTCTCGGCGGCAAGACGTGGGTAACTGGCTATGGGAGACTGAGCGTGAATGGTGAGCGCGGTTTTTGTCTCGCCTCGAGTCAAATGTCCACAAATTAATTTTCTTTATTAAATTTCAGCATGAAAAATGACGCGAAAAACGCTTCCGCATGCGCAAAACTCAAATTCAACTCAGGTGTCGGCTACCAGCCTGGCCAAGACCAGCTACCAGCTCCAGCTCCAGCTCCAGCAACGGTCAGCAGCAGCTTTGCACAGCTGAGTAAACTTTAATTTGGCTAAGACAATGTGCCGTTTTGAAAGATTCTAACCGGTAGCCAAAAGTATTTAATTGATGCCCGGAGTCAAGTGGCACAGAAATCCAAGCAATGATTAATATGCAACATGGAGCAAGGAAATAGAGCCTAACTGAACTGTGAATGGAATGGAAATGCGAAGATCTTTTTGATTCTCTATACAAGCAGAGTAAGTCTTAGGCAATCCATCTCGATGAGAGCTAATCTCGAACATAATTAAGAGTCTCAAATTGCTCGTAGGGCCTAGTAAATGCTTCCATTACACAAAGAATAAGATCTTCAGCCACTAATGCGCTGCGAGAACAAACGAATGAACTTTAATGAGCCCCAAATGCAGTGAGAGTTGAGAGCGAGAAGGGCTGAGGGCAGAAATATTCCAAGTCATTTCCAGCCACAACTTCAATTAGGCGGAGTTCAATTCAATTTGGTGCATGTAGGAGCAGACGAGCAGCCAAAGGAAATAATAAGGCGTAACTAAATAGGCGCTTTAGTCTATAATCATGACACAATTTCCGCCAGCCATCGCTCGCTGCGCCGTCGAGTGTCTGTGCGCCGGGGGTTTGGTCAGGAAGTTCACATGACTTTTGCCTTCTGTGCGATGAGTTGGCTAAAAATGAGAATATACGTATATAAGACGTATATGTACATATCTATATCTATATATATATCGGGCAAATAATTCAATTTGTGAAGCTCGCGTCACAGTTGAGAGTTCAACTTGCCGACGATGATGCGTTATAAATTGTATATTAACTGGAATTTCATATGCGATGCGCATTGTTCGCCCAATTGGAAGCGTTTTCTGTGGTTTTTAGCTGTTATAATAAATATGTTAATTCGTTGGCCTTTTCAGCCAGCCAGCAACTGGGGCAAGTGTCACTCATTCGCACACTCATTTGCCGTGTGACAGGTGCACAAAGAGCTTGGCTCACCTTCACCCCAGGCCGGCCTAGCTGGCCTACACTGAAAGAAAGCGTGTGCAGTTGATGTGGCACTCTGGGCCTATAATTAAGATAGCTAAGTGGTGTAAATGCACATTGCTGGGGCGTGTGCACACACACACACACACACACACACACACACACACACTCACACATACATATAGACAAAGACACAGCCAGTCATAGTCATAGTCATAGTCATAGTCATAGTCGGGAGTCGGTGTCTGTAGGGTGTATGTATGCGACGACTATCTGGAGGAAGTGTCGGGTTCCTGTCTATGCCGTGGAATGCGCGAGGCATAATTTGTGAACAATTACGCTTTGTAATAGCATTTAATGACTTCATTTTCCGAAATGTGCAAAGCACCTACCGAGCAAGTAGCGCCGCCGCCGCCGCTGCCGCTTTCCATACCATTAACATTGCCAATGCGATCTTATCACACGAGCTGTGCATGCAGCAGATACCTAAGCCGCTGGCCGCATGGCCAGCACTCTAAGCGAACTAGATAGATGAGTTTTAAAAGCGCGAATATTGTGGGGGTAGATTTTAACAGTTCATTTTGAGCTATAAATGTGCTATGTATAAATAAATATGCTAATACTAATGCTGTTACTAATTATACTAATACTAATCCTATCACTAAAATGCCTTATACTAAAGCTACTGCTCATGTACTCAATGCTGACTGACTTCAATGCTAAACCTAATACCTATAAATATAAACTCCTATACTAAGACTAATACTCTAGCTGCTGATACTTATTGTTACTAGAGATGATGCTAGAGTTGCTAATACTCATGATGCCTATTCTAATATATTATATATTGGCAGATATGCCATATGCATATATGCCCTTTTCTTAAACTCCTACTCATCTCTACTATTAAGGACGACACATGATATACATATGCATATCTATTTATACACAAAATATCTTCGAATTGTTAAGATCTTTTATCTAACATTACTCCTTTCACTATATTCGCTTTTTTAGCGCATCATAAATCTCTTAACACATATTCCAAGCGTTTGCCTCTCGCTTATCTCCATTCCAACATAAATCACAAATGTTTCCAGTTTCCATGTATAAATATATATCCATATACATACATATATATGCCTTAGCTATCTGCCCATGTCTCTTATCTGTTTTTAGTTTGACCAACTCGCAGCATCTTTCAAGTGCCTCAACGCAACCAAAATAAAACCATTTGATTGGCCCATTTTGGGTGAAATTAATGTTCTATTTCCATAGCCAGAGTATGTGTCCGATGTGCGTACGTCCTTGGCTAAGTGCAAAATAGCTCGCAGCGAGCGGGCAACAACAATTTGTATGGCAAATTGCAAAAAGCTTTTAACATTATCAGAATGGTAATCTGATCCGATTATCATTGACTGGTCACATGAGGAACCACGAGTAGAGCCAGCTAGTCGAGCGAGCCGAGTTGAGAGCCTGTTTTAAGCCCTAATCCATGGGCTGGGGATGTCATTAAAGCTATTTAAGAGTTAAGAGCCAGACGACGACTGAGACAATTGGCCAAGCGCTTGTTGACGCTGCATTTGACTGCGATCCCAATGCATAATCGTAAACATCACTTTGCATAATAAGAATGCTCCATCAATTCGCGTCTCCACTCCGGCCGCTCTATCTAAAGTGATATTAATTAAAAGATCATTTATATCAGTGCTCATAAAATAGCAAAATGTTAACCGCCACACGAAAAACTGCCGCTGACATACGATGGCCTCATCAGTGCCACTCGGCATCAGCATGAGAGGATGTGGATCGCTGGTTGAGGATGGGACAACTACCTTCTGCTTGGGGCACACTGAAAAGAAGTTGTCGCTCAGCGCGTTGATATTTATTGATACTGACAATGAACTCTGCCTTGTGCTGGGGCAGCTCCTGCTCCCCGTCCTCCTCCTCCTCCTCCTCCTCCTGCTGGTCGTCGGCTGAAGATGACAAGTTATGCAAATCGTGGAGACACCAAGATCAAAATAAACTGTACGCATGCAGCACAGGTTCAGGCTGTGTGAGTGGGCAGAGGACATGGGGACAAGGTCATGGGCCCTGTCCGAAACGAGTGCAAAAGTGAAAGATTGATGGCGAAATTACTTGAAATGTTTGTACGAGGCAAACTTATAGATGAGGATGAGGATGCACAGCTGCACGGCTCATCCATGACGCTGCAAAGCGCAAACGTAAACAAGGCAGCGACTTAGACAAATGTCGCGACGTCTCCGGCCAGCTCGGTTGATCAATCTGCAACGCCTACCCGAAATGCTAAAGCAAAGAAGAAGTCGCGAAACCTGTCTGTGGCTCAGTCTTAAGTCATGGACCACTTGGGCCTCTTGCCTACTTTGTAGCTTTGAAGCACCACTGTCCAGGGCTGCGGCTTTGGCTATGTGGCCATCAACTTGTCGCTGCGCCGGCCTCGACGACTGGGTTGGGCCTGCCTTCAATCAGTCGAACGCAATTCGAGTTGACAACATGTCGCAAATGCGTGCGGCGGGGCGAGCCGAGACACGAGGGGCACTGCCTCTGTCTCTGCTTCGGCTATGTTACAACATGGTACACTCTTATGATTATATAGATTATATTGCCTTGCCATGCCTCGACTCGACTCGTCGTCGTCGTCGTCGTCGTCCTTCACCGCGCTCACTCAGCCGCATGTAATCCGCGTGGCTGCATGCGACGCAGTCGGGCCAACTTGTTGCTGCAACTGCCGCACGGCGGACGGGCGTGATTGAAAGATTGAGTGCCAGGCACAATTAAAGTTCTGTATGATGCATGTACACATAGCAATTGTCGCAATCCCAATTTGGCTTGGGGTTTGTCAAAGCAAATGCCTTGGAACAGGTGCCTCGAGTGCTTGAACAGCATTTAGGATCGGCTAATGGCCAAGGTGCGATATGGACTGACACATTGAGTTAGCTATGAAATTGATTGGCTGCTCGCCTAGATTATGATAAATGATTATGAGAATTGCAAAGAGGGGTGCTGTTCAGGAATTGTTTACTTGGAGGGTAGAACGGAAGCTAAGTTGGAAGAGGGAAATTGGATTTATGCCCAAAAGAAGCTTGATCGGGCTGATGTTGAGAGATATAAGAGATATATGTAAACTTGCATGCAGGGACATGCAGCTATGTATATGTACATGCATACATATGCTCATATCTGTATATAACCAAATATATCTGACATCATACATGCGTACATGCATACATGTATGCATGCATGCACACGTGCATATACATGTGTACACATATATGCATACGTGCGTATGTTACATGCAAGAGTATACATAAATGTGTTCATAAATATGTACAGGTATGCATACATGCAAACATGAATACACACATGTGCATGCATACATGAATGCATATATGCACATGCATATGTATACGCATGCATACATGTACGCATACATACGCACATGCATACACGCGTACATGCATGCATAGAAGTATACATAAACATAATAAACCTATGCACAGTCTTATATACATATTCCCCCATACATGCACACATGCTAAATGGCATGCATGCAACTAGTTTCCTCTGCGCATCGATCAGTCAGTCAGTGAGTGCAGTCGGCTTTTACGCTTTTAAATATATAAATAAATATTTATATATAGATGCTTAACTGGCCGATAAAGTTAAGTATTTCTCCAGCGGCGTTTACATTTCCTCGCATGCGAGCGCGTCTGTGTTTGGCAGAAACAAATCATAAAATACATCCACTGACTGTCGCTGGGCCGCTATCAAACGCTTTTCAATGGCCTTCAGCGCGCACCTGTCCACACGGTAATCGGCGCGGATGGCAAGGCTTAAAGGGGGGCGATGCTGCAACAAGTTGTACATGGCGGAAATGCGTTAAGATACGACTCTATGTGCATGTGTGCATGTGTGCATGTGTGTGTGTGTGTGTGTGTGTAGCATAACAGATACATTAGGTGGCATAAAAGGCCGGCTTATTGACATGATAATAAAATGCTCAACAATCAAAATAATGCAAGACTCGCAGCAAACATGCAGAAAAGAAGGGAAAACGCATAAAAAAAAATAAAGGTGAGCTGCGAAAATTTGCAGTAATTTGAGATTACGTTTGGCATTATGAACGCCTGCCGCATGCCGCATGCCGCATGCCAAAAGATGATGCCAGCAGCAGGCAGACAAAAGCCGCAGCTGTTAATGAATGGCAATGGCTTTTGTTGGTAATGGAGTGTTGGGCCATAATGCCACAGCTATAGCTACGGCTACGGCTACGGCCATGGCTAGCTAGAGTCACGGTTATGGCCGACAACAAAAGGCTAAGGCGACGCTGACGACGCGTCGTTGACACTGCGCAGATAAGCGCGATAAGCGCAAGTCCAAGCTGTCGAATTTAACGCCTCCTTGGCCAAAACAGCCACAGCGGATGCCAATTTGGCTAGTAGAGGGGGTAACCATCAGCCCAGCAGCAATTAGCCATGGCTAACGTTCAGGGCAATTCAATGGCTAATGCCGCATTATTAAGCGTCATAATATAATAAAAACTGCGAGTGAAAGGCAGCTGTAAATATATAGAGTTATATATATATATACCTGAAGCTTTATATATTTATATAGCCAATAAGGAAAAAGTTAAAAAATAAAAAACTCCTTTAGAAAGTTGCCGTAAAAGAAAATTTTATGCTCGGAAAAAATTTAAAGGAACTGGAAAAGAGGCAAAAATCATAATAAAAAAATGATATATATGTACATATATGTATATAAAATAAATATCAAATATTATGAAAAAATGATAAGAAATGAGGTTTAGTATTGGAAATGTTATAATAGATCATGATAGAAGTCTACAGTAATAAAAAATGATTTAATAATTATAGAGCGTAGAATTATAGACTTATAAGGAATTCATCTAATATTGGCCCAAAAATATATCACATATGTACTAAATATATCAATATAGTAACAAAATGTAGACTTAATATAAGAACAAACCCAATAATTTATATATTTTAAATATTTTTAAACAGTTATTTCTCATAATGCCCTAAGATCTCTGTTCTTAAGATCTTATCCTGCATTTTCACACATTCCCCGCGAGCAAAGGGCTGAAAGCCAAGCTAATGTTGTCTGCTTGTGGGCAAATATTTGCCTTTGATTTAAGCCGTAGTTGGAGTTGAACGGCTTGTGGACGGACTGCCTTTTGACCAATGGCCAGTGGCCATTGTCTTGATGGTGGGTAGGAGAGGAGGAGGCAGCTAGGCCATGCCAAAATGACATGCAAGACAGAAATCATGATTTGTTAGCCAAGGCTCGGAGCGCAGAACTCGGAGTTTCGGATCTGGCAGTTGCTGCGAGCTCCGGGCTCGAGTCTCGTTTACAGCTGCGCCTGCAGCGTCAACAATGAAATTGTCAAGTGTTGACAAATAAATTTGAGGATTCGAGAAGATTTACTTATGCTAATGAAAGACACTTGTCACACAAATATACCCAAACACACACACACATACACACATACCATCTCTCTCTCACTCTTCCGCTCTCTCTCTCTCTCTCTTATACCCAAGCTAGCGGCATCTTCTTTAAGTTTGTCGACAACGTTGGCTTGCATAAATACAGAGTCGGAGCTGCAGTTGGAGCTGCGAAATAGCAAAAGTACCGTAACAAATTGCCGAGTTAAAGAATTTGACGAGAGATGCAAAATGAGCGAGAAAGAGTTGTTCGTGGAATGGGCATGAAAATGGAAATGGAAATGGGAATAGAAATGGCAATGGGAATAGGAATGGGAATGGGAATGGGTGTTGAGACAGTCGTGGAACATGCGCTGCGAATGTTCGCATAAATATTTATGAGTGCTCAAGGATTTAGTTCCTCTCGACTCTTAGAACTTAGAGCCGCTGCACATTGACCTTTAGTTATATACCTACATATATTTATTAGCAGCTTCTGCGGCTCATTAAGATACAAAATTCACACGATCGTCATCCTTTGGGTAGGTAACAACATTGTCTGCGTGTTATAAAAGCAGCGCCAACATTGTAATGAACTCAAAATATCTTCGGCTGCATCGAGCTGTGAATTCAGCTAGATAAAACAATAAATCTCTAAACTATAACCGCTAAATTGCACTCACTCACTCACTCACACGCACACACTCGCTGTCTGCGTCTCGCTCGCACGCTCGCTCTTTGAGTGTTGGCAGCATAATTGAGTAATTAAGCGCAATGCGCTCGCAACATAACGAAACCTGTTTGCACTCAGCGGCCAAACAGGTTTGTGAGTGCGCACGCCAGCCGGAACGAGACGAATTGAAACACGAACAGACGAAAACCAACCAGACTGGTTGGCTGGTCGCTGTCGGTTCGATTGCAACTCGGTTGCAGTCGAGCCGTGAGTGACAACGCACTCAACTGAGTGCAGCGCTGGCCAACCGACCGCTTGAGTGAAACGACGCGCTGCGTTTGGAGTCAGTTGATTTTAGGCGCTCGTACGACAAAATTCGGCGCGGCCGCTCGTTTTGTTCTTTCGTCTTTCGTTCGTCTTTCGCACATGACGGCAAAATTCGCAAATTCCAAAATAAAAAACAAATTGATCGAGAATCTAATCTGATGAGAAAATAAATGCAAAATAAAAGTAAATCATTATTATTAGAAATCTTAAGTTTTGTGTGTTTTGTGCCTAACAGTGCCTCCTCAGTAACAAATCGCATTTACAGTTAAAATAGATTTAGAATTTGATAAAGTGCCAAAGTTCTTGCAGCCACAATTCAGCAGTGCAAATTGATAACAAATTAGTGCAAAAATTATAATTATTATATCAAATTTACATCAATTCCAAGCAAAGAAGTTGTGGACGCGACGCCTGCGCAGCTGCAAGTTCTAATTGGATATTGTGCAAAGCGGAAACGGAAGCGTCTGCACGCCATTTGCTAAAAGCTAAAAGGTAAAATATAAGACTTGTGCGAGAAGTTGAATTAGATGTGTGGGTGTCTATTGTATAAGTTTAAATATGTATAAATATAAGAGTCTTATACGTTATGCTAATTAGATGTGCTTGTCTTATACGATTTTTAGTTGTCTTATACAACAGTTTTCTACCCAACTCCTAATTAACTGCAATTGGCATTGCTGTAGCTAAACATAAGTGATATAAGAGTTTTCTTATACTGCAGTCTAATTGGATACGTCTTATACGCAAATCTGATTAGCTGCAATTGGCATTGCTTTACTTTTGCTTTTGTTTGTGTTTTAGCTGGTTTTCGCTTATCTAGCCATGTATCTCTCGCTCGCTCGCTCGCTCGCTGTTAGCCTGGTTTTATAATATGCATGATTAAATTTGACAGTTGACAACTCTTCTCTGTCTCTGTGTTAATGTTTATGTTTGTTTGCATTTTGTATAAATTGACAATACAACTGGCATTTAACAAGCAACACAAACAATCACACACACACACACACACACATTGGCATTGTGTTTGCTTTACAAGCTACTTAATGTTGGCTCAAACATAAACATTATATATTCATGCACCGCAACTGGAGCAACAACTATTATAAAATGACAAAACATTTAGCCCACTTGGCAAGGGCGTGGCCTTTCGCTGTCTTTGACTTTCTATGACATTTCAGGTGAGCCAAAGTTCTGCAGCGTCAGGTGCGAAAAATAACCTTTTCTAAGCTCTACTTTTTACTTCTGTTTGGGTTTTTTGATGAGAAAGTGAGTGTGTGCAAGAGGAAGGCAATTAAATTGAGCTAAATATGGATTGATATGATATCTGATCTATGATCTATGATGTAGGATAAATGTATGGTATATGATATAGGACATATGATCTATGATATATGCGGGATATGATATATAATCTATGATGTAGGATATACGAAATATGTTGGTTATATGTATATGATATTGATATAGGATATATGGGATATGATCTATGATCTATGATACATGGTATTTGTTGGTTATTTATATGATATGTGATAATGTAGGATATATGAAATATGTTCGTTTAATGTATGACATATGATATATGATATAGGATGTATGATGTATGACATATGAAATATATTGGTTAAATGTATGGTATATGATGTATGATCTATGATATGGTATATGTTGGTAAAATATATGTTATATGATATATGATATAGGATATATGATCTATGATATTTGATATATGTTGATTATAATCATATATGTATATAAGATATAGGTTTTACGATATACATATAATCTATGATCTATGATATGTGGTATATGATATATGAAATAGGATATATGATTTAAGATAATGTTGATTACATATATGGTATTTACGATATATAATCTATGATCTATGATCAATGATATGTGGTATATGATATATGATATAGGATATATGATCTATGATATTTGATATATGTTGATTATATACATATATGATATAAAATATAGGTTTTACGATATATATATAATCTATGATCAACGATATGTGGTATATGATAAATGTTGCTTAAATATATGGTATATGATGTGATATAATATATGATTATTGCTTACTTATTTTTTAGTAACAGCAATAATATTTGATTTTTTTTATAAAATACGACAAAAATCTTATATATATATGTATAATATTTTTTATATTTTATATATATTTGTTTATTATATTTTATAAATATTAAAAATATATAAAATATTAAATAATCTTTTGTTATGAATTTACTTGAGTATATCAGATTTTTTAATTTTTTTAATATTTTCTATATTTTTTTTTTATTTTTTTCTAATATTTTTTTTAAGCATATGTGCATTGCATGCTTTTTTATGCTAATATTTAATACGATATATAAATAATTTAATTTTAATTTAAAAAATTTATTTTAAAACCTTGCATGTCTAGTTATATTTTTAAATATTTTTTAGTTAAAGTTATAAATAAATTATTTTTCATGAATTATTATTATATTATTAATATTGTTAGAAATACTTCCATAATGATAAAAATCCCTTATTCAAACTAACACTATATACTAATATTAAAGTAGACTGCCTTTAAGCACTCCTTCGCTTCAAATTTAACTAAAGTCAATTCAAATTGAAACTGAAAAGACTCCGAGTCTTGCCAATTAGAATCGTTGAGCAGTCGCCTCTGCTGCCAGTCACAATATGCCAGCTCATTTACAGTTGACTTTATTCCAATTAGAACTCGTATTGCGCACTCTCTTTCATTCTCTCTCTCCCACTAGTCCAATTGAAGTTAATTAAATTAGCAGAATATTATTTAGTAAGAGTCTTGGCGCAGCTGCGCGCCTCGTGAACTTGGCCACATATCACAATTGGATTAGCTTTTTGGCCCTGTTACTGTAATGGGCCGCAGATAGTGTAATGTGGCCATGGACACGTGCCAATTAGCCCTAAGCCAAATGCTGCAACAGAAAGTTCAACCACGCAAGCATCAAGTTTTAGCCAACTGCAAGCGCAGCGATCTTAGCTCTAATAGATAGATAGATATATGTATATGTATATGTATTTAAATGAGCCAAGTCAGCAGCAAATAGTTAACAAATGCCAATAGAAATCTTTAATTAAAAGCTTGACAATAGTTAGCAGACGAAGCGAGCTGTGGCTCCGGCTCCGGCTGTGTCTGTGGCAGCCACTAAGCAACCCCAATGAGCCAGACATCAAGATCTACGGCTAAACAAAAGGTGTCTGGCTGTGTGTGATTGTCTCTTTCTCTCTCTCTCTCTTTCTGTCTCCAGCCTGAAGTGCCTAACAAGGCGACAACGATACTCGGCTGCTTATCAATGCGCCTCCCAAGCAGCAGCAGCAGCAGCAGCAGTCACTCCCCCAGCTCAGTTCATTTCATTCATGTTTTGTTCACATGCTGCACAGGCCGAGGGGAGTACCCCTAATGCTGAAAAACCCGGAGCAAAAGTAGGGGTGTCTCAAGTTCAAGTGCAGCTTGCCAGGGCTTCCTAGCGTCTAGACGTGGCTGACAAACAGACAACAAGCCGAGTTCCGAGTTCAAGATGTTGCGAAAGCCAAAGCACATTTGAATAAACATTAGATGGCTACAAAGAGACAGAGAGAGAGAGAGAGAGAGAGAGAGAGAGAGAGAGAGAGAGAGTGAGAATTATAATGGCGCTGTGGTCATAAATTAGCCAGAGCTGGAGACACCAAAGCCGCAGAAGAAAGAAGCCGAATCAAAAGGCAATTCCATACGCACAAGAAGACATGTATATATAGATATAGATATATATATATATCTGTCTGGCTATGCCTATATATACTTCAGCTCATCGACAGAGACATCAACGGCTTCGTTTATAAAGCGAGCTAATTTGAATTAAACGAGTCAAACAGCAGCCGCAGCCGCAGCCGCAGTTGGCTCCCCTCTCTAGACATCCCCCCTCTCTCTAGGCACCCCCCTCTCAGTCGCAACAGAGCCCCATCTTTGATTGGCCTCTGTGGCGTACGTGTTGCAAATAACATTTTGAAAATCTAAAAATTTGTCAGACGGAAGTCGCTGGCAAAATCACAAAGTATAGACTCGAAAGTTCGTGCAGAGCTCACAAAGGGCGATTGCCAGACTTTTTTCTTTCTTTTGCCCAGTTTAGTTGGGTTCTTTAAGAATTTGTTTCTTATCTAGTTAGTTGCTGCAACTACTGACCTTGTGCTGCTGTCTGTTGCTAGTTAAAGCGACGAAGGCACGTCGAGGTTTGTATAGTAAAATGCAGAAAGGGAGAGAAACAGGTAGAAAGAGAGATAGTGAGTGCTTAGTTTATAGAAACTAGTTGATAGTTTCTAAAACTAACTTATTTAAGAAGAACTCAATAGATCAACATATATGCTTGACAGATTTATATGATCAGCAGATATATATGATATGTTGAGTTTTATATATGATCTGTATAGTCTGTTGAGTTTTAGATGACCTTCATGGTCTATATGGATCTATATGGATCTATATGATCTATGTAATCAATATGATCTATATAATTATTATGATCTATATAAGCTATATTACCTATATGATCCACGTATATGATCTATATGATCTGTTAAGTTCTTCTTGCAGCCAGTTAAAGCTTGAAAAGTAAAGTTTTATAAGGATTAGTTAACTAACGTCGACTATACTTGAGCAAGAGATACGATCTATAGCACAGTTTATATATGTATAAGGTAGTATTCATGATCTCACAGTTATCATCTGCTAACTGTTACAGGCTGCGTGACAAAATGCTCATAATCACAGCTAAGCAAAAGTTTCATTGTTTTTTTGTTTGTGGCCAAAAGAAAAGTTTTTGGCAGTTAGTTTGGCTCGGTTAGATGCGAGCACGTTTCAGTTTGTGGCTGAACTAAAAAACAGAATTTGGCGCTGCTTTGTGCCGTCGTCTGTGTATTTCCCACAGTCCAATCAGAAACTATGCAAATTGCTTGCTTTTTATCTAATCTAAAACGGGCGACATATGAGTGTTGGGCATAAAGAGAACTATATATATAGTATATGATATGATATTTAGTTATGGCTCAGGCAACAGGCAGCGGAGCATGGCCAAGGGCGGGAGGGAGAGCCAGGGGCTCGTTGATGAGCTCTAATTTTTAAATTATACCAAATTATTGCCGGCTTTAAGAAATGAAAGAACGAACTGAAGACAACTTAGCAGCTAGCCAATTGGAGTCCAACTGGAACCCAAGTGGAGCCCAAGTTGGAGTCGGCTTTGGCTTGGGTTTCTTCGGTTGTTCAAATTGTCGCTGCCTGTTGCTCTGGTTGTTATTGTTGCTGTTGCTGTTGTTGTTGTTGCCTGGCACATAACAAGTTAATTTTCATGTAAATTTCTGCTTTTGGGCCCGGCTGGCTGGCTGGCTGGCTCTCTGGCTGGCTGGCAGCCTTTCATATAAAAGCAACAAAGACAACAACAACCGGTTAACATAATCACTTAATTTGCTGATTGTGTGCGTGGCTCGTTCTCTCTTTTTTTCTCAGTTTTGGGATCGTAATCGTAGGCGCTGCGGGTAAATGTATAGAGTGGCTATATATACATACATATATATCGGAATCTAAATCGTCATCTAAAGCGAGGCAACAAAGTGTCAATATTATTAAGTGATGATGTTCAATATGTTCTCAAGTCTGATAAACGAGCTGCGACGTAATGTGAGCCAAGCCAGAAGGAGAGAGAGAGAGAGAGAGAGATAGAGCAGCATATCTTTTGAAAGCCCTCGGCCGCTGCTAAGCCAAGTTGATAAATTGTGTGTGTATTTATGCGGCTACCAGAAAATAATTTACCAAAAACTAAAACCGGCAGCAAGGGCAAAAACTGTGTATAGAATAAATAACAAACTTGCTAAAAACAAAGAAAACACAAAAAAGATTGGCAAAAAAAAAAGAAAACACACACACACACACACAGAGAGACAGAGTGAAACAAGCGCAACATAAAAAAGTCATTCAGCAGAGCAACAAATCAACAACAACAACAACAACAATAACAAATATTAAAACAAATGCTGAGTTATTAGCACGCCAAGCGCTAGCAGCGACGCTGACGTTGCGTCGGCGTGGGCAGCGCGCGCCGTCAGGTCAGTCGGCGGCGGTGGCGTTTTGTTTTTGCCTCGCTTTTGTTTTTGTTTTCGTTTTGTGCTGCTTATTCATGGCAGTCACAACAAAAACAAACAAACATTGAGTGGAAAGCTTGCAGCAGCGGCGAACGACGAACGGCAACACGTGAAAACCGCAACGCAAAGAAATCTGCAGCACACAAACAAAAAAAAGAGAAAAAAATCACTTGAAAATGACGAAAATAAAAACTAAAATGCAGCCCCACTCACCCAGAACATTAACTTGCATGGAGCGTGGGTGGCTTCAGCAGTTTGTGAGTAAATATAAGTAATTACGTGCGTCTAATATTGCCTTAGAGTATAAGAGTGTTGCATTATAAGAGCGCTGAGAGTGCATGGCAAAAGAGAGATGACAACAGCTCAAACATACATAAATCTGCAATCTAACGGAAGTGCTCAGAGAGGGGCAGGCATACGAGTTTTGCAGCTTAGGCTGAAATCGAACATTCCTTTGCTCGAACTTCACATACGTCACTCGCTTGGAACGTTTGACTCGAAGAAGAGGGGAAATAGGCAGAGGGCAACTTTAGTTGTTTGTTGCAGTTTGAGCTGAAATGAAAGATTTTATGCTGGAACTTTACGTATGTCACTCGCTTGACTCGAAGAAGAGAGGAAATAGCAAAAGGGGAGCAACTGCAGTTGCAGCTTAAGCTGCAAATTAATACATAATAAGTTGTTTGAGCTCTCTAGAACTACTCGAACGTACCTCGCCTGGCACGTCTGGCTGGCTGTCTGCAGCCGTGTTTGTGTAGCCATGCATTTATGATGATTTTAAGCTTGCAAGCATCAACAGGCGACCCAAACCAAGACAGGGCCCAGGTAGAGAGTGAGAGAGTGAGAGAGAGGGAGTAGCTAGAAGGGGGAGTAAGGCATACAGATCCGGCGAGCATTAAAGCAGCTTTAACTATAAATAAAATCGAAAGGCAACAATAGCAGCAGAGCAGGAGGGAGTAGGCAGGACTACACACATGCGAATGCATCAAAAGTTGCACTGAAAATGAGCCACAGACGAAGAGCCAGCCAACGACAACAACAAGGGGCACAAAAGACACGCAGCAAAAACAAGGCAAAATAATAATACAAATAACTATAGATGCATAGATAGGAGCTGCTAGTTAGATGGACGAGCGAGCGAGCGAGCGAAGGATGTGGCATGGGGCATGCAGCTAAGGCCGCTGGCAACGTGCTCATCATTATCATCTCTGCTGTTGCTGTGGCTTGGGCTATGCGAGGCCGTTGCCATAATTGTTTAGTTAGCGTCGAGCAACCGCCCTAGCCTTGGCCCACCTGAGCAGCGACTGCCGCTGCCTCTGCCGCTGCTGCTGCTGCTGCTCTTTTGTGCAGTCATGCGCAGCGAAGTCAATAGGCGAACGCCAACGCCAAAGCCAGAGCAACTTACTCCCTTTTTCAGGCCAGCGTCCAGGCTCAGGCTCTGGCTTGGGTCTCAAGCTCAGCTCTGGCTAAAACCTGATTATGAGTGGCCCCAACTGTTTGTAGACGGCATGTTGTGTATTCTAACACGCTGCGGATGGCGTCCACGTCCGCGTCTGCCTCTTTCGGATCTGGGCAAACAAAATGCGTCTTTAATGCAAACATGCAGCAGGCAGCAGCGAGCAGCTTCCTTTGAAGTTGTTGCAGGGGGAGAGCTGCGTGGCTGTTGCATGTGCGTACAAAACTTTAAACAGGAATTTTAACAACTTGCTTTGTACTTTTGCTTGTTGCTCGAACAACAACCCAACAACAGCCAGAGCAGCAACATACAACATACAACATGCAGCATGCAGCAACAACAACATTAACTGATTTATAAAGAAAATTTCTATGCGTCGCTTGCCTCTGAGAGAGCCCAAAAAGGAAATGCATGTTGAGGCCGCTGCCGCTGCCGCCGCTGCTGATCTCAGCTGCGCCGCTGCTGCGCTGCTGCTGCGTCTGCATGCCGAACAACGTGCCAACATTGACGGCGAGCGGCGCTGCCAATTAGAAGATTTCATATTTCTTTCTTGTTGCTGCTGCTGCTTATACTGTTGTTGTTGTTGTTGTTGTTGTTCTTGTTGCTGTTGTTTTTGCCGCAATGCAATTCAATTAGACAGGCAGCAGCAGCACCACCACCACTGGCAACTGGATGCTTAGGTCAAAGGCTGTTGTCGCTTGCGTCACATCAAAGAGAAGACCTTATGTTTGGCTTTTCTTTATATTCTCTTATTTAACTAGTTTAAGCAGCTGAGCTAATGCTTCATTAGAGATAAGCTTTGTGTTTCATAGCAAGCAGCAAGGCTCTTATAGCAAACAGCTTTGCGTCAAGCTTTCTTCAGTTTATGACAATTATTATTAATAAATATTTAGTTAGAATAAAATATACATATGTAAAATGAATAAAATAAAATAAAGAATAAATAAAAAAAATATGAATTTATTTTATATAAAATAAATAATAAAAAATATAAAATACACAAAATAAAATATAGAATAAATAAAATATATACTTATTCTATATAAAATAAATAATATAAGAAATATAAAATACATATACATATATTATAAATGAAATATTAATATATTTACGATAAATATACACATATATGTAACATAAATAAAATAAAATAGAATTATTAACATAAAATATGTATGCTAATAAGAAAACTCTATTAATATTTTTGAACTATTAAAGTTATTATTTATTATTTAGGTAAAACTTATTTTATATTCTATTAATTGGAAAAATCTAATATTTTTTTAATTATTTAAATTTCAATTTATTGTTTAAATTAATTTTATTTTGTAATCTTAAGCATATTTTATATTTTACGTAAATTTAATTTTTTTATTTTTATTTTCTATAAATACTTTCAAGCATAGTAAAGTTTTTAATATTTTTTCTCATTACTTGATTGAGTTATTAATTTTTACTATTTTTCTTCGTCTGTTAATCACTTTTGTCATAATTAAAGTTTTGTATACATATTTTTTTATATATTTTCCAATCAGTAAATATTATTGCTAATGAAATATATGATAGAGTTTTATAGCCCGTCTCACATAGCATTAATCGTTAGCCATAGCATTGAGGAGCTTAACGAGCCATAATCCATCACAAGGCATCATGTTTTGTCATAGTTATCGGCGAGCTAAGGTCAAAGTTAAGGCTGACGGCACATCAAAGGCCGGCTGCCAAGCTGCTGTTGCAGAAAGGCAGCTGGGAAGCGACGTCGCTCGGACATGCCACATGTTGCATTATCGCGATAATTAACGAAAGCTTAAATGCTGCCCACGGTGCCCGGCAGTCGACCAGCCAGCAGCCAGCAGCCAGCTGGTTGGCAGTTGCCCCCGCCGGGTGGTCAGCGTATCAGCAGCAACAGAAAAAGAAAACTTGATATCTGGCCATTAAAAGTGCGAGTTGCAGCAAACATTTTAATTATGGATGCGAAAGACGCACGCAAGAAAATTATGAATACGTCAAAAGCAATATTAAACAAGGTCAGGGCCAGAAATTTGGCATAAACTGTTGTCGTTTCGCTTGCTATTAAAATTGCATTACAAGCTACCAATGCGTCTGGGCCAGCTTTGTTATTGTTGTTGCTGTTGCTTGTTGGCTGGCATTTTTGACAGCTGTTCCACATTTGGTAGCATCTACATCAAAGTCACGTCGCATCTGTTACACATCGCACATAATTTGTTGCTGCCGACTCGAGTGTTTTGGCTCATAGCGTCGTTAGGCTATCGAATGCAAACAGTCGTCTCGAGTGCTGACACATCAAGGTGCATCACCTGAATAGTGCCATCAAACTCCATCACGGGTAGCCCCATGAGGTAGCAGATGAGTGCGAAGTTATGGCAGTTGAAGGTATTAGCAAGACGATTAAAATTAAGAGAAAGTCGGCAAAGTGCAGAGATCACAGTCGGACTGGTTTAGTAGTAGTAGGAGAGAAAGCTAGAACAGAGTAGAGTTTGTCTAAGAGTTTAGTATCAGAATTGTCACACTAGTTGGAGGGTTTCTATATCTTGAAGGGGCTTGGACTAATTATAGACTCGGAGTAAGCTTTTTCATATTCGGAGTGTAGTAAAGTATAGTAATTCTGATAAGTAAAGAAAGTAGCTACTACTCTTAATAAGTTATTTGGATTAAATATGCATATTCGGAGTAAATGAAAAATTCGGAGTAAATGAAAAATTCTGAGTAAACGAAAATTCGGAGTAAATTCGGAGTCAGTCAAATTTGATCACTTATTGAATATTTAAATTGGGCTCTTATGTTTTCATTATTTTACATATATATTTCTCTACTTAAAATAACATTCGGACTGTCTAGATAGCCTTACCTTAAGTTGCCTAGCAACAACCATTAGCACTTTACTCATTAGGCAACTGCTTCTTAGCTCAGCTCTTAGCATTCACAATTATCTTAGAAGCTGTCACATTCGTGCTTCACTGCAAACAATATCAGCAATAAATAATAATAATAAACAATGCCAATAAATGAAATAAGTTTTAGTTCTGAACAACAAAAAAAGACAAAAAATAAAGTGAAAAGAATGACAAGCGACAGGCGACAGCAACAATAGCAGAAATATATATGTATATATAGAAAAAGGCCAATCGCAGCGCTGTTCGTGGCTTGGCCACTGCCCATTGCCCATTGATCGCAGCCCCTGGAGCCTAGCGCTCCGAGCCCCAAAGACACCTGTGCGCTCCAATCTGTGAGCGAAACGTGTTCGCACGCCAGCGACAAACGCCGACGGCGTGACGCCAACAATAGGCAGACAACATGACCTTTTCATACCTGAATATACAGATACCTGTCTGTGTGTGTGTCTGTTGGCTGTGGCCCCCAAAGCCCCATACACACCCACCCAAAAGACTGCACACGAGCTGCGAGTAGAGAGAGAGAGAGGAGGGCGATAGGCAGAGAGGCAGCTGGAACGAAGCCCCATTGCCATGCTCATCAAATTCTCGCATGTTGCCTGTCAAACCGCAGTGACAAACACACGCACATATTCAGGCGACGTTTGCTTTGTGGCATCTGCAGCTGCGCCCTGCCAGTGGCCCCTCTCGCTCGCTCCTCCCCCCTCTCTGTGAGTGGCTGCCTGCAATTCCTTTGAAAAATTCCACCAGTTGCAGCTCTTGTTTGTTTTTGCGGGCCTAGCCATAATGTTTTTATGATGACCCACGGCACAGGCTGCAGCTCGCCTCTCTCCTCCCTCCCTCATCCCCGTTGTATCTTTATTTTAGTCTGCTGCTGCTGCTGCCTACTTGCCGCAATTAGCTGTTCTTCAGCTATTCTTGGCGCTGCAGCTTCCCCAGCGCAGACACATGAAATTTAATTGAAAAAATTATTCAGGCAACGCGCAAAAATGCAATGAAATTTGAGCATCGATTGTGGGTCAGCCCCAGCTCATGCCCATCGACAGCTGCCCCCAAAAAAACAGGCTCGCAGCGACCACTTAGCAGCGGTGGCAGTTGCAGCTGCATCAGTGGCAACCTCACCAGGTAGTTCGGCTTAGCCGCAGCGCAATCCATTTCAATTGCCACGACGCGTTTAAGATTACGCAAGCGATTAGCCAGGCAGCTGAAAAATGCCGCACGCGTCTGCCCAGAGAGAAAGAGAGAGAGAGAGAGAGGGAGGGAGAGGCAGCATAGCAGCCGCATGCCTCATGCCTCATGCCGCAAACTTGTTTATTAGATGCTTCTCAGAACCAGATAGAATAGGAGCAATCAGCAGCACGTGCTCCCTGAGCGAAAAGCCAGCCAAGCTAGCAGAAAATCTCATGACTAAGCGAACTCCAAATCAGTTTTCATAAAATACTTAAAAATCAATGTTACAGAAATGTCTCATTGCCAACACGAAATGGAAATGGAAATGCGGCCAAGCAAAAACGAAATGAAAAATCTGAAAATTTCTTTTGCTCTGTTTTTTTTTTGGCGCTTTTCACGGCATCAGCAAAAATTTTTTGTAGCTGCAGAAATTGATGCAATTAAAATAAAACAATCAAAAAAGTTGTAACTTATTAATCAGTGCAACTGACAAAAGCCAGATAAAAAACAGAAAGAAGGAGAGGAAGAGAGTGAGAGGTGAAGAGTGAGACAGAGAGAGAGAGAGAGAGAGAGCACAGGTGAGGCTTTGGCTGCTGAGGCGTGGGCGGCAGCTGCTGCAATCAACTCGAGATGCAGACACAGCGCAAACAAAATGCAAAAGCTAACAACTAAGAAAGTTAGACGAGAGCTTAGTGCACGAGTAAATACCCTGCATTAGGCTAAATGCAACGAAATGAAGAGGGCAAAGATAAGGGAGCTATGGGAGGCATAGACAAAGTAGGCGAGCAGAAGTAGTAAGGCAGAGATAGTGAGGCAGAGATATAGTAAATATATGGGAATATAAGAAAGCATTCCTTAATATATATGATATATATGCAAATTAGCTATATAATATGTAATATATGTATCTGATAAGTTCTATATATTTACTACTATTCCATTTGATAGGCGGGAAGGGAGTCAAATCTTCAGCTGGTCCTATGCATATTGCTTGAAAGCTGAGTTCATATGTCTCTAATTGATTTGTGTTGTTAATATTCAATAATAATAGCATTAGCATTAGTATCTACAAAATAGTTATCTATATACAGTTATTTATATATAGTTATCTACAAAAATATCAATTCAACTATCTGTCATAGTTTTTATATTTATTATATACTAAACTCTAACAAAATTATAAAAAAAAACAACATTTTTTATATTTAAGAATTTTTGTCTAAATTTTTCTACTATAAGAACAAGCAATTGGTCTATTATATCTTACATTTTCATGTCGAAATCTAGTTATATTATTTGTTTATTTTACATATTTTAATTATATATTATATATTAGTCACATAATTTAGCCCTCATGCACTCTGCACTTCCAACTCAGCTTCTCTAGAGTCACAAAAGTCTCATAAACAAAACAGAACGCATCGCTTTAATCCCTTTCTTTTAGCATAGGGTATAAAAAGCTAAAACTGCAATTACACACACACTCACACACACATGCACACATATTTGTTGTGTGTGTGTGTGTGTGTGTGCTGTAGTCAAAGTTGACTCTTGACGCATTTTTAAGCGCTGGCTGGAACTCAGCCTCAGCTTGCGACGATGCCGCATTGCGCCTCATTCTCTCCCTCAGTGTGTGTGAGAAGTGTGGGAAAAGTGGGCGTGTCCAATGGGCATTAAACGGTATTTCAACTTTAGCTCAAGCTGCTTTTGTATAGCAGTTGCTGTCGCTGTCGCTGCCGCTGCTGCCGCTGCTGCCTCTGTGGCCGTTGCCGTTGATTTCATTTCAGTTTGTTGTTTTTGCTGCAATTAATTGACGAGCGTCCCGAAACAGAGAATATAAAAAAAGTTAAAATAAAAGAGAGAGACAAAGCGGGGCAGAGTAGGAGACTCACAGAGTCTAAAAGTCAGACAAACAAACAGCAAACAGATAAACAGAGACGTCATCGGCTGCTGCTGTTGCTGTTGCTGGAGTGGGGCGCAGGGGACAGGGTTAGGGTATTTGGGGTCGACGTCATCATGTGAACTTGTCTGGACTGTGTATATCCATATCCTGTGCGCTTGTCATTAATGGGGGCCGCCCTAATCAACTCAGCTCGACTCGACTGAGCTGCCTAGCCCTGTGCAGGGCTCTCTCCCCACACACACACACACACACGCACACACACATCTTACTAGCGTTTACTTGGCGGCCCGGCAAATTGATTCATTAGTCAAAGTGACTCTTATTTAGTAAATAAGCCAAAGCCAATGTCTGTTGGCTGTCGACTAATGCCTGCCAATGCTAGGATCGGCATTTGCATTCCCTTTTTCTGCATTCGCATTCCCAGTCGCGAGTCATTTATCAAATTGCGTTTGATTTGTTAATTAAATTTTCTATTTATGCTTATTAAGGCCGGCTCGAGCTGGTCGTGCCGCAGCTCTCGCGCATGCTAAACACGCCCAGTTATGGCCAAAGCAAAGCCGAGCTTCGTCGACCGGTTTGTGGCCAATCTCGTCGGGGGCTTAGGCTTTTTTCTCGACTTTTTCTAGCTCTTTTTAGCCGCTTAGTCTCCCACTGTTATCATCAAATGGTTCGCTCGCTGCTTAGCTTGATTGTGTCACATTCTGTGTTTATTAGAGCCGGGTCCATATCAAACGGCCATATTTATGGTAACGAAAACTATTTTTATTACGCACAACTTTTAATGACAAATAAATGTGGCTATTAGAGCGTTGCGAATCGCCGCTTCGAGCTAGCGGGGGGCGTCTCTTGCCTTTTGCCTTTTGGCCGTGTCGAATATCAGAAAAACTTGTTAGCCCTATTGCGATGTCGTCAGCGCGCCGAGAGCCAAATGCGTGGAGTGGAAATTGAAATTAAAAATCTGATTCACACACTCCCACGCAACGAGCGCTCATTGGCCAATTGCCCGATTCCCAGGCGTTGACTAACATCAGTTAGTCAGCAGCTGTTGGCCAGCTACACCTATGCCATGCTTAAGCCTTCGATTTCGATAGCCATGCGCAGGTAGGCAACAGCAACTAAAGCTAATTAGCCGACGATGTTAGAGAAAGTCACATATAAGCTTGCCTAACACTCGTATGACCATAAGATATTTCGGATATTCAATTAGTATTTAGCTTCCAATTCATGAGAATTGCATAGAAAGGCAATATAAATAATCATTTATGAAATGTCTTTAAGCTAAACTGAATTCCACATCATATCAATGAGAATCACATAGAAAGGAAGTGATATATGAAATTTCGGCATACTTGTCAATATGAGAATCACATAGAAAGGGTCTGGTATGCGAATACTCTTCTATCTTAGCTCAATTCCACAAGGAACTCTATGAGAATCACATAGAAAGGGCCTGCTGTATATGAAAACTCTCTTTAATTCCACATTATATCCATGAGAATCACATAGAAAGGATCAGTTTTGCAAGTAAATAACTTTAGGAACTTTTACTTTTCGCAGTAACAGCAAAAAGTCGATATTTGCTTGTAACTATCGTACACTGTCCAATATCGATATATGTAATCTATATGCACACATAACGACAACAACAACAACAATTTTTCCGTTGAGAGAGGCGGCACCCATCGAGTGTCACCTTTTGCGGTTCTCAGCGTCCGCTGTCAGTTGTAATTTTATACGATCAGCTTTCGATTTGGCGAAGCCTGAGGTTAAAAATGAACATGGCCAACCGGCGATAAGTAGAGATTGGTATTGGGGCACAGCCAGCAGCGGCAGCAGCGCTCGACTCTCCACTCTCCACTCCACAATGTAATTTTGCGGTTTTGGCACCCAAAAAAAGTAAAAAATAAGCTTTGAGTGCAATTGATACGCTCCAGCAGAGGACAGCGAACGGACGATGAGGCGGATGAGGCGGACGCAGATACGAATTTGGATTCGATTGTCAAAGCCAATTGCGAGGCAGTCGTATGGGCCATGTAAATGCCAAGCAGCGAGTGTATAAGTGTGTGTGTGTGTGTGCTGGGTGTGTGTGTGTGTTGCCTGTGGCTGTTGTGCGTCGCCCTGCGTCTTGCTGCTTTATGCGATATGAATTACACAAGTTTCCTGGCAGCGTTTTATATACGCTTTCCTCTTTATTATTATGCAGCGAGACAGTGTGTGTGTGTCGTTATAATATAATAATTAAACGAATTGCCAAAGTGTGTCGGCAACAGACGCGCCTCGTTCGTCAGACCCTGCCACAGCCAGGCAACGTGAGTTAGGGATGGGAGAGTAAAGACTAGCTGTAAATAAAGTTTACAAAACTGAGAGAGGAGAGGAGTGGGTGAGTTGCTGGAGGAGTAAAATATAAACCTAGACTAATGTGGTTGTCCGGGAATATACTAGACTAGACTTTATATAGTTTAATAGAGATGGAACTTATATGAAGATGTAGCAGCTTATGTGAGTTTATCTGAGAAACACTTGAAATTGAAGTAGTAAGAAAAGCTTTTTAGTGTTTTTCTCAGGCTTTCAGCTCTAGAACTATCAGCAATTGTTCCTCTATATAGGAAGTAACTCAAATGCTTTCACTGCATATTTCATACCTGCTCTCAAGCCTTCTCTTATGTGCTTTCTTACTTATTAAAATCATTTTCTAGCCAAATACTCTCATATATTTCATATGCCCAGCTCACTCTGCCAGCTCTAGCTAGCTCTCACACTGCCATCTAGCAGCAAATGTAACTTGATTTAGCTTCATCTGTAGAGTAACTCTTAACTTCTTCTGTCTCGTGTATCTCCTTTGGCATTGTCTAGGCACGTTGCCATCTCTAGCGTGAGTTGATATTGCACAGCAGGCAGCGTAAAACAGACCCAGTTTTAATATGCTCCTTGGTTCGACGCTTGTCGGGGACTAAGAAAAAAAGGAGGAATAAAGGGTTTAAATTTTTATTTTTGCTGCTTTTATTTGTTTTTTACACTCGAGGTGTCAATTTCAACGCCCTTCTTTTGTTTGCCAATGCATTGTGCATACCTAAGAGCATAGTCCCATATGTATATACAACTCTATACCTATATACATATATGTATAATGTGCGAATATTACCCTCGTTTTTAATTTCTGCCAAATTATGCAAAACACGCTGCGAACACACTTTGAGAGGGCTTTTGGTATACACTGAGCGAAATTTATTAAGCCAAATCTGTTTGTGCCAGCCTCCTGCCTTCGGTGGGCGTACAAATCATCTATACATATTGCTTGAGCGTGTTGGCCAGCCACGCCCACCGGGCGTACGCCTACAAAGTGTTTAACATAAATATTTGCAAATTTCTCGAGCAACGGCACGAATTAAAACACATGCATATAAAACCCGATATAAATTGCCTTTGACTTCTGGCATAGAACCGTTTGTGCGGGCAGGCGTGGAGGCGGACTGGCTCTGTGGGGCGTTGAAAGTCAGCACCTCATCCTTTAGCTGCAGCGGCATGGGATGGGATGGATGCGTCTCCACTCCACGCAGAGTCAAGTCTGCCTTTTTTGGGGTGTGTACTTCAGCTGGGTTGTGCACAACAGCCTAGCAGCTTAATGGCCATGTGTGTTGAGGGCGGAGGTGGATGTGGGCGTGCCAGCACGACTGTATATATCTCTCTATAGCATGCATACACACACATGTATAAATCACATTTGCATGTGCTTCATGCAGCTGACAACTCAATAAAATGTCGCTATTTTCATTTTTTCGCCTTGATGTCGTCACACGCATGTGACAAGTTGCAAGCTGCGAGTTGCGAGTTGAATGTTGCATGTTGCGAATGCTGAATGTTAGCATGCTGATGTGTTTATTGCTATTAAGCATTACATTTTATGACTTTAATACCAGGCAGATGTATGTAGTCTGTATAAAGCAGGCAATTGCTGTAGACATCAAATAAAGAAGAGTTAGAAGCTGTCGGAGGACCTGAAAGGAAGTTTTATTTTAGAGCATGGAAATGGTTTTACTGGGCTCATATTTATATAAAATATACTGAGAGGAGATATATCTATATATATATATATATATATATAGAGAGAGAGAGAGAGAGAGAGACAGAGGCATAGGACAGAGTAGGCAGAGCTGATGAAGCTGAAGCTTGAGCATTGAAGGGTTAGAAGTATGTTGTTATCTTTCTATTATTGTATAAGGCAAGGCTTAGAGAGTTGGCAGATCACTAAAGATTTTGATATATAAATTTTTAATTAGAGATGAGGTACAGAGAAATGCTGCAGAAAGTCCAATTCCTCAGCGAGTTGCCTTTAGAAGCAGTCGCACTGTAAGGAAGATTATTTTAGCAGCAGTTGTACTCTAAGGGATTTGCTGACCTTGGCAAGGCTCAAGCAGACATCCCAGTAGCTAGTCATTGCTATATAAACTACTACTTATAGCAGTTCATCAGGCAAGACCACAGAATATAAATATCCAAAGCTATGCTAAGCTGCTGGCTTCTTATGCCGTTCTTCCAAGAATAATCCCTTCTGAGATACTTGATGTAGTCATGCATAAAGCCTAAAGAGTTGCAATCTAAATGATTATAACATATCAAAATGTAATCTATAATAGATCTTTATACATGGGCTACACAATCCCTGCCAACTTCTAAGCGAACTTCCTCTCACAGAAGTCAAACTCTAACCAACTCACCGGCCGCCCAACTGACAGGTTTCATTAACAACTGCAACTAGCAATTGCCATGCCAATAAGTTTGCTATTAATATGCCCAAGCAAGCTCATAGCCAGCGTACGGCAGCTGTAAACTTTTAATAGCCAGCTTCTTAGCCAATTTCCTTTTAAGCCTGCGCGCCGCACAAGTGCTGCTCAGTTGGCTTGCCAGCAGTTCACATACATATATGACTACGTGTTGACAACAAAATTAATTCAAATTAGCAAAAAACTAACAACAACAACGGCAACAAGTGGAGTCGAGCAAGGTTAACTGAATTTCAACAACTTTCGCTTGGCGTGTTGCGTGTTGCAAATTCACCAACTGCTGCTGCTGCTGCTGCTGCTGCTGCTGGTGGTGCTGCTGTTGCACAGGGCCAACAAAGAAGTGCTCAATTTGCAACTGCAACAAATTAAACTGGCAACTTGTGGCAAGCACTTACTTAAGCTCCAAGCATGTACATACATGTCCATAATTGCTGTAATCCTGCCCCCTCCCCAGCCCCAATGCTGAAGCTTGTCTCAGCTTTCTGCATAATATAATTATCGAATGCGTTTTTTATGAGCTGCCGACATAATTGGTCTGATTGGAAGATGATCTTTGCGTGACTCAGCCAACGCTGCTTGGATGCTCGGATGCTCGGATGCAGCACAGTTTTGGTGGCTGGCGCCCAAAGAGTCAACAAACGTTGCCCCGTCGACCATTTTGAAGTGAGACATTAATCTCAGTTAGGTTTATCTTTGATGCATAATAAATGAGACGCTTTTAGTTTCAGCTAAAAGCAGCTATTTATTAATGCTCGAAATGGACTGGCCACGAGCGAGGACCAGCAGCTGGCAACACCACGTCGGCGATCTTATTAACCCAGTTTCCTCGAAAGTTTTCCAAAAAACAAAAAAAAACAAGTAAGAAAACTCTAGTCGAGACCGCTCGACTAGGGTATACCCTGAACCCTGCGAAGAGCCGCTATTCCAAGCATTCTTAATTTCTTTTATATACACAAGCATATGTACGTTCATTACAAGCAAAACATACACACACACGCACAGGCGCAAGCACACACAAGCGCAAGTCGGTGCGTCAGCTGTTGTTTGGCTGCTTTGCATGGCAATGCTATGGGAAATTAAATGCTTAATAACTTTTTTTCTAGACGAACGATTTTGATCAAACTTGTTGGGCATAATCATGTCCATATCCATATGTATGTATGTGCCAAAGCACAAGTCTCTAGTATTTGATATACGGGAGTTACGAATTTGAGGCGAAGGGGGCGTGGCACCCAAAATTTAACAAAAACCGAAATTGCGTAAGACTTACATAACACTAAATGCAAAATTTAAAGACTCTAGCTAGAATGATGATTTAGATAGAATTTTATAGCTTAATTTAGATTTTCGTTTTTAATCGATAACAATAAAACGATAAAAGTTATCGAATTTCTGAAACAAACTCGATCTTTTCGTGCTATACAGGAACCTACATATAAAATTTCAAGTCTCTAGCTCTTGTAGGTTCTGAGAACGACGCGTTCATACATACGGACAGACGGACAGACGGACAGACGGACGGACGGACAGACGGACAGACGGACAGACGGACATGGCTATATCAACTCGGCTTGTCATCCTGATCAAGAATATATATACTTTATGGGGTCTGCCACGCCTCCTTCTCCCTGTTACATACATTTCAACAAAAACATTATACCCTGATTTCCCATTTTCAATGGGTTCAGGGTATAAAAAAGAAGAGAAAAAAAACGAAGCAAAGAGAGTGAAACATAAAAATGAACTCAAGGAAAACACTTTTTTCCGTGCTTGCTTTTTGTTTGTCGCTAAGAAACTTTTGCTTTGTGCCAATAAAAAGAAAATCTGCACAAAGTAAACACGGGCGAAATTGCAATCACTTTGGTATGGACGACGGACGATGGACCACGGCTGGTCGAGCTGCAGGAGAAGAGGAGGGACGAAGTGCTGTGCAAACAGCTGCCAGCATCAATCTTCTAATGCGTTCAAAATTTTGCGCTGTTGCTGCAATTTTATTGCCAACACACCGAGGGAGAGTAAAATATTCAGCCATGCTGTTTGCTCTGGATGTGCCAACTTCCCTTTTATTCCTTTGCACACTCTGGATACCCTAACGCAGGAGTCGAATGTTGACTTAGCTGGAGGAAGTTGCTGCTGCTGCTGCTGTTGCTGCTGCTGCAATTAACAATATTTTTCTTGGCAAACTGCGCAGGAATTTACTTTATGGAAACTAAAAATATATTAGAGGAATATATGTAGGGGAATTTCAAGCAAAGTCTAGCTGAGCTGCAGATACTTTTGTGTATCTGTCAGATACTTTTGTGTATCTGTCAGATACTTTCTTGCTTAGAGCATTCGAGGTTCGTGCTGGCACAGAGAGCAGCAAACGAAACCCCTGCTTGTGCCACATTTGAGCCGAATTGACTTGTTGTCACGCCCCCAGATCCGGCGGCGGCCTTTCAGCTCCCCCACACACCGCTGCACCGCTGAGACGGCAGCGACATGCAAATTTATGAAAGCCGCTTTGCCCTGTGTTTCTTATTATTGCCTTTTATTAAGACTTTTTTTGCGCTCGTTGTTTCTCAACATGTTTCTGCTGTTGTTGCTGTTGTTTTCTTTTTGGTTTTGGTTTGCTCTGCTCGTATATTAATTTTTGTTGTTTTGTTTTCGGTTGCCGCCGGGAGGCAAGTGGAGCGCAGCGCAGCGCAGCTACTCTGCGGCTTGTTTTCGTGCGTTGTTAATAATTCGGTCGCATTACGCGCGATCTCGAAGGAAGATGTCGTCTTAATGACTTCATTAATATTGAGTAAAACACAGCGAGACTCGGCTCCGTTCTGCACTAAAGTGCAGGTCCGCTCAATTGCCAAATCCGAGTTGCCGGGGCTGCCACGAAATGCTTCACTTGCGCCACGTTTTCCGTTCTTTGTTGCTGTTGTTGTTGTTGTTGTTGTTGTTGTTGCACTTGTTGTTTCCGCTGGGAGAGCGTTTAGAGGCATATCTTGGTCGCATCAGCGGAGCAGCAGCCACAGCAGCAGGCCCCAGCAGCGCTCTGGTTGGCGTAATTAAAATTAATTTGATACCTAAACGGTGAATTTAATCAAAATGCATTAGGCTAGGAAGTGGCTGTTTCACTATTATTATTATTATCATTATCATTATTATTATGACTATTATACACGTAGCCAGAGCTCATGATGAGAACTGCAAACGTAGCCGCATTTAATATTAATTATATTAATTAAAGATTGCTATCTGATAAACGCACAGCGTGCTGCAAACAATCAAAATCTTGTAGGTGGCTGCGAGGCAGCGAGCCAGAGGTGAGAGAATGTGGGCGTGGCCCAACTGCCAAGCAGACACTGTGTGCAACTTGTGTGAGATATAAGCTTCCAGGAACTTATTAAGCAATGTCATAAATTAGCTAGTTGAACACGGCGTGTGGCTATATATATATATAAGGGGAGGGTAAGGGTAAGGTAAAGCTCTGCTTGGGGATAAAGATATGATATTGTAGTATAAGTTCTTAAAGTATGAGTAGGAAAGCAAGCTTAAGCTTATAGATAGGGAAGCTATGAGTACTTTAGAGATGCATGATATATCTTTATATGAGAGAACATGATATATATGCCATAGATATATAAATGTATGCAAGTCTTATAGAACTATGATATATATCTAAACATTAGCAGTAACATGATATAGTAGAACGAGTGCCACTCGCTATTCTTGAGCTCTGCCTGCAGATATAGATGAAGAGCCTTTATATGATACTATAAATTCATTTTCTATCCTAATGATACCTACTACAGCAGTCATTTGATACGGCAGAAAGGTTTCATGTAGTAAATGTAATATAAATACATTCCAATAAGCATTTTCAGTTCATATTGAAAGAATTTCCTATGCTCATCATCTAATTACCGCTAAATATCTGTAAGATCTCTATCAACACAATCTCTAATCTCTTCAGCTTTCTCCATAAACCCATAGAACTTAACGACACCTTTAAGCATCTTCCAGCCCAGCTCAGCTAGTCTAGCTTGGCCATAAAATTATCTTGATTTTGTTATTTTTTATTCGAAATTGATCGGATAAGCCTTATAATTTCGCCTGGCAACTAGAAATTGGCATAGAGTGAAAATGATCGCCGCACTTAAGAATCAAATACTTCAATTCACTTTCTCGGCCAGCCGCAAGAGCCATTTGGCTGGCCCAGTTGCGAGCTGCCAAAAACTATTAACAGCGACTCGCGGCTGTGGGCCCGGCTATGTAGGTTGCTGCGTGCCGGGCCCGATTGGCGGCGGATCGACTGCGGCTCTGGGCGTTAAATACAGGCTGCAGTCTCCATAAATCAGGCATATTTCTCAACACCTTTTTGTTTTTGGTCATTTTTTTCTATGCTGCCGAACCGCTCATTAAAAACCATTAAGCAGAATATTCAACTGTGAAAAATTATGGCGTAAATGATACCTCGTGCGACAATAAACGATCTAGTGAGGGGGCAGGAGGGAGGAGGGAGTCGGAAGGGGGGTTGGCCTGTCTGTTGCTCTATGGCCTGGAGGCCGGCCGTTTGAGCTCGCAATTCAACTAAACGCGTTGCGAACTTAACTCGGTTTCTGTGTCATTTTCTTGTCTGCAAGTCGAGTCGAGCGTCAAATAAATTTTCGTCTACGTTGAAACAACAGCGAAATGGAAAACAACAACAACAGCAGTAACGAGCACAACAACAACAACAACAACTGAAAATATATCTAAAACTATTCCCATTGCGGCTGCGTTCTTTGTGGCTTGTTGCCAACTTTTGTTGCTGTTGTTGTTGCAACGAACATTTGCAACAATTTGTTGTTGGCCATTTAAGCCGTCTGTTGTTGCTGTTGTTGGTGTTGGCCATTGGCGCTGCGCACCAGAAATCTGTTGAGTGTTAATGACATTTTTATGTTTTAACGCTTGAAAAAGCTGCACCAGCGACTACCATTTTGGTGGCCTGGCCCCGTCTTTGGCCTCTGTGCGGCCACTCGCATGGGGGATTGGAGGATTGGGGCATGGGCAATGGGAAAGCAAGTCCAATTGAAATGCCGCCATGGCTCCAACTGCGCCTGGTTCTCTGGCTCCGTGTGCCCTGACGTCTGAAATGTTGCAAATGTTGGCAATGTTGCGGCTTATGTTGAGTTATTGACTGCCGAGAGAGTGTGTGGTGTGGCCAGGGTGAAATGTGGCAAGTGGCAGGTGGCAGGTGGCTGTGGCCAATATGTGAAAGGTGGGGCAAAGGCCCAAAACCAAGGGAATTTTGTTTAATTGAAAAGCAGCTTGAGAAAATTTAAAAATATATATGACAAGGCAAGCTGCAAAGGGGCAAAGAGAGAGAGAGAGAGAGAGGGAGGGAGTCCAAGACAAGGTCACAGTGGGCAAAAACTAAAGAGCAACAGTATCAAAGGTAATTGGCTTAATGTAGTGAAAAGAAAGCACTTGAGAAGCGCAAAGAAGAGCGCTGCACAGCTGCTGCTAAGTCCTGTAAACAACTTACAAATTCTTTTTAAGCGCCGCTCTTGCTCTCTCTCTCTCTCTCTTTCTGCCTCTCCAGCGCCCGTTTGCATCTTTCAATTTGATTCAATTCATGGTCGAAACTTGTGTCAACATTAATTAATTTTCAGCGAAACTTTTGAGCAGCTAATTGGATTTTGGCTGCGAGCAGAGCAAAGCCGAAAACAAAACTAAAAACTAAAACAAAATCGCGTGGCAAATGCGCACTAATAACTGAAGGACAACAGCCAGGGAGAGAGGCAGAAAGAGAGAGAGAGAGAGAGAGAGTGAGAGAGAGAGGTAGAGAAAACAAACAAATAAAATAAATAAATAATCCGCAGCAAGAGTTTCCTGTGAGAAGGTAAAGGAAGTGCCCGCATTTTGTGGAATATTCCTTTGTTTCAGGCTTCAGTGGTGCTGAAATTTCGCAAATGTTTTCTTTTGGCCATTTCGTTGGCGGCTTTCGGCTGCCATTTTAATGATTTACGTCGCTTAAGCGAATTTCATTTCGGGCAGGTGGCCCGGCGACGACGACGACTGCGCTGGCTGGTGGCAGGCAGCAGGGGCAACGACTGTGAACTGTCAGAACAACTGTTTGAGTTGCAGGCAACGTTGCGCACGGTTCAGTGCGGCGTGAAGTGCGTGTGTGTGTGGGTGGGCTGTAGCCAAGTGCAACGACTTCGCATGCGCTTCCTGCCGAAATAAAGAACACACAAACTAATAACACTTAACTGCGCCAGGCCGAAAGCTAAGCGTTAATTATGGCAAACTTTGCCAGGCACAGGCCCAGGCCCAGGACCAGGCCCAGGCTCAGGCCAGGCTGAGGCCATGTCTAAAGTGTTTCCCCACAAGACATACAAAAGCTGGCAGCTACTGAACTCCGCGCGCTGCACTCACCCCAGCAAGCGTCTGCAGTCAGACGGCCGCCCTCTCTCTCTCTCTCTCTGTCTCTCTCTCTCCGCTGCTCACCAAATGCATGTCGCTACATATCAACAAAGGATGCAGTTGCCTAGGCTTCAGCTCAGGCTACGGCTCTTGTTGTCGTTGTTGTTTTCGACTCTTTTTTTTTTTGTTGTTTTTTGTTGGTTTTGCAGACTTCAGTCAATGCACTCTCTATGGCGACGTCGTCTGACTGCACAAAATGAAAAAGTTTCGAAATAAATGCTGAAAACCAAAGCCCAAAAGGAAAAACTTGAACAAAATATGAGCTGCAGCGGCCTTTGAGAGCGACTGCAACATGCCCTGTGCTAATATTAAATATGTAAAATATAACTAGGAGAGTGTAGAAAAGGATATCTGTTTATTTATGTAAAGAACTGTAGCTAGTCGCTCATAGCCGAGCTAACTAGCTTTTTACAGGGTATTCGCGCTGCAGCCCCCTCTTAGCCAACACACAAAAAAGTAGGAAAAAAACTCGCTGCATTTTTGCACAAGAAAAAAAAGAATTATTATTAACGCCTGTTGGATATGCCACAGGACGATGTCTGCGCCGACTCCAGCTACAGCTTCAGCTTCGTCTCCAGCTCCAACTCCATCTCAGCTCTGGCTACTGTGCACACACTTTTCGTCATGTTGTTGTCGTTGCATGTTTTATTTTTTGTTTCCTTTTTTTTTTTTGGTGCATTCGCCTGCAGCAGCCGCTCTTTGGATGCAAAATGCATCTGGGCAAAAAAAATAAAGCGGCAGCAATAACAACAACAACAGCAGCAAACATGTCGTAGTTGCTGGCAGGAGTTGACGAGAGCTTGGGGTAGTAGGCGTAGTCTACATGACTGGCTGCTGTCCCGACGACAAATCTCTTGCCTCCTGCCCCTGCGCCGGTCATTAGGCGCTGCTGCTGGTGCTGCTGGTGCTGCACTTGGCTCCTGCTTGCACTTCAGCCTGCCAGTCGGATTTGGGCCTGCATCCTGAGCGGGCTCGTCATTGCCGACGTCAGCGGACGTTACGTGTCTCAGGCAGTTGCAAATTACGCTCTCAGACTCAATTGTCTTGTGCCTCAGAGACTCTGAGACTCAGAGACTAGCAAGCCCCCAAAAGCAAAAACAAAAACAAAAACAAAACAACAACAATGGCTGCATTTAACGCAATCTTTCGCCGGCTAGACAGACAGCCGCAGACGGTCCAGAGCTGAGGCTCAACTCCGAATCCAATTGCAATGCAAGGCATTCCCTGGGCAGCAGCAGGCGTGGCGGCGGGGCAGGCAGAAGCGTCGCGTCATCGTCGCGACATGCACTTCAACAAAATTTGTATATATATATGTGTATATATGCTTCTGTATGTATGTGTTCATTAGAATGTGTTGAAGTTGCTGCTTGAACGCCCCGAAGTAGGCAACACTTTGCCCACTGCTCGATTGCTGTGTAAACACTCCAAAATTGCTTGGGGTACAGTTGCGTTTAGCAGTTAATGAATATTCGAAAATATTTATTTATGAAATATATTAAAAAATCATTTCCTTTTTTGTCATTGCAGAGTTCGTTGATGTATTTATGAGGTATGTTAAAAGCAAATTAAATATGTAAAGAGCCAAGCTTACAGCTAGACCGAAAACGAGGCAGTTATAATAGTAATAAAAGATCAGATAAAATCATAAATGAAGCTCTCGTGACAAGTGCGTGGGCTGGGCTGCCATCAACATCGGCGGCCACAACATGTCAAACGGCAGCCGCCAAACTTGTAGAAGAAGCTGAAGACAAGGCAACGATAAAAAAAAATTAAATGCGGCGCAAAAGGGCCGAGCCCCAAAATGAAGTAGTTAAAGCCAGACAAAAGGCCGGCCAAAACGGCAGCTCGATGTCTTATTAGAGAGAGAGAGAGAGGCTGAGAAAAGCGGGCGGGCTGTGATTGACAACTATGTTGAAATATCAAATTAAAATTTCATAAATAGTTGAAAAAATAATAAAGGCTAAGCGGCTTTATAATAAGGTAATTGCCATGGCTATTAGGCCTGGGCGTGCCAGCCGCCAGATCTGCGGGCTCCGATTGAAGGTCAATGACAACACGTAATTGATTATTAACCAACCGTCAGTGGCCAGTGGAAATGGAGAGAAATCTCAGCTCATAATGAAAGATTGAAAACAGAAACATGTTTTAATTTCATGCTTAAGATAAGGTATTAGTAGCGGCATTTTAATTGCCACAATCTATATGTATATATCAGTTAAAGCCAGCCTTGGCAGCACCACCAACCACCGACCACCAACCACAGCTCGTGAGCAGAGTGAAAAACCATAAAACTGCAATACGAGCTGCGCTGCTGCTGCCAGAGGGGGGGCTGAGACGTATATTGTTATTGGGAGGTGCCACATAAGTAACAGCGGCTGCTGCAGGCCCCAAACAATGTTCACACCACAGCCATATAATATGTGAGTTTCTTGTAGAAAACCAATCAATGCATTGCAATTTCCATTAGGCTTGCCATGTGCGGTGTGCTCCTTGGCGAGTGTGGGAGGAAACCCAATAACTGTTAGGCCTAAAGTTTATAATCAAATGCTAAACTCGCCCAGGCAGATGCCAGCCAGATGCCCTGCATAAATCACAGTCCATTCAATATTGAAATCGTAAAAATATCGTTAGATAAATCGCAGTTCTATCTTGTTCGCATTCCAGTGTGATTAAGTAAGAACAACTATCAGCCAACTTGTAAATCATAAATCTTAACACATGACAAAATGCGTATAATTAATGTTTCAGCGCACAGCGTTCAATAATTAACTCCAGGCTGCCAGTCGGGCGGCAAAAGCGACTCGAATTTGGTCACAATCATAATTAATAGACATTTTATTCAAATTCTTATTTGTTTTTTTTTTTTTATCGTTTTTGTATATTTGTTTAGATTAGATGTGCGCTGAGCTGGGCCCTGAAGTTTTTTATATGCTGACTTTACATTTGAAGTAATCGCTGCATATAAAAGACTTTGCTGCCGACTGGCTGATTGATTGATTGATGATCAGTGTAAAGTTTAGACACTAAACGCTAGGAAGTTGAAGTTGCTATTGGCTTGAAGGTGATATATGATATGAGAAGGTGTTCAGTTTGAGCTGAGATATGAGCTGAAGTTATAGAAATATCGAAGACTCTTTGGCTGAAGTAGACACAACTCTGAGGTGTTTAGTTTGAGCTGAGATATGAGCTCAACCAGTTGAAGACTGTGTTACGATATGAGAAAGGGCCTAGTTAGATCTAAGCAACAAGCTAAAAGTAACTGTTTAACAGCAAACTCAAACATTCTTTGGCTTAGGTATTGCCAGCTCTCTGTCTGTTAATTTCTTTATACTTTTATGACTCACAGGAAATGGTTTGGCTGTAAATCAATAAACGTAGAAAATCTATTTAAAGTGCGATTTCTGCAGCTAACAACACACGTGTGCATATTCATAAGGCCAAAGAGGAGTAGCCAAAACCCGGCCTGCTGCTGCTCCTGCTCCTCCCACCTGGCCGAGTGTTTCTCTCTTTTTCGTCTGATAATTACAGCAGTCGACCGCAAGCTGTGCAGAATTTTTAGTTTACGAGCATATAAATGTAATTGGATGCGCAGAAATAGTGGTTGGCTGCCCGGGCGAGTGTGTTTATAAATTTAACAGAGAGCCTCTGTCAGCTTTTGCCTGTCATTTGCCGTGCAGTTGCCCAGCAATTTGCAACGGCAGCAACATCTAAGCGGCGGCGACTCTTCCTCTCGCACTGCGCATGGGCAAAGGCAAAACGTGTCATCATCGATTACGCAGAGCCGAAGCAGGCAGCTCTAGCTGGAGGCAGCAGCAGCAGAAGCAGCAGACAGCAGCGGCAGCGGCAACATTTGCTTGGACAAACAAGTTGCTGCCGCTGCTGAGTTGCAATCGCTTTGTGTTATCGCAGCGGCCAGGATGATGACGCCGGCAATGGCAATCCCCCGGGCGCGTAACTCAAAGCGACAACACTTGACACTAATTAATACATACGCACCGTGCACCATGCTCCATGCACCGTGCACCATGCACCATGCACGTTGCAGCTGCCACCCACTCGGCATGTCGACGCGCTCGTCGCATTTCAATCAAGTCCACGCCAGTCAGACAGACAGTCAGTCAGTCAGTCACTCAGTCAGTCAGTCAGTCACCGTTGAGATTTAGTCGTGATAAAGTTGTTTGAAAGTGTTGCAGCTTGCAGCTAGCCGCACGCACACACACACACACACATATGCACACGTTCAGCTGAGTGCCTAACTGGCACATTGTGTGCCGCACCGAGAGGTAGGCAAGTGGGTGGGTGGGTGTTGGGGGCAGTTGCTACTTCTGTGTGCTATTGTGCCCGTTGCTGTTGCCGTTGCTGTTGCCGTTGATGCTTATCAGTCTGTCGCGTCCGTTAGCTTGGCTTAGTTTCAACACGCAGTCAGGCTTGCTGATAATATGCATTTACCGTTGCATTTCCTACACATTTCCTAGCCTTAACCAGAAGTCGGCACAAATTTGTCGTCATGAAAATTGAAAGAAAAGTGTAGGAAATTTGTCTAGATTTTGAGTTAAGGCAGGCATGGCTCAAGCACACCGTTGAGTGTTGAATGAAATGGAATGAAATGGAAATCAGTTGAGCATTAGCTTTAATATGTAAAAGGAATCGTAGAAGAGGAACTAAGCTGAGAGTCAGCTTTAAGTTTGCTCATGGAAATGAGTCACAGACCAAAGCTCAAGCTAGGGGAAATGTTTAGCCAGTTGAGAACTGGGAGAATATAAAATAAAATTATTTAAAAATATAAAAAAATAAAAAAAAAATTATATAAAAAAATTATATAAAAATATAAATAAAATAAAAAAATATAATTAAAAATAAGTAAAAAATAATTAATAATATGTTAGCTAACATTATTGAAAAACATGAAAAAATATATAATATATATAAAGTTATGTATAAAATAATTAAAATAGCTAAAATAATTTTAAATTTAATGCAAAATTTGAGCTAAAATCTCGTCGGTTTATAATTGGGCGGATATTGCCGGATCTAAATTGACAGGATATTGTGATTGCCAGTCAATTATTTTTTGCTAAAAATATAAACATAAATTATAAATAATATGCAAATTAAGCGCGAATCTGTCATATTTTGAGTAAATATGCAAATTTTGGTTTAAAACAGAAAATTTCGCTGTCATTAGGCGAGCCGCATAAAGCTGGACGCTCATTAAAAGTCAATTAAAACTGTGCAAAGAGATTGAGTATATATATAAATTATGTATATGTATATGAGGCATGTATATGTATATATATATGCATATTTGATATATGAGAGTGGGCAATCAGTCAATATATTCATATCCCATATCCATATCAAAGCGAGCGAATTGTGAACGATGATCGATGAAGTCTTGTCTTGATCTTTGACGTCGATCGTTGCCGTTGCCGAAATCCGAAGTCCGATATCGAAATCGAAATCGAAAATGGAAACGTAATCGGAAATGGAAATCGGTAACGAAGCCAGCGAACGTTCAGCGTTTTCCATTCTGTTTTGATAACAATGGCAGCTGCGGCAGTTGCAAATGGCATTAATTTGGGGCTCTTTAAAGACAACTTTGACACCGAATGTTGAATAAACGCTTAATTAACACTCAATGGCGCGGCTAATGGCAATGGGGAGGTGCTGCGGGGGCTGCGGGTGTGGCGGCGGGGCAGCGTGGTAAATTGCGGCAATTGAAGGCGCGACGAATGCAACTCAAGAGAGGCCCCCAAACAACAACGGCGGCGTTTGGGGCCAAAATAAAAATCAGCAGACAAAAATTAAAGTTTTCAAAGTAAACAACGCAAATTGACATTTTGGCTCTCGACAAGGCAGACAGGCAGCAGAAATGTTTGTGCAACGTGGGGCAAGCCCAGCAGGTCGCCAATCGAAAATGACAGTTGCAGTTATTTTATTTCTATTCCTATTATTTTTATTTGAGTTTGTTTTTTTCTTTTTTGGCAATCGCTGGAAATCTCAGGCCGAGTCAGTAAATGACTAACTTTGTTCGACGCTTTGGTGTAGCGGTGTTCGACAAGCGGCATTGAATGTTGAATGTTGCATGTTGCATGCTGAATGTTGACTATTGACTGGTTGGACGCTTGGCCGGCCAATTGGCCAAGGCGGAAAGTGAAAAGCTGCCAGATGAAAACCGTTCGCGCAACACCTGAGGGCAAGGAGCTGCAGTTGCGTCATGCTCCAAGCAATGCAGTCGCAGCAACTGTTGCTCTCTATGTATGCATGTGTGCCTGTGTGTGTGTGTGTGTGCGGGTGCACGAGCAATCGATGATCGCGTTGAAATCTGCTCGCATGTAACGTTTAAATTTGTTAAAATCAGCGTTGGAAAGTCTTCAGGCTGGATAGCAGCGAGCGGCGGGGCGGGGCGGGGCAGGCCTGTTGGCTTGCTTGTGTTGCCTGTGTTGCCTATGTTGCCTGGTGCATTGCGGCTTTTTGTTGCCTTTTTGAGCAAACAAGAGTTGCACGATTTTCTTGTAATTTTCCGCAGTTTGGCTTTTAGAGCCTGGCTTAAAGCGACAGCCCCCAATAGCCCCACGCCTCTCAGCCCCCGGTCTGGGCCAAGTGCGGGCCATATAAATCTACAATGTTTGTTTAATTTCGTGTGTTTTGTTTTTTGTTTTAATTTGTCTGCAAAAAATTGGCCAACAAACAAGAAAAACAAAACGAAATTTCGGCTAATTGTGTGGCGATCATTGCTCATTACGGCTCATTATTGTCTACTTGTTGTTGCTATTGTTGTTGTTGTTGTTGGTGGGGTGGTGCAACCTACAGGTTCTTGTGTTTTCGGTTGTTTCTTTACTCCCGTTTTATTGTCATTGATCTTGTAGCCAGATTAGCATAGATATTGTTTTCTATTTGTGATTAGATGTCTGAGCACGATTTTGTCTCCGAACTTTGCGGAATTGGGGATGGAATGGAATGTCTGTTGGGCAAGTTGCCAACACATTTTCGCATGTGCCTCACCAGTTCGATTCTTAAAAGGCCATAAAAACAAACCCATCGAGTAGCCACCAACTATGAAGCGTATCAAAACTATATCAATTGACAAAACAAGCCATCAATTTCGATATTTCGGAAACGAGTTCTGGCATATAGTTAATGTGATTTCTCAAAAGCGTGGGCCATTAAAAAGATGTTAGCAATATTTATTGTTCAGACGCATGGAATATGCCAACACCTTTTCGAATATACCCAGTGATTTGGCTATGCGGGGGGTATGATTTGGTTGAATGTTCCTTATGATGGGAAAGCGGAACTGAGATGAGCAGAGTTTTTATGGAATATATCTCAACAATCCTTATAGAAGATCAGATTAGATTTGTGATCTATACGAAGATAGGATTAGAGCTGAGTTGCTGAAGTTGAGCTTAAAATACAAACTTATCTTTAAACTATTTCTCTATAATCTTAACATAAGAGAAAGTTTTTCTTAATGTCAGATAAAAGTTCTATGGTATTCTTATCTGCAATCCACCTCTAATATATCTGTTTGCCATCAGACTCTATAAGAGCCTTCTTACAGAAAGCACTCTCAGCCACTAAGAGCCTCTTTAGAGATATTTAATCTTTCACCTGCCACGCTTAGCAGCTTCGTCTGGTTTTTCTCAGTATTTCAAAGCCAGCATTAAAGTCATTTGATTACTAATCAAAGCTGCTCGTAAACTCGATGATTAAATACCAAATAGAATAATCAATAAAAATCTGCCTATTTATACATAAATTCTTTTTAATTTTTTTATATTTTTTTCTCTCTATTTTTTTTTTTTTTTTGGGCAATTTAAAAACTTTTTGGCATATATATTGCAGGTCGTAAAAGCTAAGTTCGAGCGAAACTTGATTTGCAGGCGAACTTAACAAATGTGTGATATTGATCGGAGGCCCAAAACGAATGAATGACAAAGGCCCATAAAGATTTCAGCGGTTTTTCATATGAGTTTTATGATATTGGGGGTCGGCCATAAAACAGAACTAGGCACTTGAGCTGAGGCTGAGTTCGGACTTGGGCTTGGGCTTGGGATTTCGATTCGAACTTTTATGTGGCGCGTTTCAAATGCGCGGCCATTGTTTCTCCGAATGGCTGAAAAGTAAATAAAATCAAATTAAGCAGGCAGAGTTGGAAATTTGTTGATTTTGCATATGACAAAGCGCTGGGTAAGTTTTTACGACTTTCGCTTTTAATGGGCCCCCGGGCCGGGCCGGGCCGGGCCTGGGCCACACTGCTGTGCTGTAGGTCGCACCGCCACGACGCCGACTCCTTTAGCCATTATGAAATATGAAAAGCGCAATGTAAAATGAAGCCGCTGCTCGTTACAAATCTATGCGGCACGGACCAACGAAAGCGACGCCAACAAAGCAATGGAAAGCGACTGGCGGTGGTGCCACGAAGGCGATACAAATCGAAGCTGGCGATCGTCGTCGAACAGCCAGCAGCAGCAGCAGCAGCTCCGATCATGTTGCACTCGCCTGCTCTGCAGCATTTCAAATTTCAAATATAGCCAGGCAGCAGCAGGTCTGCAATCCAAGTTGCAAGTTGCAAGTTGTGCCTGCGGCACAAATGCTCGACATAAAGGGCAAGAGTTCAGCGAGTTGGGACCGCAGTGAAATTGAAGCATCAGCCCAGCCAGAGCTGCCTTGCCGATCTAAACACATATAAATATAGAAATGCAAGAGGCAGCCTCCAAAATTGAAAGTAATTGTCACCTTGGCGAGTGCAAAAGAAAGTGCAGGCCAGCTGTGTAATGAGGTTAACTTGAAAGTGAGGGCAATGAGAGAGAGAGAGAGGCTGGGCTCGCAGCATGTGTGCATTGAGATCTTTGCGTGATCTCACTGACAAAGCGCTGCCATGTCGCTGAGCCGATGAGCATGCCACGACCAATTAACTGAACTGAAGCCACAGCCATGCTGCGAATCCAGTTTACCTGGAGACTGTCTCTCTTTCTCTCTCTCTCTCTCTCTCTCGTTCTTTAATAAAGACTTTAGAAATATCATAGCAGCACCCCCGCAAAGTAGGCACAGTCAATCCCTCGGCGCAATGTTGCATGCAACATGGCTGTGCCCAACGGGATGCAAGCGGCAAGCGTCGTGCATGCAACACTTACAGCAACAAAATTAAACGCAAATCGCAACCAATCACAAAGATTACCCCCACACACACTCATACACACACACACACACACAAGGAGGCAGCGCCCCCGCTGAAAACTTGTAAACATAAACTAGGCAGCGGGTGGGAGGGGGTGGTGGTTGGAGAGCGGAGGAGGCTACGCTTGCATTGGTATTTTAAACACTGGCAGGCGCATAATCAAAACGCTTAAATTATAATAACTTTATTAAGTCCCGACTCTCGGCGAGTGGGCAAAAGTGAATTCGGTGGGAGCTGGCTGAGTCGAGTCGAGCACATGCCCCTCGAGCCCACCTAGCCCAGCCTAAACAGGTGTAGTGCAAAGAAAGCAACAACAATTGGCAACAACTCAAATGGCTCCAAACACACAGTCGGGCCAAGGCACAAGCGTTTTTGTCTGTTGCCCATTTTTTCGAGTGGTTTTTACACAGCATTGTTGTTGTTGTTGTTGTTGTGGTTTGCTGTGTTGCTGTTTATGATTGTTTTTTCATTTTCTCAAGTGATGAGTAGGATATCTGTCTGTTCGTACAGCAATGGGGCAAGCAACAGCAACAGCAACAAGCTATTTGCGACTCACGACTTTTCATGCAATTTTGAATTTAAAATTCTTCACACACTCTTTTCATTATGTGGCTTCATTCCCGGCCACTCGGCAGCCCCAGCCGAGTCCGTCCAGTCAGTGCCTGTAAAAATGGCCCGCCATCGAAGCCGCAAGCCAGCAAAATAAGATGCTACTCTTGTGGCCATCTTGAAGTGGTTGTTGTAATGGGCGAGCGTGTGTATGCGAGTGTGTGTGTGTGTGTGTAGGTGAATGTGCGTGTGTGTGTATGTGTTTGTGTGTTGAGGCCAGTATAGTGGAAGACGCCTCAGAATCACGCGCCATTTACGTTTTTATTGGCGCTGGCGCTGTTAGCAGATCACAGTGGGCCAAATGAGGACTTGAAAGGGTTAAAATGAATTGAGCAGGAAGTGGAATAAACTATGGGAATAATAGATCTTTATATTATATAAGTATTATGTAAAGAATGATAAGGTCTTTAATAATAGCTAAGAACTCTGCTTTATATGCCCAATATGTGGATTCGAATCTTAGGCAATAGTTGGCAAATAGTCTTTGATGAAGACCATTGTAGCTAGAGTCATGTAGCAACTGCAGCGTCTAGACAGAAGCTGGTTACTATAGCTAAATATGAAGAATATGTCAAGGATATGTGAATGTATATATTCATGATCTTTTGCCATACGAAGTTCGATGCCTTCAAAGGATGAATCCTTGCTCAGCATAACTTCCATGGCAGAATAAAGAATATGTCGAGTAATATCTATTTCCTATATATATTATTGCCATTTATCTTTCTATCTTCGTAAGCATTCCTTTCCGAGCATATCTTCAATTCCAATTTGGTCCCTTTTCCCCACTTTATGTATAAATTGTTACCACTGTGCCGCAAAGCGCGTGGATTTTGTGTTGGTGTCGTTGGCGATGATGAGGCTGACGTTGACGATGACTGGGCTGCCTGTGCCTGCCCTCTGCTCAGTGGCTAAGCCCGCTCGCTACGGATGTGTCTGTCTTGGACTGTTGCTGTTGCTGTTGCTGTTGCTGCTACCACTTGGTGGTCCAATTCAACGAATTGACTATAATCAGTCTAGTGGCAAGTACTTTTCGAGTGCCCACTCATGCACTTCTGTGCAGCGTGCGCGAGTGCGAGTGCGGAGTAGGTGCAACTGTGGCCAGTGCGGCGCTGGCTCAGTCGGCGAGTTGCAAGTGGTTTCGCTCGCTCTCTCTCTCTCTCTCTCTATCTCTCGTATGCAAATGTACCTTGCGCCACACGGTCTAGAAACGTCAGGTACACTCGAAGCCTGGCTCTCAAGAGCGCCGCGACGCACATACACAATTAATTTATTGCATACAATGCAACAAATTACACCACTCATTAATATTTAAGCCGAGTTTTGCGTAGCTGGCCCACAGCCAGCTAGTGTGTGTGTGTGGAGCAAGCAGTTTGGGGCGGTACCTGCCCAGGGACGTCTCGGCCCGGCCGGCCGGCCGGCCAGCCAGCGCTCATACCTAATAAATCTGTAATTTGTAATTAATGTGAAAAACTGCCGCCCGAGACGCCAAACAAGCCTAAATTGTTATTACCAGCCGTGGCAGGTTCAGAGCCAGAGCTCCACTTCATAAAAAAAACTGCACACAACATGTGTGTGCGACACACTCTCTGCCAGTGTGTGTGTGTGTTGCTCTGGCTGTCTGTCTGCTTGTCTGTTTGTCGTTTGGTTTTGTTGTGGGTCAAAGCCATAACTCTTCGACAAGTTCGGCAGTTCGACAAACGCATGAGCCTGCGGCCCAAGTCTGGCTTGGTCAGACTGGTCAACAGAAATGTTGGCCCAAAGGCGGCTCGCTTAATGTTCGTGCTGTGTTTCATAAATATAAATTAAGCCACTTGGCTAACGCAACAGCGCCAGCGTATTTAAGACTCGTATATCTCAAAACTTGGTCAACAGATTTACCAAAAAACCAAAAAAAAAAAAACGTTCACTAGCAAAAAAAAATGAGGGGAGCGCAAATATGTTAACAGAGGCAGACGGGCATATCGCGCCATTGTCTGCTGAAAGCAACTCATGCGGCGTGATTAATATGGAAGATGGCCAAATCAGATCCGTGGCCAGCGATTTATGATATAGACGGGCGAAGCTGCGAGCAGCTGACAAAGCAGCGACCGAAGTGTGCGACAACTTAATCAAGTCAAGAGTTTGCAAACTTACACGTTTGCGGGACTATATAAATATTTTGCAATATATTATTGTAGGTGGGGGGGAGCTGAGAAGAAATTCTTCAAGTTTTACTTGAAAGGTAAGCTGACTTCACAGAGAAACTTCTGAGGAAGAAAAATCAAGGTTAGATCTGCATTTTGGTTAGAGATCAACTTTAACAATATCAAAATCTATGTTTAAGGAACGATTAGAGTCAGTTATGGTATATATTGGTTAGAGATCAACTTTTTCTATATCAAAATCTATATTAAAGAAAGGATTATAGTCAGTTGTGATATAGATATAGATGACAAGTTCAGTCTTAAGGCCAAGTTGAACCTCTAAGGCTGACTGTTGCCTAGTTGCCTGTAATTCGACTCAGTTTTTGTTATGCTGACAGATCTGACATGCCCGAAACTTAGCTACAACTGCAGCTCACATAATTTTTAAGTATTTTTAGACTCCTTCTGAGATTTAAACCTCAGCTTACCTGAAATATCACTTCGCTGCCGTTAATAGCACAGCTACTCCTACCTATTCAGTTGACAAGTTCAGGTGACACAGAGAGCAAGAGCGAATCATTCAAATTAATTGCCTGCAGTTGGCTGAAAGTGTTCGTGTTGCTTGGAAACACAATTAGCCCATTAAAACAGCTTTAAATAGGGCACAAAGTGTCTGCACGCGTGATTGATAATATTCGAAAGCGACTCGCAGAGAAACAGGCTATATATTACGCTATGTATATTTATAACAATTGACCGCAATGCGGCTATAGAAGTAGTAAAAATTCGCACTATTGCCCTTTTTTTCTATCTTTTGGCTGTAATGCGGCAACTGTTCGGGGCGGTCAAATTGCTAACCGGTCAGTCACCGGCCGAATCAAAACAATTTTTGGATCATGCTGGCCTGGCCTGGCCTGACCGTGCGGAGGCAGCGCCGCTGAGTGAGTGATTCAATGGAGCAAAACGTGAGCCCCGAGACGTGAGACAACAACAATAAGCACCGTTTATATGCCTGATGAGCGGGCGCCTTTGAATGCGACCCCAAAGATACGAGTGGTAACAATTTTTTTCCTTCACTTGTGATATTTATTTTTATTTTTTCTCAACGAATCAATCACAATGATTATGATAAATGATTTTTTGGTTTTTCACTATTTTTGTTTCGGGCCTGCCATTGTGTTTGATATCCATTTTTATTTTTTCTCTCTGATTTTTCGGTATTTTTGCATTATTACGCCGCGTAATGGCCGATCAGCGAGTCTCGAGCTGTAATTGCCGGCATATAAATCACAGTGAAAAGATATAATTTCTGTTAGATGAGATCTCTGTGCGGCTGACCGTGCTTGATTAGCACATTTGTCCAGCTCAATGGAGGAGGAGTTTCACTTTTATATCAAGCATTTCCAGGCAGCGAAAACGAAACACGTAATGCTGACCCAATGACCCCTTCAGCAGCAATTGCCATTTGTGTGTGTGTGTGTGTGTGTGTGTTTACTCACTCAGCTGCTTGGCTAACGGTTGCGATTGTGCGGCTTGACAATGCAGCGTTTATTTAGCGGCTTTCGCGTTTATCGCCCTCTTCTAATCTTGTTAAGAAACTTCATTAGTGTCAGACGGCGGACGCCTTCCATGCATTGATTAATGTGTGTCAGGCGGAAACTTGGGAGCACCGAAACGTGTAACAAGGCGGCAATGGACCACCAGCACTGGATACCAGCCATAGCCAGAGCCAGCTCCAGCAGCAGCAGCAACAGCAGCAACAGCAGCTGTATGGCATGGCTAGAAACCTGAACCTGACTCACAAATGTGGCTATGTTTGCATAGACCACGCCCCTTTCATGTTGGTCGCCTGCAATTTGAGGTCTTTATTGTGCACTTTATTTATAAAGGTGGAAACTGCATCATTAGTTTGCGCTCCAAGCTAAGCATGTGCCTGAACCTGATAGCCATGAACAGCAAGAGAGAGAGAGAGGGGGAGAGATGGAGAGATTTATTCAGTTTAATTTGTTAGCTAAACTGCAAGAGATGTGAGAGGGAGCATGCTTAAATATAGGGGGGTAATATAATATACCAAAGCTAATATCAATATATATTCATGCTTATGTACGTTATATATATATAGAGTGCACAAAGGAGTCTGAGCCAGCTCTGCCTGGTTGAGCTAAAATGATTAACATTTGAGACTTTGCTTTGTATATGCTATAACAGCAAGATTATTAAGCTAAAAAAACTGAGATATATTTTAAATGAATTTTCATAAAGTTTTTCTTATACCCTGAAACCATAGAAAATGGAAATTCAGGGCATAATGGCTATGCCAACGAGGTGTGGAGCAGGCAGAAGGAAGCGAGGCAGACCACAGAGCGTATATATGTGCTTTGAGTGGCTACGTATGTGGGTGTTATAGTATGCATGCATGGCAAGTAGACGCAGGCATAGTCGGCTATATCCGACTCAAGCATATACCCGAAAAATCTCAGTTGAGCTCAGCTTAAGCTTGCTCGGCTGGCCATAGTCAGTCAAACCCCAAACAAACCTATCAAAATATACACGCACTCTTGTATACCCATTCCACAAAAACTAGTTAATCCTTCAATTAAAGTATCATACTGCACAGTATATCACATATCATACTACTAAACTATTTCGTAATCATTTTGCAAATTAATTCGCCAAAGAGACCTGCTTGCATCTGGAGTCTCGCATGGCCTGAACCTGAACAATGTCTTTTATGTTCAGACAAGCCGCAGCAGCATATGCATTCATATATTTTATGAAATAAATTGCAACTTTTTGAGGGGGGAACAACTTTCGAAAAAGTGCTAACAAGCTGCCGTTGTGGTAGTTAGTTGTTGGCTTGCAAATTTAAATTTGACATTATTTGGCAACATTTTTAGCTGGCTTTAATAATTTGTGACAAGTTTTTTAATAAATGTGCTCAACTATATTTATTTTTCTCTTTTTTTTTTTTTTTTTTGCAGTCTCGTTTGTCGCGGAACACCCAGCACGCAATCGATGTGGCTGATGCATTGACGTTGCTCCGCAGAGACACTTGTCGCCCAGCTGGTTGAGCTGTGAGAGGAGAAAATGTTTTCACGGCAGCCGGCCGCTGGCGGCGCGGATATTTATCAGGATGAGGCGGCAACAACAACGCTGCGTTCGGCGTTTCCCAACTCTCGACTGGATTCGCTGGCGGCGCATCCAACGCCCGCGAATCAGCCAGATCCCAACATGGACAGCCAGCTGGCTGCGCCCGAGCCAACCGAACTGGGCGGCGCCAGTGCCGGCTATAATCCGCTCGACGACGACTGGTGGTCCAATGCCATTGAGGTGGACACGTTCGATTCGCCGCTGGCCTTCGATGCCAGCGAGAACGGGCTGTGGAACGGACATTTTGTGCCACCGCCGCCCCGTCCACCCTTTCTGGATGAAAGCGTCGCCGCTGACGGCCTGACCACCTGTGATCTATGCACGTGGGCCTGGCAGCGTAATGCCTACTCCCTAGACGGTTCGATAGGTGAGTACCGATCTCTGCCTCCCACTAAGCCCCTCCCCCTTGAGTAATGGGCCCTTAAGCCCCGCATTGTACCTCGCGTTGCCTCGTTTTTTTTTTTTCAATTAAAAACTCAGCCCATCCTCAACAAGACAATACGAGTTATCGGTGCAGCGCCGCGCAACGCCGCACATCGCCGCACATCGATCGCTGATATCAATTTATCAAACTGATGTTGGGCGTGCGTGGCGCGATTGCTTTTCGGCGCTGTATTTTTCAAGAGGCCAACTCTTTCCGGCTCTCTTGGCCGGGTCTGGGCCCGTTGGAGCTGCTGCTGCTGCTGCTGCCGCTTCACTTGCGTTTGCAAATTTAATTTTGCGCATAACTCTTGGTGGCACAGCCGTTGGCTTAGGCGTTCCCTGGCTCGTTCCCTGGCTGGATTCGGTGATCTTGGCTGCTCCTATCGCAGCCATCGCTCGCTTCAGTCATTTGTCTCTGCGCTTGTAAAATCGCGCCGAGAGTAGAAAGAGAGGCAGAAACCTCATTGTAACCCGGCTTAGACGAAACATCATGAAAAATATGAGGCAGTGGGCGTGTGCGGCAGCAGAGCGCGCTGCAGCTGATCCTTAAGATTAGGACTGCTTGCACTGGGCCGCTTATAAAGCATTTTTCTTTAATTTATTTGAACAGAAATAAAGCAATATAAACACGCGGCTGGCTATCTGCCAGGCGTATTAAATTAAAACTGAAATAGATCTTGTCACAATTAGATAAGTGCTGGGGCTTGTGGCTAAAGAGAAGCCCTCGAAACGGAAGTTGGAATGGAATAGAAACGGGTTATGAGTAGGTAGTGGTATATGGACTACAGCCTATAATATATGGAGGATATATATATGATAGATATGTGTAGGCATAATGACTCTATAGACTATGTAAATTTCATTAGCTTTATAGACTTTACAGACTTGACTTAAAGAACTTTCTGTATTTCATATATTTCAAAGACTATACTTTGCATACTTCATATACCTCGTATACTGCGGACTCTTCATATACTTTATATATCTCAAATACTTCACATACTGCATGAACTTCATATACTTTATATACTTCGTATATTTTATATACTTCATTTACTTCGTATGCCTCTTATACTCTAAGCTTAGTATTCTTCTTTCTTTATATACCTTACATCATTTATTTACTCCTTGCTTACCTCCTTTCTGCACTTTCTAAGCCTCGAATACTTGAAATACTTCAAATTCTACATTATTCATTATACATTCGTTCACTCCATTATTTTTCCGGCTAAATTCGTCTGCATAATAGTTTCACAAAGCCCAATCAGAGCGCAACTGTTGAAAACTTGTTAGAAGTTAACCCTTAAATAAGTCACATGCCAAATACAAATACAAATGCACAAAGCGAATATCAAATGACCGTTGGCCACATTCGCATATCCAAGTATGAGTGGAGTGGAGTGGAGTGGCGTGGATGGAGGGTATATATGGCATGGCATTTAGCCGTTTGGCGTATTTGATTTCCAGGAATCGCTTTCAGCGCAAATTGAAGTCATTATAAAGGAAGAGAGCGGGGCAGCTGTGTGGTGCTGCGGCGCAGGAGTAGGCGAAGCCTACTATTGCAGCTGGCGGCCAAAAACAAGGCACAGAGCGTTGCCCGTTGCCGTTGCCCGGGTTATTAGGCTAATTATAGACTGGGGCAAACATTTCAGCATTTCTCATCATGCGCTCATATGGAACTATACATATATACATATACATATATCTGTGTCTGTGTGTGTAAATGACTTTATTCATGCCGACTGTGTGTCGCGCCGTCGCGCCGTCTGCTGCCGGCGTTTGCCCCAACCGCTGCCAACGTGTCAACTAATTTGCAACACTCGCCTGGACTAGAGTGGATGGGGGCATAACTGGTCAGTTCCCTGGAAATACCTGCGGCGGCCCATGCTGTTTTATTTTTGAAGGGATTAAGCGGCAACAGCTTCTCCATACAGTGAACAGCATTTGACTAATGTCTTAATTTTGTTTGTGCCTAGGTGTTTTCGGCTGTTTCGGCCAGAGCAGTCGCTTGGCTGCGCTACACCAAGCCCAGGCCCAGACTCAGGCCCAGACCCAAGTCGAGAGTCGTGCCTCGGCTGCAGCGAATGCCATTCACTTCGCTTCATCCGCCGGAGCCCTGGCAAATTGAGCTTTTGCATGTCGTGGCCCATGTCTAGATTTCTGTTTCGTTTTGTTTGCCGCTCAAATTGACAGCTGAATAAAATGTTATTATATTTACACCATAATTTGCATGGCAATTAATCAAATGGCATGCGAAATTCTGTCGCTTCGACGGCAACACCAACAGCAACAACAATGCCAAAATGTTTCTTGTGCAACTTTTTGCGCTTTTTGTTTGCGACACATTTGTTGTTGTTGTTGTTGTTGTTTTTTCTCTTTTTGTTTTGGGCGCCCAGGCAATTCCCAGAATTTTCCACAATTCTAGCTAAATATCAAAAGGTCGAAGCCGCCCGAAATGTCTAAATTATGAACGCAACGCTTGGAGCCGCAACGAATTTTGCACGTTGCTTGTTAAGCAGTTGGCAATTGGGTGCCATTAGAGATGGCCAAGACACAATGGCTAACAGGGGAAATACATGAATTTGGTAGGAGAAAAGTTTAATATAGAGATGGAGATGGAGAAGAGGAGAGAGAATGAGAGAGAGAGAGGCTTTATTTGGCTGATATGTATATTGTTTCTATATGATATTACACAAAGATACTTTCAGTCTTTGATCTATGGAAAGGAAACTTTTGTATGTTTGTTGTCTGAATTTGACAGGTTGTAGTATAAAAGGAGTATACTTGGTAGATAGTGTTATATATGGGATAGAAAGAAAGCTTCTTTCATGTAGAATCAGATTGATTGGCAGTCATATTCTACTTACTCCTTCTCTACTTACTACTTCTCCATAAGTCTATAATGAAATTTTGGTATATTTTGAGCAGTTGGGACTATAACTTCTATTAGATATCTCACAGAGTTTCCCACTTAGGTTTGACATATTCCCTACATTTTTATCATCATATCTGTATGTATCATATATCATCATATCACAACATCTATGCATCTATGACGTTCGATATTAATCGCAGTCAGAAGTTCTTCTCCAGTCATTTTCACCTGCCCATCGCTCACCTTGAGCGTCAGTTTATGGCAAATTAAGTTCACGGCTTGATTGTTTAGATGGAATATTTGCGTATAATTTATGCCTTACGCCTTAGCCGTTTTTATGGCCAGCTCTGTGGGAATGGGCGTTGGGTGCGTGCAAAGCCAAGGCAAAAGAAGCACACAAAAAAGGGTTAACAATTCGACATTCCGCAAATATTTACAGCAATTTGTAGCACAATAAAAATGTAACAACTTGGCCAAAGGAACCCACAAAAAAGGACTTTGTGTGGCAGCAAACAATGACAAAGGCAAACCGAACCCGGCCAACCCGACAGCAACAGCAGCAGCTGTTAAAGGCTGTTTTTGCCTTCGCCTTTGGCACTTTTGATATTTTTATTGTTGTGGCGAAATATACATAAAATCACATAAATAAATTTAAGTTGTTTATTTAATGCAGAACCCAACCAACTGTGGGCACAAAGTTTCCCAAAGCTCTCAATGATGGGGCGTTTGTTGTAAAGACTTAAACACTTGGAGCCCACCCACTGGGTCTGATATCATAAATGGCATAATGCCATTGTGCCACAAAGCACCATAAATATTGTAAGGCTATAGACGTAACAATTATTGACAGATTTATGGACAGCAATAGCTATTCAAACTGCTTCAGCTCAGAGACTAGCAGCTGCTGCTGTTGAATGGTGAATCGAAACTGTAAAGCCACCAGCACAATAACAATAAACGATATTTAAGCATATCCATTATCAGTTTATAGCATACTTTTGAGCCAACGTACACTGAGCGAAAAGTTGTTGAATTAAAGTTGAAGTAAACTACATTCAAACTCGACTGTCTAGTTGGCTCTCTCTCTCTCTCTCTCTCTCTATGTATATCTCTCTATATATTGCTTTGCTTACTCGTTGCACATTCCTTGGTACTCAAAAGAAATATTATATGGCACATTAAATATATATATTATATTGAGTATGGGAATGCCTTGTTGGTTGCTTTCAAGAAGCAATTATGATTTTCAGCTTTTCCGCATCGTTTAGCCGCTCGGCTACGCCTCATGAACTCTCTGCTCACTGGCATTCGCTCGTTAACGCCTGCCGCTCAGCCAATACTGCAAAAGAAAACAATAATAATTTGAGTCTAATCTGTAGATTATGATGAAAGAAATAAAAAAGGAGGAGACAAATCGCAAGAGCCACAAAAACAGCCTCAGTTTCGGCCGAGAACTATTCAAATTTGTAAGCGGAAGCGAGTGAATTCTTCTCATGTTTTGTTGCCTTGCAGATTGTGTGTTTTTTTTGTTGTTGTTGTTGTTTTTGTTTGTGTTTTGTTGTGTTGTGCTCTGAGTCGTATAATTGTTGCAACGCACTGCGGCCGGAGGCCATAAAAAAGTAAACATAATACCAACACAGAGAAGAAAGAGTGCAAACTGAACTCTGGGGCTGGAGGAGCTACTCCACACACCCAAGCAGCCAAGCGGCCAAGCAGCGAGAAAACTTATTTGCTATTTTCATGGAATTTTCATAATTTCTGCTTCGTTTGTTTAACTTCTTCAGTTCAGTTCGGTTCAGTTTTTTCACAATTTTTCTTGCTTTTAGCGGTTTTTATGGTAAAAAGTAAACAAGTTGTGCTCCGAAGATCGACAAAATTATGATTACGGGCAGCGGGCATTTAGTGAAATATTGCGGCGGAGGAATGGGGGTGTCTGCCCATGTGAGCCAGCATCATCATATTTTTAACTTTGTTTACATTTCGCATTTTTATTGTGGCTGCGTCAACGGCGACTGCTGCATATATTGCACGCCGCTTTGTTGCTCATTTAATCAATTAGGGCGAGCACAGGAAGAGGAGCCAGAGCCGTAGCAACTGGACCACACACAGACACAAATGCGGGCTCCGCTCAGACAGCAGATAATCGAGGGGCATGTGTGCGGGGGGGCGGTGCATTGCCATTTAATAGAATTGCTGAAATACTGATTAAAATAGTTTCACTTTTTAATTACAATTTATGCTCATTTTGTTACTAATTATTGAGGGCCCGAAGGGCGGACGGGCACCCTACTCCACGAAAACAGACCCAAGATCAAAGGGGCCTCGAGTAGGAGATGTCAGCGGCACGCCACCGCAAAAACAAATCCAGCGAAACATTGTCTTCCCCGCTAGCTATCTCGCTCTCGCTGTCGCCTGCTTTGGCGGCGAGCACATCAAAGGAAATCGTAGACGCAGTTTTCCTGCCCAAACATAAACATGCGCTTATTTGTTTTTGTTATACACTAACTGAGAGGGAGACAGAATACTCTATAAATAGCTCAACTACATATATGCATACATGAAGCTGATAAGGATGCCTGACGACTGAAATAGATTTGAATAAACTCGCCCAGCCACAAATGATATTTGATCTGCATTTATCTATTATTTATTTAACCCAGAAGAGCATTTGATCTTCGCCAACTCTGCTGCCAGCAAAAAACAAATGAAAAATCAATTTTCTTTACACCCCCCCCACACACTCATTAGCAGCGCATCATCAGCATGAAAACGTTTTCAGTATTCTTCAAACTTTCGAAATTTTGCAGCCAGGCGACAAAATTCTTTGAAAGTCTGCCAGCACGCGCCTGGGCTGGGGCTGTGGCTGTGGCAGCCAGTGGGGCTACTGCAAAGTGGGCGTTATTTTTAGTGCTGAAAAATCTAATTTACTAATGAGCCGTGAGCATTCGAAAAATGCACATAAATTTCGCCTAATTGAAAATCCATGCGCGGATAATTATGAGCGGGCGTGAGGCGTGAGGCTCGCTCATCTTCCTCTGTTTAGTATTTATTTAGTTAGGAAATTGAAGAAATTCTCGAAATTAGAGTGGAATAGTTGGGAGCGGCGAGCAGGCAGTTGAAGCAGGTAAATCATAAGACAAAATAGTGCATCAAGTGGGCGTGACTGAGGGGGACTTATGCTCTATATATAAGCTAGGCAAATATGTATGCTGTCTCTCACTTTAAATATATCCCACAAGAATATTGTTTGTAAAGGCTCTTCAAATATATTTTAGCTATATCTGCTAATTCAGTGAGCCCAGAGTCAAAGATCTTCAGTAAAATAAATTAAAAATTACCATAAAAGCTGTCAAGTGCATTGCAATTCGCAGGCAGTTGCAGTTAGCAGCGGCAGCGGCGGAATCATGTTGAGTGACAGCGATTAGCGGCTGACCACAACGTTGCACAGACTGTGGGGCTAACAGGTGTGCCTAGAGTTGTGGCATAGACTTGCGGTCAGCGTGGTGTGGTTTTTGAGGCCAGCTGTTCATTGACTGAAAAGCCATAAAACCCCCGCACACACCACACTACACTGAAGGACTATTGGCCAGAGATCATAAAAAGTTTTTATGAACTGCCAACAACGGCAAACGAAACGACACAACATCAACAAGCAAACAAACAAGCGACAAGAGACGAGAAACTAGAATCGAGTCAACTCAGTCAGCTCCCGGTGCCATGTTTACTATAACACCTAATGTTCTACTAATTTGAAATATGTTTACGAGTGTGTGTGTGTGTGGAACGAACGTTACCTGAGCCAAGTTTCGGTTTTCAGTGGTCTGTTTGACATATACCTGGTCAGCCAGCCCCCCTTGGCTAGGCAGTCTGAGTCAAAGGCGTTTTATGAGTCGCTCGCCGCTGTCTTCTACTGTTTAAATTTTGATTAGGCGATGCATTCGCCCAGATAAAGCCCCACACATATAACTGTTGACTTTGGCCCTGCCAAAGCGACGACGATCGTGCCCGCTGATACCACAAGGCTGGGCGTTTGTCTAGTTGCGTTTCCACCTAGGGAGGGGTATATCAGTCCGTTTTGCATTTGCATAGCGATACGCATCAACAGTTAAATTCTGTGCCCTTTTACGACGTAACTTGTTTATTTAATTGTCTTTTACTATGTTGCATTCGACTGTTGACTCTTTTTTTTTTTTGGTTTATTATTTACCCACTTACGTCAGTCTTGGGCTACATTTGATGGGCGACGAGCTTGCAGCATAGATAACTAAAAATTATTGCTCCGCGCAGCTACTTTCCCTGCTAAGAAAAAAAACCAATTCGATTCTGAAATTCTGTTCTAATGCGCCATATAAATTATCAGCCGACGAAACTATTAACTGATGCATGAGTTTTCCATTAAATTTTATATGATTCTCTGGGTGGGTGTGTTTCAATTTTTTATGCATTTTTCATATGGCTATTCCAGAAATAATTTTATATATGTTTTTTTTTTGGGAACTCATAAATAAAATAGAGTCCACGAGCACTTTCTGCACCAATTAACAGTGTTGTATAACTTTGAATTTGATTTTTCGCTTCATTAAAACACGCAATTTGCATTTGGTTTTTGTTGTTCTTCTAATATTAATATTGTCTTTTGGCGGCTGCATAACTTTCAGCCTAATTGGCGCTGCCGAGAACTTTGCGACACAAATTAGGGCCTCTATTTGACTACGGGTATGCGAGTGCGAGTGCGAGTGCGTGTATGCGTGGTGGGTCGTAGGGGGGCGTGGCTTTTATAGAAAATTACAATAGATTTATATTTGCGCCAAGTTTGTGCGCAGCAGGAGCAGCAGCAGCAGCAGCAGCAGCCATATATATACTAAACTAATTAAAATTCAACTTGGCAAAAAGTTTTTAGCCTAAGCAATAAATATTGTAAAATGTGCAGCGCCACCGAACCACCCAACCACCCACTAGGCACCAGCCGCCGCACCCTCATCTATTTCTCCATTTTGCTCGATTTTCATTTCCTGGCAAGTGGAGCATTTCTTGAATTTCCATGCGGCTCCATTTGTCATTTGAGTGCCAAAGTTTTTGTTTGTCTTAGCCAAGTTGAACGTGGCAAAGAGCATGGCTTTTTGCGAGCCGAGGGTTGGGCACTTGGCAAATGAGTTACTGGCATTGATAGGTTGCCTGAAAACTCTCGCAAAGTGACTTTTCCACTCCGCTCTCGAGTCGAGTCGAGTCGAGAGTATAAATTTCAGTTCAGCTTTTTGTTGGGTTTCTCTGGCTGCCAAAGTGAATCAAGTTTTTGATAAATGCTGCTTAATGCTACAAATAATACCATTCTAATTAGTTAAGAGGCAGCCGAATCAATTTATCTTGCTTAAAGTCTCCGCTTTCTATTGAATTTCTTAATTTCCTAGCGAGCAGAGCCAAACACCTGAGTATTTTGTTATATGCGAGACAATAAATACATTTATCATGCGGCAACAGGAACCGACTTTATTTACCTGTTCAAACGCGAAAACTACCTGACGAGAACGACTCCAACTCCAACTCCGACTCCGACTTCTACTGCTGACTCTCAGTTTCAATGGGCACAGCAAGAGAGCAAAAGGACAAAAGGTGAAATGTTTGTGTGATAAACCTAATGAGCAAAGCATTTGGTATACCGCCCGATCCAGCAGATAAGCATCGGAGAGCGCTAAGGTTGGCCTAGGGGTGCTCCGTGTGGCACATAAAACTGTTGTCACTTCATGGCAATGACATTTAAATTTGAATAGGAATGGGAATAAGAGAAATGCCTAAAAGGTTTTATTCCAGCGAAAGAGACATCAAATTCAATTAAGACATTTTTCAGCCTTAGATGAGCTGAAAGAAAAACAAATGAAGTCGAAGAAATATTTTTTAAGTATATATATATAAAAGATATATATATGTGTGAGCCACATAACTAAATAATTAGACAAATGTTTAGCAGATAATTTGTTGGCATTGTTATGCAAATGCATGTGGTTAGACTGAGGCTACTCTTCAGCAGATATGGCAGTCTCGGCATGGGAATGGGCTCTCATAATTGAGACGTTCTAGCCTAGCACACTCTGGAATTTTGGGATTATTTATGTGCACAGTATCAAAGACTGGTATGCAAATCTCTGCGGCTAACTATGATACTTCAATACCGAAGACGCTCGCATACGAAATGAGGCTTAAATCTTGTGCTCAACATTGTTGTTCTCTTCTCTTCTTTTCTTTTTTTTCGGTCTTCATATTAATAAGTTATATGGAGATTTGATCTTGGCTCTGCTGTTACTTCTGTTGTTGGTGCCGTTCTATACGCTTCTCGCGCTTTGACATACGACGGCGGCAACATTCGTTTCATTTCTTACTGTTTTACACACTCGATTTTAATTTGCTTTGGTTCTCTTTTCGTGGCCGATCCCTATCGGCCTGGTAATGCCTAATTTATGTGGCAACTGTGAGTCTTAATTTATGCACGCGGCTTAAGTGAAATGCCCCGACTACAAACTGGAAGCCCGTCTCCCGTCTCTCGTCTCCCCATCCTCCGTCGCCACTTTATACGTGCTCCTATATCATTTTTTACTGACTTTGCGTAAGCGTGTTAATGCACTAATTGTTTTTGGCAATTAATCAATGTTTATGTGGGAAACGTTTCATGCCTTCTGTAATTTTCCTAATTTCCACCACGAACGAAATAAATTATAATTTATGTTGACACTAGCCGAAATCCAAGAGGCCTTATACAAATTGTAGCTCTCTTTCTCGCGAGCTTTCGCCTAACAAACACAACTGGAAAGAGGAGTTAAATCCAATTTGGGCTCGTACTTGTGCATAATTGAATTTATATATAATTTTTGGTTCTGACAGTAAACAGATTTTGGCTTTCAGTTGCCAAGACATTTGGCTCTTTGGCAGTTGGCCAATCGCGAGGCGTGCACAGGCCAAAAGGCCAAAAAGAAAATGTCAGTAATCAAGTCGGAAAAAAAAAACTTGGCAGACGCATTCAGTCGGCAGCTGTAGACGCAAACTGCCAAAATTCAAGGGTGCCAACTTAAAAGATGCAAAATTAATTTCAACAATTTCATTGAAGAGCTGAAAAAGTTTGTGAATTGAGGTGGAAGGAGTGAGAGGAAAGGGAGTGGGGGAAAGAGAGAGAGAAAGACAGAAATATATATGTAAATTTGTTGATGTACTCAAATCAACTGCAGACAAGTCCTTGAAACTTCTTTATACAATAAATATATACAGAGTGACTCAATAAGAGTAATGGGAAATGAGATTGCTTTAAAGTAGAGATATGCTGAGGTCTTAGGCTTCAGCTATTCCATCATCAGTAGCAGTGTTCAAAGCATGAGATCTCTTATTTCAATATCTATCGAATTGAATGCAGGCATTGAGCCAGAGTCAGCTGAGCAACAGAGAACATATTTGAGGCGTGTATGAGCATGAGTATGATCAAGCATGATCGACACAGAACATTGAGCTGATTGAGTCACCAACTCCCTCACACAGAGCTAGCTCCAACTGCTTGCAACCACAACTCAATGTTGCGAGGCTCTTTGGTTCGCTCTACGCAGCAGACGCTGCCCTAAGGTTCGATGGCTTACACAAAAAAAAAGTATTATATAAGATTTCATATATATAATTTATTTATACACATAATTTCACCTGTTTCTTTTTTACCTATCTATAAAATAACTTCCCCCGCATTGTTTTTTTGTTGTGTGTGTCTAAATTAAGTCATTAGTAGTTTTGAGCTCGGCATTATACAAAGCTAATGATGTGCCCAGTAGCCAGAGGTGGTGTGGTGGTTGCTTTTGTTAGTTCTCGCTCACCTGCCGCAAAAGTAATTTACCAAAAAAAAATAAATAAGTAAAAAACGTAAACAAACAAGTGGCCCAAGGGTGGCAGCAGCGCCAAGTGTGTGTATTGACCACAAATTAACAGTTGCAACATTTCGTCGGCTCTCGGCTAGAACAATTTATGTAAAGCCTGAAGTGAGGCCATAAAAACGACGCTGGCTTCGTCTGCAATGCGTAATTACGGCTCACATTACCAAACACACACACACACGCACGCACACGGAACGCATTTGCACTTAATTGTGGCGCTTAATTAGACCAAAAAGGTGCACAAAGGCGCAGACAATAGCTCAGAGCAACTCACTTAGCTGCACACAGCAGAGATAAAGAGAGACAGAGAGAGAGAGAGAGAGGGGAGTCAGACAGGGATTCACTCAATTCAAATGCATTTACATGTTAACTCTTTGGCTGTCTGACGACCCACGCCCCACGCCCCACGTTCCCCTCTGACGACTCAATTCGACTAATTGCGTGTAATTGTTGTTATTGACTGGCCTAAAATTGAAAAACAGTGCTTGGTGCCTGGTGGATGGCTAAAGGATTTGCGAACCGCACCGAACCGAACCGCTGCACAAATTACTCACTTGTCAGCGCAACAAATTACGAAACAAGCCCCAAAAATTAGCCAGTCTGCGATGTAATTAAGTGGCGAGCGGCAGACCCACGGCTTGACGGCTTCCCGACCCGAAAGCCCACCAAAAACTCCAAAATTTCACGTGAAATATTTTGGCGAACCAAACTTCTGTTGAAATTTTCGGCATACGCAACATCCGCAGCGACAATTCGCATTCGCATTCGCATTCGCATTTCGTATCTGGATGTTGTATCTGGTGGCGCCGCCGCTGGGGGTCCTGTGCTCCCCCTCTTCCTGCTCGCGGTAACCGTGCCTCTCCCTGTCACTTATCTGCGCGCTTGCGCATTCAATTTAATTTTTATTTATTTTTACTTTTTCCTTCTTTTTTTAATTCGCTGACAATTTGCAGCGGCTGCAAAAATTTTGTGCGTTTTTTAACGACTTTTGGCAATGACAAAAGAACGAAAAGGAGCTGCGCAGGCGGGTGTAATTGATGAAGTGATACTCGCTTAGGTTTGGATTAAGCTGAGCTTGTTGGCTGGCAAAGACTTTGGGCGTAGCTCAGTCTATCTTCGCTCATTTAAAGTAGAGCTTATTCAGCCTAGATAGCATAAGATCTCAAGCAGAGCTACTCATCCACATAATATATATATATATATATATCATTTATATATATTGTTCCGAGGGTTACCTGCCTGTCAGCCTTATATATATATAGTTCCAAGGGTTACCTGCCTGTGAGCCTTATATACCCATCCTCAGCTTCTGAGCGTGTATTTAAATGCCGCTAAAGAATTGACCAACGCATGTTGCACTTTTGTTGTCTCTTCTGTTGTTGTCTCTTCCCGTTGTAGTTGTTGTTGTTGTTCATTTGATTATCGCCACTGTCGCCGTGTAATTTATTATATTGACTTTTTGGGCAGTCCGCAACGCGCCGCAAACTTGGCCCTTATTTTTATGGCTTTAACCTTTTGGCAACCGCCGCGTTGCTGACATTATTTAATTTGTCATTTAATTCTGTTGATGCCTTCTGTTGAGCCCGTAGCCGTATGTTGCGTGTGCGAGCTGGGTAATGGATATATGCATGTGTGTGGGGGGCATTCGCAACTTTATGCTGACTGCCTTTGACTTTTTGGCCTACATATGCTACTTCCTCTTAACTGAAAATGAGCTGCAAGTAATTTGCTGCTTTCCTTTTGCCTGCTGTCTTCTGAGAAGCGCACAGAAAGGCACCAGTTGGCAGTTGCTGTCATAGTTGCCTGAAAGTTTACTCATGTGTCAGCTATATTTTCGTATAATTGATAAATAAATTGAAATTACTTTATTGAAGCGCTCTCAGTAAGGCAAATGTTGCTGTTTTTATTGCTTAAATAATATTTAAATTTAACTGTAATATAATTAGCTCATTTAATCATGCGCTCTTTCGCTCCGTCGAGTATCATTTGCAGTTTTAATTAAAATGTTTTTCATATCAATAAATAATTCAAGTCAGCAGCTCGTTGAAACGGAATAACTTTCGAGCCATAAAAAACTCCTTTAAATTAATTGCATTTAATCAAATTTCGAATTTGGCGACACAAATCGAACGCCCACAAAAACTCAAATCGCCCCCCAAAAATGGCCGCTAAAAATGCGCTAAATCATTTTTTAATTGCTCAATTTGAAAACAAATGCGAGCGATTTAATTTAATTGTGTGGACTGTTAATTGAGTCGTATTTGGACCGCTTTTTTCCTCAGTGGCTGAGTTGGCCGAGTGGCCGGCCACGCCCATTTGCGCCTTGGATACGTTTGTTAGATAAACTTAAACTGAACAGCATGCAGCGTGTTGTTGCCGCTCGCTGTGGCAACTTGTTGTTGTCGCAGTTCATTTTCGGCATTTTTGTGGGGCAATTAAAAATGCAACTGTGCGACAGTTTGTGGGCAAATGCTCAGCTGCAGCGCCAAAGGCAACAGCAGTTGCAACTGTATAGGCAGCAGAGAGAGGGAGAGTGGGCGGCGGCGGGGGGGCGGCCAATCCAGTTGATGTTGAAATTAGCATATGGAAAATGCATTATGCGATAATGCGCCATAAACGTCGCCAAATCGAAATTGTGTGTCGACTTTTGAACATTTCGAGTTAGACATGAGCTTGCAACTGTGGGAGGAGGGAGCCCAACTCAGCTCAAACTCTTCGAAGCTGGCTGGCTGGCCATAAATCTACATTGAAAGAGGAGGGGCAGGAGGGCTGCTGGCTGTGTCGCATCATCAATCATGTTGGCGCAGATCGATTATTACAATTGCTGACAGACGAGCGAGGCAAGTTGGCGGCGGTTGCATCTGCGGGCAGCCATTTGTATCTGATGGATGTATCTCGAATGCCTCCTGCTGCTGTTGATGCTGCTGCTGCTGCATCTGTTGTTGTTGTTGTTGTTGCAACTGTGGCATGCAAGCCCAGTTTACATTTCCATGGAAACTTGTGCATTTGCACAGCTGCAACAGTTTTGCCTCTCGGCTGCTGCTGCTGCTGCTGCTGTTGTTGTTTTCGTGTCAAGTCCTAAAAGTTCCAAGAAAACCAAAAGTTTCTTTTTTTTTCTGCCATGTTCTATGCCAAAATGTGACGAGCCATACATGCGGCTAGCTGTCGTCCATTGTCCAACTTGGCCAGCACGAAATTATTTTAATGAGTTGCCAATTAGACTGCAGCATACTGAACCCAAATAGATCAGCGACTCGGCCACTGCTAATAAATAGCTGACCAGGTCGACTCGCCTCGCTCGCCTCGCTCTCTCTCTCTCTCTCTGTCTGTCTGCTGCCATTGCGTGAAGCAACGCACACCTGTTGCATGTTTGGAGCCCCTTTGGCGAATGGCGAATAAATAAGCTAAGTAAAGGGCTCCCCTCCCCAAAACGGGAGTCTGTTAAAGCCACAACAGCAACAGCTACAGCTAGAGCAACTGGGCCATAACTTGCGTCAGTCGCGAGTGGAACTTTACGATCCTGTTGCCAACATGCTTGTCTGACAGCATCCGACAACAAACTCAGCGGGTTCGAGTTTAATTCCCAACTCTCTCTCTCTCTCTCTCTTCTAGCCAGGCTATTCACTTTGATATCTTGTCAGTATAAAATCGGAAGTTAACTACAGAAGCAGCCGCCGCGGCGACTTTACATACGGGCAAAAGCTTTTCCTGATCGTCGAATATTATTAGCCCTAGTTGGAGCCGCTAACTAGTTTCTTTAGCCGCTTTTTTATTGGTTTACGGTTTTTTCTTTTTGCCTTAACAACTTGCCTCAATTAACGCGCATTTTTTCCAACACTTTTCTGAGGCGCCGCTTATTAGACCATTTCCGCTGCACTGCCACGCCCACATCCTCCACTCACACAGGGAGTGTGAAAGAGAGAGAGAGAGAGGGAGGGAGAGAGGGAGAGAGGTCGCGCACTAAATTACTTTTCATTCGTGCTCTTTGTTTGTTATTAATTACGCTTTGCAGCGCGTTCGCCTCGTGGCTGCGTTTTCGGCCAATTGAATTATTGCGCTCAAGACAATAGAAGGTCGCTTTGGTCGTGGGTCAGAGGGGGGGACCTTAGCGGAAGCTGGGGCAAAATATAATGGCATTTGCTTTCGTTATAGCACCGTCAGCATAAATATTTAAACAGCTGACAACTGGGATAACGAGATAGCTGCCAAAGCGACCCACCTGATCACTTGACGAACGAAAGGAACAAAAAAGCGGCAAAACCCACATATTTCAAGCGAAATAGGCCAAGGGTCCGAATGCCGAAAAGAAAACTCATTCAAAACTTAATCTACGAGCTAATTATATGCGCTATTAAGTTTTATAAGCCCAGAGCTAGCGACTTGCTGTGGAGCTTGTTATAGAATGAAGAGATGGGTGTCCGTGAGTGGGAGCAGCTTATAGAAAAAGAAAGAGAGGAATATATATATCAGCTGATAAAGATATGATATATATGATTGATTGCCATAAAAAGTCCATATAGTCAGCTGTAAGAGTATTAACTATATATCTTATCATCTATATAGACTTGGCGTAAGGCATTCATTGGCTTACCTCATAAGCATCCTTCGTCCTTTAACAGCAAAGAAGCTCAGCAGCAAAACTCACGTCTGCATAGTCAGCTGCAAAGCAATTTCTATATATAGGGATATATGTTATCTTCTACAAGGATATCGCCGACTCACCTCATCTTATATCTCCTGCATCCACTCTATAGAGTATTCGCCCATCGACATGCTTGCAGCATGATTTCTGGCTACTTACGTTTATCTGCTGCTTTATGCACGGCGCTATTACAATTTTCGCCGGCTTTTATCAAAAGGATGTAGAACGTGGCAATTGCGAGGGCTGTCCGTAATATTTATACGCGTGTTGATTTCTGTTTGCTGAAATTAACCTTTTTGGCATAGTTACCCCTCCCTCACCCCTCTCATTGCTTTGGAGATGCCCGCAGTTAGATAAGGTCTAGGCGAAAAAGGGTCAAAACGCAGTCGCATGTGTTTCGCTACAGCCAGTGACTTCTGACCCTTATTGTCCACACGGGCGTAGCCTCCTGCCTGCTGCCTTGCGCTGGCAACAATTCAGTATTCATTGCCTGCCTCATTTAACTGAGGCCATAAATATTCTAAATCACCAGCGGGGCCAATGTCGGCTGGCAGCCTCAAGTTGTTAAGATAATAAACTTTGTAATTAATTTTGCATCGTTAAATGGGCGAGAGTGCGAGAGAGAGAGAGAGAGCGGGGGGGAGTTTAATTTCAGTTTTGAGAGCAGTTTTAATCGCCTGCTCATCGCCAACTTCTTTTGATGGCGCCTAATTGACTTCACTCACGAATTTTCATTATACATGCCTATTTTTACAGCTAGTCGACGAAACACCTCTATCTAGTATCTCTTCCATTTTGTTGCTGTGTAACTATATGTATATATAGTATATTCATATTCAAATTCATATTCATAAGTTCTTGTTCTTATCATCTTTATCGCCAGTGCGCTATAAAAATTGCATAATCATTAAGGCGTTACACCTGGGGCCGGATCATCTGGTTTTCGTACTCATTTCATTTCGTGTTTTAATTGAATTTTTTATGGCTCTCTTGCAGATACCGCTGGCGAACTCGGATGGGTATTCACCCTAATTGTAGTCTCAATCATATCGGGTCTTATAGGTGCTATTGTAATGGTCATATTTCTAAGATGTAGAAGGTATGTATGCACTGTAGTCGTCGACCTCTGATAACTTTGTTAGCACTATTTTTGAGCAATAAAAGCCAAGCCGAGCGCACAAATTTACAATTCAAATTAATTGGCCAAGACAAACAGCGGGCAATAAATAAAAATGCTAATAAATAGACACATTTTGGCATTTAGCTAGAAAAATACCGCAATTAGTCATCATAAACATATATCTTGGCGCATGTATGTGCCCATATAGAAAACGTGTTCGATATGCGCGTCGCTGAGTGGTGCCCAGTCTCTCCACGGACATTCAACTCAGACCTCAAGACGACCCCAGCGATCCGTCATGCAGCGACATTTACACAGCCAAGACAAATTGAATATATGTGCAAAGAGTGCGAATATGTAATGTATATATATATATGTACATATATATATAGCTAGATTTACAATGTGTTTGCCCACACAACAGGGAACGGCAATTCAATTAAACGCCCACCGAAAGAAACCTTTGAAGCGCCCCCTAGCGGACGGAATTGCGGTACAAATAATCGTGGCGCAAAACAAAAGAACATGAAATTGCTTTATTACTTAATTGCTCTTTAAAATAAACACACACAGAGACAGAGAGACAGAGGCACAACAATTATGGGAGGCAGCTAGCATACTTGCCACAGGCCATGCTTTTGTGGCCATAGAGTGGGTCACTCACACACGTACAGCGTACACTCCATAATCGCGACAAGATACATTTAAATGGACATTCATTTGCCGATTCCAGCGGCAGGGGCAGCTGCGCGGGGGCGTGGACAACACGCGAACTCCAAAATTAACCGAAATTTTCGCTTGCGCAGGCGCCGCTGTCGCCGTCGCCGTCGACGTCGACGTCGTCGTTGCCTTTCAATCGAACGCCAGCCACATGTCGCGTCCAATTAAATTGTCATGTTGTTGTATTTTGGCGGCATGTTTGCATAAAATTAATTTCGCAAATAATTTGCCAAAGCAAAACAAACAAATGAACAAACAAACAAACAAACAAACACAATGCCAAGACAAGTGAGAAACAATTGGCGTGAGACATCGCCGACTGGGGGAATACCCTGTGGGGACTTAGAGGCAAATGAGTAAGCTAGAAGTAGAAAGCTACAACAGAAATATTAGTACTGGGAATATGCATATATAAGCTGTAATGCTGACAAATATATAAAATATTAATTTCGCCTAGTTTTCCAATGATTCACAATCAAATGGAATATTTCAACAGCTGCAAGTTAGCAATAGCTTAAACAGCTGCTCAAATATAGCTAATGCAAATAGTATCACCGATTTCATATTTCCAACTTAGAAAACTTATGCCACATGCCTCATAGCGAACATCTGTGCAACATCAACTAGTTGCAACTCAAACGCAACTCCGTGCTAATATACCCCAGCAAGCAAACAGTCAAACAGCCACTGTATCGAAGCACAGTCAACAACTAATATATCACAGACAGTTCAAATCAGTTGGGTGTTCGATTGGGCTGGCTTTGGGTTGCGGTCCGCTGGAGTGTGTTCTCATAACTGTTGCTCGATGCATGTTTGGCTACGCATTCACACGCTGCTTGTCTGGCTTAGATTTGTCATTATTTAAGCTGGACTCTGTCTGGGCTGCCCGCCCCGCGCCTCTGACCACACTTAAGCAGCAATCGGATTGTCACGCTGTTCACCTTGCCGTCAGCTTTAGTCAGTCAGCTAGGCAGTTAGGCAGTTAGGCAGTTGGGCAGAGAGCTTGTTGCTTTTGCAACTGTTTCATGTTGGCTGTTGTTGGGGTTCGGGCGTCGTGCTCGGACGTGTTGGCTGCCAAATTAGCGGCAATTACATGTAATATCGGTTACACTTATTTGCATATTGATGCAATTCTCGATCGGCTAATGGCGCTATAAATTTGCTCGGCACATGTTGCACCGCAGTTGTCGCACAGTTGTGTCTGTTTCTGTTTTTTTTTTTGTGCTGTTCGACTCATGATTTGTTAGTGGACACCTTAGAAGTTGAGTTTTAATGGCACCTGCCATTCGGGCTGACAATGTTTGCTCAATGTCTAGACACCGTAATGGCCGCCGCAGCACGCTTAGCTTGAAAATGCCTTTTTGCCGAGCCACTTGTCGGAAAAACTCAAAGTCGTCCCATTGATTTGAAATGTTGACTGTGCAGCTCGAATTACTTAGTGACGAGCGTTAAATAAATGATGTTGCGCCAGCTGATAGCCACTAACAACATGGATATACAATTCTTTTTACACAGCAAAACAAGCAGTAGTCACCGAAGTCTGTTTCAGCTGAGTAAATCAAGTAGATGAGTTTTGCCTGAGCTGACCTAGTTTTTGTTTTTGTTTTTTTGCTGAGTTTCTTTTTTGACAGGCTAACTCTGAGTGTTTGGCTTGTTATGTTAGAATAGTTGGGCGGAGAATAGTGTTGGCTTAGCTAAAAGCTGCAGTTAAGTGCCAGTAAATAGGTATAGTATACACAAATATATATACTATAGCTAGTAAAATATGTATAATAGGAATACAGCCTGCGTTGAAATGCATGAGCAGCCAAACCTTGACAATTTTTGATAGTTTCACGACTCAAGTGATCCCTCATGACTCTAGCTCAGTCACTTTCATATGTACGAACAGACGACATCAACTGCTGCATCAGCTGTGCTGTTGATGCTGTATGTGAACAAGAATATATATAAAGTTGGGATCAGCAACTCCTTCTTCTTCTTATTACATACCTTTGAGCAGTATGCTCTACACAAGCTTCCATTGCCTGCTCCTCTCTTCTCTTTTCATATGCCGACTGAGCTACATGTCTCTCTCTCTCTCTAGCTCAAGCTGTCATAGGCTCATCCCATTGAGCCTTTGCTTTCATAATAGTTCTCTAAGCTAATGTTATACTAGCACAGTAAGCAATCACACTCCGGTTCCAGTCTCTTCTGCTGAACATTTCCATTTAGCATTAGCTTTAATTGCTGAACGTTAAGTTTAGCTCACAGATTTGGTGACCACACATTCAGAGCCAAGGCCTTAATCTGGACCTAGCCCACTTTCAGTTTTGGCAATAACATTGTTAAATTGCACTAAATTGTCGCTTCGTGCTCGCATTTGCGATTTTGATAGAGAGCCCAAAAAATTTCAAGTTGAAAGCGTTTAAGGCAGCTGCGGCAGCGCTGCAGCGAGCTACATAAAAAGGCGTGTTCAATTAGCATGCTTCGAGCTCGATGGCAAAGGAAAAATAAAAATGAACTGCTGGCGAAAAACAAGCACAGTAAATTGAACATAAAGGAAAAACACACACAGCAGACAAAATAAAAGAAAAACAGTTGGAAAATTAGCGCAGAGGCAAAGGCACGGCCCCCAAGACGACGATGACTGGCTTGAACGGTGAGCTTGTTCACTTTAATTGAATTGCAAAAAGAGAAAAAAAGACACACATACAGATACACACACACACACACACACACACACACACACACACACATACTCATACACACACTGACAGGCAAATGCGAATCAAAAAATCGAACTAGACTCGACTCAGCTCCAGTTAACATTATAATCGATCAAGGCAAAGCGAGGGGCAGCATTTAGCCGCATGCCGCGCTGCACTCAATCAAACGGACGGAGCGCACAAGCGGACGGACAGTGGACGGTTAATTGATACGCACAATCTATGGCCATTAGGTTCGTGCTTGGAGCTTGACCCAGAAAACGGGGCAAGTGCAAATGCGGCGGGGCCAAAGTTAATGGCAATGAGCGAAACAGTTAGAAAATGGCTTCAACTCAAATTGAAAGCAGAACAGAACGGGCAACGCGAACAACAGGCTAACGACATCCACATTCAAAGAGAACAGTCCACAAATCGGCCAAGATAATCCGGTTCAGCCTCTTCTCGGCTCTGCTTATCCGTTTATCCGCGGATTTTCAGCGCTAATCTAATCTGCAGCAGTTTGTGTTGCAACAAATGGCGATTGTTGTTGTTGTTGCTGTTGTTGCTGCTGTTGCAATTGTGTTGAATTCTTATCGGCTCATACATATATTTTGCGGTAGTTTATCTGCGTGTCACACGCAAAAAAATAAGAAAAAAAAACAACAAAACTTCTATTTGCGTAGAGCGAAGTTTGTGTCCTAAGTCTTTCGTTTTGGCATTTGCCATTCGTTGTGCGCCCGGCTTGGCATTGAGCAATTTGACATTTTGCCGTGCGCTAATTTATGTTCAGCAATATTTCGCTGTTATTCCTAAACGCCAATTTATGTTTATTAATTGCAACATTCTGTTCGCTTCTTATCTTTGCAGAATTAAATCAGCGAATGCCAATGGTAAGTGCAAATCAAGTTTGTAGACCTAAGAGCGGATTTGTCATATACTATATATATATATATGTATATAAATATTTAGATAATTACTATTAAAGCATTTAAGATAAATATGCTAAGTTCGAAGCTGTCGCTGCCACTTTGAAGACTTATAAATTTTCCCATAGCAATCTCTGCCTGCATTAGAGACCCGATCATTTGGCTCCCTGGGCTGGCTCGTTTGATTAATTAAGCCAGTCAGGCAGCGTTGTCTTCCTCTTGGCATATTCTGTGCCTTTTCCTTTGCCTTTTTCCATTTTTAATTGCATAATTCTAGCTTTGCATGCGATTCGCGGAAATTCGCCTTTTTATACTTTTTCTCTTTGCCTGTGACACACAAGTGGCAACAATTTAATTTGTTTTCTCTAGACTCTTTGGGCCTTTGGCTGTTGTTACAAATTTTTGGTTTGACGACAATGCATGAAGTTCACGTTCGTGCCACAAATCTAAGATGCTGCTGAAATGGAAACTGATGATGTGTACGTGCCCCCTGAGCGCCCTAAGAGCTCGCTGCATTTTGCATCTTAAGAAAATTTGTCGACAAATTAAGGCAAAGGCTAACAATTTTCTTTGCGACTCCTCTATATGCTATTGGCATTGGCCTCTCCTGCCAGCCAGCCAGCCAGCCTGACTGGCTGCCTGGTTGGCTTAAACACGTTCAAAAATCGTGCAACAAAAGTTTTTTTTCTGTTGTTGTTTTTTGATTTAGTTGCTCGACGCGCGCGGTTCAGTTGTTTTTTTTTTTTATACCCTGAACCCATTAAAAATGGGAAATCAGGGTATAATGTTTTTGTTGAAATGTATGTAACAGGCAGAAGGAGGCGTGGCAGACCCCATAAAGTATATATATTCTTGATCAGGATGACAAGCCGAGTTGATATAGCCATGTCCGTCTGTCCGTCTGTCCGTATGTATGAACGCGTCGTTCTCAGAACCTATAAGAGCTAGAGACTTGAAATTTTTTGTGTAGGTTCCTGTATAGCACGAAAAGATCGAGTTTGTTAAAAAAAATCGATAACTGTCTTAATTTTAATGTTATCGATTAAAAACGAAATCGATGCTCTGTTATATAAATCTATATAATTCATCTTTATAGCTAGAGTCTCCAAATTTTGCACTTAGTGTTATGTGAGCCTTATACAATTTCGGTTTTTGTTAAATTTTGGATGCCACGCCCCCTTCGCCTCAAATTTGTAAGTCCCGTACTTCAAATACTAGAGACTTGTGCTTTGGCACATACACACATATGGATGACATGATGACGCCCAACAAGTTTGATCAAAATCGTTGCGCTAGAAAAAAAGTTATTAAACATTTAATTTCCCATAGCATTGCCATGCAAATAGCAGCCAAACAACAGCTGACGCACCGACTTGCGCTTGTGTGTGCTTGCGCCTGTGTATGTGTGTGTGTATGTTTTGCTTGTAATGAACGTACAAGTGCATGTGTATATAAAAGAAACGAATAATGCAGGGTTCAGGGTATACCCTAGTCGAGCGGCCTCGACTAGAGTTTTCTTACTTGTTTTTTTTGGTTTCGCTTTATACAGTAGGCGAATTATTGACAAACGAGGCAACGTACTCCTACACGCCTGCCCTTTCACTGGCTCCCTTTGGGCCAACTCTCTCTTTCCAATTGGCGCCAATTTCACTGTCTGACTGTCCCTGCGCTGACATCGACATGCAGGACAAATTGTTGACGGCATTTAATGTCACAGCAGCCAATTAGCTGTCCCATGAAAATCTCCACTTGCCGTTGCTGTTGTTGTTGTTTTTTTGGCCAAAGTTTTTCTTTTGTGTGTGTGTTTGTTTTGTTTTCGGCTGTTGCTGCTGCGGCTACGCACGGTTGCATGTTGCGAAAACAACAAACAGCAACAACAGCAAAACAAACAATCCACACAAATCGTTAAACTGTCAGCAGCTTTTAAAGCGCGTGATTATGTCGAAGTCAACGTCAACGTCGCCGTCAACAGGCGCCAGTTGCCAACTGCCAATTGCCAATGGCCAATTCCCAATTGCCGATTGCCCAAAAACAGTTTTTAAAATGCCGCAGTGAAAACTTTTTCAATTGCCCAAAATGCACACAAAATGCTCTCAGCACATTAAAGCCATTCCGCCAGCAGTTGATTATGTTTCAGCACATAAAGCAAATAATTAAGGTGCATGGTAAACACTCTGTGGCAAGAGAGAGAGAGAGAGACACACACAGAGACACCTTTAAAAGTTAATTGTGGCTCTGGCCAAATGCCACCAGCTTGTTGCAACACCAGCCCGAAAAGTAACAATTGCAGCTAAACTCTGTGCAATTATCATGAGCCAACGCGTCGTATGAGTAACATTACTTTAATTATGCATACGCCGATAAGAACCGAGGTATGCGACATTTTGTGCGCGACTCCAGCGAACGCGCTGACAGCCATTGGCATTATCTGTGCGACTATTAAGACTTCATTACACATGTCATATGCGCGACTTGTTTCGCCGAGCCAAACGCGACGCAAAACACACATTAAATTCCAAAATGCTCGTTTACAGTTTTTTTCTTTTTCTTTTTCTGTTTATTATTATTATTTATTGTTGTTGCTGACTTAGTCGAACATAGAGTTGGTTTTTTTTCTTCTAGCCAAATGCTGCTGCGAAATATTTTGTTAACAAAATTTTGCCGTTGCTGCCGCTGGCGCTGCACGCAGATAAGCAGCCAGAGATAAGACCCAGAGCAGCGGTAGCTGTTGCTGCAACCAGCGGCAGCTACCAGTGCACAGTGGTTAGCTGTTGGCTTAGAATTGCTGGCTGAACAAATTGCTTTGGGAATTTATGCGACGAAGGCGAAGTTTAGGCTGAGAGCTAAGAATTGACATAGAAGATCCTATCTTGAGTCGAAACTATACTAGTCCGACTACCAGAGCTGCAGCCTGATATAATATATTAAAATATAATTCTGCAGAAATGTAATAGCTTTTCTTAAGTACTTTCTTAGCTAGGATTTCAGACTCTGAATACTACACAGATGAGAGCTTTTAGAGAAGTTTTAGATTCTCTTACCTTAAATTAATTTTCTTTTAATATTTTTTTGCATGTCAAGAATGTTCCAATTTTTTTGAATATTAATGAGAGCTAGTGTATACTTTTATTATTTATTCTTTATATATTTTTATTATTCTTTAAATTTCAAATGTCCAAATACCTATCATTATCACAGCTCTCACACCACTGTGCAGCTGTGCACAGTGTCAGCAATAAGCGTAAGTTCAATGCAATTGCTGCAGTAGCAAACGGGCAACATCGTTAACACAGTAGAAAGAGCAAAAGCAACAACAACAACAACAGCAACAAATATAAGAAACAGCTATTAAAGCCAACTAGCCGCAAAGTCCGCATCCGAATCGAAGTCGCAAGTCCAAGTCCGAGTTGCAGCAGCAGCAGCAGCTGGGAGTCGAGTTGCAAAGTCTTTGGCGTTTGTGACATGCACAAAATGCATGTATATGAGCACCTAGGAACGATAAGCTTGGGTTAATAATCGCCAGAGCAAACAGAGAGACACAGAGTGGATATATAACTATATATATATATATGTATATATAGTATATATATCTGGCTGTGGCTGGACAAACGCAGTCTTTCAGTACGTAAATCATAAGCATTAAAAGCTAGCAGCAGTGGCGGCGGCGGTGGTGGCGGTGGTAGCCACCGAAATGACTGCATTATGCATGTGCATAACTTGGAAAATTGCCAGCGGTTGTGGCAAGTGGTTGCGTATGCATTCCGCTAATTAGCTGGATCGCTCCAAGCACCCAGGCTCCCCAGTCCCAGTTTGTCCAAGCTCCGAGCGTAATGAGAGTGAAAGGCGAGGCCCGAGGCGCACTCATTAACAGCTAAGCAAAGTGGATGAGCTGCGATGAGCTGTATGGTCAGTGGGCACAGCGGATGCTGGGAACAGGTCTGCGCAGCCGTTATGAAACCAAATGAAATTACTGTAACAAGGCTGAAGGAATCTATAAAGATGCTGTTAGCGGATAAGCACACCGTAAATGAAAAACAACTCTAATGAATGGGCATTTTATGGACTTCCTATGTGTCTGTCTGAGCGGGGTCATTGAACTCTGGCTCTCTGCACATATGATATATGCCAAGGACTGTGATCCCGCTGGCCAGATTAGAAAAGGATCTCACAGTCTGCACAAAACTGTATTTTTGGCATTTCGGCCCAGTCGCCCGTTACTCACCATTGCCACACACTCGCCGGCAACTGCAACTGCAACTGCAACAACTGTGCCACCTCGCTCGCTGCCAGTTGACAGCCGTTTAATTTACGCTTTGTTTGTTTTGCTGTTTGTTTCTCTGTTTTGTTGTTTGTTGTTCACTGTTTGCTGTTTGCTGTTTGCTGCTTGCTGAGGTGAATGTTTGATTTATCGCCCGATTATAGAACCAAATGTCATAGATTGCTGCCGCGAATCCGCAGCCGAATCCCAATCCGACTCCAATTTAGCTCTAAGCCAGCCCAACCAAGTGTTCGAAATACCAAAACCACTTACTCACATCACATATGCTTGCCCGCTGCATCTACTCTTACAGGTGGTCGACCGCAGCCGTGGTGGTGTCGCAACAATCGCAACGGTGGCGGGCAGAATCGTTCGCCGATCTCCATTAAGCACTCGGCGGACAGCATACGCCGGCCCACAAGCAACTCGGGAGTCTGGACCTGGCTGGGCGGCAGTCGTCGCTCGTCGGCGGGCCCGGATCAGATTGGTCCGCCGTCGACCTCGCCGGCCGAGAATCATTATACGCACATGGACGATGCGTACAGTCCGGTGGGCGTGAGCGAAGCGCTCTATGCGGAGCTCGATCGCGAGTCGGTGCGTTCGGCAAATCCGTCGTATCAGAATACGGCGTACAGTCAGTGTGGCGAGGTGAGTGAAATGAGCTAAGGAACATTAGATTCAGCTCTAACTGCTTTTATTTCTTTTTCCAGAAATACAATTTCCAGGCACACGAGCAAGACATTCCCATGGTCGTCTCGTCGGCGCCAAGCAGTGCCTACTACTCGGATCTGTCCGTCACCGCCATGCCGGGCGGCGCCAGTGGCAGCAATCAGGGCGCGTACGAGATTGTTGGCCTGAATGTCATGTCGCAGCCGTTGCCCAATTGGGAGCATCACGGTGGCGGTGCTGGCGGTGGGAATGGCGTTGGAGGCGTGGCCACCACCACTGGGCTGGCGCCGAACGACCCTGCCATGACGCAACGTCGCATGCCACGCCTGGCAGCCATCAATGAGACGAGCACCAGCACCGTGCCCTCGGACTATGTCTGAGTAGCTGAAGCTGAAGCTGAAGAGGAGAAGGAGGAGGATTAGGAGGAGGAGCAATTAATTTGTAATTTATATACGAGATATGTGACTTTAAAAAAGTAGAGAGAGATCAAGAAATGCGAGCTTAACATCTTAATGTCAATGTTAATGTTAACGTAATTAAACACAATCTATATATGTATACATATATACATATATGTAATTAGTATACAAATAGTTCTATGGATATATATTTATAGCGTATGCTAGCTTAGAGTTAGCGTAGTCTCGATTTGTGTCTTTTGTTCATGTCTGAATTGTAATATAGTGCGACAGATTTACATACAACAAGCATGTATTATAAATCTAGTTCTAATATATATATCTATATGTAGTATATACATACACATATATATACATACATATATGTATATAGTGTTAAACAGCGATTAAATCGTGGGTGATATTTAGCCTAAATATGCTATATTCTTATGTTCTATGTACTTTAGCATTTTCTAAAAATGTAAAACAGAAATGGCAAAAAAGAAGGGAAAAATGAAAAACGGAAATCGGAAAAGAAAAAAAACAGGAAAACGAATTATGAGCATTTTCTTCGAATAGGCGAGAAAAAAGCATTTCAGTCTAAGTCTAAGTGAAAACAGCCCAACAATGTACCCAAAATCATATTATCATATATACACACTCACACACACTCTCACATACGCACACACATACATATTTACAGCAAAATGAATTTATGCTTACAGGAAATATATACTATATATACAATATATCTATAAACGAAGCAAAGGAAAAACCAATATTTACAACGATTTTAATGCAAGAGAAATAAGAGGAAAATACAAATATTTACGAAACACACACAGAATTATTTATACTGCATGAAACATATATACAATATAAAACTTACATATATATCCGTTTAACTGGGCTCTCAGCTATCTCTACAGACAACTCCACGTAGCACATCATATCATTTACATACTGCAGCATTAACTCAATATGAATAACAGCATTTTACACACATGTATACACAGGCGATTTTCCAAGCATATAAAACTTAGTGGACATATATGTATTTTAGATTTTAGTATTAATTTAATTTTTGTACATTTTTGTTTTAGTTGAAAGAAAACCATATATATATATAATTAAAAACTATTGCTATTTACATTCTGAATCCCAAAGCAACAGTGTTTCATTTAACAAGTCTACTCAATTCTCTCTCTGGCACTCAGTCACCCAACTGTCTAGTTATATCACTCTCTTATATCTATACTCTCCACATTGGTAATGCAGGCCAGCTTTCAGTCCGCCCTCAGACAGTCTCAAACTCCTCGTTTGGCAGCACATAGCTAGCCTCTTCAATCTCTATAAATGTTTGTGCTTCCGGAGCATCCAGCCCCTTGGGCTGTCGCGCATGTATCTTGAGATGAGCACGCAGCGCTGCCTTTTGCCTGAAGTGCCTGCCACATTGCTCGCAGCCATGCGGCTTCTCGCCTGTGTGTATGAGCTCGTGCTGATTGCGCGTCTCCGGCTGTATGAACGTTTGTTCGCAGTGGCGACAGGCATAGTTGCGCGCACGTTCGTGCACGGTGCGCATATGCTTGTTCAGATTGCTGGAGCTGTAGCACACCTTTGAGCAGAGGCGGCAGCTGTAGGTCTTCTCCAGCGTATGATAGTTCAGGTGAATCTTGAGCTCGGTGCGCGTCGTCTTCTGCACGCCACAGAATGTGCAAGTGTAGTTCTTGATGCCCGCATGGCGCATCATGTGTATCTTTAGCAGCTGCTTCGTGGCAAAACGTCGGGAACAGTCTGGCTCTTCGCAGGCGTAAGGCTGCTGCAACTTATCTTTGTGGGTATAGCGATGGTTCTTTAGCAGCGCCAGGGTATCAAAGACCTTGCCACAGAACTCGCACACGTGAGACAAGTGCTCCTTGCCAAGCTTATGGCACTTGCGCATGTGCAAGGATAGCGTATGCTTGTGGCTATACCCACGATCACAGCCTGGTTCTGTGCAGGGATAAGGCAGCTCTCCATGCTGCCGGCAATGCGATTTCAGGCGATTTTCATTGAGGAACTGTGCGGGGCAGAAGTTGCATTTGAAGACTTCTGGTAACACTGGTGGGGGACTCTAAAAGTATAATAAAAGATTGATAGGTTGTTCAAATAATATTTGGAATTTCGTTCATTTCTCACTTCAATTTCGACCGCTTCCTCCGCGACCTGCTCAAGCCGATTCAGTGCACGGCGTTGCTCCAAAGCGAACTCTGCAGCTACCGCTTGCTGTACTTTATGTTGTCTATTGATTTCGTCTTGTTTTCGAGCTTCCTCTTCCCTTTCTTGTTCCAGCCTCAGTTCATCGACTTCAACTGCTGTGGGTGTCGCCTCCAAGTCATAGGTGGGTTCCTCCGCATCGCAGAATGCCAGAATTTGCATACGCCATCTCGTGTCGGCTGCAATGCAGGTGGCACGGAATGCATAGAGGACTTCCAGCTGGTTAAAGCACGCCTGGCACAGCTCTCTTGGCACTCGCTCATCCACATCCACTGTCAGATCGGTGCAGGTAACAAACTTGTGCGCCAACAGGGGCAACTTATGCATATCGTAGCTCACAACGGTAGCATCAAGAGCGCAAGCACAAACACGGCAGTAACTGAAGGAAGTCATCGATATAATAATAAATTAATTACATTTAAATAATTAACAGAACAAATTATGCTGTTTACAGCAATATTTCCATTAATGCGAGAAACAGCTGCTTGACACTTATCGACTATCGATAACAATACTAGTGACTAGAAAAATAATGCGAGTACTTTAAAATACTTGTTGTATGTAACAGGTCACCCCGTTCATTGTTTACGTTTAGGTACAAAGTTCAGTCGAGTCTTGCTAAAATGTTGAAACTAAATAGCTGCGGAACGCGCAAATTGATTTTAGATATTTCTAAAACTCGTTTTTACTCAGCCGCGGTGCCAAAAAGGAAACCCGAAAGTGAAACGAGAAAAGAGCCAAAAAGAGAAAATGAATCGTTCATGGCCAACATTTTTCGTGGCAATTTGGTCTCGAAGCAAGTTTTCCCCTTCCCCGATGTCTTGACATTGGAACAAAAGGAGACCACGGACAGCATGTTGGATCCGTTCCAAAGATTCTTCACCGAAGTCAACAACGCTGCTCGCAACGACGACAATTCCGTCGTCGACGACACCACACTGAACGCCCTGTGGGAGCTCGGTGGCATGGCCATCCAGGTGCCCAGCGACTATGGCGGCCTGGGCATGAACAACACCCAGTATGCGCGACTCTGCCAGATAGTGGGAGCTCATGATCTGGGCCTCGGCATTTGCCTGGGCGCCCATCAAAGTATCGGCTTCAAGGGCATCCTGCTATACGGAACGCCGGAGCAGAAGGCAAAATACCTGCCGAAGGTGGCGTCAGAGCAGGTGTACGCTGCCTTTGCTCTAACCGAGCCAAGCTCTGGCTCGGATGCCAATTCCATACGCAGTCGAGCCGTGAAGACTCCAGACAACAAATACTACATACTGAATGGCTCAAAGATCTGGATTTCCAATGGCGGATTGGCCGATGTGATGACTGTGTTTGCCCAGACCGAACAAATCGATCAAAAAACTGGCGAGAAGAAGGACAAGGTGACGGCATTCATTGTAGAGCGCTCCTTCGGCGGTGTGACGAACGGTGCTCCTGAGAAGAAGATGGGCATCAAGGCCTCCAACACGGCCGAAGTTTACTTCGAGGATGTCAAGATTCCCATTGAGAATGTGCTGGGCAAGGAGGGCGAAGGCTTCAAGGTGGCTGTTAACATTCTGAACAGCGGACGCTTTGGCATGGGCGCAACCTTGTCGGGAACCATGAAGAAGTGCATCGAGATTGCGACGGCGCATGCCAACAACCGCACTCAGTTCGGCCAGAAGATCAAGGAGTTCGGCACGATTCAGGAGAAGCTGGCCAACATGAATATCTTGCAATATGCGACCGAATCGATGGCGTTCATGATCTCCCAAAACATGGACTCGGGCAGCCAGGATTACCACTTGGAGACGGCCATTTCGAAGGTTTACGCCTCTGAGAACGCTTGGCACGTTGCCGACGAAGCCATCCAAATTCTGGGTGGTATGGGATTCATGAAGGAGACCGGACTGGAGCGCGTTATGCGGGATCTGCGCATCTTCCGCATATTCGAGGGCACCAACGAGGTGCTTCGCCTGTTCGTCGCGCTCTCTGGCGTTCAGTATGCTGGCAACCATTTGAAGGAACTGCAACGCGCCTTCAAGAATCCCTCAGCGAATCTCGGCTTCATCTTCAAGGAGGCTTCGAGGCGAGCAACTTCGACGATTGGCTTCGGCGGTGTCGATCTGAGCTCCTTCGTTGTGCCCGAGCTGCAGGAGTCGGCGAAGAAGGCGGCCGCTTGCATCGATCTCTTCGGCCGCACCACCGAGGAGGCGCTAATGAAGTACAACAAGAACATCATCAACGAACAGATCATATTGAATCACTTGGCCAATGCTGCCATCGACATCTATGCGATGATAGCGACCCTCTCCCGGTCCACACGAGCTGCGAAACTTAATCTGCCCACGGCAGAGCACGAACTTAACCTGACCAAAGCGCTGGCTAACCAGGCCAGCGAACGAGCCCTCCAGCACCTGAGGAAGGCGAGCTCACCCCAGCTCCAAAGCGAGAACCAATTGGTATCTGCAATAGCGAAAAAAGTCTGCGAACAGGAGGGCGTCCACTCAACTGGCGTCATTGACCTTAATTGAATTTCGATCGAGCGATGAGAGTAAAGCTAATCCATGTGTCTAATCCAATACAATTAGCAAATTTTATTTGTCCTCATATTTTGTTTAATGAATTTCTAAATAAACTTTTAAGTACATATTAAATATAATAAATATACTTTGGAATTTGTATTGCCCACCGAGAGCAGCGCTGAGCTGACCAAAGTCCACCTTGTCGCACAGTAATTGACGCAATCTCTATACTACACAGATGACGCGGCTACATATGTATATAATCTATACTAAAGTGGGCATTCGTCGTGAATGGCGAAGGCCAGTTTGATTAGCAAATTTGTGGAGTAAAGGGAGGAGGTATGTGGACTGCAGAAGAGTAGATATAGGGAGTATGATGTTCTGCTTGAGTTAGGGTCTAAAAAAGAATTTGTTTAATTTAAACAGTTTTTCTACCAAATACATCAATATTTATTGAAATATAGATATTTTTAGATATATATATATATGGATAGATCAATAGATTATAAATCCACAATAATTTATTAATAATTTATAAAAATATTATAGATAGAGATCAATCCATAGTGATTTTATAGTATAAATATAAATCCATAAAAATGCATAGAAATATTATAGATAGATTGATTAATCCATAATTATATTATTCTAATCTATTTTTCTCTTTTTTTGCTGTTTCAATTACGATTAGAACTTTGGCATTAGTTCTTGATTACAAAGTCTCAAGATAGAGACAGCTACACTTACTGATACATTTTATAGAGATTAGCTGAATTTCTTTGTATTTTTAGCAGCCAACAGCAAATTTAGCTGTCTACACAAATGCCATTATCTTTACCTGATTACTTTAACTGACTCGATAGACACACATATATATATTATATAATTATATATGACTTTAAATTAACTGCATTCATCCAGCTGCTCCACACTGCCCTCAACTGTTTCAACTGGCTCACTCAGCAAGAGCGTATACATTGTCGTATTGGAGTCCTTGCGCTGTCGCTCATGGATCTTGCGATGGGTGCGTAGCGCTGCGGGCTGTGTGAAGCGCTTGCCACATTCCTCGCACTCGAAGTTCTTCTCGCCGGTGTGCGTCATCTCGTGGTATTTGCGTGTGTCCGCCTTGGCAAATCTCCTATCGCAGTAACTGCAGGCGTAGTCCTTCGCACGCTCGTGCACGGCGCGCACGTGCATCTTCAAGTTGCCGGAGCTGTTGCACACCTTTGAGCAGAAGTGGCAGGGCCAGGTGCGCTCCAGCGTGTGATAGTTCATGTGTATCTTCAGTTCATTCCTCGTAGTCTTCCTCATGCCGCAATAGGGGCAGCTGAAGTTCTTGATGCCCGCATGTCGCATCAGATGCACCTTCAGTTTCTCCTTGCTGGAGAAACGCCGCGAACAGTCGGGCTCCTGACAGGCATGTGGCAGTTCGGATTGATCTTTGTGCGTGTAGCGATGATCGTTGAGCACCGAACTGGAGTTGAACACCTTGCCACAGAACTCGCAGACATGTGACTTCAGCTCCGGGCCCAGCTTGTGGCACCGGCGCATGTGCATGACCAACGTGGGCTTGTGCCGGTAGACCTTGTCGCAGCCCTCCTGCTCACAGCAGAACTGGTTGGTGACAAGGTGTTCCTTCAGATGCTCCGACAGGCCATGAAAACTATTAAACGCTCTATCGCAATCCTCTGCTGTGCATGGATAGGGCGCCAGACCTTTGTGTTGTCGCTGGTGGGCTATCAAGCGGTGCTGCATCACGAAGCGCATCCCACAAACGTTGCAAGAGGCGGGCTTCGACAGCAAATTCTAAAGAAGCAAATATTTATTGAGGATTTCTTGAATTATTATTGGTTTTACCTGTTCATCGTTAATATCTATGGTGGCTATTGCATTCTCAGCTGTAACTTCTAATTGGGGTAATTCTATTTCAGTCTCTTCATCGGGCAATTCAATCTGTGTCTCAGCTGTGCCAAGATTGCGCTCAAGGTCTACAGTTGACACTGTGTATCGTTCCAAGCGCCATTGTGTATCGGCTGCTATGCACTTACTCCGAAATGCATACGACTCCTCCAATTGGTCAAAGCACACCTGGCACAACTCACTGGGCAGCTGTTGCTCAGCCTCCGCCTGGTAGACAGATAAATCTGTGCAGGTCACGAATTTGTGCGCCAGTTCGGGCAACTGTCGCATATCGTAGCTGCTAACAGTTGCCTTAAGTGCACAGAAGCAGATACGGCATTTGGATAAACTATCTGCCGACGTCATGTGCTAAATTTAAACTTTTACAACGTGTGCAGTTAAAATCTGTATTTGTTATTGTTTGTTTGTTTGTGCTTGAAACAGCTGTGCAGACAATAGAGATGAGCGAATCGGTGATGGTAGCAGTAATAGTGACTGCAAACAGTGACTGAATACTTAACAGTGACTTATGCTGTTGAGTCGGTATTTGTTATTGTTTATGAGTGAGATCAACAGCTGTGCAGGCAATAGAGATGCGCGAAACGGTGACTGTAACCGACACAGTCACTTAAATCAGTGACACATCACGTTCGCAATTGGGGAAATAACTAATTTAAGTAAACACTTGGTTAATATTAACTTATAATACTTTTATTTTTATTGTTTTTAATAAACTATAATCTTTCATGTTTACTTATTATAATCATGTACCGCATTTTCGGGCGCTTTATTAATACTTATTTCCGCAGCCTTCTCACTCGAAGACGCTGCTGGGTTCTCATTCGACTCGCTGCTCTCCCGCTCATGTATTTTCCGATGAGTGCGTAGAGCGCCCTTCTGCCTGAAGTGCCGCCCACATTCCGGGCACTCGTGTGGCTTCTCACCCGTGTGGATCAGCTCGTGTTGCTTGCACAGAAAAGGCTGTGTGAAGGTTCGATCGCAGTAGCTGCAGGGGAAGCAGCGAGCACGATCTCTCTCATGCACGCTGCGCATGTGGAGGTTGAGATTGCTGGAGCTGTTGCACACCTTCGAGCAGATGCGACAGCAATAGGTGCGCTCAAGCGTATGATAGTTCAGGTGGATCTTGAGCTCGGTGCGCGTCGTCTTCTGCACGCCACAGTAGGTGCAGCTGTAGTTCTTGATGCCCGCATGGCGCATCATGTGCACCTTGAGCAGCTGCTTGCTGGAGAAGCGCTGCCCGCAGTCCGCCACTTCGCAAACGTACGGCAGCTCCGACTTGTCCTTGTGGGTGAAGCGATGATTCTTGAGACGCCACAGCGTGTCAAAGGTTTTGCCACAGTATTCGCAAACGTGCGACTTGTGCTCCTTGCCCAACTTGTGGCACTTGCGCATGTGCACGCTGAGAGTATTCTTGTGGCTGTAGCCACGATCGCAGCCCGGCTCCGGGCAGGGATACGGCATAAGTCCGTGTTGGCGTTTGTGAGCTTGCAGGCGATGCTCCTCCAGGAACTGTGTGGCGCAGATGTCGCATTTGTATATGGATTTAGGCTGCTTATTTGAGGGAACCTAAAGAGAAGTAAGAGCTAAATTAATCAGGGAAATACTCCAAATCAAATTGCTTACTTGTTCGGGCCCCTTCTCTGACCTGCCAGCCATTTGCTGTTGAACTGGCTCCTTTTTTGCTTCGTCTATTCTTTCATTTTCTGCATCCACAGGCTCATGAACCTTGCTTTGCTCTGCTTCAACTCTTGGCTGACTTAGTTCCCGATCAGAATTTGGTGCCTCAGCATTCTCAACATGCTCTTTATCGTCGTCGCAAAATGCTAGTATTTCCATGCGCCACTTGGTGTCGGCTGCTATGCACTTAGCTCGAAATGCATACAAACGTTCCAGCTGGTCATGGCAGACGCGGCACAGCTCGCTGGGCAAGCGCGTTTCATCGGAAACGGACAAGTCGGTGCATGTGACGAACTTGTGCGCCAACTTTGGCAACTTGCGCATATCATAGCACACAGCAGCTGCATCGAGCGAGCAAGTGCACACACGGCACTTGGATGAACTGGACATTTACACTGTTAACTAAATTCAAATAAATTTCAAGCAATTTTGCTGAACAGTGTCCGCGATATTTATTTTTGTTTATGCTGCCATCAGCTGATTGAGGCAGTGCTCAACAACGCACCCTGTTAGTTATTAATGAAAATTTGGCGTTGTCCAACACTCCTTTTTAATATGTGGGTGGACAACTAGAAATTCGTAAGCTGCATATGAAAATATTTAAAAATAATGGAAAAACCTAATGGAATACACTACATTGAGCTCTCTAGCAATTTTATACGCTTTGACGCCGTCAGTCAGCTAACAAATGTCTTCTTCGACGACTCGAACAAGCAGGTGAGAGAAAAAACAATAACGATGTGTAATAAATGGGCGGACAGCAGCCTTTTATTTTGTTTTTAGATATTTGCTGTGCGTTCGGGTGGCGCCACGGGCGTGGTGGTAAAAGGTCCTGTGGAGGATACTGTGATATCGTTTTGCATGAGTGATCGCGGCGGCGCGATACGCTCCATCAAATTCTCACCAGACAATCAAATTCTAGCCGTGCAGCGCAAGGAAAATGCCGTGGAGTTCGTTTGCTTCCAGGGCGAGCAACCGCTGCTTCAAGACATCATAACACATCAGGTGAAGACGCTCATCTATGGCTTTGTATGGGTTCACAATCGCGAGTTAGCGCTCATCTCGAACACGGGAGTGGAAATCTTTCAAGTTGTGCCAGAGAAGCGCCAAGTGCGCTCCGTGAAGGCGCTGAGCATCAGCATCAAATGGTTTGCCTGGTGCTGTGATGCCAATGTAGCGCTGCTATGCACCACTGAAGGCAACACGCTGGTGCCCGTGCTCGTCAAACAGAAGGTCATCACGAAGTTGCCCAAAGTGGATTGTGAGTAGTTTCAGAGTTTATTTAAGCTCAAGCCCTTTAATTTTCCCTCTTTTTCAGTGGGCAATCCAGGCCGCGAGGTTCAGGAGAGCAAAGTGACGCTGGGCAGAGTCTACGGTGTGCTGGCTGTGCTCATACTGCAGTCCAACAGCTTGACAGGTATGATGGAGGTCGAAGTGCATTTGCTGAACGGGCCTGGGCTGGCGCCTCGCAAATGCCATGTGCTGCGCCTCAGCCTCGTTGGTCGCTTTGCCATAAATACAGTGGATAATCTTATAGTGGTGCATCACCAGGCGACGGCGACGTCGCTGCTCTTCGACATCGCGCTCAGTGGCGAGGTGATCGACAATGTGACCTACCATGCGCCCATAACGACGGGTCGCTCAATCAAACCATTCGCACTCAAGCTACCTTCTCTCTCGCCCGATGGCCAAATTCTCCAATGCGAGCTTTGTATGTAGTTGGATTATAATTATAAAATATATCTTATTAACTCTCTTTGCTATTGCAGACTCCACCAACTGGGTGCTGTTCCAGCCGAATATCGTCATTGATGCCAAGCTGGGCTGCATGTGGTATCTAAATCTGTCCATTGAGCCACTGTGCAATCTCATATCAGATCGCATACGTCTCACCGAGTTCCTGCTGCAGCGCAGCTGTGGCAAACAGATGCTGCTGAAGGTGGTGCAGCAATTGTTGGGCGATCAGTACAAAGGCACGCTGCTGCCTGTGCTGGAGACCATCTTTGACAAGATCAACAAGATTTATGCGTAAGTGAAAGACAACAAATATACCAATTCCTAAACTCTAACCTTATCTTCTCAGCTCTTGGGTCCACTTGGAGCTACAGAATCAGACCGCGTTGCCTTCAAATGTGAAGAGTACAAGCACTAAGAACACTGCACCGCCCATTGTGCTCATCGAGCAGTCGGATATGGTGCAAATCTTTCAGTCCATTGCCGAGCGACCCTTTACGGAAACTGTGCTCATGCTGTACCTGCAATCCCTTAACAAATACAACATATCCGCCCAGGAGGAGCTCAGCAAGATGATAATCAGCGAGCTGATACGAAATCGTAGCTTTGATACTCTCCGTCGCTTGGTCAGCTACTCAATGCTGCTGGAGTCCAAGTCAGTGGCGTGCTTTTTGCTAGCTCACTCCGATGTCGACTCGGCTATATCACAAATGGCCATCGATATGCTGGGCAAGATTCAGGCACATGAGGTAGCTACTTATATATATTGTATGAATAGTTAACTGATGATTTGATATTGCAGATTATAATTGAGGTAATGCTGGGCCAGGGCAAGGTCATCGATGCGCTGCGTCTGGCCAAGAACTCGCTGGGCCTCGACAAGGTGCCGGCACGCAAGTTTCTCGAAGCAGCATACAAAACCCAAGATGATTTGATCTTCCACAGTGTCTATAGATTCTTCCAGATGCGCAACTTGCGCAATTATGAAACTCTGGCATTTCCTAAAGGTAAGAGAGAGAATTTATATGATTATAATTATTTCTAATTATGATTACCATCTTTTCAGCCGAGCAATGTACGGAGTTTATACAGCATTACAATAATATCTTTCCCTCGGATAGCGCCAATAAATTGCAGACGAGCTGAGTCCATGGTTTATTTGGATTCGTAGTTTATTTTGTGATTTAGCTAATAATTGGGGTATTCACACTTGAGTCTACAAATAGCTTAAGCTTGTACATTACTACACATATATTATAATAAACAAATGAACATGAACATATAACTTTAATATTATTTATATATAGAAATACATATATTTTCGAATGTGCATAAATACAAACATGTGACATCTTTTATCATTGATCATTGATTAGTTATTTATTTGCTATTTAACATTGACTGAATTGTTGACAAAGCAGAATCGTCGACGCTAGGCTATGCACGGAATTCAAACGTTCCATAATACTTGACGCTTAATAAGAGGTACGACAATTACGTTCAATGGCAATATATAAATATGGAATATACATAAAGATATTTAGGAATTTACATACATGGACTATGCCTAGCAGAAGCGTCTAGGCGGCGCTTTAAGCTGCAGCGAGCCCAGTTCCATAGTATTGGAGCTCTTTAGTAAATGCTGACTCGGGCATGGCAAGCGCACAATTGACAACTGCTGCTCGGTACTCTGGTCGAAGGGCAGCGACTCTTCGCAGCGTGGACATTTCTGCAAGGCTGTTGTTTCATTCCAACATCGTTCGTGCAGCGAGTGTCCACATGGACCCAGCACCAGCACCTCCGTCCGGTCGTATAGGCGCTGCCGGCAGATGAGGCAACGCATGCTGGTCACCCACAAACCGCGACGCGCTGAAAGCCGCTGCTCGGCGAACTCTGTGTGCAGATTCTGGCAGAGTTTGTCGGCGGCCAGGCGCAGCGCCTCCGTCTCCTGCCGCGAGCTAATCAACATGCTCATCAACAGGTCCTTGATGTCGCCAAAGCTGCTGGACACATTGTGTGTGTTCATGATAAGCTGCACCAGATTGTGCAGATCGATGTGCTGCGAGGCCTCGTGCAGCATGGACTTGGTGATCGACTGCAGCTCCTGCTGCGGCAGTATATACTGCAACAGGGCAAACCAGCAGCGTTCGAGCTCCTTCTCCGGCAATATCTGGGCAGAGCGCGCCAAGAGTTCTGCAATCTCCTTAGCTTCCTTTTCGGCTGCATCGAGATCGGCAGCGCGCAACAGCTCCATGGACAGATCGAAGGCTTTCGCATAGCACTCCTGCTGCTCGTACAGGTAGATGACGGCTCGCTTCAGCTGATGCCGTTCCACGATGTCGACGGCTTTATCTAGGCGATAGCCCGAGCTGTTCCGCAAGAATTCGATCACTTCATCAGGCTGCTCCAAATTACAGTAAAGCTCGAGCAGCAGCTCCATTTGCGTCGGCTGCAATTCGCAGTGCCTCTCATTGAGGCACTGCAGCAGACGAAATTGCATCGGCTTCTTCCTGCTAAGCAGTTCCACCAACTCACTAATCTTGCCCGGATAGTGCAAGGCAATCAGACGCGTTGTCTCCGCAGCATTAACCTCGAGCAACTCGCCCAGCTGTTCGCGCAACTGAGCGTAGATCAAGCGCTCGCTCTTGTCCACATGACGCTCCATGTAGGCGAACATCGTCTCGTGTCGCGCCTGGTTGTGTATGAGGCAATCGAGCATCTTGTCATACCGCTGCAGCTTCTCCAGCAAATACTCCACAACATAGTAGCAGCGCGCTCGCTGTGCCAGCTCCAACTGCTCCTCGTCGCTGCTGATGTCTGCCAGGCAGTTGCTTGAGAGCAGCTCGTGCCAGGCGCTCTCCCGCTCCGAATGCTGGCGCGCGCTCTCATTGGCAATGTTCTCTTGCGCCAGGTAGCTGAGCACGCGCTCCAGCAGCTGCTTGTCTCGCGGCAGGCACTGAGTCGATATCTGCTGAGCTATGAAGTTTAGCAAGCAGCCAATCTCCGCCCACTGAAGAAGAGAGAAAATTTAAGAGTAAAAATCACTCCGATTTATAACTCACTCACCGTTGCGTTCTCGGGCGTCATAATTTCGAGTAGCAGATATATGATGCGCTTGCGATGAGAGTAGCCCAGCTCGTTGCTGAACTCGCGCTCCTGGAAGGCCAGCGAGATGACATTTAAAGTCTCCCGCGTATCGAATTTCAGCAGAGCGCGCAGATATGGATAGGGCAGCTCATCAACGGGGCTGGCAGTGGAATGCTGCGAGGTGAGGCAGCGCAATACATCGTTCTTAACCTGCTGCACTTGGTCCTCTGGTATATCGCCGCTGGGAAAGCGCCGCCCGGCCAAGCAGCTGGATATATAGACCAGCAGACAGTTGCCCAGATCCGTTTGGTCCGGCCGCAATGGCGGTAACAGTTCCGTCAGCGCCGTCGTGTAATCATTCAAGGCGCACGCATTAAGATAGAGCTGCGCACGATATAGCTGATGCTTCTTGACTGCCTTAAGCACCTGGTTCAGGTCCAGGCACATCCAGTCTAACTTTAGGATTAGCTGCTCAAGCTTGGCCGGCGAATGCTGCAGCCAATATTCCACGAGAGCCTGCGAGATGACTGGATTGACGCTGTGGATGGTCTCCTGCTCAATGTGCTCGGAGATGTGCTGCAAGAAGAGCTCCGTGTTGTTGTGTAGCCGCTCCCACAGCTGCGTCCAGAGCAGATCCAGTTCGCCAATGGTGATCAGACAGTTGACAATGGCGCCCAGGCAATAGTCGGGCGCACGAGCTGAGTTGGCTATGTACTCCTTGAAGAGCATGATGATGCGCTCCTTGGCCTGGGCACGCTTGCGTGGACGTTCCGCAGAGGCGACATAGCCATCCAGTGCCAGCTGACAGGCCTCCTGCCAGCGATGGTTCTTCACCTAAAAGCAGAGAAGATTAATCTAAAATTAATCAAGTAAGATTTCATATTTACCAAATAGCTGATGCGCTCCGACCAGGTGCGAACGCCAATGATATGCAGGGAACGCGCGCCGAGCACATAGAGCTGCGTGCCTCGCGAGACCACGGAGTTGTAGCAGGCATTGGTGCCGGCCAAGGCGAAGGCGGGCGAGACATTGCCGCCAGTGGCCAGACCTTTGAATTGCGCCGAGCCATAGACCAGGCCAGCATTGGCCATATCCATGCACTCCAGCTCCCGACTGGAGCGCACATCCACCAAATGCAATATCTCCGAGGTGTCCAGCGACGCCACACACTTGGGACCCAGCCAGTGGGCGGAGAGCAAGCTGCTGTGCAGCTGGACATGGCGTAGATAGAGCAAAGTAATCCGTCCATTGGCCACAAAGAGCTGGTGGAAGAAGAGCTGATTGCCGCGGCCAACGACAATGACTGGATCCACGGAGCGAGTCGTGTCAGCTGCCTGTATAAGCACCAGATGCCAGGCTAGCAGAGGCAAGCAATCTGCCGGTCCTTGCAGCGCATGGAACTTGATGACCCGTAGACGTGGACGGACCGTGACTATGAAGTATTTAGAGAGCGTAGCCAGGGCCACAATGCAGTACTGGTCCAGTTCGTGCCGTCCATGGGCGTCCATGATGAGCGGCTCCACGGCGCACACCTCGCCCCGTGCGCCTGAGAACAGACAGCGGGAGGTGCAGCCCCTGATGCCCAGTTTACGTGTGAAGCTCAGCGACCACACGGAGCCGCCAGCATCTGCGCAGAGCGCCAGTGAGGAACGAGATGTCCACTTGACGTGCAGCACGCCACTGTTGGGCGTTATCACATCGAACAGCTCGCGCAGCACGTCGCCCGTTTGGGTGTCCAACATGGTTACCAAGCCACGTGCGTAGCCCGCCAGCAATCGAGTGGAATCCGCATTGAAGGCCAGAGTAGAAACGGCTCCTTGGGTGTGCTTGTCTTGGTGTGCCCAGCGTAGCGTTTGGGTCACATCGAAGTTGAGTATGTGGCCATGAGAGGTCCCTACGGCAATGTAAGCTGCGACGGCACAGGCGCTGGCCGCTCCAGCGTTGACGCGTTCGGCGGCCGAGGTCAGTTGGGCGGAGATGCCATGGAGTAGGGTGTATCGCATTATGGAGCCGGAGCTACTGCCGCCACGTCCATCACCGCGTACTCCACAATCCTCGCCAATCGAGGGCGTTGGCGTTGCCCTTGGCACCGGCATTCCGAGCTCGGACGCCACGTCTGAGTCGGCCTCGAATTCGCTGAGAACCGTTTCGAGGGTGGGCAACACATCGGTGGGTGGTATGGCGAACTCGACATCGTCCAGCTAAATGTCAGAGGTCGTAATCAAATTGACATTTGCTTTGTTTTTATTTTCTACTTACGCCTTCGAACTCGAAATCAAGTTGCAAACTGTCCGTGGAGCCGCGATCTGATTCTAGGAGCGATTGCAGCGAGGGCGTCTTCAACTGAGTCATGCTGCACACAGTTGTTCTCGCTTTTTACTTGCAATTTGTCAATATTATTACAATAATCTATAATTCTAATCTTAATTTTTATCAATGAACGTCTGTACGCCCACCATTTTATCGATACTTACTGATGAGCCGATTACTTTGTCGCCGGTAGTCACATATCGATAGCTGTTCATTGTGCAGCTCTGGCAGCGATGGTTCGCAGTCAGCTGTGAACTGGTTCAGCGTCGCAGGTCTTTTTTTTTGCTTTCATCTCTCTCTTTCATCAGTTTCATTTTAACCTTTATCGTGGTCGGTCGCATCCGCAATCGCGCACGGGAATCCCGTGATTGAACATTAAAATTAATTAAATGCATAACTTACAATAGAAATGTGCGTGAAGCAACAATAATAATTGACGCCCGCGGGCAATACGAAACTGAAAATTGCGTAAAGGGCCAGCCGGGCCATAAGAAGCAACAACGCGCGTTGCGAGCGGCCGTGGAAACTTCGATTTTTGCATGAGTCGCGCTTAGCCAAAAACAAAAAATAATAAAAATAAACGCTAAGAAAACAAAGAGGCTGCCAAATAAAATTGCAGAGCCTACAGAACTAATCGGGTCTTGATAAATATATAAATACTAATGCGAGTATAAATAAATTTGTTTATTTCGCTGCGCGTGTGTGCGTTTGTTTGTAATTTCGGCTGTCCGCTTTGTTGCTGCTGTTTGTTTGTGTTTTTGCACTACTCTCTCCAACGTACGCGCGTCAGTCGCTTATTGCGAATGTATGGGTGCAGTGACGTAAACAAATGCAAATAAAAACCTACAATTGTAAGCGCAAAATTTGAAAAATGCCAACAATAATAACAACAAAAGCAAGAGCAAAAGAGCCGCATACCGATGCCGATGCCGTTTCACGTGCCAAATATATGTACATAGTAACAACGACAACAACAACAGAACGATAACTTTTTTGCGCTGTGTGTTTTGTGCAGCTCATTCGCTGCAAGGCCAGCTGAGCGCAACACGTTTGTGTTTGTTTCTGCTGCATGCGTAGGCGAGCAGAGCAGCAGCAGCGAAGCAGCAGCAGCAGCAACAGCATGTGCCCGTGTGTGCGTGCGTGCATTGATTGAAACATAGATGCGACAGGTAAGCCAAGGCACAACTCAAATTATGTTCATACACTTTAGCACGCAAATACAAAAATAACTGTTAAATATGCTATGCGTGCGTGCGAGTGTGTGTGTGTGAGATTTCGCTCTTTGTGCTGTGCCGCCCGAGTGTCAAAATTTACATAGTTAATTACAGTTAACTAGCGAGCGGAAGAGACTTCCACATAAGTAGAGAAACTTATCAATTAGTAAGAGCCAAAGAGCGGCGCCTTTGCAGGTAATTTTCCAAATGTACAAAGACACACACGCACACATACACAAAAAATGCAGACGTTCACTCTTGCAGTGTCGTTTTACGTTTGTCAAGATAAGCAACCGCAATAGCAACAACAACAACAACAACAAAAGTAACAACAAAGGCAACATCAAAAGCAAAGCACGTTAATGACATTTCTGGAGCATTTTTTACACACACACATGTGCATGCACACGCACACGCCTGTTTTCTACTCCTCTCCTACCCCTTTTTATCTTCCTTTTTAATATGTCGCAGACGCTAGTTTTTCCACATTTTTGTACCCTACTTAAGTGTTGCAGCTGATTGATTGTTCAATTGATTTGTAACGGCACTTGATTTTGTTGTTCGAAATTCTGAAATGAGTTGGAAAGTGAATATTAGTCTAGATATATGAAATTGAAGTTGAATATTAGTCAAAATTTATGCCAATGATGAATGGAAATTAAAGATAAAAACAAATATATTTGAAGTTAAAATTTTAAAAATTTATAATAATATATATTATAAATAAATATCATAGTAGTTCACTTTATATTTGTATATTTATGTATTTAAAAAAATTTTGTTTTAAAAAAAGTGAAAATGTAATATTTTTGGCTTTATCTAGAGTTAAAATTTGTAAAAAGTAAAAAAATATTGAAGAGATTAACAACTGAGTGTACTGAATACTTTTTATTTCCATGAAGGCATCTTAGAGATTGAATATATCTGCAAAATTGACATTCCTCGACCATTTAAAAACTCTAAAAATATTACTAAATATCATTTTGAATTAGATATAAACAATTATAGCACAGTAGAAACTTGCGTAAAATCATACTATATATTTTCTATAATATATTCTGTAGATATATAATATATTCTAGAGTACCCGCTAATACTTAATCACATCACTCGAAGATCTCTCGTCTGAAGTGCATTCAGAATTCGTTGCATCTCTGAGGTCCCAAGCTCTCTTGCTTTCAGTGCTGATCATTGTGCTTTCGCTTTGTGCTCTTTTAGCTATGGCTTTGCTTTGCTTTTCATCTGTCTTTCATGGCCACTAAATTTATTGGTCAACATTTTATCTTTTTGGTGTTCGGGCACCCACGCGGCGACTGCGACGCTAACTTTGGCAACTCCTTCAACTTGTTTTTGGGTCTCTCACTCTCTTGGCGTTCGTGTGTCGCACGCCCACATGGAAATTTAACGCCTGAATGCGCCGACCGCCGACCGCCGACCGCCAACCGTGGACCGTCGACCATCGACCATCGACCGGTTCAGATGCTAGATAGTAGATTCTAGATTCATGATGCCGATTTCAATATTTCCCCCAAAACGTGGCCGACAGTCGACAGTCGCATAAATATTGTAGAGAAGGGACCATAAAAGCTGAATGAACAACAAATATACAAATTTTCCGGCATGAATTATGAGCATATGCCGTTAGTTTTTAGTATCAAAAACTTTTCTATATACATATCTCGTTTGCCCGTGGAAAATATCTTAATTTCAATAAACTTGGCCGCGTCTCCATTCTATAAATCTTACATATACAAAAACATTCTCATAAGTTAATGTTTTGTTTATCTTTGGATGATTTGTTTATGCTAAGGGTGAGGGAGAGACAGGGAGAGGCGTTTGCTGATGTGTTTCTGATTCAGCGATTACAGTCGAACAAATTTTGCAATTGTTGGTGCTTATAATTCAGGCCTTAACCCATTGTTGGCCACATGATAAACGACGGCTTGTTAATAAATCAAAGGCAATCGTGCATTGTGTGTTTGTGTCCTGTGCGCATATCCTGTGTGCTACTGCTCCTGCTCCTGCTCGAGCGAAAAGAGTGCTCGTTACAATGTCAGAAAGTTTTTGTTTTGCAACTTCTACATGCCGCTTGGTCCTTGGAGCATGCAACATGATTGGCTATTGCACTCAGCACAGGATACTCGTATTTCATACGCCTTGTAGATTTATGAAGTGCCCAGGCGAGCCGCTTGACTACGTGGGCGTGTGCCCCGATCTCTTTCCCTCTCTCTGCCTGTTTGTGTCCTTAACGTGCAGCAAGCTTGTGCTTAGGGTTAGCATACATACTTCCTGTGCGTCCTGTGCATCCTGTGCCACAGGCTGCCATTGGCATTCTAATGATTTTTTATTGTTGTCGTTTAAGTGGCCCATTGTACAGCTGGCAACATATTGTCCTGACAGCGCCCACTTGATATCCCAACCCCACTCAGGTTGAGGCGCCACAGATGCTGCTCGAACTGCTGCTCTCGCCTGTCCGAAATAGCCTTCAGTTGCTCTGCTCTCTCTCTCTCTCTCTCTCTCTCTCTCTCTCTCTCTCTCTCTACACTAAGTGAGCGATATGATAACATTTCTAATTATACACGCTGATTAGAACACTCGGAATATCAGCTGCAAATAAAACATTTTTTGCAACGTTTTTTGTTTGTCATGCATCAATTTGATTCAAAATAAGTTCGATAGCTTCTCTTTTTGATAGGTTGAAATGATAAAGATATGCGAAAGAGACCTGGGAAATGTCGAACAAGATATAAGAGTAGATCCCAAAGATGGCATTGCTGCATATACAAATTATTAAGAAATAAAGGAAGTCTTGATTCTTTTTGAACAGATCTCATATACTATATAAATTTATGTCTTCAAGCCTTATTATTAATTTTTTAGTCTAATATTTGGACCTATTCTTGAGTATATAAACTCCTAATATGTTGTATATTCATAATTTCTATAAATTTCTATGTTTTATTCAGTAAATGCTTAGATTTCTTTAGTTTCTTATACATATAATGAGAGAATTCTTAGATTTCTTAAGTTCCTTTCGCACATATGTATATTAATCTCAAATATATTCTATATATATAATTGTTGTTTATTAGAATTTTCTTTAGCTTTTTAAATTATTCCAAATTATTGTTTATTATTATATTTTGCAGCACCATAAATAGAATTCTAAATAAGTTTAAAAAATATTTTAAATATATATTTTTATCTTTGAAATCTGTCAAATATGTAAATAATTTCATATAATTTTGCTATATATTTACTTTTATATTTTTCTAGCCATACTTAACTTGATAATTGGTCAATCTTTTTAGTTGCTCTCTATATGCAAAGTTTTCGCATTTTCTCACTAACAATCTAAGGCTAAACTTTATTGCTTTAAGCTAATTATTTTGATTATTTTGTGTAGAGGCTGAGTTAAATGTAGGTAGCTGCGACTAAACAGGTTCTGAATATAAATCTTCAACTTTTGACAGTCACGATCGTTCAGTTCAGGCATATTTTTATTACTCTCCTCCAGTCTAATTATTCTCGAGTGTTGTTTTGCATTCTTTTTCCCGTAATTAAATAATCGTAAAATAATAATTTTTAATTAGAAATTCTGTTAAGTTGAAGAGCTGCAGTTGAAGGTATTTCCAGCTGCTGCTGCTGCTGGCTGAGTACAATTCAAAAGTAAATTATCAACTGGAAATTGATTGCGATCTTTGGACTTGGGCTTCACATAATGATCTTTAATACGGCTGGCTTTTGTTGCCTTTGTCTGCCTGGCCCGACCTGCCCCGGCTCTAAGAAATCTTCTTTACTGAGCGGCTTATGCTGCACAGTAGCTGAAATTGCCTGCTGCTGCCGCTGTGGCCTTTATGCCGCATCATAGTAGAAAATGCATTCGGCTTAGTCACTATTTACCCGCCCAGACAAGGCACCGGCGGTGGGGGCATTTAAACTGGTTCGCTGTCTGCTTCTTGATGCGCTGCTGCCTGAAGTAGCTGCGAGCTCAGAGCTCAGAGCTGAGCGTTGTTTGAGTTCGAGTTTGAGTTTGTGCTGCGCGCTGTTTATTATGATCTGCTGGCGAGACAAAAGGCGAAATGCCAAATAAGCCGCATGAAGAGCAGCGCCAGGACATGAACCTGCCAGCGGCGGCAGGATGTTGGCTTGTTGTTGTTGTTGTTGTTGTGGGCGGTTGGGTTCACTGAGTGCCTCTGCAGTCTAATTCAAAACGCGCTAAAGCAAAGCGATTAACTGGATTTACGTACGCCCCCTCGAACTTAATGCTGCTGCTGCAACCCAAACCCAAACCCAGACCCAGACCCAGCGCGCTCTATTTATTCTTATATACAAAGTTTTTCATTTTGCAACAAGCTTTAGCAGGTCTTATGAGCGCAGAGCAGCCATCTAGCTATGATATAGCAGGATATATATATAGTATATGTTCGTCTTGCTATAAATATGTTCGCTCTGTGTACCTTCATCGATTCAAATCGCGAAAAGCTTTATGCTCTTCGACCAGCTAATTAGCAGAGCCACACATTTTGTGTTCCAGGCTTGTGGTTGTGGTGCACGCCGCTGATGGTGGTGGGGTATGTGCTGCTAATGACTGTGCTAATAATTGCTTTGTTGTGGCCGTGCCGCTGCCGCCGCTGCTGCTGTTCTCCCAGCTGTCATGGGCTGCGCTCATTTCTGATACCGACTGACAGGGAGCTGTCAAAAAACAAGCGACCTACTGAAAGGCCCGCTCTGGCCAGGCACAAATGGAAAATTGTGCGCTAAACTAATTATTATCAAGGCAAACAAGTGTTAACTGAGATTTGAAAGAGGCAGAAAAACGGAATAGATTGGCTTCTTTTACTTTCATAAATACTACCACATATTTGTATGCACTACTATTTCCCTTTACAGATTTATGTTAAGTTGAAATCTGTTCCCAGAGTTCACATTAACATTAAGCTGGCTCAAATGCGAACTAGTTCGCGTTGCACTCTAAATTCGTTTTTCGCTCCTTTCCTTTGTCTCTGCTTCCCCACTCATATTTTAGGCATTACAATTTGTAATCGGTTCACAGAACTGACGCTGGTTCAATTGCGAACTGGTTCGTGCTGTACAGTAAATTGCCGCAGTTTATGCTTTGTTTTGTTTTCTTTTTTTTCTGCTTTCAACATTTCTGCGTGCTCGTTGTTGTTGCTGCTACTATTATGAGCTTTTATGTTTAGCTCGTAATCTTCATTCTCAATTACTGCCACACTTGGAATACGAGCTGCTCACTGCCCTCCGTCCCGTTTACCCGTTTGCCCGCTCACCCCAGTTTGTATTACATTTAAAATGCTGGCAAGTCTTTTAGCAGCGCTTTTTTTTGACGATTTTGCCAGCTGCCGTGGCTACCGTTGCTGCTGCAATTGTTCTCTGCGTAGTTGTTGTTATTTTTATTTCCGCTGTTGTTGTTGTTGTTTCTACACATACCGCAGCTGGCCACAGGATGCGCCAGTTTGGCCGTTTTTCGCACACATTTTTCACTCGGATTTTTACGCGCGCCGCTCTGCGGCCAGCCTCGCCGCCCTCCTGGGCTCCTGGGCTCTCGCCGTGGCCCTTGCGTCTTTTCATCTAGTTTTCCTTTGGTCCCCTTTGCTCAGACCCCCCTGTTGTTGCTCTCAAGGCATGTGCATGCCTTTGTATTGTATATAAAATTTGTACACTGCGCTTAAGCAACAAAACGAAATGGCATAAAAATAAAATAAATGTTCACAGCTAAGCCGTCGCATTGTTTATGTGTGTGTGTTTCGAGGCGTGGCTAAAGTTTTGCCTCAGCTGCTTTTGCTTCCTTTGCCATCGTGCTTTTTGCATAAATATGTACACACACACACTCACTCACACACACACGCACACACACATTCTTTATTCTTTTCTCTTTTTCTTTTTACAATTTTTGTGAATTTTTTTTTTATATTTTTTTATTATTTATGTTTTATGCTGTGTGCTGTGGAGACGCCACGCATGGGGGCAGCTGATTGCTTTGTTCCGGCGCTTAAGCGCCCCAAATACCCTACATCAGCATTAAGCGCAGGCAGCTCTCGCACTCTCCGTACCCTCGGTTATTATGTTTATGAATCTTTGTGGTGCTAGAGCTGCTGGTTGCTGGTGGTGCTGCTGTTGCCTTTGCAATTTTATTTATGCATTTATTTATTTATGTTTGCTCTCTCCCTTTCTTCCGCTCTCCCTCACTGCTGGCTATAAATTAGTGGACAGTTTGGGCGGCACTGCAGCGCTTGGCAAACTGTGCGCCAAAAATCAATTAACAAAATGAGCAGGAAAAAAAAAAACGCTGACAAAACTTTTGTTTGTTGCGCATTTAATTACAACATTTTTGCAGTGCTGTAAAACGCATTACAAATGAGTGTAACGGTAGGGGCAGCGGGTGGCTGTTGGGGAAATCAAATTGCAAATTGCAAATGTTCGGGTTGTTGTGGCTCGCTCGAATTGCACCTGGCGCACAGCAAAAGCCAATGCACCCAGCAATACGCAAAAAGTGTGCCAAGTGTGCGACGGTAGAGAGGGACGGAGAGGCGGCAGTGGCCAGTGGGCAATGGGCAAGGGGCGTGTCACAGTCCGCTGACATTTCACGCATTTAGTTGTCGTTTGTGTCCGCATCCGGATTTTTGCCTTTAACGCAATCCAAACGAACGACGGATAAAGTGTGCGTGACGTGCAGTCAGCCGGACACCCAGCTCCAGCTCCAGCCCCTGCCCCTACCCTTACCCCTACCCCTACCCGCCGCCCGTTGGCTGAAGCATTTTACTGTTCATTTATGTGTCGCCATTTTAGTTGTTGCAAACTTTGCGCTAAGCTGTCGTCCATTTGCTGGCGGAGCAATGTCCTGCTGTCGGCGGCTCTATGCACGCCATAAAGTCAATTTGTAAAACGCTGCGCCGGCCTGGTTGGCCCTCAATGGAGTGGAAAGCTGCCAGGATATGCGCACACAAAAAAAAAAATAGATATCGCATTATCTGCGGGACGCTTCAAACATTCCGGATATCGTTAGGAAATGAAGCCAGCAGACTGCAATGATGAATGACTGCATAGAGAAAGAGAGCGCTAGATGTCTTTTTTTAATTGTATTTCAGCTCTGATGGATGTCAGAAAACTGTGCTGAGTCGAGTTCTTCTCTAGCTAGGGCTAGGGCTTTTCCTCAATTGCTTTTCCATACGTAAAATTTGCATATTTGCAATATTTGATCAAATATTGAAAAAAGTGTATATATAAATCTGTATTTTTTATGATTTCCTCTCGATATCTCATCTATTTATTAGCCTGCTCTCTGTCTCTGATTTATTTGCCAACATTATTCACAGTTATTTATAGCTGTTCCATATCAGATATGCGCCTCTCTCTCTCTCTCTCTCTCTGGTTGTTAATTGCAATCATATTTGAAGTGTCAAGAAGATCGCAATCGTGCCGCAATTCCCCCAAGGGCTCTTTGTCCATGTGTGTGGGTGTGTGTGTGTGTCAGCCACGCCTTCAGCTTCCGCCATTATCAGTTACATGTGAGCCACTCACTCCCCGAAAAACCCCAATTGGTTTCGTGCCCTTTTTAAAACGCAATTTAAGTGTAATAGAGTTGCCCACAGAGCACACACACGCACACACTCGCACACACTCGCACACACTCTCATGCATTGTTATGCAAATGAGAACAGCATAAAACCGATGCCAATCATTGGAAACTCACACACACACACACACGCGCACACGCAGAGGCAGGCAACACACCAAAAATGTACACAACAATAAAAAGCGATTTAACACACAAACCGTTTGAGTCCGGAGCCTGCAATGCGACAGGCGGCGAGTCGGACAGTTGGAGAGGGGAGCAGTTGAGCCGAGTGCAGGCATAGGATATGGGCAAGCGGCTGGAACAGCAGACAGGACGAGGCCGTGTCCATGTCGCTGTCCACTCGCTGCACGGGCTAAAACAGGCTGCAGCTGATAGATTGTAATCCGGCTGCTGCTCTTTGACTGCTTTCAATTGGCTCAGAGGCCAGCATCCTGTTGCCTGTCTAGGGAGCGAATGTGCCAAATTCACTGACAGAGAGAGAGAGAGAGAGAGAGAGAGAAGGCGATTGGCTGTGTGCGTGTTAATTTAGTTTTGTTGTCAACGGGCAGGCTGCCAAAACAATTGAAACAATAACGAGACAAGTGAGGGCCGAGCTGGACATGCTCGACTAGGCCAGGCCAGGACGAGATTACAGGCGTCTAACGGCATTAATTTGCTATCAAAAGCAGCAGCAGCAACACGAACAACACGAACAACGAGCACATTTAACATGCTTGTAAAACCACAAAATGTGTTGTGGTGTTTAGCGTTTGATTAATTGCCAGACGCAAGCAAACCCCATGCCTGGGCTGGCTGGCTTTGCCTTCCCTTAGGTCCTAAAATGATTATGGCTGGCTATGGATTTTTTGTGTGCAGCTTTTCTCTTTTTCTTTTGGGATAGTCTGGCAACGCCGCCTTTGACTTATGCCAAGGACCTGTGCGGCCCGTAGGGCGTCGGCTATTTCGTTAACAATAAATAACGCTTGAGACAGCGCCAAGAGCTTTTGTTTTGCCCAGGCAAACCCTCGAGTGGCTGAAGGCGGCGCGGCGACTGCACGTCGGCTGCACCGTTGATGTTGCCTTTGATCTGGCGCGTGGTACGTGCGAAAACGGTTAGCTGAGTGCGAGGCAAAGTCAGGCGAGTCAAGCCGGGCCAACACGAGTCTAACAGATTGATGGCCCTGGCGTCTGCCACTCGCTGCGTCCTGCTGCCATCCTGCCATCCTGTTTGCCTTTCATAATGAATGCGGCTTGCTGCCAAAGCAAAGGCGGCACAAACAAGCCACGTCTAAAGCAAGAGTCCAACCAAGCAGACGAGCAAAACAGGATGCACACACACACAAACACACAGACACACACACACACACATACAGTCTGCTATCTAGCTGGTAACTGCTACATATCCACTTTATTATGTTGCCAACCCCAAGCAAAGTCAATATCTGCAACCCCCGCCCGATTCAAGTTATTGATCAAATATCGCATGTCACTCACTGTGGGGCATGTGGCATGGGCCATGCCCCACCATAAAAGGCAACTAAAAATGCCATTTAAATTGCCATTATGTACTGTTTACTGTCCTGTGGTCCACGTCCTTGTCGCTCTCTCTCTCTCTCTCTCTCTCTCTCTCTCTCTCTCTCTGACTGACATTTCAGCTGTCATTTTGTTTGGCTTTGCTATGTTTTGCTCCTCGCTGTAACTCATCATCATCATCATCATTATCTACATCGCTCTTATCACAGCTCTCGCATCGAGATGACATTAAAAACAGACGTCCAAAAATAAATTGGCGTGAATAATACAAAAAAGGCGAAGAAGAAGAAGAGGAAGTAGAGGGGGAGGAGGAGGAATGTGGCACAAATTTTTTAGCACTCAATGAGAGAAATGAAATTTGTTGTTGCGGGGCGAGTGCAAAGGTTGACGCAATAATGAATCAACTGAAACATAAAACCGAATACCACACACAATTGGCACAGTGGTTGAAACAAAAGTTGATTGATGTGAGCTAATTAAATGAGAAATTTGAGGGCAGGCCAAGCTCAGATGGAGCTGAGAGCAGGGGAAGGAATGCTGAAACTTGAGAGAGCTGAGATAGATAATGGCAAGCTGAAGTCAGAGGAAGTAAGAGAGAGAATGTTGAAACTTAAGAGAGCTGAGATAGTTATAAGCTTGATTGAGTATTTTCTATAGTAATCTATCTCCTGTAAGCCTGAACTTACAATAGAATGCAAGATATATGAAATATGGCCAAGTTAAGCTCTTGAAATATTTATTTGCTACCAAAATCCCTTTCACTAAAAAAAAGGTAACAAACAACTTAGTTTTTATAGCGCTTCGAACCACTGTGCATTGGCGCGTCCCACGTGCCGCCTAAAAATGCATTAAAAAGTTTTATTGTCGTTTTTGTCTGGCCAAGCGTGCGTCGGCCATATTTGTTTGGCTTCCGTTTCCGTTTGCGCTGCTGATGTGGCTTCACTTCACTCTCGCCGGAAGTGGGCGCATTACAAAGCCCCCGCGACACCACCACTCTACCGCCACGCCCACTCAGCAGCGAAACGATAGCATTAACGTCATTATCCCCCACAGGCTGGGTCAACTAGCGAGCGAATTTGGCTGGTGGCAAGGTGCGAAGGAACAACACGTTGCCGCAATGACCCTCATTAACTTAATGGTTAGCCAAGTTTGTGCTGGACGCCATTTTGTTGTTTGACTCCTCCGTGCCCGGCCGCCTGCCGCCAGTTCCAGCTCTCTTCAGCTTTGTCAACTGCTAAAAATTGCATTAAATGGCATTAATTTTGCACATTAAAATTGTTTTAATGGCTCTTTGCGACGCTGTGACGGGGCCAATTAGAAAATCAATATGCAGCACTTTGTCAAAAGCTAATTCAATTTGCCGATGAAAAACTTGTGTAATTAATGGCCTGACTAGGCAGTGAGGCAGTGGCGGCTGTTTGACTGTTTAAAGTGTCATCAAAATGAAATGACAATGCGAAAGAAGTGTGACTGAACGACGACAACAATATGCATCTCAATAATTAATAGCTGACCCAAAAAATCAGAGGGAGATTGAATTAAATTGGGCTCTGCACTAATTGCAGTCAACATTTATTTATGACTTTCGAAAAGGCAATCAAATCTCAAGTGCCAATAGATATGGAGCCTATATATATCATAATAAATATATTTAGTATTTTTATGTTGCTGTTGATGTGGCTATGATGATGTTAAAGTCTAAAGCCAAACCGGAGGGGGGAAACACACGCAAACACATTTAAATGACTTCATTGACAGCTGGCTGTCATTTGGCCGCCATTAAATGGCCTATAAATGTGTCATAAAAGACTCGTTTGCGTGGCTTTGGGCCAGAGAAAGCCCAAAAGCGAAAAGAGAACGAAACGGAATCAGAGCTAGCCTTGATTGTGATTGTGATTGTCATTAGGCTAAGATGTTCGCACACACAGTGCGTATGCGTAATATTTGCTAATGCTAAGCCCAAAACTGGCCGCACGCACAGCCGACATCTTACCATTTATGGCCTGACAAACTACAGCAACAACAACAACTACAAAATGCCATTCAGAAACGAAAAAAAAACGGAGCAGCAAAAAAAAACTAGCAAAACATTTCTAATATGTGAGTTTTATTTTATTACATTTTATTACACACAAGTTGGCTGTCAAATGCGTACACACATAGAGGCACACTCACATAAGGGTAGATAAAGTTGGCAGTTTAGAGCTCGCGTCGTGGGCATGTCCTGGCCACGTCCTCAGCACGTACGACGTATCTCCGTTTCCGCAGATAAACGCGCGCATCTGTGTGAATAGGCCTTGGCTTGCCTCTCTAGCTATCTCTCTGTGTGTATGTGTGTGTGTGTCTGCCTGCCTGTGTGTGTGAGTTTCCTTTTAACAAAATGTTTTGATTCGGATTGAAAGACAGGACTAGTCCGTTGGCCAGCTCAACTAATCTGTTATCCTGGCTGCTGAGCTGCTGCAGCAGTGCCTTTTAGCCTCGCTTGCTCCTTCTCTCTCTCTCTCTCTCTCTCTTTCTCTCTCTCACTCTGCGGCTGCCTGTTTCAGCTTTTTCAATTCATTTTATTTATTGAAGCATGAAAGGCGAATCTACAGCTGTAAACAGATACAGATACATTCCCATCAGACACACACAGACACATACGCATTCAGCAGCCACAGATACTTGTATACATGAGCTGAAAACAGCAACCAATATGAGAAGAAAACTGCCGCCGCTTTTATTTTACTTTTCTCCTTCTTTTTTTTTTTTTTTTTTTTGGGAAACAAGAACATCTTGAATGGGATAGAAAAAAAGTTAGCTGAGGCAGCATAAAAGTTTAGAAGTTTTCCACTGTTCTGCAGCTAATTAAGCTTTTTTGTTTGATTGCCATCGTTCGGCAATATATCTGAGATGTTTTTTGCCCCAACCCAGTTCAATATTGGAAAGAATATAAGAACTGCTAAGCGGGAAGTTGGAGAGTTCATTCAGTTATATATAGCTGGCTAGTCTTACCTTGATCTTTGGCTCTGATAAGTCTTAGAGTGGCAGCTTGACGGGGGAGTCAATGATGCCTTGAGCTGCTGTGGCTTAGGTCAGGTGTAGCTTCGCTGGCTGCATAATTGTTATTCACTTTATGCACAGCTCAGCGAACACTTGAGAGTTATTTCTGCCCACTAGAAGCTGCCATTATTTATCCTCTACTTCAATTGGCCAATTGTTAAGCCATTGAACAAATCTCTCGCTATTTTTCGTAGCATACTTTTTAGCGCTGAATTCTAACTAATTAGCCATTGTTGCTAGCCAGCAAATTGAGTTGAAATTCAATTTGCCAAATCATCACAAAATGCAATAGGAAAACAAGAGAAAAACACAGAAAGTAGAACGAGAGAAAAAAAAGAGAAAAGGCCACAGAGAGAGAGAGAGAGAAACAAAGCAAATGCTGGCCGACAATCAAGTTGCCTCGTTGACTGCGCCGTCGAGTGGCGACAACAACAAAATGAAGTGCCATGGACATTGGTTATGTATGAGCCAGGATATGGAGGGCACGTGGATGTCGCTCTGGACTGGACTGCACTGGACTGAGTGCTGAGGCTGAGGCTGAACTTGGCTTGTTTTGCTGCAAAGGATTCCTTTGGCCAGCTCTGACAACGACGCCTCGCAACTTTGTCTTGTTATTGTTGCTGGGCTGTGTGTCGTCTCATTGTTGTCCTGTGCTCGCATCCTGCCACTGGCAATAAAACCGCCTGCTGTGTTTTTTTCTACACTTTTTTTTTTTATTTTATGCTCGGCTGCTTTAGATTTTTGCAACTCTCTTGCCGTGCATTTCGCGGTCAGTGACATTTAGCGAAGTGCGCGGCTTTTGTTGCCTGCCACGGCGTTGCAACTTGCAAGTTGATTTCTTTTACATATTGTTTCCCTTTTCTCTCTTGCTGCGGCCCAGCGGCGACAAAAACAAAATCGGCTTTTATTTAGTTCTGTTTTTTTTTTTTTTTTTTGTTAACTGTCTAACATGGCAAAATGTTGAGCAAACAACAATAACACAAAAGTTTCGCCTCGCCGTTGTTGTGCCCAGCGATTAGTTGTTGTTTTTGTGGTGCTGCCATTAAAAAGTACTAAAAATAGTGAACTACAATGGGCGTGGTGTGTGCGAAATGTGCGCAAAATTAATGTGGAGCAAGTAGAAATATGCTGCTCGAGACTGAAAAGAATATGAAAAGATATTGAGCAATAGATATCAGTAATATCAATTTACTAAACTACAATATATTATTAATTTATGTGTGATTTTTTTATGCCAGTGTTGTTCAGTTTGTTTACTATTTTTCATGATAATGATATGATAAATAATTAAATATATTTTATAAAATTAGATATGCCATGAAACAATATTTAATGATATTTTATTGATGTTAAAATTACTCAAATATGCGAATAAAATATGGAAAATTATGTATTCTTTTAAATTGTATTTGTTTCTATCTAATTACTAAATTTGTAATATTTTCTTACATATTTCGTGACAGAAAACATATTTACATATTTATTTTTTTTTATTGTCATATTTATTACTTGAAAATACCGAAAAAGTCTTCATTCTGGAATACATTTTAGAAAGATATGATATATAATGATATATCTACATACATTTTGGCAGTAAATTCAGCATTTATTCATCACTTCACAGCCAATACATTTCTTAAATCTGTCACTCATTTATTTATATTTTATTTTCAAATATTTTCACACTGTGCGCATGCTGGCTGGCACCTTGAATGGATATATATATATGTATATGTAGGGGTATATAAAAAAAGCATAAAAATTGCAAAGCATATTTACACATGGCCTTTGGCATTGTTTTCACTGGCGGCATGCAACATGCAAACGTTGCAAGCGCTGCTGCTGCTGCTGCTGTTGTTGCTGTTGCCTTTGCTTTTGGCATCTAAAATAGTTGGTGGCCTTCTGCTGTGGTTACGTATTCTTCCTGCGCCACAATTTTGCACAGTTTTATTTTTCTTTTTGGCCATGTCGAACACAACAATATGCTGTGTTGGTCGACGGGCTGGTTGGGTGGCTGGGTGGCAGTCGCGCTGCCTGCCTAACCATGTTAGCGCTGCAGACAAGTCCGAGCCGCAGCAGAGTGGCCCCCTTCCACTCTAGGCCAACGCAGGCCTTTTGTTGTTCGCCATCTTTTGTAGCAGCTGTCAGTTGTTGTTGTTGTTGTTGTTGTTGTTGTTGCACTTATGAAACTTTTGCAGCCAGTTTGACAGCCAGCCAATCCCCAAAGCCTAAACACAGCCACAAATGTCAACTGCCTTGACTCATTTTGCAATTTATTTATAGCGAATTTTATTGGTAGTTCAATGGCTGCCATTTGGCTTTAGGGTCCGCTCACCCGCCTCCCGCTGCGCATATATTTCTGTTTGGGTTGCGTCAAGTGACAAAGTTAAATTGACAGTACGAAATGTTTGTGAGAGGCTGCGGGGCGGACAACGGCAGCTCCTGGTCGTGCGAAAAACTTTATGAAAATCCAATTGATTCTGAAGCAAAGCGCAACTTTCATTGACCCAAATTGGGGCAAACAACTCGAAACGATTTCCATTGTTGCCACTGGCTGCCAAAATACAATTTCATAAATTCCATTACTTCGTGCAGTCCTTCGCTCGCTATCAGTCCCAGCGCCGTGGCAATCCTTAATGCACAAAACTTTTCCAGTGCCTGACAAACTTTTAGCACTTGAAAAAAAAGTAAAAATGAAAATAAAAAAAAAGAATTTATCAATATATGTCAACGGGGTTGGCGAATAAAACTTTTGCTATAAAACACAATTTCTTTTTTTTTCCCTCGGACTTTTTGCTGTTGTTGTTATTATTCGTGTGCAGTTGAAGTTGGTAGTTGCTGTTTAATTTGCTATATGGAGTTGCTGGCCATCGATAGTCGTTGGCCAAATCTCGGCCTTGCCGAGCAGAGTTCCGTTAGCAATTGGTAAACATTTTCCGGTCAATTTGCCGCAACTTGGTTAGCCAACTGGCATCGATTAACTTTAGCCAAAAGTTTCAGTTCGTTTCGTAAACAACAAAGAAAAAAAAAAAAAAAAAACGTTTGCAATTTTGGTTCTTGTGTGTGTGTGTGTTGGCGCCGACGGGCGGTGGCGGCCAATGGCTTCTCAGTTTCCATTAACAAATCTCTAAGCTCTAAGCTTCAACTTTGCCTGGGCAGAGAGAAACTTTAAGCAATACATTGAGTATAAATAAAGTGTTTTAGAGCTCCTCGTCGTCGTCTAGTCTTTTATGCACTCGCATAAAGTCGTGTCAGCTGCAAGAATATTGTTAACCTGCACAAGTGCTTTATCAGCTCAACAGTCCATAAAAATATAATAAAAATGCACGTTGAAGTCGGTTGGGCGTGGCTGACTGGGAGATACTCTAATGCGGATTTCATTTAGCTGCAAACTTTTTCGTTTCAACTCAAATTTTAATTCAAAATGTTGTCGAAATAATCCCTGAAATTTAAACAAATTTTTCTATTATGCTAAGGCTAAGCTGGTATCTGATTATATGTACGTATATCTCCCTCAATTCATTCACCTGCCTAGCTTTAATGCTTTAGCCAACTCGTTAAACTTTAAAGAAGTACAGCGAACATTACGCATACGCCACGCCGGCGGCCATAAAATATTTTACCAACTGTCGCATAAAAAGGCTGTCATTTTTAATTTGTCGCTTTAACGAGAAATTGTTGAAATTACTTAATGCGTGTTGCTGATGGAAGTTAATATTTAATGCCGTTGCTAATTTGATGTGACTGACTTTTTGGAATTTCGTATTTAATGCCGTAGCACATACTTTACTGTGTCATCTCCCTGCCAGTCTCTCGCTCTCTCTCTCTCTCTCCCTTTCTCTCTCCTTCTCTCCTACTTTTTCTCCTGCTTGCTTATCTGACGACAGCAACGCAAGTCACGGTTTTTATTCAATTTGAGCGCAACTTGTCCCGGCTCCGGCGATTTATTTGTGTCATAAAATTATTAGCAAACTCGAGCAACGCCCCGCACAACTATCTCGAACATATATATATATATATATGTATATATCTCTATACATATTTCAAGTTTGTCAAAGTTTGCAACAATTTTTCACGCTTTTGACGTTGGGCGACAAAAAATGCGCTTCAATATTTTGCGCTCGGCTAAAAATTGCAGTTGGAAATTGTTGTTTGGGGGTGGGGTGGTGGGTGGCCCGGCATTGCACGGCTGCTGCTGTCCGGGTCAGGGTGTAATTATGAAATATGCGCTAGCTAATGCAGCTGCGCTCATAAATTTTATGTGCTTTCAGTTGTTGTTGCTGCTCTTGTCGCTAGTTGTTTTATATGAGCGTTTAATTAAGGCACGATTCGTGGCATTAGATAAATGAAATAATTATTGTTGATATTTTCGTGCGCCATTTCGGAGCAGTGAACGGAGCAAATTTTGGCCCCACTCGCTTTGCATATTGCTTTAGTTGCACTGAATAATCACAGCCGCGTGGGCGGGCTCCCAGTTTGTATTTTAATTAAGCCATAGCTCTGGCCATTCTGTGGATATATGTATATGAAATGCACTAAATCAACATAAACAAACTTGTTGGCCAAATTCATCAAATGGCTGAGGTTAGTTGGCCAACTGAACCGCAGAATATTTTTGCAAGCAAACTTTGTGCCCCTTGCCCCTGTCAATGATAACTTTTGCAAGTTTGAGCTACCTGACTCCAAATTGTGGCATGCACCTGAGTGCTCAGGTTACCGCAGCCACAACAAAAACTCGATTTGACTGTCGCACAATTGGCATCTCAACTGACTGACTGACTGACTGGCTGGCTGGCTGGCTGGGCTAGCTTGGCCACGTTTCCAGTGGCAACAATCGGGACCACAAAATTGTTTAGCATTTCTGCCTTCATCGTCAGTCAAGACCTCAAAATTGAGCTCGCCCGGCGCACGTCAAATATATGCAGAGTGCGCTCGTCTAGAGAACAACATCATAATGCCAGAGCGCTGGGCAAATTAACATAATCGGACGCAGGCAGCTGATGCGATGCCACAGCAGTAGCAGCAGCGGGAGTAGTAGTCGCAGTAGATGCTACAACATCATTTTCATTTGCACTTTACACCCCCGCTGGCCATGCCCCCGCTGTGGCTGCCGCCGTGTCAACAACGCGACTCGTTCGCTATTGTTTGGCGCTGGCGGAATAAACAACGCGGCGTGTCCAGTGCAGGCAAATCGCACAGAGAGAGAAAGAGAGAGAGAGAGAGAGAGAGAGAGAGAGAGAGAGGAAGCGGGAGGGGCTGAAGCCCGCAAAGTTTTAGCTTAGCCCGCAGTGCAGTTCCTCCCGCTCGTTATGCACGCGCATAAATCAAAACAATAAAGTTCAAGCGAAAACAATGACGTTCTGGCTGATCATCATCATCAGCAGCAGCAACAGCAGCGGCAGCGGCAGCAGCAGCATAATAATGATGCTGCTGACGTTGATGCCTGGACAAACGTGGATGTCAGTGAAGCAGTAGCTGTTGCCGCTAGTGCTGCTCCCGCTGCTGCTGCTCTGGTATCCTATTGTTAGCTCTGTCCACTCTATTGATGGGTTGCGACAAATTATGTCATTGAACTGCTGCAGCGATGCCCCAATTGCTCTTGTTGCTCCAGCAAAATGAAAAATTACAAAATATGGAGCAGGACAGAGGGGAGGGGAGCAGCCGTGCAGCTCGTAAATGATGATGTCCGCACGCTCTTGAATAATATTTATTTGATGTATTTGTTTACTTGATTCGCTGTTTGCATGCAATTGATTTCAAAGACTCGAAATGAGGGCAGCCAGCAATTTCAAATTCAATTTCTAACAGCATTAATGCCCAGCCCAATGAAAATTGTACAAAAAATAATTAAAACTATAGCTGGCGAAGCGCACAAATTAAATGCAAATATTTTCATTCGTAATTTGCTGTAAGTAGATTTAATTAATGCGAACAAAAAAAATAAATAAAAACAGAAAACATGCAATTAATGCGCTCATTTTTAAGCCTATATGCTAATGCATTAAGCATACGCCGAGTTGGGAAAGGAAAGGAACTTTGAGCCGTCGCAGAGTTAACATAAATTTAATGATTATTAATGGCCATTAAACGGGGCCACAAGCCAACTAAAACGAGACAATGGCTAATGGATAAAATATTTTTATGATAGCGGCTGTCAGGGCCCGTTCGGCTAGTGTATTTAATGGAGACGTCTCATGGACGGCCCCGACGCAAACTGGGCCATTATTTATTGCTTTTACATGAGTGAAAGGCCAAAGGCCACGGCGCGGCACACAGAAAGCATGAAATGCGCCCAAATAAGAGCTGAAACAGAGCCGAACAGGACGATGACTATCGCTGGCAGCGCATGACGAACACTTTGCGGGTGGCCCAGGCCCAGGCCCAAGCCCAGGTCCAGGCGCTGCCTTTGTGTGGGCGTCGGGCGCCGGGCGCCGGTTAGTTCATGCTCTTGGCCAGAATATGGCCATGCGCCGATTATACCGCGGACAGCAAAGACAGACCACTTAACCAGCCCAGGGCACTGTACTCCCTGCGAACTGGCGGGTGGTTTTAACACCCAACATCCATCAGGCATTCCACATTAAAGAGTCGCGCGGCGTTGATGTTGATGTTCATTATGATAATAAGGTTGTTGCTGCTGCCGCCGCTGCTGTCCGGCATTGTTGGTTTAACGTTGCGTGCTGAAATGTCACCAATTGCGTGTATCTCAGTTCTTGGCTTAATGCATATGTATGTGTGAGTGATATATGAATATGGAATCAGGGAGTGGGAGAAGGAGTGGGAGGGGGAGGGAGAGCGCGAGCTCTGTGTCTCTGTCTCTGTCTGTGTGCACCTATTATAATTATGCAGCTGGCTTAATTATAAAATGTTACTGTGCATTTAACCTGGGGAATTAATTTATACACGCTGCACACACACACAGTCACACATACACCCACACACACGTGTGTCTGTTCAATCACAGCTTGTACAGAGTTAACTGTGCAACGTGCCGGGCTGTAGGGGCTTTTATTATGCCATTGAGCTTGGGTTCATTAACTAATTTTGCCACACACACACACACACGAACAACATAATAAATTGATGATATACAGGCAAATGCATTTGTGTATAAACGAACGCTGGGAATTGCACGAGCAGCTGAGCACTGGGAATCCCTGGCGCCGCCCCTTTGGGCATTAGCCATGTGTGCGTGGGTGGTCGGCCGCCTGGGCTAAATGATGCGAACAATGCTGTGGGCCAAATGTATGAAAATCTGTAGCTTTTGGTTACAATTTATGTGATGTATAAGCATCAACGTGAATGCAAGCTGTCCAACATACAGAGAGAGAGGGAGAGAGGGAGAGGCAACATGATGGAATGCTTTGAGATTTGCTTTGGATATGTTGAAAATTGTAAATATTACGTTAGGTTTGTTATATTGCTGCTGTCATGAGCTAATGCTGCACAGTTTGCACATCTGATTTCATTAGAGAATTGCAATTTCAGTTTTGTACTTTGTGTCTGCATAATTGATTTAAGACGCAATTGTGTGTTGGCCAAAAGCAAATGGTTAGAGATAAACGTGACATATTTGGGCCACATTTCAAGAGAAATTCTACATTTCTCTTGCTGAAATGTATTTAAGTTGAATTGCTAAATGCCTGTCTAAACACTCTTAAGAATAGATATATATATATATATACACTCATAGGAATATATATATATATATATATATATATATATATGCATTTATAAGTCTAATTCCAGCAAATAGCCTTGCATAAGTTCATCCTTTAGCTGTAAACTAAGTGAAAACTTCATTGAAACGAAGTACTTGCAATGGGTTTGCGTTTTTCTGGCAGGGCGGGCAGCAGTCGAGCCATGCAAAGCGCTTTGTGGGTCAGATATGAAAGCAAGTTTTACACATTTGATGTGAGCATTTGTTGCATTGCTCCCGCAGCCACATATGCAATAGCAACTTTTGAGCACCACTGGGCCAGCAACAATTCAAAACCAGTTACACGCCTAGTCAATTACACAAAGAACCAACACAGAATGTGAACACCAACGCATCGTTAGCAACAGAGGCAGCAGCAGCAGAGGCAGAATCACGACTGCCTTTGCTCTCCCTCGGAAATTACCCTTGGCTGCACGCTTGTCTGCAATTTGAGGCTTTACTGTCACTCAGCAGGCAAACAACAGCAACAAGAGCAACAACAGCAACAGCAGCCACAGTGAACAGTGCGCGCGTGGGCCGCAGCCAAAGCCAAAGCTAAAGCCCACGCCAAAGTCTTAGCCAATCGTTGACTGCACTTGCCCAGTGGCCGGGGCGTGGCAGGGACACAGTTGCAAGCCACAATGCGCCAAGCAATCTCCAATGCGGTCGAAACGCTAAGCCAGCAGCACAACCAGAATCAGCTGCAGAAACAAAGCTGCAGCTGCGACATTGACACAGACCATGACTGGAGCTGGAGCTGGAGCTGGAGCTGGAGCTGTGGCTGTGGCTATGGCTATGGCTGGAGCAGCAGTCGGAGGTAAACTTGAGCGATGTGGGCGTCCATTAAAATGAAACGTTGCCCCAATTTGTGCGCCGCTGGAGACTTGACGAGTTGTCTGGCAAACGCTGCCTCGTCATTCAAACTTGTATATATATTTATATATAAATATACTTGTATATTTCCTATATAATTATAAACATTGAATACTTGCTGCGCAGTGAACTGGAACGAGATAAGCGTTCATCGGCTTAGAAGTAAATTCAATGCCATGTCGTGACTTTGTATACCCTCGAACTGTGACGTCAGTATGATAGGGAGAGCGAGAAAGAGAGAGAGTAAAGGATAGAGAGGGAGAGAGAGAGAAGCCTTAATTGAATTAGTTATGGAGCTGAGAACTGTGCAGTTGGCAAATGTTTTTCCTTTGTTAGTACAACACTTACGTGGTTCGCATTAGCCAAGCGACTGCAAATTGCGGGCTACAGCTCAAGTGGCAACTGCCCCAGTCCCCATCCCCACTCCAAACCCTGGCCCCTTTCAATTCCTTCGTCACTTGAGGGCAAAATGAAATAAGATCAAAATGATGTAAAATACATTCAAACACTTTTGGCTTTGCTTCGCTCTGCTCTCGTCGAAGTATTTTTAGAAACTGGGTCACTCAGACGGCCCAGCCCAGGCCACCTGTCCGTGCAGACCTCCTACTTCTCCATGGTCGTTCCCTCCCAGAAATCAACACTAAAAATCTACAAATGAACACATTGCAAGTGTCTCCTTGAACAGAGCTCTGGTCGCCGAGCATTGGCAAACCGTACACGATTTGTGTTTTAAGCACGCTTCGAGCTTCGAGAGCAAAATGTGGAATGTGCTGAGTGAATTCGATTGAAGAGGAAGTGAGGAGGGTGACTCTCTGTCTGGAGTGCATTAAAGTTTTTGTTGAATGCACAATGTTATTTAACCAATTCAAACAAAAGCAGGCGCAACTCTATTTACATATATAGAAATTCTCATTTGTGGCATTTTAATGGAAGTTTTATGGGTATAATACCCAGTCTAAATCCACTTGGGATTTCATGCTATTCGAGTTCTTTTCTTTGCCAAAATTGAGTGTGATAGAAAGAGAAATAGACGCGTCAGCCTTGTGGCCCCAGCCCCAGCGGCGTCTAATTGACAGCAACAGCAGGAATACAAATACAAATGCCGCTGTGTGACATCTCCTAAGTGAGATATGTCTCTCAGAGAAGTTTAGGCAGTAACAATAACAACAACAGCACTTGAAAGACACTCTGTGAGCGACACTTCAGAGCGACATGCGACGCCAGGCGATGCCATGTTGCATGCGCCCTGGGAACTGTCAAGTCAAAAATGCTTTACAACGATATGTATAATACGCAAATGCCAGAGATATATTTTGTAATGTGCTTGTAATTGCTTCAAATTTGAGTTCTTAATAACTTTTTTAGAGCGTAGCTTATGTGCATGATAATAAGGCTATTAAATGCTTAGGAGATTTAGAGCTGCTCTGAGGAGATAAGAGATGCGGCATAGATTGATAAATATTGAAGAGAATCTTTAATTAAATTTAAAGAATTTTTAGAATATTTTTAGAACATTTGGAAAGCCATAAAATGAAATAAAAACGAAATAAGATTTGCTAATGATTGATAATAATTTATTTATATATTTTTGTACAGAAATAAAGCTTTATAAATATTTCAGAAATTTTAAAATTAATTTTTGAGAATTTTTAGAATATTCTGCGAGGCATAAAATGATTGAAAAAGCTAAATAATTTTACTTAATAATTGTTAATAATCTTAACATTAATATATATATAGAAATATAGTTTAATAAATATTAGAGATATTTTTATGTTCAATTTAGAGAATTTTAAAAATATTTGTAAATATTTAAAGAAGCATGAAATGAACAGAAAAAGAAGATAAAAAAGATAAAGATTATAAGCTTTAAGGCCGTACCAGAGATTCCCTGTAAGAAACATTTTAGAACATATTAAATTCGACATATGTAGCCATCTCATGTATTACAACTTGTCAGGCATTCCCAAACAAATTATAAAGTTCTCGGTAAATGGAAAACTTTTCTATGTTTTTGGCTGGCATTGGAAATCCAATCACCTGGTCGCAGCCTACGCTGAAACTCGATAAATCGAGACAATTGCTGTCAGTCGCATTGATTTATGGCCACATACAAAGAGTGAGGCACAAACACACACGCCATAAGCATTAGCCAGGGGAATTAGAAGCTGGCTGGCGTTAAAGTGTGAAAACTCATTAAATGCACACAAATTGTTTATAGAGTCGACATGGGAGCTGCCGCTGCTGCTGCTGTTGCTGTTGCGTAGGCGTTGCAGCAGCAACAGCAACAGGGGAGACATTCGAATACCATAGAAATTCCCCTTCTCGAAGTCGAACTCGAGCTGCACAAATGCTCAAGACGCATTCATCATTCAAATAGGCAGACAGCAGTCCAGACAAATGTCTGGCCAATGAGTCAGTAGTCGCGAGTGGCGAGCGGCGTGTTAGGCCCTCCTCAGTGGGTTAAGTTGTATGTTTTGTGCAAGTCATGGGCGTGGGTGGTGGCGGGAGTCGAGAAACTCACTCAAATGCTGGCGTTGCATTCAATTTACTACAGACAATTGATTGTTTTCCCTTTTTTATGTTTCGGGTTTTCTTTTCACTCCATTTTTTTTTTGCTTTTGTTGCCGCAAGCAACAAAATCAACACAAATTGGAAACGATTATCAATATGTCTGCGCTGTCAGCTGACTGACATATATACATACATATAAAGTTGAATGTGTGTGTGTGTGTGTGTGTGTGTGTGTGTGCGTGTGTTTGGGTTGGGCACTTGAAGCCGCGAACGCGCGAAAAGCTAACAAAAAACGCAAAAGGGCCAGACAAACAAACAGCACAAAACAAAGCAACAACAACAACAGCAACACCAGCAACACCAGCAATTGTTGACTGATAAATGGGCAGCCAAAAACAGCAAAGTTGAAAAAAAAATAATAAAAATAGAAAAAGAGAGCTCTGAGGGTGGCCAACGGGGGCGTATAGGTTACTAGGCATCTCTCTGGGGCACACTTCGATGTTGTTATTGCAGCAATTGTTGTTTCTACACTGCCTTCCACATGGAGCATAATCGATTTCTCCAAAGGCTTCGTTATATAAACATTTATGCTTTATGTTGGTCATTCAGATGGCGATACGGGGCAGGTCTACAGATAAGGCTTGAAAATGTTTAATAATAATCAAAATATATATACCCAAATTTGTTTGAGTCAAGTCTTGACAAATCCCAGCTAGAAAATGCGCTACTCAGCTCAATTAATCTAACTGCATAAACATTGAATTATTTATGTTTATTTATCTCTATCTCTATCTCTTGGCATTTGGATAGTGTATTTGCTGCTGCAGCATCTTGTTGTTAATGTTTTCTACTTAATTTTAGCGCTTCAGCTTCAGCTGCTGCTCGCTGTGTTTGTTGTTGTTTCGGCCACACGCCCCAATGCAATTTAGAGTAATGTTGAGGGTGTTCCGTGCGGCGTAGTAGGTGCTCGTGAAGTCTGCCGTAAACGCTGCCCCAGCCGAGCTCAACAATGTAAACAAAAATGTATCGTAAAATAAATAGTTTTCAAAACCATTAAGAGCAACGGGGCGGGCTGGAGTGTGCAGCGGGACCAGCGAACAAAAGCAGGCCAAGAACAACAACAGAAATGAAACGGAAGAAAAGAGAACAAAAAAGAACGGAAATTTTTGGAAGCCGTGAAGCTGTGATGAGAGTCTTTGGTCTTTGGACCCGGGCGCGAAGTTTGTGGCATTAAGTTTTCAACATGCTCAGCAAATTGTTTAATGGCCGTGCACAGCCCCTTTGCTGCAGGCCCCGTGGGGGCACGAGGCCAGAAATGAATTCAGATTCGAAATGTTCTTTTTTTTTTGTGTGTTTTCGTCTGTGCAAGCAAATTGAAAACTGGCAAACAGAAATAACTCGACGTGAAACTTAAGAGACATGTGTTATTAGCCAGAAAATAGATGAGCATGAGAGTGGGACAGATGAGAGGGGGAGAGAGATGGAGAGCTGCCTGCCTGGCCTGGCAGTCCGTAAATATTTGATGTAAATTGAAAAGTGCATGCCGCAGACATTATTTTGCTGGCAACCTTGCGGCAGACGCATGTATAAATAAATATGTATGAAGCAGCATAAATGTATAACATAAATGAGAGAGAGAGAGACACATATAGACAGCAAATCAGCAACAACAGAGAGACAAACAAAGAGACGAACAAAGTTGGGGTACGCTGAGGTTGTGGGGGTCGCGTGGTCACAATTGAGAAGGAAATTAAACAAGTTTGCCTAACGAAGAAAGCAAAGTTTTGCGCGCCTTAAAGTATGCAGCAAACAAACAGCAGAAGCGCGCACAAAAAAAGAAGAAAGGAAAACAGAAAAGAAAGAAACCAGCAACAACTTCTGCCTAAGCGACATTGCAAGCAGGCAGCAGCAGCAGCAGCAGCAGTTGATGTGGCAAGGCATTGTTGTGCCCCACAGCTGAAGCACGTTGCGGTGCCGTCTGTCTCGCTCTCTTCCCCCACTTCCAGGCTAAACTTTTTGAATCAATTTAAGTTCTGACATTTTAATGATAAATTTGTAACAGAGGCAAAAAACAAGGCCAAGAATGCGCTCAGACTTCGCAGTTGTTGTTGTTACTGCTGTTGGCCTGTCTAACAGCTTTCAGTTACAATTTTGCCTGCTTTTCTTTCTAACTGCGGCTGCTTACAGCGTATAGTCTGTGTTGCGGCCAACTTGCCAAGAAGAGAAATGCTCTTTGTGAATTATTGCAAGGCCATTCGTGAAGTGGTTTCTGATGCCGGCTGCTGCACCCACATAAGTGAAATGGATGACTCTCTCTCTCTCTTCTCTTAGACTTCCAAGGACTAAATACAATTTAAGTCTTTATTTGTATAATGGTAAACAAATTGGAGCTTTGACTGAAATTTAGTTAAAGCTTCAAAGCACCAAATACTTTGTCAAGCGCCAACTGTTTGCCGAGCAAACAACAGCAAACGCTGGCCAAATATTGTTGCTCTTCTGAAACCTCATTATTGACTCATTTGGTTGGGGCCGTAAAGCGCCGGAAAGTATGTTGTCATTATTTGGTTGGCAGCCACAGCCATTTGCAATTAAAGTAAGCCGCATATGCAGTTAATGGCTAAGTCTACACAAACACACAGACAGAGATGTAAACATATAGATACGCACACACACACCCTGAAATTTATATATAGACTGTTGCGGCTTCGGTTTATTTGCAGGTTTATCAGCATTTTGTTTACTTTACATTCGAGATGCCAACAAAATGAATTGACAACTGTCAACAACTAAATAGATAGCAACGACTGCTGTTTATTGCCGTTTGGGCCGGCTAAGACTTGTGTAGATACAACATGTTAACGGTGCGTGTCATCAATTAGTTTTCCAATAGAATCAAACTGGAGAGTGCTCAATGTATATGTGTTGAGCTGGCAATTGTTGACTGGTGAATGTTCTTACACGGTCAGGGTAGACTAGGGGTGGCTTGGTGTAAGAGTTGGAGTAATACAATATAATATGATGTGATATTGTATGTACTCTTCGCTTCTCTATTACTCGTTCTTCTTCTCTAACTGTCTCTCTCCCTTTCTATCGGTCTCTTTGTCGTTTTCTCTTTCAATCTCACTCTCAACAATTTGACTTTCTCCACTACTTCTTTATATATTTAACTAAATATTCGAAATATTTATTACAAAAAGCAAAGAAACTTCTCTCAAGCACACTTTAACTTTCGATAAGCTAATTCGAAAAACAAACAATGATTTCATAGGAATAAAAAGTAGTTCTATTTGTTTACCATTTATAAGAAATAATTATTTATTTAATGTGGTTTCCATTTAACTCTTGCAGATAAGACGACCCAGTCAATGCCTGATAGTGCAGCAGCTGAAAGTGGGTCTCACATATGACTGATAATGGCAGCCAACGCTGCCAGCAGCAACTACAACAACAGCAGCAACAACAACAGCAGCAACAACATCAGACACAAGAGGAAGTTCAGCTGCCACAATGGCCAAACAAAATGAATATTTAAAAATTTGGAAACATATCAAATGGCGAATTGAAAAGTGAAAAATAGAAAATTTTTAGAACATTCAAAATCAATCGAACAGCCAGCGACTTAACAGTAAAAGTAAAAGCAAAAGCAAAAGAAATTAGCCAAGTGCCATAGTTAAAAACACGAAAACTAAACGCGAGTGTTAACAAATCGAGTTTATATAGATATATATATATATATATAGAAAAATAGAACGTATTATCCAGCTTACGAATTACACATATCCCAAAAAGCAACGCTGCCAATTACAGAGCAATCTATACATATATATCTAAGATATATATATATAATAGAGACACAGACAGAGAAAGAGGAGAGAGCAGAGACAACTTGTAGTCCACACCACCGAGCGGAAGTCCAACAACAATATGACAATATCAGCAGTAGCAGCAGCAGCAACAAAAGCAACACCAACAAACACGACAAACAACATTGCAAATCGCCTGCCTGGCAAATCGCTGAAATATGAAAAACTCATTAAACAGCCGCAAATGCAGTCGGGCGCGACGAGCGTGACCGGCACACAAACGGATGTGGATGCGGATGCGGACGCGGATACGGATGCGGATGCATTCGTCGATTGCGGCCATCTTAATAAGCATTTCGGCAATGGCCATGCCACGCCCTCTGACCTCTACCAGCAGCACCTCCACCACACACACCACCCAACCAACAGCGGCAGCACCGAGCACATCACAGATCGAAGCATGCTGCTGCCGCCGGAGCATACGGCCAACGGCTTTCTGCCCGCCAGCGGCATTGTCACGTACAAGGCCAAAACGACGAATGGCTTCAACTATGACTTCAACTCTACCTCATCAACGAGCATTGGCAGCGTGAACGGTGGCGGTGGTTGCAGTGGTGCTGGCAGCGGTGCCAGCTACGCCATTTCAAGTTCGCTCTGCCATTGTTGTAATTTAATTGCGCGCCGTTGCAACCGCATCAATGTGCGACGCTGCATCCTGGCCCTGTTTGCCATCACCATGGTTAGCATTTTCTACTACACGCACTACGTGGGCACCGACATGTTCGATGGGTGAGTAGACGATACTACATATATGGCTAGATTAAACAACTGTAGATATAATGGAAAGCCTCTCTCACTCTCTGAATGAAGTCTCATGATTGTATTTTATTTCTGATGAGGGAGTTCTCTTTCAATGCAGTTGATTAACAGGTGCGCTCGGTGTAAAAAGTATTTCAAGCGTATTGTATTCAGCTCTTTGCATTCATTGCCTCATTGTTTGTGGCAGTTGCACAATAAGGCCAAGACAAAGAGAAAAACAAGTGCCAGGAATTATTCATGGAAATATCGTTTGGCTGCTGAAACAGAGCTTTAAGTTGCAATTTAATACTGCTTTAAGATATATATATATATATATATTTCAATTGTATAAGGGAGAAAAGCATAAGAAGTAAACGTAGCTTAACTGACTGCCTGGTCTAAGAGATAAATATATGTCAATTAAGATAACACAAGCAAATGCAGCTACAGTTTCTCTCTCTCTCTTTTGTCTAGCTCGATTGCAACCGTACCCTGCACATTTATATTATTATAGCCATAAGGCAAACCATCTCATATTTATTTCTTTTATTGCTATCACCGTTTGCTCAGACATTTCCAAAAATTTGTTTACAAGCAGCTTAGACTTATTCACATTGTCTCTCAGCAATTTGTAGCTGAGTCAATCACGCAACAGCAGCCTTCTCTGCGCTTCTCACACCCACAGGTGTAGCTTTCAAAGTGTGTTTCACGTGTGTGTTTTCCTTGTCTTCGCTAGATAAAAGTTCTTAAGGTTTAGCCACCCTTTGCGTGTTTTATTCAGCTCTGTTAAAACTTTTAACTAGTTGTTTTTTGTTCCCCTTTTTGTTTCTTAGCAAAATAATCAACAATTTTTATGTGACTTGTTTTCCAAGTTGGGGGGTCAACACACACACACACATACACACGCTCACACACACCCACTCGACACCTTTGGTTGACTCAGAACTTGCTTAAAGTTCGAGCTGTTTGCCGCGTCACGTAGCTATTTGGGGTATATTGGATGAAAATACTCGCATTGCACATAAATGAAAGCAGCGAAAAGACTGTGTGAAAAAGACTGCGCTTTGTTTGTTTATTTCCTCTCGCCTTTTATTTGTGGCTAGGCACTTATTTTGTATTTTAATTTGTGGAAATTTTTGCGCTCAGCTGGGAGGGGGCGGGGCGGGGGCGGGGATCAGTTGCCCGTTAGCTACTTTAGCGCGCAATTATGGTTAACAAACATTTCATGGGACGAGGGGTAAAAGGCAGCCCCGCAGCTCTTGACTAACAGCAAAGTGCAACACGCCTGCAGTTGCACAACAAACAACGGACAAAGTTTTGATTACTTTCATCAGCAGCAGCAGTAGCTGCAGTAGCTGCAGTAGCTGCAGTAGCAGCTACTGCAGGTGCGTCCGAGTCCTTGACTCGCTTTTTGCCAACAATTTTTGCATGCTAACTCTGCGTTGCTTGATTCAGAAACTTATTTATTTCGCCCAAAGCCAAAAGTTGATTATTAAATATTTACTTGGCCAGTGCACTTTAAATTTAATTTACGAGCTTAACAGTGGCAAAGTTCATTAGTCATTCAAGTGTGAGGGAGTCCAGAGGAGGGCCGAACAGCAGCTGCACAAAGACTGCGGCAATTAGAGTGAGTGAGAGAGAGACTTAAGGCTAAAGGCTTGCCTTGGCTTGGACTCAAATCTGGTAAATTTTAATAAATTCAAATGCTTTTGAGGCTTTGTGTGCGTGTGTGTGTGTGCGTGTGCTTTGTGCTTGTGCGTATATCCTGTATGTCCTGTTCATGTCCATGTCCATGTCCGTGCGTCCGTTACGTGCAAAAAGCGGAAACATGCGACGTGCCAGCCGCTGCCAATGCGTCCCCCGCCACCCACCTGTCCCGCTGCGTGTGTGTGGTTGGCCCCGGCGACAGGCAGCCGCCAGTTACTGATGTGCGTGTTTGTTTATGCTGTCTGTCATTATTTGCACACACACATAGACACACACACACACACACACACACACACACACAGACATATTTGCATATGCAGCAAGTAGATTGTTTTTGTTGCTGCTGCAGCTGTCGCTGTAGGTGCAAAATGCATTTTCCCAAAATGCAAACCTACGTGATTTGCATGCAGTCATAACACCAACACACACACAGAGTCGCCTGACAGGCTGCAATAATTGATTTGTAATGCTAAACATGCAGAGCACACGACAAAAATGTCAAAAGCGTTACGATTTATCCCACTTGCAATGCATGAAATGTCAATTTATAATACATTTTTCCAATTTCCCCAAAAGATATGTCGTCATATATCAAGAATTTCCATTCAATATGCAAATAGAATAGATTTTAAATTGAAGCTTTGCGGAAACTGCGAAAAATTTATTGAAATCGACCTATAAATTCTTTTGAGATGATTATTTATGGCGATTTGTTTATAGTAAAAGTTATTCTGGGCGCTAGGAATTTTTAGCCAGCTGCTTTTCCTTTCTTTTTTCTATTTTACAGATGTATCTTGATGAAGACGATTGCTTAACTTTTGTCGCCTGCGCTGTGTGCCTGGCATTTAATCAGTTGGCTTGGCTATATAGAAAGTTGAATGCATTATTTGCTTTGCGTGTTAAGTGCGATAAATACAATTTGATGTTCGAGCCTGCCAGCGTGTAAACGCCGCCTCACAGGGGGCAAGGGGGCGTGTCGCAGAGCTTTAAACATTAACTAACTGCAACACTAAATGCGCGTCTGCCTCTTGATAATAAACACATAAATTACACAGCCAGTTCGGTGAATTGTGCAAATATTTGACATAGCCCAGCCCAGCAGTGTGTGTGTACAACATGACGTATACGTCATAGAAATCACATTGCGTGCATTAATTGACTAAACATTTAAATTGAAAATGCGATTATAAATGACAATTGCCGCAAAGCAGTTGTGTGTGGCTGACTGAGTATATATATATACTGTATATATATATATCTGTTTTTTGTGTATTGAAAAAGTAATTACATATGCCAGCTGCAGCGGCAACTGCACCCATTAGCCAGCGCTTGCGGATGACTTTCATTAAACCAGAGCCCAAGTGCTGGTTCAGTGGTTCAGCCGCGTGTCAACTGTCGGCGAAATGCAATAAATAATTACGTTTATTTGCCTTAAATGCAATTGCAAACATACAAACAAACAGACGCAGGTCGCCATGGCGTCCTCTCTGTGTCTCTCGGTGTCCTTTTGCATATCCGTGCTCGCCTGGGCTGGACTGGGCTGGCCTGGTCGCCGCCATTTTGGCGAACGCTTACACTTCATTTGGCCAACTGAGCGCGCTGCCAACAACTTGGCAAGCGGCCGCCGCTGCTGGCATTTTCCCACTCATTTCCGTTGCAATCGAATTGAACTTGGCTTGCTTGATTTATTTAATTAACTTTTTTTTTTCACCGTTCTCGCTCACTGCCGCCGAATGCCAATAAAATCGGCAGTGTCTGCACCGCAAAAGCTCCCCGTTTCGTTGCAGTTGTCGTTGTTCTTGTTGCATTTAAGCATTGGCTCGATTGGGTGCTTTTTCAATTGCTCGAACTGTGTGCCGCCTTTTCTTTCGGATTTCCATTGTGTTTAAGTGGCTGCAGTTTTTCTTTTATAAAGAGAGAGAGAAAGAGAGAGAGAGAGATAGAGAGAGAGATAGTAAAAGCGAGTAGCGAAAACTTCACCATATTGAAGTGAAATTTATGCGTTTCATGAGTAGAGCTCGAGTGTCTGACTGCATTATTGACATTCATCTTACTTCACATTTAAATGCCAAATGTACACTGTACATAATACGATTTTCTTTCGCTCCAGCCAACTATATCAATATATATAGTATATATAAAGAATTAGCAAGCATATTTCAAATAATCCTTCGATGGCTGGAAGCTGCCTTAACATCATTTGTTATCCGGGCTTTGGGCAGCTTTAAGCGCAACGCTTATTGAAACGTCGCCTCTCTTTGCGCTTCTCAATTTATACAAATGTCCGCTTTGTCTTTCGTCGTTTCCCTTCCTTCTTCGCACATTTTTGCATTTACCACGCTGCCTTTTGCTCTTTGTATATTTTAGTAATGTTTTTATTTCTTACTACAGAAGGGAATGGGAATGGGGGCGTGTCGTACGCTGTGATAGCTATGGCGCACACATCCATATCCTCGCGCTAGTTTCCCCCTTTTTATTATGCCACGTTATCCCAGCTGCATTACGTATGCGCTCTGCTGGCCGCGTCGCACTTTGCGGCTGCTGCATTTGCTACTTTGCAAATTTATTACAAATTTTTACATACGATTTATTGTTTGAGCGTGCCGCCCTTTCTCGCCGGGCTGCGATGGTGGGCGGTTTTCTATTATACGCCCGAGGCGTGGCCTCGGCTACGACTGCCCTTAAAGCTGGCCACATAAAAAATGTTCCTGATGCCCACCCAGTGGGACGAGCGGGAGTTTATGCGCTAACGGAATTCAATAAAAGCTGCTCGCCTGGTGTCTTCGAATTGACTAATAAGCTTGGGCCACGCTGATTGCTGCCGCTGCCACTGCCGCTGCCGCTGCCGCGTGTTAATGCTGTGGCTCGACAACGTTGACAGTGCAACATTTGCGTGTTGCCGCCGCTGCTGCCTATGTAGCCTGTGCTGCTGCCAAGTTTGTTGCACGCCCGCATAAATAACACGTCGCAAATGCATAAACTGACTTTTTGTTGCCTAATTTATGCAACACAAAAGACGAAAACTTGCTCCACATTCAGCAGCCACCACAACCACCGACTCACGGCCAAAACATTGAAACGGAAACGGAAATTTTGTGCTGTGCACAAATAAATCAGCGAACAGCGTCTGAAAACAGGCCAGGTTGAGTTGGCTCTGTTTTGGGCGCTCTAGCTGGGCTAGCTGGCTGGCTGGCTGCTCGCCTGCTGGCATGCCACGCAAATGTTGCACGAAATGCAAACAAGGCAGTGCAACAAGAATTTCTTAAACATCATCATCATCGTCGTCGTCGTTGTGCTGCACGGCACCAAAGAGCCCACAGCCAAAAGGCGCTTAAAAAGCAAAAGCTTCAGTTTAATTTTTTTTTTTGCTTTTCGACTTGCTGGTTGCATATGGAATGCTCTGCTGTAGCCGAATTGAATCGAATAAATGAAATACCATATCTGCAGCTAAAGCGCTTTAAGGCTGGAAGAGATGAATAAGCAGAAGTTAAGCATAACTGAGAAGTCAAGTTGTGCTTTAAGTCCACCCACAAGAAGCTTTATGCCTTATGCAGGAACAAGCACAAAATATGCTTTAAAGCATCTGAAAGCTCTTGACATAAGTAAGAAGAAGCTTAAATGTGCTTAAGTCCACTTAAAGCTGCAATTTTCTATCTCGTATGCTAGCAAACAACTTCAGCTATTCAAATATTTATCTCAAATTTGATTTCGACCAAAGTGATGCCGCACACAAAGTTCGGGCGAGCACAAGAGACACTTTACATGCTCAATGCAAGCAGACAATTGGTAAAGTTTATTATATCTGACATTTTATAAAGTCAAGTTCGCCCTGGGGCAGTTGCCAAATGTTATGCTTGATTTATAGCTTCGCAAATGTAGCCGATGTTGCAGCTCAATTGCGCTAGGTAAGATTACAGGGTATTTGCAAAGAAAACTTTCTCTCTCTCTCTCTATCTGACATTTTTGGGGGCGTCTCTAAACACATACATATATATTTATATATGGGTGTGTGCGTGTGTATTTGCTATCTAAATATTTTGTTTTGCCAGCGCCAAAGTTTTGTCTAGCTTGCCAGTTGAGGTCCTGCATTGGGGCCATGCTGCCTGCTGGCCGGTTCGTTTTGTCCTTCCACATGCTAAAAGTATTTACATTTTTCATTGCTCCAACTGCAAGGCAGGCAGGCAGGCAGGCCAGCCTCTTCTGGCGTAAAAGGATGCTTGGCCAAAGGCCTTTGCATGCCATTTGGGGCTTGTCCTAATAGGTTTTTCTTTTTTTTTTTTTTTAATTTTTGGGGATTTTGCACGAAAATGGGCTCAAAGACTTCTAACACATGTTGCCGCTTTGACTAAGCGGCGTCCGTTGCGGAACTGTTGCAGCCAGCCCCCGGCCGGATACGTGAAAATTGCATAAGTCCTCCATATAACAAAATGCTTTGCCTGCTGCCAAATGGATTAAAAATGGTAGAGATGTGGAGGGAGAAGCAGAAGGGGGATAGATAGAAAGTTGTAGCAGTTCAAAGGTGCAGCCAGAGTCGGAGTCCGTCCGGGTGAGAGTTAGTTAGAAAATTATCGTAGACCCACAAAGTTTTGTTGTCACACAACTCTAACCGAATTGCTAAAGTTGCACTGAATGATTAAAGCCGAGCGCACAGACCAGACCAGAGCAGAGCTAGCTGTTTGCTTTCCTTTGAAAACAGCTCAGCTGGTTAATGAGCTCCATTGGGAAGCTTGCTGAAAACAATGCAAATGCAGAGCGAAGAAGAAGGAGGAGAACAACAGCAAAGAGGATATGTACACCGCGCAGGCATCTTTTGCCTTGTCGGTATTGGCATTGGCAGCCGTTGCTATTGTTTCCTTGTCGCAGTTTGCATATTGCGCATACGTAACGTTGTCGCGGCTCCGGGAAACTTGCCACATATTATGTGTGCAACCAATTTCTTGCGCTTTTGCATTGAAGAAACTTCTTTGTGTGCTGTGTGCAGCCAGCGAATGCATAAATGCATATATAACATACATAATATATATATAGTATCTAACCTAACCTCCTCTCTCTCTCTCTTGCAGTCTCATCCAGCGCGATACGCATCCGGCGCCTATTATCAACTGCCGCATGATTAACGCGGCGGGCAAGCACTTGCGGGATGCCTCGCCAGCGCCAGATCATCGGTCGGAGGCTCGTCTGCGCATCGATCCGAAGGTGCTGGTGTTTGTGGAGACAACGTACTCGGGCCTGGGCCGCGACATCGCCGAGCTGCTGGTGTACAATCGGATCAAGTAAGTGCCATCAAAGAGGAACCATAGACAATTAGCTCGAGCAAATTTGCATAATTGCAAAAGGCAACGAGGCAATTATTACGCCCAAAGTAACTGCAAACGGAAGTGCCAGCGTAACCGACACCAGCAATGAATTGTGAATTGTGCGCAGCCAGAGAGCCAGAGTACCAAGAGTGCCAAGTGTGCAGGATGCCAGCGAGACTGGGGCAGCCCAGCCCAGCCCCAGCTGCCATCTATCTCAGCTGGCTGCAGTCTCTCGTTCTTTGGCTATTGTCAATGTTGACCCAATTTGGGCAGCTGGCCATAAAAAGGCAGGTTATGAAATTAATGCCTCACCCACTGCCTGGCAACTGGAGTAGCAAGCAAAGCGTTCGAGTTTAATTGGCAACTTATGCTTTTGTGGTCGAGTGGGCTATGCCTGCAGCCGCCTCACAGTCAAGCGGAAGCCACGAGCGTCACGTCTGTCTGTCTGTCTGTCTGTCCTGTCTCTCTGCTGCTTTTTCTCTTCTCTTTTTTTTCACCTGTTCTGCGTAGTCAGCAGTTTGGGGCTAACTGTTTGTGCCATACTCTAACCTGACATCAGCTCTCAGCTCAGCTTTCATTATATATTTCTCTATTACTTAAATATTTTGCATTATGCAATCTGTTTTTGGCAGCAGCTGGCTTAAGCCAAAGCATTAACTATGTCGTAATCCCATTGTTCAGAGCATGTAAGCTTCGTCTTTCACTATTATTCCAATTACGGCCGGACTACTACGGACTACGGCGGCGCTGCCTTTGGCTGACAGGCGGAAAAAGCAATTCTTTAGCCAAGGCGTGCTTTGTGTATCCTGCTGGCCGCACTGACCGCAGGTTGCAACCTCCTGCGGAACCGCAATTATAAAACCAGCTGGAGAGCATGGAAAGTGTGTGAGTGTGTGGGTGTGGTGGAGTGGTGGAGCGGGCTGCCATGATGTGGCCATGGCAACTTTTCAATAACATTTTATTTCATTTTAATTTTATTTTCTTCGTCTGTGCTTTCTCTTCTTTTTCACACTTTCCACTTGAGCATGGGAAATTAAGGGCACGTGTGCAAATTGCGGTTATAAGGCACTAGAAAAGCTAAAAGCTGCAACTATGACCGACCTCAGTGCGAGGGCGGGGCTCGAAGTCACAAGTCAAAAGGCTAAAAAATATTTCAATTTGCTGCTGGCTTTTGTTGATATGTGCTCAGAGCTCCACCAGCCCCTCTCACTTCACTCACTCTCCCACTCTCTCTGTAATTTGCTTTGCTTTGTGTTATATAATTAAATTTTCGTCGTTATGGCAAACTAGCTTCAAGGATGCCTCTGCTGCTGTCAGGCAAAGTGCTTCAACTCTAATGAGATTTCAAGTACAAATAGCAAGAGTCAGGCCAAAGCTCATTCAGTCAGTCAACCACCCAACCACCCCCTGCCTGCCTGCACCCTCGCTAACAACTGTCTGCCAGCTATTGTCTACGCGCTGCAGCCGAATATGCAACAACGATTCGGGCTGCCTCAAAAGCTAATCAGTGTGTGTTCGTTTCTCTTTGAGTATGCCTGTGTGTGTGTATGTGTGTGGCTTGTTGTGCGCTTATCAATGACTTCATTAGAGCTCTTGACTTCAGGCAGGCAGCAGCAGCCTGGGTTTCCCTGCAAAACTTTGCCAAAGCAAGCAACAAATTTCATTAACATTACCATCTCATTACAGTTGATGAGTACTATATATGTGGGCGTGTCTATTCATGTGTGTGTGTGTGTGTTGGTCTGAAGTGCCAGCAGCATCATATGCCTGACAGAGCCCAGCAACAATGCGGCAGCATAAATATCTTGCCACACGCGCGAGCAAACGTGTCCAGGCAGCTGCATTGCCATATTTTATGCGCGCTTGTGTGTATGTGTGCATGTATGTGTAAGTGTGTGCGTGTGTGCATGTGTGTGTGTGTGTGTTGCAGGTGCATCTACTTAATTATCAATTATTTATGTGCGCGCCAGCAAATTGCGCCCAAGTTGCCACTCAATTAGCCATGAAAAATTCACTCGCTGACTTTCTAGTGTGTGTGTGTGTGTGACGCATGCTGTCGCATGGACACTGACTTCACACACACACGCATACTTGGCCTGCTGCAAGCATCACACATTAAGCGCTGGCTGCCTCCTGTCCGGTTCGGTTAATTGTTGCAAGTTTTGGCCTCACCTATGTCACACTTGGCTGCCTGGCGCTCTCCCTCCCTCCCTCTCTCTCTCTCTCTCTCTCTCTCTCTCTCTCTCTTGCGCCCTTTGCCAACTGTTCCAATTAGCTGTAGCCAAAAACCTGACGTTGGCCCAATTGATTGATTGCCAAGTTTTGCCTGGCTGCCTGCCTGCCTTTCTGCTGTGCCTCTCCCCGCTCATTGCTGCTGCCCAATTTTGTGCTTGAGCAGCGCAGACAAATGGCATTGGCCCCGCAGCAAAATGGCTGCCAGGCCCCCAAAAAGTATGCAAAACTTTTGCAAAGTTTTAACGCCCTTAAGGCCGGCCCATCCAATTGGGTTTACGCATCGGCCTTTAAGTGCCCCAACAGAATTAACACGCCAAGCCGCCCGGCTGGCTGCTTGGCTGCTTCTGGCCTCTAATGCGCCGTGAAATTCTAATGGAATTTCCAAGGTAATTACACCAGCTAGAGAAAAAAAGGGGGCGGCGGTGGCGGTATCGTTTTGCGTTTATTAAATTGCCATTTGCCACGCCCACGGCACGGCATGCCACACGCTGGCTCAGCATTATTCCGGGTAATAGCTACTTAACCTTATTTTCAATTTTTGATTTGGCTTTGTGCACGCTGCTAATAAAATCAGTCACTGAGCCGGCGTAGCAACTGGAGCCAACTCAGACGACAGCAGCGCCAAGTCAGCACACGGAAGTCATCAGCAGCCTTGTTATCATAGGGCTGCCATGCAAACCCAAGCCACCCAACCACCCAGCCAGCGATCCACTCCCTCATATGTGCTCCTCTGTATAAAATAGCGTGCTTTGTGGCCCTGCCAAAGAACCTGCACACGCCCAGCCCAGCTCCATGATTGGCTTCGTTTGGCGCTGATTGCGCCACTGGGAGCCCCGAACTTTACAAAACGCGAAATGCCAAATGGCGCAGAGGCAGCGGTGGCGGTGGCAGCGGTGGCAGCGGCAGCCAACCAAGAACAACGACAAAAGCAACAAGAGCAGCCGCTTCGCTGACGTCAATTTACAGACACATGGCAAACGCCATAAACAGCCACCACAATTGGAAGCTTGCCATGCTGGCAACAGCAACAGCAACAGCAGCCAGGCAAAGCCAAACCACCTCCGCCCGTGCTCAACTACTGCCCCCAATCTGGGCTGGCAGCTGCCACAGCTCCTTGGCTCGTCATAATCACACCCTTTTGCGCCAATGTTTACTTTAATAATGTCGCGCGGAAAATTTTTATTTTCAATTTTTCACAAGTCAATGGAGTTAACCTGCCACATTTTATGGCGCACAGTGGCGCAAATCGCCCAACTGAGTGCACACAAATTGTTGTCCTTGCTGACAGTTCATGCATGCATAAACATATAGTATTTATACTACATATATATGTAGACTATTTCTATGCATGTGTCCCACCGTGCATTGTAGCAGGTCGACTCTCTAGTAAATATGGCTATACAATATAGTCCATGTCCATAAGAGAGTGTGTGTGTGTGAGTGTGTGTGTTGTTGTGTGTGCTACGTATAAATAAAAAATATTTTGCTCTAGTGCTCGGTACGTGGCTGCTGTCGCAGCTATTCTCAGATTGCAGCCTCATCCTTGCTGCCTCCTCCTCCACCTCCGGCTCTGCCTTCGTTGTTGCCTGTGACAAGTTGGCTTGGCTGACTTTTGTGCGTTGTTGTCGTCGCTTGTTATTTTTCAACAAATTGGTTATTTTATTGAATTACTCAAGCAGCAGGACGCCTCCCGCCCAGCTAGACTCACCCCCAGCCTGTGCCCCCATCGAAACTGTGCCTCTTAGCCCCTGCCGCCGCCCTGTGTGATTATATTGGCCTAAGCATGTGGCGCTGAGGGAGACGCAAAGTCGCGAAGTCGCGAGCCTCGCGATGCCACAATGTCAGGACGTTGCCTTTGCGTGTCCTGGCCTGGCAGGGCTGGGGCTGGGGCTGGCCCTTTCTTTCTTCTTCTTCTTCTTTTTTGTGTCGTTCACTTAAGTAGTTTCGCCGCGTATAATAAATTTTCTAGTTTAAACTCATTTATTGCCCACGACTGGCTGAGCCGAGAGCTGAGCTGAGCGCTGAGCTCTCTCCTGCCTCCACGCTCCGCTGGCTGTGTGTCGTGTGGAGGCGTCGAGGCGTCGTCGCCCCAGCCAGCCATTGGCCATATAATGGCCATTTGTTGTATAATTTTCACATTGTTTAGTGTCTGGCCTGGCCGAGAGTAACTGTAGCTTGCCGTGGGGATAGCTTTTATTTATGATATATAGATTGCTCGTAAAGTTGGCTAAAGCAACTTCAGCTGCAGAAGTGCCTCCGAGCACGTAGCACGTAGTCGCATAGCTGGCTTAATAATAAGTGGCAACTTCTTTGCCATGTTAATGGCCAAAAATGGCTTAATTCGTGCTGCGAGCCATGCCTGCAAATTGGGCTAAAAGGTGCAAATGCCCCACACCTCCCCCTCCCCCCAACCCAACCCAACCCGGCTAATAAGCAGCATTTTAGCCATTGATATTTGAAGGGCTGCTTTGGGTTATTTATGCGGCAGCAGCAGGCAGGCGGCAGCCGCAGGTAGCATAAATATGTTAATCAACTCATTTGGCCTCGACCCCTGCCCCTGCCCCTGCCAACTCTGCAGTTCGTAAACATTACTTAATTACTACAACTAATTACAATTGACGCGCATTTTAATGCACTGCTGAAATGCTCTAATTAGAATTGGCCACTGCCAGCTCACGACAGATTAAACACGCCTAATGGAAATCCTGTGTGGTGGAGGATGTGGAAAAGCCCGAGGATATTAAGTGTAATAATCGAATTTACTAACAATCAGATAAAAATGGGACTAGACTGAGCTGTGCTGTGCTGTCTGTGCGCCCGTCCGTCCGACTGGCCGTATGAAAGCAAACTAAGGGCTTCGGCTCTAGTTCTGGCTCGGCTCTTGCTCTGGATCTGCTTTGACTTTGCTTCAGTCTCTGCCTGTGACTCTGCTCCTGATCTCACTCAACTGCTGCATAACTCTGCTCTGCCATTGGCTGTGCTCTGGCGCTGCGTCTACCTCTGCTTCTGGCTGTGCTCTGCCTGAGGTCTTGCTCAACTCCAGTACTGCCATTGGCTCTGCTCAGTCAATGCAGCTGCTTTGGCTCATCTTCTAGCTCTGCTCAACTCTAACTCTGCTATTGGCTCTGCTCCTGATCTCACTCAACTGCTGCTTACCTCTGCTCTGCCAATGGCTCTGGCGCTGCGTCTGCCTCTGCTTCTCGCTCAGCCAAGAGTTGTGCCTCTGCCTGTGCTCTGGCTCAACTCTGCCTCTGCCAGTGCCTCTGCTTAGGCTCTGCTCCCGATCTGACTCAATTGTTGCTAACCAATCTGCTCTGCTCTGCCAATGGCTGTGCTCTGGCGCTGCGTCTGCCTCTGCTTCTGGCTGAGCTCTGTCTGAGGTTTGGCTCAACTCTTGCTCTGTCATTGGGTCTGCTCCTGATCTCACTCAACTGTTGCTTACCTCTGGCTGTGCTCTGACTCTGCTCTTGCTCAACTGTTTTGGCTCTGCTCCTGATCTGAGTGAGATCTGCTCTGCCAATGCCTCTGCTCTAGCTCTGCGTCTGCCTCAGCTTCTGGCTGTGCCTCTCGCTGACTTATGGCTCTGCTTTGGCTTTTCTTCAATCTCTGCCTGTGTCTCGGCTCCTGATCTCACTCAACTGCTGCTTACCTCTGCTCTGCCACTGGCTCTGGCGCTGCGTGTGCCTCTGCTTCTCGCTCAGCCAAGAGTTGTGCCTCTGCCTGAGCTCTGCCTCTGCTCTAGCTCAACTGTTTTGGCTCTGCTGCTGATCTGACTCAACTGTCGCTGACCTCTGGCTCCTTTTTTATTAGTTTTTATTTAGTATTCATTATTTATTATTTGTTTGTTGCATTTAACACATAATTGAGTAGTCGCGTTGCCTGACTGAATGTAAATTGAAAAAATATATCGACGCTAATCCCAGGCTTAGGACTGAAAGCTGTTAGCTTGACAGTTATTATATTGTGCATGATATACATATATATCTGTCATACTAATTAAATATTTAATAGCCTTTAGCTTTTGTCCACATAGTTTTTAATTAGAATAGTTTATTGACTGAATAAATAGGAGCCAAACAAAATGTTATATAAAATATGAAATAAATTAACTTGAAATGTGAAATATATTTGCTGACATTTCAAATAGCCTAAGGACATTATACTAAGCAAACAAGCTGTTCTAATTTCGCAACCAACTAGAAAAAGTAGCCAAACTATAATAACTTTGCCATATATCAAATATATTGATTTCCCTCACAAAGTCTTAGGCTCTAGGCCTACACACACACACACACACACACACATACAGAGCCATTGTCGAGGTTAAACTGCCGCCTCAAATTGTTCTTGGTTATTTGCAACACGTGCTGCCTGGTTGCCGCAGTGTGCTGCCAATTAGAAAAGTTGCCTCGAATATGCCCACTGCAGAGGCAAAAATGTGCCACCTAATTGCGACATTTCTCGCAGCTAATCAGGCTGAACTTTTTGGCTAGCAACAAAGTTCTCTTTCTGTTGATGTTGCCACATTTGTCGGCATTTGCGGCGGCGTTAGCGTGCACCTGTTTATGCCGCAGAGATCAAGGATATCAGCGAGAGGCTGCGCTCGACGACATTGTGTCAGCTAAACTAAATATTGCGGATTTTTCGATTAGCGCGAAACGCTCTCTATCTCAAGCCCTGCAGCTTAATTTCCTGACGCAAATATCAACACGACGGCAAGCCAAAGAAGATGCCAAACAAGCTGAAGCCTTGCCCCAAAGCGCTCTAATGAAATTACAAGCTGAAAAGAGCTGGCAGAAGAGGGAGGGAGGGTGGTTGGCTGGCTGGCTGGCTGGCTGGTGGGCTGGTTTAGTTGTGGTTGTGTGCGGGACACTTGGCTGACTAGAAAGTGTAAGCCAAAGTGGCAGTGGAAAGTCAAGTAAAACTAAGCTCATTTAATGCGCTGCATAAGCGAGCGAACGAGCGAGCAGACGCCGCAGCGGGGCAAGCGACAGTCAAGCACCTACGACGGGAAATAACTGCAACAACAACAACAGCAACAACAACAAGAGCAACAACAACTGCGACAAGCAACTACAGCGCACAACAAACAAGCAGCTCATGACGGCATTTGCAGTTTTACGTGCATCCTGAGGATAATTTAACGCCTCGTACAAATGCAAACAAATGAGCGTAAGCTGCACACACACACACACACGCACAGCACTCTCTCACACACATGTGAGCTTAAAAAAAAAACAACATTTATTTACTTGCAAGTAATACCCGTTAATGGGTTTTTAAAACAAATCCGCTGCGGGCCTGTAAATGAAACGCGTCGCAGCCCAGCCCAGCCGAGCCCAGCCTCAGCCTTGCCCTGTCCCGAGCAGCGAGCTCGAACTCCGAGCTCCGTTTATCTCGTCTGGCAATTAAATTTCAAATATTAACACAAGCTTGTGTAAGTGCAAAGGCAACAAAACATTCAGCGAAAAAAAGCGAGAGAAAATAGAGAGAGAGAGAGAGAGAGAGAGAGAGAGAGAGTGAAAGTAAGTGGGCGATAGAATGGCATGTGCCATTACATAGTTAATTAAACAAACATTTTGCGCTGATAAAACGTTTTAATTAATGCGAGTCGTGCGAGGCAAACGAGCGAAGCCGTTTAAAGTGCCAACACCTTAAAAGTATGCAATGAAAATGTTGGCTAAATACACTAACTTTTGGTAGGCAACGTTGGCCTTGCCATGCAGTTGCACCTGATTGAGTTTGCTTCCTTAAATAACACTTGATTCGCAACTCATTAATCTTTCTGGCAACTGTCTAGACAGCTTCCTCATGCAGCATTTAAAATACAAATTTGCATTGAATTTTTTGCTTAAAGGCAAAAGGCAATTAATCTTCAATGTTGGCCAAGGCTTTTACCTTTTTCTTTTGCTCTCAAATTTCAAGTACTTTAAATAAGCCTTAGCTATTGCTTGGCAATTATTTAGGGCTTCATTTAAGTCTATACTGCACAGGATTATTTTTGTAGTCTCAGTCCTCACTTACCATCAGACAAGTGTAGCTTAAGCTTCTAAATATTTGATATAAATTATTCATACAATTTCTGTTCATTTGTTTAATTTAATTCATGACTTAACTTCACAGACTTAATTTTAAGGCTGTCCTTACTCTACATCAATAGTTTGTATTTATTATTTATTTATTTATTGACCAAACTTCAAGTCAACTTAAAGATTCAATAAACAAATTTATCTGTCAACAAAATAAATCTCTCTACAAAAAAAGTCTTAACTGTGACTGGCCAAAATAATTTTATTTAAATATTTAATATTTCAACCAATTTTTATAAATATTTTTCAACAAATTCAAGCTCTACCAGAGTTCACTTTAAATATTCAATTTAAATGCATATCAAATTGTATACAATAAAAGCAAACTCTAGAATTTTTGGAATTCTCTTCTTTTATTCACTATTTTCACTAAGTCACTCCAAGTGGAGTTTTAGCCTTATTTAAGTCTTATAAACCTTTTGTGTATTCAATTGAACTCTTTCCACATCCACAATTCGAGTTCATATGAAAAATCGGCAGACAATTTTGATTGCAATACGTAAATCGGTTGAGCTTTAGTGTATTTGCCATTGGGGGTCTATCGCTGAACCTTGGGCACGCTTCAGTTAACATTTCATTATTTTTCCTTTGGGCCCCGGCGACTGCTCAGCGTGCGATTTTTCAATATCCCGTTGGACAAACGCCCCTTCGGAATGGTGTCCGGCGGGCTGCGACGGTGTGGGTGTCGGGTAGTGGGCGTGGTTCGAAGCTTACCCTTCTGCCATGTGACACATATGGTCTCGTGTTGACGCGACATAAAATATGCAATGCATGCAGTATGTCAGCGCGGCTCGCATTTTTCATTCAGCCATAACCCGCAAGCCCCTGCGCAGGGTTCATTCTTCTTCTTCCTTTTTTTTTGGGGGGGGGGGATTATTGTGTGTGGGCCAAAAGTCATGCTCTTTCTTATATGGTTGTTGTTGTTGTTGTTGTTGTTGTATTTTTCGCCTGGTCTACTTTTTGTGTGTTGTCAAGCCCATTGCATGAAAAAACTATCAATAATGTGGCACGCCCACAGCCGACAGCCGCCCACCGAGCGCATATACATATAGATGAGCATAAAATGTTTTGCCTTATGACTTTTTATGCAGCTCGTGCCACCTGCAAATATTTTAATATGCTTCGCCGAATGCTCGCTGGCCAACGAAAAAACCGAATACGTTTTTATTCGAAAGGGCTTTCGACCAGAGAAGTTTACCATGTAGGTGGCTGCCTGGCTGCCTGGCTGGCTGGCTAGCTGGCTTGGCAACCGACATTTGATGTTTTTACGTTTCACTGGGATTTTACGTGGCTTCGCTCGTATTTGGCGCAAAGTAGCCAAGTTTTGTAAGCTGTTCAGTTTTGGCGGTTGGCTTCGGTTGGCGTTATTATTGTTTAGCTTTAAAGCCCCAACTAAATGGCCGAAATGAAGCCTGTGGCATATGTGCAAATGTGGCTATGGCTATGGCTATGGCTGGTGCAGCTATATGCGGTGCATATATGTATATGCTCAGGTAAGCAGATATCATGGCCGGCGTACGTACGCACACAGCTATTCAATCAATTGGAATTTCCATTTCACTGAAAATATTTGAATATTTACGCACAATCCGAGCGGAGGCTGCCTGCAGCCCGTCGCATCGAGGGTTTGAATTGAGTTTTGGGATTGGTTTTAAATTGTGGCTTTCAGTGTTCTGCGAGGGGGCGGTGTTTGTGGATCAGCACATGAACCAGACCTGGTGGTTTAAGCCCGTTTGCATGTGACACACAAACAGAGGGACAGACATATGGGGCAGGGAGACAGACAGAGAGAGAGAGAGAGAGAGATAAGCACGTTCAACTGCAGGTGGATAAATAATAATATTGAAAATTCATTTTATTTATATGTTTTTGCAAAGTATTTGCCCAAAATGTGCAATGCAATTATTGTTGAGGTTTTTTCCCATGCAATGCAAATATGCAAATGAATTAAACGCATATAAACTATAGTGATAGACGTGAAGTTAGCCTGGCTAAATGATAGTTGAGGGCAGTTTAAGTGAATTACTTGTTGAGTCTGGGTCTAATTGCCTCTGAGTTGAAGATATTCCTTTGGAATAGGTAGACATAGTAGAAGATGAAATATATGAGATATAAGATATGAGATATGAGGTATAAGATATAAGATATAAGATATAAGATGGAAAATAGAAGATCATATTAGATCATATCATGTCATATCAGATTAGGTCATATGTCATATCATATCAGATCATATTAGATCATATCAGATCATATCATATATCATAGTAGTCATATACTGCTATTATTTCATATTAGATCACATCATGTCGTATAAAATCAGATCATATAAGATATTATGTCATATCTTGTCATATCATGTCATATCATATCAGATCATATCATGTCATATTATATCAGATCATATTAGATCATATCAAATCATATCATATCATATCATAGTAGTCATATCATGCCTCTGAGTTGAAGAGATTCCTTTGGAATAGGTTTAAATAGTAAAAGATGGATGCCAGAGATATGAGATATAATATATAATAATATATAAGAAAGAAGATATGAGATAATAGATAGAAGATCATATTAGATATCATATATACATACATATCACGTCATATCATTTTAGGTCATATCATGTCATATCATGTCATATTATATTAGATCATATTATATCATATCATATCATATGTAGTATTCATATACTGCTATCATATCATATTATATCATATCAGATCATATCACATCATATCACTTCGTATCATATCATATTCTGCCAATTGCTCTCACCATCTTCCTTCATCTCAAAAATCAATATGCCCTCTCCACTGCCACAGGGTATTTCCTTCTTCATCTTCATCTTCCTTCATCTCAAAAATCAATATGCCCTCTCCACTGCCACAGGGTATTTGCCTGTTTCGTGTGCGTGTAAAATATTGATGAATATTAATAAGGGAATCCCGGCCAGCTATGCAAATATGACTAAAGTGTTTAATCAAATATTAAGTTTGAAATATTTATTAAAATTTACAGCATGCTTACAGCAGCGTCAAGCTCAATTTCATTTCAATTCATGCTTTTCTCTGCATGTTTTTAGTAGTTCATAAATTGTAAAGCGTTTGATTGCCATAACCAGCTGAGTGTCGTAGCAAATAGCTTGTGACAGCTGATGTCAAATGCAAACTATAGTCCTTTCTCGCTCACTCTCTCCCTCTCTTTCTCCCCATCGTGCCTCTATGTGCGTGTCAAGCCTGACATGAAGTTTGGCACCCTCTTTGTGCGTCGCTGCTTGTGACAGCTCCTGTCAGGATTCTTGTGAAAATTCCAGCAGTTTCAGTTTCCATTTCTTTCTCCGATTGTCATGTTAACCCGGAATGTAGTACGTGCGGCGAGCAGCTCAAATATTTAACTGTCTTTTGCGTTATCTTACGGCTTTCCTCTATCCTTCCTCTCTTGCAGATATAAAATCGAGGTGGCTGGCAAGAGCCTGCCGGTGCTGACGAATCTCGACAAAGGGCGCTATGGCGTCATTGTCTTCGAGAATCTGGACAAATATCTGAACATGGACAAGTGGAATCGCGAGCTGCTGGACAAGTATTGCCGCGAGTACTCCGTGGGCATTGTGGGCTTCGTCAGTCCCAGCGAGGAGACCCTCGTGGGCGCCCAGCTCCGCGACTTTCCGCTCTTTGTGCACACGAATCTGCGGCTGCGGGATGCCAGTCTGAATCCGGGTTCCTCGGTGCTGCGTTTAACTCGAGCCGGCGAAACGGCTTGGGGTGCTCTCCCCGGCGACGATTGGGCTGTGTTCCAACACAATCACAGCACCTACGAGCCGGTGGAGTGGGCGCAGCGCAATACCCAGGAGTATCCGGCGGACAGTGTGGGCCAGGTGCAGCTGCCGCTCACCACGGTGCTGCAGGATCGCGGCCAATTGGATGGCATACAGCGCGTGCTCTTCGGCAGCAGCCTGCGCTTTTGGCTGCATCGGCTGGTCTTCCTGGACGCACTGAGCTACCTCAGTCATGGCCAGCTGAGTCTCAGCTTGGAGCGCATGATCCTGGTGGACATCGACGACATCTTTGTGGGCGAGAAGAGCACGCGCCTGCGGCCGGACGACGTGCGCGCTCTGATCGCCACGCAGAAGATCATCGGGGGCATGGTGCCCGGGTTCCGCTTCAACTTGGGCTTCTCCGGCAAGTACTACCATCACGGCACGAGGGAGGAGAATCTGGGCGACGACTTCCTGCTGCAGAATGTGCAGGAGTTCAACTGGTTCTCGCACATGTGGAAGCACCAGCAGCCGCATCTCTACGACAACCTCACCCTGCTCATGGCCGAGATGCAGCTGAACTACGCCTTCGCCAAGGAGCACAATATTCCGACGAACTCCGGCTACTCCATATCGCCGCATCACTCGGGCGTCTATCCGGCGCACGAGCTGCTCTACATGGCCTGGAAGCAGGTGTGGAACGTCAAGGTGACCTCCACGGAGGAGTATCCGCACCTGCGGCCCGCTCGGCTGCGCCGTGGCTTCATCCACCGGAATATAATGGTGCTGCCGAGGCAGACGTGCGGCCTGTTCACCCACACCATGTACATAGATAGGTATCCGGGTGGGCGGGACAAGCTGGACGAGTCCATACAGGGCGGCGAGCTGTTCCAGACGATCGTCTACAATCCGATCAACATCTTCATGACGCACATGTCCAACTACGGGTCGGATCGCCTGGCGCTCTACACATTCCAATCGGTCATCAAGTTCCTGCAGTGCTGGACCAATCTGAAGCTGGCCTCGGCGCCGCCCATCCAGCTGGCCGAGATGTACTTCCGGCTGCATCCCGAGGAGGTGGACCCCGTGTGGGGCAATCCCTGCGACGATGCGCGCCACAAGAAGATCTGGTCCAAGACCAAGAGCTGCGACTCGCTGCCCAAGTTTCTGGTGATCGGGCCGCAGAAGACGGGCACCACCGCCCTCTACACATTCCTCTCGATGCACGGCAGCGTCGCCAGCAACATACCCAGCCCGGACACCTTCGAGGAGGTGCAGTTCTTCAATGGCAACAACTACTACAGAGGCCTTGACTGGTACATGGACTTCTTTCCCTCGGAGACGCTGCCCAACACCAGCTCGCCCATGCCCACCGCCGTGGGCACGCCGCGCTACATGTTCGAGAAGAGCGCCACCTACTTCGACGGCGAGGCGGTGCCCAAGCGAGCGCACGCACTGCTGCCCCACGCCAAGATCGTGACCATACTGATATCGCCAGCGAAGCGCGCCTACTCCTGGTACCAGCATCAGCGCGCACATGGCGATGTCATAGCGAACAACTATAGTTTCTATCAGGTGAGTGGGGAGGTGAATGCTATGAATAGTATGAATAATATGAATAGTATGAATAATATGAATTGTATGAATAATATGAATAGTATGAATAATATGAATACTGTGAATAATATGAATACTATGAATAATATGAATATGTATACTATGTATACTATTAATACTATGAATAATATGAATAGCGTGAATACTATGAATAATATGAGTTATATGAATATTATGAATACAATGAATATGAATGAAAACTATGAATAATATGACTAATTGGAATACTATGAATAATATGAATATGAATGAATACAATGAATAATATGAATACTATGAGTAAAATGAATACTGTGAATACTATGAATAATATGAATGTCAATGAATATTATGAATAACATGAATATTGAATGAATCATATGGATACTGTGAATACCATGAATAATATGAATACTATGAATAATATGAATACTATAAATAATAAGAATAATATGAATACTATGAATCATATGAATACTGTGAATACTATAAATAATATGAATACTATGAATAATAGAATATGAACAATATGAATTCTCTCTTTCTATACATACTGATCTGCTTCAATAATTGCTTTAGCTTTATATATCAGTTTTCATAGCATAGACAGAGTATCTCAGAGTCAGTATGAGCCATAAAAACCCTAAACGAAGTTCTTGTTTATATAATATGTATCTATATTCCTCAAGATAAGTCAGGCTCACAATTCAAGCAAACTTGTCTGTCCTTCCTTGTCATAGATATAGATGTAGATTAGTCTGACTAGTCTTCAGCTATTTTGCTGATCTATATAATTGCTCGAACAATGCGTATCTAGTGTATCTTGTATCTCGCCCAATTATGTCCTTTGCGGAAGAGTTTCATTTTGATTCGCATTCATCTGTTGGCTGCAAAAGTATTCAAATAAAGTTGAGAGTCCGATGAGAGCGCTCTGGCCAGAATTTGTGAGCAATTAAGCTTAGAGCCTAACAAGCATATAATTTCTGCTGCTGCTGCCACTGCATAAATTTATATATGGAGCAGAGCAGAGCAGGGCAGGGCAGGGCAGAGAGTGGAAGTGCATGGCCAGCTCTGTTTTTGGCAAGATTGTTTTTGGTTCATTAGTCAACAGCTGTCAGCTGCAAATGCATTGAAATCTAATGAACTATCCATCAATGCAGCATAAGCCAGGCCAAGCAGAACACGAAGCGCAGCCAGAAGAGCTGCATTTGCAGCTGGTTTGATGTGGCATTTATAGCCACTGCCAGCACCACTGTCTGTGCCACTGCCACTGCCATGGCTGTCATGGCTATTTGAGTGGGAGGAGCTGCTCCGCTTCAAAATGAAAATTCATTTGGCGCTCCACAAAATCACTTTTCGATTTTATTCACCCCTCGACTCAGATGGAGCAACTTGTCGGCATCATTTTTCGATTTGCATGCAGATTCCGCTTTGGCCACTTGCAATTGCAGCATATTTAGTTGCACCTGCACCTGCACCTGCAGCATTGGCCAGCTTAACACATGTTTGCCAAGCCCCGCCCCCGCCCCCCGCCGCCTTGCTCTACATTTTTGACATGTGTTCGACCCGAACGACGTCTGAAGCAGACCATTAAATTGGTCACAGCACATGAACTCTCCACTTAGATATATATCTATATCTATATATACTTATATACGACTTGTCTTTAACTTTTTGACATTTGGTTTTTGGCCAGGTCATAACTGCGAGCGATTCGGCACCGCGCGCTTTGAAGGATTTGCGCAATCGCTGCCTCAATCCGGGCAAATACGCACAGCATCTGGAGCACTGGCTGGCGTACTATCCGGCCCAGCAGGTGCACATCATCGACGGGGAGCAGCTGCGGCTCAATCCCATCGATGTGATGAACGAGCTGCAGCGCTTTCTCAAAATCCAACCGCTCCTCGACTATTCCAATCACCTGCGCTACGACGTGAAAAAGGGCTTCTACTGCCAGGCTGTCAGCGAGAAGCGCAATAAATGCCTCGGCAAGTCCAAGGGGCGACAGTATCCACCCATGGATGAGCGCAGTGCCAAGCTGTTGCAGCGGTAAGTAAAACCCAAAAAAAAAAAACAAAAAAAAATACTAAAAAAATAGTGAAACAAAGGCAAAAAGACAAACGGAATAAAAAAACGGGTCGTATGAGTGATTTGGGTTGGTTTTGGGGCGACAGACAGATGACGACGTTGGCGCTGGCAACGCTGCTTTGAGTGAAGGATTAATGAACACACACACATGAGTCTATATGTATATATACTGAGTCTATATATGTATATGTGCGGTAGATAGAAGAGTAGTGGGCGGGCGGGCAGAGCTCTGGGAGCTGTGAGTCGGCTGCTTTTTGTGTGTGCGGCATTTTTGCGGGCGTGGAAAGTGCACTTTGCTGTACGACTGCAATTCCGGATGCCAGCTGTCAGTTTGGCGTGAGCCCGTTTTATATTCAGTGATTCCAGCAGCTAAACGAGCCACTTTTATTAGGCGGCACAATGGAGGGCATCAAATATGAAAAGGAAACCTGAAGCAGCAGCAGCAGCAGCAGCAGCTTAGGTAGTTAATTATTCGAGACAGCTGGTATTTGAAATTGCTTCTTATAGGCGCCAAGAAACCGTTACGGAATCAATATTCATAAATTCATCAACTCTTATGCCCAAAACTCACATTTGAATCACTTGTGAACGCTCAACAAGTTCCAGTGAACAAGAATGAGCTGACAGCTGTTAAGTTTAAAAGTCCAATTCGAATTCGAACTCGAACTCACGCTATCTTCTTCTCTCACCCTCGCTTTAGCTACTATCTGAACCACAACACGGCGCTGGTAAAGCTGCTGAAGAAGCTTGGCTCGCGGCCCATACCGCAGTGGCTGAAGGATGACTTGTCGACGGGCACGTGATAGCAGCTATTTGGAGGCGTGGCCCTTGGCGCAGTCGAACTTGGAATTGGTCTAGGAATTGGCATTGGCGGCAACAAATATCGCAAGATGCGTGCGAAACTCAGGAAACAGTTGCACTGGCTGCAGCTGACGGCGGCGGCGCCTGGAACTATGCAAGCTGCTAAAGAGAGAAGCAGCGACAGAGACAGAGGCAGCGGCAGAGGCAGCGGCAGCGATAGCGAACAGAAACAACAAAGAGCAAAGAGGAAGAAAAAACGTACATAATTAGCTGCTTTGAATATGCATAAATTTTGCTTGTTGTTCTTGTTGTTGTTGCAATTTAATGATGTCGCTGCAGCTGGCAGCTGAATACAGTTAACTAGCGCGTGTATGTGTGCGTGTATGTGTATAGTTGTGCGTAATTGTGTAAATAGTATAATGGAATTTGTGCATGTGTGTGAGTGTGTGTGTGCGTGTTTGTATGCCTGTCTCTGTCTCTCTACAGACGAAAGCTACATGAATAAATGCAGTTATTTCATGCGCTTTGTTAGTTGTTCAAAAAAAATATATATGTTATGCTACAAAGAAGAAGAAGAAAACAAATGACAAAAAACATTTATTATTAAAATATGACAGAGAGAGAGAGAGAGAGAGAGAGGGAGATGTGTGTGTAAAACCCATAAAAATCAGAGCCAATTATGTTAACGTTACATTGTGTAACGGTAATTATGCGCCCAATTAACGGCGACTTGATTCATTTCGTTAATACCTCAGAGCAATTTACGTTATCAAAGACTCCTCGACACACGACAGCAACTGCAGTTATTAATATTAACTGAACTATATATATAAATATTTATGTTTTCAGCGATTTGTATACTAAATTAACGATTAACGATTTAAATCCATGCCAAAACTGTTAGGCACGTCTTGACAGTTACGAGTGCTATACATATGTTACATATATAGATATACATACATACATATATATAGTGTATTTGAATAAGGCTGCTATTTGTTTTAAGTGTGTGTATTATAACTGTTTTTAGGCGAACGCAGCGGAACGACAAGGAAAATGCTTAAATGGAACCTTTCTAGTTTTATGTTTAAAGCACTAAGCAAAGCTCTATATATTGTATAGTTGGATATATATATAAACTAGTTAAAAGTTTAGATTCGTAAAGCGACAATAATAAAAGCGAAAATTTAAATGAATTTTGCATTTCTTTTAATCATTTCAAAAGTGGCGCGCATTCAGCTTACTCCATAAACACCCTGTTCAGCGAATGCCCAAACCAGCACTGTGTATTTACTTAACTTGGCGCTGCCACATCAGCAATTTGAGAAGCGCTCAGTTACTTAACGAAAAATACTCATTTGACGAAACTGTTACTTAGCAGCCAGCCACCTAGCGCACTGTTAAGCACAGCATGCTGTTAAATCAAAGAAATTCAAATTTATAAACCTCAAACATAAATGAAAATGACGATATATAGCTGTTAAATTTACCTAAAACTATAAAATAAAAATAAAAGATTGCTTTAATTAAGTTATGTTTGGTAATTTGTTATCGGAAGTTGTGACTGCATACCAGCCGGCGCCGATTAACAGCCCAGACAGCTCAGCTGTTGTCGAACTTTCGAACTCCCAACATGCGATTGCGCCAAAGGGGGGTCGAGCAGTCTGATTGGACTTTAACAGCAGTCTGTTATCAAACTTTCACGCGCGCGGTTCGGCTACTTCGTTGGCGAATTGCGGCTGCTTTCGTTCGAGCCTAAGCTTTATAAATTTAGAATTTCAATTAAATAATAGACAACATTGTGCAACAACAATAGCTATAAAGCCGCCGCCATAGAGTGACGTCGCTGCCAAAGTCAATGCCAATTCGCGAGTGCAAAGTGCGAAGCAAAGAGTAAACGGCAAAGCCGCAGCTTGAGCTTAATTCATTATTAATAATACAAATTAAATATACATATATATAACGCAGTTAATATATATAATATCAATAGCACCTATAATCATCTCTCTCCATCTGCCCATTCTGTGCGAAACATGTGCCGCGTTTAGTTTCTCTGTGAGAAAGAGCAAAAAACAAAAAAAAAGTTAAAACCGGTAAATTCTTACCCTCTGCTTCATTGTCTGATTCTCGTCTTTCGCGCCGCCTTTGTTGTTGCTGCTGCTGTTACTGTTACTGTTGTTGTGGCACTGTTGCATTTTGTTTAACATAAGCCTTGAAAAAAAAAAACAAAATTTCAATCAGTCGGATTTAAAAAGGCAAAGCAAACGAACCCAGTTTTTTTTATATTTTTGTTTTTGTTACAGGCTTATCTTTGGAAAATTCGAAATTATTGGTTATTATTTTTGGCTTAAATCAGATATAACAGTACCTTTAAATGCACTCGCGATCCTTGCCAATCAGCCTTAATAACTCGCGGTTCTAAATCAGCGAAAATCCAAATCCAAATTGCAAATTCGTTTTCGGTTCTCAAAACAATTTCAAATGAAGTTTGCGGCAGTGTTAACTTCGATTAACAGCTAAGTGAGAAGACAGCAACAACAACAGTAACAGCAATAATAATAATAATAACAGCTGCAGCAACAACAACAGCAGCAATAAGAGAACGGAGACAGTAGCAAGAGACTCTTACTCATTTTGCTTCTGCCTCCCTTCCTCTCTCGCTCGCACCCATCAGCCTTTGCAGCGCCTCGTTTCTTGCTCTCGTGAATCATCATAGTCGGTGAATTGTTTTGTTGTTGTTGTTGCTGTGATCTCGCGTGGCAAGTTCCAAGTTTGGCACTAGCACCAGTTCCAGCTCCAGCTCCAGCACCAGTTCCAGCATGTCCAGGCACGGCCTCGTCTTCCTGGGCAACGTCAGTCAGCTCCTGCTGAGTCGCTCCAATGTGCGTCCCTTCGAGCACTGCGGCCGGCGCTTGAGGCCGGTGACGGCGGCTTTCGCAACGCTGGTAAGTGAAATATCCTATAAATACATACGCACACATATGTATGTACATATATGTGTATGTATGCATGTGTATACACCCACACGTGTATGGCGCTCCGGGAGAGCAGCTGTTGTCTGCCGGCGACTATTCGAAATTATAAAAATATACACACTTGTTCTTTGACTTCGCTGCCGGCGGCGACAAAAAAAGTATAACATACAAACATATTTATGTATGCATATATGTATGTATGTATGTATGGCATGTATGTTTGTGTATACATATATGTATATATACACATATTTACATTATACAACATGCGTGAGTTGGAATACGTTCGTGTGCACATTTAAATTATTAAAATTTATGCGAAAGTAGCAACATGCTAACACAATAACAATACACTTATATATATAACTACATATATACATTCGCACATAAATATGTATACATTCTATGTTCTCTGCTCTTTATTTGCTCGTCTTCTTTTTTACATGCTTTCTTTTGTTTTTGTTGTTTGCTTTTGCACACTTGGAAGCCGCAATGCGCTCCCATCACTAGCTCTCTCCCTCTCTTTGTCTTTCTTTTTTTGTTGTTTTTTTTTTCCTCTGAAACTTCAATTGAAGTTCGCTCTCACATTGAGTCACATGGCGCTGGCAGTTAATGTTAAGCAGAATTTCTGTCTGTGTATGGGTGTAGTACGTGTGTGTGAGCTAACAAGCTGTAAAAATTACGCTGTTCGTTTTTGCATTTGTTTGGCATTGAGAGCGATCGGTTACCGTTCAGTGCTGTTCAAACTGTTTAAATGCGCTTAGTTTGCCGCTTAATCACACACTCTGCCTCTCTCTCTCTCTCTCTCTCTCTCTCTCTTTCGCTCTTTTGAACTTGTGAATCATCAATTTAGGGGTCAGCCCCTATCAGCTCTTTGCACTGCCTGTTTTTTTTTTTTTTTTTGGGAAGTGACAACTTTATCAGCCGAACGTCTCAGGTGATACATTTAACAGCCCACGCAGCGAAAGGCGCAGGCAAACAAAATTATTTACGCACACTGTCCATAACATGGTCTTTTATGGCAAACGCGATTTGCATACCAAATGATAAAATTCATCGTTATTTGTGCACGAGAGGCAGAGTGTAAAAGAGAGTGAGAGAGAGAAAGAGAGAGAGAGAAGAACTTTTATTTGTCTTGCCTATGTAAATGCGAGCGGGAGTCGCGACGCGTCGGCAAATACAACCCAAAACAATACAACGGCAAAAATGTTGACAAAAAATGTCACAAGAGCTGTAAAAAGAAGAGAAGAAAAAAAGTTTTATCAGCAGAGCTGGGCTGGGTGGGGTCGAGGGGGCGGCGAGGGTCGGTCGGTTACCCCCTGTCAACATTATTTGATACTCGCGAGAGATATAACGGCACATTATTTGCATTAAATCGTGTTTTTCTTGTGCTCTGACACGTGTTGTTGTTGTTGCTGTTGTTGTTGTTTGTGGCACTTAATTTGCATCGCAGAGAGGAGCTGATTAAAGTCAACAACAAAACGAACTCGACAACAAGAACAACAGCATTGATTGCACTGAGTAAACACACACATGCATAGAGGCGACACAGGGTGGGCGCACAGGGTGTCATCATCCTCACGTCGTCTCTCTGCCCTCTGTCCTCTGCCTGTCATAATTTTTGAGTTTGGCACGTTCTTGCTCTACTTTTCATCTCCCAATTCGCTTACACTCCGGGGCTTTGTTTCAAATTGTAACTAAAGCTTGTTTTCTTGTCCCGTTATTTTTGCTGGCACCTACCCTTAACCCCACGCTCCCTCCACCCCCCTTGTTTATGTTTGGAAAAAGTTTTATTGGCGCCATTCGGTCTGCCGCACAACACAGAATGTGCGTTAGACCCATCGTCGGACCCATTTCAGCCCACCCAAAAAAACTCGCATCCGGAGCGGGCCATTCCGTCGGATTTCGCTGTGCGCTGTATGCATTGCACTGCTTGCGCTGGGTGTCGGGGCGTGGCCATTGCGTTTCGGCCAACAATTATTATGCGGGCCAATGCCGTAAATAAACCCCGTATGAAGCCAAACGAAAACGAAAACAAAAACAAATGCAATTGATATTTGATTAAGGCACGGTTATACGCCGATTTATGCAGCATGCCTGAGTATCCTGCCAGCTATCCTGTTGCATAAATATACAAAAGCAAGGCAACATTACGGGGCAGCAACAAAGCAACCACATTTATTGATTCATTTTCAATTGCACTTCAATTTTTCGAAATTGTATTGTAGTAAAACATGTCACAAAAGCGGTATACTATATAGGATATAGTCAATATTGCTATAATTATCAGTCAATATATGAGTTGAGCTTTGTTTTTGCTTTGAGGTTTGCGTGTGAGACTCGAGATGAGAGCTTGAGAAACTGTTAAATATAGTATGTAGGTTATTTACTATATATGTATTTCTATATATTCACATGACAAATATATATATTCTACTTAAATCTTATTCACCTATACATAAATATTTATACTTTAGATATCGCTAATATCTCAAGTGAGTCTTATACTTAGCCATAATCCCACGTCTCTTAATGCGTCAGCTATCGCCAGCTGCCCTTTCAAGTGGCGCGATAAGTTTCATTATCATTATATGATATTTACCGTTTGCAAATCAAAACAAGTCAAATAACGGCGATAGGGCATAGGCAACTACACAATACACTGTTTACACACTGAGTTTAGCTAAAGAGAGCTAGAAAAAAGAGTTTTATTTATCGAATTTTAGATACTGAACGACTTCAGTCACTAATATGATCTCTACTCCAATCCCATATACCCCTTTAGTGTAACTACTATCTCTTATGCTTTCTACTATGTGAGATAAAAGCTTTAGCGCAACTCTCGCCACTTCTCTCTGTATTGTCGCTTCCTGCTCCAGCTCCGTTTGGAGCCAACTCTTTATCTTTCAGCTAAAACTCGCTGCAAACTTCAGTTTTTTATTTCTATTTGTGTGGACAAATGAGCCATGGATATTTGCGGACCACTTAAAGTTTGCTTTTAACTCAAACATTTCAGTCAATTGGCTTTAGTTGGACAATTAACAAATTCCTGGTCTGCAGCTGGAGTGCAGAGTGCAGCGAGATTTAGGGCATTGTTTGGGATTGGCAACTTTTGTGGAGCAACTTGAAGTGGCGCAGAGGGTTGAGCCTGCTGCCAGCACCTGGCAGCGCGCGCCCGAAAAGCCATTTGGCTTAACCCACTCACGAACAGCCACCGCAGCAAATCTGCATTTTATACGACTTATCCTGGCTGGAGAACTCTCCTGGGCATTCAGCCAGCCAAACAGTTAACTCGTAGCTTGTGCACGTTTTCCCACATTTATCAGAGCGCCAAAATCTTTCAGCTGGCTAAAAATACAAGCGGCGCAAGCCAAACCAAGGGCAAATGCTGTGAAAGCAGCTGCAAGTTATTTGCATATGTGTGGCATAGTTTTGTATATCTAGAAGGCAGGATTTTGCTATCGCTGCAGTCCTTGGCAAAGGACTCGCTGCTAATTAACGCAAACACGATTTCTTGATGAGTCTACGGCCTACGGCAGTCGCTTCTAATCCACTCCGCCAGTATCTAAATGCTCATTAGAACTTGTCGAATGTGGCTGGCAGGATATATATAACTTGAACAGTTATTGTTTGCATGTGTGTGTGTGGGTGTCTGCCATTTCAATTTACCTGTCGGCCAATTGGTTTTCAGCTTAGTTTGGCCTTGCGTGCTATTGTTCTACTCTTGACTTTTAGTGCACCAACAAACGAGCCACTGGCACCACATGCCAACCGCAGGTGGTGCGTGGGTGTTTAAGCACCAGCATGATATGGCTATTTTATAGCTCGATTCCCAGCCACCCCACCCCAACGACTCTATTGCTTTAGCCACTTGCTCTGTTTTGACTTGTCCCTTCGCCTTCTTGTTATTCCTGCCACATGCAGCCGGCCATAAAAACACATGTTGAACTAACTGCAATGCGACGGGTAACTGATAGTTGAAGGCATGCAGTGACTGCAAAACTGTGACTGTCAACTGTGTACAGTTTGACACTTGTGCTTATCAGCTGAGTTTGATAACTCCTATCAGCAACAGCAAACGTTGCGTGTGCTTAGCTAATGCAAATATTTTCGCTTATGAATTCATCGCAATTGAATTCGCGGCTCTTATTGACCGCAGAACATAAAACACTTTAGGGCCATGCATAAATTATGCCCCTCAAATGGGGTCTCGTCCATTAAAGGGCGCTCAAGAATATTTGCTGAACTTGGGCACAGATTTAAACTAAATTTATTGGTTCGGCTTGTTGATAATGCGTTGGCCAAACAGCAAACTGCAAACAACAAGCAACAACAACAGTAAATACCCTGTTGAGTAGCACTTGAAGCTGACTCTCTAATTTATATAGCAAATATTTAGATTGTAAGCGCTACGCGAGGGACCCTAATCAAAGAGAGGGAGCAAGAGAGAGAGAGAGAGAGAATGTCTGGGTGAGAGTTGCGCACCCAAAATCTTTGCATAAATTTCCACGCATTTAAAAGGTTCCGCAACAACAAAAGCCACAGAGAGAAAACACCCAAGTTAACTGCATAAAAAGCCTGTTAATAATTCAGGGCGTGTCTAAGACTACGCCCACTTGTCTATGCGCTGCTGTGTGCCGCTGAGTGCCGCCTGGCCACAGCCCAGCTACCTAAGAAGCTGCTTCATCTCAGCTGCCAGTACCAGTCCCACCCAGTCCTAGTCCCGTCAGCTGTTCAGCTTCCCTGTGCCACGAGTGCAAATTTTCCTATTATATGCAAATGTTTCACTCCTAAAGCAACTCGGCACAAAATGAGCTACATAAATTGCTTAGCATTATACAAATATATATATATATATATATATATATATATATATTTTGCTGAGTTGTGGTAAGGCACATGGCGCGTAGCTCGACCCTCTTAATTGGGTGCTAACTAGTTGGATTTGCATGTGTGTGTGTCTGTGTGTGGAGTGTGTACTTGGTGGATTTAGGCAATTGGAAAAGATTTTTAGAAATTATAATAATAAAATAAATATATTTAACTTTATTATTTTGTGATTTAATTTATTTTTAGTAAACCAGAGAAAATTGTCCGAATTTATAGACATTTTGAAATGAAAGGGATAACAGAGCGCCTTCGAGGCCTTTAACTATCTCCATAAAAAATAAATAAATAAATTTCTGCTTTCAAGTTTCAATTGTTAGAGCATTTGTGAGCTGAGTTGCAGCTTAGTTTGCGCCCGAATTTCCTGCTGGCGGCTTGCTTATTACTATAAACTCCCTGAATTATGTCGTTTGCATGTCCTGTTCGCAGGAGCTGGCACAGCTTGTGGGCCACTTAACGCAGCCACGTTTCAGTTGTGCTGGCATTTTCAGTTGACACGCCTTGCTATATATACATATATATATATATATATATATATATATATATATATATATATATATATATATATATATATATATATATATATATATATATATATATATATATATTTTTTTTTTTTTTTGTCTCCTTATAATCACGCACCGCTGGTCGCGCTCTGCAGCAAGGCAACCAAGGCGTGTCCTTTCTTCGTGCGCTCAGAATTTGCCTAATGCTCTGCTCCAATCTAATTGTAAGCGAATTAAACTGGTTCGTGCCTTCATAGTTGACGCCTTGAGTCAGCTGCCAAAGAGGACACTCACCCACACACACACCCACACATGGACATGCATAAAAGTCAAAGGATATGTCTTGATGTAAGATCTACATTTTTCGTTTCCCTCTTTTTTCCTGTGTGTGTGTGTGGCGTTAAGCTAAACATATTTTTCGTGCAGCTGGCAGCTGGCTTTAGTCTGCTTCTTTCTCTTTTCTCTTTGCTCATTTGCCATGCAAAATAAATTATTAAGAATATATATATTTACACAATCGAGCGCTTGGGTGTGTGCGGTCACGTTGAGAATTCTATTTTCTATTATTTTTAGTTGCGAACTTTTTATCAGAAATTTAATGAATCGCTAGATGTGTTATTGTGTAAGTTGCTTAAATGATTAATGCAATTACTCAGCGGGCTCTGCGATGCTGCTTTAATTGCCGCTAGCATAAAGTGGAATGCTCTAGCCATTTCTGTTAGTACGGGCTGTAACTTGGCACGCACTTAGCGTATCCGGGAGTTGATGCTAACGGGCATCCGTTTACGTCCTTTAAATTGCTCGACTGTTTTAATGCCTCAATTTGTTGACGCCAGCTCCAGTTCCATGTTAGCTACACTCGCCCACTCTCTCTCTCACTGTCTCCCTCTCTCTCTCCCATCCAGCTTTTGTTGCCTGTTGGCACTGGGCCAGCAGTATGTAAATATTAGTGCTTTTGACGTTGGCCGCAGGGCGAATTTTAGTGTTTCACCAGTTTAGAACCGATAATGTGTGTCTACACGTTGAGTCATTAAATAAGAGTGTAATTAACTTGCATTTCCAATAAGCTGAATTCATTTATTTAACTAGCTGCCAAGCCTCTGCCAGTTTCCCTTTAATTCTAATTTAATTCGAGCGATAATTGCCCAAAATCATAATGGCCGACGCGACGTATACGTAACGTGGCCTACTAAGGACAATAATTCAAATGTGTTTAGGCCAAATGCGTCGCCCAATTCCCATAAGGTGCATTCGCCATTCCAAAATGGGTCATAAAACATATTCCCTCTGCCCGAAGTAGCAGGCAGAATCTCTGGCAGACAGCGACTGAAAGGGCGAGCTGTGTGTACTAAGTAGCCTGCTTTGTTCGCCTCTAACCGAGGCGAACCTTGCTGTTTGGCATGTGTTGCCCATGTTTATAAGTCGTCCAAATGGCCATCTAGCAGCTGCCTTTTTACCCATTTGTAAATTATGACTGCGGCGACAAATGGCATAAACGTTTTGCACATTTCTCTCTCTCTCTCTCTCTCTCTCTCTCTCTCGTCTCATATCTTTCTTTTGATTTGTTCGCCGAAATTCATTTCATTTGCTAATACATATGGATGTTTGACTGTATCTGCTACTAATTTTAGTTCGCCTGCCTCGCTTTTATCTGCCTTTCTATTCTGGCAGAGCACAAAACATTTTTCTGACATTCTCGTTGATATTTTTGATAGTCTCAGCGGCTGCTGCTGCTGCTGCTGCTTCGGCTGGCTTTTCCATTGCTTGTTTACTCAATTCGCTTACCTGCTCTGGCACTGGCACTGGCTCTGGCTCTGGCTCTTGCTGTTGCTCGCATTTCAACTACCGAAATGTTTACGCGCTGAAAATGTATTTCTATTTACTCATTGCAAAAAAACAACTATAGACATGCCGACCTCTTCTATATATTTATTTTGTATATATTCAGGCGAAACCCATGCGTCTAATTTATTATTATTTTTTTAGCTGCGGGCTTTTCGGTTAAAATATTTATAGAATTCAATCGAGACAGATATCATTTATATATCATATATATATTTATATATTCATTTATTTATTTGATATCCTGCTTTTAATCTCGTTTGTGGTTTACCACCCTCTGGGCGTGGCTGTTTGTTACACAGAGAACATAAGTCAAGGTCAATTGTGTTTCAGTTATTTTTACGCCGTTTTTATTGCTCATATTCTCTATTGTGCGATGTCTGTTTTGATGGGTCGTAAATGCGCTTGGCAAGCTTCAATTATGTTGTGTAAGTGTTGAATTATGTTTTCCATTTGTTGACTTTAATTACGCTTTCAATGGCAATCAAAAGCGTTAACAGCCCTAACAGCTGCTTGAAAGGGTATACCTGGCCAGCAGTCAAGTTGGGCTGGGCTGGGCTGGGCTGGGCCTGGGCCTGGGCCGCATGCGACACTTGACACGCGACTTTGTTAAGCGTTGCCAGGCAATTGGCACAAAGCCAACTTTTCACGAGCGCAGCGCAGGGCGGGTTAGGAAGGGTTCACGTTCTGCAGCCCCTACTTTGAATACCGTGCTCTGTGTGTGTTGTTGCTGTGTTCCGTGAATGAAAGTCGCTTCTGGCCTGGCCAACTTTTCATTGTATGCTTTTTGATGGTGTCTTTTTGGTTTTTTTTTTTAAGCCAAATATCAACTTGAGCTGACGGCTTTTTAGCTCTTCGAGTTGATGTTTGTTTATTAAAGCAGTTTTCTTGCTGCTGTCAGAATTTATAAATTAGCCAAGATAATATTTAGTTTATGAATGAAAAGTGCTTGAATTGGGATAATATATGAACGAGGCTTAAACGATATGCGTTAAGCAGAAACTCAAAGTTTAAAAGAGTTTTAGCAGGCGCCTAAAAGTATGCAATGGAAATATGCAAGTTTTTATGCTTATGAAGAGGACACGGAATAGTTTCTGCTTAGTCTCTGCTGAGCGCATGTAAGAGTCGGGAAAGAGTTTTAAGGAACATCTGCTCGGCTCTCTCTCTCTATGCTGGCTGCACTTGTGCTGTTTATTTTTGTAGCCTGGGTAGGCCGTCATGTATATTCAGCTGCTTTTATGTCTGCTCACTCCCCGTGCTTTGGCCTGGGCTATGGCTGAAAGCTCTTTTGTCAGCTCGGCTCAGTTGAGTCGTTAATGCCTGTTCACCCCGCCGCTGCTGCTTGATTGTGTGTTGCGCGTATGTTTTGTTTGTTGTCTGTTGTTGGCTGTTAGTTCATCTCGACTGCGGCGCACGTGGCCGCATTGTTCGCGGCACAATTTGAGACGAATCCAGCAATATGTCGCCGCATAGGCCACGCCCACGCACATATATTTGAGCTCTGACTTGGCCGCCTTTAAAGTTGTCCCCTAAGCACAAATTAAGTTTAAGCTGCTGCTGCTGGATGGTGGCATCTCCCCATCGTCTCCCGTGCTCCGGCAGGTGTACTTTATGAAATAACATTTTCATTCTCATTTTCATTTTCATTTTCATTTAAAGCCATAAGCTCAGCAGACGGCAGCGTTTCCGCATTTCGAGCGCCTGTGATTTCAATTTACTTGGATGATCATAAAAACTTTTGCCTTCAGCGCTGCCCAAAATACAACAACAACGGCAACAACAATGGCAGCGTGTGGCATACTTTTTGGTTGTTCGGTGGCTTGACAGGGCTTGGGTGGCTGTCGGAGCTTGTTAAATTTATGCGCCTCAAAAAACGTTTCATTTGTTAACTTCTAATGTTGGCTGACAGTTCTGGCCACACTTGGCAACTCAATTTGCCAAGTTTTGCATTTTATTTGCAATTTGGAGCCCTGACTCGGCGTTCAATCTATCATTTATTGAATGTGTGTCTGTGTGTGTGCCTCGACGCCCAGTTGTTGTTTGGAACGTGCTGTCAAATTGTTATGGCACCATCAAGCAGCTGGCAGCCGAGTGCAGACTCTTCATCAATAATGGGCAGCCCGAGCGACAGAGCAAACGCAAATCACAAATCATAAATGCCAGAACATGGAAAAAACTATAGAAATGGGAAAATATAGGGGCTTGATTTATAGTCAGCTGCCTACGCACTATACACGCACTCGACTTCTTCCCCGTCTCATTTATTTACTATTTAGATTTCAATTACTCAGCTGCGAGCGCAATACAAGTTGTTGAATTATTGAAGCGTTTGACTGAAGTCGAGCGCAAAAGCCCACAGAAGAACTTGACTTCAAGTGGAAAAGTAAAAAGTCCAATTTAAAGAGTATTTTCTGAAGAAAACTCTGATAAGAGCCATTATTTTGATGTCTTTTAATCATTGTCACTTCAACCTGCCTGCCTGACTACAACTGACTCTCGACTGCCCAATCTCATCTCAGTTGCCGTCTTGCCTTCATATTGCTCTGTATGTGGCAAAATGACAAGGTAAACAGTTTCAGTTTCGATTTTCTTTTGCGTTTTTCCCTGTTGAGTTGGCATAAAATAAAAAATAAAATGAAATAAAGAGAAAAAAATAACTTTTCAGTTGCTATTGCGTGCTGTGTGCGTGAGATTGCTCATACGCAACGTTGCTCGCAATCAGTAGCAGAGTGAGACAGACAGAGAGAGAGAGGGGGAGAGGGAGAGCGTAAAATGTGCCTTGTTATTATCCTTCCGCCCATCAACTCCCATCAGCAATTTACTTGCGCTAGATCTACCTGCTGGAATTGTAGCTGGAGCTGGAGCGAGGGGGCAACGCATGATGCTCCTTTATTTTGTGGCTTTTACTCTATCTCTCTCTCTCCCCATCTCCCCATCCTCAGCTGTTCGGTTATGGAAGGCACGTGATTTCGCTGGGGAGCATTTTAACTTAATTAGGAATGGCTGAGACATGCACGCCACATACGCCGCAGGCAGCTTGGGCAGGTGATTCACACTTGTCTCTTTTAATCAATATATATGTATATTAAGAGAGAGAGAGAGAGAGAGAGAGGGAGATGTGTGTGCATTAATGCCTTTTGGCAGGCGCCAGATCTATGGCCAATTTCAGCCACAATCAATAAGCCGTAATGTATTCATTAATGTTAATTTAACAACATTTTTCTTCTTCTTCTTTTACTCTGTATCGCAGCGCGTCTGGCCCGGCGTTGAGCAGCAACAGCACAGAAATTTTGCCTCGTCAACGACTTCGGATGACGACGACGAGAACTGGCGGAAAAAGCACGACAAGCACAAAAGGCAATCCCTGGCCACCGGTAAGAGAATCCTTTGCATGTTTACCCACTGTCAATATTTTCGTAAATATTTGACTTTAATATGAAAATTGATTGGAGTCGAGTGGCTCGCTCGGCTGTTGGGCATAGTTGGGGGTCATGTTATTCGAGCTGATTCATTCAGCTTCATTTACAGTAGTCTTCACTGCGCACAACCCCAGAACCGAGCAAAACCGCGAGATGAAATCGTTAATGGCTGAGCGAAAGACGCAGGAAAAGAATATGAATATCGCACGCGTAAAGTGGCAGCTTGACCAGGACCGGAAACGGTTCAATGAATTGCGCGAACGCCTGCGTGTCACAAAGTCCATTCGACCGCAATACGAAAACTTGCTCAAAAGTGTCGATAACGATAGCGATAAACAGAAAAAGTTCATATCTAGGAAACAGAGATACCTGAGTGTAATGGAATACCGTAAGTAGCTGTAGTTAATTAACTCGGCAATCGGCTGACTGACAAATGCCCAAAACAGATCTGTTTAAGACAGATCAGCTCTTGAAAAGTTACGGAAGGAATAAGAAGTCCTCAGACGGAGCTGGACATAGTAAAGGACAGAAGCAATGAAATGTCTAAATTTCCACATCAGATGTGGACAGGCATCACAGACCAGAGATATATAAGTCAGAGTGAATAGAACCTATGCCAAATATACTATTTATAATTAACTATAAATTCAAGAACCAATCGGAAGCCTAAAATAAAAATAATACTGCAGCTACGCATTAAATCCGAAAATAAAATCTATTAAATTCTCAGCTCGCATGGGACTGCGCGTATATATAAATCCTATTATTGAATACATTTCTTCGTTCTACTTATTGCGCTGGCAATTAAATGCTTTAATTGATTCGGGCATTCAGGCATAATTTGTCATAAATTGTCATTTAGTTACAGATTAGTTGAACTCACACTCGATTAATGGCTGCAATTATCTAAGCTCCTCTCAGTCTCTCGGCGAATGCAACCGCAATGTCAACCGTAATTACAAAATCCATTCCACAGCCTTCAATAATTTATAAATAAATAAACTGACAGGCTTTAAATGACCAAATGAAAGTTGAGCGCTTTTAGATTATAATATATAGTATATATATGTATATGTATTTTTGGATATATTTTTGTTTACTGCTTCATTATTTTGTTTTTGGCTTTACCTGTAAAGCTGCGCGCTTATATAATGCTAGGCTATATAATTTATGATTCATATATGTTTAGCTTAGAAGATAAACCTTAACGCGTTTACCCAAAGCCCCACAAAGTCGTTGCTTGTTTTCCAATTGAGCATTCTCTGTTACATTCTATCATCGAGGCTGTCATAGAGCTCGCCATCTGTTTGTCTCTTATCTATGGAGTCTCTCGAGAGCTCGGCCTGATCCGAGTGTTCCGACTGCTCAGCCTGCTGCTGCTCCTGCTGCTGTCGCTCGACCTCTTTGGCTGGATCGTAGACTTCGAACTCCTCAAACTCGATCTCGTCGTATTTGCGCCGCTCGTAGATGCTCTTGTCATTGGCCACGTAGTGCCGCACCACAGTCTTGTCCACAATGGATGCACTGCTGCTCGCGTTGCTCAGTCGCCGCTCCTGATTCATCAGTGTTGATTGTTGTTGCTGTTGTTGCTGTGGTTGACTTTGGTGTATTTCCACAGGCACGATGATTTGTTCACGAGCTGTGATTTCCGGCTTCTTGGTCAATTTCATTAATGTTTGCTGATTGGCAGTGGGCGTGCTCGGGCTGACAACGTGCCCGGGCTTAGCTTCCGGCTGTTTGGCCAGCGTATAGGCCAAATCCACATTTTTATTGCGGCACACTTTGCTGATAGTGCCCGGCCTATCGACGCTGCCGCTGCCACGCCCCGCACTCAAGTCGAGCCGTATGTTCATGGCCTGGCTCTGATAAGTCGCAGCGCCTCCATTCTGCTTATCATGCGCATCTTGGGACTCGCTCAGCTCCGCCTGCGTGGCCTCTCGCAGCACATTGATGTGATTATTTACTGTCACTAGTCGTCGAGCTGTCGCCTCGGGAAGCTGTGCTTTCTTGACGGTGCTCTGACTGTTAATGGTCAGATTGCCATCGCCTGCTGTTGCGGGCTGCTGCTGGCTGCACTCAAAGTGATGAACCATTTTGCGCACTACTTCGCTATCTGCCAGCAAGGAGTCACCTTCATCCGTGCCCGCCAGCTCCAGTCGGCTGCTGCAACTGTTTGACTTGACCAGCTTGAATTTAATGCCTGTGAGTGCGAGAAAGAGAGAGGGGGAGAGAATGATGAAATGCATTGTGAAGACGTGATTACTAGTCAAGCGTACGCTTACCCTGATACGAGTCCTGTTGCTGCTCCTCCTGCTCGTGCGTGCAGCTCTCACGGGGCGGACAAGCGTTGCACGACTCGATTTGGCGCACTCGCAAGCGTGTAGCACTGCTCGAATTTCCATTAATCAACTGTGGATTTATCTGCATTGCTGTTCCCCTTCCCGTTCCCGTTGCTGTTGCTGATGTTGTTGTGGGCGCTTGTCTTTCGAGCACTTTTCCGCCGTAGTAGGTAACTGTGGAACCGCATTCTCGTATTTTAGCCAGCACGTCCTGTACAAAGAGAGAGGGAGAGTGAGAGTGAGGGAGGGAGTAGGAATTGGGCTTGGCCCGTCAGCTTAATGCGCTGTCATCAAAGCGTAATGGTCCATAAAGGCGCACGCAGCCTGGACATTCGGACACTCGGACACTTGGACAGTTGGATGTTTGCTGCTACTTACATTGCTCACATAGTATGACTCGCACATGTCCGTCTCCACATCATCGTCCTCATTATCGTCGTCGTCGTCGTCGTTGTCCTCCGCATGATTATCGCTCTGCTGCCCCTCGTGCTCATCCGCCAGCTGTGCCTGCCCCAAATTGTGCTCATAAATTTGTCGGTAGCGGGAATCACCTGCTGCCCCGCTGCCCACGCACCAGGTGCGCCGGCTGGCCAGCTTGGCTCTGGCCTTGGCATTCGCCGCATTGCTATTGTGTCGCCTCACCACATCCAGCACGTGCACGCCCTTGCATGCCATCACGGGCGACTCCTTGGCCAGCGCCTCGGTCTGGTTGTGGCATTCGCCGCAGGGTGACGACAGGTCTCCGCTGGATATGCCGCTCGAAAGGCTGGCGTTGTCCCAGTGCTTGACCTTGTGCTCCTCCAGCAGCTCCATGCCCTTGGGCTGCTCCTCGGCCAACCCAGTGCCGCCCGCTGCTCCGCCGTAGCTCGTGTCGATGGTCAGATAGCGATAGCCATGTGCCCGCCGGCTCTTCGGGCTCAGTTGGCAGGCGGAGCCGCCAAACTTCTGCTGCGACTGGACAAGTATGCCCTGACCAGGTGTGGGCAGCACGTTCTGCTCGAAGAAGCGACGCACGTTGCGCACCGTGTCCGGATCGGGCAGCTCGTCCTCATAGAGTTCCCTGTTGACCCTGACGGGCTGGTAGAAGAAGTGCCTCTTCGCACCTGAGCCGCCCACCTGGCGCTGTCTGACCTTCTTGGGCGTCGTGCTCAGCAGCTGGGCGTTCTGCCTGGGCGGCTTTGGTGGTGGTGCTGTGGCCACGCCCACTGTCAAGGGCCGTTCGATTTTGGTACGCACCGGCTCGACGATAACCACATTGTTGTTGCTCAGCAGCTCCTGGAAGCTGTAGTCCTGCAGGTATTGGATGAGCCCGTCGAACTGGGCCTCCTTCTTGTTGCGCGTGGTCAGGATGTTGCTGCGAATCAGCTGCTGGGACTTGAGCACCTTGTAGCGAATGTGGTCAAACTGGGCCGCATCCTCGTCATCGTCGTCGTCGCCCTCCTGCCGCTCCTGCTGGGCGGCGCTGACAATCGTCGCCTTCTGGGCGCCGTCGCCCAGCTCCACAATCTCAATCGAGGGCGGCATGATGCTGCAGTAGTCGCCGCTGTTGCCGCCGGCTGTTGCTGGCGGCTTCTCGCTCTCCGGCGTCACTTTGGTGCCCAGCTGGAAGTCGAGCCGCGAACTCTGCTCGACAGCATTGGTCTCTTCATTGGCTGGCTCATTGCCCGCAAGGCGGTTCCAATAACATTTCACCGCATCCACTTTTTGCAGATATTCCGTGGCCACCTCGCCCCCCTCGTTGCTGACATTGCTGGCGAGGCTGCGGGCGCTGCTGCGTCGCCGCAGGTTGGCACAGCTGCTGCCGCTGCTGCTGTCCACGACATGCAGGATCTGGGGTCGGGACATTTTCTGTCGTCCAAATGAATCGCTGCCGGCCGTCGAAAGCACCTTAATGGGTCTGGCCTTATAAATGGCCGCTCCGGCGCTGAGCACTCGTCGCTCTGGCGGCTTGCCACCCGCTGAGCTGCTGGCGCGACGCAGCGAGCGCTGCGAATTGGCGTGAACTGAATTTGTGGGTCCTGCAGATGACTTGCTCTGCTCGTCCTGAATCGCTTCCGCTTGAATTATGTTGTTCTGCGCGTCGGTGACAATAATGCGAAAGGAGGGCGGCTGGGCTGGCTCCTCGGGCGGCTCCTTGGCTCGCTGTCTGATCTCCTGGGCGCGTCGCTCAATTAGCTTGCTGAAATTGGCCACCTCGATGACGGGCGCCTCCTTGGGTTGCTCCAGTTGCGCTAGGGACCCTGACACTGATTGGTTATCGTTATCGTTACTGTTATCGTTATCGCTCTCGTTATTAGAATAGTGTTCGTTTAGCTCGTCGTCTGCCAGCGGCGGTGGTGGCGGCGGCAGTGGCTCCTCTTCCGCTTCAATGCCCTGCTCAACTTCAGCTTCCACCTCAATGGGTGCCGGCAATTCCTGCTGCACAGCTTCGCTTTTATCCTCTTGACTTTGCTCCGGCGCCGCCTCCTGCTGCTTAGTTTCCTTTTTCGCTGCGTGCGTGGACTCGGCCCTTTCGCGCTGCCTCTCGCGCTCCTCGTACTCCTTCTGCCTGGCCTTCTGGTGCGCACGGCCAAAGCGTCTTATGGAATCGTAGGTCTCTGCCCGCGTCACCTCCGCGCTCTCGCCGCCCTTCTGGCGCTTGGACTCCTTGCGCTGCTGCTGACGCTGTAGATTGTAGGACGTCCGGAGCTCCTTGTCAATATTCTCGCAAACTTTGAGACTAACACCAATGTTCACGTCCGGCAGACTGTGATACTGGTTCTCAGTGAGATTCGATTTGTGCGTCGCTGTGACCACAAACGAGTCAGTTGCCTGCCGCTTGAGCTCGGCCGGAGCTGGCTGCTTGAGTTCTTCCTGCTTCAGCTTCCGCTTCTCGACCACACTCTGAATTCTCGGCTTGCTCGCTGCACTGGAGGTCACGCCCACATTGACGTTGCTGCTGCTGCTGCTGGTGGTGGGCGCCTGCTCGACCTTAAGCACCTGTGTGTATATCTGCGCCTCTGCCTTGGCAGTGGTCAGCAGTGGTTGTTCCTGCTCTCGCTCTCGCTCTCTCTCCCTCTCCTCCTCCTTTTTGTGCTGCTTGGGCTGTGGCTCGTAGACGGTGTCCTCTATCGATATATGCAGCAGACTGCGTGTCTCCAACTCTCCGCTCTCCAGGCAGTTCGTAAACGTGCGCTGCTCGAAGCTCTCAGTGCTCTCGCCGATCAGAGTGCACTCGGAGCTGTCCTCGGAGGACAAGTAGACCGAATCGTAGGCAATGAGCTTATCCAGCTGATCGCTATGAGCGCGCTTCAGTGTGCCATCACTGTCGCTGGCGGCTGTGTCAGTGGGCGTGGTCAGGCTCTGCTCTGCCTCAGTGAAGTCCGGCTCCTCGCCGTGCTCCTCTTCGCTGCTCTCGAAGCGCGTGCGTGTCGTGGTTGTCAGGCTGATCAGCTCGTAGCTCTCCTCCACCTCGCCTGACTCGCTCTTCTCAAAGATCTGCTCAATGTGCGTCAGATCGTACTCCTGCTCGGAGAGCGAGGGGCTGTCGGTCTGGTCGTCCGAGTTGCTGGTGGTTGTCTCTGGGAAGACGCTGCTCTGGCTGAGCTCTGGGCACGACTCACCGCCCAGATCAATGTGCCGCTGGCAGTGATGATGGGCCCTGTGCTGCTGCTGCTGCCTACGGGACTGGTAAATCCTCGGCCGCTCACTCAGCAGGGTGACGGCTTGCTCAAGTGCCTCGAACTCGAGAGAGGACGGCTGCTGCTGCTGCTGCTGTTGCTCTGAGTGGCTCTGGTGCAGCGAGTTCTTGAAGTAATCCGAATTCAGGCTCTCCAAGTCGCTCTTGTCGTTGTGCCACGGATGCAGTTGCTCGCTGAGGCCCAATGCCAAGGCGTCCAAGCGTTTCAGATTATCGTAATAAACGTCAAAGTCACGCGCGTCGCGCTGATGTCGCTGCCTCTGTGGACAATGATTCTTATGTTGCTGCTGCTGCTGCTGCTGGTGTTGCTGTAGCAACTGTTGGTGCTGCTGCTGATGCGAATCGCAAGTGGTTGCACCGCTCGTATTGCTCTGGGTGTCCTCTGCCTCAACCTCCGTCTGCTCGCTTTGCTGCTGCTGCTGCTGCTGCTTGCTGTGCAGTCTGTAGGGGGCGTCGAGTCAAAGTGGGAATTGAGATTATAATGATGCTATTGTTTTGCGATTGCGTTTGTTGATTGTTGCTTGTTATCAAAACTAAATTATAGCCCAGCTCGGCGATTGTCTCTCGCAATCTGGCCTTGTTTGGGCATTGAGCTTCGCTTGCTTTGGCATTGGCCCACAACAATCAATTCGATTTAATAGTCAGTTTATCCAGCAAACAAATGGCGAATGGAGAAAGCAACAGCCGCAGGATAATCGAGAATCTTGAATTCAGCTGGAATAAAATGCCAGCTCTGCTTGCTATCGGACTGACAACTTGACAAATTTGTGCGCAAGCAAGAGTAAATGTTTTTCTAGATATTTATCGGGGCTGGAGCTGAGCTCGCTTGATGCATGTCATGAACCCAACTAAGCTTTTATTATCGCACATTTAGCGCAATTTTCTCTGTACTTTACGTGCTCAACCTTCGATCTAAGTTAAGCTCAGCTAACAGCGAGCAGCTCACGTTGCACTTAGTCGCTTGCTTAGCCCACAATTTGCGGCAAATTAAATGAAAGCCGAGGGCAGAACTGTGACAGTCAGCGGAGACAGCTGCTTGTCATTGGCTTTAATGGCGTCCTGGCTAAGAGCATGTTTGACTGCGACATAAATCAGACAAGGATGCGCTTGTGCAACTGTCAAACATGCCACACGCCACACTCGACACAGCTGCAATTGCTCAAAGCGGTTTCCACTTGTTTTTTCGAGCTCAATTAAGAGAATCGGTTATGCAATCGGTTCGATTTGCACGCACGCAATGTCAAGCGACATTCACAATATAAACAACTATGGCAACAATTGGCAATTGGCAATTGGCAATTGGCAATTGGCAAACGGCGAACAGGTGACTGAAAACAATTGCGCTAACCTGTTGAGCGGGCCGCAAACGTCGCGTAACAACTGAAAAGATGCTCGCCGCAAAACAGTTTTGACTGCGCTGAACGCTTCACGTTAGACGTGGCGTATGCGTGTTTAACTGCCGCCAGTCATACACTAGACAGCACAATAACTAAACTTCATTATGAGCACTGCAATTATGAGCTGCTTCTATTATAGATTTTGGCATAACTAATTAAGCGCTGACAGTTCACACGTGCCAGTTAACTGGGAAAAATATTAAAGCATACTTGAGAAACGTATATGGGAGGGAGTATGGAAGATATATAGATATACATATATCTAAATACTATATATGTATATATGATAGGAATATATATCTATATTTTATTCTATATTTCTATCTATATGCAAGCTCTCCTCATGCCCACTTCCATTCATCTGCATTCAATCTCAGGTCTTCTCTCAATTATTTCCCAATATTCATCTAATATCTAACTTGTAGTCTAGTGTATTGTTTAGATATGTATATATCTTATTTTGGCTATAATGACTCACCTTGGCGATTCGCGGAAAAAACCGCGATTAACTAGCCGCGCACGCGGTATGAGCTGCGATCGCCGGCGACTGCTGTTTGCGGAGCCAATTTGCAGATCGCTAAACGTCTCCTCACGTATCACGGCTAAGCTGCGCGATCGGCGCAAGCTGCACGATTCGCTGCCAAAGTCAAGGAATGTGGCAGTAACTGTCGCCGTGGCACCTGCCCCAGCTGTTGCTGCCTCCGAAGTAGTTGTTGCTGTGGCGGCTACTGTGGCTGCTACTGGTGTTGGGACAGCGGGTGGGGGAGCTGCTGGCTCGTAGTTGTCATTAACTGAAAAGCAATTCAATTTCGTGTTATGCCTGAGTGCATTCAGCTGAAGGATGGCTGGCGGCTGCTGGCCACCGGCCGACTCACCCGCGTAGTTGTCGAGCTGCTCAAGCGGGGCTTCCGCATCGAAGCGCCAATAGAACTCGGCTATGTCCAAGGCGTTCTCCTCACGCTCGAGCTGCGTGTAGTCCAAAGAGCGCGCGTTCCTCAGCTGACCCTGACCGACGGCGGTGGCGATGCCCACGCGGCACTGCGTCCAATGCGGCTGGGCGTGCGGCGTCAGCGGCGGCTGTGGGTGGTGCGGGTGGTGCGGCTGATGGTGCAACAGCTGCCTCTGCCTGTGATCTATGCCAGCGCCAGCTGCGCCATGGCAGCTGGTGGCCAAATCGAGATGCGAGACAGATTTGTGCGTGTGTCGCCAGCCAGCGGCGCGCAGTTGTGGACAGCGTGGATCGTGTGTGGCCTTCTGGTGGTGATGGGCGTAGTGTTGGTGGTGCTGGTAATGACTGCCGTTGGTATCCTCCAGGCGCACGCGATCCACGTAGTTATGCTGATAGCTGTAGCTGTCCTTGCCGCTGCTAATAGAAGAGAGGAGAGGGGAAAGGAGAGAGTAAACATATTTAATATTTTCTTAACTGGGCTTAACTTGTCTCTTATGTTATTTACAGTTAAAGCCAGATTTCTATTAGCAAACTTAACTCTCCTTGATTAGTTAGGGCTTAGCAAACTGCTGCGACACGCTTGGCCATCAAAAGGCCTGGCTGAGCTTGCTGTTTCACAGGTATTGCCAGCTGACCACTAAGTGAATTAAGCCTAAATGTCTTGCCCGATAAACGTAAATTGGACTCATTCATTTCTACACACACACACACACATTGAGTCAAAGTGTTTTACGAATCAGCAGAAACAGAAGCTGCACACTCAGTGGCAGCACAAGCAGAGAAACACTTTGCTCATCGAAGCATTTAAGCCAACCAATTGCTTATTGCCTTTTGCTTTTGCTTTTGCCGGTTCTCAGCTCTTGTCTAGATTTTCCTTTTTGCTTTTTGCTTTTTGCTTTTTCCTGCAGCTTTATATATCGACTTAAAAGGTTGCGCCACCTTGACTTGCTTGGCTGTTGCTTGATATGCAGTCGCTTGTTAAATGAAGCGTGGGATATGCCACAGCTTTTGGGCCAGCCATTGCGACAATTGCGCAGGGAAAGGCTGACGAGGCGAGACGATACGAGACGGACGGGGGCGTGGGTAGAGTGGGTAGAGCTGGGTGCCAGGTAAAAGCCAAAGCTATTTGGTATTTTGTAAATGCTGGAAGTCTGCTGCGAATTGCATGATTGATTGGATGGCTTGATTGCGCATTTGCTTAACCATGAACTACCAAATGGAATGCCTGAAGCTGGAAATGTTTAACGAAAAGATAGATTCAGCTGTGTTAGTTGAGGTAGAAACACTATGGAAGCGATTCTTAACGAGAAAGAGCGGGAGGAAGATTGATTTTTAATTAAGTGAGTAGAGTTGAGGGTAGAGAGTAGAGAGTAGAGAGTAGGAGTATGAGTAGGCGAGTAGAGAGTAGAGAGTGGAGAGTTAGAGAGGGGAGAGTAGAGAGTAGAGTGTATAGAGTATAGAGTAGGCGAGTAGAGAGCAGAGAATAGAGAGTAGAGAGTGGAGAGTAGAGTAGAGCTATATAATAGAGAGTATAGAGTATAAATTGGATATTAGTGATAATCTTTAGAGCAATTTCTCTTCAATTTGAATTATTTTTGAGTTTACCAACAATGCACACTCTGCCTCCGTTGTTCTAATAAGAAATATCCTCTTATAGGAACATTTCCGTAAGCTCGCTTTACAGTAGTCACTTCATTATTATTTTGTCTCAAAAACTCTTCATTCTTTCCAGCTCTCCTGTACAGCTGCTGAGTTAAGTCTGCTTTGCATATCATTTCTTATTCAATGCAATTAAATCTCAATTTAAATCTAATACACTTAGGCCAGCATGACTTAACTCTGCAATAGGTCCACTTACAAATTGTTTGTACTCTCGTTTTAGTGCTTAGTTTTTCTGAGAGCTCTGCAAAGCGACTGTTTTTATGCAGCATTTCGAGCGGAGAGCTGAACTATTTGCAATAGAAACAAATGAAATTCAGCCAGCCAAGCGCTCAGGTGTGCTTACATCCATTTAATCTCCTTTATTTGGTTTACTTTTACCTGAATATTTAAAATAAATACTTTCGAAAAACAGCAAGCTTGCCGCTCGGGCGAGAGTGCGAGTATGTTAATTGCTGGAGCCCACAGTAGTTTGGCTCGCTCCTCTGACCTTTGTGCCGCCTCGACTGCTGGCGCGAGCGCCCAGCAGGATGAGTGATGGACAGAGAGAGCGGGTTGGGGTCAAAGGGAACCATTTGGGGATGCTGCCAACTTTGGTGGCGCCCATTACAATTGCAAATGTTGCCATCTAATGCTTAACTATGCGAAATGCGAAATGCGAACCTTGCGAATGCCAACGTCAGGATTGTGGGGCGCCATGCTGGCGTCGGCTGCTGTTTGAGTGTCTGGGCGGCAGCTGGAGCTCGGGCTGCTATTGCGGCAGCTTCTGCCGACTCTCGCATTTTAGATGTCGACGTCTGGCCAAAGTTTATGAAGCGGCACCACAAATAGGCCAAGCTGCAGCTGCATTGAGTGCGACTCACAGATGACCTATATGGAAATCGGCCATATGCCCGCTTATGTGCGCATATGTTGCCAAAGAGTTGGAGAAAGTAAGCCCAAAGAATACGAATATTTAAGTTCTTTGCATTTTTATGCATGAATCTCTGTATCAAGAGATTCCTCCCTTGGCATAGCTGTCGTGGATTTACTTAGCTTTGGCAACTAACCTCAATTGCCATGGCTTACCTCAGCACACATGTGGGGGGGCGGGGTCAGGGCTCAGAGGTCAGAGCTTGTGGCATGGGCCAATGTACATATTGTCTTTGCTCTCGTAAGAATTTCGTGTTGCGCTTTTATTTTGTAATTCAATTAAAAGTTAATTAGGTGACTGTCATTAGCGCTGCCAGCCCGCACGCCCCCAGTGCCCCGCCCCCCTTCAAGTCTTTGGCAATGTCTGCAAAATTTCGCAAAGCGCTTTTTTTCGTGCACTTTGCGTGTTTGTCGAGCGATAATATTTAAGTGGATATCTGTCTTGTGATCTTGTGAAACTTTTACCTTAAAGAAAATTCTGTTAATTTCTTTATTGCTTTTTTACCTTTGAAGTTGGATACCCTGTAGAGTGGTTAAATGGGGTAGATGGGGCGTACTTAATGTAGGTAAATATTTAAGGAAGGACAGAAATACAGAAATATATATATGGAGAGAGTATGAGAGGAGAAAGAAAGGGAGACAGATGGAGAACGAATGAGAAAATGAGCTAGAGACATAGATAAATCCAGAGTGACAGACAGAAAGGGCCAGAGCGAGAGATAGGAAGAGAGTGAGAGAGTGAGAGTGAAAGAGGTGGAAATACTCATAGCTAAAAGAAATAAATACAACCCACACATTAATAGTAGATTCAGATTCATATTCAGATTAGTGCCGTCACAGGGTATCTGCTGGTCGAGAACTCCAATCTCTTGTCGCTTTAATTGCATTTTTGCAACTTAATATCTTAAGTTTTTTGCCTATAGAGTCGTGTTCTTTGTGCTGTTTGCGATGTGCTTTCAGCTGTAATTGCTTTCGAATACAAACAGCAACAACAACGACAACAACAACAACAACAAGGCGTATACGTATTTTTTAAACATGCATAAACCGTATTTACTTACACTTAAACTATGCAAAGACGTACGTTAATTACTGCTGTGTTTTCCCCTGTTTATTTGCTAGTTTATGACAGTCAGCATTTGAAGTAATCGCAAATTTAATTCGGTCTCAAGTCACGTGTTTTTCTTTTTATTGGCATTTTATTGGCAATTTGGCTTATTTAATACGTGAGAGGCATAAACTTCCCGAGCATGAAAAAGTTTTTGCCTTTGCCGGCGTTTTTTACTGAAGCAAATGAAAATATTTTCAATAAGTCCAGCGAAATTTGGCATCCCACTGAATGAATGTTGCCAAAGAATGTTTGTGGAAATATATACATATATAAATTTATATATATTTGTATTTAATATGTCAACAGCAGCTACTTAAAATGTCATAATTTATGCGCAGAAAATTCAGTTTTCAAATTAAGAAATAATAAAAAAAGGCCAGCATGAAAATCGATAAATTAATTTGATGAAAGAAATTTTAAACAGTTTAATGCGAGTCGAGATTGGGATTATTGCGAGCACGCGAATTAATTTAGAGCTCATCATTAAAGAGCGGCGCTGCTAATTTAATTATATATGCAAAGAGCACTAAAATAATAAATAAAAAACAATGCGAGACTATAAAGAAATATTCGTGCCAAAATGGAAATGGCCAGCTCGCATGACAGCTTCAAATTAATTAGCACAGAAAACTATTGGGCGAATGAAAAATAGAAAAAAAAACGGCAGAAACAATAAGCCACGGCTAACAATTTACATGAAAAGCAGCAACAATAAGCGAAGCATAAACTCGCGAAAAAAAAAGAATGAATAAAAATAAACAAACTAGAAAAATAATAATGAACAGTTAAAATGGAAAATTGTTGCAATTGCGCTTTTCTCACAGCATATTTTATAGTTGCCCAACTAGAATAAATGGCAAAAATATTGAAGAACTCGAGAGCAGAGAGAGGGGGAGAGAGAGGGAGAGCGAGAGAGATATAATAAATATGAAGCCAGGCAAACAGACTTAAACAATCAGAGCATAGACATTCAAGAGCCGATGAGCTGCAGAGGCGCAGTCGAGCTGGGGGCGGGCTGGGAGGCGTTCGCTTGGTCGAAATGAATTGCCTAAAAGGCAGCTGCCAAAAACCTGATGACAGGGCCACAGGCAGCGTGAACGGCAACAACACGCGGCATTTGCAATGACATTTTCGAAAATTTGCCAATTTCCACGATGATTCCATCGACAAGCCAACAACAACAACGGCAACAATAACGAAGCGACGAATGACGCTAATGGCGCCGCAGGCAACGAAATGCGACTGCGGCTAAAATGACACAGAGAGAGAGAGAGAGAGAGAGAGAGAGAGAGAGAGAGAGAGAGAGAGAGAGAGAGAGAGAGAGAGAGAGAGAGGGCGCATACTACAGAGAGTTCTCAATTTAGACCCGGGCAGCTAGAGTGTCTCTAATAAATGCTAAATCAATTTACTACTTTGCCCTGGCCCAGCCACAATCCGCCCTGACAGGAGCATGATTCCGAACACGATTCCAATTGGAGCCGTGCATCATATGGAAATGGCAACGGCTGCCAACTATAAAGAATGATTAGTTGTGCGACAGCTGAAACCTGCAGCGCACTTGACCACAATAAATGTCTGCGCGTAATAAATGTTATCCAAGCCAAAAATGTTCGCGTAATAAAAATTTACTATTTACGAGCAGACAAGTGCTAAAGTTTTTATGGTTTCGCTAGAGACACGCCACAAAGTCTAACAGAGACTCGCTTATATGTACATATATTAGGTATTCCTATTCCAGCCCAGATTCAGGCCTTAGCCTGCCGCAAATTAGGCTCGCATCAATCATTTTTCCATTATGCGCGGCATAATTAATGGCCGACGAGATGGCGCGCTAATGCCTGCCCGCAATTACCTTTATCTATGCAGCAATCCTTGGAGTTGGCCCAATGCAAATAGTAATGTTCGCATTAATTTACTCATTGGCAGCCACGATGTGGATTCTTAATGATGCTGCGGCTCCGTTGGCCATAAACACAAATATTGACAAATTATGGGTGTGTGTGTGTGTGTGTGTGTGCGTGTGGGTGTGTTCGTGTGTTTGCCGTCTTGTGTTGTGTATCTTGTGGTTGGCCCACATTGACGCCGACGCCGGCGCCGTGGCCCAGTGCAAATAAACACACTTAGGCCTCGCTATTTGCACAGTTTTCGCCCAGGCCCAAGCCGCAGATTCGCTCGGCTCGGCGAATTTGCTGCTGCAGCTTTCTACTGCCTTTTGCACACTTTGTTGATTTTAGTGGTTAAGGCAACAAATGCTTTTATTGTGCATCAAATTGACCAAAGAAAAACACACACACACGCGTAGAGCAGAGTAACAAAAACACACGCCAAGTCCGAGCTACATAAACCACAAACAACGCTCGCTTTGTGCTCAGTTCTTCTCTCTCTTTTTCTCTCTCGCTCGTTCGCACTTTATGCACTTGTTTTTTTCGCCGCAGAAACTCGCTGCGACTCTCTCACTCTCGCTTAGCGCGGCTTGCGTTTGTTTGTGTTGTGTGCGCGTTTGCGCCTCGCGAAAGACTGATGCGGCGACTGCTGCGCTGAGCTGAGTTCTGCGGCCAATTGTAACGCTGCGACTGCGCAGCGCTGCCGCCGCCGCTTTGTTTTTTCACTGCCAAACATTTTTCACGTTGCCCGCTTCAGCCCGCGCGCCTTTAACGCTGCTGTTTAAGGTTAATAAAATTACATGCCACAGTTGCCACAGCAACAGCAGCAGCAACAATAACAATGAGGTAATTTTGTCTGCCTGTAAAACAAAATTTCTCAAGTTTTACGTTGATTTATTTAATTTTGGCATCGCGCACTTTTAATGCAACTTTTGAACTTTGGCGTGACATTTTCAAGCTTTTGTTATCGAGTTCTCCCCCTCTCTCTCTCTCTCTCTCTCTCTCTCTCTCTCTCTCTCTCTCGAAATTTGCTTGCATTAATTGAGTTTCGCTGCTGGGCACAATTGAGAAGGTAAAAGTAATTTATATGGCTCAATTAAAGCCAACTCAGCTGCTAACTGTTGGCCATTAAACCGCTTTTAGCGCTGGCAATACGCATCTGTTGCCATTTGCGACCACTCAAAGTACGTTTTGAGTGCGACTGGCCAGTGAAAGGTTGCTTAGAGGCCTGTTGAGTGGCCCAGTGAGTGTGCACAAACTTGGCCAAATGGGATTTGGCCAGCAAGTTTTTGGGCCCTTCAATTGCAAATGTGCTTTTTCCAATGACTTTTTGAGTGGAGATACGAGCATATTGAAGTCAGCTGGGAGGAGTTGAGCTGCCAGGCAAGGCTTCATTATAAATTTGTCTGATTCGATTTCATCATTCTATATATCGTTATGTGATTTTAAAGCAAACTCTCTTTCGTAACGTAAACGCATATTTTAATTTAATCACATTAATCTATCAGCTCGTGAGCCACTCTGGCAGTGTCGTAATGTCGACAAATACTTAAAAATGAAATAAATTTTAAGTAAACCCAAGGGAAGTTGGCAATGTTAAAGGGTCGCGCGGCTGGGTGGCCAGCAATGAACTCAGCTGAACTGTGAGCACAACAAGCAACAGCGACAAGTAAACACGTTAATTGAACTCTTGACGTGCCGCTGGCTGGTGTGGTTGCTGTTGCTCTAGCTCTTGCTCTTGCTGGCTATTTCGTCATCACAGCCACAGCGTCACCTAGTTAACTGTTATAAGTGAGCGTGAGTTGGCCAAGTGAATGAGTGCGAGTGCGAGTGCTTTATGCCTGGCCTGATGCACAGCAACAATGGCAGCGGAAATGCGTTACTCACACACTCACACGCTCAGTGCCGGAAGTGAGCGAGTTGCTCATAAAAATAGAGAGAGAGAGAGAGAGAGAGTGGGAGAGAGAGAGAGAGGGAGAGCACTCGTGGGGTTCCTCTGTGTCACTCGTATGTGTCGCTGAAAAGAGTTTCTGCATGCAGTGAAGCGCGAACTCATTGAAATGACGTAAAACTAAATTACTAAAAGCAGCTGCGAACTCAGGCGAGCAAACAAAAGAGTGCCCCAAAAGACAAACTCTCCTCCCCAATTGCCTCCCCAGTTGGGGGCATAAGCAGGGTTTTGGTCAGCGAAATGAGTTTAAAATGTTTTGACGTGTGACGACGCATGCAAATGGCATGGAAGCCTTTTGGCCACGGCTCTCGTTTCGGATTACACATTGGGGCATTCCTGCGAGTGGGCGTGGCATCTGCTGCTGCTGCCGCTGCCGCTGCCGCTGGCGCCTTTTGTTTGCAGCTTGCGCTCATTCTCTCTGCTCGGTGGCCGTAACCGATGGAATGTACGCTCAAACACGAATTTTTATTTATACGAAAACATGCTTGCCATTCCATGTGGCAAAAAGCGATTTTCGTGTCATAAATTAAGTCAACTGCGACGAGCAAAGCCAACATTTTGTGCCCAGAGCTTGGCCGTGGCCGAACATTCGTTTTGTTTTTGCTGTGGCTGCTGTGCGCACATAAAGAGTTTGTCAAGTGCCGTTTGATGGCCTGCAGGATGCAGGATGCGCCAAGACTGCAACAAAACCCAAGAGAAGACAAGACAAGACAAGCTGAAGGCTGTGTCCGAGCAGGAAGTAGGGCAACGAGAATGGATGTAATTTTAAACAAATACATAGATATATTTATAGACTATATACATATAGATAAATATATCTAGAGCAATAGAAGTAAACATAATTTTGACAGCGCATTGAATGCTTCGGCCAGTTAATGGAATTTCCTTTTCTTTGCCAAGTCAAACTAAACGCATTCAAAATTTATACAAGTTTGCTCAGTGAACACCCCCCCAGACGGACATTTCAGCATTTTAACTGTAGACCTGAGCAGCGTTTTGTATACGTTTGTATCTCTGGCTATCAAATGAGATTCGTCCCTGGAGCCGTTTAATGTGTGCTCGTGTGTCAGCATCTCGACTCGCAGACAGAGTCCAGTCGAGACTGCCTGGCGACTGCTCCTCGCCGCGCTAATGCGAGAATAGTTGCTGCATACTTCGGCGAGCGCCTCGCCTGGGTCAGTTCTGTGATTTGTTTTCATATAAGCCGAGTCGTTGTTTATGTGTCCATGCCACTCGCAGTGCAGGAATTTATATTAGAGAAAAAGGAGCAGAAATAACTGTCTTCGAGTGGCGGAAAGTACTTGAAAAGCTCTAACGACGCGAATGTTGCACCAATTTGCATCTTCCACTGCAGCAATCTGTTAGCCATCCTCTTACACTCGCTCCTTTTCACGCTCGTTGGCTTTTAAGGCTCGACTGCTGAGGATGCCGCAACTCTCCTGCCTCGACTGCATTTGATATTATTCCCTAGTCGGATTGTTTTGCTGCCGGGGCGTTGGGGCGTCAAGGCGCGGCCATTGCCTGTGTGTAATAGCGGCTTAAGTCTGCGTGGCAGCTCCTTGGGCAGCTCTTGAATTTTTCAGTTCCGACAGGCTACTCAGCGCCCTGACGGCTGCGGCCCGCCTTTAAACTTGCAACAACAAAAGCCGAAGTGCAAAAATCCAATATAACGGAAACTTGAGCATACAGCAGCAGCAGCAGGAACAGCAGCAGCAGCAGGAGCAGCAGAAGCAATATTAATGAGATCCACAGCCTCCATTTTACTCTCAGCTGGAATAACATCATCAACAGTAAGCCCGCCTCTCGCCGTGGCCTTTGCCCTCTGCATATGCAGAAGAAACAAAACTTTTTGCGCTCAGCTTTCTGGTTTTCCCTGTTTTCTTTTTTTGTGCCGTCTCCCACTGGAGTGAATCAAAGGGCAAAGCAACTTGTTTGCCGGGCTTGTGCCATATTTGTTTGGTTTATTTTCCATACCAGGACACAGAAAGGGCGAAATTCCGCATGCATGTGGCTTTAAGCCCGTATTTCTGTTGGCAATTTAATAGAAAAGGCTTACACTTAGTTACATAAAGCACAAGTTGAAAATGTGTGAACAATTCGTTTATAAATGCTTCGAAAGAGTCTGCAATTCTCCTTAATTCCCCTTCGAGTGCCCCTAAAGTTCAACTGTAGAAATAAACTTATTTCACATTGAAATATTTGCAACAACTGTCAGCTGGGCTAAGCGAAGTTGGTCTAGCGGCAAACACGCTTCCTGCCTGCATATGTCTGTTGATATATATTATATTTATATTTTATTCGTAGCTGTCTGCTGCCCGGCAGCAGCTTATGAATGTAAACAAGACAGACAAGTCCAATGGGGCGTAAGAGAGCGAGCAGAAGACGGAGGAGCTGAAGGTTGCGCCGGAACCAAAAAACTGAATGCAAATATAAAATAATAATGTAGAAAGCGAGCACGTGTCCTGCATGCGTGTCTCTGCTGGATTATGGCCCTTAAATTACATCAAGTGCATAAAGTTGGGCAAGAAATTGATTTAAAGCACTTTTCTTGTTTTGCTGTTGTCAATTTGCATGGCAAATTCGAACGCAATCGCAGCGGATAATCAAAATAATCAGACATTGAATAGGAAAACGCAGCTAACGATAGGATACAGACAGACAGACGGACGGATAGACAGTCTGGCAGGCAGGCAATTCAATGTCGTGCTGAATATCGTAAGCTAATTACAGATAGTGCTTGAAGGCAGCAGGCTGAGCCGCCCTCAGACTGCCACTGCCACTGCCTTTTGTGGCATGCACGTAGGCTCTGCTGCCAATTTGTGTTGTCTAGCTGCAGGCGTTGTGAAAATTGTTTTCGCCCGTTTCTTTCTTTCGTCCTTTCCTTTCTCTGTTTAAGCGTTTCCTTGTCGTCCTTTCAGGCTGCTCCTTTCGTGCAATTAACTATGAAATATATATGTGTGTATGTGTGTGTGTGTGTGTGTGATTGCAGGCGGAATGTGCGCATCTCCATAAAATACAGGCGAATGCAATTATTTTCCATTTCTATGGCAGGCAAACATGCATATCTAACTGTATATATGTAATATGCTAAAAGTTTTTATCCTCAACTAATTGGTAAACTTTTCCGAGGCTCTTCACAGCTGCCACGATTTCGTTCCGCTCCGCTCCGTTCCGTTCCACCGTTCCACATCTCACTTAGTCTCTGTCAACATTTGCTATTCCTGAAGCTTCATAATTAAATTTACAAAGTTTTCCAGCAACCGATTGCTGTGGTTCGGTTTGCTGTTGCTGTTGTTGTTGCTTCGGTTTCCGGTCAAATGCAAACTTTTTAATGAACATCGAAAGTCGAAGTTGCAAAAACATTTACTGGAGTATTTCATGCAAAGTGCCTCGCACATTCGATCGCATTTATTTAGTCCTTAAGCCAATCAAATTCCTTCAAACGTTTCTAAAAACAACAATTTTCTTTTACTCTTTGCAGGTAAGTTAACACAACCGTTAAATAAAGCTGGGAGAGGTCGAACCATAGACGATAAGTATGCACATTCTCTATCTACCACACACACACATGCTCCGTTTCTATCTATCTCCCTCACACACACATGCACATACACTTTTCTCACTTGCACGCGCACGTTTAAAGGCATTTTGGGGAAATTTTTATGTCAATTTCAATGAAACTTGTGGAACGTGACAAAATGTCAAAGATCTGCTGCCAGGCAATGCCTCGTAGCAGACACACACACACACATACACAGACAACTAAGCCTGTGCCCATCTGTAGCCTTAGATTCTCGTATGTGTGAGATATGCATAAATCGATTGCTTATATCGAAAGTAGTCGAAAAATTTCTTGTGTCTAACATCTCTATCTGCACCACACACACCCACCCTCACACATGCTACATTTTCGCATTCCTGGTGTCGTTAACAGTCTGTCAATAGAACAAATTTATTACTCAATATATGCAATGGCCACCACACATAACCACCACCAGCACCACCCACAGCTCCTTCCTCTCTCCACTCTCCACTCCATGCATATGCAAATGAAGCAGCGCCGGCGCGTATGAAATGCAGCGCATAAAACTGCCAAACTCGGCCCGAGCACAATTCAATTTGCAAGCGCTGTCCGCAACGCCAAATAAAACAGCAAAAGAAAAACAAAAACCATTTAAATGTTTTGGCCAACAAACTCTAGCTGCCTGCTTGTTTGAATGGCTGCAAACAACTTTATTGCATTGCAACGTTTTAATAAATGATTTGAAAATATATATTTAATGGCAGCCGACGTTGTGCGATGTTTCTAATTAGCGGCATCAAAAACACACTCAAATAATAATAATCACAATAAATAATAAATTCCAATAACTAATTGCACTCATATATCAATTAGCTCCTCATTCGGTTGAGTTCTTTGCTGAGAACCGAATTTCAACGCAAGCCCAAAAGTATGCAACGAATTTTTCTATTTCGATCTGAAGCTTTGACTAAAGGCAGAATTGTGGGAAGAATGTTGAGTTTGTTCAGCATTCTTGTTTTTTTTTTTTTTGTTAGTGGAAATCGAATAGATATCTGAAAGAATGTTATATCAGAGTTCAGTGTGCCGCAAAGCCATGCTACAAATTAAATGTTACAAAAATAGCTAGAATATTTCAAATGCTCTCATCTAAATACTGCAAACTGAGCTAAATCCATCAAACGGACGGTTGAATAACACATTTGAAGCCTAGTTTAGCCAATTTCTGAACATTTAACGCCAAATCCCAACGCTCAGAGCAGCCGCTGCGCTGTCAGCTAGCTGACACAACCCTTTAATTCCCCTGACGCCACGCTGGCAGCTGGCATATTGGTATTTGAGCTGTGGCAGTGAATGGCAGAATGTCAGTTGGTAAATCGTTTCTATGTAAACCCAGCCGGTTCCAGCTCTGGTTACAGCACTGCCCTGGCCATCTGTGCTTACTCTCTTACATGTGGGCGCCGTTATCCTCTAGTTCTTTTTTTTTGTTTTAATTGCCGCTCTCCTTGCGATTGTGTACCATATTGATGGGACTCCGTCGCGCTGCAATTTCGCTAATTGGAAAAATGGTCTCAACTCCGCAGACTCTTCTATTTTATCTTTGGCCCACAAAGCGGTATTGATTTTGCGCCCAAGAAAATTGACAGCCGCTAATTGTAGCTGGGTAGCTAGGAAAATAAGGAAGAATCGACCATCTCGACGCGTCAAATTTGCGAAGCCTTTGTTTTAATTTCATGCTTGTGGCATGCTAAGGGCGATTTAATTATTAAGGCCGGACATGCTCCCCAAAGAATACCGTAAAGTTTCCATTTCGAGCCCTTTTCCACTGACCGAAAAGCGAACTTAATATGGACATGGCTGGGACCTCCCCGCTGAAATGTCGGCCCTTAAACTTTGCTCGACATTCTGATTTTTCCTTTGTCTTAGCTTCGCTGCACACGTACCAGCTCGCTCTTCTCTCTCTCTTTCTCTCTCTTTTGTTGGGAAAAAAGATTTAGAGGGAAAACAAAAGAAAAGCCGAAAAGTTTGAGCTGTAAAACTTAATCAAATTATTTTTAGATGGCAAAAATGTCGATTATTTTTAGACTCAGTGGGGGAGAAACGGCGAATAAATATTGGAGTTTTATAAGTCGCAGATTTAAAATTACTTATCTCAGGCATTTGCACGCTCAACTGGCTGCGAGCGTCCCTCTCTGCGCTTCTCACATAATTGAAGTGCCTATTGGCTGACCCTGTGACATGAAATCAGCTTCCTCGTCCTGTGTTTACCCCTTTGAGGAAGGAGCAAGAGCTCATAAATTGGTTGTTGGAATGGCAACCCTGCCATAAATATTGATGCCCAGTTGGAGCTTATTATATGCTGCTGCCTTTTACATGACTTCCGGCATACGTCATTGGCTTTTATGGCCCACAACTGTCGGATGGCATAAAGTCCCCTGAAGTGGCAAACCAGGCACTTTACTCACACAGACAGAGATAGAGTGCGAGAGCGAGAGCGAGCGAGACGCCCCCTGCAGACATATGTACATGGTTTATTAGCGCCTGCCTGCCTACTTGCCCTTTGGCCGTAACTTAAGAGCTGACCCACTGCTAGAGCATCAAAATGTTAAGACTTACCGCTTGTCCCGCTGGCGAGATGAAGTTGATGTTTGTGACGTTCGAAAATATCCGTTGCCCATCGTGCCGCCATAGCAGAGGCTGTGACTCTGTCCGGAGCCTATTTTGACGCGCAAAATGTGCCGGATTCAGCGTCGAAGCAGTTAAAGCCGCAGCCACAGACTCCACCTCCTCCTCGTCCGCGTCTTGATGAACACTGTACGGCGCGGCGCCTGCAAGTGGCAAAAAATATGCTAGAAAATATTCTCGTCAAACTTTGCGCAATTAATTTAACTTGAGGCAACTTAGAAACACACACGACCCGTGAGCCGTGGCTCGTATAATGAGCGCTCGAGTGGGAGCACTTCAGCATGGAAGACGTGGGACAACACTTGAGGCAATCGTCAGCTGAAAAGTGTCCACGCCACGACAGCCTGTACAGGTGCCGTTCAAGTTTTGTCGAGTTCGCACTTGGTTGGCTTGCTTTTCGACATGGGACAACATACGTAAAGCGAGTCAACCAAATGGGATTACATATGGTGCAATTTCCGCTCTGTGCACTGGCTGAAGGCCAATTTAGGAGCTCGCAATCCACAGCTATCGATTATGGGCGGCTGCTGCAACCATCCAGCAAAACAAATGGACGGCATTCAAAAGGAAATTCACAAAAATCAGTTGAACAAAGACAAGAAAAAGTTTAGATTGCTTAACAGAGGAATATTGAGAATAGGATGTAGATATAGATATAGATATATATATTATTTATTTATTTTGTAGAAGTTTCCTTTCCTTTCTGCCACATAAATTCTGTATTCCTCACTCAGTCCCAACGGCCTCTGCAGCTAATGACTGCACAATTGCAGTCTCGCCCAATTGCACTCGTCTATTTACAAATCTAAAGTCTAAATTGTGTACTGAGCACACGAGAAGAAGCTCAAAGTTGACCCACTGCACACGATTCTATATTGCACACATGCATCAGCAAAGCAAGAAAAAAGCATTGCCTGCTTTTGTGCGCATTGAAGTTCTCGACTTTGTGTAGATTTGTTAGGCTCGCATGCGGCGTCTGTTAAGTATATTGTGCAAGCAGCGCAGTTGCTTTGACTGTTTGCGCAAGCACACGCCAAGCTGGAGCAGCAGCAGCAGCAGCAGCCCAAGGTAAAGCTCCTCAGCACACGCCAGTCGCATGCCAGGGCATGAGCATGAAAAGCCAACGCAACTAAAATATTAAAAGCCTAAGCACAACGGATAACACAATGGCCGCTGCGGTTGCGGCGTGCTTACAATGCACACAAACATATATATAATGTATATATATACATATGTAAATATATATATAAAAAAAGGAGAACAATCGTCGCTCTTGCAGCCTTTTTGCCCTTTTGTGGTATGTTTTTTATTAATTAAGTAAAGTCTTTGAGTTGTTGCTTGAGTATGTTCGCTTGAATTACACTTTAAAATTTGCTAATAAATTGCTGAATTTCTGAATTTCGCCCTGATTTATGCGGCCACAAAGTGATTTGAACTTGAAAGCGTCATAAAGCGCGATTTATTCAATGCCCACGGTGTACAAAATCTGGCAACAAATTTATTGCCACGCATCTCATAAATAAACAAAAAGGGGGAATATATATATATAAATCTGCAACAGAGAGAGTGAGAGAGAGTGAGAGTGTGTTGTTTATAGCGTTTTGCAATTTTCATAAATATTTGATTAGCTCGAAGGTATTTTTGAAGTTATGTTTTGATTTCCCGTGTTTCAGTTATACATTTTTCTCTCCTTTCTCTTCTGTTCTGCTGCATATTTGGCTCAGTAAAGTTTTGTGTGTTTGCCATTAAGTCGTGAGTTGTTGCTGCATTTGTGTTGCTGCTTTTAAATTAAAAGCATTTCGAGAGGCTTTTAAGCTCTGAAATGGGATAACGTTGGGCAGTCGTATAAATAAATGGTCTTAAGCAGCCCAAAGTGGTCAGAATGGCAAAGGGCAAAGCAAATAGATTTGCGATGCAAAACCAAAAGCCAGTCAAAGCTTTATTATAAAGAGAGAGAGGGAGAGAGGAAGAGAGGGGGCTTGGTGGCTATAAACCAAACACAAAATGCAATTTCTCTAATGCTCGGGCATTATTTATGCTGGTCAAATGGATCATTAGCAAACAATTGAATAATAAAATGTTTAATTTACTAAATTTGCTAGCATTTATAACTCGGATAATTTACGTGCCTTACACACAATCGCACCACTTGGCACTTTGTCATGCATGCGGCTCATAATGTGGCGTGCCACAACGTCTCACTGCAGCGCCTCGGCTGCCACACCCACATGCCATCATCACTCTCTGCATTAATATCTGCTCGCGCTGTGCGTGTCATTTCCCGCTTTTGATCACACTGAAATGAAGGAGAAGAAGATGTCACAGGCCTAGTCCTGCGTCCGTGGCGCGTGTCTTCATCAACATTTCGTGGCCATTCGCAGTTGGTTTTGTTTTTTTGTCTTCGCTGTTGTTGTTGTTGTTAGCTGCTTTTGCTGCCTCTGCTTTCATTTTATTTTTTTAACACACTTATGCCGCGTTTGTTGATGTTTTTTATGTGCATTTTGCGTGGCGTTAACTTCACGTGCCATCAATTTTAACTGCGCTTTTCTCTGGCCTCTGTCTCTGTCGTCCTGGTGCTGCTGCTGCCTTTTCCCTTTTTATGCGCTGCCCTTTTTCTTATGGGCCCTATTTGCTTGTTGATTCATTATGCACTGCCAAAGGTGTCGACGACGACGGCTTCAAGAGCAGCTGTCGCTGCTGCCACTCGTGCTCTCTCTCTCTCTATCTCTCTTTGTCTAACGCTTCTCATACATTTTATATACAAATTTTCAAAATTTCCTTTTCTTTTCTGTTCTTTTTCTGACTTGGCTAACATCCTTGCTTGGTGAATTTTAATTTCTTTCTACTTATTTTCTGGCACGCCTATTTTTCTTTTCTTTTATGTTTTTCATTGTGTTTACGTTTTATATATATAATTTTTTTTTGCTCGCGCTCCGTCGAGGCAGTCGAAGATTTCGCGCGCCTCAATTTGAGGGATTTGAAGGAGCTGCTGCGAGCGCGCGGCGAGAGCGTCACGGGCAAAAAGCAAGCCCTAATTGAACGCTTAGTGAATACAGCAACAACACCGGAAGATGCAACAACAACAGCAGCAACAACAATGACAACAACAGCGACAACATTGCCAACAAACAGCAATTTGTCGCCTTTTGGCTCCAGGGAGCAGCACCCGCAGCCGCAGTTGCTCGTAAATTACACTGCCACCAGCCACACGCCCTCGTCTTCGGCTTCTGCTGTTCCTCCTGTGGCGCCACACAATGGTAGGTAGCTGTCGGTCAGGTACGAATGGGTGTCGCAGTCCTCAATCCTGTGCCGCACAAAAGGACCCGCACGGCCGCAGCCTTTGTCGTCGACTCGCGTAATCGCAGCACAAAGCTTTACAAAGCTTTGCAATCCCCCGCTCCCCCTGCCTGCCCGTCTTTGCTAACAGAACTTACCCGCTAATAGCCTTAGCCGTGTATTTGCTGCACGCTTTTCACTTTGCGCTTTCGTTTGCTTGCCTAATTGAAAACGCACTCTTAAATGTCTTATGCATGCAGTTTCTGAACGGTTCAACTGACTTGTTATAATTTCATTTAAATGCCGACTCGCCGCACTCACGCACAACACGAGCCGAGCCGAGCTGCACTGAACATGAAATCACAGCCAAATTGTAGAGTGAGGTATTTATAATAATGCAGCCGAGGCAACGGGAGGCAGGGGCCCAGGACATGCAGCTCGTGCAGTCATGCAACACGCATACGCCTCGTTGCCTTTAAGTATGCAACGCAGTCGCCAAGCTATTTTGATTGCCCGCCAACAGTTGACAATTTCACAGCACTGGCAACAATTTGTGTGTGAAGCTACGAGAGGAGCACGTTTTCATCTGCCGAAGAATTTAATAGCTTCATAAAGTTTTTAAAGTGTTTGTTCGAAAATTATTATTAAAAAGTGGCAACTGGAAAACTTTTGTCTTTGATCAACTTTTAACTAAAATATGCAAATTATTTCGGTACATAAAAGAAGAGGTATAGAGCAATTCAACCCCATCTGCTATTTGTCTATAAAAATAGTCGAACGCGTGACCTTTGCGTATCCAATTAGCTGTGCAAAGTTCATTTGAATTAGAGTCAACTGAAACTAGCAAATACGCTGCAATATGCACCGTATTTGCATAGCGCGTAGTCAACTTAAAGGGAGTTAATTGCAAAACACACACACGCGCGCACACACACACACACACACACTCAGAAGCACACATGTACGCGGACAAAAGCTGACTGTTACAAATTTCTAGGCTGATTGCCGCATTGCATTTCCGCTTGCTACACTTTGACCTCAATTCCTTTATATGAATGTGTGTGCTTGTGTGTGTGTGTGCGACACTTGTTAACCGTGTGCTTGGCCTGCGGAAACTGCCTATTAAGTTTTGATGAGAGCAAAAGCACCAAAAGTTGCGGCCAAAGACATGACACGCTGCCGCAGGGTAACAAGAATTTAATCAATGTTTCTCTTTGCGGTTGTTCGAGGGCGTGTTGAATACCTCTATAGTTGCTGTTTGTGCTTGGCCAACAAACAATTTAACTTCCAACAACCACAACAACAACAACAGCAACAAAATCAGTGACAGGACGCACAAACTTAGTCGTTGATATCATGTGTGTTAGTGTGTGTTTGCCTCATGTTTCCTGTGGCTCGGCTATCGCCGCTTGTCAGAGAGTACGCAAAATTGAACTTTTTGCGTTGTAGGCGTAGGTGTGTGTGTGTGAGTGTGAGTGTGTGTATTGTGGCTGGTTGGCAGGCAGGCAGGTTTCATGGTAATTGTGGCAACACTTTGACACGACAGCTGAACGCAGGCAAGTTCATAGAACTTTTGTTTTGGCCGTCTAATGGTTTAGTTAGTTAGTTAGTTGGCTAGTTGGGCATTATATTCTTATATCACATATGGTTTATAGCATTCAGGTTTACTTTTTTTATAGCTTCTTGCCACGTACACTGAAACACCAAAGCACAATTACAGACTTTATGTCTGTGTGTAAGTGTGTGTGTGTGTGCGTAAGACTCTGTGCGATTGGAGTCGGCGAGCAGAGCAACAAACCGAGACACACGTCTGCCAGCGCGAAAATCTGAAAGTTAACTGAAAATTAACACAAAACTCTCAAACTATCAATAATCAAGCAGAAGCCGCAAAAAGCGTGTATATAAAATAAAAGAAAAGAAGTAGAAGTAGCAGGAGGAGGTGGAGGAGGAGAGGGAGATAGAGAGAAAAAAGAAAACATAAAACACACATATAAAATGTGTTTAAAATCCCAAAAAATCAAAGTGCATGAAAATAATAATCACAACAACAGCTAGCAATGAACGATGGACTTGGCCAACCAAGCAACAACAACAACAACAACAACATGATCATGAGTTACCCACATTTCAGTGGCGCCAACAACAGCAGCAGCCGCCAGCAGACACCAACTCCAACTGAGACCCAGTAAATGCGCTTAAACTGAGGCAAATCTCTTATTAGAAGCTATTGGGCTGCTGCTGTTGCTGCTGTTGCTTGCTTCGCTGGCCACTTGGCGTGTTGCATGTGCCACAACATTTATATATATATATATAGAAATTATATATATATATATATGTATATAAAGCCTATATGTGGCTGTGCTTTGTGCCACTTCAGAGTTATTGCACAAAAAGCGCAGCGCCCACGCATGCGACAAAGTGAAAACTTCAACACACACACACACGCACACACAACACACACCACAGAGACTAATTGAATTGGTGGCGCTGTCATTTGTGTCTCCTCAGCTCATTTGTAGCTCATTGGCAATCTCTGCCGCAGCGCTTGGGAGCAGAGGCGTCATGTGTGTTTCATGCCTCAGCGATCAATTCGTACGACTAACTGCAACTTCAACAACCTTGAGTAGCTCAGCGAGCAATTAATGTAAAAGCAAGAAAAACAATGTATATACACTACTATATACTATACATATATATGTGAACTGCAATGCAATCTGGCACAGTTACTGTAACTATAACTTCTTACAAGTGCTGTTGGGACTGGCTTAGAATAGTTGCCACACTGCGTGACTCGACACTTTGTGGCTATTAGCTGAGCTGAAAGTCATTTTGCTGCAGTTTGGCTGTGAGTAAGATTAATCAGATTTGTTTTATAGACTTTGAGAAATTTCTAGTTGACTAAAAAATTCAAAATTGGCTTAAGTTGTAAGATTTAAGGGAAATATGATAGAGAAAATATACTTAAGGGGCAAGAATATATTCTAATATACTCTCTCTATCTGCCTCTCTCAATCTGTAGCTAAAAAGATTTCTATATGCTCCTTAAAAGAGAGATTATATACCCCTCTCTGTCTCAGTCTTTCATACTCCAAACATGCTGTAGCTGAAGAGATCTATACACAGTCCATATTATTATTATATCCAACTCTCTTTCTATCTCTCTTAACCCACACATCACCTGCCCTTAGATGACGTTTCACTGGAGTATGTGAATGGCATGCCACAATTGACCGTTCGCCTGCCCAGCCGCAATGAGCTCTGCCAGTTCGCCTTGAAGCCCATCTCGCACACGGTTGGGCATCTGCTGGCGATGCTGAGGGAGGAGGATCGGGGCATAGATCGTGCGGCGATTATCAACAAGCATGGCGTACGCATTGCTTCCTCCTGCACCATCGAGCGCTTGCTGGACGATGAATTTAGGTAGGTCTCTCAACACATTTATCAAATGAAAATAAATCAAATTCTCTTTGGCTTGCAGCATACAAATCAATAATCGTAATTTGGATGTCAAGCCGCCGGAGCGGGAAAAGATTACGATGGAAAAGATTGACAAAATGGACGATGTGCGCAAGATTATAGCACAGGTATTTAAAGTTAATCAATCTGCTTAGAGAATTTTAGTTAACTTGTTTGCTTAACAGCTTTATGAGGCCTTCAATGTGGGCGAGTATCAGCTGGAGAAGAGCAATCAACTGGCCAAGGAACTGGAAAGCCTGCGTTACGAACTAGAGCCACTCGAGGAGGTGAGTTGGCCAAGAGCTTAAAGACTGATTCTAGACTAACCCTCTCCTGAGTTTACAGAAAAAAATGGAGCTGGCCAAAAAGGCTGAGCGACGCACCAACATGATGACCTGGGTGGGCCTCGGTCTGATGTCCGTGCAGTTTGGCATACTCGCGCGTTTGACTTGGTGGGAATACTCTTGGGATATCATGGAGCCGGTCACTTATTTCGTTACCTATGGCACGACAATGGCCATGTACGCCTACTATTGTGTAACGAAGCGCGTAAGTTGAACGAAAGCACTTGCCTTATAAGCATAAATAACACTGATGATTGATTGCCCCGACAGGAATATATCATGGAGAATGTGTACAACCGCGAGTTCTCCCTGAACATGTACAGGAACGCCAAGAAAGCGCAGTTCGATGTCGAGCACTACAATCGGCTGAAGCGCAAGAGCGCGGAATTGGAGTACAATCTGAGTCGCATTAACGATCCCATCAATATGAAGCTGCCAGCTCATTTGGTGCGCACCCAGCTGGACGCACCGCCCATCGAAGAGAGCAATGGCTTGGAAAAGAGTAAAGAGAAAAGTACTTAAGAACCTCTCGCTACCCACTACAGACGTCTGCAGCAAAAGAGTTGCGAGAACAAGTGAAAGGATTGAGAGAAAGCAAAGCTGACGTAGCAACCTCTACAAACTGAAACTCAAACTTATATTTAAAACCATGTGCACGCTTTTTATCAATCACCTCAGTCATTTAGTCAATGTTTTTGTTTAGTGATCGAAATTATAGTCAACTCTATAGACGCATATTTATATAAATATTCTACTCTAATTTGATGTGTTCTGTCTCTTGTCTCCTTTTCTGTTAACTGATTGTTTAGTTAGTTATGTTTAATTTGTAGCCTAAGTCAAAGTTCGAACGGGCCAACAAAAGCGCACAAATCAATTTCAAAAATGACGTCATCTGCTTAAGGTGTTTGTTTAGTTTTTTGTTTAGTTATTTATTTAGTAAAAAGAAATATTGTTTTTAAGTCTCAACTACTTTGTGTGTGTTGTGAAAGTTTTTAGTGAAATATATATGAATTATTTATTGAATATTTTTATTTTACTTTATTATTATTATTACTGGGCTGCAAAGAACTCTCTTCTATGCTCTATGCATAGAAAAAGCTTGTTCTAAGCACATTTCCATCTACCTTGCGCAGACTACGTGACTGTAGACTGATCTAAGCAAAAACTGTAGCATGCTTTTGGGCTGAAACAAATTTCAATAAAATCAATGGCATACTTTTCGGCTGTAGAGTAAATGTATTATAAGAATTGAATTCTCTATGTTCGACTAAGGAAATCGACAGACATAAAGCCACAATTAGGAAAATATATAAATTAAATGAAACTCTAGACATAAACTAAACGAACGACATATACTTAACCACCTATGATATATATATTTTGATTTGAACGAACGGCGCTCATCAGTGTGAGGGGAAACGTGAAAACTTGCAGTGAAATCTACTAACTTCCTAAGCTTTAATATACCTACTTAGCAAATACTAACTAAACTAAACTACTTACGTTAACATATACTAGATACAAATATATATATAAACAAATTGTAAATAAAAACGCACCAACTATTTCATTAAGAGTTTTAGCAACAACAACAACAACATTTAACACAACATTTTGTAGTTAGTAAAGTTTACGAAATTCTTAAAATAATATGATATATGATAATGATGCCATTAAATTAGTGACAGCAACTAATATTCGGGTAGGTACTTATAAATTAAAAAAAAAAAGAATATAAGAAAAAATTGTATATGTAAATATATAAACTGCTGTGTTTCATGACAACGTAAACGATATTTAGGATCATAAATATGATGAAAGTGGCTGCAACGTACAGCTTAAGTTTAGTTTTAGTATTAAGCAACTAGGCTTTGATAATTGGCCATTCATTTTTACCGTTATACGCTTTCCTCTAAATCTCTGAACTTAGAATCGCGAAAAAGGTTGTGTTGAAAACTTTATGCCTCTATCTACTATACTGTACTATACATACACACACATATATTATATATATATACATATATTAGACCAGATCCCTGACACACGCACACTCGAAAGCTTAAAGGCCACACTCTAGTCTAGCTTTTCAATGCGCTAACTACACTTAAAGAAGAACATAAGCACATTTTAGATACACAGCTAATCGAAATGAGAAACTAACACACACTAACACTAGGCCTAAGTATTGTTCATACATAATACAAATATTTTCGAAAACATTTGTGATTCAATTTGAAATTATAAAGAAAAGAAAACGTTGTTTTTTTTGCATAAGAAACACTAAAATTTACTTAAAATCAAACTTTCCTAAATAACTTTTAAAGTATTTGCCTAAAATTCCCTAAAAGTTGATTTACGTTCCATCTATTTAGCTAAACCTATAAGAGTATTCCCATGTTTATATTGTTGTAATCAGCGCCAAAGACTTACATATAAAAGAATATAATGATACCTATAACCAGATGTATAAACCAATTATACCCAGCCTTCTTTAGAAGTTTCTTTAAATCCTAAGATGCTCGTTATAGATATATATATATATATATATATATATATATATATATATGAAACCCAAACTATTGTTAAACTTACTTATAAAGGCACCACCAGAAACTGGACTAATCCCCAAATGGTGTTTAATTGCTCCTAAGATATTTATATTCACGATTCTCAAGTACCTTTCTTTCGACAAAAACCCAAAACAAACCAATCTTAAATCTTTTTAACGAATTTATAATTAACAAAACTAAAAACAAAACCAAAAAATTATGATAAGTGCTTTAAGTATTCAATTGTTTAAATTTTAAACTAAACAAGAAAAACTAAAAAGAAACATGCGATTTTTTACATTTATATAAACATAATAAATTTGTTTGTTAAACATAATACGAATAATTCCAGGAACCCAGCTTCAAAAATATTTAAAATACTAAAACAAAAAATAAATAAAAACCAAGCGAAATACATAAAAAAAATATGCAACAAATAGAAAACTGATTAATAAATAAAATTTAAAAAAAAATTGAAATTAAAATAACAGAAAATAAAAACCAAATTTAAATATTTAGCTAAAAACTCGTTTTTATTTGCTACTAAAACGTACAAAGTATAACGACAGAGAGAGGGGGAGAGTTGGGGTATTCGATACTCAGGCACAACGTATTTCCAGCCTGTAACAGCTGCTCGAGTCCGTGGCATTCCACCTGACCAGCTCCGCAATGGCCCGACTGGGCTTGAGGAACAGCGTCAGCTGCTCGTTCAGCTGCAGCGGCGAGAACTTGCTGATGATCACCGCCTTGGTGGAGTCGCGATACTTACCCACCACCGTCTCGTTAGAGAAGATGCGCCCGCGCCTGTCGGCCACCTCGAAGGTGTGCTTGGGCTGGTTGCTGGCGTCGTCTAGCAGGCGATAGCTGGGCAGCCGATCGGGATTGTAGCCCAGCTTCTTGCAGATCTCACGCACCTCATTGACGCCCGGCGGCTTGCTCTTCGGGAAGCATTTGGTGTGCCAAATGCCATAGGATTGTTCAATGACCTGGCCGTACTGCATGCCCTGTTTCTGCTTCTGGTAGCCCTGAGCCCAGTAATCCTCATGCTGGTCCAGCAGCGGATGCTCAAGGCCAAAGCAGTAGCGCTCGTCCTCGCCATCCGGACAATCGGGCTGCTTGTCGCAGACAAAGTCACGTGGAATGCAGTCGTCGGAGCTGAGAAGAAATCAAGATGTTAGAGTTGAGATTAAGCTTTTCCTTACGAGTGGACCTACGAGGTGCATTGGAAGTGATCCGCCGTGCAGTTGCATAGCACCGAGCTCTCATCGCTCTTGTCCCAACAGTTGCGCTTGCCATCGCATATTTTCGAGGGATCCGTGGCTCTGAAAGAAGAGATTTGAACCTTAACTATATAGAAATATACATATATATCTATAACTCACTGCAGATAGGTAAAGCAGCTGCATATGGTGGGCTCGTCCGTCATATCCTCGCAGTCGGGCACATGGTCGCAGAACTTGCTCTTCGGCACGCACTTGGAGCTCGAGCGGCACTTCATTTCGCCAGGTCCACAGCGCTGCTTGAGCTGACGGCACTTGGCCTCATCCTCATCGCTGCCATCGTGGCAGTCGTTGCGGCCATTACAGAGCGCCGACTGTGGCAGACACGAGCCCAAAGGACAGCGATGCGTGGCACAAGCAGGTGTTGCCTGGGCATTGGTACAATGCGGATGATCTGGGGGAAATTGATAGACAGATATATAAATTATATATCAAAAGGAATCTTCAACTTCTACAGATAATACCTATAACATGCTGCAGCATTTTGTAGGCCTCATTCAGCTTCCTTATGGCGAACGGCGACTTGAAGCTGCGGCAGTTGGTGTTGTTGTAGCTGAAGATCGCCGCAGGATACCAGCCTGTATGGCTGTCCCTGCATACCAGCACGCCCTGATCCGTGGGCTGAGCCTCCAGCTCAGTTTGATTCCGTTGGCCGAACTGGGTGCAGCTGGTGAACGTGGTGAGAGCCGGCATCGACTTGGCGCCTGTGACGCCGCTTACCAGCTCCACTTCCTCCGATATGGAGGCCATATCCTCGACGCTCAGATTCAGCATGCGCATCAGGTTGCTCGACGGCTTGCGCTCCTGCAGCTGGTAGCAGGAGCCGCAGCTGCTGTCATTGCTGACGGAGGCGATTGCCACGGTCTTAATGCGCCCCGTGAGATCGTCGTGCAGCACGCTGATGCATTCGTGAGGAGCAACGTCGTCCTCAGCAGAGCTGCGAAAGAAACTGGAGTTTAGTTTTGGCTCGGGCAGAAGGTGGCGCACATCTCACATCTCTGGCAAAAAGGTGGGCAGCACGTAGTGCGTGAACCTCACCGGCTGCTCCAGATGATAAAGCAGCACGTTGGAGCGAGGCACTGCCTCGAAGCAGTCCACGCGGCGTATTTGCTCGTGGTTGCTGCGATGCAGCGAGCGCTTCGTCTTGCCGCCCCCAAGCAAGGCGCTGATGTAGTGGGTATCAAAACTGTGGAGGAAGGGAGAGGTAATCGGAGTTTGCCTTGGATCTACTATTTAAATCAAACCTCAATCCGGCCAGGCACGTCTCATGCACCAGCAGCCAGTGCTTGTCCAGGAGAACACCCAAGCACCACAGTTCGCCATCCACATAGACATCCGCCAGCCAGGGCCAGTGCAGCTCTTCGATGGCCTCGTGCAGCTGCTCCTGCACCAGCAGCGTCTTGTTCTTCTTGCTCTTGATCAACACTTCCAGGTGGTCCATGATCTCGTCCTTCTTGTTGACCACCTGCAGCGGCAGCAGCGGCTTGAAGTGCACAAACGGCCGCATATTGGTCTGAATGGAGGGCAGCAGCTCGGGCAGCTGCTCAGCTGGCGGCGGGGTCACAGCCTGGCCAGCGCTGAAGGTTTTCAGGGGCATTGTCGCATTGGAGCGCGCATTGCACTCCACATAGATGCCCAGGCACTTTTTGGGCAGTACGCGAGCTCGCTGTGGTCCGGGCAGCGAGTGATCTGAGTGATGAGCCAGCCTGGAGTGGCCCAACTCCATGCTGGACAACTGCGCATTGTCCCGCATTAGCGCGCGCAGCTCCCCGTGCGCTTGGGACTTGGCCAGCTCCGGCGTAATGGGCTGCATGGGCTGTTGGCTCACGAACTCCGTGCTGTTGTAGTGCTGCGCGCCCCTGAAGCCCAGCAGGGCACAGACCGTGTCCGCCGTCTTGGCCTGGTGCTCGTGGAACTCCGTCTCGTGGGCGCAGACCACGCGCCACAGCCCGTGCGCGTTCTTTGAGAAGATGCCCACGTTGCTGAACTTGGGCTGTTGGTGGGCATCGAAGTGCACGTCGTGGCCATTGGTGAGCGCAACTGTGTGGAGCGAATGATTAGCTAAGAATTTGGATTTAAGATGGGCTTACGCACAGCAATCCTTTTCGTCCTCATGGAACTGGCAGTCGACGACGTTGTCACAGCGCTTGGCCAGCGGCAGGCAGCTCTTAGAGAGAGCGCAATGGTATTCGTGTGCGCCACAGCCACCTGTAGTGGGAGAAACGATAGTTATCCTTAAATGCCTTCTCTTTAGAGTTCTTATAGAGCTTACCACAGTTCTGCTCATCCGTCAAGTCCTCACAGTCAGCCTTGCCGTCGCAGATGAGAGAGCTGAGGCTGCCCTTCAGGTAGTCGCGGCAACTGCAGTCCAGCTCATCCGTGCCGTCCTCGCAGTCCACTTTGCGATCGCAGCGATGCAGCTGATCAATGATTTGTGGCAGTCTGAAAAAGGATTCATAAAGGATTCATTTACTGATCAAAGTTATTATCCTAAGGATTACCTCTGGCAAATAAACTTGTTGGGCAAGGGCTTCGCCATTTCAGCTTGGCTGCTATTTGTTGTGGTTGCTTCTGTGGTTGCTGTTGCCACAGCTGTGGCTGTTGCTGTTGTTGTTGTGGTTGCTGCTGTTGTTGGCTGTGGCACGCTTGGCTTCGTGCTGCTGTCAATGGCCACAAAAGTCGTGCCCAAAGTTGTGTTTGCAACTTCAATTGTTGTTGCTGTTGCCTCTGTTGCCATTGTTTCGCTTGTTGCACTTGTTGCAGTTGCTGTGTTCAGACTGGCCGTTGGCGTCGTTGACTCCTCGAGCAGTTGGCTTATCAAGTCTGTCAACTTCATCAAATCCTCTGTGGGCGTGGGCCAAGTTGTTGTTGTTGTGCCCATGTCAATTGCTGCAGCTGCCTCTGCTGCTGGCGTGGTGCTCTGCAGCTCAGTCAAAGGACTCTCCTCCTTTTCAGTTGTGAAATCAGCAAACAATTCGGGTTCGTCTATGGGCACATCCTGGCGTGGTTTGTGCTCCGTCTGCTGCACTTCCTGGTCGAGTGGGCCGCTTTGTTTCTGCGGATAATAGTCGCTCTCGGTGGTGCTGCTGACATTCAGCCGCGAGGCGCCCACCATGTCAGGTATGAAGTTGTAGGAGCAGCCCACCTCGTCCTCACCGCCCAGGCAATCCACGTTGCGGTCGCAGCGGTGTCGCTGGGCAATGCAGCGCTTGCCACCCCAGACGCAGGTGAAGCCCGGACAGCGCTGGAGTGGCTGACGTGCTGGCAGCAGACGCGGCGTCACGGCCAGCTCCAGCCAGTCCAGGTAGAGGGCGACGCGCGTGTAGACGCCGAACTCCTTGGGCCGGGCACAGCCGTTGCCGTGGCTAACAACGCCTGCCAGATACCATTGCTCCGGCTGGCTGACGCTGCGGCAGAAGAGGGGCCCACCCGAATCACCCTGACAGGCATCGCGCCCACCGCCCGGCTCACCCGCACAGACATCCTCCGACGCCCGATCCTCGGGATCTGTGCAGCCCTTGCGTATGGGCACGATGACCTGGCGCATGGCATCACCTGGGAGATTTCAGAGAAATTGAACAGTATTCAATGGCGTAAGTCAAGAGCTACTCACTGCTTGGTCCCTTCTCGCGTATGGCACCCCAGCCGACGACTGTGCAGAGCGTGTGCTCCTCCGGGCCCCAGATCCAGTCGTCGCCAAAGGTCGTTCTGCCCACATCCGGCATGCAGATGGGCTTCACCCAGCGATTGAATTGCAGCGGAGCTGCGACGCGCAGCAGGGAGAGATCGTTGCGCATGCTGCGCCGCTCGTAGCCCTGGTGCACCACCACATGCGAAACGGGCTGAATCTGCGTCGCAGGTGCGAAGCTGGTGCGGCGCAAGAGCCCAGCGCGCACCTCGTAGTAATACTTGGCGAAGTTGATGACGCAGTGAGCAGCGCTGATGACCCACTGCTCCGCGTAGATGGTGCCGCCGCAGTGGAACTTGCCGTCCCGGTAGATGGCCACTACGAAGGGCCACTCCAGGGGCGTTGCATAGCTGCCGCCCACAATGCGACCCTTGTCCGAGTCCAGGGCATCCTGAATGGGCGCTCGCTTGGAGCGCTTTGAGATCACGCTCTCCGCTGGCTTGCTGGGCAGGCCACACTGCGCGGGCGGGCACTTGACGTAGGCAACGTGGTCGAGCAGCGTGTCCTGGTCGTTGCGTCCGTGGCAGCCCTGGGCGAAGTGAATACCCGCATGCAGCGAGGGCTCGATGAACGGACCCGGCAGCTTCAGCTCCATGAAGCTGAGATTTGCATCCGACATTGCGCAGGCATCGGCCGCCCACCTGTCGCCATTGTTGCAAACAGGATACCAATCGCCGCGATGATTGCGATACAGGAAGCCCTCCGAGGCGGTGGCAGAATGGGACTGGAAGTAAACAGGAGATTGAGATGATATATTAGAGATTATCCCTCAATTATCTTACCATGGGATTGGCCACATCGCGAACCAGCAGGCTGCACTGCTGCTCGTCCCGCTTGTTGAGGCAGTTGAGGAAGCCGTCGCAGCGCTCGTGGCGACTGTAGCACATGGACAGGGTGGAGCGATTGTGGCGCGCGTACTCCTCGGCGTTCTCGTAGCAGGAGTGCGCCAGTGGCTCGCAGCCGAAGCAGCCCAGCTCATCCTCGCCCATTGGGCAGTCCGCGTAGCCGTCGCACAGGCGGTCCTCGTCCAGGCGATCGGCACAGGTGCAGGCCGACTCGTCGCTACCGTCCGAGCAGTCGACGACATTGTCGCACCAGCTCGAGGCGGCGATGCACTGCCTCTGGGCAAAGCAGGCCACCTGATCCGCGTCGGGGCACTTGAAACGCTCCTGCGGCTGCTGGGGCACGCCCAGATAGGAGGCATAGATGATCTGGCTGCGCTGCGGCACGCCCGTCTGGTTGGCATGGCGCATCTTGAAGTTGGCATTGGAGAAGCCCGCCTGGTTGCTGGATGGACTCTGTGTGGGCTGGCCCTGCTGGTTCTGCATGTAGGTGCAGTAGACCTGCTGCTGCCCGTTGTTCTGCTTCTGGGGCGAGGCGTTCTTCGAGAAGATATTGGGCAGCTGGTTCTGGGCGCCGCCCGCAGTGCCGCCGCTGCCGCCAAAGAAGTTGCCCGACGGCCCGAACTGCTGCGGCACGAAGAAGATGCCGCCGGCATTCGGAGAGCCCCCGCCGAACTGGGCGCTCTGCATGCCCATGAACGAGGGCGCGGGCGGCCACATGGGCATGCGGAAGTTAGCTGGCGTCATGTAGAAGCAGACCGGGATGCTGGGCATCCCAAAGCTCGGATTGAACATGAACTGCGCCGAGGCCTTCATTGTCTCGCCCGAGACGGGAAAGCCGCCAGGCGCGCGACTCGTGAACTGCACACTCGGCGAGGCTGTGAAGGGCTCATTGCTGTCGTCCGCCTTCGCCTCGGCGGCCGCCTTCTGCTGCAGTCTACGGGACAGCTGATCGCAGATGGACATGAGCTGTGCATCGGCAGCTGCGGGAAAACAATTTATTTATGCAAAAGGAATATTTAACGAAGGGAATCTTCCTTACCATTGGTCACCTTGCCACTGACGGGATTTATTTTGGGTCCCAGCTGCTTCAGACTCTCAGCATCCAGCTGCGTGCCAAAGGACTCAATGAGCTCGTCCTGCTTCGGCGCCGCATCCTTTTCGAATTGTTTCAACCAATGCTGGCGATCGAAGACATTGGAGCTCTCCGACTCCTCAAACTTGGACGTCTCATTGCTGGGCAGCACCTTGATCAGTGGCTTCTCCGCCTCATGGCGCTCGAAGCTGTCCAGCATGTTCTCAATGCTGCTTGGATTGTCCAATGGGTGCACCACTCGCGCACCTTCAGTGGTGCTGTCAGCGGTGGTATCAGTGGCTACTGCTTCGGTTGTAGCAATCAACATGTTCGTGGGATTATCTAACGGATGTAGCTGAGGTGGTGCTTCTGTGGTGTTAACAGTGTTTATTAGAGTGGTGCTCTCAGTGGTGATGCTGGTGGTCGCTTCAGTGGCAGCAGGAGCTTGCGTTGTAATGATTACCATATTTTCTATGCTAGATGGATTATCTAAGGGATGTGGCTCAGCCGCTCCCTCGGTGGTGTTTACAGTGGTTATTCGAGTGGTGCTCTCAAAGATTGCTTCAGTGGCAGCTGTTTGAGTTGTTCCATTCAGCAGATTTTCTATGCTGGTGCCATTTTCTAATAGATGCACTTGAACTGTAGCTTCGGTGGTGCTTTCAGTGGGTGTGTCTTGGGTTGTCTCATTCCACATGTTTTCTAGGCTTGTAGTACTAGCTAAAGAAGCCACTTCAGTTACCCTTTCAGTGGTGTTTGGCGTAGTTAAGCGAGTGGTGGGTGGGGCTGGAGTGGTGCTGTTCTCCTCGTCGCTGCTTCCATAGCCGTCAATTATCCAACTGATTTTGATTGGCTTGGGCTTGGTCGGAAAGGCTGTGTGGTTATCTCCATCTATAGCTTCGGTTGTTGTGGTTGGACTGAGCGTAGTTGTGACTACTGTGGTTGTATTGAGTGTGTTTGAAGGGAGAGTGGTTGCATTGGGCATTGTAATTGGAGTAAAGGTAGTAGAGATAGTGCTCGTCTGTACTGTAGACTCCTGTTCATGGCCTCCTATGCTCTTGCGTGTTGTCGTCTCATTCAGCGCGCTAGTTGCGGTTGAGAGTGGTGCAGGTGCATCTGTTGTAGGCATTCGAGTGGTTTGCTGTTTCATTTGGCTGTCGGAGTGCAATGGAGCTGACTTATGTTCGATGCTTGGCAGCGTGGTTGTCATAGTGGTTTCTATGGTGGTTTTAGCATTCGCTCCCTCTGTGGTATGCACTATCTCTTTGGGCTTATCGAATCTATCCAAGATCCAAGTAATGTGATCTGTTATGTTGTCCGAATCTGGTCCTTCAGTGGTTAGAATTGACAAAGGTTGGCTGGCGGTGCTGGTGAAAGAGCTGCTGCTGCTTGATGTGGTTCTATTTAATTCTGATGGCGAAGAGGAAGTGAAACTAGTGATGCTGCTGCTTGTTGTTGTTGTTGCTATAGTTTCCATATCCACCACTGTTGTGGGTAGTGTGCTCTCCATTGTGGTTGGAAAAGCCGTTGTGGTTGCATTGCCCTGCTCCGTCATAGCTCTGGGCGTGTTCTCGACATATGCCTCCTGCTCATCGTGTCCGGGTCCGTCGATGATCCAACTGATCTGCGCTGGCTTTATCTTAACTCTATGGGGCTTCAGTGTGGTCTCCTCGTTGTCTCCCTCGCCTGTGACGCTGCTGTTTGTGAGTGGAGTCGTCGCCTCCAGCTGATTGGCTGCTGTCTTCGTGGTTTTGGCCGGCGCATATGGCTCAAACTCGTGCGACTCGAGGCTGTGTGAGCCCAGGTGATCTCTGATGATTTCCTTCATCTGGTCAACCTTTTCGGTCACCTCCTTGGCCATCTGGTACATGCGCATGAAGGCTGACATGCAGTCCTCGGGCGTCTGCTTCTTGCACCTGATATAATCGTTCTCAAGCTGGCTTAGCACTGCCCTGGCTCGCTTGTTCCGCATCCTGGTGTACAGATGCTGCATGTTGGCCTCTAGCTGGACAGGATCGAGCAAATCCAGAGACTGTAGACTACGTCGAGATCGAAGCTTCAAGCGCTTCATGCGAAACTTGAATCGCAAATGTTTCAAGCGCAGCGATTGCTCCTCGCTCTTCGTCGCAACTGGATCGGAGTCGGCTTTCTTCAGCGGTTGACGAAAAGGTTCCAGTTGCGGGCCTATCACGAAGGCCTCTTCTGCAATGGGCTGGACATGACGCGCGTGCTTCTGATTGAGCGACATAATTTGACGCAGGTGATCTGTGTTTGGGGAGTTTTTTGGTATATAATATTCTGAATGAGGCTTAGACTGCTCTATTTACCCATGCGCTCCAGCACAATGCCATAGTAGATGAGTGAGATGAGTAATGCAGCTATGACCAACAGAGATATGATCAGAATGCGCGTATAGGATAGGCGAGAGGGGCAGTCCCGACGGGAAGGGCGCGGCGAACGCTTCGCTTCAAGTTCTGGGAAAGCGTAAAAGATGACAATCTATAAGCTTGTTCTAATTTTAATTGTAATCTGTAAAGGAAACCCTCTCTATGTATAGCTCTCTCCCACTCTGTTTCAGTTCCTTCTTTCTGTTAGGCAGGGTATAATCCAGTCGGCCCCTTGCCTATTATACACTTAAGTATTGTAGGAGTTGAGCTGAACTCATTTTAGCATTGCTGTGCATTAAATTATGTTTAACAACTTATTAACTTTCACAACAACAACTCGACACTTTTTTATCAGAAATACTTTTATATATTTTGGTCAGCGAGTTCTGCGCGGAGAACTTTCGCAACTTGTAGAAATGCTGATGCAAACTGAACAAAATGAAAACATAAGCTTAAAAAGCTGCCAAGTATTTAAGCTTATAGTGATTTTAAAAAATACAATTGTGAATATATAGATCATATTCGATAATTAAGAATTAGAGTTTGTTTTATATATAGAGCATGTTATGCAACTGAACACATACCATCCAAACTTTGATTCATTTTTTTAGTTAGGTATATATGTATTTAAAATATATATTAAATTATGTACATATTTTTCAATACACCTTTTACACAATTTCTATTTGAAATCTTATATGGTTTTTTTTTTATTGAATTATATTTTTCACTTTGTTACACTTGTTTATTACACAGCAAACGAACCAAAAAAAAGAGAGAAGAGAAGGATCCAATTACAGCGATTCACTTTAACAAAAATCGGAAACGAATAATCCAAATTGGGCTGACCGACCGACCGACCGACTGGCTGGCTGGCTATAGGTTTGCAGACAACGATATAACGACGATTTCGAAGGCGAGCGACTTCCGCGCGCTCCAAGCGGCAACTGAAGCCATCGGCGGAGCCGGGCGCGCTTTTGAAGCTTTCGGAAAGTGGATCAGCTTGTGTGCGACCCACTTCGGTGGTGGCGCATTTTGCTGTGCTCGGTACAAATTGTTTTGAACTTTACAATTTTTTGGTTAATGAAAACGGCAATTGAAAGTGCGAGCGGTGCACAAAAATGCGTTTAGAGTGCAAGTTGAAGGGAACGGCGACGGCAACAGAGCAACGAACCACCCACCTGAGGCCAGCAACGCATCAGTTTCAGTATCAATTGGGGTTTTTTTGCTTTTGGGTGGCAATGCCCCTTGTTGGGGTCGAGCAAGCCTTGAATTTTGGGGTTTTAATCGTCATTTTACAAATTTTGTACACTAAAAACGTACAACAAAAATATTTTTTTAGTTAAAGACCTCGAAAAACAGACACGCAAATAAATATACCCGTTAATAAAAAAACCTCCATGAAAACTTCCGAGGAAATAGTCCAAATCAAAATTTTATTATCAGATTTAATGTAGGTAAATGTAGTACATATTCATTGACGAAATAATCCCTTTTCATCGTTATTCACTTAGATTTATAACGCAGAAATCACTCACAAAAAATTGATGCAAAATTCAGCAAAGTGTCTGCTTTATCAACTACTGCGATTAGTTCACCTTGCACAACGGGTGAGCAAGATGTGCGGTACAATTCTATATTCTCAGCCGAGCCAGAACGAATGGTAAGTTATTTCGAAAGATATAGCTTAAGCATAGCTTTCAAATAAGTAGTTTTGTAATATTCATTAGGTTAGCAAACAAAAAATTCGTTTCGATAATTCATTCATATCGAGCATTTTTAAATCAGTATCAAAAAGTTATCAAATTATAGTCATTCTTCGTAACTATATAGCCCACTATGTTGGCTGTACTTAGTAAATAGTAAATGAATAAGGTTTACATAGAGGTTCAGACAATCTTGCTGTCCCCTTTCGGAATAGGCTTGCTTGTGGAGAATTGCTCGTCATAGAGCAGTTCCAGTAGCTGACCGAAGAGCTCACGACTCATGTTGTGGCTGACACGCATTAGCACAAACCAATCGGCGCAGCTAAAGTTACACACGGCGCTCCTTACAGTCGATTGGGGGATGAAGCGAGTTTGCGCACGCAGCAGCTGAAAACGCAGACCGCGGTGAAAAATGATGGACAAACGATAGATGATCTTTATGGCGGCCAAAAAGGCCATCAGTATAAACCAGATCCACATGAAGACAAAGATTTTCTCATTCAAATTGTTCAGCGGCAGCAGGCAGAGGTTATCGATAGATTCCAGGGTTCCGCTAGAGCCGAATTTCAGTATCTCGCATTTGGCTATCTTGGGAAATATGTTCGTCGTGATGCGATTCCACTCGTCCCAGTTGTAGCCAGGCACTGCCGCCACAGCCTTCATATAGCGCGCCCAGAAGTCATCCAAAAACACATTCAGCAACAACATGTTGACGATCTACAGTTAAAAGCTTATTAAGTTAGGGTTTAGGTGAAGGAGCTGCTCGATCTTACGCTGATTACTAAGTTTAAAACTTCACAGAATATATAGGATACGAAGTAGCGAAGATGCGTGTCCTTGAAGTCCTTGGTAAAGTATTTGGCTAGCTTGGACAGACGCTCTGTGGTCTTTTCGTTTGATTCCAGCAGATTATCCAAATTGGCGCAAAGATTCTTCATGCGTCCGCCTTCCCAGATCTTCCATAGAAATGCAGGCAGATAGAAGAAAATCGATTGTAGCAACAGAACAGGCACCACCCACTGGTAGTAGCGTAGAAAGACGCGCTCTTGGTTATTAGAAGGATCCGCGATCAAAGGAGCCGCGTTATGCAACAGATTTTGATCTATTTTTGGCTTGTAGTCACTTCTGAGAAAGTAGTCTTTGTATTCCTTTCTTATCTTGTTCTCGCCTTTGTACGCCAATTCGTCGTCTTCGTAGTTCATTATGTACATTCCCATTGTCCAGCAATGGGAGTTCACAAAGTCCTTGTCGTGCATGTTCGATATGCAAATTAATGGATCTCCGAAATATTGCTTTGCGGATAGCAAAACTGTGAAAGCCAGCAAAAGCGCGCAAGTGACTTTGGCGTGGAATGTGAAAATGCCATCGTATATGCGAACCGACTTCAGTTGCAAGTACTTCGAAAGTGGCTTTACTGCCGTATACATATTTAACACAATTAACTTGCAATGTACAGTCAAATAATCTATTTGTAAGATTTTTCTAGGCCCTATGGAAAATTTCTTAAAAACACGCGGCACTATAACGGTTAAAGTGGTTAGGGTTGACCAACTGTTGATCATAGAGAAAATAATTGTGTACACACTTATCGAGGAGCAATTCTGTTAAGGGAGGAGCAGTGGTTGTATGTTTTTCTGTTAATGCCTCTGTTAATGCAGTAAACAACTGTTAATAGTCAATATTAACAGACAGATGACTTAAATATTATTATTTAGAATATAATAATTAATGATATTCATAAATAACAATTTATTTAATATATGAATTCTTTGAAATTAAGTTTAACTAATAATTGTCTAACAGCAGTTAGAATTGTTAACACTGAATCTTTTGGCTGGTTCATTCGAACATGTTCCAACGAATCAGAACAGCTATCAAGTTCACATGTGTTTTTTTATTTCTTGTGCTGTGCAGTTTATCAAACAGGCGAATGAAAATGAAAGATCAACAATCGTCCAAGCAGCAGGAGCGCAATGAGAAGAAGAAGAAGAAACTGGCCGCACTGGCGAATCTAATACAGATGAACGACAGGGATCGAATACATGAAGTAGAGCAGAAACATCGCGATACCGAAAATGAAGACGAGGTGGATGACGGCTTTATCAAAGTGTGCAGCAAGCGGAAGACTCGAAATCGTCTAACAATTATAGCAGACAGTAGCGGCGATATAATCAAGGCCGGCACTGCCGCTGACGCCGATGCTGGTGAGGCGGACCCCGGTGAGCCCGAAATCAAACGCAGCCGTAACAATTCAGCAGGCGGCGACAATTTGCTCGTCAGCTTGCCGGCCACACTCACCCAGGAGCAATACAGGTCTCTCTCTACGGATCTGCGCCGTCGCAAGCGCGAATTGGAGAGTGTGCCGGGCGTGCACCTACGCGACATGGGCAGACGTGCACTCCTCGAAATCCCTCAGCAGGAGCGAACGCCCATCTTTCTGACGGACATACAGCATCTGTTGATGTCGGCGCTCATTGGTAAGAAGAGTCCATGCCCACCAGACCGCTGGTGCTGTGCGGACAAGTTCCAGAGCTTATCGCACAGCGTGGTGCTCATCCTGGACGGCCTTTCGCTCTACCACTACATGTCCAATGAGAGCCGCTTCGAGGCTACCAACAAAATATTCGAGACAAAGCTGGAGGTGGTGCTGCCCCCGCATGAGGAGGGCAGGATCATTGATACAATTGCGCAAGTCAGTCGAGAACATCTCATATCTCTTACAAACTTTGACTTAACAGTTATCTCCGATCTCTTCTTGTAGATTCCCCTTACTAATGTCCAGGCCCAGAAGCTGATTAACGAACACGGTTCATTGGAGTCCGCCGTTGAGCTGAACAAAGATCCCACACTTTTCGTAAAGGCAATTTTCCCCATTGAGAAACAATCGCCGTCCACACAAGCAGAAGCAACCACTTTGCATCCAGACGACAAGTTTCCTCGCACTAAACTTTTGCTCTCCGCATTGCAATTGGTCGACGAGGGATATCCGATACCGCTACAAGGCGAACTGCATGCTCGATTCAAGTCGTTTATTTTTACCAAGAAGTCGTATGCTCCAGTTACGGATCGCAGTCCCATGTACGGCGTGGACTGCGAGATGTGTCGCACGATAAGTGGAGAAAACGAATTGACGCGTATTTCCATAGTGGATGAAAAATATCAGACAGTTTACGAGACGCTAGTGCGACCCGTTAACAAAATCACAGACTACCTAACACAATACTCGGGCATAACGGCCGACATTATGGAGTCGGTGACGAAGACGCTGGCGGACGTGCAGCAGGAAGTGTCCGAGTTGCTGCCGCCTGACGCGATCTTGGTCGGCCAATCGCTCAACTCCGATCTGAATGCAATGCGAATGATGCATCCGTATGTGATAGACACCAGTGTATGCTTCAACATAAGCGGCGTGCGCAAGCGCAAGAGCAAACTGAAGCACCTGGCCAAGCGGTTCCTGCAGGAGAGCATTCAGGAGAACGAGGATGGCCATGACTCCATTGAGGACTCCCGTGCCACGCTCAAGCTGGTCAAGATGAAGCTGGCCAACAGCATTGAGTTCGGCGATGAGATTCTCACACAGCGCAAGCGCATCTACGACGTCATTCGCGCCACCAGCGGCGATGGCCTGCGAAACAATCTCTTCGCCCACGCTGCCAAGCGGGACAAGCGCACGGCCATTGTGAGTGTCGGTGATCTGCAGCCTCACCTAAAGGAGGTCATCAGGAAGGCGGAACAGGCTGCGTCAAAAGACAGCTGCAAGGCGGTCTACGTGCACGAGGTGTCCACTACGAAGGAGGCCGTGAGCAAGGTGAACGAAATCGCGCTCGAGAATGCTCTGACCATTGCCAATCTGCTGGTGCCCGAGCAGGACTTTGTGCTGGACACTGCCGAGCGCACCGCTGCCAAATTGGATAGTTTCATTGAACGAGTCTGGAACGCAATGGCCCACAATGGGCTACTCATGGTGCTCATGGGCGGCTCGGCTGAGTGCCAAAAAGGCGTGGCCAAGATTGCCATCAAGCGCCGCAATGGCATTGCGAAGAGCCCTCTCATTACCACTGTTGCAACTGCAGACTCCTAAACAGGCGAGGCATTAGCTACTCCCACTCCCACATCCACACACTCACAAGCACACATACATGTCGTGTACGCTATGTACATATCACCGCCAACAAGCATACCCGAATAGCATAGAATAGGGAAGTCAAGGAACGTAGCCCACACATCCAATGCCCAACACCAATACCAATACCAATGAAACAATCAAACAACAATTCGCGTCAATTTTTCGCAAAAGCCTTCGGAACATGTCGCAGCGCATCAGAGTGAGCAATGTGCTAAACGCAAATTAGCTGTAATTCCCATCTGATGTAATGCAAACAAAAAAAAAAAAAACCAAGAGAAAAAACCCTAAGAAAAGCATAAAAAATACTTTTAGCATTTGTACATTTTTGAATAGCGAGAGAACAGTATGTAGTAGGCCAAAATTTTCCACAAACCAAAACGAAAAAAAATGTTGAAAAAAGTATCAAAATAACCAAAAGAGAAAAAAATTCAATTTTTACTTTTTTCGATGCAAGCCAATAAATCCACATTGTTTGTAAATCAAATTAAGAATCTATAGGTGGTTCCGGTAACCAGAACAATGACACGTTTTCTAATTAAATCCAAAAATAAAGAAAAATAATTGTTAACCCAAATGTCTTTTTTCTACAAAATTAAATTTAAAATTTATTATTAAATAATTCATTTACATGAATATATTATTTAAATAATTTTCAAACTGAGTGTTTGGTATAAATTTAAATAAATATAAATATTTATGTATATTCATTGAATTTTAAATGTATATAAAATAACCTATTTATGTTAATTTCAATAAACATAAAAGGATATATAAATATACATTTATAATACATATGCTTATATTCCATATATGTGTATGTAGCTGTCGCTCTGCCTGTACATCTCTCTGTCTGCAGGGCACTAACACAGCTATGCATGAGAGGCTCGCTGCTGCTGCTTGAGCATTCAAACTCTTGCTACTCACGCATGCATAGCAAGCTGCTGCAGCAGCAAGGCTTCCCATTTGCCACCCAATGATCGAGTGTAAAAACAAACGCAAAAAAGGCTCAACAGTTGAGCTGAAGTCGGAGCAGTAATGGAGTGGGCATCCCGGGTCCCTATAAAAAGGCGAGCCTGCGCAGCGCAGCTTCAGTTGGTTTCCGGATCTTGTGGTGTTCAGCGGTGGTGGTCCTCCCCTTCTTCTTCAGGTGACGTGTGGTGGTCCTCCTCTTCTGCTGGTGATGTGTGGTAAGAATTTATTTAGTTAAATATAATTAAATAATTTTAAGTACTTTATTAAGTTGGACTGTAATAGTTATAGTCATAATTTTAAGAAATTGTTTATAATAATTATAAATGTAAATATAAAATATTACTGCTCTGTACCTACATATATGTTTATAAGCCTGCAAACTTTGTCTGCTCTGGAGCTATACTCTCTCCCGCTCTCTGAGGAATATGGAATTTGGCGAAGTCATCGAGCAGCCGAACCTACGCACACAGGCACATAAATACAGATGAGAGAGCAGTTAGAGCAAGCAAAAGTAAATAATGAGCAACGAATCTCCCGCTGGATCATATTCCGTCTGTGATTGGTCAACTTGCTATGAGTGCGCAAGAGTACAAGGAATTTAGCTGCACTCATACATACATACGGCAGAGCAACACTCAGGAAATTATGTATAGTGAGAGCTGATGAGAGCAGCGGACCTCTCGCTTGATCCCTCTGCGCCTTGGGCTTGGTCAACTTGCTCAGCTGCGTTGAGTGCGCCTGAGAGCTTGGAGCAAAGAGCAGCGGAACTTACTTATACAGGCACATCGAGAAATTTTGCCGCATACACACATGTGAAAGAGCAGTGAGACCTCTCGCTAGATCACACTGCGCCCTGGGATTGGTCAGCTTTATTGAGAGCGCAGGAGAACAGCGTTTAAAAGTGAAGCACGAAGTGAATGGCTGTAAAATAAGTAATATTACGATACGCAATGAGCAATATGGAATAACGTTATACGTAATATGAATAAAGTCATATGAATAACGTAATATGAATAACCTAATATGAAAAACGTATTATTAATAACGTAATATAAAATTTAAAATAATATGAAAATGTAATAAGAATGACACAGCTTATGAAGTCCATATGGATAGATATACGCAACACATACATAACAATAAATGATTTAATAAGGAATATATATTACGTAATTCAAATAACGTAACTCGTATTACGTTATGAATTTAACGTATTACATACTTCGTGCTTCGATTTCGTATCATTACCATTTTTTCTATATGGTTTGCTTAGCTTGTATTGATTGACATATTTTTTTTGCATATTTTATTTACTATACTTAAAATTCAGTAAACATTTGTTTTTATATATTCTTAAAAATTATTATAAATATATGTAACTACTTTTCAAACCTCCCTCGCTTAGCCTCGATACATATTTAGTAGCTGTGCGCCTCAGCAGCTACTAAATTATAGATAAATGATTATTTATTTATTAGCTTTTGGCATTCCTTTACATAGTTTGTTTTCCTAGCAGTCCGTCTTGTGTTTTCCCTGAAAATTCCAATTTCTAATTTCCAATCGGCCAAGTAATGCTAGCTAGCTATTCGATAATTTTTCACAGCTTCGTAATTTTTAGGGAAATTCATTACGAAATTATTCTCCAGCAGCGGGCGCTGGTATGCGACCCAGTTCTTGCTAGTTTGCCCGATTTGTGTTTGTTTTCGGGCCTTTCCCGCGGGCTGCTTCACGCACACACTCTCTCTCTCTCTCTCTTTCTGTGTATGAGTGTATGTGTGCGTGCCTGATAACAGCTATAAATTTCCTACCTCACTCAACGCAGCGCTCAGTTGTCTAGGGCCCACAAGACCTATCTCCTACCGAAATGATTGCCTCGGCGCCCTTACACTCACGCTGTCTCCCTCTCTCACACACACACTGTCCGTCTCCCTCGCAACAGTTCCCTAGCGCTCTCTCTTTCAGTGTGGCCGGGGGGAAAGCGAAAGTAGGGCATAATTGTGCGTAGGTCCGTTGTCGTCATAGCAACTGTGTCTTATCACACGCTCGAATGTGTTGCGCCTTGCACTGAACAGAGCAGACGATTACTCATACGACCTGTGGGTAGGAGCGAAGAGCGAGAGTGCGCAAGTGCTCCTCGTGCGCATGTCCGTGTCGGAAAAGCTGCGAGAGTTTTCCCCCAGCGCAGTGCTGCCAGATGCTCATGCGAAATACGTCAAGTAAACTCAATTCAAATACATTTCCCCACCAAATAGAAATATTCATATATGTAGATAAGTAAATTCATACGAAAATTCAGTTAACAAATTCAGCAATTCGCCTAGAGTTGGGCACAGAAAACATTTGTAGCGTTTGAGATGGAGGAAAACAGTGGCAACGCTTATTTGGGAAATTTGGTATGTTTTTCTTTTGGTTGTTTTTTTTGGCCGCGGATTGCTCAACTCTTCAAATGTCTGAGAGTCTGTGTGCATGCGAGAGTGTGTGTATGTGTGTGTGTGGTTGTGTGTGTGTGGTTGTGTGTGTGTGGTTGTGTGTGTGTGTGTGTCTATGTGTGTGCGTAATCCTCATAAAGGCACACCAAATATTTTGTTGTATATACGCTTTTCGGCTCTCGAGCAGCGACGTTGTCGTAGTTGCCTTTCGAATTGCTCTGGCTCGGCGCGCGCAAAAAAAAACCTGCTACGTGAAGATAATATATATATGAATATATACATATCTATATATTCCATATTGTCTAAATGAAAATCGTCTGTGTTATAAACAAATGCGGCTTGTGTTTTGTTTAAGCATCAATCGGGCATATTGCAAATCGTTTCAACTGAATAAGCTTAGGCGAACTCAAAAGGAATCGGCGGCACTATACGATTTTCAGCCATAAACTGGGGTAAGTTTCAATTGGCATTCGCAATCACAATAAAAGCGTTTAATATAAACATAGGCGAGCAATTGGCAAGCATAAATTGTGTATCCATAAGAGATACAGACACGGCCACAGATACAGATACAAACACACACACACACTAAAAGGAAGCAAACGAGAGTTCCCTTCTCATGTGTGTGTGTGTGAAAACTCGTTCAGTGTGTCAGTGTTTCAGGCAGGCACAAGAACAACAACAACGACTACAGTTGGGGCAGCCTCGGCTGGGGCATCGCGCATACGCCGCGTTGTCAATTGTGACTTTTCTGCCCATTGTGAGTCGCGTCCAGTTGGCTGCAGCGCGCCCTTGGCACCAGTTGCCCGCACTCACATCAACATCATTATCAACAGCAACAGCAACAACAACGACGACCTCAATCCCCGCAAATCCCAACGGCCATCGTTGCGCACTTGATATTGCCTATTGGCCTAGCCAGCACCCGCAACACCCACACACTCGCATGCAGATATACAGATACCCACACTATCTACAGCCCCTTCCATACCCTACAATTTGTTCACAGCTGCCACTGACTTTCGCGCCGCTGCAAATGAGAATTTGTACGTTTGCTTTATTTCCCTTATTGTTTGCTGTTTGCCGCTTGTCGCTGCTGCGATGAGAGCGAGAGCGTGCTCCACTTACAGCCCCGCCCGCCGCCCACCGCCTCCCTCGCCGAACATGGAACATGTTGCGTAGGGCGGGCTTGGTTGAGGGTGAGTTTTTCGTTTCTATTCTTTTTTTTTTTTTGCTTTGTTTGGCAGGTGAAAGTTCTTTTTGGGCAAAAACTTGATTCACTCTCTAGAAACACACAAATCTACATCTATAAATCTATATCTATCTATCTATATATATAAAGGTATAGATACACATGGCTTATTGATTTTTGTTTATGCTGCGGCGGCTACAATTGGGCTAATTTGGCTAATGACTCAATTGTCGGCCTCCCGGAGTGCTTGGCCTCTTGGCTGATTGCTCTGACACATTGCTCTGCCTCAGCCTTTGTTTTGATCTCGTCGGCCGGGTCTTTTGCTTACTTTCAGCCATAATTTCAGAATTGTTGTCTGCTATTACACTTGGCGCATGGCCAGCGGAAAAAACATATATTCGCCTGCATTTGGGACGCGTCATTCGTGGATTACTCATGGCTGCAATATTATTGTCATTATCATTGTCGTGATTAGGTTTAGCACGAGTGCAGCCCACACGTGACATGTGCAGCGCCGCTCCATGATGTCATCTGGGCACTTTTAAATCCTGCCAGGGCAGGCGTGGGCCATCGGCCATCGGCCACCTACTCCACGTCGTTATCTGCTGTGACTCAGTGCAGTGCGGCAAATCAAATTACCGCCAACATTTGGCAGGCTTCGAGGCGATTCGTCATGCACCTTAGGGCTGCACATAGTTCAATCGCATTTGCCGCGCACTTAGCTGTGAAGTAAACAAACGCTTTAATATATAGACTAGTTTAGCCAGTTTCTAATTGTTCCACATATCTTGAGCTGTTCAGTTTAAAGGCCTATGCGTGCAACATTCATTAGTTCTAGCTCTCATTTTCACTCTCACTATCGCTTTCCCTTCATTTCATTTTATTTTGGCAACAAATTTGAGTGCATCGCTTTATTTATAGAGCTCTCGGTTATCGCACTCGGCCATAAACACGCTGAACTCTGCTGTGGCCGGCCAAACGTTTTATTTTTGGGCCCAGAATCGGACGCCAAATTCTTGGCCCCAGTCCCCTGTCCCCAGGCGGCTACAGGTACAACAAATGCGCTTCCATTGATCATCGTTTCCCAGTTGTTTTTGTTGTTGTTTGTGTTTGTTTGTTTGCTTTGCTTTGCTGGAAATAGTTGAGAATTTTGTTTACGTCGCGCCGCCTTGTGCATAATTATGTTTAATTAAACTAATTAAAAGGCTTTTCTACTTCGCTTCTGGTTCTGGTTGTCGCCCTGCTAATTAATTTTCCCAATGAATACAAATATTTGCTCTGTGACTACGTGTTCGCCTTAATGCCGATCGTAAACGGGTTTTAATGCTCAGCATCTGCTCGAATTTTGCATAGAGCCAACCGAGCGCCGAGCGCCGAGCGGCGGGCGGCGGGCGGCGGGCACCTGCCCTCCCCTGAGGCGTCGTCGCACGCACACAATGTCAAGGTGAAGCGTGCCGCGACATTTAACTGTTAACTGCAACGCATCAACAGCAGCAGCAACCTGCAGCCACTTCCGCCACGACAAAGACGACGACTTGTTAAAAGTCTCAACTGAGACCCCAACCTCACAGCCCCAACATATGTGCCGTCATATGTAAACATGTCTATAACTAGAGCTGCGTTCAGGTACACCTCTAGATGTCTCTTTGGCTATGAGTCACTAAAAAATAGAGTGAATATATAAATATTAAATAGAAAATATTGTTATGATGGACTTCAACTGCTACGTATCAATGCAGTCATCATCGTTTACTGGGATCATTTACAGATTTATTTCTTATTTTTATAGAACACGAACTCAATTAGGTCACCAACTCATCTAGCAACCCTCGTTTGTATGCACTTCTACTTAGGCAGCTGCAGCTTTGAAGACGAAGCCACGGCCTTGACTACTGATAAACCTTGCTGTTGCTGTTACTGCTGCTGATTAACCGTTTGCAGGTTTGCCTAAACTTTTCATTTTCTGTTATCTATCAAATATACATATATATATGTATGTGTATGTTTTTTTGCTCGTAATTCGTGCGCAAACAAAACGCGTCGACAACAATTACAGTTGTCAAATATCACGCTTAGATTGGGTTGGGGTAAGTCAGGGGCCGCAGCACCCACACAGCCACAGCCACAGCCTTAAACCCAGAATCGGTCCGACTGCCACACCCAACGCCCACGCTCACGCCCACGCCCAGATCGCCGCTCTGCAATCGCTTTGATAATTTGAAAATCAAACATTGATTGTGGCTGAGGCTCGTTTTATTTGGCTCAAAATTATATATTTATTTGCTATTTACCGAATAAATCCAATTGATAATTGAGTCGTCGCAGCAGAGTACTTCTGCCCACTTCCGCTGCATGCACTCCATCTGGCGCTTCAGAGCAGTGGTTGAAGGAAAATTCGATATGCTCGAGGAATTTCTGATGAACTGCTTATTCCGGGAATAATTAGTTACACAAATTATTGCAGATAAGGATATATACTTATATTGAACTTATATGAATAATATATAAGGGCGCGTTTAAGAAATATATATATCTGTTCTGAGAAAGGCAGTTGATTAAGTATAGCACTTGATAATATATAGTAATATATATATTAATAATAGTATATGCTTTACATAATGATAATAATAATTTAAATTATATAAATATATATTTATATAATATTAATAATTTACATTATGTATTTTAAGAACGACAAGGGGTTTCTCTATAATCAACAATTTCCACAATCGTTTTTAAAGATTTGCGTATGCATTCATTCCATTCGAAATGGGAACGACTTGGAACGGGAACCATTCGCATTCGCTAAAGTAAACTCCGATTTCTGTCGATGGCGACGGTGACGTCGACGCCGACGCCGACGTCGACGCCTTCGTCGTCTGCGTTTGGCACTGAGCAGGGCAGTCGAAATTCTAAGTTCGCGGCGTTTGGTTCGCACCCTTCGGAACAGTGCGGAATTAATCGACCAACTTAATTACAGAACTACAAAATTACAATATAATAAATTAACTTATAAAATGTGTCATGCAGATACACACATGCACACGTACACTCACACGCACATGCACACGTACACGCACTCATACAGAGAAGTCAACGCAAAGCGAAAATAAATCGCATTTGATTGATTGATGGAAAGAGCCTTCAGTGATAAGAGCCGAAGCAAAGACATATAACTATAAAATGTAAGAAATGCATGGCCAGACCCGAGATATCGACTTTCAGTCTTATATAGACATCGAGTCGCTGATATGTGTTTAGAGTTCAAGTGCGCACCTCGAAAATACTTCTTTTTTTTTTTTTTTTGTATCTCACGGATAGCTTTGGCTAGATCTGCCCGGGCAGCAACCGGGCGTCATAAACCGCCGCCCACTCGATGCGGCCAGGGGAGAGTTTCTGTTAAACAAAAGCAAAGGCTTCGGATTATGATTACGAACTTGGTGTTAATTCATCCATTGTGATTCACATAAAACGTATATATATATGTGTATGGGGTACGTAGTCTGTGGTCGGCCGGGCAGCTGCTGTGCAGATAACGATGCGTCGTGTGAAGCGTTCGACATCATAAATTTATTTGCATACGATAATTTCTTTATTGTCGCCTTCGCTCGTATATATATTTGCTCTAGAGCAACCTATCGAGAGCACTACAAGTCATCGGCCAAGGGGGCGCAGCCGAGGCACTGGGTAACGCGTCGATGTCGCCGTCAACAGCCGGCTTCATCCGTTGTCTTCCTTACAACTGTTCAAACACATTCTGTGTGTGTCTGTTTTTCTTCTTCTTCTTTTTTTTACTTTATTTAATATTATTTGAACTTTATTTTTTGCTTTGCGAACTTCATAGCAATCGTGGCGTGCCGTAATTAATTTTGTTTGCATTCTACTTAAGGCAATAATAACAACAACGGCAACAAATGGCGAATCAAACTGTGATAAAAATTGTAGTCTATAAAACACACGACGTTGAGGTGGGGTTACGCAGCGTCTTGGGACCAAACAGTGGGGTCTATTCATGCCATCGACAGGGCTAAGATAGGGGAACTGAAGAGGGGGAATGCCGCTGCTGCAACATTGATATTGTGTCCATCAGAAGACTGTCACTCAATATGTATATATCTAATATATCTAATATATCTAATATCTAATATATCTAATATATCTTATATATCTTATATATCTCATATATCTAATAAATTAAGTGATCTGTGTAGCTTCAGTTCTAAAGGCTTACAACTCCCCCAAGCAAGAAATGAATTTTAACCTGGAAATCTGTTTGTTCCTGACTGAGGCATGCACGTTAAGGGCACACAAACGAGCTGTAAAATCAATATAGCTAATAAATCTATATATATTGGTGTGCGATATGACTAGTTCGATCGGCTGGCTGTGACTGTTGACATTTCGAGACTTCGAGGGTATCTAAAAACGTCGGCCTGCGGCTTGGCGGTGCTTAATTCACGTTTTTGTCGGACACAATCGGTATTATCACTTTTCGGGTGCCTTTTACAATTTATAGGCTGTCACGCGGTAGTGGAGCTGACTTGTAGCATTTTGATATGGCCGCGATTGTCGACTGCATGATTTATGGCCGGCCGATGATGTATTGCAGTGAGGTTGGCGGCAATCAAACGATTGACCTCTGTCCAAAACCAACTAGAGTTAAGTTAGGCACACTAGCTACCCCTAAGTCGAGTGCTTGAATTACCTAATTTACAGTCGCGTGGAAAAATCAGCGATTATTAAGCGATTTATGTGCTCAAGTGCAGCAATTGAGAGATAAAGAAGGAGTGGACAATGCGGGCACTTGTCATTAACTGCTTATATGGCCCAATATATCGAGTCTGCTGTCGATTGCCAAATATGGCGAAATATGGATAGCCGAAGCTGACTAATGGCAGGGTAAAGATATGAGGTATTTCCCCCGAAACAGTTATAGCTGAAGGAGTTGAATAGACTCAAGTGTGGCTTATCTGTTACGTAAGAATAACTGCTCAACTGGTAGCAAACAACAGCCAATTCGGTTTAAAAATATTGGTCGTAGATAAGCGTGGGAGGCTTTCGAACTGTCGAGCAAAGCTATTTTGCATAGATAAGGAAGAATAATACGAATACGAGTTCTAGACATAACACATTACTCTAGTGTATTTTAGATAAATATTCATAGTTTATAAGCGATATATTTATATAATTTATATATTTATAAATTTAGTATATTTATATTTATATGCAGACTTTATTTGATCGTTTCTGTTCTCTTCTTTCCAGTTGGCCAAGAGGCGGCCTGGCAATAAGAATCGCCAGCGGAGCTCACCCAGCTACTTGGAGCAGCAGCTGACCAAGAAGGAGCGCATCACCAAGTTGCCATTAGTGGGTGCTTTGGTGCACAAGGCGTTGCTAACGCGGGACACAGCAGCTGAGCAGCAGGCGCAGGCAGAGCAGCTGGAGCAGCCGAAACAGCCAGAGCAAGAAGAACACGAAGAAGACTCCAATAGCATTAACAACAGCAACAACAGCAGCAGCAACAACAACAACAACACTATCAATAACAACAACAACGAGCCAGAAACAAATTCAAAGATGGTCTTGCCTGTTGGCCTTGGCCCCGACGGCTTCAACGCCGATGCCATTCACTCAGCACCGGCGCCAAGCGCACCGCCGGCCCAGCTGGTGAGCACGCCGCACTACTCGATTGGGCAGACGAACATTTACTCAGGTGTGCCCATCATCGTGAATCCGTACATCGATTTTATCGTGGTCAATGGCGAAGATCGCTACATGATACGCTGCGAGCGGAAGTCGGTGCTCGAGCGCAGCGTCGAGCTGGCCAAGTTGATCCACGCCGGCCCGAACAGCGGCCGCAAGGGCGATAATCATTTCCAGATCTCAAACGTCGATAAGGCCGACTTCGAGCTGATTGTGCGCTACATGGAAAAGCATTGCATACCCTATCGCGATCACAAGCATCTGCTGAAGATCCTCGAGCTGGCCGATCGCTTCAATGTGCCCGATCTGGTGAGTAGTGAGAGAAGTATGCAAGGCCAAGCTGTTACTATATCTCTCTCTCGTCGGCACAGATAATTTACTGCATTCGTGAACTTGATCTCAGCATTTCGAGTGCCACTGCCTTGGACATATACAAGTCGCTGTGGTTCTATCAGGGCATAGCGCTGACCAACCAGCACCAGACGGTGATCACCAGCTACAAGGAGGCGACGAAGGCGAAGGCGGCGGCCGTCAAGGCTGCTGCGGCTGCGGCAAAGGCCAAGGCGCAGGCCGGCGGGAATAGCGGCGAGGGGGATGGGGCACAGATGCGTCTCATACCCAATCCGAATCCGTTTACCACCGAGGACTATGGCGTGGCGCTGCTGCACAACACGATGCAGCTGATCGATATGACGGCCGAGCTGGTGCTCACCATGCCAGCCATGCTGGAGCTGCGCTTCGAGGAGCTCGAGACGCTGGCCAAGCGCAACACGCTGCAGCTGCGCTCCGAGCTGACGCTGTTCGAGTGCCTGGCAGACTGGAGTCTGGCGGAGTGCAAGCGCCGAAATATCGACCCCACTGTCGACAATCGCCGCATGGTGCTCGGCCCGCTTTGCCTGGCGCCGCGCTATCTTCGCATGAGCCTAAACCAGTTCCGCATCTGCTGCGAACGCATCGAGCTGCTGCCGCCCCTGGAGACGTCCCTTGTCCGCAGTACACTCGAGGGTAGGCCGCGCAAGTGCTGTTAATTGAAGTTCATAAGCTTAATCAGCAACTTTTTCTCTCTCTCTCCCTCTATCTGAAGGCCAAAAACTAAAGAACCTCACGGATCAGCAGTCGGAGCTGCTGGAAAAGTTTCGCACACCACGCGCTGAGTACGCCCGCATGCCAGTCCATCTGAGCGACCGGAGCTGCCCGAAGAACTATTTCAAGAAGATGCGACGCGCCAATGAGAGCCCATCCAACGAGGAGGGCTGCTGGGAAAAGGTGGGCATCAACTGCCTGCGCGTGTTTGTCTGCATCTTCGACTGATCCGGGGATGGATCTGGTGATCCTCAATAGACTTTTTTCATTAACGAACATTAGCGCTTATGAGTTACATATATATATATATATATATATATATATATGTAGATGTAGTTATTGAATATGATTGTTTGTCTTATGGGCAATACGTTTGCACAGTTACCGAAATGCTGGCCGAGGCTGGCGGGTGATTTTATAGCTGCTGTTTCAAACATACTATATATGCCACATAGAAAATATGTAATATGTATAATATATATATACAGTATATATTATATACTATATATATCGAATGTACTTACTAGTCAAGAAAAACAAACAAAAACAAAAACAAAAACAAAAAGAACTAACTAAACAGGAAAAGAAAAACAAATTTTATACAAACTTTATGCAACGTTTTGTAGCTGGACTCAAAGAAAAAAAAAACAGAAAACGAAAAAAAAAGAAAGAAATACAAACAAATTACTTAACTATAGGTATATAAAAATACAACATACTGATAAGCATTTATCACTGATCTATAACGGAAAAAAGAAACCACACAAATTATATACATATATATCTATATATTTATAAAATTAATCAATCATCAATTGATAAATCGCAAGAACAGTGCAAATTTCACGTTTCTAAGCCGTTCATAGCTGAAATTGTTTACTATGTATATGTGTGAGTGTATGTATGTGTCTGTGTCTGTGTCTGTGTCTGTGTGTTTGTGAATGTCATTTTAATTGTTATGCACATTTATATATATAGTGGAGAATTACGAACTTTGTTGCTGTTGCTTTTTAATCCTGTTACGAATCGCATAGATGACAACAACAATCAGATTAGCATTAATCATAGTCAATATTAACGCACTCACACTCACACACGCACACGCACACAGCCACGCAAATTGTTAACAGAATTATGCATTTTATTAGTTTAATATGTAAAAGATTGCACACAACAAAAACGGGGACTGCAGGGCAAGGCAGCGAGCACCTGGCTATCCCTGGCAAGGTAACTAAATTTAGCTAATGTTAACTGGGATTCCCAGGCTCGAGCTGACCTGGTTCTAAACCCCGCTTTGCAGCCCTGCATTAAAGAAAGCGCTTTATCCTAAGCTCTGTTACTTCCAAAGAATTATTTACGCATATTTTAGCTCCCCGATATACTACAAAAGTAGTTCAATAAAGTATGTATGTACACCGTTTTCTACAAAAAATGTGTACGAATGCCAAATGTATTTTCTTTCTCTCGCTGTTAAGCTTAACAGTCACTGGCTGAACTTTACAGCTGGCTGCAATGTTAAGTTAGTCAAGTTGCAAACCATTTATATGGCGGAAGCAGCTTTTACTAAAGCTTTTATCGGCAGCTTGTGGTGACTGAGACAAGTTTTGCTTTGCATCTGAAGGAAATATGTTTTCATATATGTGTTTTTATTTGAAAAATTTATAAAATAAATTTTTCCTTCATTTTTTTTAATACTAAAAACTATTATTGTTGCAAATATTTCTTGTTTTTTTTTTTTAGTAGCAAATATGTATATATATATATTTTATAAACTTTTTTATACATTCAGCTGTATATTATTTACATATTATTTATAATTTATTTTAAGAATTTGTATTTTTCTAAAAATATTTAACATCTTAGACTTAAATAAGTCTTAACTAAATTAAATAACCAGTTCTCTCCTTGATTATGTCTCATTTTATCTGAATGAATAAAATTTTATCTTTATGAATAAAATAGTAATCTGGCTTGAGTTTAAAGTCCGTAAATGTTTGAGGATATATTTTGTTAGTTATACTTTGCGAGCCTCGCCTCGCCTCGCCTCGCCTGGTCTGGCTTGGCTTGGCCTGTTCTGGCCCTAATACAAAGAAGCTTGGCCAATTTTCATGCTGCTAATGCCGAACAAGCTAAGCAGCAGCAGAAGCAGCAGCAGCTACATGGCTCCTCACTTGTTCCGTCCATTGCGCAGAGCAGATGTTTGGGAGCACTTTTATTTCCTCGAACACCTACAACGCTCACAGAGATATGCGCAGCAACACAGAGGCACACTTAGTTATACACTAAGCTGACCGCTGCTGGCCAAGTATAGTCCAGATGCTCGACTCTGTTGCCAGTTAATGTCGAGCTGCACACACAAACACCCACACACACTCACACGCATGCATATATATAGACTCACACGTATAGAGATCTTTCCACTCTCAGCATTAATGTGGCATACATTTGGGGGCACACCGCAAATGCACTTGTCCAAGCACAAGTCTGTCCAAGCTTTTTAACTCACACGCATACAAATGAAAAACAAAAATAAGAGCCACACATAGTCACACCCACACACACACACACACACACACACATTTACAGTTGCAAACTGCCATTTTCCACTGGTTGTCGTGCAAGCGCTGCAAAATTTATGATTTTATTTCACGCTTGCTTTTCATTAACGTTGCCTTTTGTTGTTGCTGTCCTTGTTGTTGTTGCTGTTGTTGTTGTTGCTATTGTAGTTGCCTGCCAAAAATTATAACTTCTTTTTGTTGTTGGACTTTTCCCTGTGCTGACGCTTGTTAACCTTTTTCTAGTTGCTTTTGCCAAACATTTTTTTGCGCTCCTCTCGCCTGCCCCTGCCCCTGCCCCTGCCTCTACCCACTTCAGCTTCTTTTCTACTAATTTTTGCGCACAGGCACTGACGGCGGACTGGGCCATGAAGGCGTGTCCGCTGCGCCCCAGAGTCAAATTTCCGCAAAAGTTATGCAGCAGTCGCCACGGAACAGGGAACATGTAGCAACAGCACATTTTGTAGCCATTTCATGTTTTTTTTTCGTCCTGTTGCAACATTTTTATTTAATTTTTGTTTTTTTTTTTTATTTTATTTTTTTATTTTGTTGTGTGTGCCATTGGCTAAGCGAAAAGCAAATTGAGCAGGGCTGAGGGGGGCCTCGGAGGGGCTGAGCAGGAGCTGGCAGGTCAGGCTGGTGGTGCACTGCCTGCAGGCAGGCGGCTAGCTGACCGCATATATAATTATTTCATATGAAACATGTATGAAAGCCCGCCAGTGCCACACACACATACACACACGCGCGCGCCATAGCATGCCACGCCCCTTCGCTCTGCTGCGGCTCGTTGACCAAGGAAACTCAACTCAAGGCAGCATTCGCATATTTTGCACAAAAATCAGCAAAAGTGAATTAGTGCAGAGAGCGAGAGAGAGGGGGCAGAGGAGGCCAAACCTGCAATGCAGTTGGTCGCCTAATGAAAATTGTTGTGAAATAAATCATTTTAAATAATTTTCATTTCTACATGTGGCTTCACACATACGCAGACACACACACACTCACACTCTCACTCTGTGCTGGCTTTTTAAAGTTTAAATTGAAATGAAAGCCAAGTAGCTGCAATGGACTTTGCACTTTGCCTGTTACTTCAGCCGTGTCTAACTTTTTTGCAGCTTGCTAAATTGCGCTAACTGACCAAAGCGGAAGTTTCAATTACACACACACACATATATATACGCACTCAATTTGAGTCTGTGTTAGGGTCAGGCAAAGGGAGAAACTGCACTTTTTTGCAGCAGAGCTGGGCTTGGGGCTGGGGAGCTGCCATCAGCATTGACCTACACTGTGTATGCGTGCTCTGATATGACGCATACGCCCCATGTGCCGCCTGCTGTCCTGCCTGGCTGTCGCAAGGCCACAAATCTGTGTTAGACCAACAACAAAAAGCGAGCGGCGCTCGTTGCGACCAAATTATAGCATAAACTTTAGCACATTACTTGCAGCGCCCCACATGAATTTAATACCCTATAATTTAAGCGCTCACTTTGCATTCATGGACCACGCGCCGAGCATTAAAGGCAACACGCGAATACAGGGCTGAAACTTAATTCGCTGCACTTGTTAATAAACGCGCGCACTCTACAGGGTATCAAATAGGCAGTGGCTAGGGTACAAGAGAGAGAGAGAGTGAGAGGGAGGAAGAGAGAGGGGAGAGGGAGGGGGAGAGAAAAAAAAAAACAAAGTATACCTAAAACGGATATTACTTTATCAAGCGGCATAAAAAATGAGGCAGTCGGCCGAATCGGAGTCGAGGTTAGGCTCCTAGTCGAGGGCGGAAGCAATCAGCGAAATTTATTGCAGAGTCTCCTTTTTGGCGTAACTGATGAAGTGAGAAACTGAAAGACAGTCGAGGCTAAGTCACAGGCAATACAAAATGTACGCGGCCAGTGGGACGAGCGAGGCGAGGGGGGGGGGGGCTCGCAGTTGGACGGAAACGACAGCTGCTAGTAACTGTGCGAAGTACCGCCCTGCGAGGAGGAGCGAGGAGCGAGGAGCAAGGAGCGACCCTCGTTCTGGCAGCAGCTTCATCTGCTTTCACATTTCTTGTGGCGTGCTGCTTTTTATTGCTTTATTTTTGTGCTTTTAGCTGCGCGCCGCTTAAATCTAAAAAGCAGTTGGAAATGTGCTTATATACCGCTTACAAGCACACACACACACACACACACTCAGAGAGAGAGAGAGGGAGAGAGACAAACACACAGCTATTTGAATGCAAATGCAACAACCGGAAATGAAACCGACAATGCCACTTATTTATCTTTGTACTTGCGGCTCTGATTTTGTTGCGGCTTCAAGCTATACCAGGTTGTTGTTCCTGCCAGCTGTTGTTAGTGTTGCTGTTGTCGTTGTTGCTGTTACTATTGTTGGTTTTGTTGTTTCATCTGTGTGCTCGCGGCTTTTTAATTAAACGATTTAGTTTGTTGATTTAGGCAGCCGCATAAATTTTAATTGTAAATAATTAGCAAAGGCACCACCCACAGCACCACCCCCGCCCACTCGAAGCAAGCCAAAAAAACGCACTTTTCAATTTACATATTTATGAAAAAGAGCAATTAAAATTTCATTGGAGTTTGCATTAAATAATGAAATAAAAAACAAAACTGAAAAAATAACTTTTGATTTTTGTTTTGCTCATTGTTGTAACGCGCCCAGTCCCAGCTGAATGAATCGGGCAGACAAATTTAATTATGATATGAAAACGCATTTGTTTGCTCATTTATTTATTTATTTACATATTTGCCTTGTTGTTGATAGTTAGTTTGCTTGTTTATTTGTTCTTTGTTAACGCCAGCGCTGATTTCGCTGCTATATAGAAAGAAATAACTCTCTCATCAGCTCGACTTAAGCAGGCACTGAAAGGGATAAAGTAACCCTGAGCTAGTCTCCCTCTGCTTATCCCTCTCCCTTTGCTGTACAAAGTGCATATGAAAGTTGTTAAAACCTATTAACGAGCACCAGCCCGAGCTGACCATAAAGCAGCGCAGCTCATGAACCTCTAGAGCAAAGCCCCATCGGCCATCATCGCGTTGAAATGAAATCATGAGAAAAAATATTCATTGATTTTCTTAATTAAAAAATTTTGCCATCAACTTTTATGTTTATTGGCTTGACTTTGGCCGTTTGTTGTTGCCAAGCAGCCACGCCCACAGCCCACACCCCGTACTCCCTTCTCATTATATGTATTTCCCAGTGTTTTTTCTTTTTTCTTTGCTGTTGTTAAGAGCCGTTTGCTGTAGGTTAAGCATTGCATTGTCCTCGCTGGCTGGCACTTTGGTCTCTTCCTGCTTTCTGCGAGCGCTTCCTGTGCGCATTATAAACTAATTACAGATTATGATGAAATCGTACGCGTCGCGCCCCGACAATATGCAGAGGCGCCAATGGGCGTGCCATGGCGTGGCCTGCCCTGCCCTGGCCTGCCGTGCCGTGCCGTAGCGTGGCGCCGCGTTCGCACTTGAGTTTCGCCTGCGATATTAAAGTCGATTAATGAGATTTCATTACACTGCAAACTAACGGCAATCGCACGTAATTGACAGCCTAATGAGATTTGTTAAAGGGATTGTCACGGCAGCGCTAGTAATTGCCAAAAAGCCAAATAAAAACCGAAAACTGAAAACTGAAAATCGGCGGGAAATCGAAAAGGGAAAAGCCAAAAACATTTGCTGCCAAAGCTGTGCCCGTTATGCTGGGCTTTTGGATAAAAACGATTTGAGCGCCATCGAGCGTCGAGCATCGAGCATCGAGCAGAGCCGCCTGCAGTTGTTGCCTTTTCTTCTGGCTGTTGTCCCTATCAATTATGCAGCCAAAAATGCAAGGCACAACGTAAACAAACATTTTACCAACAACCAACCAACAACAACAACAACAACAATTCGTCACTTGTGCAGTCCTAAACGTAGTAGGTCAGTAATTGGAGATGCCGAAGCACTTTGCAGACGAGAGAGTGAACGATAGAGAGGGAGAGAGTGAGAGCACGCGCTTCACTTTTAGTACAAAGAGAGCGACGACCGGCAGCATCCAGCCTTCGGGTGCACGAGTGATGGAGCGTTGTAACAGGGCGACAAAGCAACATTGTTGCTTTGTGGTCCTCGCTGGATGCTGGATCTCGTCTTACTGGGCAGCTTAGGCGTTTTTAGTGCTGATTACAACGCGTCGACGATTGGTTCATGTGCGCGGACAACAGAAGTGACTGCAGAGCAGACTTCAGCCGAAGTAGCTTCTGTGTGTGTCTTGCGTTCCCTGTGAGGGTGTGCGCGCGTGTGTGTGTGTCCATGTGTGTGTGCGTGAGGGCAACGAATGACTCGCTCGAGGGTTGAGGGCAGCGCGTGCTTTCAGTTAAAGTCAAGCGTGCTCGAGTTTTAAAGTGCGCCAGCAGCAACTGGCTCAAAGGACTCCTCGCAGCTCCCGTAGCTAGACTTAATTCAATTCAATTAAAATTAACTCAACTCATTATTAAGCTAAGCAGTTAGTTAAAAGTTAATCAATACCCAAATTACACATAAATATTAACCATAAATACTAATACATATACTAGCTAATCCACACTATAAACTAAGTTAATTAACGCAATAAAAACCCACGCTTAAGCCCAAAGCAGAACAAACCCGAACTCTTGGCAACATACCAAAAGCGCAGCGAAGTCTTTGATAGCTGCCACGCGCGCTCAATAAGGGACAGCAGCTGTCTCCGGTTGTTGCAACAAATTAAGGTAACAACATACCCGAAAGTCACGCAAAAAGCGCGCATTCAATAAAAAAGAACAAGTGGACGGAGGAGACGGAGAGGAAGGAACAACAAGAAGAACTTACAAGTGGAAAATTCTCACCGAATTTGTAGCGAAAGCAAATAGCAATACAAAATGCATTCGAGGCTAAAATTCTTGGCATATTTACATTTAATGTGCGCTGGCAGCATTTGTTGGCTGGAATTTAGCGCAGCTCAGCAGCAGCAGCAGCAACAACAATCTGCATCGTTAACCGAGAAAATACCATTAGGTGAGTATCAAAAGCAACGCCCGAGGCAGAGCCAACAGGCAGCACACAGCACATAGCACACAGCATGCACCAGGCAGCAGGCAGCAGGACCAAAAAGGACTCGCTGCAGTTGTCGCTAGAATTTTGCTACAATGTGTAATGGCAATGGTTATGGGTGTGATTGTATTTCTGTGACTCCAGCCAGTCGTGCTGCACGCTTGCTCACATGCATGCATGCCTCCATACGAGTAGACGGAATGTGTTCCCGCAATTCGTTTTGGCATCCAATTAGACTTTTTTTTTGTTTGCCTCCCCCTTGAAATATGCGAGTAATAGAGCGGGGATATCACGCTTAACTTAGTCAACTTTTTGGCCAAGCTAAGTTGATTGGTTTTGAGCAGGAAATTTACTCAAATTCTTGCCAATATATTTTTATATATTTTTCTTTTTCATATGTTTATGGGAAAGCACTTCATATTCTTTGATATATTTTTGCAAGTATAAGAAATATGTATTCGATTGAATTGGCTTCCTATGCAGTCGTTTTGCCAGTGTCAAATAAACTCACATAAATTAGGCAGAAGTTTAACATCTTGTGGCGTACAAAACAGAAATAAATAGCTTACATTTATTTGATTATTTTTTAGATAAATTATATTTATTTTTATAAAATTTATATTTTTAATATAAGTTATATTTTTATATAAATTATATTTTAACATAAATTGTATTTTAGATAAATTATATTTTTAGAAAAGATTTTAAGGTTCTGGCTTCAATTTTTATATTTTCCAAAAATGAGTAAAGTTGGAACAGAATTAAATTATATTTTAAAATAAATAAAAAATAGAAGATTTAAAATTGTTATTTTAATGTAAATTATAAAAAATGTAAAAATATATTGCAAACATATTAATGTTTAAATATTTTTGCAATATATTTTACATTTTTTATAATTTACATTAAAATCACAATTTGAATTCTTCTATTTTTTAAAATATAATTTAATCCTGTTTCAACTTAAGTCCCATCAACCATTAGCTTGAATATCTTGTGAGCAATCGAACAGAATATGTTTTAAATTATTGCTGACTTTTTTAATACAATATAATATTTATTGGCTTTACAAAAATGTATTAAATAATAAATGTAAATAAAATAAAATAAAATAGCAAAAAGCATATTCCTGAAATAATATATAAATAAATAAGTTCCTTCATTTTTGAATGACAACTTGTTTATGCCTCTAAAAATTTATTTAAATAAATGATGAAAATATACTATATTAATAATTATTATTTAATATATATACTCTTGCAAAAATACAGTTTTTGCCTTTTAAAAAATGATTAAATAATAAATGTAAATATGTTAAATAAATACAAACGTTGAAATAAACCTTCTAAAAAATAAACAAATTAATTTATATCTGCATCTAAATTCATTTGATTTCATTCATAGCAGCAAAATAAAATATTCAAATAGTTTTTTTTATAATATTATATAAATAAATTTATTTTTAAATAAAATCTAATTTTTGTTTGCCAGAAAAAATGTGTTAATTTATAAATATTAATTTTATAAATTAAAATAATATCCTTATATTAATATTCATACTTTAAGCACTCCAATTATTTTGATATATTTATGTGTATTTTTATTAAAATTTATATGATTCAAGTTATTATAGTTTTGACACTTTTATAATTATATAGATATTATTTAAGTTTTTATTTTTATAAATAATTACTATTGATGATATTTTTATTACACTTTTCGTTCGAGCATTAATTCAATTGACCAATGCGCGCTTTATTTTAATTTGACTTACATTGCTGTGCCGCGCTTTAACTATTCATCAGTTTTATAGATGAATTGCAATCAATTTCGCAATTTATATAATTTGCATTCACATACATATATGTACATATATAAATATATATATATGTGGAATACATAAAAATAATTGGAACTGTGGCGTTATAGTTGGCAGGAACACACGAGCAGCAATACAATTTAACGTTATTTTCTGCATTTTTTCAAATATATATTTTGTGCATTTTATTTGCGCTCTGCGCTGCGCTGCTTTATTTTTTATTACGCTGTGGCACCTCAGTCACAGTGCCTGCAGTCATTTTGCCTGCCAGTGTGTGAGTATGTTTCGCTATGCTGCTCGCTGTGCTAATGTGACAGTCATGCTGACTGGCTTTGGCTTTGGCACACGAAGCTGTTCACCTGCTCCTGTTGCAGGACTCCGGCACCAGCAGCAGCAGCAGCAGCAGCAGCAGCTCCGGTTGCCATTTCTGCGGCTGAGGTCCTGTGTGTGGCGCTGCTGCTTGCTGCCAACCAGGCAAAAGCGCAGTGTGCAAAATTGCAGCATCAACACTTCGTTTGGCATTAGAGTGCCTGCCTGTCATTGTGTGTGTGTATGTGTGTGAGTGTTTGTTTGTGTGTGTGTGTGTGTTATACTATCATTTGTGTAAATATTTATTCAGTGCGCTTTCGTTTAATATTAAGAGGACTGTGTCAAAAGCCGCCTAAATATTTAACGAAGCAAAAATATTCTATATTCTCTAACTATGTCACTCTCCTCTTCCCTCTCCGTCTCTCCCACAGGCGCCATCTTCGAGCAGGGCACGGACGATGTGCAATCAGCCTTTAAATATGCAATGCTCAATCACAATCTGAATGTCAGTGCGCGTCGCTTTGAGCTGCAGGCGTACGTTGATGTCATCAATACGGCGGATGCATTCAAATTATCGCGCTTGAGTAGGTGTTGCCACGCCCCAACGCAGCCACTCCCACACCCCCAGTCCCCCCAGTCACGCACACAACAAAGCAAAACAAATACAATAAAATGCGAGCACTCTCACTCAAATCCCCATTCCCTCCTCCACAGCGCTCGCCTGCATTAATTATGCGCATTTTTATTGAAAATTGCAACCCCCCCCCTCCCCCAGCATACCCTCCCACAACTCCCACACCTGCCATACGCTGTCCCCGCAGCCGTTTAATTGCACACATTCATTTACATCACGACCTAGACACTGCTCCCACAAACACTTTGTGACCTGCCTCAATACAAGCCCAACTCCCACTCGAACCTTTTGTCCCGTCGCGCTGCTCTTCTTATTTTCTCACTTTTCCCCCCCAAAAAAAAAGAAAAAAGAAGAAGAAGGAGGAGGGGAAGAGAGGAGAGAAGAGAAGTAGAGCGCACAAAAATTTATTGCTTTAACCTGCAGTTTGCAATCAATTCTCGCGCGGAGTCTACTCAATGCTGGGCGCCGTATCGCCGGACTCGTTTGACACATTGCACTCCTATTCGAATACGTTCCAAATGCCATTCGTGACGCCCTGGTTTCCGGAAAAGGTAAGTTCCAACAGCAAAAAAGAGCTCGGAATGTCATACGTAATTGATTTTGTGTGCAGTTATTTACATTTGATGTGGTTTGTCGCCAGCCACCCAGAAACAGAAAACGACTCGTGATATGAGCCTGAGAGTCAATAAACTAAGTAACACACACACACACGTATACGCATACACATGCATATATATTTCTAAACATGTGTGTGTTGATGGCTAATGAAGTTGCCTGAGGGCTTGGCAAAAGGGCAGCAAACGCCTGTAATGAAACAAAGAGAATATGTGGAATGCGTCTGTGTGGAATGTTGTTGTGTGGGAGAAATTATAATTAAAGCTCTTCATCAGTTTTGCGAAATAATGAAAAAAATAGCAATGAAAATAAAGCCATGTTAACACTAGAGCTTAGGAATGCGAACAGTTATTTATTTGCTCAAAAAGTCTATTAACAAATATTTCACTAGGAATGCTCAAGAAAAGTTTAATTAATAAATTCAAGGAACGCAACTGGCCGAGAGCCTGAGCAAATAAATATTCACATTGAAAACGCCCAGAGCAAGGCAGGCAGATAGTTTATAGTCTCTCTATCTCTCCAGAGAGACGGACGAGAGATTTTCAAAAGATCTCCTCATGTGTGTAGCATGAAAGTCAATTAAGAAATATGTGCGCAACTGTCAACAGAATATGAAATTGAAATCATTGCTTTGTGCGAAGCTCGTTGAACTGGTTCGGCCTGCCAGCATGAGTGAGCCGCCTGAGCTAACCTGGCTTAAATGTGATAAATACTAAAATAGAAAATTGTTATATAAATTCCTGCCGCAAAACAAATTGACGTTTGCATATTGCACATAAATGAAACAAAACATAAGCCAGAATGCAAAAATGTGGAAAAATTAACAAAAATACAAACTGAGCAACTGAGCGACTGAGTGAGTGAGCGACTGAGTGAGTGAGAGACCGAGAGCAATCTGAGTGGCAGCCCCACAATGCGATTATGCTGGCAACGCTCGAGCATTGTAGCCAAATGCTAAATGCCAAATGCAAATAAAACGAGTTTCATTTCAACCGACAACAGATTGAACAGCATTTCCGTCAACACACTTTACTCTCTCGCACTGTGGCAACAAACTGTGAAATTTCAAACCATTTAATTTGGGTCAATAGGCTGCTGGTTTATGGTAGCATAGCAATTATGGCTGACAAACCCAAAAACATGAAACACTTCAATAGACCAATTGTGAAAGGTTCCATGAAGCTCGCAGTGCAGTTGATGCTTGACGACGCCACTTTCTTCTCAGCTGCTCTCGGCTGCTGGCCATAACTTTTCATACAGCTCACTAAACAGCTTAAGCTGCACTTTATGGTGTGTATTGAATGGGGGCGGGGCAGGGCGGGGCAGGGTCAGCATGGAGTTCTTGCCACATTTCTAATTTAAACATCAAGCTGCAGCCCGGGCACTTTGGGGCAGCCAATGGGGGACACATTGAGCTAGAGTTTATAAAAATGAAGCCATAACACAAAGTGGCTATAAGAACACACACTCTCTCACACACACATACACTCAGAGTCGCTTACACAGCTGTTGTTGTGGCTGGCAGACGCTGCACTAAATCAAAAGCAAAGCACAAATCATAATAATTGTAATTTGAAGAAAATTTACTACCAACAACAGAGGCGACTGGGCGACTGGTTGCTGCCGCTGTTGTTGTTGTTGTCACTGTTGTTGTCACTGCGCCTGGCACTTCACAATACAAAAAGCCAAAGAGCCCAAAGTGCCGCAGCCGGAAGACAATGCCAAACGAGCGCCCCCAATGCGCGCTCCACACAGGCCACCGTAGCAGAGCGGAGCGGAGCTCCAGAGCTTCACAGTGAGCGCAAAAAAATTTATGATGCGCTCTTGGCCTCTTTTATTTCAATCACTATAAATCAAGATATGGCGTCGGCAGCGCCAACTCTCTCACTCTCTCACTCTCTCACTCTATCTCTTTCTCTGTCTCACACACACACAGTAGACTGCGCATTTGCGTGCGCCTTCAGGCAGTTGTGTGTGAGTGTGTGAGTGAGTGTGTGCGTGTGTGTATACAGCTAAACGGAAACGGGTCTCTGTGTACATATCTCTTGTTGTAGCATATACATATCGTGTATATACTCGTACTCGTACTAACTTACTTGGCTGCCAGGCAAAAGGCAGGACTTACATGTCCTTCGCCCTCACCCTTAGTACTCTCTCTCTCTCTCTTTCTGTCTTTCTCTTGATCGCCCGGTCGCCCACACCCCTGCCTGTCGCTGGTAGCGTCAAAGCGGAAACGCGTTTCATTTTATTATTGCTTCATGTAGCGTACACATTACATTGTTAGACTCCTGGGGGGAGGGGGTGCCCGATGCTGCTGGATGCACACTCTGCCTCCCCCTTTGGGCTTACCCGACTGTGAGCTGTGTTGCTCCACTCATGGATCGCTTTGTTTTGCATACTTTTAGGTGCTCACCCCGTCGTCAGGCCTGTTGGATTTCGCAATCAGCATGCGTCCGGATTATCATCAGGCAATTATTGATACCATACAATACTACGGCTGGCAAAGCATTATCTATCTATACGATTCGCACGATGGTGAGTATGAGATGCCTGAGGGGAGGGAGGCGTGGCCCCCTTCGAACCGAGCCACATTATCCCATTGTTTACTGCATGTATTTTGATTTCATTTCATTTTCGCTTTCGTTGGCGCTAAACAAATGGGGGCAAGCGGCTCCAGCTCGTTGCGGTTATTGTTTTTGTCTTCTTCTTTCTTTCTTTTTTCTGTTATTGTCTGAGTGTTTGACATTTAAGTTTGTGTGTGTGTGTGTGCCAAACAATGCCAATTAATTAAGATTAATTCGCATATTTAGCCAACTTTCAGAGGCTAAAAGTTGACAGCCTTCAATTAAATTAGCAAAGAACGAACGAAACTCTTGGCCTTGCGAACTAAAACTTTTCATTCGAAACTCTCAAATATTGATGTTTCAAACTGAAACTTTGAGTTTGAACAGTAAATTTGAAGGTAAACGGACAGGATATCGAGTAGAGTAAAGCCGAATACATCATAATGGAATGTGGGCGCGGCTTAAGCTATATTTATGCAGTTTATTTATTCATTTATGCAAATGGCTCAGCCGCTGCAAGAATGTTTCCAATGAGTTTACAGCCGAATTGCGCACATTAAGTATGCCGGCCCCAGAAAGAGGTCTGCTTATACAATTTACTTAATATTAAGCATTCAACGAATTTCAGATTAAGACTCAGTCTCAGACATAGACGAAGATGAACAAGGCGGCAAATTGTGTATGGGGAATTTGAAAGCGCTTACCTCAAATAATTTCGCGTAGAAGTAAATTGCATCAGCTACTGCTGAGGCCCAGGCCCCGCTCCGCCGCTGCCACTTGCTCCGGCGGCGCCTTAACCCGCGCAAATGTAAATAGAAATCAAACATCAAACACATGTCTATAATATCTTGTGCTTGTGCCACTTAACAGACCCGCCGCAGCTGCCTCGCCTTTACTTTTATTTTTATTTTTTGCTCTGTCTTCTTTTTGCTAATATGTAATTAAATGAGCGGCACAAAGAGGCAGCAGCGCCTTCTGCTAAAAGTAAAAGTAAGAGGACGCCAGCCAGCCAGCCAGCCAGCTAGCTAGCCAGACTCTCTGACAGGCAGACAGACAGCCAACCAGGCAGAGGCTCTTGAGTGCTCTTGAGCGCTTAGGAGTGCTTCGGCTGCTTGAGCAAGGGAACAAGTGGCTCGCAGATGGGAGCTGGGAGCTGGGCAGACACAGAGACAGACACAGAGCTGTACACATATGGTTGAGTCTTGGCTACATACTACGCCACATAATGTATTTGTTGTTGTCTTAGGCTGCTTCTTTTTTGTTATTGTTGTTGTATTGAAATTTATTTCAAAGCAATTTCCTGCAGTCTACGTGCGGCGCGTCGACGACAGCAATTACGGCCAAAGATGAAGACATCAAGGCAAGGACTAAAGACATCACACACACTCACATACACACAGATTCACACGTAATACACATGTGTATACTTGGCTGGCGAACTCACACACACACATACAATGGAACGACTTCGAGTTGTGTAAAAATTTCATATGATATTACGTATACGCCGCAGTGATTTCTGCGTGTGTTATTTGAGCATTTTTATGCCGACGCCTTTTTGCGCCTTTTGTAATGAGTTCACAGGCTGTCGTTATGGCGCTGCGCTGCCATTGTGTATCTGAGTCTCTCCTCCTCCCTCTCTCTCTGTGTGTGTGTCATGTGTTAATGACTCTGTGTGAAATAAAATTTATGACTTTATGCAACTGCTGGCAGCGCTTGGCCCTTTTTGCTGCCTGCTGCTAGCTGCTAGCTGCTTGCTGGCTGCTGCCTGCTTGAATCTCTTTTTTTTCGGGTGTTTTTTAATATTTGCGCCGTTTGCCGAAAAGTAGGCCGACATTGTTGCCGCTGGCATACGGCGCAGGAAAAGGAAATGCCGCAGCAGCAGCAACGGCAGCAGCAGCAGCAGCAGCAGCTAGGGCGCTGCCACTACTGCTGCCTGCTGCCTGCTGCTATTGTTGTTATTGCTGGGCTTTGGCATTTTTGGCCGACTTCAGCTCAATACACGTTGCCAGGCATCGTTTACATTGTTAACGAAAGGCACCGCAGCGAGACTTTATATTTTAATGCCGCTGTCAGCAGTTTGTTGTTATTGCTTTGTTCTTCGCTCTAGACCCGATTTTTGCTTGCCTTTTTCTGCTTGTTTTTTTTTCGTTTTTTTTGGCGCTGCTGTTACCGTTGTTCGGCAAACGAACATCGCACACGGCGACAAATTGGTAGCATATTTTTTGGCGCATTCATGAATACAAAAGTTGCAGAAAAAGCAATACGCGACTACATAGGAAGCGTTCAATAAAACATCATCGCACACACTCACACAGTCGGCAACAACAGCAACAACAGCAACTAAATGGCTGAACAAACAGCACGCACCCAATTTTATTATTATTTTCTTCTCTTTTTTGGTGGATGGTGGATGGCAAGGGGAGTTTTCGCTATTTATTGAAATGTTACCAACGTGCCACAAAAAAGTACTTCAATTGTCTGTGCACTTCCGTTTCCTCTTCGGTTTGAGTGAGTGTTGTTCTCGCGTTCGTTGTTATTGTTGTTGTTGTTGTTGTTTTGTGGCCAATGCCAACAAATCATGCAGCCAGAAATCAAAGGCAATAACAACAGCAACAACAAAACATCTGTGACAACAACGCCGTGCAACAAATGGCGTGTGAAAATGTTTTTTGCGGCCTGGCAATGAGAGATTGAGGTAGTGATTGAGTGTGACTGAGTGACTGAGTGCCTGAGTGTGTATATAAAGTATTCATAAGCAGACAGCACGGCTCCCCCCTCTCTCTCTGTCTCTCTCTCTCTCTCTCTCTTTATATCCTGCCGAAAAACAAGAGTAAATATGCGTAGCCATCATATGGGGAGGGCGATAGCAAATAGCTGTAAGAGATAAATAAACATTTTATAGTTTATTGACTTTTTCCCATAAAGCTTTGCCAAAATCACAGAAATCACTGAAATCATATGATATATTCATATGCAACAGTTAACCAAGTGTTGAATCCAATTTTTATGCTTATTTGGCAAACTAGAAACACAAATCGACTCGACTGCAAAAATATACGAAGCTGAATTGGAAATCAAATATATATTTTCGAGCAAGTGTTTGGCATGAAATATTTATTAAAATTGCACTTGGTGATTTGCTTGATTATATTATATATATATATATATTTAATTTGATATTTTTATGAGTTTTTAAATAAATAAATATGTGTTTATTTTGCACTTGTCGCTTACTATTTTTTATTATTTCAATTTTTTATTTATATTTATATTTGTTGTTAAATAAATATTAACTTATATTTTCCACTTGATAAATTATATATATTTTTTAAATATTTATATTAAAGTTTTTACTTACTTTGCTATATTAAATTAATTTATATATATATATATATATATTCATAGTAAAGTTGTTAACAATATATCTTAATATATTCATTTGCCATGCGAGTATTTCGTGGGAATATTCCTCATATTTCGTTAATAAAGTTGCTGATGTCTCTTTTTTTTGGCATTTCATCTCTTAAATCGCGTTTATATGCCGCTTTACTTTTGATTGCCACACAGCAAACACACACAGATACACACACACAGACACACTCACGCTTTACCACACATGTATATGGCTTATATAGCACTCAATATTACTCATACGTTACTGTGCGCTGATGTTTGCTTGTTTGTTTGTTGTTTTTTTGTCCGGCATCCTCCTCCTCGGCCTACTCCTCGGCCTCCTCCTCCTCCTCTGGCTGCTGCTGCTGCTGCCACTCGGCCATCCGTAGGCTTACTGCGCCTGCAGCAAATCTATCAAGAACTGAAGCCCGGAAATGAAACATTTCGTGTGCAAATGGTCAAACGCATCGCCAACGTAACGATGGCCATTGAATTTTTGCACACGATGGAGGATTTGGGGCGCTTCAGCAAAAAGCGCATCGTGCTCGACTGCCCGGCGGAAATGGCCAAAGAGATCATCATACAGCATGTGCGGGACGTAAAGCTTGGCCGGCGCACCTATCATTACCTGCTCAGCGGCCTGGTGAGTGCAAAATACCAGAAAAAAAATTCCGTGGCAACTTACCAGCTTTGCCCAGCTGCCTTCACGTGGCCCCTGCTGGGCGCCTTTAATAAGCAATTATTACCAGCATCCGTTAGGCTTTGTTATCCTTTCTGACTCAACTACGTTTTTCACTCTCTCTCTCTCTCTCTTGCTCTATCTCTCTTCTTCTCTGGTTACTTTTTGTTGTTGTCTCGTCGTGTGCGTAGGTCATGGATAACCACTGGCCCAGCGACGTCGTGGAGTTCGGAGCCATCAACATCACCGGCTTTCGCATTGTGGACACTAATCGGCGCGCCTTGCGTGATTTCCATGACAGCCGGAAGCGCTTAGAGCCGGCGAGCGGAGCCGGCGCAGCGGGCGGCGGCAGTCAGCCAGCTATTTCGGTAAATTCTTACACTGAGCCGAGAGTTGTAGTCGCTCGTAGATTGAAGGCATCTATCTCTCATTGTTTACAACCCATTTGCAAACCCCTCCCTCCATAGGCCCAGGCAGCGCTCATGTACGATGCGGTCTTTGTGCTTGTCGAGGCCTTCAATCGCATTCTGCGCAAGAAGCCGGATCAGTTTCGTGCCAATCATCTGCAGCGACGAAGTCATGCGGGCGGCCCAGGCGGCGCCAACTCGCTGAACGAATCCAGCGCCCTGCTGGACTGCAGCACATCCAAGGGCTGGGTCACCCCCTGGGAGCAAGGAGAGAAAATCTCACGGGTGCTGCGCAAGGTAAAAGTCAACAAAACATTTTGCATCTCTTCCAGCCATCCATCGCCCATGCGGGCGCAACAATTTTGATGAACATTTTTTCGACACAAGAGCTGCAAGTGCTTGGCTGAAAGTTATTTAAAAATCTTTAATTTCAAGACGAAGTAGTTGGCGTGAGAGACGCAGTAGTGGATGAGCAGAAGATACCCTGTAAAATGGGTTTTACTGGAAGAAGATTCAGATAGTGAAAGCTATCAGATCTATATCTATAATGAAGACAGAAACTCTCTAGTTAAATAGAACAACTTTATAGATTTTAACAGATTTTAAGACGTAGCTAATATGCCCAACAGCCAAGTCGATTATAGTGTATATAAGCAAAAGAAAAAGCAAAGACTAAAGTCGGCGAACTCTTATAATTTTATATAAGTATATTTATAAAACTTGTGCTTTGAGCGCGTGTTTCTGATAGATAGAAATTATAAAACTTTCTGATTGCAAATATTTGTCTGTAAAAATGAACAACAACAACAACAACAACAACTACAGCAACAACAGCTGCAACAACAACTACTATCAGTGCCCGCTGTGCAACGTTGTTTGGTTTAGAGCAACTCCCAATTCCCGTAGCTAATCTCATTGTTTATGCTTGTTTTGCAGGTGGAAATCGATGGATTAACTGGTGCCGTGCGCTTTGATGATGACGGCCGGCGCGTCAACTACACCTTGCAGGTGGTGGAGATGTCGGTGAACAGCTCGCTGCAACAGGTGGCCGAGTGGCGGGACGATGTGGGCTTTCTGCCGTTCCACGGCCATCGTGGCAATCATGGCAGCAGCTCGCGCGGCTCGTCGGCGGCCAGCAATGGGGATTATACACGCAATCATACGTACATTGTGACCAGCGTGCTGGAGGAGCCATATCTAATGCATAAGGCCAGCTACGGCCAGCAGCTGGTTGGCAACGAGCGCTTCGAGGGATACTGCAAGGACATGGCCGACCTGATTGCCACCAGGCTGGGCATTAAATGTGAGTTCCGATTTCCACTTGCGAATCTCTTCAGTACAAATTGCTTTTCTCACCTTCTTTCTCCACCGTCAGTTGAGCTGCGCCTGGTGCAGGACGGCAGCTACGGCGCCGAGAATCAGTTTGCAGCGGGCGGCTGGGACGGCATGGTGGGCGAGCTGGTGCGCAAGGTGAGAAACAGAGTGACAATAGTTGTCAACACTTTGTAACTGGTTTATTGTCGTTGGGCTTAAAGGAGGCGGACATGGCGATTGCTGCGATGACGATTACGGCGGAGCGCGAGCGCGTCATCGACTTCACCAAGCCCTTCATGTCCTTGGGCATCTCCATAATGATTAAGAAGCCAGTGAAACAAACTCCAGGTGTCTTCAGCTTCCTCTACCCCCTCTCGCAGGAGATATGGGTAGGTCTAGCGCATTGTCAGAGCTTAAGACTTCTCAACCACGCCCCCTGTCCCGCTCTTTCTCTTTCTCTTTCAGATAAGTGTCATCTTGAGTTACGTCGGCGTAAGCCTTGTGCTTTACTTTGTCACGCGGCTGCCGCCCCACGAGTGGCGCATCGTCCGACGCTCGACGAGCGACACGAGTTCGCAGCAACAGCCGCCGGGCATCATTGGTGGTGTCCAATTGAGCGAACCACCGGAGCCGCATCAGCCAGTGGCGGTGCCACTGAATGAGTTTAGTCTGCTCAACTCCTTTTGGTACTCGCTGGCTGCATTCATGCAACAGGGCTGCGACCTGACACCGCCCTCGATAGCCGGACGCATCGCTGCCGCCGTCTGGTGGTTCTTCACCATCATTCTGATCTCGTCCTATACAGCCAATTTGGCTGCCTTCCTCACCGTCGAGCGCATGGTGGCGCCCATCAAATCGCCCGAGGATCTGGCCGTCCAAACCGACGTCCAGTACGGCACTCTGCTCCACGGCTCCACCTGGGACTTCTTTCACGTGAGTTTTTCCCGCTTGGCCCAATGCAGTTTCGTTTTTCTAAAAGGCACCCTCTCTTCACGCAGCGCTCGAAGATTGGTTTACATAATAAAATGTGGGAGTACATGAATGCCAATCCGCACCTGTCCGTGCGCACCTACGACGAGGGCATCCGGCGTGTGCGCACCTCCAAGGGCAAGTACGCCCTGCTCGTGGAGTCGCCAAAGAATGAATATGTTAACGCGCGGGCGCCCTGCGACACCATGAAAGTGGGTCGGAACATAGACACCAAGGGCTTCGGCATAGCCACGCCCATCGGTTCGCCGCTGCGGTAAGTGATTGATTAAACACTTCAGCTTGTGGGATTAGCTGTAGTTACCCCTCCCTACTCTCCACTGCTGTAGGAATCGCCTCAATTTGGCTGTGCTGTCGCTCAAGGAGAACGGCGAGCTGCTCAAGTTGCGCAACAAATGGTGGTTTGACAAAACCGAATGTAATCCCAATCTGGACAGCCAGGAGACCCACACGCCCAACGAGCTCTCGCTGAGCAATGTGGCCGGCATCTATTACATATTAATTGGCGGTCTGCTGCTCGCCGTCCTCGTGGCCATACTCGAGTTTATTTGCCGCAGCAAGACGTCGCGGCGCAAGGTGCCAGCCAACGGCTCCACTGGCGGCGGCATGTTGGGCTCCTCTACATATCAGCGGGACTCGCTCTCGGATGCCATCATGCAGTCCCAGGCCAAGCTCGCCATGCAGGCGGGCAGCGACTACGACGACCGTCTAGTGGGCGTTGAGGTGAGCTTTGACTCTACTACAGATATCTGTGATACATACATATATATTCCTATATATCATTCCGTCTTCTAGTTGGCCTCCAATGTGCGCTATCAGTACAGCATGTAAGTGCAGCTGGTCTCCAAGTAAACTTGTAAATAGCATTTCAAACGCATTAACTAAACGACGCTGGCAATCAATGGCAGAGTTAGAGACGGAGCAGCTCGAGTTGGCATTTGGCATCTGGCAGGAGCCGGGAGGTGGCGGCGGCGTTCTAAAACTGTACAGCATAATTATTTGTATTTTTGATAAATGTTTACATTGGGATTGCATAATAACTAAATGGAAGTAGCTGTAATTAGCGCTTAAGTCAAAAATTATTCAAAATAATAAAGCGTAAATTTTAAGCAGTGAGCGAGAGCGCGTGTCGAGCATCATTTACATGCGGTCGGAAGGATTCACTTGGCTTTGGCTCATGCGGCGTATGAGTTATACAGCCAACAGCGCACCACCTGTATGTGCGGGCATGTGTATAGATGTGTGTGTGTGCGTGTGTGTGTGTGTGTTTGTGTGTGTGGGGTAAGCCGCTTAGCTGACTTAAAGTTTTAACAAAGCAACCACCTCGACTGCACAACCTAAGCGGCTTTCAATGTAAACTTTGCGTTTAGCGCGACAGTCGACAGTCGACGGCGGGTGCTGGGCGTGGGCGTGGCACTAAATTATGCATGCGCGCCAAGTTAACACAAACACGTCAACAAAGCTCATGCAGCTCAGCGCGGATGGAACTACGTTCAGCCAAAAGAATTCTCTCATTGTTTTCACTGCAATTTCCAGTCTTTGTTGCCCCTCTGCTAGCTGAGCCTAGTTTCAATTTGGTAATTGATCCAAATTAATACAAATAACAAAATATAATGACCAGCCGACCAGTGGAATGGCTGTGTTTGCGGTTGAGTACATTTAATTAGATACTGGCTATCAATTCAATTGGAATTCGAATTGAATTTCATGCACATTAATGCACAGCAAATTATTTTTACAACTTACTCTCTCTCTCTCTCTCCCTTTCTCTTTCTCTATATAATTGTGGCAAATCAGCGCTTGCAGCAATCGTTCAGATTTTGTTTTGCTATTTAAATCGTACAATTAAATTATTTTATTTTAAACATTTTTTCAGCTGCTGTCAAACGGCATTTTAAGGGTAAATTTAATAATTTGGCTGTTTGGCAACAAAATAATTAAACTAGATTATGAATTAGTCCGTAATGCGAAGCATTTGCCATAGTTAAACGGCGAGTTGTCAGGGAGTGGACATAATCCTAAAATGCCAAATAATTGACATTGTTTTTAAATGCGGTCGTAATGGCAATTGCTAATGGCAACAAATTTCAATTAAAACGAATTCTGAATGGAGTTATGTCATGCGGCGAGCGTATCCATCATTGCGTTACGCGTCTCAAAGTTTTCCAGCTGCTCTAATCGTGCTTTCACCAGTTTTGAGTTACTTAACGGAGCAAAGAACATCCTTCGAACTAATCCCCAAATTCGCTGACAGTTTTTGCGAATAGACGACAAATCGCCAGCCAACCCAAACCATTTTGTAAAGTGGGGCAGCAGCAGCGTGGCTGAAAAAACTTATCTCATTCGCACTGGCTCGTTCTACAATGCTTATACATCACGCTCTGGCACTTTGGTAACCCAAGACAAACTCAAAGTTTCACCTTTAACCCTTAACAAGTAGCAACCTCAGCTTACGAGTCTCAATTTTTGGGCCATTCTAGAGCGTTGAGAAAAACTAGCAGCAGCAGCAGCAGCAGAGGCAGCAGCAGAGGCAGCAGCAGAGGCAACAGCAGAGGTAGCTTTGGCTTTACTTAAAGTAACTCGCAACGCTTTGCATAAATTTTTACATTTTTCTTGGGGTTTAGTCTGGCGTTTTTTTTTTTCGTTGCTTCTTTAGGGCAGCAAAGTTCGGCAGAGTCACGCGCTGAGTTGTGAGCTGCCGGCTGGCTGAGGAAGATGCTGCTTGAGGCAACGGGTGCTTCAAGCCGTGTTGATTTGCTGAAAAGCCGCAGGATTTGTGGGACTGTAAGCAGGCTGACTTTTTGCCGTGGCGCATTTAATGCTTCAAAATCGATTTTTCAATAAATTGCGAAACACAAGCAGCAGCAGCACCACCAGAAGCAGCCATTGTAGCAAAAGTTCAAAGCCGTTGTTGCCCAGGACAACTCCCTCCAGTCAAAACAGTTTTAAGTGAACTGCCAAAATACAAAAAACTTTTGCCGTAAATTTTCATATTTATTTATTTTGTCAATCCAGCATGCTTTGCATTTTGCGTAATATGGCGTATGTGGTTGAAACTTTCCCAGCATCAAAAAAAATATATATATATATATATATATATATATATACAAAAAAAAGAAGAGCGACGCGGAGCGAAAGCTGGAGCTAGGCGGGCTGCCGGCGCCCGAGGACGAGTGAGAGCGTGAGGAATGCGTTTGAGAAATGAATGTGTGTCGCAGATCTCTGTCGTGCGATATGTGCATAGATATAGCTTCATATGTAGCATGTGTGTTCCATGAGAATTCCATGTATCCCATGCTTTGTTGCCACAGATAAGCGTGGCTGCCTGGTAATGGCCAAAAATCACAGCGGATTCTCTTATTTTTTTTTCATTTCATTTCATTCTCTTTTTTTTTGGTGTAACTTGTGCAAAATGACACAGAGATCAAGTGGCGCAGCGGGAGGGCACGCGATTCAGTGCTGGGCGTGGTTGGCGGGCTCGGAGCGTGTCAGCGTGTGGGCCACGCATTTGCAATAAAAAATATGATGCGACCCATATGCATGCTCAACACTCTAACAAATTCTAGAGTTTGGGTCGCACGAAATCTCATAATATTTGCAAATGACGAACGTGAAAGTTTTTGATAAGTCGAGCTGAGTGCGACTCTAGCAAGCACAACTTTTGTCACACAGTTGTTATCAAAAGGCAGGCATCAAAACAAATAAAGCGCAGCCCGAGCCCACGAGCAGAGCCAAGCAGATAAACAAAACTATAATTTCATTATTCGAAAAGCGCTCGAAATTTATGAGTTGCAGCTTCAAAATGCTGAACAGGTACAAAAAGTCATAGCATATATATTGTGAGAGGGAGAGTAATCGAGAGAGAGAGAGAGAGAGAGAGAGAGAGAGAGAGAGTAACTGGTATTGCAAGAGATTTATACGTAACGCCTGGATTTGTTTGCCCAACTCTGCAGTCACAACAATGCGCACATATATAATACACAAATATATATATGTGAACTTTTTTAATCGTTTCTGTGTTATGAAATATGACAAAGCATGCAACTAAAAGTAATTAAGCATTGGCATATTCAGCTGGGAATGCTTTGCTCTGCGAGCGCACATGGGGCGTATGCGCAATAATTGTTTTGAATGCTTTTCCTTCGCTCGCCTGCTTGTTATGATCATAATTAATTTGTATTGATTTTAATGCTCTGCTCTTGCTTTTGCATTTGCTGAAATTTCATTAATTAGTCGTCCGTGATTTTGACAGTTTCAATTAGTTGGGCCGAGCTCATTCTTTTTTCACTTTTCGGCATTTTCTATTTGCCAACTTGTCAAATTGCCATATTAATTAAACCAGAGAGAGAGAGAGTGAAAGAAAAATAAATAATAAATCCACTACTATGTATATATGTATATATAATATTTATGCAATATTTTACCAAAGGGGCACAAATTGAATGCCTCCAAGCGCAGCAGCTGGCAATGTGTAACAATTTGTGAATACTCTTCATGTCTATGTATGTGTGTGTGTGAGTGTATCAGTGTATTTGCCAATTGCAACCACATAAATGTAATCCACAGTCAGCGAACCCGACCCCCGAACCCAAAGGCTGCCAAAATCCCACTCACCCACCGTAACCGCAAACATTTGCCCACATGTAGGCAGCACTTTGAAGAGCCATTTTTAATACTTTTTTTGCTTCCTTTTTTCGAAAGAGGGAACGCGGCTGGGTTGAGAGGAAGTGCTCCACATTTTGGGCACCCCCGAACAGAATGAAATTCATGCATCGTTGCATACAATTCGCCATAAATGTTACCGAAAACTTGCTACGAACTGCCATTACCTGGCTTATGTGCTAGCTGTATCTATATATATATATAGCATATATCATATATATATATATGTATGTTTTTCAAGGCAATGGCTTCATAAATTACAAGCAGCAGCAGCAGCATCTCTGTATACGCATTTCAATGGATGCAAATGATAAATGTCACAGCTCCCCATTGTGCGTGTGTCAATGGGGTTCGTTTGAACTTTTCCCTTTGGCCGTATTGGGAAGGTATTTCAATTTTCCAATTTTCCAATGATTTTCTGATATTCGCATAGTCCAATTTGCCTAGGCCAGCCCTGGCTCTAGCTTGACTTTATTGCCATGCATTTTTGGCAATTTCTTTATTTCTATTTTATCTAGCCAATAAATTACAAATAAGTTTTAGGCAACGCAGCGGGCGAGGCGAGGTGGAGTGGAGTGGGTTGGGCAAGTGCAACATTTTATGTAATCTGCAGACTTTTGCATGCATAAGCCGCTTTTACTTGGCCTACATCAAATATAACAAACAATGTCTATAATATGTATGTTATGTATGTTATATAAGTCTTTGTGAAAAATCAACAAATCAAAAGCAAAATTCCGCTCGAGGCCATGCAGCAAAGTTGATTGCCAAGAAGTAGAAGAACAATTGCCATTTTGTAAATGACTTGAAAGCTCGCCCATTAAAGTGCACTTTAATGATGGATTTATGAACAGACCAACAGAGAGACAGAGATAGTGAGAGAGTGAGAGAGGGTTGGGGTGCTAAGTAAATAGCAAATTAAATGTAAACATCTAATGTTTCATTAGCAGCATAAAATGTGTGTTTAATTATTACGAGTCAGACGGCGTCGCTTTGGGGTCGTGTTTAATGTTTTCTACCCAGAAACTTACCTAAATAAAAAGTTTAGTTTTCACACACACACACACACACGCGCGCGCACACTCGCACACACACTCAGGCACATACGCAATTAACTTTTACTATGTGTGCAGTTTTCTATGCTCAACTTTTGTTGTGCATTTCGCCTGAACTTTTTCGGAAATAAAATAGTATAAAAAATAAGCAAGCAACGTTGGGCTTCGCCGAACTAAAGTTTCTATGCTCTAACAGAACATTTTGAATTAAATATGAGAGAGAGTAGGATATGGGAAGATCAGTAATATGAGCATGAATCAAGAGAGGTTGGAAAAGAAACTTGACTTTGCATTTTATAATCAAACTCTCATATGAAGCTCTGTACAAGGTAAAGAATCAATTCAAATATTAATTCATTTCTACAGCAATCGCATGGATCTTCTCACATATCCCAGGCAAAAGGCAGAGTAGACAATTGCACAGAGAGAAGGAAAGGGAGAGAAAGGGCACATAGTGTAGGAAAAGCCAAAGGAATAGCAAAGTAAAATACTTTTACATATTTTTAACAATTTGCAGGTTCGGACGCGCGCCCCTCGTCGCTCTCGTATTGAGTGAGAACTTTATCTGCGCAAATGTGCAACGCTTTGTTTGCTAGCTAACCGCATTGAAAAGTAGCTGCTAATGGTGAATGCGGATTGAAAAGTTGGCACTGCCCAAGTGAGAATGACGGGGGTAAGGGGGCTGCGGGGTGACTAGAACTACACCCAAGTTGTAGTAAACTTTGTAAATTGCCAAAGGCAACTTTTACAAAATAAGCCCTATTATGCAGCTGACCAGCTAAGGGGGAGGGGGAGCACCCTGCCCAGGGGTCGCGACGAGGGCAGAATAAAATGAATTAGTTGGCAGTTAGAATCCGACATGTGAGCAACTGTCGGATTGGATTTGAATGCCGCAGCGAAAAGTTATCAGCAAAATGCCAGGCCGCATTGATAAATGAAGATAAATTTTGATTAGTTTGTTTTTGTGGATCGGACAATGCTTTGGTGATTGATAGGCCACGGCCAGGCCAGACCAGGCTAGGCCAGGCCGAATCGAGCCGAGCCGAGCCGGCGGAATATTAAATTGCCGAGCTGCAATTGGCATGCGAGCGATTACGTTTGTGCGTTTTAACAGCATTTGGCCGCGTGGCGAGCGTTTAAATGCGTTTCATGTTCAACGTTTTTAATATGAATGACTCCATAAATATGCATGAACTTTTAACACTATGCAGAAACAGCTGCAGCCAACTGCAGCTCCACCCCCTTGTTCGCGTCCTCGTTGCTAAACGGAAAACTGCCCCTTTAAATAACCGAAACAGAATCCAATTCGTGAAACTGTGAAGCTCAGCCTGAACTCCAACAACTTGGCCAACTGCAACTGCAGCAGCAGCAGGAGCAATGGCAATGGCAATTCCAATGACCATTTCTCGCAATATTTATGCGTGTGCCGCTCTGGTTCTTGTTATTGTGCTGGGGCTGCCTGTGTGCCCATTTCATTACAACATTGTTCATACGCCGCGTTGCACATAATTGAAATGGCAAACAGTGAAGCGCTGCGATTTTAACCAAATATGCAGACGCACAGAGCGCGAACGCGAGGCCGAATTTTGTTTCGTTTTCGTATCATTTTGGTGCTTGTTGTGCGCTGAGCATTGTTTTGTTTTGTTTTGTTTCACAATGTTTTGTTTCGTTGACGACAACGAAACCAATTGAATTTTCATAAATGCAACAGCCAGCGCGGGTATCAACAATAACAATAACAACAGCATCAACAACAACAACAACAGCAACAGTCGTAGTATCGTAGTCGAACAAAGCGCTTCATTTAAACAAAACGCTGCAATATGAAACGAATTAAAAGCCAACGTTTGCCTGCTGCAACTGCTGTAAATGGAAAAGAGTAAAGAGAGAGTAAGAGATAGAGAGAGAGAGAGAGAGGGATAGACAGATAGTGAGAGTGAGCGCGCGCATACGCAAAGATTTAATGCCAACACAAAAGATTTGCACATGGCGAACAATTCTCTTTATGGCCCCAATTGCAGTGGCTATTATCAAGCCAAGCTTATCAGCTGACTGCAACAGTTTGTGAAGGCTAAATAGTTAAGCGAGGAGCTTCGAAAGCGCATTAAAGCTTCAAGCGCGATTTATTGACAACAATAAGCGACCGAACATAAAAACCATCAGCAGCTGAATTCGACTGCGCGATAAGTGAGTAATTGAAAGCGCAGCTTTAGGTGGAGCTGATGCCAGTGAGCTCTCTCTGCCTCAGTGGCTATAGAGCTTTGAGTGGCAATTAAATATGTTAGAGGTCATCAACTGAGGCATCTCAGGTAGCTCTATGAGTGAAGGCTTTACAGTTTCTGTTGTCGACTCTGGATTTAAGCTTTCGCTTTCAGCTCTTCTCGGCTAAGACTTCAAGTATATTTTTTTATACTATCCTTAATTATTTACACCCTACTCTTTGCAGCGTATTCCTCGCGTCGATTAAGCCCACATCATCAACAGGCCGACGTCGTTTTTAAATAATTGCGCATACGCCGCGTTGGCTTTTGTGTGTCTGCGCCTCAATGCATTCCAGCGCAAGTTTCATTGCTGCAATTTTACATTGAAATTATGCAAGGCGACGAAGTCGTAGAAACCAAAAAAAAAACCTCTCTCTCTCTCTCTCTCACTATATATATATATGGAATACAACAAAAAAAGGCAAAGAGGAGATGAAGAGTAATAGCTCCCCCGCTGGACGTCCTTTGCTTTTGTTGAGCAAACAGACAAAACCTCAATAAAAATGTTGCTACAATATTTGCAGCTGGCGCTGAGAAAAGCTTGTACAATGCAAAAGTACATCTAAAGATATATATGCTGACATCCATATATATATGTATGCATACTTATTCATGCACTCACTCCATATATATATATATATATATATGGAATGTGGCTGGGTCGTATTTTATTATATTTCTGTGCGCTTTATGCAATTTTTTCAGTGCATTTCTTTGCCATATTATTTTTATTTCGCTTTTTTCTCCCTCCGCTCGTTCTTTCGCCAGCTTCTTTTCGTAGCTGGCAGCCAAAAACCTGAGCCATCGTTTTCACATTAACAGCCAAAGCGAAACGTATGCACTTGCCAAGACGGTTGCTCCTGAACGTCCTGCTGCGCTGCGTGTCCTTGCACACACACACACACAGTGGTGCCGCGTGGCGATGAGAGAGCTCGCGAAATTTCCCAGCAGGCAAATATATTTTTCAATAGCGTCGCCAGCGACGTGATTAATGCAAATAAAATAAAATAAAATGCCAGCTAGCGTCCAGGACTCTTGCATCCTGGCAGCTGCATAAATTTCAGCTGCACACACACACACAGCCCCCACAAAATGTTACACTTGAGACGAGGCTGCACTTTGTTGCACACAGCGAGGGGGAGGTTGGGGGTGCGACCTAGTGCAATCGGCCGTATGCGTGATAAGCAGAAACTCGGCCCCGTTTACCATTAAAATGCCGCACGTAGCTCATAAAGTTAATCAGAGTGCAGGTTCCTGGCCTTAATCCGTGCCGCTTCTCTCTGCATCTCTCTCGGCTTCGCCTCTGTTTAACTGAGCTGGCGCGCGACCACACAACTACACAAAGGGCACGCCCACAGAGCGTTCATATTTGCGGTCGGGCTGGATGCGGTCACCCGATGTCTGCGTCTACGTCTACGTCGCTGCTTATCTCCCGATGCGTGGAAATCTATGCGCGGTATGCACAAATTTATCACTGGCATTCACGAGGCAACCTTCACCCAAATGCCTGCTGCCTGGTGCTTGGAGCCTCTCGGGTTGGCCAATATGCTGGCCAGCATGTGATGGCCAGGATGTGAACGTGGTTTCCTTTACATGCATGTAGTGTGTGTGTGGGTGTATATGTGTCTGTGTGTGTGTGTGTGTGTGTGTGTGTGTGTGTTGGCGTATTCGCTTTTTGATGTTTGGGGTTTGGCGCTAAAAAATGCTTTGCCCAGCGGCACTGCCAGCAGCAGCAGCAGCAGCGTCAGCCAGCAAAAAAACTATTGGAAATTTTCTATTTCTTTTTTCTAGCATTTTTCGATTTTTTATTTTGAGCTGTTCAGTGGCATGTATGGCATGCAAAGGCAAGCCCAGGCAAGGCCAGGACGCAAAGGGGCAGGCGAGGCGTGGCTTGGGAGCGCCCTCACATATGCAGCGCTGACTGCGGCTGTTTGGTTTTTTAGGGGTCGCATTGATTGCTGCACAAAGTGAAATATTGAGTGAAATTTGTAGCAGTTGAGGCAGAGCAGGAGCAGGAGGCAAAGGCCAAAAGGCAAAGTGGAAAAAAAATAACCCATGATGCTAGTACATGAACAGCTAATTAGCTGGTTAAAAGCCAAATGTTGCCTAATTGGTTTTGGCTAACAAGTTTCATTGAGTTTCGGCGGCTAGCTGGCAAATACCAAATGCTATGTATGCCACACTGCCAGGATGCGATGCGATCCTCAAACAACTATAAGCTGCATTATTTTTCATCTTAAGGACTCTCGAGCGCGGCACAAAGTTGCAATCCCGCAGCGAAGTTTGCTGCCTCCACCAAAAACAATTGACACTTGCGAACAATCTGCAGCAGCATCAACATTACCAAAGTCATTGCCATTCTTATAAGCGTATCCCCTTGCCACGCCACCCGTCTAGTCTTACCATAGCTGCGCTGTCACGGTCCGCATTTGACGCTGTCTTTGAGCAAACAGTTGAGTAAAAACTGAGCAGCCACAGTAAGAGAGCAGAGAGCCAGATTGTGAGAGACTAGCAAATGCCCATTACTGAAAGGGGAAGCTATATAGTAAAGCAGGATATGGAAAGTATACGATTAGACCTTGTAATAAAGAGAGAGAGAGAGAGAGAGAGAGAGAGAGATATGTGATCAACTCAGCCTATACTCTCTTATGAAACTGCTATCTCTTGCCCGTTACATCTACTATGTTTCAGTCCAAACTCCCCCTTTACATAGCTTCCTCTTTGCGAGGGTATGAAAATTGCACTCGAAATCTGCGGAAAAGTCGTGATTGCAGCCAAAACGCTTAGCAAGAGGACACACAGACAGACACACACAGAGACAAAAAAAAGTGAGGCAAACAATAAAAGGCTAAAAAGACAAAAAAGGAAGACTATCAAATACTGAAAGGAAGCACACGAACTAAAAGCGAGCCATAAGAAAATAAACCAAAATGACAACGCAAAGAAAAACACACGCGCTCAAAGTGAAGTCAACTTGACAGGCTCGACGAGTCCTTTTGCCTGGCATTGCGGCCTGGCTGGCTGGCAGCCTGCATAGGCTGCGCAAATAATAGTGTCATGTGTAGGAGCTGCCTGGAGAGTCATGGATCACTGACGCTTTCCAGCCGGCTGGATGACACAAGATTTAGCTGCAGATTTACGTGGCAGCCAGGCTGCCAGGCAGCATGCGACAGGCAGCGGGCAGCGGACGACTTAATATTGCAGCTCACACCCGTACCGTATTCTATGGCCTGTGTTTTTTTGTTGTCATTCAATGCGCGTTCCACTTGAGGTCTGAGGGTCGCCTTTTGTATATATTTATTGTGTAAATTACAAGAGAGCGCAGCATAGCGCACAAATAACTGTAATGGCTTTGTTTTGGTCATGGCTCAGGTGCCAAGGCACAAAGCAAAGGACATAGCACGGCGCTGACATTGTTGTGCCCCCTAACCTCCGCCCTTCTCGGCCCCAGCTGGTCAACTCCCCCGCATGGCTCGAGCGGAGCCTGGACCTTGCTACAAATAAAAAACAAAAAGCAGTTAGATAAAAAAATCTTTATAATAGCGTGAGCAACAAAATAAAAACAAAATAGAAGCAGCGTCAAGGCTGCGTGTGACAACAACAAATAGCAACAGCGACAACAACAACAACAACCACAACAACAACAAGAATAACATTTGGCATGAAAAAGCTGAATAGCTGCCTAGACCCAAGCAGCGCGAAGGATTTCCTAGCCCAGATCTCGCAGAGCTGCGGTCGCCAAGGCGCATCATAAAAATGTTAATGAAGTTGACAGGCAGCGAGCCAAGACCCACACACACACACACAGCGAGCCTTTTGTGCCACGGGGCAGCAGCAGCAGCGACAGCTTAACAAAAAAAGGCAAACCAATAGCAAGAAAAATTCGCTGGAAATAAAATAAAAATTAAGTGTGACCTAGAAAACGGCCAAAAACATTTGTAAATTTGTCATCGCATAGGCCACGCGAAAAAAACTGAAAGAAGAACAAAAAAATATATAAAGACAGCTGAGAAAATGATAAAGTTGCTCAGCTAATAAATACACTGTTTGGAAGTGAATGAAGAGGTAGCTGAAGAAATTTAGCTGAAATGGAAATATAATTAAATTAAATAAAATATTGAAGTGCATATATAATCAAATATACAATTTAATAATATTCTACATATTTTTAATATTTATATAAATTCTAATAAATTCTCTAGATTTTATTTCAAATTTTATAATAATTACAGCAAAGCAAATATGCTTTGCTTTAGCCAGGTTCCAAATGAAATAAAATGAATTTCTAATTTCATTTTATTTAGTTTAATTTTATTCAGCTGCCAAGGAAATGTGTTTCATTTAGATTCTGATTTTAAATTTATGCTTTCATTAGCCTAATGTGTGCCAGATAACTATCATACATGCAGGGCCAACATATTCGGGCCGCGACCCCAAAAACTGTGCTACAAAAAACTGAAAAGAAGAAAACAAATCGCGTAATTGCTAAGAAATGGCCTTTTTCGGCTGAAAATGTATTTGCGAATTAGGCAAAAATGTGGCACAGGTTACAAGTGCTCACATATGTGTAAATAAATGTGTGCGTGAGTGTATGTGTGTGTGTGTGTGAGTGTCTGCTGTGATTGCTGCTGCTGCTGCTGTCGTTGTACCGAAAAATATGATAAATGACATTTTGCACTTGTTTTCCATGATGATAATTTATACTCCGTTTGCATCGCATCGCACGAATTAGTCGCCTGGCCGCGCCCACCCATAACGTGTTCCCTTCTGGCCCCTTTGGCCCGCCGGCCGCACGCCCCGCCAGCTGGCCCCAGCAATTTGGCCAAAAAGGCTGTAAAATTGCCAACGGCTGCCATTTTCATTTTCATTTATTTTTATTTCTTTTCAGCTTTTTTTGTTTTGTTTCACATTTCATTTTTTTGCTCGCATATATTTGCGTGCCGAAGAGAAAATTTGCAACGTTGATGGATGATGAGTAATGATTGAAGCCATCTTGCCAGCCCTGGCAGCCAGCTTGCCCTTTACGCCAGACGGCTCAAACCCTAAACTCTGTCCACTCCCATACCCTGCCTGCCTACCTCACTCTCCCTCTCTCTCTGCCTCCCGCTCTTTCAGTACTTGAAGCGCTGCCGCATCGAGTTGATTGTCATTTATGTCTGTTGGCGGTTTTTACGTTTTGCTTATGTCAATTTGGCTCCAGGGAAATTACATACATTTCGTTTGTATCAGAAAATTAGTAGGTAGCTGCCAGCTGCCAGCGTAAAGCATAAAAAATGGAAAATTTTCTTAACACAACAACAGTGGCAACAGCAACAGCAACAACAATATAATTTTGAGCTTAGCTGCAAATGACCTGAAGGCTGAGCCGAAACAACAGCGGAGGAGCATTTCCATGTGAATTTCATTGGAATCGCTTGAATCTTGGCCCAGGAGATTGTCACTGAAAATTGGCATAATTGGTTGCAAAAGTTGCGCAGCTGTTAACGCTCTCATATTTGTTTATCAGTTTCAGAAATGAAACGCGCTTCATTAAGGCAAAGTAAATACCACGGCCAAGTGGTTTACAGATAAACGCATACGAGCAGCAGCAGCAGCAGCAGCGGCAGCAGCAGGCGGTGGCATCAGCAGCGACGGCGGCATCAACAGCCTAATTAAATATTGTTTTATGTATATGGAAATTATTTAATGTGTGTTTACACACGCGTTTAAGGCTGTAAATAATCAAAACCTTAATTCAAATTGACAGCTGAATACAATTTATAATACCCCGGCTCAGTCGAGGTCGGGCTCAGTGTTGAACATCAATAAATTTAATTATCCGCAATCGGCCAGAGTTAAATTTACCAATTTAACAATCGCTTAACACGGCTTTCATTTTTTGCTGCCAGTCGAAGAGCTTAAGTGGCTGGCAGTGTTGGTAAACGGTGGAATCTAATGATGATATAATGGATCATTAGCAAACAGTCTCTAATATTCTACTCGAATAGAAGGCATATGCTTATAACTGAGTTGAAACTGGTTTAAATTGTCAGCCTGTGTTGGTAAACGCTTATTGCTGAACTCAATTTAAAGCTTGTTAGCTAACACCTAGTAGGGCTATTACAATACTACAATACTCATACTCTCTCTCTCTCTCTCTCTCTCTCTCTCCCTCTCTCTCCTCTCTCTCTCTCTCTCTCTCTCTCTTCGTTCTTCAGTCATCTTTACAGTATCTGCCAGTGTTGTTAACCAATTAATGCCTTCCTCTAACAGAGTTTTATTAACAAATCTCTGCTCTCCATTTCTTTACATATTTAAATTTCTTTAAAGTTCCTCTCAACCACTACCTTATGCCCCCTTCCAGTTTGTTAAGCCCTTAAAGTCACACACCATTTGAAGGTTATTGGAGCATTTTTCACACACTCGTAATGCCCACTCTCCACTTTTCGCTATATATTTATTATTATTTGTATTTTTTTGTTCATTGCACTTCGAGTGCAGTTCGAAAAGGCATCGCCAGTGTTGGGTATTTGTTTAAAAGTCACTTCAGGTTGCTTTATAAGTGGCTTTCTTATTTATACCCATTTTGTTGAATTGCAATGAAAAAAAGAGCAGCAGCAGAAGGAGAAGAAGAAGAAGAGAAAAACGAGAACCCGAAATGGCCAAAATGGAAAAGTGGAAAAACCAATGAGCAGCGAGCAAACACAAATCCAAACTGTTGGCGTTGGCGGCTTTTCCACGTTGCCACCTTGTTTGCAAGTTTAAAAGCTGCCCTTTTGCGAACAGCTTAAGCAGCACACTCACCTGAGCGAGTGTGTGTGTGTAGGTGTAGGTGTAGGTGTAGGTGTAGATGTGTGAGGCTTTCCGGTTGTGCGCTTTTGCCGGCGACGACGTCGCCATCAACAGGGGAATTCGCTGCCAAGTTAAAATGCAAAAATAAATGCCACGCATGGACCAAACGCACACATCACAACACCCACACACACACACACATGGACACACACACACACATAAAGCACACATCTGCAGCAGTTTTCGCCCCTCGCCCACTCGCTCTCGCCTCGCTTCATGCTGCTCGCTTTTGAGCTCAAGTTTATATTACGCTTGGCCTGTTAACCGCAACTGCAATAGCTCTATGCATGTGTGTGTGCGTGTGTGTGTGTGTGTGTGAGCCAGGCTACCTGCTAAGCACTGCTGATTGAATTCTTTTGTGTTGTGATTTTGTAGCACTTTGGCGCCTGCCCTCGTCCCTCGGCCAACATTTAAAGTAGCAAATTTTTACACGCTACACTCCAGTCATGTGTGTGTGTGTGCCAGTGTGTGTGTGTGTGCCACGTGATGCTGCAGGTGTGAAATGCGCACATAAAATTTGCACCTGTGCTGTGTGTGCTGTTGCTAGATTGTTGTTGTTCTTGTATTTCGTGTTGCATTTCTTCTGCTTTCTTTCTCGCTTTTTTGCCCGCTTTCACTTTCGCCAAAGTTGGCAACAAAAACTAAAGTCGAGACAGAGAGAGAGAGAGAGAAAAGGGAATGCAAAGCAGCAGCAGCTGCAAAAATGTCGTGCGGCGCATAAAATGCACTTGAGCGCGGACGCGGCGAGGCAAGTGTTTACTCAAGACATAAAACATGTTCGCAGTGAGTGAAATTAAATGCCGGCATGACACTGAAATGCAACAAACCACCCAGAGCAGCCTGCACCACATGCCGCAACTCAGCCACACAGCCACGCCCACACTGGGTGGCCAGGTGTGTGGTGTGTAGGCTGGCAGCTGCCTGCTGCCTGCTGGCTGCTGCCTGCCAGGCGAAGACAAAAGCCATTAAAATGCGCCAACGTCGCGTTCTGGGCTGTCGGGCGTTATCTGAGTATCTGCTCTAAAATATTATTCTCCAAATGGCTGGAATTCTAATGCAATTAGAAGCCGTTAGCTGGTTCATTCATTCCAGCCAGCTGAATCGTAATCGCATTCATTAATATTTATCTTCAGACTGATTCAGTTCATGCAAATTGGAAACTTGTTTCCGACTCTGATTCGGATTTGGATTCTAATAATCTGCTTCGTTAAACACTTTCGCCAGCAAATCACCAATGTTAAGCGATTTCGGCTCAAGCATTTGAATAATCTAACTCATTTGTATCTCTAACGATTCGACGAGTCGACGAGAGTCTCGCCTCTATCAAAATGCATTTTTTGCTGCTGTTGCTGATGAGAATCGGCTTTTGAGAGTGTGCTCAAGGAGCAGTAGAGCAAAGCAGAAGCTAAAAAAGAAAAAAGAGAGAGAAGAAGAAGTTGGTAAAGATAAAGCTAAAGCTAAAGAACAAGCAGCTGTTATCTGCACCGATTTGCAGTGCGTAATTAAAAATGCAGGCCATGCACGCCGAGCATTGCATACTTTGGGGCGTCGTTTAACTTTGCACTTAAGCAGCAGAAGAAGCAGCAGAAGCTCAAGCTGAAAACGTAAATATCATTTGCATTTTTAAGTGTGTTTGGAATTGGGCTGCTGTTAGCTGTTCGCAGTTCGCAGTTCGCTGTTAGCTGACTTTAGTGCTGTATCGCCTTTAAGCTGCTGGGGAATGCCAAGCTGAGGCCATAAACTGGCCCCTGGGCTGCGTGGACCGCAGAAAATCAACGCTAGCACCGCAGTGGACGCCTCTTAAGGCCATAAAATCAGCTAAAAGCAACCACAAAACACCAACACCAACAGCAACGGCAACGGCAAGGGGCAAAGCAACCGCAGCCCAAGCCACGATCCAGTGCGATGCGAACATCTTCAAGTGGGCACGGAATTTATTTCAATAAAATGTGCATTAGCCGACCAAAGCAAAGCAGCTACAAATAACTTAAGGCTTTTAGTGTGCAGCAAGCAAATGCAAAGCGAAGCTGGAACGGAACGAAGTGGAATCGAAGCACAGCCAACAGCGAACAGCCAACAGCGAACATAACAAAAGTACAGTCAGTCGCCTCGCATAGTGGAGTCACATATTAATATGAAAAGTCGTCGTCAACTTGCAGATTTGCTAATACCCCAAAGTATGAAACATTTTACCCATGAGTAACTCTATTTGAAATCCATTACTGCCAACGAGTCCGCAACAATAAAACTGAAAAGTTTCAAATTTATGTCAAAAACAACAAAAAATAGCTGAATATAAAGCTGTAGCAGCAGCAGCAGCAGCAGAAGAAGAAGAAGAAGAACAAGAGTGCGCCAGCAACAACAAAACCTGAGGAAACACTGAAAAGAAGCCAACATTGAGCAAGTCAAAAGTAGGTTAGGGCATGAGCGTGGAGCGTGAAGAGTGGAGAGTGGAGGCGGCCGGAGCGGAGCGGTTAGCAAAGTTGAACAATAGCAAAATGCGTGGCGGGCAATGGCAGAACAGACACACAGGGGACAGCCGCATGTGGGGGACTCTATAAAAAAAAAAAGAGGATATGTGTGTGTGTGCGAGTGTGTGTGTGTGTCAACAGGCAACAGGAAAAAACATTCTAAACGTTTTTGATGGAAAACTTTGGGGAGCTTTTTGGCTCGCCAAACTCCTTGAAGCTACAGGCCACTCAAATTATGGAAAAATTTTGTGGCTGCCAGCGAAAAAGAAGAAGAGAAAAGAAAAGGAGAAAAGCAAGAGAGAAAGAAAGACGAGACAGACAGCAGGAAGGACAAAATATGCTGGCTGGCTGCCACTTGAAGTCAATAATTTGTGCCGCGTTTTTACAGCAATTCAATTAAAGCAACACACACACACATGCAGCGACTGCGACTGCGACTGAGGCAGAGGCAGAGGCTGAGCAGACAAAAGATGCAATTGAGTTGGTGAAGGGTTGGCCAATAGTCCATTGCTTGGCCGGAAGTGGTTGCAGCAACTTTTGCCGAGTGCCATTTGGCACACAAAAGATGGATGACGCCGAATGAGACAGACACAAGGAGCAGAAAGAGAGGTAGACAGAGAGAGAGAGAGAGAGAGAGAGAGAGAGGGACATGAGAGCACCTCAAGTCTTCAACTGATAATCAATGGATTTGCTTTAAGGCCGCACCTTGCGCCAGCAGCCAACTGCAGCTCGACGAAAACGTGGCTAATGAGCTTACGCACGCTTATGGCCAAATGGCACTTAAATATGCGTATAATCTGCCAAAAGAGTTGAACGCAAAATACATTAGCTTTAAGCTTAAAGCTTAAATTGTTTATGGCTTAACTCTCCCAGAGAGCCTGACTGCAGCCTCAGCCTCAGCGTCAGCTCAAGCTCTCATATGTGCCTGGCAAGCTGCTTATGGCTGCTAGAGCAGCTGAAGCTTAGCAAAGTGAATGTTTATTGTGAATATCAGAAGTGAAGAAGCTGAGGAAATCAACTAATAAATAGAAATGGCTATGAAGTGCATAAGTGGAGGATATAATAAATCTATATATAAAGGAGTTCAAGTGAGATCTTCAAGACTATCTGAGCTTTCTTCTATAAGCTACTTTAAAAGGAGTCAGCTCGGCTTGTCAGAGCTCAGACATCTGTATCATAAGTCTATATCATAGCTGTCTCAGAATTCTTACAAGCCCAACGAGTCAACTAATAAGGATATACTATCCAACCGCAAGTTGCCCACAAAGCCCCTTTACTAGTTCGTTTCAGGACTCTCTCTCTCTCTCTCTCTATACAAAAGCCTAATACGATCAAAGCTTCCTTCAACTTAAGTATATATGTATATATCTATCGACTTTAAGCTTCTGCCTGCACTTCACTGTCAGCAGCCCACTTGCTTTATGGGCTACGCAGAGCTACCAAGAGCGAGTCTCTTTCGACCTTACAGTTTCAATGGCCTTTAACTAGTTAGGCAAGTACACTAGCCCCCGAGGTAGCCTTGGGAACTGTGAAGTTCTTTGCATTGGCTTTCAGCTTGATTATTATGCGCATTATGTGGGTTCAGTGGGTGAGTGGGGAAGTGGGGGGGCATTTTAAATGCCTTTTGTTGCCGTATTTGGCTCAGTTGACATGAATCTTGCTCACTTTACAACGCGCTCAAAGCGCACCCAACCACGCCCCCGAATGGCGTTCTCGTTGACATTTTATTTAACATGCATATTTTTATTTCATTCTGCCAGAGCGACTGTCAGCGCTCTGCAAGAGATTTGAGACAGTCCGACAGCCAAACAGACGGAGCGGCAGATGGAACAGAAGCGACATTCAGCCAGCGATTTTTGCATTTGGCGGTCTTAAAAAGCTTATACAAATTACAAGTAAAGCGAGCGAGCGGGCGAGCGGGCGGGCGGGCGGTCTGAGCTGACGAGCTGCTTGGCATTTTGTTTTTCTTTTTTCGTTTTTTTTTTAAGGGGCGTGTCAGCTTGGGAAAAGCAAGAAAACTTGGAAATTAGATTTTTTAATATTTTATGCAGTCATCACAGCAGTTTGTGGCCTTAAAACGCAGACATACACAATATAAAATTCATGCAAAAATTTATATATATATATATACATATATATCTGTGTATGTGTGTGTGTGTGTGTGCAGCTGGCATACAAATATTTCTTTGAGCATTTTCATTTGCATATTGGAGCATGTTTAAATGCTTTGCGCTTTTCTAATTTCATGTCAAGTTGACAATTTGGGCAGTCAAATGCATGAAATGGATATGTGACAGCCACGATGAGGCCCGGGGTACGTCCGCCTGCCACACATACCATAAATATGTGTGAGTGTGCCTAGCTTATTGCAATATATGAGAGTTCGAGCTGAAATTTAAGGCATAAATTCAAATAAAAATGCCAGACGAGCTAGCGATGAGCTCCACCAACGAACAGCAACTTCAAATTTGGACTGAGTTAGAGAGAGAGAGAGAGAGAGAGAGAGAGAGCGAGAGAAAATATATTTGATCGTGGCGTGTGGTTCGAGTGGCTCGTGTGCAACGTGTTGAGTCGTATAGAGTCGTGTAGAGTTGTGTAGAGTCGTATAGAGTCGTGTTGAGTTGTGCCATGAAAGAGGTCGGGATAAGTTGAGCTAAGGCGTGGCTCGCGCTAAGTCGCCTCACTAACCATATCAAACATGCATGTGGTCGTGCTCAGTCTTGTAGAAGATGAATCGTGTTGAGCAACATAGTTCGTTCTACGTCGTATATAGTCATGTGACAACTAGTTCAATTCGAGTTGGGCCAGTTTTGACTAATTCATATAAAAGTTCGTGTTGAGCTGCCTGTAGTCGAGCTGAGTCGTGCTGAGCCTAGCCTAGTCCTGCCAGGTGAGAGTGGCTTGGCTCGTGTTGGATTGTGTTAAGTCGTATAGAGCCATGTTATCTTAAGCCGGGTTGCATTATGCCTATCATCATCCCCATCATCATCATCATCATCCCCATCTTCATCCCCATTCATCATCATCATCTACTGTCCCTTTGGCTCATCTTCATTCGAATCATTTTGATTTCATTTGCCCAGAGATCAGACAAACTCATCATATCTTCTCATTTCTAGTTCGGAAGACTCGGATTCCTCGAACTCATCGGGCAACACGACCAGCTCCTGGCTGCCGGCCAGCTTGCGAATGCACTTGGACTTGACGCGCAGCCAGTGGTCGAAGTCCTTGCCAAAGAGGAAAACGTCGGCCGATATGCGGGCCCAGGTGTCGCGCTGCTCGAGGGTCAGGGTGTGCCAGGTGTCGTCGCGCGGCGGCGGTTCGGTGACCACAGATATCGCCTTGAGGTCCGCCAGCGGCATCTTCACAATGATGTCCACCACCAGCGAGAACTCGATCAGGTAGATGCCGCCAGTCACCAGGGAGGCGATGCTCTGCCAGCGGCAGTAGATGAAGTAGTGATGCAAGACCTCGCCCACGTCGCTCATGTACGACAGGTGGAAGTCGATCTCGGCGAAGCGCATGGACACCAGCGCGCAGATGAAGTGCATCATGGTGGCCAGGAAGCTGGCCAGCAGCAGGGGACGCAGCAGCGTGCGCAAACCCATCGCGAGCCGTATGCAGCGGATGGCGGCCAGCAGCACGAAGCTCGTGAAGGTGCCGCATAAGAGCATGTTGTGGGCGAAGGGCTCCGGCGCGTAGAGGGCGGCCACGGTGTGTATGTAGATGCAGCAGCAGCCCGACAGGATCTCCAGCATCTTGAACAGCAGCCAGACGTGATTCATGTTTCAACTCATGGCAAATGACTGGAAAATCTGAGGGCCTGAGAAAGCAATTCAATTTGAAGGCTGTTGCCAGTGTGTCCTGTGTGTGATTAGCAGGACATTCGAGAGGTCCTCAACTGTGCCATTTGGTGCCTTGCGAAAACTCAATGTCAACTCGGGTAATTTTCTTTAATGGCTTTTCATTTTGTCGATAGTGACACTTTCAGTTGTTATCACTGGCCCGTAAAAAAAGGCCCAAAGACAATTACGGGCTTACTGCCTAGCGAGTGGGGGCAGGGCAGGGCAGGTCAGGGGAGGGGGTAGGTGGCTGGTGGCTGGTGGGTGGCCAGCATTGAGTGCTAAACAGGAAATGATTTTCTCTGCTCGACTCCTAAGAAGTTGGCCAAATGGGCACGCCCCTTGGTAATGAAATCATGAATTAGATTTGAGCTCGAAAATTGTTATTGTTTTCGGTTTCTCCCAGCTGCCCTCGCTCTCTCCCTCTCCCTCTCGCTGTGTGGCTTAATGACTTTTGTGGCTGGCTTGTATAGTACTTGGCTAGCAGCTACTCTCTCTGTGTGTCTGTGTGTGTGTCTGTCTGGCTGGCTGTCCAGCTGTCTGGCATATTCCCCAAATGTCTATAAATCCCTTTTAAATGTTTTTAAGCTTTTGTTGGACATTTTCAGCAAAATAGCACTGGCTGCAGCCCGAGCAGCAGCAGCTGTAATGTGCGCCTGCTCTGTGCCACACTCACACACACACACACACACTCACACACACACAACAAAACCAAAAGGGAACAATATTAACGTGTCAACGAGAATTTATGTTTACCGCAACTGGACAACTTTCAAAAGCAGCTCCATAGATCCAACATTCTCGCCTGCTGCTCCGGCTGCGGAAGTGGCAGCAAATGCTTTACTGTCTCGCCAGTTAACATTTTTTTGCCCCATTGTTGCTGCCGCTGGCCAAGCGTGGCAGGAGAGAAAGCAGCCCCTGGCCGCTGGCCGCTGGCCGCTGGCCCCTGGCTCCGCCCCTATCCCTGCTGCATTGGCACACATATGCAAATGATCCATAAATATCAACACTTTGCACAGACTGAGTCACAGAGAGAGAGAGAGAGAGAGAGAGAGGGGGGGAGGGAGAGCGAGAGAGAGCTAAAAGTGGCCAGCGATTTACACAGCATTTCTCGCCACTATCTATCTCACTCTATCCGACCCATGCATGCGTGTGTGTGTGTGTGTGCTTATGGTAATTGTGCTGAAAACTTGAAGCATTTTGCGAGCCGAAGCCGAAGCTGAAGCTGAAGCTGAGGCGCAGGCCTCGTCAGTGGACGCCATAAATAAATTACATTTGTTGCTCATTAAACGTTGAGTGGCCAAATGGCCGCAATTTAAATTGAGGCGCGGGCGAGCGAGCAAAATGGGTTGCGGTTGAGGGTGGGCGTGGGCGTGGGCCGTGGGCCGTGGAGTGTGGCATTTTTGTTAGCCCGCAGCAAAGTGTGCGTGTGTCGATGTGTGTGTTTGAAGTGGCATTGATTTAAGGCTGAAATTCACTTAAGTCCTCTCATTCGCTCACATGTAATTAAGCTCGAGCATGAGTAATGCAACTGAATCATTGCTTAATAATTAAACGAAGCGAACAACAAGTGCAACAATGCCGAAACTTAAAGGCAACTCTATGTATACAGATATATATAAATGGGTGTATAGATGGGTGTATGTATATCATTACAAATACATCATGAGCAGATAATGAAGCTGTTTACCTTTGCAAACCCAGTGGGTGGAAGAAGGAGTATGTATCTAAGTATTTATGAAATATCTTTAATACTAATGTTTCTTCATCATCCGAGTCTTCGCTCTTGAGCTTCTGCCAACCAACGTAATCGTGAACATAACTAACAGCATCAAGTCTGATCTATACCATATTGATCATCACACTCTGTTGATATCAAGATAATGAAGCTGTTTACCTTTGCAAACCCTGTGGGTGGAAGGAGCAAGATGTATCTAAGTATTCATGAAATAACTATAATGCTAATAAGGCCAGTCTTTATTTCTTCTTCGAGTCTTCGCTCTTCAGCTTCTGCCAATCAACATAGTTAACAGCATCAAGTCTGATCTATATCATATTGTTGATAACTGTCGATAATTTGTATTAGAAATTATCTGGAGTTTATAGATAAATATGTCGGGACGTCGTTAGTTATGTTGTCTCTCGTTCACACTCAGGCAGTGATTACCCTTCTTAGCCTTATTCTGCCTGAGACTCCATTTCTAGTCGACTTCATTGCAACTCTATCGCTTGCGCTCAACGACCAACGGAACTACGTTCAGCAACATCTATGGTTGTCTCTCCCATATTGACCATGATTGTTCATGGTCATAGACTCTGCTCAACACTCTCTCACTTCTCTCGTTGTTAGCTCAAATTTTAAAGAAGACTGCAGCCATACATGTGTATATAATCCAAATGAAATCAAGAAATACTTAAAAGAAACTAACTTCAGCTTAGAGAAAGTTTTAAAGCATTGCTTTGTGTGTCTCTAAAGCGTGTTGAGCTGCTGCCTTAAATGGCACTAACTTCGCGTATTCTTACAGCATTTTGGATGCTTCATAACTCGCAGACAAAGCTGAAGTTTTATTTTTGGCAGAGCTAATTATGGGTGGGGGAAGTGCAAGCTACGCATCGCCTCTCTGCTGGCATCAGCACCTGAACACACACGCAGCTATGAATTATGGGCAGCAGCAGAGGGGAGCGAGGCGAGCGAGGGGAGCGAGGCGAGTGGCTGCTCATCAGGTGCTGGCATAAGCCGCTGATATAATGCCTTATTATCATTTAATTGAGCAGCGAGGACCTTCAAACAGTAAACAGCTAAACAGTTTACACAGCCCGAGAGAGAGAGAGAGCTGGAGCAGCCGAGGCGTAGAGTATTTCACGGCTTTATGACAGGCGGGCAATGATTATAAACCGGCATAAATTTAAACTTGGCCCAGAGCTGGGGCCCTGCGGGCGCAACTGTCTATGTGCCAGCCGGGGGGTGGCTGAGTGGGTGTGCGGGCACGCCCACTGCGTAAACAAGCCGCACAATGACCAGAAAATAACCGAAGCGGCAACAAGAGTTGCGACAAGATGTGGCAGCAACAGCAGCAGCAGCAGCAGAGGCAACGCCACCAAAAAACGGAAGCCCAAAGCAAACACAATAACAGTAAGTGAAGCATTTTTGGGCAGGGCAGAGAGAGAGAGAGAGAGAGAGTGGGGGGCGATAAAGAGAAACATGGCATGGCTGAGGCTGGCCTGGGCCTGAGCCTGAGCCTGGGCCAGGTCAAGCAGCGTATAAAATTCATAAAATATCCGCACTTAAAACGCTCGAAGCCAAAACAAAACTTAAAACTAAAACGAGAAACTCAGCTGGAGAAAGATATATATATATATATACATAATATATATAACAAATATATGTATATATATTTTATTTTATTTTGTTTATATTTTTTTGTGCTATATACATTTTATTTTATTTTTTATTTATTTATTTTTCTTTTTTTCTCTTTTTTAATTTTTTGGGGCAGAGCTCGAGCTGTTTGTTGACTGCTTGGCTGCTGCTTGTGCTTTTGTCAGCTGCACATGTGGGCAGTGGCCAAGTGGGCGTGTCTCAACACACACATAGACGCACACACACATAGACACACATACGCACACCCACTCAGCTGCAGTTCATTATGTATTTCATGTCTAACCATTATCAAGTGTTAATATTTATGAGCTAGCTACTGCTGCTGCTGCTGCTGTTGTTATTATTAGTGCTATTAGAGTTATTGTTGCTTGTTATTTAAATATTGTTGACATATTGCAGGGCCCAATAAAAATATCAATAACAAATTACGAAGCGAGCGACGCGTCGCACAGCAATCAAAACAAGAGCAAAATCAAACAATTGCCAAATAATTTGGTCACACACACACACACACTCGCACACACACACTCGCACACGCATACACACTGGGGTGTCCTTTGGGCTGGGCATCAACAAGCTGGCAAATAACGGCACTGGCTGCCACTTGATAGTGGGTTTCTGGGGTAAGCTATCAAAATGCTGTCATTGTTTCAAATGCAAATCATTGAAACAGGCCACTAAACACGGCCCACACAACAGTGTAAAGGGGGGCGTGGCCAGTGTGGGGTCAGCTGGCTCAGAGCTCAGAGCTCGCTCTCGTGTGCCGCTTGTTTGATTTATGCCCATGTGCGTGTGCATTTAAGTGCAAATTGTCGCAATTGTTGTTGTTGTTGTTTGAGTGGAGTGGAGTGGAGTGCAGCTCGTGTATTTGTATATTGCATTTTGTAAACATTTAATATTCCAATTATGCGGCACAATTCAATTGACAATTTGCTCAATGCTAATGTCGCCACAAAGCGCCTGAACAGCAATTGTAACTCTGTGTGCAAGTGTGTGTGTGTGTGTGTGGGCTTCCGCTTGTTTGCCTGGCGATATAATAATTTGTAGCATACCTTTGGGTGCTGTTCGAAAATCACTCGACTGCGGGCAAGCCATGAGCAACGAGCCACGAGCCACGAGCTGCAGCTGCTGCTGCTGTTGTAACGGGCATTCATCATATAACGGCATTTATGTGCGAAATTCACTTAGCCCACGTCCAATTGCCATTAAACATGCAAATTGAATTCGCTTAATTAAAATGTTGCCCTGCAATCCACACAAAATCCACACAATAGCCAGCGCTGTGGACGGCATGTTAAGGCACAGCTGCCCCGCTGCAGCAAACTGCTAAAATTAACAGCTGTAATTGGTCACTCGCTAGCATTATGTTGCGCTAACAGCGTAAGAGTTACTCCTAACTGCTGTTAAGTACATTTTAGCAGGCAGCTGTTAAGCCACTTTATAGCAATTTGGCATATGTTGTTCAAAATTTATAGCAAACTAACAGCTGTTGTGTGTACAGCGCTGTTTGCTGTTAAATAACAGGCAGGGGCAATGCGTGTGGAATGCAACTGTTGCCAAACTGTTCCCAGCTGGGCTGTCTTTGCTTTGCACTTGAAATGTTAATGCTAAGGCGCTGTTAAAAGGCATTTTAAAGGAAATCTTGAATTTGTAGTTTTTAGATAAATAAAAATTGTTAATCAAGGATGGCAAAATAAAGAAAAAAATAGAAATTCTAGAAAATTGCAGATAAATTTTGATATTTTTTATAAAAATTTTAAAATTAAAATTTTAATAAATAAATAAAAAAAAATTAAAATAATAAATTTAATAAAATTATTATAAATGTATTTAAATGATTATAAATAAAATTAAATTATTATAAATTAATTTAAATCACAACAAACAAACAACAAATGAAATTCCAAACTCAATTGAGCTGAAACGAAGTCTTGAAAGAAGTCTCGAAACTTAATCAAATAAAAAAGAAGACGAAGTTATCATATAGCGACTATGTAGCAAGAAATGTAACCAAGCCTTGGTTGGGGTTGCTGAAAAGGAGCTGATGCTCCTGTCGCTGCTCCTGTGGCTCCTGCTGTAGCTGCTGCTGTAGCTGCTGCACTTGTCAGTCGTCAATTACTGTGCACATTTGTTGACAAAGTCATTAGAAAAAGTTGTTTAGCTAAGGCTAAACCAAAGTCACGCGCTTGCCACGCCCACTCAGCTCGTAGCCATAATTGCAAAAAGTATTCCAGCAAGCAGCGGCAGCTGCTGAAGGATGCCCAGGATACCTTTGCGAGCTGAGACTGAGAGACTGAGAGGCAGCGAGCAAAGGCAGTCGCGGCACGAAGACAGACTGCATTTCGAAAATATTTGCTTAAATGCCGCAAACCAGAACTCACATAGTTCAAGAATGAAATACGAAATATGCGCCGCACACACACACACACATACATACAGCTGGGCTTGGTTCACGTAGCGAGCGAAGCCAAACCACCCTCAGCCCACTGCGCTGTTAACCGCACCACAAAACGCGCTGCCAATGCGCCCGCGGGCCTTGGCAACTTGGGATTGATATAGACCTTTGCTAGAGCGGGGGGCGGGGCGGGACGGGGGGTGGCTCTAGCTGTGGGTGGCAGCTGAGGCCATTGCGGACGCTGCCAACTAGCACGCGATATATTGATGTGCACAAAATATGCCAAATATCAGCGGAAGGCTTGGGGGGGTGGCATACCGAGGGGTGGGTGGGGTGCAGCAATTGTAACAAGGATGCACGCCCATGCACTTAACATGTGTATGAGAGTGTGTGAGAGAGAGAGAGAGAGAGAGAGAGAGCTGTGTGCGAGTTGCCAAATCAAGCGAAAGCCCAAAAGTAGCAACAAATAAAATTTTATGCGCGCTGCAAAAAACTTTTTCTTTTGCATAATGCCAGCAACAACAACAACAACAAAAACAAACCAGCAACAACAACAACAACAAGCAATGGCAATTTCCATGCACAATGCAAAAGTTTCGATTTTATTGTTAGAGTGCGAGCAGCTAAACGAGAGCCTAGCTGGGGGCAGCTCTAGGGCGAGGGCTAGGGCTATGGGGGCTGCTGGGCTGGCTGCTTAGTCAGTGGAGAGTTGTTAGGGGGCCTTGGTTACGCTGTCTGTTTGCTGTTTGTTTTACATTTGACAGCAGCAGGAGCAGCAGCCGCCCATTGCCTTGTGTACTTTGCGATAATGCAATGCGCAGCGAGCGATGCCAGCGATACCAGCAGCGACGCCAGTCGGCAGGCGGCATCAAAGTCAACGCCAACGTCAACTGCTGCGTCAGCGCGTCCAAAAGAGTCCAAAATTGTTGCAACTGCCATTTATTGTATTTACAGCGCGCGAATCTGACTGGCAGCAGGCGGTCGCATTACGCATACGCCGCGTGTGCCGCCGCCAATGGCATGAGAGCCATAAGATGACGTCTACAAGCGTGCAATAGTCGATGTTATGTGTGCAGCTATTTGCCATGGAATGAATAAGTATTGAAGAGCTTTGATATCTGCGTATGTGTTGAATGGGAAGCATATATACTATTTTATTTTTCAATATAATGAATATGCTTAGGGGAAAGAGTTGTAAAATAAATAAAAAAAATATAATAAATAATACATAAACTAAAAATAATAATGAGAAAATAATTAAGAAATCAATTTAAAACAGATATAAGTAAATAATTAGAAAAATGCATAAGTAAATAAATAGATGGCAAACAGACTAATAGATCAAATTAATTTATTTATATTTTATTTTATTAAAATATAATATTTCTGCTTACGAAAAATATTTATTAAAATTAATATTAAATATATCTAAAATATAAAAAAATAATTTTTATAAATTAAATTATTTTATTTATATTTAAAAATATTAAAAACACAAAAAAGTATAAATATTATAAATACTATATGCTTTGGGTTTGCAATATTTTTAAAGTATAAATAAATAATTTCATTAATAAATTTTTATTTTTTTAGATTAGTTATATTTTATAATATTAAAAAATATATTTTTCGGTATTTATAAATTTTTTTTTTTATTTTTATTTATATTTTGTATTTTTAAAACATATTTTTCCAAATTTATAAATTTTATTTATATTTTCTATTTTATATGACACATTTAAAGCATATTTATTATAAAATATGAAAAGAATTAAAAGTAAAATAATTAATAGTAAAATATATATTTATTTAATAAAAATCAAACACATTTTAAGTGCTCTGCCCTCTCACTCTCTCTCTCTCTCTCTCTCGCTCTCACTCACTCACTCTCAGATTTTATTCCATTTTCACATACAAATTGAATAGATTTGACTCTGTGTGTGGCTGTAATGCGATATGCTTCGATAATCAATAATCATCGAGCGGCGAGTCTTTTGGCAAATTGGGTTTTGCGCCGTAATCGCCTTAGATAAGACAATTGTGGGTGGCCCTGGGCGGGGCAGGGCAGGGCTTGGCTAGGCTTGCCTTGGCTGGGCAGAGTGAATTGGAGTCGTTGAGCAGTTGCGCTCTATCTGCTCTATCTGGTATCTGGTATCTATGCCAATTCATATTAAACTTAACTTAACTCATTTGTTTGCCAGCCAGCCACGCCCAGCAGCAAACGCCCTCTTTTGAAATGCCCAATGCTTTCAGGGCAGACAAATCGCTAGCAATTTAAAGCGTGCTGCCAAGCAACTAACTTGCCACTTATGCAGAACAGCAGCTGGCATTTGGGGCGGAGGAGTGGAGGAGTAGGGGAGCGGAGGAGCTGAGGAGTGGAGGAGCATTCGGGACGAAGCCTGGGGAATGTGTGCTAATGTAGTTTATGCCCACAATTTAGCATTTGGAACGCTCACAGCTGCAGTGAGTCGCATAGGTTCGCCTAATTTGCATATTGTCAGATGCAATTGCATTACGACCCCCACTCGCAGCAGGATGGCAGCACGCTAAGCAGTTTGGGAGGAGGATTGGGAGGGGCTGGAAGTGGGTTGGTGCAACCTAATCAATTCGCTGTTGTTGGCCGTTAATGAAATGAACCGTTGCACGAAGCCAAAGAGCAGCTGGACACACACACACACACACACACACACTCTGTCTCTCTCTCACTCACGCATTTCCATAAAAACGAAACGAAAGTCTAGACTTTTGCCATAGAGCAGGGAGCAAACAGCTCACTAATTACTCTGCATATGAAAATGTAATTATGTATGTTGAAAATAAGTAAACATGTGGCAAGCAGCCACAAAGAGCTGCAGAGTCGAGGTTAGACCACTGCCAGCAACAGCAGCAGCACCACCGTCACCAACCGTAGCGGCGGCGGCAACAAGCTGACTTGCAAACTGGTGGCGCCTCGCACACACTTGATCCTCCCTGTAGCTGGCCAAGGTGGCAATTATTTAAGAACCTATGTAAAACGCAGCCAACACTGTGCAACATAATTAAATACATGCTTAACATGCCTTCCTTGTCTTGCCCAAAATTAAAACTACGCCAAGCAACCGCTTGCGCCCACCACCTGCACCACTGCATCCACTGCACCTGTGCAGCAGCTAAACGAGTTAATGCTCAAATTAAATGCATAAATTTGTAGGGAACTAAAGAAAATAAAAGAAAATAAATAATAATAAATATAATATAATAAAATATATAATAATAATAATAATAAAGAATAAAATAAATAAATAATATAAAATATAAAAAATAAATTAATATAAAATATATGCAAAAGCAATATATAAAGAAATATTAAATAAAATATAATATAATTATAAAATAAAAATAAAAAATATATATAAAATAAAAATAAAATAAATGTAAAAAATAATAAAAAATATATACTTAATATAAAATATATGCAAAGAAATATAATAAAATATATTATAATATAATTATAAAAATTTTAAAAATCTAAATGAAAAATATGTATATAATAAATATAAAATAAATATATAATATATGTGAAAACTAAATATAAATTAAATATAAAAATAAATGTAAAATAAATTAAAAAAATATATACAAAAATATATACAATAAATAAAATATATACAATAATATAAATAATATAATAATGTAAATTAAACATAATATAACTATAAAATAAATATTAAATAAAAATATATAACAAATATAAAATATGTATACAATAAATATAAGATAAATAAAATTCCCCCCACAATATCTGCAACATCTTTCGCAACTCAAACTGAACCCAGCTCTAAAATAATTGCATTAAATATTTTTTTGTTTTATTTTATATTGTTCTTAGAGGTATTCCAAACTTTTTAAGAGAACTAAAATAGCAAATTCGCGAATATTTCATATTTTTACTCTATACAAATCCCCATTGAATACAATTGCAGCAACTGGCCAAGGTCTGCGCAGCTCGTGCAGCACTCCTTAGCTTAGGTCCAAGGGCCTGAGCGCAGCTGTTGGCTTACGCCTGCCACAGTGAAGTTGGCAAGTGCCACGCCCCCTAAAGGCAGCGCCATTTAGGGTAGCCAGTAAATGCATCGCCCAAGTATTAGCAGAGCTCGTGACAGCTTAAATTTCCACAGCGACATTTTTCTGTAATTGTTGTTGTTGCATATTTCTCTCCCCCTCTCCCTCTCTCTCTCTCTCGCAGTTTTTTTTATTTACTTTTCTTTTCTGTTTTTTTTTTTTTTGCTAGAGGAAACACAACGAACTGCCAAATGGATGGCGCAAAGCGGAAGAAAAACTAAAACAAATGTCAGTCGTAGTTGACGCGTAGCCACCGACCGACCAACCAAGCAGCGCGCCACTTGGCGCACCACCCGGCCCAGCAGCCCAGCAGCCCCAGCAGCCAGCGAAATGCAAATGTCATTTGCAGTTGACACTTGACTCAGCACTTCGCACTGTCCTGGGGCACTTTGGGGTTTTCACCTGCGACGGCGGCTCCGACGCCAGCTACTGCCGCTGCCGCCACTGCTACTGCATGCAGTTGTTGGCACAATGGCATAGACCCACACCCGCGCCCACATAAAGAGGTTAAATAAAAAAGGAGCAGAGGAGCTAAAAAAAAGCAGCTACTAAAGTCAGCTGAACAGGAACAAAGTCGTGGCCCCACTGGGGCAGCTGGCGCGTCCACGTTGTCGTTGTCGTTGTCGTTGCCGTTGCCGTTGTCGTCTTTATGCAGCATTCTCGTGGTCGTCATTAGGAGGGCATGCGTCAAAGTATGCGCTTTGTTTTTGCTGGCAGTGCTGCGTGTTAATAGCCCCCCAACCACCAGGCGGGCGACATTTTGCATGACTTGACACACGGGGGCGGCGCCACTGGGGCGTGGCAAGTCAAGTGTTGCGTCTGCCATCCGAGGCGAAAGTGAGTGAGAGTAGCGTGTGCACGGATTGTGTGCGGAGCTGCTTAAAGCTGATCGGGAATTAGCTAATGGAATTGATGCTAAGTATTTGCAGCTAACTTCATTTTCATTAATTAAAACCAATTAAGACTTTATTTTATTAGACGCAAGCCAGCCTTTTTTTTATCTAAAAGATGCCAAGGCAGCGTCAACTGTTCGATGGGGCGTATGATTAATGAATGCGTGCTGCTCATCGAGCGCCGCCATTGGCTGTTTCGTGAACTAAGCGAAGCTCGCACAGCTTTTTGCATATGCACGATACACTTAGACGATAGATGGCGCCACTGTGCTGAATTATGAATTGCTATTGAAAGCTAATCAGATTTGAAACTCATTTATTAACTGAAATTAATAAGCAATAAAATTAAAAAAAAAAAATAAAATAAAATTCAAATTAAAATTAAAATTCAATTAAATATTTTAAAAATTCTTAATAATTATATATTAGTTATTAACTAAAGTAAATAAATACAATTGAAATTCAATTAGAGAACTTCAAATATATAAAACTAAAAAATAATTATTTAAAAAATTCCTAATAATTATATATTAAATTTAAAATAAAAGATGTCTCATAAAATTTGATTTTCTGTTGCCTTATTTTATCATAAAAATCATCGTATGAAACTCTATAAAACTAACAGTTTTTATCTTCCAACTGCAATTTAAATTTATTTAATATTTAATCACATGAATTATTCAAATCAGATGTAACACACAACAACAAAAACACAGTAATTAAGAGGCCCGCAATCATTTGTAATAATATGTGTGTGTTGGCTTACAACTGTTTTGGCCCACGGAACAGTTGAAACTTGTATATTTAAGTGGGGAAACGTATTCGATACCAATACAGTTGCCAACTAATCCGAGCGCGAGCGCACAGAATATAACTACAAAAGTCTATATTATATAGGAACAGTGCACCAGTGGAAACATCAGCGGCTGAGTTCAACTTCGGTCAGTCGCTGTTTGGCTTGGCACTCGAACGGCAGCACGCAGCACGCAGCGCTCCAGCAACGGCGACATGCACACACACCAAGGCACACAGGAGCAGTCCTCCGAGGAGACGGCGCTATGGACAGCGCTGCAGGGACGACAAAACGGCAATGGGCATGGCGGAGGAAGCCGAGGCATTAGCAATCATACGTTCAGCGCTTCAGCCTCATCCACGATGACCATGCCGCAGAACATCTTCACGAATCCAGCCATACAGCCCTCCAGTGTGATCAATCTGTCGAACTCGACGGACGTGGTCATAGGACCCATGACCCAGTACCAGGGACCAGTGAGCATATACTACATGGATGCCAGCATGCAGACCGCAGCAGGTGAGTCACTGCAGTTAGTGAGACTCACTAAAATGAGATAAATACTGCAAGCTGGAAAATTTTTGATTTCAATTATGCAAATAGTGGGGAAAGTACTGAAAGCTTGAGCTGCTTTGTTGCTGTGAGAGAACTATAATAAAGGGAGGATCTCAAGAGAGCTTTTCTGCCAGAGCGTGCGAATGGGTAGCTCAGCTGAGAGTTGAGGAAAAACAAATTGATTTAGGGAATAGATAAATATGCATACAAAAGTAGAGACACATTTCAATATATATATTCTATATAGTCTACATATATTTTATATATCTCTATTCCAATTGCAAATTTGGAATGCCCTGCCTTGAGCAGCTCTCGGCAGAGCTATTGCAATCACTTTTGCTTATCTAGCTGAGACTTGTAACGACCCCGTTTAGCTAGAGCGCAAAGTAAATTTATGATAAATGTCAAGTAGTCTCGTAGCTGGGCATAGACAGCCTTTCCGTTTGTCCGTTTGTCCAGGTAGGCCAGCTGCACAAACACGAGCGGAGCACCTTAACTAACACAGCACGCAGGCTGGCCTCATAAAATCCACTAATACCGAGCGGTTCGCCATGCGAGGCGCAGTGCAGCGCGCATACGTCATGTTGTCTGGCGACGCGCGCCGCAATTAAAACAAAAACAGACTTAAAAACAAAAGAGAGCGAGAGCAATGAGAGACGCGAAACAAAAGTGCAAAATAAAAGAAAAATAAATATAAATATATACATACATACATATATATATATAGTATAAAAGAGTGTAAGCGATATGGCAAGTCTGGAAAGCAAAAGCAACAATAACAAAGCCCGGCAAAGCATGACGCAGCGACGTCGACGTCGTCGTCGTCGTCGTCGTAGCACCTGCCCCCCAGTCAGTAGCTCCCCTGCTTACCAAATGAAACATGTCAACTGGGCAGCGCAGGGCAAGAAGTGCCCAGCGCACAAACAATGCCGTTCGAGCTGCCAGCGACGCGTCGCGACTTCGTCGCCAATCGACGCGACGCGACGCGACGCGACGCGACGCGGCACTGCGCAACGCTTTGTCAGTCGTTTCAGTGACGGGTTCAGGTGCGGCAGTTGCGCGCGCCATCGGCCAGCGCTCATTAAACGGTCAGAGGCGGCCACGCTACGTGCCACGCTCTTCAGATCTCAGCCAAATTTCAATTGCCCCAGTGCCAATCATTGATAAAGCGCTCGCCCCGCTCGCATGAATCAACGTTAGTCACAACGCACACAAATTTAAATTAATTCTGCAAGTTTCTACGACTCTCTCTGTGTGTGTATCGATAAGTATACGTGTGTGTGTGTGTGTGTGTGCTGGGCGCTGTTATACAAGCACTAAACGTTATAATTAGCGCCCAACGTCATGAAGCTGCTGCTGAAAGTACATTCCGAGGCGCGCAATCGGCGCACGCCCGAGCGCAACTACACAGCGCCCCCAGCGCCAAGTAGGTGTACTAGCTGGAGAGACAGCCACAACAGTATTATCCCTATCATTATTATGCTCATCCTTTGCAGGAATCAGCAGCAACAGCCGCAACAGCAACAGTTCCAGCAGCAGCAGCGAAGGCGTCGGCGCCGGCGCCGGCGCCAAGCGCAGACGTGGCAGCTCGAAGGCGCGACGCTTCACACGGAACTCCATACTGCTGAGCCTGCTGGTCGTGCTGGTGGTGGCCATGGCCATTGTCATCGTCTACCTGGAGCTGAGCCGCACGCGGCACGAGCTGGGCCAGAAGTCGATATACTTCGGCAACACCTACGAGGACGGCACGTGTAAGTGGGCAAGCAATGCGGCCGCCATAGCCTATTCACAAGTTGTGCAGTTCCGAATTTAGGAAACGGTCACCTGGTCATCGAGCGCGTGCAGTGGGGCGCCTCCGATCGGAGCAGGCCGCTGACGGTGCCGCTGCAGCAGCCCATTCCCTATGTGCTAATCACCCACGTGGGCGTCCAGTCCATTCCCTGCGTCAATCTCTACAAGTGCTCCATCAAAATGCGCACCATTCAGGACTCGGCGATAGCCGAGAAGAGCCTCCCGGATATACAGTCCAACTTTTACGTAAGCAGACACCACCCCTCGCTCCCCCTCAGCAATTGCACACAAATTCCCTGCACGTTCATCCGGCTAACACTTTTTTTGGACATTTCGCTTTCCGCTCGCTGCTTACGCAAATGGTATTGACTCGAGCACAGGTCTCCGATGAGGGCAACATTTATGTGGGTCGCGGCTGGGACTGGGCCAACACGTATGCGAATCACACACTCGCCATCACATTTATGGGCGACTACGGGCGCTATGTACCCACGGCCAAGCAGCTGGAGGGCGTCCAGTTCCTGCTGGCCCACGCCGTGGCCAATCGCAAACTCGACTTGGACTACAAGCTGGTCGCACAAAACCAGGCAAGTCTCTCTACATAGCACTACCTCAATAAAATTAAAGTGCAGCTAAGCGCTTCGTGCCCTGCCTAAGAACACTATAAACAAAAATTCAAGTGAGCTGAGGCACTGAAGCAAAATACACTTTATCAATAATACATTTGTAGCTTTATCAACATCAACACAAAGCGGCTCTTTTTGCTCGCCGGAATGTGGGGCAAACCTTAGATAGTGATGGAGTGTACTATCCCAAAGATATTTGATAGCTCATTGCATGTTTTCTATATGTCTTTAAATTTCATAGAGATTGAGCTAAGCCAAGCTATGACCCTCTTCTGGAGTTTCCCTTTTGATAAGCCTTTTTAAATATTTTATATGGAAAACTCTTGCTTTTGCTCTGCATTAAATTCTGGAATATATTTCTCAATTTTATTAAATATTTAATTTATTTAATTTTATATATTTTTTATTTTTAATATACATATTTGATTTATTTGTAATTTATTTTTTATTTATTTATATTTATTATATTTTATATTTATTATATTTTATTTATCTATTTTATTTATTTTCTAATTAATATATTTTATTTATTTATTTTATTTATTTTTAATTAATATATTTTGTTCATTTATTTTACTTTCTTTTTTTAAATAATATATATATTTATATATTTTTTATACATTATATTATTTTATTTTATTCAATTTATTTATTTAATAATTAAATCTTGCTTTCAATTAGTCCCCCACCATAAAAACCCCTTCCACATAAGTTATTCTAAACTCTTTTCTATATTTTCATGTATAATTCATATCAATAAATAATAAAAATAATCTAGTATTTATGCAACTATTTTGCAAAGCTGAAAAGTTAACCTCATAAATATATAGGGAATATATTCTACTAAAGTTGTAGATTCTTTTCTTCTCAATGCCAACTTGTATATTCATTTCAGCACATTTCAAGTTTATTAATCGACTTATTCTCTTGCTCTCTCCCCACACAGACCAAGGTGACGAAGAGCCCGGGCGTTAATGTCTATCGCGAGATTAGTAAATGGCCGCACTTCTATGGCTGCGGCATGGACCAGGCGCCCAAGTGTGGCAGCGAGCTGGGCATGACGGGTGCCGCCTGGAATGGTGGCCAATAACTCTCTAGTCGTTAAGTGAACAGTTAGCTTTAAAAGTACACACACACACACCAAACAATATTAAAAATAAAAGAAAATAAAAAACATCGATTAAGCTTGGGCCTTATGCAAAATCTTCATTTATAATATTACGCGGAACCGGTTCGAAGGTGTGTGCCTGCCATACAGGTGTTTTATTTATAGAGCACGTATCGCTTGCAGCTTAAGCTCAGCTCGGAATGCGCTCTCTCGCTCTCGCTCCCGCTCTCTCTCTCTCTCAAAAGCTGTTTTGTTTATATTGCGCGGCATTCAAAAGCTGGAAATGCCCAAGCCTATCAGCATATACATGTAAGTTTATATATATATATATTTACCATATATATATATATGTGAATATATATGTATATATGCATATATGTGGTTAGTACAACATCATTATCGATACAATTCACACACACGCACACACAGACAAAGGCCGGCATTACCATGTATATTGATGCTGTTTCAGTTGTTGTCGTCGACTCTTCCATGTATGTTGAGAGTTAATTAAAAACTGTATATCATTTCGGAACTATACACTTTCCACTGATAACTAACAAGTCCATTCCATTATTTCTGAAAGAAACTCCGTTTGCTACTGAGAGTCGGTTGGCTTGATTTATGTGATCTACTTGCCTGATTAGCTAATGACCTATGTTAACAAATGCTCAACCACTCAACGACTTATCAGCAGCACCACTTCAAAGCCCAATGCAATAAATAATAGATTAAATGCCAATTTCCCATCGAATGTAACTTTGTTTTCGGGTACAGCTGAACTCAAGCGTCAGCCTGAGGCTGTTTCCTCTGTCTTCTGGAACTTTAAAGATCATTATTAGAAGTTACTTTCTTTGGCAAAGGTTTCGCTAGTCAAATATAGATACATATATAAATCTATACTATATACATACTTATATACTAAGACTTTGCTTGCCGCAAACAAACAAAACATTTCTGAGAATTTCGTAGCCCACACTCTGCATAGCATCTGTCGTTGTGTATTTGTATTTGTTTTTGTACTTTTTTTTGTTGTTTATAAGTTGTACAAACAGCAACAAAAAAACAAGCCAAAAACAAAAAAATATAATCAAAACTGTGGAGCGTAAAGCGAGCTGCAGAAAGAGCAAAAAACTAGACACGAAATAATCATTAATATCGGACTGACTTGACTCAATAATTCGAAAAACCCGAAATGAAAACTCAACTGAACTGGGCTGGAAGAACGGGTTCGCCGGAGAGTGACGGCGTGACCCACAGGATGCCCAGATCTATTATGATAAACACAAATGAGAATGAGAGAAGGAAGAATGCGACTAGGGACTTTCCTTGTGACTGCGAGACTGGTTTAGCTTTAAGTGGCACAGATAGCAAATGGAAAATAACTCGATGTGAGAAACTAGAACATGTTTTTTTTTAACGGTAAGCGGGGCTCAGAGCTCAAAGCAAACTCCGATAATATTTAGGAAAATCCATTATCAATCAGCTGCGGAGCGTAGACGAAATACGCATTTCTATACTCAGCTATGGGCGTTTTGTACAAATTTCCAATGTCGAGTCGTTGTCTCTCTCTCTCTCTCTCTTGCTATTTCTCACTCTCTGTCTCTCTCCCGGCGCTCTACCTGGCTGGCTGGCTGCTATCTCTCTCTCAGCTGTTCTCGACTGGCAGCAGCCACCAACGCTCGCTGCAAGGGTCTTCGGCTCAGCGACTCGACAACGCGTTTTGATTGACGCTCAGTTGATCGGAGCCTCTCGAACGTGTCGCTGCGCGTTGACTACAATTTACCGCCATACAAAAATACAAATACATATAAGCATAATATTAATACGTATACTATATATATATATATAGTCTTTGTGTAAAGCCAACAAATTAATTCGTTAGTTTTTCGCCTTTTTTCTCGATTTGTTTAATTGATTACGAAAAACGCGCAGTGAATTCGTGTTTTCATTGTAAATCAGCCCACGGATGCCTCAAATTTACGGTAATCAAGCGAACACAATGGAATTAGTAATGCAAGCACAATAAATTTATTATCATTATGTGTTTATACGGAAGCAACGCAGCTTATGTTAGACAGTGCCCAAAATAACGAAATAAAATACAATAAAATCTATGAAAATATCTATGAAAAGCAGAAAGAGTGAAGCAAAATATAGCTAAAGCTTAAGCTTGAATAATACAAAGAATATACATATATGGAAAGTGTTGAATATATATAATATCTCTATATATTTATGGCCCAGTCGAGGCAATGTGCATATAATAATCAAGACAAAACCGCAACAAATAAAAAAACGTATTTTTGAAATGCGAAAAGCAAGATGCAAACTGACTGCACAATGCTCGTTCGTGAGACCGAAATATAGAAATTTAAACCAGAAATGGACATTTATGGATATGACATGCAGATAAACCTTGTTCCCGAAAGATTCGGCAGTTTAGCTGTGAAACTTAAGATGAAAATATGTTTTTTTTTTTTTTGGATTTGTCATTCCCAAATGGGCTCTACTCTATGTAGAACTAGTCTAGGAAATAGATATAGATATAATACTAGGCGACATAATACTTCCTGATTTGCCACGCCCTTGCATTTTATAAGCTCCCAAAGATTATATATTTCATACTGAAAATCTCTGCTTGGCAGACCACTAGACATAGACTGCCCAACAACTAATATACTCATTTCAGTGCAAGAGCGAGACTTAGACAAAAAAAATAGAGACGAGAAATAAAAAACGCAATTCATTTGCGCCCAGCAATTCCCATTCAATGATAATTGTTAACACACATGAAACAGACAAGCGAAACTTGGTAATTGCAATGCTGTTTCTGTTGTTGTTGTTGTTGTTTTTGTTGTTTATTTTATATATTTGACGATCAACACAGAGATACAAATAACACACACACACACACACACAGACGCAGACAGCAATGGCCGCAGCCGCTTAAATGCCGCTTTGTCTGTATGCGAGAGCAGCTCAGAGACGAAGCGACGAGGCGATGTCTCTGGGCGCACGAGCGTTCCTCTGTCTGTGTGTGTGTGTGTGTGAGTTGTTCTGGATGTAGTTGTAGCTGTAGTTGCTGGCGCGCCATTGTTATCTGAAAAGTGCGCTCTGTGCCAACTCGAATGGGAGCGAGAACCTTATCGCACACTCACTCACACACACACACACACACACACAGAGGCCTAAGGCTTGATTCGAGGAAATGCCTTGGCATGAAAGAATTTGTTTGTTAGCTCCACTTCAACCTGGATGATAGTGACAATTATCAAATGTTCCCGGTCAATCAATAAACTGTGACGCCACCACGTCGTGACGTTCGACCTTGGTTTCGTGCAACATATTCGGACTTTAAGTACATACATACATATATAATATATATACTTGAGCTTTGCTCTTGTCATAAAACTGTTTGCAAAGCTTCTCAAGCGTCCAGTCGAGTTCTCGGAATGCATTTTGCAAACTCGCCAATACGAATTATTATAATTAGCATAAGTCATGCGCCGCAATTGAGCGCGCACTTTGACTGAATTGCTGAGTAGCTGAGACACTCTACAGACACAGGCTGCTTATATACTCTGCCAAAACTGGGCTGCAAGCCAACTTTTAGCCGTTTTTACATAAGAAATAGGTCTCATTCGGGGGCTCAGCTAAGAGTTCAACTTGTTTGTTTTAGCTCTTGGCTCTAGTAAAAACAAATTGTTGTTATTCCATTTAGAAACTGGTTTGCAGCTTTTCAACTCATTGATTATGAATCAAAATTCTCTAAAAAAAAAACATTTAAGACTCGATGATTTATAGAGCCTCTGAGCAATTGCTGCAGATTATAAGGCATACACATAGATAGATTCTTTAGAAAATTCTTATGATGTTCAACAAGTGAGCTGTAGAATTAGATATTTAAGTGTCTCAGAAGCTGTACGAATTAGAAGAGAATTTTGCTTCATTTGAATAGTAAATCTGCGAGGCTGGACTGTTTATAACTTTATTCAAAAGTAAATAAAATCTCTGTAACAGACTTTCAGATATGCATATGCATTTGCTTAAATATAATATATATGTATACTTATATATCCCTCGCCACTGGCCTCGATTGCTTATCAGCAACAACAAGCTAAGCACATAAAGGAAGTAAATTAAATAATTAAATAAAAGTATAAAAAATGTATGCAATAAAAAATTAAATTTTTCTCGAAATTAATATTGTAAAAGTTGTTAAGCAATAATTAAAAAAGAGAAGAAAAAACCCACTCTGAACAGACAGCAAAAATTTTAATGATAAATAAGCGAAATGCTGACTGGCTGAATTTTATCATTTGTTTGCACCCATTGAAATATACGCATTAAGGGTATATTGGTTTTGTAATAGGCAGAAGTGGGCGTGGCAGAAATACAAGTATATATATATATATATATATATATATATATATACACTAGATCAGTAGTCGCTTTGACTTCAAGTAACTTCAACTAGAACAAAGGTTAAACAACGAATGAAGTTGCCATTATAATTGTTAGAGTTCATGGTATCTCCGAGTCGAGCACTGCCTAGTCAAGAGCTTTCTCACTTGTTATCAACTTGGCGAGTGAAAATATAAATTTACTTTCAGATGCTCATGATGTGATGTTTGCCCAGAGACCAGGCCAGGCCAACTGAACTAAACGTTGCCCGCATTTCATTCAGTCGTCAAAATGTTTCAACTGCGCTGCAACAGTTGCTGAATGCAAAGCCCGTTACTCAGCAGCAACAGCAAAAGCAACAACAATCACAAATTGTAGAAGCTACAGGTGACAGGTGCTACAGGTGCTGCGAAACATGTATCGCGACAATGGAGCGGAGCTAGGCACGAGCACAAACTCCAATTTACCCATCATAAATCGCAGCAGCGGCAAGAATTGCAGCACATCCTCAACAGATTCGGGCGTCGGTTTGGTTGACAATGCTGCAACATTCAAGGCGGGGCCAACGACCAAAGATAACAGCCAGAAGAGCAGCAGAAACTGTGAGCAGCCGGCGCAAGCGAAGGCGGAAGCCAACGCACAGAAGCGTATCAGCATTGAGGTCGAGGCGACGGTAAACCTCAGCAATGGAGCGAAGAAATCATCCCCCGCACTCTCAGTACGCAGCACTACGATCTCTATTGTGTCCATCGATGAGAACGCCATCGACTCCAGTTGCATCGACAGCGACTCCGAGGCGGAGGCAGACGAGAGCTGCACGGTGCAGAAGCTGGGCCAACAGATCACCTACCCGCCTCAAAGCGTCGAACTGACGCAGCTCAACAAGGGCCTGACGGTCATCAGTCGGCAGGTGGTGCCCACGAGCAGTGCTGACGTGGGTGCCGCGCCCACAGCACCCGATGTGTTGGCCAGGCAGCTGCTCAACGGCAACCTAAGTCTGGCCACGCCCACAACGCCAGCCGCGGCCCAGCAGATTGGCAGCATTGCGCTGAGCAACACCACTGACGTGACATTCGGTGATAAGCACTACTACGAGGGCCCCGTGACGATACAGCAGATACTGATCGATAATCGCGATAAGTGGAAATCGCTGGACGGCGAGGCGGCCGGCCAGGACAATCCCGCTTTCAACGGGCAGGGCACGCCCAACGGCAACGCTGCAGGTGAGATAGAAAGAGAGAGAGAGAGAGAGTATTTAGAGGCGGATATCTATCCGGCTGTCCGTTTGTCTGGCAACTTTATTTACGCTTCGCATTCACCTTGGATCACTTATTTGTTTTGTGGGGCGGCCTGTGGCTAATGCTCAACGCGTGCAAATAATTTTTTTCTATTTGTTTACTGAGCGCGTTAGCAAAAGCACCACAGGGCGGGCATTTGGAAATAATTTCGTGGATACCACACACACACAGAGAGAGAGAGAGAGAGAGAGAGTGGAAAATTAACAAGATTTAAAATAGAAAAGTAATTTTATTGTAGTGCTAAAAAGTTCGCAGAATTGATAAGAATGCGAATATGCAAATTAATATCTATCTTTGACTGATCTGGGCACAGTCTTATATAGGAATTGAATATGGGCAATGAATTGGGAAACTTTAAATAAACATTACAAATCGACGACTGCAGAAATGTTGCAGATTGCGCATACGCAACGTGTGCGCGGCTGGGCTATTGCGCATCTCAAATGTGGCCATAAATTAGCCGAAATAAGCCAAACATCGCCCACACACAACAATAACAGTGGCAGCTGGCTACAGTTGCAGTTGTTTACTCAAATATTTCTCAATCTTGCCATAATTCAGCAGCAACTAGAAAATTTTCAATTCGATTTGAATTCTAACTAGTTAAACGCACTTACCTAGTCGGTGCTTCCCCTTAGATAGGGCATAAAGCTCGGATCAGAAGCAGGGGAATTTTTATTCAGAGTCATTATACAATGGAAATTAATTACTTTCTCCAACACGCAAAACAAGTGCTAATACTTGCTGTTTATACTGCATACATAGTATATAGACTATATATAGAGCACAAAAAGAACCGTGCTATAAGGAATGGCATTTCGGTTTCACTGTGATTTGAGCAGTTGCCGTCATTCCGCGCTTCTAGAAATGTCGAGGAACGCTCCGAATTATTGTGTCAAGTGCCGCGGGCTCATCCAGCGCGATCCTCTCGTCTGTGGGGCGGCGGCGTGTGGGCGTGCTGCCCATGCCAAATGCAGTGGCTTGAGCGAACAGCAGCTGCAAATTATTCAGATCACGCCCAACATCAGCTGGCGCTGCGATGGCTGCCATCAACAGGCGGCGAACACTCAGCGGCTCTGTGAGAAACTAGAACTCTGCCTCAAGCGGCATGAGAAGCGTTTAGAGATACTAGAGCAGGGCTTAGCGAGTAGCAATAAATGTATGATTTAGATATAGACATATACATATATATACATATATATATATGGAGATATATTTACTTAATTTATCTCTTCCACAGGTGGCAAGTTGAACGAGTCCTGCAAGCAGCCAGCAAGAAGGCATCTGCTGCCAACGACCATCGCAACGCGGGCCATCTTCATCTCAGGCGCGTTGGCCATTCTGACCGTTGGCTTACTCGTCATTTTGGCAACGACCACCAATATCTTTGGCAAATCGGCGAGTAAAAGTAAGCTTGGTGACGGCGACGATTCTAGACAAAATATTCCAATCAATTCAACAATAGGTACAGTTATTTTCGCTTTTCTATGTGTATGCGAAAAACGCTTTCAAATTGGTGCTAGCAATTGGCAAACTTTCCACTTTCCCCTCACATTTGCTAAAACTTCTATCCTTACTCTCTCTCTCTCTCTCTCTCGCTCTCTGTATATATATACGCTATTAATCTAGCTGTGCTTAACCAATGCAATTACTGTAAACTATCATTGATAACCAACTACTAAACATCGCGTCAGAAATACACAGAAATATATATACACATACGTATATATATAGATGTGTTTATGACTCCAAATTATCGCCGAGTGTGGGCCACATTATCGAGCTTAACAGTGAGAAGTGCTTCGAAGTGAAACTGCGACCTTAGTTCAATTGACTGGAATATGAATAGTTCTTAGTGCCTCCTGATAAACCTAATCTAATGCCAAGTGACTTCGTGCAGCATATTCCTTGAGAGTGCTCAGTGTTGAGGAATGGGGCGGACGACCGTCGAAAAATGAGCTCAAGAAACTAAATCTGCCAGTGCATCGTGCTATCATATCGCACACGGCAGCCGAGGGCTGTGCCTCACGGGTAAGCTTTACTGCTCAGCAAGTCACGAGTCTCTGTTTCAAGACCTGTTCGCTTTAAGGACGTGTGCGCGGCTCGGGTGCAGGTTGTGCAGAACTTTCACATGGATGGCTGGAGTTGGGACGACATTGGCTACAACTTTCTCATTGGGGGCGACGGCCTGGTCTACGAGGGTCGCGGCTGGGATAGGCAGGGCGCCCATACGCTGGGCTACAACAGCGACAGCATTGGCATCTCCTTCATTGGCACCTTCATCAAGATTAGGCCGACCGATGCCCAGCTCCAGGCGTGCCAGCTGCTGCTCGCCGAGGGCGTGCGGCTCAAGAAGCTAGCGCCCGACTACAAACTCTACGGGCATCGGCAGCTGAGCGCCACAGAGAGTCCCGGCGAAATACTGTACAGCATCATACAGAGCTGGCCGCATTGGACTAAGAATAAGCCCATTTAGTAGATCTAGATACAGATATAGATATTGATATGGTATATATAGGTATTTTTGTAAATTTCTATCGAAACTTGTAATTTTAGTCATTAAAATAATATTTTTTTTCTCTCTGAAATCTTTTTTTTGAAATTTAATTTCTTTCATAATCACTTACACCACACTGAACCTCATCTAATATAAAACTTTAACGCGTTGTTCATAACTGTGCCGTTGCACAAAAAGTGTTGTGAAGTGTCGAAAAAATCAAACGAAATTGGCTAACGCGATGTTGAGTTGAATGGAATATGAACCTGTATGATATATATCCATATATATGTACATACATATATATTTATATAAATATATATATCAATATAGTGCACGTATGTATATGTATATTTATATATCTATCCTATGCACGCTTCTATATGTGTTTGTGTGTGTGTGTGAGCTGTTGACTCCCTGCTAACTGACCCACTAACCAAGGCTTCTTTGTGCACAGCTGTCGACGGAAGTGAACTGGTTTTGGTCAGTATCGACGATTGGGATGGCAAAATGACGCGTCCGCCTCTGGAGCGGCTACGCCTGCCCGTGAATCGTGTGATTATAGCTCACACTGTAACCCAGAGCTGCCTCACGCAGGTAAGTCCAGCTGAGCAGAGGAATTCTGTATCGCTAAAGTGAACTCTATGGCAGGACGCTTGCTCGTATCACGTGCGGGCCATGCAAGCGTACCACATGGACTCACTGGACTGGCCGCAAGTCGGCTACAACTTTATGGTGGGCGGCGACGGACGCGTCTATGTGGGTCGCGGCTGGGACTACGTCGGAACACACACACTCGGATACAACAGGAGCAGCATAGGCATCGCCTTCATAGGCAGCTTCGACAAGGCGGAGCCGACTGAACTGCAGCTGCGCGCCTGCGAGCTGCTGCTCGCGGAGGGCGTGAGGCTGAAGAAACTAACGCCAAATTATCAGGTCAATGCGCACAGGCAGCTGCTGGCCACCCAAAGTCCGGGCGATAAGCTCTACAATATTATAAGGACCTGGCCGCATTACGCAAAGACCACCTAAGTGTAATAAGTGTTGTATGAAAATGTATTATTGTATTTATAATAAACGAAACGAGACGAGACGAGTCGAAACAGCCAAGGTTCAGAGGCGTTTTCTTTGCCCCGCTTACTGCTTCGCACTGCTTTTATTAGAATACTAAACTGAATCTGCCTTAAGCATATATATATAAAGTAAATATTCTATATTTTCCAGATCAGGACAACATTGGCGGCGGTTTGGTCCTGCGCTTTGTGCCACGCGCCGTTTGGCTCGCTCAGCCGCCGCAGAAGCAGCTACCGCGCCTGAGCCTGCCCGTGCCTATGGTGATACTGCTGCCCACCAACTCGGAGAACTGCAGCACGCAGGCCCAGTGCGTGTTCCGGGTGCGCTTCCTGCAGACCTTCGACATTGAGTCGCAGCAGCGAGATGACATCACCTTCAACTTCCTGATTGGCGGCGATGGCAACGTGTACGTGGGTCGCGGCTGGGATGCGGTCGGAGCGCACATGAATAGCTACAACACGCGCAGCTTGAGCTTCGCCTACATTGGCTCCTTTCGGCACCAGATGCCCTCCAGCAAGCAGCTGACCGTGACGCGTCTGCTGCTGCAGCACGGCGTCGACAACGGCCAAATTGCGCCCAATTACAAACTAGTGGGTGCCAGCACCTTGGCACCCACAATTACCGAATACAATGCGGAGCTGCTCTACGCGAGTTTCGCCAATTGGACACACTGGACAACGGCCCCCTGAGCCACCCAAAAAAAAACTAGAAATTGTAATTGTACTCATGACTGGACTTTTTTCTGCGCGCACCGCTTTAATAATGTGGCATATTTGCCTTAGCTGTGTACTAGTCGTAAGCTTTCTATTTTGTATTTGTAAAAATGAAATGATGAAATTATTAATGATGAATTATTTATCTATTTCTGGTTGTTGTTGTTGTTGTTGTTGTTATTGCTTTGGTGTGCTCTCATAATCGTCAGCTTTGTTAGACGATGTGATGGATATAATGGAATACGTGACTCTCCGTCGAGAGATCGCTGGCCGAGATGAGTGACAGAATAGACTATATTTGCGAGGCTCCACCCCCCGGAGTAGAGCTTGAGCAACAATATATTTAAAAAGTTGAGAGCGTGAGCAACAAAATATATATACAAATACATGAGAGCTGGGGCTATAAAGATACCCTAGCAAAGGCTGGGAGTGTGCCTTCTCAGCTATTGAAGTCTTATAATATCAACTTACGCTCTCTTTTAAAACTCACCCGAACTCTACTCTTATTTAAAGTCTCTTTTCACATTTCATTTCCTAGCCAAACTACCCCATTTGGCTTCCAGCGTATAGGGTATTGCATTGAGCTTTGAAAACAAAACCCACAACGAAGCTTACAAAAGCTCATTGGCACGCTGCTGCTGCGCAGTTGATTCCGGGGATTTTTCTGCGAGCAACAACAAAACAACGTAGAAAGAGATAGAAAGCAAAGCAAACAACTTTTGTGATATGTTGTTCGGCGACGCGCACGACTCGAGTTCAGTTGACGACGAGCGAGCGGCTTGGCCAGACAAAAGCGCTCTAATCTCTGGAAATTTGTACACTCTATTAGATCTAGCGATATGAAAACCCCAAAATTGACGGCGAACATCGAAAGCCAAGCGCCGCCGCATACAAATGTGAAGCAACTGCGTGGTTTGCTGTTCATGAGCGGCCTGCTGCTGGTATTGGTGGCCGTAACAGCCGCTTACTTCGTGTGGCTAATGAGTAAGGAATCCCCCAGCACTTTGACAATCAATTAGTTTTTAACCGTAACTCAAATGCTCTTCAGGCCAAAGCAGAGAACAGGTTAGCAGTGGGCTGCGCATACTCGATCGCAGTGAGTGGCTTGGGGAACCACCCAGCGGCTTTAAGCTCCTGCCGACCCCCGTCTCCAATGTAATTATTCATCACACGGCCACGGTTGGCTGCGAAACAGAAGTGAGTTCTACTATAGAAATATATTATATATAATTTAAATATATAATCTGTCTACAGGAAGCCTGCATCTATCAGATGCGCATGATACAGTCCTTCCACATGGGCTCGCTGGACTTTACGGACATTGGCTATAACTTTCTGGTGGGTGGCGATGGCCAAGTCTACGTGGGCCGCGGCTGGCATGCCCAGGGCCAGCATATTAGGGGCTACGGCTCTGTGTCACTCAGCATTGCCTTCATAGGCACCTTCAGTAATGTGGCGCCAGCGGATCAGCAGGTGCGCGCGGCCAAGCGACTGATGGACGAGGGCGTACGCCTGCACAAACTGCATCCGGATTATCACATCTATGCCCACCGGCAATTGGGACCCACCGAAAGTCCTGGGCAGAAGTTGTTTGAGCTGATGCGCCACTGGCCACGCTGGTCTGAGGATGTCACCTCATGTAAGCCCCTCTTACACTTCTGTCCAACCGTAAGCTAATGTTTTGTTTCAGTGCGCAGATTGAACGACGAGCCGTTGAGGTTTGTGGAACGTGCTGCTTGGCTGGCGCAGCCTGCTCTGAAGGAGCTGCGTCGCCTGGAGCTGCCAGTCAAAAATGTGCGCTTTGAGCCCACGCTGACCGAGCCGTGCACTACACAGGCAATGTGCACCTTTCGCTTGCGCTTTTTGCAAAGACTGCACTTCGAGACCCAGGACACACAGGACATTAACTACAATTTTGTGGTGGGCGGCGATGGCAACGTGTACGTGGCCAGAGGCTGGGACGACAGCTGCGATTTGCCCGTCTCGGATAAGCCACAATCGGATGCGCTCGTTGTGGGCTTTGTGGGCACGTCGAAGCCCAGCGCGAGTCAAATGAAAGTCGCACAGGAGCTGCTCGCACAGGGCATCAAGTTGGGCAAACTGGCGAAGGATTATCAACTGACAGACGAACTGAAGTAGAGGCCTGCTTAGCTGTGAAGCTAGACTCTCATTAGCCAGTGCCATAGAAAAGAGCACCGTTCCGTGAAATCCACCAAATATTATTCTAAATTTATTTATAAACATATTTAAAGTCTTTGTTATAGTTATAAATATGCCTTTATTCAATTTTAACAATTGTTCAATAGTTTGTAATCATTTCGACAGCCCATGGGCTAATGGTTAAAAAACGAGTTGATCTCCCAACTTAACTATGTACAGATACATCTCTCTATATATGTATGTACTTATATCTGATGCGGTTCACTAGATGACACTTTGTGCTTACAACAATTGGCTAGATGAAACGCGTAATTTGGAACTTTGAACATGGCTACTACATAAACTTAGTTAATTATGCTACAGAGATAACGACAGATTCTGGCATATCACATAGATGCATGCGGCTAATCGAGCGATTAATGATCCAAGATGCGCATGTTGCCAGACACGATTTTGTTCTCCAGGATGGCGCCGGCAGGTATATCGATACGATCGCCATGGTTAGCAATAATAATCACTGTGCCCTGCAAAGGAAAAAGGATTTAGGTATAGCAAGGAGATAAATCTAGTTCGTGCAACTTACGCGCAAGGACACGCCACGGCCGAAAGTCACATCACCGCTGACAGTCAAGTGATCCAGCTCAATGATGTCGGGTATATTGGCAAAGCGACCCAAGAACTCCTTCACTTTCGAGAAATGGTTTTCGCCCAGCTTGACTAGGGGCGTGGTGGGGAACATGCGCTGCGGTGACATCACCAGGCTGCCATTTTTAAGCGTATACAAATTCGACATGACAAGCAGCAGATCGGACGATTTCTTCACGGGCAAGAAACGGGAGCGTGGCACATTGATACCAATGGCGCCGTCGAAGCACTTCATGGCCGCACCCACTGCCGTCTCTAGCTGAATGACGCGCAGTCCATTCTCGAGTGTCTTGTTGTTCACAATAATCTCCATGTTGAGCGTGCGCTCGCGCAGCACTCGGTCAATAGCTGTGGAAGAAAGCAGCATTTTAGGCATCGCATTTAAATAGACAGCCTAAAAGTATACTAGGCCTATACACTCACCTGCCAGATTGGCCCAAATGTTGTTGGTGTTGAAGAACTTGAAGGTCTTCACGGACTTAAAGTCATCGACGTGCTCCTTGGGCACCTGAGCAATTTCCAGCAGTCGCAGCTTGTTCTCCATTTGGATGAGTGTGCCACCCTAAAAAAGGCAGATCATATGAGTAAACTGAAAAGGTCTCGCCTGCACCTTAGTTACCTTGACATCAGCACGGGTCTTATCGGTCACCTCCATGACAAATTCAAAGGGTGTGCTAGCGCGCTCCTCGCCCACCAGCTTGTTGAGTATGTTCAGATCGACGGTGGCGCCCAGATTGTCAATGTTGGAGAGGAAACAGTATTCACGACCCTCGCCAATGAATTTCTTCAGCAGACCAGAGTTACGGAAGGTATCGTAGAAGTCGCCGTGACCAGGTGGATACCAGCTAAAGGATGAGATTAGGTTAGCTACTTTTCTATATATATTGACAATACTCTACTTACGCCTCCATGTCCTTTTCAACATCAAAGTCCTTGGCAACGGGCAGGAAATGCTCGCGACTGATGCGCGGGAAGCAGCTCTGGTTGAAGGTGTGTATCTGCACACGGAATCCCTTGTATTTGCGCACAATCTTCTCCGTATCCTCGTCCGTGTTAAAGGAGTTCATCAGCACGAGCGGCACATTGGCGTCGTATGTCTTGTTCAGATGCTCGATTTGCTGCACCGTCAGATCCAGGAAAGTCAGATCGGAGCGCACGGGAATGACACTCTTGGGTCCGTGGCAGCCCATGGAAGTGCCCAGACCACCATTCAGCTTAATGACCACCAGCTTGTCCAACATAACTCGGATCTGCATAGCAATTGCGAGAGATTAATAAGGCCACTTCAATAGTTTAAGGTTTTGGGTTAGCACAAAAGGATTTGGTTAAGCAAATTTGGAATTAGATAAAGCGCAAGTGCCAAAAGAACCAAAGCATTAACTAAAGTTAAACCAACAACATATAAAGCGTTCCAAAAGCCCGTTAAGATTAAGAATTGAGCATAGAGTAGAGAGCAGAGAGCATAGAGCGGGAGCGAGAGAGCTGAACACGTAAACGCCAGAGAGAAGCGTGGCAGAAGTGGAGAGTTAAGAAAACGCTTTTACCTCATTCTATATATGATATGTATATATAGGCAGACATTAGCCATTAGGACGGCCATTGCAACAAGAGCAACGACGACAATGAGTACAATTCAGTGTTCAAATCAAAGTACACGAAATATGAAAAGATTAAAAAAATATCATTTAGAATACATATATATAAACATATATATACATATACAAGAAAGTTATCATTAGGTTAAGTTGGATTGTTGAGGTAGGGCACGCGTGTGTGTTTTCTTGGTTGTGGGAAAGATACCAGGGCCAGCAAACCGTTAAGGGTCATCCATAGATTCAAGACAAATACATACCTGCTCGTTTTTGGGCGACTTGAGATTAGAATAGTTCATGACCGCATCTTCGGGCAGCTTCTGGATTTTGTTCCAGTCCAGCGCAGGTCCCTCTGCAAAGATAACGAGAGTTTATTAACAGGCAAAGATATATGTATAATTATAGAGACTTACCCTCCTGCAGGAAACGTCCGAAGAGATCGGCAAAGCGACCCATTTCCGCTTGGAGTGCTGGCCGACGAGCCGGCTCCGTCGTCTGGAGCAGACGGTCCACATCATTCTCCAGCAGACGCAGTGCATCGCGCTTGGTTACCTCGTGGAACTCCTTCGAATCGGATGGAGCGCGCTGATGACCGCGTATCTGCAAGGCAAAGGGGAGAAAACAATCAAAAACATTGGAATACACTGCGAGAAATTATGTCAACTAAACGTTTAAACTGCGCGCCGGAGCGCAACCAGCTGAACGCACTCGAGTGACAAAAGTTGCAACAACAACAGCAACAATAATGAATTAAAGTAAATGTGGAAGTCAACGAATACGAGATATCCTACGCAATGAAGTATGGGGACAAATAGAAAGAGAGGGAGCAAGAGAGACAGGCAGACAGATAGAGAGAGGGAGAGACACATAAATAGAGTCTGAGAGACAGAGTTCGCATACTCCCTTTACAGCACTCTTACAGGGTATGCCATATAATAAGACAAATTGTTGTTGCTGGCGTAATGTGTGCGTGGAGCAATTACAGGCTTCGACTGGCAGCCAGACGAGGGCATCTTTAGCGCTGGTGGCGACAGTTTTCCTTAGACAGCAATGGCAAGAAGTTGGCTTCCATTTCTCTGTCTGCTGCTGCTCAGTGTGAGCGAGCAGAGTGCAAGAGCCAGCGTTGTGGACGATGGCTTGAAGATCGCAGGACAAATGTTTGGCATTAACACGGCGGCAGATGTGGCTAATCTGGTGGCCAAGGCATTTTCACGGGTCGCCACGCGCCCGAAGCCCGATTTGATGAGCGTGTTGCAGCAGGGCATTGAGACACAGCGCCAGCAGCAGCTGGAACAGGAGGAGCAGCAGCAGGAGGACGACAATGAAGAGCAGCAAACCGAGCAGGAAAATGCGCAGGAATCTCCGCCTGTGGATGACGACACTCGCCGCCGTCCCATGCAGCTGAACACTGTGCAAATGCTGACGAATATGATGCGCATGGTTGGCTTCGATCCACGCAAGCTGGGCGCACTGGCGCTCAATGCAATCGTGATGATTGCCCAAGCGGTGAGTGCATGGAGCAGCAAAAGAAGCACCTGGAACTAACTCTCTGTCTATCTCCCACAGATTGGCAGCTCGATTATGCAGGCAACGCGTGGCGGCAGCGGCGACAGTCCAACCACTGGACCCGAGGCGCTCTACGAGCCCAGCGAGCATCAGCCCCGCTCTCTGTCGCCCGGCGGCCCCATCGACTGGTTTCTGCAGCGGCCCGGAGCACACACCCAGCGCATGCTGCGCCGCATCATGGACCGGCAGCTGCCCGAGCACATTGTCGACATGATCGAGTCCAAGGAGACGGCGGATGGCAACGAAGCCGCCTGCCTCAAGCTGCTCATGTGCAAGAGCTCGCCCATTATCTGGGGCATGCAGAACTCGCTGGAGAAGCGCTTGGCCGGCGAGCAGCTGGAGTACGATGACCAGAGCTACATGAATGCGAATGCGTTCTTCAAGTACATGCCCAGCCTGGATGAGTTCAAGGAGCACGGCCAGAGCTGCGAGTCGCGCTTCGCCAAGCACTGTCCACGCAATGGAACATCGAACAGGGCCTAAGGAATACCAAATACGCAGTTGAAATTTCACAATTTGTTTTAGTTTTAGTTTAAGTTTCGTTGTCGTCAATAAATCAATAATTTGTTTTGTAATTAGATGCGACCTTTGAGCCGGAGCGATAAGCGCCCGTTGCTAGAGTGGATCCAATGCTCCATGAAACGACCTCTAAAATATTATTAGATTATATGATCTGTCTGTGGCTTACACATGTAATATACCTGACTTTGTCAACCTTCTGACTTTGCTTTGGATTAAACGCTATCATCGCCATGATAAGCATTGCCCAATAAGCCGGCGTGTGTTCAGTCAAGTTATCTACGAATGGGTAAACTAGTGGCTACACATGCCCTATACACTGAGTCGAATGCCCCAAACAACATCGACATAATCACGAAATATCCATACTCGAAGTAAAAATAAAAAATCTATAGATATTTTTAAATTTACGGCTATTTCGAATTGACTTCATTAAGTATTCTATTTATAAGCAATTTCATTCTGAAGCACAAATAAAATAAAGACAGATGAACAAATTTGATAGAGCAAACAAAAAACAGACTTTTCGACGGGGCTTGACGTGATATATCCGAAAAAAAACACGTATTTTGACCTAAAATTGCCAGAAAAAAAATATTAAAAGTGGGGAGATATTTTTGTCTGAATGAACAACTTCTTATCTTCGAAACCTCCTTAAAAATATTATAAAATATATTATTTTATCAATATATAAGCTTGTTACAGAGCAGACAGAGTGAAGGGCTGATAGAAGATATATTATATAAATAAATAAGTTCTCAAGAAAGCAGAGTTCCTCAAGCATTTCTAACTCCGCAAACAATGTTTTCTACAGAGCAAATCCCAAATCAAGTACTTAAATCTCTAATATACGCTACAGCATACATTAAAGCGAGCATATTGGTTTTAATTTCTGCTTTATAAGCCTGACTAGACTCTATTCTAATTTCGCAATCAGTCCAAACAGCCAAATCATTACAGCGAGCAAGAACCGTGAAAGAGTTTCGATTATCGAGGCGCGCTTATCAATCACGTTTATAGCTAAATAATAATGATACGCTAAATATGCAATGTCAGACAAATGGCGAATAACAAACAAAAACAATGGCAGAAACTTTTAAGTTTGTTGTGTAATTATTTGCAAAAACTGAGCATTGACATTCGGCAAGGTTGCGGAGCCCCAAGCCCACTCAACTGATGATGATGATGCTGATGATGCTGCCATTAGCTCAACAAACGACAGATTCAATCATGTTGATATAGGGGCTGAAATATATAACAAATATTTGTGGAGTCCAATGGCGCCATCTAGCGGGCACAAATTGCGTGTGCAAATCAATTAAAATCGAAGACCTATGCAAAGTATATACAGATGTTGTATATATATATATATATATATATATATATATATATATATATATATATATAATTGCTATAATCATTTTTCCAATTCGAAAAAAAAAAATACAAACAAAAAGCATCAGACACGCCTTCTGTTGGTTTATTTATAAACGACGACAAGTCGCCAGCAGAGTGATAAGACAAGTGTCAAAGGGCAGGTGTTTGAACTTCAGGAAGGTCAATTGTTCAGATAAGTTATATGACGACGTACTATGTCACTCACTCTGTCTCTGTACAATATATGTATATCTGTATATATATGTATTCTTAGCATGCATTTTGTGTGTTTGGCATATTTATTAGCTGCAGGAGTTGCCTAGAATGCCCTACACTGGCGAGCATATTAGCTCGTCTAAGCAACTCTTTAACGACTTTTTAATGCTGTCTTAGTTGTGTTTGTTGTTTTAATGAACTGAGGAGGTGACAGAGATCGTTCGTCATATATGTATTCATAGCCGCAGTGAGCTCAACGCGAAAAAAGTTTATCAAAACGAGAGAGAAACAGAAATAAACTCTCGGCACAAGTTAATTAAAGTAATTTCGAGTTGCACCTGCAGCTGCGAGTGGTTCCGTTCAGATAAGATTGCCACCCGGTGACAGATTGACTATTTGTTGGCTTCTAATGAAACAGGCTACAAGCAGAGCGAATGTGCTAGGGACCAGATACATATGTATGCCATATGAATATCTATCATATTTAGAGATACGTTTCTGCTATATAGCAAAGATAACTATAAGTGAGCAAGAGCTACCTAATGCCCTGAAAGGTTTTTAACTTTATTTATTGTCGTAGTACTCGACGTGCACTTGGCCCAAATATCGCATTGCGAGGGCTCCCACAAGAGCTTGGCTAACTTACACCGGCTCGCTGCAGCAGCACGTCAATGGGCCGTATGTGTGACGTCATTGCCTAAAGTTGAGTTTAAGTTAAGCGCTGATTAGTTAGTCGCAGCTAGAAACACTTGTGTCTTCTCTTGTTCGCGTTTTATTGTCTTGATTTAGCCACACAAACGCGCGCTGCTGGAACGTGCGTAGACAACTCCGACGAAATCCCGACTCTCGAACTTGGCGCGACGACTGTGCAATTGAAAATACGGCTAGAATTCAATATGAATTTGAATTTCAATACAATTTTTTAACACGAGTACGTCCGAGAGTCGCAGCAGCAGCACCAGCAGCAACGACGACTGCGCAGCCGACGTCAACGGCGGCGCCAACAGAGCGACAAGTGAAGCAGCAACAAGTGATAGCGCGCTCGTCCGAGCGACACTGTAAGCGTGTGTGTGTGTGTGTGTACTTGTGACAGCAATAAAAAGAAACACAAAAAATTATTAAAAGAAAAAAACAATTGTAAGAAGCGCGTATGAAGTAGAGCTAGTCAGTAGCAAGCCAGCCCATTTAGATAGAATCTTTCTCTGTCAACGCGACTTGCGTATGCCCTAACAGCACAGAATGTGTCCAGTCATTGTAGCGCATGCGGAAATTCATATTCGCATCGGCGGCAGTTGATAAAACGTTCATTGAACTGTACTTTTCGATTGAGAACTGGTTTTCAACTCAGGCAGACACTTCACAAATTTTCATGTTAAATCTAAAACGTTACGAACTTTGTGGAGGAATTGAAATGCTCAACGTTTGGTGAGTTTTCAATTGGATAATGCGAGATTACAAAGGGTCAGCGTAGAGGAAGTGCCAAAGAATGCGGCAGAGAAGCAGAAGCAGAAGCAGCGACAGAGGCAGCAACTGTTTATCAGTGAAGCCACAGCGATATTTACGTACTAGCCACGCCCCCTCACACACATTCAATTAGGTCAAGAATTATCAGCAGTTTGTTACTAAATTGGTCTCAACAACAGGGTCTTCTGATAAGATTATCTTTGTGGCGATATCACATATGTTCTGCTTTCTTATTAGAATTTTGGCGTTTTATAATTATATGGCATTAATTACGCGTGTTTTGAGTACAATATAAATTGGGCGAAGACCCTCAAAAAACTCATGCACTCACAGACACACACACACATATACGCTCGTAGGCATTCACCCACAAGCATAATATGTAGAAACATTTGTGTGTACTTGGCGACTAGGTCACTTGAAGGTTAACCTTAGCCATAGCAGCGCAGTGGGAAAAACCAACCAGAAGTGCAACAACCGCTGCCAAAGCTTTGGCTAAAAATAGAGAGCGTCAAAACCGGCAAATGTTGTTGCATTTTTTACTGGAGAATTTCCGCTGCATTTCGACTGAAAGTAACTGCATTCAAGCAGATAAGAGTGAGTGAGAGAGGGAATAATGAAGAGCATAGTCTAGCTAAGAGCGTTTGAATTTAACTAACGCCACTTACCTTGGCTTCATGTGGTATATCCAACATTTTGCTTTAGTTAAAAACAATATTTACACAAACGAATATCAAATCGAAACGTTCAACTCTAAAAGAGCGCAAGACGAAAATGTACCGTACAACAAAACCACGCAACGCAAAGAATTTGAATAAACTGACAATAAAAACACAAGAGCAGCAAGAATGATATACAAGTGTTGCCGCGGTTTTATTCTCTTATTCGAGAACACTGTGAGCATAATTGCTAGAGATGAACCGTTCTTAAGTAGTCGCTTCTTAGTCACTGCGAGTGTTGAGCAGAAGTGTTCAGGCAATGCACAATAATTGATTTTGAATACTACAAAAAAAAGTATATTATTTATAATTTATTTACTAATTGTAAATTGACTTAATACTTATTAATTGACATGTACTCATTATGATATATCAGCAGTGTAATTCGGCTTACAATTAATAACACATTCATCGCCAACAGACGCATCTCTAGAAAGCCAACCAGCTGATTACGTGCTAGTGATGGCACTTTGCACATGCAACAGCTGACAAGTAAGTCAGAACAAAACAAAACGGGAGAGAAGTAATGCAAAGTAATTAATGCAAAAGTACTCAAAGAGAAGCCTTACTAGCAATAACTTCGCTGCGCACTTCGATAAAAAAAAAGAACAACAAAATGGGTATCTGCTTTGGCTGCTGCGGTAATAGCGCAGAGGAAACAAATCTGATGCCATCCCCGGTAAGTTAATATTATTGTTGACTAAGTAAGCTTTAAACTTCTCTGCCTTTCAAGGAGGAGCGTCGCAATCAGCAATTAGAGGCGGCTGAGCGACGACGCCAGGAAAACGAATCTCGTGGGGTTAAGAATCTGGACAAGGTACGTCGCCAGCAGCAACGGGCTTTAGACATGGAGCGCAGAGAGGAAGAGGCAGCACGCCACGGTGACAGCGGGCCCAATTTGCGGGTGAGTTTAGCCAATTGGAGTTGGCATTAAAGTGTGAGTTTCGATAAATGTATCGGACACCAGATTGTTATCGAAATGATTACATTGTTTACATGTTCAAATTTTTATAAATATTGATTTCTGTTTTATTTTTCTGTAGTGGCAGACAAGCTAAAGGCTGGCTTACAACGAAATTCAACCGCAGCTGTCTTATTGGATGTCTCGCATCCCAGTGTTGACTGTGTGTAGCCAGGCATTTGTATTAATTTGTTGTCATATCTGTGTAAATATATATATTTTGTATTTGTGATTAACTCAAGTCGAGCACACCAACCAAATTATCAACCAAAATAAAAAGATTCGAAATCGCACCAACAAACGATCAGTGTTGGATAACGAGGCTTAGCGTCGCAGCAGCTGTTTTTGCGTGTGTTGCGTCAACTGCGCAGTCGGATTTGTTCTTGTTCACCTGTTGCCAGCATTTGCTTTGTTAATTTAATTAAAATGATTTTGAATACAAAGTACATTTTTGCTTTGTGCCTGCTGAGTGCCATACAATTAGTTTGCAACGCTAAGACAATAAAGAAAGCTGGCGCCACGCTGAGGCAGAACTTGGATGACCCGAACTCTTGGCAGGGTAAATGGTTTCCCCATGCGCCAGGTGAAAAACCACCAGAAAAAGTGCAACGTGTGCAGCCGCAATCGAATGAAATCTACAAAACGGATGATTCGTGGACAGGCGGCTGGTTCCCCTACGCACCTGGCGACCCGCATATCCTAAAAACCGATCCGCAGGCTAATGCGGAACAGACAACTTCCAAGATAAAAGACAGTTGGCAAGGTAAGTGGTTCCCCCAAGCGCCAGGAGAGCCGCATATCCTAAAAGCAGCAGTTGAGGAACAGCACAGTCTCATTTGTGATGATGGCGCTGTAAGTAGCTGAAGGGGTTTTCCCCCATTTGAGATTACTCATCAAATTATTTGATGAATTATTCTAGAGTAACCTCCATGTCGATTACGATCCGGAAGATATACGCCAGAACTACAACTATCTCTGCATCTCTGCCAATCGCAGCCTCTTTAATCCCAACCTGAACAAAGAGTCTTTGCTGACGGATCACTTTTTGCCCAGTGCGTTTATCCCGCCCGCCAAGTGCTTGAATGAGTCCATTGGTTACACCCACGAACCACCCACATGGTAAGCAATGATCCAAGGATTGTCCAGTGGAATCTCATGTCAAATTCTCCTTTGCAGCGGCTCCTTCCGCCCGCTGCCTGCCGTCTATGGCACCTACAAGTACTTGCCACCTCAGCGATATATGCGCAATCTTGCCGAAGGTGCCATTGTCATGCTCTATCATCCCTGCGCCTTCCAGGGTCAGGTGACCGAGCTGCAGAACATTGTGAGCGGCTGCCTCTATCGGCATCTAGTGACGCCCTCGCAGCTTCTGACGCCGGAGCGACCGCTGGCCCTGCTAGCCTGGAGGCATAGCCTGAGCATGTCTGTGGTGGACAGGCAGCAAGTGGGAAAGTTCATCCGGAAGTATGCTAAGCAAGGGCCGCTGGCAATTCCAATCCTTTCTCGCGTTGTGGAGAAGCGCGATAGCTATAAGGCAGCGCTGCTGACTGAAGCGCGGCTTGTGACTGATCTCGATGACAGTGAGCTGTGCGGGTACTTGGATCAGCACATGTAGAGAATTTGTTAACTATTTGCAATCTTTCGAATAATTTTTATAATTAATATTATTTAATATGTAATTTTCATACATTATCTTTGTTTGAATTGACTCATCGATGACATACGAACATCACAATGTTGCTTATCGATACAAGATATCTGAGCAGCGATAGTTAATGTGGCGGTCGGCAGATTGTCGAACGGCAATTTGTTTTTTTTCCACTCTACCATAAATACCTTTTGTTTTGCGGCACTCACGCATTCAGTTCGTTTCTCTTCTACAGCTAAAAGCAACTAATAGGCGATACGCGTTACTCCCATCAGATTGCCGCTTGTGTTTCATTGTTTTTTTTTATTGCACACCAGCTGGAAGCGCTAAGAAGAAGCACGGCCCCAGCCATAAACAGCGGAGAGGTGAAACAAAGGAGACGGCGACGGCGCAGCGCACACAAAAACACAATTAATATATATCTTTTTGTATAAATTGTCGCCGTTGGCTGAGCAAAGGGAACTGCGAAAGCAACGAAGCTGCCAACAGTAAAGTGATCGCACACATCACGTGATAATTAACGAAATACGTGATATTCCTGCCCTCCTGCCAAACACACAGAAATCCTGCAACGTGCAACGTTTTACATAACAGGCGGCAAACAATGAATAATCTAGCGGACACTGTTGTGGTCGATCCGGGCTTTGGCGGCGGCGACAAGCAAGCGCAGGCAGGTGCCACCCAGCCGCAAGATCCCAGCGTCGTGGTGCCGCCACCTGCCACCAAACAATCCTCGGCGCTGAAGAAAACCAGCCGGTATCGAAGCCGCTCCCTGAGCGCCTCCTCCACGGACTCCTTCAGCTCAGCCTCCTACACGGGCAGCAGCGAGGACGGCGACGACGTGCCGCCGCGCGAAAAGGTGCAAAAGAACTCCAAGGGCAGCTCCGACTTCTGCGTGCGCAACATTGCAGCTCAGCACGCGTTCGGGCGCCGCGAGATCGAGATTGCCGAGCAGGAGATGCCGGGCATCATGGCGCTGCGCAAACGTGCCGCCGAGGACAAACCGCTGAAGGATGCCAAAATCGTTGGCTGCACCCACATCAATGCCCAGACAGCGGTGCTCATCGAGACGCTCTCCGAGCTGGGCGCCAGCGTGCGCTGGGCAGCCTGCAACATCTACTCCACCCAAGTGAGTAGAAGCTGATATCTATCATCTTGCGATAAATTGTTCCCTTAGGCATCTTGGAAGGGCATGGGAATGCTGGGCAGATCCTCATTCAGAGAAGTCTCATGATATCTCTAAAGGAATGCCCTACAGGGAACTGTTGAATCCCGTCTATGTTCTGCCCTCCTAAGGGAGGGGAATACGCGCTTATGTTCTGCTCAAGTACAGTAGATCTTGTCCAGCTGAGATCTTGTGTCAACTGTTATGTGTTGCCTGCGCCATTTGCTTCACGCAAGTCACTTGAGCCAATTTGTTGTCACGCACACACACACACAGACGCTTAAGCGGACAGACAATACAAACAAATCATCAATCAAATGACGCGGGCAAAGTTAAAATAAAAAAAAAAAGAAAAAGGGGTCGGCGAGCAGCTCAAGTGGTTTGGTTTGGCAATCAAAGAAGCGAAACGTTGATAATTGATATATGCGCCCCGAAATTGGCTTGAGCGCCCACCCCACACACCCTGGCAGCGGGAAACTGGTTTCTGGCACCCAACTCCGGCTGCGTAGCATCAACTACGTGCTCCTCTATGGCTCTGGCTCTGGCTCTGCTATAACGAATGCAATTAGCATTGACGGGCTCCAAAGCTGTTTGCACATTTTTTTATGTGCCGTCTAATTAATCTCCAGCCCCGCATGAGCACGGAGCGAGCGGGGCAGCGCCCTTATCGCGCCGTGCATGTTGACACACTGAATCACACATACACATACACCCACACCCAGACACACACACAGCGAAACACACCCACACTTGTGGCTGCTAAGCTCTGTAGAGCTGGGAGCTTATCAGCCAAGTGCAGTCACTTGTACTCGCGCCATCGCTCAATCAGCCAACTCTGACACTGCTCTCTCCTTTGGCTTTGGTTTTTGCAGAATGAAGTGGCCGCCGCCTTGGCGGAATCGGGCATACCGATCTTTGCCTGGCGCGGCGAGACGGAGGAGGACTTCTGGTGGTGCATCGATCGGTGTGTAAACGCCGAGAACTGGCAGCCGAATATGATACTGGACGATGGCGGCGATGCCACGCACCTGATGCTGAAGAAGTATCCCACCATGTTCAAGCTGGTCAAGGGCATCGTCGAGGAGAGCGTGACGGGCGTGCATCGCCTCTACCAGCTCTCCAAGGCGGGCAAACTCACTGTGCCGGCCATGAATGTCAACGACTCGGTGACGAAGACCAAATTCGACAATTTGTATAGCTGCAAGGAGTCAATCTTGGACAGTCTGAAGCGCTCCACGGACGTGATGTTCGGCGGCAAGCAGGTGGTCGTCTGTGGCTATGGCGATGTCGGCAAGGGCTGTGCCCAGGCGCTGAAGGGGCAGGTGAGCAGTATGAGAAATACCTAATACAACAAGTTGAATCCCATTTCTGATAATCCTCTTTCAGGGCTGCATTGTGTACATCACTGAGATCGATCCGATCTGTGCGCTGCAAGCGAGCATGGACGGTTTCCGCGTGGTCAAGCTGAACGAGGTGATTCGCAATGTGGACATTGTGGTGACGGCGACGGGCAACAAGAATGTGGTGGTGCGCGAGCACATGGATAAGATGAAGAGCGGCTGCATCATATGCAATATGGGCCACTCCAACACGGAGATCGATGTCAACGGGCTGCGTACGCCGGACCTTACCTGGGAGAAGGTGCGCTCGCAGGTGGATCACATCATCTGGCCGGAGGGCAAGTATATAATACTGCTGGCCGAGGGACGGCTGGTGAACTTGAGCTGCTCGAGCATACCGTCGTTCGCCGTGTCAATTACATCGGCCACGCAGGCGCTGGCGCTGATTGAGCTCTTCAACGCACCGCCCGGCCGCTACAAGTCCGACGTCTATCTGCTGCCCAAGAAGATGGACGAGTATGTGGCCAGCCTGCATCTGCCCACGTTCGACGCCCACTTGACGGAGCTGAGCGACGAGCAGGCCAAGTACATGGGCCTCAACAAGGCCGGTCCTTTCAAGCCCAACTACTATCGCTACTAAGGGACAATAAGAACAACAACAACAACAACAATAACAAAACAACAAACAACAATTAGAAGAACAACGCCAACGAAAGTATTTTCTTTGCAAGATTTAAAACTATTTAAGCGAGAAATTCAATCTCTCACAAATTGTTGACAAGAAAACAAAACAAAAAAAAACCAACACAAAGTTACTATAAAATTGTATTTGCTTAGTAAGCGAAACACGAGACACCAAAACAACAACAACAAGAACAACAACACAACATAACGGACGCTTTTTAGTTGCTAGCATTTACTTAAAACAATAACCAATATATTGTATTGTTTTTTAGCAGTTACTTAACACACAGCCGCAAAAGTATTTAAGTTTTTCTCATTAGCCAACACACACACACACCCACATACACACACACACACGCGCGACTAACGGTTTCGGTAGCTAACCAAACTCTTTCGCTTTTGCTAACAACTTCTCTGTCTCCTTCACGCTCTCTAAGCTCCCCCGTACTTAACACTAGAATTTATATTATATATATATTGGAAATATTTTGTTGCCGTCGCATGGAATTTACTTACACCCAAACACATATATATAAAGATATATATATGTAGCTATTTGTACTCGTTTTCTATCGTATCTATTCGTATTTGTTTATACTACAAACATTATTTGTCTGTTTTCACCCTCCTCGAGCGTCGTTTATTGAAATGCAGTGCAAATAATTCCATTTATTCAATTATTGAGGTGCCTCTCTGGGGCGCTCGCAGGCATATATATCAGATAAAGAATTCTATATATATATATATATATATTATATACACGCATATACATACATATTATTAGAGAGAACTTTATGTATAAAAAAGAAAACAAACTAACTAAAAACTAATTACTAAAAAAAACCAAAACAATTAAAAGTGAAAAACACGAAAAATTAAAATGTTTGTAAACAAAAAAACAACTGAACTTTAAGTAAAAATTGTGAAAAAAAAACTTATAAACAATAAAAAAAGTTTTATTGAGCAATGCTGAGCTGAGTTTTAAATATTATGCAAAAAATTTTAAAAATATTTTATAATTTTAATCGATTATTTTAAATTTTGATTTGGAAATGACAAAAAGTTTTTGGATTATTTAAAAAATTAATTTCTTTTATTAAAGTAATCAAATTAAATTTATATTTATTTATATTGCAGGCAAATGTAAAAAAACTAAACAGTAATTTATGGCATTTCTTAAACAATTTTAATAAAATATAAATTTATATTTTATTCATGCTCAAAAGCTAAAAAAATATATGAAAAGTATTTTATGGTATTTCCTAAATATTTTTGTGCACAAAATAAAATTTCAATATTTATAATTTTAATTTTTACTGGCCAAAAATTGAATATAAAAATTTTGAAAAATTCCGAAAATCAAGAATTTCAAATACTTGCCCTTTCCAGTTTATTTTCTGTAAAAATAAATGCAATTATTTGTGTTTTTTTTTTGTTATTTTATCAGATGCATCACTCGTCTATTTTTATTTGATATTATGCCTTAAAAATTTGTATGTTTCTTTAATTTTTCGTTCATGTTTACCATAATTTGTAAATTACATTACAAACAAATTATACATTTTTTATGAAATTTTTCTTATATATTTTTTTGTTTTGTTTTTTGCTTTTGTTTTCTTTACGTTTACTTAAAATGCCGTAGACTACACGAAAGTATATTCTGTAGATTCGTCTTAATTAGGTGTTTTTAATCCTAACACATTGGTGGGGGGTGGGGGAGCCCCAGAAATAAGTCATTGACGACGTCGTCTACACCGCGTGCAAATAATTCTTAAAAAACACAAATGGGAACGGGAACGGGCTGGAACCTGGAGGCCGGAGAGTGGAACAAACAAATGTCGCAGAGCCGAAATTTTGCAGTCAAAAAGGAATCAAAGAGGACTAAACTAAATGTTAAGCGATGTGTGTGTGTGTGTGTGGGTGTAGGTGCATGTATGTGCGTGTATGTGTGTGTGTGTGGAGGGGTTTGTGTCAGTGTTGTTGGCGCATGTGGACCAATTGCATCTGGATGGGACTGATTGGATCTGAGTGGCAGCGGCAGCGGCGGCAGCTTAGTCGAGGAAATGCGGCTTCAGGTGCTTCAGCATGCCGAAGGTGCGGAAGCGCTTGACTTTCATAACCTTCATGAGCTCGTCGTCGCATATGGCAAACTGCTTGTTCTTCGGATCGTAGAGGTCGCGCTCCTTGATGATGGCCCACACCTTCTTGACCACCTCGTGGCGCGGCAAGGAGTCGGCGCCCATCAAGGCCGACAGCTCCGGCGACAGATTGTAGGCGCGTGTGAAGCCGGTGCTCTTGCGGCCGGTGCCGGAGCCGGCGGATTTGGCAGCCTTCTTTTTGGGTGGCGGCTTCTTGACCACCTCGTAGTCGGAATCGGAGCCGGCATCGCTTTCGGTGCCCGAGTCGTCGGCATTGAGGCTCTTGCGCTTCTTCTTGGCGGATACCTTGTGCTTGGTGGGCTGTGGCCGTTTCTTGGGCGCCGGCTTCTTCTTTTTCTCCTCCTCGCTGCTGCTGGCCACCTCGTCCTCCTCGCTGGGCTCACTATCGTCTGCCGGCTCGGCGTCCGGGTCCTTGCCATCGTCGTCCTCGTCGTCATCGTCCTCCTCCTGCTGCTCGTTGATCACCTCCATCACGATCTTGTCGAACTCCTTCTTCCGGCTCAGCAGCGAACAATTCAGTTTGCCCTCCACCTGCTCGCGCACCCGCTTCGCCGAAATGGTCGACAGATCGGCATCCTTCAGCACCGACTGGATCTCGGTCCTTAGCTGAGTGCTGGAGATGTCCGACATTTTGTTCTCGTTGTTGTCTTTTTTCTCTTTTTTTTTCTTCTTTTTTTTGTACGACCGACGCAGACTCAGAAGCCAGACACGTTTCGTCAGCACTGAAATTCGCGTTAAGTACACGTGAGTTTACGTATTTTTTGGATTAATTTCCTGTTATTGTTGATATATTGCACTATTGCTTACCCTGTTGTGTGTTATTTAAATTTTTCCGCTGCCCGTGCGTTTTTTCGTCCGAAGTGTTAAGCGGCTCGCTTTTTTCTTTATACCCTCTCCGGCGTCTTAATAGGGTTGCAACTTGCAAGCCTGGATACACTACGTTCAAGCTGTATGATGGCGTCTTCAGTGTTGCAGCGCACCACTATCGCGACCAACTCACATGCAGCTCTGTGTGCGTGGGGCTGCCAACTGGTTGAAAATGTTAGATGTTGTGGTTCATGTGAACAGCTGCAGGCGGCGCTAGTGTGCAATGCAAGTGTTTTTGTGAATTCCGCGACGTCTGTGCATAAAATTCTAAAATAAGGCAACATTAATGCATTAAATAAGCCAAATTGTGTGCGCCAAGTTAGAAACAGTGCTTAAAGTTGGCAATGCGCACTTTGCAATCGGTGTCAGACGTATAGTGCCAACTGGCCACGGCCGCAGCCAACAATAACAATCGCCCAAGAGACGCCTTCACAGCCAACGGGAACGTTGAATCCAACAACAACCGCAGCAGCAGCAACAACAGAAGCAGCGGCGGCGACAGCGGCAGAAGCAGCGCTGAGGTAATTTTGCTATTTTTTATGTGGTTTTTGTTTATTTTTATTGTTGGCCCGTTTACAAATGTGCGTGCCTGCGTGTGTGTATTTGTGTAGTTTGTTCTATTTCTAAACTCGCCTCTGGGTGCAACCTGGAATTGTTTTAGTATATAAATGTCTACATTTATTTATTTTTGTTGTTCGCTAGATTTTGGCAAACAAATTGCGAATGTAAAATAAACTGTAAAAGCTTTGCATTAGCTGTTTCCTCTTCTGCTGCTGCTTCTTCTTCTTCTTCTTCGTCGTCGTCTACAGCAGTTTGGCAATGCTTTTGCTTTGTCGCTTTCGTGTGATATTCGCGTCTTTATTTTGCCGGCTTCGCTGCGACGCCCTTTTCCAATATGAAAGTCGCATGTGCAGCTGGTCTCATTGGCTATGCGTGTGAGTGTGTGTCTGTGTGTATGTGTGCGTGTGTGTCTGTGTATGGGATTCGCATGCAATTGGAACCATAAAACGGTATATAAACAAATTCATTCCAATGAAAAGAGAACGCAAACCAATTGGAATGTAAATTGGAAATTGAATTTGTATTAGCGAAATGATTAATAAATGTAAAATAGGCAATTTTATTTGTTAATATAACTAGCTAAAATAACTAGTAAATGGATGTAAATCTATATTTGTATATAAAATGCAAGCGAATTCAGTAAATATCTATATTTAAGCGAGATTCGTAATGCATTACTAAGCTAATTGGTTATTTATAAGTTATAGTCTGACTGTGGGTGGCTGTGGGCGTCTGTGAGGTGTGTGTCAATGCCTAACCCTATGCAACCCAGTCGCTGTTGTTGTAGGCGACACTTTTCGGTGTCGTCTTCGGGCCATTACGATTTTATGGCCTTTGTATTTTTCCCTTGGCAATACCACAAAATAAAACAGCTGTAAACCGCAGGTGAAACAACCATCAAAGTAAAATAACAACTTCTGCATACACTTTCCTTTGAACTAAATCGTTTCCGATTTCCCATTCAACCTGTTGCAACTGGAATTCCAATAAGATTCTCGCCTTAGCTTGTTTATGGCTGTATGCAAATAGAGCATGCAAATGCTGTCATTTACGATAATATGGTTTCCATATAATATTATTAGCTGAATTTAGTACATATATTATAGCGGGTGTGGCTGGCCAATAGAGATGAGCAAAATATCACTATATTCTGCTGTCTTCACAGTGAATTATTATTTCTGATTGGCAATTATTTCAAATGTCTGCTGTCTCTCTCTCTCTGCTTTCGTTTAGCTTGCGAAGTTATCGGCTCAGCTCTAAGTGAAGTTATCGAAGTTGAAGTCCAGCTCAGCTCTAAGCAAAGTTATCGAATTTGAATTTGAATTTGCAGGCTTAGCTCTAGCCGATAATTCGCTTATCGATGACTCGTCTCAAGCTTAAGCACTAAGCAGAGTTATCGGCTTCACTTAACGACTATCGATACTTATATTTAAAATTCATAAATATATTTGACTATCTCTTAAATAATTTCCCCCCAAATTAATTATCAGCTTTGGCTCACATCGCCACTTTTATTGGTCACAATTAATGAGTTGTTGTCGGGTTCCTGTTAATGTTGCTAGTTTGTGTGCGGCGTGTTGTCGCGTTGTTCAATCGCACAGTCGCCGCTGAAAGTTGGCGTACCCCACTGGACGGCACCTGTTGCAACCGTTACACCCACACAAGTGTGCCCATACTTTCGGCTAGCACTGTGCCATGCCTTCATATTTCTTTTTCGATACTTTTCTACTTTTTTCATCGCTGTTTTGTGTGCACCAATTAGTTGTTCTTGGCATAGTTTTATTCTGTTTCTTTGCTTGCGCCTAACATTGCTCATTTAAGTAATCACATAAATTATCACCGATTATGAAATCACCGCAGCCGCAGCAGCAGCACTAGAAATTTTCCATCACAATTTCCAACATTTGAGAACTGTCATCCAGTTTGATTGTTCATCGTTTTTGAAATGTACTTGATTTCGTTTCGTTTTATCTTATCCTCCATAAAGGCTAGACGTTTTCTGGTTTTCGTTGGCTTGCAATCCGCAGATTTAGCTAAATGCAGTAATAACCTGTGAGAACAGGTAACTAATGCATACTCTGCATAGAGCAGTTCTATGAGGGATTCTGAGTGGCTGAACTGAGAAGAGTATTTGCTGAATGTGTTTCTAGGAGAAATAAATTATGTTTCTATGCAAAAATATATTATTTTGATAGATTCTTAGCTGAATGAACATCAATGCTATGTGATAAAGAACTTTTAAAAGGAATTTTTACTATATATATTTATACTATTTCACGTAGTGAACTAGTATATTGGGTTTGTGCAATGTCCGTCATGCTGTCCGTCTGTCCGTCTGTCCGTATGAACGCAAACCATTTCCACGCTATTGAAGCTAGAGACTTGAAATTTGAAATATATACTCGTGTATACCCTCGTCTGATAAAGTGTCAAGATTTTCCCGATACGCCCACTAGGGGCGTGGCAAATCGGAAAATGCATTTTCCTGTATCTCAGAAACACTACTTCTAGAAGAGCTAGAGAGTTGAGATTTTAACTGAACACTCATGTCGACATCCCAAAATCAAAAATCTATGGCGGATATATCTACGCCCATTGGGGGCGTGGCAAATCGGGTCAAACTGTATCTTCTACAGTTTTAAAGCTAGAACGCCCAAATTTGGCACGTGGGTTACTGTTACGATTCTATAAGGATCGCCCAAAAAATTTTACGGCCACGCCTACTAGGGGCGTGGCAAATCGAATCTGAAGATATAGTGATTTTACTAGTTTCGTTATATTTTGAGCACTATTGATGCTAGAGACTTGAGACTTGGTATATATACTCGGGTTAACATCACACAATCGAAAAGCTATGGCGGATATATCTACGCCTTCAGGGGGCGTGGCAACTAATATCAGCTTATATCTCCCACAGTTTTAGTGCTAGAAGCTTCAAAATTGAATGTTAAGTTACTGGAGGCCTCCTCTATTGATTCCCCAAAAATTATTGTTACGCCCCAAAAGGGGCGTGACATACAGAAAAATACCCTGTAATTTTCGCATTTTTCGAATGTAAGCATCCAAACTTTACAGTTATATTCCTGAACGCCCACTCTATGCACATGCCAAAAATTATTTGTCTACGGCCACTGGGGGCGTGGCAAATCAAAACTGAAAAATGTGCAGCTTCTGAGCCAATAACGCGCCAAATAACCTTGTCTTTTGATTTGTTAAATTATATATATATGTTTGAAAAGAATATTTTATTAATACAAAATAACTAAATAAGGAAAATATAACAAAAATATCAACATGACCGCACCGGGGTTCGAGCCCACACCTCTACGCTCGCTACTTAAATCACTTGTTCAGAGTTGCCACCTCTCTCATTTTGAGAGATGCCATCTCTCTCGATTTAGGTGCGTGTTTTTGCTAAGGTAAGGGTTCGATCCTAATTGAAACTGTCTGGCCACCTCCAATGAAAAGTTTTAGTCTGCAGCTAAAGCGGCGAAAGTGGGGATTTAAGGTTAAATTTTAAAAAATATAATGTGATAGATGCCCCTGTGTGCTGCTGGGTCGTGAAATAGTATTTCGCTGTCGGTTGCGTCCGACAGCAACGTTCTTACTTGTTTTTGATTAATTTTATATTATTTAGAATATCTATTATTTAGATTCTAATCGATAAAGATTAATGAGAATTTATAGTATATATAGTATATTTATATTCTGGAGAAATCTAAGATAAGGTTCCTTTCAGGCTAGCTTAAAAGCTTCCAGAAAAAGATATAGACGGTATCTTTAACGCTCCTCAACAGAAACTCCATTAATCTTGATCAAGAACTAAAGTTAATTATAAAGACGTTTCCCTTTAATAGTTCTAAGTTCTCTGAAATCCAGATCCCGAGATCCAATAAATTAAGTGAAACGAAAGTAAATATAAATATATAGAAATACTTTTGGTTAACTGCAAGTTTATTTTAAAATATTTGGCAAATCTCTCCGGCTGCTGCTGCTGCTGCTGCTGCTCTTGCTCTTGCTCTAAGCTAAAAATTTAGAAAAATTCTCTGCTTTGCACTGGCATTTAGTGTTTGTTTATGGCTTTTCTAAGCTAAATGCTCGCCGTTTCGTCATTATAAACGACGTCAAAAAGACGAGAAAACTTTCGCATGGTGAAAAATGTTTTTCAATTTTCTTCGCCCACGCCAACAGCAAAAGCAAAAGCAAAAGAAAAAGAAAATGCTGACGCGCTCGATTTTAGCTTCGCTGGCCGATCATTTCTTCTATTTTATATTTCATTTTCATTTCTTTCCTTTTTGATTTTTTTTTTTTTTTTTTTTTGTATATTTTTTATGCTACCCGCTTTATAATTTATATGCGAAAGAAAATTGGAAGGCAAATAAATAAATAGAAAAATTGTTGCGGCAGCGGCTGCGGCTGCTCCTTTGCCTGCAATCGAATAAGACATTTGGTAAAACGAATTGCCGAAGCTGCGTGCACAGTGGGTCATAAACTTTGCCGACCCACTCATAATTCATAAGCCAAAAGCAGCAGCGCCAGCAATGATAAAACTATTTGCAAATTTTTGCCTGACCCTGAGCGAGGTGCTTGACAGCAGCAACAATGGCAAGTAAGAGTGCGTGATGAGAGGTAATGCTCGACTGGCAAATACCCTAAACTATTATTGGCACATACAATGATTATATGAGGCAAGTTTCTAACTCTAAAAGAGAATTTTGAATAGGAAAAGTCTCTAATACTATGATCTATCTATCAATATCTGAAATCTAATCTATATTTATTAAAGCTTTTGTATATCTGTCTATATCCAAACTATTCTCTATCTAGACTGACGGGCGGATAGACAGACAGATATGCAGACATGAGCAGTAGTTAAATCTCCCCAGTCAATCTTTTCTAATTAGGATATATATATTTATAGTTTATCCCTTCCCACACTCCCCTTTCAGCCTGCCACATAACTGCTTACAAAACCTATATACCCCACCTTTGACCATTTGCAATCCATTCTGAAAAACCAACAACAATTATTTTTTGGTTGCAAAATTGTCATTGCGCATATATTTTTATGTTTTCAAACATGTGCACAATAAATTTTTACCAACACACACATACACACACGCACTCAGACACACACACACACACGCACAGGGGAAAATTGTGCAATAAATTCCCTTAGCTTTTCGCTTTGTTTGTTTTTCTATCGCGTCCCTGACATTGGGGCAATGGAGCCGAATGTGTGGAAAATGCAATTTTCCGATGAAAAATGTGCACATTGTTTATATGACAAAAGTCTCGTTGGCCGAATAGTTGGCTACACTATTTGGCTAAATGTGCATTATGAGTCAATTGGGTTAGAGTCTAAGGAACACGCCCACTTCTGTGGCGTTGGCGGGTGGGGTGGGGGGTCGTGGGTAGACGACATAAGCCCCAGTTGTTGACGTTCGTCTTTTGACTTGTGCCCAATTTGGCAATAAATTTGAAAAATTATTTCAAATATTATTTTCGGCTTTCTTCTCTTCTTGTGCACAAAAATGTTGTCGCTAAATGGCAACAGCAACAACAGCAACAACAACAACATGAGCAACAATAGCAACAACAATAATAAAAGCCAAAGCTGAGTCAATTTTCTTATTTTTAGTTGCTATTTTTCCGAGTGCGGGGCGGGAAATTCGCTTGATTGCGATTTATTTTTGCCAACACTGCGCTCGAAATCTATTTTATATATAGTCTATATATATATATGTATAGTCTATATGTATAAAGTTAAATATGTGCATATATATTCCACATATCTTATTGAATCGAATAGAAATCATATTTTATGCTAAATTTAAATAAATTATTTGGCTGGCGGCTAAATTTAAATATGCCATTTACTTTGGGAACAGGTGTGGTGTGGGGCGCGATTAGTCATGCAGGTGTTTTTCAACTCATACTGAATACAATTTCGAACTGTATTCAGGCAAACATCGCTACAAATCATATAGAAATTCGCAATTTTCAATATGCGCCAATTTTTTCTTTCCTTTTGTTTATGCGAAAGTTGCTGAAAACTTGAATTGTTTTTATTTTATTTTAATTATTTTTTGAATTGTTTTTTTTAGTTTTATTTTTATTTTTTGTTGTTATTTTTTGTTAATTTTCAAGGTCGTTTGTTGTTGCTTTGCAAGGATTTTTTCGGCGCATCTTCTGTAGTTGTTGCTTAGTTAAGATTTGCTGGCGCCTTGCCAAATAATTAATACATACTATTATAAATCTTCAAACTGTTTCGCATTTCGTTAAGTAACAGAGCTCTGTTAAGTTCGGCGCGTTCATTTCATTAAATTATAATGCTTATTTATATTAATATGCTTGAGCGAAACAATAAAGCCGCAGCCGGTTTTTTCTGGTTTCCATTTTGTTTTTCGTAGCCAAGCGGTACAGTGTTGGGTAGCTTTTTAAATATGCTGTCCAGTGTTGGCTAGCAATACTCATACATATACTTTATTCCAATTGGTAAGTTGAGGCTTTGCCTTGACTGAACTTGCGTCAATGCACTGCAAGGTTTCAAATGTCAGCTGCCTCCTGTATTCCCCGATTCAATTTACCTCAGGAAATTCGCTAATTGCTCACGCCTTGACCCAGAAACCTACTTAGCGCACGTAACGCATGCAGAGTCCAGCATGCTTTACCCCACACCTAATGTGTAGGGTGCACAACTGCAGAGAAAATAGAAAAACTTTTGAAAACTTTTCGAAAATGAATTGTGTTCTCTGAGCGCGCGCGCTCTCTCTCACTCACTGATCTCTCTTGATCTGTGTGTGTGCCTTATGCTATTTTCGAAAAGACTTTTCGAAATTCGGAGAGCGAGCGCCGAAGGCAGCAGCTGTTGTTGTTGCTGCGCCTGTTCGAAATGTGAAAGTTCATTGTTTCATTGAGGAAAATGGTGAAAAACTTTTTGGTCGCGCCGACGCTAAATTATCTAACAGTTGCCGACTGAGAATTTTCGAAGAGCGAGGACTGAGAGAGAGAGAGACACACACACAGAGAGCGATAGCAAGAGAACGGGACTCAGCATCACTGTAGTAAGATTTCTAAATTCGAATTCTCTGGCGATCCGTTGCACGCCTTGGCCTGGCCTGGCCGCCGTGTCGTGTGCGGCTGGCTGCTCAGTGGTCTCTGCGGAGGTTTCACGTTTGAACGTCTCGTACAATTTTCACGGAAAAGCGCAATGTGAAAGCCAAAGACTAGAAATAGCCACGGCGTGACGTCCCCAAACAGACAAGACCAGACACTGACAGTAGCAAACCGAAGCGAACCCAGACCAGATCAGATCAGATCAGATCAGAATATCGGTTCAGTCCAGATCTAGATAATCGCCAGATAATCGCTCTGATCCTGTTTAAAGTTAACCAACAACTAACTGTCGCGCCCAGCAAATGTAAAACTGTGCAGAAACTATGCTGTTAACATTCCAAAAACAAAATAAACGAAAGTGTTGAAAAGATTTTGCAAAACGAAAAATAGAAAAATTGTAAATTGAAAATTGATAAATTGCAACTGGCGTTCGCTGTGATCCGGCAGGTGGTTTATAGATTACGCCCCCCTCGTCCGAAAGGAAACTCCGAGCAAAGCCATTGCAAGCGCGTGTCGCGTGTGCATCACTCTCTCTCTCTTTCTGTCTCCCTCTCTCTCCCTCTCCCCCTCTCTCTGGCTGCGTGTGTGTGTGTGCCCTGTAAGTGCGTCGGTGCGTGTGTGTTGTGTTTATATACCAAATGTTGTGCCAGCTGACATTGTGTTGTCGGTGAGGTCGTCGAGTCCAACACGCACACACACCACACACACACACACATTGACATACGACGTGGACAGCGTTGGCCAAAGCTGGAAATTGGAGCGCTGCGTGGACCGGCAACGGGACCGGGGACGATGCCGATCATTGCTGATGCCACCAACGATGAGCCACCAGCAAAATGTTGCAAATATTGTGAGGGTATGCCTAGAATCTATATATGTCTAGTCTCTATCTAAGATCTCCACCTAGTTATACATCAATATACGAATGCAGTTGGCCGCCGGCCGCCAAGTTCACTAACCCAAGCCCAAATGCTCGCCAGCTATTAGCTGCGGTAATTAACTGGAAGGCAAATCCAAACACAAGACGAAGGCGTTTCGATTTGATTGCACGTTCGCTTCAATTGATAGATTTATGCGTAATTCGCTCGCGCTCTCTCTGGGTCTCTCTCTCTTTCTCGCTCTCTCTCTCTGTTAGTCTAGCCCTAGCTATCTCTCTCTCTCTTGCTTGATTGTCTTGACTGGCATTAACTTTGTGGCCCCAAGATTTGACTCTTAGTTTTGTTTGTTTTAATTTTCAAATTTTCAGTTGTTGCCGCTTGTGTAGGGGCGGGGGGTGTGGGCACTTTGTTTTTCCTGCTCTGTTGCCACTAAAAAGCCGCTGACGTGTCTACTTAAAATTTTCAAATACATGACAGCCACGCAGCGCCACGTTAACCGGCCTTTGGGCCTCTAAATTAGCCGTAAAATCAAAAGGCGAAAAAAACTTTTTCAATTTTATAAAAAAAAATATGTATTTTTCGACAAAAAAAAAGAGAATGTTTTCCTACAGGCGGAAATGTCAAAACAATATGAGCGAAATAAATTACCCTACCTTTGAGTCTAGGAATATAGTTAAAAAACAAAAGTCAGCCAGACTTTGTGTTCTATGCATAGATATAGACGCTGTGTGACTCAGGCATTTATCATTAGCTTCATTTTCTCTTTGGCTTTTGGCTGCTCTATTGTTTGCATTAATTAGAAAAGTGTTGCCACAAATGAGGCAGGTTGTTGCCGTTGCCGTTGCCGTGTTGCTGCGCTAGGGCTTCTGGCTGCTTCTGTCGATGCTGCTCTGACTGCCTGCCCGCCCACCTAATAACAGCTGCCAGGCTACGCCCACCCGCTGTGCTCGCCCTCTCTGCCAGCTAACGAGCTGTCAGAAATGATTGCAACATTGTATATTTTGTCGGCTAATGCATTGAATTTGCAAATTCTATATATAATATATTTATTAAAGAGCAGCATAAGCAGGCAGCGACAAATATTTAATTATTAAAATTATATATATTATAAAGGCGGGCACGCGAAGAGATGTGCAGAGCAAGGTGTGTGTGTGTCAAGGGTTGATCTTTGGCTTTGAGAAGCAACTCAAAGTTGATATATAGGTATGGAGGGGTATGCAAATCTTCAAGTTCTAGCAGTAAACGTCCTTCATGTATATATATATATATATATTGGAGGAGGTCTCTTTCTATGCCTAGAGAACATGTTCTAGATACAATATATGCATACAGAGTGAAGGGAAAAGTCTAGAATAAATAATTTATTTGATCTTTATGCTTCTTTGTCTAGCAATACTGATGGCATGATGATAGATAGAAATGCCAGCTCCTATTCTCTGTAGACATATAAGCATAAAGGATCTCTCTCTTCGAGGCTTTCTCCTTTTTAAGATATATGTGTATAAAGCATGTCTAATTTCTATATTCGGTTCTCTCTCATATACACATGATATCTCTATCGTATCTATTGTTCATCTCCTTCTACCTTTAGCCAAATAGCCACAATTATCGATCAATGCTAATCTATAAGATCAATCAATAGGCAATAGGAACTATATCTATAGAGTTCATATACATTCCATACTCATTAAAGCCCTGCCCTCCTGCTTCGCCTACCTCCAACCAAACCCACCTCCACTCAATTTAGCTTTACCTTTATCTAATTTCCTCACATTTTCATTCCATTCGCTTCCATTCAAAGGCTTTTGTAATTTTTCATTCACAGCGAAATCAAACGCATTTAAAAATAAATAAATTATTGTAATACCCAGAATTAATCAATTTAAAAAGCGAGCAAAAAAAAAAAAAATAACAAGACAAACAACAACAGCACGCTTTGAGGATCAACAGACATTAGGCCATATAAATGGCTTGTTTACAACAATGAGCAGTGTTTACAAATAGTCGGATAACCCGCAAGAAAAACTCATTTTGTGTCGACCAGGCCAATATACATATATGTATATAGCCAGAATTGCTATCAAGCCTTGACACTCTTTCACATTTGCCGTTGTTGTTGTTGTGATTTTTATACAATTTGTTATAGTTTATATAGTTTAGCTATAACAATTTGATTAGCTAGGCGGTGCTGCTGCTGTGTGGGCGTGGCATTTAACTGCAGTTTTGTGTCTCTTTTATATATGTAAATGTATGTATATATGTATGTGGATATATATTTATATGTATTTTAAACGGAAAATTTTCATTTCGTTGCCTTCTTTTTTTATGGCTTATTTTCTTGTTCTTGTTCTTGTTTTTTTTTTTTGGTTTTATTTACATGCAAAGCGCACGCAGCCTGCGCTCAAAATTAGCTGCCGTGCGACAATCGACAGCAACAACAACAACAACAACAATAAAATCAAATTTAATGAAAGCCAAATGAGAAATATAAGCAAAAAAGGGCCTCAGTCGTTGCGCGTTGTTTTTGTGGCATTTGCTGCCTTTTTTTATGGCCATTTTCAATGTAATTTTTACAGTTGAGTGGGGCATAAGGTGTGAGTGTGTGCGCGTGTGCCTCTGTGTGTGTGTGTGTGTGTGTGTGTGTGTGTGTTTGTGCTCTTAAACACTTTAGGTAAGTGTCGCTGGCGCTGCTATTTTTAGGATTGCTGCCCCCAAACGCTCGCATCGCTCCTGCCTGTCCAGCCGCACGTCGCTTGGCAGCTCGACAATTTTGATATGAGTGAAATGGGATAAAATGTTTTGTTGTTGTGTTTACGTTATTGTTGCTTTTGCTGATGTTGTTCTTTTGCTCTGCTGTTTAAACTGGAATTTGGTACATTAAGCAGTTAAGCAGTTTCGTTAATTCTGGCTATATCTCACAATGGGACTTAGCCTGAGACTTAAAGCTTTCGCTTTATAAACCAGGCTGTGTATATTGGATATAAGCAAATTTTGAAAAAATCGAATGTTAGTTTAAGGTTTTTGTATAATTGTTTATTAAACAACTGCTTAAGCTTTCGCTTCCCTAAAAAGTAGAAGATTCTGAATAGAGAATTGCATTGATTGAGGGTTCATGGCTTCGACACAGCCCTGAAAGTATTTAAATAATTATTATATATTTATTAGTATTTTTTAAGATATTCTTTTATTATTATTTTATTTTATTATTACTTTATTGTATGATTTTATATTATTATTTTAGATTATATATTGCTTAAAGACAATTTTGATTCCCATTAAAGTCTATTTACAACTTTACTCAAATTTAAATATATTTAAAATACATTTCATATCTACAAATTAATTAAAAATAATCAATTTTATAGTCGATTTGACGGATAAAATTATAGATAATATTTTCCCTCAATATGACTATAAATGAGCTCCAAACCTGATCATAATAAGTAAATCCCATCTATTTTCCACACTCATTAATGTAAATTATACTCTTAATTCAAGTTGCTTAGCTTCTACCCACGTAGGTACGACTACATTCACTTTCTGCTTAATTATCTGATTTATTTTCTATTAGAGTCTGGGTTCTATTTCCTTTCTCTGTGACAAGTTGTAAAATTGATCATAAATTTTGCGCGCAAACCTAAACTTGAAAGCGATGCAAATCAATCGATGATCAGTCAACAGAACATATTTGAAATTGCCGCTGGACGCGCTTCAAAGTGGCAAATAAATTTGCACTTGCATCATCAACAGTAGCAACAACTACAACAGCAACAACAGCAACAACAACTACAACAATTTGATATCCATGGCAGTCAGGCCGTCGTGTTCAATTGTTTTTTGCCTAGCTGCGCGCCAAAGTGTGAAAAACATGCCGCAAAATTGCCGAAAAAGCCACACGCTCACACACACACACACACGCGCACACAAACACAGACAGATGGCGGTTGCCGCTGCTGCTGGTGGTGGTGGTGGTGTTTCTGTTTTGTATTTTGCCCATTTTTGTAGTCAAATTTCGTTGCTGCCGCTGTCTGAATCAGCCGTCGCGCTGACGTCTTTCGCCGTGCGGTACAACGTGGCGTATGAATAATTTTGTTGTTTTCGGTTTTGCGCAATGTTTACACTCACTCACACACACACACACACACACACTTAGATGTGTGTGTGTGTATTGGCAACGCACGGCGCGCCAAAGTCAAAATTCATGTAAAACAATGTATACACTATGGGCATGGCCTCTCGGGGCGTCGGTCGGCGGCTGAGAGGGGCTAGCTTTACGGCTGTTACGAGCGTTTTGCCATTGCCTGAGCTTGTGCATTACTTTTGCATATTGCAGACATATGTTCGGCAGCGAGCAACAGGCTGCGCTTTTTTCGTTGCCTTTTTCTTAACTTTTTCCAGCTACTGTGGGCGCGCGTGTGTGTCTGTGTCTGTGTGTACCGCTCACATTATGATTAGCGCTGAATACGGCCGCACGGAATTCGCCGGAAAAACGAAAATTGAAATGAAAGCTCACGCATTTGTGCAAATAAACAAAAAAAAGTTATTCAACAATGCTGTGAAATAGTGGAAGAGTTTAGCTGCTGCATTCCTGTTAGATTGGGATTAAACAGAGATTCGAATAGACAGAGAGAGAGAGAGAGAGAGAGAGATGGAGAGGGAGAGAGGGGGAGAGATAGTAAATTGTTTAAAGAGTTCTGCTTCATGCTATCTCCAGGTGTGTTATTATTTGTTGCCCTCTCGCAACAATTGTTTTTATTTCTTTTATTTTTATGTATTTTTAAATTCTTTTCATTTTGCTTTCTGTATCGCTGCTGCTGCTGCTGCTGCTGCTTATTGAAAATATTTTTCTTGGCAATTACTGTTGAACTTCTCAGCCACGTTGCCGTGCAACATGTGTGTGCTTGCGCCCTCCGTCTCTCACCCCTCTCACCCTCACCACTCACCCTTAGCATTCAGACAGCACTCATATTCACTCTCTAAGGTCGTTCTCCATGTTGTACATTGCTTTATATTTAATAAGCTTTTACTGTTTTCTGTTCTCTACCATTGCATTTGGCTGTAGCGACGTTTTATTGAAATGGAATGCCATGAATTTCTCTTGCTGCTGCTGGCTTATTTTCCTCTTTTCTCTTTGCCTTTTTCCATATTATTGTGTAAAATGCAACAATTTGTATTCATGGCATCGCATGGGCTTCGCTCTGAGACATGGATGATGTAGCATGAATGCTTCACTCCCACCCTTGGGTGGTGCGACCTTGATTTTGAACTCGTTTAATGAGGATTGCAGCATTCAAATCGAGGCCATTTCGGGAGTTCTGCAGGTGAGGCCGTTGCTGCTCAATATAATTTAATTGAGGGCTGTTTAAGGGCTTCCAACAGCGCCCTTAAGCCAGCCATGATGAATGGCAATTGTGTTTCGTTCTGGTGTTTGTGGCCGCTTAAAGGGCAATCGAGAGCTTCATATGTAATTGAAGTCTGAGCAAATTGAATGCACAATCACTTAACTTCACCTGACTAGCTCTCATAGTGCTCCTCTTGATCTTAAAGAACTCTTTTATCGCATAGCTCATGCTTCATCACATTTGTCGCTCTCTGCATAAAGATCTCACTCATGCAACAGTTATTCAAGCGGCCCACATCAGCACTCACACCCACATCTGCACACGCACATACAGTGAGGACTCCGGCGCACGCCTCATTAGAACACCTTTCAGTTTGCTATGTAATTTTCGCAACATTTTTAATGGCGTGCGGGGACATTTTGGCACTCGAGTGACCGTGTGTCAGTCCGCCTAGCCGCAATCTCTCGCCTCCTGCCTCTCGCCTCTCGCAATGCGTCGCACGCAAAACTATTTAGAGAAGTGTCGAGAAATGTCTGCATTGGCGTCGTCGCCGCTGCACAGTTTGCAACAATTTCTTTTTTGTCGTCGTCGTCGTCGTCGTCGACGTCGTCGTGCGTTTCGCCACAGCTGTAGCTGCAGTCACACGCCACACTTGCCACGCCCCACATTGCGTGGCGACGTTATGCGGGCGGTCGTTGATAAATTACAAAACATTGCGCCGGCTATTTTAAATGTGGCATAAAATTTGCATTTTATATTCGTTTTATATTTTGATATTCTCGGATATTTAGATATATTCGGAGCAGTCGCTCGCTGGCAACGCTGTCATCGAATCGAGGTTGAGTCTCCTCACTAAAAAACAGCCTAATCTACCCAAACGTGGGCGTCCCGCTGCAAAACTGTGTCACATTGCTCATTAGCTCGATTGCATGAAGCATTTCTTTATTCTAAGCAACAACAACAACAACAACAACAACCAACAACAAGAAGAAAATAACAAAAAGCAGTCAGTCAGAAAACAATTGCCAAAAAGCTTAAGAAAATTTGTCATTTCGCACTGCGTTTGTTTGCTTTGGTTTTGTCTGTTTTCTGATTTATTTTCACTTTGACAAATGCACAAAAATTTGACCATGGCACGTCAAGAAGTGGTCATTGTATTTTTAATGCCATTTCGATATAGATAAATTGCCAACAGGCGCAACGTCGCAGCCCCCAGCAGACCCCAGCAGCAGCAGCAGCAGCAACAACTTGACTCAGAATTAATGATGATTCCAGAGTAGCTCTACTCGTCCGTGCGACGACTGTCCAATTAGCCACAGCAGGGAATCGCACGTAATCCAGAAATATGATTGCGATCGATACGAGATTTATGCGGATTTTATGTGCCGCAAGTAATTATAATTCTTATGAGAGGAGCTTAGGCAAAGGCTGAAATTTATGTGAGAATTATTTCAATTTTGTGCCTGACTGAAACTAACTGCTAACTGCCGAGTGCACGACTAACTTTAATTGCACTTAAGTTTAAGTGTTTAAAGAGTGGCTTTCCCAGGAAACTTTGTAATGTTTCGCGTAGTGTATTGAGCAGACTGTGTGGGGGTAATTAATGGCAGTCTGATAACGTTATTTCCAGTGAAGGCAGCGGAACAGCTGGTCTGGCTGCCTTGGCTGCGTATACTTATTAATAACTAGAAAATTGTCAGGCACTTGATGTGGGTCAAACGTGGCAACTAGGCAGGCGGCAGGCGGCAAGCGACAGGCGGCGCTGCACTCGTCGTGCCGTGTCTAAAAATAGAGCAGTTTCAGTTGAAGTTGAAACAGGTGCATGTCCCGCAGTGTGGCAGCAGCCACAGCCAGTCGCAGAGCTGTGGCAATAAAGTTGCCAGCTCTCGTGTTGTTTGTTGTTGATTTGCGTACATGTTTTGGCTGGCATTAACTTTCAAGTGGCATCTGTGGCAGCAGTTTCCAACTGGACTGCACACACTTGAACTCTAAACTTTTCCCATTGCAGCCTCTGATAGGTGCTTGCTTGCCTTTTTTAGCATATGTCGGGTCACAAAATTGCATTTCTTTGGCCAAAGGATGCATCTGCCGGCACGTGGTATCAACTTTTCAATTTTTCACACACAAATCCCACTTTGCACACGCACAAGCACAAGCACGAGCTGGTGCTCGAGCTCGAGCTGAAGGTGGCTCGCTGGCCCGTAGCTGGCCATACACATGCCAGTTACCCAGTTACGTGGCCCGACAATGCAATCAACATAAATACAAATCCCCAAACTATTTTAATGTTTGCTCAAACCAACGAGCAAACAGCACACACACAGCCAGGTCGGTCCTCAGCCAGTTGTTGTCTTAATGGAAAAGCTGCAGAATATGTGTGGGTTGGAAAAAAGCGCAAAAACCAACTTTGAAAAAGTCATTTTGTTGGCTGTTGGCCAAAGCGGGCTAACCTGGCGTATGCTCTATTCTGTCATGCAAGCGCTCTGTGGCGCCATCTACAGCTCGAGCCCTTAAGCCCGCACATTGCGCGCCAAGCGCTGAGCTGCCTGTGGGACCTGTTAACTGGACTTACTCGCGCTTAAAGCCAAACAGGGCACTGAAAGGGAGGGCGAGTATCAAATCTGTGCACTCAGTTTTGAGTTGAAAAACCCTGAAATAAAAGCTATTCATTGACAAAATTGTAACGAATTGCCAGATATAGTTATTAAATGAGCTGAGTTATCTATGAATGCGCTGTATAAAACGTGCTTATATTTTTCAAGCTTTAAGTATTTCAGCTCGCAATATTTATTACTTATGACTGGGAATTCATTTGCATTATGAATAAGTCAATGTATTTGAATGATTCAAATGGCGGCTACGTGCCTAAATGCTTGTTGCCTTATTATTATGGCTAATTCCGAAATTCGCTGTAATCTGCTTTTCCAATTAATACATTATTCTATTATTACGAGTATTTTATAAGTTTTTCCTTTTTGGGATTTTATTTTGATTTATTGTGCGGCTCGAGGAACTTTCAACGGCTGGCTGGCCTGATTGAGCCATTGTTGTGACAACTGTCTCCACAAGCTGGCCAAAAAGCAAAGTTTAGCCAAAGGTAAACACACAAACAAACCTCCTCAGCGACCCGCTCGTCGGGCCAAGAACTTGGACAAACACACGCGCTAAGTTGATCGGCAAAGTGAAACGCCCCCAAAAATCTTGGGCAGCCTTTGCTCGATTGTCGTCGTCGTCGTCGTTGTAGTTGTTGGTATCATTTGTTGATTTTGCCCGGGGCTGCAAGTATTTGGGCAAATCTCTTAGAAAATAAATATGCTGTGGCAGAATTGTTGTGTGGCAGGCGTGCAGGCGGCTAATTGAAAATCGTTTCCTGACAATCTACTTTATGCGAAAGCGTTGAACTTTGTGCTCGTTATTAACAGCCAGTCGCTCGGACACTTCCAGACCAACGCCCCGACCCGTCCCGCCCCGCTGACCATATGCAGACACTTTGGTTCATTGACATTTTGGCAATTTGCTGCCATTAGCAGGCGTCGGCGGCTTGCCGTTTGTGTCCTCATTTCAAAGCAAACAAATAAATATGGAAATTATGGCACGCAGCATAATGAAAATGTAACTCAGCAGCCATAGCCGCTGGCCCCCTCCCCCTCCTGCTCCCGCTCCCGCTCCCCTCGGCGAGGCGCCACAGCAAAATGTTCTCATTGTGTGTAGAATTTTGAGCGACTTTGCATAGATTTTGGTTACATTTGGGCCGGCAGCAGCAGGCCAATTAAAACAATTTGTGGAAATTGGGATTCACATAATGCCCATTTGCGATCGATTTCGATTTTGATTTCGATTTTTGCCACCTTGTGCCTAATTGATGGCCGCAGCCGCCATTTGAGCCATGCTCACGCGGCCCTGTTATGTGGAAATCTTGTTGATTTTGCATAAATTGCTTGGCTCATTCGGCATTGCTCACAATTTTTGTTTAGATCATTTCAACGCGCTGCGTACTTATTTTGTTTCGCTGTCTGTTTTGGTGTTTGACTTTTTTATTGGTTTTCAGTTGCGCATTTCCCATTTCCCATTTGTCTGCCTCGACTTGTTTTGTTTACAAACTGCTATTGTTAAATTAAACATTCGTGATACACGTTTAGTCACGCACTAAATGCTCGACTACTTTAATCGCTTGCAATTGATTCGAACACTTTCCACGAGAATCCAATTCATAAATTTCTTATTTTGCTGGATTTATTTTTAAACCAATTACCGACGTCGTCGCCGAGTCTTGGCCTCTATAGTTTTTATATCAACTTTATTTTATTATTCAAATTTTTTATGTTTGTACGTCTCTCTCTCTCCCTCTCTCTCTCTGTGTGTGTGGTGCCATTTTAATGTGTGTATTTGCTTGTCAGGCGTTTAGAATTTATGTTATGTTTTTCACATAGATTCTTTTGGTTTGTCTGCTTCGCTTTTCATTATTATTTCAGTTTCGTATCGTTGCGTTGTTGCTTCCTATATCAAAAAGTCGTCGTCGCCCAGTGGCAATTCCCATACCCATTGCCGTGGCTCGGCGCAGTCCCAGCCAATCCCAGCCAGTCCCAGTCGCAGTCGCAGGCCAGCATGGCGCAACAGATTTCTTTTGCCTCCATCACGCATTTGACTTTCAAATGAAGGACAAATATTGAATGGTCGAGCCAAGCAACAAACAAACAACAAAACCAACAGCAACAACAACGGCAACAGCAAAGTTGTCGACGTGGCAATTGGTAGCAGGCAGCGCAAGCATTATGTTGAGGGCGGACTATAAAAGTTTTGCAGTCGATTTTGGTTTTAGGTATGGAGATGTGTGCCATCTAGTGTGAGTGTTGTGTCTATCCCTCTGTCTGTCTCACGTTTTTATTTTGCTTTTTGCTTTTTGCTTTTGTCGAAGGCTTTGAATATAAATTATGTGCGTAATTTGATTTTAAACTGTCGCTTATTGCCAGCTTTTTATGTGCTATTCCCTACGGACAGATGATTTGGGAATTAGTCATAGAATAAGCTAAAAACAGTCATAAACATTGTTGTGCAATAAAATATAAAGTAGTCGACTCTAAGAACTTATTTTATTCAAAGTTCAAACTTACATAACGTGGCCAGAACTGCAGCCATTCTAATCGGCTTTGTTTTCTCTATTGCTTCTGCATTTAAATAGAATTTATATTTATTAACCAGAAATATTTGTCAACGATTATTATATATGAATGCAAATGCACACAGATAGACTCAGCCTCTGCCTCAAGCTCTCCGTTTCATGCTGCAGTTATATAAATTATGCTTAAATATAAGCTTATATAAGCATTGTTCTATAGTAAAGGCTGCTGCTATTTAGCACAGGTTTTCGAGAGACTTTTAATTGTGGAAAAGTTTTATTTTCTCTCTGTATTCGTCTGTTTTTTTTTATTGGTTTTTTTGTTTGAAGGTTTTATGAGGCCAAACAAATAGCAAATTTAAGTTGCTTCATTTAGTTTTTATTTATGCTGCACACACACACACACACTCGCACTCGCATACGGCGGAGAGACTCAGACAAAGATCAAGCAGTGCTGCTGGCCCGGCCGCAGCGGCCAGCATTATAAATAGATGGAGAGGCAACGTCGCCACTTAAGCCAGCTCGGGGCAGCAGCAAATTTTATCGACACGAGCCAACTGTCAGCCCCCCGAAAGGGAGCGGGCAGGGCTAGCGGGGCAGTGTCAGGGCAGTCAAACATCTTGCATAGAAGAATCAGCATGCAAATCCGCTGGCTCTAAGCATTGTGTCAGCCATGTTGAGCCCAGCGGCAATGTTTTTTAGCCCAAATAAGCGCAAAAATACGCATGCCACGCACTTGTATCTTCTAGATACGCCAAAGCAACAGCAACAGAAGCAACAGCAGCAACAGCAGCAGCCGCATCAGCAGCTAGCAATGCAAATAACTTGGCACACAGTCGCAATATCGGACGGCGGAGACAGGGAGACAGCCATAGGACGCTGTGGCCATGCATGAGCAAAGATTCTAATGCAATTTCACTTGTGTCTTGGCTGAAAGATAAGTTGAGTTGGGACAGAGTTGCGGCGGGACTGTGGGGTGTGCTGAGTGTGTTCTAGTCGACTTCGAGTTCGTATCCGTGCAGTTTTTGGTCTTGTTTATTTAGGACTTGACTGTATTCAGCTTCTGTTTTTGGACTGTATAAAAAATGCATAGCATTTTGTGGCTTTCTATACCCTGTGCACTGTACAGCCCAAAAGAGGGGTATGTCCAAGGCAAAGAGTTACTCTATCCAATTAGCAAGTGAATTGTTGTAGTTATGGTATTTACTAGTCGAGCATACTCTACTCTACCACAAACATTCTTGCCTGTTATTATGTATTTTTGTGACTTTCTTTGTTGCTTTCTTACTTTTACGGGCTGCTCAACTCTGTCCGTCTGTGAGTTTTATTTGGTTGCCGTAATTAATTTGCCAGCCACAAAATGTGGCAAGCACAGGCAAAGAAAACAAAGCGAAATCCTTCCCTTTTTGGCTGCATTGTTCAACTCGATGTGGCTTGTTTTGTTTATTTGTGCGCTGGTCAGCCGCTTCGATCTCCTCCTCGACTGACTGGTCTGGTTCTATGCGCTTGGTTCTGTTCCGATCTAGACGCGATGCACATCAAACGACAAGGCGCATTTTTTGCGTACTTGAAAGCACTTTCGAAAATAGCGCCGTATTTAGGTTTTAGGTCGTTCTACCAAACGCATTCAATGCGCATCACTTTGACGTTTGCCAAGCTCTAGAAAGTCGCTGCAAAATGCCCAGACAAACGGACAGACGGACAATCAGTCAGTCAGTTGGTCTCTCGCTGTTGTTGTTGTTGTTGTACAGTAGCCACAAATAGCAGCGAGACGAGGCGTCATCAGAACTATTTCATATCTGTCTCACAGAATACCTCTGCCAGGGTGTGACAATCGGCATTGCCATCAGGCGCCATAAACGAAACGAAACCCAAAACGTGAACACGTTTATGTTGAAGCAACGACTACTAAAAGCGCCCGCCCATTCAGGCCGAACTATTTGTATTGGCCTGAGTGACATACAAATGCAAACAAAGCACACGCAAGCTCGTAAAAACAAAATGGCGTTACAGCAAACTAAACGGTGTAAGCGCGTTAGTGTTGACTCCACTGACTGCTATATGGCCAACAAAATAATAAATTGTTAATAGCAAAGACTTAAATTCCATTTGCTGTTATAGTTCCTTCAATAAAATCTATACTAAACAAGTCTAAACACTAGTATTTACACATACTTAGCTAAGGCTTTTGGCTTAAAAATCAATATGGATTTAAGTGATATTAAAAGAAAAACTTCTTCTCTTACTCATAATGCTCAAATCACTTTAGTATCTTGAGGCAGCATTAAACTTTAATTGAAATCGTTTATCTGCGCGCCGCAGGCTTTTATTAGGCTTAAGATGGCAAAGGCGCCTCAAAGTCTTAAAGAACTTAGCTAGTTTTTAGCTTGAAACCCGCTAAGACACGCAGCACTGCTGAGAGCATAGAAATCATTGTGATGGCATTTTTGCACAACGTCAGCGCAATCGAACACACCTGAGAAATCAATCAATCGATTTGTTCAACTGTAACAGACAAGAACACTACAAACAGGCAGCCAGAGAGAGAGAGAGAGAGAGAGAGAGTGAGGGAAGACAGGGAATCGGATGTAAAGGGAGATAGCACAACAAATTGGAATGAGTTTTTACAAGCGCTGCCGCAACATGTTGTCAACAAATTTGAACGCTTGATAAAAGCGCTGACTAGCTGACTGCGTTGACTGCGCCAAATAACCGCTGGCGATTCATACACATTTTATTTGGCTCGGCTCAAAAGTTGGGCTTGGGGTAGGGTAGTACCAGAGGGCAGAGCTGACAATTGCGCGGCAGCACAACTGCATCACATGTAAATAACTTCAAAAAGCACAAAGAAGAAAGAAAACAATGAAAATGAAAATATAAATAAAGCCGCCAAGCCTGCGGCTGAAAGTATTTCAATGGGGCTGCGTGTGTGTTGATTTCGTGAAAAATTTAGCTGTGACTTTGTGTTCAAGCAGAGTCGAAGAGCTTGAAAGGTAGTCGGGAATGTCGAAATAGGGTGCGAATAGCGCTGTTTGGAGCTGGGGAAAATTGAAAACTGAAAATGCCAGCAATGGCCGAGCATAGCTGGAAAATCTTGTCAAATGCCTTTGACAGTTGCCCTCAAAGCACAAATGCAGCCCTGTTCTCTCTTTCTCATTTGATTTACGTCCGGCAAAATGAAGCGTGGAAAATTTTCACGCACACAGAGACAGACAGAGTCACGGCGCGCATACCGCGTAAATATTTGGAGCACAGGGTCGAATGGGGGGGACTCGTCGTAGAGCAGCAGCTGACAACTGTTGCCCATTTCCGCTTGGCCTTGTGCAATGGACTATGCCACCACGCAAAAGTTGAAAAGGCATCTGCAGCATTAGCTGGAGCGCGCTCAACTTCTAGTTCCAGCTCCAGTTCCAATTCCAGTTCCAGCTTCGAGCTGCTTTATGCTCCCATTCATATACGAAATCAGCTTAAATGCTTACTTACAATGTGTGAACAAGTTCTGGCAACAACTTTAGCACCGCTGCCTGCCTGCCTGGCAGCCAAAGAAGTCAACAAGCCGAAGCTGTCCCAATGCTCTCGACGTCTATTTTTGGACAAGATTTGTTGCGTTCCATTTTCACAGCGCTCCCACTGCCCCAGCCCAGCCCATCCCCTGCCCTGCCCTGCTCGGCTCTGCCCGCTTTCCAAGAAGAAAACTTTTTACCTTTGACGCCGCCTTAAGGTAGCGCAACATAATTAGAGATACATATAGAAAAAGTTGTGCATATATATACAAATGCGTATGTATATATATATAGTAGATATACATATATATGTATCTGTATCTAGGAGATTTTTACAGCAGCTTTGCGTGGGCGCCTGTGTGCTCCAATTTGTTGTCAGTAATATCTTTGGCATTTTAATACTGTTGGCCAGCAAAGTTTACGAAAAGGGCTTACGACTAAAAATGCAGCAAAAGCTTTTTGCTTTTTGTTTTTTGCACAACATTCAGTTTAAAAATTGATTGAAAAATTGTTGCTATTTGAAATTTATGGCGCAGATATTCCACATGAAATCGAGTGCTAATAAATTTCAAATAAAATAGACAATCTCTTTAAAGAGACATACATATATTCAATGATTAATGGGCATGCAGTTAACAAAGACGAAAGACAAAAGCCCAAAGTCAGAGAGACCGGGGAGGCAGAAGAATTGGCCAAATGCCGCACTCACTCGCATCCATCATAATCTATGGATCTAGCGAGTCAGTTTAGCTGGCAGTGACAATTTTTGACAAGTTTATGGCGCAGCACGAGCTGATTTACAGGTTTTTAATTAATTTCATTCAATTCGAATGTATCAAGTGCCAGCTGACAGACTGTCGCCATATTGTGCGCTCTCCTCCAGTATCTTCCCATTGGCGGCTCGACGTGGGCTGGCTGCTTGACGTTGACTACGTACCCCATTTGATTTGATTTGCTTTTATTTTCGTCCATAGATATATGTTATATATATAATTATGCTCTTAATTTGCCTCATGTGTTAAATGGCGCTGCACTTTGGCTGCCGCCCGTCGCGAACCTGTCAAAGTTTCTAGCGTCATTTGCCATTTTTTTCGAATCTCTTTCTTTTTTTTTTTTGCTTTTGTATTTTGTTTATTTATTGCATTTTTGTGCTGCAGACACTTTTGATTGTTGTTGTTGTTTGTGTTTGTTTGTGCATGTTTCGCATTTTGAGCGCCGCGTCGCATCTTAATTGAGTATTTTATGTGTTGTTTATAATTTATGTTGCTGCGATGCCTGCTGAAATGAACTTTTCGCGCGGCTTAATGGAAAATTAACTGATTTAGTGTCTGAAAAAAGTGTGGCCAAGAATTAGGTCGGCAATACACATAGACTATAATATAAAACAAATATTCAAATAAATATCTAGTGCTTAGCCCAAGTAATTGGTTCACTGACCTCCATGAATTACTAAATCTATTATTAAAACCTATTTATTATGTCTAAAATTTATATGAAAAGAGCAACAAAAAAATACACCACAGAAATATGTAATGTGTGAGCAGAACAGAGATATTTTAAAATAAATAATTTCTTGTTTTATAGCTTGTGAGACACACTTGAACTGTCACATTTGTTATTGTTCTCAGCTTTTTACCGTTTTATAGTTGTTTCTGTGTATGTGTGTGTGTGAGTGATTGCTATTGTCAAAACATTAATTATAATAGAGCTAAAAACACATGCATAAGTAGGCAGACGGCAGGCAGCTGTTTATTTGTTTTGTTTTATTTTTCTCTATGCTAAAAGTGCTTAAGATTTATTAATCATTATCAGCCCAAATGTTTCGTCGCGTTAAGTATTTAGTTTTGTATTTTTATCTGGGCACAGTGGGACGAGATTTGCCGGCCGGTATTTGGCAAAAAAAAATTAGTTTATGAGGCCAGCCGAACTTTCCTGTGGGCGTCGCAGAGACGAATCTCATTGAAACACTCACATTCAAGGTTAATACATATAGAAAACATAAAGTAATAATAATCACATCGAGCAGGCGCTCAGAGCGCAAAGAATCCTCTCGATGTATAAAAAGAAATGTTTATTGTATGAATTGGTTTTTGATGCTGTTGCTGTTGTTGTTGTTGTTGCCCACCTGTAGGCCACAAATAACAATGGGAATGTTGCGGGTCTAAGCCAATGTCTGACAATAAGTAAATTATAAAGCATAATATGTGTATATACGATGCATGCTGAAGACTTAAGATTATATACTATATAATGTATATGTATGTATATTTTATGACCCTCATTTTTGTGAGAAAGAGAAAAAACGAATGAAGAAATCCAAAGTCAACTTGGCAAGAGAAATAGCATAAAAATGGCCTGAAAATATTTCAAAATATTTGTATTTAGCGCAAGTTAAATAATCAGACAGATTATGCATACGTTATAAAAATAACAAAAGCCAAAGCAGCGAAAAACGTTTTTCAAACCGACTCAAGCGAATAAAGAAAGGCGACAGCCAGCTACAACAACAAGAGTCAAAGTGTCGACAAAATGGCCAAAAATAAAACCGATGGGAAATATTTTAACGCCATCAATGCACTCTCTACCTCTGTTCCCTCTCTTCTTTTCCTTTGTTCCTATGTAAATGATAAACACCTGTAGCCTGTAGCCTGACTATATACAAGAAACGTAAGCATCCGTAAGCACCTAGCCGCCTTTTTCCAATCGTAGCCGTCTTTTCGCAGCAGACGCACATACAAATACCTGCGACACCCACATGCAACATTTCTGCGGCAACATTGTTGCATTTTCGTGTCAAATGTAGCGTCAGCTGGCGCTTTTCGCTTGTTGGTCCGCGCGCTCAACTGTTACGCTGTGTGCGCCGTAATGGCCAAAGCGACGCCATTTTGTTTTGTACTTTGAATTATGGTAATAATCAGAATTTGCATTTGCTTTGTTGCCATGTTGACAAACTATAATTATTTATATTCAATTATAATAATCCACAGTCCATTTGGCTTTGCTGATTAAAATCCCATTTAATTTATTGTCATGGAAAACATGCGTGCAAGGCTTCAGCTCTGCAGCTGACCACAGCACGCCTCATCCATCCCCACCAGCGGTCCGCCTGTTAGCAATTGGCAAATGTTTTGCTGCATTCGCGGGACCACTTAATTACTTTGGCATTTGTCACAGTTTTGGCCGCTAGGAACCCCTGTCGCTAGTGAGATGAAATAGGTATTTCGCATATAAGAAATATCTCTATGTATATATGTGTGTGTGTGTGTGTGTTATGTATACTTTGTATTTCGGCTCGAGATGACACACTATTTGATGGCAGGCGCAACAGCAGGCATTTTGCTCCACTTGAGACTAATTGTTTGTCGTGCCACGCCCACAGCGGGTAGTCCGCATGACAAATTGCCAGCGACTGTCAAATGTTATTTGCTGCTAATGAAAGCGAGATCGAGACTAAATTCTATGTTCAAATTCCAAATCTGAATCAAATCCAAAAACTATGCGTCTGCTATGTGTTTTCTGTTCGGCAGGACATTAACTTTATGGCGCTGCTTGGCAACGGACGTTAAGATATCAACGCCTAGATAAATCATTCAAAATATAAATATTCTTTGCTTTCTTTGCTTGTTCTTTCGCTGCTCTCTCAGATATTTTACGTGAGTTGTGGGCGTTACATACGCCCCGTTGTACGGTTTGGCTCATGTTGTGTGCAATTAATAAATTTAATTAAGATATAACGTGCGCTGCCCGCAATCGTCGCGCTTTCAAGTGTGAAAATTATGAAAATCTTTACGTTTTTGCACTAAGCGAAATTTAGCATGCAAATTTCAGGCAGCGGAATTAGCGCACAGAAATGATGTTCGCCCAGCAGAGCCCATAAATCAGTGGGGGCTTTTGTTGGCGTTCGGCTAGTTTTTAATTAAATCTGGCGTGGAATGCAGCTGCGCCGCATTTAAGTCTGACTAACCCAGAACAGATCCACCCAAATTGTGGGCGGCCAGAATCGAATGACGCCCGGTTCAAGGTCAACGGCGTCGACGGCGACGCCTAACGAATCCTGAAACTCAGCGAAATTGCTTGTTGAACCAATATAAATAATTTAAAATCGAATCTAACGTAATTCCATTTGTAGAAAATTCACGTCGGCCGTGAGCCGCATAAATTCAATCCAAATGACCCACACAGCACATAAGCAATGCTATTAGAGGGGGCCGCTAGGTGCTGCAGAGCGCTGAGTCTAGTGCTGGTGGTTGGGTGGTTTTGCATTGCTCGGCTGTTTGGCTGCCAAGAAACGGGCGACCACAACTGCAGTTTTGTTGTACTTCGTTTTCTGTGTTTGCTTTGGTCATAAAGTTTACGGCTGTGTGTGTGTGTGATAGAGAGTGAGGGTGTGTGTGTGTGTGTGTGTGTTGGTGACGTGCGGTTGTGGCAAAGACTGCGGCTGCTTTTGGCTTGCACGCAATTGGGGGGCGTGTGAGCCAAAGCGGGCGGGTCAGCAAAATTACGCTTGACAAATGCTTGTTGCATAGCACAAGGCACACACACACACAGCGAAAAAAAGAAAACACATTCCAAAGCCAGCTGAACACACAGACAACAACAACAACAACGATTGCTTACCTGGCTGCTATCAAAGGACTTGTTTTCAATTGAACTGCAGGATCATTTAGAAGCTCCACGGCAAATAATATTAATAATGCCATTGTGCAAATAGTTGTTGTTGTTGTCGCACTCCTTGAGTGTATGTGTGTGTGTGTGTCCACAAGGAATACAAATATGGAAGACAGGCGAGTGCATGATATAGGAACAGCTGAGAGAGACATTATCTCTTTAAGCTTTAAGAAAATTCAATAGTTTTTATATACTTGCAAGGATTTTCAGAGTTTATTAATAGTTTTATAAAGTAAATATTAATTGTAGTATATTAATTATATTGTCAGCTAAACTGTTTAGCTAAGTTTAGCTAGCTGGACAGCCTATATAGACTAAAAGCCTTCTCTCCTTGCCTCTCTTTTTCGCCTACTAAGCTTTGACTTGCATATAGTTTAGCTATGTTATATTACAGCTTACATATATATCATTCAATAGTATGTAGTTTTTGCTACTCTTCTTCTTCTTTATTGTCTTTTACGCTGCACTACAAGTATAATAAATTTTCTTTATGGTTCTCATTTTCAATTTACAAATTTTGAGTCATCGCAAAATTATTGCGAAACTATGCGCGCCGAAAAAGTTTTCGCTGGCTATTCTTGTTGTTGTTATTGTTGTGATTGTTATTGTTGTTGTAGCTGTTGCCTGTTGGCTGTTGGCTGCTGCCATTTGGCATGCGCTCTGAGTGCCCAATAATATTTGCAATTATTTGTTTGAATTTGCGAGCGTCGTGCACAACGCCAGCTCAGTTCAGTTCAGTTATTGCCGAGCCATCAAAATATGCGCCATGAATAATATTCACTCTCCCAGCCGCACCTCCTGCTGTGAGCCGTGTGTGTATGTGTGTGTGTGAGTGTGTGTGTGTTGCCCACGAATCGATGCCTAAAACGTGCGAAAAACTTTTATGTTCTCAAGATTTTTGCAACTTTGAACTTTTGAGAGCTGCAATATGCCCTCGACTGCTGTGGAAGGAGATGATGCAGCGTGTAACGTGTGGCAGCGACATGACGACATCACTCACACACACACACACACACACACACACACACTTTACACACACGCGCACAACATGTGCCTGGCAATTAGTTGAATTTCGTTTGCTCTCTGGCGGCCGGTTGGGCCTTTGTAATGTTTATGAATGAAATTTTCATTTCAATTGGTGTCCAATAAATTGCAATCACACTCGGGCGCACCTTAATTAATTTGTAGATCACAAAATTATGATTAGCGACAGGCGTGCAGCTGCTTTCGTTGCCTCCGCCAATCGGCGGCCGGCGGCAGCCTTGAGAGTCCGTTGACCAACATGGCGCAGCGCAGCACAGCGCGGCGCAACACGGCGTATACGCAATGTGGGCGCCTAATTAGTCGATATATAGCATATATACACATACGATGTTCAGCTCTCGCCGTTGTATTTCATGTTTTTAGTTATTATTTATGCTCTTCGGCCATATAACTGATTTCTAACCATACATTTCCTCCTTCTGCTTCTCTCTCTCTCTCTCTTTGCAGGTGAGTTACACGCGTTCGTGTTCTGCGCTTGTTATTGATGCTTTTTGTTGTGTGTGGCAAACAAATTGCCAGCATTGAAGCCTACAAATGTATCTAGTAAGTGTATGTGTCTGTGAAGATGTAAACATATGTGCGTGGCTAACCATAGCATGAAGGTAGACGAGAGCTGAGCCAGCTGACAATTTTCACGAGCTGAAAATTGAATTTGAAATGAGTTTTAGCTAAGTTTGGTATACATTTTAGGCATATTTTATATTAGCTGCTTTAGTAATTCTTTAAACAGCTGTTATACCCTGTCTTTAGGGTATGCTAGGCCATCATTTCAATAGCACAACAAACTTGACCGTTGCTGTCAAAATGTGCAAAGGAATATGTTGCCTGTTGCTGTTGCTGTTGTTGCACAAATTGCAAACGAAATGTTGGCCAGACCAAAAAGTAGAGTTGTTGTTGTTGATGTTGGCGTCTGGAAAGGCGCGTCAAACGTCGACGTCATTAGGCACACAAATTATTTGCTGCTAATGCTCGGCTCTTGGCTATTTGTAGTTGTTGTTGCTGCTGCTGCTGGCGTAGTCGTTGTTGTGTTTGTTTGTTTTACAAACGCGCGCGATACAATCAAAACGCTGGCGCTCACACATAGAGTGAGAGAAAGAGAGAGAGGGAGAGTGAGAGAGGGGGTGATAGTTAAGGGAGAGACAGAGCGAGAGAGAGACTGGGTGAGTGGGAGCGATCAACGTACACCTCGACTGCTGTTTGTTAAATGAATTATTCAGCTGTTTGCGTGTGTATGAGTGTGTGTGTGTGTGTGTGTGCGTGTGTGAGTGTGTGAGTGTGCGTGGCAGTCTTTTCTTTTTCAATGTTTCATGCATAATTAAACATTTTTGCAATTAGTTGTGCGTGTGTCTGCCCTTCTCCCCCCTCGAAAGCAAACATAACATAAACCTCAAACTTAACTAACTTAATTTGATTTATTTGCTGGCTTTTCAAAATTAAATAATTGCATGTGAACTTTTCAGCAAAGTTAACCAAATTGAAGCTGAAAATTGAGTTAACAAATATTAACTAAATAAATAAAGAGCATTTATTTAATATTCATTGACGTTGTTAAAGCATTATCTAATTGGCATTCAAACAGACTCTTAATACAAACCTCGTGCGAGCTAGAAACTTTGTGCATTGAGTAAATATTTATACGCACTCGCAGAGTTTATGGGCAGCTCTTATAATCAGCATATTTCTTTAATCAGGTGATGCCAACCACGCCCGCCCACAACATTTCTCGATTCGATCGTTGTTGTTGGTTTGTTTTAGAAACTTTGAATGCTGCCGTGTGTGTGTGCGTGTGTGTGTGTGTGTGATAAAAACACATAAACAAATTATTTAGCCCTGAATTGTTTGCCAAAAAATGTTGATGCTTCTTCTAGCCCCTGCTATTGTTGTTGCTTATTATGCTTTTTTATTGTTTAGCCGGCAAGAGCAACAACAATGCCAAATTAAATGTACAAAAACTAAACACAAGACGCTGCCTGCCCGGCTGGCTGGTCGCACTACGTCTGCTCTCTAGCATTTCCACTTTTTTCTTTTGCTTTTTGCTTTTTTTTTCGCACAATAAATAAATGTGTAGAGCGGCAACAACAACAACAACAACAACCACATTGGTACTCATGTAGAAAAACTTGCGAAATATTTTCCACTTGGCACGCAACATGGCCGAGGCAAGAAGAGGATCGCAGAGCCAACAAGTTGAATTTTACACTTTTGATTTTTATTTTCTCTAGTTTTGCTCTTGCTCTTGCTGTTGTTGTTGTTGTTGCTCTTTTACCCCCCCAATTTATTTTTAATTTGTATTTCTCGCCTGATCTGATAAAAACTAAATGCAGAACATATTCCGGCCAAGTGTTTATTGTTCTCTACTTCGTACCGCCCACTTGAGACACACACACTTTGGAGCGAAGAGCTTGTTAGAGCTGCTCGTAAAGGGCGGCCAGCTTTTGTTTGTTGGCCTGCCTGGTCACGCCCACACAGCATCCGGTCGAAGCCAGCCCACAAAATGAATGCGTGAGTGTGTGCGTGCGTGTGTGTGCGTGTGTGTATGTGTGTGTTTTTGATTTGGTGCAGTTGCCAAAAGCAACCAACGTGTGCACTTGATTAAAAATAGTTTTGCCAAAATGCTCGTGCGGGTGGCTAGCAACAACAACGAGACGAGACGAGACGAGATGACATCGTCATATAGTGTTTGTTCTCCTCTATCATTGAAAATTCAATTTCAATTATTGGGCATGTGTGTGTGTGTGTGTGTGTGCGTGTGTGTGTGTGTGTTACATAGCACTTAAATGTCGAATTTTGTCTATGTTTCTCATTTTCTTGACTCATTTTTTTTGTTGCAAATTAAATTTTTATTGAGCGTATCGTTTGGGCATAATTAATTTTAATTGAGGACATGCACATGTCCTATTTATAAGCTGCTCGTGAGCCGGAACAGCAGTCGCCAGGCCATGAAACGGGCTAACCGAACAGACAATTAACACAATGTCGCAATCCGTGAGCCTTGTGGCCACAGCAGCCATCGGCAGGCGCGTCAGCTCATTCCATGCCACAATGAACTGAACTGATCAAATCAAATTTTGATTTGTTTTTGCCAGAGCCGAAACTAATTGATAAATTTTTGATTTGTTTATGTAGGCGCAAATGTTGTTTACAAGCTGTCAAACACAAATTTTCAGAACATAAAGGTATATAAACTATATATACGAGATTGGTATAGTATATATTTATATATCTGTATGTGCAGTGCACAACGAGGAAGTCAAGACGCTGAGCAAAGTTCAGTGCAGAAGCTTGCCAAAAAAAAAAAAAAAAAAAATTAAAAACTACTGAAACGATATTTATTTACTAGTTGCTAGCGTAGTGAATGATAAATAGGAACTTAATTGATGGCATATTAAATCGTTTCAATATTTGCGCAAAGGTTTTCGCTGCATTCGTGTGGCATAAATAAACTCAAAGCGAACTTGGCTAATGCCTGTGAAAACTTATCAGACAAATGCTATTACACACACAGAGGGACATGCGGCATACACAAAGAACACAAAGAGCAATACGCATTGTGCCCGAAGTGCTACAATAAGGCATCACATCCTGGACAGGCACTGGCCAGGCAGTTGGCGTCATTACAGGCCACTGCTTTGTATGCAAAACATGCTGCCAGACAGAGAAAGAGAAAGAGAGACAGGGACAGGGAGAGAGCTTCCTCTGTGAGAGTCCAAATGACTTTTGTTGTACTGCAATTGTTTGGTCAGGTAGCACGGAGCGACGACTGGCCGGCCGCAGGCGTTGACTGTTGCCCACAACTCATTTGCATGCAGTAAACGCAACTGAAACAGCTTTAATTCAATTTCGGCTGCAACTGTGTGCAACAGTGTGTGTGGTTGTGTGTGCAGTTGTGCGCTTATTAACCGGCTATTGTATTGCGGCAGTTGTCAATTCTACAGTTCTGTGACTCTTCAATACTGCTGCGTTGTTTGCCCAGCCGTGTGCTATCAATCAGTGCGAATATGTCAACAGCATAAAATGTTGTTTAAATTAAAAGAGAGCCGGAGACACAGAGATAGAGAGTGAGAGAGTGAGAGAGAGAATAGCGCATAATGCCAGTTAAGTCGACTATCGATAGTCGACGCCCACCTCAAGCATCTCCTCGGCACCTCGAGCACCTTCAGCACTCACTCAGTCAGTCACTCAGTCAGTTGGTCAGTTGCACACGTCATACCGCCAGCAGCTCTGGTCCCACAAACGTGTTGCTGTTTGACGCTCGATTCGACACTCGATTCTCGATTTAACTTAGTTTGCCGGTGCGCGCTCTCCACGTTGGACAACAACGTATTCACGCTCCGCGTTCCGCCTCAACTTGGCAATCAACTGATAAAGCGCTGCTATGATTCACTTCGCGAAAGTCTCAACTTAATCGCTTACTTAAAAACTGAAACACAAAACAAAATAAAGAGTCTTGTGATAAGATAAGCTGCCCGTAGCGATACAGCGAGAAAGAGTGCGAACGCGAACAAGTGCGAAAAGTAAACAAAAACCAATTAATAATAAATTATACAACTTTGTGCATATGAAATAGAGAGAGAGACAGTTCAATAAGAACTAAAGTAAGTTAAACTCTATATAAAAACTTATTTATATAGAGAAATATATTTTCATTTAGTCGCTCTGACTCACACAGTCTTTGATAAGCTCTGCCCAAAATCAAAAAACAGTTTTCAATGCTGTGTTTTTTCGATAGAGTTTAGTTGGATTTGTTGATTTACTATTGCGCGTGTCCAAAACTAACACGTTTTGTCAAATTGTTAGCTTTTCGCTGCTGCTCTTAATATTTTATTATATTTTTCTGCTGCGCCACCTGCGCGACCTGTAGCCCCCTCCGTCTGGCGTAGATCGCTGACACTTGTCATGTTGCGATAACATGCGAAATTTCTGCTCGCCCCGATATGGCCATAACAACTCGCTGCATATTAAATCTATAGAAAATTGAACGAATAAAAAATGGATTGTTATTAAATATCTATATATATATTTGATAGTATTAGACACAACTCGTTGCTGTTGTAGTTAAACAAGTTTCCAGCGCTATGACCAAAAACTAAAAAAATATTGTGTAGAGAGCGAAAAAAAAAAAACAAAACAAAACAAGCTGAACTGTGCGCTTCTTGGCTCTGTACTGTTTTTTTTTATTGTTGTCTAATATATTTTTTTTGTTTTTCTTTTTAAATGGGTTTTGTCTATGACGTCTGCATATTGTTTACAAATATTCATTTCAGTTTTTGCAGCATATACAAATATTGTAGTACATATTGTAGCAAACACAGCGACACATGGCGTCTAGCTGCTGCTGTTGTTGTTGTTGTTGTTGTTGTTGGTGTCTTTGATATATTTGATTTTTGGTCTGTTGAATTCTATTCACGAGCTGTGGCGCTTGCATAATCCTCGCTTGTCGAACCTGTCAGCAATGCTGCTGCTGCTGCATCTGCTATTGGCATTCAAATGAATATGTAAACGTCGAGTAGATTGTTTTACAATAAAAAAACAAAAAAAGAAGAAACCGAAACAAAGATAAAAATCAAATCAACAATGCGCCACGTCACGTTGTTATAAAGGTCAGCGTTTAGCGCACGTTTTGCATTTTTTAATCATTTTTGTTTCTGTTTTTTTTGTTGTTCCGTTTTATTTGTTGTCTTGAAATTTAATGTGCCATAAAGTTGGGCTAGCCGTTAAAGATGCCGCAGCTTGATTTATGCCTGCCACTAGTGGTGGCAGATAAACTGCAAATAAAACTTAATGTTTATGCAGCCGACAAATTGCCAGGTTAAATGCGAGTCTCGTACGACAAGCATCGATTATGTCGAATTGTAACATTAACAGCATCCTGTTTCCTGTTGCCGAGAGGAAGTGCCAGCCACAGACACAGAAAGAGACACTCACACAGACACACACACCCACACACACGTACACAAACAGAGACAAGAGCAACAACGAAACTGAAGTGTTGCCCCCCAGGCATAGCATACTTTGCGGGCGCGCCTTGGCTTAGTGTATAGCTGCTGGCATATACCGGAGCATACATAATTGATGTTTACAGCGCAGCAGCATAGGCAAGCACTTACACAACTACACCCACCCACACACCCATACACAGAGAGCGATGCTAACAGCTGCCACAATTTCCGCCGCAACTTCCGTTGCGTTTTGAATGATTAGTTTTGTGCATGGACAGTCGAAAGATGTCGGTTGGCTGGATGGCTGGCTGGCTGAAAGGACTGTTGCTTTCGGCCATAAAATTTACGACTTAGCTGCCAATGGGTCAGCACTTTGGCCTGGCTTATGTGCGATAATATCGTACAGTTATGTTACCTAAATATAGAACGGGAGCAATGGTACGCAATTTATGGGGCATGTCGAGCATAGCTCAGCCTGCCCCAAATCAGCACTAATAGGCAAGTTATGCTGGCTAGTTGGGGCTGCACGCCCTAATATCTAATATCTAATTGAATGTTTCCTAGTTTACAAAATATGAATAATGCAAGTTATTCCAACCAACTCGTTTTTCTTGTTGTTGTTGTTAGAATCACTGATCCTTGGCAGCTGTCCTAGTCAAAGTATATGTAGAAAACAGTGCAGACAGCAAAGTAGTTGGGCGTTTCGATGGTATAGTTGACATAGCCGTCCCTTTCGGCATCCCACAGGAAGTTGGCCATCGAGTAGAGGCCCTGCATGAGATACTCGCCCACAGTGATCAGCACTATGAAGCGATAGCGATCGAAGTTCAATAGTTTGATGCGCGCCTTGATGTCCTCGGCGACCTGGGCGGCCATGTGCAGAGAGTGCTTCGGGTGGAAGGTGTAGTGCTCAGAGTAGTTCTTAATCATTTCCGACTTGACGACTATCTCGATGCGTTCCTGCTTCATCGGATTCTTTGGTTCCAGGCGGTAGGTGGGTGCATAGCGTACTGCTGGCTTCGCTGGCGCCACCGCACCTGCAGCTGTACCCACCGAACCGCGAGCTTCTTCTTTTGTTTTCTTCTCTTTGGGCTTTGGTTTCTCCTTAACCGCCTGATCGGCGGCAGGTGCCTCCTTGATGGCTGCTTCAGCCACGTTTTCCTTGCTGGTGCGTTCCGGTGTGTCGCCCATCTTCGAACTGGATGATTCTTAAAGATCTTTTATTTTATGTGTAACAGAAACTTAGGTCTTCAGATTTATTTAAATAATTTTACAGACAAGAATTGATTAAGTTGACAGCTAACAGTAAAGTGACTTAGCTGACTTCGCTTCGATTCCTATATGGATTCGAATTGTATTCTCGACGACGATTATATAAATGCAAATAGAGAAGGAATTGACATTGTTGCGCATACGCCTCATTGGCAAGCAATGCCGGTGGACAAGGTGTTGTCAGCTGCATTCGTGTCTCGTGGAGCGATTTGAGACCAAAACAAACCACTTGCATTTTGGCTAGTGTCTGGCTGGCTGCTCAAAAATAGAATTGGCAATGGCTTTGTGTTGGCTGCGTGTGGACAACATGTCGCGCCAATGAGCGAGCGAGCATCAAAGCTATGCTGCAGCAGCATCGCACAGCAACACCCAATGGGGGGGCTGAGGCAGGACCACGCAGAGGGGCGGCGGCAGCTGATGGCGACGTTGATGCCTGCCAAGCGGAAACAGGCGTCGCGTGGTGCAGCGCTTGCGGCAAGTGTCTATTGTTATATTGTTGTATTGTTCGTGTTCGTGTTGTATGTTGGGCAGTCTTTGTTTTGCTCTGTTGCAGTTGCTTGCCGTGGCGCCCCACATTAATTAACAATAAATGTGGCAAGCAAATTACACAGAAATTTGGAATTAACTGCGCAACAAACTCGCAGCAGCTGCTTGCTGGCTAGTGAGCTGACTGGCTGGCTGGGTTGGTGGGTGGCTAAATTTAGCTCCATTCAATAGCAGAGTAAATAAAAACCTTTAACTATAATTAGAACTAACTAAAACGAACAATTGCCAAAAATAACAGAGGCAAAGAAGAGGAGCTCAGCCAAAATGGTACATTTGACAAGTGCATGTCAGGCTGATGCACAGCGCGTTGGCAGAGGGTAGATGCGAAGAAAAAAAGGTATTTTCTCATCTGTTTTCAACGTTTCTATTTGCGGACAGAGCTAAAAATGTCGACAAACTGTTGCATAACTTGGGGCGCGTCTGGGAATGTCGCGCTCGCCTGATGCAATAACGGTCAGTGCCAAAAATCTCAGCGCACTTACAGCTATTACAATTACTGTGCCACACACACACACACACATGCACACAATTACACCTAGTCAGTTTATTAAATATGCCAGAAAAAGTATTGACAAGTGCGTAAATAAACACAAGGCGAAGAAAGCATTAGCGACAAAAGAAATTGCAAAGAAAAGCAGAAGAAGAAACGAAACGAAACGAAAAAAAAAAATACAAAATTGAAAATGAGAAAAAGAAAGAAAACCAAGTACGCGCGTTGCTAAGTATTCATCGCGAGAGGGGGCGGCAGCGGGGTGACACTAAGTAGGTTACTTGGCAGTGCTTAGCGCAAATAACTAGCACACGGGCAGCTGCGTCATTGGCTTTGCCACCAAAGGGTGAACATTAAAATAAATAAGTGCGCAACAGCGCGACTAAATAAATAAATAAATAAATGTATACATTATATATAGCTATATATATATATAGATATCTGTCTGTATGTCAGCCAAGTGAATTGAGTTGTTTGATAGTTGCGTGGGTCAGGCGACAGCGCGTTCAATTGAATTTTCTTTTAGAAACTTTGAATTTAAGCTATGAATAATAAAAAATATCCATTGTCTGGCCTCTGGCCAAGCTGTGCATTAAGTATACGCAGCGTATACATCGAAACTAATATACCTTTGATCTTTGCTTTTACAGAGTCTACGCACAGCGTGGACGGCGGCCCTGCATCGTGGCGTTTAACGCTCGATCAGGATCTAATTGATACGCTCAAAGGCAACTTTCCCAGTTGGTTTCAAAGCACATCAGGCGCCACAGCGGCAGCAGTTGGAGCAACAAACAAGCCACAAACACCACAGCAGCAACAGCCACAGCCACAGCAACAGCGGCAGCAGAAGCTGGTGGCCAACAGCATCATACCCATAAGCATCGATACCAAATCAGCCAACAGCAGCAACAATACACTCCAACAACAACAACAACAACGGCAGCAACAGCAACAACAATCGGCCATACTAAGCAGCTGCTCCTCGTCAGCATCGCCCGCCTCATCCATAAGCTCAAACTGTTCCAAGAAATCCAACAGCAGCTGCAGCAGCAGCAGCATCAGCAGCGTGAGCAGCTGCAGCAGCAACAGTTCCAACTGCAGCTCAAAGTCGGTGAGCGCAGCAACGGCGCAACGCCTGCTCAACAAGTCCACGTCGACGTCGCCCAGTAAGAGCCTGACGCGCACGCTCAAGGCCACCCAAAAGTCGCACAATAGTAGCCCGAAGGTTGGGCAGCTGGTCAAGTCCGCCTCGCTTCACAGCCTGAGCAGCGGCAGCGGCAGCAGTGCCAGCGGCAGTGGCAGCGGCGGCTCATCGCTGCTGGCCACCATCTCGACCTCACCGCTGGCCACCGTCGAGCTCATCTCGAGCGCCACCTGCAACGGCCTGCTGGCCACACGGCTCAGCGGCAAGGCCTTGGAGCATACCTTTCAGGATATAATATTCCTGCACGACGCCTACGACGATATGTCGGAAGGTAAATATAGCTAACTTTATAATTTTTATTGATTTATGGCTAACAATTGCTCGTCTACAACAGGTGAACAGCGTCTGGAGGCGACGTTTCTGGGCAGCAGCGATGATGGCAACAATTCCGATTGCTATGATGCGCGACAATCACCGCCAAAGGCCATTGTCGACTCTAGTCCGTTGCAGCCGGCCATGGATAAGAACAAAGAATGTGAGTAAGGGATTTGAATTGGCCCTAAGCAAGAGTTATGCTGGCCAACAGCCAAGAGCCAGAGCTCTTCAAATTTGGTTCAGCTTCAACTTTCTGCTGTGGCCCTTGGTTGTTCGCTTTGTTTTTGTTTCGTGTTTACATATTTGGTGCAGACGCCCACCTTTTTGGCCAACTTGCGGCTGTCTGACATTTGTCAGCTCGTTTTTTTCTTTTATTATTTTTCGTCGTGCCTTTTCTTAGCTTCGTTTAGTCATCCATTGGCGACAGTTGACGCTGACCAACAGAAGCGGCCGCCTCATCATTAACAGCGGCAGCATCATCGCTTGCTCATTATCGACTTGGAGGCTGATTGCAAAGCGCGCAAAAGTCTTAATGAAGCTGTCAGTGCGCCACAGGCACTTAAGGCGTGCACATGTTGTGCCACGCCCACTGCAACAGTAGCAACAGCAACAGCAGCAGCAGCAAAACTCATTCATGGCCCGAACCAGGCATACAGAAATTGTCAACAGTTTTTCGCTTTGGCTCTTTTTTCTTCTTGTTTGGCCTACATATTTGCTTGGCATTTTGAGTGAAGCGAAATAATCTTATTCGTTTTGAATGGCCTGAATATGTGTATATGTATGTGTAAATCTATAAGTGAGTGGATGTGTGTGTGTGTGCAATAGTCGCGCATAGCCGCTAATAGTTTTGACAGCTCTTGTCGCCTGCGCTTGGCTGGCATTTTGACATTTTGTCGGTGTTTAGTGGCTGCCAAATGGCAGCCCCAACCCCAGCCCCAACTAGCGAAAAGTTCACAACACCCTGACCCTGACAAAAGGCGCCAATTATTTGCATGCATTTCGTTTAGTCATTTCTCCCTCTCTCCCTCTCTCCCTCTCTCTCTCTCTGCCTCCCTCGCTGTTTGCTTTTTGGCAATATTAAAAATCATATAAACTGCCAAAACCAATGGGCAGCCCAAATTTCCGGCAGGCAAGCACCACACACACACACACAAACACACATACATAGCCCGAAAACCGTTATCTAACAAATAAACATCAACTGCATATAAGCGCTGTGAAAAAAGGCCAAATAGCAGCAATGGCTGCTGCTGCTGCTGCTGCCCCACTGTAAACATTTTGCAATTTGCAACTAAAATTTATTATAAACAGATGGCGGCCAGGCGCAGGCGGCGAAGGCGCTGCAAAAATGTTTTGACAAATAAACACGCTGCACGCGACTTTAAAACGCTCGGCCCACGGCCGGGGGGAGGGACAGTGGGCGGCGGGACTGACTGTGGATGAGGGTGCGCGGTAGCTATGTTAAGCGAGTGGTTGTGGCTGTAAATTCTGTAAATGCTGCAGGCAAACGCCAAGGCGGAAATAACAGTCGGCAGTCGGCAGGCATGTAAAATGCCATAGCACAGTGGTTCAAGGTGCTGCAACAAATATTTGCGCATATGAGCTGTTTATGAAAGTTGGCAGCCAGAGCGCAATTTCCGTGTTTAACAAGAATTTTCTATTTAATTTAAGTGAATGCAGTAAGAGCTGGCGCTGGCTGCAGTTATGATTAGATATCGTGGTCGTCAAGCTTAATAGCTATTCAAGAATATATGTATGTATATATTTTAGTTTATATTTAGACGCCTTCGGCCCACTGTGCTGCTGGCTGTTAATGTTTTGGTTTACTTGGCCAACGCCTGCTCAATGATTTGGCCCACGCTGATGGCGTCTTGGCTAAGGCGCTGCCGCTGATCACGTAATCGATTTTATAATACTATATATCGCATATATATAAATATATATTCCTATATATATTTATGTATGTGCGGTCATCCAGCTGTTGCCGCACTCATCTCGCTCTCGGGGATTTTTTCTCGTCTTGTTTTTTTTGTTTGCTTTGTTTACCTGACCTTCGTCCGTGGAACTGGGCCTCCGTGCAGAAGGGCAAGCAAAATTACCCACCCACCCAAAAGCAACAAGAAGAACGATTTGGCTACGTCTACACTTTTATTGCGAACGCATAAAAACTTTTATGTGTTTAATTTGGAATTTTGTTATTGTTTTTATCAATCGCGTGTGTAGGTGTAAAATCGACACGTAAACAGAGCCTCAGCCAGAGCAGCGCCCATTTAGAAATTGAGATGAACAAGAAGAAGGAGCAGATGAAACGGCAATAACAAGAGGCAGATGAAACGGGCGAGAGCAAATTGCTGGCGTAATTAATTTGGCAGACGGCGCAATCGTTGGCTTCGTCACCAAAATTGAATTTAGCCGTGTTACACGGCTCAAATATTTGCCATAATGAAAACAACAACGGCGACCAGACGAGGTGCGAGCGAGATGGCAAAGGATTCTCTGGTTTTCGTTTTTTTTTTATTTCATATATTTTTGCGCACTGTGCGCACTTCAATCATAAAAATCGGGCGAACGTTTGGCCAGCAGCTGCCAGCGCCCTCCCGCGAGACAATTACGCGCCTTGGCAGCTTGCTCTTCTGTTGTTGTTTTTCTTTTCTTTTAATTTTTATGATGATTTTCCAAGAGCCTAAATTACTATAATAACGTCATCGTCAGCATCTCACTTTGATGTCGTTTGCGTCGTCACTTATGCGACTTTGTTGTGGCGTCAAGTGTAGCCCCGGCTGCCTGCTGCCTGCTGGCTGCTGGCTGCCGTCAGTCGTCGTCTCTTCTCTGTTTGCAAATAAATACGTGCATATGTCTAACCGCGTTAACCCAATGCCCAAAAAAAAAAAAAAAAAAAACATACATATGTAAATGAAATAAAATCTGCAGTGCATTTGGCATTTCATGCGGTTGGCCTTGACAGCAAAGCTGTAACCACAGCTACCACCAACCGCCAGCACAGTCCAGTGCCCTGCTGTAGCCATAAGATTTGTGTGTTTTCATTTCATCTGTGGCTTTTGGCTTCTGGCTTTATTTAGACTCCAGCCCGCCGACTTAATGTGAATGATTTCGCTTTAATTACAAGACTTTTGTGCATTTCGCTCGCTAATGTCAACAGCGCCATCGCAAATGTCAACAAGTCGTATGCTTAATGCGTATTTGAAAATCATTTTCAGTTCAGTTTCTCGCTATACGAAAAGTTCCAGAACAGAGCAGCAACGGCCCGCCGTAAGCTAGGGTATCTGCCGTTTAGCATGAACTCAATCAAAGCAATTTGAATGGATTTGTCCTTGGACTCGCCCCCCAGTTGTGTGTGTGTGGCCATTGTGTGGGGCTGTTATCGCAGCGCAGATTCTGCCGACTGACTTTGTGTCAACTTAATTGACATCAATCTGTCATTTAGTAGCAGTTGCCACATAATCATATTATTACGCATACGCCCCATGGCGCCGGGCAAAGCATGTGGGTTGGCAGACATGGGCGCTCTCGACGCCCGGCTTAAATATTTAATTTTTGAGGGCGCCAACTTTACACTCTCGTTGGTGTTAAGCAGAACAGAAAGAAAAAAAAATGAATAAGGAAAAACTTTACACAACAACAACAACAATGAGAGGAACAACAACAACAGAGGCAGACCGCACATAAAGATATTAAAACTTTCGCTTCTCTTTTTTCTGGCCTTTTTTCTTCGCTGTTAGCTTTGCAGTAATATTTTTGTGCGTTTTGTTGCCTTGTTGTTTTCCATTTGCAGCTGCTTTTTTCTCTTTGCGCCTTCCGTGTGCTGGGCTCGACATTTATTGCTTTGGGTTGTCAAGAAATACGAAAACCCGCTGAAAACTTTGGCGTTCGCATTTTGGCCAGCTGCTTAGAGCATTTTTTATGGGCTATGCTTTCGTTTTGATCTGTGCGAGCGGCAGTGCGTGTGGAAGTGGGCTACGCCTAGTCAAACTCTATAATTTATGGGCGTTGAAATTTTGTGGTATTTGATTTGTGGCCGCAACTTGTTGAACTGTCATTGCTTTTACTCTGCTAATGTATAATGATTGTCCCTCACTCTCACTCTCTCTCTCTCTTTCTCTGTGCTTGCAGCGCTCAAAGTGAAGCTGATGGTGCGACGGCCGCACTCGCAACTTGTCGAACAGGGCATTATACCATGTAAGTAAAGCACGAATATTGGCTGAGAGAGCGAAAAAGAAAAACAGCTCTGTCTCCGGCTGTGGCCTAGCCAAATCGATGAATAGTATTGAAGAGCCCCGTCACAGAGAGTACACATTAGAGCCACTTATGTGCTTGAGCGCCGCAGCCTGCCCGATGTAAAAGCCCGGCGAAAGGATATGCAAATATGTGCGCATATTCAATGGGCTCCTTATCAAATTTATGCGCGACGCCACAGAAAGTTGAGCGAACGCAAACGGAAGAAAGTCGAAAAGAATCAACAAAATACGCGAATTTACAAACCAATTCAATGCGCAGAGCGCCGAGCAGCCGAAAGTGAATTTGACTTGGAATTTGAATTTAAATGACAAATTTTCGACATAGCCAACAAAATAAATAAGTAAAATAAAAGAAAAAGAAAATAAAATAATTGAAATGAAATAATAATAATCTTAAGCAGCCCTCGAGGCCTCGCCTCGCTTCAATAAACAATTTCAAGCTGATGCTTTAAAAATAGAGCAAAGTCTTGGACTCATTTGAAATATCGTCTAATCTATTTTTGTCTGCCTTTCGCAGCGCTCAAAACCTCGCCCGCCATCCACGAACAATGCAAGCAACTGGAGCGCGCCAAGACCAGCGATTTGCTGAAGGCCAAGATACAACAGCGGCCGAATCGCGAAGATCTCGAGCGACTGCACATTTTGGAGGAGGATGAGTGCCACATCGATCCGAGTCTGGCCGAGAAGCAGCGCATGTTGAAGAAGGCGCGCCTGGCGGATCAGCTCAACTCGCAGATACAGCACCGGCCGGGTCCATTGGAGCTCATCAAGAAGAACATATTGCACACAGAGAAGCCCATCGAGAAGATTGTGAAGGAGGGCTTGGTGCCGTTCAAGGCCACCAGCGAGGGTCTGTTGACGCGTCCACAGCATCCGCACAGCTATGTCACCTTCGAGGAGGACTCGCAGAGCTCAGAGAGCGACACGCGGCAGACGCCGCCGCGTCTCGATGAGCTTATGCCAGCGGCAGCAGTGGCGCACAGCGCTGGTGCAGTGGTGCCTGCCGAGTCGCTCGCATCGGCGCCCAAGGATATGCTCCAGGCAGCTGCCGCCTCAGCGGGCATCGTCACTGTGGCGCTGACCACGCCCACGTCCACGACCAGCAACTGCGGCCAGTTGGTGCTCAGCGTGATGCCCTCGATACAGCTGATGAATACGACAGACTGTCACATGGGCGGTGGAACGCATATCGTGAGTGCACCGCCGCCACCACCGCCACCCATGCCTGTGGGCGGCGCTATCAAGGTGAAGCAGGAGACGGCCAATCTGTTCGAGGAGCTGTGCCAGAGCGTCGTCGGCCCAATAGCCAGTCCGGCCAGCAGTCATATGCTGCCCATGCTCGCCTCACCCTGCTCTCTAGGCTCCAGCACATCCAATCTGAGTCCGCTGTCTTCCATTGCATCGCCGCCGCCGCCGCCGTCGGCGCGGCTGCACCTGCAGCCGGTGTCCATGAAGTCGGATGCGCCCGGCAAGGACAAGAATCGCAAGAAGTCCAAGTCGAAGCCAGTGTCCAAGGCGCGAACCATCAAATTCCATGAGTATAAGGGACCACCCAGCGCCGCTGGCCAGGCACAGGATCACGCGCAGTCGGATCAAACGACCTCCTACCAGCTGCTCCTGGAGCAGCAGAACTATTTGCTCAAGTTTCTGGAGAGCCTCAACAAGAACCAATCCATACTGCCCGCAGCCAGCGCCGCCACAGCCACCGTCAACAGCTCCATCAGCACCACAGCCAACAGCATCACAGTGACCACCAAGACAGTGCCCGCCCTGGCCCCATCCATCACAACAGCAGCAACGCCGGCGCCTCTGTCGTTGCCCAACACCATTTCCATAACCAGCACCACGGGCAATGCGCCGCTGAAATTCGGGGATGCCACCATGTTAACGGCACCGCCCTCGGCCCCTCCCGCACCACCAACTCTGTCGCTGATTGCCACGCAGCAGCCACTGGCAGCAGCAGCAGCAGCAGCAGTTGCTCCGGCCACGATGCAGCAGCAACATCCGCCGCCGTTGCCCTCGCCTGCGCTCTCCGTGAGCTCCTCCATACCGCCCAGTCCGGCCACTAGCTATGCGGAGTCCACCAGCTCCATCACAGATCTGACGCGCCTGGAGAAGATGAAGGTGTCCGACCTGAAGCAGCACCTCAAGCGCCGCAATTTGCCAGTGTCTGGCCCCAAGCCGCAGCTGATTGAGCGCTTGAAGCCCTATCTGCCCCTGGAGCCCATCGAGTGCTGCACGCCGGCCAGCGCACCCGCAGCTGTCACAGAGGTCATCACTATTAGTGATGCCATGGACACCAGCAATTGTGGGGTTACAGAGGTGCAGCCGCCGCCAGTGGCCATGCTGGTGGCCGAGTCGCCCGCCAGCGCCATGGAGCACGAGCCCATGGACGTCGTGCAGCAGCTGGACAGCAATCATGCGATGACGCTTCAAACGATTCTGCAGCCACAGCCCCAGACGGCGACCATCATCCAGAACGACGAGCTGCTGCGTCGGCAGCAGCGCAAAATCGACGAGTTGCAGCGGCAGCTGCAGCGCTCCCAACAGGAGCTGCAACAGATACGACGCATGCACCAGCATCAGACGGTGACCGCGCAGGTCGTCAACGCGCTGCCCTCGCAGCAGATAACGCTGATAGCCACCACGGGGAGCGGGCCGCAGCAGACGCTGACGGTGCTGCCGCAGCTGGAGAAGAGCATACCCGCCAAGGTGACCGTGAAGCAGGCAGCAGCGCCAGCTGGCAAGCTAAATGGTGTGCACAACAGCAACAGCAGCAGCAGCAGCAGTCAAGCCAAGAAACCCGCTAACATCAGCGGCATTCAAGCCAACAGCAATGGGCAGCAACAGCAACAGCAGCAGCAGCCGCCAGCGCCCATCAATCAGAAAATGGTGGTCAAGCAGCAGCTGGAGGCGAAGATACAAAAGCAAAAGGCAGCCGCTGCCGCAGCAGCATTACAGCAGCAGCAGGCTCAGCAGCAGCAACAGCAGCAACAACAACAGCAGCAACAACAGCAGCAGCAGCAACAGATGCGTTTGCTTACGCAAAAGACACAAACTGTACTCATTCCATCCAACAACAATAACAACACCACAAATAGCGCATCCAAGCTGCCAGCCACGCCCACAAAGCAGTCGAACGCTGTTACTGCTGCGTCTGCTGCCGCCGCCAACACATCAACAATAATGCTCGGGAAGCCAGTTACGACAGCAACAGCTGCCGCACCGCACCCCAGCAACGTGGGTCTCGTTTGGAACGAAGGCAATCAGACCATATTCCTGCTGGGCCTCAACGATCAGCAGATGACGGCACACACGCTGGGCAACATAAGTCTTACAGCAACGACAACAACAACAGCTGCACCGCAGCAACAGCCAGCAGCAGCAACCGCATCATCAGCCTCAAAGAAGTTGCTCAACGGCCATCAGCGCACAAATTCGTTGCCCAGCATTGTGTTCCCCATTGATGCGAAGCAAATCATTTCGCCACAGCAGCTGCAGCAACTACAACTGCAGCAGCAACAGCAACAGCAGCAGCAACACTTTCAGCCTGGCCAACAACAGCTTATACAGCTGGATATAAAGCCCACCACAGCGCCGCCACCACAGTACGAGGAGGCAACAAAGCAGCTGGCGGCCAGCAAAGCAGCCGCCGCCATGGGCAACAGCATGCCGCTAATGAAGATCAAAGAGGAGCCAGCCGCATCGCCTGCGCCACCTCCAGCAGCAGCAGCACCAGCAGCTCCGGCAATTGGCGAATGCCAAATGCAGCGCAAGCCAGCGGGCATAAAATCAGAGCAGGTCAGCGATGTTCTCGACATACTAATCAAGCAGGGTGAGCTGCCGGAGAGCGCCGCGCTGGAGCCTATAACGCCGCTGACGCCGTTGCCCGAGCTGGCCATGTTCAATGGCGTGACGGCGAGGACTGCAGCTGGCGGCGGCAGCATTGCGCCGCTGCACATATTCCTGGAGCAGCACCATGCCACGCCGCCACCCAGCACACCGCCCAAGTGCAACAGCAACAGCGGCAGCGGCTGTGCCAGCGAGAAGCCGAATAGTCCGGACGCCAAGCTCAATCACTTTGATGAGTATGAGCTACTGGAGCTGATGTCGCAGCAGCTGGAAATGGACATCGGCGACGACTCGAACAACTATTGTGCCGGCAAGAGCGGCGACGGCGGCGGCGGCGGCGGTGGCGGTTGCAACAATATGCGACGCGATCTCAATCCCAGCCTGCAGCCCAGCATCAACGAGCTGCTCGACGCCAGCAGTCCGGACAGCGTACTCTTGAATAACAATCACGGCGGCGACGTGGACTTCGATGCGGACAGCTTTGTGGCGCAGCTCAGTCAGCATGTGGCCGCCAGTGCCGGCAGCAACACCAACAACAATAGCAACACTTCGGCCGCCGTGGAGTGTGGCCCGACAAATGGCCACTACAGCAGCACCCCGATGGACGTGTGCGACGACTTCGAGAACACATTGAACTCCATAATGCAGGCAGTCACTCAGACCCAGGCAGCCGGGCACGTCGACTATGCTGCGGCCACAACGGGCATGGCCAATGGCATGGGCAATGCCATGGACAGCGGCGGTGGTCCCGTGGATGCATTCAATGCCACCAGCGACATATTCGACTTGTTCAACATTGACGACTACAAGATGAGCTGGGCGGCGGGTGATTTTACCGTATAATAAAAGGCAGCACACTCACACATACACACACACATATACACACACATACACATATACACATAATGTACATTGAAATGGGCCAATAATTTGGACAATCCGGTTGCTTAGCCCATTGAACGATCCTTATGCAATACACGCTATCACGTGTGGCTCACTGTTCTCAAAAATATTCCTGCAAATTCGTTTCGAAAAATACCCAAAAAGGGAAAAAGAACTCAAAAGAAATCCTATTTATTTTCTAAATGCATTTAAAACATTTGAAATTGCAAAACTTTACTATTTCCAATATATAAAAGAAAAAACAAATAAGAAAATATAAACGAAAATGAAAACAAAAAAAAAAACACACATACAACTCAACAACTAAAGCCAAAATTGCCGGGAGAGTTAGTCCAAAAAACACTCCACTATATTTCTGAACCCTTTCCTACAAGCAGCAGCAACAAAACAAAAAAAATATATAAAAAGCAGCCAAAATGTTTGAAATGAATGAAAATACATGAAACAAACAAAAAAATATTTATACACTTAAAAAAAAGCATAAGAAAAATGTTGTGAAGCTCGATAAAAAAAAATGTACATGTTTCTAATTAAGGTCATTCCAATTTGAAAATATCGCGAGTGAAATCTAACTAAAAGTCTATCAGAGAGAAAGAGAGTACGAAAGAGCGAGCGAGAGAAGTGAGTTAAGAGAGCATGAATGAGATGATTTACGGATGATTATAATAATAATAATGATGATGATGATGATGATGATGATATTGTTGTTCAGCAATGAGATTTGATTCGGTTGAGCAAGTGAAACGGAAAAAAACATATGCGACAAATGTTTTGTCATTGCGAAAAAAACAATAAAAACACATTCAAGAATTTTGTTTTAAGTTCTATTTAAAATGAAATTAAGCAAGAAAGTAACAAAATCATAGAAACTAATTTAATTGCATCAAATTAAAATGATTGTAAACAATTTGAAAAGTATTTCCTACAAGGAAAGAAAAAGCCTTTAAAGTAGTCGAAAAAGAAAAAAAAAACAAAAAATTAAAACTAAATTTAATTAAAGAAATTAAAATAATTCATTTAATGCCAATTATTTAGACGCAAAGAGCTAATTATTTATCGAGGCAAATAGAGAAAAGAGAGAGAGAGCAAATTCCGTTACTTAAAATAAATTTAAACAATTTCTAACAATTTGTTTAAAGCGGCACGTACTTTAAACCAGATTCTAACTTGTTAAACGAAATCTTAAATAAATGGAGAAATCAATTTGTAACGTTCTATGGATAAGCGATTTTAGTTAAATACATATTTTGGTTAACTGTAAGTGAAATTTGATAGCATGCTTAGCATTCGGACATATTTATAGTGTTTTACACACTCGCAGATAGAAATTAAAGAACTAAAATCAAATTGAAATTTGAGTAAAACTGAGCAATTGACGTATTTCAACAATCGACAAAGAAAACTAAACTAAAAATGCAAAACATAAAATATCAAAAACAGAAAACAACAATAATAATAATATTAAACTTAAAATATATACGCCTATACATACATATATATATATATATATCTATATATATATATATATATATATATATATTTATATATATAAATATATTTTTATATAAGTAAATTACTTGATATACTTTATTTAATTGTAGTCCTAAGTCGAGAGGCGTTGACCGAAAATGCGCCCATAATAATCAGCATCAACATCAGCAACAATTCAATTAACACTCGTTTACATTTGCAATAATCCACTTAGATATTCATGAAATTGCAACTGATTGACAGCGCGTCGATAATGCAATTTCGAGCTTGGCATAAAAACACATTATCATCAATGCGCTTGAAAAATGTTTCCATTATTATCAATTCATTAAATAATTTAATTTACAAAAAAAAGAACCACAAAAAAAAAAACAAAAAAAAAAAGAGTTTGCTAAAAGTTTACTTATTGTTAGGCGCCCGACAGGCGCACAGAATTTAATTATCAATAACTAAATTTATTGTTTTTTTTAATGCTTAATTCAATTACATAATATATAAATATATATGCATATATATATATCTACTTTAATGTTGGCTTAAACATTTTATGTGTTGCGTTTAAAATTTAATTTAAATACAATACAAAACAAATCAATAAAATGCAGTGCATCAATTCTATGACTTCATAAAAGCTGTGTCTGTTTTTTTTTCTTCCATCGGCTCGAAGAGGAACACAGAAATATATATTATTAAATATAACAAGTGATATACATATACTTATATATATATATACATTTAACTGTGCAAGAAATTATTGCGTAAATAAAAAACTTTATTCATTTTTCCAAAGTGCATTTCGTGAACTCAATGGAAGCTCCCAGGTGCTGTCAAGTAAGTTTAGCAGCAGTCGGAACTAACCAAGTTCTAAAGTTGGGCGCCATTAAAGTCAGCAGTGCGTACACAGCATTAAAATCTGAATCAATGGCAGAATAATGCGCTCTCGTAATGACTTGATGGCAAAGCCACCCACAAGCCACAAGCTGCGGCAATAATAATAATAATGGCTACAAAACAAGGCTTATCATTAGCCCGACCAGGCCGGCCGTTGCCTGATTGGTGGGCGGCACTTTTTGGGCTGGGCGTAGCTGGCAAAACTGGCTAACTGGCATTCGCAGATGTTGTATTTGGTTTATTTTTGGATGCGAAGCGAAATAAGCTAACAATATGACGCAAAATTGCAACAGCAAAGCAACAATGTCGAATCATTGGACTGCTGCCAAGCAGCTCAAAGGCAGCATAGAGTAAGACAGATGTATAAATACATACATATCTATGCGAGTATATACTATAGACTCGAGTGTGGAGAATGGCAGAGCGCACAATGTGCTTTTATAATGAGCCTTAGTGCTTAGCAACGCCAGCAGGAACCGAATCCTTTTAAGCCAACGGCAATCAACTCATGCAATTCAGCTCGGAGCATTTCTATTGCCGCGCTTGAAGTTCAACTCGAAACTAATTAGTCGGCAACTTTAAAGCACACTGAAAGCATGAACATTTTAATCAATCTACCCAAAATTATTTCTATTTCATTTATATATTATTCTGCAAGAACACAACTCAGCAGCCGCCACAATACGTGCCAGCAACAGTTGCCACAGCAATGTGTCATGCCACACGTGCATGCGGCCAGAGGGGGCAGACCGAATAAATTCATACAACCGACTTTAATTGGCGTTATTATGACTTATTAGCGGACCCCCAATTTGATTCAGTTCAAGGCATTAAAACAGTGACTTTAAATTTATTCATATTCTATACACTTACAATTTGTTGTCGGATTTTGGATTGCAACATACGAAAGGATACACAAACAGATCCTTCTTGAAGGCGGATATATCGGTTATGTGGGTGCGATTGCTGCCATCACCGATAAACTCCAGGCGGATGCGATCGCCAATCTGTTCGAAGAGCAGCTGCTCTTCGGATATGTTTCGCTGTACCTCGTCGAGCAGCATGGCCAGAGAGCCGGGCCTTCTGCCCAGGCCGATAGCAGAGCTTTGTCTGGCTGCAACAGCATCGGCTATCGACTGCGTTGTCGAGACCCTGGACACGGAGGAAGCACCGATCACTTGTACGGAGAGCTTGCGCAAATTCTGCTTGTCGTAGTTCACGAGAAACTCGAGCACATCTTTCTTAGTCAGGCCCAATAGAGTCTGTATTTGCAGGTCGGTGCGATTGAAAAAGTAGTCCATGCTGACTATTTCGCTCCAGTTGCGCATGACCTCGTCGTCCAAGCTGTAATCGGCCAGTTTTTTGCCATTGATCAGTGTTTCGCGCACCTCATTGAACTCTTCATCTGTCAACTGATCGATCAGATGAGGCATGCCGGCACGGAATGCTTCCAGACGCTCCTCCACGTGCTCGGCTCTGTGCAAGTTCTCTTGACTGTTGATATTCAGCATATAGCCCAGAATGCCATAGCCAATGCGCTGGTAAATGCCCAGGCTATAGCCGAGCTGTTCCTTTGTGCGCAGCTGATTGAAGAACGGCTCCTCGACAACCAAGTCGACCAGATCCATCAGGCACTCCATTCTCAGACTGCAGGGACCAATTTGGTAATAGTTGGTTACGATCGTATTGGGATCGTCCTCGTTCAGAGTCTTCACACGCAAAAAATGCTCGCCCAGCGGCAACTGCACGAGGCGGTTGTGCTGCTCCCCTAGGTTCTCTATCTTCGCGCTCCGGAAGGACATATTAACCTTCTTCATGATGTCGCGAGCCTGCTGCTCGGTAAAGTTGCCCTGGATCAAGCCCTGCACATACATTTTCTTGTAGAACGTATCCTTAAACTGCTGTACGTTATCTACGCTGATGGACTCCAGAGCGTGATACTTCTGCATCAGGTTAAAGCGCAAGTTCTCCAGGACTGTGAGACGCAGATCTAGATTCAGTGAACGGCCCGTTATAAGCGCATTGAAAATCTGTCGCTTCTTTAGCTCCTTGAAGGACACCACCTGGGCGGGATCTATGGTCAGGTTCTGCATCACATTCATTATGATCTCCAGCAGCAACGGCAGCTTCTGGTTGTAGCCACTGACCCGCAGCACCAGACCCTTGTCTGCCGCATCAAGCCCATAGGTTAGGCCTGCGACAAGCGCTGGATACAGCTGCTCGGCGATGCAGAACTCGACCAGGTAGGTGTACAGCACGCCCGACATGTAATCTTGCGAGCTTCTGCGCATCAGGGGTGTTATAAGGTACAGATTTATAAAGCCGTCGGGCAGCAGAAACGTGTCGTCCTGTCGGTACCAGAGCTCACACAAATCGTCCTTGATCAGCGCCTTGGGGCGTCGGGACACATGCGGCTTGCCTGCCTCTATCCAATGCACAGTAAAGTCCGTTGTTATGAACTGATTCTGCTCGGGTATTTTCAGCTCCGGATGAGGCTTGGGATGCTTCCACATCTCCTGCCATTTGTCGGGCATTCCGATAGCCGTGAAATGCGTGCCAAACCACGGCTCTACCTGATCATACTCCAGATGCTCGTATGGTATGTGCGATGAGATCATAATGTTGAATCGTTGATCACTCAGATGCTGCTTCACCAAATTGATTGCCCTCTCATCGTACTCAAAGTACAGATGTTGTCCGGTGAGTACGTCTTTGGATGGCAGAAATCTCAGGCCCTCCACTATACTCTGCACGTTGTCCATGGAGGGTATTTCGATTTGAAAGCGAAAGTTGGTGTCTGCGATTTGTTTCATTTCCGAATAGCTGACATCTAGCGTATGGCAGTCGTTAAGCAGGCGTATCCAGGCAAAGGTGGCAGCCATCACCTCATCCAGATGCTCGAATCCCTCGTCTGTCAAGTGGATGGACACCGTGAATAGGGAGTAAATCGAGTTCGTCTCAAAGCTTCCCCCGCCGACGCCCGCAACGACACTCATGCACCAGAGTCTGCGCCGCAGATAGGCACACAGACTGCCGACACCTTCGTAGCCCAGAAGCTGGGCGATGAACGCGTCCGGCTTGCACCTGTAGTAGTTCCGCATGGCGGGCAGCACCCAGGTTAGATCCACCTTGCAGATATCCTCCACTGGTTGCACTAGTAGCACTTCCTTGAAGAAACTTTCCCGAAAGGCATTCCAGTAATTGAACTTGGCGAAATCCAGCGGTTGTTCCTCACTGTAAGGTATGCCCGTACAGTGCCGTACGAGCAGCGACTCCAAGTCGTCGAGCGGCATCTGTGCCTGCAGACAGACGATCATGCGATTAGAGCCGTAATGCTTACGCTGGAAATCATGAAGCGTTCTATGCAAATGGTCATCGTCGACGTTCTCCTGCAGCGATTTCAGATTGCCCCAGCTGAAAGTGCCGTGCGGATAGCCATCGGTGGCCATCGCTGCCAGAATCTGATCGCGCCGCACCTCGTCAATCATGTGTGTCTGGTCAAACTCGGACTGCAGCGCGGAACGCTCGCGTGCCATAGAGTCGATGGACATAAGGGGCTTCTTCATCAAATGCATAAACATGTCCAGGGACTTGTCCAGATGCTGCTCCTCAACCTCAAAGTAATAGCACGTGTCCTCGTTCTCTGTGTGCGCATTGGTGAAGCCTCCGCTCTTCGTTACAAACGAGTCAAAGGCATTCTCGATCGGATACTTCTCCGATCCCATGAATATCATGTGCTCCAGAAAGTGCGCCAAGCCCTGGTACTGCTGCGGCTCGTAAAACGAGCCCACGTTCATCAGCACCGCACAGGCCGCCAACTTGCCCTGGTACTGCTCCAGCGATGAATCGGAGCTTCCTGATCTCGATGTGCTCGATGAGCTCGACGATTGGGAAGTAGACGCGTCGCTCCCATCGGGATCCGAAATAAGCATAGCGCGCACGCCATTCGATAGATTCACGGCTCGGTAGAGCTTCCGGTCGCCCTCGGATTTGTCCGGTAGGTCCATCACGGATACGTTCAAAGTTGCCACCTTGCGAGTTGTCCACTTTTGCCACTGCTTCAACAAACGGCGAATGTCAAACCGGTTTTTAAATGACATCCTCAGGCACATAGCACCCCTGTAAAAAATATGAACTTATCTTGGGCAGCCCATCAAGATGCATACTGCCACATAGCCTAATAAATTATGAGCCACTTGACAGCAATTTCCATTCGAATTATTTCGAGTTAATTATGATGTCAAATAAAGCATTAGAAGCCAGTTCACAGCTTCCCGAAATCCCCATCGAACGAGCAGCCACGACCACGATCTGGCTCAATAGCCACAGGCCCAGGCCAGGCCAGGCGCAGGCCAGCCGCTTTTGGGCGTGAAAATTCAATTAACTTCGCTGTAAACACAAAAAAAAGGAGAAGCTGCCACAAACAGAACGCGTTTTTCAGCTGTGCCGCCCAGCCGTGGCCAAACTATTTGCATTGAATAATCAAGTAAATTTGCGAGCGGAGCGAGCTGTCGCCAGTCTTAAGCGAAGTCCTGGTATAAGGCTTAGGTTAAGGACACTTGTCCTGCCTCGCAAATTGTACTAATTAAGCTCTGTCTGCCTGGCGGCAGCTAAAATGCCAAATTAAAATTGTAATGAAGCGCTGTTTGTTGCTGCTTTGTCTATTGCAAACAACACCTAGGCGAAAGGGTTGCCGAGAAGGGTAGGGCAAGAAAGAGAGAGAGGGAGAGAGAGAGAGAGTGTGGGTGAGAGGTGGAGTTGGCTATTACGCCATTTAGTTAACAAAGCATTTTAACACATTTCTGACTTGAGCTTGCATCAAAACGATTTAATTAGCATTTAAGTGAATTAGCAATTTCTCAAGCTGAATCAAGCTTAAACAAATTTATTCCATTTATCAAATGTATTTCAATTTCGAGTTATCTACTGAGGCATTGGCTAACTGCTGAAGAGAGAGAGAGAGAGAGAGAGAGAGAGAGAGAGAGAGAGAGTATAAACTAGTCGTATACCTTTCTCTTATCTCTGTCATCTTCGAGCTTTAAACGCTCTCATTAGCTCATCTTTCCTTTTTCGGCATATATTTGATGTAATTGTATGCTATTATGGAAACGCAACAAGGCAGTGGGCAGCCCGTGAGCAGCTGCTCTTTTGGTTTGGGTCTGCATTAATTGAGTGTCATGGCGATTGCGAAATCAGCTTAAGCCTTCAGTCGCAGCGACCTCTGGCAGATGGCAGATGGCAGATGGTAGCCTTTTGGACCACTCGACGACGACGGCTTCGATTGCATTTGCCTTGGCTGACAGTTTAATAGAATTTTAATCCAATTTGATGACAGGCAATTAGCAATGAATACCGAATGCCAATGCAATCGAAATTGAGATCAATTTCACTGAGGAAAAAAAATATATATATAGAGAGAGAGAGAGAGAGAGCTGCGTATTTGCTCAGCAAATAAACCATCCGACTGAAGCCTTGAATATAGAGAATGCTGAAAGATAGAAAAAGTGGCAAAGACTAGCAAAGGGACGAGCTGCAATTGAAATAAATGCTGCCCTATCATAAATAGGGCGAGTGGCTCACCCACTCAGCTCTCCACTAAGTCAATAAGCAGCTGAGCAGATATTTATGTCATCCATTAGATTTAAGCGCCTGTGGAGTTTTGTCAATGCGAAATTGCGAACCGCAGTTTGTCAACATATCACGAGCTGAGGCAATCATATTCCCCATTAGCTTAAATAAATAAAATATATATATACATTTCAGATAATATATTTGCGCTCGCTATTTGTATCCAAATCGATGGCAAGCAGTTCACTCTTCGCTGATCTATTGCAAGTTCTCAATTTATTGTTGCATACTTTGGGGCGTGACTGTTGAAAGTGTCGCAATGCGCTGACATGACCGCTTCGCTCGTTGCCTTCATGACTTTCCAAACTGACCAAACACACACAGAAACACACATACATACAAATGCTTGTATACATACACACATAGGTAAATATTTGTGTACTTTGTTGCGCTCGGTTTGATTTTGTTTGTTCTAAGCTGCGAGTAGTAAAAACTTTTGCCACAGGACTCTCACGCGTGCCTCTGTATGTGTGCAGGAGAAATACAGAGCAAAAGAGAGATAGGGAGAGGGACAGAGAGAAAGAGAGAGAGAGAGCGAGACAGAGGGAGAAAACGGGTGGCGTGTGTGTTGAATACTAAAAATATTTCGTGGTTAAACAAAAACATTTGCATGAAAATGTTTTACTTATACTTTGAGTTTTTGGTTTGCTCGCCGTGAGGGGATTTGGTGGGCGGGGCTCAGCAGCTGGCTTTCTGTTTGCATGTCGGCTATGGTTTTTGCTGGAGCTGCTTGCATTGCTAATTGAAGCAGAAGTTGGCTTAAAACAACGCTCAGCTCAAGTGGACTAATATTTCATTAGGCCCGGCCCTGAAAAGTAGGCAACAGTTTTTTGTTAACAACCAAGGGGAACGGGAGTGGCAGCTACAGCCAGCCACAAACAGTGTGCGGAATAAACTTAATCTGAAAAAATCAATCTGCAATAAAAATAAAATTAAGAAAGCCCTCGCCAAAATGGCAGACAAGCTCAGACATGGCCAAAGAAGCGAGCGAAGGAGATAAACACACCGAATGTAAGAGAATGGAGGAAATGGAGGATGCGGGAACCTGTGGGTCCAGTATATGGTTGAATGGACGCACCGACCCTCAGGTATGCGCCGGGATTACGCGGCATTTCGTGCGAGTGGCGGGCATAAAGGCGCGAGCACTGCCGGAGCTGAGGCATTCAAAGGATATTCATAAATAAATATCTACAGGCATACAAATTGATAAGCTGACAGCCAGCGCTACAAAGCTTTGGGTCTTCACTGGGTCGCCAAGTACGGGTACGGGTCTGGGACTGGGTCTGGGTCCGGCTCCGGCTCAGGCTTCTCGCTGTCTGTCACGACCCAAAGGCAATCCCAACAACAACAATGGCTCAGCATCTTAATCGACACACACTGCGTACCTTTTGCCATGTCCTTCAAATGGAAGCAGAGACAAACACACCCTCGCTGGCTACCTGTAAACATTGCGAACGCTATGTGCGTTCGCTTTTGCAGCTTTCTAATGGCCGCTCGTCCTTCAACAGGCGCTGCTCCTTTCACACGCAACATTTCTTTTCTTTCTGTGTGTTTTTTTTTCTTATTTTTATACGTTGGCACATTTTTCTGCTGCCTCCTCGCTTTTTCTTTTTGTTTTTGTTGCTGCTTTCGTCCTTTCTTTGCGCCCATTCAATTTTATTGTGCGCTCTCAAATTGTTTTGGTATTGAGGCTTTCAGCACGCGACTGTTTGTAGGCCCAACTGCCAGCCTACCAGACTACCAGCCTGCCCGCGTGCCACCCTGCCATCCCATCCCGCCAACCCCGCCGCGGTCCAGTCGGCCGAGCCAACCAGCCAACCAACCAGCCAGCCAGTCAACTGGCTTTCCCCTCAATACACGTTTATTGTTGTTGTTGTCACTGTGTTTGCCTTGTGTGCGATGTTTCTCGTGCTGGGCGATGTTTTTGCAGGCTTCCAGCATATCCTGTTGCTTGCAAAAACGCAACCAGTTGAACATTTCCAGTCGCGCTCTCCGGGCTTCGGCTCCGCTCGGCTCTCGTGTCAGGCCCTCTCACTCTATGGCTCTCACACTCACCGTCTCTTTTGCTCCTTCACTGGCGAGCCGTCTGTTGCTGTTGGTAGCGCTTGGCACATGTTTAACGCGCAATTATTTTGGTCCTGTTGCGCTTTTTTCTGTGCTTGTGTGCGTGCGACTGTGTGTGAGTGTGGCCTGGTCCCACTCTGTACGGAATGAACACAACACCAAGTGGAAGTTGTCAAACGCATTTCCCAGCCATTGAAATTGGCTAGTTAGAGAAATTAAAAAGTAATTACAGCCATAGAAAAGTTTGAGTAAATAGCAAAACTAACCAACTAACTAACTGCCTTTTCAACTAACTAATTTACTTTAAATATTATTTAGTTTATTTATTCACTTCCACTTAAATTGCAGTCAAATAATTTATTTACTAAATATATTTAAATTAATCAATTAAATAGAAATAATAAAACAGAATATTCAAAATAAAATCTAGTTTTAATATTTAATTTTACATATACATTTATTTTATTTGAATTTATTTTCGCTATTAGCTAAAGACGCTGTTCACCTTGGCGGATACGCAACATATACAATATCCTCGCATGCAACAATTATGAAAAGAAAAAACTCTCCACACGGCGTGCTGCTTAGTGTAGACAAAGCGGAACGTGCAGAGCACGCGCACCTAACGCAAATGCGTGGGCAACAGGAGGCGGGGCCCCAGTGCATGGACATGGACGCTGCTGCATCCTGGGAAATCGCTTAGCTGTTGCTTTCGCGTTGCGACGCTGTTTGCAAGGAGGAAATTGATATTACTTTTTAATGCTGCGCCAGCTGGTTTTACGCCGAGACGAGACGAGACGAGCCGACCCGCACTCACACACACACACACATACAGGGGAGGACTTTCCAATAGCACGAAGGTGCGTGGGAGAGCGCACGCCAGAAAGAGAGTCCGAAGCGTCAGCGAAGCACTTGACTGGCTGTGGCCGCAGCAGCTGAGCGTCGTCACAGTTCGAGTTGAGCCGTTTCGTGAACAGGACACAAAGCGCGGAAGCTGCCTCAGCACCTCTGAAGCAGTCTGTCAAGCCAAGCAGCGTTTGAAGGCGCCGCGTTCTGCAATGCTTTCTAATACTCTAGCGTCAAGGTGTGTGGCCTGCCTGTGTGTGTGAGGAGAGACGGTGAGCAAGCGTCGAAGTGTGCGAGCGCTGTGCGTGCGTGTGTCTCTGACCAAACAAAAAAAAAAATAAAAAACAGCAACACCAACTAAAAACACACATTAAAAAAACGAAAAGCAACTTTCAAGTGTCAAGTCAAGTGTAAAAAATTATACGCCATTAAAAAATTGCCAACAAACTCGCCTCGAGTGCAAAGAGTACACAGAATATATGAGAATTGACACAAAAGATAGCTCACATGCCCATGACACAGCCAAGTTGCTAGAGTCACTATAAGCCAGATCGAAACTGGACTCAGAGCAGGTAAGACTCAACTAGCCTATTCTTTATGATTTATTTTGGGCTTGTCAGCATTTGTTGAGAGCACAATAAACAGTGCCAGTGAGCCAGTGATTCAGTGAGCCTGTGAGCCTGTGAGCCAGCGCCTCTAACAAATAGTTTAATTTCCGGCCTGGTCGTCATCGGGCGCACGTCCGGTTTCAGTTTTTATTTCCGCCTGCGTCGAATGTGCCTCGGCACATGCCGCACATATAAATCTATTTAACGTTATAACTACGCGCATTCAAAGCCTCTCAACTCAACGACATAACTCATTTCGACTGTTCGACAGTTTAACTGCTTAGCGATCGCCTTGATATATTTCGCATTGGCTATTGATTTTCTGGCCGAATTCGCCAGGCGAATGTATTAGGCAGGCTTAGAGTGCCTGCTGCTCCCCATAGGGTACCTACGCGCAGGGATTAGCAGAATAAAAGCCTCAAGCTGCTGGCCCAAACGCCTTCAAGGGCCGAATAAAACCAGCTAATGAAGCAAGAAATTGAAAACATTACCGAGGCGATTAATTATTGATACTTTGATGTTTGGCACCGCCTCGTCTGGCATTCTATGCTTTGTTAGATAATTAATTTATAATTAAGTTAGTAATTTGGCAGGCAAACAGGCAACAGGCAGCAGGCAGCAGGCGCCAGCAGCTTAACTCAACTCAACTCAACTCGCCGATGCCACTTCAAAAATGCTGCCTTTGCCCCAAATTAATGGGCTTTAAGTTGTGTCCAACAGCTGTGCGGTGTTCGATTAAGACTTTCTGAACGTGACTAGCCTGGCACATCGATGACAATCAGCGGCGGGGGCTATGAGGTTTGTCTAATGCCAATGGCAACGGCCATGCCTCAGCTAGCCCGAGTCCGTGGTCCGTGGGTCCCCTAGAGTAACATTTAGCTGGGCTGGCGCTGCCTTTGGAGTAGTGCCTCTGAAACTGTCATTACTCTTGGCCGCCTAATCCCCCCAGCGATTTGCTGCGCGTCTGCACCTGTCCGGCCCGAAAAGTCAGGGCGATGGGAGGCAAAGTGTTTTTATGGATGCCATTTTAATTTAGATTCTTATCAATCCGTAATAAGCGTTTTGTGCTCACTCGCATTTAGGTCAGACACATTACAAAATATAATTATTAATGGTTACGAGCAAATTTAATTTGAGTGCCCACAGGGCCACCGAGGGCACAGAGCATATTTCGAAAGCAATTCATTTGTGGCGCCGCATAAACAAAACTGATCAAATCTATATGTATATAAAAAAAATTGTATATATATTAAATTTACTCGGCACGATTTGCATAAATTTCTGGCTCATTTTGTTGGCAATTTATATGTGCCAGCGAGTGACACGTGCGATTTAATTGAATGCAAATAAAATACGCCATAATACATAATATGACAAGCCATAAGCCTGACAGCAACAGTTATACATGCTGACAGCTCGCTTCACACACACACACAGAGAGACAGAGGGACTGAGAGAGAGAGAGAGAGAGAGAGAGGGAGCAATGGCTGCCATAAGATATGTCACTGGCCTGACAGGCTGCCCATCTCTCTCAGCATTTAATGGCATTTTAAACTACTGTCCCTATCTCTCTCTCTTTCCCTCCCTCTCAGTCACTTTGTGTGTTATCTGTCTATTTATATGCACAAGTTTATTTGGCACATATATATGTTTATATATGTATATATACATTCATTAATGTCTGCCAAGTCAAAGTCAAAGTGTTTAAAATGTTGTACACGCTTGGGGCATATCCCTGTGCTCCTGCTGGATTAGGCCACAGTGACACGTGCACACATGTGTGTGTGTGTGTGTGAATCTCTCTGCTGCTTTGTCGTATTTTAGCTTTATATATTAAGCAACAGCAAAAATTAATTAATTTCCTTCCAAGCATCAAGCCAATTGTGTTGTCCCCCAGCTCTCCTTTGGCTTGATGCGACACATGTGTTCAGATATATATATATATATATTCATCCCAGCTCTTTAAAGAACTCCCCAATTAGTGGCTTGTGCACAATTGCACACTGCAAATTGCCACTTCATTTGCACAAATTTTTAATAAACCAACGCGACGCTTGGCCATTTTTTATAGCGCTCTTCTGGGGGCCGTGGCTAAAAAATTCCATCTGCCATGAGCCATGGGCCGTGGGCACTGCTTTTTCGACTGCGGCCGCAGACACAAACATTTATTTTACATTTTTAAATAACTCACATATTTGTCGCTGCTTTTCTTCTTCTTTTTTTCTCTTAAATATATAAATTTTCGCTTTTGTGCAGTATTTCGGCTTATTTTTTGTTCGTTTCGCCTCGTTTTTGCGAGAACTTACACAAATTGTTTGGCTGTCGAACACAGTCACTCAGACACACACACACACGCAATAAGTGAGTGGAATTTAATTAATTTAATTTCGTGTGGCATGCCCAGTCTCGGTGGGCGTGGTCAGGGCCGCCAACAAATAAAAGGCTGCCTTTTGCAGTTTATTATTCATGCGAATGGGTAGCTCTGCGTAGGCTTATGCAAAAATCAAACGGCTTCACATGAAAGGTACGCACACACACACACACACACACACATACATATATCTCACACACCCAAACATAACTCAGTCATGCAATCAGCTCTCCACTTGTCGTTCGCAGCTGCTCTCGCCTCTACTATTTACCTGCTGCGCCTCTGCAATTTTCAATTAAAATTTTTGCTCGAAAAAAGTTGCTCGAGTGAAGCATTTGCTAGCTGCATTTGCATACGTATGCAGCTGAAGGGCCAGACCCAGGCACAGGGCCTCTGCCGCCTGCAAAGGCAACAAATTGTTGGCTTAAATTATTAAGACATGTCCCTGCGCAGGGCTGGCGCTGCTTAAGATTTTCTTTTGCTTAGCATAATAACATAATTTCCATATAAATGCAAAACAAAATCCGCCCGGACGAAGCAAAATGTAACAAATTTTACAATTTTCATTTCGTGTTTTTGTGTGTCGGGCGCCTCAGCTGGATTTGCTTGGCCGCCGGCTGTTGGCATTGCCATTACCGTTACGCGGACTAAACCTAATATCCGACAAGCATACATACAGGCAGACCGACAGACAGACAGACAGACAAAGGTGGTTAGCAAAGGCACTGCCCCAACGGCCTCTTTGCCCTTCTGCCCTCGCTGTCTGTTTACATTTTTGTTAAACGCGTCCCTGACCCATGTCCACCTCGGCGCGCCCTGCCCAATTCCAGCTGTGTCTATAATCTCACCAAAGCAGCTGATAATGGTTTATGTTAGCTAATGCACAGCCCCCGCGCGCCGCACTCGCCCTTGGCAAACACAAGTTTGTCGCATTGTTTGACTGCCCGCAGTGGCTCTGCAGTAAAATTGTCATTTTTTGACCTTTTCCATAGTTGAAGTGGATCTTGGGATTGGACTTCGGATTTCGGATTTCAGACTGCAGGTCTAATGAAATATTTGAGAGGCAGGAGACTACTGTCTTACGATATGATTAATGTAATTGGCGCCCAGGGGCACAATTTGGCATTTGTGATCCTCGGCAGCTCACGCGCTCACCCGCTCTCCAAATGATTAATGCACGCATCATGAGCCGAGCAAAACTTAAGCTGCATAAAACAAAATATAAATAATAAATTGTGCAAAATTTTGTACTAAATGTAAAGTTAAGCATGCACAACAATAATACAATAAAGACTGAGATGGATGGCAGCGTGGCCAAGTTTTGACAGCGACTGCGTTTTAGTTGCCCCAATTGCCAGCGCGCATAGGCGAAATAGGGATTGGCCAAGGCCCCGTTACAGCCCTGGGCGGCTTGTTTACTTAAAGTTTTACGCAAATTTCTACATTTTTTCCCGCAGTGCGCACAGCTTGTGTTTTCTTTGCTATCTACTCTCGGTTCGACCACGCTGCTGAGGTTCACTGATATCGGTTGGTTACATAAAGGAGACTGCGAGCCGAGCTTAGCCGAGCAACAGTTTGGCGAAAAGTTGAGAAAAGCATTTATCAAGCGGGCACTGCAAAAACTTTACCCACAAACACTGCGAGAAACCGAGCAAAATAACAAAAAAAAATAATGCAAAGCGAGCTGAGCTGCAACGACCTTTTGATGCCCTTCGCATGCAGTTGATTCTCTTTGAGCTATCTACGTCGACTATGGCTTTAAACATATATTCTTTAAAGTCACTTCAAATGCTCATTAACTAAATCGATGGCCAAATATATAGAGTCCTTTCCAGTGAATAATGTCCTATAAGCAATTCGAAGCATTTCAGTCTGAATTTTTGTGGTTCTACCCAAACACATGGCTACAAAAAAGAAATTTGTATTGTTATTTGTCACTGTTGTTGCTGCTGTTGTTGTTGTTGTTGTTGGTGTGGTTGCTGCTCATATGCTGAACGCAATTTACGAGCGGTTTTGTCTGTTTGGCAACTGGCGGCGCGCCCAAAAAGCCAAAGGATTGACAGTTATTAAAAATGAAACGAGGCAATTACGAGAACATTTTGTTGTTCGTGTTGTTGTTGTTGTTGCTGTTGCTGTTGCTGTTCGCGGTTAGCTGGGTGTGTTTTAGCTGGCATGTTTAACGGCGCTTTGTTGTGAGCAGACACAGTTGACTGTTTGTTCAACTCTCTGCGAGTGTGTGTGTGTGTGTGTGTGTGTGTGTGTGTGTGCGTGCATATGCTGATTGCCAAGGCCTTGCCTTATCGCTGGCTTTAAAAAAATAAAATTTGGCATAACCCGAGAAGCGAGCATTATGCTTTTTCCAGACTAAGCGCTGCTTTGCTGCCTGCCTGCTCGCCTGCCCGCCTGCCGTTCCCTCCGCTATAAATCATACATTTTTCATATTTTCGAGCGCTCGCTCGACCTCCACGGCAACTCATTTTTCATGGGCTGGCAAAATGTTGGCACGCTTTAAGCAGCGCTTTTTCGTTCGCTTTTTGTGCTTATGAAATTGAATTTTATATTTTATGCGACTGCAAAATAAATGTTATACGCAGTCATTTTTATTCGCGAGCTGGCCGAAATCAAAGTCCCCAATGCGTGCTTGCCCAATGAAATATTAAGCGCGCTCAGTCGCCTCATATATCATTTTATAGGGTCGACTATTCCACTTACAGTTGGTCACAGTATGCCAATTATGCCATATGGAGGCGCCAGAGGGGGCGGGGCAACTGGCTGTTGCTCTTCTGGGCCGGTGCGGACTCTTGAGCTCTCGCTCAACTTCCGCTCGGCCAGATAACGCCAAGAAGAAAAACTTTGCATAATAATGAGCAGTTTATTTAGCTACATAAGTGTGAGAGAGAGAGAGAGTGTGTGTGTGTGTGTGTGTGTGTGTGTGTGTGTGTGTGTGTGTGTGTGTTTGGCTTCCGCTTTCAGGACTCGGCATGTGTGTGCGGCAGCTGGCTGCTGCTTTCTATGGCCCACAACAGCCACAACAAACGACGGCAACGGCCAAAAGTTTGCACAAATTTCGTGTTGTTCTTTCATTTGGCGCAAAATTGTTGCGTTGTTTTTCTAGCCGCCGCACTTTGATCAGATAAGCACGCCCACAATCGTGCCGTTTGCCAGCTGACTTGAAGATGAGACGAAAAAAGGGCGAAGGAAAGCAGGAAGGAAGCAGAAGCAACAACTAAGTTATAAAGAGAAAGGCTTAAAAATGTTATTTCTTTCTTAACAATGAACACAAGAAAAATAATAAAGTTGCGCCGAGATAAGCCACAAATATGTATGTAAATTATTTCGAAAGGGCTCAAAAATAAATGTGAAAATTAAAGAAAGAGCTGCAAGTCGAACTCTGAATGCCAAAAATATATATATGAGTAAAGTCTTGCAGCTCTAATTAAAGCCTTGGGACTAGGCCAACTCGTTAGTTTAAGGCAATCACAAAAATGCAGTTTGTTTATCAACATTTCGTTTGCTTTTACTATTTTTTTTAAATGTTGTGTTTGCTTTGCACTCTGCTTGCTCTGCGAGAACTTGCAACAAGCGGAAGGGGCGAGTGCGCCGTTTGCATAGTGCTTGGCATGTGGTGCACCCACACACACACACACACACAGTCGTATGTGAATCATGCTCGGCAAACGCACATCAAATTTGCATAATTTTACGCAAAGTAACATTTTGCACAAGCAAATGGCCTCCTGCCAGGCAAACGCAACAGGCCGTCCGAATGCGGTCTGCTCTCTGTGGGCGCTGGCCAGAGAGACGTTGCCAGAGAGGGGGTTGGTAGTGCTGTCATTGCTGGGCATTAGTTAGTAGATTTTATGAGCTGTTTTATTGCGTTAAACAATGAAATCTGTTCGCCTAGCAAAACGGCCAGTCGAACGAAGTTTAAAATGCTAATTAAAGGCGCAACTGTCAACTGGCAACTGGCAACAGTCGACGCGGCGTATGCGGAATGAGGGCAATTTTTCAAATTGGTTAAGAATACGAGACGGGGCAGCAAGTGCGTGTGGCAGCAAAATCAACATGTGAAACATGAGCAAATTCTTCACGGCCTGGCGTGGAGCAAACAGGCAAATAAGCCAGTGAGAGCGAGGAGAAGGAGTGGAGGAGAGAGTGGTGCTGAGTGGGTGTGAGTGTGTGTTTACAGGCGTGGGTGTAAGCGTGGCACTGACTGACTGCTGCTGTCTGCTGTCAACTTATTAAGTCAATGTATATACAGGCAGGCAAGGGAGCTTCCTTCGTGCATTATAAGCATGGCTAAAAATAATTTCCCCTGCCCGAAGCATTAGAAGCTGGCCCAAAAACAGACGAGCGAGCCCGAATAGCACCAGACAATGCGCAGTAAATGTTTTCGAAGAGATTTTACAGCCCAAGCGCCTAAGTGTTAATATATCCATTTAGACTAAATCAAGATTGTGGAATATCTCAGATTTTTCTCGTGAATTTCTGTTGCCTGGTTTTGGGGAGCTGCACTGGAAGCGTCTAATGATCTCTTTGGCCATTAAAGTTGAGGGTTGTCTAGCAACCAAGTTGCGTTTGTCACGCTTCGCTGCGAGATTGCAACATTCTGGGTAATTGCTGCCACACGCAGCAACAACTACAACTATAACTATATATATATATATATATATGTATATGTATATAGTAAGTATACAAGTAGCACCTTGGATAGCTGGGCATATAGCTAGTTGGCTCGGTTGCCTTGACATTGAGTGTGCGGCGAAATGTTAATGATGTGGCCTTAACTGCACTTGTTGAGCATAACTTTGTGGCGCCACATGACGTGCCGCAAACGTCAATCTCCGTCAGAGGCGCACGTTTCCCATTTACAGTCTCCATTGGTGGCACTGGCAGTGGCAGAGGCGCTCTAAGCTCCAGCAAATCTCTATTGATTATTGCGTTTATGTGTTTGGATTTGGTGGCATAAAGGCAAAGCGAGTGCCAGCAGGCTGCACTAGCACTCTGTGCCACATACGAGTTCAACGTGTCGCAGCTGTCTTTGATAGCAGGTAAATCAATATTTTCCAATATAAACGCATGAACAGCCATATCGTATATACATACATCCATAGGTATTTTTGTTGTTTTCGTATGCTGCTTTTGGTGTTCCACTTGCGCTGCTCAGCAAGCAAATCCTTTGGCAAACAAAGCAGCCAGGACTTTGCTGTCAGCATGCGTGCCAAATGCGCTTGAATTGAATGCTGGGGCAACAAGAAAGAAAAAAAGATGAACACAAAATGGTTCGTCCTTTGTTTCGCTTAGACTCTCAACATGTGTCGTATTTACATTTATTTGGTTTATTTGGGCATCTAGAAAGCATTACGCTTTGTTGTATAACTAATGCCCTGATGCCAGGATCTGGCAGTGCATGCTACGTGTAGCTAATGCGACCGAACTTAAAGTAAGATGAATGCCTGAATCTCTCTCTGTGTGTGTGTGTGTGTGTGCTGTAAGCATTTTAAATTGCCTTGGCCAGGGTCAACAAAAGGATTGGCCGGAAACCGGAAGAGGAACTGGCACAGGAAGCGCCCCATTGCACGGCGGCATAGCTCATGGCAGGCCACTTAATCCGCTCATTAGGCAACAGCTGCAGCTTAGAGATGATATTTATATACATTTTCGAGATGTTGAATCTGACTTTCGGAGCAGCGCCATAAATTATGGTTTTTATAGCCATTGTCATGGCCAGCCAGCCCGAGCCGAGAATGCAGCGGAGAATGCAGCGAAGTCTTCCACTTGCCGCATGCCAGGTCCTGCGTTAAGTGTCACTTGCCGTTGCATTGCTGGAGTGCATTTTATGGCAGCGGCTTGTTAAGCTGCTGCCATTTATTATACACAATATAGGCAGCTGTCATTTGGCATGCCTCGCTGCACCTAGCTTCAGGTTGCAAGCTCTTGTCTAGCCCTCATAAGTATGCTACACTTGCTCTGTGCCGCCTTTGTGCTAGCCTCGGCTGTCGCTGCCACTGCTGACTGGCGCTTTATTTATTTACACACACACACACATACACACACCCACTAGGCTGCTGCGCCTTAAGTAAACATTATTAAAATTGCCAACGCCGTTGCCAGGCAATCCTAAAATAACCAAAGAATACACATTGCCATGAAGCGAAACAGCGTGAGGGAGACAGAGAGACAGAGAGAGAGAGAGAGATAGCAGCAGCTTGAGTGTGGGAGCTGCTCTTCTGAACCGCTTGGTCGTCGCTGAGCGAGTGCCTTTGTAGTGGCAATGGAAATTGTCATTTTCATATATGAGAAAAGTCTCGTTTTTCCAAGCTCTCGAAAGACCACATTGAAAAATACGAGGCGTCATGGCAGCCAAGGTTATTATTATTATTATTGCTAAGCCAAAGTGGACTCCAGCCCCACACACACACACACACACACGCAAGACTATGCAGACCCACACACACGCAGACGCCCACTCATATCTACTTGTTGCTTGGGTCTTTATGGCGTCACATCCTTCTTGTGGCGCTGATTATCCTTTTTTCACTGGGTTTATTAGAAAGCTGTCAACAACTCTCAGCGCGCCTCGTCGCACACTTGACATTTATTTATGCAAAAATGTGAAATCATTTGTGAAACTTGCCTTCAACGCACAGCAGCAGCAGCAGGAGCAGGAGCAGCACCCGTCGGCAAAAAGGACCAGGCCCAAAAGAAAAAAAGGACGCACGCTCCGCCGCCTGGTATTTGTGTGAGCCACAAAAACTACGCACCACTCAGAGTGCGCAAAAAAAGGGTTCGTGAATCAAGTTTTTGCAGGCAATCAAATCGTAAAGGCACTAAAAAGCTCGCCTTTGTGCAACACTTCGTGCCACACGCTGCGGCCGCATATCGTTAGCTGCAGCTGTAGCTGCAGTCTGATATGTATGCGTGTGTGCTTATAACTCATCATTAGATTAAAAACTTTTGTGCCGGAGAGCGTGAAGAATTTTCGAGCTTTTCAAAACTTTGTCACGCCGAAAATTGTAACTTTTTTATTGGGCACACATCAATTTGGCAACAGGAAGCATAAAATTGCGCATATTAAAATATTCTCTCTTGTAGCAAGAGAAAAAAGTGGATCACTCGTGCTTGGCGAGTCATGGCCTCGCTACCTATTCTATCTCAGGATTCCTTTGTTATTTTTATATTTATGATGAATTTCGGTGCGCACGTGTCCCCGTTGTTGCTTCCGCTGCCAGGAAACAGAGGCGTTCCGAGGGCTGGCTGCTCATTAGGCAGGATGCAAAACAAATATACGTATTGTTGGGGTAATTCAAAAGGTTGTGCTCCGCTTATTACTCTATTAATGCAAAGTAATCGCCTAGTCTCTAGTCGAGTAATATAGTCATAGTCAAGTATTTAAGGCCGAGCCTCAACTCGACTGGCTGTGACGCATATCGGGCGCAAATATCTTTCATACACTTCGCTGAGCTTAGACAAACAACTAAGTGACAACAACAACAGCAACAGCATATCTATATATACATGAATAGCTATAGCCATATAGCTTTATTGTTGATTGAACAAAAACAAGCTCGTGTCGACGCCAAAGTGGATACGTGGCTCTCAGCTGAACTGAGCTGAGCAGAGCAGAGCTAACTTTTGCTCGTGGGCACGTACGGGAAGTCTGGCCAGGCCGACTGTCTGGCAGTACTTCATAATTTTTGTGCCTAGATATGCATATATTAAGACATGTTGGCCAAAGTTCTCACTCATGTGCTTCAACGATTTCGATGCTGTCGAAAATGGACTCGGACTGCGACGTGGACTTGGTCTTGGACTTGAGTCATCAGCATGATGAAACTTCAGACTTTCGCACAAAACTTTCCATTGCCTTTGTGTAATTTATGCCCTTGTTTTTGTGTGTGCAATTTGGCAAGGACGAAACGTTCAAGTTGTTGTTCCTGCTGCTGCTATTGACATTGACAACTTCCGCTAACGTCAAGTTAGCTTACATTGCGGCTAGAGAGAATCCACGTTCTGCGCAGCTGTTAGGCATTTTCTAATTTACTAATTTAAATCAACTTTTGCAGCACAGCCGAAAAACTTTTGCAGCCCAAGTGGGCGTTGGCAAACGCCAGTTGGCACAATTATGAGCATGTCCTGGGCTCAAAATTATGCCAACACTATCATTAGTTGCCGGGGCTGAATACAAATTCGACATCCTCGCTTAGTAATTGAAGTGCATACTCGAAGCCGTCCGTTGTGTGGAGGCGGACGCGTCATTGTCATCGCCTATGCCCAATGGGGCTCGACCGCAGCCCCAGCGGTCCCAGAGCCGCCCTCGGAGCAGCAGCCCGGTTGTCCAACTTTGATAATTATGAGAGTAACGACAACAGCCGCAAATGCCAAGGCAGCGAAAACTTTTCCCAGCCAGCCGAGAAATTCACCAAGGAAATATATATTTTCCTTGTTGAATATGACTTAGTGCGAACTTTTCGGAGGACTTAGTAGACACTTGGACTGATATGCTGATAAGTCGTGCCAAGCTGAAAGCGTATTCAAATTTCTTTTCACAATTCCTTAGTGCCTAGATACAATTTAAGGCGTGTCACACTGAATATTTATAAAGAAAATGGCAAACGAAAACATTTATTAAGCTGTGGAGTTAATTTTTAAATTATTTCAATTTGCTGAAATGAATGTCAGAAATGTTGATCGAATGCTCAACTACTCAGCTCTCATACGAAGGTATTTCTGCAAATATTTCAATATGCACAAAACTATTTCATTTAATAAACATTTAATGTATGCGGCTCAATTAAAGTAAAATTCCAGTTTGATAAATTCTTACATTTCCCTTTCTCGCTCGCTCTCTCTCCCTCGCTCTCTCTCTCTCTCTCTCTCTCTCTCTGCGGTTTACTGTGAAATGCGAAGTGCTTCGGCATTGGATTTGTTTCTGTAAAATTGTGTGTGCGCAGCAAGTGAGTAATTCGTTTTTAAGTGATTTATGCTCTATCGCACCTTTTTTATTTGATTTATATGCCTCACTCTGAGTTCGACAGCTGTCGAATGCCAGGCTCAGCCCATTCTCAATCAGCTCTATTCGCATTTTTCTTTCAGCAGCGATACAAATATAATTCCCGAAACCGAATCAGGCCAACAACAAATAAACGGAACAAATCGAGCAGCTTGATAATGGCCGCAGCTCCCACAAAAAGGAAATGAAATCAAATCGCACAGGTAATTTGTACGCACAATCTTATATATAAGATAGAATATGACGTAAATCCCAGCCTCCATAACTGATTATATACTAAACCTACTTATATAATACCTGTCTGTATGTCTGTGTGTGTATGTGTGCCTGTGTATATACTTGCATTATAAATGTCGGGATTAGTTTGGGTTGAGCTTGCGAAGCCTTGAACAATATGCCTCGCCTGCTGCGGCGCTGTTAGTAAGCCACAAGCCGATATGCCAGAGCCCAGAGCCCAGAACCCTGGCACAGGCCAGGCCAGGCCAGGCCCATCTCTAAAGACAGTCGGTAAGTTGCTTGCCAGGGCAAATGCGGTTGAGTAATGGCATCATCTATGCGGCTGCTGCCAAAGCAAACCACAACAATTATTGCTTCTCCAATGCCAGTGCCTGCGGATCCATTTAAATTGCCGGATTCAATAACAGAATGACTTCGACTCCACTCGGTGTGTGAGTGGGGCTGGAATATATCGAATATATATATCTCTCTGTCTACAGCTGTGTGTGTGTGTGTGTGTGTGTGTATATCTGTGTGTGGGCTTGATTAATAACCATGTTAAATGCATTAACAAGAAAAATGATTTGCCAAAGTCACTTCAAGGCGTCACATGCGGCGTATGCGCAACATGTGTGTAGCTGCCCACACCACACCACTGTGGGGCAACAACATCAAAAGCAATCCATTTTGTGCACGCTTTTTTCGCTCTGCGCCATGTCTCTTAATAAAATTATGTATTATGATGATTGATGTTGATTTTAATGGCGTCGCAACATCAACACAATTAGCATAGCCCCGGAAAATATCCTTCCGTTCGTTGGCGCACATCAAAATGAATAAATGCAAAAGCAATGTTGGCGCTCTGGCTGTAATCACATTAGCTGCACTTTCAGTGCAATGTTTAATTAATTTTCAACTTTTTGCTGTTTATCTAAGCCGACAATCAGTTAGTTAAAGCACGTGAAACAGAAATCAAATTAAATGCCATAAATGCTGAATTCTGTTTACATTTTTAATGCGACTATGGATTACATATTTTTTAATGATTCAATCAGTATTGAGTTGGCAGCGGGCAGGGAGAATAAAGGCTTCAAGGCAATGACTCCAGGGTTAAAGCGTGAGCAAATAGCGCAAGTCAAAGTCTGCGGACAACACAATAAAAACTATAAGAGTATAGCTGATTGACTAAGTGACTGACTGACTGGCTGACTGGCTGACTGACTGACTGGCTGACTGAGTGACTGTCTGTTGACTTATGTGTCTGTCAAACTGTCAGCTGGCAGCTGGAGCTGCATTTGGCATTTGACCTTCAAATGCCTGCGCACACAGTCGGCGCTTACCCATTGCAAATAAATACTGCAAACAATACAAGCCCTTGTTAAATATTGCATGAGCAACAATAAAAAAGATGTGACAAATCCTTGATTACAACTGCTTGACTAGGCCATACCCTGGCAGGGCAGCTAGGCCCGTTGCCATGCATCTCTAACTGTTGCCGCTAGGCAAGAGCTAGCTCAGCTGAGCTAGCTCCAGGGTATGCACAGAGAGAAACGTAGCACAAATAAAATGCAATTTATACGCTCAAACATGTGGCGAAAAAAACTTGCACCAACTGACAACAAGAGGGAGAGAGAGACACAGTCAGACGACATGCCAGACACTACATGTGTGGCGTTGCAAAGTGTACGATAAGTAAGCAGAGTAAAACAGTTTAAACAACAACAATGAAATTGTAATAACAATAATGACAACAACGGCGGAGGCCAAAGGCGGAAGACAGTCAAGGATGCGACTTTGTCCGTCACCAGGGAGACAAAAAGTCACACCATGAGAATTGAAGGCAAGTGAAAGTATGTGTGTGTGTGTGAGAGAGTGTGCATATGAAAATAGACAGATGTCTAGATAGTGGGCTACCACAGACATGTGAGTCACTCTGCAAGTTAATATCGTGCTTCATTCCAGTTGAGCAAGGCACGCGATGACTACAAGAAATTACATACATATATGTTTAACTTAAAGTATCTATTAGATAGAAAACACTTTGAATATTAAATCGTAAATAATTATACAAAAATTTCTGTATACGCGATGTTAGGCAATCCTTTCAGCACGTCCACTTTCAAGCAGCTCAACTGCAGCGCTCTTCATTTGCATATATATCAGCCAGGCTGCATATTAATGCAAAATTTATTTAGTTGTCTCTCATCTTTTTAATTGACTTTGGCTTCGCAAGCGCACGAGCTGGCCTTTTAGAAGGTCGTCCTTTGACATTGGATTCGCATTAGTTGCGCTGCAAAAGTTCAGGCGGCCATTGAGCTAGCCAAATGCCAGGCTGGCTGCCAACTTTGTTAGCTTGTTACGTGGCAAGACAGTTTGACATTGAGACTGACATTGACATTGACACTGACATTGGCTCTGCCGTTTGCCGCTTGCCGCTTGCTGCTTGCCGCTTCCCACTCGTCGCTCTCATATGAGCAACCACAATAAATATACAAATACGTGAATATTTCATACGTAATTCCATGAACTCTGCTATTCCGCATCCATTAATATGTTACCCATGTTATTATTTTAAACATTTAATGCATTTTGTTGTCTCAGGCTTCCGTTTAACTTCTCTCCATCCTATCTTAATGTATTATCATTATTTTTATTGCCGACGCGGCAAAGTTTGCATCTCCTTGTGGCTAATTAATTGCGGTCACTTTGTTCTCGCCGCTGAAATTCCAGCGCTTGAGCCAGCACTTGGCTGCCATTAAACCCTTTTTCGCTGTACTTAGAGATTTTCCGCTCTTTTGTCGTGGCTCTTTAGCAGTTTGATTTAATTTACTAGGTCAGACGTGATTTATTTATGCGGCTTCAGTTTCATTTAATTAAATGAAATAAATCAAAATTTATGCACTCAGCCGCGCCTCTCGAACAACGAGCGCTCGCTCGAGTCGACCCAGCTTACCTCAGTGCGTTGAATTTCACACACTTCTAATTGAAGCTCGCAGCCAGCGCCACATCATAAATGTCTGACTGCCACGCATACGCAGCCCACGCGTAACGAGGGGGCCGCCCTTGAGGACAACAGCTGGGTTTTGGTTGGTCTTGTTGCGTGCCGTCATGCAGGCAAATGGCCAACCACATTGCACATTCGGCCCCGGCCTTAATGAGCTACACGCCTTTTTATATTGCCCATATTCAGTTGATTTCGTTTTATGGTGTCGCGACGCGTGACTTCAAATGTTTTATGTGCCACGCTGCGTATGCGTAATTGGTCCTTGGTGCTTTTCGGCGCACCTAGCCGTAAACGCTGCGTATACGTAATGTGCTCTAACTGGAGCTGCAGTTGTGCAGAACGTGTTAACGTTACTGCTGCATATCAAATTATAAGTACACAATAAAGAACTAAGGACTCTCCGAAATCTGTTTGATCTAATAAGCTCACAGAGAGAGAGAGAGAGAGAGAGAGAGAGAGAGAGAGGGAACAATAAGCTGAATTCCCCTGAGTAAACGAGAGCAAATACCATTTCGGAGTAAATAATTGAAGGCAGCCAGCAAACAGTCGAGCTCTAGCAAATTTAGTGTAAAATTGGAAATATATAGACCGCAAGGAACAATAGGAAATCATTAGCAGAACGACAGACAAATCCGGCCAAAAAATGTTGGCCAATAAATTGCGAGAATGGCAATGGCAATGGCAATGGCAAGAGCAGCGGCAGCTGAGATTGAAGAGCAGAACAAAGGCACGCAGCATGCCACACAATTACATTCTGAGAGTGAAATCACTTTGATTTGATTTCAATTAAGATGAAAGCAACAACAAGTGACAACTGTTGGGCCCGACCGCAGCAAACACTTGAACTTGTGGCCCAGACTCATGACTCTCAATGGAGCACGTTGGCTGAATGGCTTTCGAGCAGGCACTCGGCTGTGCGCACGAGCCACGTTGATTAAATGTCAAATTGCAGATATCGGCACATGTGCCACGCCTACGCAGTTACAGGCACTCAGGCATCAGGGCATTTGAATAATTGAGTTTCGGTTTGAGTTTGAGTTTGAGTTTGCGTTGAGTTTAGGCAAATGTCAAAGTCACATCCCAAGCCACTGACAAGAGTCAGTTTAAACGTTTGTTTGCTACAGTCTCGGCTAAAAATGCTGTTGTCAACACAACAGCACAGCCACGCCCCGTGCCGCATCATACCCTTTTCGGGGCGTAGTTCCATTTCATTTGGATGGCATTTACGTGCCTCGCATGACCAATGCCAGCAGCCAGCTGCTGCTGCGACTCGAACATCAATCTGTAGGACCAGCCCCTCAGCTCCTATCCCATTGTTGTTTACTTTGTGCAATTAAATGTTTAATTTCAGCTGCTTAAAGTCGTGCGTTGATTTAAGCAGCAGAGCAGCTGCCAGCTGCCAGCTGCCAGTTGCTGCCTGCATTACGCAGCCGACATGTAAGCCAGCCTCTGTCAATTAGACAAACTGCGCTGACAATGAGCCCAGCTTACGCTTCACTAGCTAAAAGCAAATGCCAAATGCCTCACCCCACACTCGCCTTGCCCACCTTGCTCCACTTTCCAGTCATTAAAAATCCTGTTAGACATTAATGGCCATGTCGCTTGCCTGTGTGTGTTTTGGTTTTGTGCGAGTGCTCGGTAAAAGCTTCAACAATGCTTCTGGCTTTCGCATATGTGTGGCTGTGCTTAATGCTGTGAATTGCAAATAGATGGGTATTATCTATTCTTCCCCACCTGTTGGGCTATTGGCTTTTACCTTTGCTTGTGCTCATTATGGAGTAGGTATTTATTAAGGCTGATTACTAATGGCATCGCAATTCTTGCTGAATGTCATGGCCAAAGCAGGCTCTCGAGTGTAAGTCAGTCCAATCCAGTCCAATCCAGTCCAATCTTCAGCTACTCACACAAATATTATAGAAAATTCACAACTCCCAGCTATAAAAAGATTCTCAAAAATTGTAAATTTTAATTCTGCCCGTGATAAGCACCGCCTGCGGGTCGATTCAGCCCTTCGGTTCAGCTCGGGAGCCAACTTCTCTCTTTTGTATATATATTCTATACCTTTTTGCGTTAAGCTCTAATGAGATTAGCATAAAAGGCAATCTAAAAAGAATAACATTTCTATTATACCGACTTCTATTGTAGCTTGTTCGGCTGCCCTCTGAGCCATGAAGGGCCTATTGAAAGATTTGGAATGGCTCGACTTGAAATGATTTCAATGACTCGATACCCATATCAATCTGACAAGTTGTCTAATTAATCAAATTATAGAGTGTTTTTATAACGAAGGTCAGCACACTCAATTCGAACAATGTGTAATCCGATACTTAGTTCATGTTTGTTTAGCATTTGGATTACACAATCATAAACAAATCTAATTGTTTATTGTGGAAATTTCTATTTGCTTTTCAATCAAGTCTTTACTTATCAACTAATCTGAGTTGATCAGCTTACGATTGTCAGATTATTTGATTTACTGCAACGCAGCAGCACTTGGCTGGCAACGTGGCCACAGCTCATAAAACTCGACCCGGATGTGGTGCAAATGTAACATTTATCTTATCCTGTTGCTGGCCAGGGTCCCAACCTCAACAGCACCCACGCAGCAGCAGAAGCAGCATCAGCAGTCGCAGAGATAACAAGCCAAACAACAGGCAACTAGTTGCAGTTGCAATCCCCAATCTGCCCCATGCTTCATGCTCCGACTCAATTCTGTACGCAGTCCAGTCTAGTTGCTTGCCATTGTTGACAGCGCTTCATTCATGGTATTCATGAAGCTGTGGTCGGTCCCCCGTCTTGGCCTGCACTCCCACCCTGCCGCCGTCCACTTTATTTATGAAGTGCACTGCGATTTTTCAACTGCAATTTGAGCTACTGTTGCTGCGTGCTGTTCGTCTCCAGTTGAGCTGCTGCTGCTGGCTCGAGTCTGGTCCATTTGAGTTTCTCTTCATGCTTCATTTGGTCGGACACAATTTCATCTGGAACTGACTTGCAGGCCATTTATTATGGCACGCTGCTTAACAGTTAATTTGTGTCCCATGCACGTTCCGGAATTCTGAATTACAATACACTTTCCACACTCCACTGACGTGTGGCACGCATAACAACAACAACAACAACAACACCAGCAGCAACAACAACCATATAAAAAACCTGTTAGCTTGTATTTATTTATCGAACGTTTCAATTTCGATTTGGCGTTGCCTGTGCTTGACAGTTCCAGGACGATGTCCTTGGTCGCTTAGTGTGTGTGATAAATCTTGTTTGATTTTGCCTAATGCACGCATTATTGCCACATACATTTTGACCTTTCACGTTATTGGCTATCCTGATCAGTTACCGATTAGCATGCAAAGGACGAAAGCCTGCCTGTTGTCGATGTTGGTGGTGACGGTGGTCGTGTTGTGTGGGCCTACGAGGCCTTCGGCCCGAACTGCCTCTGGCCCGTTTTGGCCAATTTCGCGCTAATTAACTATGTGCCAACCATACCATCTGGAACTTTGCCAGACTTCGTGCATGTGTGTGTGTATGTATGTGTTCATGTGATTTCATGCTTGTTGCCTACAGCAAACAGCAGCAGAGGCAGCAGCAGCCAAAGTTACAATTTATGAGCACATCCTGCCGCGCTAAGCCTGTGTAAGCAGCAGCGGTGCCACACGAAGCACCGCCTTCTTAAACATCCTCTTGGGTATGAGCGTGGCAGACCAACACTTGCAACTTGTAACAGTTTGCTCTACACACACACACGCAGCGCCCTCCGAAAATCGTCTGAGCCTCGCATATTGCAACGTGCCCTGATTTGTATTTATCTTTCACGTACTCTTTGGGTCGGGCTGCAGCTCCATCCTGTTGCTGGCATGTTGACAGCTTCGAGCTTCAACTAATTTTCCTGAACAATCTTTTTTGCTTTTGCCCTCCGAATGGCATTTATAAAGTTGAGCAAATTCAACTCATTTAGCAAGTCAAAAATTTCATTTAGCGTAAACATTTTCCATGTCATGCCCAAACCATTTGCTGCGAATCTGAGAGTTGCGTCCCTCCGTCTTTCTGTCTCTGGCTGCCCGCCAGCTGGCTGCAAAGTTTCTGAACTGCGCTTCGATGGCTTTTTATAAACTTTTGTAATGTGCACACAAATGGCAAAGAGAACCCAAACGATAGAAATAACCCAACAATGAACAATGCATTGAAATGAAATTTCTTTTGCCAATTTCTTTTTACGCAAAGTTGCTGAAACTTTCGGACCATGCCGAATAGTTGAGCACTGTCTTTAATTTTTGTAGCAGCCACTAGATGTGGCAATTGCAAATGTTGCAAGTGCTCGCACAGATCGTATATTGACTGCAAATCGAGCGATTCAATTGCTATGTGGGTCATTTGATTTAATAATGCTGCAGCTAAGCCAAGCCACGAGCACAGCACGAGAATAAAAGCGGAAAACGAATGTCGTTGGCTGGAAGATACTTTGTAGTTGGGTAGGAAAAATACCAAAGAGCAGTGAGAGTAATCAATTCAGCAGAAATTGGTCGAAATTTGGCTGACTCATTGCATTCAGCATCCCACATTCATCTGCACTTCAAGTCCAGAGAGTTGATATAATCTCAACTGCTGTACAGGGTATAGATGAGGGAGAGAACTGTTGCTAAGTGCGGCAACTATTTCTTAGTTAAGAGCTGGCAAGAGGAGAGCAAACAGATTTGCTCTGAATGTTCCGTAAGCTGTACAAAGCGCCAGGGCTGTGAATGGCTCTGTGCAGCTTACGAGCACACGAAGGACTTACTCCAGCTCCAGCTCCAGCACCAAAGAAAGCTGATGACAATGACTGACATAAGCAAAACAATTGACAAAACTTAAAGTTGGCAGCTTAAACACAACTGCGTAGCAGGACGAACCCAGGTGAAAAGTAAGTAAAACAAGACGAGAGCACAGTCGATGCTAAGTGCTTTCCTACATACTACATGTTCAGGCATTGTTTTCTAAGGTACAAAAAAGGGAAATTCCTTAAGCTCTAAGCTGCCAGCAAAAAGGAAATATACAATTTCACGTTTTCTTTTTTTTTTTTTTGCTTACTTTTCTGTTTTCTCTTTTTCTTCTCCGTTTATTTTTACACGCAACTTAAAGTGAACTGCCTAACCTAGTTGTAAGCTATAGCCGCCGTCATTATAATGGTCAGTTTATCGCGCTACTGCCACGCCCACACCCCACAGCCCACAATTCACAACTCACAAAGCCCCGAAGCACTTTGCATGCAGCGCGACACATTATTTTCCGCCTTATAAACTTTTGCCTATCGACTTTTCAGCGCCACGTCAAGTGTGTGTGTGTGTGTGTGTGTGTGCGTGTGTGTGGGGAGGCAGCCCAAACGCTGTTGATGCTTATCGCTGGCAAAATTATGACGGTCCAAAAAGTTAAGTACGGTGTAAGCCCGACGGGGATTTGGCTGGCTATGATATGCACTTATAGCAACTCCGGCAATTTCCCAGCCTAGACTCAATGACTAATTATAACCCCTTTGCCGTTTCTTCTACTCATTGCAGGCGCTGTAAATTGTAGCGAATGTTAATTAAAGCCGAGCGACGGCGGCAGCAGCACAGAGTTGGCCCCAAAACCCTTTTAAGCTTAAGCCATATGGCTATATGCGCTGCGCAACAACGTACAAATCAATCACGCGAAGCTGGTGTGCAACATGTAGTTCGTGCGACCGTGTTGCATACGCTATAAGGACGATTTCGCCATACAATGTCAATGGCTATTTACATGCCGCATGACAAATGGCCATTTGTATTCAATCAAATTGAAGCGAGCGCACAATGGACAGCAGCAGCAACAACTGCAACAGCAACAGCAATAGCAACAGCAACTGCAGCAGCAACAACATCAACAATGCAATCCAAACAAAAATGACTTAAAGCCGCTTAAGAGTGCAAAGCAAACGAAAAAGGCAGCATTAAACCGAAACACACACACACACACACAGACCCAGGCGAAGCGAAACAAAACAACACAGCAGCCGCAACAGCATAAATTGGAGCTGGCACGCGACCAACGCGGCGTATGCGTGATTAATTGCAGTTTAAGTACCAACGAGAAACCCGGACAAAATGTTGCCCACAAACGTGATGACGTTCATGAAGAAGGTGAGTGCAAAGGTGACGCAAATTAAAGAGAACTTTCCAATCAACACACTGCGAATTGGCCACTTGCAGTTGTGTTTCAATCTCCTTTCGCGCTGATGCCATTTATAATGAGATCGGCCGACAAAAACAATATTTTCGGTGCAGACAGATCGAGCGTAAATCCCTCATTCACCTGTATAAGCTATCATTAAGACAGCTCTCCAGTGCGCAATTGCTCGCTTTATCCGCATTGTTATTGTCATTGACAGTTGCTAACGCAATTTATGCCTTAATTTCTCTTTCATCCTCGCAAGCCGTATTGATTTTTCAATTATATTTTCTTCTGCTTTTTACGTTTTTGTTCGCACTGAAAGTTTAATGAGCGTTTTCTGTTTGAAATGCAGCGAACACAAATGAATTGCGAATGAAATTGAAACGCCCAGCCCGGCTGCATAAATTTAAAGCCATATCAGCGATATCAGCGCCAATGATTTTAAGCCCTTTCGCAAACAGAGATCAGGGAAGACAAACAGCGCTAAATCGTGACACAGTAAGGGTCGAATCAGAATCAAAATATAAATAAAAGCAATATACAAACAAAACTTTTTAATTAAAAAGTCCGGTAAATGCTTTCAGCGCTTGACTGCATATTTCTCTCCATTTGCCCAGAGTGTTACCTAGAAAAGAGTCGAAAAATATAAAAAAAAGGGGCTGCAATCAAAGCGATTCAATTGTGCCCAAACACCTGCCATCGGGCGTAACCCATTTCCCATTTCTTAGGCATAAAATTAGACATAAGCTCAGCTAACAATAACACGACACAGAAAGGTTATGCCAAAGGGAGGGAGCGAGAAGCAAAAGAAGCCAAGAAACTCAACCAAAATAAAAGTGTAAATTCCGTTCAAAATTATTTAGCCCCAAATTCTTGGGAAAAGTTTTCAAAGGGCAAGAAAAAAAATACAAAATAAATTTTAAGTAAAAGTAAACTGAAACAAGCGAATGTCAAGCGAAGTTGCCTGGTTGGGCCTGGAAAAATGTTTCTTTAGGTAAAACTTTGATTAGACCAAATGAAGCACAAAATCAAAGCAGAAGCACCCGACTCAAGAAAATATGATGTGCTGGTGACAGTTAAGCAAGCTCACTGTCAGCACATCCCTTCAAAACAAAGGGAGAGGGAAAGAATGGCGAAAGGATTGCTGCAACTTCTGCTATTTATTTGCCCATTTAAATGCCCAACAAAAATTCGCACACACAAAAAAAAGAAGCTTAAAAAAGCAAAAACAAACTTCAAAGGCAATCAGCGGGGCGTAAATGTGTGGCAGAGAAAGAGAGAGAGAGAGGGAGAGCTGGAGAGAGATTAAAAGAGTGCAAAAAGAAGCTTAAATAGAGGCAAGCGCCTGTAGTAAATTATGTGCTGTAATTTTCTTAATAGTTTTCCAGAACTTTACACACACACAACACACAACACACATACACATACACATACACATAGACTTGCCAGAGCATAATGTAGCCAGCTGCCTGCATCTTGCGGCTGACAGTTGTTTGTGGTTTTTCGCTGCAACGAACCCACAAACAGAAACACATTAGGGAGCTGCTCTGATGTTTACAATTCGGCTCTGTTATTTATTTTACCTGCATGCTGGCTGCATTAGCATAGTCATCCATGGCAACATGCTTATTTGGCTGAGCGTAATGCCAATCAGGCCGACAGCCTTCGCTGATGTAAATCAAGTTCAATTTGTTAGAGTATGGCTGAGTCGTTGCCAATGGGGCTGCCATGGTTATGCTTTTTATTGATTTTCATGTTCAGTCAGCTGCAATTCGTGCGCTTTCAATCACAACGCGAAAAGCTGCTGATGCTGCTGTTGCTGCCCCCGACCAGCCCGAGCCTAGTGCTGCTCTTATTACATATTGACTTGCATTTTATGTAGCGTACTTTACGGTCATAAAGGACGCACATATGGCTTTGTGTGGCTTAAGGCAGTCCTTGCTCGCAGCGGCAGCAGCAGCAGCCGCACTTAAATGTCTCCGTGGCAGCCCATAATTTCTGGCACTAAATAAGAAACTAGCTCGGGCCATGACTCCAACAACAACAAAAAGCTCATAATAAATGACGAAATTAACACGGCAATAATTACACGTGCTAAGCGTCAGCTCAAGACACTGCCAGTGTAGTTGTCCCGCAAATAAATTAAAAGGCGCGCCAGACCAAAGGCGTAGCGCCAGCCAGCCAGCCAGCCAGCCAGGCAGCCAGAGAGATATGTATACGGTTAGTAGACCAAAATTGGTTTGCAGCTAGCCTAGCTGGCTGGCAGTGGTAGACAGCCGAAAACATATACATAAATCCGCAGCAACATGAATATTACCTTGAGGCCGGCTTCGAAATGACATCATCAAATATGTAGCACAAGCTGAGCACAAAGCGACCATAATCTGACACTAGGCAGCGCTTAGTTTGAGCATGAGGACAGCAGCGAGTGCCGCCTCGCCGAAAGGTAGGCAACCAAAAACGTTGCAGCCAAAAGCACTTAGCGTAATTTGCGCCTAGTCTCACCGAGCGAGACAGAGACAGAGATAGTGTGTGTGTGTGTGGGCGGCTGGTTTGTGTATAGCCCACATAGGCGGCTGTTTGTTCCGGTTTCGTCGCCGCCATCGCTTTGGCAAATAGAAAATTTCCACTTCATAAAATGCTGACAACGCAGAGCACTTATGTTACAGCCGGAGCGTGGAGGGGCAGCAGCCAGCAAGCTAAAGTGTTGTTGTTGTTGTTTTTTTTTTCTCAATTTTAGTGTTACTTTCTCTCCAAGTCTCTCTCTCTCTCTCTCTCTCTCGCTTAGTGTGGTGCTGTATGTGTGTGCATTAAAAAGAATGACGGCAATTTTTGAAAGCCGCTCGCTTGGGCGCACTTTTCGTAGTTTAAACAAAAATTGCTTGCCGCATTTTACGATTTCTTGGCAATTTGTTGCGCCTGAGCCGCAGCCGGTCCAGCAGGTACAACAACAATGAACCGAGAACAGAGAACAAAAACAGAGAATAAAAAAAAAAAAAAAATACCAAAATCAAATAAAACGCAACGCGTTCTTTTCACCTGCCTGCGTTTTCGGGTGCTTCGCACAATGACGATGCTCGAAATGAGCATGAGCTGGCAAGACGTTATAAAAATATGCGTAGAGGCGGAGGATAGCAGGGGGGCAGCTGGCAGCATGAAAAGTGAAAAGAAAATTCAAATAAAATTAACAAATACATTGGCAGAGGCGAGCAACAGCTGGCGTGCCGTTAAAGCAGCGGCCATAAAGCCGTTCCGGAATTCAATTTCAATTCAATTTCAGCAGGCAGAAATCGCATTTAAAACTGTAAAGAAAGATTCGATGCCCGCCCGCCTGGGCTTAAGTGCGCACATAACTATAAATGTTTTGTAGCTGCCGCAAATGAAACTTTCTGTTCAATATGCCATTAATATTTATAACTCTGATCCACATTCGATTCTGTTCTCTTCTTTCCTCGCACAGATGGTGGCCACCGACGAGCAAGCGAACCAGGGGCATCAGCATGCAACAGATTCGGGCGGCGGCGCCTCGAACACGGGCGCCTTAAACAAGATGAAGGCAACGCTCTCCTCGTCGCTGCTAACCGTGACAGATAAAGGTGAGTATGGGGCTGGGGTTTGGGATTGGCATTCGGGTCCATAAGTGCATGCGAATTTATGGCATGAATTTTTATTCAAGTGCTCATAAAGCTGCTCGCAAAACTTTGCACAAAACTTTGCCCTTGCAGTGCCAAAGCCAGCTGACGGTTGCCTGCTAAAATATAACGTATACGCAGTGTAAGCGCAAACAAAAGGCCAACGCTAAGTAAGCGCTCAAAGTGCACGCAACTTTTAACAATGAGCCAAAACAGGAGATGCGCAAAGCTTGCATAACCCCAGAACAACAAGCATTCTCCCTGCCCCCTCTCATCTACCCCTCGCCACCTTTTTTGGCCATTAGCTCACGGCGTTTTAATCTGGCAGCAAGCATCAAATGTTGCGTATACGCAATGTTTGCTGAATCTTTATGCGCTCACTGTGCAAATTGAATTATGCAAGGGTCGCTGTAGTCGAGTGCATTACCCAGTCATTGGCATTGCCATTATCATAGTCATTGTTATGACAGGCATAAACAACGAGAGCTGTGCGCTTTTTTACTAGTGTCCACAGCACAAATCCAATGTCAATAAACGGCCAACAGCAGCGACCGCACCACACGCTGTGTTGACTTTTGTGTCAATATACCCTTGCAGCGGATGTTCGCTCCGTGTCACGAAATATGAGACGCTCTCATACAATAATCGTGTATAAACTCGACTATAATATATATATATTTTCTCTCTCACAATCACACGCCAATTGAGTGTGGCTAAGATGCGATTATAACATTCTGTGTTTGCTCTGCGGCAGAGTATTTGTGTTTCGCCAATACGAACGGCTGAGAGGCGAGTGAAACAGTTTATTCTTGCTTTTATTGCATTTTAGTTGACTGTGCGATGGCTTCTTGCTTTTATTGCGGCCACAGCAGATTTATTAGATCCAAATGAAATGTTATTTTATGATGTTTATTTAACCAACTCTGCTCGACTGGACAGCGCCTCACTGACGGACAGTGTCAAGTGCCTGGGCTGCTGCTACTGCTGCTGCTGGTGCTGCTGCTGTTGTTTGTGTGCATAATTTGTGTAAATATATTTGACCTCGCGTGCGACCTCGAATGGCCACATAGTTGAATGTGTACTTAATGCGCACTTGTTAACTGCATTTTATTAGCGAATTGGCCAGCACTCGAGCTGCACTTAGCAAACTATTGCAAACGCTAGCAGCACTCCAGCCTGTTGCTACGCAATTTAATGATTTAAAGTGTGCTTCACTTTGCCCTGCTGCTGCCTGCCATTGTTCCACTTGTTCCACCTAAATGTCAGGCTTAGCTGCCGCAGGCCGAAAGAAAGGCTGCACGTGCAACTGTGCGTATACGCAATGTGCAAAACAAAGAAATCTTTGTCCTTGCCTCCCGACTGTAACTAATGCAGAGCAACCTTTTCCATCTCATGCCTTCTGACCCTTAACAATATATTTAATATTAATATAATAAATATATAATTTTTATAACTCAGCCCACATTTGTGTTTGCATTAATCATTCCTCCAGTGGGTTCGCTTTAACTGCTCCGTTGTTTGGCCCCGCTAATTGCCAATTCGTAGGCACGCCCACTTGTCGCTGCGCTGTCGGCAATTTCCGTTTCGACTATCGCTAATCGCAGTCATTTATTTTATTTATCGCCTCTGTCGCCGCCGCCTGTCACGTTAGCAATTTGCAAATGAATTAATTATGAAATCAGGTCACATTTTGCCCAGCAACAAGTCAATTACTATGGCGCTGACCACGCCCAGAGGAAGGGGGTTAAATGCATTTATGGTTCCTTTCATAGAGTTCTAATTTTTTCCTTTTCGTTGCAGTTAATAAAATGTCGCCACGCCCCTCGCTGGTGCCAACGGACACGGACACCAGCGGCAGCTACGGCTCACCCAGCTATCAACAGCAGCAGCACCAACAGCAGCAGCTGCAGCAGCAGCAGGAGGCCAGCAGCAATCTGAACAACAACAATAACAGTTCGGCTGGCGGCGGTGGTGGCGCCGCGGCCAAACAGGAGCCCGGACGCCGAGCGGGCGCGTGTCGGGTGTGCCTCAAGTCCTTCAAGCCGGACGACTACCACAAGACGTGCTTCGAGTGCCAGCAGCGCGTGTGCGAGGATTGCGCCAGCTACAGCAAGCTGGACGAGCACGAGGATGCGGTAAGTGTTGAAGTTGTTGTAGTTGCTAGCCACGGCGGAGGTGGAGCTGTTGGCAACTGCAGCGCAAGCATGGACAACACGTTTCCATGCCACTAGGCAATGTCCATTTGTGGGCGTGGCGAAAATAAACACATTATCCCGCGGCGGTTAATTAATAAGAAAAACAATAGCTCTGTGTGTGTGTGTGTGTGTGTGGTGGCGCTAGAACTCCCGTTTGATATACATAGCAACAACTAAAGCGCTGCTGGCTGCGACAATGATTGCGAGGGCGTGAAAACAAAGGCGTGGCATTGGCATACATTAACCACTGCCTGCACACAAATTAGATTACATTTAGGGTCGCTCAGCCAACGAGCAACAGATACAGCTACAGCTACAGCTACGGCTACGGCTACAGCCACTATAGTCCTCTGGCATTTACAAGATAAAAGCGAGATTAACGAGATTAACTGACAGCTGCCACGGCCAAAGAGTGGCACTGGCAGGACTTGCAGTTGGCCTGTTGCTTGCCACGCCCACGACTATGCCGTTATGCTGAAACTGTTCAATCAGAGTCAGTTCACATGTATCAATGCCGCACATAACGTCCATTGACAGGCCAACAATAACAAGTAGACGAGACATGTATAAACAGTGGAGGAGACGGAGACTGGGCGAGTCGCATATCTGTTGAATCAGACAACAGAGGGCAACACAACAGCAACAGCAAGAGGACTGCAGCGGGCATATCTTGAATTCCTGATAATTTGGCGGCTTTCGACATGCCCACGACATAGCTGTGAAGTGAAGTGTCCGGCTACGCCCTGCGCATAAAATTTAACGTTTGTCCGTCAACTGGCCACTTTGGTTAATTGAAATTGATGTTTGTGGGCGGTTACTAACACACACACACACACACACACACACACATACACACTCGTATAAGCAGTTACCCAGCAACGTTTGCACACACACCCACATGCATACATACATATGTATTTATGACCACAGGAGCGTAATTATGGCCCACGTCTGCACAATGAACGCATGCGACGTTTCAGGCAGCTGTTGGCCTGACCACAATGTGGCCCCAGCCGCTGTCATCGTGCGCCATGAGCTGGCTCCATGGGTGGAGCCCATGATGATGATATGCTCGCTGAATTCAGATAGCATTGCATAGCCATAGGGGCGCCGCATGAAATTAATACTGCCCGCTTCGTATCGAATGAACTGTGGCCATTGTAATGTTTAGCATAATAATAGAAATATTATTATCACAAATGTTGAAAGCACGATATGCTGAACAGGCATTTCACTTAAATAATTGTCATTAAATGCAAATGCCAGCTGCAAGCTGCAAGCAGAACAAAGGCCAACGCTTTACAAGCATATCTCTTAATCCAAAAATCTTGTTTATATTTGCCACTGAAAATATCCACAGCAAGGTAAAATAACATTCAAGGACTAAGTCCTTGACTCTCTAGTCCGAAATAATCTCGTATTTTACATAAAGGCAATAGTCGAGCTCTGACTCTTAAGACCTTTCAACTACAATCGATTTCCTGTTTATGCATATCAAATTAGTGCTTAACAAACTTGAATTGAAGTGATTTGCTCTCCTTTCCTCTCCCTCTCTCTTTATCTCTCTCTCTCTCTCTCTCTCTCTCTCTCTCTCTCTCTCTGTGTCTGTGCCTTAGAACAACAGTTGCTGTTGATTTCTCGCTGGGATCGGGAACCGTTGCTGTAATTATAATGCACCCAACTCTGGGGAAAACAAAAGCAATAAAAGCGAAAGCGCAGCTTTTGCATTGATGTGACGCTGGCTGTGGCTGGGGCACAATACAGCACGATCCATGATTATAGACGCACTTGATGCACACACAAACACACACGCACACACACAGATATACACAGAGAGAGTACGCTCTGCTGCAACTTAATTAAAATGGCGCCAACTTCCGGTGCAGCATTCACATACGCGACCTTACCGCCGGGTAAAATGAATCAACGACCAGGTGGAAATGTTGCGGCCATTGTTCGGGCTTAGCGCGAGCTGTGGGTGAGCTGGCAAGGGGGGCCGCTGATGGTCCATGCGCCCACTCGTAATTGAGGACATGGCAACTGCTGCTCCCTCTTATTCCACATTCTCCCTACTCCCCCGTCCCTGCGCACGTGCACAGAAATAGATGGTTTCTTTTTTCGCAAGGTAGAAAACGTTGCAACTTTTGTTCAGAAAGTAATTAATATTTATTTTCAACCAGCTCGGAAATAACAGCAGCAGCAACAGCAGCCACCGCAGAGCAACATACTGTGGTTTTCCTCAACTTTGGCAAAACTAATAAATATTATCCCGCTGTTTTGTGCAGCCACAAATAGAATTCCGAGCTTAGCTATGAAATTTAATTAGGTGCACGCGTGTCGGCCCCGTCTTAAGCTTGCATTGATTTTCTCTCATTTCGCCACGTAATTTGCCCCGTTTCGCAGAACATGTGGCGCTGCAGCGTTTGCCGCCGCAAGATGGCCTCGCGCGTCTGCATACCGCAGGACTCGACGGACTCCACGCTGGACGTGCCCGTGCTGGAGGCACTGCAACGCCGGCACTCGGATGCCAAGCTGGGCAGCAGCACGCAGACGCTGGCGCCCAGCAACGGCGCTGCCTTGGCACCGCCACGCAGCCCGGAGCTGCGACGCCACTCAGATGTTTCGCCTGCGTCGCTGAAGGAGCTGGAGCGCGTAAGTTAATCCCAGCTGCTGCGCCCGGCATTCGTTTTATAATTAATGTACTTTCAGCAGCTGAAAGGTGGTCGCAGCATGGCGCCCAGCCGCTCGAACAGCCCGCCGCGTGGCGGAGAACTGGAACCCGCATTCGGAGCGCCGCTCTCGCGGATGCAATCGCGGCGCGGCTCGCGTGTCTCGCGCCAGCACAGCTATGACGACGACATGAAGACAGGCGGCGTGGGCGGCAGCATGGGCGGGGGTGGGCCCGCATTGGGCATGGGTGCCGACCCCTCTGGCCTGGGCATACCAGCCATGCCCCGCAGGTAAATTAAAGCTATTCAAACGCATTCGTTCGACAACTAACGCTGAAGTGCCCACAGGAAATCGGCCTACGATGTTTTTGCGCCTGGAGTGATGCAGGGCGCGGCAGCAGCTGCCGCGCAACTGCAGCGTTCCCCGTGTGACGGCGTCGGCGGCATGATGCCGCCCGGGCAGCTGCCTGGCTCGCGGCGTCCCTCGTTCCGGGTGCCGCATGCCTCGGAGGACCTGCAGAACGACGAGTCGCCCGGGTCCCCGGACAAGGGCAGCCCCGTGCTGACTGTGGACGACGATCGACGCATGCGACGACGCGGCTCCCAGCTGTGAGTGGGCATCGGGCTTAGGGCTCAGCTCGAGCTAACTACATGATTTTTCTGTTGTTCCCGTTGCAGGCCGGATATAGCGGCCCTCCAGAATCGTGGCGCTTTGCCGGCGGGCTTGCAGGCTGCAATACCGCCGCCGATGGCCTCCTTCACGGGACCCAATTTGGAGGATTTGGAGGCGCCACGAAGGCAAACGTCCATGGATGGCGAGGCCATACGCATTGTCATACATGATGTTGATTCCGGTCCGATATGCGCCTCAAAGCGCCGCATTGTGCTCCGCCGAGACCCCACGGACAAGGCACATCGCAGTAAGTACAAAACGTAATCAACTCAGTGTGTGTGTGGTGTGTGGGGGTTGTGCTTCTGTGTGTGCTTAACAAATTTTCGATTAGACGAGGGCACACTGGGTCCATGCTTGCTGCTAGCCACACCGGAAATGGCCAAGTAAATAAGACTCATTACAACGTTTGGTTATGCTAATTCGACGGTACAACCAAGCGACTAACCGACCGACCGACCGACGAACCGACCAGGGACTAACCAAAGGGTCTCGACTGTACCGCCAACATTTCCTGTCCGCTCGGCGCTCTTCTAATCCCCGAACAAAGCGCATGGCGATACGAGCATAATGAGAATGGGCTGCTGTGGAGTCTAATGAAACCCAAAGCGGAAGCCAAAGGATGGCAGATTAAGCAACCGAGAGCATTCTTTATCGACATGCAGGACAGCCATAATCGACTCTGGCTCTGTCAAAGCTGCCGCTAGTATATATATTTATGTACACCCACCACCCATCCACTCCCTACCTACCGTATACATAACGAGAGAGTCAGCTGCTGGCAATGGCAGTTATCCACGCTTCCTCCGAGCTCGCCTTGCCAATGGCATCATTTGCGGCGCGTGTGAGCCTCTGCATGCATTTTAATTATATGCACATTTTTTGTTGCATTCCTCGGAGCGGACAGCGGCGACAAGCGATGCGCATGGAATGACCGAGCAAATGAATTTTTAATTATCAGCACAGTAAAAAATCAATAGGAAACCCCGTGTGCGCGCATTAGAACTCAAAGATATTGCATTCAGCGGGAATGGCCATCAAATAAAAACTATTAAAAGCTTAATGAGCAGTGAAAAAGTTTTCGCATCCAAAGAGCTTTTTATTAACATGTTTGCCTGATTAGCAACTGCGCGAAACTTTGTTAATGATGTTAGAACTGAAATTCTGAAAAGTTAGCGCCTTTAAAATTAAAGGAGTCAAAATGTGCATGAAAAGCTGCATTAAATACATAAAAAAAAACTAGCTGCGAAGAGGGAGAAGCGACAGGCAACAGAAGCTGCGTAGTTTTATGCAAATACGGCCGAAAGGCAAATGGAAAATCGATTTGTCAGTTAGTCGCTCATAATTGAAACTCAAATCAAGAATATATATATATATATATATATATATATATATATATATATATATATATATATATATATATATATGTATATCTGGCCAAATGATAGTCAGGCTGTTGCCTTCGAGTGGCGCACGCCAAATTAGTCAAATGAAAAGTAAACCTAATTGGCTTAAAGTGTTTGACAGTCAGGCTTATGCTCACGAACGCACATAATTTCAATCAAATAACTAGCCCCGCTACCTGTCTGCCAGCTGCCAGCTGCCAGCTGCCACTCGATGTCTGGCTTATTTTCTTATATATAAATATAGTATATATCTATATAGTAAAATTTCAATTTACATATCATAAAAAAATGTCAATATTCAACAAATACGCATAAGCGCAGCCTGCAATGATAAAAATGTGTGAGTCTCTGTGTAGGTGTAGGTGTGTGTGTGCGTAGGTGTGTGCATGCTCATATCAAGAGTTAAGCATGCTTTCCTGGCTGCTTGGCTGCTTGGCTGCCTGCCTGCTTACCCGGCATATTTGATATTCAACGAAGCAAGTGGAATTTTAATGTGCTAAACCATTTTCTTGCCAGGCGCTGTCGCGCCACTGCTGGCATTTGTTGTGGCTGTCATGCTTACACACACACACATATATATATACATATTTTTACTTATATATATATATATATATATATATATATATATATGTGTGTATATGCTTGCCGTATCCTTGCTTTAGATGCTTGCCGTGCGGCTTAACCGCACAACCCACTCGATGCCTTCCTTCAGCTGTGTCACATGCCTGTGGCAGGTGCTGCTGCAGCCTTGTGCTGCAATTTGCCTTGAGAGAGAGATATTGACTGTGGCTGCGCTGCGATAGACGCGTGCCACATCCGTTTAAAGTAGCTCTGCACATTTGCGTGCGCCGTTGCGCAATTAGCTGCTAATGGATGGGCGACTAATTAATCTGAAAAGCACATCACAGCACATCAAGTGCAGCAATCGATGGCAACTGTGTAACGTAATGTAATTGTAAATGGCCAAATGCGATTTCAATTATGCAGCTCGTTAAAGTATTTTACTGCCGCACACACACACACACACACACAGACACGCAAGCACACACACACACAGACACACACATACGTGAACAATAAGTGACGCCAGTGGGCGTCAGAATGGCGTCTTAACACGCCTAATGAAATTTTATGCAGCCTCATGAGCTACGCATTTATTACAGCAAATCACGTAAAACCTAAACACCCATACGCACACACACACTCACACACACACAGAGGCATTGCGTGTGATTGGCTCATTTGGGTCTGTGTTTTTCGGTGGCAACAGGTAGCCAGTGTGGGACCTCGGTCTCGGTCTGCCTTGCATTTGAGCCTGCTATTCATAGTTTTAGTGCTCTTAAGCAGACGGCTTTTCCAGCCATGGCTTACTTAAGAGCGGCCCCCGCCATCATCAGTCGTTCAGCTGTTGACATAAACGAGCAATTGGCTGTCGTGTAGCTGTTCCCAGGTGTTCCAAAGTAGCACTTGGCTGCACACGTGCGCCGCACTTGTTTATTAGTTTTGTCTTCAAGTTATTAACCTGGCTAGCGTTTGTCTTGCAGCGCCATCTCAACGCTTCGGCTAGTTTAATTAAGAATCAATTTTTATGGCTGCTGATAACAGCCACTAAAACGCTTAGTCATGCCCGGGCAGCAGCTGTGTGTGTCTGTGTGTATATGTGTGTGTGTCCATCGATTAAGTCCTTTGCCCAGGCAACTAAAAGTTTGCACAGCTAATGACATTAAATGCAGGACCCAGGACGGCCAGTACGAGCGATTGCCAGGACACACGCTTAAAAGTTTCCAGCAACAAATTTCAAACAGGTTGAGTTGCAAGCAACAACGACAACGACAACTGCCACCGCACATAGATCACTTTTTAAGCGTATATGAAATTAGTTTGTGACCTCGAAGGGCAGGCGACACAAAGAAAGAAAGAGAGACAGGGAGAGAGAGAGAGCGAGAGAGGGCTGTAAGGGCAACCCAACAATAAAAAGTTGGGCATAAACAAGCCCATAGCTACCAGCAGCAATGCTCAATGTTTGGCTTATTAAAATCCTAATGCGACCCACATAAAAATACGAAAACAGAAAGGAAAATAAAAATAAAAGATCAACAAATTGTATCATAAAACGTAGACGAATGACACATACACACGAAGCAGCGAGACAAAGGCTACTCAAATAGCCAAAGCAAGCAGCGAGTAACCGTAAACCTACTGCAACCCATCCCCAGCTCAGCTCAGCTCAGCTCGTCTCCTCGGCCATTCAGGGGTCGCCTCATGATTTTAATGCGATGCCGTTTATGGCCAAGACTGATGCCAGAATAGATCGAGAATTCACTCAGCACGCACATTCCGTGCATGTTAAGTGCGGCCCAGGGATAGCTTACGGATGTCACAGTGGCCGCGAAGTATGCGCGACTAATAGATACCCTGCCAGCAATTATGCGTCACGCTGGCCCATAAATCAGTTTAAATCATTTCTAAATGGCATCTCTTGAAACTGCTGGGTCATGGACTACTTTTATATCAGCCCGGTCAGCTCATGAATAATCTGCGCAATTTTACATCCTTTTCGGTGTTCGCTTTTGTGCGCGCTGTCAGTGGGACAGAGCAGCGCTGACAGCAAAGGATTTGTGCTTTATTTATTTCGTTTTTATGACCGTGTTTAGTGACCTAAAGAAAAGATGAGAACGGGAATGGGAATGAGAATATAACGAAAGAGAGCCAAAAAGAAAACTTTTGATTAAAACACTCAAAGAGAAAATGTCGCGTTATCCTAATTGGGTATCAATGTGCCCCAAATCAACAGCAGCAGCAACGAGGCGTATGCGCAACATTTTATTGCATACTTCTGAGGGCGCGCGCCGGCAGTTTGTTGGCATTTCCTGTGCCAAAACTTTTCCAAAAGCGAGCCACCTGCTCTGAATAATTCTGCTGGAAATCTACACACACACACACACACACACACACACACAACTGCAAGAGCAAAAATGTCACCAAAAACCTTGGACGAACAAAAATTCATTGTCAATGTCTCCTCCGTTGCCCCTGCAGCCCTCGCCGTCTTCAGCCTTCCGCTGGCTTCTTCAGTCCTCTTTGGCTCTCAGCAAGTCGCTAGTTAACTTTCTTGGCAATTGTCTGCAGCAAGCGTTCAACTGTCTGGCCGCGGGCTGAACACTGCTTGGTTAGAGGGCAGCGCCATGGGGTTTGGGTGACGGAAATCCGCTTTCGTAAGTTTTTCGTGCACAAATTGTTGAAATTAGTTTTCTGCGCCCAATGATAAGTACTTGAAACTGAGCTGCACACTGCGTGCCCGGCCGGCAGCAAACTGAAATTGCAATTAAATTAATTAAATCGTTTGGATTCGTGCTGTGAAATCTTAAGAGTGCAGCTGCCGACTAGAAAATGACCATTTTCAACTCAAATTCGCACAGGTGGCGACTGGCGTTGCCAGTCGTAGCTCTGCCCGAGCTGTTTTGCCAAGAAAAACAATTCTTAAAGCACACAAAGCAAAACTAAAAACAATTTTGGTTTCCAACTTGTGAGACGGACATTAAACGCAGTCGAATCCAGCTAGACATACGCTAGTCCTACATGCACCAGGCTCCAGATCGAACATAGTAGTGCGACTAAGCATCGCTTTTAAATATAAGTCGACTAAGCACAAAACTTGGGCACAGACAGACCGACAGACGGGCAGCTAGAAAAGTAAATAGTCGAACTCTGTTTGCCGATTCGAGTGCTTTTGTCTATGGCATATACCCAATGTGCTCATGGGTGTCAGACAAACACGCAAACAGACAAGGCGTATACGCAATGTACTCATGGGTGTTGGGCAAGCAGTGCAAACTGCAAACGAAATCAACACAAATTGCTTGCCACATGCCCCGAATTTGTTGCTACGTGCTACGTCTGTGTGGACTCTTAGATTTAATATTGATTTTCGTCTTTGTTTTTTCGCTTCGCCTTTGTTTTTGCCGCCCATAATCAGTCAGCATATTTTCTTATTAAATTTTGCTGCTGTCTATCTTTGCAGCTCGGGGCTTTGGCATGCGCGTGGTCGGTGGCAAGACCGGAGCTGATGGACGGCTATTTGCCTACATTGTCTGGACGGTGCCCGGCGGGCCGGCCGAGAAGAACGGCCTACAGCAGGGTGACAAGGTGAGTTCGCTCCCGAAAATCGTATTCCAACAGAACTTCACATAATTAATGAATTTCGAAGACAAGGCAGAGATGATGTCAAATATTTTTAACAAATGTTCAGAGCATTTGGGAAAATTTGAGTAGATAGACAGCTGTCATGATGTTAAGCGACCGATAAGCAAATTTGACAAGAGGCCTTTGACCGAAAGGGCAACAGTCTGATAGAAACTCATAAATTTCCCAACTGCCAACTGTCAGCAGTTGCACTTAAGGCAAATGCTTGCTGACAAACGATAGCTGAAAGCATGATTTATGTTTCTCTTTCGCCATGCAAAATAGATACTCGAGTGGAACGGCATGTCGCTAATTGATCGCAGCTTTGAGGAGGTCTGCTCCATTATGGATCGCACCGGGGACATTGTGGAGCTGTTGGTGGAGCATGCAACAGATTTTCGCATGTGCGACTTGTTCGACGAGAACCTGCCGCCCGGCAACAGCGGCGGCCAGAGCGGACCACGTCGCTCCGGCGACGGTCCCATCGGACTGGGACTCATAGCGGGTAAGTGACCGGCCAATGCAATTCACGTAGCTAGTCCCACACTGTCGTAACCAGTTCTGTATATACAGTATATATATATAATTATTATTGATGTACCCTGAAAGCAAAACATAATTACAAAATTTTCATTTGTTGTTCTCGTTTCTTGTTACTTCTTTTCCAACAAAAAAAAAAAAAACAATTGATTGTTCGATAAATAAAAACAGACCCCGAAACCAACACAGACAAATCACCAGCATCGCCAACTAGACGGAAATTACCAAAAACTCCGGTATAAAACAATTTCGTAATATTTATTTCAATTTGCGATTTACGATTTGAGATCAAACAAAACACGAAGAAAAGAAACAAAACAAAAACTCAAACAAAAAGAATATTTATATACTTAACTTATAATACACAATGGGCTATAATGCAATAATTAGCTATAAAAAAACAAAAAAACAAAACAAAACAAAAACAATATAATGCAGCTTAAGCATACGCAGTTTTTCCACACAAACTTTTCAGCTTTTCCTTCAAGTGCTCACAATATGTTCTATGAAATTATTTGGCATATTTCAGTGCAGCTTCAGTGCTATAGAAATATAAATAAAACTCTCACCTTTATTTCAGTCCACTTTACCATAATGGCTCTCTTATCATTTTCGATATTATCTTTATTGTGTTTTATAAATACAAGATTTGTATTTGTAGTAGCTGGATATTGAGTAAAATATATATATATATTATATTATTATATGTTCTAATTTGATTTCTAAGTGTTTTACGTTTCGATATACGTTACATAACATTCATTTCGATTCTTGATATTACCTACTACCACTAACTAACCATAAACAAATGGCCATGGCTAAATGTGTTCTTTGCTACTTTGTCATATAATCACAACAGTTATATCATGTTTATTTTTCGGTGTTGGTAGTAATTATTGTTAGTGATAAAAAACAAAAAACAAAAAACAAAAAAGAAATATAAATAAAACAAAACAAAAAAACAAATACAACTACGTATATGATATAGTATGTATGTCAACTACTTAACTAGAGATAGCAGTGACTACGCCTAAGGTTACTATAAACTAACTAAATGAATTAGCTTAGCTATGAATGCTCAAAACTAATACTAATACTATGCGCTAACTATATAGCACCTTATATCCGTTACTCGACATATGTGTGTGTTTTTGTGTTAGTTGAAATTTCTCTTGGGCAATCGAATTGCCCGATTAAAACACAGTAAGAACAAAGCACCAACAATAGATTTGTAAGCTGAACATAAAGTTTTACGTAATTGTTAGTCGTGTGTCTACTATGCGTAATTCTCTGCTGGCCTCTCGCTCTGCTGAGAGACCGCAACGAATTTTTAATGAAAAACAAGTGAAATTGAAGACATTTTCCTATATACGCAGCTTGTGTAGTTCCATTAAACTAGGCTCTGCAAATCGATACAATAATACAACCAAATATATTCACTACTAAGAGTTATGAAACAGCTGAGCTGAGTTTGGGCCAGGCTAAATGAGTGGCTGCAGCCATGCGGCAACTTATTATAGAACTATTTATATAGATAAACAGAAACAAACACAAATGCCAAAAAAAAACAAAACAAAAAACTTTATAAATGTTACTAGCGAAAATTGTAGCAACAGAGTTTAACTATATAAATATATATACATAAATATATATGAGTGTGTTTTAAATGTTATTAACTTTATATAAGTAGTAGAGAAAATGTGCGAAAAGTTTGAAGAAAAAACAAAAAACCAATTAATAAGTAGCTTGTTGTTGAAATGTTTAAATGTTTTTTAACCAACAAAAAATGGAAAACAAAATTTAACCCAATCTCCTTATATGGTGCATTTTATTGTGTATGAATATATATATATATATATATATATATATATATATATATATATATATATATATATATATATATATATATATATATATATGTATATATATATATATATATACATATGTATATATATATATATGAGAGTTGTACACATTATTTGGACCCAATCATAAGTATATACATATATATAGTACATACACCTATATCTACACCTATACGCATTTGTATTTGTGTATGTCATTGTTAGTGCTGTGTTTGTAAATGTTTAACATAAATAATATTTTGGAGAAAGCGCGATTATACATATATATAAACAAATATATATATATAAAAATATTTTCAATCGATCGTGAAGCCCACCTACTTATACTTATATGATGAACACACAATAACAAAGTGCTAAATGAAACATAAATCATTTCATGATGGAAACAGATTGATAAACTCTTACTTAAATACCGTTAACTAAAGCTGCTGCTTAGCTATGTAACTCCTGTCAGATGGGTGATAAAATTGATCTATGATTTGATTGTAAACTACACACGTACATACTCTCACACACACACACACTTACTTAAATAAGCTATATATATATATACAATATATAACTGTACCTATGTATTTATAGTCCTTATACAACTCGTTGAACTACACACTAGCATATGTACATATGTACTTATATATGTAACATTATTATGTACTACTTCCCCCAGCTATCGACTTAAGTACAATCCAACAAAATGAAACTCTATGGAATTATTATATGAGAATTATGAAAACTGATGACTGTAATTGTATTTGTGGCGCAAGTTGTTGCATTGACATTTTTTTAAGTATGTATGTATATGTTAAATTTAAAAGTAAAAGGGTGAAACATAGAGGAGCTCTGCATGGAGCCACACAGCAGGAGCCGCTGGCAGGAAATCGAATCACATTTTAAGAAAGTCAGTCGCTTATCTTTATACCTACGAAATACTATATTATATATATACACATATATATATACCCATGTATACATAACTTTACAATTCTATACGATATCTATATACACCCAGTTATTTTGAACATTTAACACGTACCAATGTGCTAAATATTTGAAAACTAAAAGAAACGTGAAAAATAAAGTCTCTCTATATTAACTGCAAGTCCAAAAAAAGCCAAAAAAATAGAAAACAATTTCCTGGAAATTCGATTTATAACTTTTGTATGCAGCAGTTTGTCAGCTTCCTGTTAGCCGCGAGTCGACTCCAACGCACCCCGCCATTACGATGCCCGCCAAATGGTAAATGAACAAAGCAACTCTATCAATACCTAATGTAAATGAAGCATCCCCCCATACAATAATATATATACAAACAATACCCATTATATATATATATATATGAATATACCCTGTACAGTTCTGGCACGTCCAACAACCGCTAGCAAAATCCTTTTCAAATACCAATACAACCAGTGTAATATAGCTAGGCTCTATAAGTTGTACTTACATATTGTAATGCCCAAAAAAATAATAATAATAAAACGTGCGCTTTTCCTTATGATTTTGCTTTTGAAGTTTCGTTTCGTTTCGTTTTGTTCCGTCTGTTTTGGTTTTAGTTCACATATACTTATACATACAAATTTTTCTTTGTTATTGTTACGTATACGCCCCGTATTTTTTTTCCTCTGCGCTGTGTCCTTGTAAACAATTTCCATTTCTCTGTCAATTTATGAGCTTTTGTTTGCGTTTCGCTTAGCAAATGTTTACCTATCCTTACCCGACGTTTCCTTTTCTTTCGGTTTATGCATAATTCTTGACTCTTTAATGACCCCCTCATCTCTCACTCACTCTCTCGCTCACTCTTTCTGTCTCTCTCGCTCTCCAACTTGTACTCGTGCATAGTGTTTCACACACACTCCCTCGCTCTCGCTCTCTCTCTCTCTCTCTCTCTCTCTCTCTTTCTCTCTCTCTCTCTCACTCTAGCTGTCCAAACAAAGCGAAACCTTGTAAAATACTATCCACACAACTTGCAGTAATTACAACTAACTAATACAATTTGATTTCTTTATTTATACTTTTTTATTTTTATTTATTTCTTTGGTATATAAGGAAACTTAACTTATAGAAAAGTATATATCTATATTCAAATACAAGGAACATTTATTGTAATATACTAGTTTGAACGAGGACAGCCTGAGATCTGATGTATTAGTATTAGCTGCTTCTAGTGTTAAAAGGGTCGCTTGGCAGATTCACAAAGAACAACAAACCACACACAAAAACAACTTGAAACCTTGATTTTCTTTTGTAATTTGGTAAAATTCATTTCATTTTCTTTCCATTCTTTCCAAGTATTTCTTTTACTTAATTGCATTTTGCTTATTTTGCATAAATTGTACCGCAAAGCCTACCAACAATTTGTTTGACTAGCATCTAGTGGCTCTTTAATCTTAAACCGACTAGCATTTCTTTAAACAACTTGCAACTAATACAAATGCATTTAACTATGAAACTATATAAATATGAATACTTATATATATGTATCTATATATATATATATTTATTTGACAAACAAAATCCTACTACCAAATTGTATATGAACTAAAAATTTTCATTTCCACCTGTACAACAATTGTAACCCCAGCTGGCACGAGTTATGGCAATCGATATAAACTAATCTTAACTAAATCGAAGCTGCAGCAAAATGCAGCAACTAAAAGCTAATTAAACTAACTAAACTAAACTCAAATCTCCTGATCTTTGCCACAAAAGTACTTGCAGTATATAAAATACCGATGACAAAAATAAATTTAAAGAGAGAACAAAAAGGAAAACAGAGAAATCAAAAACAAAACACATGTTTTATAACGACAGAGCTGAAGCAGAGGCAGAAGCAGAAGCGGGCGCCGAAGCAGCAGATAAAATTAGTGTCATCAATTTGATTGATTGATTGATGAGCAATGCTGTTTCTCGCCTGGCTTTATGATTGATTGATTCATTTATTGAATGTAACGATTTCATTGACATATGCATATAGAGGACCCTAAACATACATAATGAATTGAGTGTTAATATAACATGTATGAGCTTATATAAACACATGTATACATATATGTATGCATATGTGTATGGGAGTGTAAACACTGAGGGGAGCGACTCGCTCGCTCGCACCCTCTCTCTCGCCCTCTCTCTCTGTTTCATGTGTAGCTAATTAAATATTTATATGACTTTTATTTATATAAATGTATATTTCAATGCACGCTTCCAACAACTCATATCAAATCGTATTTGTATCCCTAAATTCATATATTTAATCGTGTGTCTTACGTTTTGACTGTCTGCACTGCATATATTATTCATACGCAGCGTATTCATAGAAATTACTATCAACTTTAGTTGCTTTGCGACACGCACAAACAGCAGTTGGACCAGCCCTGTGGAGGAGCGGCAAGGGTACAGTAAGCAACCGCAGGCCCTCGCCTAGCTGCGGTTTGGGCGCTACAACTTTGAGACACTGTCTCTGTCTCTATGTTTGACTCTTGCTTTGCCTCTGCGCCTGCCTCTGCGTCTGGGGCAGGTGTCAAGTTGGCGTGCGAGTTTTTCATTACGCCCAAAGACCAGGCAACAGTTGACTTTTGCCACACCGTGCTCAGTGCTCGGGGGGGCGGGGGGTAGTCTCAGGACGGAGACCTTGTTTTAGGCCCGGGCGCTGTCAGCAACAGGTGCTGTCGCCTTTAATTGACAGCTGGCAGGCATAAAATGTTTGAAATGTCGAAAATTAGAAAACTTTTAACAACAATTCAGGCAGCAGCGTCGTCATTATTATCGGTCTTGCCTTTGAAAGGCCACACCCACTCCACTCCACTCCACTCCACTTTCAATCCACTGTCAGCCGTCTGCCTCAAAGTTTTTCAAGTGTTTGGGCACTTATCGCTGCCAGCCAGCCTGCCATTTTGATCAACTTCAATAATCCGGGCCCCGTGCATGTGTGCCTGTGCGTGTGAGTGAGCTGTTTACCTGTAGATAAAAGCGCGCTGCTGCTTCGGCCCTATAAACGCCCCTTGCGAATTCGATTTCGTTCACGCCGCCAAGAGATGAGAAATGTGTCTCGTAATGTAATAAACTTTTTGGCACTGCCATAAAGAGTTGCCAGACACACACAAACACACGTACTCACACACGCGAGCAACAGTTATATGTGTGTGTGTGTGTGTGTGTGTGGTCTATTTCCGTTTTGACACACGTTATTGCAATATGGCGGCTTCCGCTGCAATTGCAGAGCTCTATACGGCAGGCAGTTCGACATTCGTTTCAGCTGCTGTCGTTGCTGCTGTTGTTGTTGTTATGACTGTGCGCATGTACACACTATGAATATTTTATGAGGCTGCGCTATATTCAACACAAGCAAGTATAATAAACACAGCACTATGCCAACAACACCAGCAACAACGGCGGCAACAATGACTCTTATGCGCAACTGCGCAGCAATGACTTCCGTTTCAGAGAGCTTAACAGGACAGGGCAAAAAATATAACACTAGACAGTGCCCGCAGCAGATTGCATTTGCGGTACTCCGTGTGGTCAATGTAAATACAAATATATCTCTATATGTGTGTGAGTGTGTGTGAGCTCATGTGTATGCTATAATGTGCGCTTATTTAAGCATCATTTACATGTAACTATGCATGCGTATTACATATGTGTCTGTGTGTGTGTGTGTAGCGCCTGCGGCTATGCAATGCATTTTCGTTTGCTATGTTTATTCGCATGCCTTGCATTTTGTTTTCACTTATTCACTATCTCTTTCTCTTTCTCTTGCTCTTGCTCTTGCTCTTGCTCAGTTTTTATATATAGTTACGTGTGTCTTATTTTCACTGGTTTAATTAGTCTTATTTATGTTTATATTGCTTTCATTTGTTGTTCAGTTACGTACACAACAACCACCACCACAATCACAACAACAAAGAACAGCCACAGCCACACAATCAAGCAACTGTAAATATGCGATTTCAACCATAAACTAAAGATAACAGATTCAATGCGTTACATATGTAGGCATTAGGCTAATATAACCAGCTAACTAACTAACTATTAAGCTAAAAAAAAAAACAGAGAATCTTGTACAGCGCAGCCACAAGACATGCTTCGAGTTGTTAGCCTTGTCGTGAACGGATCTCAGTACTAATCCTTCTCTCAATCGCAGGAGCAAATTGCACGGGAGAAAATGGTCAGCGGCCGCGTACAAATACAGGTTTGGTATCATGCGGAGCGCAGCGAACTGGTCGTCTCCCTGATGGCTGCCGACGATCTGGCACTGCGCGATGAGGCATATGGGCACGGCAATCTGCCGGAGGCATACGCCAAAGTTCGCATATTGCCCAAGTGGTGAGTGTGGCGAGAAAAGCAGAAGAAAAAAACGATTTATTATAATCATCTGTCATTTATTATTCTTACTTGAACTCATTGTACTTTCTCTTGCTGCTGCAGTGGCGATGGCAGCGTGCAGCAAACGGAGGTCAGCCGACCCACTCAGAATCCCATTTGGAATGCAACTTTGACCTTTGCCCACGTGAAGGCCGACAGCTTGATGGATCGCTATATCGATATACAACTGTGGGATCTGGTGCCACACACAGAGTCCATCTTTCTGGGCGAGTGCAACATCGAGCTGCAGCAGGCGTTCCTCGATGACCAGGCCATCTGGTGCCGTCTCGAGGATCCCAAGGGGCTGCGCGGCATCAGCATCAGCAAGTCGCCCAGCGTCTCGCCACGCGGCTCCATTGCTGGTGCACATTGCGGCGATGTCTCACGTCTGATCCGTCGGGACTACAATACACAGCGCTCGATGTCCGATGATGTGGATTCGATAGGAGATGGTGCGTCTTTGCTGCATCCAGATCATGCCTGGATAGCGGGCTCGCGACGCGGCTCGTCGCAGTCGGAGACTATGGAGGTGGAGGTGTATCAGCTGGGTAAGGACTTCTCGCGCTCATTGCCGGGCTCGCGTCGTTCTAGCTTTCAGGATGCCGAAAAGAATCGGCTGGAGGAGGACGCCATGGCTACACCACCCACATCCTATCTTGTGGGCCGGCGTCGCTCCTCAGTGGCACGACGCGATCCGGATGAGATCTTGAAGTCCTTAAAGGCTGTGCGCGGCGAGCTGGGACGCACCATGAGCCTGGGCACCGAGCAGCACAAGCGCATGGGCTCCAGACGTAAGTATCGACCTCCAAGTAGCCAAGTAGCGTAATACCTTACCTTTCAGCTGAGTATGGAAAGCAGCTGTTATGATTTCCTGTTTCAGACGAAAACAAAAACCAAGCGTGCTCCTAGCCCAACTAGCCCAACTAGCCCAACTAGCCCAACTAAACAAACAAAACAAACTAACCAAACTCTCTAGAGCTGTCATGATATCCCCGCTGTCTCTTTAACACCCTCTGTGTCTCTTCCTCTTCCTCACACTCTATGAAACTGCCTTGCTGTGTGTCTGGTCTTACTTTCTGGCTCACTCTAGCAATTATATACATATGTCTATCAACTATATCTTTACATATTATATATATATATATCTCTCTCTTTCTCTTTTGCATTTTTGCCTATATTCACGAGTGTCTATCTAATTTCTTTGCTCTCCCATATCTCTCTCACTATTAGCCACAATATCGGTGTCGCATTATCAAAGCTTTGACACACCCTACACTAGCTGGACAAACACGAAAAGATAAACCATATCACACAATATCGAACTAACTAAGCAAATAAATAATAAATCCCACTAACTTCCAATCAATTATAAATAATGCAAGCAACTTTTTAAAGAATTCTCTCACTAAAACTTCGTTGTCAAGCTTAAACTAACTAAACTTACCTAACTAACTAACTATGTAACTAACTAAGTACACGAGAATACGTTCATGTTTAAGATCACACTTTTTGCACGGCAAATAATTAAATTAATGAACTTAGCCAGAAACCACAACAGCAACAGCAAGAAAGTAATAATCTCAACAATCATTTGTGCAATGCGAAATCCTTTTTGTAAATTATACAAGACACAATGCAAAAACCACACAGCAAATTGAGCTTGCCAGCATAATTGTTTATGTTTATGCCAAACAACAAAATATATACATTTATGTATGTGTATACTCAATATATATATATAAAAACAATACAAACAACAACAGCAATGCAAAGCAAAAGTATTTAAACACACAAAAACCACCAACTCACCCACTGGTAAGAATGCAAAATGAACTTTCGTTTTGAGTTTCAGTTTTGAGTTGCAGTTTTCTTTTTGTTTCTTTTCGCCTGCCTGACTAGTGCCTGACTCTGGTTGATTTCGAAGAGGATTTTCAGGAATTTCCACTTTGAATATCCTAGCTGCATGCCACTTAATTAACACACACTTACGATCCACACACGCACACACACACCCAGTGCACGCTGCCTGAGCTTAAGAACTGCCTTTCACCCTTTTCCACAGCTCTTCAAATATTATAAAGCCACACACAGACACAGACATAACCAAACCCCGCACACACACACACACACACACACACATGTTGCGCGCGCATAAAAAAAGGAGCGGATAAGTCAAGTCCCAGGACTCGTGAAAACTTTTGATGCCATCATTTGGTTGAGCTTAATTCAGCTTATTGCTGTTATTTGCGCCAGGCAACAAAGCAGCCTCAAACAAATTTTATTTAAAATGCAAAGCCACACACACACACACACACACAGACAGACGCATACACTCACGTCCATGCGGCGAGTTGCCACGTCCCATTACCTGTGGCACAGACAACTCCTTGATGCCTGCCATAAACCCTTCAGCAGGCCCCGAAAAAATAGCTCAGCCTTGAAATTAACTCAAAAAAAAGCCAGCGACACGCAAAATATGAAAAGCCATATAAGGCCCATCTGAACGAAAATAAGAAATGAAAAGAAAACTGAAAGCAAAAAAAAGGAGACAACAGAGCGAGCGAGCGAGCGAGTGGGTGCGCTGTCGACCTGCCCCATGAACCACAAACGTGCCGTTAAATATGGAAATCAACTATGGCTGCCGCAAATTAAGACCCATGGCAAATATTTGTGTGTTGATGTCACGCAACAGCAACAAAACAGAACAGCAAAAAATGTAGTGGAAAAAAATATATTTATTTTCTCATTGCGCAGTTCGCGATCAATTTTGAGGTTTCTTTTGCTGCTCCACTGGAATTTAAGTGGCTCGTCAGCTGTCAAAAAGTTTTCTTCTAGTGAGAAGGGCATAAAATACTTCAAACTTTTTGCATAATCCTTTTGGCACTCAATTGATTGAATGATTGATTGCGCAGCTCAAACAATGAGTCAACGAATCGAAGCGTTGTTAATGATATATATATATATATATATTATATATATTTATTTTTTGATCAAAAAACAACTTTTTCCATTATGACATGCCGTGCTCTGAGCCGGTTTTACCGTCGAAGGGTAGAAAGACGAGGAGTACAAGTACAGCTAAATTGTAATTAATCAATTAACACACCTTCGCATCATATGCATTTCTCACTTACCGGCCATGAACACCACGAATAAGTTGAAGGTCACAAAACAGTTCCAACTCAATGTGTAGCCGACATACAGGCTGGCGACCAGAACTCCCATGCGTCCGAACATCGTGCAGAGGGACACAGCCGTATTTCTGTGTATGTGTATGGAATAGCATAGATTTAGAGAGTTAGCAACTGACTGAGAGAGTTGTTGTTAGCCTACCTCAAGTGCGTGGGTGTAGCATCGATGAGCACTGAGAGCGCCAATCTGATGCTACACAAAGCGGGTATCGTTAGCATGATACAGCAAGCGACAGTCAATTCATATAGCTTGACAAAGTTCAGTGTGATGCCACTCAGAACGCTAAGCGACGCGAGCAACAGCAGAATTACCTTACGATGAGTCCAAATGAACAGCACTGTAATGAGAATTGAGACCAATATGGCGCAACCGCCGAGGATAAGGCTTGCCTCCAGGGTTTTCATGCTCAAGTGACACTGTAAATTGGCTGTTAATGAAGCTGAGTTGGCACATAGTTACAATTACCCGTGAATCTGACCAGGTGATGTTCATACGCTCGGCTTTGTCTATGAGGTCACAGAATATCAACTTCTGGTTCACATCATTTCCCATTTTGAGAGAACGCGGTATCCAGACCGTAAGGCCAAAGCCCCTATACAGTATATAAGATACCCATAAATAGTCATATTAATTGTAAGCTATCTACTCGAAGAACTGATCAATGATGGGGCATACGATTGAATATGAAATCAGTTACCCACGTGGCAAACAGCAGGAACAGAATGAACGTAATGAGTAGCACCGTCTTCAAAATGGGCATCTGGAATAAGGGCTTCGCTTCCTGCCAGAGTCGTCCACATCCCCTTATAAATGTAGATAGTAAAACGGAAATGCACAAAAGGAAACGCTACTCACTTTTTTTTGTGTTGAATAGTGGATGGGCGTGCTTCTGATGGTTTCAGAGAGTCAATGCCCAGGCTTTGGAGCGTAACATCCTTGCCCTTGCTGGAGCGACAGCATTTCTCCAAAACAGCAAACGCCTCGTCTGTCTTACCGACCGATAGATAGTACTTGGGGCTCTCTGGCACAAAACACAAAATGATACAGGAGACGATGCCTGGCACCAATTGGCACCACATAAGAATCCGCCAGCTGGCAATATCGTAGTCCTTAGAAACTTTCTCGCGTATATCTAACGGCAGGAGAACCATGGCCCAAGCTGAGTGCAGAAACTGACAGAGTGGATATCATTTATTGACGAAACTTACCTTACCTTACCTGCCATATACATTAAACTGATACCAATGGCATAGAATAGAAAGTTGATGATCTTTGGGCGCAAGCTGATCTTGGTGAACTCGCTGAGGTACGTCAGTACTATTGAGCCAGGACCTGGAATACTGGCGACCAACATAATGAATTGACAATAACAGCATGTGCCGGACTTACAAGGCACCAACAATGAATCGCATCACCAGAAAGGACCAAAACTCTGGCATTAGCGACGATGTGAATGACGCCAACATGCACGAGATCGAGGTGATGAGTAACAGCTTTCGCCGACCGATCCTATCCGCTTGATACCCCATAAAGTGGCTGGTGCAGACCTGTGCCGCAAACGTGGCGACCATCAGCCACGACATTCGATGCTCGTCCACAAAATAATCACAGCTAGAAGCAACAATCACCAGCGAAATTCCGAACTGCTCGTTGCTTATGAACATCTGCTGAGTTATACAGCCAAAAAGTATCAAGAGATGTAAGCGTCCGAAACCTGTGCATGGATAGCAAATAAGTAGGCACTGACAGCGAGCAATGAACTGGCTTACCAATCAAATTTAATGCGTCATCAATGTTGTATTCGCCCATTATAATTTTAGCAACATTATTTGAAACATGCGTATTTTAAAAATACATAAGATAAAAAAATGTTTCTAATAGAAAATGGAGTGTCACAAAAAAAAACTATGACTATTGAATTCCTATCGAAAATAATGAATGCCTATCCAAAAACTTACTTAGTTCCTTCAAGAAATCACACATCCGCACTGTGTTTGCTCTTAATTTGCATGTTTGTTCTGTAATAGCTTGAAGCATTCTCTCTTCTCGTAGACCTTAACCTTAGCCGTAGCCATAGCCATAGACCATGTAAACACTCTTCATATTTCGTCCAGTAAGCATTGAGTACATTGAGTTGAGCGTTTCATTCAGTTGAGCGACCTTCAGTTAACTTCACTGCCGAATCGTATTAATTTGACGAACTTCGCAGGTGCCAGCCGTGTCGGCCTGCCCAGTGGTCCCAACAGTCGCAAGAGCTCAATTCTGGACCTGTCGCAGCAGCAACATCAGCAGCTCCAGCAGCTCCAGCAGCTCCAGCAGTTGCAGCTGCAGCAGCAGCATCTGCCAGTTGGCATTGGCACCACTGAGACCAGTCCACCGTCCGATGATGAGGATAAGCGCTTTAGACCACGCTGGAAGGGCTCGGGCACACAGCTGCCGCCGCAGAGCGCCAAACAGGCATTGTCCAGGCTAAAGCAGGCCGCCTCCGCCTCGAATGTGGCGCAAGATAAGCAGGGTCAGTTGCTCGGCAGCGGCCTGGGCGACACCAGTCAACAGCAGACGCTGCGCAAGGGCAGCATGGTCAATTTGCGTGGACAGGACTCGCTCAGCGCCGCCCAGCTGCAGCAGCAGCAGCGCAAGGGCAGCATGTTTCAGTTGGGCGAGGCCCAGTCGCAGTCGCAGTCTCAGTCACTGCAGCGCAAGGGCAGTGTCTATGTGCCATCGTCCAGCGATACGCCCCCAATGGGCACGCCCACGCGCAAGGGCAGCGTCTATCAGCGCACCAGCACGGAGAGCGGCGACAGTCCCCAGCGCAAGGGGAGCATCTATCAGCGCACCAGCACGGACAGCGGCGACAGTCCGCAGAGGAAGCAGAGCGTGGTGAAAACCCTTAGCGGCAGCTATGTCAACGTCTCCGCAATCACGGGCAGCGAGTCGAGCTACGGCCTCAAGCTGGGCCCCTCCCAGATACATCCCAAGGGCTATCGCCTGACCACCGCGCGCTATGGCGAGCTCAAAATGGGTTTTGTTAAGATCAAAGGCAATGTCGAGGTGGAGGTAAGTGCGGCTAACCAATGTAATTATGAATTTAATTTAAAACATACATATATAAATATATATAAAAACGAGGGTCAACCGAAAGGTATTTGATACGAAAAGTGTTCAGCTCATCAATGGCTCCTCCTCTTTTTCTAACAGCTTATTTGTGCACGGAACATTGTGAACGCGGACTGCGAGACGCCGCCGGACACCTATGTCAAGTGCTACATCAAGGATGGCGAGCGTTTACGGCACAAGAAGAAGACGCGCGTAGTCCGGCACGCCGCAGAGCCATTCTACAAGCAGACCATCAAATACCAGGTGAGCAAACGGGCCGCGATGATGACTCAAATTGCGTTAAGCGGCATTGTCCGGCACTGCGCTGTGTAGCCTGTGCTCCCAGTTGAATTTTAATGCGATTAATGGCAGCCAATTTGCAACAGATTGCACAGTGAGTTGATTGGGTTACGTCCCTGTGTGTGCGAATAGCTGGCAGCAGGGGCTGTTGTCAGAGACTCTGAATACTCTGTTGGCAATACTAGAAGAGTTAGCTAGAAAACTGTGTAGGAACCGATATTTTACTGATAATATATTTGATATGATCTGAGAATCTATTTATCTATCGAGCTAGAAATTTGATGGTAACTCTATACAGAATAATATAATTTATAGCCAATATACCCTGTTGTAATATTGAAAAGTGAGCATAGGGAAAATCATGTAAATCGCAGACCTGCTACTGCTGTATTTATATTTATATGTATATTTTCCAGTAATTACGCTGAGTGGCATTAATGCAATTTGTATGCAAATAAATTTTTCTTTTACACACACATACACATATATATAGAGTGCTGATGTCTTTGGCCGGAATATTGTCATCATGGTTTGGCAGCGCTGCGTGGGCTTCGAGCACAATCAGGGCCTGGGCGGCACGGAGGTGAACCTGGACAAGGTGAACATCGGACAGCACATCAGCGGCTGGTATCCGCTCTTTCCGATGCACAGTTACGGCGGCTCAGACTCGGATAATTCTCCTTGACCGAACACGAGAGTGAGCGCGACAACAGAAACAATAAAATTGAAATGCATAACACCAATATTTAACGATATGCTACTGCTTAAAGTGAAAGCTCAATTTGTTAGTATTTAAGCTGGCCAATCAAACATTTGTTGTTTAACCAAAGTTTTAATCCAAAGCAAGCACCAAAAGCCCCACAAATATTATAAAAAGATATATATATAAAAACATAGATATATTGTATGCCCCTCCCAAATAGTTATAGTAGTTAAATGAGCTTGACAGCGTTTTTTTGGATGTTTTAGAGTTGTGTATATGGGGAGAGAGCTTTGTAAGTACAGTAAGGCAGCACTATGGCTAACCAGTTCGGAGCACAATAATTGAGAAATGAGAGTACCAGAGAACAGAAATGAAAATACAAACAAATATAATATATGAATATATTTTTTTGCTTGTTGTTGTTGTGTTTGTGAGTGTTAAATGCATGGGGCGAGAAGAAGGAGAAGAATCCAATAAACTATTTGAAAATGCAAAACAATAAAGTCGCCGTAGGGCGAGTCAACGAAAGGGCAAGTAAAGCGAAGGCGTATTCCACAGAATAACTATGGTACACATTATATTAACGAAACTATATATTTATATAACTAAAATATATATCTCAAGTAAATGTTAATGCTAAATGTTGCGCTAATTAACCACTTTTTGAGTCGCAGAGGCGAAGCAGTTGCAATTCCTTGAGCCACAGTCTATGTAAACCCGCAAAGGTTTCAACAAATCAAAAGCTACAACTTTCTCAGTGTACAAACAGTAAACGAAAACAAAACTAAATTAATATGACAATCTACTTGTGCATGTGTATGCGTGTGCGTGTGTGTGAGTGTGTGCGAGTGCGACTAAAGCGTGATTAAGACGAATTTACTGTAGTCATTTTTTCGGTAGTCTGTGTGGTAGGCGCAACGCGACAGTTGAAGAGAGTCGAGTCCCCCAACTTCCTGCCCGTTAGGCCAGCTCCTATTCCAAAACTTCCATCACTTAAATTTGACTTTCGACAGGACAATCTCTTCTAATGAAATACTTGGCTAAAAAAGCAAAAAAATTAAAAATGTTGCAAAAATATAAAATTTAATTTCATTTTTTTCTTTTCTTGTGAACTTGAACTTGGAGTTTCAAACTTGGCAAATATACAAAAAAATAAAACATAAAAAAGAAAAAACTAAAAAAAAGTAGAGGAAAACAAAATGTTTAAATTACATATATATTTACTTTCTAGCATACACTGGTGTCATATTATAAATACTTAAACTAGAGTACACTTAAACTGAAACTAAAACTTTTTACTATCTACTAACTAACTGAAACTGGAAGCCCTCAGACGACTACCCTTTTACGGTAACTGCAGCAGCGACAACTTTTTACCGTTAGTTAGCAAGAAGGACTTCAAACAATTTCAAGTGGTACGAAAAAAACAAAAACTTCAAATATAAAGAACAAACGTTCTATATAAAGATGTAGCGCTACTCCTAAGTATTTCGACAAACCCTCTTAAAGCTTAGATTAAGAAATAATCCATTCGGTCAATGTGCAAAGAAAAGCTATACACAACTGTGTATATATGTAACTTGTCCAGGGTAGTCAGGGTATTGAGGAAAATAATAAAGATTAAAAAAAAAACACATTTCAGTTGAATTACTCTTCACATTTTGGCTGTTGATCCGAGAACCTTTTCCAAAATATAAAATCTAAAACGAAATGATATGAAACGAAAACTAAAATTGGTTGTGCTTTGAGAAATCTCTATTGTAATCATTGTTGAAACTCTATTTTCTATAAGCTTTAAGATATTTTCAGCTAAACTTAGGTATCTTAATACTAACTATTGCTGTAACTGAAACTTAAGTCTATTTGATCAACTTTGTACGGTCTGTACCTTAACTATTACTAATACTACTTTTACTCGTTGCAAATTATAATTGTACTCTAAAAAAAACTATATAAAACGAAATGAAAACACTGTAAAAACAACACCATATCAACGTGAAGCGTTGAGGACAAGGATTAGCAAGGATTAAGGAGAGCGCTTTAAAAGTGCAGAGTGTGTGTAGCATGGCTTACGATTATATAGAAAAGAAAAAGAAAAACCAAAAACTTTGTTAAACATTAGTAATTACTGGCATTGAACTATTAATATACATATACAGATGTGAACAATATGAACGTACATATAAATAAATATATATATATACATATACAAATATAAATATTACTAAATGTAGCATAACCAAAAACACCCGCAACAATATGTATATCAAATTGAGTTTCAATAAACAAACAATATTTATTTGAGCAATGATGTATTCTTATTGTGTATTTAAAATATACCCAGCATCAAATAATAAGTTCCACCTTTTACACGAAAATTAAACTGTAGATGGCGCCAGTGTATCAGCGAGCTTTTTACTTGGGCAGCATACAAGTTAATACCAAAACCACTGTAAGCAGAAGGGAAATACTTATCGTATGCACAAATCAAGTATACGACACGCTGCCGACTTACCCAATGCAACCAAGACAAAAATATTGAAGGTGACCAAGCAGTTGGAAACCATGAAAAAGCCCAGTATGACATTGGCCAGAATAACCGACAAGCGCGCAAACAAAAAGCCCATGCTGATGGCCATGCCCCTGCGAATATTAAAATATATATAACCTATATACAACTGGAATGAAGGATTTCGTATCACCTTATATGCGTCGGCATCAGATCGAGTAACACCGATGAAATCAGCGGAATACAGCTGGTGCACAGCGTCGTGAACAGCGCCGTGGCCACTAGTATAGCCTCCTTATTGGTCAGAAAATTGAGGCCCAGACCGCAAATGGTTGCGATAGTCGTGAACATGAAGAGAATCTGATAATGTCGCATGAATAACAGCAGGAGGCTCAACACAATGCAGCAGGCTAGGAAGGTGCCGCCCAAGATGATGCTGTCGATGAAGTTGGACGTCTTCGAGGGACACACATGTTCGGTCTTCGTGATGTTCGATTCGTTGCGCCGCAGCATTTCGCAGACGATCATCGGTTTGTTGGTCATCAGTTGACGAAGCTCCATGAACCACAACGAAATGCCAGTGCCCCTAATGGAGAACAGAGTGGACTGGCTACATAGATCTCTCTCTCCCTCTGTTACAAACAGACCCAAAACTCACACGAACAATAAGCCGCAGAGAATGATGGTGCAGAGCATGAAATTGCCCACGTAGGGCCGCCTGAACAGTGGCACCGTGCTCTTCCATATTTGTACGCAGCAACAGCGTCTTTCTTCCTGAACAGGAGAATCTGGGTCGGTGATGCCTGTGATGCCGATGCTCTTCAAGTCTTGCTTTCGCTTCAGTCTGTAAAGGCGATCAACGGTTTTGTAGGCGAGATCATCCCGTCCGACGGATAGTAAAAATTTCGCTGACTCGGGCAGAGTCGCTAGGAGGAAAATAGCTAAAATTCCAGGAGTCGAATTGATAAAAATACAAAGACGCCAAACGCGCCACTTTAAATTATACATGGTGAACAATACACGATCAAGCGGCGTCAGCTTATACGCCACAACTGCAGGGTAATCTCTGACTTAGTTAGCAGCGGAGAATAAAGAAGGGGGCTGCTACTCACATGGCAAGAGAATGGCGCTGACGCCGAAGGCGTAGCACATAAAGTTGATAACCGAAGCGCGATGTTTAGCTTTGGTAAACTCCGATAGGTAGGTAATGTTATTGATGCTGGCGCCGGAGACACTGTGGAGAAGAGTAGCCGTTGCTAGAGTATTGGCCAGGTGAAACGCATGGGCGTACAGACAACAAACCGGTCAAGAATCTCATTAGTATGAACACATAGTAATTAGGCATGAACAATGAAATCAGCGACGAAGCCACTGCCAAGCATAAAGAATACATCATCACCTTGCGCCTGCCAATCTGATCCGTCTTGTAGCCCGAATAATGCGATGCCAAAATCAAGCCAACAAAGCCCGCACTGGACAGCAACGAAATTTCGATATTGCGCAGTGAAAATTCGCAGGAGACGTCCACAGAGACCACATTGATACCCACGATTTCATTGACAATGAATACGCTGGCCAAAGAGCAGGCTGCAAGCATCAGTAGTTGCATCCAACCGAAGCCTATGGGCGAAATTACTAACTGATTGTGTTATTTTGACCAAGAGAGTTACCAATTAGATCCAAGACGTCGTCTATATGCGCTACGGACATGTTTGAAATTTAATAAAAAAAAAAGAGAATTTTATAACAAATAATAATAATAAATACTAAAAATCTTGACATTTAAATCGAAATATATGCGTACACTACAATTTACTTCAGCTACTTGACTACAGATGGCGCCAGAGCTTACTCGCTGCATAACATAGCAATCAGCTTTTGTCTGGCATTAGCCAAAGCTAAAACCACGCGCCATATTTAAAAATAAGAAAATCTGGTGTTTCAATAGGTTTTCATTTTAATTTTCTTTATTTTATAATTACATATGTTCTGATGTTCACTCATAGATTGAACGACGACGCCCACATATGACCACATTGGCCACATTTATCATTTCTCTCAGTGTATAAATTATATAAAGTTAAGAATTTTGGAATTATATATTTTCTGCTTAGTTTAGGCTCTGCTTTAGTTTAGTTTAGTTTACTGAACAAGGCAATCCACACTCAATTGTTCAGCCGTAAAAATGCTAAATCTGCGAAATTATATATAAACTTGTTCAATACGAAAAAAAGGATGAAATTCTGCAAGGATAGCTATTTCGGCATATTTACAACCTGCTTAGGTATATATAGTTATTAAAGCAAGTTCACTCAGACTACAGACAAACGGACGAGGTGCCAAAAAAAAACAAAATCAAGTACAGTAGAAGCTAACTAACTAAGAATCTAATTCACTTGCCAGGCCTACGAAGCGTTCGCTATGCCGCAGACTTTTTAACTTTTGATTACGGTTATTAATATATATGCATGTTTTCGTTTTTCCATTATATATATGTATATATATAGTATATATTATGTATGTAAAGTATAAATAAATGTATTGCAAAGTGGCGTTCAACATAACAAAAAGTAGCGCCGAGCGGCTTTGCGTTTGACTTAAGTCTTAAAAGTTGTCAACTTAAAGAACTAAGGGACCCTAAAACAAAATTTATTCTCAATTTTAATCAAATCTTGTGTTTAGCTCTTTTTTATCTTCTCATAGTTTAAACATATATATATATATATATATGTATGTATGTGGGTGTGTAGGTATGTGTGTTTGTGTGTGTGAAAATGTACAAGGCAAAAGCAATACAAAAGTTGTTTAGGTATAAAATTATAATTAAGTTTTCTTCTTTTTTGTTTTCTTGTTTTTTGTTTTATGCATAAAGTGTAAAGTAAAATGTACAATTGTTGCTATTCCATATTTAACAAGCTAACGCGTTCTTTGCTCTCCATTTCGCATATGCCTCATGCACAATGCAAAATTGTCATAACTTTTGCTATAATTAACACTTTAAGTCGACTTTCATTGAATGTGGTAAAGGGAAGCGTTCTCTCTTCTCTTGTTTCTTTCTCTCTTTATATATATATATATGTATATATTATATATATATTCATATATCAATGATTTAAAGTGCATTCGTTTATCTAATAGCCACAATAACTGTTGCTTTTCTTGGTCAGCTCGAAAAGTAGCAGGTGCCATCAAATATGAAATGTGATTATAAAAAATAAATCTAGTAAGCATATTGCAAGGTGCGTTTAGGTTTTCGTATGCTTTCAATATGTTTACCAGCTTATTTTTCATGACGTGAATATGAAAGATGTGATTTTCTTTCTTTCTTTTCTTTTGTTTTTCTTTTTCTTTTTGAGTGCCATATAAATGTAATTTTATATATGTCGTGTGTATATAAATAGTTAATACATGATTGTTTGTTATACTTGTTCTGTTGAGAAAAAGGGATAAGTTGCATCTTAGCTTACAATTAGGTGAGGTCTGCTCGTGGGGTGCACATATGTTTAGTGATCGCATTTTATAATATATGATATCTCTACTTCATCATCAATGCCAGAGTAAATCAGAGTAAATATACAAATGAGCGTATAGAAAATGAAATTTTTAGCTTATCTTAAGTCGAATGTACATGGTTGTGCGTGTGTGAGAGTGTGAATATTCGTGATAGTTGTGGTATTCATTTCTTTATGGCTGTCCAGAGTAACGCAAAGTTATGACAAAAGTACACAAATGTATGGAACATATGCAAATGCTGTTAAGTAGTTAAAATTTGCTTAACTGCCCGCTCCTGCCGCCTAATATAATCTAAGCAAAGAGTGTGCACTCGATGTAACTCGTGGGCACAAAGCCCTCGTCCCAGCCATTTGTGTTATTCGCCCGCCGCACGCGCGTCCATCCATCACCCTGATCATTCTCAATCACTTGCAGCTCCTCGCCCTCGCTCATGGGTATGCTGCCTTCGCTGGTAGCTGTCAGAGAGAAAGATATTAATTACTTAGCATTTAATTACATATAGTAATATTTATATGTATACATACCTTCGAAGGGATATAGCGCACGACATGTGCCCAGTGGTTGCAGCAGTTCCACTTCCGCTTCGTAGCTCGTCTCTTCGCCAATTGGATTCTCATTGGCGCTGCCCTGTCCGGAGCCGGGCAGTGATGTGTGCGAGGTGCCAAGTCCGCTCTCGGGACTTGCCGAACTGCTGGATTTCACCATGGAAAGGCAAAATGAAACGAAATATTTGAAGAAGTTGCAATTTCGACATTATTACGTGTTATATGTATGTATGGTGTAAGCAATTTAAATGATTACGAACTAAAGATAATTTAGTTAATTGAATACAAATAAGATCAAATTTTGTTTCTTTGGCATATTGTGGACTTTTTTCTTTAGTGGGCACTTGTTCTAATTATTCAAACCTTTTTGCTTATGACAAATCATGACCAAAAATAACTGAACAAAAGGAACCAAAACCAAAAAAAAATCAATGCCACCAAACAATGTACAATGGAAATTATACAGCATGAGTAAGAAAACGAGCCAAATCATAAGTGATATACGATTTACAATAATGTATGAATACGTGTGTGTGTGTGTGTTTGTATTAATGTGTAGTTGTGTGTGCGTATATATAAACATTGAACGTAGACTTATGAGTGTACCCGTTATTGTTATTATTATGCCCATTTTGTATTTGCGCCACATTATCCTCAGAATCTGACCTGCTTAAGCTGCCAGCATCATCGGGCTGATCATCGGCATCGTGATGATCATCAGCGCTGGCGCTGCCATTGGAATGTCTGTAAAGACAATAAACAATTGAGCAAAACTATGGGAATGTTTTCAATAATAGCAGGGGCCACTCACCTGGATGTTCGGTGTCCGTTTTGCAATTGATTACGATTCGATTGCGGACTATTGTTGGCCACCTGCAGCTGATTGGCCTTGTCCAAAAAGCCTTGATACTTTTTCAAATTCATTTTCAGTTTATCCAATTCGTGCTCGGACTCGTTCAGTTGACCCTCAACGGTCATCGGATTGCCCAGCGACGAGTTTGCCTCATAAACGATCTTCATCTTCATCAGACCATCGCGGGTGTTCGTCTCCTGATCGACCTTATGCTGCAGTTCGGCGATTTTCGCCTGCAGCTTCTTGCGCTGCTGAATCGGTGCCAGATCGCTAAAGTCCTCCTTTTGGCCGTCCGCAGTTAGTGAATTCTAGATATGAATATATGAAACAGTCAGTAATCGAACTCAGCAGCAGCTATAGACTATATAAATTTATAGGATATGTTGAGGTGCAATGAACTATACAAGACAGAAATGATGGAACAACAATTTCATACAAATACATTCACAACGTATAGCAGACGCCAGATAGGAGACGAAAACAAATAAAACCTGAACAGAAACTCAAATAAAGTCCAATAAATAAAATGTAATTAGAAAATAATTAGTTTAATTGCATTTTGCATTCCTTCTTTTTGTAATTTATAAAAAATATTAATAAATTATAATTAAATTTGTTCTGCAATGTGTGAGTGTTGTGCTTTGGCATGTTGCGTTAACTAACTAACTAACTAACTAGTTAAGAAATTAGTTAAGCTATTCTTCAATATTATATTTCATTGATTAGGTTTTAGTTTGCAAATGCTGTTCTTAAGGTTAAGTGTTCAAAGTGATTGTGAGACTCAATGAAGAGGTTAATTAAGTTGCTTGTGGCGATTATGTTTAGCAGTTGTGATTAGTAGCTAATGCTTAGTTAGTTAATTGGTGTTAAGAGCAGTTAGTTAGTAGAGCTGGAATATACATCATACCTTCATCGTGATACAAGCTTCAATTATCTGCCGTTGCTATTGGCAGCGAATTGATTTGATTTGATTTGATTTGATTATTGTTATTTCATTTATACACATATTTTGAATACATTGAAAACGTATCACAGTTTGTTTTTCCGCGTGTGTAGGTGTTGTGGTGTGTGTTTGTTTGTGTAAGTAATAGCATGTTTTTTGTTTGTGTTAGAAAATTGTATGACAGCAACAAATATGCGTAAAAGAAATTAAAGAGTTAATTACAATTAATATTCGTGAACAATTTTGATTGATTTGTGGCGAATAGTCGAAAAATGGAAAAGCGAGTGTGAAAAGCGTAGGCGGCCAATTGTTGTTGCATAATATAACAATTTGTTTAGTAATGTGACAAACAACAGAGACATAAAAATATATATATATATATAAATTCGTATGCATTTGTTAATTGTATAGAGGGTTTTGAGTATTGGATAGATGAAAGACTGCGAGAATCTTATATTTTTTTTAGGTTTAGTTGACGACATATAAGACATGAGTTTGGAGGACACGAAACGAAACGGCGCTGAGCTGCCTGGGTGAGAGCTGCATGCAGCTGGACACTTGGTACTTACAGCAACGTGGAACCAACGTCCATTAGTTTCGTATCATAAATTAAAGAAATGGCAAAACGATTTGTTTTCGATTTGTTTCGTTAAATGAAATAAGAACAGAAAATAGAGACGGCATGAGTAAACTATAAGTAGAAGACAAAAGCCTACGACTTAAGAATTAACTTATAACTAATCAAGAAGCATCTGAAACACAAGAGGCGGTTGTGCTGACTGGTGGAATCTCTCGCAAAAAACAGAAGTCAAAAGAGATAACAGATAGAGATAGACTGTGTGTGCCAGGCAATGATAGAGATAGGATAGAGACATGTACATAACAGAGGATCACTCTTTGAAAGAAAAAAAGGCAGCTAAGTGGTAAACCAGAACCAGAAGCAGGCATCGCCAACGACTGCTCTCACCTTGTTGCTGCCAAAGATGCTGTTCAAGATGCCGCCGCGGGCCTTCTTCAGCTTGGCGGCGGTGAGCGTGCCGCCCTTAATGGTCAAGTGGTTGTAGGGGACACTGCTGTAGTTTGATTGAGGGGCGACGCTGGGGTCCATCTTTGACAGATCCTCAAATGGTATGTCCGTTGGTGGTGTGAAGCCCGATTGATATCTAAAATGTTGACAGTGATTAGCTGTGACAGCAAAATGGAGAAATCCAGTTTCTAATCAAACCTTTCGATGACTTTTAATGAGTCTTCCGTCTCGTTGATGGATTCGCCCGCCTTGACAATGCCTTCCATGCAACGCGCAATAATGGGCGCCACAGAGGACTCCACGTCCGCGGCACCAATAATGAACTCTCGTATGCCGCGCGTACGCTTCTCGTCGAGTTCCTGCAGCCGATTGAAAACGGCGGGCAAAAGAATACCATAGTGCTGCTGCTGCAGATTGTTTGTTTTCTGCAGTTGGTTGGCATATTCGTTCTTTGCATCGTCCGACTGTTGTATTTTGGATGTCATAATGTTCTTGTAACGCTCCACCTCAGCGCGACTCAGATTGAGATCCATGTCAGCCTTCTTGTAGTTCTCAACGGCCTTCTCGGAGTCCCGATACGCCTTGTCATAGTTGCGCTTGGCGCGCTCCAATGACGAGAGCTGTGAGCTGAGGGTCTGTTGCAGCATAGTGCCATCTGTAAGGCATTTCTATAAAAAGATGAGAGAGTAATTAATCTCCATTATACAAACAGATATTGGTTAAGTGTAACTTACCTTGCGGTCCTCTCGCAGAGTTTTCGATAGCACCGACACGCCGTGGATTATCTGATTCTGCAGGGTCTCTGACACAACCTCGCGTTGCCCCGCCAAATCGCCCACCTCCTTGAGCAGATTGCGGAAAGCTTGCCTCGATGTAAATCTGTAAATAGTAAGGCAATCAGGCAATCTGTTAACCAAGCTTACAGTCCCACGTCCCACGTATTTTCTCGCCTCACGGCTACAAACTACTTTGACTGTGCTTCCCTAGGCACAAAGCACCAAGACCAAGTCGCTAGCTATGCCGATTTATGGCCCTCTTATTGGACACGCGCTTTGTGACGCGCTCTGAACACCCACGCGACGCTGTCGTCGCCACTGTCTATCTGTCTTACTGTCTCTCCGTCTTCCAGTGTCTGTCTGACTGTCAGTCCGCATATGGAGCAGTTCCAGGCCGAGCGGCAATCATGAATAAATTTATGGATTTTTACAACTGTATATGGCGATACGTCGATCGAGCTTGGCATTTCATTACCAACTCTTCAACTTGGACGCAATGGCTTCATTGTCATATTACAAATTCTAGCAAAAAGAGAGGAAGCAAAAAAACAAAAACAAAATCGCGTCGCGCTATTTGCGGGCCATGATGTCAGGCGGCCGCAAGACTGGAAAATGATTCGAGCATTGCGCGTATGTAATTAAAACTGAGTGGCAGGCTGCCTTACAATGTTCTCAGACCACACATGGAATATGGAGCCTAAAGTAGCCACAATCATGCATCCACATTCTCTGGCTGTGGCTGTGGATGTGTCCCGCAAATGAAATGCCACAGACACGCACAGTGGCACAACCAAATGGATTTGCTCATAGACAGTCATTGGCCAAATCCACTTAACACGTTGCTAACATATATGCCAAACAGCAAATCGAACAAATTATGGATAATTTTCCAAAAGATTTAACAAAACTTTTGCGCAATCGTGTTAAAGAAACCCATCAGCAAGTTAAAAATACCCTGTACCAAGAGTAAGGCAGAGGCTATGCTCAAGTTAATGAGCAGCATGTAACTAGCTTTGAAATTTGTGTATATATAATACAACTGAGACTTAAGCCAAGCTAAACTCAGTGCTAATACGTCTCTTAGTTATAGAGTATTTCTCTGCCGAGCAGCTGCTATTAACAGCTCTCTTACTTTTCTTATTATATGATTGTTATTATGCTTATAACTATATTTTTTATTTTTTGTGCTTACTCATTGTCTTCCTCCTCCTTCTTTTTGGGCTGATAATTTTTCACTAAGCGCCTGTAAAAAAGAAAGAAAATCAAAAGAGCATGGCATTAGTGAAACTTTGTTTATGCATAGAAAGAAACAACAACAACAACAACAACAACAACTACTACTGCTACTATTACAAAAATAATAATAACAACAAGAGCAGCAGCAGCAGCAACAACATCAAGACCAAATAATTTACATTTGCATTAACACGAGACTTTTCATTTTGGCATTGCGAGACACGCAAAGCAATCTTCAAATTTCAGGCTGCCAGACTAGAGATTTCAGATTTCACTAACTACTATATACACCTATATATATATGTAGTCTGTTAATATGCAGAGAGTTTTCCATTTCATGTGGCCGCATTTGTGGTCTAGTTGGAGCGCATGGGAAGCAACGCCGACGCCATCTCAGCGCTGCAATGATAATGTCATTATAAAGGGCTCAAGCCGTACGGTAGCTGCAGGCATATCAGCCGGCCACAGTTCACTTGGTTCAGTCGAGTTCAGTCAGTCATCAAGCCAACTCTCGACTCATTTTGCGACATTCAAATTGTGGGAACAGACGCCACCGCATTGAGACATACAGAAGAAGCTAACGATAGCCACGATAACTGACAACATTCCCACCTTGGATAGCAGAGGGACAACGCGGGTCTACGCTCTGCTCAAGCAAATTATACAATTATGACGCCCAGTTGGTTTGTTGGCTGGGCTCGTCGTTGCCCAAGCTCAATCCCATTAAATAGGCAGCATTATCAGCTACACCCAGCGCGAGGCGTCGCGTGTCATTTGCTCGTGGGGCAGGTCGCGGTCGCTCGTCTCTTATTTCTTGTTTATTCAGTTGTCAGTCTATTGCGCAATTTAGCTGGACAGACATAGTCAGGGGTGTAACGCCCAGCTTCCTATATATGTCACATACTCCCTCACTCTCCCTGGCTGGCCTCCCGCATACGCTGAGGTGCGGCTCAACATTCTCTAAATTGAGTCCATGTTGTCGCCTGCAAAGGGCACTAATTGAAGTGCATGTACATATATACTTTATGAGTACAATGTCTTTATGGGCTTGCTCTGCTCGCTGCTCGCTACAAAAGCATATAATTAGCTATTTATTTTATACAGACAGCTGATGCCCAGGAATGGCCACAATGCACTTCGAGCACAATCTCTAGAACTGGCCGACCTTGTGCTTATTCCATTTTTCAATTTATATACACAAATAAAATAAATATAAAAAAATACTTTACATTTATGAGAACTGCAGCGGCGTTCAGTTTAATGTGTCTTGTTTCTTGTAAGGAATTGTTTGTTGTTTTTGCTTGTTTTTTTCTCTTGACAGGCCGCAAGCCAGCAAAACGGGCGAGGCCTTTGCCAGCAAATCGTATAAAAAATATCATTTAATTGACGTTCAAATATGGACATTAAGTGGCGCCACATGATTTACACATTTTCGGGTGCTTTTAAAGCATTTGTAATTATTTCAATTAGTTTTCGAACAAAAAAACCAACAAATGAGGCGTTGAGCACAACAAATATTCTGTTTATTACACTTTATGGGAGTATATGATATAATGAGATTGTCAAGTAATTGCCAAGCTAAAGCTGAGTATTTTCAATTTAAATTAAATTTATTACTGTTGAACTGCTCATAAGAAACTGAACTATAAGCTTAATTGCTATACACATATAGATATTAATATTTATGGATATAAGTATTTTCATTTTATTTTTATATATATAGATATTTTTTATCTTTTAACTCACCTCAATTTGCCGGCATATTCCGTTTCTATGGCCACTCGATCCCGTAAAAAATTGGCATATTTATCGAGCACTTCAATGCCTTTGTTTGTGTGTATAGAAAGATTATCGTACTGATCCTGCAAATATAAATAAGACGACACATGAAGCGGATTATATTTTTTGCGTCTCGCATTTGTAGAAATTAATAGAAATTTTATTTGTATTTTTTTTTATTGACATTGAGCCAGCGACAAAGAGAAACTGAACTGACTGACTATCGCCAGCAGATCAACAAAATCTGCGTTGTAAAGAAAATTAATCGAGTTTTGTATTTTAATAGAGCACAGCAAAGCAACTGCGTCACAGCTGAGCCAGTGAGTGGCAGCTAACGCGGCGTATACGCAACACAGATGAAATTAAATTGAATTATATATGTAAGATATATGATAGCGGGTTTTTTCTTGTCCAATTGGCATGTGGATAAAGATCTGCTGTATTGCTATTCAATTAGCTGCCATAATTCGCCAAATGCCGTACAACGAGTCGAACTGAGCACTTATGAAAATCGCATGGAAAGCAAGCGTTGCTTTCAGAAACGTCTGCTTTTCCCTATTATTGTATAACAACATTTTTAGATAGTTGCCATAAGGGGACTGCCTCCAATTAGCAGCTACTGCTAAGCTATTTAGATTTGATGCTATGCTAAAATTAGTCATTTACTTTAGTAGCTCTAGCAGTAGCCAGGCGTATATGGAAATCGTCAAGCTGTGCAACTTCCTCAAAGCATCTAGTGACATAATGCTCGAGTTATGCTATGGCAATTTGCAATGCCATTCAATACAATTTGTCAATAGAGTGGCGAAACAACAACAAAACGTTGCTGCTCCACTTTTTATGCTTTTTCGCACGCAAGAGAAATAAAGAGAGAAAAGATAAACAAAATACGTAACATCAAGAGACGTTGCCAATCACGCCCACAAAGCCACAATAATAATAACAACAAAACTCGTTGTCTCGCCAAACAAATGGAATTTAAAGCAGTCCAAATCGACTCTAAGACTTTGGCCTCAAACATGCGAATTTGCATAAGCTCCAAAACTTTTAAGCAAGCAAAAAAAAAACAATTACATAATGAAGCACAGTTAGAGATTGCTATTATGATCATGATCAGCATCAAACCTCAATAGGCAGCTATTTGGGCCACAATCGCTACGTTTTTGAGGTCTTCTTCGCTTTGGCTTACATTTTGCGTGCTGCCTATGCAATGAAAGTGTGACAAAATAGAGAGAGAGAAGTGGGGTAGCTAGACTTTTAAGTAGGCTAGAGGGTTTATCATATAGGGATTGCTAAGGCTTGCAGGGTACTTATAGTCAAATAATAAAGTTATCCACACATTTTAGAAGAGTAATGATAATTTTACAGGGTATCACGCAGTCGAGCCCTGTTTAAATCTGCTTTCATTGTCTTTGTGTATTCATTACGCACACTTTTCAGCAACTCTTTTATGACATTTATAATTAGCCACAGGGTATCAGACAGTCGAACTGTTTGTTTGATGTTCGTTTCGTTATTTAATGTGTAGCGAATTTAAATTTGTTGCGTTTGCATTGATCAGTGAAATTTGGCAATGCCAGCGACAGTTTCACTTAATTATTGCAGGCAACGTGCGTGAATTTCATTTCAAAAACAAATAAAGCCATTTAAGCTGCATTTGTAGAATTCTTTGGGTGACACAACTTTCACTCAGTCAAAAATGTGGGTGTGCGCCCCCCTCTCAAGAGAAAAGCATTTTTATTTCTTTGGTATTTAACCAGCAGAAACTAATCAAGCAAATGGTCAGGAAAGTGCCACACACAAATCTTAATTGAGTGGCCTGTGTTGCAACACGTTTGGGTGTCTGCCACAGTGGCATGCATAATGCATGCGTCGCTGTGCGCCTTGTGGGTGGGTGGCTGCCTGTCAAGCCGAGCAGCAGGCCTTGAGCACTTAAGTGCCAACTGCTGCAGTTGGCATTGCTATAATACCCGAGGGTCCAGACTCGGCCCGAACACAACTTTTGAATTTAATTTAGTTTACTTTTTTAGCTTTTGGTGCGGCTGCTGCAGCAGCAGTTGCGCAACATCCTTGGCCAGCGGGAAATTGATCCGCTCTGTGCCAGTTTACTGATTAAATGGTTTGCGTCTGGGCAGGAAAGTTGCGATTAGCGCCATTGATTTATATAAAGAGCTAATAACAGGTGAGCGGCACAATCAATAATTAAATTGCCAATTTATGAATGTTTATGTGCAGCCAGAGAGAACAGTGATAATCACTGATGATGTCTGCAAACAAGTTAATTATAAGTGAAGTTGCATGCAACTTGGCTAAATTAGTTCTGCTGCAGTCTGAAAGTTGATTTGAATCAACATAATTTATGGAATTGTCGGAACAATTTTATGCTGTTATTAAATTTCAAATATTTATTATGATTTACAAACAAATTTAACCGCAAAGCAATTTACAAATTTCATAAGCTATTTTCCGTAGTTGCCAAACCTCAAAGAGACTTTAACTTGGTTTACTAATCAACATTTATGATTTCCGCTGACTTGGTTAGACTTATGAACTGCTCAGAGCTTAGTGATCTACAGATTAAAATGCTGCTCAGTTATGCTGGGCAACGAGCTCGAGCTGGGGCTCATCTCAGCGAGTCCAATGAATGTTGACATTGACAGACGACTCTGGAGGTTATTTGCCAATCGAAACGCGGCATATTTAACCTTGACCAGGCAGGCGGCAGCCTGGCACAGCGGCGCGCAAATGCTTCGCACGCCAGCTATAAAAGGCGGACAGCAACTACATACAGGCAGGCGCTTATAAGGAGCAACAGCATTGGGGCGCAAGGGTCTTAAAATTGGCATGCCAGCTGGAGAGGGAGAGACTCTACAGTGCAGCATGTGGCAGCACGCTATGCCAAATGAGGAGCTGGCTCCGCTGGCATCGCTGGCAGATGGCAGCACCACAGTTGCGTGGTTGTGGCAGCTTGGGTTAACAACCTCTGGGATAGTGAAGATAAGCAACGAGATAAACATTTAAATAATATTTATTTATATTTTATAAGCGAGTCACAAGATTAATGTCGCACTGACCGAAAATGCTGGCCAATAAATCATGGCGAAAGTTGAAGCGCCAACATAAAAGCGGGAATCAGCGGGAATCAGAAAAAGCTAAATGTCATCAGGCACACTTCAACATCAGACGGCAAATCCATCGAGTTATTAGAGTCCCAAACACCAATCCCCCAAAACGCGCTAACCAGTCAACGCTTTCACTGAAACAACAACTCATGTGTTGCCCCTCCTCCACCCTGCACCCCTTCCTCTTTAAAGACAATCAAGTCAATGTTACAATAAGAATCTAAAGACAATAAGTTTACACTTTCCACGGCCCACAATAACAAATGGGAAACACTTTGACAATAAAAACCAATAAAGAAATTAACAAATTGCTAAGAGACAAAAGCTACAAATAGCAACAAAACACGAAAGCAACAACGAAAAGTGTTTGGAAGATTGTCATCGATTGTGCTGGAAATGTGAGCAATCAATGTGAAATGGAATCAACAACAACAACAACAATCATCATCATCATCACATAAGGGCGTTTCCAATGCCCAGGCCTCAGGCAGCTGACGGAAGGTCTTCGAGGCCTGACACATAGCCACTGGGTCAAGATTGAAATTCGAGCGATTGATTAAGGCACTCACAATCGAACTGGCACTCGCACTCGACTCTCTGCATTGTTCATTAAATCGTGTCTCTGCTGCGATTCGTTTCGATTCGTTTTCTTCACTTTGTTATTTATTTGTTCGTGACAATTGATCAACACTCAAAATGCAGTGGAAACGGGCACAAGAGCTGACGAAATACTTGGCTAAGCCATGTTAATGACTGTTTCAACAGCGAAAAGATCTTATCACACAAATTCTTGCGGAGTTAAAACCAAGGTTCGTCGACTGACTTTTTATAAACATAATTATAGACTTCTTTATAAATACAATTAGCTATAATCATATTTTTGTCAATATTTCGCCTTAGTCACAGTCGTAAAACTACAACTAAACTAAACAGACCTTAGGCTGTTCATAAGCCAACAATCGCATCGATTTATTATTTAATTTTGCTCCGGGGGGTTTTTTTACGTAAAACTTTCGGGCTGTGTCATAAATTTAATTCTATTGGCAGTTGTTGCAGTGGTTTATCTAATCGCATGCTTAAAACATAGACAGACACACAGACACAGACACACTCAGGTGTATTCGATGCCAAATCAAATATTGTGCAAGCGCCAGAGTGAGAGGGAGAGAAAACTCAAGCAGCAAACGAGGCAGCGTCGTGATGGCCACCAAATGAGCTGTGCGCTGTCGATGTCTGTCTTTATGCAACTGCAACTGCAACTGCAACTAGCTGAAGGGTGTCAATTGAAGCAGAAAGCGACAGCATATTATTATCTCCGTCTCGCTCGGAGCGTGTGGTACAATATGGTTCCTGTTTTACATTACAATTGTCGAGGCGGTGCTCACTCGACCAGAAACATTGGCTTCCTTTGGTTTTGCTGCTGTTTGTTGTTTGCTTTTTTGTGCCTGTTTTTTTTTAGACCCAGTTTTGACGACCGACTAACCAAGCTAGAGCTCAGCTCAGCCCGGCTCGGCCAACAGGCTAACAAAACTGGGTGACAGGTGCAGCGACAACAATTTTTGTTACCAATTGCGGCTGGAAGCCATAGACAGGCTGAGTAACGCAGTGGGGTGGGGTGGGCTTTTGGTGGTGCAGTCGGGTGTTAACTTAGACATGCCAACAGCTTAAATCGCTGTCCCAATGACATGCCGCATTAATTACACTGGACAACAGAATTGGGATTAAGGAAAAACTAACTTTAACTAACTAATTCTTGCTCAACATTGACAACTTCTATCTTTATGGCTGTGCCTCGATTAAATTGATATTTGTGCATGCTTGCTTGACGCATTGCATGATATATGACTGATTACAATAATAGCAGCGGCTGGGGCTGCATGGAAGTTCCGCAGCGCGCGTTTTATCTGCAACGGACGTGGCACGCAAAATAAAGCACAAGAAGTGTGACAGCAGCAAGAGCAGAAGGCAACAGCAACCACAACAACAACAACTGTTGCTGCTGATAAGCAAAGCAACTATCAACAATAGAGTTGAGCGCCCCAGCGTGTGTTGCTTGTTATTGTTGTTGCTGCTGTTGCTGCTGCACCCAGTTGACATTTAGATGACGCTGCTCGCTGGTCGTTGGTCGCCCGTCGCTGCACGCGGGGCCTTGGGCCTGGCAAATTGACATTGGCTGCATGTTTGAAGCGCGTATTCATGCTGCCGATGTACATACACTCATTCACACACTCATGCAACACGCCTACCGCCCGCTCCGTAGCACCCCCTGGTGTGGCTCTGTTTGTATACATATTTTTTACAATTTAACAAACGGCGGCGCCTTTGTTTTGACTATAAACTGTCAAACTCATCATGACGTTTGCTCGCAGTGCATTATTTCTCTTCGTTTTTGCTCGCTGTCATTCGAAGAGAGCGTAAAAACATTTCTGAAAGGCGGTTCAATGTACCGTGCAACAGCGACACTGCAACTGCAACAATTTAAGTAAATACTGAAGAGAAGCAAAAAACAACAACCGTAACTACAACTACAACTACATCAACAACGACAACGACTGTCAACAATTTGGCCAGCTGTCTCATGTGATTTTCCACAAATTTGCGCTAATTTCGTTTGATTTGAGGCAAAACCTCAACTGGGCAAAGAAAGAGAAAACGGCAAAAACAAAAGCACAAACACAACTCCTGACCCGCTTCGTTGTTGCTGTTACTGTTGTTGTTTCTTTCAACTATTTATAAGCAGCTTTTGCTCGTTTTCAGTTAATTTGCTGCAACGATTTTCCGCATCTACAGCAACAGCAACAACGACAACAGCGAAGCCCTTGTGGGCAACCATTGTGTGAACATTTGCCTGCCACTTGTTAGCCCACTGTGCCTCTGCCGCTCTCTCTCTCCCACCCACCCACACTTCACCTACTGCTGCACTTCAGCCATTTCAATTGCTATTTATATGTATGTGCGTTCGCTCTCTCTCTCTCTCTCTCTCTCTCTCTCTCTCTTCAATCTTTCTCCTGCTGGCTGACTTAGTTTCCGCCAGGCAAGCGTACCAAAAATTAGCACATTAACCCGTGCTGTCAGTTTGCTTAGTGTGTCACGCCACTTGTTGTTGTTGTCTATTGATTAAATAACTTTTGCGCAAAAAATCAATACGCATATTAATATTAGGTTAGGCTACAACTACTACCACAACATCAAAGGGGCACAGCGCTCTTATCCAATTATAAATGTTACAAGATACAACCAGAAAGAAGAGGCTAAAAAATATCATAAATAAAAGGTACAGTTGCGGTTTATCTCAGCTGCTGCCAAGCAACATGTGTAAAATGCTTGCAACAACAAATTGCCAACTTACAAGCTTTGATAATTACATATTTGTATAATATATATACTCATATATACTATATATACAGCAGCTGTATGCATAAATGAATAAATCAAGCGACGCCTTTTCACAGTTAGCTCATGAGAGCAACGCGGCCAGCGGCCGGAGGCAACAGCTAAAGCTGCTGGCAAACAAAAACAAATCTTGAGAATCAACAGAAAGCACACAACAAAGTCAAGTTAATCTTCAAGCGCTAGACGACAACAACAACAACAACATGTGGCATCTACATGATCTTGGCCAGCAGCAGCTCACGCTCGTAATGATGACGACGCCAGCTGATAATGCGCGCTAGCCAACAGACCAAACAGGAAGCATAAAGCATCAGCCAAAAAATCTAAAACACACAGACAGAAGACACATAATGTACACAATCTGTATCTGTGAGTGTGTAAAACCGTTAACAGCCAGCAGCAAACAAGTAGTATAATCATAAAATACTTGAACAACGCCGTTTATTTGAACTTTTAACTTTAGCCAAAAGCTAAAGCCAAGCAGCCAGCCAGCCAGCCAGCCAGCCAGCCAGCCAGCTCGTTGGTCAAAATCTGGTAGCCAATGGCTAAATGTGCAACTTGCCGAGAGATGCTCACGTGAGTGGCCCAAAATAGAGGCACGACACGACACGAGCGAGTCACGCAGCAAGACAATAAAAGCTAAGCGAGACAACAATGTTAACTTTAGACTAAAATATACTAAGACTCAGAGTTATAGAGTTCTAGTTTTAATATACTCAGAATTGCCATTGCTCAATAACAATAACAATAATTATTCAATATTTTTTTCCATTTCAACTGAATTGTTCTCAATAAACTTTTCTGCTTAATCGTAAGCTCGACTTTCAGTTTTTAACGCGAACTGTTTTCGAACTGTTTCACTGCTTATAAATATTATACACATTAGCACGAGTTTCTCAGTGTACGACTGTACTTTGTTAGCCAGGCATTCCAGCCAAGTTGCGGCCAGCTCTAGCACACATTGGCTGCAGTTGGTTATGCAAAAATCAAAGCACATTTAAATGGCGACATTTAATTGCAAACTGGTCTTAGGCAAGCAGCCAGCTAGCCACCTGCGGTGCAGTTCTTGTAGCTGTTGCTCGGCACTCACCAAAAAATCCATGTGCCAGTCCTTGTGGCTGAAATGTGTAACAGCAGTCAAATAGCCAAACAGGCAGCTCATGTTGAAAGCCAGATGCAAACTAATTGGCCAAGCGCTGCACATTGCACCAGCTTAAGTGGCCCAAAACTCAATTTCGGTGTCGCTGATAAACCAAGAATTTCAATAAATATTCAAGAATCATACAGGCCGTGAGTTGGCCAAAAGCAGCACAGCAAGAAATCAGCCAAGCAGAAGTGCCAACTGCTGGTTTTTCTTTTGCAATTTATTTTATTGTTATATTTATTAAACTTTTATGTTGCTCGTTTTTCTGGCTGATTGCGCGCTGGTCAAGTGACCTCGAAACGTGCCCACAACTCGAGCAATAACTGGCGCACGCTGTGTTGGCCCGGCCAAAACAGTTGCGCTGGCTCGTTGACAATGGCCGCTCATTAGGCGTTCAACAACAACAAAAACAATTGACTGATAGAGTACAAAGTAACTGCTAAGTGCCTGCCTACAACAAGAACCAGCAACAGATTCAATTGGCAGCTGCCAACAAGTTGGCCAAGCAAACAACTGTTGGCCAACAAACACTTCCGGCATTTTTTGGTTCAGCATATATGATCTATATAAAGTCCAAAAGGCATTTGGCACTGAAGACCGCTTCCTACTGCTCCCCAGCTCACGCCGCGCTCAAGCGCCATCCAAGTTAATTTGCTCCAATTATGAAAATGCCCATGTGCTCATTAAACTTAATTGAGAGAAGCTGCGAGAGCTGAAGAAGCGAAACAAACAGCGCAGCAGAAGACAGACAGACAACTTAAGACAAAACTCTAGCAGCGCAGATGCCGTACGTTGTAAATGAATGAATTTGATATTGTTGAATTGAAGCAATGACTACAGCGGACAACGTAGTTAAGTTTCACTTCATATGCAAAGCAAGGCAGATACACTGCAAACAATTTTGGAGTGACTAGCAGAAATGCCACAAAGTTCTATATGCAATAAAATATAAATCATATTTTAATTGTATGTTTAAAGAAAGAGTTGTCCGTGTTGCTTAGGTTCTCCGAATGTTATATAAATTATATACAATTTACTTCAAATTTAGCTTCCTCACACAGCAAAGTTCATTTGAATACTTGGAAACTCACTCCATTAGCACATATTTACAACGACTTTACACGCATTTTATGTGCTTGGCATTTATTGGCCCTCGCTGCCCCTGGCGGCCCCTACGCTCAACTTGTACTTTATGTGGCATGGCCATTCAGCGCAACATATTTGCGTAAATCTTGCGCGTAAATTGCTAGAAAACTTTAAAAATTTACTTATTTTCTAGCTGCTGCTGTTGAAAAGCTTGAAGAAGTCTTCATCGCATCGCAGCCGGTCTGCGCTGCAGTAAAGTTGAAAGCAAAAGAGCTATAAATTCGCAGCCACATTCTTTTGGCCGCGTCGCAAAGCAGCCGAACAGGTTGAACTACTTTGTCGTAGCCGTCGTGTGGCGCATGCGCATTGCGCATTGCCCAATGCAGGCCCGGACATTGTAGAATCCATAGATGTTGGATGGAAAGAGGATCATGGCATGGTCAATAGCTGCAACTAACTGGCTATAAATAGATGTTGGCCAGGACTAAAAGGCGAGCATGGCTTTGCCATAGTTTCGCTTTTTTCTCTCGCTCTTCGTTTCGTTGCCAAGAGCTTAGACAACAATTCGTTGCATTTCCGTTGCATGTACGACAAAAAATGCAATGTTTTTCAGATTGATGTATATATAGTTTACTTTTAACTAGAGCAGGCGGCATAAGAAACTACAACAAACAACATTTTCCATGTAAGTAATTTCTCATGCTCTCGCGTTATTCTTCTTCGCTAGCGAGGCAGCTCTTAACTCAACTCAAGTTATCATTAATCTGTAGCCACATATACATACTTTTACACATATGTATGTAAGTAATTAGTTGTTGCTGCTGCTGCGCCTGCCTTATAATTAAAATTCTCACATATATGTATTTACATACGCTTTTGATTGTGCGCGGATAGCGGCAAAAGATTCGTGGAAAACAAGGTGGCAATTATAAAAGCGAAACGCGTTGCGAGTGACTAGGCAAAAGCGAGAACTAGAGAGAATAGTAGAGAGAGAACCATATATACAAGTATAAACAAAGAGAGAGATAGAGGGCAAAGAATCTTGTTCCCACATACCGTAAAATAAATAAACAAAGGCAAAAAGAAATATTTTATTTGAGATCTTTACAGTTGCCCTGAGGAAATGCTCAGCAATAAAAATTATTGCAGTTTTTTAATAGCTATTTTTAAGCACTTTAAGAAATACATCAAACCAAGAGTTATACAGTTCTGTTAACAGAGTACTTCATATAAAGTACACAATGTACAGGGTATCTATATAGTGAATCACTCAACTCATAGATGGAGAGAAGAACTCTTGAGCATGTGCTTGACTGACTGTGAGCCATAATGCAATATTTATGAGCCATGAAAATGCAATTCGAGTCTTCCTGGCAGACAGACGCCTCACGCCTCACACCTCAAACAATTGACTGCAGTTTTCAGCTGCGACTTCCTTAAGCAGCAGCTTCCGCAGCAACTATGCCATGTGGGTGGTATAGTGAACTCTCGCTCCCCAGTCTCTCTCTCTCTCTCCCTGCTCGCCTTCTCTCTTTCTCTTCTTGCACTTTTTCTTTAAGTTTTCATAGACAGCGGGGCGTATGCGCAATAAATTAAACGCTGTCATTTCGCCCAGTCGAGTCAACTCAAAAGTCAATTAATAACAGGCAGCAACAGCAACAACGATGAGATACTTCAGACATGCAACTGACGTCACAAGCTGCCTTCCGCTGAGCTCACTGGCCAGTTCAAAAGGTTAAATTGTCTACGACTTTTGCCAGCTGCACGAACGTGAGAGAGTTTCAGCTGAGGAAGCAGCCCCCAAAAAAATGTCTCAAATGCCACAACAACAATGGACAAAGTCACAATAACAAACTCTAAAAAAAAAAAACAGAATAGGAGTTCAATGATAATCAAGTTGTATAGAAATAATTGAATTTAAAGCGAGTGATTCGTATAGAATTTCATTTGCTTGGAATACAATTTTATTGTATAAGAACTGGACTCCTAAAATAAATGAGAATTGCATCATTTAGATTTCTAAATAAATTCTCTATGGCATTTATAGCTGGAAGTGTTGACTCTCACCTCTCAAACTAGCCTATAATAAAAGTAACTAACAAAGCAAACTGAATCTTCTCTGTAATTTGATTCATTTTGAATGCTCTCTCTCGCTTGTCTCCCCCTCCCTCCATTTTCACCAACTGCACAGCCAATTATAGGCAACAACAGCTTTGCATAAGCTCAGCTTCTATCAGGTCTGCAGCAATTCGAAAAGCCAATCTGCAACAGCTGAGAGCAGCTGCCGCCTAATCATAGTGGACAATTGAGTGAGCAGGCAGTGCCCTGTGGCCAGAAACGCTTTCAATTAAGCCAGTGAAAAGCAAGTAATGTGTGTGCGCTTTAGAACAAAGCGAAAATTGGCTAGGCAGCTGATGGGAACACGTGCCGCTGGCTGGGATCCAAGTGCAGGAGAAGGCTGAAGCTGACGCTGGCGCTGGTGCAGGCCCCATTCACTGACTGACTCAATGATTGGCAGGCGCAAGGCGCAAGGCGCGAGGCGCGAGGCGCGGGAGGTTGGGTAATTGACCGACAGCCGCAAAAGTGAAAATCTAAACCAAACGAAATTCTGGTTTCAATTGCTCGCGGTTGTTGTTGTTGCTTTTTCTCAGTTTCCTATGCTTGAGTGCAGCGAGCAGGCGGCATGCGGCAAGCGGGAAACGGACTTTGCCATTGTTTAGCCGAGATTTTCTGTTTGTTCCAGCTGCTTGACGACGTTAAACACACGCAGCTGTATGCCAGAGAGAGAGAGAGAGAGAGTGAGAGTGGGGTGGAGGCGGCTGCACAGACTTAGTTAGTTGCCTATGCAACTCTATCATCAAACGGCTAAACGAGTTTCAACGCCAAGTGCCACTCCGTCTGGTGGCTATGCCATTGTTTTTGGCCTGGTTCAATTTCGACGCTTGGCTTTCGGACAACGCCTTTTGGTAAAAACAAAAACAAAATTGAACATGATCGCCACACAATGAAACGTCTGCAAAACCTGGCCAAACAAAACGAGCCACTTAGAGGGAGAGAGAGAGGCACAAACTGAGAGAAACAGAGAGTGTGAGGGGGCTATTTCATAACAAGTATTGCCAAACGCCTCCCACCTACAACACCCAAAACGCTAAACGAACGCCGCATTTAAGATCATTTTTATGCATGTGTTTTTTCCCATATCTCAAGTGTTTTTTTTTTTCTGAATTTTCGCCGGCTGCTGTAGATATATTTTCTTCGGCGTGGGCTGTGCAGAAAAACGTTGGCCAAGTGCTTTTGCTTATTTTTGTATGAAAAACATTTTCCAAGTGGCCATTTGGGCATTGCCTATATATATTTATAAAAATATCTATATATGTATATAGAGATTTATAAATATTTTCGTTAGGAAAATTTTGTTTTCAATTTAGTCATCAAAAACAATTTCTACATATATATTTTCTTAGGCTCTACGAAACAATAAACTATCAAACTCTTCCAACGTCTAATGCCTGTCATCAACATAATTTCTTTGGCTAGAGCTATGCCTTACGTAAACCTTAACTGAAAAGAATTCTTTTGACGGCTTTTCTCAGAAGTTTCGGGCTCTGTTTAACGGCTTGCAACAACAGTTAGAATGCATTCGGACTACCGTTAGCATAGATTCTCTCGCATCGCTCCACAAACAACCTTTTTCCCCCGTCATATGTTAATTTTTTTTCATCATATATATTTCTTTTTTTTATGATCCAACAGTTGCTTTTATTTTTTATTCTTTCTTTCCATTTCGTTGCTCAATTTGCATTTTATTTGTGTTATTAAACTGAATTGTTGTTTGTGTAGAGCTATCATAAAAAACTGTTTTCACTTTCGCAAATTAACAAAAGAATTCAGTTAAGCAGAGGTGCCCCAAACGAAAGAAATGCACTCACAAATATCAAATCACAAATCGAATCTGAATTCGAGAAAGACCAAAAAAAAAGTAAATAAAACAAATTATGCAGTCGCTTGAAAATGAAAGATATACCAAGCTGAAACCGGTTTGCACCTGTCCCAAAATTTGATGTGTGAATATATATCTATAGATATATAAGTATCTGAGAGAGCTGGCAGTAGAATGCATAAATAATTTTCAAAACAAACTACAACAAACCAAATAACAAGACTTTGATGAAAACAAATTTTGTGTTGTTGTTATTGTTGGTATTGTAAACAATAGAAATGCAAATCGACTGACGTTTTATGATTTGTAATGTTAATTATGCTGATGAATAATGCCAGAGAGACAGAGAGAGAAAGACAGGGCAAGAGAGGGCAGACAGACAGCCTATGGATACCCTCGTACCAGCTTCATTAGTCAGCTCATCAAGTAGACAATAAAGCGAATGCATAAGCATTTATGAATATATTTATATCTTATATATATATATATCTGTATAGTCAGAGTTATATATATAATATATACGCTATATAATACGAGTGGGGAACGCATTTATAAAAACTGAAAGTGCCAAAATAAAATGCGGAAATACTTCCCCACATATGGTATTATGAACGCATTGCGTTTCATATATGTGTATATAGATATATATCAAAATCGATATATGCATATGTACAAAAAGTAAAAGTTGGCCAGCTGCCTGTCCAGCGAACTGGGCATGGCCAGCAATGGTAGACGTGCTGTTTACTAAATACAAAATTAAGGAGAGAAAGAGATTCTACGGAAATGCGTCAAGAAGTTGCTGTGGGTGGCTGGCTGTCTTCTGCTCCTCTTTTCATTCAGCTAGCAGTCAATGTTAACATAAACACAACAACAACAATGGGAGTCTTATAAACATTGTACGCCCGAACGCTTGAAAATATATTTTGTTTATAATAAATGCGCTAAAGGCTTATAAAAATAAACGCATCAATTGCAATGCCGTCTAAGAACGCAGTCTAAGGCCATGCGATGCCGCTGCTGCTTCTGATTTTTTTCCAGCCGCCCCTCTACTCGATTCTCATCGTGCATTGTTTATAAACTGAGAAATGGCAAATGTGTTTATCGAATGGCAGCTGGTAGATAGACTCACGTGGCTTGATTAATTGTGAAGAGTGAACTTACCTGGAAAGCAAACAGAGAAAGAGAAAGAGATAAAGAAAGTTAATGAATGTGTGGAGAAAAATTACGTAGATGCAAGTAAATGAAATGCGAAGCGCAATTTGAATGGAAATTATTTGTGGAGGCGCAGCCACAAATGAACAACTATTGAGAATTGTAAAGGTAGAAGAAAATAAGCTTAAAAGATGATATATCGATAAGCCATCGATACATTTGAATTCAATTTGAAATCTGCATCCATTTTCTCTCTCTATATTGAATTTTCTATCTAATTACTTTATCAGTATAGAGATATGCCATAATGTCACCTCAATTACAGCCCGTAAATTTATGATCTATATGATACTCTAAGCTGCACACGTCCAATTTGATTACATATCATCGATCGCTTGATTAATCGATTCATTTATCTTTCCACATGGATTAGCATATTTTAATTAGAAATTCGCTCTGCATCAAAACGTTTAGGGGCCCAGCCAGCCAGCCGCCGACTGTCGACTCCCCATTGGGTGCAACTTCAAAGTCAATGTTCTGCTGCTTCCTCAACTTCTGCTTCTTCTTATAGCTCTACTTAGAGAGTAGTTGTTGTTGCAAGTCTGCTTCAAGTTCTGCCTCGTCTTGCTCGGTGGAATCAACGCTACCAGCGTAGCATAATGGCATTATCACAAGGCGACAACGATGACAACGACGTTGAAGGCGACGTGTGCAGCGAGTAGCATGACACGACCCAGCACACACACACACACGCACACACTGTTGCAACACTTATTAGTTTTCATGTGTGTGTGTGTGATGCAAAATAGTTGGCAGCTGAGGCAGCTGCCACAATGACAGCGTCGTATGGAGTGCATTGCACCGGCAACAACTGTGCAACAACTTCTTGCGCCTGCCACATGCCCCAAGCCCCCCACTGCCCACTGCCTGCCGACTGCTTCTGCTCCACTGGCAGCAAACAACGCGCAACTTTTATGCCCGTCGTCGCCTGCGCCGACGCCATCGTCCACCGTCCGCCCAGCAACGTTTTCTTTTCTGTCTTTTTATGAACCAAGTGAAGTTTTAATATTATTATACCACGTCGGAGCAACGGCAGCGAGACACGTCTCAGACTCTTGACTTATTTCGACTGGCGCACAGCGCAGCTTTGCCACAAATTGCGGCGGCAAAAAGTGTGCCGCAAGCTGCACCAAAGCCACCACTGCTGGATGAGCAACTCGGACTCCAGATAGTCGGTGATGATCCCCCTCGCATTATGCACAACTAAATCAAATGCAATTTCTCACGCGCTGACAAAACAAAGCCAATGATACTTTTTAATGTGCGCGCCGTTGAATGATTGATGCATTTTTATTTAAAATAGTCATAAACAGCAACTAGAGGGCGTCCAACACAGCCCTCCGTCCCCCCTCGCCCATGATTGCGTGTGGCACGCGTTTCCTTAAACATTATGGAAACTGAAAGCGACCTCATTCGCGTTTATGCCACGTACAATATGGCGCTGGCCTGGCCCGGCCCGGCCCGGCCTGGCCAGCCCGACCCGAAATGAGTCAAGCACTTTAGTGATCGTGCCCAGTAGCCGGCTACGTGCTCGATCCCCGCCGTCAGCTGCTGCCCCGATCGCTGTGCGGCCCTTCCGGTGCCTAAAGAATCGATTTCTTTATGAACAACAACAACAAGAAAGCACATAAACAGAAATGAGTTCGTTAACATCGTTGCAAAATATACACATATAGAAGATATAGTTGACAGCCTGGCAACATGTTGCCGCAACAAGCCGCATGTTGCCTCATGGGCAGGCTTATCTGCGCGCTGCTCTCAAAAGCATTTAACGATTTCCGTTAACTGCGCAGCCAGCGACTCCTTCACACAGCTTGCCCACGCCAGCAAGAAGAAGAGAGAAAAAACTACCAAAAAAAATTGAAGATAAATAAATAATTCGACTTGAGATTTTGCAAGCCGTGCCACAAAACAAAAACAAAAGACAAAAGTTCAGCTGGAGTTGGCGAAGCTTAAATACCCTAACAGAGAGACAGAAATATATATCTTAGACTATGAATCGAGCGACTTTTTGTATGTGATTAGGAAGAGCAGATGTTGTACTTGTTGTTTCTCAAGAGTCTTTTTATACCTTATATACTTCATAGACAATTAGAATTTATATATAAATTTCCTTTAAAATATAGTCATAATATATATAAGAGTATTGCCAAGTAGAGATCTACCTAACTCATTTGCGTATGCCTTCAAAATATTTATGAATAACAACGACAAAGAGCAGGCGTTGAATTTTGGTAGGGTTAAAGCCTTGGGCATGTCAGGCGACAGGAAATGAAGCTAATTTGGTGGCGGGGCGCGGCAGCTGTTTGGCCCAAAAGGAGGGACGACGCGCGCGTGTGCAGCGAAGACAAAGAGCTGGAGCCGGAGCCGGAGCCGAAGCCAGGAATTGGCCAGGCCAGGCCAGGACAGACCAGGCGACAGGCGCGGACTTCATATATTTACAGGCTTTGTCTTTATGGCAAATGGCGAATGGATAAGAACGCGTTCAAAAACGCATTCACATAACATTTTATGATGAGATGTCAACACACACACACACACACATACACACCCACAAAGCATACATAGCACAACAAAGGAAATTTCCTACAGCCATCTCCCTCTGCCTCTCTCATTCTATGGCTTTCATGCCTTGCCTTGCTTTGCCTTTGCCTTTGAACTTGCCTGGGGCGTAAATATACATACATGAAAGCTTTTTTGAAGCTTACAACAGCTTCCTATACACTGAGCGAAAAGTGTGTCTTGGTTCTTATTATTCATTTCTTTGTTTAGGCATATTAATCACTGCACTAAAAAAGTTAATCATACCTAAAGTTACTCAAGCACTAAAATTAAAGTCTTCCAATTTGTGCAAGATTTTTAATTAGTTTGCTTTGCTTTGCTTTGCTTTGTTTTTTGTTAGTGTGGCACACAGTGGAATAATTTTCCACTTTTAGCATTGAGCAAACAGCGTAATCAAGCATTTTGCCGCAATTTGAGTTGACAGGGGTGCAGGGAGAGACGGAGAGAGAGAGAGAGGGTGAGTGGGTGGACTAAGTAAATATAGACGCCCACTCACGCGTCCTTACAATGTCAGCTGTGGCTGTGGGTGAGTCATACAGCCAACAGCTGTTGGTGGCTTGTCCCGCATGCCAGTGAGGGTGGCGGCCCTTATCAAAACAACCCCTCGTCGTTGCTGGGTGAGTCAGCTAAGTCTGATCTGGGGAAATGTCTCAAAAGGGAAAAGCTTTTCGTCAACTGTCAAGCAGATAATGAAAACGTGTTGCAAACTGTTGAAATTGGAGCAGTCGCGATGTTGCATGCAGCCTGGCCGCCATGACACCCGCAGCCGCAGGCGCTATTCCTCGCACTTGTCCACTTGATGTCAAGTGCAGCCAACAGTTGAAATGGAAATGAGACAAAGTCTTCGCTCCTTGAGGGTGGCTGCCAGCTGACTGCCTCTCTCCTCGCTCCTGCTCTCTACATCTCTCGCCGATTTGCAAAATAAAATGGCTTCACATTCGCCAAGGGCTCTCTGGCTCTTTGTTCTTTAGCTTTTTCGGCTGGCCGTGTGGCTGCCACATGTCGGCATCAAAAGTCAGCGGGCGTGAATGAATTATGCGCTTTAGCTCGTTGACTACATAAATCTCCAAAAGTAATTAATAATATGTTTCTGTTTTTGTACATTTATAAACAATAAACACGACTAAAAAATGCAATCACAATAAGCCAGCCTTCAGCCACATCCTGAATGACTTCGCAGAAGCCTTATCAATGTGGTTGGTTAACTTATATACATTTAATTATAAAACTATTTATCAGCTGAGCATAAAAGAATCGCTTTTACATAAATTCACAATTATGACAAACATTCTTTTTCTTCGCCTCTTTGTTTGCCCCATTCATCATTTTGGTATTTTTAATTATTGAAAATAAATCTCGCCAGCGAAACGGTATGCCTGACCATATTGAACACGCGCCGTTGCCCACTTTTTTAAGTGGGTTCTAAAGCCAAAAGGGGTATATTGGTTTTTGTGCAAGAAGTTAATAGAGATTTGAGTAAATATACTATGCAAAATTTATAGTTGGATAGTCTAGTGCTAAGATCAACATTTTTGATAGATACTTCTCAGTTTTCATTGAATTTTTCATATATTTAGCTATTTATGCTGCGTGAACAAGTATTCAGCACTCAGTTACGCCCGTTTGCAACATTCTTACCTCTATTTTTTTGCAACCGCGCCCCAAACATGGCCATGCTGAAGCCAACAATATTAATTTGGCTTTGTTTGCGGCCTATGGGCTAGACAAAATACACAAAATACACAAAATAAAGAGCGAAAGAGAGAGAAACACACACACACACACAAATAAATAAAATAATATACTAAAAGTTACCTGTCACGACGCTGTGTATCTAATATCCAAACTAATATTTGCTTATTAACCTTTGCTCATATCGCAGCAAGTGTGTGTTTGTGTCGAGAGATAGCAGAGAGAATTAGCCGGCATATATAGATAAACATATATATATATATATATATATATATATATATATATATATATATATATATATATATATATATATATATATATATATATATATATATATATATATATATATATATATATATATGTCGAGCTGTTGTAAAGAGTCTCTCTATCTACTCTACCTTTTCGAGCACTGCAATTGCTCTAGTCCATATTGTCATTTGGCTGTAGGTCATTTGAAGTGCGGCGATAAGGCGCTAAATTTCGATAAAAGCGTCAGCAAATTGAATAAAGTCACACGCTGTTACCTTGCCAGTGAGTGTGTCTCTGAGTGTGTGTATATATATGTATATACCTATATATTTTATGAGCAGCAACAGGTTCATTTAATTTAGTCACAGACCACATATGCCCCATTGGCTTTACTGATAAGTTTCTTAGATTTCTCTGACGCATCCAATACTTGACTGCACAAGTTGAACGGAAATGTATGTACATGTGTAAGCCATATATATAGTTATCTGAAAGTATGCCTTGTAGAATCTTAGTATGAATCATCCTTAGATGCTGACCAAAAAGAGATATGTAAAGAGAAAAAAAGCTTCTAGGTAAACTTCGCGCTGACGCATAATGTTTAAACAAATTGAATTGTTTGCCTAAGTGAGGCGTGGCACTTAAGGCGTTAATCATAGAAAATCCACTCACAGAGCAAGACCTGAGCATACTGCCTAAGTTGTACCCTCGATTTGCTCTACAAATCTAACTTGTATATACTTTCAAATCAATTGAGAAGCTCAGCTGTGTTTCTACGTTCTTCAAGTCAATTTTTTAACTGTCAATGACGCATTTCAAGAGTCAGCCAAACATCACGAATGTGTATATACATAAATACCTCGCCTTTTAGAGAAACAAATGCTCTGCGAATACATTCTTTGCATTTTAATTGTTTCTTTATTGGTTGCAAATGATTAAGCGCCAAAAGCACTTTTGTTTATTGTTTTTCCTCTTTATTTTTCTTACTTTTGTTTTTCTATTATTTATTTATTTCAATTTGTTACGCATTTATCGCCGCGGCGACAACAGAAAATAAGTTGGTCAAGCGATAAGTTGCAAAGGAAATGCGAGCTGTGCTCTATATAAAAGAAAATCAAATAAATATATATATATATATATTATGTATATATACATATAAATATTTACAAGAATTGGCTTGGCTTATCAGCGCTTATATGATTTGTGTTCCCTTATGGGAATTTATGTTGCACATTTGATTTCACAAATAACAAATCGCAGGCGCCGCGATTTTGAATGGCAACGGTCACAATTTGCATATAAAACGCATTGGCCAGCGGCAGCTGCTTAATATGCATGCAGCAGCAGCTGAAGGCTGAAGGCTACTGAAATCGATAGACAGCAGACACCACACGACAACAACAACAACAACTGAGATTATTTTACAATGCACTTGGACAATGTGAGTGGAATATACAATTATCTAAGACTACGAGATAGCAATCAAGCAAAGTTTTGAGCAGAGAACGAGAGAGAACGTGAGAAAACGAGAGAGATATAGAGAGAGATTGCTGAAGACGTTGCGCGAGGTAGAGAGAGAGAGAGACTGAGAGGTTTTATATATATATGTAAACTTAGAAAAATACAGAGAGATAAAGAGGCAAATAGAGTCAGGTACACAAAGAGCTCTTTTAGCTCTTGCACAGAGAGATAAATCATATTATTTATTCTTTTTATATATCCCATTCAAAACATCTTGAAAAATAAGCAAAAATGTTGAAAATCTCAGCAAAAATTAAGCCTGAATAAAATTAAGCTTGAATAATATATTATTTAAAAAATTATAATATAAATTTAGCAATTTCTATAGACAATCTTATATAGATGTTCTGCTCGCAAAATCTAATTATATTTTCTGCTTTTCCAACAGAATATAAATATAGAAAATTGTCAAAAGTGAAGCTCTGCATTATAAATAAAATTGAATTTCGTATTCTATTTTCATGGGGGTTTTTTCCTAGATCTAATAATAAGACAACCCCTTGGACAACACGAAATGCGTCTTAAATCTCGAAAAATCGAATAGAGTGTGGGAAATGTCAAGGAAAATTCACCGGATGCAATGAAATCAACAAGAGTTTTTGCAACCACCCGTCGCGTGGCTCGAATTGACATATCCTTGCCATAATCCCAAGGCGAGCGAGTGCTGGTCTAACGTCACGTTGGCGCCAAGTTGCGGCTGTCTAGCTGTCTTGGCAGCCCTCTGAAGGTCTCTGGCAATGGCAAAAATCGATGGGATGCTGTGCAACAAAGCGCAAGATTTGCACTTAGGGTGCGACCCCAAGCGAATAAATATATATATATGTATATATATACATAACTCTAATCTGCAATCAAAATGCGTTTCTTGACAACTTGGCCTTGAGCACATAAATCGCCGACGCCCACAGGACCACGCCCTGTGCTTTAATTGGAAGCCGCTCTGCGAGGGGTGTGTGCCACAATGTTAATCATGGCGCACACGTTAGCTAAATTAACGGCGCGACAGCGAACAGTAATTGGAACTGCTAAAAGATATATGGCTCCAAGTTCTTGTCCACTTTTTAAGACCTTACATTCGAGCATGTCATTCGAGAGAGACATAAAAACTGTTGTTTTACAATGTATTTTTAGCCTTAAATGCTCGTGTCATTAAAACCTAAACAGCTAGAAATGGCTCTAAAAAGATATCAAAACATAAGGCCAAAAATGAGCTAGAGTTGGCTAATTGCGGCGCGTTTCACACAAGATTTCAATGTCATGAAAAGCTATTGAAAAACTGCAGTGAATTGTAGACTGGAGTGGAGTGTGAAGGAGCTATCAGAGAGACCTCGATAAGGGAGAGGCAAGTGCCTGCTGTGCGCTCTCAATAGATATATACTACATATACATAGGAAAATAACGTATCTTTCATATAAACAAAGCTTAAACAGCTGCATTAACTAGAAAACAGCTGACAAGCCAATCGGGAAACTTGCGATTTATGAGGAATAAATAGCAATAATAATAAATACAAATAACTGAAAAATAATTATAGAAAATCGATAGAAACTCAAGCTGCACTCTCCAGAAAATTTCAGCTATAAATAATTTACATTATTACAGCTGCGACCTTCCTGGCTCTAAATTTAAACCACACCTGACTAGGGAGTAACATTCCCAGCACTAATCAATAAGTTTATTTAGATTATGGCAACGGGCGCAGCAGCCCAATTAAAATAGCAACGAGATTTTCGGATGGCAGGCGACTATTTTTAGCAACTGTGTGAAAGGTAGACGAGGGCGTCAACGAACCAAAAAAAAAAAGCTAAATAAAAAAGAAATTCAGCTAAAATAATGAATGTTTTTATGACAATTTTATTTGATTTAAGTTTTGTTTTTCTGCTTTTTGCATATGCAATGGGCCAAGCAGTAATGGACTTAAAGAAGACGTCGGCGCATGCTTTAAATTTAATTAAAGAGAAAATTTTCGTTCATAACAAACAAAAAGGAAAGAAAAAAGTGTAGAAATAAAGCGAAAAATGCAAAGAAAGTTTTGTTGTTATTTCTTTAGTTGAGTGGCGCTTGGATTGGCTTTGGCTTTTGGTTTTTCGTTTTTCGGTTTTGGTTTTTATTTTGAATTTCTTATACTTATTTCTATTTTTATGCAGGCCTCGCAATTGACCCGCTTGAAGCTTGAAATTTGCATTTTAAAAAATTAACAATATTTTCGTTTACGTGTTTAAATCAATTAAACGTATTTAAGACTCTCTCCTCTCTCTCTCTCTCTCTCTCTCTCTCTCTCTCTCTCTCTCTCCCTCCCTCCACGCACTCTTTGCATGATATGCAAAATACCTCGTTGCCATGTCTCAAACAAAAGAAATGTTTCTGCTTTTTTTTCTAAAGCGCAAATTTTTTATGCAAATCTTGAAATGTTTATGGCAAAAGAAATAACAATAATTGGCCTCAGAGTAGCTACTGATTTTACTCATTTCTGTTTGTTCTTAGACAATGGACAGCGATTGAGTTGTAAATTTTTGATTGACGCAGAGAAAACGCCTTGATGGAATCATCAACAGAATATTTGGACAATCAGCTCTTGATGTCAAGGCATCAAAAAAGAAGCTATTTGTGCTGAGAGACTGTCTGAATATGGAATTTTTCACTGAAGCTCGAGAAAAGGGAATTTATATTTATATTCTCACTGAAGCTCGTGGAATAGAAGTGGAAAAGGCAATTTTTCTTTAACTCTGAGATAAAATAGAAGAAAAATCATAATCATAAGCAATGTTATTTGCTTAATGTAATATTCTTACACAGTAAAGCCTCTCTAATACAGATGCAGATAGTTTCGACTATTATTACTGCTATTATCATGATTCTTTATATGAAATATACATTTGCGAATGTCTGGACTCATCATAGTTTACATTACTGAGTCAACACTGCAGTCTTGCAACATGCGCCTCATGCATTTCGCATTTATATCAGTCCTCCTCCAGCTTAAATCCGAAATGCTAACAACTTCCTTTCGCATTAGTCAGCTTTTCGTTTAGCAAACTATCAAAATGCGGAAACATTTCGGATGCAAAAATGAAAATGGAAAAGGGAAAGGGTTAAAGGCTAATAGATAACGCTGACTGCGACTGTCTAGACATGCAATTTTATCCTGCCAGAGAGCAGCGCAGAGCAGAGCGAAGCTGCTGCGGTGGCAACTTTACCAGCTGCACACACACACACACACACATATAGACACATACAGAGACAGGCAATCTGATAGTCTGACTGCCGCACACACCTACATAGAGTTATCGAGAGTTTGAGGGTGTGCTGTGCCGGCTGTCACGCCAAAAACTACCCCCGAAATTGAAATCGAAATCGACAAATATAAAAAAAGAAATTGCAACGAAGAAGGCGAAACGTGATAAGCACTAAAAACTACAAAGTCCAAGCCCAACCAGCAGCGCTGAACAGCTGAAGCAGCAAATTTGCGAGCCCAGATGGGGGCAGGCGGGGGTGGCACTCAGGTAAAATGCCAAAAACGGGCGTGTCAGCAAACGAGTTAAGCTAAAGTGAATAAAAAAAAAACAACTGTGTGGCGGCAGGAGGCCGTGGAAAAACAGTTAAGAAAAAAATCAGTTGACGGCTGCCTGGAACAGACCCAAAAATACAAAAATACAGAGAGAGAGAGAGAACAAAAATGTAGAATTCAGCAGCAACAAAAGCAACAACGAGAAGAATTCCACGCTTGCGGCGCGCAATTTACATAAAACACGCAAAACCTGTTTTTCGTATCTTTTTTCTGCTTCTGCTTAAGTCGTCGTTGGTCAAGAGAGATAGAGAGAGGGAGAGGGAGACAGCTAGAGCGTGAGCAAGAGAACACTTCAAACACACGCTTGCACTTTAAGCTTGGCGTACAAAAAACAACAACAAATGGAAAGAAGCATAAAACAAAATATAAATAAAATAAGAATAATAACAACAACGGCACTTACCCATAGCTCAGTACCCCAACTCATTTTGTTGTTGGAGTTTGACGCTGCTGCTGCTGCGTTTTCTGACTCTGCCAGTTTCTGCTGCTGCGCTGCTTTTGCTTGATCCGTTTGCCACTGTGATTATTGTAAACAACGGCGGAAGAGCATGGGACGAGAATACAACAAAAAAAAGAGAAGAGTAAAAACTGAGAATTTTGTTTCGTTTTCGTTGTCTTTGCTCTAATTGTCTGTGAACAAACAAACAACAAGAGAACAAGAGAGAGCGCGATTTCCACTTCTCAGAGTTTACAGCAACGTTTAATGCAGACGTGTCCACGGTCGCAGCAGCGACGCCGGCTGTGGCTGTGGCTGTGGCAGCGGCAGGTAGATCAAATGCTTAAGGAATTTTGAATGGTGGGTAACGGCGGACCGGTGGAAGGGGTTGCTGATAGGACTCTAAAAAGTGCTGCCAATCGCTAACCAATATAAACAACAAATAAAACCGGCCACCGCCAACGCCGACAGCGCTGCTGACGTCAAGAAATTTTTCGTGCACTGGCATTCACTGCAGCCTCGCAAGAGCGAGAGAGTGCGCGACAGAGAGAGAGAGAGAGAGAGAGAGAGAGAGAGACGGCGAGACTGCGAGAGCGTGGCTGCATTTCGTAATTGGGAGAGCGCGAGAGTCAATTGGAATTGTTGAAAAGCAATCATTTATTTATGACTGTCGATACATTAATATATATTAAACACATATGCATTTGCCATTAGTTTGAATATTGAATTTAAACGCTGGCCGACAGCAAACCATTGCAACAACAACAACCACAACCATTTGATGCCAGGCCAAACAATAAGCAAAAGTGCCTATTGTTTTTTTTTTTACATAATTTCGCACACGCACACACATACACTGGCGCGCGCACACACACACATATACACAGCAACGGGCATAGGCCGAGTGCACGCACTCTGCTTCTTTTATTCTGGGTTGCTGGGTTTTCTTTCCTTTTCGCGTATCGCACTGCAGTGCAGCGTTCGGGATTTCTTGTTATTATTCTTGTTGTTCAAGTGCACAATATTTTATCACATTGATATGCGCCTGCACTTAGTATGCGTCATAATTTAGGTGACACAAACACACACACACACTTTAATTGTTGTTTTTTTCTCGCGAAAACAACAGACAAACGAGCTGCATGAACTCTTACCTTCGGCGATTCGATTGCAACTAAACCAAAGCTCAGCAGTGTGACCACACCGCGACTAGCTAAAAATACACAATTAGACCATCGATAAAGCATGTTATCGATGAGGATGCAGCGAGTTGAAAAGTAACGAGTTCACAACACAATTTCCTCGTTATTTTCAAACCGTTTTCGTTGCATAAAGAAATGGAAGGCATTTATATTTTGTAACAATTACGTATAATTTATTTAATTAATAACTAACTAAATAGCGGACATTTCTCATTAGTATTTTCGCAGTTTCCAGCTTGCGGCGTTAGTTGTTATGCATATATGAGTGCAATTCATTAATTTCGCATTACATTATATACAGTTAGGATGCAATAACAGTTACATTTCAAATTTAAGTGCCTTAAACTAAACTAAATATATGCGCTTTGTGTGTGTGTGTAAACAGTCATTGGCTGAAAATTCATAATTCATTTAGTTCGAGAGTATTTCGCACAGATTCGAGACTTAATTGTTAAAAGATATAAAATAGACAAGGTCAATCAAATACTAATTTATATATCAAGCTGAACACTGAACGTGTCCGTCCTTTAGCTCTGCTGCAGCAGCACCTCTGCGGCCAGTTCCAGGCTCCAGCCGGTCTGCTGCAGTGCCTGCTCGCACTGTGGGCGGGCGGCCACGCCCAGTCGGGTCAGCTGATCGATCTTGTAGTGCCTCGTGGCCAGTTGAACGTCGCCGCTGGCGGCGCGCAGCGCATTGCGTACGTCCTGCTCCACAGCTGCGGTGCCCAGCTCGAGCATCAGCTGGTGCAGCTTCTCCTGCTCCCGCTGCGCCTCGGCCGGCACGGGCGCGTACAGCTGGTGGGCGCCCTCGAGCTGCTGCTGTTGCTGCTGCCGCATCTTGTCCAGACGACGCTGGATCTGCTGGGCCGAGAGCGGCGGCGGTGCCAGTGGCGCCGGCCGATGCGGACGCAGATAGTCATCCAGAGGCACCTCGTCGTACAGGGCCGCGCCACCTCCATTGGGCACCTGGCCGTAGTAGGCGGAGCCGGCCATGCTGGCCGCCACGGGATCATAGCGCTCTCCCCCGGCGGCAGCTATGCTGCCATAGAGCGAGGCACTGGAGGCATAGACGCTGCTCTTCGGGGCCACCACACGATTCGAGATGGCCACGAAGGAGTGATGCGTCTCCGGCAACTGCTGCGCCTGCATGTGATTCTGATACAGCTGCTCCGCCTGCTCCGGCGGCGGTTGTGCGTAATACTCGGAGGGCGTGGCAGCCACGCGCTCGTACCAGATGCGATTCACTAGACTCTGCGTAGTCGTGGTGCCAGCAGCTGCTGCTGCTGCAGCAGTCTCCACGTTGTTCTGCTTGGGTGTGGGCGAGGGCTGGCTGGCGTTGGATGTGGGACTGGAGTGATTCGAGTAGTTGCCACTGCCGGCGGCGTTCTTCAGGGGCGTGAGATTCTGCTTGTAGACGATCTCCTTGCTGGCGTACATCTGGGCCGAGTTGCGCTGGTAGTCCTCCTGGGCCTTGCTGCTGCTGCTGTACATGTCCTTCTCCAGCTCGGCTATGAAGGATTTGTCCAGCAGCACGCTCTCCGACGCAGCCGGCGGCAGCTGCTGCTGCTGCTGCTGCTGCACACTGCTGACCACCTCATGGCGCTCCAGGGAGAGATTGCTCAGATTGTACTGCATCGCAGCGGACTCCAGCGCGGGTATGTTCTCCTTGTTCGCCTGCCCATTGGCCAGGCCGAAGAGATTCTTGCGCGCGGCTGGACTGCCGTAGATGGGCGCAACGACAGCAATCGGATCCGGAGTTGGCGCATTCGAGTAGAGCATCAGGGCGCCAGCGCTGGCGTCCAGGCTGCTGGTGTCGAACGGATCCCGGACGGGCGTCTGCTGCTCCCGCTTCTGCTGCTGGACGAACTCCATCGTGTTGGAGTAGGTGGGCGGCATTTGGTAGGGCGGCGGCTGCAGCCGAGCGGGCGAGGCCCCATTCGCCTCGAAGTCGAACTGCGGCTGTTCGTTGAAGAAGGTGGGCGTGTTGGGGCCCGAGGAGTAGCTCGTGCCGACGCCACTCTCGTTGAACGTGGGCACATCGATGGGCGCGTCGAGCAGGCAGAAGCTGCTGTCCAGCTGTAGCGAGGAGCTGTCGCCCGCACCCAAAGCCGCACTGGGCCTCATCTCTGGCGAGATGTCGATCAGTATGCCCTCCTCCTGCTGCTGGGGCGGCGGCGGTCGCTGCGGACCCGCCTGACTCTTGACCTTGACCGCGTTGCGTCGCTGCAGTCCAGCCGAGTCGTTGACGAGTTTGTTGTAGGCGAACTGCTTGCTCGATATGGACTTGCGCTCCTTGGCGTGTCCACCCTGCGCTGACTGCGTCGACTGTGGCTTCAGGGAGGCGCACTTCCTCTGTCGCTCCTCGCTGCTAGGCAGCCCAGCGCCAACGCCACCGCCGCCCCAGCAGATGCCAAAGGAGGAGCCGTGCGTGGAGCTGTTGCCACGCATTTGGACCTCGTTCTGGCGACGCTGCTCCAGCAGTGAGCGCGGGAAGATGCCAATGTCGTAGGTGCGCTGATTCTGGCCCTTGATCAGCTTCAGCTCCGAGCGGCCGTCGATGATGGCAATGGTGTCGCCCAGCTCGATCTGCAGGCCCTTGGCATCGTGGTAGCTGCGCGAGGCACGCATCACAGGCGGCGACATGCTGGCCAGATATTCCCTGCAAGAGATTGGGGATTAGCAAGGGCTCCAATAGAACCAAGTGAGACCTACTTGAGTGCCGCGAACGTGGGTCGTTCCGCTGGCGTCTTGTCCCAGCACTGCAGCATCATGGCATAGACATCGGGCGGACAGGCGTCCGGCTGATGCAGTCGCTCGCCCTCGCGATCGATCTTGCGCAAGATCTGGGAGCCATTCAGCCCCACCCAGGGATCCTCGCCGAAGCTGAACATCTCCCACAGTGTCACGCCAAACATCCAGGTGTCCGAGGCGTGGGAGAATTGACGAAAGCGCAGCGATTCGGGCGCGCACCAGGGAAACGGCACCTTCTTGTGCTCGGACATCACGTAACAGTCGTCCTCCTGGGGCAAAGCACGCATCAGGCCAAAGTCTCCAATCTTAATCTTATTGCCGGCGGCCAAAAGCACGTTGCGGCAGGCGAGATCACGATGCAGGAAGCGCTTCTGCTCCAGATAGGCCATGCCGGTGACAATCTGCACTGACCAGTTCCAGATGTGGGTCAGCGAGGTGTGCCGGCACTGCTTGCGCAGCGTGTCCAGCAGCGAGCCGCGCTCCGCCAGCTCCGTGATCATCATCATGGGCTGGGATAGCACCACGCCGTACAGGCGCACCAGATTCGAGTGGTCGAGGGCGTGCATGGCCTGCACCTCGCGGAAGAAGTCATCGATGATGCCCGGCTGGGTGAGGTTGTCCGACTTGAGCACCTTGACGGCCACTTGGAGCACCTTGCCAGCCGGCGAGGCGCTCCACTCGCCGCGTCGCACCACCCCGAAAGAGCCATCGCCCAGCTTAAGGCCCAGCGTGATGTCTTTCTCGTGGATGAGGCACGTCAACGCGCCTGGCTGCATGTGCTGCTGCTGCTGTTGCTGCTGCTTCTTGGACGAGGGCTGCTTACCCCCGCCGATCAGCTTCGAGAGTATATTCTTGCGCCACTGATGCGCCTTCTTCTTGCGCACCGCATCCATCAGCCGGCGTATGGCCGGCTTGCCCAGCCCACAGCGCTCCAAGTCGTCGCGCAGCACATAGTCAAAGTGCGCCAGCCTGGTCACCTGCAGATCATCGCGTATGCGCTCCAGAAACTGTTCCAGCTGCACCTCGCGCAGCAAGTCCTCCAGCCAGGCCGTCTCGCTGGCGCCGCCGTCGCCACCCGCAGGCGAACCCATTATTTTGTGGACTGCAAGATACATTGATCAAACGAGTAAAAGGAATAAGTAAATTTTAAAAGTCAAATAGAAAAAAAGTTTGAAATCAGAGCAGATTTCAAATGAACCTAGGATAACTGTTAATAGAGCTGCAAAACCAACGATAACATGTGACAATCTATCGCAAATTTCATATTCCATCAATATTATCGATGGGGCCACAGCTCTAGCTATAAAAAATAAAGTTGCTATAAAAAAAGACGTTTTATTTAAACTTGCAAAATGCTAGTATTCTTTTTTTTTGTATTTTTATATTTATTTGAATTGTGCAGAGTACTTTTTTTAAATACTTAAAATTCCTTCTCTTTTTTTTTTTTTTTTTGGTATTTTTCACAATATTTTGACATAGTTTTAATACATGTGCCCATTCACTCTTGCAACAAGAGCTGCAACATTGTAAATTTGTTAGCTTTTTGTTTTTCTTCTCTTTTCCACTTAATTGTGGAACTTCCCACGCTCACGAAATATGGGAAATTTCGATTTGCATGCTGCTCACGTAAGGAATGTGTACGGAAACTGTTTCAAATTGTTTCAAACAACATTTTGACTAGGGGTTGAGGCGTGCCTTCAAACTTGTTGCGCTCTGCGCCTCGCCTCGCTCTTTAAATAAACGCAGCGAACTTGAACCCAGAGTGTCATAACATAACGGTCCTCACTCAAGTACTTTGTTAGCGAAAGTGCTATATGACAGTAAAATTAAAACAAACAGCAAATTAAAATTGCCGACGCGTTGCCGCTGTCGGCGTCGCCGTCGCTGTCGACGTTTTATTATCAATGGTATAAAGCATTACGTCAGCCATAAACGGTGACTGTGACGACGACGACGGCAACGCTGACTGCGGCAGCGACAGCGACAGCGACTGTGCAGCAAGCGACAGCAGCTGCATGCAAGTGGGCCATGCTTGAGTGTGAGAGAGAGAGAGAGAGAGAGAGAGAGAGAGAGAGAGAGAGAGAGAGCCAACCACAGACGAAGCCATTCATGACGTCAAATTAGTCGCGACTGCAACGAGTTTCAAAAGAATTCTTGGCGCGTGCTAAAGTTGCGGTTGCAAACGATAAGAGAGCCGGAGGTAAGTCGTTTAGCTCAGTGCAAAATGAGTACACACCGTATTTTTAGAGCCTGACAAAGATTAATTCCGACGATAAGAGCTTTGCAAAAAAAAAAAAAAAAGAAACAACAAAGCTTGAACTAATAACGCCTAACAAACAAAGCTATTGAGCAATTACTAAGACGGAAACAATTTGTGCTGTAAAGCGGATGCGGCGACACAGAAAAAACTCGGTTTAAAACTGGAAAGTGGATATTCCAGAAATTGGAAAATTAAATATACGCAATTTACAAAAACTTTATAGTATTTCCTTTTTAACTATACAGAAAGATACTAAAAATACTTTAGTCTACACGAAAATATACCGTTTAATGTATTAAATATAATTTAAATACTGAAAATGCTGATATATTTTAAATTGAATATAATATAAATACTGAAAAATACTAATCATTTAATAATTTTAATTTATATATGATATAAATACTGAAAAATACTTCTTAATGCAGAATTTAATTTACTGAAAAATACTAATTAATACAGTATTCAATTCATATATAATATAAATACTGAATTCAACTAATTAATGCAACAGCTAATTTAAACATTATAATTCGAATTTTCTATCAAGTGTTTCATTTATAGAGCGCCCACTGTAATCCGAATTTGTGGTGGCGATCAACCACCGTCGCCATAAAATGAGAACAGTTGGCAGAACAAAAGGATACAAAAGATTTACAGTTGTGTCAATTCCCAATAGATTGATAATAGGAACAACGAATATGGAACACTTACCCAAGCGAGCTTCTGTCGAGTGGTTTTTGTTTTTTTTTTTTTTTTGGGAGCAGCTGCAGCCGCTGCTGGCCGAATAAAGTCACAGGCTGTGGCTCAGCGAAGCGTTGACGCTTCCGTTGTCGTTGTTGTCGGCTGCTGCACTTTGCGAAACTTCCTGTCTTTTGGCTGGTAAACAGGTTGTGAAGATGAAACTGAAACTCAATATGTGTGCACAGCTTGGACAGACGTCGCAGCCGCAGTCAGAGCAGCAGGCGCAAGGTGAAGGACGTCAACGTCGGCGTCGCCGTCTGCGTTCTCTTATATTCGCTTCTCTGTATGTGTATGTATGTATGTATGTGTGTGTGTGTGTTGCTTTGTTTACACTCGCACAAATAGCAGCTGGCTATGGCAGCGGCAATGTTGAACATGGAAATTGGCCATCATCGCCGTCATAATCGAGACGAATTGTGGAGCAGGAGGAGACCGCTTAATATTAATTTAGTTGGGCCCCCACACACGCACGCAAACACTAATGCACAATCCGCACTGCTGCCCCGCTCTCTGCCTCTGTTTCTGCCGCTGCTGCTGCTGCTTTCGTCGTCACAGTTTTTTGCACAAATTTTTCTTGAGTTTTTACCCCTTCGTTGTTGTTGTTGGCAGCGTTTATTTAGTTACATATTCCTCGCATTAGTTTTGTGTAATTTCGCATAAATTAAACAAAAATTAACGTTTTCCATGGAAATGCGCGCACGAAAGACAGCACAAAATAAAGACAGCGAAAAAAAAAATTGTGCGAGGGGCGAATGCACGGAACGAAGCTTTAGCAGTTGCTGTTGTTGTTGCTGCTGCGTTGACAAGCGCTGCAGAGCTTTTATGCGAGTCACGTTTACGGCTTGTGTTTCAGCAGCAGCTAACAACAACAAAAAACAAAGCGCGAGGCTTAACTATATTTTGAAAATAAAATCTGCTGGCAAAACCCGTGCGACGCAGACGCCTCCTCCGTATGTTGATATTGTACCAATACTGGACGGCTGTGTGACCAAGTCTTGTAAACGAACATATACTGGCTCGCATTCCAGTTGCAGCAACATACTGAATGCTCATAGTTGCGTTCTCAGTGCGGTCACACTGCACATGTGTTTGTAGCCGCTTCGCTGAGAATGTCAGAATTCAGTTTTTGATCACACGTGCCGAGCGCTTGAATTGTTGAGCCTGTTTTATTTAATGAAAAACTAATTGAATAAGCTGAAAACATGCCGGCAACAGTAGCTCCAGGCGTGCAAATCAATGGTCCATTGAAAAACAAAAAGATTGTGTTTAACGACGATGGCGAAGCCGTGGCAAAGCCCAAGTGGGAAAAACACAACAAAAAGGCGCCCACAAACAAGCCACAAAATCAAGGTGGACAGGTGAAAAAGCCGCATAGAATTAAATTTGGCGAGAATGGAGATGCAGACAAACAGGCTGCAGCACCAGTGAAAAACAAGAAAATCGTATTTAACGAGGATGGCGAAGCAGATGCCAAGCCCAAGTGGGAGAAGCACCACAAAAAGGCGACAAATGGACAGGTGAAGAAGCCGCAGAGAATCAGATTCGGCGAGGAGGAGGAGGAGAAGGCAGTCGAGGAGGAGCCCAAGTCGCAGCCAGCAAAGAAAGGCAATCATTTGGTATTCAACAACGAAGGGAAAGGAAAGAAGCCGCAGCGCATAAAGTTCGACGAAGATGGGGAGGAGAAGGAGCAGGCAACAGAGAGCGAAAGTGAGAATGAAGAGCAGGGAACTGCGCCCAAGAAGTGGAACAAGCAGCAGTTCCAAGGCGAGGATAGCGACTCCCAAAAGAAATGGTATCAAGTGGCAAGTATTCAGATAGGAATAGGAATATATAAATGAGCTATATAATTTGGACTATAATTCCACAGCACACGGAGTATCCCAGCACGGATGAGGTGCTCGACATGAAGGAGAACGAGCAGCTGGAGCTGTTCAATCTATGCAAGGCTTCCTTTGACTCGGAGAAGACAACGTTCAATAAGCGTAGGAATCTATATAAATATATATCTGTAAGATTATACAACTATATATCCTATTCTATCTATTGCCAGGCAATCCCACGGATGCGCGCTGGCTGCAAACGGCGCTGCACAAGGGCACGGCCAAGGATCGCGCCAATGCGGGCGCCTTGCTCGTGACCAGCAATCCGCTGGGCAACCTGGAGGCGCTCACCAATCTGATCGCCTTCTGCAAGATATCCAACAAGAGCAGCAACGATGTCATCGCCGTACTCACGGACCTGTGGCAGGAGGTGCTGCTGCCGCCACAGCGCAAGCTCCTTTCCATACACACGCGCGGCGCCGACTGGAAGCTGCTGAAGAAGCAGGAGCTGCCCAGGGAGCAAACGCGTCGCATCTACGCCTATTGGTACTTCGAGAACGAGCTGAAGGATCAGTACCACGAGTACCTGAAGAACCTCATGCAGGGTCTGCAAACGGGCCAGGAGCACAACAAGACCGCTGCCATAGTGGCTGCCTCAAAGCTGCTCGCCTACGCCCCAGAGAAGGAGCAAATGCTGCTCACCATGCTGATTAACAAGCTGGGCGATCCCATTGCCAAAATCGCCTCCAAGGCGCTGCATCATCTCACCGAGGTGGCCCAGCGCCATCCCAACATGTGTGGCGTCATTGTCGCCGAGGCCGAGAAGCTGCTCTTCCGCAACAACATCGCCGAGCGAGCCCAGCACTTTGCCCTGTGCTTCCTCGCCAGCATTGCGCCCTCTGGGCGGCCGGAGGTGTGCACCAAGCTGGTGAACATCTGCTTCGCGCTGTTCAAGGTGCTCGTGCAGAAGGGCGCCGTCAACAATCGGACGATGCAGGCGATCCTGCGCTGCCTGCAGAAGGCCATCACCGAGGCCCAGCCGGCCAAGGGCAGCACCGAGCTGCTGACCAAGGAGATGCAGGACACCATCTATCGCCTGGTCCACCTGGCCGACATACGCGTCTCGGTGCAGACGCTGGGCCTGCTGCTGCAGCTGGTGACTGTGAAGACCGAGAAGTCGGATCGCTTCTACAACGCGCTCTACATCAAGCTCATGGATCTGAACCTGATCAACATTGGCGGCAAGACGGCCGCTCAGCTACTCCACATTGTGCATCGCGCCATCCACATCGACAGCCACGTGGCCCGAGCCCAGGCGTTTGTCAAGCGGCTGCTCCAGCTGGCGCTCTATGCGACGCCCAACATGTCCGCTGGCTGCCTGATTGTGCTCCACAAGCTGCTGCGCATGCGCCGCGAGCTGGTGGGCGGCATTGGGGACACGGAGATGGCGGCGAATGCGAAGCAACTGCTGCCCGCTGCTGCGGCTGAGGATTTGGACAAGTTTGGCAGCGATGGCGAGGAGGTGTACAAGGATGCAGATGAAGAGGGCAGAGAGGCGGCTGTGAAGAAGGAGAACGAGAAGAAGGAACCTGTGGCCAGCTCCTGGCATCATCTGAATCTCGTTCCCACCGAGTCGAAGGTGCGCGACATTGATGCCTGCAAATACGATCCGTATCATCGCGTGCCGGCGTTTGCAGGCGCTGGCTACGCCCTGAGGAACGAGCTGCTGCTGCTGCGTCAACACTACCATCCCACGGTGCAGGTGTTTGCCGAGAATATACTGCTAGGTGAGTGGAAAGATTAGGCTACACTTGGCACACCATTTCATCTCTCTCTCCCTCCTCTAGAGAAACGCATTGACTACTATGGCGATCCGTTGCGCGACTTTGGCCTGCCTCACTTCCTGGAGCGTTTTGCCTTCAAGAATCCCAAGAAGCTGGACTATCAGCAGGCCGTGGATGGCGCCGCCAGCGCTGCCCACAAGCGATACACCTCATTTGGCGCACGCGGCAAGCCGGTCAAGTCCTTGACCAAGACCAACTGCACCGAGGACGAGATGTTCATATTCAATTATCTGGAGCACAAGCGCAAGCGGGCGGAGCTCATGGAGCAGACGAAGAAGCAGCCGAAGGTAGAGGAAGAAGCAACAGAAGCAGCTGATGATGACCTAAAAGAGGGTGAAGTGGATGACGATGAATTCGAATCCTATTTGGATGACTTCTTTGGCAAGAAGCTGAAGCAAGGCGACGCTGGCGGAGAGCAGGATGAGGAGGAGCTCAACTATCTGCAGGAACTGGGCGGCGAGCTGCAGGCGGACAAGTCCAAAAAGAAGGATAAGAAGAAAAAACAGACAGAAGATGATGAAATGGATGAATGGGATGATGAGGTTGTGGATGATGATGAAGATGAAGAGGCGGATGAGCTGTCAGATGGAGGAGCAGAGGATCAGTCGGACGATGAGTCGGGCTCAATCGATTTGGAGCCAATTGATGATAATGATGAGGATGACGACGACGACGATGATGATGATGGAGGCATGATGGATATGGGCGATGACGATAGTGATGGCAGCGAGGATCCTGAGAGTCCCGATGAGGACGATGATGATGATGATGCGCCCAAGAGGAAGAAATCACGCAAAGAAAGCGCCTTGAATGAGCGCAACTTTGCACAGAAACTGAAGCACAGCAACGGTATGCATGACATAATAACTATAATTCCTATATTAATGTATATATAATCCTATTCCAGATATGAGCTCGCTCTTTGCTGCTGCGGACGACTTCTCGGCGCTGCTCGAGGAGACGGGCAAGACCAAGGGACAGGGCACCAGCAATGCGGTCTTCAACAAGGACAAATCGTCCGATAAACAGCTGAAATGGGAAGAGAAGCGCAGATCGAATAGCAAAAACTATACGAGCAAAAAGTTTGGCGGAGGCAAAGCCAAGAAAGGCGGAGGAAAGCCGAAAGTGGGCAAGAAGCGAAAGCATTAGAATTAGCTGAGAATTGAGATGAAGAGCGACGAATGCGACTGGTTTTATATATAGAAATCTAATTGTGTTATGAATTGTGTAAATAAACAATTAAATGATTTATGCTTAACTTTAAATATGATTTGAGTTTATCGATAGCTTGATAACATTCTGATGGCTGTTTGAACTTGTGCATGTATGTAGCTTTGCAGCCTGACGAACTAGTTCACTGCGATCACTTTACAGCCTGTAAATCTTATCGATTACTCGATAACTGCTACAAGTGGCGGTTTTTGAAATTGTATTTGAATTATTTTATTTTAACTTTATGTACAAACTTTGGTGACTTAAACGCTATCAAGTTAAATTGTGGTTTATATGTTTCTTCGTCCATTTCTACAGCTAAAAACAACGATCGACCAAGCGAGCGCCACGTCCGTGTATATAAGTGTGTAATTCTTATAGCTAATATGCTAAAATAAGATATTTGCGATTTGATTGTTTATCTTAACTGCTAACTAATTGTCGTCCCCTCGTTTTGTTGCTTAAAATATGTTTTATATATATATGTATATGTATTTGTATACTATTGGAACCTTAGAAACTATTGCTTCGGTTGTAAAAATTCTCCCATATAATGCATGGCTTTCCATTGATGCGAAACGCCAGCATTTTGTATTTTGGCTTCCTCTTACCGGTAATTCATATGTTTATATATATTTGTTTTTGTTTTTGGTTTAACATATATCATTTGTGTTTTGTTGTTGTTGTTATTTGTTTTCTAAGGCAACTTGTTTAAAGGCAACTTTAATATGTTATTAAATGTTATTCGCTTTACACTAAACTATTTCGGGTTCATCATGAGCTCTTTGTCAAACGCATTCCAAAAAAAAATTTATGGAATATATAGAATTTATATATTGCATATAGAAAAAACATTATTATAGATATGTGTGTATTTTTTGTTCTTGTCAGAGTTAAAAACGTATCCAATAAAATTAAATAAAACTTAAAAGAAAATAAAATCAAATAAAATATAAATTTAGTGTTTTTTTTTTTAGTGATTTTTGCATTTAAAATTTATTTCATTTTTAATTCATACAATAGATAAACGCTCTTAAGTTGTTTGTATTGGGATTTTGATGTTGGGGAAATTTCAATTTCTCTTCTTTTGGCTAACAAAACAAGATGCAGTAAAACAAATCAAAGAAAACATAAGTTAACAATAGTTAAAGTTAAATAAAGATTACTTGGTAGAGTCATAATCATAATGTAGGAGATTTGACATAATTAAATTATATAGAAATATATATAATTCACACTTGGCAAATGGAAATAATTTTTTTTTGCTTTTTTTTTATTTTTTTTTTACATATTTTTTATTCAAAATATGAATATGTTCACTTCTCAAAAACAATTCATTTTCTTTTAGTTGTTCTTCTGCCTTCTGCTCGGGGCTGCATTCCTTTAACAATTATTTATAAACTTAACATAGAGCACAACTTAAAGCGAAATTTAATATTATCGTTATATATATTCAGATATATATTTATGTATTTATTTATATGTTTGTTTGTTTGTGTGTTGTATGCATGTATCAATATGTATGCGTTTAGTTCTCCTCTCGGTTATTAGCTTAATTCACTATCTTTGCACTTACGTAATTTTCCAAATTTTATGCCGAACAACTGAAAATATACAGTTACCACTTCTCTCTTAAAGACCTTGACTCTGTACAGTAATACACTAAAAAAACAATTAACTAATCCAACAATGCAGTTTAAAATATTGTAGGTGTGTGTGTGTGTATGTGCGGAGTTAGTTATTCCAGTGAATCAAAGTCAAATTCAACTTATACTTAAGATTTACACAATAACAATTTTTAAATCTCTATTGACAGGATCTTTGGTGCTGCTCCATGATCCACCCGTTCGACCCACATTCAACATCATCTATACATCTAAGCATGTATCTGTGTGTGTTTTATCTACTCTCCCCTCCTTTTCTCTTCTCCTCCCCTTTCTTTTCCACTATATTGTTGCCATCAGGTTGCGCTGTCTCCATCGCCCGCCGTCCAGCGTCATTCGTGTCCTATTTCTAGTCAATATCTGCCGTCAGCTCCGCTGCTGATACCGTTCCTTTTGCAATTTCGTCCGCTGACCATAGGTCGGGGAGAGCATCGCTAGCAGCAGCCGCTGCTCGTCCTCTTCGATGACAGTCGCAGCCACTGTCATCGGCTCGTCTTTCATTTCCGGCGTATGTCATTCAAACACATAACGTTGGCGTAGCGCACGCGCTCTCTCCGGCTGCACACGCGTGGGCGCGCGCGGCACCTTTGGCGGCCGCTTGACTTTGCGCAGCGCTGGCGGCCGAGGACGCGGGAATATCAGTGGCTTCTCATACGCCTCATCCGGGCACTCGGTCTTTATGCTGAGCGCACAATAGACTCGTCGCTCCTTCTTGAAGCGATGCTTGAGCACCTGCTGTACGCCATTCAACAGCAGACAGAAGTGTCGCCAGCTGGCGCGCGACTTGCGCCATGTCCACTTCGTCTTGCCAAAGCCATACAGATCGGTTAGGGGACGCGGCGACTGGCGATTGATCGCAGGCAATACGGGTGACTTCACCACTGGAGACGAATCCACCACTGGCGGTAGATGCTGCATCAGAAGATACAGTTCAGCCTTTGAGTCTTCTTCCGTCGGCGGCGTGCCGGCCGTTTGCCGTAGCTCGGTACGCCGCTGTTGGCGCGTGCGCGGACGTTTATTCGTCTCCATATCCAGGACCTTGGGAGCTGGCGCGCGTATCGGGGGTGCAACAGGTGGCAGCATTGAACCTTCGGGCTCAGGAGGATTAGTAACATTGCAGCTTAGCTCAGGCAGATCAGTGTAATACTCAGAAGGAAGTCGCAAGGGCGGCGCAAGCTCGTCGAATCCATGAAAATCGGTTAGCGCATCAAAGTCTGGATCATACAGGCACTGCGTAACGTTCTCGTTGGCCGCTCGCTCTCCGGCTGTATCACCACTGCCCGTCATGTCTACACGCATACCCACCTTTTGTTGCATGGCCAGCAGTATATGCTTTTGGTTTTCCTGCTTGATGGACAGCTCAACTGGCTGCTCCATGGTGTCTTCACTCAGGTCGACCAAAATCTGCTCTGGCTGCGGTACTATATCTATGTCAGCATCAGTGCTCCCTTGCAGCCAATCACTGTCTAGTATGTCGGCCAACTGGGGCCGATCAGACGGATCCCGTTGCAGGCACCAGCTGACCAACTCTTTGAACTCCGCACTGGCGGCAAGCCAGCGCTTGGAGCGCTGATTGAAAGATTCCTTCTGGATGCGCTTGCGCAACTTGTGATGCACCTCAGGACTGTGATCGCAATCGCCCTCGTACTCCCGATAAGGCGTATGACCCACAATCATCGTGTAGAGCGTCGCGCCAAGCCCAAAAACATCCACAGCCGGCGAATAGGTCACAACATTCGCATCCGTTAACAGCTCCGGAGGCGCATAGTCAAGCGTGTAGCGTGGCTTATCGCGCCAGCTCTGGAATCGACTGTTGTAGCTGTAAAAAAAAACGATGAAAATGCTGAGATCTATCGAGTCAGAGTGGGCGTATTGAGCTTACCAGGCATTTCCGAAGTCCACCAGCTTGACATCCAGGCTGTCGCGGCTCACGAACACAATGTTCTCCGGCTTGAGGTCGCCGTGTATGAAATGCTTGGAGTGCACATGCTGAACCGCTTCCACCAGCTGCAGAAAGATCTTGCGACAGCTCTCCTCGTCGAGTGTTCGGGTCTGCAGGTAGCTGGCCAGCTCCTCGCCGCACAGATACTCCTGAATTATCCACACCTCGCACTTGTCACGGAACGTGCCGTGATAGTTGACAATGCTGCGGTGGCAGTGCGTGTCCAAGGCACACGATGTGAGTGCGTCCACTTCGGAGGCACGAAACTTGGACAGCGGTATGACCTTTGCCATAAACACAATATCCGAAGCATCCACCACAAAGTAGCAGGTGCCATAGGCACCCTTCACCGTGCGTGTGCCCAGCTCTAGATCATCGGGCCGTGAAGGTATATTCTGCAAGGCAATTCGGATTTAGATCAGTTTGATTTGATTATGTCATCGATAGTATTTACCTGTAAATCCGGATTGCAGTACTCAATCTGGCAGAGATTATCGCGACGTATTTCCTCCAAGTGCTCGGGCGCCACATATGTGTAGCCGCGAAACAGACGAATGCGCGAGGGTGGCGAATCGCATTCGGGATCCTCGGGCAGCTGGTCGGTGAACTCGTTGCTAAAGTTTTGCACGTCATCCTCGGCGTTGAGCGTGGGCTTGTAGGGCGCCTTGCGACGCTTGGCGCGCAGCTCCTGCCAGTTGATACCATTGAAGAATGGATGTTCCTTGATTTCGCTGGCATCTCGATGATTGCCGCCCAATCGCCGTTTCGGATTCTTCTCCAGCATCTTGAGCACGAAATCTCGAGCATTTGCACTGAACGTGGAAGGTATCAACGGCTGTTCCTTTTGTATGCGACGTGAGATCTCCGACTGTTGACTCTGGCCATCGGAGGTGGCAAATGGCGAGGCGCCCGTCAACAGCTCAAAGGTCAGGACACCAACCGACCACCAATCGACGGCACTGTCATGGCCCGGCGGCCCAGTTCGTATTATCTCTGGCGCCATATATTCCAGCGTGCCACAGAAGCTGTGCGCACGATATTCATTTTCGGCGGTGAGTATTTTGGATAGGCCGAAATCGGACAACACAATATGACCGTCGCCATCCAATAGAATGTTCTCCAGCTTGATGTCCCGGTATATAATGCCCAGCTGATGCAGCTGCTCCAGCGCCAGAACCACCTCAGCAATGTAGACACGCACGCGCGACTCCTCAAAGTGCTCCGCATGGTAGAGATGCGTAAACAGCTCTCCGCCATTGGCAAAGTCTACAAAAAGTAAAGATCAAGTTAATATAAATATTTGTATATATATATATTTTGGAGTATTTCAATCTTACCAAGCACTAGATAGAGTTTCGATGATGACTGGAAGGCATAGTGTAGCCCAACCAGAAACGGACTGCGCTGCACTGCCTCGAGAACCTGGAAGGATTAAAGAGCATTTTATATTAAATATTTACTAGTTAGGATAATTGAATGAAAAGGAATTACAGCAAGTCGATAACAACATGGCATATCGATTATTTTTCTGTTTGCTTTGAAACTCATTCTTATCTTCACGCTTACTGTTTTCTGTGCTGTTTTGTTTATTTATTAATTTCGTGCGGCGCTCAGCGTTTCGTTTTTTTTTTTTGTTGTTGCTAGGCTGTGCGACTCAGGCGCTAACTGTACACAACAGCTGTTTTGGGAATTTCCCCATCACTAATATCCCAAACAGACAGCAAATGCCGATGGTACCTACACACACGCACACACCCATACACGTAGGCCTACTTTTTGTGGCTGTATGAAAAGTGAAAATATATTTTTGGTTTAGTTTAATTTCGTATTGAAATCATTTATTTGATCTTTCTCTTTTTTTTTGCTCTCATAGACAATTGTCAAGCAAGCGTCTTGTTGCATATACAACTTTCACATTTCACGATTTTATTCCTTTCCTTTTTTGGCACAGACAACAAAAGCAGCAGCCGCAGCCGCAGCAACACATAACGCAGGGCGGAGAGCTCAAGCAGGAAATTTATATAGTACAGCCGGTAAATAGCCGTACTCTTATTCATTTACCCTCCTCCCACACCTACAACTATGCTCCAATCTGGGTTAGTAGCACAAGCGTCATACGCAGCGTTGTTGTTGTTTCTGTACCTTGAAAAACAAGTACGTTAACTGCGTGTGCGTGCGTGTGTGTATGTCTGTATGTGTGTGCGTATCTGTGCGTAAAGCTGACATAGACAACAAGCAAAAGCATTGCACAATTTGTAAATTGTTCGCAAAAAAAAAACAAAAAGTCCCTTGTTGGCTAGTTTATACTCTCTCTATCTCTCTCTCTCTCTCTCTCTTATTCGCTGTAGCCACCTACACCTGTTTGCAGTTATTTAACCAACATTTGCGTTATCTTTTCTATTTTCAATGCCGCTAACCGGTTGTGGATTGCACACACACATAAATACTATGCATGCATGCATACACACATACATACGTAGCGGATCAGACTGCTCTCTTCTTTTAGCTCTCTCTTGGTCAGCTACACTATCTTTGGCAATCCGTTAGCTTTTTGCCGGTGCAACAAGTTGAGCGAGCGCTTCTGCTTGGGTGTGGGTGTATGTGTCTGTGTGACAAGCACGTTTGGATTCTTTCTTGCTTTTTGGCTGCGGCCACTGCTTTTTACTCTCTCTCTCTCTCTCTCTCTCTTCTCTCTGCCTTAATTTCGTGTGTACGTGCAACAACTGAAGGTTTTTTATTTCAATTAGCTGCGCTGCGCTGATCATGCGGAGCAAAAAACTTTGATTTGGACACGTTTCGCATCTTTGTAAGGGCTTTCTTTGTTTTTATGCTACTTTTGGCTTTTAATTTCTCTTTTTTCTTTTCTGCTTGTTTTACTTACCACTCGCTCGGTCTTTGTGTGCTCAGCCGTTTTGCGCTTTTGCACCACGGTTATCTTATTGAGTACCTTCATCGCATACAGCTTGCCTGCATCGTGCCTGGTTAGCTTGCGCACCAAGAAAACTCTTCCATATGCTAAGGCGAAATCAAAAACAAATTCATGATATCTGACGTCATTTCAGATAGGTTTATGTAATGCTTACCGCCCGTGCCAAGCACGCGTATGATTTTAAAATCGTTTAAGCTCACGCGCTCATCGCTATACAGTTTGACTGCAAAAGAAAAATGGAAATGCAGATTGATTAGCATGCGAAATGGGAGCTAAGAATAAAGCAAGATAATACAAAAGAAGAATAAGCGAGCATACAATAATGGATAAAAGACAACTATTCACATTCATATAAGAAATTACCATGTAGCTGAAGCATGTGATTAGCATTATCTCAATCAAGTAGCTGAACAGCACGTGCGAGTGCGACACTTGAGAATGCAGCTTAACTCAAGCATAGCAAAATATTACTTGTCTACACTGTTATCGCTATATGTACATACACATACATACATGGACGATTGTATTCGCTCTGAAAATGTCATAAGGACAACAACAAAGAGCGTCGGGCGTCGTTGCAGCAGGTGGCTGACCCACTGAGAACGTTAAATGTGTGTGCACAAGGAGAGCAAAAGAATTTACAGCAGCCAATCAAAAGCATTCTGCTAACCAACTCTCCCTCTCCCCGTCTCTGTTGCTCTGCCTGCTCAGTCACTCGTTGGCTATGGCCAAACGGTTCATTGGCCCTGTCTCGCTTTTTGACAATTTACAGTTACAGTGATGCGCTCAGACACTGAGCAAGGAATATTTAAAGAATAAAAAGCAAATTGAGTGCAAACAAAACTGAATGTGGATATGTATGTATGTATGTATGTATATTTCATAAAATTTCCCAAGTGACTAATTTGTATTTACGACCAACGTCTTTTACTCTACCACTCTCTCTCTCTCTCTCTCTTTCCGTTTCTGCACAGTAAATGTTTGCCAAATGAACACAGCATTTGTCAAAGAGCAGAACAGACAGAGGGAGAGGAGAGCGCCAACAATTGACAGATACAGAGCGAGTTGAATGCCATTGCTGGACATTTGTCCTTGAACCTGTGGCCTTTCTTTGCGCCGTGTGTTTGACTGTGCGTGCCAATTTCACTGTTAGTATTAGTCATTTCAAGGGAAAATATTAAATATGCATATGAAGTGAGAAAAGTAACTGGAAGAATATACGATTTATTTTTGTGCATTCAAGTTTGTTGTTGTTTTTATACTTCAAACGGAATTTCAACTTGTTGTGAAATATTCTCAGTCCATTGACATAAGCTCAAAAGGTTAATGAATCTACCTTGTTAATTCGTAATAAACCAGTTACATATAAATTTTATATATATTTTAGATATATTTTCAAAAATATCAAAAGGAAACATATGCATTTTCATTTATTTATTTTTATACCCTGAACCCATTGAAAATGACAAAAAAGGGTATAATGTTTTTGGGAAAATGTATGTTACAGGCAGAAGGAGGCGTGGCACATACACACATATGAACACGCCCAACAAGTTTGATCAAAATCGTTCGTCTAGAAAAAAAAGTTATTAAAAAGTTAAAATCTCCTATTATTGGCGCCTTGCAGACTGAGCTCAGTTGCTGAGCAGACTGTGTGCTTGTGCGTGCGTCTGTGTGTGTGTGTGTGTATGTGTTGCTTGCTACACACATACATATAAGAGTAACGGAGTAATTTAGCGGTTCTTAGGAATCGAGGTTCTTCGCAGAGTTCAGGGGATCTCCTAGTCGAGCAGTCTCGACTGGAGCACTCTTACTTGTTTTCATTATTTTGGCAGGTGGGTGCAACGAACTGAACTTCTTTGTGCAGGTGGCGCACGGAGCCTATTAAAAACACTTCAAGTAAAATGTTTTTGAATGGCTAACACGATTATTGATCCAACAAGCTACAGTAGGCCCTCTGGCTAGAGAACTAAGTAAAGGTATAGACTAATACAAATCTATGAATATTATTAATTTTTGTTCTATCTGTTGCAAAACAAAACAATTAGTTTCCTAGAAAAATTAACAATGATAACAACAACAAGAACAGCATTAAAAACATATAATTACTAAATAATTAACAGCAAATACTATCAGAAATTGCATACTTAGCAAAGCTCATGATTTCCATCAGCAAATTTAATAATTTTTTTTATTAATACACTTTATTTTTAAACCGCAAAACATTCAACAAGCGTTTTTTGGCCTTGAGTGATATCTGTGTACATACAAACATGAATGCACATACATACACACACACACATACATTTTCATGTATTTTCATAGCAGGCTTTTAAACTGTTTAACCTCAATGCGGTTTTTGTTGCTTTGTTTTCTCTCTGTTTTTTTTTTTTTGACTAGCTAAAGTTTAATGAACGCGAAAAATGTGAAAATCGAATAATTTTTAAATATATATGATAAACAGCTGCAGACTCATTAAACCGTTTTAAAGTAGATTCATGTTATTAACAGGCTTATCTGACAGATTCATGTAAACGAGCTGTTAAAAAGTTTTTCTGCGATGGAACTTTGTCAAAAATCGGGCGCGGTGCTGTACGCAACAGCACAAGCCTACATACAGCTGGTCTTCGTATGCTCACACACACGCACGTACCGTTATGAAGAGAACACTTGAGCTCTGCAGTGAGAGAGAGCTGGCTCCCGATCTGTCGTCGACACGATTGAGTAATAGTGACTTAACAGTGGACAGCAAAAGGGAGGTCAAAAAGAGAGAGAGACAGAGAGAGAAATTGTCTTCAATTTGGCAAGTGCCAATAGATAGCAAAATAACAACTGCCAATTAGACAAAAAGGTTAACACGTTTTGCATAAATATGTACATGTGTGTATGCATGCATGCAGTTGTTATTGGAATATTTGCATTGTCAAGTTCAAGTAAATCAATTGCTTACATGCATACTGAGAAGCCCACATACATACGTACATACATACGTATGCAAACAGCCAACGTCACAACTGAGCGTCGAATGTTGTTCGTCGCGTGGTGAGTTCAGGTGAATTAAGTTTTTGGGGTGAATTGCAATGGGCGAACGCAACAAACACCCAAATAAAACCATTTATGCTGTCTGTATATATTTGTAGGCAACTGTGTCAAGGTTGAATGCATGTGCCCCACTTTCAAAGGATTGAGAGGCGGCGAGGTCGCATTGACCAGTCCAGGCCCACCAGCACCACCCACACCCCACACCCCAAAAGAGACTAGTCTAGACAGAAAAGTATTTACTCACCATAAGACCGCAGGTCAGTCACGATCTCCAAGTCCCGTTGATGCGCCTCATTATCCAGATCCAATGGCGTGCTGTTGCTCGATGGCATGGTGTATGTTGAGGGTGGTGTGGCGGCTGCTGCGGCTGCCGCCGCCGCCGCTGCTGCAGCCGCTGCCGCTTTGTTGTTGCTGTTGTGCTGTTGTGATGGCTTGCTGCTGCTAGTGGTGGGCGATTCATCGATTTCCAGGTCGCTATCCTCCTCCGTTTCGTGGTCGTAGTACTCGGTGCAATCATTCTCGTCGCTCTCCGCATCCGAAATACATACAATGTCCGAGGAGACTGTGTTTTGGGGCGGCGGCGAGGCCGGTGAGGCTGGCGAGGGCGGTGTTGGTATGGTGGATATGTTATTACGGTAACTGTATTCCATTGGTGTTGTATTTGTCTTTGTTGTTGTATTGGTATTTACGGTCTGCTTCTTTTTCTTATTGTTGTTGCTGCTGTATGTATTGTTGTATTGCTTTCCATTCGTGTTGCTTACATTGTTATTCTGTTTCTTGCTGTTGTTGTTGTTATTATTATTGTTGTTATTATGATTAACAGCGCGGCCATTGTTGTTGTGTCGTTGCCCAGCGGAGGACCCCGAGCTGCTGCTCGTTGTCTCCATGAGGTTGTGTGAATGCTTCAGTTTGACATTTTTGCTGCTGGTTCCATTTGTCAACTGTTGCAAAGGCTCATCGTCGCTCTGACGTCGTCGTTTATTTGTCGTCCCACTATTTCCATTCGCCGATATCGTGTGCCCGTTGACGAGCTGCGCTGGCCTCACCATTTGAATATCCTCGAGTTTCCGTCTGTTGTTCTTGGCGCCGCTTGTGCTGCTGCTCACGATTTCGCACTGGTTGCGTTGTTGATTTTGTTGTGCTTGTTGTTGCTTTTGTAGGCGACTCATTTTGAGTGAAGGGCTGCTGTTTGTAATAAGCGTTTTAGTGTGATTCGTACCAGCAGCAGCTGATTATCATACTGCTTAAGAAGCGAAAAAGAGAGGGAACTGTTGAGTGCAAGCGAATATTATGCTCGTTCTATCTCCCTCTCGCTCTCTCTCTCTCTCGCGCGCGAGCCAGTCAGTCAACAATATGGTACAGTTTGGACTAGAGATGGGCGCGTGTCAGCTCGAATTTGAAGCACGAACAGAAATTTAACTTTTTTATATATCGTGTTAGACTGTTTCGTATTGGCTAATTACAACAACTAAGTCAACTAGATTTTAATGTAGTACAAAACAAAAAATATATGCTTAGTTTTTAATTTAACTTTATTTCAATAGTTTTATTATAATTATTTTATTTCATTTATACATCTCACGCGCGCATCTCTAGTACAGTTTGAACACAAGCTCTGACTAAAAAACTCTTTATGAAGAATTACAACTCACCTCAGAGTAACAAAACGCGCAAATATGTCGGCAACATCAACTAAACACAATTATCTTTGCACTTGCTTAGACAATTTCGATGCCAATAGTTTTTTTTAAGTGTGTTTTCAAATATGTATACGTTGCCGTTTTATATATTTATATAGTTGTTATTTTGAAGTTTGAAAGTTCTAGCTTATATATTATTCAACCATTTGTTAATACAAATTTGTGATAATCACAAATTTCATCAATTGCGTTTTGCGCCTGTTCTTCGTATGCACTATTTTTCTTTTGCCTTTTTTCTGTGGGTCTTTCTTATTACGCTCGTACACACACACTCACACATACAAGCGCACGCAGGCGTTTTTCGGCTACGTTTCACGGTTGTTTTGTTTTGACTTGCAGATTCTACTGTGCAATAGGCCTTGCTTATTACAAATCTTTTCAAACGATGGAATTGTTTTTAGTGGAGTTAAGAATGAGATTAAATTTTGTATATATATACATATACATATGTATGTATAATACGTGTGGATTTTTACAAGTTTTTACCGCCGCTTTCTACTTCACATACACACACGCACACAAAACCAACACCAATGCGGCGCGACGCTCTTTGCCATCTGCTTTGCGCTCTCATTCTTTGCCACTTATTTGCTGTTGCATCGACAAGAAAGCACACGTTTATTATAATTTATCATATAAATTTCAGCCCGCATTTTTCACAAACTGCTGCAACTGTGTATGACTAAAAGTAAATTGTTATATTTACTTATTAACTCATTGGGATCTTTGGCAATTTCGATAATTTCCCGACAGCGCGACCGAACACATTGAAGTTATTTATAAAATGAAATGGTATGCGCTGTAATCGATATGTGTCTACGCTTGCTCCATATCGATAGCAACCCATTGACCAATTGGGCACGATCCAATTATTAATAATAATTTCTTCTGCCATACTATAAAGAAACATAGTACTTTTTCATCAAAAATGAAGGGAATCGAATTAGTTTCATAATGTTGCTAGCGTTTGACCAAATTAAAATTATTAATAAATTCATAACGATAGTTAGCGGCTATCGGGAACCATTCACAATAAATGATAAGTCAGCTGATAAATAATACTTACCATTGTAATGCTTATCGACAATCCGCCACAATTGGCAATGTTGTGTTTCTGTTGCCATTAAAATTATCAACTGAAAGACTTTTAAGTTTGTTTGCTGTAATTTTTAAATATTGTTTGGCAAAAAAAATTAATATTTAACCATGATGTCTTTTAGTCCTTTCCTTTCTAAATCTGGCACAGTACAATCGTCGGTGGCATAACCTACCGCAAGCAGAATTAACAATTTTTCGTTATTTGGCCGATCGAGTAAGCGCCTCAAAGCCGGACCACAATTAAGGGGCGTGGTGACCAGCGAGCATAGCCCAGCTGCCTGCAAAGCAGATAATAGTATTCCGGTAGCAATGGACGTTGATATCTCATTGTAGTAATGCAGCTTCTTCCGGCCATCGACCGTTGTCCCGTGCGTTTGCTTAAATATAAGAATCAAATAGGGCGCATCCGTGAGGTACGGCTTGATTGCGTTGGTTTTCAAGGGTCGCAGATCTGTCACCCACTGCGCATGCATTCGTGTGCTGTAGTTTATATCCTCCTCCTTCTCGACTATCTCCCGCACCGCCTGCTTCACACCCAGCTCTTCGATCAAACAAAATGTCCAGGGCTCTGTGTGGGCCCCGCTGGGCGCCGTGCCAGCGGCACGTATGCAATCTTCTAATACACCTATAGAGGGTTTACGATCGGCATTGAAGGCGCGTACACTGCGACGATCCTGCATCAGCTCACAGAACCGTCTGGCGCCATTCGGATTAAGATTTCGTCCAGGCACATATGGTACATGTGGTTTCTCCTCCAAAGCAGGCTGCATGTCGGCATCTGCCGCAGTAAATTCCACTAGACGAGAAGACATTAGATTGATTGACTTTAGTACCTTTGGGTGTCTACTACCTGCAACATTCTCTTCGCCTTCTAACTTTTCCAACCGTCGCCCACGATAAGCCTTGATGTATTTAATGGCCAGCGCGAAGAGGAAGCCCAATAGAATGCTTGGCCAATGCTTGAGCAACTTGGAGCTGCTTAAAACTGCTTCCATCTTGCCTTGCAGCTGCTGGAAAACTGCGAGCGAAAGAGCGAAAACTCTCGCTTATCTAATGAAACTCGGTCAGGGCCGGCGACTGATAAGCGCGTTCGAATTGCGATTTCAGCGATTGGCTCCCTTTGCACAGTACGGACAGTTGCTGCTCGAGTTGCGCGTGTTTTGGGAAATCGGAGCATTGCTATGAATACTATAGTAAGCTTCGATTTCACTTTTGCGGCTTACACTTGCCGATGGATCTCCCTTTTTGTAGATCATTTGCCGTTTGTTCACCTCGCGCAGGATTTCGATAATCCGCCACTTGGCATCGAAGTAGATGCAGTCCGGAGCTGTGCTGAGCTCCGCTTTGATCATTTCGCACAGCATTTCCAGCTGATGCACATTATCCCGGGACTGTCCGCCGCGCTGATCCCGACTGCTGCGTGCTGCACTTGAGCCTTTTAGTCCAGTAATCCTGTTCGGGCTGGCAATGAGTTTAGATGGTTGATTTCTACTGCTGAGAATGCTTCGCTGCTGGCTCAAGTTGTCGTTTCTTCGTAGCACCGATTCAGACGTTTGGATTTGGACTGTTACTTTCTGTTTATCCGCAGACGTTTGTTTCTGAGCCTCCGGTCCGTCAGGTTCCGATTTCGTATCCGTTTTATCCACTTCCGTTGTGTCCTGTGACTTATCTTCCGTCTTAAGGAGCTCCGCATCAGTTTTGATTTCATTAAAACTTTCGGTTTCCGGTATATATACGTTTTTCGATTCATTATATTTAACCAATTTCTCATCACTCTTCGACTTGTCCACGTGCAGCGTTTTCATGGATTTGGTAAGTTTCTGCATATTAGATGCGAATGGGCCCCTATCTCTAGTTCCTGATCCCATTGGACCCACCCATTGGGCGCCAGGCACTGTTGAGGCGCATTTATTTCGAATAATGCTGTATGGCACCAGAGCTCTGGCGCCTGAAGGTGAGTTGAGTACGTTGCTGCTTTGACAGCAAACTGAAACCGCATCCACGTCCGTCTCTTCCCCCTCGGATCCCTCCTCCACTTCTCTGTCCATGTTGATGAAAGGCACTAGAAATAGAAACTCATTGTAGTACTTAATTGTGGGCATCAGAATGTCACCAGAGTTGAGACGCGCATTCTCAATTAGGGCGTATTCGCGTTCGAATGCCGCCCGCAGCTCCATTATCGTCGCTTGGACCTGCGGACCCGTCTTGTTGTCAAAGGAACGCGCAATGTCCGAGTAGTATATGGTCTCGATCTGCTTGTTGCCATATTGCGTGTTGCTGCAATTGTAGAGATTTTCGTACTTCGAGTAGAGACTAATCAGTCGACGTATGTCGTCGTCATCCAATGGAGTATTGACTTGAGCAGTCTGCTTTTTACTGGAGTGTCCTTTTGACTTGCCGCCAGATCCGAATGACAGCTTGAAAAGGCCGCGAAAGCCTTTTGATTTGTGACTCGATTGGACTACGGCGCCTTTCTTAATGGGCTCTTTTATTGAGTCATCGATAGTTATTTCTTTACTGGACCTCGACATCGTTGCCACTTCTTGCATCTTCAATTCGGAATCGGAAGACTTGCAAGAGCTGGGTTTGTGTTTTTGTTCCATTCTCTGCAATTTGGCGCTTTAGCAGATATATATTTGAGTTCGTGTGAAGTTTTTGCACAAAATCATCCAACGGCAGCAGCATTATTACTGTGGTAAATTTGGTGACATAATCTAAAATATAGTAAACAAATAATTACTAAAATCCGAACAGTTTGAAATTTAGACGGCGCCCGAAATACAATTTATCGACAATTATTTCAATGCAACCCTAATCAGTGTATCTATAATATTTTCCAGCACTTTGAAGAAAAGGCTCAATAAAATATATCTTTTAGAAAGAAAATATATATATTTCTGTCATACTTTTATTTTTAAATAACTTGTTTGCATTTTTTTGTACTTACAAAAATAAAATGTTAGAAACAGGCTGGGGGAGTATTTAATCGTTCAGAATACTGTAAAGTCGACTGTTAAGTAACAGCTGTCTGCCAAGCGATTCTGTAAACAGGCCATGGAGCAACAACAAACCAACAAAAACAAGTTACGTGAAATATAAATGGAATAATAAGCAAAAAAGTAAATAACATGGCCAGCCGTGCGATTACAAAAGCACTCAATTTTTTCTAGTCGCACAGTCATCGTCAATTAAACTTGTTATTTAATTGAAATCCAGAGCTGGCTGTGTATTTGGCATTGCAAGTTTAGCATGTGACGTTCCTACCATCTATTAATTGCTGTCAAATCTGGCCGGGGGATGTTAATTAAATTTTACAGTTCCAATTTAAATTGACTAAATTCGAAGTATTCAATAAAATACACATACAAATCACATCATAAATTCGTGCAAATCTAATGTAACGTATACCAACACTTACACAGACACTCACACATATGTACATATAAAAAGTGCAATAAATCAATGCCCAGCAGTGAGAAGGCGGAAGTGACCAAAGCAGAAACAACAACAAAGAGCAAAAGACTGAACAGCCAACTGTAACGGGATATTCACGCAGGCAACAACAAAAGTAAAAGAACTTTGCTTAACATTTCACGTTGGTTTATTGCTTTGAACGACGAAAAATGGATGAGGTGTTCTCACTGCACATGGAAAAGCTCGACGTCTATGACGGTTAGTAATTGGGCATTGCTTAGAAATATGTAAATAATATTAAGTAAATTAAGATTAATTCTTCGTTCGTCATTTTGACTGGGTGATGTCGTCGTCGTCGTCGTCCTCAGAGGATTTTAAAATCTCATCGATTAGCTTATCCTGTTCTGCGTTCTTTTTGCCTTGCATGATCATGTCCCGCAGGATGACAATGTGTTTCTTCTCGGACTCGATCCGTTCCACCAGCCTTATATTATCATTTCTTAATTTATCGATGCGCTCTTTGCGTTCCTCGGCCGATTTCTTGGTTTTTTCACGCGTGCGCTGCACTGCCTAGAATATTGAAATCACAGATATTAAACAGAGTGTAACAAATTCTGAGATGCTATTTTGGGGGTCGCACACATCTAGGCTAGCAACATTGTTGTTCTTTCCACATTTTATTTACACTTACCTCGTTATTCTTCTTTCTTTTCAACTTGTACGCGGGATCGTCCATCTGCTGACTCGTTGACGCACTTCCGTTGCTGGTTGACGCTTTTGTAGTGCTTCTCCTGGCTGGCATTCTCTCGGTCATAATATTAATTTGTATTTAGTTAAATGCTGCTTCTTTTTACTAGCTAACGAAAAATGTAGACAGCAAACAAACGCAAGTCGTTGTGAAATTACAACGCGAATGATGTACCAAAGCGTAATTGTAAAACATATGTGCCCTATGGGAGCTAGTGTTGGAAAGCGAGCTGCTGTCATTGCCCATAAAATCAAATAGAGATGCGGTATTATACAATTAATTTATCGACTCGAGTAAGCTATAGTGAAATTACAACCTGTAAGAGGATTTTCTACAATAGGAAATTAAACTAATAATCACGTCCCCGAAACATTTATTGTTTTGCTCACAACATGGTATTATTTTTGCCGATATGCGAAAAACAACAAAACTATAAGTTAATACAATTTGTTTGTAAAGACTGATTTCTTGTATGTAGTTAATTAAGATACAATATTGGAACGTAATAAATTTTAAATTGAAAACAAAAAACCATGTTAATGATGTGAAATATACTATGTATGATTGAATAAATGTTTTAAAAATCTAACTCGTGCAATTTTCTTATTCATTCCTCTTGTTGTTATCGATAGCTACGACTGTGTTTGGCATTGTGCAACACTTGCACATATTTTATTGCTACCGGCTTGAAAAATGTCTTCGCCTGCACCTCCAAAGTCGCCTGAATTGTCAGATAAAAGCAAAAAATATGATAGACAAATCAGGTAAATATGTTTAAGGTCCTACACAGAGTGATTACTGTAACATGACACCAACAGACTGTGGGGTGATCACGGACAGACACTACTAGAGTTGGCCACAATCTGCGTCGTCAATGTGACGGCCGTCGGCTGTGAGACAGCCAAGGGACTCGTCTTGCCGGGCATTGGAGGCTTCACTGTGACCGATGGCAGCACTGTCAAGGAAGAGGACTTGGGCAACAAGTAAGGCAACCATAATTTGTAATCGTTGGTGGTATTTATAAGCTGGAAAATAGCTTTTTTCTAGATAACAGCTACCTGGGAAAATCGAAGGCGTTTGCCTGCAAACAGCTGTTGCAGGAGCTCAATCCGGATGTCATTGGCGACTATGTGGACGAGAGTGTTGACTATATCTTGGAAAATCGCCCCAATTTCTTCGACAGTTTTGACCTAGTGATAGCCTCCAATCTCAACGAGCAGTCATTGCTGCAGCTGGCAAGCCGTTTATGGGAGTCGAATGTGCCGTTTGTCTATTGTCGCTCACTCGGAATGCTCGGCTCTATACGGCTGCAAATTAAGGAGCACTGCGTTGTAGAAACTCATCCTGATAATCGTCAGTTTGATTTGCGTCTGGAGCAGCCATTTAAAGCATTACGTGATCATTTGGAAGCCACAGAGATAACGAGTAAGGTGCCCTGGCTGCTAGTGCTTTACAAATACCTGAAAGTTTGGCAGAAAGTGCACGGTGCTGGGCGCTTGGCGCCTGGCAGCTACAAGGAGAAGACTCAACTGCGCGAGATAATCAGAGCGGAAATGCAGAAGGATGAGGAGAACTACGAGGAGGCTATAAAGGCGGTTAACACTGCATTTGGCGCTGGAATGGTGCCAAGCACCCTCAAGGCCATATTCGAGGACGATGCCTGTGAGCAGTTACACAAAAAGGTAAACCACCTAATCTGCATAGCTAACAGCGAATAACACTCATTTTGCTTGCGCAACAGAACGATGTCTTTTGGATTATGGCCAAGGCACTCAAGCATTTCGTGGTGGAGGAAAATAAGGGTTATCTGCCGCTGCCAGGCGTCCTGCCCGACATGACAGCCAACACAGACTCGTACATAGCACTGCAGCAAATCTACCACCAACAGTCGCTCCACGACGCCGATCTAGTGTACCACAAATGCCAGGACTATCTGAAGCAGCTGTCGCTGCCAGCGGACAGCATAGATGATCGCACTGTGCGTCTGCTGTGCCGCGAGGCTTCCGGCTTATCTGTGCTGCGCGGCACACGCATTGCCGATGAGTACGAGAAGAACTGTCGCCTGCTGCCATTGGGTAGGTGTTTATACAAGCTTAAATATGAATTCTTAATTGTATTGTATTGTATTGCTTTGCAGTGGAGGACAATGAGCTGCAGGGCACTTTGACCGCCTACAATTTCGCACTGCGTGCTTATGAGCGTTTCCTGAGCGAGTGCGGCAGCATTCCTGGTGAGTGCTCCGTGGAACAGGACATTGTGCGTCTGAAGAGCATCAGCAGCAAAATGCTTAGCGACTTGGGCTTGCATGTGACCATCAGCGATGATGTGCTGCACGAGATATGCCGCTACGGCGGCGCCGAGCTGCATGCTGTGTCCGCTTTTATAGGTAAATTAATACTGCAGATAATCTTCTCGGTTTATTAATGAACTCTATTTGCTTGCAGGAGGCTGTGCTGCGCAGGAGGTGATCAAGATAATTACCAAACAATATAAGCCAATCGATAATACATTTATCTATAATGCTATTAGCACTGAAAGTGTTACGTTAAAGTTGTAAAGCAATTCCTTAAAATGGTTGAGATTTTTGAATTAAATTGAGAAACTACCGCATTTGATTGAAACAAAGATTGAGATGCTCGTTTTCACATCATTGTGTAATTTTATATTTATTAATCATATGCCGACTTATATCCTAGATATTGTAAGCATTAAATTACACGTGTTATGCTGTGGTATCCTTTGAATAGTACTATGTCTGTGTGGGTAATTGGGACTAGGACTCGGCCCAGACCGCATTCCCTTTGCATTCCTTCATGCTATCTTACATTCCTGTATTTATTTATTTATTTTTTATATTTTCGAAATTCGTTGGCATCATTTGCGCCACACGCAAATCTCTTGACTTATTTAATAAAGTTTAAGTTTATGTGCGCTTTTACATGTACAAATCGATGCTAACGAATGTCAAACGAATAAATGAATACATTTCATATCAATTTAAATAGGCATTCACTTACGGTATACTTGCTTAGAACAACAATTCAGTTTATTTACCTTTTGAACTTATTTCGTTTTAATTTAAACTTAGTTTTTAGTTATTTCTAATAACTTCTCGCTATGTGTGTCAAAATCTTTACAATTAATTAACAAAAATGTACACAAGAAGACTACCAGGAGAACAATTTATGCCTATATCGTATTCATTCATTTATTTATATATTTTATATATATATATAGTTGGGCGCCCTTGTTAACTTTACCTGGCCACCCAGCGCAGCAGCAGTAGGAAATACAGTCCAATTATATATTGCCAGTTGGCATGTGCACCAGCCGCACCACCATGATGCAGCTCAGCGAAGCTCTCGCCTAAAAGGAGCATTATCATATATACTTAATATATCTTTATAGTTAGCTATACCTACCATTTAGTATATGTACTACTATCGTAAAATTTTGATATTCGCTTATGGAACAGGTATAGTTCCCAGAATCAGCTTTGTGAATCTTCGCAATGGATAAAGTTGAATTTGCGCCATCCTCCATCAGTTCAGTTTTAACACTAGGATAAACGAATATCTCATATTATATGGGCAGTCAACTATGGTTATCTTACACCCACCTCACGCCACCTCGTGTCACATCATAGTTGAGCACATTTTCGCTATGTTTCCAGTAGACCACGGAGCTGGTCATGGCCACATTTCGCACCACACAGGACAACTGCAGTGTAGAGTCGATTTCGTAGTATTTCTCCTGCAAGGGATCGCCATACTCATCCACAATCATCACCTTTGGAGCTGTGGCAGAAGTATATAGACTTAACTGAAGTAGAGTTTCCCCTTTTGGCCCCACTCACCATTCACATGCAAATTAATCTGGATAACGCGGGGCGGATGCGTTGATATCTGGCATTCGTATGTCGCCTCATCGTCTTTTTTGACATTTATGATTTTCAGGCGCCAGTTGTTGGGATATTGAAACTCCATTTTGTAGCGCTTATCACCCGTGTAGGCGTGCAGGCCCACAGTTAGCAAGTCCAAAGCATTCTCCTCATTCTGCGCGCTGCGACGCACCCAGGAGACCTGTCAATAGGCATTTCTTGTAATTTCTTGTATATTTACTCATTTTTCTTATTTCTTGACTAGTTACTTGAGCTTAGTTGCCTTTATGAGTATCGCATAGAAAGGCGATAGCATAATATTCTAAGAAATGTCTCTGCTCTCCCTCTCTCTCTCCCTCTCAATTATCTTTTTTCTGTTTCCCTCTCCTTGAATCACTCACTCTCTCTCTCTCTCTGTCTCTCTCCCTCTCTCTCTCTCTCTCTCTCTCTCTCTCTCTCTACCTCATCCTTAATTTGTTCATTGTCCCTGTTCCTCTTTTTCTACATCTCTATACGCTTTCGCTTTCTCTTTCTCTTTCGCATTCTGTCTTTCTATCTCTTGTCATCTTTCTCTCCCTCTTTGCCTTCTCTTCGTATGCATTTCTGTCTCTTTCAGTTTTTCTATTTGTGTCTCTTTCCCTCTCTTTCCCTCTCTTCCTCTCTCTCCCTTTTCTCTTTTTATTTCTCTCTCATCATTTATCGCTTTCTAATCAGTTTTCCTTGTAATTTTTGCACTTATTTGTCCCCTTTCTCACCCTCTCTCCCCCTCTCACATTTCAAATTTTATATCTACTGCCTTTCTATGCGATTTTCATAAATTCGAGCATCTTCTGCATCTTCCTTGCTGGCAACTGGTTAAGCTTAAGTAACTGCAAGTTTATTCTCGCACAGAGTCATAAATTTGTAAGCAGCGAGCACTCCTCTGCTTGACACATCTCAGAGCCTTAAACTTGTTTCGTAAAGCTAGACGAGTTTATAGTAAGTAGCTATGCTTACAGTCTTATCTTGCAGCAATGAAATTCTGCAATTTAAATGAATGCTGCTACCCGCCTGAACAGTCATATTCGTTGGTTGTCCAACGCGCTGCACGTCCTCAAAGTGGGGGCCATATCTGGAAAGGGAAAGCGAGCATATGTGATGTAAGTAAAAGGTAAACACACGTGTGTACATATATGTATACAGCTCTATATATTTTTATTGGTCAGCAGATGTACGTAAGTAAGCCTACAGACACACGCTCCTGCTGGTCTGTGCGTCCTTATGCTTAATGTTTATTGCTTGTAGCAAAAGTCTTAAAAACTTAAGTTTTCAAAATGTTTTACAACAGCAAACGACCTTCAGTAAAAAGCTTCTCGTTGTTGTGGCTGGCGGTGGCACGTTAAGGGTGTGCCACAAGTATGTGGTTTAAACTATTGCATAAACTCTATTTACAGCTAAACTATTAGGAAAATTATAGATTTACGCTGCAATTAGAGCAGGCTATAAAAAATGGAAACTATAATTAAAAAGTTGTTTCTTTTTAAATGGAAAATAAGTTTTTTAATTTGAAAACTGAAGTGGAGAATAGAGAATATTCTTTGATGTTATGGATAATATGGTAATATTACAGGCAAATGTCTATAATAAGGATTTGTTATATAGATTTGTTATATAAAATATTATTAAATAAATAAATCAATAAATACTTCTATAAATACTTCAAAGTATTTTAAAAATATGTAAAAAAAACTTTTTTAAAACTTTTCAGACTTTAAAAACTCTTAGAAATTAAATCAAATAATATAAATGACTTTTTTGTCTTTCACCTTCACAGTCTTAAAACTTTGCCTAAGCTAAGCTTATAAATCTCGTAAAAAAACCCACCTCTGATCGTGATGGTGGTGTTTGTTGGCTGCCGAGTGCGTATCGAAGATGTAGTTGAGCATGGGTGCATCGGTTTTCTGCTGCTTGGGCAATATGTAACGGCTCTCGACCTTCTTGGCTGAGGTGCGCACATGGGTCTTGTTCGCTCCGGTTGCTGTGGCTTGAGTTGACGCTAACGTGGAGCCATTGGCAGCGACCTGTTGGCTGTTGGTGTTGGCTGCTGTTGGCTTGGGTGGTGCCGGAACGTTTCCATTGACGCGTTGCGAGCCAATTTGTTGAAATGTGGCACCACCAGATGTGGCGCCAGAGATGCTGCCGATGGCATTCTTCAGACTTGATGCGTTCTTTTCGCGCTGCGCTACTGGGGCTTTGGCCGTTGATGTTTGGTATGAGCTAAGCTGCGATAAGGACAATAAATCTTGTGTTTTTGCATTCATTAGTTGTCTGCCAATGGATGCTGCGGCCGGCGTAGCTGGCGTTGCTCCTTTTGGCTCAGCTCCCTCGTTTTTCTCGTTTTTCGTTGTATTGTGGTGCTCCCTCTCCTGCTGCTGTGCCTGCTCCATGGCCATGACGTAATCCTCGGCCGACTTTTCAACGTCATCAGCATCGGCATCAGCATCAAAGCCAATATCAGCCTCGACAGCAGCAGCAGCTGCTGCTGCTCCCGCAGCGGCATAGGAATTATCGATTTCATTGGAATCTATGTCGCATAATGAAAGACAAGCGAAATTGAGTTTAAGGACATTTGGCCAACTAGTTAGATGAACAAATTACACACTCTCTGTTAGACGCGCTGTTCTGACAGCTTTAAGCTGGCTATGGCAGCCAGCTGAGGGTATTGAGCATTGAGGCAAGCTTAGCTGAGATTTTATAATGTTTGTACAGAGTTATATAGATCTTTTTGGTACGGTAATAAATTTGAGTTGTATATATGACCTTTATGGGAATATTTTGAAATTATTCTTATAGAGCCAAGAGAACAAATCATTTTTTTATTTTTTTAAATATTTGTAAAAGAGTTTTTATGTGGAATCTAGCATATTTTTATGATATTTGATTTGAGTTGCTATAAAAAAGATCTATAAATATATTTATTCTATTATGTTCTTTTATATATATTCTTTTCTTATTTTCCATTTCTCTCTAGCCTTCCATTCCTTCTACATAAGTCTAATATATCTTTATAGCTCAAGGAACGATATAGCCCTAAAGCCTATAGATTTACTATGATCTTTCTAAAATCTATAAAACCTATGATTTCTTATTAGAATTCTAGATGGTATTTATGCTAATTTACTTCTATTCATGCTTATAAAGCAGCCCTAATATAATTTATATTAAAGATTACAATACTCCCTAGACATTTTCAAACTTACACCAAACTTATAAATCATTATTTTGGCCATTCATTTATTCCTAAATTCCCTCTTCCTTTAATTTCCACTGCCGACCTTCTTTGCTTTCTCTGGCGCACTTAACAAAAGCTTTCTAACTCTACGCAATTTGTTTCTATTCAGGGTATTTAGTTTTCGTCACGCCCACTCATATCTTTGTGGCTGCATCTAACTGGGACTTGATTAATATGTTGTAATAAAGTTTCAGCATTGACGGGAACGTTTTCTTCTCTTCTTTTATTTTTTGTATTTTCTCTCCTTCTCTGCTGGGGGGTCAACTGCGTTCGTGTTAGGTTAAAGCTGGCAGCGATTTCGAGTATTTCGTAAGATTTTCAAAAAATTACTTTAGAGATTAATGAGTCTATAAATAACAGGCTACACGTCAATGATCTTGCTTTAGTTCAGCCTGCTGTTTTTTTCGCTCCCTCTTTTATTTATGATGCGTGTTTAGCACATAATAGCCGGGCAAAATATAATGGTAACAATTGCTAACTGCTGCTTGCAGCAGGTGTTTGTTTTATTTAAGCCAGAGCGAGAAAAATTGAAGCCCCCAAAAGTAGGCTATTTATTATGGGTTTGGCATATGTACAAAGTTTTTGGTTCCGATTGACTAAAGTTGCCTTAGCTGTGGCAGAGTTTGCTGAGAGTTGAGGCTAGCTGGCGTGGCTGCTTCAATTAGCTGTAGTAACTGTCTAGGTAGCTGTTAACAGTTCTATTATATATGAAGTCTAGACTAAAGTGTAGCTCTGATAGACACCGATCAGTTGGGCTCTTTTCATCAATATATTGCACAGGTAAGTTCTCAGTATAGTTCTTCAATTAGCAGGTGACGAAATGGACCCAAAAACTGCCCTCTCTTCTCTGACAAAATGTGAAAAGGGAAAATATGCCATCCAAACCGACATTAGTATTCCCCGTAGCTTAAAGCTACGATACAACATCCTCTTGAATAACCCTTCTGGCACCTGCCCAGCCTTTGCTTTGCCATAAATACACAGGTAGCATCGCAGGTGGCTGGTGCAATTAGCAGTTGACAGTCTATAGATAGCCACAAAAATGGAGTTGGTATGCTGCTTACCGTAGCCGACCCGTAACGTGGTCGCCAGCTGTGCCAGTGTGTGTGTGGGTGTGTGAGTGCTTAATTGAAATCCAGCTGTTGTCATTGTTGCAGTTGCAGTTGCAGCTGCCGCAGCAGCAACAATTGCTGCCTCCGCACTGACAGCGGCCGCAGCCAGCATCGAGGAATCGTAGTCTGTGGGCAATTCCTCCAAGCGAAGGCGAGTGGGCGGTGCCAGGGCCAGGCCCTGGGCCTGGGCCTGGGCCAGAAGCAAACCACTGCCCATGGCGCTAGCGGTGCAAACGATGATCGTTGTTAGTATAAATAATTGTATTAAATTGCAAATGAAACATTCAGTTCGGCGTGTTGTAGCTGTTGTTGTGGTTGTCGCTTGAAGCGTTTGTTGTTTCGTTTTGGTTTTAATGCGTGTTGTTGTTGCTGCTGCTGTCGTTGCACTTAAACGCATTTTGTATTCGTGAATTCCTGCGTGGAATTTGCCTTAACTAAAACACATTTCACAAACTGCATTTGAGCTCGTTGTTTTTTACACCACTTCGCCCTTGCCGCGCACCACTTAATGCAATTGTTATTGTTATTGTTATTCAGTTTTTAGTTTTTCAGTTTTACAGTTTTTCTGCTTTCGGTTTTTAGTTTTTAGTTGTTCAAATTGGTTTTGGTGTTTTGTTACATTCGCATTTGCGGCTTTAGTTTGTGTTTTGGTTTTTTAATAACATTTACATAATTGAAAATGTTAATTTATTCACATAATTGAAAATGTTAATTCATTAAGCATTTCTTTTGTAATTGCACCGAACCGAACGTTCGACTTGTGGTTGTTGGTTTTTGTTAAATATGTTTTTATAGCTGAAATTAATTGGAATAAGCATTAAATTTCAAATGAAATTGAATTGATTTGAGTCGGCTTTAGCTATGATATGTCTGTAATACTGCGCCAGTGACCCAAATACTAGTTTTCTATGACAGACAGTCGGACGGGCAGACAGACAGACACATGTTCGACTTGCCGTGACTGCAAAGCCTCTTTACCATAAACTATTTTGTGTTTTATGTTTTTTCCCCTTTTTTTTGGCAGCTGCTTTTATACATATATATGTACATATATATAGATAGATGTGTTAAGCTTTCATTTCGTTTATGTATTTACATTTAGCTCACATTACGGAGGCAACATAAAAGCCAAACAAAAAACACAATTAAGAACGTTTCGGGCGCTAACGAATGCTGAATATGTAGCCGTGAAGTAAAGTCTATTATTTTTTTTGAAAAGGAGTGGATCTTATAATAGTTTGTGCAATACTTTGTTATTATGAAATGTATCTCAATTTATATGTAGTTCTATTTATGCTTTAGTTTATCTGTTGGTCAGTCTTTCTGTATATGAAAGATATAGAAAGATTGAATGTAAATATATAGATTTATCTGAAGTTCAATATATCTGTTGATTACTGTAACTGTCTATGTATCTGTCTTGAGATCAATCTATCTGTAGATGAATCTATCTGTAGCTCAATCAATCTATAGGTTGATCAAGAGAGATCAATCTATCAAGCTAACTGAAGTTTGTTCTCCAGAGTTAATGTTTGTGTTAAAGTTCCTTTAAGAACTTCCAAAATAGGAGCATCAAGACGAGTCTTCACTTAAATATATTTACTAAATTTCAAGAGTCTAGCTGGTCGACAAACATACAACGGACAATGGCACTCGCAGTTAGTCGAGCATCACACACAAAAGCCAATAAACTTCTCAACGAGCATAAACAAACAATTGACGAGGCATGTTGCATGTTGTTCCTGTTGAATTTGCATTCGGCAATAAATGCGCGTAATGTTTGCGAGCTTTGCTGATTTACAAAAAATCGACAGACATAAGGCCGCTGTCCATTCGGACATAAACAAAAAACCGCAAGCTATTTGACTCAATTTGCGATACAAAAAAATATATATATATATAAAAAAAATACAAAATCGAAAATATGTTCGAGGGGCAGTCGAGAGCATTAATGGCTTTCTAGACCGAAACGTGGATTTGTTTGAGTTTTTTTTTCTGGGCAGCTTCTTTTATTTTATTTTTATTTCTTTACATCTATAGTTACATATATATATATATATAGGGCCGCGTATCTTAAGGAAACAATTTCAATTTCACAAACGGCGCCCACAACAAATTTTTCTGGAGGGCATAAAAAAAATTGAAGCGCGACAGCAAATCCCCTTTATGAGCTACGCCCAAATTCCTTCCTTTCACTGCTTTCGATTCTGTTAAAGCGCTTTGAATTTAACGGAACGGAACGGAACGGAGCATTTTTTATTGTTTAACTTGGCACAAATCACTTGACAACTATGGAATATTAAATACATATATTATTTTTTGTTTTATTTGTACTTTGGTTTGTATTTATTTGGCTGTGATTACAATTTGATGGCATGCACCGTGGCATTAGCATATATCCGTTGCACGGCACAACTTTCGTTAGAATATGAAATCTGAATAGTTTGCGCTTTCACATGGTATTACACGCAAGTTTTCTGTTTGGGTTGTTGGGCTACATCTGCCACTCGACTAGGACGACGTTAAGATGTTCGCTTTTCCGTTCGAGCCTTTGATTTCAGCCGGAGCGTGTTTTGCTTGGGAACGTCAAGACGCCGTTACACTTCGTTTATGACTGTCCATCTGCAGGCAGCCAAATCAGTTGGATTGTTGAATTTGAATTGTTGTTGACTTGCCGAACTCATCAAAACAGCGAAATCTCTGCCAATGCCTCGGCTCGGCTCACGACGGCGCTTAGCTGGGGCAACGAAAGCTTCTTTCGTTCACTTTGTTGTGTGTTGAGTTTCGCCATTCCGAATTGACTAGGGGTTGGCTGGTGAGTTGATTTAGGCATAAATTCGGTAAAGCAGTGCAGATGAAGGGGCAAAAATGGGTTTTAAATATATTTAATATAATTTAAAATTGAAATTTATATTTTCTAATGAAATTTTGAGCATTTCAAGTACGTTTTTATTATATATAAATATTTAAAAAAAATTAAAAGATTAAATCTTAGACTTATTTGAGCTTTTATATCTGTAATATGTAAGTTGGAGCAATTATCTTCATTTAAAATATATTTTTATTAGTCTCAAGTATCTTTCATTTACTTCAAAAGGCCTAAAATATTACAAAATAAACATTATTATTCATATAATATTTATTTTTTATGATAAACTGCTTTAAATAAATTTCTCTAGCAGTGTATAGAGCTTATACTGCTCATTTTATAAGTTTTGCCTGCCGGCTTATACGTATAACAGCTGCCAACTGGTCACAGATGGCACCACTGGCAGCACGCATAGTTTTTATGCCTTTACGCACTGCTTGCAGAGCGCACTCTAACTGAGTTCTCTCTCTCTCTCTAATATACGCTCTCGATTTAGGCCAAATCTCCACCTGGCGCTGTTGTGACTTTTGTGTTATCAGAAATGCTTGGATGCTGGTCGCTGGCAGACGTGCCACGTCCTTGACAGAGTTTGACCGCAGGCGAATGCCAGCCAAAGTTTGCTGCAAATAGTTTAAAGTGCGAAAACGTTTCGGTTGAATGAGAAAACTTAAAGTTTTCCTCACAACATACATACACAAGGTGGAACGTGAAAAGAATCAAACAAAAGCGAAAATTTGCGTTTCTCATATATTTTTGTATAATTAAGACAAAGCAGCTAACAAAAGACAAGTGAAGCGTTCTAATGAATACCTAAGTATACACATACACACACACACACACACATACACACACCTATACATGTAAACGTGAAAAGAAAAGTTGTTTTAGGTCAAACAAAAGAACAAAAAAAAAAGAAAAAAAACTCCGTAGGTTAACGCAAAAGAATCCGGACAAAATGAAAATCTGTTGGAAAAGCGTTTAAGGCCGCGCGAAGAAAATTAAGAATCAATTAAAGCTGAGACGCGTAAGTAATTAATTATGCATTGTGCGTGTGTGTGCGTGAGTGTTAGTGTGTGTGTTGTTATTACATATATACTGTTGACAGTTATATAAAGGTACGAGTGTCTAGAAAATTGCTGGCACTCTGGGTACTCTCATGTCTCGTTCAATTTGCAGGTGTCTGCAGAGCTCAGAGTGTCAGTCAGTCAGTCAGCCAGCCAGCTGCATGAAAAGCTTGTTATCAGATCCTTCAGCTAGGCAGCAGGTCTCGCCTCGCCTCGCCTCCAGTTGGGATTTGTACTAATTGTGCGGATGCCTTGTCTATGCTGAGTGTGTCTCTGTGTGTGTGTTTTTGCTACAAGTGGCTGCTGTTGTTGCTCCATAAGATCTGTTTGCAGCTATTCTTGGCTGCTTGGCACTGGCATTGTTGTTGTTATTGTTGACTCTTGTCTTGTTGTGTGCACAATTAGTTCACAGAGCACACACACACACAGACACAGACTAGCGCATACTTGAACTGGGTTCTCTCTAAACAGCCCCGAGTCACGCATAGATGACCTCACTGTACAGTGCATAAACAACAGGTGGATGTAGCAAGTCCTTAACAATAAACTCTCTAGTGTCTCTAGAGTTTGTGTTTTTAGAGCGAAGGCTATAAGAGCTAGTCATATACCCTGTAATAATAAAAAGTGGCAGAAAGAATGGGAGCATAGTGAATTTATGTAGAATCAAGCTGAGAATTATATAATTAGGGCTAAAGTCAGGCAGGTGAATGGCCTCACATTGTGGAAGTGTTTGGGGTAGAGGTAAAGGACGAGATAAGGAAATACTTTAGGAAAGAAATAAGAGAAACTGAAAATATATAAAAGATAAAGAAAGGTAGAGTAAGTCAATGAATAAGGTATAATTATAGGCAAAGGATTAAGACTAGAGTTCAGGAAGAGCGAAGCAAGGAAAAGTTAAGCAAAAGCTAAAGAATGAAGTAAAGGAAAGCATAATGGAAGAGCTTGGAGAAAATTGAGTAAGAGCTATATAATGCTATAAGCGATAGCCTTTGCCTATGTAAGAATAAGGGAAGAAGAAGTAAAGGAAAAGAATAAGTATTCTCCTTTCCTCCTCCATTCTTTTTCCCATACCAAGCAAAGATCTAAGGATTTTTTCTACTTAGCTGGTCAAATCATTCTGTTGCAACTTAGGGCTTCTAAGCTTACACCTATATTCTATAATTTAAATGAAAAATGTATAGAATTTAAGTTTAGAGCTATCTCCTTTGCCACTTCCTCAAGTTTATAGCACTTACCTTCGGCAATTCCCCAGCAAACAATCGACTTGATTGTCTCTTTCACAATATTCTCGCTCGGCTAATGGCAGCTTTTGTTTGTTTGTCCTGCAGCGCTGCATCCGTTGATGAGGAGCTGCTGGTGGGCTATAAATACAGCAGTGGGTGAGACGTCGATGTGGTTGTAAGCATGCCATCGCGTCGCAGCGGTGGTGCGGGCACCACACGGCGCAAGCACTCGCTGGGCAATCTACGGCGGGCCCATCCGGCCTCGGGTGCCACATGGAATGTGCAGGTGGTGCGTGGCAAGATGACCTCGAAGTGCTTGTGGCACGCGTGTCGGGCGCTAATCCTGGGCCTGGCCTTGATGCTGGTGGGCGCTGGCATGGCCACGCTCGGCTACTATGCGGATCATCTGTCGATGGGCTCCGAGCTGCGCGGCAACGTGACGGTGCGCGTGAAGAACGATCTGAAGGGCTTCCATTTGAACAACTTTGCCTACGTGGGGCCCATTGTGATGGGCTTTGGCGGCTTCATTGTGGTGGCCTCCTGCGTGATGACCTTCGAGGCGCGCGACTCGGCGGCTAAGGTGGTGCCGGCCAGACTCCGAGCCGGCGCTGGCAGCTGCAACAAGACGGCGACGCGCAGCAACCAAGGCAGCTCCGCCTCGCAGCGCCGGGGAATGGGTGAGTCTTGGACGAGGATTTGAGGTAGATACAGCTGTTCATCACTAGCTCTTTCTGCAGGTGCTCAGTATCAGTCGACGCGCTGGGATCAGCACTTTGGGGTCTTCCGCTCCTCGCCCGGCGATCCACATCAGCAGCTGCAGGCGGTGGCTGGTGCAGCTGGCTCCGGGCAGACGCAGGCGCAGCCCTTCGATCGCGAGGCTCTCACCGCCGAGCTCATCAAGTTCTCCAAGTCACTCAGGTACTTAGCGCTAGATAGTGGACATACATAGAAACATTCATAGAAGCATCTCGCATTGTGTAAATTTTGTATATATATGTATAAAAATTTGTAAATACTCGCAATTGGCTGCCTCATTGCATATCTCTTTCTCTCTCACACTCACACACACACACACACACACACACACACACTCTCTCTCTCTCTCTCTCTCTCTTTCCATCTGCTTTGCATCCCAAAACATTAGCGCATCCGCACGCTTTTCCCCAAAGCTGCGTCGCCTCACGTTCACAGGTTCCGTGCCCAATCTGTCCACCATCCATGCAAACGCTCATCCAAACGCCTGCATCGACACTAATTCCTCCAATCTGTTCATGCCGCTGGAACAACAACTGCAACTGCAACAACTACAACAACTGCAACACCAACTGATGCAACATCAACAACAACAATTCTGCTGCAAACGCCACCATCGCCATCACCAACACAAACAACGCAAACAACAACAATCCTGCTCGAGCAGCAGCGTTCGTCGCGTTCGCCAGAATCGCTCGGCGGCGTCGGCCAGTGGCTCAGCTGGGATGGCGGGTGGCGCTGGTGGTGCCGGCGGCTCCAATACACGGCTCATCAGCAACTCATCCAGTTTGATCCAGCGCGCTACGAGGGACTACTCCACCTGCACTCTGCTGCAGCCGCCTGCGGCAAGTCGTGTCTATTGGCAGGCCTCGTCCTTTGACGCCGGCATGGGCGGTCCTGCGGGTGGTGCCGGCCACGGCACTTCGAGCAGCGAGAAGCGCGCCGAGCGTAACAAACGCTCGGATACGGCCAAGCGGCATGTGCTGTCGCGCCAGCGACCCATCGAGCACGAGGAGGCGGCGCGGGATCGCTGCAGTCCGCTGGGCCACAGGCGGTAAGTGCGGCTAACAATACTAGAAATACTCTGCAAGTGTTAATCAACACTGTTTTTCTATCAATTTTGCCCCACTCCCATTTCCAGCAACTCTACCATGTCGGATTCTTCATACAGCGGCCGCTGGACGGCGCGTTGTGCCTCGGTAGCGAGCCGCACCTCGAGCATTGATTCACGGCGCGTTCAGGTGGATCTGCATAGTCCGGAAGTGATGCCCAAGTCGATACTGCGCTCGCCCAAGCGCTACAGTTCCGGTCCCTCGGCAACGCCTTCCGTTGACAAGGAGTTCCGGTAAGTGAGTTCTATGCATGCACAAAGGACTTGCCTAACTGCCTGTCTGTCTGTCTGTCTGTCTGTCTGCTCGACAGGAGCCAATTGTCCGTGTGCTCAGAGCCACCGCCTCCCGTGCGTCAGCTGTCGGGACAGTCGAGCATGGAGCCGGCCGTGCCGGAGGAGAGTGTCGAGCTAATCGATGAGCGTGTGCCCATGGAGCGCGCCGACAGCAGCGCCTGCAATGTCTCCTACAGCGAGATAACGGAGCTGGTGCATCACACACACAGCTTACCAGCGAAGAAGCAGCGTCCGGACTTTCTGCCACTGGGCGGCAGTGCAGATCAGCCGCAGCATCAAGAGCAGGAGGATCAGCAGCAGCAGCAGCAGCAAAAATCGAATCCAGCAACGCTCTACAGAAGCAACAGCTCGCGGCAGTTCTATCGACCCAAGCCGGGCATAGCCAAAGATCGGGATGATTCTGTATTCTATATACGCTCCCTGGAGCGCGGCGGCAGCTCCGCGAGCAACGATGAGCACATGTACGACTCCCTGAAGGTCATCAACGAGCGTCGCTCCACGCTGCTCAAGGCGGATTCACAGAGCTCTCTCGGCTCGGCGGAGCGCAAGCTGAGCAGCTTTTCGCTCAAGATGCCGGACATAAGAGAACGCGAGAACTCGATAGATATAGAGGAGGGAGCTCCGCCCCCACCTCCAGCCACACAGCCCACAGACTCACCAAAAGAAGAGCTTGAGAGAATCCAAAATGAAACCTAAACCAAAACGAAGATCCAAAGTCGAAAATTGATGTAGATAATTATTATAAATGTGTCTGTCGTATTGATAAGGCCTATTGAATATTTAGTAACCGCTAGCCAACGACAGTTACTTTAGCACGGATCTATTATATTATGTAACGTTCGACGATAACTGCGACTTTTGATAAAATTGCAAGACAAATTTGGACACCGAAAATTGAATTTAAGTTTAGCATAGAAACCGTCTAAATACGATCTACAAAATTCTTCCTTTCGTTAACGAGAATCGAATCTTAAGATCTACAAATATCTGAAAAATATCTAAAAATATTTGAAAAAATCTCTAAAATCTACAAATATCTAAAGAAGAGTGTTAGCTGTGTTATATTACGATTCTAACTAAACTACGTATTGTTATCTGTGTTGCCCTAGGCGCTAATCGATGTATTGAAGAACAAACAAAAAACAAGCAAATAATAACTATTTTATATGTCTATGTGTTAAAGTGTTAATGTACAACTAAAGAGGAAGAAGAAGAAGTCGAGAAATATTATATGGTTATAATTTAAATGAGCTTTTAATAAGTAAGCTCCATAAGTCTATTTCCTGTTTCCTGTTTCCTGTTTCCTCTATGTAAACTATCTAAAGAAATTCCATGGAATAGCAATTCGAAATTGTATATAAGCTACTATATAATAATGCAATCAGCTTACAAGCGAAGACTGATGTTTCGTAAATTTACGTTCTATACGAAGTTCTCAAAGGAAAATTGTCAATTTTGGTTCAAATGCAATGAAAAGCAATAAGGAATTAGAAAAGTTATATATAAAGTACAGAAAGCAATGTGGCCAACGAAAAGCTGATCATAATTGAAGAGAAAGTATTATGTTTGAGAGAAAAAGTGTTCCACAAACCCAGATATCAAGCAAAACTTTTGGTTTTCTATAGCTTCAAAGACGACAAAACAGCAGAAAACTTTCATCCGAAGTAATTTCCACCAACGTAATTATTGATAATCATATGTAATAATTATGTGAAATATATATGTATATATAATTTACATAATACTTATACACACATAAATATGTATTTTATATCTGAGTGTTAATTTATAAAACAAAAGAAAAACCAATCTTAATCCATGTTTCTTATGAATGTGTTGAGTAAAAAACAAAAAACAAAACAAAGGAATTTGTACTTATGAAAAAAAAAAACATAAAAAAAACAGTAAGCAAAATTAAAGAAAAAAAATGTTATATGTACGCATTATTGATGTGCAACAAGTTTTATATTAACTGTTTATTGCATGAGAGATCCACATTCATTAGAGATGCAAACAAATATTTATATTAATAAAAGGAATTATATATGTGTGTTAAAACTGATCTCAATCTGTATTGACTTAGACATCAAAGTGTAGTGTTAGCATCAAATTTGGATTTTAGTACGTGTATTTTTGATCAAAAATTTAACTAACGGACTTTTTAATTCGTTAAGTGTGGAGTGTATATATATTTTTTGTATAGAATTGTTGGTGTGGAGCCGTGCTGCGGCTGGCTGTGGAGCAATTCTGTTATTTAACATAGCTCTGCTAAACGCAATGTTAACGCGCATCACGAGTTGTTGTTGTCTCTGCCATACACACAATTCCTCGGAATCCATAGTTAATAGCGATTGACGACCTACGACCAGGCTTGGCCAAGTCTGGAAATAAAGTAAGAATCAGCCCAGCACGCTTCCCCTTCCGTAGCATATAAGTAAATAACAGCAAAATGGTAATTGGGTAAGTTTGCAGCATATTGGCTTAGCGAAAATTACGTAACCTTAAATCTAATCAATTGATTATTTGCATATTTGTGAAGACTCTTGGTGCGCGGCGGCCTGGTCGCTGGCGCTGTCTACTACACCCGCAAGGCTGGCGTCTGGGGCAACACGGAGCAGTCGGATAAACTCTATAGAGACGTCAAGGACCAGCTGACTCCATATGTTCAGCAGGCCAAGAAGAAGCTGCCCTTCGAGGTGCCGCAACTGCCCAGGGTTGGCGAAATGCGCTTCCTGGCCAAACACTACTACAACGAGGGCGTGAAGAACTCATTCCGGTTTGTTCACATGCTGCCCTGCTACGCGGGTCGAGGCCTGAAGAAGGCGAAAGATACATTTGAGGACTTCGCCAAGTCACCAGCAATCGCAGCCAGCGGCGAGCATCAGCAGCAGGTGCAGCCAGCGACGAAGTAGTCCAAGATGTGCTTGCCTCATCCATTCGATAGAAGGCTGTTTTCGTGTTAGTTTATAGTTAGTCTATTGAATACACTGCATAGGTGTGTGCGTACCCCATTTCCCACGAAACCAACTGTCGAGCAGCGGCTCCGCGGGAAAGTCGATATTGTCAAGAGCAAGAGTTTTGCTATAAAATACTTATTTACCTCTAATTGTGGAATACTTAAGCGTATGTCGTTCGACCTTTTATGCTAGTAATAAACAATATTATGTTAAACAATGACCAAAACTAAATCACCAGCTAATACATATATATATGTAATATATATATTCATATTTATTTCAAATTGTAAATCTTGACGTGTTCGCAACGTGATCAACTTGTAGTATTTAAACTGTTTTACGACAGCATTTCACGTTCGCTTAAACAGCAGATAAAAAGCTGATTTACAGCTAAGAAATGCTCAAGAAAATCTTGTAGACGAAGACGACGATCCATGATGACAATGTTGAAATAGTCTATCTGGCTGGAAGCAGAGTATCATCAAGCAGAGCTAGGTGAACCCCATGCAGTATCTAAAGGAATATAATTACTCACAGCTCGTTAAAGATATCGCCACAAAAAAATTAATTATTCATCTATTTTAATAATTTATTGCAAGGCGAAGAGATAAAGCCCATGAATAATAAATTAAATTCCAACTAGAATTGGCGTCGGCCTGATTAGACTGTCCTTAATCAGTCTGCTTAAAAGTTCTCGTTGTTTCTTTTGTTTATTGAAGCGCTTAACTATTAGTATAGTAAACATAATGATGCTACAGATTGGTAAGTAGCAGAAGATAATGATTAATTGTTGTTAAACAAGGGATGAACTGATAAAGAGGAAGGTTTTGTAGGGGCTTGGGGTTGGCTTATAGATACCAATATTAAAGGAATATATTTAGCACTAAATTATTTTTATTAATGTGTTTGTTCAAGACATAAGCTATATTTAAATTTAAAATATTATTTATATTTTTTTTTAATTTTTATAATTTTTTAAATATTTTAAAGTATTGAAAATATCAAATAAATTGTAATGGGAATATGTTCCTATTTAGTTAGTTACTTCAAAAATTCATAACTCTGTCCAAACTAGACCAATGCACGTAAAGTAAACTTTTTCTTATAGCAAACTCCCAGATTGAATTTTGATTTTTAATTTTTAGCTATATTGAAACTGATTCTTATTTAGAATACATATCACATATACCCAACTCATGTTTGAAAATCAGAGAATCTAGATCATTTGCCAATGCTCTTTTCTTCTTTGATCTTTGATCTAGAGCTACCCTCCTTACTACAGCATACTCATCTCACCCACATTATGCCCGCTTAGCACACTTCCCAACGGTACAACAATCAAAACATTGCGACAGGTTGGAGCGCGAAGCGATTTTGCCGGCGTAACGTCATCTGAGCTAAGCGACTGACTCATTGATTAAGCTGTCTGTGCGAAGGCTGTCGCTCGCTTGGCATTTAAGAGATTACAATTAATTACAGCTTTACAGCTTCCGTTTTTTTGTCGTCTTGAATTTGGTTCAGTGAGGCAGAGATTACGCATACGCCGCATAGTCCAATTATCAGACATGACTTTCTACGCCTGCCCGGGCAAATAAACCAAAGCTAACAAATCGTATTGTAGCAAAACAGACGTCACCTAGAAGCAAACGTGCGCCGCACACTGATAAGCGCCAGCCGTAAAGCTATATATATACATATATGTAGTCGTATCCCTAATTGTGGCACACTTGAGACCGACCAAAAATAGTGATAAAAGCCCCTTTTAGGAGGACTGCAGTGTTCCCATGTAACGGTCATTGGTCTAATATTAGCACGCACTCGAGTCCAGCTCTGATTATCTGTGGAACGGGTGCAAAATCTGAATTTTGATTTCATTTAATTTGGAGTCATTGTCAGTGTCACGTCTATTTATGGTGTTTGCCAATTCTATCTGTGTCGCTGGCTATTTCTATAATTACTATTTACCTGCCGTACTTCGCACTTTTTTAATTAATAAATTATTTATATACTTTTTGGTTTTGCTTTTGTTTTGTTTTTCTTTTGTTCTTGCTGCTTTGCTTGCCCAGTTAAGCGGCATCAAACACAAGTAACTGTCGTTGTCATCCTCCGCAGCAGATAAAGAATTTACTACTGGCCTATGGCAGCTTCCGCTACCACCCGCTGGGTGGTGGTCGCCCAGCTCGCTAGTTGCGCTGTGAGTCATGCTATGGCAAAGATAATGTCGAGATCTGGGTACAGCATCTGCTGTTTGGTCATGGCTGGGCGGCAAAAGTACAAAGCGACGTTACGAATCGAATTAAATCACGTGTTAAGAGGCGACGCAACAATTTCATTAATATAATAATTAAATTTGTTTCGGTAAGCGCAAATTGTCAATATTTGCCATTTTCGGCGACCCATAAAATAAACCCAACAACATCACGTATACGAAAACAAAAGTAAATAAATAAATGCTTAACCTCTAAATGGGCGAAAACATGCATGGGCCATGTTGTGCCGCCCCCTGCCCAAAGCACAGCACAACAGACAACAAGCAACACCTCGGAGACCCACAGCGATCTTGAGGCCGTAAGGAGAGCAAATGTTGTATGAGCATACATACACCTACACATAGTCACACACTCACCCCCGCACACTCTCACACTCACTGATAAGCGAATTTCTTTCTGACATTGCGCATGACGACACAAGAAAGCGTCTGATATTTATATATAAATATGAAAAATAAATTGTCTTTATTTACCTGCGGGCGAACAATAATTAAAAATGCTTTCTTGTTTAGTTTAATTAAAGTTCTGATAAAGCAAAATAATAAAAGAAAATTCCAGTTCACCTGGCCAATAAGCAAATTGACGCAGATTCGCCTACTAAATTGCATGAAATAATCTATAGCGTCTGCTAGGCTTTGTCTGCAGGAAATTGAACGGCCAAGCGGAACGCTTTGAAAGGTGTGCCAGCGGTGCAATTGACTAACTAATATTTGTTGAAACGTGTCCCAAACACATTTTATCTAACGGCTTGTACTAGATTGTGTCTACCGTTCAGTTGGCTTAAGAGCTTAGGTTTATGATGTAGTACAAGATGCTCCTACTTTTTTTTTTTTCTTCTTTATGCACAAAATAGTCATATATAAATAAATGTTATCTAATTGACGCGCGTCTCTTGTTGCCAAAAATATAAAGGTACATTCATAGCAAGAGAAGTTGTAAAAGAATTTGGCTCTTATAATGAGTTGAGGTGGGAGGAAAGCTTAAGATGTGGAGAAAAGCAGAAGTCAAAAACGGCAATCAAACGATTTTTCAAGGCAGATCTAAGCGAATATGTATAATCTATATAGAGCAGGTAAACCTTAAATGAGAACTAGGATTGTAAGCTCAAAGTGAAGAGAATACAAAAGCTAGTTAAGCCAATATCAAAAAGATTGTGTATGAAACGATGCTTATGGGCAGCTCTGAGCGATCCGTAGAGAGCAGCTCATCATAGAGCAGCTCTAAGCATTACTCAGCATCACTCTCGGCTTATAACAAAGTTTCAGCTGGGTATACAGCTCTGAATCGAGACAACAAAGCTTCCATTGACTCTGCAGACAGACAGTAGAGAAGCCTAGACGTATGATATTTTCTGTTTGACTCTCTACATAACTCTCAGCTTCTGCAATGCTCAAGCATTTGCCTTTATTTAGGATGCAACTGGGAGTAAAACTATGATTAATAACTTTATTTTAGACTCTAGAAAGACTTTTACTATTATACTGAAATATCTATTGAATTTCGACTACGAATTTAGCTGCATTCGAATACCCAACAACGAGTCAATGAACCTGGACAAATGACAATTGTGAGCTAACTGTTCAGCAATCTACTATTACCTAGCTAAGCTTTAGCTTTAGCTACTGCATATTTCTCCAAGCTTCAGCTTTACATAGTCTACAACCGAGCAGATCAATTGAATTCTAGCTATAAATAGTATTTTAAATTAAGCGAGTAGCTAAAGCAGCTCAACTGACAAATATGACTTGCCTACACAGCCCTTTTCATCAGCTTCTGCTTATCTGTCTACCTCATCAAAGCTCAATAGTTTGTCTGCCATTTAATTAAAATTCAATTCAATTTATAATTCGCACAAGATATTGGCATTTAAGCCGAGTCGATGGCTAGGCAAAGCAACAGAAAATTCAATTAAACAAACAGCTCACAGCAGCAAGACACGATCTTGATCCGCGCTTTCAGCTACTGTCGCATCCGATGTGTTATTAACTCATTTTTTTGCTGTTATTGGCCATTTGCGATATTCAATTATTGTCACACACACATTTCTATGTCACGTCTCACGGATCGTTTGTTTGTTTGTTGTTGTTGTTATTGTTGCTTATTGATTTGCCCATATAATAGAGGGCGACCTTTAAGCATAAGCCCGGCTGGCAGCATCGTATACGAAAAAGTTTGTTCAACCAATACGAAAAGTCACATAATCGATGATTGTTCTTCAACAATTGGAAGCTGATAAGACTTAAACAGTCTACAAAAGTTTATTGAACTGCAACAACAAGTTATATAATTAATTTATATGCTACGCGCCATAATTAATGTGCTCAAATCATGTGCGTTTCGTGTGCCTTGGGCAAATATTACAAACTGAAGCAAGCCAATCGGCCAGTGCTAATCGCTTAATTACAATTCGAAACACCTGAGAACATATACACACACACACACAGAGAGAGAGAGCAGCTGCGTGTGTATGCTAATGCTGCAACTGTCCAAATGCTGCTGCAATTTGCACATTTGCTAATTGTCGATGTGCATGAATTATACAATTTGTTCTACTATTTATTTGCGTTGACTAGAACGCATTTCCAAGATTTGGACCGGTTTAATTCAATATAAAAAAATATATGTATATATAGTTATGTAATGCTTCCGATATCTGCTATAGATATTATATGTGGTATTTGACGCAATACCCAGTGAAAAGATGATTAAGAAGCGTGCTAATGTCAAGCAAATGGAATGTGGGGCAGGCATTAACTTAAATTTACATATAAATTACTTTCTTTTGTATACATATACTCTTCGAAGAGAGTTGAGTTACAGATTGAGTCATTAGAGCTGCTCAGAGAAGTGAAGTATCTTGCATATGAGTTGATTAGATTTAACTCTTACGCTCTTCCGCTCCTATCATAACTATGCCACCCTCAGGCAATCATACATTAGCAATGCTCTCTTAGTCATATTACAGAGTAACTGCGAGTCATTCATCTCTCTGCTTGTGGCTTTGGCTGCTGATGCTGCGGCCAGTTTATAAGTGAGACGATCTCCAGCGACCCTGCGTTGTTGCCTTTGCGCTGTTCGACAGCTAACAACGTCGCACACCGGGAGTACCTTCAGAAGCCGACAAAAACGAGAGTCAAGCTGTTGTTGTTGTTGTTGTTATCGGTGTTGCTGTTGTTGGCTGGCTGGCTGTGTTATCAGCAAAGCGAACACACAATACTTTTGGGCAACTACGGCAAGTTACAATAAAAATTTCGCTAGCTTCCAGCTCAGCTGCTCAACTGCTCAACTGCTCAGCTGCTCAGCTGCTCGGCTGTTCTGCTGCTCAGTTGCTCACCTGTTTCAGGCACTCAGGTGCTGAGCGTTCGGCTCAGTGCTTTGTGACTGTTCGCCGCCGACGACGACGACGACGGCAGCAGCGCAGCGCAACGCAGCGCAATCAGGTATTTCTGCGAGGCGCAAACGCGACGCGAGATCAAACCGCCAACGACTAGCAACAGGTCCACGTCCTCGCCATTAGAACATAAGCCCAAATCAAAAAATAATAAAAATCGAAAACGCATTATTCAAATCAATTAAATTTACGAAATAAATAAAATACAAATCGAAATTGATTCGAAGTGAATGGTGCAGCGAAGCGAGGATAAAAGATCGTGCGCCGAGGTGACAAAACAACAAACATGAGCATTATGCAAATCGCATAAATTAAATAAAGTGCTTAAAAATAAATATAAAATAAGTATAAAAAAGAAAACAAATTAATATCGAATTGCTAGAAAATGAGGCAAGAATTGATAAAATTATTGCTCATAGCATTCGTGTGCGGCAATGTACAAACGATTTTTGGGTAAGTAAATTTAATTGAATTCTCGCCAGATAGGAAATACCCTCAAGCAATATCTAGATATTATTTGGCATATATTCGTCATATTTCCGCTCTCTTTAGTCAAACTTAAATTTTAATTTCCAAGCGAATTTACAAATAGAGTCGACGCCAAAGTGCTCCCTCCAAGAGCAAATCAATTTGGGACTGATAAAACTAAATAGCATTGATATGTTTCCATTTGTCAGATACAACCAATTTATACGGCGATTCTGCCAGAAATAGCTAATTGAAATTTGCGCTTCTTTGTGCTCTTTGTCTCCACCTTCTTCGGGTTTTTTTTTTCGGGTTGCTATCCTAGCTCTTTGTTTTGCTTTGTATATTTGGAATTTGTTTTTTGTTTCTTTTTTTTTTTATCTTCAGTCAAAAGTGAAAATTTCTACATTTGCCTTAACTTTTCTATATAAAAGATGTTGACATTTACAGTTACACAACTGATAAAACTGATAAGGAATGAGAAATTGCTGCAGTTTGTTGTAAAGAACATGTTTCCTTATGCTGTAAGCTGATAAAGACACGAAGATTGCCCGGGAATACCAGACGGTTATCAAATTGAATATCAAAATTATTTACATTGAAGATGCTTCAAGTGGTTGATGATAGCTAAAGTAAATAGTATAAATATACTATATGTATATAGATTTTGTTAATATATTAAGTAATATTACGTTTGAAAACTGCCCCATAAATATGCCGTTATTTATATATGCCGCCGACGCCATTAAACAAATATTTGCATAATTTGAAGGTGCAAAAATAGAAAAAAAAAAAACACAAAAATGATTACGTTTCGCCACAGTTTATTTTTTATAATTAATTCAAGCCTTCTTTCGGTGCCCAGGCGTAGAAGGTTAGAGAACTAATGGAAAATTATTATTATCTGGCATTAAATGCAATGTCAATTGGTAAATATTTAAAAGCAAACCAGAAACAAACGAGCTGCCGTAGTTTATTTACGGATTTTCTGGCTAGGGATCAGGCCAAGTGTAGTAATTGAATTGGTATGCTTGTGTAACGACAACAATAATAGTAGCACAATAGGCGGGTTAAACAATAAAAATATTAGCTATAATAGCAAGCAAATATCTGCCAGACTCGGCTCCAAATGAGCTTGAACAGCTGCCCAGTGGCTACGTCCCCGTGGCCCCGCCCAGTCCAATGGGCTCATGACCAATAACAACTGGCAATTGCCAATAAAGCTAACTGTACTTAAAAGTCGCTGTTATATTTGAATTAACTACTCAAATTTGAACACTATTTTTTTGTTAGTCTGTTTTACTCTGAAGTTAATTGCAAACAGATGCCATTTAATATAAATTAACAGCTTGAACGGCAAGGCTTATGAGAAAAGAGAAAATAAACATAAAATTACATAAAACTCAAAATAAATAAATCAAATGGATTTTAAAGACGTTCTGAGTGGGAGCAAAAAATAATTGCATAAATAGAGTCAGCTAATAGTCAAGAGCAAGATTTATGTTATGCATACGCCGGGTTGGCTGAAAATATGTAAATTTTAAATATATATAAATATATAATTATAAATAAATAAATATACATAAATAGAATAAATATATTTATTACTTAAAAAAGGGCTTACTTCTAAAAGATATTTAATGTTGAAATATTTCTTAAATTAAAAAATAAAAATATAAAGCAACAAAAAATTAAAAAAAATATCTAATAAAAATAAAAATCAAATAAATTTCTATATAAATGTTTATATAATTAAATCAACGCGTCTAGCTCATAGTTTACATTACTCATACGCCATGTTATTCTTCAAGTATGCAAATAAAATAGATAAATTAAAAAAAAAATAAATAAAAATGTTTAAAAATATATAAATATAAATATTAACATAAATATATATACATATATAGCTAACTAAGTAAACCCAGCTAATACCCAAGCCTTGAGCTATTAGCTTACATTACTCATACGCCGCATTAGCTTCGAGTCGGCTGGTTCATTTACCCTTTTGTTTATCTTTTCAGCGCAGCCAATGATAGCATTGTGGACGAGAACTGTCCAACGCTGGCCAATGCGGACAGCCTACAATACACTGAACTGATCCAAAGAATGACGCACGTCTGCCGCTACGATCGCTTGGAGCGACCCATAGGCAAGTGGCTCAGCATTCGCGTAGGCAAACTTAAATTTCTAACCCCTTTGATCCTTGCAGAATACGATACGATAACGTCCAAGCGTCTGCCCATTGTGGTCAAGATGCGCATCTATGTGTACTTGCTGCAGAATCTCAACTCGGATCTGCTGCAGTTCAAGGTGCACGCGTTGCTGCAGCTGAGCTTTCAGGACAAGCGGCTGGCCTACAAGGAGTTTGCGCCGGAGCGACGCGAAACGATCTTGGGTCAGAAGCACTTGAGCGAGCGGCTCTGGCTGCCGCACATATTCTTTGCCAACGAACGCGAGTCCAGCATATTGGGCACCGACGAGAAAGATGTGCTGACGTCCATATCGAGGGATGGCAATGTGATCATCTCGACACGCATACAAGCTACGCTCTACTGCTGGATGAACTTCAAGAAGTTCCCATTCGATCAGCAGTTTTGCTCTACGGTGCTGGAGAGCTGTAAGTAGAAAGAGAGCTCTTGTTGGATAAATAAAATATTAAATGTATGAAATATTTTTCAGGGATGTATAATACTTCCGATTTACTGCTAGAATGGGAGGATCGTGCGCCTATATCCTTCGATCCCGACATGCGACTCACTGAGTACAATCTGGGCCAGTATTGGCACAACACCTCCGTTGTGCTCTCCGATGAGGTCAATATGCGACATGGCGCCTTCCGTAAGTCCTGAAAATGAGAAGCGTTAAAGAGAGTCTTTTATTTAATTGATTTACTTCTCTTGTAGAGGGCAACTATAGCTCGCTCAGCTACACTGTGAACTTGCAGCGAGAGATTGGTTTCTATCTGCTGGACTACTATCTGCCCTCCATGATGATTGTGGCCATCTCATGGGTGTCCTTCTGGCTGCAAGCTGATGCATCGCCGCCACGCATTATGCTGGGTAAGCTAGACACTATATAAACTCAAATTATTCCAGTACTCAGCTATGTCTTTCCCTCTACAGGCACCAGCACTATGTTGTCCTTCATCACGCTGTCCTCATCGCAGAGCAAAACCCTGCCGAAGGTCAGCTATATCAAAGTGTCGGAGGTGTGGTTCATTGGCTGCACCTTCTTCATCTTCGGCAGCCTGGTGGAGTTCGCCTTTGTGAACACGATATGGCGGCGCAAGGAGAACATTGAGCTGAAGAAAGTGAATAGTAAATATATCATAAAATCAACACTGACGCCGCGCCCCTCGCGCCGTCAGATGGGCGGCAGTCTGAGCAACGAGTCCAGAGCGCGCTCCTGCTCCAGCCTGGACAATATTGTGTCGAGCACGGAGAGCGTGCGCAATGGCAATGGCACAGTCAATCCTGGCTTCAACAACTATCTAACAGTGCATGTAAGTGACCAGAGACTATAGTATGAATCGCTGAGATATTTATATAGTCCCTTGATCCTTATAGCCCAACCTGCCCATCATACGCACTGAATGCGCCGATACGCTTTCCGTGTGCAGCGCGCGCTCCGCCAATGATCACATTGTGGACATTGAGAAGGATAAGGAGAAGGAGAAGGAGAAGGATGCGCCCACATTTACAACCATGACGCCACAAGAGATTGCCATGTGGATCGACAGACGCTCGCGTCTGCTCTTCCCTGGCATGTTTTTGGCCTTCAATGCGCTCTACTGGATTTTTGTCTATTGGCTTTAAGCACACACACACCCACACACACACACAGTTATATATATATGTGAATTATCAAAGCACGCAAACATTTGTTGCCATACATGTGAACTTAATAATTACGTTTATTGTAATATGTATAAATTAGCCGTAAGCTCAATCATCTCATAGTCATAGTTGTACAAAAATCGACCAATCAATAAACATAAATATTTTTAGTATAAAAAACTGTTCTCAACTATTTGAATTTGGCGCTGCAGCTAAAAGTGTGACCATACATAAGCTTCAACTTACAAGCTTTAAGTTTCAGTGCTGTAAAGCTTACAGCTGTAAGCTAACTCGCTCTCTGCATCATAGCAGCAGATGGCGTCATGGCTGCTTGCTCACGACAACCGCCAGGTGGCGTTGCCTGTACGCTCATAATAAATCAAACGAACTACAATTAAAATAATTACTATGAAATTAGTAACAATTCATTTCTAATTGAGCAGAGTTATGTGATTTGGCTCAATTACTGTCCTTTGGCAGAAGCTAGTTAATCAGCTTCATTAATTCGCACATTCATTAATTAGTTCATGCTAATCCCTTGGAGTTATTCTCCGCCTGCCGCTCATATCCGTTGCACTCAAATTTCCTGCTCGAGTTTGCTCCAGTGCATCCAATAAGCAACTCCCCCGCGCACCTCCGCTCGCTCCCTCACATGAATTGGTATATCCTTAAGCTCAATGCATTTAGCACTTTCATTTCCTTAAATATAATCAAAATATGCAAATGCAATTAGGCGAACATTTAACATTTACAAAGGCGTGTTAATGCTTAATATATATATATACATATCTTCATGGCTTGGCAGAGCATTAAAAGATTCTGTTTGCATTTGGGAAAAGTGAAAATTTCTTGTGCTTTGAGCTTGCTGCAAATGGAGTTTCAGCACGGCAAACATTCGCAATTTTCCATGCTAAGCGGCTTAAATTGCAATTTAAAATTTAATTATAATTTTCTTTTTCTATAATACTTCTCTTTCATCCGTTTTTCGTTGCAATTTCCCTCTATTGCTGCTGCCTTGCAAATTGAAACATAATTTATTGAATTTGCGCGCTCATCGAGCGATTTGCAGCTGCAGCAAAAACGAGCCGTGCAACAGTTGGCCGTTGATTTCTATCTGTATCTGTATCTGGGCCAAATTGCATCAGTTTATCAGTTTATCAGTTTAACATCACAATCGAATTTCGCACATGCGACTGTGCAATCTAAGCGGCAAGTCCCAGCACTCGATTGACATGTAAATTTTTGAGACCAAAAGTTATTTGTCAACTGTCTGTGAGCAACTCAAATATTTAAGTGGAATTTTGGATGGGTTATAGCAGATGGTTACACTAAAAAATCTAGAAAAATATAATAAAATATTTAAAATAATATTTTGGGACTCTGGAACGTGTTAAGCTATTAATATTCCAATATATGCAAGAAAATCCAAGGAAGAAAGGTATAGAAAGGTGAAATTTGAAAGACAGGGACAACTATAGAAAGAGCACACAATACCGAGAGAGTGGGAGATAGAAAAGGCCTTCCTTCTCTTTCTTTCTTTTTTTTGGCACCTCTACTGCTTGTCTTCTCTTTCATTTTCAATTCAACCCAATTGCTTCTCTCCTCCTCTCACACCCCTGCAAAAGTAATTCTAGTTGACCTGTAAAAACTTCATTGATAAACAATTTAGAGTTATGTAAATATTCTAATGAAGTTATATAATATTTTTGCATTATTATGCAAGCTGCAGCTGCTCAGCTGCCCTGGCTGCCAAGCGTGCCACATGTGGCATACAAATGACGCAGTTTGACAGCTGCGGCATTGTGTTGCATTGTTTTGTTTCGCAGCTTTCTGCTGCTTTGTTTCTTTGCTCTTTTTTGCATTGGTTCACACTTGGGAAATCAAAAGACATGATGTCAATCAATTGCCGTTGCTCTCAAGTGACAATCAATTGGGCTGCGGGTGCGGTCTGGCTAAAAGCAGCGCTTAACTGTAGGCGGGCGTATGCCGAATGAGGGCTACGGCACACTACAATGCCAGCCCAGCAAAAGGTACTGTTTGATAAGGTTCGCTCGCAATTTACCTGGTTGCTACGCTCTATCATTTTCTGGGCCATCAGCAAGTGCGAAATTTCCAATTTCCGAAATGTGACACAGCAGCTACAATGGGCCACAGATATTGTCATAGATACGTGTCACAGCACGTATATATGTATATATGTATATGGTATATACATATGTATATCTGTTTGTGGGCGGGAAATGGTGGCATCGAAACGTTTATTTACATTTGCCGAGCTATTTTATTATTTGCCATTTTGCTGACCAGTTCAGGACAGAAGTTTTGCCTTGGATTTTGTTGCACTATATTTGGCAGCAGCAGCACCAGCGGCAGCTACCTGCAGGCTGATATAAATGCTGTTTGATTAAGCCAGCCATTTGTAGCTGTATCTCTATCTCTGTAACTGTTTCTGTATCTGTATCTGTATCTGTATCTGTATCTGGCAGTTGGGCTGACGCTGTGTAAATTTGTTGACTCTGTCTATTTGCTGCAACTATTTGCTGATGTCCTGTTGTTTGCTTGTCTGCACTCGATAGCCGTCCATCAGAGTTGACAATGCTACTGAACTGTGCCGTTTTCCGATTCGACTCGATTCGATTCTTTAATTTTTGCAATTCTTTACATAAGTTAATTATGCTTTGTGCAACTATTGCTGCCATTTAAGCCAACAAATTGAGTTAGCATTTCTCAGGCCGGCTCATTTCGCATTCCAGCTGCGTTGCTGCTGGCGCTCGCCGCGTCGCATATTCGATTGCAATTTGTGTTATTAAAAGCTGAAACATGGCCGCATTCGTTGTGCTGCTTCAAATGCGTTAATTTATCACCAGTTGCCCAGGGCGAACGCCGGCGCGGCACCGCGACTCCATTTCAATGTAAACATTCGGCGCAAAATGTGTTGCATACTTTCGAGCGTATTGAGTTGAGCTTTGTCTATATGTGAGTCACGTCTGACGGGGAGTCTCAGCACATGTTAGGCTCAAGATTTATTGGTACACTTAAGCGAGACTCAATGCCACTTATGATACCCTAGGAAATTAGGGAAAGGGAAGTATAGAGGAAGTAGTAGCAGGCATGATTGACTACGGAAGGTGCGGAGATGCTGAGAGAGCTGCAAGTGATTATAGATTTATAGATTGTTTTCGAGTTTAAAGTGATTATACATAGTAAATAGATGTCAACTATACCAGAGTATATAAATTCTTTAAGAACTTCAACTTGAAGTAAGTTAAAAGCTACTAAATATAGTTTATATTACTTACATTTACATATATGTATGCCATTCATAAATATATCAAAATTGCACAAAATTTATATATTTCATTAGCTCTATGTAGTTTCTATAATTTCATACTAGAACGCATTCTAATGCGCTTTTAATGACCACTTAGCTAGCAATTAGAAACAGCTGCTTAGAGAGAAAACCAAATTAAGTGAAATCATTCATTTACTAAATATATATATATGTAGATATACAGATATCTGAATTGTAATAATACAATTGTTTCTCTAAGTAATTTAATTTGTATCTTCAATATGCGCATTATGTCTGCTTGATTAATTATGATAAATGATGAGCGCAAACATTTGAGTCTCTACTGCTGTTGCTGTTGCTGTTTCTGACATTTTCGCCCATTGCACAAAGGGTAAGACAGTTGAAATAAACTGCGATGATTTAAAACAATCCCATTGAGTGCAGACTTCAGCTGAATTATGATATTACAAAAGCCGATTGTATGTGCGGCGAATCATTTTAAATAAACATTGAGCAGTTGACTTGAGTGTTTTCGACAGGTGCCAAATGAAAGGAGATAAAGGCTTAAATTATAATACAGACAACGTCTGGCTGGCAGCTAAGTAGACTCTTTTAAGCATAAACTCTTTTCAGAGCCTTGGCCCTGTAAATTGAACTACCTCAAAGTATTCCTAAATATTACACATATTGCTATATCACAATCGATTCTCACATTCAATTGCTGTTCAATTGATTTGAACTGTGTTGCAAAGTATGTCCAACCAGAATACGTTGCACAGACCATGGCTTGGCCTCAAGCTCAAATTTGAATTGTCAAAAATATAACGAGGTTCTTAGCCTGCTTCCCCTGCCCCTTGCCAGAGCTGCTGAACCCATCTCTCAGTTCGTTGGCCCGTTGTCTCGTTGCGCTGACATAAACTGCATTGAAATGTCATAAAAATTGAAACACGTTTCTCTCTCTCTTGCTCTCTTTTGCACTCTCTGATGTCTTTCATCTCTGTCTGCCAGTTGGCAGTTGCCATCTGCAGCCAGGATTCGACTCGTTCTACTGCGTCCTGTTGTATACTGCTCCGTCCTGCTCCTGGCTGACTTTGAATGGCAGTTGGCTTGCACTGTCGCATAATGTTGTTGTTCCTGTTGTTGTTGTCGGTTTTGGGCTGCTGCTTTGCATACAAATAACGGTAATCTTTAGCTCACCCCGCCAGTTGGCCCTAGTCGCTGGTCGCTACTATTACCCGCTGCCCGCTTTCCTGCTGCGCTCGCCATTTGCCCCATTTCGCTGATGTTGCGCTTTTGCACTTTACACGTGGCCACTGGGCGTGGCCCGAAAACATGTGTGTGGGCGCAGCATGGTCATTTGAGCGAATATTAGGAAAATTTATTACTGTGAATCATTTTTGTTTGGAAAATTTTTGAACGGCATTTGGAATAGGCATGGAAATGTGGCAAAAGATAGTTTAATGTATTGGAAAGGTATTTTTGGAAGATGTAGTTACCTGGAATAGACAAAAAAAGAATTAGACTTTTTTAGGATTTAGTTGCGGCTCCTATAGCTATTGAGGTGATATATATATATTAAGCTTTCATCAATTAAACTGGGAAATAAATATTAGACTAGTCTTTGGGGCATGTTTAAGCCGACACCTTCTGCTAGACAGAGTCGGCATATCTATAACAAGAAAACGTCATTAACTGCAGCTTGATAGGCATATCATGGCACTTGGTTATAGAACACACAGAGTGTGTGTGTGTGTGTCTGTCGTCTAGCCGAATTACAAGCAGAATCGATTTGCATTTAATTGCAGTTGCGGCTCCACAAAATTGTTGTTCGCAAATTATTGTTCAGGTTGTTGTAATGTTTACGCATTTGTTTTGTTTGCTGGTTTAATTTGTTGCCAAGTTTTGAAGCACAGTGTATGTGTGTGTGTGGAGATCTCGAGTTCACGACTCTGTCTTATGTGCATAATTGTATTTGAGCCAGGTGCTAAGTGCTATGTACATTTTGTTTATCATGCAATTATCAGCTCCACCAGGCGTATACTTAATATTCCATACATTTGCTAATGGGCAGTATGAACTTGAAGATATAAAGCTCTAGGTTGCATCTACTTCTGCCTTGAACTGCCAATTAGTGATTGATTGGACTGACTTAAGTTTTGAGCTGCCTTCCTTAATCAGCTTAAGTTTCTTTGTCTCCACATTCCATTCGTCAATGGCATAAGCCGAGTTGCATCTTTGTCAGCCCCTTTGCTCAGTTATTAGAGCCAGCGATAACTTAAATGTAGCCGCTTGTAATCTGGCAGATCGTTAGCTCTGGCAGATGCAATAAGCTATTGCTTGCACCTCCACTTGTGATGTGCCATTCGCCTTCAGCTGCGTATCAATTTCCATTTTATGCCAAGCGACAACAACAAGGAGCACGACAAGGACGACAGCAACAACAACAAGTTGCTGCTTGTTATGCATTCGTTTGTCGGCACTTTTTATGCGAGTTTCGCCTGCTGACAACGTCGTTATCTATTCAAGTTTGTCAATTAAAAACATAATCCCCAATCAGAAGCCAATAATACCCCGCTAACACCTACCCAGCCGCCAGCCGCCAGTCGCCAGTCGCCAGCCGCCCTGCCTGACGTCGAAAGACAGGCAGGCAGGCAGACAACCAACTGCCTGGCAGGCACTTTTGTGTACCGCACCCCTGCCGACCGATAATCTGGAACAGCTCGCACGCCATCAAAGTAACGGGGCGTGGCGGCAGTAGGGCGTATGGCTGCCATACGACATTGTCATGGCAAAAGTAAATATTATTTTTTTTGCTGCCATTCCTGTTCCGTTCGCCCGATTTTTGTTACATTTTGTGCTGGCAAAAGTGGAAGCAGCGACTGTCAAAGCATTTATGTGTGTGTGTGTGTGTGTGTGTGTGCGGGTGTATGTTTGCCATTGGGTGTGGGTGCGCTAGCAGATAATTGCTGCGATTTCCATAGCCATGATTTTTTCCTCCTTTTCTTCTCAGTTTTTTTTTGGTTCTTTTTCTATGGTGTGCCACATCAAAAATGTCCTGGATTGGCGGAGTTTTGATTGAATTTGAGATGGATTACAATAATACGGAATTTGGCTTGTAAAATGCAGAATTAGCAAGCTTTTTGGCATTCAGATTCGCATCGAGCATGATGCCTGAACAATCGACTCGAGCTCAATTATAAAGGAAACTCAATAATTGATGAGCACTCGAAAGCAATTGAGAAAGCAGAAGTGAGCCAAGAGCAAGAGCAAGCTGCTCACAACTTTTGAGCTCTGATTAACTATTATTTCTATGCTTCTGCCCTGCCTCCCACTCTCTGTTGTCTTATTTTGCTGTATATATTTATATGAGATTTACTTTGCATCAATGCAGAGCAGCGTTTACAATTTGCATGCCATTAAAGCAATTTCATAGCAAACAGTTTTTCAATTACACTTTAGACAAATGTAAAATGTGAAAAAAAGAGGAAAATCCGAATTGATATGTGAATGGGAATTCATTAATGTTTGAGCACGTTGTTTGCTTTTCATTTGCGCCCAAGTAAATTTATTTAGTTGCATGCGCTAGATAGATTGAATTGCAATTTTATAAAATATAAATACAAATATATCCATATGAGCTGCATCTTTAGCTCAGCTTCAAGTTCATCGGTTTAGCTTCTTCACTCCTTCGCACAGTACATTTAAGTTAACCGCACATTTGTAATGTTTTTCATTTGGTTTGCTCAAAGCCTTGGCCATTGTGCAGTGGCCCAAACCGCAAAGAGTATGGCGTATGGCAAATGGCAAGTTGGCAACGTCTGCGGTTGGTCTGTTTCGGCCGCAGTTTATGGTCCCAGCACTCATTACTCAGGCATGTCCTTTGCACTTTGTTGGATTGGCTTGAATTTGTTTTTGAGCTACCCCCTGCTCGCCGGCACATTAATAATTTCTGCCTAACACTCATTGCGCTGTGTGATTGCAAAGTTAAGGTTCGCTTTAATTGCGTTTATCAGAGGGCTTGCAGCTCGTGCACTCGCACTCCAAACAGCTGACAAAACAATTCTAATTTGCTAAAATGCAAAACAAAGCATAAAATAATCAGATTTGGCATTGTGAAAAGTGAAAAGCTTTTAACTGTTGCACTTGCGTAAATTAAATGCCATTAAAATTATTTTCATAGCGCCGCACGGAAAACTATAAAACTTGAGTAGAAGTGGGTGGTGGTGGACTAGGGGCAGACTAGGGGTTGACTAGGGACTGGGGCTGGTTGCTGGCTTGACTATGGCTGCTTCATTAACATTTAAGCGCGTTGTGCTGCAGCATAACAATAACTTGGCTTGACATTTAAATTGAAATGTCAAAAATAGCTGCGAGAAGAGTCCAAAATGAATATGATAAACTCAAACAATTAGAATGACAGTGAAAGCTCGAGAGCGCTTGAGAGGGTAAAGGTTATAGCTTTGTCTAAAACTTGGACTCTGTCTAAATATATTTATATTTATTTATTTATGAGTTAATTATGCAGGCCGTGCCTGGCGGACTGAGCTGTCTGAAAGTTGTGGTCAAAGAATAGATAGTTGACTGAAAGAGTTCTATGAATGTTGAACTGCCTGAGCTAAGGATAATTTCCAAAACTTAGAAGTAAGTTTACAACATATGCCTCAAGTCTATATCTACTTTGTTTTATTATCAAAATAATATTTAAGCTTTTATTTCACATCTCTAAAGTTCTCTGCACGCCAGAGCTTGACATGTTCCAATATAATTTCATATAAATATCCTTAAATATCCTTCCGCTTGCCCTGCAGCATCTGTGCCATTTCTCAGCGTCAACTTAAACTCTAGTAATTTGTAAACAATATTTTAATAGAGCTCAACATGTGCAGACGGGCGACAATAATAATAGCCAGCAAAAGCATGAAAATCTCGAAAACAAAAAAAAAACTAAAAAGAAATTTAAGATTTGTTAGGCCAATAAATTTGTCTGCATGTCTAATTTGCGCATGTTGCACACACGCACACTCGCACACACACACACACACTCGCAACTCATGTGGCATCACCATAAATTATTCTTATCTACTTCGTCATCGGGAGTGCAGTTTACCTTGTCGGTTCGGTCAGCTGTGGTCAGCTTGTAACCGCAAAGTTTTCGCATGGAGTGCAACATGAGTTCGTTTTGTGCCGCTGTGGATCTCTCTCTCTCTCTCTCTCTCTCTCGCGCTCACTGTATGTGTGTGTTTGGCCAATGTACCCATTGTCGAAGCGCAGACACATTTATCTGAAACGGCGGACAGCCTGCTCGGCTAGCTGTTGGAGCGCAGCGCAGCGCAGAGCAGCCATAAATTAAATCAACACACATATTGAAAGCGGGATTCCCCTTTACCCAATTCCTACGCAGCAAGTCTGTACGTCTGTGTGTGTGCGGGAATTGCTGTAAAATGACGCAATTGCAGCTGCTGCATCAATGTAGTGTCTCAGAACAAGCAACAGCACAATGAACTCACCCAACCACCCACCTCCTCTCTCTCTCTCTCTCTCACACACAAATTGTCCTTATGCCTTTGTCTTTGGCTTTCAATTCGATTCGATGCGATTCGATTCGATTGAGGGCGTTACCGCAATAGCTAAATGCGAAATAATCCCATTGTGGTTGACCTTAGCTAGCTAAAGCTCTCAATTGCCAAAGCTAATTGTTGCTTAAACTAAAACAGACAGAGACAGATAGAGGGAGAGAGAGATATAGAGAGATAGACATATGTTGATAATCTTTAAGCAATATTGCTAAAAACTTTTAATATAGTAAGCACTTGGCTGTCCATTATTAATATGTCTTCACTCAGGCATCCATTTGACCCGCTCTTTTATTTTTGTTAGGCATAAAAACTTTTGGCACTTTGCATGACCAACTCAAACGATTTGCTCGGTTAGCCGTAAAACCAACAACAAACCCTAAAAGATACACAAACGCTTAGAGACCTAAAACGACCTTACCCCCAACTCAACTCAACTCAAAAAAAAAAAAAAGAAAAAGAAAAGAAAAAAGAGAGAGAGAGGCAAGGGCTTTATAAAAACACGATACAGAAGCCGGGCCCTGAGGTTTTTGTGTTTGTTAGCACACAAATCCCAACTTAATCCATGTGCAAACTTTAAGGACACTTTACAAGGGTTTCGCATTCGAGATGGCCTATTTGAATATTTAATATTATAAAAATCTTTCAACAGCTGTTAGCAATAAAGTAAGCAGCAGTTAAGTTCGCTTCACTCTCTTTCTCTCTCTCTCTCTCTTTCTCTCTGTCTCTTTGCTTTATTCAATTTGCTGCATGTCAATAGCAAACATGGTCATAAACTCATTTAAAAACTTTTTCACTCAATTTATAAGTTTGTGAATGGAGATTTTGAATGTGTGCATAAGATACCCTGTAACGAGATATATATATATATATATATATACATATATATATAAATATAATATATTTCAGAACCATTATTTTTGGCTAACGACTTAAGACGCCGTTGCTAGGCGAAAGGTCTTGCTTCGTCTTTGCTCTAATTCATAATTCATTTGCCGGGATGTTTTTCTGACGCACATCCTGTTTTGCATGTTTCTTAATGAATTGCTGTGCTCCGGCAGGTATGTGGGAATATTTTGTTAGCTACATAATAGAGCTGTGTTCCGGCCAACACATTGAATACAATAATAAAATTGCTAAAATTTCTGCTCTGCTCAGCTCAGCGATTTTCACAAAAGCACTTTAAATAAAATTGCTAAAAATTTATAAAGCCAAAATAAAAAGAGGAGACAAAGTAGAAAAAACATGAAAATGGCAAAAATTGTGAAAAGTGAAATTTTTGATTTGGATTTTTCACATTGTTGCCGACAAAGCAAAAGGATATAAGAGCATTAAATGCGAATGCGAATGCGAATGTGAGTGGAGTGTGGACGATATATGGCTGAAAGAGCAGCTGCAGTCTGAGCACAATGGCAACGTTATATTGTTGTGTGTTGGCTTTTGTTAGAGCATTGAGAACTCATAAGAATTTGAGCATTTAATTCATATCAAATGGCAGGAAGTGCATGAGCAAGCCTTAAATAATTGCAGCTAGCAGAACGGATTTAGCAAATTGAATTACACGCAACGACAGCTATGCTACTTGGGGCTTAAAGCAGCTAGCCTTAAAGGCGGCTTTAAAGAGACGGAGGGAGATGGATAGATAGAGAGGGAGAGGCCAGCGGCAGACAGCTAGATCACGATGATAAATTGTCACTTGAAGCGAGCTGCGAATTGAAAGCGCAAATATTAACATTCAAGACAGGCACACACACTTGTGGCATTCAACAGCCACAGCCAGCTGCTGCTGCTGCTGCTGCTACTGCAGCTACTCTCTCTACTCTCCACTCTCCACACTGGCGCCAGCCAATGCATACTTCATCATGCCAGAAGGTGCCACAGTTGACAGCTGCTGGAGCAGCGGCAGTCAAAGACTGACTGACTGGGCAAACAATATCAGCATACATTTTGGCACGCTTGGGCCTTTAAACACTAATTAAATTTAAGTTATGCTCAGCTGAAATCTAGTTAAGTGGCTATTTAGCTAGATAAAAATAAATACATTTACTGAGTTTTTAGATCTTGCATGCATTAAAAGTGAGCAGACTATGATATGAAGGATGGTTGGGATTTATAACGATGCTTGGGATGCTGAGGATGCTGAGAATGTTGAAGATGCCTAGGAGGCTTAAGAATACTTTTGGTTGCTTAGCCGACATTTAGTATGTATTCTTAATCAGTATCAACTGGTCTTGATACAGTTCAGTTTATCTATAGCTCGTCCGTATCCATGATTATAATCAATATAAAATTGGAATTACTTGATTCTAGCTTTCATAGTTTAAGAGCTTTTTACTCTAAGACACCTCTCGCTTGCAGCCCACAAACAGTTGCTTGCTATCTGCTTAATTTTTCGGTATCTACTAGTCGAGTACTCCCCTTAAGAGCACTCTGACTTGTGCTATTCTAGGCTTTCGCAACTAAAATGCTGCCCATTAAGCTTAAACAAGGAATGTCTTAAATATTAATAATATCAAATAATAGAAATACACACAAGCACGAGCACAGACACACATTCAGCTATTTGCTAGCACACACACGCATGCATTACATAATTGTTTTGAAAGCCTCATTAAATGCCAGAACTTAAGCTCAAGTGTGTTAGCCAGAAACTCTAGATGTCATGGCTGCTGCATGCCTCTCTCTCTCTCTCGCTCTCTGTCTCTGTCTCTCCCCCTCTTCCTCTATATGGGCTGCAGAACAAGCACACAGCAGGAGATTATGATGATTATCAACTTGGCCAAGCATTTTTGGCTGGCTCTTTAAAGCCGCCTCAAATCATGTCCCGTTTCTGTTTGCAATGTGGCCTCTATAATTGCTGCAGCCTCGATCGGTGGGGGCCAATCATTTGGTGGGCGTGACGCTGTCATTATGTCAATCTGTGCGCTACCCGAAAAATCTTGTGCGTGTGAAACGTGTACTCCTGTGTCCTTGCTGTGTGAGTGTGTGGAATGATAATGAGTGTGTCGTTATCTTTTCTATATTGTGCCTGGCCCAGTGTCTGTTTTTGGTAGTTCATTTAGCTGTCGTTAAGCACACGTTCCAAGTTAATTAGTATGGGTGGCAGTGGGCGTGGCCGGATGGGTCTATACACATTAGACTTGATTTGTCGCCCAGCGCTGACTGCAATCGCTTTAACAAACTGAACTGAAACAAGTTAATTCAATAAGCGTTCAATTATTTCACACTTTTCGAATAGTTTAAGCATTTTAAATCAATTTAAATGAAAAAGTGTGTGAATTAAATTATTTATTATTCGAAATGTTCATTATTCATTTTAATACAAAAATGCCAAGTTTTTTGCTTCACATAATTAACATGTTTAAAATGGAATATAGACAACAAAACATTGATATTCACTTAATTATTTACTGCTGCAAATATCCTTTAGACTTTGCAGCTGCAAACCATTGAACTGGCTGGCCACATTATCTATCAGGCAATAGAGTGCATTGTGTGAGCTCGCCCTTTCATGCACAATGATGGAGTCATCCTTGCTGTTGTTATGAAGTTTGGCAAACTTTATTTATTGCTTACTTTCTGGCTTACTTGCTAATAATCGATGATGTGTAAGAAGGATTGGCCCTAACTTTAAGGCCAACGAAGTGAATTGCTTTAAAATATCTGTGTATGTGTAGAGGAGACAGAGAGAGAGAGAGAGAGAGAGAGAGAGAGAGTGCTCTTGGAGCGACTCGTAATAATAACTCAGGCCGACAAACGTAAGCCGCACAAATCGCGTGCATTAAATATTTACAGTTTAATCCACTCAATGGCAGGAGCAAAGCCGTCGCTGCCACAGTCAGACGGCGCGGCACAGTCGAAATTGTGTGGCAATAAAAAATAGCAAAATATCTTACAAATCAGGCGCAGCGACAGGCAGACAGGCCGACCCACAGAGGGACGGACAGATGAGCAGATACGCTATGGCATTTCCCAGCAGACAAAGGCAGATTCAAATACTCGCTGTGAATGTTAAAAACGTGCTGTTCTTAAGCATTTGAGAGGTGCAAAAACCCCAGAGCTCTGTGGCTCAACTAAAGTGAATGGGAGTCGGAGTGGGAGTGCCGGGTCAAGGGGCTCGAGTGTTTGCCTGCCAAAGGCTTAGCACTGTATCAGCACTTCATTGGCAGCGCACATAGCTCGGAATAATTACAGGCCTATTGCTGCGGGTCGTTCTCACAGCTCAGCCCCCAAAAATCAACAAGCGACGCCCCCAACTCAAGCACGCATACTTATGCTTACATATATACAGTCGAGGGTGCAATATTAAAAGCTAAACAGCACGAAAATAGCGCTGAAAATAAAATATGAAGCATTAATATTCACACCCACATGATGGTGAGATGGGGGCAGGAGTGACAACAGAATGGGCACGAGGCATGCCACATCAGACAGGCACTGACCTTTTGGCACGGCCGCACTTCCGGACGCCTCAAATTATGCCATAAAATGTTGCCCAAGGGATGAATTCATTTACGGCACACACAAGCAGCCCTTGCAAACAAGCACTGAGAGAGAGAGAGAGAGAGAGAGGGAGGGAGAGAGAGAGAGAGCCATTAAATCACCAAAAACAATGAGCTGGGCTCGTGGTGCTGCTGCTGCTGCTGCTGCGGCACGTCACGAAGTTTACCTGCTGAAATTAATTTCATTTGAATTAAGCACAGGCAATAATGCCAAAATTATTCACAGACACCACCAATACAATCAGCCCACCACCCACCACCACCCGAGCCTGGCCCTAACCCAAATTGTTTGCGCGCCTCTGTTGTTTTGTTAACTTGGCTTACGGCTTGTGCTTTGGGTTTTGCGGGCTTTGACTTTTGGCAGCAGGCCCAGCGATTTCTAACAGCTAATTGAATACATTAGCTGCAGTTCGACTCGAGTTTAGGGATTCGCCTTGAGTAAGCCTCACATCTCATGGCTGCTGCTCGCATTAATATTCATATTTGATTCGACCAGCCAGTTGTGTGCGGCTCAAAGCACATTTAAATTCACATTTCTCACTTTCTGCTGGCCACGCATTTTGGCCAGCTGTCCAAGCATTTGAACATGCGCCTGTCCATTCTGGCCAAAACGAACTGTCAGCTGGCCAGTCGCTCGTGCAAAGCGCTGCCCTTGCATTTTTAATGCCGCAAAACTGACAGACGGACGCGTTGGACCCGAGGGATAAATAATGTGAAATATTTACATGCCACTGCTACCGTCGCCGTCGCCGTCACTCTGTCGCCCACACCGCTTGCTCTAACAACAACAAAAGTTACATGATCTTCATGATAATAACAATTATGTTGGGATTATTATGAATGTGTGTGGGCGTTTGAGTGGCGCATGAAAGCGAAATGACCTTTTCAATAAGTTCCTTTGGCAATTTGGTTTTGAAATTCTATTATTAATATGCGACTTTAGTTGGAATGTTAGAATTAACATTATCACTTACTTAAGACTAGCTGAAAACGTGCAGATTCTTATGTGAGTTGAGTTTTTTTATATTATTATTTGAGCCTTGGCCTTAGAAATTCTCCACAAAAATATACGCTCTTTCATCCAAAAAACTCTCAAATATTTTCATTTGCATTTGCTTTGGTTTTCATGCATCTTTGTTATCAGCAAACGTTTCTGGTTGAGTATTTTTATATTATGAAAATCGCTGCACGAGCTGTGGCTTTGAACCCGAAGGTGTGTGGATCTCTGTCTGTCTCTCTCTCTCTCTCTCTCTCTCAGTGTATTGTTCCGCTTGCCTTAGTGCGCCATGTTGCAAACACACTTATAGCCGTTTACACGTTTATTTTTCTTACTTGCGCTGCGTTCGCCTCAAGTTGATTGCATTTTTCAGGCACTGAACTACAGACATATAAGAAAACAATCCGTTCACCGGCAGCTTTTGCATGCATCGCACGTTCGCTTTTGGTTGATTTCTTGCATTTCTCATAACCCCCCCCATACACACACACACACACACAGATTGGAGAGAGCTCTCGGAGTTGGCTGCCAGAGCAGTCCTGGAGTCACTCACATGCATCAAGTGCACACATGCATTTATAAAGCCCGACATCGCGGGTCAATTTCATGCTACGGCAACTGCTTGCAACCTGGACAACGGCACGTATGCGCGTTATTCTTCTTCAGCTTCTCGCTTTTGGCTTTTGGCTGCCCTGCTGCTGCTGCTGCTGGTGCGGCCCTGCTGCTACTTCTGCAGTTTGTCGTTGCGGTGCGCAAAGTGCCGACTCTAAGGTACGCCTAGGTATAGATGGGTGGGCGTGGCATGCCAGCACGTAATTGATTGTTCAATCTGTTCCAGATCAAACGTTTGACACCGTTGCCAGCACTGAGCCATTGCTATGCGTGGCGGTATTCAAAAAGCGCCACCATCGGCTTGCTTAGCTCAAATGAACTGTGAGCTGTTCCCCGACACTCAGCTGATTGGGATTTGGATGCACGACGGCGCTTTAAGATGTGCAAATGAGTATTCATTCGTGTCCTTTTAAAGGCAGTTTCCAATTGAATTTACAGCTGTCTGGAGCATGGCACTAAGTACTATCGGCCCGGCTAATTTGTATGCCAGTGCGGCTGTTGGCCTTGTTTCGTGGCCAATACAAAGCAAATGACAAATGCTGATTGCCCGGCGAGGATACTTTTAAAAGTCATTCGGTCAATGCAGCTGTCACTGATTGCTCTGACCGCCCTCTCTTTCACCTCGACTGTACTGAATTGTAAGTTTTATGCCAGCATTCTGTGTGCTTGCAAATTGAACTTTGAGCTGTTGCCAAATGTGCAGCGCATAAAAGTCACTTTGAATGTTGTGCGCTGGCTCAGTCAGTCTATCTGCGTCTGGCCAAATCACATGCAGCATATTGTCTAACCAGCTGGCAGAGGGCCAGTCGGAGCGTCTTGCATGTACTTTGCCCAAATCAAATGACAATCGTTTGGCCATTTGCTGCGATTGCCTCATAAATCACTGCGAATGGCTCAAGTGGCGTATACTTAATGTTGATTATAGTATTATTAGAAGCTTAGCGAGCATTTGTAGTGGAAACAAGCCAATTAAATGTCAAATCTAAAGAGTCCTAGAGCAACTCACTTGACTTTAATCATTTCTCTTATTACATTAGCCAAGTCTGCGCTGCACGTTCTACTCAAGCTCAGCTTCAGTGAGTTTTTAAGTTCTCGATGCTGGCGATATGGATTTCAATTCGATTCAATTACAACTCATAATTCATGATTGGCCTTTCAATGTGCATTCAGATTGCTGTTCATAATGAATATGCATGGGCTCTGAATACCCTCTCCTCCCCCTCTTCAGGCTCTGCTCATGTGTTGCATTGTTTTTTGTTTGTTTGTTGCTTGTTAGTGACTGTCCATTGGGCATTCATTTGAATTCATTTTGGGTTTTGTTGCCCTTGTTGTTTTGGTTTATATGGCCATGTCAAAAATTTGGACAGTTTGTCACTTTAATTGAATTTCCATTTGCCAAGGCTATCGCAAAAAAAGATGCACAATAAAACCAAGTGCAATTTATGTGGCAGGCAAAAAAAAAAAAGAGAAAACTTTTGCATAAATTTGCGTACAACTGCTTAAATCTGGCATATGTACGAGCATATGGCCGAAAAGCAGCTGGAGTCCAAGAGAGCTACCCACTCCCCCTCTATTCCCCTGCCACTTTTTAAGCGAAATGCAAAACATGCCCCACATACCACATGCAGCATTTGCCGCCAGCTGCTGCCTGGCAGATTGCCACAAGTGTACAACAGCGAATACCCAGAGAGAAAGAGAGACAGAGAGAGAGAGAGAGAACCAGCGGCAAATTCACGCTTCTAAGACATTCTGCTGTGTGTGTAGGTGTGTGCGCTGCTTGTTGTGTTGACGATTTCCGGCACTGAATGTTTTCCTCTTCTACCTGCCGCCCATGCTTCAGCTCACCTCAACACTCAAGCATCCACCTCAAAAGCCGCCGTTGCGCAATTCGCGTTGCGATTGCCATTGTAAGGCGCTTGCTGCAAAGCTCCCTCCTGCCAGCTGCTGCTGCCTCTGAGCTGTGCAAAATAGCGTGAGTTGTTTATGCGCGCGTGTTATGTTTGTGGCATGCTATGTGAAACATCTAACACCATCTAAGTAGCTGCCGCTATGACGATGCGCTGCGAGCGTGTATGCAAAGTTTTTGATTGGAAATATCTGAGCGCAAGCAACTGCTGTGCCGCTAATTAATTAGTCAATGCATTGCTCGAGCTAAGTTTTTCGATTTGATTAAATTAGTTTGCAGTTGCAGTGACAGTGGCTTGTCAATCTTTTGGTCCACTCACTCTACAGCTACTAAGGCTCAATGAGCTTTTAGACAGACTCTTTGTCAAGCTAATTAAGCGTCATTTATTTTGATTTATCATGAAGTTGAAGGGCTTCATGTTTCAGCAACTTCGACAAATACTTCCGGCGAGCTTCATTTTCATTTTTAGGCAAAGGCGCCCAACTTTAGATTGAGCAGGAAATACTTTTGAGCAGGAAATAAAAGTCGGATATTGTCAATTGTTTACAGGCCATTGAGTGCCCGAGTTTTTGTTCAATTGAAAAGAAATATATATAAATAAATTGCTACAATTGGGCTCATTACGATCTGCTTTCTTTGCCCTTTATTCAAGAGTTAATCGTGTTATGAATAGCAGCAATATAATCCCCACTTTACGCTGGCAGCAATGTGCGGGAATAAAATATATGGAAGGGCTTAGCAGAAAAACTCATTACCTTTGCAGACCGGGCTAAGCGTGCTGATGTGCCACAAATTGTCGCTTAACACCCTGTAAAATATGAGCCGGATGTGGGCAGTCAAGCAAAATGTGTGCCAGGTCATAAAAGCTGTCTGACAAACTTAGCACACGAAATGCATTGCACAGGATGCTGAGATAAAGACACATGTAGAGACAGAGACAGAGACAGAGACAGAGAGAGAGAGAGAGATAGGGAGAGTGAAATAGAGGTAGACAGTGAGATAAGTGGACTGACAAACACTCATAAACACTTTATGAGAGTGCAATAGGGGCTTTAGTCCGCTGCTCACACTTGGGAAATCAAACGACATGGCATCAATCAGACGTCCCCTAACTGCCGGAAACAATGTGACAATGAAATCAAACTGAGGACTCTATCAATGTAACACCACCAACCACCATAGCTGCAGGTTGAGGCCCCTTTATGCAAAAAGTGTGCAGAGCTGCGTTTTAGTTGGTCAAAGGCTGTAACCACAGATCTCTCTCTCTCTCTCTATCTCTCTCTCTCTCTCTCTCTCTCTCTCTTCCTCTTTTTCTAGCCTTGCAGCTGAATAGAAAGAGCCCGAAACCCCAAAAACCCAAAATTCTTGTTTGATTTCAACCGTATCCCGCACACACGCAACATTGAAATTGGGCAGCTTGTGTTGTTGTGCCTCGGCTAGCCTTGCCTTGCCTTGGCGCCTTGTCTTCATTGTGGGCCAATTTGTGGACCATCATCAAGTGCGAAATTTCCAATTTCCGAAATGTTCAATGGGCCAGCAAAACGGCCCGCAGCAACAACTGTCATGGATTCCCAGCAATTTGTGCAAATTTGTTGGCCAGCTAAGCTACAGGCAAGCAGCATCGCAAGAGTGTGAAGCTTCGAATTTAAGGTAGAATAGAGATACCCTGTAGATGCTAAGGGAAATTGGCTAAGTATGTCAAGTATATTTGATGATATTGGTGATCTATTGTTGGGTTTTAGTCAGATATGTTGCAAGAGAGAAAGTGTTGGCAGAGACTGAAGTTTGATTAATATATAGATAGATTTACTTTGTTAAGCATTTCATTTCGATCTTAGGCATAGGTATGAGTTAATATTTACTTTACTCTGAGAGCAGCTAAAGATATATCAAACAGAATATAATATATATTCCAATTGGCGCAGTGTTTATTATGATATAGTACTTCGCTCTGGCTTTAGAAACGATTTACTTTACTAAACATTTCATGCACATAGAGCTTGGAGCTATTTTGTTTGACATGACAACAGCTACTGATACGCCAATTGGAATATGCCGCATTATGATGTATTATGTTATTCTGCTTAAACACATTTAATTTCAGATATTTTCTATATACAGACAACAATAAATATCCAATTTACAAAGTGAGAGCTAGATAATCATAGCTTATGTTCAGGAGTCTTTCCTAACTCAGGCATACGTAATGTCTACTTCATTAGCTGCTTTCAGCTTCTATCTCAACAGTTAAGCAACACAAGAGCTAAGCTACATTTTATATACAAAACCTCACTTACAGAGTATCCAAAAGCAGTTGAACGACAAATGTTTGGTTGGCCTTGTTCTGTGCTTCGTTTTTCCTTGAACTGTCTCCAGCTTCTCTAGTTTCTCATTGTTATTTACATTTGCAGAAGCATTTTATTATTTGCCTTTGGCTGCAATTGGGGCTCCTCGCACAGGTGCACGGTATTTGTCAATAGCCACGGGATGCAAACCTTGATAGATACCAGCAACAACAGCAACAAAAATAACAACAGCAACGACAAATTGTAAATTGTAGGTGTATTTATATGCTTGCAATCGTTTGAGTCGTCCCTGTAGTTTAATTATTTGCCGACTACTTTTTTGTCAGACTTTTAATTGTTTGGCCCTTTGGCGTGCAAGTCATTGCCCTTTGGGCTAATTGTGTTATTTAACTTAAACTTTTGTGGCTTGATTTAAATTGAGCTTTTGGCCATTGGCTTAACTTTTCAACTTGACGGGAGCTGTGTAGGGAGATTGGCAGTTTCTGCTAGCATATCTCGAGCAACAGGCTCGACAGCAATTCCATTACTTTCATTTTAATGCTAATTGGATTTTAATGATGTGCATTATATGGGCAGGAGGCGTGCTATCTGAAATATCTCTTATATTAAATATCTTATATTAATAGCTTTGTCAAACTTAATCACCGGTAAAAGCTGTTTTGTATAGCTTGAGTGCCAGTTCCTATTCACACTTTGTATTTTGATCTGCCTGCGATTGACTGCTTCCAGCTCCGCAGGCCAAGCTCCCCTGGTTCCAGAAGTTTTCCCAAATAATTCAAACACAGTTCGAGCATAGCTGGGCGCACCTTTTGGCATGCTCATTTCCCTGCCCGACGCCTGCTGCAATAAACTTTTACGTATTCATTATGGCCACCCGGAAAATGGCATTTTCTTTGTGCATGGCGCGCTTTTCCGTTTCGTCTTTATGGCTGAGGCTGCGACCGAGGTGAGGTGAGGTGAGCTGGAAATGGTTTGGCATTAATAGCCGTCGCGGTCTCCTCACGTAAATCGTTCGACTTGGTTGGACATTTTTTCAGCTCCTGCTGCTCCTGCTGCTGCTGGTTAGCGGTTTTTTGCTGCTCGCTTGGCGCTGGGGCTGAACCTTGGAACTGGGCTGGGGCAATAAATGTCAATAAAAATAAATGCGATTGTCGCTTGATGCAGCGCATATATTTTTCACCCCAAACTGAAGCTTTACAAAATACTTGACTTTCGCGCTGCGTAAAGATGCCCTTTGACATTGAGCAAGATACATACATATGAAGGTAGGCGTGTGGGTGGCTGAGTGTTTGTGTGGTCATCAAGCGCTGATAATTGTCGTCTGGTCAAAGCGAGCGTTAATGGAATTGCAATTAAGCGTGCATCAAATGCATTCATCGCAATTTTTATTGATCTCGCACTTAATTGAAGGAAGCTATCTGTCCGACAACTGACTGTTGCCGTCCTTCGTTCTCCCTTGCTGGGCCATAAAGCATAATCCAACAACTTGAAGGTGGCCATAAAAAGGGAACTCTTTCGATTCCGAGGGCCAAAGGAAGCCCTAGACCAATTTTATTTCCTGCTGGTTTCGTTTTTATTGTTGTTTGATTTTAGCATAAAGGGCGGATTTGGCAACAAACGGCATCCATTTGGTTTTTGGGTATTAGTGGGATTTGCTCCTCTGCTGCCTGCGGTGCCACAACATGCACCCAAGGTCCCCTATGGCCCCGGCCCCGGCCCCGCCCCGTGTTGTTGTTACCCGTGTCCTAGAGGCGTTTATCGTTTTCTCGCATTTCGTTCTTATTTTTTTTCTCTTTTTTGTAACTTCTTTTCGTATTCGATTTGCATGTATTTCGTTGCTTGTCGCAAAACAAAAAAAGGCGAAATTTTTTGCACTTTGTGCGTGCATGTGTTAGCCTCTCACTCTCTCTGTGTGTATGTTTATGGTTGTATTGTGAGCAGAGTGTTGCAAGATTACGCATACGTAATGTGTGCCTGGCCATGTTATACACTCGCAGGAGCAGCACTTTGTATTATGCTTCGTTGTGACAAATTATGCAAATGAGATGCAGGCAGATGTTTCGGGATTTATCCGCAAAGAGATTGCTGCCCATTGTCCGGATTGTCGTTTTGGTTTCATTAAATGCCGCCAGCCCCCGGCTGCGCCATACTCAATCGAGGATTGTCATGACTTAATTTGCGTTGCGTGTCCTCATTGAGCCATAAACAGCTTCACACAATAAAAGCTGTTGACGTTTTCGTTTGTTTTCCTCCTCTTCATTTTTTTTTTGTTTGACTATGTGTAGTCAAACAAACACTTCATTAGCACTCGTATTTGTTTATAACTTAATCTAGCCGAAATGTCAACACGAAGGCTGCCTGTGAAATTTGTATGAGCGCAGGACACGCACATTTGCCGCGAACCGGCTGCGATTTAATTTGTGGGCGGCCGAGCACCAGAAATAAGTCAGCTCATGAATCTTGATGCTTTTGATTATACGACATTACAATATTTAAGCAGATTAGGGACTTGTTTAGGTTGCTTTGCCCACATTCTGTTCTAAGAACTTTAGCCTAAAAGTAGGAAACACAACGTTTGCCTTAAAAGTGAAGTTTGTCATGCTAGTTTCTTGGCAGCACTTTGTTAAAATTAGTACTTTAGTAGATTCGTAAGTTGGCTAAGAGTTTATTTTGCCTTTACCCAGAGCCCTCAGTCAGCCGTCGTTTATTGCAGGTACGTGCCGTGAATTATTGTCAACGCTCGCTGCCAAGATTAACAAATGTGCGCGTCTGACGTTTGACTGCCTGTTGGACTGTCTTATTCATAACATACCCTCTCTCTTTCTGTAACTCTCTGTCTCTGTCTCTGTCCCGCTAGTCAAATTGATGAGCATGTAAACATGTGTCTGTGCGCTTTTATTTATGGATTTCCATAAAAATTCAGCGTTACATATGCGTCGGAGCTTTTGATTGAGGAGCGTCTAGTCGCAGCCAGCTACATCTACAGCTTAAACGAATGTAGAGCAAACAAAGGTTTGATTAAGGCAAGAAAATTATGTAAAATGAGAAATAAGAACAAAACGAAAAATCTATGCAGACAAGCATTGAGAATTCTTTTGCTGAAAATATATATAGAGAGCTGAGGCAAAGGTAAGGAAAAGCAATATTAAATTTTGGGCTAAAGTTTTGCCAAAGCCCAAAGCAGAAACTTGCAGTGGGCAATCGAGGGGCAAGGCAAATAGTAGTAGTTGAGTAGCAGGAGTCATAAGATATTAAAAGCAGTGAAAATGATTGTGCAAAAGTTAGAAAATACTAAAGTGCAGCTGAGTACATAGAGCGCTGCCCTTTGTATAATATTTATATATTTTTCCTCATTTTCTGCATATTAATAATTAACTTTAGCCCTAACAATATTTGCAAGCAGCTAAAATGCTTAAGTCAACTGCATGCCATTGCTCATACGCCCTGTTGAGCTGCGAATAGCGCATAACTCTGCTCCCCTTGTTTGTTTATTTTGTTGATTGTTTTTTTTTTTTGTTTTGGCCAAACTCTTTTGTTACAGTTTTGACTGCGGCTGGTGCTGCCACTGTGGCGGCTGTTGCTGCTGCTGTTACTGCTGTTGCTCTGAAGGCCGGATTAACATGCCGCTACGTTGTCATCGCGGCAAATGGTTCAGGTGTCAAAACTGTGGGGTGAAAGCTTGTGGCTGCTTTTTGTGTGCGTTTCATATGCAGGTTATTCATGTTATTCTTTAGCTATTTTAACTCGCTGCTGTTGCTTGAGTGCAGCGGGTGAAAGTTTTTGCGCATTTTTGCCACAGCGTTGAAATATGCTGCAAAGTTGCAAGGACGTCACGACAGCTTGCCTTAATAATGGCAAAGCATGCAGCCAGGTGGGCCAAACGGGTGGACAGGTGGGCAGGTGGACTGGTGGCAGGTGGCAGGTGGCAGTTGCTGTGCAGCAGAGTAAACAGTGCAGCAGGCTAAACTATTACATAGCACGCATTGTACAAAGGAGCACAACAAGAGGCGTTAGGTCTGCCGTTCGCTCTCTGTTTCTCTCGCCCCAGAGAAATGCATAAAAAGCGCATTTTATTATTTCACTCGAATCTTGTTTACGACGCCTTCTGCTCAGCTTCTTACCCACTCTATCTCTGCACTCTTATGCACTAGCAGGAGAGGAATAAGGAGTATATACGTTCGGGTGTTAAAGCAACGCAGTTTTAATAGAGACCTCAGCCAACTGATGTAAACAGCGCATTGTGCAGTCAGTTGGACTCGGGCATAAGTTTCATACTTGTTTTATATCTGACGTAGCCCAGCTACCCCGTCGCGCGCATTCATTATATTGTAATATGTTTTTAACATTATTTTTATTATAAATCAACAAAATGCACTCAGCGCGACTTTCAGTTGACGTCGCAACTTTTGCTCAGCTGCCAAAAGGCGCGAGAGAGAGGGAGCGAGCGAGAAAGTGGCAAAAAGATTGGACTGCGATTTATTTTATGGTATTTAAGTTATGACTGGCGCTGTAAAGAAGTTAATGGTCGGCGTGAGTGTGGCAGATAGAAAGAAAAAGTTGCTGTTGGTGAAAAAAAACTAAGGAAACATGTAAATATTTGCAGTTTTATTTCTTTAATATTCCATAGATAAATATATATATTTTTTAAATACTATTTACTTTTCAGTGTCAACTAACGGAAAACAGTTTTGCTACAGGGCGGATGCAAGTAAAAAACATTTTCTTTTGGCTTCCATTTGACTGCGACTGTCAGTCAACTGCTGCGTTTTTACTTAAGCAAAATATCTTGAGAGATGCAAATTTGTTTCAAGGATACAAGCGAGAGGGTACAGGTTCTGACTCATCTTCTTCTGTGTTCTGTGGCACTGTCGGAGCGACAAGCATAAGAAAATGTCTCGGAAATTTGTCAAGTTGCGGCATCTGCATAATGATGAAAAATGCCGCATGACAGTCGAGTTTATTAATGCACACAGAAAATACAAAAAAAAAAAAAACCGAAAGTGATATAAAAGCGGAAGTAAAAACTTGGCCAAGGAAAGTGAAAGATCTTGTCTTTCATTTAAAAGTTAGTCTAGCAATCTACGTTAAGATATGCCACAAGATGATTAAGTCAGAAATATTCTTGACTATTATAATAATTATCATTTATATACTTAATATATATCCTGATTAGTATATTTATTCAGTGGTAGTTGATTTTACCTGGCGCTGATTGATGCGCACATGTCGAGAGTCCCTTTTCAGTGAACTGTGTGAGCACACCTGTGCCATTTGACCCATGCGTGTGTGTGTGTGTGTGTGTGGAACATCAGAAAGCTGGAGTTTAGCTGCAGGCTTGAGTTGCTTTCGTGTCGGAGCAGCTCAGCTGGAAAAATTACCATTGGTCGTGCTCAGAGTGTAGTCAGTCAGGTAGGTTGAGTAATGAAAATGAAAATGAAATTTCAGTAAGAAAAAAAAAAACATAAATTGAAATCATCATCAGACGGAGAGCAAGAGTAAGAGTAAGAGCAAGAGCTGAGCTGAGCACTTTTGGCCTTTTAAATTTACGTGTTGCAAGTGGTTCGTGAGCTGATTAATGCGGCTTGTCATATTATGCTGGGCTGATGCTGATGCTGATGAATGCTGTAAGGCACTTACGGCTATAATGTAACTGTATAATGTGCAGCTGTAATGGCTTACTTTCATTGCAATTTCCTGGCTTATTGAGTGCGGCTCTTAGCCCTCTTAGTCTTGGCTAGCGCGCAGTTGCATTTGCATGCTGATCTCATTAGCACCAAGCAAGTTCATCTGGCCGAGGCCAATGCACGTTACACGTCCGGGCAATTGCAGTACCTACGCTGCGAGTCTTGGACTAGTGAGTTGTCCAACTGGCCAACTGGCCAGCTGGCCAGTCGCTGGTTGCCACTTGGCTGCCTGCATCATTTGCATGCAAATGTCGTTTGGCACTTTTAGCCACCAACAAGTCCCTCGTGCCGGCCGGCCCTCCCAAAACTGGGTTCACTTTGTGCCGCTGCTTTGCAGCTTGCGCTTGTTCATTTTGCGCTTTTGCACGCCTTTGTTGTGGTTTACTCCTGCACTTGGCTGTGACTTTTAGCCGCAGTAACGGGGCCTCATAAAGCAAGCCCAAAAGCGGCGACAGTTGCAACTGCCGTTGACACTTCATGGGGCCAATATGCCAGGCACGCAAATTGCCACAGCAAGAGAAGGAGATAGAGAGAGAGAAATAGAGAGAGAGAGATAGGGCAAGGGGCTAGAAGCAAGCTAGCTGCTTTCATGAAAAAGTTTTCTTGCTGGGCAAGTTTTTGTCATTTGTTGTTGTCATCTTCGTATTTTGCTTGTGTTTTGGTTTATTTTTTATTGGTTGACTGCTCGTTGCACTTGCAAATGTGCACTTTACCACTCATTAGTGACAGTTTAGCAAAAGTTCGTCGCTGTAAGTGCTCGCTCTTTAAGGACAAAGCAAACTCTAAGCGGAGACCTCATACATATGCAAGCATTTTCTAATTGCACGAACAACGAGCTGTTCGAGCTATTGCCCTAAACTTTTCGGGCTATGCTCAACTTTGTAGTTTGCTCCGAAAGTCTTCAAATCCGCTTACAAGCACGAATATTACACATGTGCCAGCCACACATGGGGGACGTGGGGGGTTGGGGCTAATAAATAACAGCAAAAAGGTATTGAAGCATTGTGCAGCCATTAAAGCGATGCGCCTCGACGCGCCTGGCAAAAACGCAAAGTCTTCGCGCTCCGTTTGCTGCCAAGAACAATTAAGGATTTCAGCGAGCGCCCAAAAGCCATACAAAGTACGCTTTGAGACTATACGGAATTTAAAAATACACAGAGAGAGAGAGAGAGTGAGAGAAAGAGATAGACAGAAGCAACGACGCCTTCAGGCCAAAAAGTCAACTTGCTAAAGAAGAAAAATAATAAAAAATAAATAAAAAATAAGACAACAGCGTTAAACCTCCAGCAAAATAAACAAAAATGTAATTTGCGCCACTTAGCAGCAAATGGACAGTGCCATTAATAATTCCATTTCAGTTTTTTTTTGCTCCTTGCTCTTTGCTATTAGGATGGAGCCGCACAGATAATAAGGAAATATGAGTTTGTGGCCAGGACCGGGGCCATGGCTTGGCTTTAAACCTGAGCAGAGAGCAAAAACCAAAAAAAATTGGAATAAAATAATGGCAAGAGCCAGGAAACACAAGAAATCATAAAGCTTAATATGTTCTAAGGTCAGCAATTAGGGCGCTGTTTTTCCTCAAGTTAAATATTTATTAAAGCTTTAGTTTAGAGGGCACAGCCTGAGGCTCTAATTAAAGACTATTTTTGTTTTGTTTTGTTTTGTTTGGCAAATGTTTATACAGTTTTGCGGCTGTCATATCTTTAACAAAAGCTATTTAACTTTTAAGTAAAGCAACCTACGCCATAAACTTTTCGAGGACCTTTTGCATAGAAATTCAATTAAAGTGACAAACTGTCAAAATTTTGTGACATGGGCGCACTGCACAACCGAATGAATACCCAAAGGACAAACACAAAAACACACAGACATACAGAGACAGAGATTACAATGGACAGAATTTTCCAGTGAACATATATTCATACGCCCATTTACATTCCCATTCCCATTCCCATTCCCATTCACATGCATATTTATGGGCGAATGCAAATGCCAGTGGTCGTGGGGCCTGGCCGTATGAATTATGAAAGCTAATTGATGAAAATTGAATAATAATCGTGTCAAGCTGACAAGAAAAGTGAAATTCCGATAGCTGATTTACGGCCACCGTCAGAATTCGGACAATTCCATGCAATATCTGCGACATTTATTCATAATTGAGCAGTTGCTGGAACGTCTTATAAGACCATCGCGCGGCAATCAAAGAGCCATTTGAGGACATGGCTGGCTGCTCAACAGTTTTGCTATTACTCAGCCTGCTGGCTGGCGTTCGGCTGGCAGAATTGGAGTCAGAGTCAGAGCCGGAGCACAGCACGACGGCGGAGCTGCAGAGCCGGTTGATGCTTGAGTTTGTGGAGCGGCACAAACAAATACCGAGGTTAACTTACTTCACCTGCCGCAATCCCGCGAACAATGACACGGGCAATGTGCGCGCCAGTCGCGCCAGCCTGAGCCAACTTTACGCGGCATTCGAGGCCAAGAATGCGCAGCTGATTGGTAGCCTCTATCAGGACAACGTGCAGCACAGGCCCTTTGTGCGGATTGTGATGCTGGATGTGCTGCACCAGCCGAGAGGCAGGGGCGCATCGCGCGGTCGAGGCGGTGGAGCAGGCAGAGCTGGCGTAGCTGGCACAGTTCTTGGCACGGCTGCGAGCAGCGCCGATTGGTTGGACAGCGTGCTGAGGGCGGAGGCGCTGAGGCAAGTTGTGGTCGTGGATTTGGCATGTGGCATGCTAAGTCGTCGTTTCCTGGAGATGGTAAGTGGCACGGACAGGCGGTAGCATGCCCTTATGCATATTGAGTGCTCAGCTGCAACTATTTGCAAGGCTTCAGCCAAGATGCTCTACAACGATAAATATCACTGGCTATTGATTGAGGATTATGCGCTGCACGTAAGTGCGGGCGTGCTGCAACCCCCACAGCAGCTGCAGCTGCATCTGATGGATGCGAACACAGACACGGATACGGATGAACTAGAGCCCATTGAAAGCTTAATGGAGACCCTGAACTTCTACATGAACACCGAGCTAACTCTGGCTAAGCGTACGCCCCAAGACGCCAGCTATTCACTGTTCGACGTCTGGTATGTACGTAGTCGCACTAGGGCCGGGCTGTCTCCTGCATTTGAACAGGAACAGCTGTCAGTTGTATTTGCTATTGACTTGTTGCTACTGACAGTTAGTGTTAACGAGAAGTGGATGCAGCTCTATGCATGTGTTTGACTTGAATAGTGCTTGGATGTTCCAATTTTCACTTTGAACTGATTTCAAGGCAATCGAACTAAAACTTACCCAGATCGTTATAAATCTTGTGAATTTCCCATACTTAGGAGTCCGGGCCGTACCTATGGCGGACGCATCAACATCACGGAAATTGGCAGCTTCACTCTGACGGACGGCCTGCAGCTGCACAGCTGGTTTCGCACCACATCGACGCTGCTGCGACGTCTCAACATGCAGCACGCCCAGGTGCGCTGCATGGTTGTGGTAGGTGCCGTTGCAGGGGGCAGAGTAGGCGGGGCATGACGCTACTAACACGCGAAAGTACTGTCGTTGACAGGTGACCAACAAGAACATGACGGGCACGCTGCTGTACTATCTAACGCACACGGTGTCGAGCCATATCGATACAATGAATCGCTTCAATTTCAATCTGCTGATGGCCGTCCGGGACATGTTCAACTGGACGTTCGTGCTGTCGCGCACCTCCACCTGGGGCTATCTGAAGAATGGCCGCTACGACGGCATGATTGGGGCGCTCATACGCAACGAGACAGATATTGGCGGCGCGCCCATTTTCTATTGGCTGGAGCGTCACAAGTGGATCGATGCAGCTGGCCGCAGCTGGTCGAGTCGGCCGTGCTTCATATTCCGCCATCCACGCAACACACAAAAGGATCGCATCGTTTTTCTGCAGCCATTCACGAACGACGTTTGGGTATTGATCCTGGTGTGCGGCGTGGTAACTGTCTGTATACTCTGGCTATTGACGACCATCGAGTGGAAGCTGGTGCCGCAGCAGGGCGCAGCTTTAATCAAGCCCAAGGGCGGCGCTCCACAACATCACCATCATCACCACCACCACCATCATCAACAACAACAACAACAACAACAGCAGCAGCTAGAGCTGCCTACGGATGATGTCTCAGTCGCCTCGCTGCATCTGTTGCCTGTGGTAGGCGGATTCCGGCAGCGCTGCTACGCCAGATTTAGCAACTACATCAGGAGGCGCCAGGCATTGAGCAAGCCCTCGACACGCGAGGGTCTCTTTCTGGAATCGGTGCTGTTCTTTGTAGGCATCATTTGCCAGCAGGGCTTGGGCTTCTCCACCAGTTTTACCTCCGGACGCACCATTGTCATAACCAGCCTGCTCTTCTCCTTCTGCATCTATCAGTTCTACTCGGCCAGTATTGTGGGCACGCTGCTCATGGAGAAGCCAAAAACGATTAAGACTCTGAGCGATTTGGTGCACAGCTCGCTGCAAGTGGGTGTCGAGGATATTGTATACAATCGGGACTATTTCTTGGTAGGCTTTGGGCATAAGTAAGAGAATAGTTGTTACTTTTCTACTGCTACTTTACAGAACACTAAAGACCCCGTTTCCATGGAGCTCTATGCCAAGAAAATAACCAAGGTGCCATCTGGCAATGAGAGCCCCCCACCTGCTGCCGGTGCCGCTGGCGGCGAGGAGGAGCCAGAGCCGCCGCCACCTGGTGTCGATGCCAAATCATTTCGTGATATTGTGCATAGTCATGAGGTTGGCGCGCACGCCAAGGAGAATACGGCTACTAATTGGCTAGATCCTGATACGGGCTTACGCCGAGTCAAGCACGAACGTAAGCTGAGCCACAATTGGGCTTTCAGATTCAGTTGAAATATTTGTGTTTGCAGGCTTTGCTTTCCATGTGGATGTTGCGGCTGCCTATAAAATCATTGCCGAAACTTTTGATGAGCGTGAGATTTGTGATCTGACGGAGGTTAGCATGTTTGCGCCACAGAAAACAGTCAGCATAACCCAAAAGAATTCGCCCATGCGCAAGGTTATTTCTTATGGGTAACGGAATGAGAAAATCTAGTAAATATAATATATATATATATTAAGTCTTTGTTGAGCAGCTTGAGACGTGTCACAGAAACAGGCATCTTCTCCTATCAATTCAATATTTGGCACTCGCGAAAGCCGCCCTGTGTAAAGAAAATTGAAACATCCGATTTGCATGTGAGTTGACTAGAAATGTGACGTAGTTTTGTATACATAAAATATCTTTACTTACAGGTGGATATGGATACGATAAGCTCAGCGCTGATCATATTGGTCTTAAGCTATGGCATAGCGCTGCTGGTGCTGGGCATTGAGATTCTCTATGCCAAGTGGCAGAACTGAGAATGAAGCGAAGTTAAAAGTAGTCTAGCTTGAAGCAAACTCTGATTCTTATGCACCTATACATATATATTTTTATGCTTAATATATGTATGTTTCTCACCTTACTTTCCCTTTCGTCCCACTTCCGTTTCATTGGCTCCACTCAGGCTGATTTGAAATTCTGCGTAAATATTTCACGTATTTGTCAAGCAGTGAAAGTTTAATTAAGTGAACTTTCCAATCGCAAATGCTCGAAATACCCCCAAAGTGCGTTTACATAATTAAATTTTGGTAGTCACTGTCGCCGTTTGGCATTCAAGGCTCTGCTGCTAATCCAATTACAATTGTTTAATTGATTCCAATTCATTGGCGTGGCTTGAGTTGGATTAGCAATCAGTGCGTCTGCGACGTGTGGCGCTGAGCTGGAATTTAATTAAGTTAGCCTTTGCTGAGACAAAAACTGAAATCTAATAAGAACTATACTAGAATATTGAATTTACTTATGTAGTTCACAGCCTGACAACTTCACTGCCAAGCAATGGAGTAAAAAGAGGCAAACATATTCAACAAATAATGCAACAAGAGGGCAAAAGAGTTTTCTTTCTTTTGCGCTACTTTTTCGCTATGTGCGCCGGGGGGCAAGCAGCAAGTAGCAGGCAGCAGGCAGCAGGCGAGCTAGCTGGTCGGCCGAGTGAGTCAATTTAAACCACAAACGAAGTACAAAATATCCATTAAGATAACAAGTTTTCAGTAGTTGTAACATTTTCCCATGCCAAACAGCTAGTCAGCTAGTCAGGCAGCCGGCCGACCCCCTTACAGACATTTTTCTGCCTTTTTAGTGCCTTTTAGCTGGAACAGGGCGGCTGCTGCTGCTCCTGCTGCGGCTGCTTTCTGTCAGCGCAAAAAGTTCTGGGGCCCAGAACGAGACCAACGAACGTCTTGTGCGCCTTGGCGCGTTGCCAAAGTGACGCTCTTAGGCATTTTTAAATTTGAAAAGAATTTTATTTCGCAGTGTGCGTGCAGCAAGCTCAAAGTTCCAGTTCCTTTTCCAAAGTGCTAACAGTAATAGAAAACCCCAAGAATGTCCTCGTTAAAACATTAACGTTAGCCAAAGCCTAGCAAATCAATTACAAATAGCTTTTGTTTCACTTGTCGCATTGGCCACTGTCCAGTTGGGTACAAGAAACATGCATCAGAGGCAGCCGCTGCTGCCATGTTATTTAATGTCCTTGCTCATTAGCGAGCCGTGAAATACATCGATGGCACCCCCTGACAAAATTGGCTAACAGCAAGGAGAAAACATGGCTGGCTGAGTGTGTTTGCGGATTCGCGCGTATTTGACACTAAAAAGCTAGCAAGAATAAGTTAGATTTGCTGAGTCTGATGGGATTGACTAGCAGATGCTCTGTACGTTGGACCAGATGCTTTTATACTCTTCTTTATTTATATATATTTATGTATAGCTATATATGCATTGATTTCCTACAAAGCTAATCTAGATATAGTGACAGCTGCTGGGCTTGAGCATATGCAAGATATTTCTGGTCTCTGCTACGGCTTCTTCTTTCTCTTGACTCTTACATTTTAACAAAAAAAAACTGTTCACCCTTCTTTCAATTTGCCCTGGGAGTAACAAGTAAAAGTACTCAAGTTGACAGTCAGCACGACTAGAACATGCCCTTTGAATTCTACCTACATATATACCCCCACATATACATACATTGACTTTCCCCTATGAAAATCATTTCTATTAAAGCCCGCATACCCTGTTTATTCAATTCCATTTGCTCTGGGTATAAAAAGTTGTTAGATTTGGCCTTGTGGTTGCAGCCAAACGACTGTTGCGGATTGCTTGGGTATTTTTTTTTTGTGTTTTTCGTGTCCTTTTTGTGTGGTGGTAGTGTCAAGGGTTCGATTGGGGCTTGCAGATTGCATAATCTATACACCATAAAGATTGCCCTGTTTGGGCACGCGATAGGAAAGTGGTTGGCAACGGGTTCGCAGCGACAATTAAATTGTTTTGGCTTTGTTTAAGCGCAAATTGTGCAACAAAACTTTTGCGGTTTGCCAAGAAAGCTAACAACAATGGCAGGAAGTAGCAGTAAGAAGTTGCAAGTTGCAAGTAGTAAGTAGCAAGTAGCGAGCAGCAGGCAGCGGTAGCTACTCGGGGGCCGCAGCATAATTAACAAAGCGCTCAGCAGGGCGCATAATTTTATCCGCTGCCAGTTCACAGTTTGCAATATTATGCAGCTACACAGCGGTCTGGCCAAATGCGAAAGTTTCGCCAAAGTCAAAGTAAAGTAGTTGCCTTAACGCCCCTGGAGCTAACCGAGTGAGACCGTCAAGATCGGAGCGCAGCTTGGGGACGGGCACGGGGACGGGGACAGCGACAGTGGGGAGGCAGGACGCGGTATTATGGGGCTAGTGGCAGGGCCAGTGCATATGCTTGGGGCTTGTGTCAAAGTGTGAAAAAGTTTCGAGCGTCTTAATTAAATTTTATACAGAGCTGCGAATTATGCGCCAAATTTTGTTGAGGGTGATGGCAACTTTTTAAAAGTGACAGCTGCACATGAGAAAAGCCAAAGCGTAAAAGCCAGGTGTAAGGGGAGGGGCGGAGGGTTGGCCGGGGGTTGGCTTGCAGCACAATTTCATTTGAGCCAACTAATTACGGAAAACTTGCTGCTGCTTATAAAGTATTTCCCTTTTCTAGCATTTTATTTTTTGTTGCGTTAAATTGAATTTGTGCTTAACGGACAAATTCATTTAAAATCAATTTGAATTTGCAGAAAGTAAATTAAGTTTTAATTAAATTAAAACTAATTATAAATGTCGCAGAACAATAAAAATTATATTTAAATACAAGCAAAGCATATGGAATTCATATAGCGTTTTACATATTAATGTTACGTTATTCGCATTACGTAACTGATATAACGTAATACGATTACATATTACGTAGTGCACATTGTGTATCGCTTGCGAACTCCAGTTGACTGCTCCCAAGGCGCTGTATGATCAAGCATGAGGTGCGATACTCTCATCATGCAGTATGAGTGCTGCAAAATTCAGTATTATACATTGTATGCGAAAATTCTGCTGCCTGCTCGCTCATTCGCTCGCACGGTGGCCGTTCCATGCTTCAAACTCTCTTGCGTTCTCAACAAAGCGATGTAAGTTGACCGTTCAGACGAGAACTCCTCTGCACCCACCAGCTCTCCCTTAGTTTGCGCTCACTTTTCTGCCATATGTATGAGTGCCGTCAAATTCCTTGTACTCTCGCGGACTCACGGCAGCTGTGCTAATTGGCCAATCCCAGACGGAGTCGGAGGTTCGTGGCTCATAATTTCCTTTTGCTTGCATTCACTGCTCTCTCTCTCTCTCCCTCTGCTGCGCGATGATTTCTCTAAACTGCAGAGTTCATATTCCTCAGAGACCAGCAAAGAGTATGGCTCCAGAGCAAATACAGTTTGCAGGCTAACTCTATGCTTAATGATAAATATTACTACAATTATTATAAACAATTGCTTAAAACTATTGACTACAACTATTAGAATCCAACTTAATATAGTACTTATAATTATTAACTAAATAAATACTTACCACACATCAGCAGGAGAAGAAGAGGAGGATCACCACACATCAGCAGGAGGAGAAGAAGAGGAGGACCACCACACTGCACCACTGAACACCACAAGATCAGAAGACCGACTGAAGAATCGCTGCGCAGGCTCGCCTTTTTATAGGCGCCCGCGACGCCCACTCAATTCCTACTTCGAGCTGCACTCAATTGTTGAGCCTTTCGTTGCGTTAGTATTGACACTCGATGATTGGGTGGCAAATGGGAAGGCTCGCTGCTGCTGCTGCTGCTGCTGCTATGCATGAGTGAGCAGCAGAAGTTTTAGATGATGCTCACAGCAACAGCGAGCCTTCCCATTTGTCACCAAATGATCGAGTGTAATTACTAACGCCAAGAAATGCTCAACCGTTGAGTTCAACTAGGAAAGCTCGCTGCTGCTGCTGCAACCAGCTCAAAAATTTCTGTTGCTCACTCATTCACAGTTGTGTTAGTGTTGGCAGCGCTGCTTCTCGTTCATACAGTGGAATGCTTTACATATTAACAGAGGCTGTTAAAGAGATGTACACATACAGAGTAAAGTTTTATTTGTTGTCATGTTAAATGGAATTTGTGCTTAACAGACAAATTCATTAAAAATCAATTTGAGTTGCAGAAAGTAAATTAAGTTTTAATTAAATTAAAATTAATTATAAATGTAACAGAACAATAAATATATATAAATATTTAAATGAAAATCGCTGGCAATTAAAGCAATTAATTTGTTAAGGGGAAGTATATTGTAGAGGGACTTTTATTATATATTAATATCCTAATGTTTCCTTTAGTTATATAATTTCTTAGCCAACCTTTTCCAGGAAGTCATCTTGGGCTTTTCTGCTTAAATGCTTTGCTGCCTTCATTACGATGCCAAGCAGGCGCTGCTCAAGACTTCATTGGAATCTCTGGCATAGATTTATATGAGCATAAAATGCTATAATAATTTCCCGTAGGCTTTAAAGGACATCCACACACATGTTTGTTAGCTGGTGTGCAATTTCCGTTTAAGTGAATAATCGCAATAATCTCATGCTGTGCTCTGACCATACGAATGCCAGCGCTGGCTGTGCCAGGACACACACATCTTGCTCCTTAATGAGGCTACCAAAACAATTATGTGTCCTGCTCAACTTTCTGTTGCGCTCCGTGTGACATTATTAATATTTAGGTCTGCTATTTAAGTCAGACACGAACACACACACATATATATATATATACAGAAAGTAATAAATAATTCATACTGTGGGCTCAATTATGTATAATTGAGCGTTTGTAATAGTTTAAGCACATTTTAGTCCTTGTATATGTACAGTTATACATTTATACATATATTTGATTGTATTTTTTTCGCTCTCTTCGCACATTCGTTTTTGTCACTTAGCCACCATTTGCACTTTTCCTAAATGCAATAATTTATTTTATTATATTTTTTGTTGTCGCGCACATAACTATAATTTATTATTATTATTTTTGCTCTGTGGCTGCCGTTTGGGCATTGCGCCAACTATTCATATTTTTATCAGACTTCGCAGGTGCGCAAAAAACCTTGTGTAAATAAAATGTACAACTGTTGCCTAATGCACAAATACATTTAGATACATTGATATTTTTTTTTGTGATAACTAAATTTAAAACTTGTTCATGGTGAAGCACTTTAAATGGCGCCTTTGAAGCCATTCTGTGCGTGTATTCGATCAATTTGCGTTTAGTTTGAAGTTGAAAGTTTCACTTTTATCTACAGCTGCCATGGCAGAAAAAGTTTACTTACTATTTATTTGAATGCTGCTCGTCTAGCCGTTGGCGCCGGAAGTTTCCAAGCTGCAGCTGCGGGAGGAGCAGCGGCAGCAGCCGGAAAAAAACTAAAGAAAATTGAAAGTTTTTGATTTATAAACGCGAAAGTTTTCGCGCTTCATTCGACAGCGTTAAATATCAAGTATACCCTAAAAGAGGGTATGCTGAATGTTTAATTTAAGTGAGATCGAAAGACATATTTGTATATAAAGGAAAGAGCATTCAAGTCGCTTATCATTTGCTTAGAGTTGCAGCTTCGTTTACCTTATTGATGTTAGGGTATTATAGCCTTGTCCCTTCTCTAGTTCCTCCTTTTTTTATTTCTGAAGAGTTTACTGACTTTTGAACTGTCATTGTATAGACTCGCATTGTTCAGATAGGGCGGATGAATAGCAAAGTTTTGTCAGCTTTGTAGCTTGAGTAGCAGCAACAGGAAAATGAAATGTTGGCCATTTGTGGAGGTAATTTATAAGGAGTGAGTATGTTGCAGTTGGGCTTCAGCAATGTGGAGATACTCTAATTTATGTAAAATTTATAATATAATATATATTTTTCAAGTAGTTATACTTGATCTACAATTCACAACTTCTTCCCTCTGATCTGACATCAAGAGAGCTGCCGCAAGGCGTGCATTTTTATAGGCTTTTGGTTGGAAAGGATTCACATGAGTATATATCTTAACTAAATTCATGTGAATTAAATAAGTAAATAATATAATTATATTAATTTTACTACTCCTTCACTGAGCTTACTTCATAAGGGTACACAAAAAGTCCAGCCAAAGTTGTACCTTCAGTCGAGGCATAGCACAAAACCAATAAGCTCTCGAGAGCAGGAAGAACTTGTTATTAAAGAAAGGCATTCGAGGGAGGAAAGCCTCGGCATTTATTTTATTAAAATTGCATTACAATAAGCACAGTGAATGTAATTTGTATAAGCTTAAGTCCACATTCCGCGTGCAGAGCTGTAGTTGCACTTTGCGCTCTAGTTCGCGGCGCTATATGCATAAACTTTATATATATAGACAGATTTTTTTCTGATGCATTACAGCGGAGGACAGCTGGCGGTTGAGTAAAGAACAATTCAATTAAATTGTCAGCAGGAGAACAAGCCGCAAAATGTCAACAATGCGCTGGCCACACTGTCGGACACAATCTGTCACTAATATCAACGAGTTTTATTTAAAGCAGAGGCATGCTGTGTGTGTGTATGTGTGCGCATGAGAAAATTGTTGTTAAGATATTTACACATGAGATTTATCGCGGCCATTTGCTTATTGACAGCTCTGAGCGGAGCGTGACAAGACAGATATGCAGTACAATAAAAGACTGAGATGAAATGTGGGCAAAGTCGAGGGCCATTTGAGTAATTTATCATAGCCACATGCAAGTTAGGTTTATATCTGTACGTACGGCACACACCTGTGGCTGTCCATCAATCAATCGAAATTTGACTTTCCGCATAGAAAACGCTTGAGCGAACGAAAATTATGTTCAGAGCGAGAACAGTAAATGGGAATGAGTTGAAGTATTAAACAAATTGAAAAAGTTTTCGCTTATTTAAATCAAAATCTGCCCTGTTAAAGGTGCGCCTGCTATCTATGAATATCTGTATGTATATATATCTATATATATACTTGGTTTCTGCGTTAACTTTGGGCCACCACAAGTCTGTTCAGGGCTTAAAAGTTTCTATTTTTTTTTTTTTTTTGGGCAAACTGTTTTTGGCCTTTTCGCCTAAAATAACGAAAAGGCGCTGCGACTGCGACGACTACTCTTGTTAAGTCCACAAAGGCAAAAGGGGTTAAAAGCAAAAACTGAGCTGCGTAAAATGTTCGAAATTGAAAAGCGCTTTTCCCCGGCCCACAGTTGTGCGGCGGCCAGTTGTAGTTGTCGAGTGGAAAACTGTTAAGTGCGTACTCTTGATTGCAGCAGCCGGCAAATGGCGCCCAAGTGAAGCGAAACTTAATGACACAAAGCGCACTAATTTAGCTCTCTCTCTCTCTCTCTCTCTCCCAATCTCTGTCGCACTTTTCATTTGTCTCTTCTCTCTATGCAAAGTAAAAAAATGAGAGGCGAATTATTGTAATCCACTTAAAATTGAATCAATCATTGCACTCTGTGCACCACTCGATGTTAATGGCAGCCAAAAATTGAACAACTCAGTGCAATTATCGACCATTCGAAATGTTCATGAGAGTCCCTTTCAGAGATGGCAAATGGTAATCGCCCGACTTAAAACTTTTCCAAATGAACTAGAGACTGCACAAGAGAGGTAACAGGGACTTATGTATTGATTTATGTTTCTATTAGATCAAAGTAGCTGATGCTGGAAATAGAACTTGCTAAGCAATTGGCTAACTTTAAATTTGTTGAAAAAACAGAGCACGCTCAGCTATGAATTTATTCGCTTAAGACCGACTGCGAACCATTATGAGTTGTGTCCTTAAAGACTGTGGCTGTTGCCATACACAAATGGTTTAAAGGTTGCCTATGCATTAAGATTATTATAATGCCTTTTAAAATATTCAGTTGGCAGAACAAAAGCCGCTCAGCTGGTAGTTCTTGAAGGTCTCAGGTCTCAGGACTCTGGTCTCTGGCTCAGTCTCTTTGGAGCTCAATAAATGTGTCTAAAAACTTTGCGAATGTAATGCGACTGGGGGGAATACAAATATTCAACTTGGTAAATACGTAAATATGACAAATACAAAAGGCGGCCGCTGTAGCAACAAAGCAGCAGCAGCAGCAACAGCAACAGCAACAGCAACAGCAACTCTGACCAATGGGAATAGCAAATGAAAAACAAAAGCGAAAAACTCAACTCAAATAAACTGAAATCTGAATTCTGAAATCTGTTTGTTATAATGCTACGATTACGTTGCTCTTACTGTCACGTACATATAAAAGTTAGCATAGACAGAGAGAGATAGATAGAGGGTGAGAGAGTGGGAGAGAGGCCAACAGGCACTGGCGTTGTGCAAATATTGTTGAAGCTAAAATATTTGTCAGACGCATTTAACACGTATACGCCCCCATGGTAATCACTGTATAATACGAGTCGAGCCAAACAACACTCGGTGTATTTGCATTGTCATTTGTTAACAAAAGACAAGCTGAAATGAAGCTGCTACTACTGCTGCTGTTGCCGTAGAGGGTTTAACTAATAAATACATACGCTACTCTAGTGTGGAGTGTGTTATAGTATGACATGGCCATTATCATTGTGCAGTCTGCAAAACAAATGCAAGGACATCAGCACAATAAAGCAACGCAGCCGAACAATAATTTCAAACACAGCATTGGATAGTTGATGCCACAATTAAATGTAAATCGATTGGTCAGGCAACACCCACACAATCAACTCTGTCCCTGTCTGTGTGTGGTCTAACACACTCAGCTTGCTGTTGTTGTTGAAGCTGTCTCCGGCAACTGCAACTGATGGGCCCGTTCAGGGTCTGCGATTTGTATGCAGCTTATATAATTAATTGAAAATTATTGTGCATATGTCAGGGGCGCTTTGTTAAAGACGCAGCTGCATTTTCTGACAGCGGATTAAAGAGATTCCATTTCCATATGCACGCCAATGCCAACTAATTCAGCTCAGTTGTTCGGCTCGGCTCGGCTCAAAACCTATTCAAAAATGCCCAGAATTATTCGCACGTAAAACAATAAATTTTCATAATAGCCTCGCAACTAGCCCCAGCCCATTCCGCTTCCGACTAACGCCCACACTTGTTTTAGAGCCACGCCCACTCGCCATTGCCCAGTGGCCACGTGTAAAGTGCAAAAGCGCAACATCAGCGAAATGGGGCAAATGGCGAGCGCAGCAGGAAAGCGGGCAGCGGGTAATAGTAGCGACCAGCGACTAGGGCCAACTGGCGGGGTGAGCTAAAGATTACCGTTATTTGTATGCAAAGCAGCAGCCCAAAACCGACAACAACAACAGGAACAACAACATTATGCGACAGTGCAAGCCAACTGCCATTCAAAGTCAGCCAGGAGCAGGACGGAGCAGTATACAACAGGACGCAGTAGAACGAGTCGAATCCTGGCTGCAGATGGCAACTGCCAACTGGCAGACAGAGATGAAAGACATCAGAGAGTGTAAAAGAGAGGGAGAGAGATAGAAACGTGTTTCAATTTTTATGACATTTCAATGCAGTTTATGTCAGCGCAACGAGACAACGGGCCAACGAACTGAGAGATGGGTTCAGCAGCTCTGGCAAGGGGCAGGGGAAGCAGGCGAAGAACCTCGTTATGTTTTTGACAATTCAAATTTGAGCTTGAGGCCAAGCCCTGGTCTGTGCAACATATTCTGGTTGGACATACTTTGCAACACAGTTCAATTCAATTGTAAATAGTAGTAGAAAACGTAGACTTTGGCTGGGCATAAATTGTTGGCGGCATGTGTTCGATATTGCGCATACGGTGTGTGATCGACAACATTTAGCATTGAGCCAGGTCATCAAAATGATAAGCGTTTGACTTTTATTTGCATATCAAACGCATTAGACACATTTATATGACCTTCGACGGGAGCACCGGGTGCACACGTCGGCCATAACATTGAGCTGTGCTTAAAGAACTCCGACCGTACCTTGAGCTTGAGCTCATTTTAAAACATTTTCAGCACGCAGCAGTTTTATTTTGTTTCTTTGGCCTCGAACACATTATTTATGGCTTGTACGTTTTGTATGTTTCATGTTTCTTCGACCTCTGTTGTGTTTTTAATGTGCAATATAAAAGTGTATATAAATATATATGCTCCATGCTTTATGCTCATGTTTTATTTATGAGGAGCGAAGCTCAGTTCTGCTCTGATGCGTTTAAGAAATATGCAAGTTTTTGAAGATATTTCTATTTGCTAGAAATTATGAGAGCATTATGCGTCGCCGCGATATCTTTAATTCGTCTAAAATATTCAGCGAGACGTGTGTGGGTCTGAGTGGCTGGAATCTCTTTCGAGCAGCCTAACGTAAGAATGGGCATCATCAACGGCAGCTTAAGTAGCTCAATAAATCTTGAGCTTAACATTTGTTGAAGCTGCTGGCAGTTGGCAAACGTGACTGGAGTGCGACACATGCTATAAAGGTCGCAACGTGTATCTCTTTGAGTGGGCGCCGCAAAGTATGCAGCAATATTTTACATTGAAATGCAGAAGATTCAGGACTACTTGGCCTGCAGTTGGAGCTGGAGTTGGAGTTGGAATGGGGGTTCTTTGGCCAAAGTTGGCGACATGTCAATTGAAACCTCCAACTTTGAAATACGCATCAAATATGCAAATGACTGCAAATGGCTTTATCAAAGTCAACCTGGACGCCATCTCACTGTTGGCATTTGTAATTAAATTTAATTAAAAGTCTGCGCACATTCCAACTCGAGCAGATAAATGCCAACTCAACCTGAGCAGCGCTGCCCAAGTCCATTCGTCACAGGGCGCTCACTTAAACAATTCAGTTATTCAAATGAAGCCGCTGCCGCCGCCGCCGCCGCCACGCCAGCCAGCCAGAGCAAGGAAAAACAGGACTACGAGCAGAAAAAAATAGGAAAATAGAAAAATAAAATTATCAAATACCCGCTTCACAGTCACTTGGCCGCGGATTATTTTAATTTTGTTCATTGTGCATACAAAGATAAAAGGTGAAAAATCTAAATGAATTTTTAATGCGATTTAAGCGTTGGCCAACAAAATAGAAAATGTTTAAATGGCAGCTAGAAAATGTCAATAAAATTCAATAAAAATAGCAGAGCTTATAGATTCTATTTAGTTAGCTACGCCAAACAACTAGCCTTCTCTATCAGACGTCTTCCCAAATTGTCACACCTTCAGTAACAACATGCGTTATGGGCAGTTGGCAACCTGTGTGAGGGCTGCCAAGCGGGCTTAACTGCTTGCCTTTGTGGCCTAATCGGTTTTTGGGCAGCTTGAGTCGCAGTCTGTGTTGCCTGGCCAACTGATTGGCGGCGGCATATCCTTTGATTTCCCTGGCGTCCACACACCAAAGCGCCCGTGTTATCCTGTCATAAAGGGCACGCTGTGACTGTCACATGACCCAAAACGTTTGACTATCTGCTCCATTTGCTGGTCAATGTGTGAGACAAATCAGCTACAGCAACGGGCGCAGCTGAGATGAGATTTCAGTTAGTGAATTACAATTGTTGTGGCTTTAAGAGGCGGAGCCAAAATAGTTAACTATTTGTCTCTCGCCCAGCCCTCGATCCGGCACGAAACAAATGCGGCACGGACCACATGACTTATGTGCTAGTTAAATAAATTTATGCTCTGTGATTTTCACATAAAATTGATTTATCACATTAGCCACAGATAGAGGGAAGTTCCGGAGTTGGCTTCATTTCATGCTCGTTGGCTTTTTGGCTCATCAATTGCCCGAGTCGAAGGTTTGCTGTCGCTTTGACAATATGCGATAGTAATGGAAATGCCAGACATATGAAATTGCATTAGATGTGCCCCGCAGAGGAGGCCATAAATTCTAGTGGACGACAGTAAGGTCACAGCACAGGACAGCAGCAAAAAATGGTATACAACTTGGGTTAAGCCACCGCAAAGAAGGGTTAATGGTGCGGTTTTTTCATTCTTTCTCTTATAGCAACAGAATTTATAACGATTCTAATGAAATTTGAGACAGAAAAATATGTGGGCCGAGAGAGAGAGAGAGGGCGAGGCTGAGCGAGCGGTAAGCGCATTTATTTCAATTCATATTTTATTCTTAGTTTTTGACGAATCCTTGAGCTGGCCGCTAGGGATAATCAACATAATGAGTGAAGCGCATTGGAGCGAGCTATCTCAATGGACTGCCAGCGCTCCAGCAGCAGCACAAATGTACGAATAAACAAGGCGAAGACGAGTTGTGTCATAAACAAATGCTTTTCATTTCAAATGCAGCTGTTGCTGGGGCTAACCCCCGGGGGCCCATGTTTCTTATCCTTTTTGCAAGCAGCAACAACAGCTAAACACCAAGACACATAGCTCCTTGAAGGACAACAGATGTTTCACTGCGGCAACTCGTGTCGCTTGCTGTGCTGAATAACGTAATATATCCTGAGTTCAGCTTGAATGCGAAGCAAAAGGAGGACGAGCTTAAGGATTGGGTTACCGAAATGCTTGTGGTCTGGGCATTAGTGGTATATTAGGTACTAAATGAGTTCACATATTTGCAAACAGCTGGCCAACAACAATTTTTTAAGTCGCTAATTGCATGGTCTCAAATGGGTTAACACGCCTAGGTCTTAACTGAAATAAATTGTATCAAACTTAAGTTCGTAAACTTTTCACATGATGGAAAATTTGCTTATAATTAAGTGTGCAAGGGAAAGTTGCTCTCAGATAGATATCTATATCTATATATATGTGAGAGAGGTAGAGCTACTTTTATGCTACACTGTTTACTTTAAATTTGATTTGTATATAGAAAAACGAACTTACTCTGGCATACAAGAGAAATGGGCATGAAAAACGTGTGCGTACGCATTTGAGCATTAGCAGGATTTGCGACGCTCACACACACACGCACACCCATACATACAGGCCTTGAGCAAGTGGCATAAATTGTATGTGCCATGTGGCAATGGGCGTCTCTGTGTTCGCTTGGAATCTATGCTCAGCTCTCCCCAAGGCAGCAGCTTGCCTCAAGGCGTTTATCGTTTGTAAAATTCGAGATTTGCATGCATTTGCTTGTCATAAAAACGAAAAAAAAGAAACGAAAGAAATAACGAAATGTGTTTACATGTTTATGTGCGAAGGGAAACGAGTGTAAGATTACCCATACGCAATGTTGTCGGGCCACTTTGTTACACAATTCTTTAGCTTCTTTTCTTACATACATAGTGCGACAAAATGTTGTAAATCAAGGAATTTGCTTAAAGTCCACATCTTAAAGTCCAAAAATACTTCATCCACTTTTGTTGCATGACTCGAGCAATTAAAAGCAACACGTCATAAAAGTTGGAGCACATGCGGTTAGATTTTGTGGCAACTTGGGTTTATAATTTAATCTCTAAGCTGTCAACAAATGTGCTTAATTACGTTTTCACTTACGTATTAATGGGTAGCGCTGCTTATGTCCTCTGAACATGCCATGAACATCAGCTTAATGCCGAAGTGTCATTTGAAATGGAAATGGAAAGGGAGAGGGACTAGAGGGATTGAAGGCACTGCTGAGATCTCATTTAAGTTCAATTTTCTGTTTGCTGCTGATTAAGTTGATAATGAAATGTCATAAATGCAGTTCAATTAATTTCTTGCAAGACAAAGTCAGCTAAAAATTAGTTTATTTATCTGCTCAGACATATATATATATATATATATATATATATTCATTCTGTTGAACAACAAAAGTACAAAACTTTGGCACAGCCAACAACTATGGCAGATAATACAGATATAATAAAAGTTTTTGCCTAAACTAAACCGAACTGAACTGAAACTATGCAGAAAATTGAGTCAAAAGTCATGAAAAGTTTTTATGCATGCGAATTGTTGTTTAGTTAAGAGCGAAAGGACATTGTTTTGAATTGTTCAATTTTCAGTGGCATAAGCGTAGTGTCCCTAACTATGGAGAGAGTGGGAAATATAGCCAGAAAAGCTGAGTCTGCTTTAAACATTGTTGTCATTCCACAGTTAACTTTAATTCAGGTTCCTTTTTCCATTTCACATCTCTGTCAATTTAATTCACGTCCAGCTCTGCTTTGCTGTGCGCTGCAAATGATCTGTCATAGACAAGCTATTAAGGGACTCCTTTATAATTTAGCTAATCAGCTGGTTTACCCTTTCAAAACAACAGAAAGCACAGAAAAAAAAGAAACAAAAAAACATTCTCAATTTCCGGTACTCGGAACTGTGAGTTAATTGAGTCGCCCTGCGCTGGCAGCTCGTCCTTTTCATTTTTATTCCACGCCCACGCCCTCATCCTCATCCTCGCCCACAATTTGCATGCTTATCTCATTAGCTACCAAACAAGTTCATTAGACAGCCCGCCGGGGCGCACGACTCTGGTCGCTGTTTGATATGGCTGTCAGTTGGCCTGGCCCATTGCCTGCCACTTGCAGGCTGCAGCATTTGCATGCAAATGACGCCAATGTGCCCTGTTCGCGCTGCTCCATAAAGTTGTTGTTTGTTTTTTCTTTTTAAATACAGTCGAAGCCTGTAGAGTTTGCATTGCACTTGACACATTTGTAAATATTTGCCAAAGGAACTCTGTTTAGCTTTAGCTAGTGGCACTGACTGTGGCACTGGCTCCGGCACATCGAGTATACGCAACATGCGCAACAGCTGCTGTCTATCCATGGAGGCCGCTGGTCTTTAGTCACCTGTTAATATGCAGGCCAAAGGGCAGTCATTGAAATTCTTTTTTCAAATGCCAGCACCTGCCACATGCAGCACTTTAAAAGCTAAAAGCAATGAAAGCACCCTCCGCTCGCGGCCTTTTAGCTGCACAGCTCGGCGGAGGGGCACGGCTTGGGGGAGTCGTACGTGAAGCGGAAATTATGTAAATTTAAGTGTTTTTTTCCGCTGCATATTTTTGCGTTTTGTTTTTAGTGCCGCGCAGTTTTGTTCATGGCACTGGAAAACATGATGAGCAAGCGGCCAAAGGATAACGGCAGCAGCAGCAGGACTAGCAGCATCATCCGAGTCAGAGCCACAAAAGCTAACAAAAGCAAGAAGCATTTCTCCTTCGACTATAACAAATAAGCCATAAACTTTGCTTCAGCAACTCTTTGTGGTTGAAGCCTTACAATAAGCTCTCATAATTGTTTTACAAGTTTATTTTAAAGTCGACTCGGGTGAAGCTCAACTATATAATACTATTGATAGAACTATCGCCTCAGGTATAAAATCGTTTTTTACAATTGAAGCTCAACTTATTTTCTTGCCGGGCGGAACGTGACTAAGCGAGCAATCGAAAATTTTCCATAGCTCTTAGCCCGCGGTAATCCCAACCGCAAAATATATTTACTTCAATTTATAATTCATTCAATGGTGAGCTGCAGTTGCAGCTGTAGCTGGCAGCGCTTGGCTCGGGCACACACAGCGCAGGGCGTATGAGCAATTCAAAAGATACTCAACTCTGCAGCGTTGCCATTGTTTTCCGATTGCGCTCAGCGCTCGGAGTTTATAATGGGCATACAGACTCGCGGCGTCCTCAAGTGGAGCATACAAATGCCGGAGAATTTCTCAAACCGGACACCAGCGACCGAATGGACTGCAATTTAGCCGGGGCATTCGGCATGTGTAGAGACAATTCAATGGCTTGGTTTATGTGCCGGCACTTACTCAGGTGATTGCGAATCGTTTATCCTGCGGAGGATTGCTTTGCAAATGTCCAAACATAATGGTTCAAATGAAATGGAATTATCATTTTTCAGCGCAGTTTCCAGTCGGTAAAAGTGCAGGAAAAAGTTGAAGGACGAGGAGTTTTGATAAAGCTGAAAAATACCCTTAAGTCAGTTGGCAATTAGACTTACAAGATAAAAATATTAAATTACTTACAATTTCTGCTTATGTTTCGATTCGAATTCGTTGAGTTTTTATACTTGTGGCTTACATACATATATTATTGGCTCTTCTATAAACTGTAAACCAATTAAAGCAATAGCAGCTAGGCTTAAAGACTGTTCTGCCTTAAAGACAGTGTCTATTATCACTTGCCTTCAATTTTGCTTGAACTACAGCAGGCTTTAAGTAAACTGCTTGAAATTGTTTTTGGCATTTGAATATTTCATGACATGTATCAGTTTACGTGCCGCAAACATGAGACACACCAACGTTTTCAAATTCAACGAGCATGTCGAGCCGTGAAAACTCAATTTGCTTAAGCAAATAATCGACGAGCAGCACACAGGCTTAATTTGTGTGAAATTTATTTAATAAACAAAGCAGCTAAGCAAATGAAATAAAATAAGCTTGTAAAAGAAAAGTCAGAAATTGAAAATTTGAAATTGTATTTGCTAGGATTCTAGTTGATTTCAATTGAATTTCGTTTATCTACCCCCCAATTATGTTAACATTAACTACTTCCTCGCCTCATGTTAACATTATTGTTGTTTCATAATTGTTAATTTCATAGTTTTAATGTTCAGCAATGATTGCATAACGATTGTAGTTGCAATATTGCTCTTTATAGTTTCTACACCCGCGCACACACATGCACTCAACTGCAATCAACGCAAATTGCAGAAAAACTGTTCAAATTGTCACTCATAAAAGTTGCACGATGGAAATTACGGATACGCAGCGCGTACATTTATTGTCCATATGTATTATCATTTCGTGTGCATGTCCATTTTGAGTGCTGTCAAAAGTTTTTGTACTCTACTCATAACTGACAACTGACAAAATTAATTTGCCCAGCCCGAGCACCGCCCACCAGGCCCCCGCCCGCCGAAAATAACAGAGCATCGCAACGCTTGGCATCGCACAACAGCGCGACTAAAATTGTGAACTTTTGTATGCGAACTTATTTGCTGGCTTTTACCTGCAATTAGACGCAATTAAAATCGCAAAATGTAATTTATTTTAATTGCTGTTTCAAACAAGTTTTTGGCCAAAGCCTCAAAATTCAACAAGGGTGCTGCAGAGAGAGCGAGAGAGAGAGAGAGAGAGACTGAGAGGGAGGGATAGTCGTGTCGAGTGTCTGCATGTTTAGATAAAGTTCGTTCAAGTGCTTTCAAAATAATAAAATTATGCACGCAATTTGGAATGTGAATTTGATGAAATTATAAAGTTATGCCGGCCCGCAGAGTCCAGGCACTTGAGACAACGCTGCGTATATGTCACGATTGCTAAGCTGCCAAATGATGGGCAAATCTGTTCCAGATTTGCAGATTTGCAGCCCAAGCTCCGTAATCGAGCCCATAAAAGCAAACTAATTAAATTTGGCTTTCGGGCTGCCAGTCAACATTGCTTAACCCTCATAAAAACCAATTCCTTTAGGCGTGCTGCTGCCCCTCTCTCTCTCTCTCTCTCTCTCTCTCTGGCTCTCGCTGCCTTGCCACAAGAGCTTGGGTGAGCTCATTAGCGGGTTTATCTATTAAGTGGCTAAAAGATACTCCGCAACTTGTTGAGCTGGCACTGTTAACGTCAAGTTAACATGCTCGCTCAATAAAAATGAAAGAAAAAGTAAAGACAATTGAACATGCTTGCCACTTGTGTTGGCTGTAAGTAATACAAATCTTCTGCCTCTCGCTCGGGGCACAATTGAGTGCGTGTTTATCTGGCTGAAGTGCGACAAATATAACGCATTAAGTTAACATTATTGCCAAACAATTTCACTCTAATCGTGTTTATTTCTGTTATTTGTTGTTGTCATTTCAACACACACACACACACACACACACACACACACACACACACACAGAAAGAGACACACAGAGAGGGAAACGATTCGATTTGGCTGCTTCCTACACATAACTCACATCCGCTTCGCATTTTTGTGGCATATTTTTTGCTGCTGTTGTCGACGCCGCCAATTGACGTTGCGGAAACAACAACAGCGAGCATTGTTGTTGCTGTTGCTGTTGCTGCTGCTGTGTAGTGGGAAGAATTTATGTGTAATATGATGCTGCCGCCTCTGCTGCTGCCTCGGTTTAGCTGTGAAAATATTTGCACGGCGAAATATCGCCATCTCATTGAGTTAAGCAAACAAAATCAAATTGCGGCTTGGATTTGTGTGAGCTGCTATGCTGTGTGCGTTAACTAATTTGTGTTTCACTTAACACGCACTCACATGTAATTGAGTGTTGCTGTGTATGGGCCTTGATTGTCGTCGCGCAGAGCATTCCTAAAGTGCCGAAATAGGCTTCAAGGCACTTTGCCAGCTATTCCCCAAAGGCAGTTTGCAAAGGGTTGGAAGAGAAAGGCGGATAGAAAAGCTATCAATAGCTGAAGGAATGTTGAGTATAAAGCCTAATATCAAGCAATCCTTGCCAATTCCCTAACTGAAATTCATTCTCATCCGGCTTTCCCCGAATTTCTATACAAATTGGATGACATTATTAAATATTCAGTTGATTATGTACACTGGCTATAATTCATCAAGTTGGAAAAATGTTGGTCAATTAGCATATGATGTGATTGGAAATGATTTGATGAGGTTTCAATTACGCTAATGTGAAAATTGAAGCTTAAAATTTGCGCAGCTAACGAACGCTTGTATAACCAGACAAAAAGCAATTTAATCAATGGCAAATCTCAGTCAAACATATTCCACAATATTTAAGCTCATGAATGTGTTGGATATGCATGACAAAACACACACATGGATAGAGAGAGCTCTCTCGACCCACACATTATCACAGCTGTTAGTTATTTGGTATAGAAAAGTGAGTGTTATTTGTATATGAATGCAAATGCGGGCAAGTGTGGTAAATATTTAATATTTGAGTGGCGCTTGAAGTGTGTGTGAAGGACCAGCGTCCAGCGATCGACCATTAAATATGCCAAAGTTTTGTTTTATTTGCCAACCGACCGCAGAGCAATGTAAATTTTATTGCACAATCCATAAAATGTGTGTCACAGCAGACAACACTTGAGTTGCTCTAGACCATTTGCACTACCATCAAATCTTTTTAAGCTCTGCCTAGCTGCTGCGCTGCTTGCGGCTACAAAATTTATGGCCTAGGGTCAGTTGAACGAAGATAAACGCTGTAAGTTAAGCTAGGGTATTACAGGCCATGAAACATTCAACAAAATATATAATCAAAAAGATAAATAAACATATTTTAAGTAAAATAAAACTGGACTCAAGTATTAAGTATAGTTTTTCTTACATTTGAGCTATACAAAAATGACTTCAATTAAGTTTCTTTTTCATTATTTTTTTGGTATGTTTCTAGATTCGCTTCCTACTGCCTTTTAGGCAACTTAAGCTATGCAGAAATACTTAAATATACTTTTTAAGGCAATGAAAATCAATTTGAGTATGATCAAGAATATTCATTCTTCAAGTATTGTCTACATGAATACATTTCCTAGTCTCCCCCTAATCATAGTTCCATCAACTACTACCTGAAGGGCCAGCAGGCAGAGGCAACTCTAGTATTTTGTACAAACTTATTCAATTATGCTGGTGCTTCGCCCACTTTCGGCTGCGATTGCTGTGGGCGTGTCAAATTGCAACACTTGCTCGGCTGTCTCATTGCTTTCGGCTGATTTAGTGAGAGTTGGGGCCATATTTTGTGGCATAATTTCAGACGCTGTCCGGATGTGGAACACAATGCGCTGCACCTTTCACCGGGCTGCTGCCGTGGCTACCTTTCTGTGCTGTCTGTGTGTCTGCCCGGGTCAGTTTGGTGAGCCACGCCTATTTATGTGCTTTTAACGTGGGCGTGAATATTAATGAGTCATATTTTGCAAAGTTCGGGGCGTTTCATGTTGATTTTATTTGTGGTCGCGGTCTGGCCTCACGCTTTTTAGCCATATAATTATTTTGTGTGGGAGCGTGGCTCTGTGTGTGTGTGTGTGTGTTGGCTTGGCATGAGAATTTATAGTCTAAGGCTTTGCGTGCTGTGCGGGCATAGCTCTACGGCTCGACAACTTGCTGGCAAGTTTTATGTCTTAGCTTGTTTTACTTTTCAATTGCCAAGTTTTGTGCGAACTGCAAAACTGTTTAACATGCGGCGCACGACGCGGCTTTTTGAGGAGCGGGGAGTGCAGTGCAGCACAAAAGTCTGTCAGTCTATATTGTATATACTCATGTTGCTGCTTTATATATATTTTTAGAGCTGTTAAGCTGCAAGCACACACTCACAGCGACTGCCATCGACTAGATTAAAGTGTTAATATTTTATGTGCGCGTCGCTTTGCATTATTTTTCTATACAGCATTCGCTCGGCCCGTCTGTCAGTCTGCGTGTCAATTGCAGAGTTTGGCCGATATTTATGGAATTCGGCTTAGTCTTAAAGCATTTCGATTGTCAGAGTGTCGTAAGGATGTGCATTAGCACAACAACTTTTTCGGTTTATTGAATGCTGCAAGAAAGTGAAAACCTCAGTTGCTGCCAGTTGGAAAATCAATTACGCCACGCAATGTGTCAGGATGCGGCGTCTTGTCTGGCGCTGATAAGCCGCAACGACAATTGACCGACATTTTATTTAATGTCGCCGTTCATTAGGCAGCCGCAGAACGCACCGAGGCCTGGGGGCGAGGCACCCGACCGCAGGGCCATTTAGTGTGCGCAACTGCCGTAAACAACGGCGGGCGAGCAGCGGATGTGCCACCAGCTCCAGCTCGCTGCAACCACAAATTTAGAAGCTGGCGCTGCTTGGCAAACTGTTGGCTCCTGATCATGTGTTTCTATCTTAATCTGATAAGTACGTGGGGAGACGGTCTGGCTGTCTGACTAGCTGACTGGACGTTGTTTGTGTTCTGTTTAAAGTTCCTGCTACCGGTTGTTGGCTCTGTTATTGATGAGTCGCCCCTTGTTGCTGTTGTTCTTGTTGTTGGGGGCTTCCGTTAGCTGGCAAGTGCAAGGATTTTCCGCTTCTTGGTCAGATAGCAGTCAGTTGGCCGACTGTGTCCTGTGCTTTAAGCATTGCCCGCATTTCACTCGCTTACTAACTACAACAAATTGCGTTTGCCTTGCTTTCAAATAATGTTTACACTGGCATTAAGCATGAAAATCAATAAATGCAATCGATTTAAAAGCTTTCCTTTCACATAATTTGTACCTTTTTTAATACTCTGTAATAATTGGTGAGAGGAGGGGAAGTAGAAAGTGTTGCGAGAGAGAGGGAGCCTTTGCTAGAAATATAGTTTTCATCATTAAAAATATTTGGCTTCAATCATTAAGAGTACTTTTCCAGGGTAACTTGAAGTAAATGCTTTGTTTGCCTCTGCAGAATTTAATTGTTGTTGTTTTTCCTTTATTAAAGTCCATTTGAGTGCACTTTAAATCATATTTAATGGTCGTTGAGAGCAAATAAGTAAGCACAATAAATTGCGAAATGCTATTTATAAACGTAAAATAACTGCAGCAAAAGAGAAAGCTGGAATAACACACAAACATAAAATAAGTCTGAAGGTTGCAGTCGCCCGCTTGCGACAATTGGTATATATAGAGATCGGGGCAGAGCAGAGGCAAGCAGAGCCAAAGTTGAGTCAAAATATAAGCAAATTAGATCCAATGGCAGAGCCATAGAAGAGCCTGAGCAGAACCATAGGCTGAGAGGGAGGCAATGCGTAAGAAAAACCAAAGGGAGAACCAGAAGCAGAGCCAATGGCAGACTGAGAGCTGAGCAAGAACTCAGCCAGAGGCACAGCCATGGGCAGAGCTAGAGGGCAGCAGCAGTTGAGTCAGATCATGAGCAGAGCCCAAACAGTTGAGCCAGAGCAGAGACATTAGCAGGCGGAGGCACAGCTATAAGCAGAGCATGCGAGCAACAGCAGTTGAGTCAGATCATGAGGAGAGCCCAAACAGTTGAGTCAGAGCAGAGACATTAGCAGCGCCAGAAGCAGAGAGAGAAGCAGGCAAAGGCAGAGCTGAGCAAGAACTCAGGCAGAGGCAGAGCTATAAGCAGGGCAGGCGAGCAGTAACAGTTGAGAGAGCAGATCAGGAGGAGAGACTAAACAGTTGAGCCAGTGCAAAGACATTAGCAGCGCCAGAAGCAGATCCACAGGCAGAGGCACAGCTGAGCAAGAGCTCAAGCAGAGGCACAGCTATAAGCAGAGCATGCGAGCAGCAACAGTTGAGCCAGATAATGAGCAAAGCCCAAACAGTTGACTCAGAGCAGAGCTATTGGCAGCATCAGAGCTGCAGGCAGAGGCAGAGCTGAGCAAGAAGTCAGGCAGAGGCAGATCAAGAGGAGAGACTAAGCAGTTGAGCCAGAGCAGAGACTTAAGCAGCGCCAGAAGCAGAGAGAGAGAAGCAGGCAGAGGCAGACCTGAGCAAAAACTCAGGTAGAGGCACAGCTATAAGTAGAGCATACGAGCAGCAACAGTTGAGATCAGGAGGAGAGACTAAACAGTTGAGCCAGAGCAGAGACATGAGCAGCGCCAGAAGCAGAGTCATTGCCAGAGCCAAGCATTTGTTTAGAACAAAACTTTAATTTTCTATTATTGCTGATGTCAATATTATTTAAATATTTATAAAAAAAGTCTAAATATATATTAAGTTCTTAAGTTCATAATTTATTCCTAGAATAAATAGAATTTTCTTAGCCTCATTTCACAATTTTTGGCCAGTATGCTGCTTGGTTGGCTGGAAAATTCTCTTTTAATTAACTGTGGCATGCGCATTTCATGCCACAAGGGGGATTTATGAATAACGTATCTCAAAATGAAATAGTTTCGTATGAAATATGTGTGCAATTCGAGTGAATGTCCTGCGGTGCTCAGTGTTTGCTTGTCGTTTACATATTCTTGCATTTGCCATCGACCAACTGCAGCCCAAAAGTTGGTTGAGAAATTGGGTTACACGCGTCAGACTCACAAAAGAGTCTGCTCAAGGGCTTGCTGTTTACAGACAATTGTTTTTGAAGAAATTTAACTTGAAATTGTGTTAAGTAGACACCTTGGTTCTTTGGTCTGCGTAAAGTTGGCTGAAGTATGCAACAAATGTGATTTATGTGCTTAGCCTGAATTTGTGAGCTGCTGTTACTCCTTTGCTGCGGAGTCTATTGACCCGAGGCACATTTCTCACCTGCCTACGCTGCTGACAGCCATTAGACAAGCAGCTTACTTGGCCCACAGTCTCTCACTCTCTCTCTCTCGCTATCGCTCTCTTACCTTGTCAGTTTTAATGGCAAAAGTTTTTCACTTAACCTTCACTGTTGAATTGATTTCTTTCACTCTTAACGACTTTTTGCTTGAGTAATGACTTTGCATGCGTCTCTGCCATATGATGAGTTATGTGTGCGCAAGGATATGGATAAGTGAGTGAGCGAGTGAGTGTTTGCACAAGGAAGTAACATATGAAGTCTGTTGCACATCTGTGCCTGAGACCTCTGCTAAGCTGGCTTCATAAACTTTCCGCAAGTTTCGCCTTGCTTTATTTACAGTTTCGAAATTGAAAGTCAAAAGTGTTAGTGACAATTTACGTAATGAGTTTGGCATGTTTCAAAACTTGCACAACAACTTTTCAAGCAAAATATGAACAAGTTGAAGACTCTGACATGTGGGTCAATAAAACTTATCTGGCAGAGTATCGGGCAGTCCATATATTGATTTAAGCGTGAATCGAAATGGTTCAGATGTTGTCCTAACAACAAGTTAATTAAAATGCTGCTTTTCTAGCTCGCATTTCGTGCTCAACAAAGGAGCCAACTACATTTCAATATTGGCAAACGAATTGCTTTGTTGTCGAATCGACATTTGCTTGTATTTGAGCAGCAACATGCTGCCACAATGCATAGTTATTTGAGTGGAGTGCACAAAGCGATGCGATACATTGTTCGGGCTGGTCTTTAAACAGGTCCGATTGCACTTAACCTTAATTTGATTTATCCGAAGATCATTGGAATCCAGCCAAGTGCGTAAATCTTTGAAATTAAGCAAGCACCCAGCCAGCCAGCCAGCCAGCCAGTAAAAGTATTTGGTTACGGGTACCCAGAGCAATCGTAATATATCTCTATATAAAGCACTTTGAGGCAGGCGTCGGTAAGCTGCAAATGAGATAAGATTTAAGACCGAAATTAAAGCAGTGAGTGCTGCTGGCAGAGTTGTTGCCAGTCATATATAGCGCATACATCAATAAACAACAACGGCCAGCATTGTTTACATATACAACATGTCATGGAGAAGTGTAAGTCGTCAATTGCTTGCCAGGTGCAGCTACATTCATTTTGTTAATGAATTGCCGGCGTTGCAGTGGCGAAAGGGTGGACCAACAACGTGGCCCGTGCAACTGGCAAAGGGTAAATAATAATTCAGCAGGCATCGAAAGAAGCAACAGCAGCAGCCCGTTCGCATATTAATTAATATTGCGCATACGCAGCAGCGTCTGCCGTACGTAATCCGTGGCTTTAAAATCTTTGCATATAAGTTAATGTGCACACAAAGATATGCATCTGTGCAAATATAAATATATATACACTTGCAAAAGTTGAAAATTGTCATTAAATAGATGCAACTTTTGTTCAATTACTCTGTGAAGAAATGAGAAATAAATTCTAGTTATGCTGTGCACAAAAAAGGGGTGTCCAAGCAAGTTTGATAGTATTTAAAATGCTTACATTTCAGCGACTGTATGAGTTATTGTTAACATTTTACTTTTAATATATTGCATAAGGCGTGCCAATTAGGATAAAGTAAGCTTTGGCATATTAAGCCTTTAATTTACCGAAATAATCATAAAAGTATGAACCCAACTCTTAATACCGCTGACAGTCAAGTTTCGGGCACTGATGGAATAGTATTATACTTTATCAAAATTGGCATGAATGCAGCTTTAAAATAAAATCAAAAGTATTGAAATATCTCAAACCGTTTCTGATAAATAGCAACTTTTTTTCCTCAGAGTTATGTGGTCAGCCTTCACAATAGCACATTTTGAGCATTTTTAAAAAATTTTTAAAAATTATTCCGGAAATGATACAGAGTCCACTCTTACCTTATTTTAAGCAGAATGAAACAGAGTTTTGTGGAAAACTATTTTTTTTTGACTCGAGCTCAAGAGATAAAAAATATATTCAACATTTACTCTGAATGAGAAGGGTGCGCTATCCGGATGACGCGCAGTGTAGTTATTTACTTAAACTCATATACCATTGTATCGCACATAAACCGCACAGTTTTTATTATGGTCCCCCGTCTGGGCAGCTGTTTTATGCGACTTGCCGAGCGATAAATCTTTTACGCGCTGATTTCACATGTGCGTCGAACCTTTTGTGCAAATTTAGATTTATTTCATAGCGAGCATAGTTGAGAAGAAACTTTTGACATATTTCGGACAGCCGAAAGACAAATGTGTCTTTAATGTCAATAAATTAATCAAACTCTTATGATTTAAAATTAAATTCAATTGAATAAATAAATAAATGTAGATAAAGTCGGCCACACATCACGAATGTAACTTTGCTGGGGAAGTAAACCAAAAAGTTTTCATTAAAAATTTCCCTCAAGCGGCAACAAAAAGCCAGCAACAACAGAGAAATAAACAAGAGTTGTAAACTTGACGTTCTATGGCTTCATTGTTGGCCTTAAATTATGCGTAACCAAATAGTTTGTTATGCATTTTTATGTCTGAGAACAAGTGCAGCTTGCACTCTGACACATTCGCTCAGCATTTTCATGGCAATGGGTAGTCTCGAAATATGCTGAGGATATTGAAGCACAGGACTCGCTGTGGCCGTAAATCACAATGTTTACCATTTCAGGCAGCCAAACAATGGAATTAAAAACATGTTTTCTCCTCAGTCTTGTCTGGCACACAGCGGGATTTAGATTCAATTAAACTGTCAGCGGGTAAGCCAGACCCATAAGACGTGCTCCTCGTCTCTCTACCAACCGCCTCCTGGCTCATACGACACCTGCAATATTTGTCATGCTGAGCAGCGTGCATTAAATTCGAATTAGCAGAGAGGCGTCAACAGAACAGCGTGAGAAATTTCCTATACACAGCCATGGAATACTGTCCGCCCACTCACTGATTATGCTAAACACTCAGCGAAAAATTCGATTTTAAATGCCACCAAGATTTATCGCTATCGAAGCTATCATTTTTCATGCCCCCGTAGAACAGAGGACGTGGCCTTGGCAGGTGGGCTCGCTGTCAACAGAAATAAAGCCCCAAAACCACAAAGGACACGCGAAGCTCAAACTTAGTGGCCATTGAGGTCGTTGAGGGACAACAGAGTGGAAATTTGAAATGCGCGAGCAATTCGCAGATGCCGACCGCAACCGTCTGTCAACAGGGGACAACTGACAAGCTCTGCAAGTGGACAAGGACAAGGACGAAGACGAGGACATGGAGTTGGGGTTACGTGATGGACACCTGTGGCTTTTGCCAAGCAATAAATCAATTCGCCCGACGTCTTGACATTTGCCTCTAATCGCCGGGGACTCGACTTGAACTAGAACTTGTTCATTCTATGCCAAACAGAGAGAATCTGTGGTATTTGCCAAGGGAATTAGTGTTTTAGATTGGCAAATAGTTGAGCTAAGCAATTGCGATGGAGATTTTATTGAATTTGAATAACCAGGGAACTATTCAAATATTTGAAGGTGATCATTAGGATCTATAGGCAACAAGAAAGTTGATTCAACTGACAGATATTCTTGAGTATATATTTACTTTAAAGATTTTTGAGGCTGCTTATCCACAGTCAGAGAAATTAAATCCAATCAAATGCGTCAAACAAAAAGCTGTCAGATTCAATGACCTCAGATTGAGGTTGTGCTCAGACTTGTGTGTGGGCGTGTCTGCTTACTTTAGTATCACTTTTCCCTCTTAAGGCCAGACAATTCAAGCAAATCAATAGCATTATTCAAAATCAATGAGAATCAAAAAAGTTACAAGGAAACCGAAGGAGTCTCCACTTTCTCCCTCTCTCTCTCTCTCTCTCTCTCTCTCTGTAAGTCAGAAACATGATTTTCAGCTTAGGTACAATTTCAACTTGCTATGAGTTGACAAGCAGCACGAGTCCTGAGTACCAAGGATATCAGATTCATCGGAATGTGCCCAATGACTGCCAACAGCAGACACAGGATAGTCCACTAATCGAAGGGCATTAGCCGGCGCCGATTTATGACGCCCCTCGACCACTGGATGACCATTGAGAGAGCGAATAGTGAATCGTGGCCATAATCCAGCAATTGTTTGCATATTCAGCCGCCGCCACACGAATCGGCGGCTGGTGTTTTGCATGAAAATGAGGCTCAACCCTTTCCCTTCAAATCTCCATATTTCGGCCTGAAGTGCATTTTGGACCTTTTGAGCAGAATAATTGAGCTCTCGCCCTTGCCCACGCCCTCGCTCAACGGAAATCCAGGAGAAGATTTGTCGTCTGCTCTGCAATTGACATTTATCGCAGTTGGGCACTCGCCAGACAATGCGACTGGCGCCCACTCGAGCTCTCTCTGGAGCAACTTAACAACTCATTTACACATTGAGCGGAAATGACAACAACAACAACAACAAGGAAGCAAACAGCCAGCAATTGAAGCTGAAGTATTTAAAAAGCTGTAATTCGAGCATTCACAATTGTTTAATCATTCATTCACTCATTTATCTATTCTGGTGGATAACCCTTGTCAAATTAGTTGAATCGTGAAGACAGCTGAATGGCCACGAAGGGCGATTCCATAATTCCATTCAATTGCTGATTGCCGAACAATCAGAGCAAATTAGGATAAGTCTTGGTGTATTACTTGGCAATTACATCAATAGGTGGTCAGTAGGCTGTCCTTCAACTCTTTCGGCAAAGTAAAGGACAATTTGAGAAGATAGAGTAGAGTGAATAAATATGTAAATATAATATTCATAAGTGAATAAAGGTATCATCTTCTCAGTTTATGGCCTTAATAAATGTGATATCTCTGGAATTGTTTAGAATGAAATACTAAATTCCACTTAAAGGACATTCGAATGTTTCATACTCCTCATCAGTCATCCGCATCCGCATCCACTCCACTCCACTTCAGCTGCCCCTCGGGCACAATTCACATGTGCGTCTGCATGCGAGGCTAAGAGAGCCTGAGCACTTCTGCCATAATTCCAGTTGTGCTCCGACCTCGATCTCGACAATTTTTGAATAACTAATGAAGGTGCCAGAAAAACAACAACCTAAACAATAACAGAGCAGCATAAACAGCAGCAGCAACAACAACTACTACTACAAGAGGGTTAAACATTGTGTTGAGGCTCGAGTTCCCGGCCTGAATATGAAATTTGGATTTTCATCCAACTGTCGACATTCATCTTGCCAACTGTCTGTCCGACTGTTTGGCATTAGGCCGGCTGTCTATCTGTCCGTTTGTCTCTCCGACTGTCTGTCCTTTGTCCAAGACTTGTGCGTCATTGTCAAAATATTAACAGCTGGCACATTCCAAGTCTGAGCAAAGCTCTCAGCTCATGTGAGCGCTTAAGCCCTTGCCCGGACTGAGGCCGAAGCTGAGGCTGATGATGAAAAATAGGAATTTAACTATTTTGAAATATATTTTGGCAAATAAATTTGTGAACTTGCGACTGCCAACTGGCGAGAATGTGGGTCAAGGCAGTCAGAGTCAGTCTCTCGTTGTTATGAGCCTAGTGAAAAAGACAGCTTTGTTCTGCCCAGCAGCTTTGCCATGCTTAAATACTTCTGTCTATCTGACAACTGTTTCTGAATATGAATTCCTCTAATACTTTACAGCAATCTTTATTCTTTATATAGTTCCGCCAAGGGTTTCCTGTATCGTGCATTCATTTCACGTGGCTGCTCACCTTTTGTATCGCTCTCCAAGCCCTCTCCTCTCTAAACAGTCGCAATCGAGTGCAATCCAACTGGGAAGTATCAAAGTATCGATTTCCATGAGTGCACAGAATGCAAATGGAGACAAAAAGAAAGAGAGAAAAGAGACAAGCGAGAAGGGAAGAGAAGGGAGAGTTTTACTTGGGGTGTCGTCTACTTCATATGGGGAAAATCTAAATAAATTTGCTTTTGACTAAATTAAAAACAAACAGCGAGAGGAAAATCAAATATTAATGTGCCGTAACGCGATATCCAAAGGGTGCTTCAATTTGATCATTGTGGACAAGTGGAGCTCTGTTTCAGATTCGGATTCAGATTCCGATTCGCTTGTTGACTGGTGTTGAGTAAACAGCGCCATTTAGAAAAATCAATGCAATGCGCTCTCTGTTTGCCTATGAAACGAATGAAACATCCGCTAAATTGTCATTTAGGCACTTCCAAACAAATCTTTGTTCGTTATCAGGGAGGAGCTCTGTTCATCCTGGAAATGTCCCTTTGGCAATGCCAGAAATAACTCCAAATAGAGTCGTCTCCACATACAGCTTCATCTGAGTGCCCATGTCTGGTCTCTGCCTCGTTAGTCTGACGGGGCACAAAAACCTTTTTTGGTATTCAAATGTTATTTTTGGCGCAGCATTTGTGGAATTTTTCTGATGCCCCAGCGAAGAGAAGAAAAACGTGTGAAAAGCGGAAGTTTTCCTTTTTGTTCTCCTTGTTGTTGTTGTTGTTGCTGTTGACACCGAAATGTTCGGATAACGCTTTGAGCGACCGCAGCTACAAAACGCCTTCAAACAACTTTTCGCTAAATTGTTTAGTTTTTTATTTGAGAGCCGGAAAAGGATTCGTGTTTGCTGTGAGTGTAAATGTGAATTCACGCAAAACATAAACAGGGCTGCTCAAACGCTAAAAACAGAACTCCAAATGCGAAAAATATTCGAGCTACTATGCCCTGTGGCTGCTCAACCATTGAGTGCTCTCCCAATTGCTCTGAGTGCTTCTCCAAGCAGGCGTGACAAACTGAAAGCGAGAAGCGCACATTCAAATTCAAATTCAAGTTTGGTGTTAAAAGTAACACTGAGTTCACCAACTAGTTCTCTGTGAGTGAGCAGGTGTGAGCTTTGGCTGTGTATTCTGTGAGCTGTGTATTGCTGTCAATAGCACGAGTCGAGCACTGGGCAAATATTCCGAGTTGCAGGCCTCTGTTTAGCCCGAAGAGAGCCAAACAATTATTTCGATTAGTGCATCTGAGAAGCAGAAATTTGTGCTGCCGCAGGTGCAATTAAATGTTAATCGATTGTGTGTGCACTTCGCCAACTGGAAAGGGAGAAGCACTTCGAAATGCCCACAGTCAAGTGCACAGAGCACAACCTACACACCTGCCGACACACACACACATGCACCGATACAGATGCAGAAGTGTGTGTGAGTTTGCATATTCAACTGCAGCTGGCTGTGAAGACAGTGAGGAAGGTGCTGATGACCTTTTCTGGCTGCCTCCTTCTGTGGGTTGCTTTTGGTCTGAGTTTTGTCTGTTGCCCCAGCAATTTCAAATTATTTTAGTTAAGGGAAAGAGAGAGAGAGAGAGAGGGGGAGAGAGAGGGGGAACTGAGGAGTTCTTTGTGTGTCAGTTGCGTAATTAATTGTTAATAATTGTGCAACTGTCACTTGCAAATAATTTATTTGACGATGTCAGTGTGAATGACCCCCGGAGAGGTATTTGCAATCGATGAATTAAGTCTGCAGCTATCAGAATCCTTTAGTTTCGATTGTCGCATATTAAGTATACGCCCCGCTGTTGGTGCTATAATTGCCAGTTGGGATCAGTCTCAACTTGTTTTCCGATATTTGCATGTCAAACGCGTGGTAATTTTATATTACTGCGACACTCGAGGAGCTCCCTTTTACCCTCGAACGCATTATTTATGACTTGTACGTTTTCCGTGTTATTTTATAAACATTTTTCAAAATATGCTGCCCGCGCGAGGCTGCCGAGGCAGCAGAGGCTGCGGAGGCAACTGCTTGCCGACATCATAAAAAAGGAATTCTACGCACCGACGCCTTTATGTTTTATTTATGAGCCCAAGCACGCCCACAAAAAGTTAGCATAGGGCCCACAATGCGAGTCGCGTTTTAATGCGACAGGAGAAGGGAGACAGAGCGAGAGAGGGAGAGAGAGAGAGAGAAAGTCTGGCAGGGAAGATGGTAACTTTTTATAGAGGTAATTATTATTGGGGCAAGTCAGAGACGAGCGAGCATATGTGGCTGAGCTGTATCCGAAATCGATTTTCGTATATGCAAATTAAGCATTATCTGGAGTCCGGCACGCATAAATATACAGCAAAGGGTCAGAGGTCGAGTGCAGTTGCCCAATGGCCCCAGAGTCGTTTTACATGTCTGTCCCCCCCTGAGAGCCAGTGAGCCAGCCAACTGAGCTGCTGATGGAAGCCACAAATCGCCGTTTAAATATTAATACATCAATCCACTTAATATGCGAGTTTACAGCAACGAATGATGCAATAAATATAAAAAAGGGAAAGCACACAGACAGAAGAGGAACATCTAAAGATGATGAGCATATGCAGAAGTTAGCCAAACATACATAAATCCAGAGCCCACTTTATGATGTGTTTTGTCGACAATATGATATGATATCGTATATATATATACATATATAATCATAAACGAGTACACAGCGAATGTCCATTAAAGTAACAGCTCAGCCAAGTCGTTCTGCTTGGCCTTTTCAATCTGGCCACAAAGCAAACAAGATTCTTATGATGTAAGACAAAACAAATTTTGGTCTAAGCGCGCACTTCCGGCAACGGCAGCGGCAGCAACGGCGGCAGCAGCAGCGGCTTTCCTTGGAGATGGTGCACAAAGGAAGTGCTTCGTTTGTTTATTTCTACAACTTGTAATGCAAACAAAAACTTGTATTTCCGATGCAGCCACTTGAAGCAAAACAATCACAGAAATGGAGAGCGTAGAGAAGAGAAAGTCGAAGTTTTTAGGAAGATAACTGTACTCTAGCAGCAAAAGTTGCTGATGAATTAGATATGCTAAAAAAATAACAAATATAAATATATATATATTTTTATATATTTAAAACAATTTTTTTTATACATTTTGAAATAATGAAAAAATAATAATTAAACGATTTAACGTATTTATTACATCTAAGTTCCATTTTAATTTCGGTTTCCTTTTTTTTTTTTTTAAATATTTTATTCTCTGCTAAAAGGTTTAAGCGCAAGCGCATAGTTTTAGGTGCACTTTTATCTCTTATACACGAAACTCTCTCAAAACTGAACGAATTGCGAGCCGAAAAGCTGTCGAAGTTCGGAATTTAAGCCAAGTTTTAGGTCTCGTGTTGCTCGTGTCTTCTTCAGTTCAATTCAGTTCAGTTTGGACAACCAAATAAATTGGTGAACAGTTCAACTTGAAAACCTTCTTCAAAATATAATAAAAAAATGTTTTTATTTCTTAAGATTACGCAGTTTTGTGGAACAATTAACATTTTATAGTAGCAATTAATTAGAATCTTTGACAATTAATGCGCTCGCTTGATGGCTGTATTTTTGCTGCTTAAGCTGCGGTTTTTATTGCCTGCCATTTGCCATCGGCAGAGCAATGCTCCGTCTTGGCATTCATTAAAAATTGAAGACGGCTTAGCTGGCTTTCGGTTCGATTTGGAGTCTGCTTACCTGCAGTTGAGGCGGACTGGGCTGGCTGGTTGGCTGGCTGGTTGGCTGGCTGGCTGGCTGGCTGGCTGGCTGGCTGGTTGACTGGCATTTTCTTCTCAAGTTGCTCAGACATGGCTTGTCGTTAAAATATGCTGGCCATTATTTATGTTAAATGTATGCAACATTTTCCGCTGACGTTGCTGCTGCCTGTCCGCCGTCCTGCCGACTGAGCATACGCCCCGTACAACCGCGAACAGTAGCTGGTTCTTAGATAGATATTATAATAGAGCTGCACTCGTTATGCCGCTGGAGGTAAGCTTCTGCTCGAGTGTTAGTTAACATTGCTGGACTCTAGTTTGTGGCACTTAAAGTTGCCTCCCAAGTATTTTCAACTGCGAAATTCAAATTTTGTTTCAGCTCTGCTCGGTCGCTGCGCTGCCAACTTCATAAAAATTTCAACAGGACAGCGTCTGCCGGCATCAGGACGAGCTGACTGTTTGGCTGGCTGGTTTGCTGTTCCTGCGACGGCTGCTGGTGCTGGTGCTGCTCGTCGCCATAATTTACTCAACTGTTGTCTCAGTTGCACGAAAACTGAATTTAATGCATTTGCCAGGCACTTTTGCAGCTCGGCCCCATTTCTTTGCCTGTTCGGTGCATTTTTGTGCCCGACAAACAATTCCATTTTCCATGCGCTGGCATTTGCTGCTGTCTGCTGCCGTCTGCTGTCTGTTTTCTGCCGTCTGATGAGTACGCCGTCTGAGGAAACCGCAATGTAAATGACATCCATCGCGTAATACTCCTATTTTTAGCTACCTTTTGAATAATTTACATTGTACTTGGCCATTGTCTGGAGATTTGGCATCTTTTGTGATTCTATTCTGCCTTGCAGCTGGCAGTTGCTGCTTGAGCGTGTATAAAAGCTAATTGCCATTGAGTTTCTTTACATCATGGCATTTCTGCACTGATTTCTATTTCTTCTTTTTTTCTGTACACACTCAATTGGTTAGCCAGGCTCACTCAGCTCAAGTGCCGCATAACGAGCTGCAGCCAATTGCAGCTAATTTGCTGTGTTTATTCCTCGTGTTACGCCTGATAGAACAATACAATGTCAGGCCATAATCATTCGTTATTTCAAGCTAATTACACTCTGTCAACTGACAACATCAGCGGCCACACATACATGCCGCACACGCCACACATGCCGCACATACCGCACAGGCCGCATTGCCATGCTTCTTGTTTATTTTTGTTTTATTGAAATTATGTTTTTCGGGTGCTTGTCCGCTGATTAAAATGACATTAGCACAGCCGGCGATTGGATTGCAGCGCTTTTTTGAGCGGGGCGGAGTGGACGCATGTGCGTTTGTCTAACGAATCAATTTGATATATGCAGCGATTTGTTTTTGTGTCATAAACCGGCGCTTGAATTAAATCAATTATTAATGTGTGTGTGTGTGTGTGTGTGAGAGTGTGTTTTGTGCCAGTCAAACGCGCTTTCAATTGTTTGTTAATTGACAGTTGATTGAACGGATTTGTTGTGGAAATATGAGTTCGTTGTTAGTTATTTGCTTTAGGGGGTTGAGTTGGAACTAAGCCTATATATAATACCACTTCATTTAATTATTTTACCTTTATATTTGTATTAGGAGAAACATTTGGAAGTATGGCTAAGAGATTTGTAGATCTGTATAGAACTTACTCTGAGACTTGCTGAGCTGGTATGTAAGCTATTCCAGTTTCCATTTCTGCTTACTCAGGCCTTTATAAGGGCATGAGCCATGAGTGCAACTAAGTAATTGAGTAAGTGCTCTGCAATGCCCCTATTCTCGATCGCTTTAATGCTGGGTATGAGCGGAACTCCCTTGTTCATGCTTGAGCATTTTCACGAGAGGCGAAACCGTCGCCATTCACATATTAATGCTTGAGGAACTTCTTATTCTTCCCCTTCTTACATACTCATCAAACAAAACCGATTCTCATGCTCACTTAATAAGATATCAATTACATAATGAACTCCACAATTACAGCACCGAAAGGGGATAAAGTCAAACAAGCAATCAACAAAAAATGACGGACCCTCTCACTTGCTTCAAAGGAAATTCCCCAATAAGTAATGAGAAACTTATATACATATATTTGAATTTCTTTTCCGGCATCCACTTTGCATATTTATAATGAATCAGTTAACTAGACTTTAAGTAGACTTACATACACTTCTCTTACACATTTTGTTTACATTTGGCATGCATAAATTGTGCTTTGAACTTGCAACAAAATTGAACTTCAGTTTGCAACTGTCTCGTCAACTCCAGCCGCATTTCATAAATGGAAAATCATAGGAATTATGCGAGGTCCTGCGACATTTGCATATTTTCGATGTGTGCATGTGTGTGTGTGTTAGTGTTTGTTTGCCTTTTTTCCGATGTTGCTTTATGATGATTCAAGTTGGCCTTATTGCCAATCTATATGCAAGCCGCAGTCATGTGCTCGTCCAGATCCCGGCTGCCTGCCTAGACCCCATTTTATTCTTCGCTCTATATATATACATATATATATATGTATATGTATATATGTATATATGTATATAACAATTTTTTTCGCCTGGCAACCGTTTGCCATGCGTTTTGACTTTTAGTGCTTTTTATATTTTTTGATAAAGTGTTGCCAATTTAACCGGCAGCCATTTTGCTGACACACACCATCATACACTCACACAGGGAGGGGTTGAGAGAGGGGGAGAGGGTCTCGCATAGACATTGGAAATAAAGCAGCAGCCTTTCTGTTTGATTGCCTGGCTACGGTTGGCAGCGGGTTGCTTGGGGTCCATTTATGGTTTTTATTTTAGTTGAATGTCTGCTGCATACAGTGAGCAAAAAAAAAGTAGTAGACGAAGACGTGAAAGCCCCCAGCCCCAAAGATATTTATTTTATTTCATTTTATTTCCATTGAATGTCTGGCAATGCCCTTTTTTGCGGCAGCACATAATCAGCAGCTGATATAATGTGGCAAGAGTACGTATTGACTGATTGAACAACAACGGAGCGAAAACTGACCCAGCTCAATGAATCTATAAAAGGAAACTAAAGCCGAGCCAAAAATTCCTGGAAATGCAAACAAGCTCTTAAAGGCGCACTGAAATGTATTTGGCTCTGGCTCTGTCTCTCTGTATGGCGGCGAACTCAACTAAAACTTAATCTTTGTGTTTTATCAGTCGTGAAATTAAGCCAACAAACAACAGCAACAGCAGCAGCGGTGTCTTGGCACTCAAAGTACTTGGACAGGTGTAATTATGGGTCGCTTAGGCCGTGTCGATAGGATACGCATATCTCTCACCGAAATACTTCAATTAAACTTTCGCTTGAACGCCATTAATTGCGAAGACAGCGCGGAAGGAGGGAGTGGGTGGCTGGGGAGTGACTTTGACCTTTGGCTAATGATCTTTGTGAGACGCTGAACTTTTGGCCAAATCAATTTGTCGGCTTTTAATTAAATTCAATTAAACTTTGGCGCTTTGAAGTTGCCAAAGCGCGAGCCAAGGTGTTCGCGCGGAATGCTTGCCTAATTACTGGGAGCGAGGGAAGCCAGAGGTCTGGCAGGTCTATAATTTGTTTCTCCTGCTATAATCTTTTAAGCTGTCCAAATAGTTTTTAACTTCATTTGAATCTATTAAGCAGAACCGCATTTTAACAAGGCTTTGGTATTTATTTTTTGGCTCTCGCGCGTTTAGCCTGAACAAATGTATCGTTTTACAGACTGCACAATTTGTATTGGGCAAACATGAAATAAAAGAAAAGCGAACAGCGAACGTTGAGCGCTGCATTTGCATTTCGCGGGCTGGGAGTTGGGGACTGGAAGCTGGCCGCCAATTGTAATCTAGCCCACAGATTGCAGTCGTGCGGAGGCTGACTGCCCCACGCCATTTGCGTGGATTGCGATTGACGGAAATTGGAAATTTCACACTTGATGATGGTCTACAAATTGGTCAACAGCCAACGGAACGCAAACAGAAATAAAGCCTGTCAGCTATTGGGGCATTAGTCGCAGCGCTAACTGCACAAAAGAAAAATCAAATCCCAGCCATGGGTATGCGCTGGAATGTGGTGCGACGCGGTGGTGCCGCCGCCGCTGCTGTCGAAGAAAGAAAGGTGCCCTGACATCTCTGTGGTTTTTCTGATAGCCAGCGGCAAATGACAATCAAATAACACTGACCGAGCAGCAGCAGCAGCTCTTATTGGATTTGATTTCCCAAATGCGCTTTGTTGCAGCTCCCAAAACTGTCGCAAACTGTGCGGTTATTGGACACTTTGGCTGGCCAAAGCTATGGCTTTCATTGTAACAAGCTGCTAATGCAGACAGTTATGAATTCCATTTGAGGCATGTGTAAGCCAACGAATGTCGATTGATTTGATTGCCCCTATCAGCATTTGTTAGCTTAAGCTGAGGTAACCGAAATGCGCCTTGGCTTCTGCGTGAATTTATTGCCAACTTAATGCGCTTCCCATTGGCCTTGACAAATGCGTTAGTTAAGCGAATTTATGCACTCTGATTTTCGCATAAAATTGATTTATCACATTAGCCAAAAACACCCAGACTCACCCACGCAAAACCACTCCGAGTCAGACACAGTCGGCAGACGGCAGACAATTGTATCCTTTTTGCATTTACAGCATTTGTGCAGCAGTTTTTTATGCTCGCTTCATCAATTGCTGCGCCAATGTCCTTTTGAATATAAATGGACACATGCGAGTCCCGTCTGTCTGAATACTCAATTGCATATCTTGCTCAAGGACCGCCCATAAATTTCCACTTATGTCGGACTGGGGGCTGGGTCCCTGTGTCTGGCTGGTTAACCGCAAATACCGGCAATGGTCTGTGCGACTCTCACTCTCACTCTCCTCTCTCTCTCTCTCTGGCTCTCATCTTTTTTTTTCCCTGTTGTAAATAAATATTTATAGGCATTTAAAATGCGATCTAGGCGATGCCTTGAAGTCACAGTGGGGTCAGAGTGGGGCCCCAGTTAAAGGTTGCCTAGGGCGCAGCCTAATTTACTTAAAATACAAATCCAGTCTGTGCCCCGTGAGGAGGCAAATTCATTTTCAATTTTGTTTCTATACAACTTTTAAATTCAATTTAAGAACAGCCTCTCTCTAGGCACTGGGACACAGACACATATGAGGGCTTTAAGTTAATCTGATTGTAATGCGATACACTTTACAGTCTGCAGATACAAATCAGCACCCACACATAAGCGGAGAAACCAACAGAAACTGAAACTTTAGCAACCCAAACGCGCAGCTGTTGCTTCTATTGTTGTTGCTCTTCGAGTGTGTGCGAGTGTGTGTCTGAGTGCGAGTGGATGTTTGTCTGCTGGTATGCTGTGGCATACACGCGTACAAATCAAATAAATTATCTGAGGATTTACAGTAATAAAGTAGTAGATAAACCAACAGAAGTGGGCAACAGTGTGGCCTGGCACGTGGGCGAGTACGTGGTTTAGCTCTTGGTTTAAGCGCTTTATAGCCAAGTGGCAATTGGCTGAAGGTATCAAGGCCAGACTTTGTTGAGGGTCTATACAGAAGTTTTTTAGGTTCTAGTTGCGAAATCTTTAGGAAAGATTTAATTTTCATCGACAATCAGAAGAAACACTTTCAATCTTTAATAATATTTCTATAATCGTATAGAATTGTTGAGCTCCAAACATTCACTCCAACTTTAATTGTCAATATGAAAAGCCTTTCCCCTTTCCCACTCTTCTCTAGTTCTCTCACTTCACGCTTCTAAAACCTCAACCAACTTCGAAGTACTTCAGCCACACATACCGGAAACTGATTCAGCATTTGCCTGGCTGGCGTGTCCTGTCGCCGCGTTTGATAAGGCAAATGAACTAAGCGAGGCGTGAAAAAAGTACAACAAGTCCGAATAAAATGGAAAAGTGGAAAAACTCATCTTCATTGAGCGCGTCTTAATGACAATGACCGTCGATTGCTACCACGTATCTGCGAGTGGCAGGCAGCACAGCCGCCACCGCAGGAGCAGCAGCAGCAGCAACTCACCCCTCGCGCTGTCTGGCTTCATGTCTTTATCTTTGTTGCCGTTAACGCCGCTTAAAGTCAAATACAGCTACTCAGGGCAAGAGGCAGACGTGTTTAACAAACACACACACACACACAGATACACAAAAATGGAAATGCCGTAATGGAGATTGTGTTGGAAAATAACCGCGCTGCGTCAACAGTATTTATTTTATTGACATTTGTATGCCTCCTGGTCGCTGTCGCTGTTGATGTCCCGGCCGCTGCCTCTGCCCACCGACCTAAACAAACTAACAGCAGCAGCAGACAATGAAAAGCTATTTTGGGGCAAAGTGTTTGTGCGACAAACCAAAACCTGCAACGCCACCAGTGGCACTGGCAGTCGCAGCAGCAACAGAGCAATGCCATGAAATGGAAACGCAACAATCAAGACTACCCCAAATCCCCGCCGCGTTAGTCTGCCCTTGAGCCCGACTCACCCCACTTCCCACTCTCCATTCCACCTCCAGCTGCCTGATTTTTTGAGCGCGTAAAAGTTTACGAGGCATCCTGTGGCAGCGATGGCAGCATAAAGTGATTTGCTTGGTGTTTCCTCGCTTTTGTTTGGCTATCAAAAAGTTTTCAAGTTGCATTAGAAAAGTTGATGCGAAAGTCCATCAAATCTATGCCCCGTTTCAATTGTTCAGCGCTCCGGCTTGATCTCCCCTGCGACCAAGGCAAGTAAAAGATTAACGCAAACTAATGTTATAACAGCAAACTTGTCAAAGTCACTGCTACAAATGGAGCCGCAGCCAAACACAATAAACAACAGCAGCTGCCGCTGCTGGAGAGTAAGACACAACTCGCTCTTGAAGTAGGCCAGCTTTGACCCTACCCACCGGCTGCCCAGCTCAACAGAGGCGCAGCGACGTGCAGCCTGGCATGGGAAATGAATGGCATTTGTTACTGACACGCGTTTGGGGGAAGGGGTTGCTGTCCCCTTGCCCCAAACCTAGTCCCACTTAAGGGAGCCAGAGTCCAGTCTCGCTGGACCTTGTGCGTGGGCCTTGCTCTCCAGTGACAGGCCTAAGACAATTCAATTCCTTTGCTAATCAATGTACAGGACATAATCAAATAATAAGAGATATGAGATGAAGATGACGGAAGAGAAATAGAGAGAAAGAGAGAGAGAGAGAGAGAGAGAGAGAGAGAGAGAGAGAGAGAGGGGACATAAAATGAAGAGGCTAAGATAGAAAGCGAGATTGATCAAGGGGTACAGAGAATGACGAAGAGAGTTTAAATGACACAGAGCAAGAGGTGAGGACGAGAGAGGAATGCAAATATCCTAAGCCTTATATGTTCACATCTCATCTTCTCTTGCTCTTTAATCACTGACTCACTCACACTTCATCTGTCGGTTTATCTGGCTTTCACTCTGTCATTCCTTCAACTCTTTTATAGTCACATTTAACTATAATCTGAATCGTAATAAATCTAAGCCCGGCTCCTTCACAAGAGAAACTGTGATTACGCCTGTCGTCTATATTAAAGAGTATATTTATCTATAAATAATTTGTTTTTACATTTTAATCCGGCTGTTGAAAAGTTTTGATCGTCTTAAAGCCGAAGCTCAGTGGGCAGAAGCTCCTTAGAGTTTATAAAGCAATTTGGCAAACTAACTAAATTCGATGTAAATCAAATTTGTAAATCATTTTGGCAAGCAAGGTAGAGAAATATTTCTAGCACATATTTGCAGTGACACAAAATCTGAGATTAGAAAAAACACAAAAATATAAATGCTGTGTGCAAACAGGGACATAAACTAAAGGACATTTGCGTACAACAAGATTTTCTCGCCCGCAGTGTTGACTGGTCAACTGGCGAACTTGACTAGCTCAGGACATTAGGGCTTTCTCTGTGTATGTGTGTATGTGTGTGTGTGTGTGTGCCTGTCTGGCAGTGTACTTATGTATATTTCATGCAATATCCTGTTGAATATTTAAATTGTGTACACAATTTCCGGAGCAATGAGTTTGACAATGGAATCATTAGGAAAAGATAACCGAACCGGGCTGCAAGGCAGAGATAAGAACGCCTGACTGAACGCCCACCGCAGCAGTCCGAAAGCTGAGCCAACGTTTGCATATATTCCAACTTGTAAATCCCAGTTAAATATATATACACATACACACACACACACACACATACACAGAGTGCATTTACGCAACTTGTGTGTGTCTGTGTGTGTGTGTGTGTGTATCTAAGGCTGCCCCAAGATGATTTGTCTAACGTGCGTGTGTTTGAATGTTTGTGTCTCTGTGATTGCATTTTATTTTATGCCTTTGTGGTATTTGTTTTGGCTGGCACATAATTTATCAGGCCAGCAAGGACACGCGCCGACCAAATTGACAATTAAATAGAGAGAGAGAGAGAGAAACAGAGAGTGAGAGCGAGAAGGAGAGGCAAGAAAACTTGATTAAAATTGGCAACGAAGCTGGGGTCGGGTGCTGCAGAAAGGATGAGCTGCACGTGCGTCAAACACAGATGCTGGCCAACACACATACACACATACATACTAACATGGCTGGCATAGCCAATATGCGAAGTCCAGACGAGGCGAGGTGCCTGTACGTGACCAACTGCAGAGCTGTCAAAAGTTGTGAAAATTAAAAAATAAAGTCAAACAAATATGCGCGACGGCCAAAGTGTAGCAAAGAGAAGCGGCACCAAAAGCCATCCATATTCCATTCACTTGATAGCTGCGGTGGTCAAGACGTCGAGCTCGGCCTGGCCAAAGGATGGACAATGTGCTTCAGTTCGCTTAAAGAGCCGAGCAAGTCATCTTTCTCTCTTAAACTGTTGCAAGCTTTGTCATAATTTAGAGTTGTTTTTCCTTAGCCCCTCTTTAATAAGTGAGAAAATTAATAAGCTAAAAGGTTGCCTGGGAAACGGCAGACGAAGCAGGCGAAGCCGTTGCAGCTTTGTCAATGACTCTAAGTCTTCAGCTTCATTCTTTCAACAAGATTGCTTGGAAATTACAAGTGCGAAACGGGGATAATGAGCGCCTTTACCTATTCTAATTGCAGCTGTTTGAAATTGTTCCTTTAGGGAGCTCTGACTTCGACTATTGATATTTATGCATCTAAACAATGATTATCCAGGACGAAAAATGGTTTATTATTGTATAATAACAGTAAGAATAGTGATAATGACTATGATTATGATTATATTTTATATCGAAAATTATATAAAAAATAATAGTAATAAGAATGCCAATGAAAAGTCATTTTGGAGGTTTTAAAGTTCGTTGACTTCAGTCATGTTTTGTGGCAGTTGAGCGAGTGACCACATAAATATTCAGGCATGAGATTGTTGCCACGCCCGCAGGTCCAAGCAGCCCTCCAAATGACAGCAAAGTTTCCGCTCGCTTGTTGTCGCAGTCACGTCAATGAGTCCCCGCGGTGGCTTGCAGCTGCTGCGTTGGTTTTTAACAAATGCCAAAAACAGAGAAACACTCACGACACACACACACGCACTTAAACAAGCAGAAGTACGAGTGCTAAGTGAGCGACTGTCTGTGTGTGTGTGTGTGTGAGTGTGTGTGGCAGTCATTTGCCATCAAAGTCTGCTGGCGAACAATGCGCTATGTAATTTTTATGCAACAAACATGAAATTTCTCTGGGGAGCACTATGTAAAGCTGACAGATGAGTTTCGACAAATAAAGGCAACAAACTCTATGGCGTTGACAGGGCGAAAGTGCAACAACAATAGCAACAATGCCAACATAGTATGCAAAATACATGTAAGTAGTGCTCCATGCTCCATGCTCCATGCTGCATGCATGCTGCATGTGGCAACAAAAATTTAACTGCTCGACAAGTTTGGCTGCAATTTGCGGCGTCTCTGTTAAAAAATGCGCCAAAAGTTTCACAAATCCCCGCAGGCGCTCCACGAGTTTCGTTGTTGTTGTTGTTGGTGCAATTTCTATAAGTTTATTTGGTTTATAGAATGTTTATAATGATGTTGGCATTGCCAAAAATTAAACGAAAATGAATTTAACATTAAATTTCAAGTGCTTCAAACTTGAAACTCAATTGAAAATTGTGTGAAATAAATGTGAATTAGTTGAGAGTTGAAAAGTATCAGAAAATTATGCTGATAGAGCTGAGGCTGCGGCACTCATTAACCAAACCAAATGCAGCCTTTGAAGCAGCAGCTCAGTTGTACAAATACATGTGTAAAATCACAGAGCGAGAGAGAGAGAGAGAGAGAGAGAGAGGGTGAATTTTATCATTGCAAAGTGCCGCCCCGCAAGCCACCCACGCAAACCCGCAGCAGACGCAGCAAGCCGTGGCAAAAGCTAACCAAAGTGTTGCACTTACTACATTTAAATGAAATTAAACATATTTCCTGCAGCTGTAAAAGCGGCGCGAATGTACAGACAGCGGCGACACGGTGCGCCAGACAGACAGAATTAATTTGTTGAATGCATCTGAGTGGATGGGGGATGGGGCTGTGGGTGGTGGCTGGGCCAAATCACAGTGTGCTGTGCGTGTTGCCTGCTAGCTGGCTGCCTGCTGGCTGCTGGCTGCTGGCTGCTGACTGCTATGCGAATTTGTAAGATGAAAGTTTTGCGCTTGAAGCTTATCTTAAGTGTGCGCACGCTTTGCACTCAACTATTTTCGCTGAATGCTGAAGCGGCTGTAGGCAAAACTTTGCCGACAAATGTGGTTTCCGCTTCTGTGTCTGTGTCTGTGTGTGTCTGTGCGTGAGTATGTGTTTGTGCTGGCTGTAAGTGGCGCCTGAATTCACGTTGTGGCATAATTTTCGCGCTTTTGTGCGCATAATTTAAATGACTTTTGAAAAGTTGCTCAAGCCAGCGCCAGCCACCAGATAACCAAAAGGTGTCCCACTGTCTGTCTGCGTCTGTCTATATATGTTATAATTATGATAATGTTAGTGTGCCCAAGTGGTTTACATGCTCGTGGCAAAAGTTGTTAACCGAATTGAAGCGCACGGCTTTAAGCTGGCTGCTGCTGCTTCTGCTGCTGTTGTTGTGGTACGTGGTGCGGTGCGTATACGCCGCGTGAGCGTGTGCGTGCCGAGTGAAACGTTTTGTCGCCAAAAACTTCGTCTGGCCATCAGGAGAACAAACAAATTATGCGCCTGCCGTTCAAGTGGTGCGCTGTGCGGCAGTCTTTGGCTGGCGATTTAGTGGGCTGCGTGTCGAGCTTAATTGGGCAACGTCAACGCGCCGCGCCAGCTCAAATCTATGCAAATAACATTAAATTATTAAACAGTTTTCTTTGCGTCGCGAATGTTTAGCATATTTTGTGTTAAACTTGTTTGCGTGTCTCAAACAATTAGCAGCCTCAACACACACACACACACTCATACACGCACACACTCATACACGCACACACACACACACAGACTGCAGTTGTTGCTGTAGAATAAATGCGCTCATTAACGTTTTTGGGCCTAAATGCCGGCAAAGAGTCAAATGTCAAAATACCCGCACCGTAAAGCCGCACAAAATGCCAGCGCTGAGGCCACAAGGCATTTGCATAAATGTGACGTCGACGGCGACGGCGACGGCGGCAGCGACGCCGACTACGCTGCTGTAATTGAGCGCTGAATTAGATGCAAATTGCTGAATAAAACAACAGTTATTTATGTTCGTTACTTTGTTTGCCATTTTGTTCGCATTTTGTTCGGTTTAGAGCCCGCTTAGTTTCTCCCCTTCAGCCTTCAGTATCAATCAAGCTAAGTTTTTTCGTTTATTATGCTTATTTGCGCGCAATAATAACTGCTTACAATTAATCTCAATCTTAAATACAGATTTTATATGTTCGCTTGCGTTTGCTCCGTTATTATTATTATTATTTATGATTTTCAATGTAGTTTGTTTATATTACAATAGCTTAGCTGCTTAACCGAGCGGCTGTCGAACGTAATTAACAATAAAATGCAAATTTCAAATAACATTTTCAAGCTACAGCAAAAACTAAAAAAAAACAGGTTAAATTATAAATGTTTGCAATGAATATTTGGTTTTAAAAAACAGTATAGTTTTCCCTTTGTTTTGGCATATTTTTATTAATTTCTTTTGCCGCTCCGCTAATTCGAATTCTTAGCTTAAACAATTATTAATATTATTAATTTTAATTTTTATTTTATTTTCTCTTTTCTGTTTTTCTGCATTTCTCAATATGAATTAGGAAAAGGTTCCGTTTTGCAAAAGCTTGCGACATTTAGAATACTATTATTGATTTGATATTTCGTCTTAAGTTTTCAATACAGGCAACAAACAACATAATTATTTATTTATATATATATATATATATATATATATTTATATTCATAAGTATATATGTGTTAATGCATATTATAATTAATTACAATCATTTTCACTTAATTTCTCTATGAATTATTTATAGTTAAATAGGCTTAAATGCGAGCACTGCCCGCTTTTAATGTACTTTACTTGTATTTTGTTTGATTTCATTTTGTTTTTTTTTGTTTTTTGTTTTTTTTTTTTGGTTTTCAGAACTCGTTGATATTTATGCCTTTTCAATTGGAATACTACTTTTATTTGGGTTGTTGTTGTTGTTGTTTTTTTTCTGAAGACTGAGTGTTTTAATTATGCTGCAATAATTATTTATAATTGTTGTTAGCTATTTACATAAAAAGGCAATTTCAATTTACAGCGTTTTCGTTATGTGTAAATATTTTTCTAGGAATACGCTAAACTAATTCGTGTATTTACATTTCGGCCGAGTTGGACAGTTGATAATGTTTAATTAATCGAGACGAGCTTTAATTAATAAGCAATAAATAACATTGCATATTTGTGCAAGAAAATAAATTTAATGCGCATGTTGACAACTTTGGCCTGTGGCCTGCATGTCCTTGGGGCGAAATACGTGCTGCCGCTGCCACTGTCGCTGCCACAGCCGCTGCCTTATGGTTTGCATTTATAATACTTAATTAGCTGCATTGTTCGGGATAATGGCAGAAGCGACAATGCGTGTAAGTCAACATGCGCATGTCCTTATTTGCCCCACAACAACAGCAGCAGCAACAGTAGCAATCATATGAGGAGCATAAAAGGAATGAAATTAAATAAAATAAAATGGCATCGACCATGTTGACTATTCATATTTCAACTTTGAATACACTCATTTATCTATGCGGCGCAGTGAGTCCTTTTGCAGTTAACAGCGGTTAACAGTTGTGCATCTTGGCCAGCTGCCATGTGCGCCAGCTTTGATGCAACACGGCTTAAATTATTAAAACCGTATACAATTATGCCAACAACACCAACACCAACAGCAACAGCAACAGCAACACATGACATAAATACAGTAAATTGGCAGCTGGGTTCACCCCTTCACTCCGCCCAACTCTGCCCCATTTTATATATATATATACATATAAAAATATATATTTGTGTATATATATGCAAATGCGCTATATATCTTCTGGCCTTAATACCATTTTTCTTGCTGTCGCTAGCGTTGGGGTTCGACTGGGCAGTCGGCCGTTGGCGGCGCCTTTGGGGGCAGCGTCATTGGTCTGCATGAATTATGACCAATAAATTGGACATGTTAACTGTGTGTCATTGAGCGCGGGGACAAGAGAGAGAGAGCGAGTAAGGGAGAGTGTGTGAGAGGGAGAGCACGCGCGTGAGAGACCGCAGGCCACGCAATTTTATGCTGAAATTAATTGCAAGTATTTCGCGCAGACAACGTTTCAGCGTGTCGTGCCACGGGTCGTATGAGTAATAATATAATTAGCATGTGCATTTATTAAAAAATGATGAAAGCGCACAAAAGCACAGCATGGCCGTACGACAAGGATATGCACAGAAGCCAGTAAAGCAGCAATTTGCCGCTCGACGAAAAATCAAGCCAATGCGAGACACGTGCACGTCGTACCGGAATATTATTATTGCAATTTCTTTTCTCTTGTTGCTGCAGGGGGGCGATGCGGAGGGTATGCGATTGAGTTGAGGTCGGAAGGTGAGCGTAATGTAAAAATTAATCACATTTTTTAAGGAGTTTTAATGCCTCGACCGAACCGGCCAGCCAGCAGCTGCGTAAAGCCTTGACGAACTAGCCGGCGCGGCGTTTCGGTCCGGTCACAATTTCCCTTGTGCCTGTTTCATTCATTTAAAATAAATGCAATTTTATACATATTAAGAGTTGCAAATATTTCGTGATGACAAAGGCGAAGCCTCAAAGAGTAATCTTTATGGAAACTCCAACTGAAGAGAAGAGAAAAACGGATACAAAAATATTAAATAAAAATAAATATTTGTGACAAAATTTCATATGTATTTCCGTCATAAGTTCACGTCCGGGGGGAAGATATGATAAATTCTGTTTGCTCTTGGGATATGACATTTTCTTTTTGTTATTTTCTTTTATTTTCCTTTTAAATTAATTTTAATTCAAGTGCGTAAATTGCATAGATTCATTTCCATGCGGAATTCATTTAGCAGCTGTCCGAAGGAAAACTTGATTTAAGTCTAGGCTGGCAAAGCTTTTAGCTCAGTGAAAATAAAGTCCTAAAAACACATAACAGAAAGGCTCAACAAATTTATTTTTATTTTATGTACATATAGACTATATATGGATATATATAGATATGCATACATACTTATATATATATTATTTCTGTATATTTATATATTTCTTTCACTAGTCTGCAGATGTATCGCTGCCTCTGTCTTCCTGTGTCTATCTTATGTTTATAAGTTTTCATATTGTACATAGAATGAGCATTTTTTTTATTGTTGTTGCTACTCACGTTAGCAAACATTTTGCAAATATTTTTGGTTTCTTTCGTTTCGCATTTTCAATGTCAATTTTCATTTTACAAATTTCGTTCTTCGTGTTATTACAGCTATAAACATTATCAGTGTTCCATATATATATATATTTATATATATTTTTATGTTGTTTTGGTTTTCAGTTTTCAGTTGGTTTCAGCTGCGAAATAAATACACCCCTAAATACTAACCCTTGTACCCCCTTTGGCTGCATTTTTCAAATGCCTTTTATTATTTTGGAGTAACTAAATTATTGATTTCAGAGCGCAGTGAACAGCAACACTAATCCTGCGCCCAGCCAGCTCAGCCTATGCATAGCTCCAGCTGTAGCCAAACGGAATGCAGCACAAATAGATTTATATATATATATATATTTTGTATAAGATTTTGTTGGATTTATCAGTTAAGCTTGACTTACCCAGTGAGCTGGCGTACTCGTTCGGTGGACGTTCCGTATAGAAAATGCTTTTGCCTATCGCCAGGGAGCCCTTGCCGCCGCCGCCGCTCAACGCCGAGAGGCTATTGCCGGCGGCGCCGCCGGGCAGCAGGGAGGTCTGCATCGAGGAGGAGGAGGCGGCCGAGGAGCTGGAGCCCGCCGACGATGAGCCACTGCCAGCGTACAAATCGTTTTTCATGGCATAAAGATCCGTTTGCAGCGATTTCGTTGAGTCGTTGCGTAAAGATGGAATTATATTGCCTAGAAGAGGGAGTTTGGAGTTGCAGAAAGAAGAACTAAAATTAGCACGCTTCGCCTGCTTATGGTATGGCTAATAACTCAATAAGAAGAAGGCTTACTCCCCACCCCAACCACATACAAACAGTTTGTGTAACCTTTGCTGACATGGTTTTCAAGTTAAATTGTGTGGAAATCTTGTGGCAGCCACTTGGCTGCGATACAAAAATTTACCACGCGCACAAACACCAGCCACAGAGTACACACCTACATGGGAACAGTGCTGCATATATAGATATAACACATCCTTTTGTTGCCTGGGAAGGATTACGATTCGTTGCAGTGGCAGTCGCCGTCGCGCCAGTCACTTTAAATAAAATATGTTTGGTCCTTTCTCAGGAGTTGCTGTTGCTGCTGGCTGCGCGGCAGTGTTTCAAATGTGTTTCCAACCTAATGCCCCCGAAAATCCCCAACAGCATAATCCGCAGCATATTGCTTTGCCCTGGACTTGCAGCCGACGGGCACAAACACACAGAGAGCGAAAGAGAGAGAGAGAGAGAGACAGAGGGAGAGAACTTGAAAGTGTGTGTACTTTTCTGCTCGACTTGAGTTTCGAAAGCCCCACGTTGAAATAGTCAAAAGTGCTTTGCTTTACTTTATCTCTTTCTGTGGGCGTGTCGCTGTCCCCCTGCAGCTCACACTCCACACTCTTTATATATGTATATATACGTGTGTGTGTGAGTGTGTGTGTCTGTTGGTATTTGTGGCTCTGTCTGGCTTAGATGCTACTTTCGCAGTTTTGTTTGTGGCTCGCCGTATCCTGTATCCTTTTCGGTGTGAGTGTGTGTGGGCGTGTGTTGCCGGTGTGACTTTCACAGTTTATGCAGCGCTCGTCGTTCTCCAGGCTCAACGGTATGTGTTAAGCACAAAAGCGAGCTGCTATACCCAGCCCTAGAGCCTTGCCACCTACCCACTCAATCCACTCAGCCCACTCCACATTCACACACATATCGTTATCATCAGCTCGTCTGATACTATACTTACTCTCCCTGGACTCGACGGTGGTGTGCGTTACTTGTTTGGATGGTGTTGATGGCAAAGGTATTTCTGTAAAACAAAACGGAATCGAATAGCAGCGCATAATTAATTATGATAAAATCAAGCAAACGAGTTTTTAATTTCAAGCTCACTCTATATACGCGCGAGTGTATGTGGGTGTGTGTGTGTGAGTTTTCTCTATATTTATACTGGCGCGTGTTATATATATGTATGTATGTGTGCCAGCTGCGCTGTGGTTTTGTATGTCAAGTGGTGCCAGAGGAAAGGTCACACCATTTTCTTCGCTCAAGTTGCCAGCGCCTTAAGGAACATAAATTAAAAGCCATATATAGAACCTCGATAAGCCACATTATTTGCAAAATCTGGGTCAACATGTTGTGGCGTTCGTATATTCAATTTAATTGAAGTTGGGATTTCTCTTCACATATATTTCTCAGTAAATTGCAATATAATTTAAATTTATATGAAATAGAATGAATCTATAAAACTATTCACGTGAGCTACACCCAGCTGCAAGGCATTATCAAGCTGAGTCTCTTGCATTCGAACAAGACTTAGATCTCACTTTGGTTGTCTGACAAAGAACATTTCTAACAAAATCTACTCGGAATACAATCAACGTGCTGTTTTTTATACTTGTCCATATACATGGAAGTGCATAAAAAATAAATAAACGAAATACAGTAAAAATAAACGAAACACAGACGAGAACGTGTTAGCCAAGCCAAAGGCGGCAGGCCTGGCCGAGACGAGCCTTTTTGCAGCGTGCACGATACAAAGTCAAACAATTCTGGAATGCACCTTTATTTTATGTTTACGTTTACGTTTATGGTGAATGTATCTACGTGTCCTGCTGCTGCTGTTGCTGGTGCTGGTCGGGCAGATCCAACTGCAAAGCCGAAAGCCCAAGCAGACGCAGTTCAGCTCCGTTGGTGGCCGCTCGTTTAGTTTTACGCTCCAAAACACAGCGCATATATCGGAGCGCTAGACGAGCCCCAGCTCGACTCCGGCTGGATTCAGGCTGCTTGTGGGCGCTGGAGCGGCACATAGGTAAAAGCTTTTGGCAAAATTGTGGCTCAAAGGGCGCTCGATATTGCATTGGCTAAATGTGCGGGTGTGTGTGTGTGAGTGTATTTTTGCTGCAACTAGTGCACTTAAGCTACCAATACAAATGCACTTACCATAAACACGTATGGAGCCTTCCGTTTCCCCCAGAGAATTCTTTGAGATGCATCGATAGTTGCCAAAGTCGCCATATTGTAGGTTTCTTATCGTCAGTTTCATGTGGGCGCTTTTCGAATAGGCAATGAAAGAGTGAGAGAGACAACATATAGTAATGGGAAAACAGAATGGAAGATGTTCCCAAAGACAACCACAAACTCAAGCAAATCTCTAGCAGACAGCTTAAAGTTGAAGTATTTATTTTGGAGTTTTCCAGTTGTAATGGTTTCTGGGAACGTCTACGCTTAAATGCTGCATGCTCATGACCCAGCTGCTGGCTGGTGTTGTAGTCAGGAGCAAATGCACAATAAATATTTAACAACACTATTTTGAATTGGGCTCGAGTTTGGGTTAAAGTTTCAAGCATTTGACTTACCGATACGAGTTCTCAGTGTAGTCGGTCTTGTATTTCTTGCTCGGCAATACCATTACAGAGTTGTACACCCAATAGATGATGGCTCTGCAAAATACAACAACAACAACAACAGCAAGTTATTCATCAAATATCGAAACAAGTTGTGGGCATATGCATGGAATATGAAAACAAAGAGCATGGCAAAAGCCGTGCTGCAGGCGCAATAGAAATGGAAAACTGAGCGCTGCATAGAAATTTTGTAGAAAAGGCAAAAAAGTGAAAAAGTTGTAGAAAAACTCACTTGGGATGAGCCTCGGTGTGGCAATCGATGGTTACATCTGTGCCAGCTGGCGCGCCAACAAGTTGATTCGGCACCCAAATCATGGGAGAGACTGCAAGAGAGAGAGAGAGAGAGAGAGAGGGAGGTAAATGAGCAGGAGCAGAGAAATGTTGATAAAGTGAATGATACCAAAGGGAAATACGAATCAATATATATGTATACATATATGTATATATGTATGTGAGCAGGTGTGGGTGTATCTGTGTCTGTGTGTATAAGAGCTAGACTGGTTGGCATTGCATTTTAAGCGTTTGGCCAAAGTACGCATAAGCTGCAGCTTTACGTATGTTCAATATGTGTCTGTCTGCGTGTGTGTGTGTGTGTGTGAGTAATGTCGTCTGTCTGCCAAGCTTAAAATGAAAGTGCAATGACAAAGCTAAAAAAGAGAAAACTTATGCGAGACAATGCGCTGCCTTGGCTGACTCTGGCGAAAAAACTAAGAAAAATGAAGTAAAGTTTAGCTGGAAGTACGTGATGTGGTTTCCAGCAACTATTAAAAAAAAACGAGGAGCTCTTTACAGTTTGGGGTATATAAATAATAGTTAAATAGCTAATATACTTTAGAGTTGAGCTGGGTTAAACGATTGCAAGTTCTGTGAAATTTGTATATTAGAAACTCAACTATTTCCGCAATTTATTCATTTTGACAAGCCATGTCAAGGCGCATCGTCAACAATTTCATTATATATCAGTGCCTAGGCTGCTCTTATGTTTGCCCATCAATATCTATCCATTAAGCCCCGCATGCTCCATAGTTTGGCCCAGTTTTTCGCACAATGCAAACACGAAATTGAAACAGCGAACGGCTGGTTGGAAATTTAAACGCACACTGTCAATGCCTACCTGTATTTCGAAATATTCCCCAACCAGAAGCAGAGCAACCCTCACCCACGCACAAAACCGTTCATAATAAAATAGGAGCAGGAAAAAAGGAGGAAAAAAAGATGGGAAGCGCCGTCAAAGTCATACGTGCAATGCCGGCAAGTGACTTTATTGCAGGTACGTGACGTGAATTATTGTCAATGTGTAGGCATCACGCAGCTGTGTGGGTGGGAGGGCAGGGAGCAGGCAGAAACTCGTTAGGATTAACAAGCGTTTACTTGGCGCACGGCGTGCAACAGCCGCACGACTTTAACGCCCGACTCCATATATCAGGTGCATTAGCAAGACTGCGCTTGTCACGGGGCGCAGCAGCTAAATTGATGAGCAGCCGGCACCGAGACTCCTGACTCACGACTCCTCTGCTGCCTCAGCGACTGCCTGCCTGGCTGCCTGGCTGCCTGCCTGCCTGGATGGATGGATGGATGGATGAATTGCCGCATAGATACTCCATCGCGACTGCGAGTCGTTGTCATCGTTCTCGTTAAGTGCGCGCGCGTGTTACAGCCATGCCAATATAATGTTTATACGTCTGTGTGTGAGTGTTCTTTCTATATGTATGTATATATGTAGTTTTCATTTCGCTTAAGTCAATCGACTTCTACATCGCATGTATATATAAATGTTTGTCTATAGCACTTACACTCCACATCCAATATAATGCGCTTCGAGACAGAGGGCGGCACTCCATTGGTGGCTATGCACAGATAGGCGCCCATTTCGTTGCGGCTCACTTTGGTCAATGGCAGGACATCTCCGTCGTAGACCAGAACTGCCGTTGTTGATGTTGTTTTTTGGTTTTTGATGTTTGCCGGAAGGAAGCGTCCGCACCATGGAAATAAACGTGCAAAGCATGAAGAATTTTCAATGAGACAGCAGCAAAATGACATATCTATTGAGATGCGAGGGCAGTTTAAAGAGTTTGGGCACAGAGATTTTTCTTAAAGTTGCCAATGAATGGGAAAATAAAAGTGTGGGCTTATATTGCCAACTTTGCAAGCAACCCTCGTTATAGCATTTCATATCCTACCTCCAGCCATACCTTTTTTCTTCTTCTCCACAGCAATTTCCTCGCCATCCTCGCGACGCCAAATGATTTTGGGCGTGGGGAAGCCGTCGGCGCGACATGTCATGTTGATGTTCTGGTTTTCACGCACTGCCACCGAAGATGGCGTGCTCTCGATGTCCAGTATGTTGGGTGGCACTGCAACGCATTTGTGTGGAGCATTAGCCTTAGATTGGGGCTGGGAGTTGTTTGCCCGGTACTTACCCACCACCTGCAGGTAGCCGACCTGGCTAATCATCGGATTGGTGTTGACCTGGCACATGTAATAGCCGCGATCATCCTGGTGCGCCTGGTTCACGTGCAGCAGCCAGGTGTTGTCCGCATAGGTGATGCTGTAGCGCGGTATGCGCGAGATGACGTGCCGGTGAATGGTGAGTATCATCTGGCGATCTATGTGTATCCAGGCAACCTGCAAAGGAGCAATCGATATACAACTGTGCCACACACGCGCACACTGGCCCCTAGTTGCTATAATAAATGAACGCCTTGTTGTGACGCATGAAAGTGGCTAAAGAACTGAAAGAAAGCCCGCTTGACAGCTGTTTCCGCTTTTTTAATACACTTTTTTCTAGCCGCATCAGTCGGGCTTCGTTTGCTTACATTGCGTGTGACACAAGGACAGGGCATGCTGTCCCGGCAAGGATTTTGTCCTGCCGCCGCCGCCGCCGCCTTTTGCTGCAAACTTTTCAAATTTACTTTCTGCCCAGTGACAGCAATGAGTTTCTCGTTTTCAGCTCGACAATAACCAGCAGCAGCAGCAGCAGCAGCAGCTCGTTGGCAACCAATGTTGATGAAAGTCCAATAAGAACCAGATAGAAGAAGCTGCCCGAGACAGAGACTCTGGAGTCCCGGACTCGCATGTCCAAGCAAGCAAAAACGAGCAGCAGGCGAGCATTTTATATGAAGTTGATATGGCGAGTAAATATTTGTGATTTGTTATGAGAGCGCGGCCAGCGCCAGTCTCGGAGCAACTGAGATAAATGATAAGTGATTTTCTAGTCATTCTGCAGGGGTGCCCCAACAAAGCAGGCTTTCGTCGTATTAGTTTTTCTGCTCGAAGTTATCAAACTGTTGATTTAGTTGCCTTTGTGCTATGATGTGGCGACTTCTTCATTATTAGTTTCTCAGCTCGAACCTGAAACAGTCGCTCAACAGAGTTCGCCGGGCCACAGCTTGTCAGGCGCACAGCATCTGGCTCCGTTTCCAGCTGTCAATTGGCATTTGAGTCTGCCTAAGAGCGAGCGAGTGTTGCGAGCAATTCACAAAATTGATTTCAGACAGCTTTGCCTCAGTGTGGAGCGCCCCACAGCGTGCACACGATTTATGACACGCTCTCCCTCTGCCTCTCCTCACTCACCTTGTAGCCGCCCAAGTGCTCGACCACACAGGGCAGATTGGCATCACGGCCAACGGCGACGGTGACATTCGGTATGGGCTGTGCGAAGCGTGGCTCATCCATCATAACTGTGAATGAAGAGCAAAATAGACAACTCGGTTAGTTAATGAGCAGCATCTGCAGCTAAATGAGAACTCAAATATGCTAATGAGTGTGCCTGAACGTAACCGGAGAGAAAGAGAGTTAACTAAAAACTAATTAGAGATGGTGTGAGTGGGGGAATGAACTCTGATAGATATCTACACAGGATTGTAACTGATATATTATAATAGATAAGTTAAAGATACTAAAGTTCATTTATATGAATCAAAATATATATATTCTCTTCTTTCTTGCCTATTATTGCATATAAATGATGTTTAATTAATCTCTTAGAAACTTCAACTTTAAAGCAGCATTGCAGAAAGCTTCCCCCACTAGTCCAATTATTTGTTAAGCTTGAAATATTCTGGCGTTCTAGCCAGGGGCAGCAGCGATTCGAACAAAGCTTTTCGGTTAGAACGAGGTGTTGGGTGTCGAAACTGTCGAGTTGAGTCATAATTTAATTAGTAAAATGAGACCTCAAATTGCCCGAGACGACGAGGCTGGCATCAAGCAGCTAGATTGCATTCAATTTCAATGCCAGCTCCGAGTTCGTGTTCGTGTTTGCGTTGCTGTTAGCAGTTCGCAGCTCGCAGCGCAGTTCGTGGGGCCAGGTGCAGTGTTGTTGGCATGCGGGCCGCCAACTGTGTGCTGAAGATAACAGGACCCGTTGCGCCTGCATACCCGTGCCGCACCTGCTGCATAGCTGTGGCAATGGATGAACGCGGGCATCCACTTGCCGTGCTTAACAGGCAGGCTGATGTTTTGCTTTTGTATGCCATTTCCGCTGCTAAAGAAAAAAGCAAAACACACTACCACACGGATAGAGCACACGTAATGAATGCATAGAAAAACAAAAGTGAATTGCAACAGCAACAAAAGCAACAACAACCAAGGACGTCCGCAATGCCTCAACAGGCTGCGGTAACCGCCACGGACTACCGACAACCGACTACGTGCCGACAGCAGCTCCGGCTCCCGGCTAGATAAAAAAAAGAACGGCGCAAAAAATGAACTGCTTTGTTAAATTATTTCATAATGACACTAACGCAGCCGTTGATTATATTTGGCCTGCGGGTCATGGACTTCCGACAGCAGCTGCAGCTGCAGTTCCAGTTGCAATTGCAGTTTAACCAACGAGCATCAGCTCTATATATGTATATAAATTACTATTTGCATTGCATCACTTTTTTTGGCAGCCATAATTAATGCATTTTATTTGGCAAATATGCGGAGAGAATGTTGGAAAACAAGTTTTAAATTTGCCCCAAAAAGTATGCTTTATTTTTTTTATTGCTATTGGCCGTGGGAAATTTAGAGAAATTCTCTAGAAATTGTTTGATAATGAGGGTATATACTTAGTTGGCTGACTGTGGTTATTGTGAACTTAAATAAAATATTAATAAATACAAAAAATTTTATTAAATAAATAAAAATAAAACAACTAAATTTTTTATCATTTATTTGTGGAAGATACTCTTGCCGTAATCAGTCTCATTCTATTCAAATATACTCTGGGTATTTTAAGCATTAATCTCGCTTAACTAATGTCATATTTAAAATTTCATAATAAAATCTATTCGCTTACCATGCGTCACGAGGTTCGTCATGTAGATGAGGAACATAATCCGCCGATTTGTGAAACGGCTTGGAAATATGTTGAGCGCAATTAGCAAAAGTTTAATTACCGTAATTATAAACATTTTGTTCAGTGCAATTTGTGCGCTTAATTAGAATTAGTTAAATACACACTCGCACACACAGTGACTATATGTGTGCAGATTCGCTTAATTACGCGCCTTCGTTTAGGGTTTTTGTTTTTGGCTTTAGTTTTTCACGGCGATTTCCATTCGCAGGCTTCACTTTTATTTTTCGTACATTTCATACATTTGTTTTGCGGCTTTCGCTTGTTGCTTTTTTTTTTGTTACTATTGTTGTTGTTGTGTTTTACATTTATTTGATTTGCGTAATTTAATTTGCACACACAAGTGAACACTCGCGCATATTTCGTGTATTCGTATAGTCGGGCGATGCCAATTCAAATTTCATTTAGCGTAAAGCTTTAAAAATCGCTTAATTCACTTGACGCGTCGATTCGCATTGTTGTTAACGTTGTTATTGTTGCTGCAGACGAAACAATGAAAATTGAAAATAAAAAATGCATCGCTGAGCGGATTTCGGGGCGGGTGGCAAGAGATCTGCACAGAGGCGCAACCGATTTCAGGGATTATAGCATTTATTATTATTATGGCACTCGCAGTGCTCCACTGTTGTGCGAGTGTGTCTGCGAGTGTGTGTGTGTGTGTGACTGCCTAGCATACTCATACGCACTGTAGCCCTTGCGCTTTATGGGTTATGACTCGTTTCGCTGCTTGTTGTTGCTGCTATTGTTGGCATTTTCGGTTTTGCAAAGTTCATTTGACTGCTTCTGTATGTCACTGACTCTATATATATGTGTGTGCATGTATGTGTGTGTGCGTGTGTGTGTTACCAATGCTACATTTATTATTAATAGCGCTGTGTTCCGGACCAGGGCTGTGTGTATACAAATGAACGCGCTGCATTGATGTTGCTATTTTATGACCACTACGCAACTGTTGTTGTTGTTGTTGTTGTTGTTGCTGCTGCTGTTGTTGTTGTTGTTCTTGTAGCGGCTGTCGTTGTCATAACATGGCCACATTTTCATTGCACATGAATTGCTACATTTTGTAGCGTTGCCAACTCTTATGCATTGCATTTACACGCTTCAAGTGGCCATCGTGACTATCACATTCATTTTGTAGAAACTATTTTAAGCAAGATCTATGTTGGCTAACGGGTAAGCATAAGGGGCAGGTGGGAAGATATTAAATTTAGGTTATTTACATAAGGCATGGAATTACTGTGAGTTTATGGTGAAAGTAGGAATGTTGTTTCAGAATATGAACACAAGACTATAGGAAAATGTTATTGGAGGAGACCGAAATGGAGAGAACAACGCTGTCTTAGTTTATTAAAGTTTGTGAGAGAACAGTCAGAAGCAATTGTTGCTTAAAAAGTGGGTGATTTAAAACTACTACTAAATATCAGTTTAATAAAATATAAAAAATCTCAAAGTTAAATAACAGAAAACTAAACTGGCTCACCCAGTAAAACCTGAATTTCCACTCTACTACTCATAATACATAAGCTCACAATATTAGAGATATAGGGAAGATCGCACAGATCTTGGCAAAGTTAACAGATTTGCTAAATATACTACGTAAACGATGCACTCATCGTAGTCTAACTAAATTCTTAGAAAATACTCTTCCCTTTTGAGATAGTTGGCATAACAAGTATTAGAGATACTCACTATATATAACAGATAAAAACTCTTGTCACTTCACCTTTCATAACAGAGTATTTCGAGTTCATTAAGTCAGTGTCATAGTTTTTCCACTGTCTTTATATGTTTGCGCTTAAATGCACTTTAACTGACTGATACGTTTGGGGTTTTGTGGCGCCCTGTGACTTGGCCAGTTCAATTTTGGCAAATGATTTATGAATGCATATGACATATCAGCATCCGTCGGCCGTCTACCGTCTCCCGTCTCCCACTCCACTTGCCACCCTTGTACTGTTGCATGGCGCAGTCGCATCACTTCGGTTGTCGCATCAAGACATTAATATTTGATTCAACTGTCATCTTTTTTTGTCAACAGTTTTCGCCTGGCTTAAATATATTTATACGTATGCATTTAATAATAAAAACGAATAATGGCATAATTCTTTCATTTTTTATGCTGCTTTCAAAGTATTTAAAGCTCTGCCGGGCGTAACATTTACACACCAACAAAAAAAAAAAGAAAGAAATAATAATAAAAAAAGGAATACGTAAACAAACGTCCAGAGTTCATCTCCGTTTTTATTCAAATGGCAATTTAATATTTTTTTTACAGTTCTCATGAAAAATGCAGCTCCATGAAAATCGCCTGCATTAAACATAATTGACAGTGTATAGAACAAAAGGATTTGTCAAGTTTGCGTGCTCCTTTTGCGCAATGTAATAAATGAGAACTTTAATAATGGCATTTAACATTTTTCAAAAACTGCAATAAAAACGCAAAATGCGCTTTAAATTATTTAATTGCGCGTTGCGCGCAATAAAAATATAAATTATTGGCTTTAAGCCCGTCGCTCGCATTTAAATGAAGAATATTTAATAAATTAAATTCACATCGAATATTCATGCAACTTAACGAGTTTTCGCCATATGTACATATATATTCTGTTTAATCTGATAAAATATATATTTACTGCATTTTCTGCTTTTAATTTGTGTGTTTTTGATGTGTTATAACTTTGCTCAAATATTATATTAAGCCAACAGCTCAAGCTTAGTAAATATATTTTTCTCAGTATTTAAGTTTCACTAGAAGTGTCAACAGTATTCAGATTTATATTTCTGAAGCCTTTTTTGATTTGTGTAATTTAAAATTTAATGAATGGGCTGTCTTGAGTACATCCTTTTCTACTCCTTTATTTATATATTTTAATTCCTCCACAATTTTCTGCCCAAACTAATAGCTTAATTTCTTTACTTTCCAGAAAAACCAAAAAGCAACTAAAAATCAATTTCAATGACCTCCAAACAGCTGTCACAAATTTACATATGACGCGCCACAACTTTGAGCAGCCACAAATACATGTACTAGCCCACACATGACTAACTAAGGGGGCGTGGCAGGCTGTGAAATGGGAGTGTGTGTGTGTGTGTGAGCGTGTGTATGCGTGTGTGCAAGTGAAGTCTGCTGGCGAAATGGGCGTTTTGTTGCTGCTTGCTGCTGACATTTTATGGCTGACGACAATGTTTTTGCCTTCGTCACGCCCCCCGACAGTGGCAGCAGCAGCAGCAGCAGTGGCAGTAGGGAAAGTAATTAGGTTGAAATTACAAATTATGGGTTCATGTACCAGATTATAGCGACAAAATCAGAGAAACGCACATGCCTGGAAATTACAGCATTTATTTTCGGGTCATATAGTAGAGCGACGGCATGGAACCTAAATATCCAAATGGACAGAACAATGCAGGAGAAGGAGAAGGAGGTGCGGGAGCTAGAGCAGCTACAGCAGCTCGTTAAAAAGCACTTAGGAGCACAGGGGGCATAAAATCGGTACGTCGGTTGGGTAATTATGATGCAATCAGTTTGAAAACAAATGAAAAAAGCTAAAACAAAAACCGAAGCTCTGACATATATAAATGGAGAGGCAACCTCTCGAGAAGTCATATATTTATAAGCGCAAGTGCATTTGTTTTTTCTGCTATTTTGGGTTGAATTTTCAATTCCATTCGCGGAACATAAATTATGCGAGAGCTGGGCCAAAGAAATGGCAACCAAAAGGCTGTCATCTCGGCTGCATCTTGAGTGGCGGCACAGACAGACAGGCAGCTGACAGCAGCCAGTGCAAATGGAATCGCGTCTGACAGCGTGACGTTGCAGAGAGAAAGGATAATGGATAATGCAGCAGCAGCAGCAGCAGCAGTAGCAGAAACAGCAGCAACATCAAGTGCAGTGCCATCTTATTGCCATGATGGAAAAAAATCATGCACACGAGCATATATACATACTATATACTATATCTATATAAATATTTGACTTGATGTTGCCTCAACAAGTTAAGAAGTTAATTTGTATGCAGGAGATGAGACAAAGGCGCAAGCTTAAAACATTTAAGAATCCATTCAACATTATAATTGCCATCCCAAATAAACAAAGGACTCTTTTTTTTGCCATTTTGTTATTCGAATATATTTTTGTCGGCTAATTAGCTCGTTTTTGGCTATTAGTTGTAGCCTTTTGTTCGGCTGGAAGACATGCAAAACAATACATTCGAGTGCCCCTTGGCGCACAAGAAGCAGAGCACGTAAGTAGCTTAAAAATATGCTAAAAAAAAGCGAAAGAAAAGAAACGAAAAACAGCTTTGTGGTCCATTTGAACAGTCGGAACTTGAGCTGGCACTGGATACTCATATCAATTCTTGGAAAATTGTTAATGGCTTATGGGTAATTAATGAGTCGAATGAGTCGAACTCAAAGGCAAAAGTGGTTTCTCTAAATTGTGAATACATTACTCTGCTTGCTGTAGATGCCATGGGCCATATCAATCTTGCACACTGTCTTATACTTGTCTGGAGCACATCAAATAACGGTTCAATAAAAAGAGGATAATATTACACTTTTCAATAAGTCAGGATTTGATTTATTCCCGCTGCGCTAAGCACAAATCTGTCGTGCTGCGAGCGAGATAAGCGATTGTTTTTATTTATGCAGCTATCAATAACTTCTGGTGCAATGGAGCAGCAATTGAAGCTGGCAGCCGATGTCCTGGGGGAGGGACATGCAGCCAGCTATAACGAGACAAATGATGGAAAAACCATTGCCGCGTAATTTGGATGAGAGTGCGGCGGGTTAGCATTTACCGCTGCAAGTAGTAAAGCAAGCAGCATGAGAAGGCGCAAGGCACGAGACGTAATGCCTTTACAAGCTGAAGGATATGAAAAACAAGTGCGCCAAAGTGCAACAGCAATAGCAGCAGCAGCAGGAAGAACGTAGAAAATGCTGCATAAACTTAACATAAATAATGAAAGCAATATTTCAAGCCAACCAGCAGGCAGGATGAAACAAAGCGGAGTCCTGGAATAAGGAGCTGCTGCATAAGCAGCCGCAGCGCAACAAATGAAGTTTGGATGACTTGCAACGCGGCTGCTGCCGCTGCCCTCTGCCACTGCTGCTGGCTGATTGCCGTGAAATTTATGTGAGAGGGCAACAGCAGCGGCGGAATTTGTAGTTCAACTTGTATATGTTTCGCTCCTTTTTATTTTTTAATGAATTTACAAGCATGCAAATTGCAGAGCGGAGTTCAGGTAACATTAACGTTGCGGCATTTGAGTTCTGGCCACGTTTTATGGTCGCGCTGTTAAACACGTTTTAATGGCCCTTTTCATGTCACTCGATGCACTTTCATTCCATTAATTATTTATTTACGTTTGATTTAATTTAATTTATAATTATTTTACTTGCTGACGCGCACGACACGGCGAACTGTGGCCACGGCACTTTCTGTATTGTTGCTTTGTATTGTTGTCGCTTGGTACACGGCGTCAACGTTTGGCGTCCACTTCCGGCGCAGTTTCGAGTCGAACTGATGGCTCGATGCTTCGCTTCATTGGCAGCCAATGCCGCAGCGTTCGTTTGGCCGAGCCGAAGTCGCCTTCGGCCTCGGCTGCGAATGCGGCACTCGTGTCTTGTCTTCGGCTTTCGTCAAGTTTCGAGTTTCGCTCAAGTTGTTGTTGTTGCGGTGCGCCTGCGTCGCGGCTTTCGAACGAAACACGTGCGCCGAGACGAGTGTAAAAAAAAAAACAACCAACAACAAAAACAAAATAAACAGTTTGTTTGAGCTTCGCGCCTTTTTCGAACTTCGCTCGCAACTGGCAGCGTGGTGACAACGTGGGTGGCACGAGCGCCCGCTGAGTGGGTGCCCCAACAACAACAACAGCAGTGGGAAAAAAAGTAATACACAGCGCATAAATCTCATTGGCCAAGAATGTGTGCACAAATTAATACAAAGAGCGGCGCTGCCTGTTGTTGTTGGCTGTTGGCCCATTAGGCATTAGGCCTACAAGCCACCCCCTTGAACTTGAATTGGATTTGCAAACACGGCGAACGGCAGCAGGCGAACCAGATAAACGTTAAAGTCTGCGCATCAGCTGTGCCATATTGGGCAGTAAATGGGGTAATTTTACGCCTCTGCAGTGGAAATTATAATCTTGGCAGGACTGAGAAGAGTTTGGGTTTACAGCGCTAAATAGAATCAATTATAATATTTATGATAACAAATTTAATCTTTGTCAGTTGCCAAATCCCTTTATTTATTCCTATATAAAGCACTTTGAAGCCAGCTAATTAAAATGTCAACATTTATTTGTGCTTGCGCTATTCGCTTGATAGTTTAATTTACTGCAAAATATGTAAACTAGCTTTTTGCGTTCTCTAATCCCAGCGCCAGCCCCAACTCCCAGCCAGCGCTACGGCAGACAGTTGAGCTTTTGCACATTGCACTTAAATATTCTGCATACGTAATTATGTCAGTTACAGCTTTGTGGGCGGTCCGTTTAAAATAGCGTCTGTGGGCGTGGGCTGCATATTTGTTCTGCTTGCGCAATCATAACGCACAAGCGCACAAGCAACAACATTTTATACAATCTTTGGCTAGAGCAACTCTCGAGCAAAACACATTCGCTGGACAGCTAAAATTTCAGCCAACGCGATGCTAGTCTCATCTGCCTCTAGACTATGCCAAAAATTTGGAATAAGAATTCGTAGTGCAGTAAGAGAATGCACACGACTAACATATACCCTGGCATGCATTTATATTGGTTTAAAACAGGTATATAAAAGATAGTGAGATGAGTTCTCCACTAAGGTATGATCAGCATGGCTTCGATTTAGTCTAATCTGACATCAGCAGTCAGTGAAGCCTTCATCTGCCTGTTACACAGCTCTAAGTCAAGCCATTCCACCCTCTTCTGAAATTTTCTATAGTAAAATAAATTGTTTTGTGATATTTTGTGTCTTGCCACTGGTTTGACTGCGGCGACTTCTTGGAAAATACAAGTTTTTGTTTGCATTACAAGTTGTAGAAATAAACAAACGAAGCACTTCCTTTGTTCACCATCTCCAAGGAAAGCCGCTGCTGCTGCCGCCGTTGCTGCCGCTGCCGTTGGCGGAAGTGCGCGCTTAGACCAAAATTTGTTTTGTCTTACATCATAAGAATCTTGTTTGCTTTGTGGCCAGATTGAAAAGGCCAAAACAAGGCCAAGCAGAACGACTTGGCTGAGCTGTTACTTTAATGGACATTCGCTGTGTACTCGTTTATGATTATATATGTATATATATATATATATATATATATATATATATATATATATATATATATATATATATATATATATATATATATATATATATACGATATCATATCATATTGTCGACAAAACACATCATAAAGTGGGCTCTGGATTTATGTATGTTTGGCTAACTTCTGCATATGCTCATCATCTTTAGATGTTCCTCTTCTGTCTGTGTGTTTTCCCTTTTTTATATTTATTGCATCATTCGTTGCTGTAAACTCGCATATTAAGTGGATTGATATATTAATATTTAAACGGCGATTTGTGGCTTCCATCAGCATCTCAGTTGGCTGGCTCGCTGGCTCTCAGGGGGGGACAGACATGTAAAACGACTCTGGGGCCATTGGGCAACTGCACTCGACCTCTGACCCTTTGCTGTATATTTATGCGTGCCGGACTCCAGATAATGCTTAATTTGCATATACGAAAATCGATTTCGGATACAGCTCAGCCACATATGCTCGCTCGTCTCTGACTTGCCCCAATAATAATTACCTCTATAAAAAGTTACCATCTTCCCTGCCAGACTGTGTCTCTCTCCCTCTCCATCTCTTGCTCTGTCTCTCTTCTCTGGTCGCATTAAAACGCGACTCGCATTGTGGGCCCTATGCTAACTTTTTGTGGGCGTGCTTGGGCTCATAAATAAAACATAAAGGCGTCGGTGCGTAGAATTCCTTTTTTATGATGTCGGCAAGCAGTTGCCTCTGCAGCCTCTGCTGCCTCGGCAGCCTCGCGCGGGCAGCATATTTTGAAAAATGTTTAAAAAATAACACGGAAAACGTACAAGTCATAAATAATGCGTTCGAGGGTAAAAGGGAGCTCCTCGAGTGTCGCAGTAATATAAAATTACCACGCGTTTGACATGCAAATATCGGAAAACAAGTTGAGACTGATCCCAACTGGCAATTATAGCACCAACAGCGGGGCGTATACTTAATATGCGACAATCGAAACTAAAGGATTCTGATAACTGCAGACTTAATTCATCGATTGCAAATACCTCTCCGGGGGTCATTCACACTGACATCGTCAAATAAATTATTTGCATGTGACAGTTGCACAATTATTAACAATTAATTACGCAACTGACACACAAAGAACTCCTCAGTCCCCCCTCTCTCTCTCTCCCTCTCTCTCTCTTTCCCTTAACTAAAATAATTTGAAATTGCTGGGGCAACAGACAAAACTCAGACCAAAAGCAACCCACAAAAGGGGGCAGCCAGAAAAGGTCATCAGCACCTTCCTCACTGTCTTCACAGCCAGCTGCAGTTGAATATGCAAACTCACACACACTTCTGCATCTGTATCTGTGCATGTGTGTGTGTGTCGGCAGGTGTGTAGGTTGTGCTCTGTGCACTTGACTGTGGGCATTTCGAAGTGCTTCTCCCTTTCCAGTTGGCGAAGTGCACACACAATCGATTAACATTTAATTGCACCTGCGGCAGCACAAATTTCTGCTTCTCAGATGCACTAATCGAAATAATTGTTTGGCTCTCTTCGGGCTAAACAGAGGCCTGCAACTCGGAATATTTGCCCAGTGCTCGACTCGTGCTATTGACAGCAATACACAGCACACAGAGTACACAGCCAAAGCTCACGCCTGCTCACTCACAGAGAACTAGTTGGTGAGCTCAGTGTTACTTTTAACACCAAACTTGAATTTGAATTTGAATGTTCGCTTCTCGCTTTCAGTTTGTCACGCCTGCTTGGAGAAGCACTCAGAGCAATTGGGAGAGCACTCAATGGTTGAGCAGCCACAGGGCATAGTAGCTCGAATATTTTTCGCATTTGGAGTTTTGTTTTTAGCGTTTGAGCAGCCCTGTTTATGTTTTGCGTGAATTCACATTCACACTCATAGCAAACACGAATCCTTTTCCGGCTCTCAAATAAAAAACTAAACAATTTAGCGAAAAGTTCGAAGGCGTTTTGTAGCTGTGGTCGCTCAAAGCGTTATCCGAACATTTCTGTGTCAACAGCAACAACAACAACAACAAGGAAAACAAAAAGGAAAACTTCCGCTTTTCACACGTTTTTCTTCTATTTGCTGGGGCATCAGACAAATTCCACAAATGCTGCGCCAAAAATAACATTTGAATACCAAAAAAGGTTTTTGTGCCCGTCAGACTAACGAGGCAGAGACCAGACATGGGCACTCAGATGAAGCTGTATGTGGAGACGACTCTATTTGGAGTTATTTCTGGCATTGCCAAGGGGACATTTCCAGGATGAACAGAGCTCCTCCCTGATAACGAACAAAGATTTGTTTGGAAGTGCCTAAATGACAATTTAGCGGATGTTTCATTCGTTTCATAGGCAAACAGAGAGCGCATTGCATTGATTTTTCTAAATGGCGCTGTTTACTCAACACCAGTCAACAAGCGAATCGGAATCTGAATCCGAATCTGAAACAGAGCTCCACTTGTCCACAATGATCAAATTGAAGCACCCTTTGGATATCGCGTTACGGCACATTAATATTTGATTTTCCTCTCGCTGTTTGTTTTTAATTTAGTCAAAAGCAAATTTATTTAGATTTTCCCCACATGAAGTAGACGACACCCCTAGTAAAACTCTCCCTCTTCCCTTCTCGCTTGTCTCTTTTCTCTCTTTCTTTTTGTCTCCATTTGCATTCTGTGCACTCATGGAAATCGATACTTTGATACTTCCCAGTTGGATTGCACTCGATTGCGACTGTTTAGAGTGGAGAGGGTGAGAGCGATACAAAAGGTGAACAGCCACGTGAAATGAATTTACCATGCAGGAAACCCTTGGCGGAACTATATAAAGAATATAGCTGCTGGGCAGAACAAAGCTGTCTTTTTCACTAGGCTCATAATAACGAGTGACTCTGACTGCCTTGACCCACATTCTCGCCAGTTGGCAGTCGCAAGTTCACAAATTTATTTGCCAAAATATATTTCAAAATAGTTAAATTCCTATTTTTCATCATCAGCCTCAGCTTCGGCCTCAGTCCGGGCAAGGGCTTAAGCGCTCACATGAGCTGAGAGCTTTGCTCAGACTTGGAATGTGCCAGCTGTTAATATTTTGACAATGACGCACAAGTCTTGGACGCTGGACGGACAGACAGACAGTCGGAGAGACAAACGGACAGATAGGCAGCCGGCCTAATGCCAAACAGTTGGACAGACAGTTGGCAAGATGAATGTCGACAGTTGGATGAAAATCCAAATTTCATATTCAGGCCGGAAACTCGAGCCTCAACACAATGTTTAACCCTCTTGTACTAGTAGTTGCTGTTGCTGCTGCTGTTTATGCTGCTCTGTTATTGTTTAGGTTGTTGTTTTTCTGGCACCTTCATTAGTTATTCAAAAATTGTCGAGATCGAGGTCGGAGCACAACTGGAATTATGGCAGAAGTGCTCAGGCTCTCTTAGCCTCGCATGCAGACGCACATGTGAATTGTGCCCGAGGGGCAGCTGAAGTGGAGTGAAGTGGATGCGGATGCGGATGACTGATGAGGAGTATGAAACATTCGAATGTCCTTTAAGTGGAATTTAGTATTTCATTCTAAACAATTCCTATGATATCACATTTATTAAGGCCAGAAATTGAGAAGGAGATGATAGCTTTAAGGGATATGAATCTTCACTTATGAATATAATATTTACATATTTATTCACTCTACTCTATCTTCTCAAATTGTCCTTTACTTTGCCGAAGGAGTTGAAGGACAGCCTACTGACCACCTATTGATGTAATTTCCAAGTAATACACCAAGACTTATCCTAATTTGCTCTGATTGTTGGGCAATCAGCAATTGAATGGAATTATGGAATCGCCCTTCGTGGCCATTCAGCTGTCTTCACGATTCAACTAATTTGACAAGGGTTATCCACCAGAATAGATAAATGAGTAAATGAATGATTAAACAATTGTGAATGCTCGAATTACAGCTTTTTAAATACTTCACCTTCAATTGCTGGCTGTTTGCCTTCCTTGTTGTTGTTGTTGTTGTTGTCATTTCCACTGAATGTGTTAATGAGTTGTTAAGTTGCTCCAGAGAGAGCTCGAGTGGGCGCCAGTCGCATTGTCTGGCGAGTGCCCAACTGCGATAAATGTCAATTGCAGAGCAGACGACAAATCTTCTCCTGGATTTCCGTTGAGCGAGGGCGAGGGCAAGGGCGAGAGCTCAATTATTCTGCTCAAAAGGTCCAAAATGCACTTCAGGCCGAAATATGGAGATTTGAAGGGAAAGGGTTGAGCCTCATTTTCATGCAAAACACCAGCCGCCGATTCGTGTGGCGGCGGCTGAATATGCAAACAATTGCTGGATTATGGCCACGATTCACTATTCGCTCTCTCAATGGTCATCCAGTGGTCGAGGGGCGTCATAAATCGGCGCCGGCTAATGCCCTTCGATTAGTGGACTATCCTGTGTCTGCTGTTGGCAGTCATTGGGCACATTCCGATGAATCTGATATCCTTGGTACTCAGGACTCGTGCTGCTTGTCAACTTCATAGCAAGTTGAAATTGTACCTAAGCTGAAAATCATGTTTCTGACTTACAGAGAGAGAGAGAGAGAGAGAGAGAGAGAAAGTGGAGACTCCTTCGGTTTCCTTGTAACTTTTTTGATTCTCATTGATTTTGAATAAGGCTATTGATTTGCTTGAATTGTCTGGCCTTAAGAGGGAAAAGTGATACTAAAGTAAGCAGACACGCCCACACACAAGTCTGAGAACAACCTCAATCTGAGGTCATTGAATCTGACAGCTTTTTGTTTGACGCATTTGATTGGATTTAATTTCTCTGACTGTGGATAAGCAGCCTCAAAAATCTTTAAAGTAAATATATACTCAAGGATGTCTGTCAGTTGAATCAACTTTATTATTGCCAATAAGTCCTATTGATCACCTTCAAATATTTGAATAGTTCCCTGGTTATTCAAATTCAATAAAATCTCCATCGCAATTGCTTAGCTCAACTATTTGCCAATCTAAAACACTAATTCCCTTGGCAAATACCACAAATTCGCTCTGTTTGGCATAGAATGAACAAGTTCTAGTTCAAGTCGTGTCCCCGGCGATTAGAGGCAAATGTCAAGACGTCGGGCGAATTGATTTATTGCTTGGCAAAAGCCACAGGTGTCCATCACGTAACCCCAACTCCATGTCCTCGTCTTCGTCCTTGTCCTTGTCCACTTGCAGAGCTTGTCAGTTGTCCCCTGTTGACAGACGGTTGCGGTCGGCATCTGCGAATTGCTCGCGCATTTCAAATTTCCACTCTGTTGTCCCTCAACGGCCTCAATGGCCACTAAGTTTGAGCTTCGCGTGTCCTTTGTGGTTTTGGGGCTTTATTTCTGTTGACAGCGAGCCCACCTGCCAAGGCCGCTTCCTCTGCAGAATGAAAACTTCAATAGCGATAAATCTCTGGAATTTAAAATCGAATTTTTCGCTGAGTGTTTAGCATAATCAGTAGCTGAGCTGGGGAATATATATGGCTATGCAGGGTATATCTTGGGGATTTGTCACGCTGTTTTGTTGACGCCTCTCTGCTAATTCGAATTTAATGCAAGCTACTCAGCATGACAAATATTGCAAGTGTCGTATGAGCCAGGCAAGGCTGTGAGAGAGACAGATAGAGAGGGACGTGGAGCACGTCTTATGGGTCTGTCTTTCCCGCTGACAGTTTAATTGAATCCAAATCCCAGAAAATCCAAGAGCGAGCAGGATTCCATTGTTTGGTTGCCTTGAAAGGTAAACATTGAGATTTATGGCAACGTCAGGCCGAGCGCTTCAGTGTCCTGTGCTAATTTTTTTATTTTCTATTGCAATTCCCATGAAAATGCTGAACGAATTTGGAAAAGTGCAAGCTGCACTTGTTCTCAGACGTAAAAATGCACAACAAACTATTTGGTTACGCATAATTTAAGGCCAACAATGAAGCCATAGAGTTTCAAGTTTACAACTCTTGTTTGTTTGCTGTTGTTGAGTTTTTGTTGCAGCTCGGGGCAAAGTTTTTTGTTTAATGCACTCTCATGCGTGTTTTTTGCTGCTTCTGCTTATTTCTTTTTGTGATTGTGGCTAAAAGTGTCTGCCAGCAATGATTTATTATGTGGCCCATACTAAAAATGATTTTTAAAAATATTTTCAATGGCCAAAGATAACAGCTAAAAGAATGAATGCCGCGGGCAACAACTGACATTTAAATTCAGCCTGACATCTGCATATATATATATTTTATTTATTAAATAAATAAATTTTAGATTTCTTTTATTTAGAACAAAATTATAAATCACGAAATTTGTATAAATATATTAACATTAAAGGCGCATTTGTCTTGTGGCTGTCTGAAATATGTCAAAAGTTTGCGCCGGCTCAAAAATATATTTGCTGTGAAATAAATCTAAATTTGGTTGGCCGAAAAGGTTCGACGCATATGCGAAATCGGCGCGTCGAAGATTTATCGCTGGCCAAGTCGCAGCGAGCAGCTGTACAAGTGGCTGGAACAAATTGCGATATCATGTTGCCAGATTGGCCGAAAAACGATGTTGATAACTGTGCGTATACGTAATAAGTATTGCAGTTGAAGAGCTTCATCAATCATTTGGCTATTTACGCGATTCGAGTTGAGCTGACAAAGGAAGTTGGTTTTTGTATATTTCCCGCTTCAGCTTTAATTGGTCTGAAGTGCAATTGTGAAATGTGGCGGCATTAACTTGCTGCAACGCTGCACAATTTAACATATTGCCATGATTTATGATACATGCAAAATATAATGAGGCCTCAGACGATGTCTAAACTATCGATTTTCTGACACAAACTCATGCTGCGGCAGCAACAATAGACAACAGCAGCAGCAGCAGCAGCAGCAGCGCAGCAACACAAAGTGACAGGACATCCCAAACAGTTTATGACACAATTCACTGCCAGTTGCAAGAGCCACTTAAAGCTTCCCCATTAGTTAAGATGAGACGAGAGATAGGGAGAATGAGAGAAAGAGAAAGAGAGGGAGAGTCAGCCTCGCCCATCAAAATCGACAAAAGGCAAAAACTTTCGAGTCATAAATATGAAGCCAAGTAGTTGGCAAGATAGTTTCGCAGTCAGCGATTATTAAAAATTTATTGATTGCCCGATAATGTTCCTGTGGGCTCTGCGCTATGGGCTCTGAGCAAGGGGCGTGGCAGCTGACACACTAGCGCCAAAGGGGCACACAAACCATCGAAAATGCTTTTAATCTGATTGCAGCGGCGGTCACAAAGTTGGCAGGCAGCGAAAAAAATACACAAAAATATGGGAAAATATTGGAGTGTGAGGCCGGGAGATACCCATTAAAGCAGTGTTCAATATGATGGCTATTGTAAAGCTAAGTGGAATCTAATGCTAAATAGATTTGATGGTCTTGGGTAATAAATGCAAATAGTTAATGGAGATATAATATAATAAGGCGCATTTAAGCCATTGTTGATGCATATAGAAAGTTGATAGAGAGGAGCGAGCTGTTGGAAAAAGCTGGGTAGAATATGCCCTGTAGCTAATCAAAAAGTCATGAGGAGCCAGGCATTTACAGATCTCATGTGAATCTATAGCTCTAAAGTAAAAGCCTCTCTCAAGAATCTCTTTACCTCTCATGATCACACTCATATTTAAATAAATATCCTTTCAGCCAACATACCCCTTTTTGGCCGCTTCTCAATTTGTTAAGGGTAGAAAAATATTTATGCACTTGAATGGCAATAGACAGTTTAGAGCAGCGCGAGCAAGAGCCAAAGAGCGAGAGTGAGCCAGAGCAGGGCAGCGTAAGATAGCGCAAAAGTTTTTAGAATATAAATCAAAACTTTCAATTTTCTTTCCATTTTTTTTATATAGTTTTCTGTTTGAAGCTGACGGCAAAGTTCAGCTCAGACAGACAGCAAGTGAAATCTTTGTGCTTGTCCATGACAACGAAACTTGGCAAGAAATATTTATATATACGATTATGTATTGATTGACTGAGAGCAGTATCTAGGGAGCCATTAAATGCTCCAGATACTCATGTAGCAACAAATGTAATTAATGTTATTATTTATGATGATGAGCACAACTATGAGCTAATTTGGCTGAAGTCGAAGCAGGCCTTTGTAGGCCAACTAAGTGGTTGTGGCAGGCAGAGCTTATAAGCTTGCTGCGGTTTTCCAAACGTAAGCTTAAAGGGCCTGCAAAGCAGCTATTGACTGCTAAGATATGCTGTAGCTATACACTATACGTGGCAAAGTATATCCGCTGAAGAGTTTATATGGTAGGCAGAAGGAGTTGACAGCCCTTTGCTTGAGATCATATGCTAGAGAGTATTGCAGCTGCGTATATCAGAATCCAGATGTAGTTGTAGCAAATGCCTTGTCTGTTTTGCTTTATTGTGCTGCATGCCCCAAAGGCATTGTGGCTCATTTAAACGATGGCTGGCAAAACTTAACCGCATACGCACATAAGACGAAGACAATGATAACGTTTCATGGAATTATTTGGGCGCCTTTTGTTGCTCGCTCTGCTGTGGCTGTGTGGCTGCGTGCTGCTGCTGCTGCTTCTGCTGCTTCTGCTGCTGCTGCAGAAAATGTAATCAAGAAAACATTTAAATGAATGGCAAATTCAAAATTGCATGCATATTTCATATGTGCAGCCACAAAATGCTCATGTAATTGCGCACAAGTTGCCAGAGTGTTGGATGCTTGCATAAATTTATGGCTGCCATACCAAAAACTTTGCCAACTCAGAGCGCCTCCGCCTCGATGGTCCTGACTCGAGCACTAAGACATGGCACAAAGCTGCCTGGGCATTAGCATGCCAGGCGACGTGGGCGAAATTTGCACATTGATTACTTGCCGGAAGTCATAATTAAACAACATCAAAGGACACACAGGCACAGGCGACAAGGACAGCCGAAAACTTTGGCCATAAGTAAAATTAACACATAATTTGTTTACCAAACACGTTTGGCACCACCAAAAAGCTTGACCACTTTTCACCCACTAATTGAAAATTCCAACTGCGAGCTGATAATGTGAAGAGCCAACTAATTTTGTTAGTACAAACGGCGGACACGACAACTGTGCGTCGCTCTGTGTGTAGGTGTTGGCCAGACATGCATGAGTGTTGGGACAGGGAAGGAAAGTGTTGAGCGCTGCAGGCCCAAGGCCAGACCATTAGCAGAGTCAGGTCGTTAAAAAGTAAAAATCAATTTATGAGTAAATGTTAAGTGAAAAAGTTTTGCCATTAAAAGCATAGAGCGGTCGGGCACTCCAGTGAAAGCGAAAGTGAAAGCATAAGCTAGCACTTGCCACATCGAACGCTAGTCGTCTGGCAATTTGAGGTGTTGCACAGATAAACCAATTTGCTTGCTGTGCACAGTTGGGCAACAACAAAAAGGTTTAATTAACGAACAAATGTCAACTTGAGCGAGCAACACTTAAGCACCAACTTTTGTACGCAATTAAGGCTTGAATGAATGACAGCTTGAATGGGCCACCTAAGTGGGTAACTGACTGACTGTGTGAATGAATGACTGAACGAATGAATGAATGAGTCAGCGGGTGGGGGAGCGGGCGAGTGAACGACTCGAAAGGTGTTCAAGTCCAGGGACGCAGCACTAAGCCCTTCAAATTGCTTTTGCAATTTGGCAACATTCTTGCGTGCTCTTGGCCAGAAATCTTAAATCTGGCTGCCGACCACACAATTGTTGCACTTGTCTGGCTTCGCTTGTTGTTGTGCCTGGTTAGTGTTATGTCGTGGCTACAATTTTAATTGCTCTTCGCATTCGCACAGCTGAAACTGTGCCAAGAGTCATTAGACGGGGCAAGTTGAATTCAAAATCTTAAGCGGAGAGGCTATCTATTAAGAAGCTAAGAGGAAGCACTTGAATTTAAGAGTGAGAGCATTGATAAGATTAGTAAGAGATTTAAATGTAACAAATTAAATTGAATTTTACATAGAAACAGTATATAGCTTGAAGGTATCTTGTATGGAAAGAATTTAAGCCTTGCTAGACTTTTACAGAGTAGAAAGAAGTGGTTTCCTCTAGCGAAAGACTCTTTCATTACTTCAATTAACTAGCTAAGTGAATTTAACTATTAAGTTTGATTACGCCAAAAAATGAACCAAGAGGAGTTGCTGTCGTTCAGCTCAAAATTGTTGCCTACTTTTCAGCTTAAACTTTTTTCGTTCTGCCACAAATGTGCCGTTAAAAGCAAACAAAACTCCATTTAAAGCAAGAGCCACAAAAACTAACTTGTTTTTATTTTTTCAATTCTCGCTGGGATTAGAAATTGGGAGCAGCGAAAAGGCGCAAATACTTGGCAGCAGTGCTCGCACTTAATGCCACAAAAGGGCAAATTCAATGAAATTGAGTCCGAGCGGCAAAGTGAATAAATTGTCACTTGCTCTGCTTGAATCGTAAGTGCAAATATTAACATTCAAAACAAGCGCACACTTGTGGATTACAAACATTATACATATATACATATATCTATATATATACAGATATATATATAGATAGTATGGATAGGGGAATTTGGTGTTAGAGTCCTTGAGACAGACACTTGGAGCTACGTACAACAATGCCCAAGTGACAATGTAAGTGACAGACAGGCTGCAGCTGTTGACAGACTCGGCACTCGGCTGGAAGGCGTTTGGCTTGTGCGACACTCAGAAATCAAAAGTAGATTCCGAAAGCAATGTGCAAACAATGAATGTCGCCAGGGTCACCGCAGGATATCAAATAATATTTGAGCTAAGTTCTCGCATAGCTCTTGCCAAACACACATTGCCCCACACGTATTTCAGTTAAGTTTAAAGTCTGTTAACCTTCAACAGCATTTGCATTGCCATTGTTAGGAAGAGGGAGTGGGAGAGAGAAGGGCAGAGGGGTGGGTGTGTGCCTGCAATGGATGTGTTGACAGAGGCACGGTAGAGGGATTTCGAGTGGGAGCTTAATCAAATTACATGTTGATAAACAGTTGAAGCTCTGCCAACATGCAGGTCAATGTAAATAGCAAATGCATGTGAGCTGTTTGCAGACTGTAAATTCCAAATGCCTGCCAACTGAAACAGCATCGCATATAGAGGAGAGCATATGTTAATCAGTTTGCGTCCATGTGTATATCAACTACTTTAGACACTACAACATATTCCACTTGGGTAGGCTAAGCCGTAGCCTTTCTCGTGCGTACTTTTCTCCGGGCATCTTCGAGCTCATTAGGCTCGCTTAAATGACAACCATTTAGTGGGCGGGTGGCTGGCTTACACACACATGAGTGTGTATGTGTGTGTGTGTGTGTGGCTTTTAATGAGCCATTCGGCTAAATGCTGCCTCTGGTGGCATTATTAATAATTAATGCGTGTTGAAAGTTATAATGTGGCAACCTTTTAACGCATTTAAATTTAGTGCGGGTTAAGCTGTTTGCATATTAATTTAAGTTTTTGCTAAAGTTCATGAGCCGTTTGCAGTCCAGCGAATGTCAACAAAATTCAATTTCAGAGAAATATGTTGCAGAATAATGAACACGAACTCAAAGCATATTCGAATATGCACAAATATATATGGAAATTGCGAATAAGCTGCTGATTAATCAGCAATCAATGAGTTCTGTTCATTAGAGAAATTATATATATATAAGTACATATATTCATATCTCCTATTTGACATGCTCCAGCACATCTGTCAATTGTTAAGCCAATGGCATCCGAGTCTCTGATAGTCAAAAGGCCACATAAGCAAAATGTTTCAAGAGCTAATTAGCCAAATGGGCTGGCTCATTGGCAGCTGCGTCTAATAGCGTTTAAATGTGCCATGCAAATTAATGAAATTAACTCATGAATGCGTGTTTGCCTGCCAAATATGCGACACTCACGTTCTGCATGTGTGCGCATGTCGCCTCGCTTTTTGGCATCTGAAACATGACTAAAGCAGCAGCAGCAGCAGGCAAACTGCTGTCAAAGCACAATTGCAGTTGACTTTTAGGACTTCCTTCTAATTTATAGGAGCAATCAAATTTGATGTGACTATGAGAAGTTTAAGCTGTTTGGCAGAAATGATTTAAGTTTATAGATACTTAAACTAACATAAATGGATGCACATTTCTATAGGGTATTATTATTATTATCTTTATTCTACCTTATTAAATTAAAAACTCCATCAGCTATAAGCTTCATCAGCCTAACGCCAATTGCAATCTTATAAAAGGCCAATTATTATAAAAACTACACAACCAAATACTTGATATTCGAAATATTATTATATTTTTATATTAAATAGTATTTCTGTATAGCTAGTTATATTTACATAAATTGTGGTGAAAATGGAAATAAATAATTTATTTAGCAGGTGCCGCAACGGGGTTTGCATTCCAATTAACACCGAGCGAGGGACAGCGACGCGCGCAGATCGTATAAATTCCAATTGGGAAATGTATTTATGTCAACGGTAAGCCGATTAATGACGTCCTGGAACGGAACGGCCTGGCAATGGCACGGAAATGGCTGCCTGGCTGCCTGGCTGACTGGATGGCTGGCTGGCTGGCTGGGCAGCGGCCTAAAGCGGCCTATTAAAATCAATTAAAATTGCAATGCACTGGCCGAGCGGGCAGTAAAACGTAATGCATTAATGCGGATGGGCTATAAATTTTAAATATAACTACTTTTAGCGCACAGTTCGCGGGGAAATTATAATTTAAACAAAATATCTGTTACAGCGCATTTGGCAATTATGCGACGGGTCATTAAAAATGTGCTGCCACGCCTACTTCATGTGAGCAGGGAATGTCGTTAACCAGTCACGGAAATTTCACAAAAATGTTTAATTGAAGTCTCGGTCGGAATGTTGAGCGACAGCCGGCCACAGACAGAGGGAACATTGAATTGATTTCATTTGATCAACTTAAGCGTAAATGGCATTAATCCTCGACGAGGTAAATAAATATCCGCAGAAGCGCCATTTGATTAAAATTCAATGCACGCAAATGCATATTTAATTAAAAAACATATATGAATGCATTTATTGATATTTATATATTGAATATTTACATGCGACACATGCGACAAAAAGTGCATCAAGTGTGCTCGCAGTGGCTAACAAGTGTTGCTTTGTTGTTGTTTTTGTTGTTGTCGTTGGTTTGTTGTTTACATCGTTGTTCAGATTTTAATTGACTTTGCAAACAGAGAACATAAAAACAATTGCGAAATGGCATTTCATAAAATATGTTATGTGAATTACTCTGCAAATATGTTTCTTTTTAGCAAATATTAAGGCTTTTAATTAAAGCACTTTCGAGAGCGTCAATAAGAGGCTTAAGCTCTGCTTTGCATTTCCTATTAATCAGCGTGAAGTGGGGGGATTAGAGAACATAACGATTTAAGTTCTCTGAATCATCTGGCGGACTTTTAGCCAACAATTAAATACAACGAAGTTAACGAGCAAAAAAATATGGTAATTAAACATTAATATTCACACCATTTGCCCAGGCTACACCTACGGCTAACTGACCTTTTTGGCAAACTGAGCAGCAATAAAAGTTTAAATAGGAATCCCCAACAAGCCACAACAGCACTCATCATGCTCCAGCGCGGACAACACAGGTGCGAGAGAGGTAAGGGTAAGGGGAGGGGGTGTGGGCGTGGGTATCGTTTAAAATGCTGTGCATGCTAAACGGTCAAAAGGCTAGCAGGATTGTCGAGCAGGTGGGTATGAGTATGAGTATGAGTATGAGTGTGTCTGGGTGGACATATGAGCGGCATTTCCGGCTAACCTCAATTGTGGCCCATAAGCGAACAAGTTAACAGACATTAGCAAAAACTATATACGTATTTTGAAGCATGGAACAATGTACTCATGTCAATTTACTCTGAGATAATAGAGAGCTTTGAGGCTGACCTTGGCATGCTTTGGGTAGATTCAAGAGCATTTTGATATGAGATTAAATATAGAACTTTAAATCTAACCTTAATGATGGGTGCATTACATAACTCAATCAAAGTCTAAATCCATTAATCTACACTCTCTCGCTCTCTCTCTCTCTCTCTCTCTGTCTCTCTTCTATCCAGCATCAGTCACTCTATTCTCCAAGCTTTAATCACATTAAAACACTCACATATCAATGGCTCACTTAAGGAAATCAACTGTAAAAAGTTTATTTACTGGCAATCGCTTAGTCTCCCCTCTCTCTCTCTCTCTCTCTCTCTCCGACTTGACACTCTTGGTTATATTTTTGCTGTTCATGCTTAAACGCGCTGCCAAAAGAGTCGAAGTAATAATACTCAAATAAAACATTTACAGGCGCAGACGGGGAAAAACTGCAAATGACATACCCTGTTGTATAGCTTTGGGTGGATGGGAAGGGTGGTGCGGTGGTGCGGTGTCGCTCTGTTGTTTCTGTGTCCACAAAACAGCGTCGAGTTGAGTGAGTCAAGTGGAATGTGAAGTGCAGAGGCCGTCGCCGGGGCGGGCCGGGGCAATGAAGAGGCGCATGGTAGTCGCAGCCAAGTGCACTTCATTTCGTTTCCCCCTCATAAATTCAAACCGAAAAATTCGCTTACGGTGGCGCAGCGGGGGCATGGCATGAAGTGCACTTGAAAGCAAGCTGCCTACAGTGCCACAGAGCGCAGACACGCACAGTGTGGATTAGTTGCAGCCACGGTGACTAAGTGTTGCTCTAGAAACACTAATTTTGTTGAAAACTTAAAAGAAATTTCGCAAATTCCAAATCATAAACGGAATAGCAAGAGCTCACAAGAAAATACTTTAGGAATTGCTTAAAAATTTCTAAAATTGAAAATGATAAAAAATTATGATCTCAAAATGTCTTTAGGCCCCATAGTCTCCTAGCTCCGGCACCGGCTCCCGCTCCGGCTCCAGCTCTGCTGCTGTCGTCGTGTTCTTCGCGCAGGTGGCTGTCTGTGTGTGTGTCTGGTTGGAAATTTAGTTGCCTCAACAAAACCGCAAATGCGACAAAAGCAGAATGCAATTCGCACTTGAAACTGAAAAGCGAAAAGGAACAACAACAACGACGACAGCAACGACAGCGACTGCAACTGGAGTAGCAACAACAACGACAACAACAACAAAGCGCATTGTGGTTAACAGAGAAAAACTTTGCTAGCAACTTTAGCCCAGGCGGCAGCTGCCGCTGTTGCCTTTTTTCCAAGAGGTTTTCCCAATTTGCGGCAGAAAATGAAAATTTAAATTTTTAAGCAACGCAAACGTCGACGAGCGAAGTCTACCAAAAAGTTGCTCAACAGTTTTTCACTGTGTGTTTGGGCTTTATTTTTTTTATTATTTTCATTTTCCGCTGCAGCTGAAAAATTTCACACATTTCCCAGAGCGAATTGCCGTGTGCCACTCTCCAAATGCTCCATTTGCCTTTCGTCTTTTTTCTTCCTTTTTTTGCCAGCATCTTTTCGTCAGGCAAGTCTCGACACGCTGACATTTTGCAATTTTGTCAGCATGCAACAATTTTTACTCCTTTTTTAGGCTCTCGCACTCGTTTCAATTAAATGTAATGAAGGACAGGCTTCTCTTATATTGTTTGGCCTGGCCAAAAGGCGCCGAGCAATCATCGGGCCAGGAATGCACAGACGGCACGAGGTGTTGCCTGCGCCAAACAGCTGCAGCGCCAGCGCCAGCTCCAGCTGCCAGCTGCGTGCTCTGTTGCATGCAACAAATGCCTCAAGTGCATAACTGCTGCCGTTGGGGTCTGTCAGTTCGGCATAAATCACTGCATTTGCTTGCTGGGCAGGACCTGCCCGCCTGTCCGCCTCGCTCCTCCTGCTGCGTATGTGCTCCATGGCTAATCTGTGGTTGTGGCCAGCCCCCTTCCCTGCATGGCCTGGCTGGCAAATGCAGCTTTTGTTTGCCTTCGGCTGCCTCTCGCCTCACTACTTTCACTGCTCGCTGCATGTTCGCCTCACACTTGGCTCAATTAAAAAATAGCTTCGCCTCGCTTTGCTTGGGGCAGTTGCGGCAGGGACAACGGTTTCCTTTGGCAATTAATTTGTACTCGTTCAAAGGCATTTTTAATTACCTTTCCACACGAAATGCAGCACTTTTCGCTTGTGTGCCGCGTGTGATTTTCGCACCTATATAAATATATGCAAAAGTTTTCAAACCACCCCTCGCCCCTCCTCGTGCATTTATTTTATTATTGGGTCAGCCTGGCAGACAACAGACAAATAGACAAAGAGATAGCATGTGTTGATAGCTGTTCTTTATGGCCCGATTATATTAATGGCAACTAAGTGCAACACAATTGCGATTACGCTCCGGAGTTGCCTTTGAGCTGAGCAGCTTGGCAGAGCTCCACTCTGTTGACTTTTGCGTTCGGCATTAGCTGAAGAGCAACTGAGAGCTGAAACTCTGTTACACTTTCGTTGTTTACTTTCGTGTTCGAATTTTTGAACAACTTCGTAAGTTGCGACGAACGAATGTTTGAAGTCGGGCAACGAGAGCGCAAAAAAAAACGAATTAAGAGAAAAATATTGCGCGCAGGCGCAGAAGGCATTTGAGTCGAAAAGGTTGGTGAAGAGTTTAGTTGAGAGTTTCGAACATGTTTTATAAGAGTAACAAATTTGGATAAAGTTTGACTTTAGATGGAGCACAAGCATAAGCATCAGACCTGCTGCATGGGCTCACGGTTTGATGGCAGTTGATAGAATAAAAGTAAAAGTAATATTTATATAAAAACAAAATAATAATAAAGTAATATGTATTTTAGTAATAAATATTGTAAATAATAATGCATAAATATTTATTTGAATAATAAACGAATATTTCACAATTCTAAAGTCTTTTTTACACGCTTCAATAAATATTTCCTTTGTGGTAATTGCCAAAACAAAAGTTTATCTCAATTATGTCAGCCTGAAGTCTTCTTTTTTGTCAGCTGTGCACAAATATTTACTTTGGTATTTAACAATCAATATTTTTCCATGAAATATAGTTTGGCAAACAAATATTTTAAAATCTGACAGAAGCGGAATGCGATGCCTAAAATAAATTGAATGTGAAAATCCGATTGATTTGGCAAATGAAACTAAGCAAAGCACGAATTCCATATACACTTTCAGACATAGTTCATTTAGGCAATCAATTCCTTTAATTTGACATACAAAAGTCTGTCTTAATTCACGTTTTTCAAATTTATAAATGATATACAGTCATAGTTATGTTACGCAGATCAAGGCAAATGACGCATGCACTCGGTGAGTGCACTAAAAACAGAGAAAAAGGGAGGTATGGAGAGGGAGGGGGAGAGCTATTTCAGAGCAGGTTACCAAAAATTCAGAGCCTGCATAGAGGCGAGCAGACGAGCGTAAACAAAGATTCATTGGATTTTAATTAACAGAAATAGCAAAGCCATGAAAATGGAACATGAAAAAAAGAGAGAGAGAGAGAGAGAGAGTTTGGAATGGATACAGTGCAGCTTGTGTGCACAGGCTGGACATAATGCAGTTGATGTTGCCTTTGGTCGATAAGTCGAGAAGACTTTGTTGAGTTTTGCTTTGGTTTTAGCTTAAATTTGTGTTCGAATTTCTGATGTCTGCTTCTTTTTCGTTTTTTTTTTTGGAGGTAATTTCTTTATGCGCGCAGCGTACACAGCTTGATTTGTGGCGCTTTGTCTTAGATGCCCGCAAATGCTGCGCCCCTCTCAGGGATTCAACGTGAAGGTTGCCTCATGTAGCAGTCGCTCACGTAAGCCGTGTGAAAAATATGTGTGTATGGCAAAGCTCGGGGCTAGGCGATTCTCGCCAGCGACACACGCACACGGACGAGGTCAATTTCATGCAGCACACACAACAACAGCAACAACAACAACAGCAACATTGACAACTTCTGCTGCTTGGCTGCATGTAGGACACGTACTCCTTTGCGCGTTGGCTGCTTTTCTTTTGATGCCGCACGACAGGTGCTCAGTTGTAACTAAACGTCCGTTCCAGCTACACCACCTGGCCAACACACTCATGTCTCATGTATGTGTGTGTGTGTGTCTGTCTCATGTATGCCAGCTTGCGCAGACACACACACATCAGGCGGGCAGCTGTTAGACGGTCACGTTTGCCCAGCCCGTAATTGATAGTTCAATCTGTTGCAGATCAAACGCTTGACAGCAGCCAACAGATCAAGCTGAAAAATTGCCTTCCAGCGTCAATTGGGTTTAGTCGCTTAAGCAAACGTGTATTTATGAATTTGTAGTTAAAGCGACTCCCCCGCCAATTCTTACTAGACTGAAAGTATGCTTTCAGCTATTCTGATCCAATTTCTAAAACATATTTATACACTGTTTCTTTTATATTTCAGCTGCTCTTTCAAACTTTCAATCATTTTCTGCACGTGCTCAAACGTCGTGCACTTCGTTTGGCACAGAACTCAGCAAAATCCGTGCATAGATTTATGCTTTTAACTTATTTGCTGTGCAAATGCTAGTGCACTTTCCCGACTTTTCTACTTCATTTTCTTTTGCTTTGAAAAATAAGTCTTTTATTGGTTAGCCGAAGTTGTGCTGCCAATTCTGTTTACTGCTCATGTTTTGTCGCTTTATTTTAATGGCTGGCGCGTTGAAATCCTCGGCTTCATTTATGTTTATGCTCGCATTTTTTATTTGTGTAATTTGAACGTCGAGTGGCGCTCATAAATTCAGCTGCTGAGAGGTCACGTTGTCTCATTAAAACAACAACAGCAATAAGTGTAATAACAACAGCAATAAGCACAACACCCACACACACACACACCCATACACATGTCAACAGCGCGCAATTGAGAATAAAATTGTTTACCTTTACGTGAAATACTAACAAGCTGAATATTTCTTATAAAGACTTTAAGCAATCAGCTTTAAAACTGAGTGAATTCCATTAAATTTCATTTAATAACTAATTAATAATCTCAATCTTAAGCAATGGTAAGTGGGGCCCAAACATGCTTATCAATGCGAATTCAATTATTTTAGTCTATGACTAAACTGAAGGAAATACTCAATGATTTCCTAGCGATATGATAACAGCAGCGCTAAGCGTGTCGATCTGATTTCCTTATTATTAACTGCTATTTGCAAACGTTTTCTTGGAATAGACCAAAGTCGACGGCATTCGATTTGTTTATTTTTCATATGTATTCATTGATAAGGCTCAAATCATCTTGAGTTGCTCCCAACAACCAAGTATAAATAATAAATATATATCTTATCAGTGCTATTAATGAACTTTTATCTGACAGAAACTTCATATAGTGAATGGATTTGCCAAAGTTTTACTTAGTCTCGAACATATCGTTAGCAGGTGAACATAGAAAGGAAGGAAAAGAAGAAAACAGACTGAGAAATTGAAACTTGTTTTAATATATTAAAAGAAAAAACTTACTATGAAAGGTAAACATAATATATTCCATAATTATGACATTTCTTAATATGATTTCGTTAACTTTTTCAGCCAACTCATTCGACTGGCTGCCAGTGCTGTTTCTGCTGGTGGCCATGGGCCTAGCCCTGCGCAGCGAGCCGCGGCACGCGGCCTGTGACAACGAGCAACGATACGAGAATCAGGTTATGTGCGCGGGTGTGCAGTACGGCTATCGAGCGCCTTATCCGGACAACTGCAGCTTGTTCTTAGTTTGTGATTGCTTCTACCCCACTGTGCAGCTGTGTCCGGCACATTTGTGGTGGAATAATAAGACACAGAACTGCGACTGGCCACAGGATACGGAATGCATTCATTACTCCATCGAGACAACCACCGGCGTTTATAGTCCAACTACACCAACTCCTGGGCCAATTCGACCGACAACTGAGCAAAGTCAGCCAACAACAGCGGATAACTGGCCCACATCTAGCTATGATCCACCACCGCCACCACCGGGCATAGCTGATTCATTCTGTAAGAATTTCCCGGATGGTTCCGTGCATCGATATCCCTACGATTGCAATGCTTATATCAACTGCACTCATGGCTGGCCAGTGCTTAATTATTGTGATCATGATAAGGTCTTCAATCAGTGGCTACTCATTTGCGATACGCCAGACACCGCTGAGTGTGAGCCGCTGCCTTTACCGTCAACAACAACCACAGAAGAGCCAACGACAACACCAGCAACAACAACCACTGAAGAGTCAACAACAACTACAGCCGAGCCAACAACAACTACAGTTGAGCCAACTTCAACCACTGAAGAGGGACAGTGTGGTCCGCCACCATTAGGCATCGATGAGGATTACTGCTTTGCCTTAGGCAATGGCTTCTACGAATATCCCTACGACTGCAGCGCATACATTACCTGTCGCAATGGTTGCTCGAACATGGCTTATTGCATACCCGACAAGCTCTTCAACTCGCTGTGGCACATCTGTGATACGCCCAACTCGGTGCATTGTCGACCCGTGCCATATCCGACAACGACAACGCCTGGATCCACCGAAGACAGCAGCAGCTCGAGCAGTGGTGCGGAGACAAGCACAACGTCAGTGCCCACGGACACCAGCACCACCACAATGGCAACTACAAACACACCATCATTGCCATCAGATGTTAACCCTGATCTATGCAAGGACGAGGCCGATAACACGCTCTTCCCCTATGCCGGCAACTGCTCTCAGTATCTCTACTGCAAGGACAATCAGGTGATTGTGGGCCAGTGTGCTCCGACGCTGCTCTTCAATCCGCTTTTGATGATTTGCGACTATGCCAATGATGTGATTTGCGAAGGCGATCGCACCACAACGCCTAGCACCACTGAAGCGCCCACAACGACAACGCCCGACAGCACGACAGTGACGACAACGCCCGCGACAACACTTGGACCCGCCGAGCTGTGCGCCAATGAGCCCATCGGAACCTCGTATCCGTATGTGCAGAATTGTGAATATTACATTCTATGCCTGGGCGACGGCGAGTTCTATATTGCCAAATGCATTTCGAATACGTACTATGATCCAAAAACTGGTGACTGTGGGCAGAATGTGTCGCCGACAGCTTGCAGGGAGCAGGAAGCGGCCACAACCACAACGGAGGCGACGACAACAACGGCGAAGACGACAACGGATGTTGTCAGCACCGTTTCGACACCTACCACTAGTGTGGCAACAACGACAAGCGAGGCGCCCGTGCGGCCGGGCGGCATATGTGGCAATAAGGATGAGGGCGAAATGATTGCCTATCCGAACGACTGCAGCAAGTATATTGTCTGTGTGTCGCCGATTCCGGTTGGTTTCTACTGCACGGCCGGCTCCTACTTCAGCGCCAAGCAGCAGCAGTGTGTGAGCTGGGAGGAGAGCGACTGCGACAAGGACACGGCCACAACACCTGGCTCTGGCAACACCCAGCCGCCCCTGGAGCCGACCATGTGCACGAACAGCACTCGGGACACGTTCCCCTACCCGGAGAACTGCCAGTGGTTCATACGCTGTGTCGACGATTACATCTACATGATGGATGTGTGCAACTGTGGCGAATACTACGATCCGATAAGCGGCAAATGCGGCGCTGACGTGCCATCGGATGCCTGTCGCTGGGACTACACATCAACAACAACAACTGAGGCCACGCCAGAGCCTACGCCGCCCGCTACCCGTCCGCCACCACAAAAGGGCCCATGTGATGATGCTGCCGATGGCGAACTGGTGCCCTATCCCAACGACTGCTCCAAGTACATCAAATGCGATCGCCCCATAGCCGCTGCCTACGACTGCGACGAAGGCGATGAGTTCAGTCCGGAGCTGCGTAAATGTATGGAGGCCTCGCTGGCCAATTGCACCGTTGGCACAACGCCAAGCCCTGGAGGACCAACAACACCTAATTGGATAGACTCAACAACGGAGAGTGATCAGACAACTGACTCAACTAAGAGTCCTGTATCGTCCACAACTCCTGAGACTTCCACAACTGCTCAGCCATCCACAACCTCCGAGCCATCCTCCACTACCGAGCCATCTACGACTTCAGAGCCATCCACGACTTCTGAGCCATCTACGACTTCAGAGCCTTCGACAACTTCTGAGCCTTCGACAACTTCTGAGCCTTCCTCTACTACCGAGCCATCCACGACTTCTGAGCCATCTACGACTTTTGAGCCATCCACAACCTCCGAGCCTTCCACAACACCGAAAACAACAACAAACGAGCCCAGCACAACTGCAGATTCAACAACAACTGATCAGACTACAACGCCAGCGCCAGGTGGCATTTGCGGCGGCAAGCCAAATGGAAGCCGTGTGCCATATCCCAATAATTGTGGCAAATATATTATCTGCGAAGAGCCCATACCCATTGGCTATGATTGTCCCGAAGGCTTGGAGTTTAGTCCCACGGAGTTGGAGTGCATGGATCCGGAATTGGCCAACTGCAGACCCAAACCGACAACGGCTGCGCCGACATCTACTCCAAACACCACTCCTTTCCCTACAACGGCTTCCACTACAGACGTTCCATGTGACACTACTCCGGACACTTCCAGCACTGTAATAGATACAACTACTCCGAATACTCCAGAGACTTCCAGCACAGTGATAGATACTACTACTCCGAATACTCCAGAGACATCGACAACAGAGACATATTCTACTACTCCCGAGAGTACCACCACGGACGTCTCATGTAATACTTCTCCAGATACTTCCAGCACTGTAATAGATACAACTACTCCCAATACCCCAGAGACTTCCAGCACTGTAATAGATACAACAACTCCAATTACAACTGAGGCGCCTTCAAAGCCAACAACCTCAGGACCAACAACAATACATCCCGACACTCCCAACATATGTTGCGGCCATCCGCTGGGTACAATCTTGCCATATCCGAATGATTGCAATCGGTATGTGGTCTGCGACTACCCCATACCCTATGCCGTGGTCTGTGGGGAGGGCACACTCTTCGATGCGGTCTATCTGAAGTGCACAGCCAACGACAATGTGAATTGTATTTCAAATAATTATTTACTCAAATGAAGCTCGTTCTATTAAATACCTAAAAGCAATCATAAGTATAGACAAAGCTCATGAATAATGTAATGTGGGATGTCCCTTTCTAGTGCTCTCTTTCCAGTCCTTCAGAATCAATTGCCTAAATGCACAAATGCAAATCCAATTCGGACGCTTTAACGGCAACTTTTACGGCCTCTGAGACATGTTCGAGCTGGTATCAATTACACGTAAACCCTTTTTAAAAGCATTGCCATTACAAATCCCACACAAGCAGACGCACACAAAGAGAAAAAGAAGAAAGATAATTTGCCACTTAATATCGAGTCCCAGGAAACAGGCGCGCGACAAGCAGGAAGCCCCACAGCAACAAGGACATTTTTAGCAACAGGCTAACAGCAAAATTGGACTCGTATACGATAATATCAGTTACAAGTTTCAGCAATTTATCGTTGTTTGATTTTGCCAAAGGCGCTTGCCCCGCCCCACCTTAGTCTCTGTCCTAACCTAATCCGATTTCAAGTTTGGCCACATGTACTACAATTGGCTAAGGAATTATATTTGGGGCGAGCAAATACACACCAGAGAGTGGGGGGAGAGAAGGCAGCTCGAAAGTAAAGTAGAAATGTTGTGTGACAACAACAAGGAGAAGACAAATAAACACATTTGGAACAAATTGTTTGGCAATAATGTTAACCTAATGCGTTCCATTTGTCGCAATTCAAACGATAGACACGCTTTGCGCTCCAAGTGATTTGTTAACTCCCCTGGGGCACAGTCTTGGCCTTATCGCCGAATGGGCCATCAGCGTGCGCCAGGTATTGGTATTATGTATATGCGTTATCCACTGGCAGCACTTGGCTGCCTTCCAGATCAATTGCCAATTTGCATAGTCCACATTCTTCATAAATCGCAGTTAAAAAACAATTTAGCTAAACATTTATTTCAGCTCGAGATTTTGAAACGAAGCCAAGTTTAAAGTGCTGCCTGGCATTGTGGGCAACGAGCCAACGTAACGCTGGGCGCGTGCTTAATGGGAATGTAAACATGCTAGAAGTGGGGGAAGTTGCTGCAAAATCAAACTGCAGATGAATCTGAGCTGATACAAGTTCCCAAAAGCATACTAATATATATGCTCACATACAGTAATATGAATGTTTCGCTTGACAAATTTCCAATTCCCTTTGATAATGCAAATTAATTATACGCCTCGTTGGCATAGCTTTATAATTAAGCATCATTCGGAATGATGTTTGTCAGTTTGACAGTTTGTTAAACTTTGATGAAAAGCTATGCCAGCCAGGTCTGTGCAGCACACAATTAGCGCATCGAAATGAAATGTTCATATTCCATGTGCCAAACTACCCGGCAACGAGCACGTTTGGGTCTTCGAAACTTTTGCACTGCATATTAATGTGAAATTGCAACCATTTATGTAAAATATATTTTATGCTGCCCGCGAGAATTCAACGAGTTGTGCAACAGTTTAGACAGCCGGCACACACACACACGCCAGCATTCATGGTTAGCTGAGCTTTTGGCCCTTTCGGACATATATATATATTGCATATAGTATAAGTTGGTTTATAAAAATACATGACTAAAAACTGGTAGTTCGATATGCTATTTGCATTTAAGCAAATTCCGTAAAAGCATTGCCAAAAAGTATAAACACACACCATAAAAAAAAAACAAGGGATTTGCGAATTTATTGAATAAAATGTGAATCATATGGACGGTTAGAAAATGCATATCTAAATTGCATATTGATCCGGGTCAGAAGAAGCCTCAAAGTTTTCAATTTGATTGATAGATGTGTGTTTGTTTTAACTCGTATTTATTTCATTTTTAACAGTTTTCATTTTGTTCATCTCTTCCTTTTTTTTTTTGTCACGTGCGATTTGAACAATTTAATAAATTTGATTGGATTTGATTTTGTAGCGTTGCAGATGGAAATATTTTAGTTTGGCTTTGGCTATAGTTTGGTGAATAATTTAGCTACTCGCTTTCCTAGTTCACAATTCAGTCATCTTCATCTTAAGCGCTGTTGCGCCAGTGTCCGTTCCATCCGCTATGGCTGTGGTGCGAGTTGTGTTTATGCGCTGTTAGAGCATCAGCATCGACATTAGCTTCGGCATTAGAGTTCGCAATGCCCGTGATCACCACCCCTCCCTCGCTAATTGACGAAGTCGAGTTGGCTTGCTTCGCCAGATCCATAGCCAACTTGGCTAAAGCTTGGATGAGGGCATCATTGCTGGTCTGAGGAGCAGCCACCGTGAAGGCAAAGATGCTGCCGATGATCAAGCACACTACTGTTACGATCTGCATGGCTAAGTTGCTGAAACTGTAAGTAACTGTGCTTATCCGCAGACAACTAAGGCTTTATATACCAAAGATCTTGCAGTAGGCCTTATTACAGAAAGGTTAAACCAAATATTTCAGCATTTGTCAAATATTTACCTATTGAAATGGGTTGAGTTTCATGAGGGCAACAGCTGTTCTTGAGCAACTGCAGGGCCGCTGATCTGGTTCGCTGCATAACTCTACTTTAGCTATGTTGTGAGACTTGCTCAACGTGACTCAATATGTGTAGTTTTATATGATAATTAAATAGAGAAGCGTGTATAGTTTTTGGTTGATATATTTTTATTTAGTACGAGTATGACAAAAATTCTCTTACATTAACCCTATTCATATTTCAAATTAAAATTGTATAATTTATGTACATATTGCTTTAAAAGGCTTTTTATAAAAAAGATCTAGTAATTGTATCTGTGTTAATTGTGTCAATTGATCTTAATGAATATTATACACAATACTTCATAATTTGAGTTAATCAATTGAGTTGTATAAAGGCAACAGCTGTTCTTATACAAACTTAAGTTGCTGGGCCACTAATCTGGCCAACCCTAAAGCGAGAACGTTACCCAAGTTGACGTGAAGTGTTTACTTCACAAACTAGTGCAAATAGTTCAACAAATATTCGTATTTTATTTTTATCGATATATACGCTGTGTTACTAGTCCATGAGCACAGCTTTTTAAGCCTATTCAAATTGCATATTAATTTTATTTATTTTGCATACAATATATAAAACTAGCTTATATCTGCCGACAGCTGAATTTCCTCACAAATTTCATATGGCCAAGCTTAAGTCAACAGCATTTAGCTTAGGTCAGATCTAACTCTCTTTATCCGCAAAGAAACTCAAAAGTTTTCAATTATAATTGATAAATGTGTTAAGTTTTATTGAATATTGAAACAGTTTTATTTATTTTTTGCTGTGATTTGAACAATTTTATTTTAATGAATTTAATTTGATAGTAAAAAAAATGGAGAGTTTGAAGTTTGCCATTATTTTTAGGTCTTGTTAATAATTTGGCCTGTTTACTGCTCCTCCTTCTCGTGCTCATTCTCGTTCTCGGGTTCCTCGGCATAATCGGCATCCTCGGAATCTTCAGGGAGCTCCTCAGCCATCAGCTCCAAATTCTCTGGCTCTTCTTGATCCTCAGGAGTCTCGATGTCCTCATTCTCCTCAGGGTTTCCACGCCAGATACCGTTCCAGCCATTGTTCCAGCCATAGGGCCAGCCGGGGTACCAGTTGTTTGGGCGATTGTGATGATGCCACGATGGCCTGTGTCCATCAATATTTGCCGTGGCATTCGAGTTGGCAACGCCCGTAATTATCACAGTGCCGTTGGTACGGCGAATAGTCGAGTTCTGGGCCAGCTGCAGGACCAGATTGGCCAATGCGGTGGCTAAGGCATCACTGTTGCTTTGGGGAGCAGCCAATGTGTAGGCAAAGATGCTGCCGATGATCAAGCTAACAACTGTTACAATCTGCATGGCTAAGTCACTGAAGCTGTAGGTAACTGTGCTTTCCGTCACTCATCTGGCGCTTTTTATACAAAATATCTTGCTGTAGGTCTGACGATGTCATTGTAAGTTACAAAATGTTAAACAAATTGTTTCAGAATTTGTCAAATATTTAACTATTGAAATGGGTTGAGTTTCGTGAAGGCAACAGCTGTTCTTGAGCAAACACCACTGGCTGGGCCCCTAATCTGATTAACCCTAAAGCGAAAACATTACACAAGTTGACTTGAAGTGTTTGCTGAGCAAACAAGTTCAAGTAGTTCAGCCTTCATTGAGGCGGTTATTTCTTAATTGATCGATTATGTGGAGAAGTGAATAACATAATATATGTATACATAAAGTACATATAAAACAATAACCTTTAATATGACATATGGTATGCTAGCTTTGGTTTGAGATCAAATTTCGTTAGCGCTAACTCTCTGGCAACATATAGCTGATTCCCCTTTTCCGTAAAACGAGTTGTAGTATTTAGCTCATATTCCTCTGGTAATAAGTCAATAAAGCACTAAAGATGTTAAATACTCTCCAAAAGTTTGGCTGTAAATTCAGGAGGAGCTGCGTTAAGCCAGATCCACTTATCAACAAGAGTCGAGTGTGTAAAAGGGAGGCGATTACACGGCGGCCATAACACGATTCAGTCATATAAAAAGGAAGGCTCACAAATTTAATGTCGCCAGGCGAAGCGAAACGCTTAGCTTCTTTTTATGTGCCAGAATGCAGCCACAACTTCAGCGGCAAACATGTAACAAGTCAGGCGACAATATTCATAAAGGCGCGCATCATCATTATTAGTATGTCAGAGGGGGAGAGTGGAAGGGGGGGGAGAGAGAGTAGCATGTAAACAAGTCGACAACAAATTATGAGTCACGCAAGACCATTTTATGTGCGACACGTTGATTGAAGATTGTTTGGGTGTCACTCGAACATTGCGTATACGCAGCGTGTGCAGCAACACGAAATAAAGCAAAAAGTTGTATCTTAATTAAATAGCACGATGAAAATACTGAAGCGACGTTTTTAATTAAATGAGAAATGCAAATGTGAATTTGCCGCTGGTGATAAAAGCTTTTTTTGCTGCTCTGATTTTTCAGCTTTATTTTTTTTTTGCTTTTGCTTCTGCTGTTTACCTGGCGCCGCACATTTTCGCATTTACAATTTCTTTGTAATTTGCCTTTTTGCCTGTGCCTCGCATGGAAAGTGGCAAAAGCGAAAGCGAAAGTTGATATAAAATTAATTAACCGCAGCCAATGTACTCGTGCCCTGCATATTGCATGTGATGAGATTTCTATTAATTTAAGAGCAACTGCCGGAGTCGATTTAATTAAACTTTGTGGGGCCTGCGCTCATTGATTTGTCGCCTCGGCCCGAGCAATCGACTTGGAAATTGTGTTTTAATTCCCATGGCGAAGTGAAACTTGGCCGAATTGCAAATTGCTCCAGAGCAAACAAGCCGCAATTGCCTAGTCGCTGTTTTCATAACCCAAACTTCTCCGCTGGCATGGCCAAAGTTTGTGCATGTCATGTGCAAAACTTACACTGGCATGACTTGTGTGTTTATTTAATATCTATGCTCGTAAAATAAATTAAACATTCATATTCCGTTTATTTACTTAGGCAAATTGAGTTTCCACAGTTGACATGCTGAATACGCAAAAAAGTTCCACACGAGCAAGGGAGGGCGGCCAGCCAGCTCGAAGACAGACAGTGCGCGAGGACTTCAGCTTATCCCCGAGTCATCTGATAGCTCCGAACGAAGGCTGGAGGCTGAAGTGCTGTAAACAGGAAACGAATGTCTGTTGCATGCGCAAGTGACAAATGTCATGAAATATTCAATTGGCCAACATGGCCAAAGTCTGCTGGCAGCAGACAGCCGCAGCTCTGCAAACCAATTTCAAACTTGACGGAGCTTTAGATATTTTGAAATTCATATAGACAACGAGCGCTTGTTAGATAAATAAAAATATTATATCCAATTAATAACTATATAGACTCCCAGCTCCATTAGTCATTGTGCAATTGAGCTGGCGCCCTTAAGGCAAATAATTACACACACTCAGACCGACGCACGATTGGCCATAAACCCTTAACAGGTCATAATTGGCAATCGAGTATAAAATATTATGTCATATGTGTAACTGGGGGTCAACAACAACAGCAGCAGCAACAACAATGAAAAAACAGTAGAACATTCATAAATCAAACACGCAAAGCCCCCAAAAACAATGTGTTTTGTGGCACAAACACTTAGACACTCATGAATACATATGTCTGCATGTCTGGGTGTGAGTGTTTGTGTGTGTGTGTGTGTGTGTAGAAGGAAACGCTTCGTTTTCATTGTGTAAATATTTAAGCACACAATAAAATGGTAACAATGGGTGGTATGCCAACCACACACGCACACACACACACACACACATGCATACCTCCCTTCCTGTTTCGTGGCATGCTTGAGGGTCCACAGAAAACAAAAAACAAAAGCAAAGCAAAAGCATAGCAGGTGTCAAATGTTGCGGCCAAAGAAAAGGCAAAGTCAGTGTCGGCTCACTTGCAGCCCCTAGCACCCCCTCGAGGCCCCATTCAAACTTATGACAGACACACACACACACGCACGCGCTCGAATTGCTAGTTCGATTTGCACATATGTTTAAACATTTTACGTAAGTAAAACTGAAAAATTTCGTTGCGGAACTTTTGGTACGTGCCGCTCTGGACAGGCACGAAACAGGATCCTTTCCTCCACAGCCTGGTGCCTGTTGGCTCGCATTAGTTGTGAGCACATAAAAAACAAATAAATTGTATGCGCCTCATTGGATTTTATGACTGCAGCAGAAATGATTTACAACAAACACACTCGCACGCACACATAGTCCTTCTGCTATTGGAAATTGTCATCTTGGCCAAGTTAACATTCAATCAGTTGCTCAGTTTGCTGCAACTTTTGCATGACTGCAAAAGTTCAAGCCGATTTTAATTAGACGCTCAGGTAAGCTATTACCTATGCTGCAAGTTTCTTATTGGTGATAAGGGATGGAAGCCTGGGGGCGCAAAACTTTATAATCGCATTGCGCACACCGACAAAAAAAACTTTTAGCAGCTCAGCTCTCACTTAGCGCCGCTCGTTGACTCAATCAGTTTGCTTGGCAGCTCTGGAAATATTTTTGGAAACGAATTATTGACAATTGCAATTCAATTTCACACACAATTTGGCCAAAAACGTCGTCGTGCTTGTTGTACGCGCTGTCGTTGCCACCGGAAATAGCAAAATAAAATAAAAAGGCGAAAAACTTTCCCCGAGTGCAGCAGCTGAAAACTTTTGCTGCACTCCGTGCCGTGCAGCGCACCGCGCTTCATGGAAATGTAATTCAATGCTCTATCGAATGTTGCATACTATCCAAAGAAAGTAAATAAATATCAGCGACTACAAATGCACAATAAATACACACGCAGACTGTCTGTGTGTGCGCGTGTGTGTGTTTACACTTTAAAATATTGTGCCAAAACATTTGATTGAATGTGCCGTTGATTGAGTTGCGAACTCTAAAAGCTTAAATCGAATTCGCCTTTGTGAGCGAGCTACGTTTCCGGATACCCTAATGGCTGGCTGTCAATAAAAAGCGAAGAAGGATATGCACTAGGATAAAAAATAAAAGAGGAAGATCTCTTTGACTCGATTAGATATGGCATAAATATAATAATTTGGTATGTAAATTTAAACATTAATATACAAATATATATTTTTATAAACTTAGGGTATAATTGTATAATAAACTTATGATTAATAATTTTCCACTCTAAGAAATAGTTGGAATACATTTTAAGGCCTTAGTACATTTAATCTTGAAAGGCCAACGACTACTAAAACAATTCGACAATAAATCATACTCAGGCTATACCCTACTCACACCCATTTCAAATTCATATAAAAACACGTCTAATATGCTATAATTTAATATGCATGCGCTGCGAACTGCGAATCGCAGTCAAACACCTTGCGGAGTGTTGAGCAATGCAGGTGTTTGGGGATGCCAATGGAAGTGCGCCCGAACCATTTGCTACACATTTGAGCAATTTTGAGCATGCATAGCAAAAGTCAAATATGAAAACTGTCAGCAGTGCTGGAAATTTATGACTTTGTTAACACAACGCACTCACACACACACATACACATACCAAAGTATGCTACAAATTTCAAATTAATATGCAAGAAGCAACAAAAAATTGAAATGGGTGCAAAAAGAACATTCACACTCACACACAGAGCCAAACTTTTGTGGCACATGTTTCATTTCGCGACGAATTATCGAAGCCGGCAGCTTTTTCAAGTTTACGCAGAATTTACTACGTGATTTTCGAGACGGGGCCGCATTTTTATACAACTCATATATCAACGTAAAATGACATTTTTATTGTTCGCCAAAAGTACGCAAAAGTGGTCTGGGGCGGCCTAAGAGAATTTAATGAATTTATTTCGGCATTAAAATGGGTTGGGGTGGGACAACCTTTGTGAAAAGGACAAAGGACTCGAGTTTACCTTAAATCAAGTTTGCCTGCCTCTGCACGCAGTTAAAGATGTCGCTTGATCTAACGCAGTCAGCCGGAGGCGTGGCGAGAGTTATATGCACAGATGCGTGATTGATTAAAAAAAATGTGTGTTGGCCCAGGGACAAACACGTTGTAAGCTGTTGCCTGTTTGCCACGTGCACTTGCAATGGCAACGGGAACGGGAACGGCAACGGCAACAGCACTTGCAGTTAATTTAAGACTTTTCACACAATTTTCGTTTGGCGCGCCGTCTGCTTTTTGCGTGAAACGCAGCGCGCGTTGCAATCGCCTTAAGAACTACTTTTAACAAATGTGCAAAACGTGACTCAAGCGTGAATACAAAATCCTAAGTTCATGCAAAAGCGCATCAGTGTGTGTGTGTGTGTGTGAGAGTGTGGTGCAGAAGGGTTGTGGCAATAGAGAACCACACACTTGGGACATGAGCCAAACTAGCGATATGCAAACAAGCGTGCGGAGTGCAGGCGGGGAGCGGATAAATGTAATCCCTGCCTGCAAATATATTTGCAGCAATTTATAATTTATTAAAAAAGTGTAGCATAAGCCACGGGGCAGCAAAAGGATACGGATACATAGCCCAGAACAAAAGCAGCTCACGTCTCACTCACACACACTCGCACACTCATACGGTCTTCTTCTCTTACAGCACTTCGCCTCGGGCACACACATGAGTAATATGTGAGCAGCGCACAAACAGAGCATCCAATTGCGTCTCTTCTCCCTCCCTCCCTCTCTCGCTCTCTCGCTCCCTCGCTCTCACACTCACACTCGGCTAGCTGCATCTTCATTGCAACTGCTTTTGTTTTCTTTGTGCAAACGAAACGTAAAACCACAAAAAAAAGCCAGCACCCAGCTACAGTTACTTTGTTTGCCATTCTCTTTGCGGCTGCTGTTCTCTGCTCGCTGTCGCTCTGCCTGTCTCGCTCGCTCGCACGCCCACTCTTGATGCCTTTAGCCCAGGTATTAGTGGTTTGCTCTCGCTCTGCTCGGTCCGAGCTTATTAAGCTGCATGAAAATGCATTTGATACAATAACAACATATTCAGCGCTTAAATTCAGCGCATTAACTCTGATTCGCAATTCGCGCTGTGATTCCAGCCAGCATTCAAGGAATTACTGGTTCCATCACGTTGCGCTCTGGGCCAGGCAGCTAGCGCCGTTGATGAAGCAAACGCTGATGTTCTTCCTGCTGCTCTTGAAGCGCGCTCGTCGCTGATGAGAGGTGGTAGGGCTTCACGCTGTTCGCCATGTTTTCTTTTAGCATTTTTCGATTCTTTTCTTTTTCTTTCATTTGTTGTTTTTTTTTTTCAGCTGCCCTCCGGCGCTTGGTAGCGGAAACTTCAAAGCAACTCGGTTTTATCTGGCTGGCGCTGGCTCCTTGGCATTTCTCCCTTGCATAGCTGAGAATATTAATTTTGATGTTTCTGTTGTCTGCACTGACTTGGCATAATCGATGCATTTGTTGCTGCAGCTGTTGTTTAATTTCTTTGAAAACGCTCGCTGCCGCCGCCGGCCAAGTTAATAAGTCAAGATGAGCGCCGACTTTGCTTTGATTGTTCGTCCCCCGCTTGCTTTTTATTGGGCATGCACTTGATATTAAGCGAGCTGGCCATAATGGTTAAATGTAAGTAGAAAAAGAGTTAAACTTATATTTTACTTTAAGGCTTAGAGCTGAGCAGCGTTTTGCCTAACGTTCTTAAACGTTATCTTATCAATACAATGTGAAAATGCGAAAATTGCTTTTCAATTCTAGTAAATTGTCAGAAAATTGTGCATGCAATAAACTTTGACTACAGCTGACTTGGACCAAGGAGAACATGTAAATTCGAAAGAGAGAGAGAGAGTGTGAGTCCTGTCTGTGTATCTATTTAGTATGTATGTTTATATTGGAGACGCAATCGCTGCAGTCCCGGGTCCATTATCGTGGCGATAACAAAATGTTTAGTTTTTCGTTGAGTAAAAACTTTTTTTGGTGTAAACTTTTTGCAAGTGCATATAAATTGAATGTAACTTTGCACTCATCTATGCAAACATCCAGCTACACACACACACACACACACACACACACCCTCGCGCTTCTATATAGTGTACCCATACTTGGTTGCCAGCTATTTTGGGAGCCAAATGCAATTTGGAGAATTTCGGGATGTCTCCCCGTGCCCAATAGGAAAACTTTGCATATATTTCACTTTAACATACACGCAGCAGACTGCAATGCGAGCCTCTCTCACCCGGGCACACTGGCATCGCTGTCCTTGTCGATACTTTTGATATGCAAAAGATATGAAGGGACAGCTGTTTCCTGCTCCATTTGCTTGCCAGAAACTTTTTACAAGAAGCCCGAATGCATTCTGAAGTTTACCAAATCGTTGGGACACGGCCATGCAGCCAGCCGGCATCCTTCGGCGATAGACGCTTTAAATATCTGTAGGAAAACATTTAAAACTCCATAAAGTTGGTCCATTTTTATATGGCAGCAAAGTTTTCACGCCTCTGCTTAGCTCGGCCCCACTCAACGGCACCGCTTCCAACACGCTCTTAATGCATTTGGCTCGGCATTTTATGATATTAGCATTTAGTTGCCTTAACTTTCACTATTTACGACCGTCAAAGGTGACCAGGTGCGACGCTTAGCCAGCCAACCCTGCACCCGCCCACCCCCTTGAGAAAATTGAAAACTTCATTTCAGATTTTTTATGCAGCAACTTAAACTTTGGATATTTAAACATGGAATTTTATTGGTCGAATGGTTTAATAAAGTGCCCTAGTTAAGCTCCGAGCAATTCATGTCGAGAAAATAATCAAGATTTAAGGGCACTAAATATATGTTTTATGAGGGAACTGCTCGACTAGCAGATACCTGCACCTATGAAATTGAGTGAAGTGTTTGCTCTTTAAGCTTACATTTTATATGGAATGTTAAGTTCAGTCTAGCTTCATTCATATTTGATCCCCTTCTATATCCCACAACTATTCCCATTGAACTTAATAATCTCGTTAGAACTTGCAGTTCGCTCTCAATTTGTTAATTAATGTGCCACTGCTGCACTTTTACTAGCTTTGACATCGCGTAATTATGCTGAAAGTATGGGGCTAGTAAGCAGCCACGCCCATTAGAGGCAATGGCGGGGGAGCGGGGCGCATGGCATGCAATGCGTAACACCTTTGCGCTTAAATGTAATTTATTTAGTCTACTTCACGCTCATAATGCCACACATCCTACAGCATAAAGCACAGCAGTCACCCACGCACACATCGAGAGTGGGGCTACAGTGGGGCATTCATGTAAACGCGTTTCGTCGGCAAGTCGCTTGGAAAAATTATGTTGCACGTGAGATGCTTCAGCAAACTCAGCTGCAGATGACTGAGTGAGGATGGATGGCTGAGCAGTCGCCGCCGACAGCGCCGCCGGCGCCGCCGACTCTGGTGCCATCTTCCAGCGTAACGTGTGCACAACTGAAGATGAGCTCCACTTGGATATATAAATTGAAATCATCAACGGGCTTTGTGCGTTTTATCAACATTTTTACGTGTGCCGCCGCCGCCGCCGCCGCCGCCGACTTCACCTTCAGCGTAAATGCAGCATGCGCGACGTTAACGTTAAGCATACACGTTACCATTCGCTTTGTCAGGCTCTGATTTCACGCCCTTCCCACCTGCCCACCTGCCCACCAGCACACCTTTGCCATCCTTTGGCCATGCCCATTCAGTTGCCTAGCAACTGCAAATTAAGCAATTTCACAGAGGGCTTTTGGCTGCTGCTTTTCGGTTTAATGTTGGACTGAGTGGCGCGGTTTATTAAGATAAACGATGATGAACGGCAGCTAAGCCGAACTCTAAGCTGCAGACTCCATGCACGAGAGTCACGCGACTCCTGACTCGCGACTTCATCTGCCTGTGTTAATTGACTTCCTTAGCTAGTCGGGGGTCCTGCTCCTGGCCAGGGCGAGTTCGCATTCTATTAGCACATTTGCATGCTTATCTCATTAACACACAAAACACAAAAGTTCAAGCCAGACAGCAGCAGTTGCTGTCCTCTTTAATACCCTGTAAATGCCATTTACAGGGTATTATCTGGTGTATTTTAAGTAAAGCTGGAGCTAAGCACGTCGTAACTTTAGTCTAAGCAGCCAAAAGTTATTTTTGGTATATTACATTAAATACCCTTTACTCTAAGCACAGAGGGTATATTTAATTTAATATCAGGTATGACTTGTACGCTCCTACTCTGAGCTTGTACAGGGTATCTGCTAGCCTGTCACACACCTTTCATTCAAGCTTTTGTTTTGTGCTCGCAACATAATTTGCATTTACATAAATGTCGCGCTCTCTGTGGCCAGTGCATGTCCTCGCTGGTGCTGGCTGCTGTTGCTGTCTCCATACTTTTGCACTTTTCCACTTTTCCGCTTTTCCGTCTCGCTATGTTGTGTGCAACTTTTGGTGCTTTTGTTGTGGTTTTTCATTATCCCTTTCGCTTGGCTTTTTCCTGCTCCTGCTGCTCCTGCTGCTGCTGCTCGTAAGCCGCAGCTTCAGTCAGACCGCTGCAGCTGACACATTTGCCAATATTGACTATGCACAACGTAAGCTAAAGCAGCAGCCACGCCCACTCCCCACTCGCCCACACCAGCCTGCCTAGCTAAAGTTTCTTTATGGCCCATGGCCGAGCGTATACCCTTACACGCCGCGCCTGGGCCTATGCAAACAGAGCTTGGGCTAGTGGACTCGGCCTTTTTACCACTCATTAGTGACAATTTTCTTGTAGTTGACATTGCGGCCGCCCACATGGCACGCCCACATGCAACGGCAAACTGCGGCTGCCGGCCAAAACTGTTTGTGCCTGTTGACTTTTCCTGATTTTCATTTAGTTTTCCCTTTTTTTTTTGTAGCTTGTTTATGTTTTTGTTGTGTGTTTCGTGTGCTTTTTATCTAGTGAAATTTTTAAATCTAGCAAAATTTTGTTGCATGCAGCGGAAAAAAACGGAAGGGAGTCGCCTGCAGGTGCAGTTGGCGTTGCGTTGTTAAATTTTGATGGAAAACCAATTAATTGGAAAAATTAAAATCAAATATTTGCCAAAGCGGTTGAACAACACTCCAAAGAGCCAAACGAGCTGAAGAGTGGGCGAGTGGGTGGGTGGTAGGTGGGATGGGGCATAAACTGGGGGATTGAATATAAAAAGCGAACAACAAGTCGCAAGCATTTCAGCTCGTTGCTCTCTTTTTCGACATCATATCTAAGCGTCGTCCTTCATTTATCCTTTCTCGCCCGTGCATGAGTACGAGGAGCACTCAATCAGCGCACGTTGCCGCCAACAAACTCACGTGCAAACACTTTACAGCAGCTCTGCAGCTCTACAGCTCGGCAGCCGCCCCGCCCGGCTGCGTCCTGGCCTCGTCCTCGTTTGACGAGCTTTTGAAGTGCAATTTAGTGATGCCACAGATTTTTTGCTCAGCTGTTTTTCAAGTGTGTGTGTGTGTACGAGTGTGTGTGGGGGGGTGTATCTGTTTGTGTGGTAATTAATGCAACAAGAGATGAAAATTGCGTACAAAGGTGTGTAGCTGAATGGGCAGGGATTGACCAGATATCCGTGTTGCAGCGAAGGACGCGCTGCTGCTGCTGCTGGTGCTTGCTTTAAAAATCTCATATAATGCAATCCGCTTCAGAGCGCACAAAGAGGAATCCGTTAGCAAATTGAGGGCAATTCGAAAGCAGAATGATTTAATTATCCAGAGAGATAGAAAATGAATTGAAGATAGTTTAATTGGAGCTCACTTTGCGACAAATTCAGATAAGTTTCAAACGGGGAGTATGGCTCTTCTATGGAATCCTCATAGATAATAGCATCAGTTACTATGGCATGCACCTCTCCTTATTGCTATATTAGTTTATTCTTCTTCTTCCCTCAAATGATGAGCTCACGCCCAACTACCTCCCTGGGCTGCTTCTTGCAAGTCAGAATACCTTGGTGTGGCAGGCGATGAGATCAAGTGCCATTAACAACAGTTCGCGGTTCAACGCGCTCCATAAACTGCACACGCCTCGGCGCACCCCCCAGCCCAAAGCCAACCACCAGTCACCCACCCACCCAGCTGTAAACATTTCAACAGGCAGCACCGCTAAAAAGTAAGCAACGGCATTTTAAAGTAGAGAAACTCCGTGTGCGTGAGGAGCTTTAGGACCGGAACCAAAAGTGAAAAGAAAACGAAAAATACTTAAAGACCGCTCGACCACAAAATGATATAAACAAACACACAATTTGCGCCACTTAGCAGCAAATGGAGGAGGCTATTAATATTTCTCATCTTGTGCTTTGCTGCTGCTTTTTGTGTGGCCAGCCGCAAAAAGCGCAGGCAAAAGTGGCCACGCCCCCCTAGCACCACCAGTACCGCCACCACCTCACCTACAGATAATAAGAAAATATGACTTTGTGTTGGGCTTGAGGCCCTGCGGCCAAGACGGCCAAGAGCAACAAGAGAAATGGCAAAAGCTGAGAGCCAGAAACATGAGTAAAACATGCCGAGACGCGCTTGTAAAACAAGCCAACAACAACAACAACAACAACAACAACAATGACAACAACAGCAATCCACAACCAACAACAACAACAATAACAAACAATAAATTGAGAACGGCAGCAGCGGCAACAGCAGCAGCAGCAGCAGCAGAACTCATAAACAATGTAATAATAAGGCCAACTGTGTGCGTAAGACTTAAGACGCAGCGCCCCCTGGCGGCGGCCGTGCAGGCGCATCGCCCTCTGGCGGCTGCGTCAGCTCTCATTGGGGCTGCTTATAAATCTCACTTAAACCTGCTCTTTAATTGCGCTCTATTAAAAAAAGAAACGTAATGCTAATTGTCATTAGCTGGAGCCCAACGTGGAGTGCTCTCCAGGAGAGCTGAGAGCGTGTTGAGTGAAGAGTTCTTCGGCTCAGCCAGCTGAGCGGCGAAGAGATCTGGGCTAAGGCTGTGAAAGGGAAAGTGAAAGCGAAGACTGAGTCAAGCATTTGAGGCTTAGTTTTAATTATGATTAGGATGTTTTGCAATGCTTAGCAGATTATTATGTATTAGTTGAAGTGCTGCTTGGTTGAGGTTTAGTTATCTGGATAGTAAACTCAAGCTAACTTATATATATATAAATTTAATTCATTGTCAGCTCAACTGTCTCTTGTTTGCCGAACAATTCCAATTGGATTTATGAAAATTTAATTGCATTTACTTGACAGACAAAGGGTACGGAGAAAGAAAAAGACGGAGAGACAGTGTGAGCTGGAGCATGATTATATCCCATAGTCAGCGAGCGACAAATTTTTAATTAAATTCAATCAAATTTCAATTTCGCTTACTTCCACTTTTTGTGCCAGGCAAATAGTTGTCAGAGCTCAATAACTGTGCCAGCTGCTTAACAGCTAAAGAAATTAATTAATAGCAAATAAAGGGAATTGCGCAGAATGGGAATTGCTGAGAAATAACTGCATAATTTTGTATAAGTGCCAAGGCAATATTTAACTCTCTTTAAAGATGCATGTTACATGCATGCGGCCAGCTTTATGGAAATAAAAATTCCAATTGCCATAATTGCTAAGCGTCTATAAAGTTGCCACAACAAGTAACAGCACCCCAGTGTAAACAGCGAGAGAGAGAGAGGGAGAGACAGAGATGGAGTGGGGCATGCCCAGCGGAAAAAACAACAACTCTGCCAGCTGTGCAAAATTCAACTAAAATAGCTGCAGCTAAAATATGGCCGAGGCAGCGCGCGAGTTCAAAAGCTAAAAGTTGGCCGCTGTCCATTTTGCCTAACAAAAACAAGAACAACAACAACAAAAAAAGTGTAGGAGGAGACTCCTCCATTTCCCCAGCTGATCCGCACACACGCACGACTCGAGCCTTGCTCTTATGCAGCATCCAGGACTACCGCCGCTGCCGTTGCTGCTGCTGCTTTTGGTGCAGATGAAGCGTGGCATTACATCAGTGACGTCGACCGGAAATTATGTAAATTTAAGTGTTTCGCCTTGTTGCTAGCTGTTCCTGTTCCTCTTGCTGTTGCTTTTGCCACGCCCACGCGATTTGTTTTGCTTTTTGTGCGGCTCTTAACATGGCAATGAAAACATGAAAGCAAAAACGACGGCAATAACCAATAAAAAAAATAGCAGCAACAAGCAACAGTGGCCGGCAAGAAAGTTGGCTCTCAAAAATTTTCCACATTTGGTTTTGACTTTTTGCCTTGTTTTTTTCTTTCTTGCTGATGTTGTTGTTCTTGTTGTTGTTTATGCCGTGGGGTGGCGCGTTGCCAACAAAGTTTTCGTAATTGTTTTTGCATTTGTGGCTCACACAAACACACAAACACACACACACTTATATTGAATACAGTTGGGTCTACACAGCTGGGCCGCTCGCTCGGCCGAGGCCCAAATGTGTCCTTTGGTGTATTAAAAAGTTTTTAGAGCGCTCTCCACACTCCATACGCCATCAGCCCCAAAGCAAAGCTATATATATGTATGTGCATATATATATACACACATATATATTTGTGTGTATTTGCGCCCGTTGGTTCGCGTCCTGGTCCATTGCCCATTAACATTTTATATGCAATTATGATTATTTTACCATTGTGCATTTGCGGTAATCTTTGGGGAGCAACCGTTCGGAAGTTGAGCCACCAAATTTAATGGGCATGCGGCCAGCCAGCCAGCTAACCGACTTGCCATTGAATGCGCCGATGATGTCGCTGATGATGTGTAGTCGAAATCGATTGTGGGGCAGCTGGAAAGCTTGAAGTCTGATGCACGCCCACGCCCCACGCCACAGGCTTATGTGCCACATGTTGCAGCTGTTGCGGGAAATTAAATTTAATTAATTCAAAGGTAACTTCATTAAATTACCTCTCTGTGGCTAATAAATTGTTTCAATGGCAGCATTAATTTGAGCGAATTTAAATCAGCTAATGAAGGTATGAAAGGGAATAGAGAGAGGGTAGCAGCGGAAGAGAGAGGGAGGGAGAGAGAGAGAGAGAGACTACAACTCTACTGCAGCTGCTTCTGCTCTTCATCTTCTTCTTTACATGAACTTATGAGAGTTGCAAAGAAGCTAAGGGAAACAAAGAGAATAGCCACATTATCAGATAAAGCCTATCTGTACTGCAGTTGCATCTGCCCCTCTTCTCCATCACTCAAATTCATGAGAATTTCATACAAAGGCTATATAAGTAGCACCCAAATTGAGGTATTTTCATACTCCTAACACATGCATCTCTAAGCTTCTCTCGATTGTCCTCAGCTCCTATCTATCAATTGCCTGACCTAGACTTACAATGCCCAAGTTAATTGCTTGGTTATCCGCCTCAGCTGCATGCATCAACAGTCAAGCAGGCTACACTTTGCCATTGAAACGAACTGCCCTTCAGGCTGTGCGAGTTATGCATCCATTCCAGTGTCACTTCATTGTTTATTATGCGTTCAACGAACCAATCATTCATTTCATTTTGCAATCTGTCCGAAGAGCCTAGTCAGCACCTCGATGACACTGTCATCGTTCATATGGCTCGACCTTAGCTATCTGAAATTTCCATACTGTTGGCAGCAGCAGCAGGAGCGGCCTTTTTTCCAACACAACATGTTCAAGTAAGTCCCCTTGCTTTATATATTAGGCAGAAGAGGCAGACAATGAAAAGGACATTGAAGTTGACCTCTCTCTGTGAGCCTGTGTCCATGTGCCCATGTGTGTGTGTGACTGCAGTAGCTTGTGGGTTAGCAGCAGCCATTCTGTGGTCATTAGCCTAAACCAAAGCTGATTTGACTCTCTCCGACGGTCAGCCAGGCCGAGATTTTCTGCAGAATTTGCAAAAAGAGAAAAAAGAAAACGAAGAGGGAATGAAAGAAAGTATCCACAAAATGCGACGGGAACACAAATCTTCTTTATTGCTGGTACGTTTTTGCAAGCACAGACAGGTGAGCTTCACATACACACTCGGCCAGTTTCGCATGTGTGGACTTTGACAAGAGCACATTAGGAGGCCCTAGACAAACAACTAATGGCCTTTTAAGGCATTTTGCTGTTGCCAGCTCTAGTTCTAGCGTTCTTTTTACATTTGGCTGCTACCTGGCACAGGTGCTGGCTCTGGCTCTGGCTCTGGTTCTGCCTTGCCGATACGTACAGCATGTTGTTTTAAATTAAAAGTCCGCACACACACTCCCCCACTCACTGGCATTGGAATATTTTCCATGTTTGCAGTTTTGGTCACCAGAAAATTTTGATTTATGCCCTGCGGGAGGTGAGAGGGTGGGCCTTGCTCTGCTTTCTTATGTATTTTTATTGGATTTATTCAGCTGCCTTTTCTTTCTATGGCAGGCGCACTGCCTGCCCACTGTGAGCTACAAATATTGCTCATACGCCGCATTGCACGTTCACTGCAAATCGAATTTTTCCTTCCTTTTACTTTTGCTTGGCAACTCCCGCAGCCGAAAATGCCAAATGCCAACTTCAGTTGGCATTGTGCGCGACCAGCTCGCTGCACATGAGCGGCCAATTACACGCACGTTCCATGCACGCGGCCCCAGGGCCACGATGCACTCCACTCAGTTCATGACTTGATTATCATCGCCCGATGCGCTTGCACAGCTGATGGCGACTGCATTTGCATTTGCATTTACAAGCTGCCAGCTGATGAAGCTGCCTGCCACGTCCACTTTTAGCGGGCAGAAGATGCCGCAACCACAAGAATCCATTGACTTTTATGCTGGGTCATGCTGGGCACGAGCTCGACTGCATTTTGATGAAGCTGTGAATGGCAGCCAACAGAGCCAGAGCCAGATCCAGGCCAAGCCAAGCCAAGCCGAGGGAAGCCAGGCCAGACCCAGCCTGGCCATAATTATGTTGATTAGTTGAATCAGGTGCAACAAGGTGAGACTTCTGCATCTAGGCAGATAAATTAAAGTGTAAGCCACATACAGCTGACTTGGCTCACATGCTTGGGCCCTGCCATGCCATGCACTTATGATAAGTTCTGTAAGTATTTTATGCCAACGTCAACGCAATTTTTGGCCACTTTGCCTATCACACACACAGCAGGGCAGAGCGGGGCAGGGCGGGGCGGGGCGGGGCTGGCTGCTATCAGGTAACGGGCCAACTGTGCAGCCAAGTGCAAAAAAGTATGCACATTAATTCAAGTAAAAATAAATTATAAAAGCAAAAGGGCTGCGCCGCTGCCGACGTCGACTCCGACTCCGATGCCGACGCCGACGCCGACGCCCGTTTTCCGCTGCTTGTGCATTTTATGACGTTTAATGTGTTTCTGCTGTCAACGACAGCAGCAGAGGCAGTCGAGGCAGCTTCAGCTGCGGCGTCGACGCTGCTGCTGTTGCAACTTTTCAGCAGCGTTGAGTGCATTTTGTTGATTTATAATAAAATAATGTAAAAATATTACACAATAATGAATGCGCGCAGAGTGTGGGCTGTACGTTCACGCGCCCCCTCTATCCTCTCGCCGGCCCACGACCTCTGCTGCTGGATGTCTGCGCTCAGAGCCTTGCCTCTTGCATTTTATTGCTATCTCTTTTCGGGGCCGCGCAGTCGCCAGTCGTCGTCGTCGTCGTCTGTCTGCGCTGCCATGAAATATGAAACAAGCAAATGTTCAGCGCAAAAAGTTGTTGAAAGTAAAAAAAGAAAGTATGAAACAAGCATATGAAATATGCGAAAAAATAAAACTTTTAACTAAAATTATATATGTAATGCTGTGTAGCCTCTGCGAGTGTGAGTGAATGTGTGAGAGTGTGAGTGTGTGAGTGAGTGCTTGTGTGTGTGAGTGTGTTTGTTTGTCGTGTTGTTTACGTTCACTTCTTGGCCATTTTTCTTAAGCAAGGCTGCTTGAAAAATTTACGCGACACTTTGAACTGTTGATGCGCTACACATAAAAGAGAAGAGCTCTTAAGTTTCAAGAGGTACATGATGCTGGCAGAAGATGCTTAAAATATGAATAGAAGTGTTTAATGGAAAATATTTAATACTAGTTCATATACTCTTCAGCTCAGCTCTCTTTTAAGCAGGCTCAATTTGGCTCGAACACCCCTCTCTCCAGTTCAGATTGGCTCGCCTAAAAGAGCTTACTCATTCAGTTGCCATTATACAATATTAAACTTGGCTTACAAACTTCTCAAACGATTCATATTCGTTGATAATATGATCATCTCTCGCAAGCTGCTCATCAATATCTTTGCCAGACGCCGCCACTTTGTGCCTGTAGCGCAGCTGCAAAACTTTAGCCAACTGCAATCCCTGCATGTATATATATCTATATATAGATAAATATATTTGCCAACACACTCCACTCCACGCTCCACCCTCTCTCAAAGTCAACACTTACAATCTGCTGTGAGTGTGTGTTATGACGTTTTAGTCCTGGCAACTTTATCGCAGCAAAAATTGCATCATATTTCAGGACAGCATGACAAAATATAAAAATACAAAGTTCACAAGCAGCCAACTTTTTTCTTACCTGTCCCCCCTCAGCCAACTGAATGTCGAGCCACCTTTCGGTTACACCGCTCAGTCAACTCAGTGGCAGCAAAAACAACATCAACACATGTCAAGCGCTGGCAGAGCCAAAAGAAAATAAAAGAAAAGAAAGCAGAAGCACAAGCAGAGCGCCAACTTCAGCTGCTTCTTCGCGCTGCGGCCACGTTGCGTATGAGTAATGCGAGACAAAGTTGAAATGTCTTTTAAGCAATCGCTTGCCATTGAGTTTATTAAAACGTTATGCGCTTGAATTACAATTTATAATGACGGCTGTGCGCACCTACAGCGCAATCCTTGGCATAATTTTGAAAATTGTGAGATAAAAGCGCAGAATGCACATAATTAATGAAAGACCAAATGTCGTCTTCAGCAGCGTGTGCAGCACCAGCATTCTGTAAGAGAGCAAACAAAGTGTAATTAAAAAGTACTTAGTGAGCTCTCTCTCTCTTTGTCTCTCTCTCTGCCTCTCTCTTGTCTTGGGTTGGCTCACCTGCGATAAATAGTTTTGCGCTGCTGTAATTTATTATCGTTAGCGTTATCCTTAAAGAAGTAGCGCCTGATGCCGCTCAGATACGAACGAAAATATTCGCTCCAATTAATCGTCGCAATGTTGAACTGCAGCTTCTCACGCTCCCCCACCGGCAGCCGCTCGTTCAATTCGTCAATGTTGCGATGCGCAAACTTCCACTCCTTGAGACCGAACCAAGCCATCATATTGATGATGCGCGAGATTTTCTGATAAGCCTTCACATAGCTGGCAATGCGTAAGAAGAATGCGAGCGTTTAGTATTGATAAACTGAACTAATTGAGCCAGCCAGCCATGCTCTGTGCTGGATAAATAATAGTTGCTTGCAGTAGTACTCCGGTGATGCGCTCTAATTGAAATGAGTCTAATATTACGTATACGACCGGTTGTACGAGAGAACTATATGTGTTGGCAATACTCTAACTGTTTAAGTGATTATAATATGTCAGCTTGTTTGGCATAGCTCTCTCTTCTTCTTCTTTATCATTACTTTAATTCAATGAGAAGTGAATAGAAAGGCAGAGTCAGACATGCTCTATGCTTGCTAAATAATAGTCAAATGCAAATCAAAGGGTAACTCATTTTAACTTAAATTAACCAAATACTGCGCACACAATTTTAAATACACTAACTTATCTAATTACTTCTTGCTCTGCCAACCTCCTTAGCCTAGCCAGTATGCCCAGCCCTATAGCGAGTGCGCGCAGCTGCTCTCAATTGCCTTTCAATGTTGCGCTTAAAATGCGCTCAATGTAGCGCACCTAAAATCCACAATAGCAGACACTAACTTAGGGGGCCAACACAGACTCGCACACAGACTCATTGTGTGTGTATATAGAGCTGGCTGACTCTGTGTGTGTGTGTACTTACATGCGCTTTTGTCCGGTGGCCATGGCAATTAAATCTAAAATATAAGCTGGGATATTGTGCAAGAAAAATGCAATTGCACAATGCAGAGGCTTCGATGGTATTATAACGTACGAGAAGCACCTGTGACAATAATGTGGTCCAAGCGGGTTCGATGTCCATGTTGCCACCAGTCGTTGCCCATTCGATTTGGTTGGGGTTTTTGGTTTTTTGGTTCGGTTTCGTTTCCCGTTTTCCGTTTTCCGATTTCGTTGAGATTTTGTTGGCCAACGCGTCGCATGCAGAGGTTGTTGTTGTTGTAGTTCAGAGTTTGGCATGTGTTTCATTGTTTCAAGGTATTAGCAGCGTGTAGATAAATTTAACGAAAAAGGAGTAAAAAATACAGAAATTGAGCCATATTTAAGCATTTGGATTAGACATGAATGCAATATGGCAGCGGTTCGTGCGGATAACGTTGCAACGAAAGTAGAAATTCAACAAAAAATATTTAGAGCAACAGTAGGGGGTGTGCCTAAGCAGTTGCCAGACTCACCAAAGCGACTTGTCGAATGGCTCGTGAAAGCCACGACGCGACAGCTGCATGTATTGGCCCCAGGTAATATTATTTACGTCGGAGACATAATTGTAGACAGGCAGCTCCGACTTGCCATCGAGTTGAGTTTCCCGTAGCTCAAATCTGAAAGAGAGAGAGGAAAGAGAGTGTATGAATATGTACGGAATTTAAGATAAGCTTAAAGTCAAGACAAAAGCTGAAAGATAAGGCGAGCATTGAGCTCAGCCTTAAGCTGAGCCCAAACCAACAGCAGCTCTTGAATTTTGCCATAACTTCTTCCACCTTAAACGCTTTATACGCATATTTAAAGCGATGCTCTTCGATACTCCAGCCCTTGGCAATCCTTTACTAACCTTCGGGCGATGTCCCAGGCGGATGCTATCATTGCATTCACCACATAATCGGCGGGAACCATATTCGCCTTGCAGTTGGCCGTGCCGTAAATGCAACGTACGAGTCCCCGGGCTGACCAAGTGCATAAACCTGATGGCCCGTACAAATTATCAGTCCAGCCGGGAAATGGATCCTTGTACGTTGACATTACTGCAAATAAATAAGAATTAATGGCTGCTTTGTTCGACCGGAGACCGAGGAGCGTTGTTGATTTTGGACAACGCCAAAAGCGATAATGGTCCCCTTAGCCCAGCGCACAGCTGGAAATGAATAGAGAAAAACAAAACCAACAACAACAACAACAACAACAGCAGCATACAAACTAAATGCTCCCTCCCCTTGGCCCCTATGTCTATACCAACTGCTAGCTGATATGCCTGACTCCCAATTGCAAGTTTTGCACTTGAACCTCGTTTTTTTCCATCGCTGTTGTTGTTGTTGTTGGGGGCAGCTTAGGATGCTGGAAGGATGCTTTGGCATTTTTGTGTTAAAATAAATGAAAATTTGTTTGCGCTTTGTTACCGAGCTGCAGCTAGAAGCTGCCGCTGCACAGCTCTAGATGAAGTCGTGGGGGCTTTCTCGGAGTCGTGGGCAAGTCAGGCATGCTCTGACTTTTTTAGTTGGGCTTTGTTTCCGTTACGTTTCGTTCGTTACGTTACGTTGCGTTTGCAAAAATGGAGAAAAATAAAAAGAAAACTTTTTCCACATGCATTTATCTGCTAGACCATGGCACACGCTTCGACTTGCCGGGCGAATGCAACGTTGTTTGCTATTTTTCACAAAATTTTAAATATTCCTTTTTTCAGCTGTAGCTGCATATCCTTGGGGGCCTCAACTAACAGAGCAGTCTGTGTGTGTGCAATCTAACAAGTTTCTTGTGCATACCCAGGAGTATTTTGGGCTAATTATCTGACAATTAGTTTGTGAAGTCAACTTTAAAGCCACAGAATGAGCCACAAAGTATCTCTCTTACCAATCGGCGGGCGAAAGATGCCCGCGGGCATATGAAAGGCGCGATGATTGACCAGATTCTCGGCGCACTTCTTCGTCATGGTGTAGGTATTCGGCATCTTGCCAATTAGGCAATGACGCAGCTTCTCCAGCGTCTCGTCGTCGAACGTGCGATAGATCTGTGGAGCGAGACCGAACAGCAGCAGAGGCAGCAGCATCAGTTCCATTCGAACATTTTTAATTTAAATAAATTGTTAAGCCAATCAGATCGGCCAACAGCAGCCCATTGCGTATGCACATAAAATAATAATAATATTCATGAGTGCTGTTTGTGTTCTGGAGTGGTGCGGAGGTGGGTGGTGGTAGTGTGCTCCACCTGCCTCTCAGCTGCTTACCTGCATGATTTTTTCGTAGCCAATTTCGTTCTCGTACACTTGCTCCTTGATAAATTTGCGATTGCAGTTGCAGTACAGTGTCGAAATGTGAACAAATGACTGGAGGGCGGCCGAGTGAACGACCGACCGAGCGGACCGAGCGGAGCGTTGGGTGGTATTGATGGCGGCGGGCGGCCAGTGTGTGACGGCATGTCGAATGTTGATTGAATTGTGTTGAAATTGTTTGCACGCCGCAGCCGTAAAAATATACAACAACATAAAAAGCAGTATATAATAAAAAATAAACACACACACGCACTCACTCTCCTGCTCAGTTGTAAATATTAAAATGCATACACAAATATTTCGCATGCAGACATGCGAAATATGCATGTCGGTTACTTAAATGCGATATGCGAATATTTGAATTAATGTTACGTCAAAAAAGAGAAACGAAAAGGAATCCATGACAACTGCAATTTGTAAATACTGCGAACGGATTAACTGCCAAATGCAGCTCGGGCATTAACAAATAGATTTTTAACACGATCACGATTCACTGCATCCTCGAGTATATGCAGATTAAGTGCAGTTTTTAAGCATTACGCATTTACGGTATTAAACAAATTGTGACAAAATATGGAGAGAACTCTGTGAAGTCTATGAAAGGTATGAAACTTTGATTAGAGAATGGTAAGAAACCTTATGATATGGTCAGTAGATATGTCAGATTCTTACTAGAGACTATCTCTAGCCAAGCAAGACTATCTCTAGTCAAGTTTTTTGTATGCAAAGCTAATCTACTTCAAGTAGTCTAACCAAAACTTGGCGTAATCTTGTCAGCATTCCCTCTGTAGACATGTCTCTTCCAGTTACCTCTTTAGTCTAACATGTCCAAGCTCCAGCTTAGACACTTACTTACCTTCAACTGCTTCATTTGCATAGCCAAATCGAGTATCTTCTTGGTGCCCAGGACATTAATGTCAATAGCATCGCTTAGTTTCTCATTGAATTTCACCGAGGCGACAACATTGAAGACGATCTAAGCAAGCAGAGAAAAAGACACAAGTAATGCATATTAAAATTGAGAAATGCCAGCTGAACAGCTGAACAGCTGAACAACAGCGAGCGCATGCAATATGCACGAGAGATGCATGCAAAACAGAAGCGCTTTGCCGCATGCAGTTAGAATTTTTTGGGCTCATGCTGTTCGCTGCATTCGCTGATAACCTCAAAGTCAGCACGGACACAGGACACACAGGACATGGGACACGGGACAGGGGACACAGGACATGGCTACACATGCAACTGCTGCATTGAACATCGACAACAAAGCAATTTTAGTTTTAAAACAGTGCCAGGACTAAACGCCGACTGCGCCACATGTGCGAGTGTGAGTGACTTGTATGCAAAATGTTTTGCAAACAACAAAAACTAAAAAAAATATATACAGAAAAAAAGGACTAGAGAGGAAAATAAAATAAATAGAAACGCCGAACGGATGCGACTGGCAGGACAATGGCTCGCGCACGCCAAACACTTGAAGCATGCACTGGAATTTTCATTTATTTATATATTGTTTTTTATAACCGGCAGCAGGAGCCGCAGGACTAGCAAAACCGGCAGGCACACACACACATTTTCATAGCACGACGTGCCGAGTTTCAATTTTTGTTGAAAAGTAGAAAAAATATATATCTCTATATGTATATACATATAAATATATATATTTTTGTGCCTTGTCTTCGCTGAGAGCGGAGAAAAATCATAAAAAGGAAATAAACTGACTGCATGCTGTTGTCGTAAACATGGCGCCTGCCTTTGGCAGCCAGTGCAACGTAACGTAATGCACAAACAGACAGACAGACAGACAGACGGAGGGACAGACAGACGGACAGATAGATAGTCAAACAGACAGGTGGACAGATATCCAAACAGATAGGCAAACACACACACACACACACACACACACAGACTCGCTCACAAAAGTTTTCACACAAAAGTCTATTGATTGAATTGCCAACAGAAACAGGCAACAAAGCTCTCGAACCTGCAATCGGAATGGCAACGGCAATGGCAACGGCAGCGGCAATACTCACTTGGACCTCAGACGAGAGCATTGCACGGTCGGCGGCATCAATGTCCAGGTCGATGGCACTGTAATCAGCGCGTATCGGATGCACCTTCTCCAGCAGCTCCGGCCGCTCAGCGCGCATAATATTGAATATCTGCAATAGCATAGAGCAGCAGCAGCAGCAGCTTTATTGAGTTTGCATTGTTCGACGATGGTGAGAGGGGTGGACAGTGCAGCAAGCGGCAGCTCATTTCCCCCAGTTTTGCTATTGACTTACCGACTCATTGAAGAATCCCTGCAAGCGCTCCTGCACGCTCATGTTGTCCTTGCTGCGTATCAGCATGTAAATTTTACGCAAACCAAAGGCGCGCAACAATTTCTCGGTTAGCACTTTGCCCACAAAGCCCGTGCCGCCCGTAATGAGCACCGTCGCATCTCTATAGAAATCGGTAACTGGTGTTGCTGTGGGCGTGGCCAGACCATCAATGCCCCCAACAGCATCAGCAGCAGCAGCATCGACATCGATGTTTGCTGTGCCACTAGCAGTGCCGCTCGCACAGCTCATTGTTGTGGATGCCTCGCAGAACTCGTTGTTGCTGCCACTGCTGCGACGCGAGGAGCTGGTCGACGAGAAGGCCTTGCGAGGCACTGCATTGGGATAAGAGGCATGTGATTCATTTGATGAAATTAGTTTGCTTAGCACTCCGCCTGGCTCACTCCTTACCTTTATTCACACCTGATTCACGCATTTTTCTACCTTAATCGAAACAAAAAAACTCAACCACTCGGCCTGAAGACTGACAACACTTTGAAAAGTTTACTTTCGTTTTCTAATTGTTGGAAATATGAAATGTATATAGTAAGCCGATGTCAATCAATAACGGACAGTCGCTGCGCCTTAAAGATTTTCCCATCGATGGTCAATTATTTACCAAAGTCCAATTATATTTTATATATACTTATAACTGTATGTGAGAGTGTGTGAGTGTGTGAGTGTGTATGAGTTATTCAACTTAATGCTGTTGAGGTCTCTGGCTGACATTGCGGTTGCAGTTGACCTGCTGACCTGCACACACACACAGCGAACAGTTAAAGCAACTTACCCCTACGTACTGCGAGCCCTGCTACCCCGGCGTCGTTAGACGCCCTTTTAGCCATTTTCAACATTGTTAATTATTCAATTATCAACAGCCAATGCGGCCTTCTTCCTGCTGCCAGGACACTGCTCACTGCGCTCACATGCAGTCAAGTGTCCATCTATGTGAAAATAAACGTTGCATGCGTGTCTCTCTGTGTGTGTGTGTGTGTGTGTGTGTCTGAGAGCGAGAGTGTAAGCTTAAATGCTGCCACGGCCGGCATATGCATGTACATACATGTTCATGTCCAGTCAGTCAGCTCATTGCGTGTTGTACAGTGTATATCTAACACACACACACACGCTCTGTCTGTCTCTGTGCGTGTTTGTGTGTGTGCGCCTTAGAGTGCACCATATGTTGTTTGGTTGCATGTGGCATAAAAAGAAACGAACTAGAACCACATATGCCAACTATTGCGTGCCACTGTTGTTGTTGCTGTTGCTGTTGCTATTGCTGTCATAGTTTGTTAGTGTTTGTCAACCAGAATATCCCGCTTTGTTTGCCTGGCGATTAGGGTAGTTTAATCATAGCACACGCGACCTTTGTACCTGAATTACATAGTCTAAATTTAATTTTAAAATACAAATTACAAAAATAAAAGAGAAAAAAACGTTAACTCTTGCCAAGCAGAAAGAGAAAAAGATCTGTTAAGGCTTGTTTGTGCAGCGGCAAATTTATTTTTTTATTTTTCATAGAAAGAGCAGGTAGATAGGAGCAGCAACTATGTAGCTAGCAGCAGCACGCCTGCTCTTACTCACACAATGATGGCATGCCCGGCGCGATGTTTGATCTGGCGAGAGTTGTGCTCGAGGCTGCAAGGAAGTTGTGTTCGAGTTGGAGCGAGGGGAGCGACGCCCTATAAAAAGGCGAGCCTGCTGCTGCATAGCTTCAGTCTCAAACTTGATCTCCTGCTGATCAGTCGTGCAGTGCAGTGCTCCTCCTCCTCTTCTTCTTCTTCTTCTGGATGTGTGGATGTCTGGTAAATATTTAAATATTTAATAATATTGTTAAGCAAAATTGTAATAATTTAAATAATAATAAGAATTAGTTTAGTAAGAATTATTTGAGTAACAATTAGTTTTATGAGAATTATTTGAGTAATTATTGTTGTGAGAATTATTTGAGTAAGAATTATTTGAGTAAGAATTATTTGAGTAAGAATTATTTGAGTAAGAATTATTTGAGTAAGAATTATTTGTTTGAGAAATATTTGTTTGAGAATTTTTGTGAGAATTATTTTTCGTCTTAGTTGAGTAAGAGCTTTTTTTCGTTAGGAGTATTTTGGTTATTATTATTTTCGTATGAAATATTTGCTTAAGAATTTTCAATATTCAATAATTGAAAACACAAGTCTGCTGAACAGTGTAGATTTGGTCTTGCATATGCTTAAGTCAAACTCGAATCACCCTGTTAAAGTCCAAGCTTTTCTGTTTACTTTGCACGCAAAGCTTAGCCAATGCCGTCTTAAGCTTTTCCGTTCTCACCCACCTCCGGTTTGGGTACGCGCTATGCTTACGAATAAGCTTGCGCCTTAGCTTAACCACAAAGCTTACAGCTTGAGCCAATTAACTTGCGCATTAGGTTTTCTTTTCTTATGGCACAAAGCTTCAGCACTTGCCATAAATTTATAGGTGGCATTTAAATATTTACTGTTAACAATTGTGAACAGCAAATCGGTTGGAAATTTGTGGTTCAATGAATTAATTTAATTCAAATAAAGCATTTCTCTGATGGGATTTCAATAACTGTGCGGTAATTAACTGGCCGTGGGCAAGCCGAATAGAAAGAAATGTTTGTTTAATGACTCGAAATGTTTTTATTCATTGTTTTTCATATTTATTAATATTCCAATAAGATAATTACATTAATTAGCCTTTTCATGCCATAAAACGTGCACATTCATATTACAGAAATACATAGAAATATTTATATATTCACATTGATATTATTTAAAAACTAATTCAATAATTTATCATTTAACGCTAGTTAATTGATTTCATGAGACTATTAATTGGAGTAAATTGCTTAATGCGCTTACAAATAATTAGATGGGCAAAAAATAACAAATGAAATGCAAATAGCAACGCGTGTCGAAACAACAGTTATCTAGTTATCAACACTTTTTATCGTATATGTATATATATTTTTTATGATTTATTTATATATATATATGTATTTGTGACTTTCATCTTTTTTGCGGAATATTGAAATAGATTTTGTTTTCAGGTCTCAGCAGTTCGTGTCTCTCTTCTGTGTCTCTGCGCGATTTCATGGCCAGCACTTTGGCAATAGTCTTACATTATAATACTGTACATGGCTTGCAGCTAAGGAAAGTCCGCACACACACACACACACACGCTCTACGCTCTATACACATCGCTCGTATTCAACAACATTTTGTTTGCATCACAATTCATTATTTCGAAATCACAGAGAAATTCGTCGCATTTGCTGCGTGCTTAGAGTGGCTGCCACAAGGATTCGCTTAGGGGATCAGAGGCACCGTTGCCACCACCGCCACTCACTGCCGCCACGCCCACAGCTGGCTGCTGTACTCTGGACACTTCACTGAGTATGCAGGTTCCGTCACATTCGGTCCGACTGCCGAATTCCTGTTCGCAAATGCAACTAAAACTTTCTCGGGATGCGGCCTTAAATAGCGCCAGTGGAACACCCGCTCCATCCGCTGCGCCACCGGCAATGCTGGACGGCATCTCCTCGCTGGTGGATGGCAGCTCCATCAGGGCCAAATCATCCTCGCACTCAACCACATTCGGATGCAGCGGTTTGAAGTGATTACGTCGCCATGGGGCCATCATCGTTTCGCTGCCCGCAAATGTCACCACAGTTTGATGGCCATTGTTGTTGTAGCTGCTGTTGCTGCTGCCTCCGCCCCCGCCGCCGGCTCCATTGCCATGTCCGTTGCCATTGAAATTGGCCTGATAAGCACTTCGGCCGAAACTCACGCCACCCTTGCCGTTGCCGCCAGCATTCCGGGCCCCAAAGAAATTGCTGCGTATGCGCATCGACGAATTGGCATAGGTGGAGCGTATGGAGCTGGCACGCGTGTGCATCGAAAAGGTGCGCTCATGCGGCTCCAGGCTGGTCTTGAATTTGCAGAAGCACGCCGCGAAGCGCTTGTTGAATTCCCGCTTGAATTTTTCCTGGAAAAAGTAGGCGGAAAAAGCGAAAAACAAATATAATTGGAATTTTTAATCATAATAGAAAAGAAAATCCTTCGCTAGGCGCAGTTAAATATTTTTATAAATTTAAATATTAAATAAAATTGAATTTAGAAAAATGTGAAACTAATTTTTGAAAATAGAAAAATATAAAATATATCATAATATAAATTTTTTTATTACTTATTTTAAAAAATTAAAATGTAAAAAAATAGATTTAAAATAAATCTGAAAAATTCATAATTCTCTAATTTTAAATTACATTCCGAAATGTATCACAAATTTGACTTTTGACTAAGCAAAACGTATTCATCTGTAAAAATTCGTGAATATATTTTACCTGCCGTCAGCCGTTCACGAGCATCCATAAATTTGTATACCAAAACATAATTCAATCATAAAATTACTTATTATTATTATTACGCTCAGATTTTATTGCTGGTGGTGTCAGCTGGCTTTTATGAAGCAATTCGCTAACCTCTGCCTCAGAGCCTAATTTGCAAGATTTGTTTCCTCTTCAGCGCGTTGACACTTTCCTGCTCGGAATTTGTCTGTAAAGTTTTGGCTCAAAGTAAAGTATTCACGCTCCTCACACACACACACGCACACTCGTGTGCATAACAAAAACTTTCTGGGCACATTTGCCTGCCAGTGTTCACTATTGATTTTCAGTCACGTCGCCAGCCAGCCAGCCAGCCCACTTCACTAAATAAGCAAAATATTTGCTTATATTTGAGAGATTTGGCACATTCGTGCGTCTGCCAGGATATCGTAAGTGTTTTTTATGCTTTCCTGTGCTATTTTTATTGCTCTAGGCAACAGTCAAACATTTCACTAATTAAATTACGTGGGCAGATCTGACATGCTCCAAAGCAAATATATATTGAACCAATTATAATAGTGGAAGATGGCATTGTTTTCTAATCTTGTAAATAATGAATTAGGCAGAAGTTGTCTTGGCGATTCAAGTACTTAAATATGCCATCAACTTCAAAGCTGCTTTAATAGTTTATAGTTGGCATTCACTGTGCCTTATTGATTCAGTCAGACTAAGAGCATCGGCTTACGGCCCATCAGAGGGAAAACCCCAAAGTAAACCACTTAGTTACTCACATTGTAGATGCCGTAAATAAAGGGATTATAGCAGCTGTTGCTCATGGCCAGCCAGTCGCAGCAGAACCAGACGATGCTAATGAAATGATAGTCGTTGATTTCCGGTATTGTAACATATAAGATATTATACAGCTGCAGCGGCAGCCAGCACAAGCCGAAGATGACCACGACGATAATCAGCATCTTAATAACCTGCAATAAAATTATTTATTTATTATTTGAAAAGTAATTGAAATTGGCCTGCTCAAGCTGACCTTCTTCTTGTTCTTTAGCAGCGTTATGTCACGCGAGTCCTGTGCATTGCCTGGCGCGTGTGTGCCCCAGAGTCGAACTGCCATTTGTATGTACACGAAGCTAATCACGCAGAACGGCACCAAATACTGCACAAAGACCAGGGCATAGCGATAGGCCTTCAACTGCTCGTCGGAAAGGTTTTTGTTCATGCAAAACGGCCGAGTCAAGTTAAAGTACACGTCATTCTCTGAGCAAACAAAGAATAATATATAGTTTAATAAAGACATTGCCAGCTCGAAGGTTGCACGTGCGCATACCACGAAAACGGTCCGTGATCTCCTCCACACGAAACGCGATGGGAAACGGCGCTGCGAAGACCAGCGCCAGCAGCCAAATGCCTCCAATTATAAATTTCGATATAAATTTGCTGGGACGTGCGCTGCTCGAATGGAAAACATATTTTTTAATAAGTGGGAGTGGATGGAGTGGAGTGAGGGCGTGCTAGACTAGGAGATGGGAGCCTGAGTGAAAAAATTAGCTAAGGTTGTTGGCAAGGTTGGCAAGCTCATCCTCTTATACCAACTTAAAATATGATAAATATTCTTTATAATATTTTCTGATAATATAAATTGTTCTCTAGATATATTTTATGCATCAAAGCTTTCGCGATGCCTAATTATTTATTTTTTTAAATTTACATATTTTTGAATTTATTTCAAAATTTGTAAATATAAAATTTTCATTCTACATCAATTCTACATTTCTCAATAATTTGTATACAAATAATCAACACAGTCCTTCTTTAGCCTTATTACACATTCAATTACATATTAACCCTTTCCGATATTTTTAGCAAATCTAGGGTATCAAGCACATTTAAATGAATACTTCGTTTTTATTAAGTCATCGTGTGCTGGCTTACCGTAATGGATTAATTATGGCCCGATGGCGATCGATGGCAATTGCAGTCAATGTAAACACGGAGACGTTTACGCTGAGAGCCTGCACGAAAGGACAGAAACCGCACATAAAATATGGCAGATTCCAGCGCTGAAGCAGCGCCGCCTGGAACTGAAATAAGCAAATGGAATAAAATATTAAATATACTTAAGCCAATTGGGCTTATCAAAATAGCCAGCAGACTGGAAAAATATCATTTGAGCCACACAGCACACACAGGCATGTCCAAAGCATGTCCGAAAATAAACAATTGAATTGCGTGAATTCATGCTCTGGTCTGGCCTGGCCTGGCGCAAGCAATTAAATCCGTATAATATAAGGCTTTCCGTTTGGCAGGCAAATGACAATTTGCGCCGACAGCAGCTGCCATTTAACTGACCATGTAAAAACAACTTACTGCACTGCGTGCGTGTGGCCCTGAAGCCTGAAGATTAAGTGTCTGTCAACTTAATTGAAAACATTTGGCCAAGAACGAGATGAAATTTTCTTTGTGAGATCTGTCAACTCGGCGTTTTGCCATTTTCACAGCTTTTCGCATGTAATTAGAAATCGGATGTTAAAGCATAATAAAAATATCTTATGCAAGCCTTGGCTTGGCTTTGATCCCAATGGCCGGCAAAGTTTTATCTTCGGACTGCTTAACATAAATTTAATTGCAACATAATTGGCCGGAAATTGAGTTTTGGTTACAATTTTGAAGCGAATGGCGTCTGGACACGAAATGCTAATTCCATTAAGACTGGATACAAAACTGTTTATTCCATTATCGAAAGTTCTTTTTGTTGGGTAATGGGCTGGCAGTTGGGAGTTGGCAGCTGGCAACTGGTTTCGTGCCTAGCTGTCAAAATTCTAATCTCAAGCGCCGGAAATTAAATTGATGTTCGATTATAGTGAAATCGATGTTTGTGGCTGCTGGTTGGGTCATAAAGGGAATATTAACACAGCAGCAGCAGCAGAGGCAGCAGTCGAAAATGCAGCTGGAAACTGGGCTAATGCCATTAAACTGATTTATGTGCACAAAGTGTTAACAGCCAGTCGAAAATCAGCGAAACTCAATTTATTTAGCATGTAAGCGCGGGTATACATTGCGTATACGCAATGTTTAATTAATGCCGCGCAACATTTAAAACTGCAACGGTCATAATGAAAATGTTTGTCGGCCGCGGCTAATTGGCCAACGCGTCTGGCCTAAAAGGTAGCCATTGTCGGTCAATATTTGCATAATTAGAATATGCGAAAAATATTTGCCTGTGTGTGGGTAAAATTAATTTGCGAACTGCATTCGCCGCCGCACTCACCTGGAACGGTATGCTGAATAGTCCAATAATGACATCCGCAAACGCCAGATTCGCTATGTACATATTGGTGACGGTGCGCATTTGTCGAGTCGTGGCCACCACCCAAATAACCAGCGTGTTGCCAATCACGGCTAAAATGCTAATGCCGCCGTAGAAGATGGAGAGCAGGGCCACAATTTCCGCGGGCGCCGCATAAAGACGTTCTATGACAAGTCGCAAAGAAAAATGAAAAATGAAAATCAAAATCAAAATGAGCAATGTGAAAGCGGGAGAAGGCAAATGTCAGCAGCAGCGAGTTATCCTTTTATCAGCGGCAGTCATCAATTTAATTATTGAAGTCCTTCTTCGATTGGCGCTGACTGGAGAAGAGCTTATCATGGCTTCAATAATGGAAATTAATTCTGTTTTGAGCGGGCTTTGGGAATTGTAAGAGATGTTTCAAGAGCAATTGCTGGCTCAAGGCAGAGGTCAAAGTATCATGGCAACAGAGAAAGAAAACAAAACTTGTCAGAATATGATAAATGAGCAGAGCTCACGAACTTCAGCATTTATCCATTAGAAAGTCGCTTCAAAACAGAGACAGGGAAAAATCTTGGTTTTAACACTTACCAAACTCCGCCTCCTCCTCGGCGCCGGGCAGCAGCTCATCGTGCACATGCTGATCATATATTATATCGGATTCCATTTTATTATTATTGCTCTTCACTCTTCGCCAGACAAAGTGTTGTCAATTTATAAGAGCTCGGCGAGTCCTCCGCTAAGCCAATCACAATTTATGGGGCACAATGCATTTTATTGTCCTCGCTGTTGCCTGCGCATAAAAAAGTTTGAATGGCGAAATTATTTGACACTTGCCGAAAGTTTTCGTAGCCACAAATTGCAATAAGAAAATGAATATTGAAGTTGAAGTTTGCACAGCTTGAAATGAAAAGCAAACAAGCATTCAAATCAACAAAATTAACCATCAGCTGGTCAAGCAGAGCCAATTGGAAGCTGCTAAGCAAATATTATTTGAGTTATCCTTTATGCAACTGCTGAGCTGAAGCGAGAGCCTGTTGGCTGGCTGGCTGGCATGCCTTACGGTCAGCTGTCAACTGACGCGCAGACAAGTTTGTTTTGCATAATTGAAACGACTGCAGCTAGCCCCCGTTAGCACCTCGCTTTAACCTGTTTGTAAGTTCGAGCTGCGCTTTAAGTGCAGTCTAGTGAATCCATAAACATTTTGTTAGACGTCAGGTCAGTTGACACTGATGGCCATTGAAAGCTGCAGACGCTTTTGTTGACTTGACTGACTGGCAATAAAATTTTGGTTATTTTTTGCAAACACAAACAAAGCAGCTAGAGTGGACCCCAGAGGGAAGCTATTGTGATGCAAAAAATATTTCATATATATAAAGAAATATAAATAAACTCCTTATTTTACAGGATATGCTTTAAAAATCTCTAGATATATATTCATATATGTTTGTCTGTTTACTTGGGCTCACTCTAAAAACTCAGCTTGTAATTTTAATGAAAACACATAAACTCCATTTTGTTACGGTATGTGCCCAAGCTTAAGCTTACACACATGCATAAGTATGTATGTGTGTGTGTGTGCTTAGTAAAGTCTGAGAGTAATTTGACTGAAGAACCAACCACATTCACTAAGTAGATTCTGTTGCTCTTGTTCCAGGAAATGTTGTCCTTTTGTACACAGATCATACGAGCCAGAACTGGGACTCGCTGCGTATCAGGGACTGGCCTTAAGGCCAGCTCGGGCTGGAATTGATTAAATGTAAGCGTAACCCTAAAATAAGCCACATTTCCTTTTACTGCTGTAGTTTTTTTCTGTTGCGAAAATCTTATTGTCATCGGCTCAGTTGAGTGTTCATCAACTTACCTCCTCTTTCACTGTTTCACTTTGGCATTGGCTTTCTGATGGATATTGCTGAAGGTGTTGCACAACAATGCATGGTTTATAAGGAGCTAACTCATTTAACTTGATACAGTATTTCATCAGCTCAAGGTGCGCGCAGCCCTGTAGCCCTGAGGACTATACTGCGGAAGTGTGTCTGTGTTGGTGTGGGTGGGTGTGCGTGAGCTTTGATGGTGGCTGCTAGCTGCTGGCCATAAAATTCCATTATGGCGGTTGTCAGGCAATTCACCTTTTTAACTTGAAAATATTATGTATTACAATGAACACGTATCTTTAAATGTGGCTTTAAGTTAGCTTTAGTTCAGCGCACTCAAATTACTTATTCAATTAGAGGTACTAAGGCAAATTAGTCAAAAATTTGTTAAGCAAATGCCAAAACCTGTTAATTAATCAAACATAAAACGTTGCCTGCTTCATGGATATAACATTTTTATAGAACTCAAAGCCCGCCAAGCCTCGCATAAGCATTCACAGAGTCCAGCTTATGCGCATTAAACTCAGCGTGAAAAGTTGTTAAATGGAAAAGCGTAAAACGCTGTTCTTTTACGCGCCCTCAAAGGACCTGCTGCCAGCTAAAGGACCCTCTACCAGACTCTCTCGCTGGCGCCCCGCACAGAAGTAATCCTGTTCGCATGGCCCACGTCTCATGTTTCACGACTTCGGGAATATAAATATTTGTAAGGCTTATAAATAGCATATTATTGAATGTCGCATATTGTAACATAAGTATTCGTCGATAAACAGATTTGGCACATCAAAGGCAGCGCAGTACAGTACAGTACAGAGCAGTGCAGAGGCATAAGTAAGTACTTGGAGCATATCGAAATACCAAGCTTACGCATCAAAAGAAAAGCTGCCCATAATAACAGTTCCCATTTTCAATTTCTTTAAATGGCAAATATTCCTTATACATAGACGGCGCAAAAATGTCCAACACAAAAGATTAACAAATAAAGTGGAGCAGAGCCGAGCGAGAGGGACAGCCACGCATATCTCTAATGCTATTTCTGTGTAATACGCTTTGTGTCTAATAAAGGCCCAATACCCGCATATATGTACAGACGCCAAGGCCAAACAAAAGAGTAAACCGACTTCGAAATTGAGCTGCATTTTCAGGCGAAATTTTATATGCTGTGGAAAAATAAAGCAGAATTATAACAGCCGCCGAGGCTAGAGAGCAAGCTCTAAAATATAGCAATTTGCAGAAGAAAGCATACGTGAACTCAACTCGAACAAGCTCAGTCGAACAATGTCTTTCCCAGAACATGCCAAGTAGCCATATGAGCTATTCAAAGGCGTTCGAATGCAAACACTTACTGTCTGCTTCATGTCTCTCTCTCTCTCACACACTCTCTCTCTCTCTCTCTGTCATTCTCTCTTTCTATAAATCATTTTACATTCATGACTTGTTATTGTCTGCCCTCTTTGGCCACTTCCATCGCCGCTTGTCATATTTGCTGAGGAACTCAGCTTTTTCAACAGCGCAGAGAAGTATTTAAGCTGACAATTTGATCTTTTTGCAGCTGAGATAAGACTTTACCTTTAAGATGCTGCCTTTATTAAATATCAATTAACTTTCAAGCATAATGGCTATAAACCTTTGGCAATTACATTTTTAATGCGAGTCCCTCAAGAGTTGATTCTTTGAACTGAACATTAAGATGGCAAAATTAAATTTAAATATATAAAGCAAGTTCTTCGCTTGAACTCTAGACTCTCCGTCTGGTCGTCGGCTCCGTCTACTCGTCTGCAGCCGAGCTCATTATAATGTTATATTTCTACATAGACAAAGTTGTGAGCCACTTGACTGCAGCCTCATTACCAAGGCGATTCGCTGCTGCCTTTATGGCCTCTGGAGTAAACTTTAAACATTTTTTCCAATGCGTGCTAAACTTGTCAAAGTAAACCAGCATCAAATATTTAGACGGTATTTAAGTACATAGAGCTGTTTTCCACACCGCCACCTGCCCGCTTCGGCCACCATATAAACATGCTGGGAAATAAAAACTAAAACAAAGGCAAAAGTCCAATCAAAGCGTTCGGAAAAAACCCTCAAAAACACAGAAGTAAAAGAAGAGAGCATTAGGATAAGGGAACTCGTGTTACCCAAAGGAAATTGGATGCGGACAGGCTCAAGATTTCAGGCAGGCAGGCGGGGAGGGAGGAACGTGCGTGATGCTGGCATTAAATGTAATTGTAATAAATGCGTATGTTACCCGATTGTGCCGTATATATTGTTGCGCCCTCAGGTTGGGCGTCGGTCCTAAAACTCTAATAACTTCTGCTTCTTCTTTAATTAATTTTTATATAATTTTGATTCTGCCCGAAGCCACACAAGCGTGTCAGAACGTAATTAACTGGTGGCCAACCACACAATCCTTTTTCAACAGCTGGCTCAACTTTAATGAGGTGCTTTTCACAGGTAAGTTCCGGATCGAACGGCCGACCAAACCGTGCGAGTGTGCGTTATCAACTGTGCCACGGAACTTGTCTTTGGTCTTTATCAAAGCAGCTCCCAAGCTGCCACCACCTGAAGCCAAAACACAACATGTTGCAAGACAACTTTTGTGCCCAGCTCGAACATGTTGCTGTTGCAAACGTTGAGGCATTTCAATTTCTTATGTTATTTGACAGAGTGAAGTGGCAGTCGAGAGTAAAGGAGTCTCTTATAGAGTGTTAGTATTTTTTAAAGATATTAATTAAAAACTACAAATTGTAGTTAGTCAACTATGAGAATAAGTGTCTAAACAGGTATTTATATATCTGTCAAAGTTTGCAAAGCAATTGAAACTCTTCTATCAGTAAAGAGTTTATCTGACACAGCTGGAATCTGTTTATTCCTCCACAGAGTGCGCTTTTTATGAACTGAACTATTTTTAGCTATTGAATGAGTATCAAGCAGTTGGCTATGCCCTTGACAACACTTTTACCTATGTTTTTTTTTTTTTGTAATTAGCAACGAAAGAAAATGTTTTTGACATTCTTCAAACGGTGACCCAAACAAAGTTTAATTAACAATATTTTTTGTAAGCTCCCTTAGCATAATTATTCTTAGCAGGCAAAAGATGCTGGCATATGGGACACTGTTTCACTGGAATAAAGGTCAAAGGTTGAGTAAATATTGATCACTGAACAAGCTGAAAGTTTAAAGAGCAAATTTAGAAAAGTCTACGGTATTTTGCAAACAATTGAAGCAGACTTCGCCAGCATATCTCGCAGCTAATATAGCAAAAAAAAATATAGATAAAATTTGTAGATAAGTCGGCAAAGTGGCATTAAGACTGCTCGAAGTATTTTTGGCTTAGGGCTTAGACTGATTCTGAATAAAATTGGCTTTGGCTGTCGAGAGCATTGATTTGCAGCACAACAACTACTTCACAAACAACAATGCTTCACTGAGTAACTCAACTTCATGATAAAATTCTCTTTCAACAGATGAACATATTACATAGTTCTCCAATTGCTGTGCATGACTTAACTGATTCGCTGTCTGGGGCTTAACAAGCGCATATTTTATATAAATAAGGGTTATTGTATCCGCGAAACTCTACCTTGTTATGGGCACAAAGGTAGCTGTGCCTCGCTGCTGCGTGTTTTAAAGCTGACGTCAGGGATTATAAATAATAGAAAAAGAGGAAATGAAACTATTCTGCAAAATGTCAAGGCATCTTTAAGAAAATCCAAACATATAATAAAATTGAAATAATAATGAATTGATTATTGTCAACTTAAGGCAAAGTTTTCGTATCATTTCAACAGAGCTCTAGGCCCCTTTTAAAAATGAATAGAATTAGTAGCCGCAGCTGTGAGTTTTCCCACAGCAGTAAAAGTGCTTAGCTCGAGGGCTCCGATTTTGTGATTAAATAAAATGTAAGTTAAAGCTTTGCCTCTCCCCTTGCCTAACAAACATAAATATCTTTCTTCATGCAAATTGTTGCGTTTCAGCCTGTGTGTAAATGTAATTAAAATTCCTCTAAAATATTTAAGCTGTTGTGCAAATGCTTTTCACACATATGCCATCAACGGCAATTTATTTGCGAGTTTAGCCAATTTGGAATTCTGAGAAAAGTGTCGGGCGCAGCGGCAAATCAAATCAAGTTTAAGTAAATTAAACTCTGATAATGAGATTGTAGAAAATTGACTTTGGCTGCAAATGGACCCGAGTAAATCGAGTTAAGCACTATACTTGACGTATAAACACACCCATTCACACGGAGTCTAGACACGCACAAGCGCACGGGTCAGAGACGAACCTAATAAATATTTAATGCAATAACTAATTGTTATTGGGCGACATTTCGCTCAACGGCCGGCGATAGCAATCGTGTAATGTGAACACTGTAATAAATACATATTTATATAGTTGCCGGGCAGTTCGTCAACGTCTCAGCACACAAATTTTGACAAATGTCTGCGACAACAGCCTCGAGGTCAAAGTTTGTATCTGTTACAAATGTGTAGTATGAATAAAGCAAACCGAACAGCCTTACAGATGTGGAAGAGGAGGAAAGAGACGAGAGGAGAAGAAAGAGTCAACAAGGAACATAATAGCTTCTGCTCGCCTATGCAGTTGGCATCTGAATGAATATTAATATAATAAAAAAGATTGAAATGAAGCCAGCCTGATTTGTATATAATTTGAATATACCTCTACATAACTGTTCTTTCTGGGAAACTTAACAGTTATCATTGTTGGCAACATCAAAGCCAAATGCGGGCTGTTGCCAAACCAACAGAGTTGCGAATGTTATCAGATTTTCATCTCCTGCTGTCCATTAATAGTTTTTCCAATGAAACTCAAAAGGAAAGCTATATCAATCAGCACAGAATATACATTATTTACAGTTAAATTGAAAATTCACAAAGTTTTTCATTTAACAACGAACTCAAATATGCCGAAGTCAAATAATTGTCATATTTTCGCTGGTAAATTTAGATGGAGGGGGACAGAGCGTGTGCTGAAAATAGAAAGTACTTATACTTATGCGAAATTAATGCAGACAGAGAATGTAAAAGCTATACCGACTAACAGATACTGTATATATAATCTAAGATAATACTGTATAAGATAATGTTAACAAAAATAATTAGATAGAGCATAATCAAACAATTAAAATAATATAAAAAAATTTGCTTTCAGTTTTCCTTTTAACATTCCTGCAGTCAATATCCCTCCAATACCACCTACAGGGTATATGAAAGTCAAACTGTGCATAAATTTGCAAATAACTGCTGTTTATAGCAGACATATGCAAAAAGCCCGCCACCCCAGCTCTTTAACATATTCGCAGCGTCGCAGCTGTAGCCTAGAAACATTTGCATTGCTTGAATTTGATTTTCCCTTTTTAATATTTGCACAAAAAAGTTCAACAAGGGGAAACGAGTGGAAATGTTTACATGCTTGAGTTAACTATTTGATCCGATATTACAAATTCAATATTCTCATATATTTAAGCTCTTGAACTGGTCATGAAATCTGTTCTCACTCAGGTGGTGATAAGTAGCCGATGAGCCTGGCAAGAGGTAAACCTAAGAAGCGTGAGAATGTAAGTTGGCTAATTAATCAACTTAATGGGTCAGTAACTTGTTAATCGTATTACCGATTCGTAATGCGATATTTTTGGTTTTCGTTTTAACAATGAAATGCTTCAAGGGCTCATGGAACAGAGTGCACGTACACAATTTGATTAAAAGCAGCTTACACTTCAGCCAATTTACGTAAAGCTGAAAGAAATTCTCTGTCTCTGGGCCAATTTTCTTTTCGTCCATTCAGCTTCCACGAAAATAAGTAAACAGAAAGCAACAAAAATTAAGGCATTCTTTTTTAAAGATAGTTATCAATAATTCATAACGAAAAAGCCTTTTTTAAGTGATTCCACGTCTGCCCCTGGGCATTCACCGGCAAAGGCACAAGTTTTTCTTAATTTCATTTCCATTTCAATATGTATCAACTTTTTCGCAGACTTTGCTGGCTTTTAAGCTTAACTCCGATGAAATATACATGCCTTTAATGTATTTATTTAAACTTAAACGTATTCCTTAAAGCTCTTCATTAATAGTGCACGAGTGAGCACTTTAAAGTGCTTGCACTTGTCCTTGCTACAGTTACTCATTCAGTTAATAGTTTGCCTTAATTTTATGTTCATTTTAATTTTTGTTAGTTTTTTGCTGTTTTCCCCGTAACGTAAAAGTTCGCTCATATGCATTTTGAGCTCCCCCTTAAATGAGTTAAATACTGAAAGGTTGCCCGCATAAGTAGACTATGAAAATTTTAAACGACTGCTAGACTGAATATGCTGCTAATGTATTTCCAGGTATGCTCATGCTAAGCAAGTGTCTGCGGTAAAATATAATTCTAGGTATTTTAACTCAGCTCCTTACCAAAAAAAGTTAAATCATTGAATATTTACAGCAGGCTAATGAAGCCATTACCTCTAAGTAGTTGTTTGTTGTAATATTTCTTTCTCTAATTAATTGTGTTTCCACGAATTTTCGAGCCTGGTAAGTGTATTTTGTAGGTTTCTACCCGAGTTGAAATTAATTTGCTTTCATTTGTGTCTGATTTTGATCGATTTTTTAGTGCTACAACAATGGCATGATTTGAAAAGTTTTATCTATTGAACAATGGCGAGGACTGAAGGGCCTCGAGCAACTTTTAATTGATTTTATTGTCAGGCAAACGAGTTTAATTAGATCCTAGTTTAAACAAACAATTGTTGCCGGGGGCTGACTGGCAAAAACAATAATTCAAAAAGTCCTCAATATGAGGCTAAATATAAAAAATTGCCAAATAAAAATATAAAAAAAATAATGTTACACGAAAAGCGCATTTTCGCGCCAGGTTTCACAGTTTAATGGCTCAATAAATTCTTTGGCGCACATTTAATTTCCCTATGAGTTGTAGGTGGACGCTACGCGCATAGCGCATAATTACAGTTTGTTAAGCGGACGCTCTAACAGTAATTATCCCTCCTTCTTATACTTTACTCCACTTCACGCTTGGCTGTACGATTATAGTTTAGCTGCGAGTGCTAGGGCGTAGCAACACGCCGAACTAACGACTGGCAACAATGGCGAGCTGTTGACGTAGTAAAAACTAATATTTAAAAGCAAGCAGGTATGAATTTTGAAAACGGGCGTAAGCGATGGCAAAATGCTCAACAAAAGTGGAAGAATAAATTAAATTGATAATAAAATGTATTCGGGTTATCTGTAGAGGAGATCCACTTGGAGTAGATACCAAATTGTGTCTAAATCTGCAAAAGAAACTCAAATCCTTTGAACAACTCTGCATACAAAATTGTATTACAAATACAAAACCAATATACTCCATTCAGTCACATGCACGAGCATAAAAAAATTCCTTCTGTTGTGGCATGTATTGATTTTGTTGGAGCTACGTATACGCTTTTTCCTCATATGAAACAGAAAAGTTTTTTTCTCGAAAAATTCTGTGATTTCCAGGGAAATGTTCCTTGCCAATTAAATACATTTAAAAATCAGCTTTAATTTAAATATTTTTCATTTAATTGAGTGCACTTTCGGAACTTGACTTTGCGCTGTGGCCATTGAACAGTTTGTTTATGTTTCCGCAGATCAAAACAAAAACTTGAACAAAATATTTATTGAATTCCGGCAAAAGCAAAAAAAAATACAAAAATTTGTATCCGCAATTGAGTGTCTAGGTATTTTTAATAAAGTGTAAACAATGATGGAACTCACATACCCTATGCTCAAGTCCACTTTTAATGGGTATACACACATATAGATAAATATATATATATATTACGTATGTCTGAGACCCCCACATCGAAATTCATTGATAAATATTCCAGCAGAATAAATTTTCCTTTCCATCGGCTAATTGCCAAACGCAATGAGAATTTTATGTGTTTTAAATTGTATTTTTCTGCCGTTGGTGCTGTTGTTATTGATATGTTTATTTTGCTGTTTTTGACATGTGATCAGAATGGGCAACTAAATGACGAACTGTCCGAGGAACTTAGTATGCGGCACGCGCTCTTAAGCGCAAATGCTTTTAATGCTCTTAATTGTAATGAAAATTAATTTTTATTGAAATGCAATTGAAATGCATTTAGATGCCAGCAACGGAAATGCAAAAAATTGTTATTTATTCCTACTATTTTTTTTTCTATTATTTTTTTTTTTTTTTTTTGGTATTATTTCGAATGCCGGCAATAATAATAATTTCCAGTTTATGGCGTGAAATATTAATTTGCAACTTACCCAGAAATTAATTACTGCCACGGTTTTAATTTATACAGAGTATTATCACGGCAAAAATAATAATACAATAATAGTCAAACTAATATTGCATTGCTGTGGGCCAGATGCAATTAGCGTTTGGTTTGTTTTTTTCTAAATTTAGTTTTCGTTGTTTAAACGCTGATAATCAAGCCTCGCACTATCACAAATTGGCCAGCGTAAATGCCGCACTAATTTTAATTGCTAGACAAGTGCGTCGAAGTGGCGATGTGTTTGTGTTTAGGACTCAATTCGATGCAAATTGAATTCCAATGCCAAATAATAATAATTCACTTTGATCGCGACTCACGTTTTTATTTCGCTTGATATCTTTTAGATGTGTTACAATTTAGATTTAATTTATTTATATTATAAACACACGACGCTGTCAGCTCGAGCGATCGCAGCGGAGTGGCCGAGCAACCGCACAATGAAAGCGCACAGAAGCAACTGATGGCTGCGTAGCCGTTTTTTGGGCCGGCAGAAGCGTATGCGCTTCTATTGATTCCTCGCACACAGGCACAAACAAAGGCTGGCGCGCGCGCACACAGAGACAGCAACAGCGGCAGCGCCAGCAACAGCAGCTACGGAGCAGCGCAAGAATACGCATACGTCATGTGGTACAAGCAAAAGGCAAGCTAAAGGCAAGCAAAGGCAGGTGCAGCTATATCTTAATCAATTTTCGTAATGAACACCAATAAAAATCACATTGCGGTAAACAACGACAGCAACAACAACAACAACAACAATCACAGCTAGGAAGCTGGGCGTGTCTCTGCTTTATATCAATCCGAAAATCGTGCGAAAGTCGTATTCATTTATTTATCTGCCCAAGCACCTACCCAGTTTTTTATGTTCATGTTGTCAGCTTTGATTGCCACCCCAAAAAAAAGAGAAGATAGACAACAGCAACAAGAGTGAGTGATAGCAATAAAATTGTGTTTATCATTTATCGATGCCAGTCATTCTCATATATCGAATAATTGCAGATAAATGCTTTAGCGATAAATAATTCATAGATATCGACAATTACTCAGTGCTGTGCATGGAATATTTTAATTTAATTAGATTGTTGCGCAGTCAATCGAGCAAAGATTTCAATGTTATCTAGCGCGAAACTCTATAAAGTAAACATTCATTTATCTTTATGTTGGGTAATTAAATGCGCCAGCTACGTCTATATGTTTGCTCATTGATAAAAAATGGGTCAACACTCACATGCTACGGGGGGTTTAGAAAAACCAACTTTAACTTTTTATACTGTTAGCAGGGGTGGCATAGATCAGTGGGGTATAGCATACTTGGGGAGATTCATGTAGCAGGCAGAAGGAGATTTCTATCTATTGCTGGTCGAAAGCATACAAATCTCTCTCTCTCTCTATCTCTGGGTTCTATAGCCCTTTCCCTCTCTTTTTATTACTCTTTCTCTCTCTCTGTCTCTCTCTGTCAGTATCTCCCTCTATCTAGCTAGAGTATTTCTATAGTCAGTCAATACCATACTTATCTCTCTCTTTCACTCTCTTCTTCATCTCTCCCTCTCTCTTTCATCATTGATGCACTACAAAATACCTCATATACAGATATTCAGTATTCCCTATTCTCTCTCTCTCTCTCTCTCTGTCCCTCTCCACTTGACAGGGTATTCCAATCATTCGGTTATTAATTTGTTTTGTCGGCAATCAATAAGTGTTTCAATTGACAGGCTAACTCACTTTCATGTCTGCCATCATTTATATTGATGGGCTTTTAAATGGCTGCAATCAAGCCGTCGACGCGAATTTATCAAATGAATTATGATCAGCTGTTGATTAAGGCAATATCTATTATATATATGCCGGCCAACATTTAATGGCGTCACGCCTCATTAGAGTACTCTAAAGACTTACACACACAGCGTTGGCCAGAAACCTTTTAATATTTACGTGTCAATTGAATTAAATACAAACTAATTAAGGTAACATTTTGTCGAGCGTTCAGTTTTTCGCACATCCAAGACGAAGCGCACAAATACGTTTCGCTATGTTTTGTCTGGGGTTTAAAGAGTCTTCTTATAGGCAAATACCTGTTCACCCAGGTGCTAAGTGCTTTAATTAACTTTAATTTTTGTTTATAAATGTTAAGTATGGACTACTAAATGTTGCCACGCTTGTAAGAGTCGATTTCGATTTCGATCTTGAGGTGAAAATTGCAAGAGCCAAAGACTTTAAATGAAAGTCCACAATTCTATAAATATACACGAGAGTATATAAGTCTTCCCAGAATTTTCCTGCCTCTTGTTTACTTTCTCTTTAACTGCACTTTAATAGCTTCGCCTTTATCGATTGTTTTGGCTAGTGAAGTGATTTGCTGCTTTTTTTCTCGCCCTGCAAGTGTTTTGCGTCATTAACGCTCGTTGTGCCCTAAGCGAAGGCAATTATCCATAAATTCTGCTTGAGTGCTGATTCGATTCCTGCCAAAGTCAAAACAATAAAAAATACATAAATATGATAATCATTTAAATCATGTATAGTTGTTTGCTGTTGTTAGGGTCTGCGCCAGCACGTGCTATTGATAACGCATGTTAACTGGATGCGAATTTGATTAGCTGTTGTCATGGCGAAACGCTGAACAGGTATTTGTGTGAGATTCAGTCTCTGTGTGTAAGTGAGTGTGTCTGCTTTGGAGAGGATTATAATGTCTGCTTTTGTTATATGACATGCATTAGTTGGGGTTGGTTAAATGGTCACTCTTGTGGCAACAGCATTGACATAGCCACGTTTGCACCCGTTTTAAATGTTTTGCACCAAGAAGTTCAGGCACGTGGCAGTTATATATGTATACATCCGTCACGCCCAACTCGTGCAGGTGCTAATGAAGTTCGCATGCCATTTGATCAGATATATAAAAATACGCACAGCTAGGCGACATCCATGACAGACAAAAGCAAAAAGTTGAGCTAATTAAAACTCACATTTTATTGAAAAATAAAATAATTATTTCAAGTCTGCCATAAATTTTATCAAATTAAATGTGTGAACAACTAATGAGAGACATAAAGCAGACTTTATTCGCAGTAGACACTCAGACACTCTCTATGCCCACTTGTTAGACTATTTATTTCTGCTACAGTCAGACATGCTCTATGGCCATGCAACAGGTGACTAGAAGTGGCTTCAAATAAAACTTAGAACTTGAGCTTTGAGAGCCACTCATAGCCTAGCAGCTTGAGCTAAGTGGGAGTGCAGGAGGACTTTATGCTGACAGCTGCTTGAGTTTTTAGTCGGAAAATAATAAGTCTCGATTGTCATTAAACTGTCCAACTTGTGCCTACATTTAGACAATTAGAAAGACAAGCATTATTTTTGACAGACAGTTAACAGCCATCAGCATGTGTAATAGGCCAAATTATTCATGCCTTTTTGGCTGCTCCAAGAAATGAAAATATTTCAATTACGAGAAGTGTGAGTCGAGGAGGTAAGACTAGACAGGCCCCTGAAGGAGCGCTGCTTTCACGTATGCTTTCAATTCTAACAAGAGAAAAGGCGAATAGGCCTGGCCTGACTGCTGGGAGGCCCTAAAGGGAATGCTTACATAAAAGTAAATATATTTAAATAAATATATATATTTATATTGTAATTGCAAGCGTTTGAAAAAGAGAAGTTAGAAAAGACTTGCTTGAGTGATGCACAATCAAATAGATAAATGAACAGATATATCTCAGTGGACTCCTCTAGACATATTTATATACCTTATAGACGCCCAGTTAATAACCTCCGCATACACTTCCGCCAATACATTAGACAACCCTTAATCATTACAAATATGTTCAAATTTATTGTTTAGTTTTGATAAGGGTTGACACGCCTTCAGAATTTCATTTGCGAATGCCTTGCGTATTCGTATTATTGAAAAGGTCACAAACAATTTAATTTCCACCAAAGTTTATTTTTACTGAGAGGAAGTAAATATATCTATATCTATATATATATATATATATATATATATATATATATATATATATATATATATATATATATATATATATATATATATATATATATATATATATATATATATATATATATATATATATATATATATATATATATATATATATCACACAGAGCAGCTCTCCAAAAATAAGATCCTCAGAGAAATACATTTTCCATACGGCTTTACATAACTATATTACAAGCTTTAACCAGCATAATAAACAATCTTTTTCAAGAGCAATCTCAACAAACGAATGTGACAAATTCAAAAAGGAAAAGCCACAGAAATCTTAGCCGAGACGTTTTCATTTCGTTGAAGTGTCTCAACGGGCAGTAGTCAAATTTATGAAATGTGGCAAAAATTTCAAGACATTCGGCTGCAGTTGAAACTTTTGGCCCCGCAATTCCCGTGGCTAGCCAGCTGGCATTAAAGTTTGTGGTGAGATTTGTGCTCGACTTTAAGGTCTTGTCAACAAAAAGTTTTGCTCTGTTCTGTTAGCTGGCAGCTAGCGCAAGAGTTCGACTGGCATTTCAATTAGAGTTGAGCAATTGTTGGACAAATAGGTTCATTTGCAGTTCCGGGTGGTTTGGCTTACATTTGCGAGGGCAACACTAAAAATATCTGTATTTATGTGTCAGGCAAATATTTGCTGAGCTAATAGATTAATCCGGTATATGCATTGCAGTTTAATTAAAATGTTGTTAACATTAGATTTGGACGCGTCGCGGCGTTAATGCCGCTCGCCAAATAAATAATTCCAATTCTTTATCATTTTATTTATTGTGCGCGCGACCGAGCACGCGCTCAGCGCACTGTCAATGTTTTAATTATTTTTATTTGCCTTGAATGTGTGTGCGCAATGCTCCAGCCCCAAAAAACATTTTCATTAACAACAACAAACAACAACAACAACAACAATAATAAAAGAGCATAGCACCGCAGCACCAACTCTGCGTATGCGCAATATTTTTGCTTAGTTCCATTTGATCATAATTTTAGTGCGCGATTTCGGCTCTTTTTATGGCCACATAAATGTTTTAAACAATCTAACGTTAAATAAAATTCCGCACAGCATTCGAATCGTTTTTTTCTTGGCTTTTGCACATTACGCTTTTTATGAGCGCCGCGGAAGGAAGCGCGGCATTCAATGAATGGAACGAGTTGGGGAAGCCAAACGCATGTGAACACACACACACATTAATAGATTAAAGAACTCGACTGTGGAATATTTTCTCGATCAGCATTCTTGCTGTGTCATACGAAGCCGTAATCATCATTGTATATTGACTTTGCCTGTGTTTAATGCTGCGATAATTTTTAAATGTTTTCTGTTATTTAGACAAAATGCTAGAAATTAAGGAAAGTTTTTTCGTTTTGGTATTTAAATTGGATTTTTGTATATAAAAATTGGAAATTTATTGCAGGCTGGGGTCATGTGTGCTTGGATACAGAGCGAAATATTGATATGCATATTGTATATATTTGATCCGCTGTTTGCAGTTGGCTGAACTGTAGACTGACCAAATAAGAGCAATGGTAAAAGAAATGAAAATAGAAGCTAAAACTGATCAGATATTAAGTTTCTTTTGATTGCATATTGAAAATAATTTCATGCCATTGTGAATGAAGTATCAGAACTGTCAAGTATTGCTTCAGCTTTGCTGTCTTCGACAGTTGCCGAAGTGTAGTCATGGGTATTTCCTATAAATTTATCTATATATTCTCTATGGTCACCCTCAAAAAGATTAAATTCTAAGCAGATCTTCGTTTTGGAAAATTTTATACTTGCAAGCCCTTTCCACATTGGTTTTAGCATATATTTGCCCAACTTTATTGAAGTTTGCCTACCAACAAAAACAGTTTTTAGCTTATCAACACGAAACTTTCAACATTGTCAACACACACATACACACACAGAGCGCTTAAGACAGCTAACACGGCGCAGCTCAATAAGTGCTGTTCCCAGAGAGAGAATACACGCTTCGCTGCATATTGCTGAGTTGTTGTTTGCTGTCGCGCGCCCTTCAAGTGTCGCTGGCGCAACAAAAGAATCAAAATACAAACATGAATTTACTTTAAGCCAAGACGCAAGCATTAAAAGTAGCTGCAGCTTTTGCTTTATCTGCTCTTTTTCTCTTTTATTTTTATTTAATTTTTCTTGTGATAATGCGTGTGTCAAAGACGAGGGTAGTTTGTAAGTTAATGCGGGCAGCATTGCAATAAAGTGCATGCTAAACTTTATGAGCTTACGTTGGGAAAATACTGCTATTATATTATACTATGTTATATGCTGTTGCAGCTGCAAGCTGGTTGTTGTTGCTGTGGTGTTTACTGAAGCATAACAGTTGCTGCTGGGTACTGCGCTCTGTCTCTGTCTCTGTCTCTGTCTCTGTCTAGCCGTATGTGTTGCGCACTAAACCTGCGAATTAGAACGAAAGAAAAAAACAAAAGCAAATGTGTTTTTAGCGAAAGTTGGCAACGCGGGCGCTTGCTATTAGAGCTGACACGAAAGCGTAGCATACTTTTAGGCATTAGCTGAAACTCTGCGATTTGCATGCAAAGTGACTTGGCAAGACAAGATGATTAAGACAACAATTACCACAGCTGCACACCCACACACACATACACATAATTATATGCCGCTTGGACTCTCATATGACGCCCAGTAAATGACAAATTTCAGCGTGCAATTGGGCGTAGCCCAACCACAATTACAATCTATATTATCATAATCGTGTGTCAGTTGCAGCTGAAATGAGACTTGTCAGATAGATTATTAAAATGCTGCTTAAATGGGATTAGTAGACATTAAAGTTTTATTGCTAGTTTGATTAGCACAAAGCAAACGCGTTATATACAAAGCAAGGCAAACAAGAACATAGCAATTGGACGAGACACAAGCATTAGTCATAGCCACGATAGCCACCATAGCGGCTGCGATCGCGATAGTAATCACGCTCGGTGACCATCGGCAGACCATACCGATCGGTGTTACGATAATAGCCATAACCACGATAGCGCTGACCACTATACTCCGGCTGCCAATAGCCCGAATATTGTCTCAAGCCGCCATTACCTCCATATCCGCCATAGCCGCCGTATCCCGACGAGCCCAGTATATTCGTTGTTGGGTAGTAGCCGCTGCTGGGATAATAGCCGCCGCCCGTGCTGGGGTAGTAGGCGCCGCCCGTGCTGCCGTAGTAGCCACCGCCGTTGTAAGTGCTGCTTGGATAATAGCCGGAGGATGGATAATAGCCGCTGCTGGGTCTGTTGTAGTAGCCCGTGTTGTACCCATAATTGGGATAATTATAGCCATAGTTGGGATAGCCAGAGCCCTGTCCAAATAAACCACCCAAGTTCAGCACTTAAGGGCGCGGTAGAAATTGTTATAATTGAGTAATCGTTAAGGGCCCACAGCAGCTTCTTACACTTGGCCGAGGTTTCGGCGGTCGCCAAGTCGTTCACTTTGGCATCCTGCGTCGCCGGCACTGGCTCACTCCTGGCAATGGCCACACACACGAGCAGCAGCTGCAGTTAGATTTACACACTTTTAGGATTAACACACACACACACACTACTCTTGCCAAGCTTCTTTTTAATACCTACCAAAAATGGCAGAGAGCACTTGGCATACATGGTGTTAGAATTAGTAGAGAGACGAATAGCAAAGAGACGACTGGCTGAGGCAACGCTTGTACTTTAAATAATTCTGTTTCCCAGACTGCGGGGCCAATTTATATTTTTCATTTTCCAGCTGAGTTGCTGCGCTCAAGTCGACGGAGACGTCTACGTCAACGCCAGCGTTGCCGAAACAAACAAACCGAAACAATAATAAAATAAGCTTGGCCCAGCGCCAAGTCGCACTTCGCAGACTCAAGCTAAAGCAGGCGGCGGCTACGTTACTTTTATTACTCATACGACACGTAAGGCGGCATGTTTACGTCTTCAGGGCTGGGCTTAACAGGGCTTTGCAACTCCAAAATCTAATTTTAATTTCAATTCATTTAGAAACAATTTTAGATATATATTTTTGGCTCTTGAAATTGGTTTGTTACACTAAACACACATAATTTCGTGTGATACGAAAACCTATTTGTGTTTACCTTCTGATTCTTGGCTATTAACCTCAAATTAAATAACGACCTTTTGGCCTGGGCGATTATGTATTATTATTAGTATTTGTATGGGGCAGGTGACAAAATAAATGCCTCATTTTGGCCGTCTCTGGCTGGCAGTGCGTGAGTTTAATTTAAGATATTTGCGCTTTAAACTTTAGCAAACACAAACAGACCAAAAACTGGAAATCGTTTTGTTTAGGCTGCGTTCACAGATCGCTTTCTTTCATGTGGGCCGACGGGCATACGTATGAGAACTACGGACAGAAATATTGTTTGCATGCTATATCTTTAATTCCAATTATCTGCCCACACACACATAGAGATGGGGACATTTCTGCGACAGGGGCCAAAAACTTGCGCCGCTTATGCAAATATTTGCCAGCTATTTTGGTATTGAGCCACGGCGTTTGCTACTTCCCTTCGCGCGACTTGTGCCGAAGTAAAACAATAGAGTCAAAACACCCTTGGAGCCATGCACTCCAAATTCATTCATGAAACTTTTAGGTGTGGCTGCAAATTGGCCAATTTTAGTACAAGTACAAAGGCTGTAATTGGCGAGATCTCCTCCTCCTTGACTTTAGCTAATCAGCCTGACTCTAGTTGACATCCACTTGGGCTCACATATCTCGTAGCATATGTAACCTCGCTATGCATATCTCTCTTTTAGCACTAGCGAAACGTGTGAACAATATTTGGGCTTGTGCGATGCGGGAATTACAACTTCTCAATATTGACTTGTCAAAGTCGTAAAACTAAACAAAAACTGGGTTACGTCGCCTCGTAACCCGCGATTCAAGGTGAACCAAAGGCAAAGTTATCAATTGCACTTGTTATGTAACTGCGATGAGTGACAGTCGAGCAATGATTCATAAACTGTTCCAGTTTTTACTTTCAGCACTCGAGAAGTTGTCTTTAATCTAGAGCGGATCTTATTTGCCTTAAGTCAATTCGCTGTCCATTAGAAGTTGAATACTAAGTCTTTTTTTTGCTACAGGCTTAAACAGACAACATAAATGGTCTTACTGCCTTAAATTATTCATAGAAATATTATTCCTTCACTTACGTTCAACATTTTGTGCACAACGTGGCTTCAGTTGAAATAACAAACGAAGCTGGAGGAGAGAGTAAAACAGCTCTCAAGAAAAGAAATATTTAATATGCTTTAAAGCATGCATACCTGGAATTCATTTAAAAACTCGAAAATATTTTACTAAATCAACTTCACACAATGTAAACAAAGCCTTGACAACGTATCTTAAGGCATTGCTAGAGTACTTCAAGCCATTGCTGTTGCCAAAAAAAATCATATTTCCCTTAAAAAGTCATTGTTACACAAATATATTTAAATTTAAAAATAATGAGAGACATAAATATTAAAACATTTGTATTCTGAAAACGAACAAGAAAGCTTAGCTAGGAAATACCCTGAAGTCGCCTCGATCTGCTCAGTGCTAAGTTTGGGAACTGTAGCTCGATAGACGTCAAAGATTTGATTTAATAAAGTATAAAAAGTATATTTATGTATATATACTTTCTATGCTCTGCCACGCCTCCTTCAGCCTGTTACTTCCCTACTTTATAACAAGCCAATTACACCCTAAATACCCATTAAAAGTATTTTTCAAGCAACAAAAAAAGTTGTCTGGCATTTTTTGCTCTCTGCTTCGTTGCTTCTGGCAGCTGCAGTTGCCTAATTTATTCATAGCATACTTTTTGGCGGCGCCGAAAAAGCATAATATTTTCTTCAGTTTCGCTGACGTGGAAGAAGAAACTTGGAATGGAAAACGCACGCATTGATTTTTCTTACATTTTATTTAATTTCATAATTTCACTTTAGACATAACAATTCATTTCTCCGTTTCAAGCATTATTAGAATAGAAATTAAATAAACTATCAACTAAAATCTAAAGAAGGCGAACAAAATACAAATTAATACATAGACAGTATATATAAAAATGCATAATAAACAACATGTCACAAACAATTTCTGGATTTCCATCGTTCTTCACAATTATCTTCTAATTTCCTTCTAGTTTCGCCACTGCCAAATATCAAGATGCAAAAGCGTTAAACAAATAAGAAAGAGATTTAGCCGAGTCTGAGCTGGGCTAAACTTGGCTGATAGTTGACAGGAAGCTTAGAGTGCATTTCGATTACAAAAATTAAACGCAAATATTAATTTCTTTAAGCAAGTTAAACGAACACATTCATTGGGCACTTGATTCCTTCTATTCTTTTTTTTTCTATTCTTTTCTATTTTCCATTTTAGAATTTTTTTAGTTTTTCATTTTTTTTCTTCTGTTTTTCTTTTGTTTAACCTTTGCTGCCTTAATAAAAACACTTAGACTAAGCTGGTTAACTGGCAAAATTAGGATTAGTTGAGGAGCTGCGGATTGAGGGAGTAGTAGTGCAGGGGTTGTAGGCGGTGCTGGGAGCGGGAGCTGGGATAATTTGAGGGTAGTTTCGGAGACGTTCAGACGTCAATTGTATTGTGTCTAGTTCGTTGTCGACTCAGCCACAGGCTCCACCTTGGTCGCTTTGCTCTCCTCGGCTGCAGCAGCGGGTGCCTCAACCTTGACTTCTACAGGTGCAGAAGCTTCGGCAACGGGTGCGTCAACCTTGACCTCAGCTGGTGTGGATGCCGCGGCAACGGGTGCCTCAACCTTCACTTCAGCCACTGTGGATGCCTCGGCAACGGGTGCCTCAACCTTGGCGTCTACGGGAGTGGATGCTGCAGCTAAGGGTGCCTCAACCTTGACTTCGACAGGCGTAGAAGCCTCGGCAACTGGCGCCTCAGCCTTGACTTCGACAGGTATGGCAGCTGGTGCCTCAGCCTTAACTTCGACAGGCGTGGAAGCTTCGGCAACGGGTTCCACTGGTTTAGCGGACTCCTCAACAGTTGCTTTCACCACGGGCACATCCTCAGGATTAGTCTCGCGTTTCTTGTGGTATTTGTCCAAATTCTGGGTGCAGGAGCATGGGCACATGCACTGATCCTTGGGTCCGGCGCCCGAGAAGATTGAGTGCACACTGAAGCTGTTCGGTATCGATGCTGGCTGGACACCCAGTGGGAAGGAATCAACAGTCTGATATTTGCTTGGCGTGCGAATCGAGTTATCGTCGCAGTTGGCGTAGTACTCCTGTGGCAGTATGACCACAGGCATGAAGGCGATCACAGCACCCTTGGGGATCTTGTCGGGTGGGTAGAAGGCCGGCAGGCCTGGTGCCTGCGGCACGACGGGCAGTTGGGTTAGTGACATGGCGTTCATTATGCTGCCGAAATTCGGATTTCCATTGAAGCCGGTGAATTGTTTGTTAAAGTCGACCGAGGCCGGATTCGAGTTGGGATAGGTGTTGGAGGAGGTATAGGTTGGTTTTGAAGAGTGCGGCTTATCGGCATTACAAACGCAGGTTTCGCTGCTTGGCGGATACGATGGCACATGCAATGGGGGAGAGGGACGTGGAGTTACATTCTTGTTGATGATTGGCGTGTTGTCAACGTACACCGGCTTCACCGGCTTCGGGTCTGTGTAGATGGGTGGTCGGGCAGTCGGTCTGTTGGTCGGTACTGGCTCGAACGGCCTGGGTGTCGATGGCTTGTAGGCCGGAACACTGATCGTTGGTCGTATTGGTTCGATCGGTTTCACTGGCTTTGGATTGTATGTGTTGACAAAGTGTGGCGGTTGTGGCTGTATTGGTTTGTATGGTGCGGGTGGTGGTGTGGGTGCGGGTGCGGGTGTCTTAGGGATATTTATATTACCCGTTAATACTTTTGTAATGCCCTTTACTGGTCTTTCCGGATTAATAGTGATAGCCGGGACCTTTGGCTGTGTCGTGGTAATTATTTTGGTTGGTGGTCGTGGTGGGGGATTCGCAGGAACGTGGATAGGAACGGTATTGGGGGAAGAAGGAGGAATATAGGTTAGTGGTACTTTAGTGGTTGGCACTTTCTTAATCACAAAATTATCGTTATGTTCGTAATTTGGCTTGAAAGTTGGTGGCTTAGCACTCGGCTGAATGACTTGTGAGAGGGATGGTGGCACGATTTTACCCTTGACTGGCGGCAGGTAGCCCTCGGGATCCTTGTTCGAATATCTGGGATCATCTGGCTTGTATGGTGGACTTGGGCCTATAGTCGAATAAATTATGTAAAATGCATAAGGAAACGGTAGATGTCTGCTACAAACCGGGTGGTCCTGGAGGTCCTGGTGGGCCGGGACGTGTGGGGCCGGGTGGTCCGGGAGGTCCGGTTGGGCCTGACGAAGTCAATTGTATAAGTAGAGAGAAACAGGAATTAACTAGTTTTAGCTCACCGAAAGGTCCTTTGGGTCCTGGACGATCGGGTCCGTTAGGTCCGGGAGGTCCTATAAAATTTTTTCATTACATTTATACCATAGCCCAAAATAGTCAAATCACCAAAGTGTTGTGTGGCAAACTTATGTTATCTTAACTTATACAAAACACTTAGCATACCTGGTGGTCCGGGTGGGCCGGGAGGTCCCTTAGGGCCTGCAAAGAGTTAGACAAGTGGCGATTAGATTTGATTTAAATATTTCAGAAATGCTGTGAGCTAACCGCCGGGTCCCTTTGGTCCGCCGGGTCCGCCGGGTCCGTTTGGTCCGCCAGGTCCGTTGGGACCGAATCCGCCGGTGCCGCCGCCATCGCCGTTGCCTCCGTTGCCGCCGTAGCCGCCCTCAGGTCCGACTATATGCACATATGGTGGAGCTGGCGGTCCAGTGGGGCCTTCAACATGCACATATTTACCAGAATCATCATGATAGTATTTGCCTTCGTTAACACCTGAATCGAATCAAATATGTAAATAAACCAGCCCCAAAGGAATTCAAATCCTGCTGTTACTTACCCTTATAACCTCCGCCATTAGCATTATATTTACCGGCTCCTATGGGGAATAGAGAGTAACGTGATGCAAGGCATTCGATTAATAAACGTGTAAGGATAGCGGCGGAAAGAGTGTAAATTAGCTAAGGACTAACTACAGTATTGTGAAAACGGTACGTTCCAGTACTACATATACGGGCAGGTACGACTAGGTGCGCCTCGGTACTACTAGGTACAAGGTACATTTAGATAGACCTAAACGGATTACGACTACGGGGCGTGCTAAGATACCAACACCACAAACAAAAAAACAAAAAAAAAAAACAAACAAGAAACAAAAGACTAAAACATGCGTTAGGTCATTATTCAAAATGGTTTGACTAAAACAGTTAAACTAAGTTTAGGAAATAAACAAATACCAAAAACCAAAACCCAACACAAGAAATTAGTTGTAAACCTTTAACAGTTAGTAACGTTGCTCAAGCAGCATGTATGTGGGCGTGGCAGTGTGGCGTGTAAATAAATATTTGTACAAATGTGCCAAGGCTTCCAAAAAGGTGGGCGTGCGTGGGTGTGAATGTATTGATGTGTGCGAGTGTGTGCGTGGCGTGTGTGGTTCATTCTTGTGCATGAAAGCATGAATGAGAAATTGTGATTAAGTAAGTGTGTCAAATATTGGTGATTCGGTGCGTGATTTCTCAGCTGAGAAACAAAACAGAAAACGGTGATAAATTGAGAAAAATATAAATAATAATTGAATGGGCTTTCGATCAAAAACAGTTAACATCTTTGATAGCAAAAGCTGATGAAGGAGATAGTGACAGTATAGAGAGAGAGAGAGAGAGAGAGAGAGGGAGAGAGAGTTGGGGACAGATAGAGATAGAAAGATAGGTACAGAGATAGAGAGATATATTGCTTGATTGTGCGCTCTTAGCAAAAGTGCTCTAATAACAGTAAAAATAACTATGGGCTGCCCTAAAGTTGCCCTGCTGTGTGGGTGTATATATATGTGTGCGTTTGTGTATATATTTGTGCCTGAATAATACATAATATTTTGAGAATTGTGTGCTTTTTGAAATAGTAACAAGAGGGTGTTTTTAAAATTATATTGGTTTCGAGTTTCTTGGCTGAAAATAAACAAGACTGCTTAAAATAGAACATAATTAATTTTACATTAGCATAAGAGAGGCATATGTCATATGTCATATCTCATATGTCATTTGTCATATGTCATATATCATATATATGTATATAGTTTAAGTGGAACTTAGAGCTAGGCCAGCAAAGCAGAGAACAAATGTGAACAGACCGTTTTGCGCTTGAGGCAGCATCGTTTAAACTTATCTGATAAAGCTTAGTCTTAAGTGTTTCATCCCCCCCAAGTGCCGCTCCGCGGCCTGTTCAGATTGTGGTTTCTCTGCCTGAGCGGCGGTGCAGTTACGATTCTCAATTGATCTAACCTGATGTGTATATGACTGCCCCAGGAAAACCGGTATTGGTGAGTCCAGTGTAGGCGCCACTGTGGTCGGGCTGGTTGCCGCTGTGGTCACCGTTACCCGTACCCGGACGGCCGCCAATGCCGATTCCGATATTGGCACCGCCGCCTGGACGATAGGCGTCACCGCCACCTGGATGGTTGCCATCGCCGTTGCCGACATTGCCACCGCCGCCAGGACGGATTCTATCGCCACCGCCCAGGGGTCCGGGACCGTTGGCATCACCGCCACCAACATGGCCTCCATCACCGGGACGGTAAATACCAACACCACCTGGACCGGAACCAGTGCCGGTCAGGTGAGCATCACCGCCTCCGGGTCCGGTGCCAGTGCCGGGACCATATTTGCCACCAGCGCCGCGACCGGTGCCATCGCCGGTGCGGTACCTGTCACCGCCACCGACGCCGGAACCGCCACCAGGGCCGTAGGCATCTCCACCTCCAATATTGTTACCAGCACCAGTGCCAGTGCGATCGCCATCCCTATATACCGGTTTTCCTGAGGCTCCCGGTCCCCCGCCGATTGGTCCCGGTGGTCCTGGTGGTCCGGGAGGTCCCTTGGGGCCAGGTGGTCCGTTGGGGCCATTTGGTCCAGCAGGGCCATTGGGGCCGTTTGGTCCGTTGGGTCCATTGGGTCCAAAACCTCCATTGGGACCGAAGCCTCCATTGGGGCCGAAGCCTCCGTTCGGACCAGTTGGTCCGCCATTCGGGCCGAAACCTCCGTTAGGCCCAATCGGTCCTCCATTGGGACCGAAGCCACCCTGGCCGCCCTGGGCGCCCACTATGTGATTGTAGGGCCTAATATCTGGCGTATACTTTCCATCATCTGAAACACAAAGATTTGAATCCGCCCCAACTCTGTGTGATCGCAGTCAAAAGCTCACTGCCGCCTGGGGTTCCGGGCCTAAGGGCTGCCACCGAGTGGGAAGAAGGAGCCTGGTCGCCAGGTCCCTCGTACGTGTGTCCTTTGTTCGTGCTGAACAGACCCTTCGGTCCGGGAATGGGCAAACTCTGTTGGGCCTCGCCCTTCAGTGGTAGAATGGAGCTGACTCCTGCGCCCTTCTGCTTGTTCTAGAAAGACGAGCGCACATAAGTAGCTGTGCGCATAATCCCACTGCATCATCTTACTTCATCCACAATGAAATAGGGAATGTCGTGGATGGCGCCGCCCTCGAATTTGCCGCAGCCAATGGGGAAGTAGAGTTCGTGCCACTGGAGCAGAATGCCAGGCTTGGATGGCCCACCGTTCGTCTCGTTGTACAGACCGGGCGGGAAGGTCTCCACTGGCTTCTCTGGCTCCACCGTGCGGTAGCCATGCACATCAGCCACATAATGTGTGGCGCGCAGCAGATGGTAAGGATCGATCAGCCCGTAGCAGCCATAGGTAACGCCGTCCGGGCCACGAGTCTCGTGATGGAAGTTTCCAGTCTTACCGACATCATAGCCATATCGATAGGCGTCTTTAGCATTTACGATATTTTGTTGTTGTTGTTGTTGTTGATGTTGTTGTGTTGGATTGGTTTGATTTTTGATTTGGTTTTTGGTTTTGTTTTGGATTTGGGATTTTTTGGTTGGAAGATAATGTTTTTAGAGTATAACGTTTTGGTGTGATTGAAATTGAGGGAGTTTTGAGATTTGCTGAAAATTGTGCTGTGAATTGTTGGTTGTAGAAGTTTACGCACCTACGCTAAAACTGCCTAACATCAATTTATAGCCTGATTTTGGGCGCTGAAACTGCAAGAGTTGAGAATATGCCTACATAACGTACATATGAAGTTGAAGGAGAATAGTGAGAGAGAGAGAGAGAGAGAGAGAAAATGTTTGTTGTGGTGTTTGTTTTGTGTGTTGTTTGTTGTTGCTGGATAAATAGTTCTTTAATTTGTAGGTCGGGTTGAATTTTGGATAATGGCGAGGAGAGAGAGACAGAGAGAGGGGGGGGGGAGAGAAAGAGAGTATGTGTATGCGAAGCCTTTTTTTGCATTTTATGTATAACTTTTTTCCACTAAGATCAAAATAAATACATAAAAATATATATATATATATAAGAAAGAGAGAGAGAGTGGGAAAGTGATTGTGTATATTTGTGTATGAGAAAGAGAGAGAGAGAGAGAGAGAAAGAGTGAGAGAGGATAGTTTGAAGATAGAGCGATTTGGTTGTTGATTTTTGAGCATATTTACAATTTGACTACGATTTCTACGGTGAGTTTAGTAAAGCTGAGCTACAAGGGTAAAAAATATAAATTAAGAGAAAGATATACAGGAAAACAACTACAGAGATAGCGGGTTTTCTTTGTTGTTGTTGGTTGTTTGTTGTTGTTGTTGTTGTTGTCTCAGTTTGAGTTTTTCTTTTTTGTTTTGTTTTATTTCGAGTTATTAATGTGTAAGTTTTGATCAAACTGCTAAAGTGGGTGGTGGGTGGTGGGTCGGGGGCAACAAAACGATTACTTAGAGTTACTCAATAATACGAAAAAAACAGGTATATAAATACGGTATTTATAATAGTAATAAGTTGTTGGGCAACTACTTAATCAAACAAACAAATTACAAATACAAATTGAGCTACGATTAACGAGTTACAGGGCGAAACGATGTACACAAAAAACTAAGAAACTGCATGGAATGGTGTTTGGCAAATAGATTTAGTCGTTATGATATAGGCTATATATATATTCATATATATATTTAAGTATATATATAGGATACGATACGATGATACAAATTTTTCAAACTAATATATTACAATTTCGATGTGTGGGAAAGAGAATTTTGGTTTATAGTTTCAGATCGAATTGGGTTTCTCGATGCGAGTAAGCGTGGATGGATGATTCAAACTGTAAAACGTGATTACTTACTTGTGTCAAAGTTTGAGGAATAATATTGTTGGTTCGTTGTCTTTTGATCATTGATATCGACGATCAAGCGTCGATTCTCTGCGTCGAACTTGGCAGAGTAAACGCATTGCAACAAAATGCAAGCGACGGCCTGTGAATGGTAAACGAGACAGAAAGCATATGTTATATAAGTATATGGAAGATTTATGTATCTATGCGTGTATCTTAAGCATAAATAAAAGCCATTTTGAGCAGCTGTCAAGTGGCGTAGTTAAGATAAATGTTGACGCCTTTGTGTCATTACAAACTCATTCGCGACACGCCCACAACGTTTGCTTTTAACGCAGAGATTTGTCTTCTATTATTATTTTGGATATTGACTTAATTTACATAGACCAGAGATGAGTCAATAAATAGCTATGATGCCTCACTCAAGGCATTCACTCACTCACTTGTTGGCATCTGTGTGTATGGTTGTATGCAAATCAGACACCTTTTAGATCCGGTTCGATACGTTTAGTTTGCAAAATTAAAGCAACCAAATAATGTCATATAGGCAGGTAAAATGTCAAAGGCGTACATACATATATATATACATATATATATATATATAGACAGATATATTGGTGTGAGTATTGAAATTCTTGTTTTCAGTCAAGTTTATTTCGGGTCTGTCAGGCGTCAGAAGTTGATGACAATCTGTTTGTCGAACTGGATTTGCGGTTTACTTTTATTTAGCTGCACCTTCCAAGTCAATTTCGTGCGCATTTGTCGCAGCAAATTGCTTTACGCTGCACACAGAGCACGTAGAGATACGTTTGTATCTCTCTATTGGCTATTTGCGCAGCGCATCCGTCAGCCGGTGAGAAATGTCAGCGCCGAGCGGGCGAAAACCAGTTGATTTTAATGGCCGTACTGACAGCAATGGTCAATTAGCTTAGTTCGAATGACAGCCAAATAAATCCAAAGTGAATTGCTTTTAATTTCTATTAGCTAAATACCAGAGAGCGCGAGACTACTGTCTGTCTGCGAGTCTGTGGATCGAGGAGCTTACCCAAAAACCCGAATTGAATGTCTTATCTCAGCATCTTTATGAATACAGGCGAATTTACATATTTATAAACACGCAGCGTATAACTTATCTACAGTTCCGGCAATGTTCAAATAAAAACTTCCTTACAAAGAAACCAGTTCCATCTTAGACCCATCTACTATCTACTAATATAGTAGAATTCATTAAGCAATAATTCTTAAATATATGTCTCTCTCGATGGTGACGACGAGGATCTCGCCTCTCGGCTCTCGAGACTAGCCCAGAGCTATAAACAATTTGACAATGACCTTCAAACTAAGCTAAATAATTTATTAGTTTTTACAATTTGTATTTATTTTATTTTTTTAGTTTTTAGCTTTTATTTTGTATTTTCATGATGAATTTATTGGGTAATTTATTTATTTATATACTCGGATTTTTTACTATTTTCCATTGTCTTCAACTGAAATTGGTTTCTTTGAATCGACAGCGTTTGGGGCGCGTCGCAGCAACCTGGGCGCGCTAGGGTTAAGGCTAACACTGCGAGAAAAAGAAATATTTGTTCGGTAACGCCCAGCTGAATGCAGCGTCAATTGCTTGTAAAGTGTAACTAATACATTTTAAATTATTTATTTATAAATTGTAGCCCATTAATAATGCTCAAGCGTAGACAATGACGATTCATTTCCAGATTTAGGCAAATTGATGCCAATGAGCCGAAGAGGTAATCAAATTTGAAATGCGATAAGGTCAATCATTTATATACACATGTTTAGATAGCCAAGAGATTATATCATATATATCAATATCAATAGACAAACGAAACCATTCGAAGGAGGCTATAGACTCGAGCCGCTCGTCGAACACTTTGTTCGGTAGCTGGGGCTGCGGCTGCTGCTGCTGTTGCTGCGGCCCTCAAAGACCTCTGCATTGGCATATCATTAATGCAAATTTGTGGCTTAATGGCCGACGAGGCTAGAAATCAAACGGCCAAGCTACACGTATGCAGCATATGTATGTGTATTGGTGTAGAGCCACCGACTGTTGCGAAAATTCTTCAATAATCAATTCATAATTCATGGAGTCGATGCTGGTGCCATCAAGGTGTTGGCTACCTGTTCGCCTGCTCCAAAATCTCCACAAATCAATGCCTCGTATGTATAATCAACCTAAAAATCATTGTTCATCCATTGTTTGCTTATTTGCTTTGCTTTGTTTTTTAAATTATTTTTTATTCATTTATTGCAGCTGCTGACAGGGGAGGTCGACGTGTCACCCACATATCAACTGCGGCAGCTTTAACGGGTTTCGTTTTATTTTGTTATTTTTTATCTATTATTTTTTTGTGTGTGCAAAAACTGCTCTGCTTCTTCTTGCTGCACACACCACATACATCATTTACAGCAATAGCCTTTATGCTAACTGAAATTATTAATGTGTTAGCCCCAAAGTTTGGCAGCAGAGCAAAAAAAAGAAGAAAAAAGTGAGGCAAGGGCAAAATTGAAAGAAAAAATAATTTGTATACATATATAAAGTATCTGCAGGATCTGCGGAAGCAGCTCATAAATAAATAAATTACACACCTTTCTCATAAATAAAATAAAAGGTTTGAAGTTACGAGCAAAAGTTATGATTGATGTAACTAAATAATAAAAGTGGGTCTGCAATTTGGCCAGCTTGAAAGTTGTTTAAAGTATTTTGGAGTGGAAATAATTTTACAGACTTTGCCAATCAGATCAGAAACTGCTTTAATATAGTTGGCAAACTCTTAAGCTGCGGGATATTAAGGCGCAATCTCAATTAGCCAAATCCAATAAATAACTCAAGTAATTGCCAAGCCACGCCCACACTCATCGATGGCCACCCACATGGGCAATTATGCAAGACTTAAGCCATGGCAGGTAAAAGTAAATCATATTCATTTGTTATGCATTATTAGTGATTGTGGCATGCCCCAAATTCGAATTCAAATTCAAATTCAAATTCAGGCATGACGCAAGCCATCAAATCGCACTTCGACTCAAATCAATTCTGAAAAACAATTTGCGCCTGGCATGTGGGCCACTTGGCAGTTGCAAGACTCCGCGAGGCACGAATCGTCGGCATTTAAAAGTTCATATTGCTGCGGTGCGTGCAGCAACATCAACAAGTTCTGCTGCTCGTATATCATTCAAGCCAATCCACAACGTCAAGCGTTATGAACGTAGTGTGGCTGTGACCCAAAAGTTCTGCCAGCCTTGCCTTGCCGCGCTCTGGCTCGCTCGCAGCAGCAGCCAATACAATGTGCCATGAATCTTGCATAGTTTTGCATAAGTTGTCAGTCGCCGAGAGAGACAGCTGGGCGGTCCAACAGAGGCAGCCGCCACATACAACATATTAATCGAGTTGTTCGCACGCATAGTTTGTTAACACAACATGAACATCATCAGCATCATCATCAGCATCATCATTAGCATAATCATGAGCATCATCCACACTATCCCCCAAGTATTGTGGCCCGTTATAGTCAAACTGGTTTCGATTTCAATCTCGCAGCATCTCTCGACTCAACTCGTCGCTGCTGCTTGCCCTTTTGCCGTCAACGAAATTTTTTCATATATGTAGAGTTTTTTTTTTGGGTATCTTATGGACTTACTCTTCAAGGTCAATTGGCATCTGGTAACTGGTGCTGAACAAAACTGTGCGCAAAAGCCAACGACAATAACTGCCAGGCAAAATACATATATATTTTCAGCTTTTATCATAAAATGCAACTGCTTTGGGCTGTGTCTGGCCTTAATCGATGACAACATACAAAACACCAAAAAATAAAAAAAAAGACAACGCAGCGAATGCATTTTATTGAAATTGCTCAGCTGCAGTGCATAAATTTCGATTGTGCTTATGATGAAATTTGGATATATTAATAAAAATACATTGTGAAATGCGAAAGTCCCTGAATCGAGCTTAAGCTACATGTATATATGTATATAGACAGTACCATTTAGAGTTGCCAAAATTGAGGCAGCCCAGCAACAAGTCGAACAAAAACAAATCTGTTCAGAGCTCTCCTCCATTCCAGTAGAATAAAGTAGACAATAACAAGTCTTACTCGCTCTGGACGATGGCCTTTTTGGGTTTTTCCAGTCAATCCAGACGCTGATTTAATTAGCGCAGAATTTGTTTGTCAAATACAGATTTGGATACGAAAGAATAGCGCTAATAAGTTCATTGATATCATCTGCCGTCAACTGGAGTGCAGATTCGCGTATTTCTAGCCGCCCAAAGAGACTTAATTAATTGCTGCATTTTAAACAAATGCTATTCAGACCACTAATTAAAACAGGCCAAACAAGCTGACATCATTTGTTTGCCAAAACATGTATATATATTTTTAACGCAAATACTATATATATAATTATATAATTAAAGAGAAATGACTCTTACTTTCTTTTCGGCGACTTTTGACATTTGCACGCCATCATCTCAGGTTACCTAAATCAACTGTCTTTGGAGTATAACGTTTTCGTTTTTATTCGTTCTTCGCTGTGGCTTTGACTATTTTGCATTTTGTTTTGCTTTGTCAAAATATCTCATTTGCATTTCTCGACTTTGTATTATGGACAAATTTTAGATACTTTTGTATCTTTGGCTTTTATGAACAAGCTACTCCGGCTCGCGATGAGCTCAAAGCGCTACCAAGTTCATATTTTCAAGCAAAGAAATGTGAGGCCATAAAAAGTGAATGTGAATTAAGAATCTATTGATAGTAAGAGCTATGAGGTAATCATAGCGCTGAAAGCGAAATGTATTGCCAAAGCACGAGCAGAGTTCAACGAGCGCCACTTAGGAAGAGCTAAGAAAATAAACTTGAAGACTAGCTATACACAGATGTACATACATATATACATGTGTATATCTATATAAATTGTGCTGTTCAGCATTTACTGTTCAATCTCATATATATACATATGGCGGACACTTTACAACTCTGTGAACAACTGTAAAAAGCAATCAACACTACGTTTACGGGCCCAAATAAAGCCCATAAAACTAGTTCTCGCCTAGCATGCTAAGCACTTGGCTAGGCCGTCGACACTCTTATGCGTCACATGGAATGCCAGACGGAGGAGATACAGATACGAATACCGAATTGCTAAGATATCGTTGCAGGAGTGATGCTACACAAGCCGACGACAGCAATCTAAATGCGAAATCTTTAAGTGCAGCGCACAAAAGAAATGCTCAACTTCTTAAAATTCCAGCGTCAACTGCGGTCAGAGGAAATAAAAGTGGGCAAAAAGGAAGACACAACGACGCACAGATGCCCTGACAATGAACCTCAAGTAGCTGTAGCTAATCATGTAATCTGTATTAAATTACCAACTTCCTAGTGCATAATCAACTTATTAGGGAGAACACGAAACTTTTTGGCCAACTCATTAGCTGGCCTAGAGAGTGTGTAAGTCAGGCGGCATTCCGGCCCAAACAAATTGGCCGCGTACGTGTCTGCCTGAGGTTGGCCAAAGTGCGCCCATGGAGCCCACAGCAATTGGTTTAGCAGCTCGTTGACGACGAACTGAGAAATCTTGATAAAAGCAAATTTTGTGCCAAACAAAAAGCAAGCAAAAAATAGGTGGGCTACACGTTTAGCCCAGCAGACGGAGCGTCGGGTCAAGAAACTGTGGCACGTGCACCTCAGGCTGCTGCCACTTGTCAGCCGTGCAATACAAATGGTATGAACCCCAAATATTTGTCACCTGCACGTCTAGGCGAAAGGTGTACCACAGGCAGCGTCAAAGTGGCATTATGACACCTTTTTGCAGGTATTATGCTGGCTACCTGCCATAAATTGTTCGCCTGCTGTGTATTAGATACCTGTCGGTGCGTGCTCAATCGTGTTCCGTTCGTGTCACGCATCGACTCGCCTTCATTAATTCCAGCCGAGCGAAGCTCCAAATTTTATTCTTTGCTTGCAATTATATCAATTAGCATGCGCTGGCGAAAAAAGATGAGAAGTTTAGCACAGTTATTAATGAAGCAGCGCTGTGTCCTTGAAGTAATCGTGTTGTGTTAAGAATTTAAACTAATATAGGGGTTCACTGGAATTATTGAAATATTATTGCTGCGGAATTTGAGAGGCTGATATTGACTCAAAGGCCAGGCGTGATAGTTGAGCACAAATATATGTCAGCAAGCCAGCAAGCTAGAGACTTAGAATTTGGAATACATTTCCGAGTGAAGACACGCCTCATGTCAATGGGAAGGTAATGGAGATGGAGATATATTGGAGGAATGTATCTTTGACACTTAATGTTGTTATCTCTGGATTAGTCTATATATTAGTCTATGCCTTCCAGCCACAGTTTTAGAACTCAGGCTAACAAGTTAGTCTTGATTTTCGCTGCAGATAAGCTCTTAAATGATATGATTCAACAAGCAAGGAGTGGCTTAGCAGCACACATAAATAGAGCAAGATGCCTTAAAGATTTTAGCCTTCAACGCTTAACTGTTTCTACTGCACATCAAACCTGAGTCAGTCAAAGAGATGTGTAATCAGGACAATCTATATACAGGTATATTATTATATATAATGTCAATACATATATACACCTTTTGAACCTTCAACAATACAATTTGTAAATTTGCATAAAAATCAATAACAACAAAAACGAACACGTAAATAATTCACCTTTGAACAAATACACAATTTTTAACTAATTTAATGGGTTGAAAAAACATTTAATGTGCTTTTGTTCAATATACAAATAAATTTCGCTGTGATTTGTTGTTGTTTTCCTTTGCAGTCAGTTCGCATTTTTGCCAGCTGACGCAAAGCTTTAGCAGAAAAAAAGGAACAGTAAAAACTGAAATAACTGAATAATTACTGTTTATTAGCTGACAAAATTATACTAAAGACCTCTACTTATCGACTTGTTCGGCTGTGTATATATTTTCGAAAAACTAGGCGAGACTCTAAAGCAAACAAGTCGCGAAATGCCCACAGATTGCCGGCTCGTTCACATTTTGTTTGCACTACGGCTTAAAATGCCGGTTATTATCGCTTACAAACGCAACACCTGGAATACTGTTCATGAATAAATATCTAAATAGTTACAACTTGACCCGGACTTGACCAAAATAGAAGACGAGCTGGCCTAACAACTGAGGCTTACAGCCACTAAGATTCGCATTTGTTCACACTTCGACCTTGGCTTTCATGCATTTCTTGGCAAATACGCCCTGAACTCATATTCCGATTGTTTATTTGCATTTCTCATCTACCGGTATTTCTTTTCGACATCTATTTGGTTTGTTTTCCTTACGATTTGTTAGCTAAGCGCTAAGTGTTAGTATGCACAGGCGGGGAATTCAGCTTTTGGCCGTGACTCAAGACGGCAGCTGATGCTATTGATTAACGTATTACGCTCGTAATAGCATGATAATAATAATTACTTCATATTATGGCTAAACAATCGATATTCATCGACATGATTAAAAATAATAGTCGTTAGAGATCTGACGGAGATTTCTGATACCTTAGCTTGAATACTTAAAATTAAATGTTTTTTTATTTAGTTTTTCTGTCTTTAATCTTAACTCACCATGCACAAAGCTGCACGCGCCATTTTGCAACGAACGATATTTAAATTTGACACAAGAAACGCCAGTAATTATTTTATTTATTTGCTATTTAACAAATTATTGCAATTATCCAAATTCCAATCTTGAAATATGTAAAGAAAATTAAGAAAATTTTTTTAATATATATAATTTGTTGTTTATATATATATATTTTATATATAATTATTGGCACATATTTGTTGTTGGAACACGAATTGATAATTTTGAATTTGTTGTTGTCCTTGCGGATTATTACAGTTTATTGAGTTCTTGATTCAGTTTCTTGGGCTTGGGACTCGCACTGAATGTTGGCGTAGATCAAACACTACTGTATTTACTTGGGGGGAAGGGAGCCTAACTAGAGCTCATACCGTGGTGACCGATGTGGACGAACTGAAGATGAACGCAGCGCGTCTTTGCCATATAAACATCGCAGCTGAAAATAAGTTATGAAAAAGGCACACACACAACGGAAAGAAAAAGACCAAAGCCCCATCTGAGAGCAGCGATCCACCAATACAAATGAGAGCTGGGGAGCAGCTCCAGTGACAGTTGAATTGTCAGCGTCTCTGTGTGTGACTTGCCAAAGTGCGTGCCTCAGTGTGTGTGATTTGCGTAGCTCGAAACAAGTTTTGTTTCGACGGATTTTTGTTAATTTATATGGGCAAGAGCAACAGATGAGCTTAACTTAGTTGCAGCTGAGCTTCGGTTCGTATACTCAATAAATTTGCTACTCTCTCTCTCTCCCTCTCTCTGGCTATCTGTCTCTGGCAGAGACTGATACGGACAACCCCTAGTTAGTCGACTTAGTCGCCGAGACTTGCGTGTTTCAAGAATTCAGCTTCACTTTCAGGTTTTCGATTCTTCATTAGGAATATTGAAATTTTTCAAGATTTATTGTGTTTCTTTTTTCTCCTCTTGATTTTTTGCGCAAAAGAATTTATATTTATTTTATTTTAAAGTCTTTGTCTTTAATTGAAAATTCGAGTTTTTCCTGTTTGTTTTGACTTAATTTTTAGCATTAATCGAAAACTGATCTATTGGCCATAGATAGTAGCCACTTGTTGTTGCCTTTTTGTTGGACCCCAGCCGGTTGTCGGCCAGGCTCGGGCAGACGATTTGAATATCAAATGTGTGCAGCGACTTAAAAATAGTTAGTTAGTTTTATTGATTAAATTAATGCTTACATAATAGCGCCGTTTTTTCTAATTTTTTTGTTTGGTTTTGTGTATTTTGGCGAATGCGATATTCGATTTCCGTGTGTATTAATTGTCTGCGAGCTGTGCGCCATAATTAAAATAAATTACTATCTAGAGATCAGAATATTTTCTTTGGTACGCATCGCGTTTAATTTGATTAAATGAACTCAGCCAGTAGCCGAGCGCTGAGATCATATATGGGAAATTGATTAGCCAAATCTTAATCCATTTGGCTTAATTGAGACACCTCAAGTGGCAGCGGCTTGATGGACGACATGCTTCCGTTTGCAAAGCCGCTTAAGAATTTGGAATGTCGTGAGAAGTTGCTGATCCACAGCTGACACTAAGCCAAGGCGCACGCATTGCGTATACGCAATATTTTCGCTAAAAGGAAATAATTAGCTAGCGGCAGTTGCTGCTCTTGAAAAGTGCAATTGACACAGATAATACGAGCAGCGGGCGTCGTAAACAGGATGAAGTTAATGACAATGCTTAAGTCAAGGCAAAGTCAACCAGCAGACAAAATATTTGTATGAAATCTGAATAAATGAAAAGACGAAGAAGAAACAACACAAATCGATGCACAACATGTAGCGCCTTGTCGTGGTCCAGCAGTCAGCGACTATCTGCACAGGGCATACCCGTTGACTTAGCCACAACGGGTATATTAGCTTTGCGGAATGTGGTTTGACCTGGTCCATCCGGACACAGAAGGCTAGAAATTGAGTGAGCATGTGTATTAAATGAGGCATCGCAAATTTGAGAATATATTATAGATCTTACTTTCTTCTAGATCTTACTTACTTCTGGATAGTCGGCTATGTTCTACTGCAAATATGCTAAGATTAAATATTTCTTTAAGTTTCAATATGAGAATTTTTTTTAGGTAAATTTTCTTTGAATTTTTATTTTCTGGAATTTCTTATAGTTTTTTATAATTTATATTAAATTTATGATAATTTTTTAAATATAAATAAATAAAAATAAAATATTTAATAATTGAAATAAATAAAAATAATATTTTAAAAGTCAGATTCAATATTAAAATATTATTTTATTTTCTTTTTTTCCAGAACTTTTTAAGGCTACCGCAATGCCCTCGCTAGTCGCAGCAGAGCCACTTATTATTTTTGCTGGCATTCATATTTTTCATCTACTGCATATCCACCTACTTTTTGGTTTAAAAATAAATATCGGCTTGTTTATAAAGCTTGTGGCCCCACATATATTAACATATTGAGCCATTCAAGCATTTCAAGCTGTGCCTTAAAAATATTGAAAGCAAAACTCTCAAATTGAGTTTTATGCGCATTTAATGGCAACACTTTGTTTTATTTTTATAAATTTTAAATATTTATATACTTGCATTTACATATGTAAATGCATTTTTGACAGCGTTTCATTGAGGGAAAAATATGAGTAAAATTTATGGAGCATAATTTTCGGTAAAACCCATTAAAATGTAATTTTTGACGCTGAGAAATGTCGGCGAATAAAATTCAATAATTCTTTTATGCCGATAATTTAACATAAATTTGGCAAAATATATATATTTGTTTTAATACACATATATTTTTAAGAGCCCACGCGTTTGGCTTTTGTTTTAAAAGCAGCAAAAACAAACACAGACTTTTGTATTGGAAACGACCTTTGATGAGAACAAAAACTAGCAAATTAAAGCCGAAAACGAGTTAAATATTTTTTAATTTATGCAATAGCTAACAACATTCGAAATAAGTCTGACAAATATGTATCTTCAGTTCGTATCTCTTTAATAGCCAATAGTTTGCGATATTTTATGCGTGCTGGCCGACGAGGCGGTCGACAGGTTTACTAAATCGCAATTGCTGTCTTTAATCGCTCGGCCGCTCAATTGGCCAACATTTGCTGCCAGTGGCCAAATTTAGAAAGCCTGTAAATTGCAATCCCCTTGACGAGTCGGGACAGTTTATGCGCGCGCAAAAATATCAAATGTCAATGCCTGCCCCAGACTCGCGCCGAGAAGCCGCAACTGTCGCGCTGACTCAAGCGCACGAATGACTTCAAGCCTTTTACCAAATGCCCGCAATTTGGTGAGGCCATCAATTAAATATTTAAGGTGACCTGCCTTACATAGTCTCGCTCAATTTCTGTGCATGATTCACCATGATTCAGTTTCCTGTCCGCCTTTCTGCCGCTGTTACACAAGCCGACCTTGATGCAAGCTGCTGCAGCCAGGCAACGAGTCAGCATCCCGACAGCATCCCGACAGCTGCCCCAAAAAACATTTTCGTAGCATGCAACGCTCGCTACGAGGCGGATGCTTATGTAAGTTTATCGTCGACTACCCGGACAACAGTTGAATGACTTTTTGACAACGTGGCCAGGCTGAACTTGAGGGGTCGTCGTCGTCGCCGCATGCCTGACCTTGGGGGCCGCAGCCAGAGCTCCAGCAACATTGCAGCCTGTGAAAAATAAATCAACTATGAAATGCCGCTTAAGGTTCTTGGCCTGCAGCAAGTCATGCGGGTCATTTCCCACTCATGCTCTCCGAATTAAAGACGAAAGCCCTGAAGGCGAGCAAGCCGAAGCTGAGAGACTCTTACAGGGAATATAATGATGCAGCAAGAGACAAGCAAAGTCGGAGAGAGACAGCTGAGAATCATTTCTACATCAGTTCACTTCGTGCTCCACACTCAATCAATGCTTCGCAGCGTTACACACCTTGAGTTAAAATTTAAATACCCCAAGCAAGCATACGTAAACACTGCTTATCAAGGGGCAATCCTTAAATGCCAAGCGAAGGATTCTGCTTAAATTTTGTGAGCTTTTGTGAAAGGCGAATCGGTTTCATTATCGCCTTACATCTGGCAACAAAAATAAATGAATTCCGGAGTTGTTTATTATTGAAATCAGAACAGCCCATCAAATGATGTCATAAGCGACTTCTTGTAGTTCATTAAAAATGCATTAGTCAATTGGGCAGAGATCCCAAACCAGATGAAGACAAATTAAAATCTAACTAAAGCCTATGACGTGTGCTCATTACAAAAGCCAAAACAATGGCAGAAGCTGCTGTGAGAACTTTTAATAGACCCCCCCCTCTTGCCCCCCTCCCCCCTCCTCCTCTCACTATAAATGCGTGTCCAATTAAAATTAAAATAATGGCGAAACAAATGACAGAACTGTCAAACTGACAGCCAAGCTATTGGCATACGATATCTTATCAATGATATCACAAGAGAGGAAAACTCGTTTCTAGGCCTCGGGCTACATATCATCATAAGTAGCTACACATCTACTAGATTCCTAAACAAAACTTAGTCGGTGTTTTAGAGACGAAACATGTTTTCCAAAATACGTTTATTATTGTTATTTATTATAACTGTTTTGAAGGCTTTTTAGGCGGCTTAAACATGTCAATTTTGGCAGTCGAACAAACCGTAAACTATATATTATGTATTTGAAAAATTTCACCAGCCATCAATCAAACATCAATCAGAAGTCTGCAGAAGGCTGCAGCAACACAATTTCTGAATGCTAAATGTGTTTTTGTTTCGTCAGATACTTTTTTTATTATTTATTTTCAAAGGTCGTTTGGCCTGACTATAAATTCTAGTACTTCCGTCTAAAATTCAGCTGACATTCGTTCTTATCAAAATTCGCTAATTTATTTAGCACATTCAATGAAAAATAGTTTAATTTTTAAGTTAATTCTGGAAAAACGAGATGTTCTAATTCGATCCACTACTTGCTATGCCAAAAACTATTGATATAAACACTTAATTAAGAAATTGCAGTGTGCGATATGTGAGAGATTTATTAGCTTAATCAAACGGCAACTGAAGAAGATATAATATACTCTAGCTGTGAGGGAAGTTTGGCTGGGAGATGGGGTTCGTAATAGCAGCAAATATGATAGGTGGCTGTAGGCAATAGATTTTAGAAATAGGTGCTGGTCACAGTGGCCGACTAGGACTTATCCTAAGCCTCGCCTCATCCATTATAGCTTTTATAACTTTTAGTAATTGAGTTTAGTAAACGATTTCTAATTCAGAGTGCCTGATACTGTGAGATACTTTTACTGTTTCTTTAGGCCCCCCTTTGTCTGTTACCTCTACATTAGCCAATGCATTATACCCCATATTCCCATGGTCAATGGGCGCAGAGTACACAAAAAACTGGAAACAGAAGTCTTCTATATTTATAATTCATATACATACATATATATTTAAATTTCATGCTTGAATCGTTAACTGAAAGTAATTTACAATTCGTTTCGCATAGCTTTTAAAATGTTATTCAAACATTTTCGTTTCATCTGACTTAGTTTCAGCTTGATTCGGGTATGTATATTGATATACACACATTCTCGCATAGCTTTATATAATGCCTTAGTTAGATCACTTTTGACATTTCAGGAAATGCAAACAGAGATGGGTGGAAGAAATAAATAATAGCGCTAAGACCGGTGGCATTGACGCGTCGAGCAAATGAAAACAAAGATTAATTTCAACTAAAGCCGAAACTAAAGCAAAACCCAAATGCGAAATTAAATAATATTTTAGCAAGCAATTGTGAGAGGAGATTGTGATCAATGTGGAGCTCGACTCGGCACGGCTAACGAATTCGTAATTAATATTCAAACTTTTTTATTTGGAGCTGGGCTTTTAAGTTTTTACGATTTGCATGGGAATAATTCAATTAGTTGGGCTTTTAGCCATGTTTATATTGTGTGTTTTTTATTAACAAATAAAATACAATTATAAAATACGCTCATAAAAATCAGCGCTCCAAATCGAGTCAAACGAGTTCACTATTCAGGCAAGTGCCTCGGTCAGGACCAGAAAACCTAACCACCGTCTTGAATGTCAGTTTTAATTGGGAGATTTTTATTTTATTATTATTATTAGTCAGCTACTTCGTCCAGACTGAAACATACAAAAAACCCATTGTGTGTGCGCATAAATTTGATACCATTTATATATTCTTTTTGGTATTTTTTGCAGTTCTCTAGTTCCATTCGGTCCCAATATGAAGTGTTAATGCCACTTTACTTTCATAACTCAGCAGAATTAGAATATCGTGTGCTAGCTCGTTTTACCTGTACCGAGTCGACCAACCCACCCAAAATCATAATTTTACATAAATTTCGTATAAGTTAGCGCTCGAGCATTCGCTAAGAACTATTTTTATGCCATCATCTCTCGTCTGGACAGCTTCAAGCTGCGAGCTCTGATCATGTTTAACATTTCGATGATAATATCTGTCGCTCGCGCAGCTCAGTATTTTTATCGTATATCTATGCTAAATATACTTTTCAGCCTTTTATTATTGTTAACTGCACAATAAAACAGAGCCTATGAACTGATCTGGCCAGCATGTTTGGCTATTTCGGGTAAACGTGTCAAGTTCAAGGAACTTGGGCCAAACAAGATCTAAGCCAAGATCTGGAATCGTGGGCCTAGAACAAGCTGATTCATGAGCCAATTGTCAAGGCAGCATGATACATCGCACCACAGTCGAATATATATGGGAGTCTGTCCTCCAGAAGACACCTTGACTACTACAAATCGGTCGGGACTGTACCAAATAAATATTTTCTGTTTGATTAGCTAACTTTTTCTGGCTTTTCCACTTTTGTTTGTTTGCTGCTTTAGCTTTTTTCAGCATATAGAAAGTATATATACATAATTAATGTGGAAGTCAGAAGTTTAGTTAAACGTGGCTTAAAACATGTTTTAAATGCTAATCACATTCTTGGCTCTGACTCCTGCAAAAGCTGCTCCATTTTAGACAAGTTGAAGTAGCATTTTTTAATGCTATGCAAATAAGCAGCGGTTTGACTATTATATGACTTTCAACAGTGGCGCATGCATCATTAAATACGTAAGTGTGCTTCAGCAGGGAGTGCCCAACTAATAGATACTCCCTGCTGAGCTGCAATGTCAGTCAGTCTGGCTTTTATTTATCTGAGTTTAACTGAAACGAGACTTCGATTTAATTGCATTTTTGTCATGCGTTGATTGATTGGCTATGCCAAACCTAGAAAACTTTAGCAATTTTCGTATTGCCAAACATTTTCTATATAATTCCACGTCAGAAACAAGGAAAAAAAACCTAATACCCCCTTCTACCCACCAAACACAGAGTATGAAAACTCACAAATAATAAATAAAGACGTCAGCGCCAGCGAGCAAACTAACCAGTATTTGTCCTGGTCAAGCTCAAGGTCAGCGGCCTTCGTTCTAAAGTCATAAAAGGAAACCACTTAAATGAGATCAAATACAGAAGACAAGTTTATCATTTGCGGCCTCTTGTTCTGGCCATTTGAATGGCAATGTGAATGTGCCATGAAAGCAGTTCTATTTGAATACGACAAAATATCACGATTAAGTTTTAATTATGCCCATAGAAGGCACATTTTAATGTGGCAGCTACAAAAAGCCTTCAGCTCGCATCCACATTTCGAATGGTCAATCAATATTTGGCGTTCGGTTCGGTTCACATAACAAACGAAAGTTTGCCAGCCACAAACAATATTCGAACCCTAATGTGTTTATCCACAAATTCATTTGCGTAATCGAAAGCGCACTCTCGGTTTCTTGAATACCGCAGACTTTTGGTTTCATTGCGTTCATTCACTTGGCACACGCAACGTACACCAAGAATATCGAGAGAAAGAACAAAGAAATATGCTCGATTCGAACATTAAATACTCTTGTGGCTGTAGCATGGATGGACGGAGTGAAGCCAAGTGAAGCATATTTCATATATCAAAACTTTAGCTAGACTTTTAATAGTTCTAGATAAGTTCTGCACACTTGTATTTTTTTATAAATATATTAAATAATATATAAGTTTACATAGCCATTTCCAACCCGGTTTTATACACGCCATGTTATAGCCACAATGCCTTATAAACTTTCTATTCATAAAGAACTTTTATTAATGGAAACTCCTAAGCAATTTATCACTGCTCGATGCTGAAGAACAGGTCCAAAGCCACTGTTAATGCGGTTCCGATCAAAAATTAATTTTTGTATACCCTAAAGACATTTAAGATACAAGTTTAAGGTATACAGTTATGGGTAAAGCTTATGTTACAGGCAGAAGAAGGCATGAGCTATAGAAAAAGGTAATTGCTTATATTACAGGAGGATTACTCTACGCAGTTAATCTGATTCGTCCAGAAACTAACTAAGATGTAGGGCATTTTAAATATATATATTGCTAAACTATACTTGGCATGCCAAGACTGGCAGGATATCTTCTAGTCGATCATTACCCAGGCAAAAGCACTTTTACTTGTTTTTATTATGGGGCTTGTCGTTTAAGTTGGCCGCACTGACCATCCGTCTGTCCCTCCGTCCGTCCGCCCGTCCGTCTGTGCGTCATTCTATCCTTCAGACAAGTTCTCGATGGCAGCAACATTTTATGCAAATGAAAACGAAATTTGTTTCCAAAGCTTGAAAATGCCCAAATTAACAAAGAATTTATTTGTGTTGGCCTTTATTTTATTTTATTTCTGTTGCTTTTTATAAATTCGTGTATTTATTTATTTGCATTTGAATAAATACATTTATCTCGAGTCTGCTTATTAATTTTATTAGTATTTCCAGCACTGCAAATCTTCCGCCAAATATCTGAGCTCTAGTTAATCCAACTGTGAGTATTTTTTAATTATATCTCGTCTCGTAAATCAAAATGTAATAACTTCAGATTCTATGCTCAATTTAGAATCTTTTCTCGCGACTGTCAGTCGTGGACGTAAATTCTGTCTTACGGTTTGCTGAACTCATCCGTTGACAAGTCGACAATTATATACATATATGTATATAAGTATACTATAGGTTATTATATTCTCACAGTGATTCCGATTTGTTCCGTTACTTTTTATTATATTCTGAATGTGTAATCGGATTTATGTGTCTGTACTAACGGCATTTGCACATCTTTAAGTATTTTGTGAGGTCATTTGAAGTACGTCTCGGATTCCTATTTGGATTGCCATTATAAATTCGTAAATAAATTTGAGCTTAGCACATTTTTGTGTGTGGCTCATCAAGGCTAGATTTCTGTATAGGCTGCCGATGCTGGCGATGAGTCAGCTGGCCCCAGCATCCGGTTCGACAAGTGCTAATCAGATCTGTGGCGATTTTTACTTTTTTATTTTAATAATTTAATTTTGACCAGCTCACCCATAATCCATCCATCAATGCAGATTGCGTCGCTGATCTTTCACGCTTCAATAACTCCAAAGCATTTTCGACACGTCCTCACGAGTTCAAAAACTATTTGCCAACTTTGGTCAGCGTTTGCGTTTGCGTGGGTTTCATAATTCTTACATTTAGTCCGACGTGCCTGACTAATTATGCCCAAAAATTCAAATGAAAATTTAATTAATTTTGGTTTTGCATTTAAAAGCACTTTAAGAAATGTGCCAAAAACCAAAATGTTTTAGCATTAAATAACGTTGAAACTCGAGGCAAATCAATTAAGAATTTTGAGCGTGAACAACTCGGATAAGTATAAGTATAAGTGTGAGTATAAGTATGAGTATAAGTGTGAGTATAAATATTAGTGTAAGTATAAGTATAAGTTAAAAAGAATAGTAGAAGAAGTGTGAGTATAAATGTAAGTATAAGATGAAATAGAAGTAAAAGTAAAAGTAGTAGTAGAAGTGGAAGTGGGAGTAGCAGTAGAAGTAGAAGTAGAAGTAGCTGTAGAAGTAGAAGTAAACGTAGTATTAGAAGTATGAGTTTAAGTGCAAGTATAAGATGAAGTAAAAGTAAAAGTACCTGTACATCTAAAAATAATCAAAGCTTAAATTACAAATGATATCTGATTCAGATTAACACTCAAAGACAATTGTGTCACTCAACCTAAATACCCGTAGACTGCATCCAGAAACTTCATTTGCCGCTGCACGTTACAAAATGTTGCACAAAAGCTCAAAGTTTACCTTTTACTATTTCATTTCGTTAGCCCACTGCAACTGACTGCATGCTCATGGGAAACCTTCCCACGTGGGCATTTTCGGGTCTATTGTTAGTGTTAGCTTGGAGGTGCCTTGAACTCGCAGCTACAGAAATAGTCTATGCACTTCGTTTGTATACAATAAAAATCTTTATTATTCGTCGTTTTAGCTAAAAAAGTCGTTTGTACAAAAAAGTTACACACATAAATACATGTATATACTGTAAGTTAATATGTTTGTATATATGATAAAAAACAGTTTCAATACTTTAGCATATGGTACACAATTTGTATGACAGGTTGGACAAGCACTAATAGAGAGATACTATAAATAACATTTAAACGTTTTGTCAGGTCAATGGGAATGATCTTAAATATATATATATATGTATATTGGACGGATATGTATCGAATTGCTTAACTACGATTCTCGTTAATATTGTTTTTGTTTTTGGACATGGAGTTCTTAACTAAGGCACTAGATTAGTAGAAGTTTATGCAATCCAATGGGCGATCGTCGCATTGATACAAGAAACTAACATTTTCATTATGGTTATAAAGGCACTAAAAGCTATAGCAAAGCTGTCTAATTAAGGCACGAGTGTATCAATTGTTGTTAGTGCTTTCAAGCGACGTCAGAAAAATAAAAGCTGTGACAGGGGAGCTGGAATTGTGCGTTAATTGAGCGCAATTTTGTATGCAAATATTTGATGTACACGCGATAATGATTCATTTGAGCTCCGTTGATGATCGGCTATTGCCGTTGCTATTGCTTTTGCTATTGCTGTTTGAAGCGTTGCAGTTGCTGTCATTTGTAGACTGTAGAACATGCGAAAGACAGCCTAGCGTCGTTTTGTTTGTATGATTCATAAGTACCAACTGAAAGTCTCTTTGGATTATATGCGGCGGCATGGCTGGTGCGGAAATGTTTGTCTGGCAATTGCATAAACATCCAACTAGCGGCTGCATAAAACTACATTTAATTATATGGTGAGAATTCTTTGTTGAAATGTCGTGGGGACGGAATGTTTTAGTGTTGTTGTTGTTGTGTGCTGCTGCAAGCAAAAGATTGGAGATTATTGTCTTGGCTCAAGGCGCATACCGCATCTACTTACCGAATTTATTGTCACTGTATAAAACTACTAATGCCTCCTGCATTAGCCACGCACTAGCTCGAAGCGTGTCTGCGACTCCTTGAACTGCAAACGCTTGCGCTGCTGCACATGCGACTCGGTGAGGAACAGTGTGGCAGCCACCAGGGTCAGCACGGTGCCGACGCATGCCAGCACAAAGGACCAGCCGAACCAGTTGTTGGCATGCTCCGGCATCCAGCCATTGCGATTGCCAAACACAGCGAAGACAATCACTGCAATGGCAGCACACACTCCAGCGCCCAAGAGTACAAATCCAACTGCCCGAATTAAGGTAATGAAGTGCTTTTGATCTGGTCCAGCGCAGAGGAAAAACACCAGCACACCAATGGCACTGACCAGCATGCCAATGAACGTCAGCGTGTAGAAGAACTGTGTGGTTATCATGAACGCAGGTAGCAGGAATCCACGTATCTCATCGTAGCCCTTGGTAAATGGGTCATAGACCCAGCGACAGCCGACGAAGAAACGACGCTGACTGTCATCATTCACGTCGCGCAGTGAACGGAAACAATGCACCCAGAGGCCCAGTCTGTCTAATTTGGCACCCGTAATGCGGTAATCGCTGACCAGCCAACTGGGCGTTGCAAACGCTATGGCTATGAAGGCGAATGCAAAGATGAAGACGCCAACGCCACATGTGCCTGCTAGGGTGCGGCGCTTCATGTTAACGGTATTGTGTGGACTGGGTAGATGCTCCTGGGAATCCTCGCGTGCAAAATGTGGCGCTTTTTGCATGCTTCGTATACAAAATTGGCAATGTTTCTTTTTCACAGATTTCGAATGTTTGTTTCTTAAGCTTAGGGTGTGGACTGTAGAGTTGTATTGAATCGTTTGGAACACGTTCAATTGAACGGCTCATTGGACTGCGTCACGAAACTGGTTCATAGATTCTGTATATTGTTGGCTTGGCTTAAATATTTAGTTTTAACCCATAATAGTGCCTAATTATTGTTTAAAATTTCAATATACTTAAAAAAGCAAGACATTTAAATAGTAGATAGCAATTTTAATAGATCAATAAGCGAATTGTTCGCAGGCTTGAATTTAACAGCATACTAGTTCCCAACAACAGCTTCGTGACTAAGCTTGGATATCGATAGTGTAGAGTTGCCATAGAATGCAGCTGTTATTTTACAGAGGCTTGGCGGCAAAGATTCTTTTGAAAATGTGTATTTAATTGAATTTCTCTTATATTCAATGACTAGTTTAAATAATTGATTTGTATTGTCATAATATATTGATGTATATATTGTAGTAAAAGTCTTAGAATTAATAAAAGGCCCATCCATGTACGTTTAAATGCTAAACCAATGTGCGTCTCTTTAACAATCAGGAATCTAGTTCTCTCTAGAGAGAGGCGACTGCCTTGTGCGCGGCATCATCCAAATCACTGGCCGTCTGTATGGGCAGGCCAGAGTTCTTGAGAATCTCCCGTGCCTTGGTCACATTGGTGCCCTCCAAGCGCACCACCAGCGGCACATCCAGCTTCAATTTCTTGGAGGCAGCCACAATGCCGTTGGCAATGGTGGCACAGTTGACAATGCCGCCGAAGACATTCACCAGGATGCCCTTCACCTTCGGATCTGAGGTGAGGATCTCAAAGGCCTTGGCCACCTGCTCCTCCTTGACACCACCGCCAACATCCAGGAAGTTTGCCGGCTCTCCGCCGTTCAACTTGATGATGTCCATGGTGGCCATGGCGAGCCCAGCGCCGTTCACCAAGCAGCCGATGTTGCCGTCCATGGCCACGTAGTTGAGATTATATTTCGATGCCTCTACCTCGCGGGGATCGGCCTCCTCTTCAGTCACGTCCATGGCAAAGATATCCTTCTGGCGGAACTGCGCGTTGTCATCGAAATTCAGCTTGGCATCCACAGAGATGACCTCGCCAGTATCAGTCTCGGCCAAGGGATTGATTTCAATCTGCACGGCATCTACAGACTTGAACAGAGTGTAGAGCTTCTGAATCTCATCGGCGCACCGTTTAATGGAGTCGCCCTTGAACTCCAGGAACTTGGCCACCTCGATCAGCTTGGCCTCCGGAATCGGCTTGGCAATATCCAAGGGAACAGTCAGAAGTTTCTCGGGAGTCTCCTCGGCCACGGCCTCAATGTCCATGCCGCCTGCGGGCGAGGCAATCAGCACGGGTCCATTGTGCTCGCGATCGAGCAGAATGCAGATATAGGTCTCTCGCGTTATGTTCACGCTGCGCGCCACCATCACCTTGTTGACCAGAATGCCCGACTTGGGCGTCTGTTTGGTAATCAGCCGATTGCCTATCATCTGCTTGCTCAGCGAGAGCACGTCGTTCTTGCTGCGAAGCGAAAGTACTTGTCAATTAGTTGTGTTTATTATTCGGCTGTCGGTCGTCGTCTCTCTCTTTCTCTTATCTACGATGGCGTTATCAATGCAGAGAAGAAGAAAGAGGGGAGACGACTGAGGGCGGATGGCCACTTACTTTGAGGTTATGTGGACGCCTCCCTTGAAACCATTGTCGAAGGTACCCTTGCCGCGCCCGCCAGCCAATATCTGCGCCTTGACCACATACTCGGGACAATCTTGGATGATAATTAACAACAATTAGGGCTTATGTCAACCGGTTTGGCTGCGCTTACCAAATGTTTTGACCACTTGCGCATCGGCATTGGAGTTATCCAATACCTTGAACTGTTGTATGGCTACGCCGTACTTTTGCAGCAAGTCCTTGGACTGGAACTCCAGCAAGTTCAGATGGCGCACCTGCTGCTGCAGCGCTGGTGCCTGGATAAAAATAAACAATGAAATTGGAGTTTAAGTCAAAGGTCAATTTCTGTTAACATAAGATGTTAAGGAAACCTTATGAATGAGCTGGCGTGTTGTGGCAGCGGCTTTAATTAACAGCGACATATTGCACTCTCGCAATGAACTAAGCTCTATATGCAAACTTCTGATATGGCGTAGCAATATGTATTGACTGCAAATGGTCCGGTTTGTTTAAATAACACACAACCAAACGCTGCTGCCGCCGCGGTCGTTTAACAGAGCAGCACTGAACTGAACAGACAACGTAAGAGCAGGTAGCGCAAAAAAGAGCAACGTCGATAACACTGTGGTCTTCGCGATGCATATTAACAGTGCTGTATAAGAACATAACATTAGCTTGCTTTCAAAGATAAGGTTCGGTCAGAATTTTATAAGCAGCTGTTTTTAAAAATATTTTATATATTCTTTTCTACACAATGCAAATCGAATAAGTTATTCCTTTGAAATAAACAAATGATAAACCTAAGTGAAATGGCTGTGGAAAAACCTATACTGCCGCCGCTGGAAACACTGCAACAAATTCCACCCCTCGTATCAGTTAGCTCCTGCATTGTCTTGGCTGTCATCTACGTGGGCAGCCTCTACGTGTGGAGCACCAAGCACAATCGTGACCATCCGACGACAATAAAGCGACGCTTTGCCAGCGTCGCCTGCGTCATGCTAATAGCGCCGCTATTCGTCTATTACCTCTCGTCGCCTGCATTGCTGGAGCGTGAGCCATTCCCCAAGTTAATTGGATTTCGCTTGGAGGGCTTATGGCAGGCAATTGTGATTCCCTATCTGCTTACAGCTCTGCTGTTTCTGGGACCCATATTTGTGAACATGCAGAACGAATCGTTCAATTCCTACTTTAGTGAGTTCCATTATCGTGACTCAATCAATAAATACTGACGTCTTGCTTATCGCTTTTAGATATGGACTACTGGCGCGGGTCTTGTAGCAACATTATCTGGATACGTAACCTAGTGATAGCCCCTTTGAGTGAGGAGTTTGTCTATCGTGCCTGCATGATGCCACTCATTCTGCAAAGCTTTCCGCCAATCTCTGCCGTATTCATAACGCCGCTATTCTTCGGTGTTGCTCACCTGCACCACATCGCCGAGAGATTGAGCCTGGGCATGGAGCTGAGTACTGCGCTGTTAATCGGGCTGTTCCAGTTCACCTACACGACACTCTTCGGCTTCTACTCGGCATATTTGTTTGCTCGCACGGGACACTTTGTTGCGCCTCTGCTGGCTCACGCCTTATGCAATCACATGGGCTTGCCCGACGTGCAGGATCTCTGGCAGCAGGATCTGTGGCGGCGCGTGCTTGCGATAGTTCTCTATGTTGTGGGGCTAGCTGGCTGGATCTTCCTGCTGCCCATCGCAACAGAGCCATCGCTCTACAACAATAAGCTTTATTGGAACGCTTGAACACCAAAAGAAAAATTATTGTAATCATTGTATTGTTGCCATATTTGAGAGTTCATTGTCCCATACATACATAAATGTTTATGTATATTATTTAGTCATATCATAGAAAACCGACTGTACAATGTATTAATAAGTCTTCCGTTAAATAAATAAACAGCAGCTATTTTTAGAACAACACTCAGATCGTCGTTTCGCGGTAATCGTGTGGAGCAGCACTTCGCGTCACGACTATCGATAAGAAATTGTAAATTAGCGATAAGTCTGCAGCTGCAATACGCGATAACGATAGCTCAGTACATATGTATAAAATGCTTTGAGAAATTAAGAAACATGAGCGATGTGTGATAACAAAAATACGCACAACAAACTGACGCTGAAATTAGCAACGAGCAACCCAGACAACAGCCGGACTTGAGTAAGGTAAGTGTCGTCGTATGCATGTGTACAAGTGTCTGGTCGCTGTCAGACGTACCAGACGCAACTTTGACCCAAACAACAACAACAGCAACAAAAATAAATACTGCTGACGTCTCCCACGTCCCCAGGACAAGCTACAATCTCAATTATAGCCTGATTTCTTAATGTTTGCAGCTAGAACAACAGTGTGTGAGAGAGTGAGAGAGACAGAGAGAAAGACGGAGAAATAAACGACACGTCAACGTAGCAGCCTTAAAATGTACTGCCTGCAGTGTTTATTGCCCGTGTTGCTGATACCAAAGCCGACAAATCCAGCGCTGATGGAGACGCACGTGATGTTCATAGTGCTCTACTTGATAGGCTTCTTCCTGGAGCGGAAGCCATGTACAATCTGCAGCCTAGTCTTTCTCACTGCCGTCTCACTCATTTGCTACAGCGGCGTCGGCAACTGCATATTCTGGGGCAGCTGCGAGGGCCACCACTGTGAGAATGGGTAAGACTAAGACCCAGCTGCGTCCGAGTTGCGAGCACATAGTCAACGAAATCGAGGCGGAATGCAGGAGTGCTAATATAATTAATTGCGTTCGCGTTTGCTACAGCTTTACAATACACACAATTCGCATAAACAAACACACAAGCAAACAATCAGTGATAAAAAGTGAGTGAGAAGAGGAGAACGTACACGAATGTTTGTCCACACAGATAACATACTCTATTTATCTGACCGCCCCGCCCCCCGAGAGGAAAGCCAAAAACAATAACAATTCCATCCCAACGCATTCGATATTAGCCGCCTTCCCAAAAACGTATTTTAATTTAGCGAAATTTTCCAAACCCCCCGCAGACCCACATTTGTATTCAATTGTTTTTAAAATACTTCTTTAGACTTAGAAGCGAAATTATTTTGATAAAGCGCTACGAAATGTATTGTAAATTGTTCAGACTATGCGAGAGCAGAGTTCTTTCTATATACCCCGCCAATGCAAACTTACGATTAGTCATATTTATATACACATAAATATATATATATATATATATATATATATATATATATATATATATATATATATATATATATATATATATATATATATATATATATATATATATATATAATATATATAAATATATATATATATATATATATATATATATATATATATATATATATATATATATTAAAAACCAACTGTAAACATAGTAATGCTGTGCGTCCTTTGTTGCGCCAATCATCGGTTGTTTCCCACAAACTGTATATATAAATATACATACATACACACACGCACACATATACACATATACACTAAACATTGATTGATATATTGTATAAAAAGTGAATCAAAAATAAGTCAAAGGAAATGTTCAATTTTTTTACGAATTGCACTTTGTACATTTACTTTAAGCAACGACAAATTTTTCAAATTTGATTCGAAACGAAATTAACAAATTAACGTAACGAAAAGATATCTAAAAAAAATATAAAATAATAATAATAATAAATAAAAGAAAATTGATAAACGCTATATAGCTAACGAATCGTTTTTATCTTAAGTGCAAGCTTGGCAGCTAGTGATTACTGATAGAGTTAGGAGATAGAGAGAGAGATTAGGCAGCTCACTAAACTAAGATATCTCTGTGTGTGTATTATATAAGTATTTTAACTAAACTTTTAATACTCCTCACTGCACGCACTGAAACTCAATTAAGACACAATTTTCTTCGATTTTCTTTTCCAATTATCCACAATTTTATTCGCTTCAAAATGTATGTATATAAAAAATGTACAATTTGATAAATTTGTTGGTCAATTTTCATTTTGATTTTCGTTTTTTCTTTTCTTCTTTTAACTTACTAAAAACTACTAAAAAAGTATTAAAAATAAAATACTAGAATTTATATACAAATTGAAATCGGATTTATTTGTGAGAAATATATAGAGCGGGTCGAAGAGAAAAACAATTTCAAAACGTTGGAAATTCATTCGGGAATCGTGTTCACAAAATTCGAGAGGACCGATTGGAATATGTCTTTATACATACAATATTTTTACGAAAATATACAAATACGAAGATACATATACATATATAGATATACATATATATTTATAAAGATAGATAGATAGATAGACAGTTATAGAGGAGATACAGAGATTGTTTGTTTGTTTTTATCTTTTTTGTTTGACCAAAACGTAAAATTTCCATCGATTCGATATCTTCAAGTTTTTTTTGGCGTTTTGGGGGCTGCTACAGATGTTTTTGTTTGAATATTGTTTTTGGAATCGAGCAGTGGATGACGACACAGTTACACAGTTTGACATATAGATAAAACGATAACGACGACGACGACGACGATTCGATTCACAGAGCAGCAATCACAGGCGTGTTGTTGTTGTTACTTAAACGGAACGAGGCTGGACGACTGCAAGGAGAGATTAGAAGTTAGAGCTAGGTCTATATATAGTATATATGAGAAAGATCTTACAGTGTGGTCGCTGCGACTCATCGGAGGCGGCACCACCCTCGGCTGACTGCATCATGGGCACGGGAATGCGCACGGGCTGAGCCAGGCTGCGTCCGAAGATCATGCGACCGAACGGCACCTGCGGTGGCTGGTCGAGCATGGGCGGGGTCATGGTGTCGCGCGGCTGCTCCGGCAGGGGCTGCAGAATCAAGCGCTGGATTTGCATATGAGGCATTTGCTCCTCCTGTTGCTGCTCACTGGACTCCTGCTGCTGCTGCTGCTGCTCTTCGGGCTGCTGGCTGGAAGGGGACTGCGACTGAGACTGGGGCTGGGACTGGGTCTGAGCAGATGAGGCAGCTGGAGTGGACTGCTCGCCAGATGCCATGGGTGTCTCAGAGTGCTCCTCCTCGTCCTCGTTGGAGTTGGCGTTGTTGTTCTCATTGGAGTCGCCAGAGTCCTGTGTCAGGCGACGCAGCTCGTCGGTGAAGCGGTCCTCGGCCATGCGTTGAATGTTGCGCAGATCGTCGGCGGTGATGCCAACACGCTGCAGTGCCACGTTTAGAGGCATGTGCTGGATCTGAATCAGCGGCTCATGCTGTGGGATCATGCGCTGTGGCATCTCACGCTGAGGCATCTCACGCTGTGGCATCTCGCGCTGGGGCATCTCGCGCTGATCCTCCTGCTCGCGGGTCATGTCGTTGCTCATGTCCATGTGGCGGAAGGGCAGCTGATGCATCTGGATGCGCACGGTCTGGATCTGGGGCTGCTGTGGCTGCTCCTCCATGCGCGGTGCCTGCATCACCTGTGGCGGCATGGGTGGACGCATGGGCAGGTGCTGGAACGGAGGAGGCAGCTGGCGGATGATGATCGAGCCCTGTTGGGGCAGCTGCTGCTGCATTGCTGGGGGCATCATGCGCTGGGGCATGTGGGTGAGTGGCATCTGGTCGGGAATGCGGCCGAAGGGAATGGGCACACGCTGGAACGGGATGAACATGGGGCGCATTGGCTCCGCATCCTCCTCAGAGTCGTCCTCCTCCTCGCGCTGGCGCTTGGCCTCCTTCTCCTCCTTCTCGTCGCCGCCATCGCAGAAAATGGAAATGCGCTCGCCGGTGATGCGCGCCTTCTTGGGATCGGTGGTCAGATTGACGCCAAAAGGCAGCGCCACGGTTTTCGAGGGTGAGTCAACAATCTCCTCGGCATGCTTGCGCTCCACCACACAGTTCATGCGGGATCTGTTAGAAAGGTATATTAGTATATATATAGCGGGGACTAGGACTAGCTGCAACTAACTTCTTGTTGTTGCGCAGAATGGCAGCGGCCAGGTCGCTCAAGTCCAGCTCGAGCGGCATCTTGCCTGGGAACTTTGGCATCTCCTCGGTCTCCTCGATGTCCGAGTAGGTGTTGTCGTGCTCATTGACATTGTGCTCAATGCCTTCGTGCTTAGATTCCGTCTTCTTGTCCTCATCGTGGTCGAGATTTTGCAGATCCTCGCCCGCTTCGGATTTGCCCAGCAAAGCCTCGGCTCTGGGCAGTTCCTAAAAGATAAACCAAATTAGAATGTTAACCAAGGCTGGATTTTGTCTAGGAAACGCCATTTGTCGCATTTTGTTGGCTGTTTTATTATTTTTTTTATTTTTATTTCTTTTTTTTAATTTTTAAAGCCACTTAAAATGGCAGGGGCCATCAAGCACGTACTGGCTATATACTGGCCACACAGTGGCTGCAATTGTTATGTGCCGCTAACAATGCGACGTTGTCGTCAGAAGATGTGACCCCAACCCAGATACTTAAAATACGTCAGACGCAACTGTGACTGAAACCAAGAGTAAAATGCCATCAAAGCAAACAAACAAACAAACACAGATTACATAAGCACCAGGTGTGTATGTATGTGTGTGTATCTAAAAAAAACTCACAGACAAAAGCAAAATTTAAATAATTTGTTGAGCAAAACAACAAAAAGCTCATTAATTCAATGCGAGGCAGCTGATGATGATGATTGATAGCGGGCCAAGTGGCAGGGGGAGACTGAGAGCTCTGAGCTTGGGTCTGTGGCTGTGTGGGTGCACAGGTTTTGTTGAGTACCTGGTTAAGCTGTCCCCAGCAGCAGCAGCAGCAGCAGCAATCACAGCAATATAAATATATCCGGTAGCTGATGGCCTGCTGGCCTGACATTGGCATATGAGTTAAGGGAAGAGTTATTAGTGGACAGCTGGCGAATGCATAAAGATCTGGCAGCCTAATGAGGCGCAGGCAGATGCAAGTGTTTCTTAGAAGTCTCAGCATTCACACAACTCATCTCGGGCTGACTCACTGCATCGTTTAGTAAAATTTCACTCAGATTAAGCTGAAATATGAGTAACTGAAAATAAAACTGAGCCAACTCGTTTGACGGGCTCACGAAACGAAGTCAGCGAGTCGCGAGTCGTGAGTCGGCGCTGTTCCAGTTTCGAGTTTCCAGTGCCTGACACCACTTAGTCAATTGCTAAAGCCCAACTCCGGTTTGCGGCTCAATTTTGGTTTTCTTAATTGTGTTTTTGTTTTTGTTTTTTATTTTGATTTTGTTTTGCTTTTCAGCTGAATTTCAAGGCCGGGCGAGGCGAATCGCATCTGTTACACCAGCCAGCAGCCAGAACACTGGGCGAGAGCATTAAAAGCTAGACACGTAGCTGCCGGCAGACATTAAGATGACAATTAAATGATTACAAATTGAACGTCTATCTGTGTGTGCAATTACTTTTTTGCTCCACTGTCTGTCTCTCTGTCTGCCTGTCTGCCTGTTTCTATTTTTAGCCCTGACGCAAGTGCCTTTGGCTAGAAATTAATATTCTACTTGCGTTAGAATTTCCTTAGAAAATTGAAGCATATTTAAAATTTTTACCAGGCAGAGTATTTGCAAATTTGCACACAGCAATTATAAATCATCTATGTGTGTGTATTGGCATTACATAATCATCAGTTGTAGCCATAAGTTGCTGCTTTGCTTTGTTTGCGTGCCCAAAACGAAAGACTTAAGCGCGCAACTTGCCTTAAATGGCAAACAGTCAACGCGTCTTCCACTGCGTTGTGTATGTGTGTCTTGACGACTTACAAGTTGTCTGTCTCTCTGTCGGTCTGTCTGTTTCTCTATTTGTGTGACGGTGCCAAGCGGCGCCAGCCGGCAAAAAGTGACAGCAAATACATTATGGCTGCTGCGGCTGCCGCTGCAGCTGATGATCTCTGGCATTTGCCGCGCCCACGCCCGCCCCGCCGCGCCGTACCGTGCCGTGCCGCGCCGCGCTTGAGCAGCTCACTAAGTGCAGCTTCAAAGCTGCTTTTGTGCCATGCACCGATACATTGCAACATGCTGCCAGTTGCTGTTGCTGCTGTGGCGGCTGCTGCTGCTTTCACTTTGGCTCCGTCTGCCATTTGATTCGCAATTGTTAGCCACTGATGATGATTATGTCGCAAGCTGCTCCCAGCTCAGCTCAACTCGGCTCAGCTCAGCTCAGCGCTGTCCACTTAAGCGTCAAATTATGGGAATTTCGCTTGATTGAATTTTGGCCATTGCACCAATGACTCTTTACATAAGCCTACACTCGACAAAAAAAATACTAGAGAGTTGAATAACCCGCTTCAAATTGACAGCATTAAAATCCGTTTTTTCTTTCTATTCAATTTTTGTTTTGATTCAACTTAATTGCCGCTGCATATACAGATATAGATGTAGATATTCATTTATATATGTATGCATTCAATTAGTTTTATCGTTTGTTATGGGCGCTTTCATTGCACGTTAATTGCATATTGATGATGATATGCAAATGCTGGAAACACTATAGAAATATGAGCAGCTGCCATTAAATTTGAATTATGTGGCATGTGCAGAGTCATTCAAGTTAACTATATAGACATATATATACACCCATATATACCATTTGCGATTGTTATGGTATGGCTATTTGGGTTTTAATGGGCTACTTTGATTACATGAAGTGAAATTTCTCAAGGAAGCACGCAACACGCTAATTCAATTTGCACTTATACAATTTTAAATGAATATGAATATGAGTGTATGAATGTGTGAATGTGAATGTGCATTCAATTGCCTTGCTTATGCATGCAATGTGGTAAAACATTGCGCTAGCAACTATATGTATATATATAGATTGATATATATATATATATATATATATATATATATATATATATATATATATATATATATATATATATATATATAAGCTATGTCTATACCACTTGCAGTGCCTTGGCTATCATTAATTTGATCTTGTGTTGACAGCAAAGGTTTTCAGTTTGCCATATCGAAAGCTCACTGTGTCAGCACTTTGCGGATCTGTGATTTATGGTTTGCTCAAGATGCTCTCTAGACTTGAGCTTGAAAAAAAGCTAAAACTTGTATGCTAAATGACTGCTCAGCTGCTTGAAGTTTATTGTAGATAGATCAGCAGCAGGTAGGCTAGCTCTAAAGAATATTTGTATGACTGCATATACCTCACGCTTAGTTCTGTCGCTGATTAAGCAAACTTTTCCAGCTAACTTGCCCCTTTTATTTACTTTCCTACTCAAAGTTTGATTCATTGCAATATGTTTTCTTTATAGTTTCAGCTCAAGCTGTGTTAATGCAAGTCAAACTGCCATAAAACAATAACAATTTCCAATCGTTTTACTTATCTCAAAGCTAAACGTTCATGGGGTTTTTCCATTCATCGGGTCTAGGAAAAAAAACCCTCTTACAATGCAGCTGTTTCGATGCTAGCTGCAAACAGTGCCTGCTAAAATATTATATACCCATTTGGCAACTAATAGTGCGTGCAATGTATATATGTATGTATATACCTGCTGGGAATAATCAGGCAGCACGCATCTATCAGAGCCGTATGCATAAATCCATACAGGTGTATTTAGATGCGGACATTTTCCGGTAATTATCATTAATTTGCCTTTATTGTTCGACTGCTGCGGCTGAAAATGTGTTTTGGCGTGCGCAACGAACGATGCGAAAAGCAATAATGGCCATAAAAACATTATGAGCATTAGGTAATCATATAAATTTTATATGTACACATCTATTTATATGTATATATATATAGCAGCGATAGCTGACACCGACTGATACGAAATGTTGCTCTCCCACTCTCTTTCTCTTCCTCTGCCTCTTTAATCTTCAAATCTTGTTTGGCTGTGTGCAGTGAGGCGTTTAACAGTCACTTACCTTGTTCACCTGCTGCATCGTTTCCAGCATCAGCTCCTTCTCTAGCACCGAGTCGAGGGCCTGCACCTGGTCACAGGAGGCCTTGGCCTGCAGATACGACGAGGCCAGGATGAATGCGCCCAAGATGAACGAGGACACGACTATGGTGAAAGCCGCAATCCTGGCGATTTTTACCGAGTTCGCCTGACGCTTGTACGCCTGCAAGCAAAACCAGCAAAAAGATTAGATTTCAATATATATACATATAGTGTTTCGATTCCCAAACTACGTTTATATTAATAGCTACAAAAGTAAAAGTGTTACGTGCTCTGTTGGCTCTGTTGGCGCTGACCTTACGGGCGAGTAAAAGCGTTGACCTTGCACAGTTTTTGACCGCTTTTGGCTCACGTCTCAAAATGCAGAGTGCAAGGTGCCCAAAAGCAGCAGAAAACAGACACGAAATTGAGGTGAACAAAAGTTAAGGTAAAATGTATACAGTTATGGCAATAAGTAAAAGCTCTAAAATAGAATTGCATAAAACGAGATTTCGATGACTTGAATTAGCTAAGAGATCTCTTTGGGTATGCCAAATGATCGACAAATATTTGCTCAGTTCTTGCAGGTGCAAAAATTAACAAGCTTTTGCTAAAACTAGCTCTTTAGGCTATATCGAAGATGGGGTTTTATGATGTAAGCTATTGATCGAGTCTAAAAACAATATTGATTTGGCATTGCGAATGGCAGAAGCTATGATAAAAGCTGTGACGGACGGATGGATATGCAAACAGGTGGACAGAGAGACAGACATACAGACGGACATGGTTGGAATAATAGGAATTCAGCTTTATAGACAAACAGCTGAATAGATACGCAATTTAGCTTTAGAGTGAAGTATTGGCTGGGCCGTTGAAAATCATAGCTTTGCCAGAATCCATTTCGTATAACCTTCGAGCAGGCAGAGAGATAGTCATATGAACAAACAGCTGTAGCTGCAGGTGGACATGGCTATTTCGAATTATATGTATATGCTTTAATATGCTTTAATAGCATATATCTGCCAGCTGCTAGCAGATATGTGAACAATCAGCAGCAGACGGAGTTGGATTGGACTGGAATTCAGTTTCATAGACAAACAGCTGGACATAGAAACTCAGTTCGATCGTCTGTCAGCTACTATATCTCAACCCAAAATCTATATAACCCCAACTAGTCATTTAGCATATGTTATAACTATGAAATCAAAACAAAAGGCTATATAACATATGTATATATATAAAACTTGCATAACAGGAAATGCTTAGAAAAAAAGAGACAAACACAAAAAACCGCAAAAATGTTTTGAGGAAATAAAAAGGCCAACAGCAAGCAGAGCTCGAAAAAATAAGCAAAAACAAAAACAATATAGAAAAGAAGTGAAGAAGAGACTTAACGCCTGTTTAAAGTTTTTGGCGTGGGTGCAGTCAGTCAGGTGAGGCATCTGTGTGTATGTGTGTGTGTGTGATGTGCAGCGAAATGTGCAATTTTACACCTTTAGATTGTGGCATAGTATGTTGCTGCCAGCCCGTGTATTGTGCCCATTTTTTCGCTGCTTTTGTTGTTGCGAAAGTGAGCCGCAGTCGAAGACATCGGCGAAGTATAAGTATTAAAGTGAAGTGAAGTGAAGTGCTATTTGGTGAATGTTAGGCACAGCTACAACAACAACAACAACAACAACAACGGCTGCTGTTCGATTTGTTGTTGCTGGTCGCTGGCTGCTGGCTGGTTGGGTGCAGTTAAAGACAAAAGACTTGAGCGACAAACCTGATGATTAAAGTTAAAAAATCCCAGCTGTTGTTGTGGTTGTTGGTTTGGTGTAGTGCGAGGTGTTGGTAGAAGTTATATAAAAATTTAATTTTCATATTTTGTTGATTGCCAATCGCAGTATTTTTTGTTTTTTTTGGATTTGAAGTGTGTGAGAGGAAAACAATTTATTTTGTGGTTGGTGGACAAAGGCAGACACCAACACACAACCCAAACACACACACACACATATAAAATGAGAGAGAAACAAAAGGTTAATGAGTTGGTTGCATGAAGGTTTCAAATGATGCTTAAAACTAAGGCCACAGTGAAAGCTGCAGGTCTCGAAGGCTGCCAGCAAAGCAGATGAGACTGAAGATCAATCAGAGACACTGACTGCAAAAAGTATAGTTACAATTGATGCTGTAAGCCGGCTAGATCTCGTCTTAATCTTTAGTTCAAGTACTGCTAAATTCAGTTCAATTCAATGCGCCTCGGGCAGCTTTCACTGCGCCGACTTGGCCTGATGCGGATGTACGAAATGCAAATATGCAAAATGCATTTTTTATGCAAATTTCAAATCAATTGCAGCCCACATAGCGCCCAGTTCTTGGGGCTCGAGATCGAGCTGACTGCCTGCCTGCCTGTCTGCCATATAATTGCGCCAGTTTTGTCTTGCGCTGCCTGATGTTGTCATGGCGCATTATATTTGTGTGTGCTGTTTGTTTGTGTTTATCATTATGAGGTTTCGTATTTACAGTCGTGACTATTGTATTAGATCTGAAATTTGGTTTCCAACTGGTTTTCTATTTGCCCCGCCGCAAATGGGTACAAATCTATTCACACTTTGCTGAGAATTGCGCTGTGCCCATTTGCAGGCTGCAGGCCAAGCCGAGTTTTTGATTTATTTATCTCATTTGGATTTCTGCGGTTTTTTTTATTTTGTATTTTCCGTTTGTCTTAAAATGTCAACGTCGCGAGCAATTGTCAAAGCTGAGCACGTTGCACGCCAGTCGCAGTCGCCAGTGCCGGGTCATAATAATTGTGCAAAAATTGCATTAAAATTATTATCTGCAGCCAAATTGCAAATTACTTGCGCATGCAGTTGCAAACTCGACGTAGTTAGTGAAAATGATCACGTGCAGGCAGACGACAGTCAGTCTCAAGATGCAGACAACGACATATTGCGCATACGCGCCGTGTGCCCGCAACGGATGTGCCGGCCAATCGCATGACCCTGGCATTTTGATGTTATTTATTTAACTACAGCAGCTGCTGGCTGGGCTGTGGCCAAGTAACGCTTGGATCGCCACGGACCGTACAGACTTGGCGCAAATAATTGCCAGACTCAAATGGCAGATGGAAATTGTAATTAGCCTCATCGTCATTCGACAATGACAAACGCAATCAACCAAAATATATATATACTATACTATACGAAAATCATAATTTCTATCCAATTAATATATGTATCTACTCACCGGTGGCGGTTCGCTGGCGGTGCTGTACACCTCGCTCGCCGCATAGTCGGGCTTCAGTTGCACGGTAGCCATGGATACGTTATCCTTCTCGGTCATCTATTAGCACTACAAAATAAATACATACATAAATATGACTTGGTTTATCCATCCATAGCTTTGATTGTTTTTTTATTATTCCACAGATTTAGCAAGCTTTTCATGCACTTTCGAAATTGTTTGTACAAAATTTCACTTTTTTAATATTTTATTTGAGTTTTTTCTTGAGTTTATCTTTCTTTTTTTCTCGTGCTCCACTTACATTGGGATTTATGTATTTGTTTTTTAAACGTAAAAAGTAAAAGGAGTTCAGTTTATTTATTTTGTATATACGTTGATTTGTTGGAACGTTTTGCGGGTTTTGAAAAAGTTGTCTGGCCAACTTTTGCAGAGCTCCGCCAGGTGGATAAAGAGAGAGAAAATAGTACGTCTTTGTTGTACGACTGCCACTCGCCGTCTGAGGCCACAAACGCGTTTCATTTCAGATTTTTCTACCAGATTTAAAACTTTTTTCGTCGACGTCTGCCAGCGTCGACTGCACGGCCACAGATACAGGCGAAGCGTAGCTTACATGCACACAGACTCAGACACACACACAGACACATGCAATAAAAAGCATTCACTCACTCACACACACACACACATTGAGCAAGTACACGATCGGCAGCGGCGGTAGCAGCAGCAAAAACACGAACAAGAAACAAATAAAAATAAGAGTAAAACTAAATACACACACACACACACACACACACACACACATATAGCCACTTACAATCGCTTGATAATGGGTATATATAATATATATATATTTATTTTTGTATATGTTTTGGCAGCCGAGCTTGACTGCGAGCTTAAAAGCTTTCGGGTGCGGCTTATTGGCTTGCCAGAGCAGCTACGCAGCAATTTTTACGTGTCGACTATTAAGGTACAAATTATATTACAAAAATATTTAGATATACTCTAGACTGAAGGGCATTAGAAGTTGCTCGTGAGCAATGTAACACACAGAAGAAGATTAACTCTAAACTCGATGTCAAGTATATATATATTATATATATGATATGATATAGTTAAAACTTGTTTTGAAAGTTAGCTACCAATGCCTTAACCCGATCAAACTACTATATCTAATGCGCAGTAAAGATAATTAAACGAAAATCAAGTTTTTTAGCTGGAGTTCGTGATATTCCCAACAATAAATTGCTGCTAAATTGAATTTCTATGTCATATTAATTATATGTTTAGAATTCAGATATGATAGATGTCTACGAAGTGCGGTGTGCTTTCGTTTCATCTGCTCTCGCATGTTTTTGTTTTCGCCATCTTCACTTCTAATTGGCCGTAAGCCTTTCGATTCGTATCGGCTTTAGCCTCTTATAAGCGGAATATTTTGTTGTCATGGATTCCCGCGATTTAATTATAAACGCCGAACACTTGTTCGTTAAATAAATATTCTTTAACTTATGCCAGACCATGGCCAAGCCCATTGCAAATTTATTTCCTTAGTATGGTAAATCAAATTAAATTTGTTTATATTTTTTGTTATATTTATTGTATAAATTGTTTGCATAATCTTTCCTAGGAAAGTCGCTGAACTCCTCAAATCGTATACAATTGGAAATTCATTGATTACTGCTTGATAATTTCTTCTTTACATGACAATCAGCTTCCTCTTTAATCTTGCTTGCAATGAGAGTCCAAGATGCAAACATTATTCTGCAAGCATTAAGCAAGGTGTTCAGACATACGATCTGGAGTTAAAAGTATATAGTATAGTCGGAATGAAAGGACTTCGATGCATAGCAATAATGCTGCTTCTGTTGATATTTCAACATCAAACAACAGCGCGAAATCTCTGCCCAGATGAGTTCAGGCCTCAACTCAAAGTGGACTTCACAGGAAATCCCATTAGGCTTAATTTTAAAGAAGATCTTAAATGTGATTAAGAAAAACTACACATAAATAAATATTTAAAGTGAGTTGTTGTATAGTAAAACTATATTTATAAATACTTTTGTTTATGTTACAATATAAATAATATAATGTAAATAATATAAATAAATTAAATATATAAAACTGATATGTCTTATCAGCAAATCTGCATATATATACAATTTGCAGCCTTACACCAATCAAAAGTCAATAGTCTCAACAACAGACACAATGCATAGACCTATAAAGACATCGTATCAAACTGGCATCAATTTATATATGATGAAGTGAATTGAATTCCGTTTAATCTGCCACTGAGTTCCACATAGTGCGGGAGTTTCGAGTAATATTATTGAAATGAAAATCATTTATTTCTGCGTATTTCTGCTGCTTTTGATGCAACACTACGTTCAGGGCAATGAGAAGGAGAACACTAACACCAGGCGCTTGAGCTTCCGACCGACAATTAGAAGGACATTTACAGGAACACCTATACGATTGCATCAAGTGAAATCTGATAAAAATACTCAAAATAGAATTATATGAGTATTAAAACTTATAAGAAAACACAGAAAAATTTATATAAATCTGTTCTCTCAAAATATAATATGAAATAATAAATATTAAAAAAATATATATTTAATTAAAATAAAAATATATTCTTCTATGCAGTTCGCTTATCAGCACTGGGAACATGTAAATCAAATTAATTGCGAATCAATATATGCTAGGAGCTGAAATGATTTTGATTCATTCTGATTGCCGATTCTCGCATAGTGAAATGAAAACGTTTAACGCATTTATATTCTTGCTGCTGCTGCTGCTGATGGCATTCTGTGGCAGTGGCTCGGCTGCGAACCGCTTGCGGCCTCAAGTTCAAAAAGATTTTACTGGAAAACCTCAACGTCTATTTACAACAGTGGCTCCGAAGAAGACTCATTTGAACAGTAATAAACTAAATGTTGTACACAAATAAATGAAAATTTAACAATTTACTTATTAGTCTTTGCACTTGATCAATACGATTAGTCGACTTCAATCAGATCGAAACTGAGTCGATAAATTGCTGTGAATGAGAAAGAAGGACTCTTCCTCTATAATATTCCAAATTAAAAGTTGCCACCACTTCATACCATTAACTGGCATATTCCTAGGCATCATGCCAATACTATATTTAATATATATTCTATTTATATCCATCTTATTTGTACAATAGATACGCTAACAAAGGTTTGCTTGTGCCATTTCAGCCGCCATCAAAGTGCTTGACCCCAGACTAATTCAGAATACTAATACACATACATATATACTATATAGCGATATGCCCGCTCTGCTTATGTAGCGCAATGAAAAGCTTCGCATTAAAAAAAAAAAAAAAAACAAATTAAAGGTGCCCCCTCAAACACACATACGCGCACACATAAATTAAAACTCAGAGATCTCGTAAAACTAGCTTCAGCTCAAATTTGTTGTCGCTGGCGTCGACGTCAGCGTCAGCGTCGCATTGTGGCTGCACTGCAACGGCCGTTGATCAAGTCGCTTTTGTGGCAGCTGTCTCTGTGGCTGTTACTGCTGCTGTTGTTGTTGTTATTGTTGTTGTTGCACCACTCAAACTTGTTGCTGCTTACAAAAAAAAAAATCAGAAAAAAAAACAAAATAAAACATAAACATTTCGCTTTTTGCTGTACTACAGATTTTTGTTGTGTTGCGCATACCCTACTACAGTATTGATAAATAGGGCATATTGATATCGAACAACTTGATGTGGTTTACTCCATGCCTTGCTCTCTCTACGTCTGGCTCAGCTCTTGTCTTCCTCTGTCCTGTGCCACAGTCTCTCAGCTGCTCTTCATCGGTCTGCTTGTCTCTCTCTCTCCCTCTCTCTCTCTCTCTCTCTCTCTCTCTGTCTCTCTCTCTTTCTGTGTCACTCTACATCTCTCTACTTCCCACGCTGATATCCAATTGTATGAGAGCTGCTAGGGCATTACGCCGTCGAGTACTCTCTTAAACTATTAAATAATTGTTGTGGTCGCAGCATCTAACAACAAATCATTGCACTGAGCACTATACACACACAGAGAGAGGCATTTAAGTATATAGTATTATATAGCTTACCTATATACAGCTGTGTGTGCGTGTGTCTGGCCAGGGTTCATCTTGATTGCTTCAGCAGCTGCCGTTGCCCTCTGCCTGCTGCTCGCTGCTCGTTTAACCTCAGCGCTAGTTGAGCTGAAATCCAGCACGAACTGCAGAAGCCAAGCGAACCTATGAAATAATTGACAAATAATATATATAGATAAAAACTGTGTATATAGACAAGTGAAACAAACTGATTATAATATACGAATACATAAGTAGATAATGGCAGTGGCCATTGTACAGATTCATTAGTCAAAATCATTATTCGTATGACTCTCATAATTTTGACCATTCAAATTAGTCGCTACATTTAGTTTACGATTATCTCTATTTTTTCGTTGGGTTTTTATAAGCATCAGCATTTATATTTCTTATTTTTATTTTTTAATTTATATTTATATATTTTGATATATTTTTAAGTTTTGCTTGGTTTTTTGTTTCGTATTTCGTATAATCGGATGCATCTATTTAATTCTTATAAAGGTATTCAAACGATCGAATGGATCGGGGCAATACGTCGGTCTTACGTTCGCCTTATAAATGCTTTATATCATGCTAGACGCTCGTTTATTTGGCTACATCTCAATGACCCAATGGCCGCGCCGCCGTTTGACCGTTGTCATTATGCAATCTCGAATTTATTTATGTTTTCTTTTTATATCACTATAATTACATAATGTAGTTTTTTTTCTTCTCTCTTTTGAAATGTCACAAGCCAACAAACGCAGTCGTCGCACAAAGCTTTGGGTCTCCGCTCTCAGCTCACATTTGAGTTTTATTTAGTTATTAAATTTCTTTTTACAGCTTCGCCTTGGCTTATGTAAACCGACGCCGACGCCAACGCTAACGCTAACGCCCGCAACGCCCAGCCACGCCCCCTTTCTCAGTTCATTAAACATCTGGAGTTGGACATTACAGCATCCCAATCTGCTGTCAGAGCTTCCACTAATTGCCCGCTTCAGACTCCGCATGACTTTCTGTTTTATTTTTTCCCTCAGCTTCATTTCGTTTGCATTGTTTCTGTCCGTTCCCGAAATTCAAAAGATTTGCATATAATTCGAAACAGCCACAGAAATGCCAAATTAATTAACGATTCCAGATGAAAATGAAAACAAAAAGAAAAAACAATACTTGCATCAGCTCTTTCTTTAGTCAATTGCAGGTTTTACTGATTACGCAGATTAGCATAATAAGCGTAGCTAAATTGCATTACTTGCAATATAGATAGTCAAAAAAAACTTTGATTTTGATGGAGAGTTGTAGTTCAGAGATAGTTTGACGTGCTGTCTGGAAGACTATCAGTCATACTAGTCGGTGCAACATGGTGTAAACGATCAGACAGAAAAATCAGAAAATATCATCCAAGAGAGTATATTTGATAAATTTTTATATATTTTTTTATATTTTATATTTTTTACTTAATATTTAACATTTAATCTCTAATATACATAGTCTGCTACTACTATTTAACTGCATTAAACTTTAAATGAATTTCGAAGAACTTTTGTCTGCCTAACAGATGTCGCAACATCTTAATCTTTGAACCTGTGTGAACTCACTTTTCAGGTTTCTCTGCTCATCTACATAATTGTTAAACAATATTCAAGATCAAGTTCAAGGTCAGAGCTTAGCTAAATGATTTCAGAGTTAACTTTTATAGAAACTTAACTGAGTTTCAAATGAACCAAAAATAATGTATATAAAATCTCAGCTTTACTCGTCTGCAGTAAAAATAGTTTTAATTAGATTGAACGTGAATTCACGTATGTTAATTGAGCTTTACTTTTGCTTTTTTATATGTATCTACAATATTATATATGCATATGGCGAGCCATTCTGAATGTGAATGTCTACGGCGCAATTGTGCACTCAGTGTGAATTAATTTTTGCATTTTGAATTCAAATTTGCTGCCAACGAATTACAATTTTGTAACTGTCCATATGGGACTGGAAGCAGATTATTTTGAGTTTATTTTGATATTATTTTTTTTTTATTTTTTTGTTGCTTAAAAATACTGTTTTCTTTTCATTATGCAGATCTTGTAAGATTAGTTTTAGTTTTACTTTGTTTTTATTATTTTTTTGTTCGTATATTTCGATTGGAGCAACTTGATTTGCGCTTTGTTAGTTAGGGAATTGGCGGTACCAAGCGGCGACTTGGCACCAGCGCGACTTGGCTTGGCGAAATGTCTGGGAATGTACCGGCAGCAGGTGAAAAACAAAGGTGCTGTTAATGCTGCCTTTACGACTCCACAGAGATGCTGCCCCAGGTGAGTGTGTATGCGTATGTGTGTGTGTGTGTGTATGCACAGACATGCTTGAGTCTGCCTCATAACTAATCACAGATGTACACGAAACAGCACAAAAACCAAAACAGAGAAAATGAAACAGCGCAAAACTCGTAAATTATACCCACAAAATTTGTTGACGCCATCTTGATTTTGTTTAAAATTAGCTAATAATAAAAAAAAAAAATAAAAAAAGAGAAAAAAAATATTTTTGTAAAAAAGGTAAACAAGCAGCAGAAAAAACCGAAGTAAACATCTTTTTTGCTTGTCATGCGTGACATTCCCAATATTTTACAGCTCAAGACGAATTCGCAATGCTCTACCTAACGAATCAATTGTCAAAGAACAGCTACTCTAAGCCCGCTTTTTTTATATGCACAGAACACATCCGATTTCCCACTCGAAGCGACAATTATATATCGCGTTGGTCACGGGAGAGTGGAATCCCAATTAGTTTCAGTTTATTTGAATATATTTTTTTTGTGTTTTGCCTTTTTTAAGGGGAATTTTATAATATTTTATGTGGGTATTCACCTGAGACATTGTTGCAGCTTCCTCCGCTCTTTTTATCTATTTTTCCAAACCATAATTCTTTGCTTGAAGCATTTGCACAAAAAAGTACCGAAGATCGAGATTTATGGATTATGTAATTTATAGATCTTAGTATAAAGCGGGTCATCAGTAAGCCAAGCGCATATATGGCTGAGGTGGGCAGAGTGTCAGCTGCTCTGAGTGGTATTAGTTCATCTAAAACTGTAGAACATTTAGTTTTGTTTCGATTTGTTACGCTTGAAGCTGAATCAGTTTTCAGAGCAACTCAGCTTTTGGTACTTGAGCTATAGAAGATGTAGACATATATTGATATATATATACAATTCTACATAAAACCAATATACTCTCTTCATCTTAGCATCGAGTCTCCAGAATTGTTTAACAGTTCGGAAATCCCAATATCATTTTCTATTCCTTCTTCTATATCAACTTAACTCAGAGCTGTTTTTTGTTTACTTTGTGATTCATCAGCATATAGAATAATTCTAGCAAATTGATGATGGCCCCCAACCCCCATCTACCTCAACACGCAGGTGCCATCAGCTATTTAGCACCTCGCAATTGTGTGTATATCTCTATATATTAAACGAGCTGTTCAGCTCACATGAGGCGAAAGCATCAACAACTACTACAAAAAACTAATTTCAACTGGAACTAAGGCTGACCATATCCATTAGATTCACATGTGTGTAGATCCGCAAATTAAAGATAGTTTTGTTTTGGAAGGCATGGTGAAATTTAAATTGCATTTTATCATTATTATTGTATATAAAGGCCAATTGGATATGGTTATTATTTAAAGTTCGCTTTTTTCTATCCATCCATCCATCCATCCTACCCACCCAGCTATCTTGGCAATTAACACCATCCGTTCTGGCAAGCCCATTTAACAGTTTTCTAGTTCAAGCTCTGCTGGCTGTTTAGTTTCAGTTGGCTTCGATGCTTCGTGTTGAATGTCAATGACTTGGTTGGTTGGTTGGATTTGTTGCTGTTGCTGTTGCTGTTGCTGTAGGCAGTGGCATTTGCAGTGTTCATTTGTCAACAACAACAACAACAACGGCAACGATGTACAACAACTAACAACAAACTCTGTCGCCCTCAATGCCCAAGCAGCGTTGCGCTTTTTAACGCTTTTTTTCTATTATTATTATTTGTTAAGCAGATCATAAATACTCAACTACAACAACAACGAGAAGAAGAAACATATTTGACTTGAAATGGCATTTAGAAATGTTAATTGCCAGATTTATAACTATGGGTGTGCTTTGTGAGTTTCAAACACACACAAAGAACACAGAAGCTCCATCAAGAAAAGATCAGCGGAAAAGTTCAGATTTCCAGCAGAGTTAATCATTAAGAAACTGGATGTAAGAGATGCCTGTGAGATGTTAAAATCTTTATTAAAATTTTTATATATATAATTTTATTTAAACTGATATATTATTAATTTACTAATTTACTGCGCTTCACATGTGCCTTTAGCTCTCCCTGGACAAGTCTCTTTCAGCACTCGATATCTCTATAATTAAAAAATTTATTTAAAAGATTTAAAAGGGCGTTTAAAGGAGATTAACTATATTTTTAGTTACTGTTAAGGTTTCCTGAACTAAAAATGTTTGTCTTACTATTACAGAGCCTCAAAACTGGCCAAATATAGCCTGTAGAAACCCCTAGATTCTGTCTCAGCTCCCACACCTCAAAGCACCATGGAAAAGTATAGTTCTTAGATTACTAAACTTAAATCAAATATTGTTAACTTCCCAATGTATTCAGTTAATTTCAAGGCGACAAAGGCAATGAATAGACGCATTGTCTCGTCTGCTTACGCATGTTTACCAAAAAAAAACTGCAGGACTTGCGCGTGAAGGAAAACAATGCACAAGGTTTTTCGCACTGAGGTGGTAAAAAGCTCAAATTTGGTGGCAACAGCCAGCAGAAAAAAAAATGAAAATAAATAAAGTCAGATGTCAAAGTCCGTTACTGTTGCATATACATATATTACTAAATATACTTATGAATATTTAACTGAATTCGTTTTTCGACATCTTTTCAGACAATGGCTGGCTTTTTCGGAATTAACAAATCTGATTTGCAAAGGCGATAGCAAGTCACATTTTGAAGTTTTTGGGAAAACGAGAAGCGATTTTCAAAGAAGTTGCACTCGAAGTACATTTAATGACAAAGACAAAGCGAGGAAGGTTATTGTTGGAGCGCCACAAATTAATTTGCACCTTTCGCCTCTGCTGCAGCAGCAGCTGTCGACTCTGCAGCAGCAGCAGAGATAGCGACAAGTCTTTCGGTCTGCAGCAACCGGTGAAAGTTGCCATGCAAATGTACATGAACAAGGTAAGAAAAGCTGTGGCCAAGCCGCCGGCTGAACGAGGCCCAGAGCTTGGTTTCGTTGCACTCTCTTGGCTGCTGGCGAAAATGCTTGGGCTGCAGGGCCCTTCTTTTTCTTTCCCATATGCTATGTCATAATCGCAGACGTTGTGGCTTTTCCTCAATTGCGAACAGGGAAAAAGCGTTTCGCTTGAGCTGGGTGCCTGAGCCAGCAGCACCGCAGCAGGTGTACTCGTTATTTGTCATTTATTTGCACTTCGCATTTGAGTGCGCTTTGCTTTGGCGGTAGGAAGCGGAAATAAGTGGCGTTTGATGTAAAGTGTGATGTTTGAGCGCATTTTCGCTCAATTTGCGCTGCTAAAAGCATTATGCATTTACTATATTGGTCCATAATTTAATTTATCAACGTGCCGTTTAGGTAATTTAAAAAACATCGCTAGCATTTGTCATTTATCGATAGTTGAGTGACTTTATCGTCAGTGGATGTCAAACTGTAACAGCTGTTCTATTGCATACTCTTCTGCTGTTTGCCTTCGAAAAATATGTTATCGACTTAAGTGAAAAATACATTTCACTTGAAAATAAAAATTCAGATAGCTTTTAATTTATCCAAATGTATATAAATAAGTGATTGTCTGGCCACAGTTAATAAAGGTAAGCATATATGTGCGTGATAGTTGCACTTACAGCCGATATAGATATCGGTTTGCAGCCCTGGAAGTATCGGTATCGTGTGCGCAAGTCATGACCCAAAAATGAACATTAGCTCTTTGAAAATGCATAAACACTTTTTTACATGAAGTATTCAAACAAAAGCAAACTTAAAACGTGTGCACGTGGATGCGACGAAGCGTGTGTGCCGAACGTGGAAAACACTGGAACGGGCGTCCATCACGATATCAAGCAGCAACAACTCACCAAGTACACACCGCACTGTCAATGAGGATGACCCACACCCACACCCGCACCCCGCAAGAGCAAACGCATTGATTACTACACATTTTCATCGTGCAAGCAACGCAACGCGGCGCCGCCATTGAACCTAAAATCAGACAAGCTCTACACGAAAAACGTTTCCACGCAAGCTTATGCAAAAATGTCACTAGTGACGCGCATCGATGGAGGCGGCGAAAGCGGCAGCGTCGGCGGCAGCGAAACACAAAAGACGACGCCTTCAATTGCCGAGGTCAATGCGTTAACCGATGAATTACAAGATGGTGACAATAGCCTGGAGCCAGGTGAGCTGGTCACGCCACCGCATCAGCAACCTGGCAACGCCAGTCCGGCGCCGAAGAAAATGCTCTCCAAGGACGTTATGAGTAAGACATTGCGCAAGCTGACACAAATCGATACGGACAAATGTGAGGAAAAAGAGCGCGCTATCCTCGAGCTGGAGACCATCAGACGCAAGGAGGCGACTTCTAAAGTATCAGTTGAGAAGCCAACCCCAGCTCATCCAGTGGAAAATGGCACCGCAGCCCATACAGCCGCGGGTACATCAACGGACGACGCTGATGACAGTGAGGGCCTCTACTCGGACACAGACTCCTCGGGGGAGGAGCAGCTTAATGTGGAGGATGTGCAAAAGGCGCGAAAGGAAAAACAGGCGGAAGCAGCCGCAGCGGCAGCACCGCCGCAACCACCACCTCATCCCAACCCGCATCCTTTTCATGGACTCAATCAACTGAGGTTTCACATGCGTCCTCGCATGGACTATTCGCGCAGAGGTTTTATGCCCAGGATGCCGCGTGGTGGTATGCGAGGTATGCCGCCGATGTTCTTCAACCGACCACCTGGATTCAGTCGAGGTCCGCCGCCTAGGGGCACACCACCGCCCCAAATGTCAGCAATGGCGCCTATCAATGCACCTCAAGGTCAAGGTATGTCCTCTGGATCCTACGTACCTGTGCTGCCATCCGGCCAAGGTCAGGCTAGCAAGCGCTCACAATCCGATATAATGTAAGTACAAGTATTTAGAGGATTAATACTGTTAACTATGTTGAGATTTGGATATAATTCTACTTTTAGCTGGACAACGTCGCAGCCGCCCGTGTCGTTCATTTTCAATCTGATCTCGGAATGCGGCAATGCCCAGCACAAGAGCTGTAAGCAGAAGGAGGCACATTCGGTCAAGCCGAGCGGCAAGGAAAGCTACAGAGAATCTGGCAAGGATCGAAGCAAGCGGTTCAAAGAGTCAACCGAGGAACGGAAAGATAAGCAAAGTGATCGTTTCAAGGATAGACAGAGAGAACGTTCCAGGGACTCGAGGAAAGATAGCTCAAAGGAAAGACCACGCGAACGCTCTAGGGAAAGATTCCGTGAAAAGAAGAACGAACGCTCCAAAGAGAGGCACAGCTCACGCTCTAATGAAAGAAGGGACAGTTTCAGCAGTAAGCAGAGGAAAGGCTCCAAGGGGAGAAAAGAATGCTCGAACGGCAGGTCAATGGAACGTTCCAGCGCCAAAAGAGATCGCTCCAAGGAAAAGCATTCAGATAAGCAAAGGGAACGCACGAAGGAGAAGAAGCGTGAAGACAAGTCCACATCGCGAGATGGACGACGAGATCGCAGCGGCGATAATCATAGCAAAAAGTCAAGTCGTCGCACGCGAAGTAGAAGTCACAGTCGTAAATCAGAGATTAGAGCGATGACCCCGCCCATGCCGCCACTGCCACAAGCGAATAGCGCAGCGCAACAGAATGACCCAGTGGAGCTAACGCCACCACCGGCTCCAATCGAAACAGGGAGAGCGTTTGACATATTTGCTGAATCCCCGCCAAGACTGAAGAAAGCTAGCAGCCCAGCTAGCATTAAGCAGCCAGCTGAAAAAACTGCCGAACTGAAACCCGAAGTGCCTGCAGAACGCAGCACGACGCCCCCGCTAGAAGATCTTCAAATTAAAGCCTTGCCCATTGCAGAGCCTACCAAATCGACGCCTCCGCAGCTCAAAATACACAATGAGATTCACATTCGCATTGGCGCGCTGCTCGAGGACACTGATCTGCACTTTGAGGCGTTGCTGGCCACGAAGGAGCAGCTGTTGCGCAAGAGCACCGAGCACCGTAACAAAAAGGAAGCACCCAAGGAGGTACACATCAAACAGGAGCCCGTTGAGCCGGAGGTGGCGCCAAGAAGTCGCTGCACACCGGAGCGCCACACGGTGCCGACGCGGCATACCAATCCCTTCAAGCGTGAAACAGTATTAGCTGAAGCGTCCAGTCGTCAGTCGCCCAGGCGCTCTACAGAGGCCTCGCGCCGCAGCATGCAGCGCAATGGGGATCGACACTGTGGTTATCGGAACAGCTCACGTGAGCGGGAGTCGAGGCCTTTGCGGCAGAGCGACGAATTTAGAGAGCGTGTCATCAAGCAGGAGAAGAATCGGTCCAGCACGCCGCCGTTGCTCACAGCGCGACAGATCAAGGTGGAGCGCAATGCGACGCCGCCAAGGGAACGTGAGGTCGAGCGGGAGGTGCCGATGCGCAATGGTGTGCTGGTAGCCAATGCGCCGCCGCCGCCGAGCAAGAATAATGAGCTCAGCCCTGACACGGATGACTACATAGACAACTGGGAGAACGACGACTCCTTGGCGGGAGGTGACAGCAACACGCCGAAGAATGTATCATCGACGGCTGCAACGCGGTTCAACGACGACGACGATGACTCGAATACGCTGTGGAACGCCAAGAGCACCCCTCCGCCTAAAGCCAAGTTGCCGCAGACGCCACAACAACTGCCGCCAGTAGTCGGAGCAGCTGCTGCCGACAATGCGCTGATCAACATCAACGATCTGTACGACAAGTTCATGAAGAGTATTAAGATGGGCTCCAACGCAAACGAAACAACAACCGCAACAACAGCAGATGCCAAGACGCAGGCAACCACAAATAGTTCCTTAAGCAATTCCACTGCCGAAGAATCTTCCAGCGACACAGAGGCGACGTCGAGCAGCAGCAGTAGCAGCAGCAGCAGTGACAGTAGCTCCGATGACAATAATGACGATGACGACGACGATGACGATGATGATGACGATTCCAGCTCAGAAGAGAAAGAGAAGGAGGAGGCCGTAAAGGACCAGCAACTAATCAGCATGGAAGCAGACGGTGAGCAATCTCAGTCACAGTCGGCAACCGTGGAGGATCCAGTTGATAAACAAAAGGAGCACAAGAAGAACAATGTCAGCAAGGACTTGCGCAAGCTCAAAAGTCTCGAGGACAATCTGGCGCGCATCCAAATGATGCGTGAGAACTACGATTCGGGCGACGATCTCTGCGAGGAGCTGCTCAAAATGGAGTCTCTGTTCATCACGCAGCGCAATGCTATCATGAACAAATATCGCAAGCCGGAACTCAAGACAACCAGCGAGGAGGAGCAGCAACAACAGCAGCAAGTGCAGTTGCAGCAGCAACAACAGGAGCAGCAGCAACAGCAGGAGCCAGCCCCAGCATCGCCAATTAACAATATCTTCGATGCGAATCGGGAGGCCATCAAGCTGACCATCTCACCTTTGAAGCTCACACGCAAGCCCGCCATCTTCGACAAGGACGAGGCTGACATGGCCCCGCAGCCCTTACCCGATAGCAAGCTAGCCAAGCCCCACAAGGAGATAGCAATTGTCAAACCCACCATTATGGATATGCGCTCCCACATCCCGCGGCATCATTCGCAGACGCCACACCAGCCGCATCCTTACCACCCACTGAAGCGTTCGCGCACGCGGGAACGTTCCAGATCCCGTTCGATGTCGCGCAATCGGTTTAGACGCAACGTGCGCCCTAGTCACGGCAAGGACTCGACACGCTCGCCCAGTCCGCGTCGTCGTCGGCCAATGCTTTCGCCGCGTCGCGGACGCTTTGGCAAGCCCCGGCTGGGTATGGCACGCAGTCGCAGCCGCAGCCTGAGTCGCAGTCGCACGCGCAGTCGCAGCCCACTGCGTAGGCGGCGCATCAAAATGTTGCCTGGACGACGTCGCAGCTCGTTCTCGCCGCCTTGCAAGATGCTCGGACCACGCTCGCCGCCGCCACCTTCGAGACGTCGCTCCTACAGTCGCGAGCGCTGCTACTCACGCTCTCCGCTGCCTTTCAAACCGCCCTCGCCACCCATGCGACGCAGCTGGTCCAAGTCTCGGTCGCGCTCGCCCTCACGCAGACGCAGTCTAACGAGATCGCGCTCCACATCCGGATCGCCACATGGCCAGATCCTCGCCGATTACTTTGTGGAGAACCAAAGCATGGAAGCCGCTGCCTACTACTACAACATGTCGCTAATGCAGCAGGACGCGATTGGCGAGCAGTACGACAGCTATGCGGCATACATGGACACCGCCTACAACATGGACCAGGCCTATGCCCAGTACACCGAGTACTCGGCCAACACCACAGTTTCGCCCTTGGACTACGACTATGGTGTGGGCAGCCTGATTGAGCCGTCAGCTATACCCGTGCTGCGGGAGCTGCCAATGGCGCACATTGCGCCCGTCGCTGTGCAGAAAGGAAACGTGTTGGAAATTGTGCCGTCTATGGACTCTGCTGTGGAGCTGGCGACTGTGGCGCCCGTTGTGCCGGAGGAGCCACAAGAGGACAAAAGGTATACAAATCAATTTCCTAGCTTAACAGTTAACTAAATGCAATTCCTTACAGCAAACCAAAGCGGAAGCGCGTCAACTTCGTGGATAAAGTGCTGCCCAACTACGAGAGCGATAGTGAGGATCGCAAGATTGTAGAAATAGCAGTGGAACGCGCAGTGAATCAGTACCGGGAGCGCTGTGCCGTTAAGGCGGCCAAGCTGCAGCGCATACGGGAGCAGCTGCTGGGCATGCCTCCGCCTTTGCCGCCCGTTGCGCCTAAGCCGGCACAAATGGAGAAGCCTGTGCTGGTGCAGAAGAAGCCCAAATTCAGGTACTTCCACTTCGAGACTGTCAAGGGCTCGATTGTAAGCTCGCGTGAGCGCATTCTCCGCCCGCTGCTGCCGCATCCTCCTCCACGCTTCGATCCCAAGTACATGGCAATGTTGGTGAAATCCGGGCGTCTGCCCATGCCCCCGTTCATGCGACACCGGCCGCCGCCGCTGCCCGCGCAGGCGGACGCCCTGCTGCAAGAGTTCTTCAGTAAGCACCCGCCGCCACCGCTGCAAAATGTTTTGCCCCACTATCTGCGTGGACCGCCGCCAATGACAACCGTGGCAACGGCTCCTCCACCCATTGCCTCGCAGCCGATACCTGTGCTGGGTGCCCAGAGCTATGCGTGCTACCCGCAGACACCGCCGCCAGTCGTTGCGCCAGTGCCGCCCGTTGTCGCGACACCAGTGCCCGTTCCAGTGCCTGTGCCAGTGCCCGTGCCTGTACCCGTGCCCGTATCCGTGCCCCTTCTGACAAGGTCGCCGCTGTTATCGACGACGACGCCGCCGCCAACTCCGGTGTCCCCCTTCTTCACGCCGCCACCCCTGCCCACTTTGTCATCACACTTCACCGTGCAGCCAGTGCCAACGATGCGCGAGATAATGCCCGTCGACATATTGCAGAAAATCGGGCCGCTACCCAAGACACTTGATCTGGACGGCTGCAATCCCGGCCCGGACGAGGCTACCAACAACGATCTCAACGAAGACGAGACAGCGCCGCACGTGGAGGCATCCGCCGATGGTCAGTCGCCGCCAAAGCTACTGGAAACCTAACAACAGAACTAGATCAAAGAACATCCCTTAAGTCAGTGCCCAAGAAACCGGTTCTCGACAAGACTCGCCTGTACTTTGAACCACCAACCACCAGCTGAACACATCATAACAAATAGTTGTATAAGTTGTTATCCTGCAGGCCTACCCAGCAACCTAGGCGTATATATATTTTTTTAACAATCCAACGAGCTAATGGCTATATCATCATGTTCTTTTAGTTTATCTCCTCATTCAGTTTCTAACAATCAGCTTTGTGAGCGAAATGCATTTACTGTTAAACATTTTACTAATTAGAACTAATTCTGCATTGTGTAAACTTAATATTTAGTTCATTTGATTTCTTCAAGAAAATAAAAACAAACTGTAAATAATGCTAACGACTTGGAGCGAATCGAGTCCAACCTAGGCCTAAGCGACATTACGTAATGTATTTAACGAAACTTTATACATCAAAATTCTACAATTAAACGAAAAATACATGGGACAGACAGGTCCTTGTATGTAGAATATTTAAAAGTGTGTCTTGTCTTTTGTTATTTATTATAATATATATTATGATATATATAATATATATGAATAATCTCTATATATTTACAATTTGCAATTTCATAAGTTTCCTTATTTCCATCATCTGCCTGAATGTCCATTTCTTTGCTATCTACATCAGTTCCTTGATTATCTATCTATCTATTTTCTTTGCTCTTTAGATCAGTTCCCTGATGATAGATCTCCTATCTATGCATACACAGTCATCCCACCAAGTTTTACCACATTTCAAGATTCTTCTTAGAGTCTTAATCTATATATTCTGCTGATCACAATAAATGCTTTATTTAAACTACTTCTTTAGCTTGTCCTGGGCAAAGGGACCAATGTTGGCCGCATAGGCCATCAGAGCGGGTATCGTGGACTGCTCGTAGTTGCCGGAGAAGAAGTGCTCGTGGGGGCCGGAGGCGAATACGCCCACATCTTCGCCGCCATGGGTCTCGGACTTGAGCGGCACTGTGGCCTGGAACTGGAAGTCGGCCTCTGCGGTGTCCACGTTCGACAAGTCCATGCGGCCCTGCTCATCGTAGGTATTCACATAGCCGGGTCCGTTGGCATAGGACAGAATGGTGAAGGGAATCTCATCGAGAGCCAAATTGGGTGCCAGCGAGAGGATGTTTTGGCGACGATACTGTAAAGTTGGAGCAGAATTAAAAGAGAGCGGAAAGGAAGCAGTCCGTATAGCCTACCGGATAGCCATTGATGGTCATTGTGTGCGAATGATCAGAGGTGACCACGATGAGCGTGTCCTCCTCCGAGGTAAGGCTGCGTGCCAGCTCCACAGCGCGTGCGAACTCCACCGTCTCCTCGAGAGCCTTGCGTGCCTTCGTGGCATGGTGAGCCATGTCAATGCGTCCTCCCTCCACAAAGAGGAAGTAGCCCTCCTCGCTGCGGCTGAGCACCTTGAGGGCCGCCTCCGTCATCTCGCTGAGAGAGGGCTCAACATATTCGGAGCCATGGCGTGTGCGGTCGGCGTTGTAGGGGCAGTGACTAACGTCGAAGAGACCCAGCAGGTAGTCCGTCTTGGAGTGGTCCACATCCTTGAGGCCACTGCGAGTCCAGACGTATTTGGCCTCGGCGCCTTGCTCCTCCTTATCCTGCTGCCAGTCCTTGATTAGATCGCGTCCGTCCTTGCGCTTGCCCGCGAAGCCTTCCTCGTCCTTCATGCTCTTGTCGCGGAAGTAGGCACGACCACCGCCCAGAACCACTCGCAAGTCCCGACCCACTGGCCACTCGACCAGCTGGCGAGCAATGTCCGTGTTGAGCTCCGCACTGCAGCCATCCGAGGTGATCTTGCCATCGTGCTCCCAGGCACGATCGGCCACGTGAGCGTAGGCGCCAGCCGGCGAGGCGTGCGTGACACGAGCCGTAGTGACCACGCCCGCCCACTTGCCCGCCTCCTGTGCCCACTGCGCAATGCTCTCAGTGTGGGTGCTGCTATCGGTGGCTGCCAGGCAATCGCCACGCTTCACCTGGGCATTGACGCCAATCGTGCCGTAGTTGGCCTTGACGCCGCTCAAGTAAGCCGTCGAGGTGCTGGCCGAGTCAGGAGTGCGCTCATCCACGGCATAAGTCTTCGAGAGACCCACGTAGGGGAACTTCTCGAAAAAGACCTGCTTGTTGGTGTCGCCCATGAAGGCGCGAGTAGCCGCAATCGTGTGAACGGACATGCCGTCGCCCAAGAACAAGATAATGTTCTTTGCACGTTTCTCATTCAGTTTTTTATGGGTCGATAGCTTATCGGCCAGAATGCCCTGAGCCTTGTCATGCCAGAAACGTGTGTTCAGCTCCTCATCCAGTTCAACGTAGTCACGTGAGGCGGCCATGCGTGGATGTTGCTCTGCACGGGTTAAAAATAGCAACTCACGATTAGATGTTAATGCAAAATTAATAATATTATGATTACGATTTCCCTATTGAACAAACAAGTGCGATTAGGCCAAGATTTACGGCCAATTCGAGTTGATTAGAAAAGTTATAGATTAATATACATATAATAGATAAGGGAGTAGCAGCTTTCTACTCTCTCTCTCTCTCTCTCTCTCTCTCCACTCACCATTCTCCTGCTCATCGGACAGATCTGCTCGGACGGGAAACGTCACGAGTGCGAGAGCCAAGAGGCAACTCGCCAGGTAAAAACGACCCAAGCTTTTGGCCATTTCGGTTGCAGTTGGGGGTTTCGTTGCGTCCGACGGTTGGCGCTAGACTGTTGAGTCGAAGTGCGCCCGACTTGGTTATATAGCCTGCGAGGGGCTCTCCGCCGATACACGTAATCCGCGCAGTATATATGATTTGTTATTGCGATTTGGCTCAATCTAGAGTGGCGATCGCACAGCTTCGAGTGCCGATTCGACACCTGCCCATAAATAAACCGAGCCCGCGCGTCCTATCACCGCTTCACGACAGTAGGCTAACCGTGGTTATAAAGCACCCGCGTAGCCCAGCTAGCGTACAGTATCTGCTGAGCTATCGAGCCGACAACCCGACAGAAATGCGAAACATACAATTCCTGGCCAGTCTCTGGCTGCTGCTGTTCGTGGCAGCTGGTGCATTGGGCGGCGCCGTGCCCGTCCAGACGGTGGAGAACGATGACGACGCGATGCATCCCCATCTGGAGCAGAGTGGCCGCTCGACTGCTCGCCGCATCAAGGGCGAGGACACCCAGGACTACTGGCTCTCGGCTAGCAAGGATCACATTCTGGAGAAGCTGAGCTACGTGCGGAATACGAAGCGGGCCAAGAACATTATTCTCTTCCTGGGCGACGGCATGGGTCTGGCCACTTTGGCGGCGGCTAGGAGCTACGTGGGCGGCGAGGAGAAGAAGCTCTCCTTCGAGAAGTTCCCCTACACCGGCCTCTCCAAGACCTACTGCGTGGACAAAATCGTGCCCGACTCGGCCTCGACCTCCACGTCGTATCTGTGCGGCGTGAAGGCCAACTACGGCACGATCGGAGTCAATGCGAACATCAGACGCGGCGACTGCCTGGCCATGGCCAACACTTCGAACCATGTCTTCTCCGTGGGCAAGTGGGCCATGGATGCGGGCAAGGCCGCCGGCCTGGTGACCACCACCCGCGTGACCCACGCCTCGCCCTCGGGCGTCTACGCGCACACCGCCGACCGTGAGTGGGAGAACAACGCTGTGCTGGAGGAGGCTTGTGGGGATCAGGCTAAGGGTCTAGATGACATTGCGGTGCAGCTGATCCACGGCGAGGTGGGCAGCAAGCTGAAAGTGATGCTGGGCGGCGGCAGGCGTAACTTCATGGATCTGGAGTTCTACAAGAACGGCCGCCGCACCGACGGACGCAATCTGGTCGAGGAATTCGAAGCCATGTCCGAGCGCAACACCTACGTGAAGAACCGCAAGAACCTGCTGAAGGTGGATCCCGCGAAGACGGATCGCCTACTGGGTCTGTTCTCCAAGAGCCACCTGCACTACCACGAGGAGCAGCTGGCCGATCCGGAGAACACGGAGCCCACACTGGAGGAGATGACCCAGAAGGCCATTGAGATGATGCAGACAGAGGAGAATGGCTACTTCCTCTTCATTGAGGGCGGCAAAATCGATATCAGCCATCATGACACCATGGCACGCATCGCCCTGGACGAGACCGCCGAGCTGTCGAAGGCCGTGAAGCTGGCGCGCAAGATGACCAGCGAGGAGGACACCCTGATCGTGGTTACCTCCGATCACTCGCACACCTTTAGCATGGGCGGCTACCAGAAGCGCGGCAGCGACATCTTCGGCAAGGCCAAGTCCTCCGGCACTGACGGCAAGTCCTACCTGGCCCTGAGCTACGCCAACGGCAAGAGCTTCGAGACCTACTACGACGTGATGGCCCACGAGCGCATCGATCCCATGTCCCTGATGTCGGACGATGTGGACACGGCCCAGCTCTTCCCAGCCACCGCGCCACTGGAGTCGGAGACACACGGCGGCGAGGACGTGGGCGTCTTCGCCTCAGGTCCCTGGGCACACATCTTCACCGGCGTCTACGAGCAGAACACCATTCCCCACATGCTGGCCTTTGCCGCCTGCGTGGGCGACGGCCAGACAGCCTGCGATTGATAGACAGCTTTGATTGCCTCTTAATTTTAATTAAATGTCGCACTCCTCGGAGGCGATAGCAAACGATTCTCAAGCACGCCTTGTCACTAAGCACAGAGATTATTGTGGGCCAGTTTCTGGACGTCATCAGGGGACTCCATATCTTCCAAATAAACTATACGCTGATAGATGTATTGATTTTCTTAAAAACTACTTTACACGCAATTACTATCTACGATTCAAGAACTCCATGACTCGGCATATCGTATAGCAGGGGAATATCTGATTCTCTGAGTCGAAAAGCTGATTATGATGATGTGAATTTTGTTTTGTTTAATAATGAACTTTGAATTTCTTTAGAAACGATTTAATAATTTACTTAAGTTTGATGAGCTTTGGCCGACTGAGTGGATAAATATTGTGGCTAAAAATTTGCAAGTGAAAATACTTAGAATTGGGCATGAACGAGTTTGACTTACATTTATGTAGATATGTGTATATATTTATATATATATACAGAAATATATATATAGATAGATATTTTTATATATACAAAAATAAACATATATTTAGGTATTTGTATATCTCTATATATACTTTGTCAGGATCAACAACCCCAAAGATTTGATCACGCTCGCCTAATCAAGAGCGAACATGACTTTCCAGATTGCTTTGAGGTCAGTGCAAAGCTTTCGTTGTTCTTTGGTTATTATTTATTTGATTTTGGCCAAGATCAAGATATATATATTTTTGATTCGATTTGTCACAAGTGGACGTTGTAGAACTGCATGATTATGTTATCTCTAAGCGCGTCATGGCATAAGTATAATACTTTTTGTAGCAGGTGAAATGCTCACAGGGTATCTTTGCAGTTAAGCACTCTCATGTAACATATATTTATATATAGTATGTATTCTCTGACAGATATATGATATGCACGTGTCGTTCACGCTGATTATAGTCAGTCCATGTCATTTAACTGACACAATACTAAATAATCCTAGTAAGAACAAACAACTTTTCCAGCAATCCAAATCTAATCAACTGCAGTAAACCACACGGATTAGCTAAATAAATCAGTTACTGTCTTGGTATATATATTTATATATGTATATATCAATTTATATATATTCTTTCTTTCTTTCTTTCTTTCTCTTTCCAAATAACTCCATTCAATTTTATATTTTACGGCAAAACAAAATGTTTTTAACAAATTATCAGTTCGAGTTTTATTTATTATAATGAAGGTCTTCGGGCATAAATTATATTGTCTAGAGAATAACGGCATAGCGCTGGTCGCCCGACTTTGGCTGTATGAGCGAGGCATATTTGTCCCTCAGATCGACCAGGGCGCGCTGAAAGCTGTCCATGCTGCTCTCCAGCTGGCTGCTGGAGCTCGGCTCGCCGCTGGCCGCGCTGACCGCGGACGGCTCGCCCAGCAGGAGGACGCGACGCCAGTCGGCGGCATCGGAGTTGCCGCGCTGTGATTCCCTGCGCTCCACAATCGTGGCGCCTGGCGATGCGAACATTGACTCATCCAGTATGTCGGGCTGGTCGTCGGGCGTTGGCGGCGTGATCACGGGCGTTGGCTCCGCCGTGGGCACGGCGCCCTGTTGCGTTAGCTGCTCCTGGAAATTGGGGGGCAAAAGCTCGTTGAGTTCATTCTTGGAGTTCTCGACGCGCACCAATTGGCCGTCGGGCGTGATGCGGAATAGCTGGGCACGTCCGTTCAGGCTCGATGGAATAATGATGAGATTGCCAATGGAAGTGGAGATGCCCTGACCGAAGGCATTTGGTCCAAATCCGCCTCCCATACCAGGTCCGATGCCAGGTCCAATGCCGGGTCCAATGCCTGGTCCAATGCCAGGTCCAATGCCCGGTCCAAATCCGGGTGGACTGTACGGGCAGGGAAAGCAGTAGCCCGGCGGTCCTGGTGGCCCAGGCAGGCCCCTAGGTCCCATGATGGGTGGTACAGGTGGATAGCCCCATATGCCACCACCATTGCGAAAACTAACACCAGGAGGACCCTGCGGTCCAGGCGGACCCCGAGGACCAGGCGGACAGTTGCAGTTCAGCAACGAGGCGCCGATGCTGGCGCAGAAGCCTTTTAGAGGAACCTTTGCATTAGTTGGAGAATCCTTGCCGATGTCCTGTGAAACTTACCCAAGAGCAGCAGGGCCGAAAGGCTACGCGATTCCATGTTGTCTCAATGCGATCAATGTCAACAGCATCCGCTGACTGACTGGCGACAAGAACTAGGCCTACGTATTTATATCGAGCGCTGAGGACTAACGTAACTCTAGAACTAGTTTTAATGATATTCGAGTCGGAGTTCTGTATATAAATGAGTGGAGGCATATTATCCAGGTGGGCTGCTGGCCCATAACTGTTCTTGCATCAGATAAACGTTAAACATGCTTAAGAGAAATGCAGAGCTAGAGAGAGAGAGAGGGAGAGCGAGAGAGAGAGAGAGAGAGAAAGAGAGGGAGAGAGGCTGTGGGTTGTGCCATCATTGCCAGCATCTTGACATTTATAGTTGTTTATGTCGGAAAACACGAGTGTGCCCCATGCTGGGGCTTAAATTGTTTCACTTTTATGCCCTGATGTGGCATGCCACTCGCTTCGTGTCAATCAGCACATAAAATTTGTTACCATCTCCCAGGTGAAACCTATAGAGACTGAGAGATCTTTTTAGAACCAGGTGGGTTTAACGAGTCCATTGATTATGAATTAACTTTGATTGACCAGAATAGATACTTTTCCACACGCCAGGAAAAACAAGTGGAACATAAAATGTTTTAGTACCCGAAAGTCTGAGGAATGTTTTAAAGCCGTTATACACACGCACACGCATACAGGTAGAATATTCTAATGGCAAATGAAACATGAAAAGCCCAAACGCACTTTTCATTAGCATAAATTAAGGCGAGCGAGCGAGCGATCGAGCATGTTGTCGTGCATTCAAATGTTCTACTAAACATATACGCACACACCTATCGTAGGCTGCTTATCAATTGCAGGTGGAGCGCATGGAGCGAGCGAGGCTTATCTTGAGTGTGGAGGCACTTTCGTATAAACCCCATTGAGCACGGTAAGGCACGGCACGGCGCTCAGCTTGAGTGCAATTTCCAGATTGCCATGGTGAGGATGAGGGGCAGGGCACGGAAGAAACTCTTCACTTATCACTCAGCTAGAGTTTCAATGCTCGCTGTTCACTTAGACATTGCCTTAATTACCCGATAAAGACATCCGACATCCTCCAAATAATGAAAAGAAAATGTTTGTGATAATGCGACTTCGATTGGCAATCTCAAGTAGACGACTCTGATAAGCATCTCTAAGTTTAATTGAGTTTGTAGACTTTGGTTTTGTATGTTGATTTATTAATTTAATATTATCGACTATTGCTAAACAGCACATTACTGCAATGTATATGTATAAACTTAATTGGCGCAAACTATTTGAAGTCACATTTGCAATTGCATAGATTTGATAAGTTCTAGGCATGTACATACATATATATGATATATATTTTAATATAACTGCTGCACACACACACTTACACACAGACAGATGCATGCATACACATACACATGTGCCACATATAGTTATATATATACATAGATCGATTGAGGGGCGACAATTCGGCTGTTTTGGTATCATTGGCGTTGCGTTCTTTGATTTGGGTTACTTCATTCATCTTTAATCGACACCAATATATGAGAGACTTGTAAGAACACTGATAAAGAGCAAAATGAATATATATCCATATAAACACAAGGGCGAGGGTCAACTAAGGGACTACACAATAAATACAAATGTAAATGGTTAGGATTGCATTCTACAGCCGTACAATTTTAGTCTATTTTCACGTTGGAATAGATTTTGCGCACGAAGAAATTCGTGCCGACATAGCCGACAGTGCCGCAGATGATGCCCAAAGCGCCGCTGAAGAGTGCCATATAGCCAAAGTAGAACGCCGTCTGGAATAGTCCAAACATTCTATAAAGAGAGAATTCATATTTATAACAGATATTGATAATAGTCCAGTTTAAGTCTCTAATACTAACTTGGTCTTAAAGAAGAAGTAGTAAAATGAATATGCGTATACGTAAATTGATGTGGAGCCAGCGGCCATAAAGCTCGTCCACTGCCACCGATAATCCTCGGCGTTCAGCAGGAAGTAGGTGCACACAATGGTAACACAGACGGTGACCACGGTCAAAATGGTAAACACGAGCAACATAAAGCCATAGACATAATAGATTTTGTACGCCCAGAACGAGGTGAAGATAAAGTACCTATGGATTCAAAAGAGAACAAACATTAAGAAATAGTTCCCAACAATTGACTGTGTGGAATCATACATTTCAATGAAAATGGAACCGAATGGTAGGACGCCGCCCAGCAGCACGATGATCAAAGGTTCCATATACCACTTCTTCTCTGGTATGGGCCTGGGCACAGCGTTGACGCGGCAGGGGAAGTCTGGCTGGCCATCCAAATTACGTCCCACCACAGTGCCCACGAGAGTCAGTGGCAAGATGACAAAAAGGCAAATGCAGGTCACTGCCACCATTGTGCCAAAGGGTATGGCGCGCGATGCGTGATAGCCAATAGCAATAAAGTTGATGAAGAAGGCAGTGCCACATACAGCGACGGGCACCGTGAAGGCCGAGGCCAGCATCTGACGTATCCACAAGCGACCACCCAGCCGAGCGTAAAGCGAGCCACCAAAATAGCCATTAATGGGCGACGTGGCCGCATAGACAAAAATGGCTGTAGAGAGCATCGAACCACGTCTGCAAAAGATATGTTATAAAGATATTCTTAAATACATATATATGATTAACTATTGACTCACTCCGTGTACAGCTCACCAACAATGGCAAACATAATTACACAGAAGACAACAGAGATGAGCTGATAGCCGGCTCCAACAAGCGCGGAGAAGAGTAAAGCATGCGGTGGCGACCGGAAGACATCGCCATGCACCTGTTTCCAGCCGTATTCATCGCCTAAGTCGCGTTCCATATCATCAACCTCTTCATCCTTGCTGTACCGTGCATAATCCTTGCGCAGGGTGCGCATCAGTATCATTGAAACCAACCCCACTAGGAATATGACCATCATGAAGCTATTGAAGATGCTGAACCAATGTATCTAAACACGAATACAATTAATTATAAATTAATATATAGTAGTCATCAGTAGTTACCCTGTGCTGGAAAAAGTTAGGGTCCAGATACTTGTCGAAGCGATTTTTGAACTCAATCTTGCTGGGCTTCCAGTTGACCTCGTAAGAGAACTTGATCTTGGCATCTGTTTTTAGTTCCTCGCGCATCTCCGTAGTCAGAGTGATGTCCACGATCTGCTGACCGTTGTAGCCAATGTCGAACTTCTTGTGCGTGTGTATGTAATACTTGCCATCGTTCTCATCACGTTCGCCCACCTTGCCCCAGATGGGCAGGCCATCGATATACATCTGATACCAGTATTCGTTCATCACGGCATATTTGAATGCCTTGACATTCTCCTCGGTCAGCTTCACCATGCATATGACCGTGCGCTGAACATCTGTTTTGAAGTCCATTTCATAGCCGCTAAACTCCAGCTCAACGCCCTGCAGGGCCTCGCTGAGGGTTTCATGGTAATGCGAGATACTTGACTTGGCCCCACTGCAGAAGGGGAGCGAGAAGTACGCATAGGTCTCCTGGCGATTGTGATATGGACCCACCGTGTTCATCCATAGTACCACTTCTTCTCGATCGTTATACTGCAATATATATTATACACATATACATATGCACATACTCTAAAGCTGCATGCAGACACACGACACGAATACAAACACAAATATACCTTATGATTGTGCTCGTCGGCCGACACCGACACGTAGCAGCTACTGGTGAGCAGACATAAACAAATTAGAAAGACCGGTGACGTGCCCATGGCTGAACTTGTTTTTGTGGTCGTTCTAATGCTGGCTCTGCTGCTGGCCAGTAGACGTTCCTTTCCAGGGTATATTTTGTTAAACAAAAACGGATGAATTAAAATGAAATATTTGTGATAGCTTCGATTGAGTAGTGTTGGTAAGTCTCTCGGATTCTAACTAAGAATCGATAGACCGATAATCGTGAAGTCATTGGAACTATTCAAAATGTTCGACCGGCTGTGAATACAAAAAATATGTCTATATTTATGTCATGTTATAAAATATATTTGCACAATTATAATACATAAAAGTGTTCATTAAACATCTGATAATATAATAATAAAAATAAAAACCTTTTCAGAAATATCGATTAACTATGACGCTGAACTAGTCATATTGAACCAAATTGTGAACTAGAATTTAACAGAAAACTCCACGACTTAGACATATACGGTCACATTGCTCGGGTTAATAAATACAAACGCCTTTTTAATTAATTTATTCAACTTGTTTAACTGAATTTAATAATATTACATCAAATCAGTGCAATAATGAGTACTATGGAGCCGGGTGTTGAAATGTTCTCCCCAGAGACAATACTTAAGACAGATACAGATGCAGACAACGAGGTTGACATGATGGCCAGCTCCAGCAACAGGAAGGCGCTGACCGCCAAAGAGGACGAACTGATATCCATGGAAACGCTCAGAGAATCGCCAGTGCAGTGGCCCGAGCGTTTTCCGGGCATGGATGAGTTCATGACCACGAGCCGAACACCAATACACACACCAAGCGCCGATTACACTCAAAAATTGACCAGCGCGGACAGGGCGAGGATCACTCGTAAGTGGAATGTGATGACTCACAGCGCTTGCTAAACTAAATTCACTCTTTATACCTTGCAGAGCTGGCTAGTCTAACGCCCGATCAGTTAATTGAGAAGATCAAGTCGATGCACGATGAAATTTATCAACTGGGCCTGCGCGAATCCAAGGAAATGACACGAGGCAAGTTGTTGGGCATCTTTGATCGAATGGCTAAGGTGAAAAAATGATTTAGTTGACGTTGAGTTTTGTTGCCGTATTATACATATATGTAATTTTACTTCAATGCGCACATGTGCTTACATGTGGCCTAAATTTAATGCAGATTATAAATATTATTGTAATAAAAAGAGCGATTGTTAAATCATTACATTTAATTCATTAACAAGTGCAACGTTAAAAACACGATTAGCTCGATAAACGATTAAAATTCTTAAGTTAAGGACGAATTCTGTTATCGATGCCGTATTTTCTTGTTGATGTGGCCACTCTTCTTGGCCGTCGCACTCGAGCTGGAGCTCAATTTGCTCTTTGTATTGGAGGTGGGTGTTCCGGGTTCCTTGTTGCTGGCTGCGCCTGCAACGTTACCTGTATCGTTTCGATGCGGTGAATCTGCAATAAAAATGTTCAAAATGTAGATAATATTTAAGTGGGCGGATTAAATTGCATGCAAAACCTTTGGGTGCACTTGTTAAGTTAACTTATTGTTCTATGGGTTTCTTGAGCATAATTTTGATTCATATATCATCGATATATATATATCACAGCACACCAATCTTCATCTCTATTTGACTTGATCAATCGACCACATTGATATCGCCCACTTCTTCTGGCCAGGCCTTACCCTTTTCATCTTGCGACTTAATTGATGTGGCTCCATCGTGGGCCGTCGTTGTGTTTTGGTTAATTGAGATCTGATTATCGCTGGAGTCTTCATTCGTTATGGAATCCGATTCACTAGCACGTTCGGCTGTAAATGTATTAAAGTATGATTTGAATTTGCACTCAAGCCACTGCAGTTACATACGATTGCATATCGCCATTGAGGTAATGCTGGATTTGGAGAACAATCGCTCGGCGTCTTTGAATTTGCGGTTGCGTTTGTCGGCCTTCGAGTTCGTAGCCTTGTTCGAAGTCAGGTAGCGTTCCCAGCCGCGTATTATGTTTCCGCAGAGTTGTGTGTCCTCCAGGTACGAGCCCTCGAAGGCATAAATCTGACGCTCGAGGTTGGCCAGTTGTTCCTGTGGATTAGTTTGCGTACAGTTTGTAGCTGCATTTTTTAGAATTTTTGATTGTTTATTTGCTCGTTACCGAAGTCTCAGCCTTCTTCTTGATGAGGTCCGCCAGTTCTCCACGTGTGTCCATGGTGCCGCCCTTGGCATTCGAATTAGTTTTAGCTGACTTTTTTGGCTTGTTGCTATTATTGTTTGTTTCGCTCATATGTTTACTTGTCGGGGAACTCATTTTGTGCTTGCTTAGATGCGTCTTGTTTATGTATTTTTCTGGTGATAATGTGTTGTTTGCAATTAGCGATGGGTAAGTCGGAAATGTGGCGGCTTGCCGATAACAGATAGGAACTGTACACAATATATCGACGCAGATGAAGTGGTTGTTTGCGTAGCTGTAACCTAGATGGCGCTGCTGTGCCAAACAGACCGTTTATTTCGAATGTCTGCGTAGAGTGATTATAAAAACAATTAATAAATGCCGAATACAAAAATGTCAAAGTAAACAAATTCAAATCGAAAATCTTTTCTAGATAGATTCCACAATATATGTACACACATGTGTGAATTGATTGTATTGTTAAGTGGGGGCATTCTTCGGCGCGCTGCCATGACAATGCCCCCTTTTAGCATTCATAGGTATTTCGAGAGGCTCTGCCATTGACCTCTTGCGTCGGTTGTTTAATATGCGTGCATATCAAACAATAGCCACCAGCAGCAGCACGGCAGCTAGCGCCATTAGCAACATCATTCAACATCATCATCCGTAGCAGCAGATGATCATCGCTGTGGCTTCCATAGTTTATTGACCCACGTTCTTTCTAAGCTGCTGTTGCCCGAAAAGTTTGTTGAACTCCCGAAAAAAAGTGAAGCGTTGCTGCTGCGTAAGCTTGCGCTCCCTTTCGCTACTCTCTTTTACTTTTTACCATTTCGTTCTCACGCACACACACTGAGAGATGTATTCTGTGGCTATTTCACTTTTTAAGCGCCCCGTCATAGGCGGCGTATGCGTGATTTTATTCCATTGCGCTTTTCTTACTTTTCATACGGCCATCTAAGGCGCAGACGAAAAGCCAGGTAGAAAACAATATCGCGACGACATTAGAAAATGAAATCACAACGAAATTCAAAATGGCAACGACCGTTGCAAAGTGTTGCAGCCAGCCGGCTAAGCAAAGTCTGCAGCCACAACTGACTGACTGCCAGACTGCCAGACTGACTGACTGACTGATTGACTGACTGACTGATTGACTGCCTTCTATGTGTGTCAAAGATTGGCGCGCTAAAACTTTCATTTTATTTAAGCAAACACACACAAGGCGCGGCTTGGGCGACTTGGAAAAACTTATTTTCATTTGGTTTTTGTTGTCGTTGTTGTTGTTGTTTTCTCTGCCTCCCCCCTCTGCCACGCCCTCGGCATCATGGCCAGGCCAATTGACTGCAGTTTACAATAATTTTTATGATGAATTGCATGGCCGCGTGTGAAATCTGCTGCGGCCACTGAGGAAAAGTGGAAAACTGCCAGAAAAGTGGAACACAGCTAAAGAAGCGACGACGACGACGACGACGACGACGACGACTGCGTAGCCAGCAACACCAGCAACAACAACAACACCACAAACACTCTCGACTAATTAGCTGCGTTTTAGAAATTCAGCGGCAATGAAAACAAAATCGAGTTCAATGCTTGCAACGATGACGCCGCTGCTACCGTGTTGCACTTGTTGTTGTTGCTGTTGCAGTGGCAACTTGTTGTTGGCTTTGCTACGTTTTCGTCGGTTCCAAGAATCGCACACACATACACACACAGACGCGCGCACGCACACACACAGTTGAGGAAGACGCGCGCTTTCCTCGGCGAGTGAAAATTAGCTGCGTTTTGGGCAGCAAATGGAAAACTTTTGTAAAATCGCCATAAAAATGCAACAAAACATGCAAAAGAGGCAGGGGGCAGGCGTGGGAGGTGGGCAGCTGCAGCTATAGGGGGTCGAGTGTCAGGCAGGCAGCGCTGGCAGTGACATCATAACAGATTGACTGACAAACACACAAATGCACTTGCCATAAAGCACACTCACACACACACACACACACATGCAGTCTCTCTCTCACACTCACAGCTTATGCAAAAGCTACTGCATTGCGCTCTTAGAGCTGCGCTCTCTTGCGCGCTCGCCCTCTCTCACTCACTCAGTCACTCGCTCTTTACAACAGCGCAAAGCTCTAGTTTTTGTTTTTGTGCACAAATGCCGGAAGAAACTTGATCTTGATTATTTTCTATGCAAGCCAATGAGCACACGTGAGCGAGTGAGCGAGAGAGCGAGAGAGCAAGCGCGCGAGTGCGCAAAAAGTTCAAGTTGAATGTCGCTGTCGCGGCCATTGCTGCTCGCTCGCTCACGCTCACGCTGAGTGAGTGCTCGCTCTCTTGCTCTCCCACTCCCATTCGCTGTGTATGTGTGTGAGTGTGTTTGTTTGCTTGCATTCGCTTCGTGGGGCGTCACAATTTGCACTGTTTTGCTTTTGTTTGCCTGTGTGTGTGTGTGTGTGTGTGTGTGTGTGTGAGTGCATTTCTGTTCTAAGCCTTTAGAGCTTTCGTAATTGTTTTTCTCGTGCAACTTTGCGTGCATTCGCTTTGAAAACCTATTGAAAAATTATAGAATTTTGCAATTGTGCAATGCGAACTGTAAAAATAAATATGTATTAATAATATTAATATTCATTTGGGAATTATATGATGATATGGCCAGTCAAATAAATTAAAGATATCCAGCTCGTGTATATAATCATATATATTAGGTATATAATTAAATGATAAGTCTCTCTTGATTAGTTCTTTATAATAGAGATATAATTTAAGTAAGATAAGTTCTTTATAGTATAAATATTAGTAAATAATAAATAATCTCTCCTGATTAGCTCTCTAGTACATAGACTTCATTTAGATATGATTAGTTGCTTATAGTATTATTAAATGATAATCTAGTTTCTTTATAATACAGATATAGTTTGGATATTATTAGTTCTTTATAGTATAGTGATAACTCTGAAATGACTAGTTCTGTATAGCATAACTATATCTATTGCATATATCATTTTCCTTACAAGCTTCCCTTGAGACCTTTCATTTCAGCCCCTTTCTTGGCCTCTTCCGCCAAAGACTTGACACTTCAGGCCCAAACACTTGACGCTTAACGACTGTTTGATCTTCTCACCTCGTAATGCACTCATACTCCAAGGCATAGCATCATAAGTACTCAACTCTTCGGTCACCGAACTCCACGTAACTAATTAAAAACACAAAAAAGACAACCAAAAATTGTTTGTTGACCAACAAAGAAAAAAAACGCTGAAATGCAATCAAAGTTAGGTAAGAGAACTGACCTTAAACAATGCTGCACAGATCGAGCAGCGGATCTCTGGCCGAGAGGCGCGCACATATGCCACAGATAAAACACGAAAAACACATTCACCCAAAAAAAAAAAAAAAAAATAAAACGGAAAAAACGTCGCCAACAACAGCAAACATTCCTTTTCGAGAGACCCAAAACAAAGATTTTCAGGCAAAGAAAACCAAACGAAAGCCAAGCTCTGAAAAGAGAAAAGCAATCAAAGCGCAGCAAAATTGGAGCCAAAAAAGAAAAAGCCTAAGAAGCGGTTAGCTGCAGAGAGCCAACCGAGGCGGCATAGCGAAGAGCATAGAGTGAAAGAGCCAGAGAGCGAGACACAAAGAGAGGGAGAGGGAGAGAGAGAGAGAGTGGCTAAGGCAGGCGAATGGAGTGCACGAGGCGAATGAACTTTGCGGCAAGTCGTCGCTGGCTGCGTTGGCAAGAAAGTTATGCAACGCAACACACACACACACAGACACAGATACATAGACTAACACCAGCATAGAGCTGAGCGCCATGGTGTGAGCGCAGCTTTGCTTTCGGCTGAGCGCGCGAAACAAGTTAACTGTTTTTCTTCGGCCTCGCTTGCCTGCCAGACGACGACGACGACGACGTCGACTTTGACTAGCCGCTATGTCTATGTGCGTGTGTGTGCGTGCGTGAGTGTATGCGTGAGTCGTTGACTTTGCATAAGTGTGCCAATTTATGAAACGGCGTGGCCTTCAATGCAACAACCGTCAGATAAGCGAGCTCGAAAACATAAAGCTTCCGCATGAGCTTTAATGTTTCATGTTTGCTGTTTCAAGTACTTCAACATATTTACTGTTACTTTTGATTACAGCTCCTTAAAGAATGCATTCTAAACTCTGACTGCGCTCGCTGCTGCCCAATTCTGTGAGCCGCCAGCGCTTTGTGCATCACGAATTTGCCACGTTTTTTGCAACTGCAGCAGCAGCAGCAACAAGAAGCAGCCGCAGCGTCAGCGTTGCATTCAGCATGCAGCAAACATTACTGTACATTCACCCACTTTTCAAAGTTCATACACATACACACACACACACACTCATAGACAGTGAGAAGCGCACGGCAAACGTTTCGCTAGAGAAACAGAAATTGCATTCTAGACGCGCTGCAAAAAAAACCCGAGTTGCGCATGCGCAGCGCTCGAGCGTGTGTTAGTGTGTGTGTTGCAGTTACAGTTGTTGCTGCAATAGAAAAAAAACTGCTTTCTCTTGAGGCCAAAATAAATTCAACGAGTCTATTCGCAATGTTGTGGCAGCCTCTACTGAATAGACCATTTCCAAAGCTGCCCAGAACCAGCAAGAACTTGTCGAAATAAATTATATGCGAGTGTTTTCGGGGGGCTTAGTGTAATACAAAATTAATAAATTTGTCTATTTATGGCAGAGGTAGAGAAGGAATTGAGTATCTTTGATAATAAGTTGACTTAAGTAAGAGTGTTTGGGATAGTAGAGAAGAGTTTGAGCTGCTGCTTGAATTTTATTCTATTGATTGCTTTCATAGACAAATTTCTAGTGATCTTAATTAGTATATCTACTAATAAAGCTAAATAAAACATATTTCAGTAGATGTTCGTAATCTTTATTTATATTTAAATATGATATAGTTCTTATATTTTATATTTTGGTTTCTGGGCTTCTTCTCTGTGTTTCAATTGTGAAGCCTCAAAGTCTGAGTTATTTGTGCATTTTATATCAAAAACCTAATATACTTAATTTACTCCCTTGAATGGGCATATTTATTTATATAAATCTTTTTTATAATAAATGTAGTTATATTTTAATGTTTTGTAGTTATATTTATAGTTTTGTCGTCTGTTAAAATATATTTTTATTTTTCATTTATTATTTTTATTTTTATATATTTTAATTTTTAGATTTCCTGCTTTTTTATTATCCCGAAAACATCTCTAAGGCTTATTTAAATCCCTCAGAAAACAAATGAAATTGTAAATCAGCTCAAGTCCAATGCCACCTGGCGCAGGCACTAAATTTTGCTGTCTATCCATACAATAGAATTCGAGCCACGTTAAAAGCACAGCGAAAAAAAAGAAATGTGGAAAATTGCAATGCGAAAATCTCTGCTTATGCGTGTGTATGTGTGTGTGTGTGAGCAAAATGTACGGTTATAATGCACTTCAGCATTTCACTTACTGCAAAAGTTTGTTCTCTGGCTCTGCTGGTTGGCGTTGCTGTTGCATGTTGCACACTCACACACACACACACACACACACACACACACACACACCCACATACATGCTCAAGCACCGTTAGGCGAGTGTTTATTACGCTCCTGTTACAGCATACAAAAGCGGCCAAGTCAAGCGCGAGGCGGGGGCGGTTCGGCATCGACTTCGACTTCGCTGAGCTGCAACGTTGCAGTTCATATGTAATTTTCATATCTGGCCCGAAAGGAAATTGGTTTTTGGCCAAAAGAAAAGTGGCGAGTCGAGCAATCGGCCCAATGACCGCTGGGCGAACGTTCCAATTGCAAGTTCTACTCGACTCTCCCTCTCTCTGTCTCTGTCTGTCTTTCCCCCCCTCTCTCTCTCTTTCTCTCTCCTTATCTGCGGTCGCTGTGTGTAATGCAATCGAACCCAGCGATCACTGTGCACTCGGCAATTTCTTTTTAGCCATGGCCTTTTCTAATGCTGCCAGCAGAAATATAATTTCAGTTATTTGCCAGCTCAGTTCCTCGACTGCAACTGCGACTCGCTCTATGCGCATGCGCATAGAACTTCCGGGACAGCAAGCTGCAAATAAAGAAGCATGAGCAAATCTAAATGGCAAATAGAATATTGAATGCTCTAAGAAAACTTTTGTATGCTTACCATTTGGAATAATTTATAGAGGGCTTATATGAAAGCTGAATGAGAATTCCTAAGAAAAATAACTCAGATACAATATGAAATCAACTGGTATATCTATCGGCTAGAGAGTGGAACTTTATATCAAAATAGATTTTATATATTTATATATATATATATATATATATATATATATATATATATATATATATATATATATATATTATAAATAAGATGATTCTCAAATAAACAACCAACCTCTCACATAGCTTACTCTCGCTCTTTCTCTCTCTCTCTCTCTCGTCTCTTGCTTCACAAACTTTTAGTCTAGCCGTGGTTCTCCTACCTCGCTAAGTGTATAAAAAGGCCAACTAACTCTAACAACAGCTACGATGGCGATGACAGCAGCAACAACAACAACAGCAGCAACAATAACTGCGATTGCTGCAACTGAGCGCAGAATTAGGTCACTGGGAATATTTTTTTATGTTTTTTTTTTGTTCTTTTGCCCATTTTGTGCAACGTTGTTTTTTTTCTATTTTTTTCTGCTGCCTCTCGACTGTTGTTTGTGGCTAGAATTTATTTTTTTTCTAGCTGTTTTGGTTTATAATGGCGCTGAGTTTGGCAACGTGCAACGCGGGCTTATGGAGTTGCTTTGAGAAATATTTGACGGTAATTTTCAATTTGTTGCACAGCTCACAATTTGTGCCTGCCGCAAGGCAACCCCAAAAAACTAAAAAATCAGCAAGCCAAAGAAGTGGCAAGTTCACATTGCATTAAATAACATAGCGCTAACAATTTTGTGGTCAATTTCGCAGTGTGGCATGGAATGTGTGTGGCTTCGATAGAGTCAAAGATAGCATCGCGCGAAAGATTTGAGAAAGAAAGGCAACTGCGTGACCCAAGCAGGTTGATAGATATCAGGCAGAATAATGTTGCTAGAAATTGCAGGAGTTGAAGAAAAGGAAATGCTAGAAAAGATTTCAGGAGAGAGATATATATAAAAGATAAAGATGCTCAAGTTTGGCCTTAAAGCTTGGCCACGATTTTTATACAACAAATGTTTTTTGCCACATATATTTATCTACTAAAAGTCCCATTTATCTGTCTACCTAATAGATAGTCCCCCTTTAAAATGAATTACGAATTTAATACCTTCATGGCAAATCTCTTAGCTTAAGCCCTAACTAAATGCCGTTAATTGATTGCTGAATTAAAATGCCTTTTGCAATGATTAAGAGGAAAATGGGAGAATGTTGATGAGAACTTTAGCCTCGCCAACAACAACAACAATTTCATGCAGCAAAACTGATTTTTCGCCATTGCGCCTTTCCCTCAATAATTTTCTTGGAAATATTTCTTAGACCGGTTTCATCTTTGGCAAACAGCAAACATTGCAGAATTGTTGTGGCAGTTGCAGTTGCTGTTGCTATTGGCTAAAGAATCACGACGTCGAGGCGGCGCAGCTACCGTTCAGATACTGTTATATTCTGCAAAATGCATCGCAAGCTGCAAGCGCAGCTCTCTCTCTCTCTCTCTCTCTCTCTCTCTTTCTCTCTGTGCAGTTCCTTTCGCTGTGCTTTTGCACACATTTTTCAAATGTAAGTTACTTGCGGTCATTGGCTTGAGCAGCTTCTTATGCTGCTGCTGCTGCGGCTGCGACTGCCTCTTCCAGCTGCATCGGCAACTGCTGGCCGCATCAACTGCACGGAGGTGACTTGCGGCCATTGTACCGATTTTGCTTGTTATTAGATTCTATGCGGAATTGGTTGCGGCTGGTTCTGGTTTGGATTTGGGCATTGCTTAGCCATAAGCTGCCCAATCTTGCGGATCTGATTGGAGTTATTTAAGCCGTGCACGATGGCAACGCCCAAACAGAAGACAAAAGACTTAGGCAACGAACTTGCCAGAACTTGGACTTGGCTTGGACTTGGCGCATGCAAACAAAAGCAGCAGCAGCAGAGCCACAAACGAGAGCGTCGGCGTGCACAGCCGAAGCGCCAACTACCGACAGCCGAAGCTTAAGCAAAGCTCGGCTCGGCGCTCGGCTGTCGGCGCTCGGCTGTCGGCGCTCGGCTCGGCTCAGTTCGCTGTCGCTATCAGCCAGTTCAACGAACCTGCGCTCGAATCTAGGCTAAACATTCTCGCGCTGACGTGCAATGAAAACGAAAAGTACCGTAAGCTAACCGCTACGAAGCGGAGGCTTCTGGAAGACGCGGCCAGAACATTGAACGTGCAGATAGAACAACGCAGAGAGTGAGGGAGAGAGGGAGATAGCGGTTAGGAAGACATTTGATTAGCAAGCGCTGGCTCAAAAAGAGGGCGGGTGAGTAGCCAGGCGGGCATGCCTGTGTGGCAGGGCCCGAACGTGACGTTCTGTTGTGCCACATAGCACACGCACACACACACACATGAAGAGTGTGTGTGTGGCTGCTAATCAAATGCGCGACTTTTCCGGCGTTTCGTCTGAGCGGAAGTTGCAAGCGGCTTTATTAGCTTTTAATGGGAAAGTTATGAATGAGACATATTCGGGTGACCAAAAAGCAAATGAGTTCTAAGACAGCGCAGCTACCCACACACACACACACACTCGCACACACACTCGCACATATGAGCTGATATTGATGGCTGATCGGATTGACGCTTTTGGCGCATTGACAGCGAGTCAATTGTTGTCGTCTCGTCGCCTGCCAGCGAAAGAACTGCGAAAGCAAAACAAATTGGTGAAAGTTGTTGCTCGGCTCCAAAAAGACTTCTTGGCCATTCGTCGCCCGCTTTGTTTTGCGTTAAATTCGCGTTCTTATTCGCCAAAAAGGTTCTCTTCGCCTTTGCCTCTGTCTCCAGCTCTTTAGCTCTCCAGCTCAGCCATGTTACAAAAACGGTCGTTGAACCTGTGCCGCGGAGCTCTTGAAACTCCTCAGCATTTCGTTTTTCATCTGTAATAATTTGGCGTGTAAACAGCGCCGCGGCGGAGTCAACGACTTCTGTGCCGCCGCAAGAAAACTGAGGCCTCTTCCTCAGCCCCCTACCGCCTGCTGCCCAGATTTCAACACCAACTGGCCACGGCTGAGTCATGTTGTTTACGCAAACGCAAAACGGCAAATTTTGTTGTACTTTTCGACAGAGTTTCTTTTCATTGGAATCGGTATCGGAGAATTGTATAATTAGGCTAACAGCTCAAGCTCCAGCTCCAGCTCCGACTGCGACTCCAGTGACGAAAGTGTAATCGCAAATACGCAGAGACACAAGCGACTCGTCTCAGAGTTATGGAAATTTTGACCATGACACGGCGGCGCATAAAGCCGCGCTTCTTCTCATTGTCTCTGAGTCAGCGACCTGCAATCTGTTCTGCTTTGATTAGGGCCAAATGTGACTGAACCTCTGCACAGCACAAAATTGTAAACAAATTTTGATCGAAGGGAAATTTTGAGCTGGGATGTGTTAGATGTGGCTGTTTGGGATGGCAAGTGGGTCGAGTTGGAAGAGGGTTGTGAAGTCAATAAAGAAACTCTTTTCTAAGGCTTAACTTGTGATACTAGTATATAGATTAAGTGGTCTATTTCTATAGCTTATGCCTGGCTTAAACCTTCCTCTGCTTAAGGATTAGTTTGTAATGTTGCCAGCCTATATCAGCTTTGAGTTGAAGGCTGTCAACCTCACCCTTAAATTGATTCAGCTAAGCAAGCGCTTCACCTTCCATAATAATAATAATAATAGTTTAGGCCCAAGTAATAATTTGCCATTTGCTTCCCAGCGCACGTAGTTAGATTTATCGTCAGATCTGCAAGAAATTCTTTGGCATGCCGAGACCTACATATGAGCGGGATTCCATTAGAATTCTCAGCATGGCGAATGAAACAATTGAAATTGGCTCCTACGCTGCAGCTGATGAGCGTATGGTCCTCGCCGCGCCCGGAGATGCAATCGTAATAGCATTTTGATGATCTGTTTTATCACCCAGCCGAAATCTGTAACAAATGTGAGCTGAAACCTGCTGCACGGCCTCAGCTGCTCTGCGCATGCGTGTGCCGCATTACAATGCGGGAGCTCGGGAATTGTTTCATTTCTGCTTGTTTTTTTGGGGCTCGCTACGTACGTCGGGCATATATTGAGCTTCGTAATTATTTTCATTTCTTGTAACTTCGTCGTCGGCTTCGGCTTCGTCTGCAACTTCGGCTCTGGGTTTGGTGTTCGCGTATTGCTACTCCACTTTGCTCATGTGTGTGAGTGTGTGTGTGTGTGGGGCTGGCTCCAGCGCCAAGTTCAACGCACTCGCTTGAACTGCAGAAAAGACTGTGGCAGAGATGTAGATAAACATTTCCGCAACGGCGCCGTCGCTCTCGAGACGCTAGTGAAAAATCTATGTAGAAACATTCTACTGAACGACAACAGCAACAACAACAGCAATAGCAACAACAACAACAGCGACTAGAGCAACAACTAAGCCAAGAGAGTGTAACCAACGCGAGATACTTTCATTGGCTCATGCGCATCTTTCTCTTTGGCAATGCAGCTCGGATCGGCCTGGCGGCCAACCAGTTTGCTGGCCAGGCTAAAAAGAAAGGCTTTCTTTCTGGCCAGCTCGCTTGCTGTTGTTTTTGCAGCGATTGCAACTGCAATTTGAAAGTATGACCGAGTGAACAGGCTCGAGACCCCAAGCGGCACAGCCCCGCTGCAAACGGCAATTGAGTAATTTTCTTTGGCACTTAGTCGCCATCCACTGGCAACTGGCTCTAGCTCCAGCTCTTGCTCTTGCCAGTTCTTTCCAATTCTAACCAAAAAATCTTCGTGTTAAAGTTCACATAGAAGAGGAAGGCAACGGAGTTGTTGTCGCTGTTGTTGTGGCTGTTGTTTTTGGTTCGTTTAGTTTTTGTTTGTGGTCAATGAACTGCCCGAAAAAGAAACCCAAAAGTTCAGACTACGCTGTTTGTTACATTCTCGGCCCGCGTCTTACATAAAAAATGAATAAAAAAACTAAAAAAAAAAACAAACTTGACGCACTTCGCTGCGTGGCTTCAGTTGGGGGGTCGGTGGGGTCTACGTGGGGGCTTTTGAAAAGTCAGCGGCGTATTAATTTTTCTAATTTGTCCGCCGTGGGGCGAATGAACTTTTCTAGCTCTTTTAAATATACTTTTTTTTTCTTTTTCATTTAGTTTGCTTTTATGTCATGTTGTTATTTCGTTTTCTTTGGCAGGCAGCTCAGCTTTTATTCTTTTTGGTGGGTAGCTATGAAGACATAATAGATATAGTCGCCGGTCGAGTCGCTCCGGAGTTCAAAGAACTCATTCGGCTCTATTGTGAGAATAGCTATATGTATTTGAGTGGCCAGTGCTAGTGTCTAGATTTATGGAAATGCGATACCTCGGACTATCGCACACTCTCAAATTGGCGATGTCATTAATCAAAGTTTTCTGGCTGGATTTTGAATGTGCTTCAAGTTGGCGCTGAATTCGATTAGCATTTTAAGTTTCAGCCAGGGTTCTCCAGCTCTCGAGCTCTTGTAACTGAATAGATACTCGTCTCGAAACCTGAAAAAAACCAATATATTAAATTTATTTATGAAGACACTATAATAAATAAGCGAAGTTTTTTGTTTCTTCATTAAACTAGTTGTGTTTTAAACACTTGCAGATGTGGGTTAAGCATTGGTTTATGATGAGAATCGATGCTTGTTTGATTATTCAGACCCGCCTCGGCACGTGCCGCGCGGCAATTGAATTGAGCCGTGAATTTCGATTTTGATTTTTATTTTCATGTTTTCATTTTCACAGTTTGATAAATTTATGGACTTTTCGTGTATTCATTAATTTTGGGGTACCTAGAACTGGAATTCTGTGGCTAGTCACGATCGTAAAGACGAAACACGAGTTGGATGTAGTTTATGCCTGGAATATTATATAATTTATATATATATTTATATAGGCAAACACTTCAGTTTAATACTTTGGGTAAGCTCATGTAAATTCTCCTTCTCCAGCAGCTGCTCCATTAGCTATCATCGTCTGCTGCCGCCTGTCGTACCTAACGGTACTGCAATCCTTTAACGCCATTTCATGCGTCAGCTGCCTGTCAGCTTTCAAAAGATGCCCCATTCATAATTGATTTCCGCTGAGCAAGTAAACTACTTCCACATTAGAGCCAACTGTTATCACACACATACACACAGAAACAGAGACAGAGAGAGGGAGAGGGAGAACGCGTTCTGTTTTGCATTTACAGTTATGCAACCGAACACAATGCATCCACATCCTTTGACATAATAGCCATGCTGGCCAAGGCAAGCGCTGCTCACACCACGAAACACGAGTTCGCGACGCTGTTCAAAACGAGTTTCCTGTCGCCACACAAGAAATAAAATTTAAATAAGAAAATAATGAAAAAAAAAGTAAGAAAAACCGCTATGTTGCTGTGAGTGAGGCGGAGGCTGTAGCTGTTGCTGTGTTGTCGCTGTCTGTTGCTCGTAGGCTGCTGCTGCTGCTGCTGCTGCTCCTTTCAATTTCTCGTAATTCTCAAATGAAGCAATCGCCACAGCCGACGTGCAGTTCCGCCCGCGTCGCCGCCAACGCCTACAAAATGCTCAGCAGCAACGACAACAACAACAACAACAACTGGCAGACATTTGAACAATAAACACGCAAACAATAGAACAGAGAGACAACAACATCAACAACAGGATTTTTACCGTAATCCTTTCGTTTTGATCCGCTTGAGAAGTATATTTTCATTCTGACGAAAATGAGATTTCTGCTGCCAGAAGCTGACTGATTGAGCAAGGATTAAGGCTCACAGGCTCGCAGGCAGTCTCTCTACCTGCCCAGGAGCATGAGTTGCTTTATTTAAATACGAGTGGCAGCCGTAGCAGCAGAAGCAGCAGCTCAGCTCGCAGGTACCGCAATGTTGAGCGCGGCGTCAGGTGCTGCTGCTTGCCTAGCGAGCTGGCGAGGCAAGGGTAAGAATTTTAGCGACTTGATTGAGGGGCAGCGTGAGATTTTGATAGCATGTGGAGGCGCTGCCATTTGATTGCGTGAAATGGGAAAGAAAATTGATATTTTCTACAAAAAAAACAGAACGAGAAGATCTCGTAATGTTTACACAACCAAGGCAAGTGGAACGGTGCTGCGAAGCTGCACATATGTTGCGCAGGAAATGCGCTGTTAAAGGATTTACCCAGCGGAAATGGTAGCAACAGCAGCAGCGTGTCTATTTGCCGGAGAAACAATGGTTTAATTAAAGCAAGGACACAGTCATAAAGCCATAAAATCCTAGTCAAAGGGTTGAGCCGTGGCAGCAAAAAGGGCTCGAACGCATTGGCAATTAGTGCAGCCTTTCACTTCCCGGTAAATTTGGGCATTGTCCTTGCACGGTAGGCAAATGCGTTTCCATTGAAATCGCATGCAGGCTGGCAGTGCGCGACTGTCGCATGTCTTCTTGTATCTTTCTTTGGTTCAAGTTCGTTACTTAAGTCTTTCGTTTTTACATAAAAGCCAGAACCAACAACTGGCTGAAGATGCGCCACTGAAAGACTGTTGCTCAACTCGCACGAGCTTCCAAACTGGAGTTCAACGAACGCACCAAATTCAAATATATATATATAATGAAACAGCCGCAACAACTACAACAACAGCAACAACAACAATGTATGCTCTGTTACAAACGAGCGCCAAGTCTCAGCAACAAAAGCGGCTCAGCCCGCTGCGTCCCGCCAGCAATCAGTCAGTCAGTTGGCCGCGCGCTTACACCTCAGCTCCTCTTTCTCTCTCTCTGTCTGCCCCTCCCTTCCTCCCTCCCTCTCTCCAACGCCCCCTTTGGCGCTGGCTCACGCACTGGCCGAAAAAAGCACAACGACAACGTGGCTGGGAGATGAGTTTGTTGACCTGCCCAGCTCAATTTTCGTTGTTTGTTTTCTGTTTTTTTTTTTTTTTTTTTTGGCCAAGAGACGAAAATGAAATGGAAAAGAGCGCACACGATGTTCAGAACATTTATTTTTATTTATTTCTTCTTTTTCTTTTTGAAACACTCTCGCCGCACGGCTTTAACTCTCTCGCCTCGCTCTTGACTTGGTTTTTGAAAAGTGAAGTGAATCACTTTGATACACGCACAGTAGCCGCACAGCCGGACAAGGTACGAGTGGCTGAGAGTCGTCAGCGGCGGCCAATGAGGCTACAAATTACAGATATTCGCATTCTCTTGAATTATGCCGAATGAATTGGGCAAACACTGAGCCGAGCAACAACAACAACAACGACAACTGTGTACAGCTGGGGGCTTTTCGCTGCCCTCGGCTTCTGTTCAGTGTTTTTTTTTTTTTTTTGGTAGGTGTGTCGCGGTAGCATACGCAAATATCAACAAATAAATTTATATATGTATGAATATTATTTATAATTTTGGGCGGGGGGCAGCTGGTTTGCTTTCTTTTGTGCTTATGCTGTGCGATAAGATCATGATGCGGAAATCAATCAGCTTTGCGTGGGCTGGATCAGCTGATGCAACTTATCAATGAGTAATCAATGAGAACAGGAAATTCGGAACTTTCAAATTAGTCATGACGGGGCAGAAGAGCGCAATTACTTAGCAGTGTGTTGGGAGAGCAATTGCTGGCAAGGTTTGTCTAAGTATGTATTATATTGGAGCTTAGATTAGACTCTGAGAATTTGATACCAAGTAAAGTCATTATTGAGCTTTTTCGATTGCCTAAGGCATATCTAATAATAGTTGCTAGATATGCTATTTCAGTATCATATGCAAACCGTATAGATTTTACTCTGGGCTAGTTTTTTAGATGTTTATTTCTGCTACCATATACCATCCATAACAACAGTATACTCCTCCCTACATCTATAGACACCTATAGCTAGAACTTCAGTCTAAACTTCATTCCGAAATTCGTTTTTCTACAGCACATCCTCATCAATCATCCTCATGCTTCTCACACTCATCGTACTTCCTCAGTATATTAGCCTCATCCTCTCTCTCCTCACATTTCCATACATTTCAGCCACTTATGTGGAATTACACTTCTCATTTCATTGCATTTTAAAAGTCACTTCATAATAGTCTGGGCAACAGGCCGAGGGAAACAAAAATCACGTCTCTTTTTAGTTACCTGCGCAAACAGTTTCCTAAAAACTGATGACCGCAACCTTCTTTAAAAAAACATAAAGGTGAAAGTTATGAGTCCTTGGACTGTTTTTATGTGTTGTTTATCCCCTGGCCATGCCGCAAAATGCGCGTGTCGCTGTCTTTGGCCCTGGCCCTGGCCCTGATGCGAACATGCAAAACAATGGCACAGACCAAATTTGCCTTGGACTCCGGGTCGCAGCCGCGCATCCTAACTGACCTGCGTTCGTGACGAAATGTTGCGTCACTGTAGCAAATTCTGGAATCCCAGGAAACTGTAGCATTGTAAATCTTCAGCTCGACAAGGTAAAAAGCAGAACATCATAAAAATATTTACTTTACAACATTTTGTGGGCCATAAAAATGTCGCATGACAAATTGCTATATCAGTATTTATCAGTTCAACTGACGATAAGACAACGTACAGAGTTTGATCAAAGATTTAAAAATGGGTTACTAGTTTCGCTCCTATGTAGGTCACACATCCTGCGCAGCCCTTTCTAGTTGAGTTTCCTTTGGCTAAGTGGAACGCGCTTTTCCAGGTCATTTCCGCTGATATTCCCAAATGGAACTCGGTCACTTGGCGCATCAATCGTAACCACAAGGCACTCTGACACTTCCTTTTTTATCCCAAATCTTAAGGACTGCATTGGGCTAAAATTACATAATTATTAGAGGAAGGTAAAACCCTTAACGGGGACTGTCTCACAGTCTCGCAGCAAAATCGGCTCACAATAAAAAACCCATAAAAAACTTGAGAATTTTCGCGCGCAATAGAAAATTATTCGGTTTCCCCTATTGCAGCAACCCCAGCGCAAAGTGGAAAAAAGGAAAAACGCAAGGAAAAAAGGACAACGCCGACAGATGCGGCGATTGATTCAACGATTACGATCGGCTCTAGGGGAACTCATGTTGCATAGCGCTGCTTCGCGTTTATAACTGTGCTTGCTTTTGATTTCGTCAGGTGTGCCAGTTGCCGGCTGTCGCCGCTGCCGCTGCTGGTAGGAAATCGAAATCCTTTTGTTGCGCGCTTTACAGTTAGCGCGCCGCATTTGGTAATTACCTGGCAGTCGAAGCGGCAATCGTGGGAGCGTTCCCTTACAGGATACGTGCGACGGCTCTAACGGTTCATAATTATGCAAGTCGCTGCTCCAAGTGCGCGACTCCCACTCAGCGAAAGCAAACAAACATATGCGAGTGTCCATATCCGATTTCAGCTTGTCAGCTTGTCAACAGCATTTGCTGTTAGTTTCGCGATTCATCAATCAGCATTAGTCTAGTTGTCGGCGGCGCGGCGAGCAAACAGCTGAAAAACAAGAGCGACAACAGCTTAAGAGTTCATTGTTACATTTATGAAGTGCTGCCGTAGGCTACGCACAGAGAGCCAAACAACATACGAAATTGCCAAATAATCGAACAACCTGCATCAATAAATACTCAAAATACAGAAGAAACAGCAATAACAACTCGAGTGGGCTTTAGGCTATTAGGCACGGAATAGGCTATTGAATATCTAGAAAACTTGATAATGATTATGGTGGATATGGGAGATTTGCTATAAAATTAGGTCAGCTGCTCTCAGCTTATATAATATAAGGAAATATTAATAGATTTATGAGATCTACAAGACTTTTTTATTAAGTTTATGCATTATAAATACTTTCAGAAATTTTTAAAAATATTTAAAATAATTGTTTAGTATTCAAAAAACTTTTGTTTAATATTTCAAACATATTTTTGGTAACTACAATTTTTAAAATATATTTTAAACATATTTTTTATATTTTAAATAGATTTAAAATATTTTTGTAGTATTTATAATCTTAAAATTTCAGTAAAAATTTAATTAATTTAATTTAATTAATTATAATATTATTATTGATTAAAGATTCTTTAAGTTTTGTCTTCCAAATTGACGCTTTATCTAAATTTAAAAAGAAATCCCATTCTCTCAACTCAAATCTCACATCCCCCACTAAGCCGTTCCCATTCGTTAAGAATTAACTTTTAGAATGATAAATATTTTGCCACTTTGGCAACATCTTATCCCATCGTTTGCCGTTAGATTTTCTAGCATTTTAATTGCATTGCCGGCATATGTAGAGCATTTGCAGTAGCTGCGTGCGCTAAGTGCAATAGGCAAAACAATGGAAGGTACTGCAAAGGGCGTAATGAGGGGGGAAGGAGGGGGAGAAGGGGAAGATGTGAGGCAGAGTATCTGGCGTGGGCCGTTGGCTGTTCGGCGTCTTAGCTGTTGGCGGATTGACAAACACTCGAAGACATGCAGAACGAGAACGGCATAAAAAGCAAAGCCACAGCCACAGTCAGAGACAACGACAACAACAACGACAGCGATCCAAGACAAGACACTTGGCGCAGCGCTCTCGCTCACTCTCTTTCTTCTTTCTCTCTTTTTGAAGTTGCGAATACTCAATTCTATAGTTGGCTGTATGAGTGTGTGCGTGTGTTAGCAGAAAAACAGTTAACTTTGCTTTTGTATGCGTTGTTTGCCTTGTAGTTGCTGCTGCTGCTTGTTGCTGTTGCTGCTTGTTGCTGCTGCTGCTGCTGCTTCTGTCGGTCATTGGCTTAGCACACATTTTTCATTTCGTTGCGGAAAAGAGTGAATTCCAATGCCTCCTCCGTGGCTGGCCAGTCGCCACATCTTCGAGTCAAATGTGCCACACGTTGTTTGCGGCTGTTGCCGCTGATTGCACTTGGTCGTTGCTTTTAAATTGATTGCGAATACTTTCAAAGAGTTGCAGCAACAACAACAAGTAGCAGCAGCAGCATCGGAATCAGCAATATTCTAAGATCCGTTGCCTCAAATTGAACTATACAGGTGTCTATTATTAAGGTAAACAAATAACAAACTCTCGCACACACACACACACACACACTCTCTCTCACACTCTGGTGGCAACAAAACATTCACTTTGTCTGCATCTTCTGACGAATGGCAAGTTCATTGCTCCTAACCTAATTTTTCAAACATAATCATGAAGTAAATCAGGTTTGGCACATAGATAACAACAACAACAACGACGAAGCCAGCGACTTCCAGAGCTCGAACAGCGCTTAGAACCATCACAGACGGGACTATCAAGCTGTCTCTGTGTATGTGTGTGGTGAGAGCTTTTACCGCAAAATTGGCGCGTGTGTTTAGCACCTTTCGCGCCCCCAACGGAGCAACAGTCGTTGCTACAGCTGCAACTGTGCTGCATAATCAACTGCTGAGTCTGCCGCTCTGATCCACTTAGAGCTAACCAAACAGTGCAGCCCAAAACTCAGTTGGCAGTGATACAAAGTAATTGATGGCAGTGGAAGCAGTGGCAGTGGCAGTGGCAGCAGCAGCAACTGTTGCCCGTGGCAGGTAGCTGACTTGATAATTTGATGAGTGACCATTATGCACAATGAGCGCAAAAAACAAACATTTGTGGCCACATTTGGCAGTGCAACAGCAACAAGAGACAGCAACAACAACAATCGTTTCTTGGAAGATTGGGGTTAAGATAGACGCTTAGCTCAAGCGCTAGTCCTTTCATTTGATTGATTTAAGATAAAAGAGAGATGTTGGCTGAAGCTGAGCAAATATTTGCTAGATCATAAAAGAAACTAAGTTTGAGATATATTTTCTAAAATTCTTAACCACATAACTGTAAATTTGTCAACTGAGACCAACTTTATGTGCATGCTAATCAAAAGACTTAGGCAACGAACTTTACTATCAACTTCCAAATTTGTAGTCCAAATAATTTTGTTGGCTTCGCAAGCAATGAAATTAAAGTTAACTCCATTTCATTTCTAGCGCTGTCATGCAAAATAATTCATATAAATTATTGCTTAATTCCAGTAATCAATCACCCGCAGCAGCGCGTCGCACACAAAAGACTCTGGCAACAAACTTACAGGTAGAAAAAAAATGAAAAAAAAATAAAGAGCAATTGTTAGAATTTTAAATATAAAATGTAATAAATAAAAAGCATATTTATGACCATTTCGGCAGCACTTAAAGCTCTTGTGTTCTTTGTAAGAGCTGCTGCTGGTGGTGCTGCTCTACCATCATTTATTTATTGAAGTGTGGCTGGCTGCTGGCCAATGAACTCAAGCAATGAAAACGAACGTATAAAAAACGAAAACAACAAGAACGAAAAAACTGCGAAGAAGAACCAACAAAAAAAGATATATAAAAGAAATGAGCAGCAGCACCCCGCACCCTTCGTCCCGCTTACAAAACAGAAACCGAAACGAGACAACCAAAAATTTTTTGGTTTCAAGAAGTCATTGAACTTGTTACCAAAAAATACACGCACGCACACAATCTTAGCGTGGCTCTCTGGGTGCGTGAGCTTGAAATAAACTTGGCTCGAAACGAAATGAAAAGAAATGATTGTTGGGGCACCCGAAAAAAGGCCGAGCCGCAAGCGAAAGAGCCATCAAAATGAAAGAGCCATAAAAGCGGGCGACGTTAACGTGCGCTCATGACTGGATCCGTCTCTCTCTCTCCCTCTCACACATTCTCTCTCTTTTTCTGTGTGTGTGTGTGTTAAATAACACATATGAACTGCGTATAGGCCCAAAACGCACTTGTTTTGCCTGCTGACAGCATTTTTGTTGTTTCTGTTCTTTCGATAGGCATTTTATATTTATTTTTTACTTTCAATTATGGCCGCAGCCAACAAAAAAAAAAAAGTAGAAAGAACCAAAAATACGAACTTGTTTTAGCGATTGGGAATATTTCTTTTTCCCACTCGCGACGCAATAGTTTTATGCAAATAACGAATATTTGCGTTAGTCGAAATGATTGCTCAAAACTCTGAATTCTGAAAGTTCTGAAGTCAACTGCGTTCCATCATCATCAGCGCAACGCTCATCAAGCAAATCCGACAAATATAATGATGATTTATTTACTAAATATTATAATTGTGCGCAGGCTTTGCCTTTTTTGGGCGGGTAACTTCTTTTTTTATTTCTATCTTCAGATTTTTCATTTTCTTGCTGTTGTTGTTTTTTTTTTTTTATTTGTTTAAGAATTTATTGACCCCGTGTTGAAGCGTTTTTGCTTTCTATGTGCCTCACGACCGACACTAGGTTCTAATGACCACGGTTCCCAAAGTTTCTTGAGCGTGTCTTTCGTTCGTTCGTTGCTTATTTTTGTTGTTGTTGTTCGTGTTGCTTCTCTCTCCACCATTGTCCATTAGAAGTGAGCGTCGCGTCGCGTCGCGTCGCTCCAAAGTTCTGAGCGAATCAACTTTTGTATGCCTTAATTGTTATTTATAGAAAATGATAGTAAGTGTTGCAAAGCTAATGACTTTTTCGCGGCTGGGCCTAAGAACTTTAGTTCTATAGGCTTTATGAGCTTTTTCTCTTTTTTTTTTTTTTTTTTTGAGAGAGATCTTCTGATCCCACCAGGTGATTTATTGTGCGTGTCTTTTGATTCGTTTCATAATCCTCACAGTTCAAGGTTGAGCTCAGTTAATGCTAAAAATATTGATTACCTTACCAAATTGCCGGATGGCAACTGTCAGATGCTAGATGAGAGTTGCTCGCTGCTAGATGCTTGATGCTGGTTATTTTTTCATTGCCCGCAGCTTATCGAACGGCTTAGCTACCTTTGTTAATTACATTTTAGTTATGTAAATTCCAATTTCAATTAGCTGCCATTTTAATGTCTTTGCTGTAAATAATGATTTGGCATTTGTTTTAGCTGATTTGCCGCCCTTTTATTTCAGCTGCCTTTGTATGAGACTTAATGAATCTGACTGGCCAAGTAGCTACCTTTTTGCCTATTCATTACTTAGTTTTTATACCAAGTAAAACTACTTTTATATATTGGGCGCATGTTGGTCGTTATTAAAACAATAATAAGCTTTAATTAGAGATTTCCTTAGCTTGTTATAAGGCAAATTGAAGCCAAAACTTGTTTGATATATTGGTTTACATTTCTATACAGATTTTTTGTTTTTAGTTATTTTTTTTTAGTTTTTGGCTTATTGAATTTAATATGAATCTGAGTTCTATGTACTTGAAATATTTGTAATAAAATATTTTTTTAAATGGGAGCTGTTAAGATTTCTCCAATTTTTAATACAAAATATATTTTTGCATAATATCAAATAATTATTAAAAAATATTTGATATATTTAATATAAATAATTTATTTAAAAAATAAAATATACAAAATTATTAGAATAAAAATATGATAAATAAATAATAAATGTAGATTATTTTTAAAATACATTTTTTATATATTGTATAATATTTATACATTTTATATTTAATATTTAACAAACTCAAAATAATTCAAAAATGCATACCAAATTTAGTTCTTACTTAATAAAGACTCCAAATATTTAAAACTTTGATTGTGCTGTAACAATTCTAGCTGATGTATTTCTCGAGTCAACAACAATTATTTGAGCCTATGTAATTAAGATATTTTAAGTATTTGTTTCCTTAATACAATTATAATTTATGTATGCAAAACGACAACTCGCCAGCTCCAATTTGGGCAGGCAAGCATTCGAAATAACAAGAACAACAACAGCAACATCTATAGCACAGTTGAGACGTTCGCCCATTACAATATGCAATTATAGCATCATGAAATTTAATACGCCAAAACAAACAAACAAACAAACAGCAACAACGACGACGACGACAACAACGACGACGACGGCGACGACCAATTACATGCAATTGTGAGTGCGAGTGCGAGTGCTGAGCACAATTTTTATTCACCTGGTCGGAGAGTGGGTGAGAGCGCAACAGCAGAGCGGCAATGAGTGTGAGCTAGTGTGTGTGTGTGAGATAGTGTGTGTGTGTGTGTGTACAAGTGAGTGTTTGAAACGGGTTAAGAGAATGAGAGCAAGTGGCGGTCGGTCGCGCTTGGCTTGCGCAGATTCTAAACTTGTTAGAAGAGTTCAACAAATAAACGCGAGCGCCAATTGTCAAGATCAATGCTGCTGCGGCTGCTATTGCTGCTGCTGCTGCCGCAAGCCTTGAAAATGTTGTAATTTTACGCTCGCATGCTCAATTTGCGCTCACTGGCCGTTTGACGGCGTGTGTTAGAGGCGTTTAGAACTATTGCGAAAAGCGCGAAGAGAGCGGCAAATGGCAGCAAGAAGAGCGCCAGCAGCAGTCATGCTCAATGCCAAAGAGATGGCGCTGCTCGCCGCCCGCTGCTGCTGCTGCTGCTGGCAGCTCTGCCGACGCACTCACCTTGAATGAAAGTTCTGGCCTGTTGCGCTCACCACTCACACACACACACAGACAGACGAAGAGATACCTCAATGTAAAAAGAAGGCAGCAGCAGCAGGCGCTGGCAGCGACTGCGGCAGCGACTTCGCCTGGCTGCCTGTGTGTGCGTGCGTGATCAAGAACCTGAGACACCTGAGCTGCCGCGGCTGTTGCTGTCTGTGTGCAAAGAGAAAGAAGAGTCGCTGTAGAAAGCAGCGGGCAGCGCCGCGGCCTGTGGGTTTGTATTTAGCTGTCTTTGTGTGCGTGCGTGTCGTGTAATGAAATGCTGAAAAAGTCTATCTGTCTCTGCTGCCGAGGCTCTGCTGCTGCTTTCAGAAGCCTCTAACGACGTCGCTGCTGCTGCTGCTGTTGCTGCTGCTGTCGTTCGACATTGAAGTCGCAACGCGACTCATCCGTAGTTCAGTTTCCCGTAAGCAACAAAACGATCGAGACATGGTTTCGTAAGCAGCACGCGTTACGTTTTTATTGCTTTTAGAAGACGCAGCAAGAAGAAGAAGATGAAGAAGTAGAAGTGCACGTTCAAAGCAACAACAACAAAATATTACCAAATTTACAAACAAACAAAACAAATTCTGTGCAACAACAACAACTATAAAACAACAAACAACCACAAGGTGCAACCAAGTTACGGAGTGTTTTTTGCATCGATTGATCTATTGATAAGACTGTCTTAGCCTAATACATACACATACATATATATTATTAGGCAATTAGTTAATATAACCCCTTAACAACCCAAAACCAATTGTGCACTAAAGTGCCTCAAAAAGATATGTGCATACCAACCTAGTGTTTAATAGTTAATATTGAGAGAAACAACAACAACAAATACAGCATTTAAGCATTTGGATTTATTACGTAATGGATTTAAAATTAGCAACAACAGCAGCTGCAACAGTAACAACTACAACAACAACAGCAGTAGTTCAACAACAACAACAACAACAACACGGATATGCATTTAAACAATAAAAAATGGTAAGCTTTATTTAATTTTTGTTATTGCATTTTTATATTTAATATATTTTATAACTATAATAAACGTTTGTATAGTTCTTAAATATTGGGACTGTCTTAAAGTTATATACTTTTACTTGAAACTTCTTATCAGCTTCATCCAGAAGCTTTTAATGTGGAAACATTCCCGAAAGTTCTGCAAAGAAAGCTTTCTAAAAACAACAAAAACTTAGCCTACTTGTTGACCAAACTCTCAGACGTTACCAGAAGCAAGCGCTGTAGCGACTAGAAGTTCTTTCGGAGTTTTACTTTTGTTTTCGGACATCTGCTAATATAATTATATATCTGATATATATCAATTTATGTATGATAATATATGCAATAAGATCCGTATCAAGTCTTGAATTGCGCGCTATAGCCAAATAGAACTGTATGATAGATTAATACTTAATAGATCATGTAAATATTTTTGGAGTATTTTATAATCTAATCAGCTTTGCCTGGCAAAGTTCTATTACAACTAAAGGTAGCTAGATATATATAATGTTAAATGGATAGAAAGTTATAGTTATTACTTCTATAGCCAAAAGCTTGTAGTTCTTTTCTCTATATCACGTTTTGTATATCATATAATTGCAATCATATCTAGTCAAAATCATTTCTAACTATAAGTTAGTTACCCACCCAACGTCTCTCAAAGATTTCCTTAGAACATAGTTTATACTTTTCGAGCAAAAATCATTAAAAAATCTTCCAATCATCACAGAAGCAGAAAAACCCCAAGCTAACCTCAAAGTAAGTCAGGCCAGGCCAAACAATAGAATTGATAGCGCAATGACTCGTACAATGTGATTAATGATAATTTGCTTACACAAGCTCCCAGTTTAATTGTCTGTTTATTGACTTCAAATACTTCCTGGTCGCTCTTCGGCATTACATAATAACCAAAAAACAATAGGTAAAAAAAAGTGAATCAGAAGACAAATTGCATAATCAATTTGCCAGCTCGGCTAATTGAATTATAAATTCTTGTTTATCTCGAAAGACTAAAGTGAGATTTGTGGCCAATTATCTGTTTACACTTTGTTCACAAATTGGCAAAACAAATGTCTTCTTAAGTGTCTTTCTCTTAATAATGGTGGGATCGATTATTTATGCTATTATTATTATTTATAAACCATGATGTTAGATCCCAAGACGAAGACTTTCTAGTGTGAGTTATGCTAATGCAGAAAAGTATTATGTAATCATCCCGTGGGTTGAGCCACAAACAAGTTCCAAGGCAACACAAAGCCCAAAAGGTGATTAATTGTCTGTCAGGCTAGTAAAATGTGGTATATAAAAAGTTCTTAAGACGAATTTATGAGAAATTTAATCAGACATTAAGCAAAAAAAAAAAACGGAATAGAAATGAAAAAAGTAAATATGCCTCGACTACTTTCTGTTTACTCAAGCCAGAAGAGCTGCCGAGTGTGGATGGCATTTCATTAGAAAAATTATATATTATATTTTTAATAATCACACACAAAAAAGAGAAAAAAGAATTATATAAAAATAAAGTCTAGCAAAGTGAGCAACAAAAATAATTAGACAAAAACCAGTTTCTGGCCTTAAACAAATAAACAACAACAAATGGACAAACACACAGATATATATATATATATATACATAAGTTGGTATCTTTATATAGTATGTGCGAGAGAGAGACGAGCAAATAATTGGCGACGTAAGGCAGAAAAACCTTGACTTTGACTTAAAATGACTCGCCGTAACAACAACAACAACAATAAAAATTGTGATATATTGTCTAAACAAAAACAAATTTGAAATGAAATCGAAACGTGGCGCGAACGTCGAGATGAATGAACAAAGTAAAAGCAAAGCCAAGATGCAAAAGCAAAAAGCAAAGTCAAACAAAAGCACAAAGGCAAAGCTCAATTTCAATATCAAGGTCATTAGCTGCAGCTGGCCGAAGACGCAGTTGCCACCTGTTAACGTCGCAGGCAATAGCTTCAATTGTAATTGATTTTAAATGGCATGTGGAATGACAGATCAGCTGTGAGGGGGCTGGGGCGCGATATTATAGAATCAGCAGGCGGACGGGTAAAAGGTTGTTTAGCAATTCAAATGAGACGGCAGCTGGAGCTGCTCTCAATGATTTGTTGCTGCTGCTTTCGATATTTGGCACGCATTTAGGAGAGCTTTTTTTGGGCATTGCGTTATGTAAACACACAAAAACACTCACACTGACAGAGGGCAGTGTAGGCAAACACACGCTTCAGTTGGCCGAGTTCAATGACTGCGCGACCAAACAAAAGACTTAGGCAACGAACTCAATCTAGCCTGGCAACGGTTTTCGTTTTCATTTCTGAAGCAAACGTGCGAGCGAGATGGCCAGAGGCAGAGAGGAGCCTAGCATTAGAATGAATGTTGGCAAGGGCGCGACCAAACAAAAAGTGAATCTGCCGCTTGAGCAAACCAAACCAGTTCAACGCTGCAATTTAGTAGTGGCAGTCAGAGCCATCCTTGCTGCAGCGGTGGGCCCGCGCGTTGGGGCAGGTTGTGCGGCGGTACAGGCAGGCAAAGGCTTGGCTAAGGCATGGCTTGGGCAAGGCAGCTCAGCATCGGCATCCACTTCGGCATCGGCATCGGCATCAGGGAATCATTTGCCGTGAAAAGGGCGTTCAACTGGCAAATGCTCATGGGCACATGGCGTGTGTGTTTGAGGTTCTTGCACTTGGTGGCGCGGACGCCAACAAGTTCTTGCTGCACAAAAACACACACATACACATACGTATACGTATATAGCTAGAGTCTATGGCCGTCTGCGCTTGGCCTGTCGATGCACTTCTTTTTTGTCTTTTCTTCTAAGGCTGCCCGTCACGTCATGAAAAGGGAATCAAATCACTCTTACTCTTTGCCGCCGTTGCTGGCAACGGCAATGGGAGGTTATTGACTTTGCCTCTGGCTGCCTGGCCGTGCCTTTTGCTTTCTTTGTTGCTGCAATTAGAATCGTTGCCCGCCTGATTGCCCAGGCTCCAGTCACAGCAACAGCTTCAGCTTCAGCTCCAGGCACTGACATGCACTTGCCACGCATTGCAACTGCAAGACACGCAAGTCATGCTTAGAGTCAGCTACAGCAGCCACAGCAGCAGCATAGCATGAACTTAAGAGCGCGCGCTGGCTAAGAGAGCGCGCGCACAGGTGGCTGAAGAGCGAATGCGCACCAGGAAGAAAGTGTGCAATGGCCATGCAAAAGAATCAAACGAAAGACAGCAAAAGAGGCATGAAAAGAAAACAAGTTCGCCAGTTCAATGACCGACCTACTCAAGCGCGTTATAACCAAAGCAACACACACACACACACACGCACACAGACAACCGAGAGAGAGGGAGAGAGAGAGCGAGGCAGAGCGCGAGAGCGGCTTCGTGTGTGCTCGTTTGAGCGCTCAGAGCGTAAGCGCATGCGCCGAGGCGGCTGACTCGCTGCTGCTGCGTCGGCTGCTGCTGCTTTTGTTGAACTTTGCAGCGACAGGTTCTGTGTCATGTTGTTGTTGTTGTTGTTGTTGTTGTTGCTGTTTCGACACTATCGCGTGTGGCGTTTGCTGCTAGCAGTAAATGCAGGCAGGCATTGTTGCTGCCGCCGCCTTTGTGCATTGACTGTGACATTGAGCAGAGCTGATAAAAAAGTTACGCCGATCGGCGCACTGCAGTGGGTGGGCCGCTCTTGCCAGACTTAGTTTTTTTTTTTAGTTTTTTGGATACGCCGCTGACACGCTGACTCTTTTGTCGCTGCTCTTTGTATTGTTCAAATGAAATTATGCTCATTTACGCGCCATGCATACGTAATTGTTATCAAGCGGCGTTACGTTATGCGAGCCACGAAGTAATTGTTATTTGACTATGACAAAATGACTTTTTTACAATAAGCTGAAGAGTTCTGTATGTGTGCGTGAGTAACGGTAGTTTATATGACTTCTGTACTCGCTTTTCTTGATGTTCAGCTTTACAGTTGGCCATTAAAACGTGCTGGAAATTTCGAATTATTAATAGACGTTAGTCAGTTTGAGATATGAAAGCTTTTGCCCAAGCTTTAGCTGCTGCAGCTTGCATAATGTGCGAGTTGCTCGTGTGAGCACTTCCGGTTGCTCCGGTCTGTAGTTCAGTGTCAACTGTCAGCAGGGCATAGACAATGCAATCAACCCTTCAGCCAAGGCGTGCAGCGAGAGAGAGAGAGAGAGAGCAGTTGAGAGAGCTTAGCTGCAGAGCTTTAAGTTGTGTCCTAATGCAGTTCGATTGCACTGCAAGAAAATGTTGTTAAAAGTAGATTTATTTGCAGTAGATTGCTAAATTTTCAGATTAGATAAGCTTTACTATGAGGAATGTTAAAATTGATAAAGATTTTTATTTTGTTAAGCTAAATGCGAATATAAACTCTTATCTAAGCTCAGCTGTCAACAGAGTTCAAATAAAGTTTTCAAGGTCTAATTTTTTTATATGTATAGAAAATACATATTGCGAAACCTTCTTAGCTTGAGCCCTTTGCAGTCCAGTTGTTGGCCTGCCTTATTTGCATAGTTGTGTAATCAGAGTTCAGCCAAATTAATCCTTTTGCTATTTCCTCATTTACACTAAACCCTGAACAGCAAACATGCATTTCCTGTTGGCTTTTCGAGCGCCTTTCGTGCTCAGACCTAGCCCAATAATAAGCCTGTGCCGTGGTGAAACCACTGCAAAATCACAGCACCACAGCGCTGCACAACACCACACCGAGTCGACTCCCCTTTCACCCCTTGCCCCGTGCAACATTGTGGCAGCAACCCCTAGCGTGGCGCCGACTGCACTGCAGACGCAGCTCGACTTCGATGGACGCCGCCCTTGTAGCGCTGCCTGCTCATTGTTGTTATTGTTGAATGCGCGAGTTCAGCTCATGCCAAGTGCAAGTGCCAACCCCACTTCAGGGCCCCACGCACCCAGCCCCGCCGTCGCTTGTTTACTGTCTGCTCGGGCTGCAACGCCGACTGCAACTGCAGCAGCGGCAGCGGCAGCAGCAGCAGCAGCAGCGACAGCAACAGCGACAGCGGGCTGGCCAAATGGCAGCCAGTGAATTGGCAGTCGCTTCAGTCCTGACTCGGGATGTTAGCGCGTTGGGCAGGTCATGTCTGGCAGGCGTAGCAGCCGCGTCGCGTGGACCAACAAAAAATAATAAAAAAAAAAACAAAAAAAAATAAAAATAAAAATAAAACAAAAATATAAAATAAACGAAATTCAAATAATTATTTAAGTAATTTTGCAAATTATACAAAAGATATACCACAAATGTGTTCAAGCAAATCGATTTAGTGCCGTCTAAGTGTAAGATTCTAGTGCATAAGGCTCTCTGCATATATGTATATAACTCTATATATATATATGTGTGTATATGTATAGTATCTATATATATATCGCAGCGATACAGCAGAGAAAACAGACCGTGGCAATGTGTTCATACGGCCAGAGGACTCTATACTTTAATCGTATCTATTTTCGCGATATTTTTGCGATAATCAGTTTCTTCAAATCGCGTTTAAAATGCGTTTTGGCCAACACTTGAGCAAACATGAGACTGAGACTGAAAACAAACCAAAACCAACAACAACAACAACAATAACAACAGTTACAGCAATAAAAGACTCACATTCTGTTGCAACAAATCGAGAAATAAGGTAAATACAATCAAGTTTAGTTAATAAATTTATACTTTTGCTTTTGCTTCGGCTGCCCAACGGCTGCGCTGACCATGTCCTAGCGCACCGTAAAGCTTGCCTCATGCCCTGTGAAAGTTTTTTTTAGCATTTGGCAAAGCTGCTGCTCCTGGCAGTTCAATAACCTTCCGAAATTCGCAGCCAGTAATAGCAGCGGCAGCGGCGTGTCCTGACTCCACGCCAGACACAAACAACAACAAGCGGCAGACGTCGCCGTCGCTGTCGCTGCCTCAGCCACTGCTGCTGCTATTGTTGTCTCGCTTGCACGCATCGAAATCGAATCGCTCGTCCTGTCTGAATGGCTGGAGTGCAAAAAATTAAAAGTGAAATTTCGTGCGCTGGCGCCTGCGCCGCTGCACTCCGGGTCCTTGCCCGCAGTCGCAGCGCAGTCGACGCCAAGGGGCAGCGCAAGGCACTGCACAAACTGCACACTGTCAAGACCACAACCCAAAGCGAGGCCCAGGACCAGCACCACTACCAGGACCTTCGTATCGCCTGTCGTTCGCCTCGTCGTCGTCGTCAGCATCGTCGGCGTCGCCGTCGTCTGCTGTCTGCCGTGCATTGTGTACAGCTTTTGCTGTCGTTGTCCTGTCGTTTGTGTGTTTCGCTTTCCGTATTGGGTGTGTATAACAGAGGCAGCCGGCAGAAGCCGACGACCGTGCTACGTACGTGCCCAAAAGTTCATTGAACGCGTCAGCGATTTATGTATGAAAAGCGAAAAGGATAATGAGCAGCAGCAGCAACAGCAGCAGCAGCAGCTCTGGCAGCTTTGGCAGCGGCGGCTGCGTCGGGCCCTGCCCCAACATTTTGTGGCAGCATTGGCAAGGCGTCTGCTGCAGCCACTTCCCCGTATGGCGTCGTCTGGCGCTGAAAAGGGTCGTTCGCCTTTTCTGTTGTCTGGCAAATTTTACTTTGACTTTTTTCCGAACACCCCACCCACACCCGTCCACACACACAGTAAGTCTGGGGCTGCTGCTGTCTGCCTGCGTCCCCTCGGCGAGCGCTTTACGTCTCGAATTTATGCGCATTTTCAATCGCTTTGTCGTAGGTCGTGTTTGTTGTTGTTGTGTTGTCAAGGTAATGTCGCCCACAGGATTATGGGCAGCATATATGCTGGATGCCTATGTGTGTGTGTGTGTGATCGCCGTTACCTGGCTGCGCACATCTTAATCTCCCAGCCTATGCCCCTTATGCCCTTTATGCATATATATCAGTTTATTTTTTTCTTAATTGCCATCGTGTCTGCGGCGAAATTGCCCATTTGGCAGCGGAACACGGAACATGGAACATGGGCATCATCTGCGCGCTGCTAGCCATGACATCATATAGTGTGTGTGGCCCATGTTAACTGTCTGGAGTTGACCTTTGGGTTCAGTGAACCCACAGCGACAGCGGCGAATAGATGATGCAATGCAGCCGCCTAGGCTAACAAGCAGACAGACAGGCTAACTAGTTAGTTGGTGCTTAGAGTATATTTATATCAATATATAGAAACTTTAAATATATTACATATAAATCAAATATAAATATTTGCTGTTAGCCATTCTATTAGATAGATAGAGAGATAGATAGATAGATAGAGAGAGATAGATAGATAGATAGATAGATAGATAGATAGATAGATAGATAGATAGATAGATAGAGAGATAGATAGATAGATAGATAGAGAGATAGATAGATAGATAGATAGAAAGAGAGATAGATAGATAGATGCTGGCAATAAATTTTCATAGCATACCTGCAGGCGCTTCTGAAGGCGATTCCTCTTACACAGCCAGCCATGAGCCAGCCTTAGCTAAAAGAGCTTTACTTGATTTAGACTAGGCTCATATTCTAATAATCTCAGAGTAGTATTCGTATGTTCAACATCTCACAGCTTAGCCTTAGCTTAGGCTTATCTTTGCTTTACTTAAACTCTAGTCATATCCTCATCATCCCATCCTAAGATCCTCTGCACAGTTTCCCCACAATCAATCATCACCAACTTAACTCTACGAAACCAATATGCCCCATTTGCCTTTACAATTTCTAGTGCAACGTATTCTAAATATTTAACGCACGTAACAGACAGAACCTCAAACAGAACCTCAGCTAAATGTTGAACACTTTAATTAGCACTAGCAAAATCAACAGCAACAGCAACAAATGTAAAAACTTTCACTGCGCAATAAGCGAGAAAAATAGAAAAACAAAGCGAAATAAATTTTCAAATCAGCTGATAAGAAATGCCAAGTGCATGGCAAATGCACAAGAGGCAAGGGGGACAGGGTGCAGCAGCAGCGACAGCTAACTGTAACTAAACGTAGCTGATAAGCGGCCAGCGAGCAAAGGGGCGAGCTGTGGTGGGGACAAAGAAAAAATTGCATTCAATTTACGATTAGGCGGCGAAACGACCTACGTCAAAGCCGAAAAGCTAATAAAATATGGCAATCAATAAAGCTAAATATAGTTGAGTATGTGTGTGTGAGTTTGTAAATAAAGATTGATTGAGCGAGAGAGAGAGAGAGAGAGAGAGAGAGAGAGAGCGAGAGAGAGGGCTGGAGAGAGCGAATCAACTTTTGAAGCGGATAAATTACAAATGCAAATTTTAAATTTTCGATATACTATACAGTATATAGTATAAAGATATAGTATATATACTTGTACACTTATAAATGTCTGTTTATATATGTATAGAGATTCCTAAGGGGTTTAATATACTTTCGCTTTTAATTGTTGTTATTGCTGCAGTAAAAATGAAATTTTTTGTTGAAATGCAAAGTTGAGCTGCTTGGGCTCGAGCTTAGGCTTGGGCGGCAGCAGCTGTAAGGGAACGACAGGCAAACGGCTAATTAATATGCGAACACAGACAAAAAGCAACAGCCAATTGATAAGCAATGCGAGTGTGAGACGGAACGAGCGAGAGAGAGAGAGAGAGTGCATTGGGCACATTGCACATGCGCCAAAAGTGAGCAAGAAATTTCAAGGTTAAAGTGCAACGAAACCGCAACAATACTTTTACACAACCCTCAGCAGTAGCAGCAGCAGCAGCTGAGGGGTTGGGTTCGCTCTCTGCTATAGATACATTTTTTGCACACTCTTTTCCTTTTTCGTTCATTTTTTATGTATTTGTTTAGCAATTTGCAATTAGCATAAATTGCTGGCCTTGAATTGTAAATATTAATTTCAAGCTGCTTCGCTTTTTATTAGATAATGTTTGTGTGCACAAAAGATACTCGCTCCGAGATAGATTTACATACTGAAATTCGTTGCATTCTATTCGCATGCAGTGCATTCTCGACTTGTGACTCAAGGTTATGATGATGATGATGCTCGCCGACTGGCTGACTGACTGACTGCAAGTGCCCCCGCCTCTAATGCTTCCCTCTTTCTCACACACACACAGAAAAAGCTTTGGCAATTATTCTATACACACACACACACATATACAAATGTAAGTTAGCTTAGCACACAATTTTATTTTATCAGCTGAATGCACTGCCTCCATGCCCCCCGCCTCTTCTCTAACCCTTTGTCATGTTTTCGTTTCGTTTAGTTTTTGCATGCACATAAAATAAATGCGAATTCTCAACAACTACAACAATTCTGTCAGATATTTGTCGCGGATTTATTGTTGTTGCCGTTCTCTAGTGCACATTTCGTATTTACATTTCCGGGTTGTTGCACGCCCGCTAAATATTTCGCAGCGTTGTATTTGCTAGCAAATTGCTTTTGCTCTCGTGTTGCCAGTCAGTCGCGACTAGCTGCATAAACATCATAATTTATGCCTCACGCAGTTAATGGAACAAGCCGAAATAGCACATTTATCATCGGTTTTTTGTGCTTATGCTGGACATATGAGAAAGTTCTATAAATAAATTAATATATGAAATATAATTTTATATATATTCAGAGAAGGGTTTCAGTTGTTAACTGATATCAAAATATTATCTTCTTTTTGTATTAGTTTAGATAGATAATAGTGAGAGAGAATAGCAGGAAAGCTTTAGAGTCATGCCAGCTTATATCTTTATCTTTACAGTTAAGATCAGCATAAAGATTTGCCTTCACTTCAGTCTCCCAACCTTTCCTACCTCTACTTCCATCTCTCTCTCTCTCTCTCAAACGGCTGCCCTCATGAATCCCTATTCAAGTACCTACTCCTCACACTCACACACTCACCCTCATTGGTCTTCCTCATTTTGCCCTAATCTGAGCTACTTATCTCCTATCTGTTTGCTCTTCTCTGACTAAGTACTATATGTGTATATGGTTTGCCTGCCTGAACTATTGCCCACGTATCGTTTGATTAGCGCACCCTTTGCAGCTGACTCATCGTGAAATATCAGATATTCAGCCAGGAGAAAAGAGTCTTATGGAAAATTGCAATAGTCGACCGCCTCCCCCTCACCGGCCACAGCCACACCCCTAAATAAACAAATATTTGCATTGCACTTATAAATACATCGTAAAATTTGTTTATTCATTGAGACTACTTAACGTAGATATGCGTAGATTTCCTAGATAGTGCAGTAGACGCAAGGCCACCCAGTGAGCCCTGGCGCCCCCAGCTGGTGCGAGCGAGATGGCCATAGGCACACACATACATAAGAGTATATATATTTAGGAGCGGACATTTTATGGCCTTTGTTGCAGTTATCAGCACATATATATATAATTATAAATATATATATATATGTATATATGCATGCATATAGGTAGTATATGGGCTGCGGTTAGTACAGTTTGCGTTGCCTATCGCGCACTTGTCCTTGAATCGAAATATCGCCATTTGGTTTTATTGTTATTGTTGTTGTTGCTTCATTTTGTTTCGTTCGTTTCGCAACGCTTCCCCATTGCAATTTGATAAAGATCGATGCAGCGGCGTTGACGGCGTTGCGGAAGTTTTTCACAGTCTAGAATAACAAAATTATTATGAGCACTGCATCAATGCTTGGACGACAATTCATACATATAGAAAGGCATATAAGAACACACACATTTATATACCCATTATAAATATACATACATATGTATATGTATATGTATATGTATATGCTAAGTGTATTAGAGCATTGTTGGCCGCAGCGCACACGGCGTATGCGCAATGTGCAAAGCTTATCAAAATTCAAATGCACTCGGAGACGCTGCCGATGATGATGACGTTGGCAGCGCCAGCGGGTCGCCTGCGTTCAAGTTGAATGTTAAACTCAATGCGGGCAAGCGAAGCGTTGCCGTTGACAATTTTCAAAAGGTTGACAGCTGCAGAGAAATGAAATGAAAATGGGGTAGATTGCTTACTGCCAAGCAGTGGGCAAAGTAAAAGAACATAAAATATATATATATATATATATATATATATATATATATTCATATGTGACTAATGTTTTCCTCAACTTGTATATATTTATAGATTTCTAATATTTTATCTAGATTTTTTTCACTATATATTTCTCCAGGCATTCCCTGCACCATTCCAAGCAACTAAAGGGTATAAATTGCTTCGCCTCTTTGCTTGAGCACGAAATGCGTTCGTGACACTGTGTGTGTGTGTGTGTGTGTGCCACTTATTTATTTTTAATTTGCTGCGCCACTCTAAGTAAATTTTTCGTACAATTCGCGCTGGCCGCACCCCGCCTCGGCCCCCGTCGCAGTGCCCTAACGCTCATTGCTCTCGTGTCCTTCAAATGCAATTTTGCGATGATTAGAAACGCAAAGCGTTGAGCTTTCTACTTTTTGTTTCTAATGCGGGCAACTCTTTATAAACACACACACACACACACACACACACACAGATGTCTACTATATGTGTGTGTGCAGCTGTTTATTTTCATTTTCATAGCGATAGCGTAAAGCTTTTGGCGCACTATCTGCACACAAACACACACAATATAGATGTGCAACGATTTCCTAGGGGGAACAGAACGCATCTGTTCTATGTTAAGATTCGTTATCCAATTTTGGTTTGGCTTGCAGCGAAAGTAAGAAAAACCCTTATAGCCGGGCCAAACACACAAAATCGAAAGTACCTAAAATAAGAAAACGAATGACAGAGGCGAGAACAACTCACTGTCTGTATTGCTCAGCTGGCGCCCAGTTGCCAAGCTGTGCCCACACACACACACACGCACAGACATTAACTATCTCTACACCCACACATACACAGATACACGCACATGCTCAGCTAGCCAAAAGTGTTCGCACATTTCCGCACTCATCAAAATAGAATCGAAGTGCAATTTTGCAATTGCTATTGCAATTTCAATTGCAAGTGCAAGTGCAGCAAGGCGGCAAAAACACACACAGAGACATAGTATCTATAGCTGTATCTGTATGTGTATCTGTGCATATGCATCCGTGTTGTTGCCGCCATTGCCATTTGCCAAAGTCTGGGCAAAAAGTTCTCATTTATGCTGCACGTCGCCGCAGTTCGCATTCTACGTGCGTGTAGCTCACAGATTTAGTTACGGCAAAAGAACCAACACAAAAAAATTATATATATAAGAATATTCAGAGGTAAAGCAATGTCAATAAACTGCAAACTCTGGGGTGAGTGCTGTTGATTATTACAAAAATATATGATTATGATTACAAGAGTTTACACGAACTGCAAGTGCTCTGCAAACAGCGAGCTCTTATCGAAGCTGATAGCACTCTAATTGCCTCGGAAAACAAGGAAGAGAATTTCGCTTTATTTATATAGTTTATAGCAGTGGAAAATTAAATTAAAATGCCTCAACTTGCAGTTGGCGAATTCTAATCAAATAAATTGAAATAAATTCTATAAAAAAAAAAATCTAAAAAGCTATGAGAATTTCCTGCTTCAAGCTTTGCCTAGGCCCAGCTTAATTTCTTGAAATTTGCCTCGTCATTGATTGACACAAAGCCTGCAACATAATTGGATATCACGAATTCTATTTCTGTCGGCGTGCATCGCACTTGTGGCATTGTCTGTCGCTGACATTCAATTGACAACTCTGAAATATGCGGCTCATCAATAGGGGAAGCTGCCGTCGCGTCGCGCCGCGTCGTCAATCCCTCTGGCCTAGCCTAGCACAATATATTTATGATTGCGCAGCGGCGCAGCAGAGCCAATGCCAAAACAGTGCCAGCAGCAAGAGACAGCCAATAGACGTTAGATGGCAACTAACGTTGGGCGGGCAGCAACAGCTAGAGCCAGTCCCGGCGAAATGCAGTCGAAACGAATTCGCCAAGCAACTGCGAAAGCTTTTTTTGCATGACGCTCAAAAGCGCAACCCTTGTACAAACTTGAGCGCAAAACTGAAAACTGTTTTCGGCTGCGTTGGCGCCGCTGCCACTGCCGCTGCCGCTGCTTCAGCTGAGTGAGTGCATTGCCGGGCGGTCTCTCAGTCGACTGAGTGCAGCGACGACAGGGAGCTTTGAGCATGGCGCCTGTGCCGGCTGCATGTGCGAGTATATTGTGTGTATGTGGGTCAGTAGTAGGAACACTCGGTTCGCGTCTGTGTGGATGGGCAGAGCGTTCATTCTCACAACTTTTGCACGACATTAGTTTAATAATTTTTAGTTTTATTTTATTATTATTTGATTTTGTTGCTCTTGCTCTTGCTGTTGTTATTGTTGTTGTTGTTTGTTCGCTGCTCTCCATTCTAGTAGATGTTGCCGCTATACATTTCCGCATAGCTGCATTTGCGAGCGCAATTTGTGTGTTGGCGAGCGGGCCCGAGAATCCAACGGGAAGACACAAAAATTTCTGATGTCGCTGCCGTGAGGTGGTTTCAGTGCAATCGGGTATGCGGTGCGGTCGGTCGGTTGTTCTCGCCAACGGTGTTATTTTTACCGCCGGTACGCAAAGCTTCAACACTGAACATTAGTCAAAAATCTGTAGCAGTTGCTGAGTTGCAAATTCGAAGGAAAATTAATAACAAAATCACTGCAAATATGCTGGCCGGCGGCACTGGCAGTGTTCGGCTGTTCGACGCGGCGTATGCGTAATATATCGAGCACGAAAACCAGCAACGAAACAGAAAGTGATGCGTAATTTGCCAGCACGAAAAGTCAAAAATAAAAATAATAAAAAAAAAACAACAAAACAAGAAGCAATAAAGTTTGAAATTATTCAGTGTGCACGAGAGAGGAGCAACAGTAAAAAATATAATATAAAGAATTCGAGCGGCTCAATTAACAGGAATATATTAATTAACAATCTGTATATAAGTATATATATATGTATATATTTTGAGAGCTGAGTAACTGTCATATTAATGAGAGCGAAAAGCAAAACAAAACGAAAGTACAAACGAGAAGTTGGCCAAACTAAACGTAACAGCCTCACGTGAGTGTCCCCAAAAATATTGAATGGGTTTTCCAATTAGTCCCGATAGGAAAATCGAAAAGAATGGCGGGTGGCAGTTGCTGGCAGCTGAAGTGGGAAGAGATTTGCCTCTGAATGCCCCTGAACGTGAACGCATAACCTCCATTGAGGCCGCAATCTTGAACTATGCAAACACACGACGCGACGTTGGCGACGGCAGCGAGCGAGCGAGCGAGTCGAAGCCACTCGACGGCGCTCCGTCGTTAGCGCTTTTGCCGCTATTTTTTCCCGATAACAGCGACGACGACGACGACGACGACGACGCCATTGAAATACGAATGCAATATTGCAAGCAAACACACACACACACATGTAGAGACATTTTTGAGTGTAGTTCTGAGTGAGTGGGCGAAGCTTTGCCTGTCGCCCTGCCTAATAGTTTTGAGTGTGTGTGCCTGTGTGTGTGTGACGCATTTATTAATAGCACTGGCGAAAAAAAAGTGAAAAGCAGAAAAAAACAGTCATCCACAGCGGCGTACTAAAGCTCTACTTCTGTCTCTCTTTGCAGATCAAGTGAAACTTTAAATACAACAACAGCTAGCAGCCTAAGCACCACAGCAACACAAAAGCGCACTTAAGCCTAGCAGTAAGAAGCATTCTACAACAACAATTAGCTGTACATTCAAAATGCATGGACATAATCATCACCAGCAGCAGCAACAGCAGCTGCCGCAACAGCCGCAGCAGCCGCAACAAATGTCCGCCACAATGAAGCTGACTGGCAACCCACATCCACACCCACACCCACAGCAGCAGCAGCAGCAAACACACATAGCCATACAGCAACAGCATCCACATCATCCACAGCACCCACAACATCCACAACATGCACAGCATCCACAACATCCGCATCATCACGCCAAGTTGCTGCGACGCTCGCGCAGTCGCAGTCGCAGCCCCACGCCGGACGGCACGCAGGACTACGATGTGACGCGCATGCGCGAGGAGGACTTCGAGCGGCTGGCCGTCTATCTGGTGCCCGATGTGCAAGCGGAGCGCGGCCTGCCCAATCGAGCGGACAAGACGCTGCCGCGCAGCCTCACGCTCAAGTCCTCCATGGTCTACTCAACGCCAAATGTTAAGGTGAGCAAGAGCTACAGGAGATAGTAAATGTATTTACCTTCTCTCTCTCTCTCTCTCGTTCATTCACCCACACAGACTGAAGGAGTTTGGAGCAGCGGCGTCATTCCCCGTGGCACACGCTTTGGCCCTTTCGAAGGCATTCCAACCTCTAACTATCCGAACGATAAGAACAAGGCGCGCTATTTCTGGCGGGTAAGCACAAACAGACTCTTTTAAAGGGCTTTAACTGGTTTTTAACTACTTTTAGTTATTAAATTTGATTTAACAAATGTTTAACAATTTGTTTACTTTGCTGCATTTTTTGCCTAATTACCTACTTTATTTATAAGAAAATATGATCATCAAACGAGCCAAAACTAAGCGACTAACCAACTGGTTTCTCTAAATTTTTAATTTCATGTGCATAAACCCAATTACTATACAAAAATCTATACAATTATAATCAACCAACTACCAATTCAACCAATACCAAAACCAAAACCAAACTCAAAAATTCCAAATTACAATTTTGCATTTTGTTGCGGATTTGAATTTGAATTTGAATCAGGTGCAGGGAACACGCCACATAACCTACGGGAATATTAAGGTACCACTTTATGCTTTGTTTTATTTGTGACTCTTAACCATCAAACGCACTCTCTATCTCTATCTATCTCTCTCTCTCTCTCGCTAAATTTCACACTCTAACTGCACTCTATCGCTCTCTGTCTCTCTCTTATTCTGTCTATCTCTATCTGAGCTGAGCAGGCGCTGCATTTGCTCTCCTTTGTAGCTTGCTTTCTGTGTTTGTTGTCGCCGCTGCCCGTTTTGAGTAATTTAACCAATGAAATCTTCGCTCTTCCTCTATGTAGATCTTCAAGGACGATGACTATTATTATCTGGATGGCTCGGATCGTTCGCAGTCGAACTGGATGCGCTACGTGGCGTCGGCATACAGCTTGTCTGTGATGAATCTGGTCGCGTGCCAGCACCAGGAGAACATCTACTTCTACACCACCCGCGACATACTGCCCAACGAGGAGCTGATGGTCTGGTACTGCAAGGACTTCGCTAGCCGCCTGGGCTACGACGTGGACCCCGAGCGCACCATATTCGGCGCCTGCAAGCAGGACGTAGACGTGGAGGAGGACGAGGACGACGAGCTGCCGCACAAGAAGCCGCATTACGCAATGGCCGCGCCTGAGATACCCGCCGAGGTGGCTGTCAGCCACATCACCTACGTGATGGGCCTGCATTTGCCGGGAGCGCCGCCAGCGGCCGCTCCCCCACCGCCCGCCGCCCAGTGCTGTCGTCGCGCCAGTCCGCCAGCCCATGTCAGCACCACCACCAGCACCGCCACCAGCAACAACAACAACAACAACAGCAGCAGCAACAACTCAAGCTCGAGCTCGCTGCATCCGCACATACAGCACAGCCGGCACGCGTCCGTCATCATTGGGCAGGATCGTTCGCCGCTGAACAGCAGCTGCGACAAGGAGACGGTGGGTTCTCCGCTTTGCGTCAAGGATGCGCATTATGAGCATCAGTTGACGCCGCAGGACGGCAGCGTGCGCTCGGTGCGCTCCGACGAGGGCTACCACAGCAACGAGTGCCAGGAGGATGGCCTGACACCACCGGAGGACTCCAGCGACAGCGAGAGCGAGCACAACTACGTGCTGGACTGCTCCAAGAAGGCCATTGCACCCAAGGAGACGGTCATTGCGCAGGCGCAGAAGCCCAGCAGCGTGACGCCGCCAGCCACCACGCCCACCGCCGCCACGCCCAGCTGTGAGGCGGACAAGAACGAGTACCGCAAGTTCAAGGTGAAGATGCCGCTGAAGTACGAGTTCAAAAACAAGAGCTGCGTCAAGACGGAGCCACTCAAAGACGTGGACGAGCACCTGCCCCTAGCTGGTGTCGGTCTGGAGGAGGAGGAGCTGCACGAGCTCCACGCAGCGGCGGCAGTGCATTCCGAGGACTCCCTCTGCCCGCCCAGCACGACCACCACGCTTGGCGAGGAGCAGCACTTGCAGCACCTGGAGCCGACCAACACGCAGCCCGCCTCCTCGACGGTCATTGTGCTGGAGCACAACTCGGGCGGCCAGACGCGCACCATTGTGCCGCTGAGCAAGCCCTACTATGAGGCCGATCCACCTGGCGAGCGCTACGTGCGCTTCACGCAGCCCAGCTCCAGCATACTGGAGACGATCCTGACCAGCCAGCACCGCCTGGAGGCGGCTGCCGCGGCAGCCAATGCCTGCCGGCAGGCGAATGCCGCCACGCCGCCGCCCACATCGCCCACGGAGATGGCCTACAGCTACAAGAAGTCCCAGCGCTACGGCAACGCAGTTAGTCCCGACTCCAGCTCCAACCTGGGTCAGCCCCAGGAGCTGCCAGGTGGACACGTTGTAAGCGATCAGGAGCTGGTGCTGAGCCGAGGTGCACTGATCAAGGGCGAGTGCTCGCCGCCACCTGCCGCTTCGCACCTGCACCACAATGTCATCTACTCGCCCTCGAGGACGCACCACGCCGCTTACGAGCCGGGCAGCCACTCGCCCAACTACGCGGGCTATGCGGGCTACCCGGGCGCGCAGTCCCTGCACGCTGCCACCTCCACGTTCCACTCGCCGCCGCACAGCTCGCACTCGCCCTTCGATCGGCAGTCGAATGCGTCCAGTGGCGGAGGCTCCGCCTCCAACTTGCATCTGCTGCAGAGCAGCACTCAGATGCTGAACCATCCGTTGATGCAGCCGCTGACGCCGCTGCAACGGCTCTCCCCGTTGCGCATCTCGCCGCCCAGCAGCCTCAGTCCCGACGGCAACTCGTGTCCGCGCAGCGGCAGCCCGTTGAGCCCCAACTCGCTGGCCTCGCGCGGCTACCGCTCGCTACCGTATCCGCTGAAGAAGAAGGATGGGAAGATGCACTACGAGTGCAATGTGTGCTGCAAGACCTTCGGCCAGCTGAGCAACCTCAAGGTGCACCTGCGCACGCACTCCGGCGAGCGGCCGTTCAAGTGCAACGTCTGCACCAAGAGCTTCACCCAGCTGGCGCACCTGCAGAAGCACCACCTGGTGCACACGGGCGAGAAGCCGCACCAGTGCGACATCTGCAAGAAGCGCTTCTCCAGCACCTCCAATCTGAAGACCCATCTGCGCCTTCACAGCGGCCAGAAGCCCTACGCCTGCGATCTCTGCCCCCAAAAGTTCACCCAGTTCGTCCACCTGAAGCTGCACAAGCGCCTGCACACCAACGACCGGCCCTACGTGTGCCAGGGCTGCGACAAGAAGTACATCAGCGCCTCCGGCCTGCGCACGCACTGGAAGACCACCAGCTGCAAGCCCAACAACCTGGAGGAGGAGCTGGCCATGGCGGCAGCAGCCACATCCGAGTGCTTGGGTAAGTTTTCCCTTCCGAAATTCCCCTTCGACAGCTGCTCAAATTTGACCTCGATTGCAGACAAAGATTTGCCTGAGCCGGACTCACGTGAGGCCTACGAGCAGCTGCAGCAGCACATGCATCCGGTGCACCCGAGCCTCCGTCACTTGACTGGCGCCCAGTCGCCACCGCGTCTCATTCCATTGGGCAGCAACGGACAGCCCCACATGCACATGCAGCAGCTGCAAGGACACCAGCCGCATCAGTCCAGCAATGCGCCGCCGGGTCATCTGATGCTGCCGCAGCATTCGCCGCACAGCGGGCCGCCCATGCTGCTGACGACGGCCAACCAGCTGCCGCCACCCACAGCGCCCCATCACATGCAGCAGCAGCCGCCGCAGGCCTCGCCCAACCGACAGCCGCCCACACACCAGCAGCAGCAGCAACAGCAGCAGCATCTGGGAGCGGCGCATCATCTGGCGCAGCACTCGCCCAAGTCGCTGAAGCCGCTGTCCGATGCGGGCTACCTGCACGGAGCGCATGTCCAGGCGCAGGAGAACCGGCCCTCGGTCATCGAGTCCTCCAGCCAGCCGATGATCATCAAGTGCACGTAGAGCGAGTGAGCGAGCGCGCGGGCAACATTCAAAAACTGTAAATTGAAGTGCAATATACAACAACAAACAACAAACAACACGTAGAAGTTAAGATGTAGAGAGAAACCAACCCGAACCGAAGCGGACAGACGTTACCCAACTGCAGCACAAGCATACATAACGGTATTATTATTAGATTGTACATAGGCAGGCGGGCCCAAAAACACACACACACACACAAAAAAAACAAACAAACAAACAAAAACTCACTCAAAATTTATTCAAAGGAAAAAAAAACAAAAACTCATTTCGCGCTATGAAATAAAAGAAGATCTCAACAATTGGCAGTAACCAGAAAATCTAATAAAATAAAATACATGAAAAACACTGCATATTATTTTTGATAAATATTTTATATTGAAACAAAAAGAAACGAGGAAATTCAGAGACAGAGAGAAGCAAATTTCGAATGAACCGAAAATGGCAAATGGCAAATGAAAAATGCATTTAATTTACTTTTGTTTTGAGTTTGAGGCGCGCTTAGTTGTAAATATCAAGTACAGTTATGCATAAAAGTAAACATACACACATACATATACATATATACATAAACAATTAGATTCAAGTTGCCTTATTTGAATTTCGTTAGCACTGAATGGAAAAACTTTTGCTTATAATTCCAAATTTAAGCAGAGATGAAGAAAATCTAAAAAATATGCAAATACGTATTTTATATATAAATATATAAATATAAACAACAAATATTTATTATATATATATGAATATATATATTTGTATGTATTTTATCGAGAACAGCAGCAAGAAAATCAGCAAAATGTAAATATGAAAAAACAAAATCAAATAAAATATGAAATATGAAATATGTAATGAATAATGAATTCATTTGATGGCCTGTTAAATTTCGATCGCTTCATTCACACTAGTGTTTAGCTCTTAATTGTCTTAGCCAAGTAGAGATTATCATTATTATTACCATTATTATTATGATTATTATTATGATTAGTAGAAAAACTGAACAAAAACATAAAAAAAAGAAAAGAAAAGAAAAGAATAGAAAAAGAAAAACCAACTTAGCTGAAAATCGGTGCTTTTGACTGTTTCCATTTGTCCACATTTACATTTACAATTGTATTTGTATTATGAAACACAATAATTATTACCATTAACTTAAGTACCATAATACATACACACACTTATATGAATACCCTATATACATAGAGATATTAGAACACATACATAGCCTAATAATATAGCGAGCATACTATATCATAAACCCTTTTTCTAAACAAATCTTCAACTTACTTTTGCGCCTTAACGAAAAGAAAGAAAATTAACTCCAATTCCCAAGAAACATATTAAAGATATATGAATTATTCGTAACTTTACCAAAATTAGCAAAAAAAAAAACAAAAACAAAAAACGCTCTCAATTAGTCTTCGGTTTTTTCTCTATGTCTAAGTTTAAGTAAAGCGAATTGCTTAGTTAATTGTCTGATTAATCTAATGAAACACTAATGTCTAAGCTTATAATATTAATGAGGCTGACTAGCGCTAAGTCTAAATCTAATTAGTCTGTAATACAAATACCTGTATATTATATATATATATCTATAGCTAAATAACGGCTTAGCATTGTAAGAAAAAACACCAACAATTCGTAACTCTTAAGTATTTTTCGTGTACGCGCGCGCTGAGAGCGCACGCGGCGTATGCGCAATATTAGAACCTCGTTTCCAGTTGCCACACGCCCGTGCACTCGCCTTGTAAAGTTCTTAGTCCGGATCATCTGTCCGGCCTAGGTGGCAGCAGCGCGTGTTTGACCCGCTAATTGAGACTAAGACTATGCAAAATTCATTTTTTTGTATTTTTGTATCCGATACAAAGACGCAAAACCGTTGAAAAAGTTACATTACGGAGCTAGCTGTAATTGTAGAGCCTAAGTTTACATATGCATATGCAATATTTATATAGTATATATATACCTATATATATATATATATATATATACGCATTATCTAACTCTATTGATAAAGTATTGAGTGGGAGACCTACATACATGGAAAATATAAAAGAAGATAATCAAAATTATAAAAACAAAAAACACAAAATTGTTTATTTTTTCATTTGCTGATTTTTTTGGAACTTACTTTTTCTCTTTTGTTTTCTATTTTTAATTTGTGAGTTGGTTGTGAGTTGAGATTTTTGATTTATTGTGCAATACTCAAATATGAAATATATTTTTGGAACTGATTTCGATTCGAATCTTGATTTAGAGTTAAACAAAAGAAATATCTAATCAAATAATAATGCGAAGAAAAAAAAACATAATACTTTCCTATTTGTGAGACTGAGACTGAATGAATTACTATATATACAATACTCCTTAACTTGTAGTGCTTTAGGCACTACAACAACAGCAGCAAATACAACAAACAACAAACAAGAAAGAAACAAATAACTTTAGCATTGATTTGCCCGGCCACAATTTCGATATTTTACACATAACAAATGAAAACTTTTGCTAAAAATATATTTTACAAAACGATAAAGGAAAATAGTTTTTCATAGCGTTTGGTTTATTAAAGCATTTGTAATATATATACTTATTATTTACATATATATATATATATATATATATATATACATTTAAACTATCATATATATATATATATTTGTATTAGCACACGTTTGTAGTGTTAGAGAGAGAGAGAGTAAGGGAGAGGGAGAGGGGGAGAGCTATAGAGAGCTATACTAACTACGCCCTGGATGAGGATGCAAATTGTACAGTTATTTTGAAATCTGTTTCAGGATTCAAAACACAAAAACAAAAAAGTGACGACAACACGTAAATTTAAATGGAGAATAAATGACTGCTTCTTAGTGTTATAAGTGACTCTGATTTAGGTCAACACACACAAAAAAACAAAAAACAAAACAAAAATTATTGATGCGAATCAATTATAGAAATCAAATCCAAATATATTGCATTATATATTCGATAAGTAATTATATGTATGTCAACTTTTATTGCAAATCAATATATATATATATATAAATATATATATTTCCATATGTATCTATATATGTCTCTGTATATTTATCTAATTACGTATATAGTGCATGTAGAGCCTTTGTTATTATTCATATTTATATTGGTATACACACATCTCTATATATATATACACACAAATATATATATATGTAATATTTAATTGAAAATTGTTTTTTGTGTCCACAAATGTACAAAATTGGTTCTCATACACAATTAAAAAACGCAGCGAATTTCATTTGCAATCATCATTAACGAAACAAATTGCAATTAAAACCTTAAATTAGTGAACAAATTTTGTTGAATCCATTTAAAATTGTTAGCGATATGTCTCTGTCATTCACCTTTTATGCCACAATAACAGATAACAACAACAACAAAAAAACAAATAAATAAATAAACAAGCATAAAAGCAAGCGAAAAGTAAATATGAATCCATAATTGACTATATATATATACATATGTATTGCGAATTATATGCGTAAATCTAAATGAAAAGCAAAAACAAAATGAAATTATGAAATTATTTGAACGCAACTTAAATTCCTATTAATTATATAAAATATCTCTAAAATATATCTAAATGAAAACCAACAATTAATACAACGTACGATGAAAAGACATAAATAAAAACAAAATATTTCATACTAACAACACCGGTTTTTATCTGTGAAACAACATTTTATATAATATATAGAAAAAGCGAAGATTTAATATTTTTAAATTGAATTTCTATTAATTATTTGACATTTCAGCTGCTTCAAGTGAGGTTTAAAATATGAAATTTAAACTGTAGCATACTTTTGGGAGCTTTCATTTAAATGCATTTTATTTAAGCGAAAGACTTTAAGTTTGAAGTATATATTTTTTTAGAGCAACTAACTAAATTAGTTATCTTTTTTTCTATATAAACACAAAGCAAACAGCCCGTTTAGTTAGTTATCCATCCAGGTTTCAAACAGTTTAATAATAATTCCCGACTAGATGTAAATGCCAATCGTCGTTGGTTGTGGCTTCCTTTAGGTCGAGGCCCTGTCAATGCAAAATGGAAACATCAATCACGTGTCAATCAAGAGTGAAAGTGGGATACTTGAATGCTCATTGTGGACTCTAATAATAAGCAGGCCTCCTGCTGAACATGCAAATTGTGTGCGCTCTGGCATAAAAAAAGGACACCGACAACAACAGCAACAACAGAGAAAAGAAAAAAAATAATGGAAATAATGAAGAGATTGGCGATAATCACACACACATACAACGTCGAGCATCGGGCACCGAGAACCGACATGAGGTGCCAGAGCCGGGTCAAACGCGTGCAGCATCCCCTGCCAGCGCTCCAGTTGCAACCACTTTGCATGCTGCAACTCGCAGTTTTCCGTGCACTTTCTGACTGTGATTTTGCATAGAGTTTCGCAGCTCGCATTTTCTGCATTTTCTGCGTTTTCCACATTTCTGTTTGGCAGCATTTTTATAGACTTAAAGCGGATTATTTTCAGCGCATTGTGTGCGCGTGGCCTTTGTGTCTGTGTATGTCCGGAAATGCATGTCCGATCAAGCAGGGGTCCCAACGGCCGGACAATGGTTGCACGTCCTGCAATTGCATTCATGATGTGCGGCTGCCTTGTTAATCCTGTTCCAATTATGCGCATGTGAGTGCCTCGTATGCCCTAATGGGCACTTTCCATTTTAGCCATTGTGTCCGCAGGCGTCCAGCCTATTGGACACTCACACACACACACATGCAGAGAGGCAGAATCTCTGGCACAAGCCAAAGGACTCTGCTGTCGGCAAAATATTGATTACACAGGCCCCTTTGAGCAAAGGACTATTTCATATTTTTTGCTACTCTGATTCGGTTTTGTGTCGTCGCTGTTGTTGTTGTTGTTTGTTTATTGTGTTGCCTGCATTTATTAAAGATAAAAATCAAACTGACCCAAGCCTAACCTCGCAGCACCCAGTTCAGGGCAAAGAACTGGTCCCATTTCACATATGTTTTTTATACGCTGCGAAATGGAAGTAGATAATAATGGAAGATATCTAAAAAGAAACATAGATATGAAATGCGTTGAGCTGAAAGAGTTTCTTTTAGTGTTTAGTGTTAAGGAAAGAACAAATTTTGGATTATTTGATAAAGTATTTTATTGGAACCTAAATTATAATAACGACTATTATGTTTGCTGAAATTTTAAGTTGGATACATATATTATATATACTTTTTTCCAGAAAGTCTCTGAGTAAATCTAAGTAAGCAAACGTAGTTTTCCCCAATGTCTGCTATACTACTAGTAAACTTTGTTTGACTTGAAGTAATTCTAGTTCAACCAAATTGACTGAAAGAAAAAAAGCTAAAAAAGCTAATGCTCTACTATATGATTTTCATAAATGCTCATAAACTCTCAGTATATCTTACATTCATTTCCTTTCTCTCTTTCTTTTTCATTGTGTTTAAATTCCTTCTAGTCTTAAATGTATATTTATATATATTTATATTAAATGACATTTGATGTCATACAATATTTATTTATGCCTTTCCTTTCCTATCAGATTTCCTATTCTCCTTAAAAATAAGGCAAGTCCCTGAGCTTGCATGTACTACTCCAACTCAAGCACTTCTTAGTCACATTTTTGCCTCTCATACATATATTTATATATATGTGTATATACTATTTCTCTATGTGTTTCATTTCACGTACCGTAAATCTGTGCTATAAACCCTCGCATCGCCTCACCCTCGGCAACCGCCCTTTGCTGTGCTGTCATCAAACATTTTGCGGCATTGGCCGACGATTTGGCATGCCACATAGCACGGCCAACGCCGTGTGGCACGTGCCATGATAAATTGCAGCCCAGACCCAGACACAGACCCAGCCCCAGTCCCAGCCTCGGCAATAGACATTTGCAAAATGTTGCACAATAATGCCACGCATTGCTGCAGGAGGGTAAAAATGCGTTGCCACGCGACATCGGCAATTTGTGTGCATAATCTGCACACAATTCCGTTTTTCGGGGTGGCACAACAGCCAATGTGGTGTGCGTGTGTGCGAGTGTGTGTGCCGCTTTTTTGTGCATTTTTTATGCAATTTTTTGTGCAGCCAATCAGAGTTCTGATGGTTTTTTATGTCCTCAGCCTATCAGAGAGCAGAGCGTGCCGTCTGACAGTCGTTGGGTATAACAGTATGACAGACTGATCGACGAACGTACAGTTCCAAATATTTATCTAAAACGCAGATAACCAAACACAAGCAATTAATGTGCTCAGAGAGCGTGTTCTTTGCTTACGCTCTGCTCCTCTCTCGCGCTCTCTCTCTCTCTCGCTCTTTCGTTCGCTCGCTCACTGAGTGATCGCTACGTAAAAGTGTCTATCAGCTACGCTTACGTCGTTACGTTCAGTGCTCAACACGTCGCGACTCAAATGTTTTTCCGCACTCACACGCATTACTGCTGTTGCTGTCTCGCTCGCACACGCACGCATACACATCATGTGCGTCGTGGCCGTGTTTGAATATTGTTTTTGAAGATACAGCTACAATTTCGGGTTGTCTCTTGTGCGCTGCACGTATGTGCGTGTGCGTGTGTGTGTTCATGAGTGTGTGTGTATGTGTGTGTGCGTGTGTTTCAGGCACTGTGGCCTTCCTAGAAATAGTAAAACGCAACTCAGAGTTCAGTGTGACGAAGTGCGTCGTGCGCAGCGGCAGCGTTTTTCAATCGACTTCGTTTTCCGAGTTTCGTTTCCAATACGTATTTTCTCTCTCTCTGAGTGTGTGTGTGCGTGTGCTTGTTTGTGTGTGTACTTGTGACTGCAGCACTGCATCTATGTGCCCGTTGTGTATATATTCAAGTGCTGCATAGTGTAGGCAGCAGGAACATGCTGCAGTTGACAAGCGCTCGCGAGCAATACTGAGAAATAAGAGTACCAAAAACACACAAAACTTAACTCTAGCTAATCAGCATGGAAAATACCGAATTTAGCAGCGACCCAGCAGCGGCAGCACTCTCTGAAGGCGCCAGGAGCAGCGCCTCACCAGGTAATACTTGCAGTCTCCCCTCTCCCACTCTCGGAGCGTATCCAAAAAAAGAGTAAGGCCATAGCTAAAACTAGTTTCGCTTTTGTTTATGTGGCTGTTGCTCCATAAAAGAAAAAAAAACCACAGCGAGCATGAAATCTTATCAAACTCAACGCTGATTGGCCACACAGCGATCGCTGCGTTGTTTTGGTTGCTTTTCTGTTTTGCTATGTACTACGCAGTTCTTTACATTTGTTTTCCGCATTTCTGTTTTGCTTTTGCCATTCGACTTTTTTATTGGCAAACCATTTTTTGTGCCGAGCTCGGCATATGGGCGAGCGTTGATCAACCCTCGAAGCGATTGCAAATCGAAACACTTTCACTCCCCCCACCCCAAAACTGCATGTGCAAAAACCGCCCTCTCACCCTAGTAGTCAATTACCCTGGAAATCCACGGCTAGCATTTGACCAATATTTTACACACATTTCCCATGAATTTCGTTCGGTCTTCGATCTTTTGCTTGACTGCATTTTTCACATATTTCTGTCTCATTTACCTCCAATTGACAAGTTTTTATATTTTTTTTTCAAGTTAGAAAACAAGTTTTCGTCTTACAGAATTGCTGTAAGCAATTTCGGGCGCTTCTTTTTTATAGTCGAGTGAATCGAATAGGAAATTAAGCGCTAATAGAGAAATAGACGCATTTTCCCTCACCTCAAAAGTCGCTCAGGCATGCGGTGGTTGTTTTTAGCTAAAGATCTTCTTTCTATATATATTTTTAAACTAATTGAGAGATTTAACAATGGCGGGGGACATGCCTCAGATGTGTCACACAAATATTTGGGGAGTAATTTAAATATTTGAGCATCAAAACAGCATATATATATATAGAATATATATAGAAAACTAGCTTAAAACTCAACTATAGATAGATCTGTTAAGTGAAAGGTATACAACTCTTCCATATATAAAAGAAAGTCAACAATTCAGAATAATAATCTATAAGTAACTTCACAGATCTTTGTAAATCTCATGTTATCTCTGTTGGTCTCTCATGGCATATCATATTTATTCAATTTAAATGGAAACTCCATTAACCTAACCCTTTCTAATTGTATTTTCCAACAACATTCTTAACGAGCCAGCAATTGTTGCAATAAGACAGCGCACAACTCTTGAGGTTGCACAGCAACAACCCTCGAGGGAAACGCACTTTATAGGGCCTAGGGCTTCTCAGATAAGGGCTATCAGCAGTAGTAGGAATGCAGTGCGGAGTATCCATGTATCTCTGAGATACAACTCTAGACAAAGACTCCAAGCGAAAGATAAGCAGCCTAAAATGGAACGCAGTCAAATTATGAATGAACGCAGCAAATGAATGAAATGAGAGAGAGAGAGAGAGAGAGAGAGACATATGTGTATATGTGTCTGTGTTTATAGATGAAAGATAATGAAATACTCATACAAACATATTTGGTATGGCAACCAACTCCCAAGCAATTCAATTCAATCCAATCGCTTTATACACTCTCCAAAAAAGCGAAAAAGTATTCCTAATAAAAACAACGAAACCTGTTTTGTTTCTCTAATTGTTGTTGTTGTTGTTGGTTGTTGGCTGTCTTGAGCGTTGCCTTGCGGCAAATGGGACAAGGACACGGTTAGGCATTTGAGAAGTTCAGCTGCTTCGGCTCATTTGAATAACAAAACAATTGCAGCAAATACCCAGGCAGGATATTCAGGATAACGCTGTCGCTGCCAACTCAAACTCAAATGCTTTTTACAATTCTCTTGCAGCGACGCCCGGCGAGGAATGCGGCTGCGTGCGCCTGGGTAAATGCAAATGGTTCAACGTAGCCAAAGGCTGGGGCTTCCTCACACCCAACGATGGCGGCCAGGAGGTCTTCGTGCATCAGGTGGGTAGCAAACACACACACACACACACACATCTGACATTTCAATGTCACTCACTCAATTGCTGTTGTCGTCACACAGAGTGTCATACAGATGTCCGGCTTTCGCTCGCTGGGCGAGCAGGAGGAGGTGGAGTTCGAGTGCCAGCGCACGGCGCGCGGCTTGGAGGCGACACGTGTCTCGGGTCGGCAGGGCGATGATTGCCACGGCAGCACCTATCGGCCACGCATGTAAGTGACGTTAGCTCAGAACAACAGGAAGTAACGCGCGTACATATCTAATTCATATTCAATTCAACTCTGCAGCAATAGGAAAACTCGCCGCATGCGCTGCTACAATTGCGGCGAATTCGCTAATCACATTGCCTCGGAGTGCGCGATAGGGCCGCAGCCGAAGCGCTGCCATCGCTGCCGCAGCGAGGACCATCTGCATGCCGACTGCCCGCATCGCAACGCCACTGTGGTGAGTCCATACGAATCCACCACACACGCAGCGCGTGGTTAGCTAATACACGCACCTTTTCCGCAGACACAAACCAGCAGACGACGCAGCAAAAGCGCTGCCCACGACGAAGTTGGCGAGGCTGAAGCTGAAGCTGCTGCCGAGGCAACTCCCTAGCGCCAACGACGGGGTCACATTTGAAGTTCAAAACTTGTAAAAAAAAAAGAAGAAAACAAAAAACACGAAACGTACAAAACGCATGAAATCAAAGAAATACCTCACGTACAACCAACAACTACGCATAAGTGCAGTCATTTTGGTATGCAAAACTAGACTTAAGGCGACGAGTGCTGATGCAGAGGCATTCTAACTATATTTTTATGACTTAAATTTACCAGGTAGCATGCTAAAGAATACACTAAAGGCCATTTAATGATTAGTCCTAAGCATAAACTCTTAGATTTGTAGCAAAGTCTGGGAAGTCAAATTATGGTACAAATAATGGAGGCATATCAGAATATGTTTACAATTCTTATTAAATTTTGCTTGTCACAACTAAAATTGCAAATTTAAATGTAAGTTTAATGAGTAAATTAAGGTTTTTTCAAAAAATCTATGTTGTTACTTTTATTTTTTTCACATTTGGTGTAATTTTACATTTTAAAAAGCTTTGCTTTAAGCGCCTCCAATCTCAGCATCCCTCACACACATACATACACAGAGATAGCACACACACCCTTGAGGCTAGCAGTGATAAGAAAGCTCTGGGCCAGTCACGTGCTGGGCAATAACAACAGTGGAGCTTTTTGGGGCCTGGCAGCAGCAACAACAGCAACAACAATGAAAACGCAGAATCATTGTAACACACTGGGCATTGAGCTTCAACCCCGTCGCTTGCAACTGTGAAAGTGAAATAGTGGCCGAGGCGATTGGCGGCAGGAGCAGCCACTAGCAGCAGCAGCGGCGGCAGCAGCAGCATGAGGCAACAACAATGTGGATATTGTGCGAGGACACGCACGCGAGAGGTGAAAGTTGCGCTCTTTCTCTCATGCCGATGTCTCTCTGGGCGAGGGCGAAATATCCCTTCGGCTGTTTTTGTCGCGGTTTGCGATTCAAATTTTTAGCCTAGCCTTCGTTGTTGTTGCCGCTGCTGCTCCTGTTGTTGCCCAACATCATTTTTGCAACATTGTTCGCTTCTCTTTTTGGCGCGTGGCGTGCCACGAATGCCAGCGCGGATGAGGATGATGTGCTCGGCTCTGGCGCGCGGCTAGGGGGCAGACTCCAGAAGGATGCAACTGCCTTGGCGCAAGGACGCCACACAGCGAGCCCAGTGCCTGGCCTCAGTTTCGGGCTCAGTCTCAGTTTATCTCTGCCAGAGAATTGTTGTGTGCAACGCGGCGGATTTAACAAACAACATAACAGCAATAAAATACAAACACAAAACTAACACAGAAAACAAATCAAATAATTTACAATAAAAAAATATATTTGAAAAAAAAAAACAATAATTAAACAACAAGAATTTTAACCAAAGTTAACAAAGCGTTTCAGCAACAAAAACAAAAACAAAAACAACAAACAAACAGCAACAAACTCTAACAACATTTGTAACACATTTTTTGCATAAACTTTAAAAATATAAATTAAAGTAAGACAATAAGCAATATAATCATTTTTTTATGCATATATGAAGCGAGGAGGAGGAGAACGAGAAACGCAGGAAATAAGAGAAAACTATTTCAAATCAAATAAAAGAAATTAGTTCAAGGTTGCAAAAATGTTTTTTGAGTTTTTTATACAAAAGAAATTTTCAATTCTGTTTTTGTACAACGAATGAAATAAGCCAAATGTAAGTGAACTGTGTGTGTGTGTGTGAGTGAGTGTGTGTGTGTGTGTGTGCTTGTAAAGGCATCAACAACAAACAAAATGAGGCAGCGAAACACGAAAAAGGAAGCTTAACAAAAGGGCAAAACAAATGCAGTTCAATTCACAATAACAAAAACAAAGCAGCAATAACAAAAACACAAACACACACACACACATATACAGTTAACAGCAGAGCACACACACTCACACACACATTTACATGTCGCTCTCGCTGTTAAGGCAGCGCCTGTTATGTAATATCCTGTTTCTGAAGCTGTCGCCTGTCATGTTACAAGTCCAGCCAGGCAAATGTTAAGCAGCAGCAGCAGCAGCAGCTATATCTATGTGTTCGTGTGTGTGTTGGTGTATGGGGGCGTGGCATGCACCTTAGGTGTGCTCCTGCTGCTGCTAAAATGATTTATACACTTTGGAAACGCTCCATGGGCACGGCATTGAGACATTAACACGAAGGACGAACCATCCTTTAAATACACCTAATAGGAACACATTCGCACATAGAATATATATATTTATAGTTTGCCATTAGAATGGGGCGTGGATTTTGATTTGTGTGTGTGTGTGTGAGTGTGCGTGTCTCTGTCGGTGTGTGTGTATGTGTGCTAAGCATGCAAATATGTGACACTAATTCGATGAGCAAAATGCTAATATTACGCATACGCCGCATTGGCCGAAGGTCGACTTCTATTTCACGTCTATCTGTTTCGGGTTTCGGTTTTTTGGCCATTTTTGTTGGCTAGGGCCAGCGTCTAATTAATGAAATGTGTGTCATAATGCGACAGGCAGTTAGTAGGTCAAGTGGATTCCATGTTGAGGTTGAGGGCCAAAAACTCTTTCGCATCCAAAAAAGCCCTTGGCCAAAAGAGAACAAACCAATGCCCCCGCCCCAACCGACCAGCCGACCCGCCGACCCCCCTCCATCCACCATCAACCAGAAAAGAGTAAAAAACGAGTAAATGCGACGATGTTGCGCGTAAAGTAAATAAATAGATGGGCGTTTTCTAACCAAGCTGAACTACGTAGTCATACATTAGCTTTCAAATGGGCGCAGCTCATTTGGAATTAGCTGTCAGGCTCAAGGGATAATAAATAAAGTCCTGCCAGAGGACTAAGGAAATGCAACTCAAAGTATTTTTTACACATTCTATTCAATTCAATTCAATTTACAAATCAAATTATTCACTTTATCAATCTAATTGTTTGTGTGATTGCTCTTAGATTTTAAGCAGTCTCTATCTAACTGTCCACGCACCTCACCTTTTCACTTTCTAATTTTATGCCTTCAACTCACAAATTATAATCAAAAATTCTTTTAAATTTTGCACAGGCGTTTTACATATATATATAAATAAAACCAAATACAAAAACTGTGGCATGGCTAAATAATCAAATACTAAACGGTGAATGTTCCAACAAGCTAAACTAAAGTTTGTACAAAGTAAACAAATGTAAATGTCTAAGTTCAACTGAAAACCTCACAAATCCTTAAACAAAACAGTAAACAGTTCCAGTGCTTAAACGACACAGATATTTAATCAAACTTAAAGCAAACGCAACTTCAGTAAACTTCTTCACACTCAATTTGCACGCCAACAAGGTAAGTTCATGGGCACAGTTTTAATCGATCTATATGTTATTTGATATCTTATGCGATTCTATGTGTTGTGTTTGACTCTTTTATGCAACATTTTCGAGCACGTTTAACTTGCAAACTTAGGGCTAGTTATTTGATACACAAGTGAGATAATTTTAACTAAATCTAAGTCTTAAGTTCTTATGCAAGGCGACTAGCAGTGGGGAATAGTGCTATTTATTTACTTATATTATCTTAATATACGTTTACATTTGGTATAACCTGAAGCAGTTCTTCTATTTAAGATTTAGCTAAAGACGTTGCTTTTGTCTGGCAGAACAGATTAGTATAGATAGTACTAGTTCTTGCTACATACTTAATATGAATTCAAATGCTTTTTCTGAAAAGTTTAAATCAATATCCTAAAAAGCATTTGCTCTTATCTCACTATCTTTATTCACTCAAAAAGGCAGCTTCTGCACGGCGGAATTCCACACTGGCAAACCACGACACACGTACACACAGCAATTGTAGACTTTGGGCTCCACTTTGCCCATGTGCACGTTGGCCAGAATGGCGCAAAGGCTGCCCATCTGATAGTTCGGCTTCTGTTCCAAGATTTTGCTGTTCCCCTGCTGTGCTGCTGAGAAAGATTTTAAACTTGAATCAGCCGGTGGTGCATGATCAAAACTCTTACCTTTGATAATGCCCTGCGAGGTCCAGGCCGAACGATCAATGTTTGTCCAGGGTATAATCTCTGGCTTGGACGGTGCCGTAAACTGACTCAGTATATTGACGGAAACATTATCCATATTGGCATCTAGTGCGGGCATCAATGTGCCTACAACAGCGGGACACAGCGCGCCGTGGTAATAGTCATGTGCTCCATATAGAGGGCTGTACAGACCCGAGCTCAGCACGCGCGTCGAGTCGCAGCCGAAAAGAAAGACGACACCCTTGATACGGTTGCGATAAATCAAGCGACTGGAAACATATTGCAGAGTCGAGCCGTGACCCGCATAGCTGAAAGAGAAGACTGTGTCATTCGTTTGCCAGGTGCTTCGCAGGGTTTTACCTACACAAAACAATCGGCCTTGAAGGCCTTTTCAATCATAAACTGCTCCGTGGGCAGCGTCTCGAACATATGCTGCCAGTGGCTTAGCCAGTATTCGAGGAAGCTGCGCAGACGACGTCCCGAATTGACCAGGTCAGCATCGGGATTGATGAGCGTTATGCCATGCTCGATGTTGACCATATAGTAGCCATGCTGAATCTGTGCCTTGTGGCACTTGAACAGGCGCCACAAACTGTGCAGCGATTTGATACGCGTGCTTTCCTGCATTGGCGCCAGCTGCTCCCAGTGCATGTGATCCAGGCGCTAAAAGAAATTAACATTAGTAGGCAAAGACTACCGCAAAATTGTGTTTAACTTGCCTCATCTACCACCAAAATAATGGGAAAACGTTTAGCAGCCAGCGGTTGACTCTGCTCCAGCTCCTCCCATTTACTCGCACAGCTCTTAAGCAGCTCATAGACGAGCGGCGCTTCAGTATTGATGCTGCTGTTGAGCTCGTAGCTCAGCTGTTTCAGCTGGTCGTGTGGCAAACGATTCGCATGCAAGGCCGCCTGTGAAAGCAGTATGCGCTGATGATTGCTCCAGCTGTGCTCTACACAGAACTCATCAACGCGTTCGTAAATCAATTTGGTTTGCTGCTGCACCGCAGCATCGCCATAGCGCTTGCCCAGAAACAGGAAGCAGTAGGGCATGAATACGCTAATCAAATCAGCAATCAGCTTCTGCAAGACTTAGGGATTAGTAACTATAGTCAAAGATATGTGGGCCACGCACCATCAGATACCCTTCAAAGGCATTCAATTCCTTCCAGTATTTGGACTTGGCCTCTTGATTCTTGACCACCAGGGGATCCACTGTAACCACCCGCCGAAAACGCTCCACCATAGTGCTGTATTCCTTAAATAGGCTGGCCAGTGCATCGCTATTGAAGTGGAGGCAGGTAGCTTCCAGCTCGGGACTGCGACAGTGGCGCAGTAGAGAGACATAGATGTCACCATTGGCTCCGGCGATCTCACAGAATGTGGAGTAAGTGGTGGCCGCATTGAAGCTCTTGCAGAGCTGTAGCACGCACCACTCGTCTGGCAGTTGCTGACAGACATTTGAGATGCGTTCATAGCCTATCTTTGGATCCTGCACATCCTCCAGGAAGTCCATTGAATCGATGGTTGCGCTTTTTGGCTTTGCCGTGCGCTTCTCCAACTTCAATTGATGGTTTAATATGTTTTGCAGAAATTTGTTGCTGTATAAAGTAAAGGAATGATTATTTATTAGTTATTAGTTTATCAGTTAATGTATCTTGCAACACCTTTTGTAGTCGGCTTTCTCCTTGGGCGTCGCTGCCAAGATTATTTCAGATGCTTTCAGCTGCTGGTTTTCTAGTTCCTGGGCCTCGGTTATGAGTCGCATATCTGCGCACTGAAACAGTGATCTGACTTGATAATAAATCGAGTCCTTTTCGTTGCCATTGCGATATTCCTCGTCCGCGCGCAGTAAATTATATTCTGCAAAAAACGAGTTCAGCACAATTAGACGCTGCTTGAAAAATTTTATATCTCTTGACTACCTTTAGTTTCGGGTCCAACCTGCACACTTGTTAGGCTACGCAACTCCTTTTCGGTTGCTTCGGCATCAAACATTCTGTGTCAAAGTTATTGCAATTTTATTGGTAAATTCGAAAAGTGGCGGCGACTGACACTCTTTTTGCATGCCACAAGTTGTTGTTGTTTTCTCGGTTTGCATGAAGCAGTGCTGGCAGCGGCGCAAAAACATTGCATTGCGCAGCACTGCAAACATCGATAGACACACGCAGCAACGCTGCGTATCGATAACAATGGTAATTTTTAGTACATTTGTGTGCGTTTGGCCACTAACCATATAACACATAGATATAACACGCAGAGCACTAAAATTCAGCGAACTCCCACAATGACGAGACAGCCCCAGGCAAATTCTCCGAATTCGCTTTACTTTTTGCTGCGAGCAGCGGGTACTCTGTGACAAGAAAATCAGTGCTCTGCGAGCGCTCGTTCGGTAATGGTCCATTTGTATATAAAGCCCATCTATGCAACCATGTATGCTTATTTTCTGATCTCTTCTCTCTCATATATTTTTATTATCTGCTCTCTTCTCTCTCCAATATATATATGTAAAAACTCACCAGCAGCAGCACACCAAAATTGAAATTTGCTCGCTGAGGCTTCATTTTTCCTCTCTCGACAGTAGAGTATACCAAACTTTTGAAAGTGTTTGTCATACCCATGCAAAATGTTGACATTTTTATTATTATTTATAAAAGGGTATGGAAGTGTGAGGCTCATACGAAGAATATGTTTTCGCGACGAGCATGCACACACACTATCAGCACTTACCGTTACAGCAGCTCACATGTATGAGCATTTGTGTGCCTCCATGCGAAAGTGGAAATTGTAGAAACCCAATGCGTGTGTGCCTTAGAATTTTGTGAACGACACAGGGATTTGTTCGATCTTGTGAACTTACAAATCCACTTCACACATATACATATGTATGTACGTACATACTTACATCTAGAAATTAATGTAAGTGTATATACATACATATATCTTTTAATGGTATAATTACTTAAATACCATAGGCCCATAAGCATTATCAAATGGAAAAAATCATCGTAGAGCACTAACTTATAAGTGTACATAATTCTTTCAAATATGTCTGTCATGGGTTTATAAGAGACTTCTGTGGGTTAGGTGATTCATATCTATTCTCAGGCGCCATAATGCACCGAACTGTACCCTTTATTACCAAAATGATTAGCGTAGGTCATAAATGCTCATTTGACAGTCACTCTACAATTCAAACCACACAAAATTAACAAGCTACTGAATCGCAAGATATTCGACAATTCTGATCAGACGCACACATGTTCAAATGTGTGTGTGTGCAGTCCACGGGTCCCAACTACTTCAAATGTTGGATTCTACAATTTAACACAAATGCTCATACATGTGAGCTGCTGTAACGGTAAGTGCTGATAGTGTGTGTGCATGCTCGTCGCGAAAACATATTCTTCGTATGAGCCTCACACTTCCATACCCTTTTTATAAATAATAATAAAAATGTCAACATTTTGCATGGGTATGACAAACACTTTCAAAAGTTTGGTATACTCTACTGTCGAGAGAGGAAAAATGAAGCCTCAGCGAGCAAATTTCAATTTTGGTGTGCTGCTGCTGGTGAGTTTTTACATATATATATTGGAGAGAGAAGAGAGCAGATAATAAAAATATATGAGAGAGAAGAGATCAGAAAATAAGCATACATGGTTGCATAGATGGGCTTTATATACAAATGGACCATTACCGAACGAGCGCTCGCAGAGCACTGATTTTCTTGTCACAGAGTACCCGCTGCTCGCAGCAAAAAGTAAAGCGAATTCGGAGAATTTGCCTGGGGCTGTCTCGTCATTGTGGGAGTTCGCTGAATTTTAGTGCTCTGCGTGTTATATCTATGTGTTATATGGTTAGTGGTTTGGCGGTAAGGTCGAATATTGGCAACTAAGGGAAAATGTGAGATATTCGCTTATTTATTTAAAATTAATTAAATATTTATTGGCAAGTAATAAAATAATAATATTAACTATGCTTTTTATGTGCCTTGAGCTAACATTGTTGCAAAGCACGTGTCGCAGTTCGGCGCTTACAGCGCAAAAGCTCTGCTCCTGCTAGTGTTGTTGTTCTTGCTGACGCGTATTCATTCATAAAAACACAGCAGCAGCACGAAAGTTCGCGTAACGACGAAGCGTTGGGCGAAGCTTTGCGCAGCGGCGCAGATGCCCAAACACTCAGCAAACTGTGTCAATCTCGTCTAACACATGTGTTTGCCCGCCTCTGCCTCTGTCTGTGTGTGTGTGTGTGTGTGTAGATGTTTGTATGTATGTATGTATGTACACACATTGTACATTATATTGGCACCCCGGTGAACCACACCCTCCAATTGCCCTAAAAAACCTTACGCAACAACAAAGCGACACACATTGGCAATTATTGCAGCAACAACAACAGCAGCAAATATTACAGGAGCTTTGACATTTTACAGCAAGGTCCAGCTTCTGACTTTTGTTGTTTGCCTTTTGACTCTTTTTGCTGCTGCTGCCCAGGCGCGCCTTTTTGCTGCTCGCTGCAGGCAGCCGCTGCAGTTTCTAATGACGTGTCTTAAAGAGATAACGACAGCAGCCGCAGCAGAGGCGGCCGCAGCAGCAGCGACTTTGTGCGTGGGGTGTGCATGCGTGTGTGTGTGGGAATGCGTGTGAAGGTCTGACGTCAGTGAGCCTGGCGCATCCCCTTTGTATGGCTGTGTGCATGTGCGTGTTCCGTTTCTTTTTGTTTTTGTTAGCCGCCGCCCAGCTGCAACGGAAACGGCATCTGTAACTGCAACCTGCAGCTTGAGTGAGTCGCTGCGCTGCCACCTGACTGCCCTCGCCCCGCTCATCGGCATTTCGCACTATCAGGCCGGTCTAAGCTTCTTCAATTAAGTATTTATTGGCAAATGAGTGCAGTGTGTGGCAGTGGCAGCAATATTATTATTGATGCAGCATCCGCAGCGAATGGAAACACATTGACAACTTGACGAGGCTTTCGTTAAATATTGAAAAGACGCCGACGCACTATAGCCCGCTCTCGCTCGCCCTCTCTCTCTCTCTCTCTCTCTCTCTCCCTCTCTCACTCCCACTCTCATACCTCTCGGTGTGCCCTTCTCTGTCTGTCTTGCAATTTGCTTTTGCTACTTTGTGTTTGTTGTGTATTGTTGCGCTGCCGGCGTCGCAGTTGCCGTCGCAGTCGCCGTCGACGTCGCTGCTGGCCCGTTGGCCGCAGAGCACTCAGCATCCTTTCTACTTATTAATTTTGATGTTGCTTTTCACTTTTACTTTGTGTATGTTAAACGTGCCTCAGTCAGACGCTAACATTTCGTGTGTGGGTGGATTTGGCTCTGTGTGAGTGTGTTTGTGTGTGTGTGTGTGTGGCTGTCCCATGATAATCATCTGTTGTTACTGCTGTTGTGGTTAGTTAAAATTGCAATAGTTTTGTTGTTGGGGTCATAAAAAGTTGAGTTGTTGTTTGAAGCGCACGTTCAATCTGTTTGACCAGTGACCATTTGCACCACAGCACCTATAACCCACCAATCCACCCACCAGCCAACAGCCCAACCGCCCACCTGCCCACAAGAACCACCTGGCAACCCTCTGCATTATTTATGAGCCACAGCCAATGCAAAAAACTTGGCACGTACATACATGTGCCTCTCTCTCTCTCTGTGTGTGTGTGTGTGTGTGTGTGTAGAGCTCTGGCGAGCGGGTTGAGTGCGTCGTCGTACGCCTAGCAAATTATAACATTAATATTACATTAACGCACACAAACATGCATGTTCACACACACACACAGACACACACACATGCATCGGGGAGACATTAAAACGAAACAGAATGGCAAAAACTTTCATTTGACGTCCTAACAGCAACAACAACGACAGCAACAGCACGCGACATGTAAAATAAATGTAACAAAATGCGTCCGAACACTAAACAGAAGCAGAAAGAAGCAGCAGGAACAGTAGAACACACAGCAGAAGAGGCGGCGGCGACAGCATCAACACAAAAACAACAAAAGGCCGTCAAAGACAGCGGCAGCAGCAGCGACCACGGCAGAGACAGAGACAGAGGCAGAGGCAGCGACAGCAGCCACCCTAAAAAATGTGGCACACATTCCAACAGTTGCAGCGATGCCGACGTCGGCAGAGATGTCGCTGCCAGCTGACACTGCTGCGGCTACGGCTGCTGCTGCTCCTGTTCGTTTGTGTTCTGCTCGCAAAGTCAAAGCGATTTTCGAAGTCGACGGTTGTGTGGCTCGCGCTGCTTGCTCCGGTGCTGCTTTCAGAAGCAACTGACAAAACGCTTTTAACACTTAAAAAATATTCACATATACACAGACACACATACACACACTCACACACACACACACACACACGCTCGAGTCACATTCTAGCCAAACTGCAAAAATTGTAAGCGAAAAATCAACAACAGGAGCGAGCGAAGCGTGTGGAAAAAGTGTAGCATGCTTTTAGGCAGCGCACAAAAATAACGCCAACGCCAAAATAAGTTTACAACTTAGGCATTGCCGAAAGCAGGAACTCTGCGCGTAAAGTGTTAAGCAAAAATTGACATTTAAGTAAATTAAGGTGTGGTGATTTATGCAACTTTTTAGCCACACGCACGAGCACAAGGCGGCGACAGACACATACAAAAGGGGGCCGAGGGGGGACAGAGTGGAGAGCAGCAGCAGCAGCCAACGACTGCACATACCTATAAGCTAAGGCACACACAAACACACGGACACACACACGGACACTTACACGAAAAGCGGAGGCATACAAAATAAAGGATAACGACGAACGAGCGAGGAAAAAGCAAGAAAGAAATCGAAATTAAAATATATGTTGTACAACAAAAACAACAACAGCAACAGAGCAGGCAATTTTCGGCTGTCGCTGTAATTCGAAGCTCATCTGCGCTGCTTTGCTCTCTGCTGCTGCTGCTGCGACGACGGCGGCTGCTGTGTGTGGTTACCGCTGCCCTTTGCCCACTGTCTCCTGCTCTCTGCTCTCGCTCGCTCGCTCTCGGCTTGCTCTCTCTGTGCTTCGTCAAGTGAAAACATTTCGTTTCGTCAAGTTTTGTAGGTATTTTGGCAGGCCAGGCTACACACACAAATCCACAGAGCGACGACATGTCCTCATCATCTGCTCTTGCTGCCGCTGCTGTTCCTGTGAATAAAAAAATCTAAATAAATATTAATACAAATATAATTGAAAAACACTTACAGCACGACAATTTTAATACATAAATAAGTAATAAAGAAAGGATATATATACACACACACACACAAGTGCACAAGGAATTGCAGCCACCAAATCGAAAAAGAGAAAAAAAAAATTTTTTTGTGTGTGTTTTTTTCGAATGGGCAAAAGGCGTTGCCAAATCAAAGGCAGCAGCACACAGATTGTGGAAATAAACGAATAAATATATAAATATACACTAAACGAAATCGTAACTCAATAAAAACAGGCACAAAGTAACTATTCTAAATATTTATAACGGAGAGGAGCAAGGGAGCTGTAAGCAAATAAATTATTCATACGCACCGTTAAACAAAAGCAAAAGCCAAAGCACCAAAAGTGAAATTTTCAAGTGACATTGTGAAAGGCAGCCACATAGCAGGCTGCATTAATAAAACATACAACAATCATATAGCATATAGGATACAAAGGATACAAGGAGTCGGCACAGGAGCTGCTCTGCCTGTTCTATTATTTAACTGCTTACAACAGACGTTTTCAACTGGACGAAGCTGATTGAAAGCCGCTTTCAACAACAGCATCCGTCGTTCACTAAGAGAGGGAGAGAGATAGAAAGCGAGAGAGGAAAAAGTGAAAGAGAGCGCGAGGACGTGTCTGTGTGTGTGCGTGACAGTAGCAGCAGCAGCGACGTCAACGTCAATCCGCTCAATATTTATATTGCACGAGACCAATTCACGATTCACGCTCAAACTGCTGACAACTCAGACGCAGACGCCACTGGAGGTCCTGGGTATCAGACTGTGGCTCTGGTTCATCTGGTGCTTGGTCCAGCCGCAGCACCAAAATAAATAACATCTGACAGCTGCTGCTTGTCTCTTACTCCAGCTACTGCCAGAGATACAGCTACTGCGCCCACACCAACTCGCACCACGTCGAGTCGACTCAACTCTCCAGTGCACAATTCGCACAGGCCTAAGCAATATTCGCAAGATAAACACGCTACAGCTGTAACTGCAATCACTACTACAATCAAGCACAACAAACTAGCAATAACGGGATAAGCAAAGGACAAAAAAAATAAACAACTAAAAAACACGCAATGGGTGCCAAGGAAAGTGTCGAGGCAGCCGTCAAAATGAATGCCGATGGCTGGGGCCACGTGGAGGTGTGTATACAAAACAATAACTATCATAATAATAACAACAACATTAAACTTTTTTATAAGCCCATCAGAGTTGTGAGTGATAATAATACGTATATATGTATGTGTATGAATATAAGTAACTGTTTATTGTGATTTTATATATTTGTTTACTCAGGCAGCTTGTGCTGCGGACTCATACTACTTGCTTCTTAGCTTTAAGATGGGGAAAATGAGTATTGAAATAATTATTGTGGTTTGCCTTTAGTAGGAAGCGAGAGCTAAATATATACTTAAGGTTTTATTCATTTCCTGCTGATGTTAATTGAATTTTTTTATTTTCCTTAGCTTTTTCTATTTAATATGTTTTGTAATATATTTAAAATTAAAATGTATATTTTATTTATATTTTGTACATATATTTTTGTATATTTTGTTTACAGTTTCTTATTTATTTCATTTCTTTTTATATGTTCTTAATGTAAACGAACAGCAACACATAGATCACTTCAGCTCTTCTATCTAATTAACTTTGTAGAGTTTCCACGCCAGCTTCTGCCCATAACACACACCTCAGGCGCATTTACCCTTTTATGCATAAGTAAAGAATATAAAATATTTATAGAAAACCCTTCCCTCACTTACTTTTTATTAAAAACTTCCCCAACAACTCTTCCACTCCACAAATATTAGAGCTCTTAGCCCATCAAGCATTTTACTATATATATATATATATATATATATATATATATATATATATATATATATATATATATATATATATATATATATATATATATCTATATATGTATATAATCAAACCTTAGTCATCTCTTACTCTATCATGCTGTCAATCGCACTGGCTCCCAGTCCAATTTGTCAATTGGTGAATGGGGGGCAGCGTCTGTGTGGCAAGTGTGACCTAAAAAATGGGCAGAGCTGTCGCCACCTTCACTCCTTATTGCGATTTGATGAGAGCACTGCGACAATTTAGATTGAGCGACTGAGCGTTATTTGATTGATTTTAAAAATAAATTTTAACAAAGCGAAAAAAGCAGGCAAACACGTGCAGTGTGTGGCAGCCACTCGATGGAGCAGCAGCAGCAGCAGCGAGCGGGCAGACGAATTTTCGTCTGGCTATCGCTCAGATCTCTCTGCAGCTCTTGAGCGCAACGAAAAACAAAAAATGCTGTGTGTGTGTGGGCGAGCGGGCGAGCTCTTGAGATCGTGTGGAGACAATGAGGCTGCTGCATGAGACTTACAGTTGCTGTGGAGAGCTGCTCAACATAGTGAGAGGCAGAAAGAGAGGCAGATCGTGAGAGTGGAAGAGTCTCTCTCGCGTTACGTAGCAGCTGAATGTATGAATGAAAATGCGCTTTGATTTTTCCCCCGATTTGTGTGTTTAGTTGTTTGGCTGAGTCTGTGGCGTGTATTTCGAATGCTCTTTTGGCACACATTAGTTCGATTATTTATATAAACAATAACAATTAAACGCAACCCATGACCGCAGCCAGGTCGTAAACAGGTGTCTGTTCGTCTCAACGCCAAAGGCTGTAAACAAAAATAGATAACAGCCTAAATCATATATATAAATATATATATATATATATATATATATATATATATATATATATATATATATATATATATTATAAACAACAAATGTGGTCAGCAACAGGCTGCAGACAGCCGAAAATTAAAATAAAAGTCTATTGTATAAATACATGTATATAGTTCATATATATTTATATATAGTGTTATGCTTAAGGTGTAGCAGAGGAATTTTAAAATTAAATTCATATAAATAAGTGCGACGTGCAACATCTGCGAGTGTGTGCTCAAGTGTGTGTCAAAGAACATTAAACTCACCGATCAGATCAAATCATAAACATCTAAATCAAAGCAAAACTTCAAAGCGCTTCAAATCGCCGATGTGCATATTTTTTGTTGTATTTTTTCATTTTTCTCATTTTTCTTTTTATTTCTATTTTTTTTTTTTTTTTTTTCGTTTCGTTTGTGTTTTGTTGACACCTACACGCGAGAGTCGCTGCAGCATGGGGCAGGCGCGCCGCGTGCAGCGTTCGGTCAGCAATAGCGTTGAACTCGCTGCGTTCGCACCTCAAAAAACGCGCGCGAGACGTGTTGGTGATAATAGCCAGCGGCTGTAGCCGGCGTGGGTTGTTTCATAGCTTGATCAAAGACTCGGGTGATTAAGTATTAATGTGTGTGCGGGTGTGTGTGTGGCTCAATGTTGCTTAATTTATGCTTTAAGCTTAAATACCTATTTGACATGTGCAATATGTCTTGCATTGAAATTCTTCAGGCAATGTGTCCGGCATCTGTTGAGTTTGAATGATAAACCAGTATTTTCGAATGCATTCGTCATGTGAAGACATTGGGGCACATAAGTTGTATATGAAATAAGCTATATAAGTGTTATATATTTTTAATATATGAAAGATATTTTAATTTGAAAAGGTTATGTATGAGTAGCATATGATTATATGATTATCACAACTAGATTATATCTAAACTTTGGTGCCACAAAAGATCTCTAATTTTATTATAGAAGATAATAGGTTCTGTTTGCTGCACTAAGTCTAACTGTAATTCAAATATATTATATATTTATAATATAGATATTCGCTCAACTCAAACTTAGCCTGAGGAAAAACATTAACAGCGCTTTCAGTAATCTATAAGATATCAAATATATACAACTTAATTTCTATATTAACAGCCCATTATCATCTATTATCTATTAATATTAACTCATATTCTTCTCTCTCCCACCTGCAGCGCGGTAGTCGCTACCACGGCCATCGGCATAATCAACGCTCGCAGTCGCTAAATCGCGGCCAGGCCCTCTCGCAGGCGGACGTGAGCGGCATGTGGTGACATCGGGGTGCCTCTGGTAAAGGTGAGTCTCTCCTGAACACATATAGCACATATACATTACTGATCTGTCTCCCTTTAACTCTCAATAGGAGCTGCGGCGGGCTGTGCTAACTGCGCCATGGGCAACAAACTGAGCTGTTCGTGTGCGCCTCTGATGCGCAAGGCTTATCGCTATGAGGATTCACCCTGGCAGAGCTCTCGTCGTCGCGATGGTCATCTCTTAAGGTGAGTGGGCGTGGCTGGCATAGACAGCTGCCGCCGCAACGTATATCCTTCAAGTACTCTAGTAGTTGACTCTTTTGTTCTCCGACTGGCTGTAAATATGTATATGTATATATATATATATATATATATATATATATATATATATATATATATATATATATATATGGAAAGAAACAACAACTACAACAATAACAACCACAACAACAATAACAAGCAACTAACTCGAAAACAATTGAATTCGCTATTTCGATCAACTTTTGTAATTTAACTAATTGTGTTCTTCTTCTGGTTTTTCTTTCTTTCAAAAAAACAAAATCTAATATGTAAACAAACGAAAAACTTTCGACTTTTTGCCTACACTTTCAACAACCAACACACAACCCACACAACTGCCTAATCTAAATTGTTGGGCGCAACTTCTACAACTACAACAACTACAAATCTGCAACAACTTTCCTTCCTAAACGACTGCAACTGCAACAACTATAACAACAACAACTGTCAAACCGTGCTTCCCCACCTTGATTTTACTTTCAATTCAATCAATCCTCCAAAATCAAACCTCCTCAACCACAAACTTGCACCAAATTGGATGAACCAAAATCTAAAATCAAAAACCGACAACCAACAACTTTTGCAATAATCAATTTGTCAACAAACGTTTTATTAACCAACGCCTAGTTCGTTCAGGTTGTGGGCTGAGGTCTTTCACGTATCGGCGAGCGGCGCCGGCACCGTCAAGTGGCAACAAGTGTCTGAAGATTTGGTTCCTGTTAACATTACCTGCATTCAGGACTCGCCCGAGTGCATCTTTCACATCACCGCGTACAACAGCCAGGTGGACAAGATACTCGACGTGAGACTTGTGCAGCCAGGTGAGTAGCTGCTCCCGCCCAGTGTTTACCTTTGCTAATTGAAATTTGTATTATCTCTGCGCGCGCGTGTGTGTGTGTGGTATTTGCAGGCACACGCATTGGCCAGGCATCAGAATGCTTTGTCTACTGGAAGGATCCAATGACTAACGACACTTGGGGCCTCAACTTCACATCGCCCATCGATGCCAAACAGTTTCGGGAATGCTGTGTAAGTATTCTCTTACAGTTTGCTGCATAGTGCAAACGCGACGATGACAAGCAACCACCTCAACTGATACCTCAACCAAAGAACCACCTCAGCCAACAACCACAAAAACAAACACTAAAGCAATACACACACACACACACCCACACACACACACAGACACTATTTAACAAGTAACAAGCATTTTGGGGCAGTTTCCATGCTGCCCGAACAGCTGCCACAAATGCAAACAACAAGTTGATGATGCTGTGATGATGACCGACCGTGATGAATGTTGAATTAATGATGATGCGGCGCCAGTTCGTTATGCTTAAGTTCCATAAACCACAAACTATCTATCTAGATATAAAAGAATATTTTCAAAATTACTGGAAAACTTACCTCAACAGCTATGAAATGTGTTAAGTCGTTTAAAGTACGCGCAATAGCTTCGATTCATGCCATGCCATTAGTCACAGTCAGAATCAGTATCAGTATCAGTATCACAGTCGCTGTCGCAGTCACTGTCGCAGTCACAGTCACAGTCACTGTCACTGTCACCGAGCACACAACATACAAGAGACAGACAGACACAGATACAGATACAGATACAGACACAGACACCGCTCTCTAAACTGCTTAAACAAGAACTGCTCCCGTTAATTATACCCGTATAAGTATATATATTATATACATATATATTCTCGTTCTTAGTTGACCAACATCAGACATATAAATATATTAATATACTTTGAATAATCCATAAATTTGCCTCAAAATTTTGTATAAATTTGTAAATCTTATGTTTTGTATTGAGATTCTGTTTTCCTCTCCGTTTGATAAACAATTTGGACAACAATTTTAAAGTAATACATACATATATAGTAGTGCTTAAACCGCTTTTACACGTTGAATTAAATATGAACACGAGAGAAACTGATCTGAGATAGAAAGAGAATGACAAGAAGAGTATTAACTAAAATATATATAAGCTAACTAGACTCCACTTCTACTTCCATTTCCGATCAATTTCTTAACCAGACTTGTACTCGTACGATCTCTGAGCACACATACATTCACACACACACACAAACTTCCACAAGAACAACAAGCAGAACAACATTTACCACTCACTCATTTAGTCAACATAATCTGTCTGGATTTAGTATCTAATAATTGTTTCGTTTCTTTTCTTACTTTGCGCCTCATTTGTTGCAGGTATCTTACATTGTAAAAAAATACGTTAGTATCGCTTCATATTGTTTATTTGTCACAAACACACAGAACTAAAAACAAACTCAACAACTAAAGAAACAAACTGCTGCTAACTAAGACTAACTACTGCTATTAAAATAACTAATGAATAACTATTTTTTTTCGAACTATCACAGCTGAGAAAGAAACTCTCTAATGATCAAATCATTTATTTATATATATATATATAGAGTCCAGCTCTAAATGTATTTAAATTTTGAAATACCCTCGTTCAAGTAGCGCTTCCCTTTGTCGGGCATGTGTAAGAACTCTCTACCTACATACATAAACCCACCCACTCACACACACACACACTGACACACACTTTGTATTTCCTTCACACACACACACACACGCATAACAGTGTCCTTAAGTGTCGTTACTGTTTTGTAAGCTTTTCCACTTTTATGTGTCTTAACACTCCTACTCTATCGCCAACTATCTCTGTGTACGCTCCTCAATCACAAGTTTCTCAACCCAGTTTATCACATAACTCACGCATACCATAACAGTTATATGTATTATAATACCAGTTAAATACCAGCCAATTGATGCCCAGTTAAAAACAACAACAACAACAACTCATAAGTGTTCAAAGTTCCTATTAATTCTTGTTGTGTGTGTGTGTATTTTGAAAGTTCCAAAGGTTCCAACAACTACTTGTATTTAACTCTATAGCACACACACGCATACATTGACACACAGTGAACCCACTCACACACACACTGACGTCACTCACACACACACACACACACACACATATACAGTTACACGCACACCCACTAAAATTTGTTAAATGTATTTATATTATATATTCTTTCATTTCTTTTTCTCTCTTCTAATCATTTTCGAATTCATTCTCGAAACACGCAAAAACAAAAACAATATATATATATATATAATATATATATATGATTATATCAATATATATATATATATATGAAAAACTAAATTCGTTTTCAAATCTTTCATTTTTGATGCATTTCATTTGATACTTATGAAAACCAAATGTCGTACTTGAATCTGAAATGTAACGAAAACAATCTGGGTGTTGTCGCCAACAACATCCACAAACGACCAAACTAATTGTAAATTGAATACTCTACACGCAACAATAACGAAAACAACAACAACTACAACAACAACAACAAACAAACAACAAAAAACAAAAAAAAAAATAACAACAACAATTTTGAAAACATTTCTAAATGTACACCACTTACAAATCTATCTATCTATCTATCTACTATCTATGAAACTCTGTCCCACCCGAAATGCTTTTATTATCTAACATCAATTTTATTTAACTACTCTCTCTCTTAACTATATATTTATGTATGTATAAATATATATTTTCAACTCGATTCGTTTGCATTTGACACGTGCGCAAAAAAAAATTCAAATACAAAATAAATACAAATCCCGAATGACAATAAATATATAAATATAAATTGAAAATTTTGCAAAAAAAAAAACATGAAAAATTCGATGAATTGAATGATAATTGTCTTAATATCGAATTGCCGAAACGTACAATGAAAATGCAAAAGAAAAACGCAAAACGCTTTAAAACAATCGCACGTATCCTCTACTACAATACCGTTACCTATCCACTGCAAACCGTTTCCGATGAGCCCTAAGTCCCCCGAAACCACCCACCCAGCCCCCAAACAACCTAATCCCAAGCCAAGTGGGCGGTTTAAATACGCAAATGAAAATCAAATATCGAAACAACTTTCAAAAACAATGCAAAATTTTGGAATCGTAACAAATGCTAGCAGCGCTAGGAAGTAGAAGAGTGTAGCTGAAAGCTACGTTCGAGAATCGCCCAGAGAGGCGAAAATAAACAGTTAACCACTTAAGTGTAGCCCAGTGCCGAAAGAGAGGCGAAAACGAAAATATATAAAATATATTCTTGAAAAATAGTTTTTAAGGTTTCTAAAACCAAAGTCAAATCGAATCGAATCGAAATCGAAATCAAAATCGAAGCAACACGCACAGGCTCACAATAATTGTTCTGGCAGCAAATTAATCAAAAATAAATATATATATATATATATATATTTAAAGATAAGTGTTGAAAATTGTTAGGCTAAGTTGAAAGTTCAAATGTTATTCGAAGAAATCAAAGAAAATCAAAGCAAATCAAATGAAATTAGTCTTAAGTGCGCTTAGCGCCCTAATATGCTTCCTCGAGTTTCACTGCGCAGAGATTAGCTCTTTAAAGTATCGAATACCCTGCTTAATGCAACGCACTCTTAAGGCTTCACAAACTTAACTACTAACTAACTAACTAACTACTGCTTGTATGTGTATGTTTGTCTACTTCACTCAACTATCTATTTCTATATCTAAACTAAAATATATCTCTATATATATATGTGTACTCAAGGCTTTTCGAGCACCTCTCTAGTTGTACTACTACTCTATGTAAACTCTATGCACTCTTCTAATAGTTCTCTAAGTTCTATAACTCACACACAAAGCAACTGCAACAGCCACAGTCGTTACTACGGCTACTTTTCGCCAGGTCGCCTCGACTTGAGCCAGTTTGCAGATCTCTCAGATCTGTATAAGTCTAGACAGTTAAAGAGAGAAGAATTTTGAAAGCAGAGAAAGCAGAAACCGCACACACAGAACCTTGTAATCCCAATCAACTAACCTAATGATAGTGCGACGTTTTACAGTCGCCTTCTTTCAAATTTTCACGAAAGGCCTCGTCGAGCTACTCCCTGAAACTGGATCCGCCGGGCAAGGGCAAGGTGAAGGCCAAGCGAAAGCCTCTCAGCACTCCGGCGTCGCCGTCGCGCGTGCGCCAAGAGCCCCAATGCACCTGCATGTCCGCCGAGCAGTATGCGCGCTTGAGAACCGATCCACGTGTTAGAGGTGAGAGAACAAACCAATCCAAAAACTAAAAAAAAAAACTAAAAAAAAAAATATAAAAAACTTAAGCCAAAACCAATTCTCAGCCAAATCGAACTATAAGCAAATCGGTTAAGTCAATCCAGTCAGCGAGCCTTTCCGACTCGCACAACCCCCAACAATTTTTTGCTCCTCTTTTGCTTTACGTTTCAAGTTCATATTTTCTTTTTGGAAAGATTTGCTTTAAAGCGATGATCTCTATATTTTTTTCTCTCGCTCTCTATCTCTCTCTCTCTCTCTCTATCGCTCTCTATATGGGGCATGTTCTGCCTGTATAGATGCTCTAGTTTACCGTTTGATTTACACTTAGCCAAGTCTCTTCATATATAGATATAAGTAATACAATTTACCCCCGCCACTCTACCCAAAAGTCTAAACAGTTAGAGATTAGGAGCCAACTCCACCGCATCCCACCCATCAAATCTCATCGCCATACTCATTGCAGGTTCATCCACATTGCCGCGTAATGTCGGCTCCCACAGAATCACCGATGTCGATGGCCAGCAGCAGGGCAAAGTTGTAAGCGCCGTGAGCAGCACTTCGCTCTACGATAATGTGGCTAGCGGTGGCCCGGGCGTGGTCCAAGGAGGCGGTAAGTAATGGAGGAAACGTGAAATCAATACTCGAATATTAATGTAAATTACTATAGAACACGCTTATATAAACGTAATTAAATTTAGAGTGAAATTTCACATCTTATACCTGACCTTAAGTCAACATGAAACACAAATTAAATATTAAATATTAATGATATATTTTATTCAGATTTAAATCAGTTCAAACTGAAATATTTTCTAGAATTTATCATAAGTTTTGCTACACTGTGCAATGACTGATGCATGCTCTGATTTGACATACGATCCTAATCAAGTGTTTAACTCCCTCTCTCCCTCAATCTCTTTGTCTCTCTCTCTCTCTCTCTCTCTCTCTCTTTTTCACCAACAGATACCCTACAACGTCAGCTTAAGGGGCAAGACGGCACCATGGTGGCCAACGCGGGCGTCAATACCAACACACCGGGCGTCATTGTCACCGGCGTGGGCAGCGGCTCGGACATGTGCACACAGAATCATGTGGGCTCACAGGTGGGCTCAGACGATGCCGGCGCCTGCCAAATGGATATGGATCTGTCGAAGAGCGAGGGCACCCAGGTCGGCGGCGGGCTGCACCAGAGCGTGGGCACCTCCACCAAGTCGACCGGCACACGCACCAAGGATTTCAGCGATGATATGGTAAGTGAAGCCGACCAGGCGAATGTCTGTCTCACCTGGCTCAGCTGTGCTGCGAGTCTGACTGTCTGCGCCAACCACCTAACCTATCTCGCTTTATCGCTCGCACACATTCGCAGACACGCGACGCGCACTCGCACGATATGCACCACCAGCACAACGTAATCAACAACAACACACGACGCAAGACCAAGAGCACCGAGGACATGAACGTCGACACGAGCACACTAAAGCGCATGCTAAAGCCGATGCCCAGCACTGAGAGCCCCGTCACGTCGCCGGAGATGGGGCGACGCCGCTACAACTACTACAATGCGAATGGCGCACAGACGCTGGGGCCCCAGCACATGCACCAGCACGGCATGGGCATGGGAGTGGGCGTCGGTGGCGGCCATCACGTCATGAACAACAATACCTTGGGCCGCAACAGCGGCAGTCAGTCGTCGCGCTTCTCCGGCTCGAGGTGAGTTTTGTGGCCGGAAATTGGCTGTGTTCTGATAAATTAATTTATTTCCTTTCGGCTTTCCGTAGATCTTCGCATGAAATCGGGCGCGGTTACCCGCCGCGCAATCTGTACTTGGAATTGGAGCGAGAGCGCGAGCGCAGCTGCATCGAGGGCTCGCCGCCATCGGACAACGTGATGTTCGACAACCAGTGCTACGCGACCACGCCCAGCTCCAGCAACGGCAACTCCGATCAGGACCAGTCGTACAGCCAGCAGCAGCAGCAGCCACAGCAGTCGCACCAACAACAGCAATCGCATCAGCCGCATCCGCCGCACCCACAGCAGCGGCAATCCCGGCACCAGCATCATCAGCACCAGCAGGCGCCCAATGTGACGCCCACACCGGGCAGCCCCACCTCGCGGCTGCTCATGGAGTACGAGATGCATTTGCGCAACACGCTCGCCAAGGGCATGGACGCCGAGTCCTACAGCCTGCACACCTTCGAGGCTCTGCTCTCCCAGAGCATGGAGAATCTGGGTGAGTTGCTCTGGCCACGTACTCTTAACGGCTTCGCTTTAGTTTTAGTTTTTGGGTTTCGTTTCGCCTAGGTTTTCGCTTTTGGTTCACATTCCGTTCGATTTGCTGTACTCGTAGCCAATTTAGTTTGAACTCAACTTTTTGTTCTCTCGTTGTTGTTGTAGCTGAACATTTCGTCTTGTTCTTGCTCTCTTCTCTTCTACTTCTTGTGTTTGCCAATGCCCGCCCACTGCTATCATTTTATTGTACGCCCCCTGCTCTAATCGAATTTTTAATTAGCCTCAGCTCGAGCGTTGTTTTCACTTCGTGCCCTCGTCAATGTCTCCAATCAAGTCGCTTTTTCCATTGCAACATTTGAATTTGACAGAATGGGGGTAGAAAAGTCCAACTGGCATGCCGTATAGCCAGCTAGCCGGACGGGGATAATCTGATTAATGCGGGCTGCCTCTCGTTGGGGTATTCGGATTAGCCAGCAAACGGAATTTGTGCTGAAATCAGAATGTCTTTGTTAGGTTAATGCAAAGAAACAGCAAGGCAATCAATGGCTATGCATAAAGAATACTATTTAGTCACTCTATCAAGGGCTTCAGTAGTTATACATAGCAATTAAGTACGACTTACCATCGCCTTTCTCACTGCCCACTAAGAGCAAGACCTCAAACTCAGTTCTCTTCTAGCTAATTTTTTGAACTTCAACAATCTATTTTCGTTATTCTCAATGTGTTTTTTCTATAATTTGTCTTTTTCGCTATCGTAAACTTCTCTCTAACGCTCTGTCTCTTTTAATATAAATATTTAAATAATTAAAACTTAAATGCTATCCATACATATCACAAAACGCTCATCATGCGCTCTCTCGCACACAATTATCCAACACAAATGTCACACAACAACAATAATAACAACATCACTATCAACAACAACAACAACAACCACCTAACAACAACCATCATCAGAATTCGCTGAAAGCCTACCAGGATCAACACAGCGCAGCCCATATCCACTACGTAGGCGTAAGTAGTTCCATTGAGTGCACGTCTCTTAACTAATGCTATCCTGAATAAAAGCCCCATTAAACAATATACAAATATTCGAGGACAACTGAAATGCATTTGCTTGCCTTTAGCTGTTGTGTTTCAATTAGTTTCTATATAAATATAAATCGATTGTATTAACTTGATTTCCCTTTTACCTTTAGCCAATGCCAAGTCTTCAACCTTGCCGCTGCCGCCGCATCGCCCCCTATCCACCATAAGGGATAAGGAACGCGATCGCGATCGGGATGGCTACTACAGCGACCGCAACGAGCTAATACGGGAGCGCGAGCGCGAGAGGGATCGCGGTTACCTGTCCGATCACAATGCTAGGTAAATGCCACATTCGAAGATTATGTATAGAACATTATGCAACTTGGATATGTCATTTAAGCTTCTCCAACTCGCGCTGCGCCAGCTGCATTGGCGAGTCGGCACGCGCTCAGTGGTTCCGTCACTCGGATGGCTGGCGCTCGGGCAGCTCGACCATTGGTTCCGGTTCCGGGCACGGCATGATGGCCCAGCAAATGACCGGTTCCGGCCACAAACGTTCGCCCTGGGACTCGCTGCCATCGCTGCGCCAGGACAGCAGCCTCAATGATTCGGGTTACAAGAGTGCACGCGCTGACTCCTTGGAGCAACGGTAACTAGTTTTAACTTTGAAATATATAAAATATATAATTAATGATTTCCTTTTTTCCTTTGCAGTGCTGAGTTTATACGTCAGGATAGCTTGCGGTCAGAGTATTTGAGCGATCGCGAGTCACGCTATGGAATTGTACAACAGGCCTCTATAGAAAGCACCGATTCGCGCATGTGTTATCTCACATCGTCAGAGGTAAGTGCTGTTTAGCGACTTTCATAAAATGATATTCTTATGCACATCAAATTGTATGCAAACCTTGTGGTTTGCCTCTCAAATACTTATCTGCAAATTCACGACCTAAATATCTGCTCAGCTCGCAGCTAAAGTTCTATTTCTTGTATATTCAGCAAATCCCTTGGCTAAACTTTTCCTTAGAAATAGCCCAAGCTCTTGTGGAACTTTTAATAGCTATCTCAATCACGAATCGAAGGCAGTTCAACGGCCTGTTGATTGCTTTGCAAGCACCTCGAGCCTTGGCTTAAAACTTATCCATCAAGTTTTCAATACACTTTAGCTCTCTTCCTCTCGCACTCTCTCTCTCTATGTATCTGTCTCTGTCGCTCGAACGTCTTAAGCTCTTTATAAATACCAATTTAATTCGCATAAGCCTTTGTGCTGCCAATTGCCTGCAACGTAATGGCCCGAAATCCATCATAAAACCAAGCCCACATGCAGCTTCTGTAAAGTGGAGTCTGTCAGCGCGTCTCTCCTCCCCAGTCGCAGGAGGCGACTGAATGCTGCGCTCTATTTATAGGCAGCCGGGGCCAGGCAACTGGGTCAACTTTAACAGAACTTTAACTGCCGCTGCTAGAGCGCCAACATTACTCTGTTAGCTAACAGTCGCGCTCTTCGTTAACAGCGGCGAGTGCCGTGAATTTGTGTAGCAATTAACACAGCATCCAGTAGTAACTGTATAAGTGAGACTCTATCTGTGTGTGTGTGTGTGAGTGTAAAAGAGTCACAAATATGTGCATGCATATACTATGTATATGTATTTATATTTGGGTACACAATGCATTCACAAAAAAAAAAAGAAAGAAAATAAATAAATAAAATGAAGAGGAGGGAAAGTCAACTGGCGCATTTGGCTGAGCTACATAAATGATATTTTTAGTTGCAGCCCAAACTGACCCAGTTTTGCCTTGATTAAAAACAAACTGCCAGGCATGGCATACACACACACATACACACCGCACACACTCCTAAGCATACACAGTTGCAAGCGGCCTCCCCCCCCTTGACAAAAAAGAGGAAAAACTTTCTCTTTTGCAACTCCCTCGGCTTGCAGCCTTGTCAACGTCAACGCCGCTGCCTGGCTGCCTGCCTGCCTGGCTGCCTGGTTGCCTGCCTACTGTTCATAATCATGACGCTGATGATTATGCTGATGTTGATGCTAATGATGACGATGATGTTCAAAATGTGCAAGTGCTTTCTGGCTGCATATTAAATTGCTGTGCAGCCGCTCAACGCTTTTGTCTGCTTTGTCGCCTTGGACTCGGGGCACGACCCGGCTTGTCAAGCCGGCTAATGCAGCCTGCATGTCTGTATGTGTGTATGTGTGTGTTTGTGGGCGTGGCATGCATAATGCATGTGAGGCATGTAATGTGCATACTTGTGGCACGCTTAAAGCCAATTTTGATCTCTTTGCCTTGACACTAATGAGGCGCAGCAGCAGCGAAGATGTCGCGTCCACTTCAATGCAGCCACGCATCATTGGGCAGCAGCAGCCCAGGCGCACGCACACTGAGACAACATCTGAGCGCTGTTAATTGCAATAAAACTTCCATTGTTACACTGACACATAATCCGCACAACAGCCATCCCACTCTCTCTCTCTCTCTCTCTCGCTCTCTCTCTGGCTCTCTCTCCGTCTCTCTTTCCCATTTTCCATCGTATAGAAGAACCTCTTTTCCAGCATTTTTGACGCGGCGCATGCGCTTTAGTTGCCCTTTGCGCTCTTCGACTGCGCTCACTCGCGCATCTTTCGCTCTTTGCGTCGCAGCTTTCGCTTGCCTTCCAAGCTGCTGCTCTGCTACTGCTGCTGCTGCTGCTGTTGCTGTTGCTGCGACTGTTAGACTTCCAGCTGCGAAAGCTTCGATTGCGTTGTAGCGTTGCTTCGCTCCGCTTGCCGCTGTCATTGCTGCTGCTATTTTGCTAGTGTTGCGCTAACTTTTGCTCTGTCGTTTTATAATCAACTCAAAATTTTACCTGTGTGTCTGTGACTGTGTGTGTGTGTGTGTGTGTGTGTGTGTTGAGTGCGCGAGCCTGCGTGCGTATACTTCAAGCCATTTTGCAATTAAACAATTCGCCAAACGAACGAATTTAATCAACAATCGAACAATAATTCCAATCACTGCCCAAGCAAGCGCTGTACGATTCGCCAGCCAGCCAACAAATGTGAAAAATGTGTATAAAAAGTTTTTTGTTTTAAAATTCACGAGCAGCTTCCGTCGCGGCAGTAACTGCAATTTTCGCTCTGTATGTGTTGCTCGTGTGTCTCTGTATGTGTGTGTGTGGACGCGTACGTGTGTTGAGGAGCGCTCAAAAGTATGCAACGTGTGGAAAAATTCGCTTTATTGCAGTTTTGCTGAAATACCACCAACAAGAGGACCAGCGGCAGCAGGCACATCAGCAGCAGCAGCAGCAGCAGCAAAACACAATTGCCAACAACAACAATAAAATCTACGACAATAACAACGACAACAACAACAATAACAACAACCACAACAACATGAAATAAAAGAACGCAAGGCGCACGTTAAGCAAGTAAATGTCAATAAAAACCCAAAAAAAAAACAGAAAAAAAATATATATGGAAGGAAAGGCAGGCATAATAAATAAAGCAAAACACAAGCACAGCACAGTCTAAATCTAACCTCTGTATGTGTGTGTGTGTATGTGTGTGTGTGTGTTCTGTGTGGGTGTTTGTGCTGTGTCATTTAATGCCAAGCTAAGATTAAATGCTTTGTTAATCTCTCATAAGACACAAGCAGCTGCCCAAAATAAAAGCAACTCAAGCGATTTCTGTGCCACTCGAGCGTGTACATTTGTCATCATGTGCGTGGGCTCAGTGTGTCTGTGTGTGTGCTGTAATAATAATAAAGCTGGCAATCAAATTTGCTGCCAGATTGTCGCACGCTGCGTTTGCATTTGGCATTTGTAATGAGCAGCACGCGGCGTATACGCAATTTGCGCACTTCACAGCCCTTTTCAATTAGACAACAACAAACATTAAACATTGCAAATGCAATAACTATTAGCAACAGTTCGACTAAAAAAGGTCCGTTCAGTTCAGTATAACAGCAAAAATAGAAAATGTCGGTGCCAAATGCGATTAGCATCACGTTTTTTGCCTTTGCGGCACGTGCACAGCAACTGAGTGTGTGGGTGTGAGTGTGAGTGTGTGTGTGTGAGTGTGAGTGTGTGTATGTGTCGATGTTGTGTTTTGATAAGCCAGCAAAGTTTGCAGCTGCAATGAGGCCGGTGTTTGTATGGCTGCCTGCCTGCCTCTGGGACACGAAATCCGTGACTCTTGCCCGTGCGACTAGCCATTGCCTGCCGTATCCGAGCTCTGCAGTTAGTTAAACACTATTAGCTGCAGTTGAGCGGCTTTAAATCAATGACAAAATAAGCCATTTACCTGCCAAATCTGATAGCTGTATCACCTGCTTTAACCCATTTAATATTTTATCGCTGAAGGCTGCCTGTGAAGGGAGAACTCTGTTAGGCTTTTGCATTGGCAGTTTTTACTATTGAGAGTATTTATATAGATATAGAAATATAGTTGCTTATTAGCTATCTAATCTATTATAAACAGCATACTATATCATCATAACAATAACAATAAATTTAATATATTTTATAAGTAGATATATATATTTGATATGATTTGATTTTCTTCTAAAATATTCTAGTAATATTGTCCACAAATTATTTAATTTTGTTTTATATTTATCTTTCCTTAATACCCTCTCAACAGATTGTTTTCCACTAGTTCGTCTTAGTCAAACTGTACTGTAAACACACAGAGAGAGAGAGAGAGAGAGAGAGAGGCTGGGAGAGCGCAAACAAAGCTGCGAGTGCTGCTTGAATAATGTAAATCGCCTGCCACCTTAACATAACGTTAAAAGCTTTGCTAAGAGCTTTTGTGCGCACCTGCACTCTGTTAAGCAACCGCTTGCTGGCAAGCACTTGAAGCCGTGGCGCCCCATGTTTGGGGATTTAAAAGCTTTGCCTTGTCCACAGGAAGTGGCCGGGAGACGGGAAGTGGCGTACGCATTGCTGTTAACGCTCTGACAAGCTGCTGTAATGGAAGCTTGTTACAGTGGGTGGTGCAAGCGCCCAATCCGCTATCCCTCTCCTCCTCTCTCTCCCTCGCCCGCTGTGCAACGCTGATTGCAAGCTGCTGAAATTTGTAACTAATTTACAAAATTTTGCTGCAATTTGTGTGCAGTTTATGAAGCCCGAAAAAGTACGCAACCATTTGCCGTTGGCCCCCTAATTAGGGTCCTTGTTGGAGTTGATACCTGTCACGAGCTATTAACTCACAATTTTGAACAGCTCGACAGCCACAGACTGGCAGGCAGCAGCTGAAATTTAAGTCGTGCTCGCAACGTTTACACGGACTACTATTATGCTAATTGGGCGTGGGCAATGCGTAAGCCATTTATCTCAATCGATTTAATAAGTGAATAATAATGCGCATATTTTAAATATTTATAAATACATAACTCACAATATTATACAAGCTGTCCTGCCGCTAGCTCTCCCCCTCTCTGTCTCTTGCGACTGTGAAATATTGTGCAGTCAGCTTCTGGGCATCGCACGATCAATCAAATTGATTAATTACCAAAAAACGTTTTAAATATGCGGCGCAGGACATTAATTTATGTGGTAAAGAAAACAAAAGACTGAAAACCAAAAAATCTATATAAACCGCGACTTTCATTAGATTGGCAAATGCAGATAAGAGGCAAGCCAAACTTTGCCACCTACGCTTACATATTTGAGACTTAAGCCACTTAGCGGAAGAACCTTTTTATTTGTATACCCAGTGTATGGAAAGAGATGATGGGCATATATGGCAAGACTCTACAGAGTCTTGGAGTATAGTTACTCTTAATCAGCCTGCGCCAGCTTTATGTAACTAGATTCACAGATAATCCCATCTCTAGCTTGGCATAATCTTCAGCTTCTTCTATACGCCCACCTTAAAGGGATACTTTCATTCACTCAATTTGAGTGCTGACTGAAATCAATTTGGAACTATTTATAGCCCACGCCCGCTGGCCATTCGCAGGGTATTCCCTTTTGTGGTTCAGTTAGCAGCTGTAACTTTGTCACTTTGGCCACGTTCATTAGCTGTGACAAGCGCGAACCTTTTTTGTTTCGTGTCTTTTATCATAGATGTTGCGTCAATTGTGAGCAGCTTCCCTTTTTAATTTGTTTAAATTTCATTTCGCACCTTTTTCATCTTCGCTTCGCTTTTTTTTCCTGTTATTTTCCGGAGAACAGCGAAACCCGCTGATATCATTAGGTTAAATTGACGAACGCGCTGCCAAACAGCTGAGGTTGCCCGAGTCCCAGAGGCCAGGGCTAAAAAACAAAAGCTGAAACTTTTTACCCACACACACACACTATGTATACGTGGGTGTGTGTGTGTGTGTTTGTGTTAGGGACTGAGTTGAGTTGAAAAAAGCGACGCTAAATCATTTGGCACGAAGCATTTCAAGCAAATTGACGCCAGGACTAAAAGGAAGATCTCGAGAGTTGTGCAGACGTGGAAATTACAATTTGGCTGGAGAGTTGCCCCGGCCCAGCGATGCGTCTCGTCGTCCGCTTTGCTGCCCTGACATTCCCACTGACATTTCAATAAGTGAAGAAACTAATTTTTGTCCTACAACAACTAGAGCAAGTGCAACACCGACAACAGCAACAACGCGCAGCAGACGCGCAAAAAGTTTCTTAGCAGTTTCTCATCTCAACTTGTGCAACTATCGTCCTTTTCCTCCTTTTTTCCACTGAGCAAGCGAGAGATAGCGGAGGTCACTGCTGAAAGACAGAGAGCGCGATAGATAGGGAGAGAAAAAACGGCAATATTAATTTGCAGCGAGTGCATTAAGGCGTGAGTGGGCGGGGTCGCTGTCTCGTGGCAGCTGTCAGCGAAAGTTCGACGTGTACGTGGACAGTTGTCCAAGTATTTGACACAAAAATAACAGTTTTTCCTACACTTTTTCCCTCTTTTGTGTGAGGGTGTGAGGGTGTATGTGTGTGTGTTTTTTAGTGCTGACCAAACGAGAGTTTTGTGCAACTATTACACGTATTTCAGTTACCAACTTGACTTGCCCCCCTTTGCTAATATCCTCTTGCAGCAGCTTCCTCTGCTTTGGCAATATGAATTGCTAAAAGTGCACGGCACCCACATTGCACCCAGCGCCGTCCACCGCCCTCCACGGGCCCCGCCCTTAGGTTCTTGATGCCAAAGCCATTGCCTTGAATTCACTTTTCGATAATTCCTACCCCGCTCTCGCTTTATTCTCTTACTTACTTTTTTTCGACGAAATGACAGCCGTATGTAACACACATGAGCCATTCCGTGCCGGGCTGGGCGTGGCATTGCGGTCATCTCAGCTTGTCTCTGTGTGTATGTGTGTGTGTGTGAGTGTGAGTGTGTCACAGATTTGCTGGTTTGCTTTTGGCCGCAGGCTTATGAAACTTAAGCGCATTGCAATGCATTTCATTGCGGCCTCTTCAAGTTGGCAGCATTTTTTGGGATTCGGTTTCAATGCAGTTTATGGCCAGCAAAGTTTTGCGGCCAACTGTAAGTCCTGTGATGTATGAGGGCGCAGTGAGAGATGCCTTCTCCTCCTCTGCTGTTTTTTTTTTTTTTTTGCTCTGCTGCATAGGCTGCAATATTGGATAAAAACTGCGAGTTGGGTAATATATTGCCTGCAGGTTGCATATGTGGACTGGGCTTAATGTGTTTTTGCTCCTTCCCCTTTTTTCTCGCTCTGCTCTGTCTCTGTGCTCGAAATGAACTTGGCTAAAAGTTTTTGGCTTAAGGTATGCTGTGAATTGCGTTTACTTAATTTTCCTGTGTCTAAAGTTGAATTTCATGTGCAAGGATGTTCACTTCGCAACAAATGCAAGAAAAAATTTTGAGTCGAATTTAATTTTTGCTTTTAAGGTCTCTTGTTACCGGAAAAAGAGTTTATGGAAAATATAAAAATATTGCCGGCAGCGTAAGCTAGTTATCGAAACTATGGATTGCTTTCATGATCGCATTTCAGAATTTATAATGAAATCAAAGCTTCAGCTTATTTGGCATCCTTCAACTTTCCTAAACACCTTTTGTCATACAAGATGGAAAAACTTTGGTTAACTGCTTATGCGTTAAGCTGTATAAAAAACAGACATAAAATTTGCATTTTTTTTTTGTCTTAACTGGAGCTTAATTCCCAGATGCGTCGTCAAGTCAAAACAGCTTTAAGATATATAATTTTGGAATCAGTTGAATTACTTGGCAAATAGTGGGAGCGTTTACCCCATTCCCCCGGACTTCATTACCATTCGCCAACTCTCTTGTGGTAGATTTTAAAATGCTTACACAACTTTTCACTCACATCGCCGGAGTTCAGCAGGGCTTGAGAGTTTCGGAGTTGAAGTGCAAACAAAACTTTTATGCCTTTAACCAAAAACAAAGATGAAATCGTCACGAACTTCAATTCAGCTCGGCGTTGGCTTGGCTTGGCTTGGTTTGGCTTGAGCCTGGGCCTGAGCATTCGTGACTGTTCTTTAATCAGATGGCTAGCAACGAGGTGCCTTTAAGCAAATTATACAAATATAGTCATAATAAAGCCTTTACAAAAGCCCTCTGCAAATGAATGGAATTGCTGAATACAGGAATGCCAAACCAGGCGTATGACAGACGCGACAGCCAGGCGAGGAATGGCATCGCCTGGAATGTGGCAACACAGTAGGCAGGCGCATTCATTTATTCGATTGCCAACTGAGACGTGAGCAGGAGAGGCGGGGCTGCGGGTAGACAGGCGAATTGCCAGCTGAGTGGCAGACAAGACCAACGACAGGCAGTTAAAGTAAGCTGGCAAAACACTTAAGTCAAAACTGAAACTGTGCCTCCAAATGGAAAACTCAATTCGAGATGACAATCTTGCACGAGAAAAAAAAAAACGAAACGAAACGAAGGAATATACTTGAATGTAACAAAAGCCCAAAACATCAATGACAAACATTTTAACAATTGAACAAACTGACTGTGGGGCAAAAAAACATTATTTTCCTTACTTTTTTCCTTGCCGTTCCCACATCAGACGTGTGCGCATACGAGTTGCAAATCAAGTTAGCGTGAAAGAAAAGGTGTGGGGGGCGGGGGAAGGGCGATGCTTGGCAGGAAGGCAAAAAAGACGCAAATGGCAAATGGCTGGCTTGTTTCGTTCCGCCTTTTGACTCGCCGCTCCTTGATTTCTTCCTTCCGCCAGTGAGCTGCCGCGAAACGGCATGTAAGTCTTACCCTAACCCAAAACGCAAAACCCGAAAAAACCCATTGCCAACTTTTCACTTGCCTATTCTGGAGATACCCTAGGCATGGCTTATTAACTTGTAGTCATTGACACACAGGTCAGCATTTGACAGTCATTGAGAATTATTAGACCGTGTTGCCTTTGCCTTTGATATTATCATAAAGATTTAGGTCTTCTAAATGCCAAAGTTATCACTTTGAGGCACTCTCTCCTCTTAGGCTTCGTCTATTAACCAGCTAATTATAGGGCATCTTGGCGTCGCAAGCTGCGCCTTTCACATGTGTATTTTTTTTCGCACCTTTGTCAAAAGTCATAAAAAATAATAAAATGTGCGAACGCACAACTACAACAACAACAGCATCAACAACAACAACAACGGCCACGAGCAGAAGTCAGAGGCAAGTCGTATACGAATCCGCAGCCTCTGCCGAATGCGAATACGAATCCGTGCTCCTCACATGAGCGCACCCAAATATGACGACCATAACCCCCTGTACGTGGCACCCCTTTACCTTGCCAACCCCCCATCCCCCGTCCGCTCACTCCAGCTCTGCCCCGCAATACAGTTGTAAAGGGCGCGTGTTGAGTTCCTTTTGCATTTTGTATGTAAATGTAAATGTCGTTTGGCATTCGCGCATTTTAAGCTTCTGCCTGGCAACCGTGCGGGCGGCGAGCGGTGCCTGAGGCGAGGGGCGTGGCAGGCTTTTACCTTTAGTCCTCATTTTGGCACCTCGGCACTTTCGGCGCTTGGTAATTGGCATGTGTTCAGCATTTTTGTACATTTCGCACAGTTTGCAAGAACCGAAAGTTTACGCGACACGCCCAAAAAGGCGAGAAGACAGAGCGAGAGAGAGAGAGAGAGGGAAGGGAAGGAAAAAGAAACTGCTGCGGCCCATCCGCTTTGTAAGTTGTCGGATTACGTGGCACGTTTGGCAGCCAAAAGATATGAATATAATTAAATGTAACAACTACATTTTTACCTCTTATAAGGCAATGTTTAAATTGAGGCGCAGCTACGCGTTTGACTCGTCTTCGGGCAGGTGTTTATGGCCAGGGCCAAAAGCGGCGTAAAGCCATCAACTAAATTGGCAGTACGGCCGGAAAAGCTAAAGCATAAAACCTGACTGCCAATTGTTGTTGTTGTTGCTGTTGCTGTTACCGTTGTTGATGTTGCTGCTGTTGCTGGTCAACAATTAAGGCAATGACAAGCGCAGATTAGTCCAAAGTTGGAAATTAAGTTGAATTGAAATGTTGTGTGCTTCTGCTGCTGGCTGAGATTAAGTTTTAAACTTTATGCACCAAATGAGTTTCTTAATTAGGCCCCCACGTAAAGCAAAGAAAATTGCAGCTATAAAGCACAAAGGAAGACTGAAAAGAATAAATAAAGAAACAATTGTAATTTGGCAAATCAAATAACAAAGTCAAATTGCATTTTAACTTGAAATCTCACAATGTCACAAACTGAATGCTGTAAAGTTTCTGCCCGGAATAAAGCTGGAAAAGAGTGAAAGAGTTGAATAGTGTGGCGCTAGAGAGCTTAAAGTGCACTTAAACTTGGTCAGATACTTGCTAAGCTGTCGAAATAGTTGTTTGAGAAGACTTTAAGCTGGAAGTTGTAAAATGCAAGTCGAGTCGGAAGTCTTTAAACTGCGCAACACATGCAAATGTTTTTAATTAACAACTTCTTCGTAATAAGAAAATATTTCCTTCTACTTGAGATTTATTTCTTGTTTTTTATAAATTTATTTCGACATATTTGGCAAATATTAAATTTCAATTGTTGACAAAATACATTTTGCGAGTCCCTGCATTTGCCTTTCGAGCTTCTGCTGCCTTTGAAGTGCATTTGTGAAATTTTTGTTGCCTACTTTTTGGGGCAGTCAAAAGAAATTTGCAATTTTCGCTTGCGGTTTGGCAATCGAGCATAGATTTTACATAAATTTGAAATGAATTTGCAATAAATCATTGATAGACATCAAATATGTATTTGTAATCAATTTATTCCAACTCTCAATATTCTCTCTCTTTCTCTCTCTTTTTCAGGTAAGTCTCGATGCAATTTGCTCTTGTTTTCTTACACTGCTCATGCAGTATAGGTAAGTATTTGTATTTATATTTATATATTCATATATATATATGTGTGTGCATATATTTCTATATATATTTCGCTTTGAATTTGTGCAATATTTGGAATTTATGAGGCCACTGAAAATGTTGCTAATTTATGAGTGTCTCTTGGCCAGGACACCTCAATGCAAAGCCAATAACAAAGTTGGTTAGTTATATAAGTGCGACTGTATCTGCTTGCCCTCCCTCTCGTCCTCTCTTTCTCCCTCTCGTTCTCTGTATCTCGCTGACTCTGTCGTTCTGCTAGCGGATATCCGCATGCAAGCCATAACTCAATAAAGCATTGTCCAGAGCCAAAGCCATAGAAAGCGAAGCATAAAACAAAGGCAAAGGCAATCGCAATGGACAAACGACCAAAACTAAAACCCAGCAACACCAGCAGTCAAAGATACAATCGAAATGCAGCAGGGAGAGAGTTGATGGGACGGTAGGTGTAGCGCATAAAAAGGCAGACAGATTAGAAGAATAAACAAAGCCCTGGGCTTGACTGGGCGACCGGGCAGCCGAGCAACCGGGCGACTGCTCGACTGCTCAACTGGATGCTCACTGGCCTCCGACTGTCATTGGGGCCAAGAAATAAACATTAACTGTAATTTAGTAGGGCATTGTGCTTAAGCGTCGACTCGACTAGACTCGAGACTCGCACTCACTGCGCGCTCTCAAATTATGGTCCAATGGAGGGGTGGCCCAGCATCGCGTGTAGCTAGTTTCATGTTACGATAGGCGTTTCGTGCTGGTCAAAACGCTGCGGGAATCCTCGATGTGAAGGCAATTGTTATTTGCCTTTGCCTTCACGGGCAAGTGCACAGTTTTGCACAGCGGCCAACAATTAGATGGCAGCAGCTGGCAGCCAGATACGGTTACAGTCACAGATACACAGATACACACGCACGATAGAAACTAACGCAAATAGGCAAATGGCAAACATGGCACAATAATCGACAACAATGGCAGTGTTGTGGGGCGAAGGCTTTATGAATATTGCAAAGCTTTTAAATCTGCTTAAAACGAACCCAACTGGAAAAAAAGGTTACACATTTTCTTGATTACCACTCAGAGGAGCCACAGAGCCACAAGAAAAAAGAAAAAATATATTAAGTATACAAATGCGAAGTGCAAGTCATGCCCAGTCAGCTGCCCAGTTACTTAACATATTTAATGCTCAATCATTGCAACAGATTTCTGGGCAATTAGCTGAAGTAATTCTGTTAAATCGAAATGTTATTGCCAGCCTTACAGCTGTTAACTCGGCCAGCATAGCCAACAACAAGTGAAAGGCCCGCCAAAAACAAAAACAAAACAAAAAATAAAATACAAAAAAAAATTGCTCTTAAGTGCTAAGCAAACTGAAGCAAAGCAAACGCCCTCTGCGCAAACGTTACTCACCACACACAGAGGCACACACACACACACACATACATATACAGAGGAGAGCGCGTCTGCTTTGGTGCCTGGCCCCGAACCGCCAATGGCCATTACATGGCTTTATTTGGCTTATAAATTGTTAGACGCCGCGCAGCTCATGAACTTTACTCATAATTCAACACCTAACAGCAACACCTACAACCCTCAGCAACAACTGAAAGTAGAGAGAGAAAAAAAAACAAGTCAAAAAAACAACAACAAGAGGAACAACGAGAACAACTCGCACAAACACACACACACACACACTCACAATATAATAATAATAATAATAAAAAAAACCTTTTTCAAATTAAACTTTGCACTCTGACCACTTGATGATGCCACCAAGCGGGGCAACAACAGCAGAAACAACGCCTCCGGCTGCAGAATGAAAACACGCGCAAAAGCTGTGCCTGATATCCACTCGACAGGCAGCGCCCGCGTTCCCAAACTGTCTCCCCTTTGGGCTGGCCCTTTATTGCAGCTAAACAATTTTCATAGCCTATCAGCGAGCGGGCACTGCCAGCTGGCAAGCAAGGGCGGTGCGAATAGGGGGCAGCGGCAAGTTGGCAACTTTTTCGAGTGCAGCAACAAATTAAATTTGCGCTGGTAATTGGATTTCAAAACACTTCTACGACGGCTGTGTTTAATGCCGCCAACAGCCACAGAAGCTTTTGCACCCGCCACAGACACACACACGCACAGAGAGACATACTCGCAGATTTGCCACGAGTTGGACAGACGTCGCCACGGCTGCCGCTGATGTTGAGCTGTCAAAGGCTCTGGGCCAGCACTTTGCTTGCGGCCTGCACACGCCTGCCACGCCACACCCCACACCGGCAGCTTCCTCTCCTGCTCCCCCGCCGCAGCGCCCAACTGGCCGACAGAGCTTTGGCCTAGAAATTGCGCACCGCATCGGACGCGAGCGCTAACTGCCACCAATTGCGTGTCCGTGGGGCAATTCGAGGCGCAACGCTGCCAGCGGCTTTCGGCTTCATTTTTTATTCTGCACGTTTTTTTTTGCGTTTGGCAAATTTAGCGTGCGGCGTGCGGCAAAGTAAACAGAATGAACTGACACACAAAAGGACCTCGAATTGTAGCGCCCAACAGGACAGTTTATAATTATGGCGCGCAAATAAATCTTGTCATGTTATCCTTGTTGTAGCTGCCGCCGCCGCCGCCGCCGCTGCCGCTGCAATTGTTGCAAAGCGACAGCGGAAATGAAAGCGGACGCTGTCGTACCGGAAATTATAAAAAATTGTTAAATACCGATTTCGATTTTGATTTTCTTTTTTTGCGGTTACTGATTTTGATGGCTGAGCCAAACAAATATATAAATAATACTTCGGAAAGCTTTATGCGCTCTTTCGGCTGCTGCAAGTTTATTAAATTCTTCAATTGAACCACAAAAATTGTTGAAATGAAAAATATTTCACTGCCTTTTGCATCTCTTGTTTGCGCTCTCGCAATATAAATAACTTCGACTGAGCAATGTAAAATCTAATAAATTTATTTCTAACTCTGCTGGAGCTCCCTTTGTGGCACGAACTTCAATATGAATTTATGCCTTTGGCCAGAAATGGTGCGCATTAATTTTGGAAATATTTCATTTGCTAAATCTAGCATGAAAATCATCATAGTAATAGTGATAGTAATAGTAATAGTAGTTCCAGCTTTACCACTATAAAAACTGAGCTCTCCAATTACATAGACAATATTTACAAAGGTTTCCGCTACGCACGGGAAATTCAATGCCAAATCCGCAACGGCAAAATCCATTAAATAATCCACGTAAATAAACTAAAACCAAACGAAACGAAATGACACGAAAAAGAAATAAGAGAATAGTCGCTGAAGGGGCCGCGGCGGGCGGTGGGTGGATGGCGGATAGGGGAGGAGGGCGGCAGACGGCTGAAGGCCATTCAAAACGGAGAAGAAACCCAAAAACAACAACAAGACAAACAATTTTTGTATAAAAAAAGAAAAAAAAACAGAAAACACAAAAAAAAAAAAATACGAACAGAGGAAAAATTCATTTTTCAAATTCCAATCACAGTTATTAAATCTTTGCTATATGGTTATGGTTATTGTTGTGATTTGATTTTATGGTTATAGATGAGAGAGCCCAAGAGAGCGAGCGGCAGAGAGAGAGAGAGAGAGATAGCTAAGCTAAGCTAAGCTGTTGTTGATGTGACACAACTATGGAAGAGCGCAAAAGCTTCGAGCGTTCTCTTCTAGTCAAAGAGAAAGTGCGCCACGCTCTTCTTGTTATTGTTGTTTGTTGTAGTTGTAGCTGTTGGTGCTGCTAGTGCTGCTGCTGCCGATGATATTTGCGCGCGCTAGAGCAGCCGCAGCCGCAGCAGCAGCACAGTCAGCAGTGGCAACATTTTGTGTCAGGCTGCAAAAAAATGTGGGCCTAAAATGCTTTACTGACGTCATAAACGTGTCTTTTCTTATCTGGCTGAGTATCTACAAGCGAAATGCGATGGATGATGCCGCTGCCGATGTCGTTGCCTTTGGCCTCTCTGTACAGTTATTTTGCGTATGCCTCTCCGTGCGCCTCTACCGCTGTCTGTGTGTGTGTGTATTACAAATGTAAATGTCGTTGGCAGGCAGCAGCTTACCAATACACACACACACACTTACACACGCATACGCTCACACGCATACAGGCACACGTATTTGCCTGTCACTGACGCATAAAGGAAAATAATTATATTTAAAGGCAATTTGGTGGCAGCCGCAGCCTTCTGCAGTGTCCTTGACCGACTTATGTAGATTTTCTGCAGCTTACTGCCTGCTTTCACAGCTTTCACACATACAATTTTCGCAGCTGCTGATGCTGATGCTGTTTGCCGTTTGCATTGCACTCGCCCCCTGCCCGCTCTCCTCCTTTTCCTTTAGCTGCATTTCCCACGTCAAGCCTTAAGCCTTGGATATGTATGAATAATATTCGCACTTGCCTCGCGCCCATCTCATTAACATATTTCGAGCTATTTTCTTATTGCAAGCAGAAATATTTATGTGCTGTAAGTGAAACTGGGTGACAATGCTGCGTATGTGTTATAATTCTCTTGTGTTTGTGTCTGTATGTGTGTGGGTGGTTGTGTGGGTGCGTGTGCTTGTGTGTGTGTGTGTGTGTGTGGGCGTGGCAAACCATGTGACTTACTTGAGCGTCGCTGAAGCCACTGCCATTTGCGAATGACTGTGATTACCTATGCACATTGTGGGGGCGTTGCCAAAATTAAAAGGTGTTAACTTTATGGGCCATTTGTGGCCCGAATGCTGTGAGTAATTAAAGCGCCATAAACAAGTGCTAGGCCATATAATAAATAGCATATTTAAAGCGGGCCATATAACAGATGGCATATTTAAAACAGGAATTGTCATCAAGCTGCGCTTGATCTTTGCGGTAATAGACAACAACTGTTGCCTACTTTTATGGGCACAAATAGTTGCATATGCTTCGGGGGTTGTGTAAACATTTTTATGCACACATTTGCTTAATAACTTTGCGAATGAACATAAAACAAGCTGCACGCATGCTGAACAGCTCATTTACCGCCACGTGACATGTTCATAAAGTCGACCATTTTGTTGAACAAGTTGCAAGAACAGTTTTGCCCGCTCACACAGCATAATCCACAGACTCCATCCGTGCCCCACACAACTACTTTTTTAGCTGCGGCTGCTCTACAATTCTATTAGGCGGCCGTCGTCGCACTTCGCCCCGCCAAAAACTTGTAACGGAGACTAACAAAATAAATTATGCTTACGATTTGTAAAAGCTTTAATACGCCCTAGAGCCAAATCCTAAGTGCACACAGCAGCTGGAGCAGCAACAGCAGCATCTAGCAACAACAAAAGCAGATGCTTTAGCTTCAGCTTCAGCTTCAGCTGCTGCTTCGGCAGCTTCTGCTGGCTGGCTCCAAAGACAACAATGAATAAATTTAATTTTAGCTGCGGCCGACCTACCGCACCAAAACCTCAGCTTGCTTGCTGCTGTTGCTGTTGTGGTTGTTGCTCATGTTGACTAAACACCTTTGAGATTTCCAGCTATGCCTCGCCCTCTGACAGCTGTCAAGCGTGCTTTGGCTCCGTGGCACCCAAACCCCAGCCCCAGCTCCTCCCCTCATCATATACCGCTGCATACCCCCGAGAACTGCCTGAGTGCATTATAACTGCATTTTGGTTTTGATGACGTCGACAACGTTGTCGTCGTCGTCGTCGTCGCCGTCGTCGTAGCCGTTGTCGTTGTCGTCGTCGTCGTCTGATTTGTAAATTATGCTTGGGCACAAGACACACACTCACACACACACACATACAGAGACGCACACTCACAGAGATTTATAATGTGACTAAACGGGCTGTTAACTAAAACAGCATCCGCTCTCTTAATCGCAGTTCACTCAAAGAGCGCGAGAGCCCAAGCTTGGGGCAGCTTTTCACCGCGCTCATGTGACTGCCGCGAGCAGCTGAAGAGAGCGTGCCGCGACGGATGCTGCGAGAGCTTTTTGATTTTGCTGATTACGTAAATAAAAGCGAAGCGAACGACAATTTACGAAATGTGGCGAAACTGTTATAAACAATTTGAGCAGCGGCCAAGAGCAGCCGAGCCAGCGTCGACCCGCTTTCTCGTACATAAGCTTTGGCTGATACATATACGAAATGGGGCGAGGAGCAGCAGCAGCAGCAGCGGCAGCAGCGGCAGCAGCGCCACAGCAACAACAAACCGTCTGACGAAAGCTAACGAGGCCTGCCTGACAGAGAGCCCAAGTGAGCCGTGAGCCGAGAGTCGTGCTTGCAAATGCAAGGCGAATTGTCGGTCGGCTCTCGCCGCAGTTCGCTCGGCTATCGGCTCTCGGGTCTGTGGCCAGCGTCAGCGTCGCTTAGTTGCTGCCTGCGCTGCGTGGTGAAAATCAGTCACAACGGGAACGTCGTCGCGAGCTGTTTGCGCGCTTCATGCACTTGTGTTTTTGTAGCGAGAGGCGAAACACAGAAAGCAAGCAAATCTAGAGCCTGGTTCCAAAATGAAGCCAACACTCGACTAACGAAAATAAAGCGTAGGAAAATTACACGAAAACAAACAATCGACGGCGACTGAAATAAGCCTAAATCAAACAAACGAATGCATTGAAATCATGTCTCGGTGCGACTTGGTCGGCCGTCAAGTGCGAAAAGTGCGTCAGCAGCAGTGGCAGCAGCAGCAGCCATAGCCATAGCCATAGCTACGGCTATGGCTACAGCTATTGCCACAGCGGGTGGCGGGCGGCAAAGAAATCAAATTACAAAACAGCAACACACACAGACACAGATACGTACGAGCACTGACACAGCAACGGAGACGGACGGAGGGACGGGCGGACAGGCGGGACGGGGAGACAGACAGACAGACAGACAGACAGTCAGACAGACACACGCAGCGCTCTGAAATCGACGCAGGCTATATAATTTAGCACACAAGTTAAACGCAAAAAGCAAAAATAAGATGAGCAAAAAAAAAATGAAATAAAATAAAATAAAGGCAAAGAAATGAAGTAAAATCGTAACAAAAACGCAGCCGCCCAAAAATGCGCGTATGTGTCTGTGTGTGTGAGCTCTGTGTGTGTGTGTGTGTGTTGTCTGCTTGCGAGCGAGAATCAAACGAGAAATGTTTCGGCCAATCGCCATTAAAACCAAATTACTCCGATATATGTAAAAGAAAAACCTACAACAATAATATAAAAAAAAAGAACGAAACAAGTTAAGCTTCAAAAAGTGTTGCAAATGCCACACTGCCAGCTGTGTGGCGGTGCGGGGCACTGGCGAAAATAAAAGAAAAACACGCAAATACCAACGCACTTAACACACATACCAACAACAACAACAACAACAACAACAAAGGCAACAACAGAGACATTAACCAGCGGCCAAAGGCAGCACAAGAAGAAAGAGAGAAACAAAATATAAAACAACAACAAAAATAACAGAAAAAGAAAAATATGGGAGGCTTGAGTTTTGAGTCTAGGCTGCGTTCCGCTGAGTTCGTATGTTGCTGATGCTGCTACTGTTGCTGTAGCAGGCAGCTGTTATTGTTGTTGCCGTTGTAGTTGCTGTTGCTGCTTGCTGCTTGCCTATATTTTTAGCACGCGCAGCGAAAATTTAAATCGCCAACGCACAAAAAGTTTTCTGCTTGCCCTGGCTGGCTAATAAAATACATATCAACAAGCAAATGGGCGCAGAAACAACAGCAGCAGCAACAACAACAATCGTTGTGGCATATTGAAAAGGCAGCGCCTGGTGTTGCAGTTGTTGATGCCAGAGTAACGACAGCAGCAGCAGCTGCAAGGATAACCAGCCAGCAACGTCATACATGTGCAAGGATATTATCAACGTCATGCCTGCCAAAGCACACACACATACACACACACGTAGTAAAGGAGACAAAGCGAGAGCACGAGTTGGCTAAAAGGCAGTGAGAGCGAGAGCTAGCAACATTTAGTGTGGCATATTTGTGCTGCTTGACAGTTGTTTTTACTAACATTAAGCGTATTTATATTTATGACTGCATGTCTGTGTGTGTCACGTGTATAAGTGTGTGTGTGTTTATGGGTGCTTGTACTCTGGCATTAAATGCATTAAAAACATGTTGATAAATTCATTAGAATTTATTTAACTAAAAATAAATGTACAGCAACAACAAGGCGAGCACACACACACACACAAGCACACACACCAACGCACATGTTAGCCAGGGCATGGTGACTCGATTGCTTCTGCTCCTGCTGCTGCTCTCATTAGTGCCTGTGGCTGCCCATCGAATTATGCGGAAATCTAATTTATTTGTCCCAGCAGCTAGTCAGTCCGTTGATTTCAAATTGCTGGCCAACAGCAACAACAACAACATCAACAACAACGACGACAACGACAGGAAAAACAACATGTTCTAGGAAACCTACTTTATGGCCGTAGAACTTTAACAAGATGCTGAAGCCATAGCTACTTTTAGGATTTCTCCCGTAAAATTACATTTCATATGCTTCTGGGAATGTCTTAAACAACAAGAAACCGTTGCCTACTTTCAAGCGCTGTCGAAAACTCTTCCCTTCCATAAATGTTGCATACTTATCAGCGCGTGAAATAATACAGCTACAAGCCTCGCATTGTACGCATTTCATGCTTTATGATAGACTACTCATATATAATTTACAAAGTTATAGTTAAGACAAAAATGCACAACATTATTTATTATCTATAGTTTGTAGTCCGCTAAAACTTTATGGAATTTCGTGGGTATATCTTTAATACTTTGAAGGCAAAGTATAAAATATTTACAGAAGTTTTTAAAGTAAACAGCGAGCTACTTACGGCCTAATCAAGCATCTTTATGGAGCTACTTATCGCCATGGCAGCTGCATAATTTAGTTATTCAATTTTAAAAACCCTCTTAACTCTCGCTTATTGCTTATATACGCCAAGCAAACTGCCAAAACTTTTCTGTTTCTAAAACAATCCAAATAATTTATTACAGTTTCCTAGATACAAACACAGACACACACACACACACACGCGCAAGCACACGCGGATACAGTTATATAAAAATGTCATTTAAGGCTTGGGAAGAACTAAAAGTTTTGCGCGCAGAAATTAACTTTATTGTGCGAATCAAGATAAAATTGCTAAACAAATGCGCTCGAGCACCTTTTCAATTTCGGCATGGGACCGAGCCAGGCCAAGAGTTGCCAACTAGTTGAGCCTTGCCACACACACACCCTCTCACTCTCACTCACTCTCACACGTGTGGCGCGGGATCTTAACTAAACACATGGCAACTTAAACTTATCGACAACTCGCATCTTACGGCTACAAGCTGGCCAAAAGTTTAACACGTGCGTGTGTGTGGGAGAGGGAGTGTGCTGCGTGCGGGTGTGTGTACGCACAGCCAAGACAAAAATATATAGAAACTAAGACGCACTAATTCAGGACTCGCAACTCTCGGCGTCTTCTTGTTGTTCGCTTGTTGTTCTTCCACTGCAACTTCTCCATTCTAAAAACTAGGCTATAAAAACTATCAACACAGCTTGGGGCGCTGCGGCTCGTTGCTCAAGATTTCCAGTGTAGCTGATGCAATAGTAACAACAAACTGGCATAGCATAAAAATAGGAAAAGTTATTTTTTCAAGTTTTACTCCTCAAGAAACAGCAGCAACAACAACAACAATAATAATAACAAAAAAACATACTGGATCATATAATCCTTTCACTTAACAAGCAAACTTTTGGCAACAGACCGAAAAACTTTGCGCATTTCTACTGCTGCTGCCGCTGGTGCTCCTACTTCAGCTGCTTTTTCAACTGCTATGTTGTGCTTTGCATAAACACAAGTCAAGAGTTGTGCGAGGGCGGTCGGGGGATCCTTGGCAGGATGTGACTTGCTGCCTCACACATACATGACGTAGGGAAAATTTATGCATTCGCCAGCCAGGCCAGAAAAGTATTTATGTATGCGCTTATAAATATATGCACATCTTGCTCTACCAGCTACCCTGTCTCTCTCTCTCTCTCGCTCGCTCTCTCCCCCTCTCTATCTGTCGACGTGCGTGTGTGCAGATAGCCAGCAAATTTATGCTAGCAATATAACAAACAAAATATTTGCGCACCAAGAAGAGTTGTGCAAAAAGTTTTTTCTCTAGCCGCGCCCCTTTGCCCTAGTGCCGCAAAACTTTAAAATAACACAAAAGCAAAATATGAAAAAATAAATAATGAAACTGAAATAAAATTTATTCTATTTACTTTTTTCGTATTTTTGTTTTTGGGCCAGCTGCAAGTTGAAATTTAAAAACTTGCAAAACATGCAACACGATATTCTCTTCTATTTTTTTTGCGACTTTTTATATGCTAATTAAAGGCAGCAGACACAGATGCAAACACACACACACACACACACACACACACACTCACACAGACAGACAGGGCTTAGTTTTTTATGTGTGTCCTTGTGCCTAAAAAATATATATATATATAATATATTTTCATATATATATATGTGTGCACCGAAATGCACACAAAAGCCTAACCCTGAAATGTGCAGCTGAAAAGACGCAAAACTTGAAGGCTGCCGCTCAGCAAAAAAGTAGGCAACAGAAAATATCCGAATAAAACAGGCGCTGCAAAGTAGGCAACACAAATTGTGGGCGGCCATTTAAGTGCCTAAATACCAATAATTAATGCATTGTTCGAATTCACAACAGCGAAACAACAAATAACGCATTCGCATATAAATAAATCTAGAAAAATTAAAACGAAATCAACAAACTAGAAAAAACAACAGCAGCAACAAAACAGAGCTATTTAAAGCGCAAGCATAATTAAAATAATTGTAAATAAATGCCAGAAAAAAAAATATATATAGAAACGTATATATATACAAAAATAAAAGCAAACACGCACGCAACAACGCACAGATAAACAGTTTATCAAACAACAAAAACAAACATAATATCCAACAACGACTGTGTTCAGTACTCGTATAATTTAGCGAATTTTTTGTGGTGCCATTCAGCGTTTCGCAACAAGTAAAATTAATTAATTATAGATAAATGTGTGAGACACTCTCACACACACAAAGCAAACACACGCACACACACACCCACACACACACAGATATACATAAATAAATTAATAGCCGAAAAAAGCCAAAAACAACGAACTGTTTAATAAATGACTGCATTAAATAAATGAGCTTTTAGTTTAATTAATCACTAAATAAATAACAGTAAATACACGCGCATACATGTGCAGCTCGCGTGTGTGTGCGTACCCCGATTTGTGTGTGTGTGTACGCTTGCTGTAGCCGCGAAGCCATATGCATGGCAGCAACAACAACAACGGCAACAATAATACACCGAGCAACAACGAACGCACTTTTCACAACAAAAACAACAAGAACAAGGACAACGAGAACTCTTCAGCGCAAGAACTTAGCCACGCCCCATTTACCATATAGCCATAGCTGCCGACGCTGTTGCCGTTGTTGTTGTGGTTGCCGCCGTTGCTGTAATTCATTCTGGCCGCCCCAATACAACAACTCCAACAACAACAAAAGAAACAACAACAACATCAAACGAACAACGAAACACGCCAGCCAAACGAACCGAATAACAACAACAGCAGCAGCAACGCATCGCACGAAGTCGCCGCCAGCAGCGGTGGCCTCGTTGTCGCCACCAACACCAGCAACAGCAGCAGCAACAACGTTGCCAACGACGGAGGCGGCGGCGGCGGCGGCGGCAGCAGCAATAGCACCAGCAGCAGCGTTGCCCCAGATCCCAAGAAATCCTTCTCGCTACACTGCTGTTGCGTGATCGTCGACATTACACCCGTCTCACATCCGGTGGCACGTTTGACATCAGCAACAACGGCCTCGGGAAGGGATGCGGGGGCCGGCAGCGGCGGCAGCAGCGGCAGCGGCTTGGGCCTCGGTGAAAATGTCTCGCAGCTGGCGAGCCAATTGTTTCGCTTTGGCAGCAAGAAACGCACCGGCGTCTGCATCTGCAATGCCCAGTGCCGGCTGCAGTCGCTCGGCGAGGGTGCAACGCTCAAGACAACGCACCACGGCTCGCTTGACCGCCTGCTCCAGCAGCAGCACCAGCAGCAACAGCAGCCGCTACCACCGAAGCCCCAACAGCAGTCGAGCGGTGATCGTTCCATAAGTTGGGTCGTCGATGGCGGCGGCGGCGGCGGTGCCGGAGCCGGAACTGCAGCCGGCTCCGACGACAGCGACGAAAAGCAGCAAAAGAAGCAGCTGGAGGATGGCCCCCCACGCCTACCAGCCCGCCATGGCTCCAGCAAGCACAGCGTGCGCGAGGAATTCGAGCGGGGCGTCGAGGTGGAGAAGTTCTATCATCAGATCAACGGCGACATCTTCGAGATAACGCGACGCGTGCGCGCCCGTGACGAGGACACCATGGAGCAGCGCTGCATACGGCGCAAGGGCTCGGTGCGGCTCACCGAGCCGCACTATGTGCGGCTGCCCGATCAGAGGCCGCAGCTGCCGCCGCGACGCCAGAAGAGCGCCGAGGAGGTGACCATGCCGAAGAGCGCATTGCGCCAGGCGGCGCCCGAGCCACAACTGGAGTGGTTTGATCGCAAGGCGCAGCAGCGTCACTCCGCTCGCTCCGCCGAGGGCGGGCAGGTGCGTGAGGAGACCATGGAGTGGCTGAAGCTGCAGAAGAGCAGCGCTGCACAGCAGCAGACGCCCGCGCGCACCTACTCCGGACCCAGCGAGATCACCGTGCTCAAGGACGAGCTGCCCGACTGGCTGCTGGATCACTTGCCCCAGAAGCGCGAGCCCCAGTCCACGTCGGAGAAGCCCGTCAGCTCGGCCTATGCAAAGGCACTGGCGGAGCTGCTGAAGAAGCCGCTCTCGCGCCAGAGCTCCGGTCCCTGTGAAGTGTCGCTGCTGAAGACGGACATTGTCGAGTGGCTGACCAAGATGCAGTCTACTGTCGGCAGCAAGGTGTCGCGTCGCTCGCATCATCGCCGCAACGGCAGCAGCGGCGCAGCGCCGCGCTCCAACTCGCAGGAGGATCAGTCCACGGAGCACGCGACGCTGCAGCGCAAGCGCCACTCGCTGGGCCACAGCGACGAGGAGCAACTGCAGCAGCAGCAGCGCCAACAGCAGCAATTGCCCACGCTCGACTGGATCGCCTATCCCCTGCACAAGCTGCAGTCCCTGGGTAAACAGCCGCCGGCGTCGCAACCGGTGCCGGCGACGACGGTGCCCAGCGGCTACGACGTGCCCGTGGCCTCCACCCACACGCAGCTGTGCCAGGAGCAGCGGCGGCGCGAGGAGCGCTCGCGGGAGCGACGGCTCCGCCACTCGGCCAGCGAGGTCGTGAGCAGCGCCGCGCCCTCGGCCAGCACCAGCGCCCAGCTGGAGCGCCTGGAGCGTCTGTATGCCAAGCCGCACAAGGAGCGCTATCAGTACGTGCCCAAGATAACGCAGCCGCCCAAAGAAACCACCACCAGCACCCCCATCAGCTCCGGCAAGTCCAAGCGCGAGCGTTCGCGTCGCCATCAGACACAGCGCTCCGCCACCGTGACGGACATGTCCGCTCAGCGCTCGAGCGGCGGCGGCGGGCACAAGCGGAAATCGTCGAGCGCGGAGCGTGCGCCTCGCTCCCGCTCGCCGTCGCCCTGCACTGATCCCGCCTGCCCGCTGCTGCCCATTTGCACAGATCCGCACTGCCGCTATCAGGAATGCCAGCGCCGGCGCTGCCTGACCTCGTCCGCCAGCTCGGTGAACCTGGCGCGGCACCAGCAGCTGGCCCAGGTGCAGCTGCATGCGGTGCCCGCGCACCTAGTGGGCGGCTCGGATGCCACCACGCCTTCCACGACGGCGACACCACCGCCACCGCCAGCAGCTGTTGTCGCGGCGCCCATACCGGAGCGCCGACTGGTCATCTGCCACGAGTGCCGGTCGTGCGCGCCGCTGCTCAGCTGCCAGAATCGCAAATGCCTCAACGCCGCCAAGTGCAACTCACTGCCTCGCTGTGCCGCCGACTTCAATCGGCTGCGCACCTCACTCGCCCAGCCGCCGGCGACACTGGACGACATTGAGCCGGCGCCACTCGACTTCGACCAGCAGCAGCTGCCGCTGTTCACGCCTGCCTCGCCCACTCGCCACATGCAGCACTATCGCAGCAACTCGCAGCCGAACACGCTGAAGCGCGGCGACTCCACTGCCTCCAGCTGCGGCCTGGCCACCAACCTGGGCTGGCTGGAGCCAGTGCCGCTGCAGTCCTCCAGCGGGCACCTGCATCACGTGCTCAACGGCAACGGGAAGCTCATGAAGTCCGCCTCGGCCGCGTCGCTGAACTCGCGTCGTCGCCGCCACAAGACCGTGCACTTCGGCGAGAATCTGCTGCGCGAGGTGTGCCAGAATCGGAAGCTCATCAAGAAGGAGCAGGTGCCGTCGGGCTCGGCGCCCATGCAGGCCAACATCCAGATGCTGTACAACTTTGTGGAGGGCGTGCTCAGCGCCTGGGTGGACGACGACGAGGATCAGGTGCGCTCGGGCGCCGAATCTGAGCCGGAGCACGGCCTGGTCGCCCTCCAGCCCATACACCGATGCAATCGGCTGCGCTATCAGTGCATTCGGCGCGTCGTCGAGGAGGCGGCCGATCTGCAGGGCACCCTCAAGCTGGGCAACTCACGGTATCGCCATCGCCACTGGCGCAGCACCGCCAAGCAGTGCAACGAAATGTTCCTTCGCAAGGTAAAAACTGAAAATTTAAAAATATGGGTGTTGAGGGTATTCCCTTGAATGACAATTTTTTTTTAAATATTTAATATATAACTTAACTAAAATGCTTTTCCAACAGGTATTAAAATAAGTATATTAAGGGTATTCCATTTACTGAAAGATTTCAGCATTAAAAAATATATATATTAAATATATTCCTTGAGTAAAAAGCTTTTCCAACCGCTTTTATTGGCTATATTAAACTTGTTGATATAAATAATAGAGGCATTCCCTCGATATTCCAATACTTATATTTTATACTTACTATGATTAGCCTTAATAACTTGTTTTTATTTTATAAATAATTGTGGAATTGCTGCAATTCATAAAGCATTTGCCTTAAATGTGCTTTAAAGCTGGAATAGCCTTAATAATCTGAGCTCTTTTGTATTTAGTGCTCACACACAGTGACACACAAGTTAAATAGATTAGTTACTTCTTTGGCATTTGAAAATGTTGAATGAAATTTGTTACGAGCTGCTTTAACTTTGAGCTTTGCTTGAATATCCTGTGTGCTGTGCTCAGCTCGCTCCTCTGCTCCTGGAGTCTTTGTTGGCGCCTTCAAATGACTTAAATGTATTGTCGCAGTGCTTCTGTTGCCTGATGCTACTTGCTGCTGCTGCTACTGCTCGTTTGTCTGTCTGCCTGCTACAAATTCATTTTGGTTGCCTAACAAAACGTTGATCAAAGCCAAAAGCATCCTTTTCACGCTCGAGCTACTGCCAGGCAGCTCCGGCGCCAGCTCCTGCCTGGCTGCTCACAAAGGAGGCTGGCAATAAATTAAAGCATTAGCCCCAGCCGAAAAAGCTCTTAACACAGCACACACACAAACACAAACACTCGCACGCACAGAGTGGGGGGCGGGGGCAATAGGGGCGTGCTGCTGGACGCATTTTCATTTACCGTTCGTATTTAGTTTTTGGATAATGAATAGCATTGATTGGAATTCACATGAATCACAGTGGCCAAGTGATAAAAGCATTTGTAGCATATGTACTTTGTGGACTTAGTGCAGTGGGCGTGGCACTTGTATCTGGTAACTATTAGTTACTCGTATCTATGGCAACAGCGCGCTGCAGCACTGCAGCCCTTGACCAATGGCAGAGCATGGAAAGAGCACACACAAACACACACACGGATGCAGCTCACACACTCACACAAATGCATATGCATACAGTCACCCCCTGTCTACACACCTGAAGGAAATTTGCAGTTAAGCATTCAACTGGCTGAGTTTGAATGAGAGGCATTAGCCGTGTAACCGATAGTTGGCCAAACGCGCTGCATATTAATTAATTGGCAGATCAACAGAGAACATATTGAATGGAGGGGGCGATAGAGAAAAGCTAACGCTGCTTCACTGAAGAAGATTTCCCTGCTAATGTCTGAAATAGATATCATGCTCTATGCTCTTGAGTTTCAATTGAATCTAGTTCAGTCTGTGTGTGTGTGTGAGCTGAAAGGGAATTTGTTTGAGAGTTGCGTTCGTGCTTGTGGATATAATCAGTGGCTCAATGAAATAAGTGTTTGCTAGGGAGGGAGAAAAGAGGGGGAGACAGAGAGAGAGAGAGAGAGTGAGAGAGTGAGAGACAGAGGGATATACTGTTGGTAATAAATGCTTAATAAATTGAAGAAAATTGTTCATATGAAGCTGAGGCAGGCATTAGCTTACCTTTTGGGGGCTATTAATTAGAGACTTCTACAGCATATGCTTTGTGCCAATTTACAGTTGTAATTATATTTAAATAATTTGCCCAAATTCGGTAATTTGATTGCCTGCAGTTCTCGAGCCCAAAGAGCAGTCTGAGTTGTATATTAATCATAGCTGACGCGCATCTGTCACGCATTGTTCCGTGTCGTCTTGAGCTGAGCTGCAATTGGCTCACTTAGCAGCCGCCGAGAAACCCTTCTTAATTTTGATTGATCTGCTGCTAAGGCAGCTAAGACCGCAAACCCCGCCTCGGCGCTGCACAAAGCAATTAATACCAAGCAACGCTCAGTGCACACGTTTAATCAAATGCGAGTGACATGACATATACCCGTGTCCCGAATCCACCTGCTTAGCTCTCTCTCTCCCTCTCCCTTTCTCTCTCTCTCTCTCGCTCCAAGTGCAGTATTTCCGTTTTAATCATTGCTAAAATCCGTCTTACAGCTAATGCCAAATTGCTTTTGCTCTGGCCGCTGCACAGTGCGATTTGCTTAGACAACTTCATTTGCCAAGATGTTTTCCCAAAGAAGTTCTTTAAGAGTGAAAGCAGAGAGAGAGAGAGAAGAAGAGGGAGAGGGAGAGATACTTGCAATGCGCTGCAGATTTTCCATTTTGAATCAATTTCAATTTCAGCCAGCAGAAACTTCGCTTTAATGCCTCACTTAAGCGCAAACGTGCCACGAATTTGCAGTTTTTTATTCCACTTTGCTGACAGCTGGCAGTCCCTGCATAAGCAAATGTTTGCTTACATATGTGAAATTGTGCGAATGTGTGAGATTTGGTTGCTTGGCAGCGCGCGATACGACGACAGCCAACAGCCAGCAGCCAACAGGCAACAGCAACAACAACGGCGACATATAAACACTCTATCAAATATTGTAATTTTTGACAGCGACTGCGACCAATGAAATGATTTTTTCTCATTTTTTTTCTTTTGGCATAGGAGAGGGAGAGTTGGGGAGGGCAATGTCTGCGTGTGTGGGTGTGTGTAGGTGCCAATGGCAGGCAACTCTCACATTTGACATTCAAAAGTCATTGATAATTATGGATGAAACGTGAACGACAGCCGCATCGAGGGATCACAATCAATTCTTGATTAGAAAACGCAGCTCGACAGCAGAGGTCTGCCACCTGTCCGGGCAACGGATAAGGGTGTACAGCTGTGTGTATGCCAAGTGGGCGTGTCTGGGCGCGCACGCGTGTGTGTGTGTATATTTGATTGTGTGCGTAAATTGAATTTTGATTTTGCACCGATGCTGAGATATGGCATATTAGGCCCAAGTAATCAGATGTGGTGGGGGCGCAGGGAGGCGGGAGGGAACACTGGCTCAGGACTATAGGCATTTAATCTTTTGTGTGTGTTTATGTGTGCATGTGTGTGTGTGTGTGCGTGTTTAGGGCTGCCCATTTAGGCTTACCCATGTGAGTTAGCAGACACAATCCATTGTCAGGCGGCTGCTGCTGCTCCGGCTCCTGCTGCTCTGGCTCCTGCTGCTGCTGCTGCTGCTGATGAAATTCGACAACACTTTAGCTGTGGGCGGACATGGGCCATTGCCGGTGCTTCACTCCGGGTCATATCAATTAAAAATTCATGAATCATTTGACAAACTCTTTGGGTCTGCACAAATTGTAACCATTCGCCGGGGCCAATCAGTTGACGTTCAGATTTGATGCTGCCAATTTCGCAGTCAACGTTGCGCCTGGGCTTTTGGTTTATTTTTTTTTTCTTTTTGGGTATACCATTGTTTGTCACCCACACACACACAGACAGACAGAGAGACACACACACACATACACTCATATAATAGCCAATTGTAGATGCAGAGTAATCTGTTGTAAAAGGTACAAAACTCGTTAATTCCCCGAGTTGTGTCCTTTTTGCCAGCCACTCTCTGAGCAACATTCTAAAGGGTTTTCCATTACATTAGCGTCGATTGTTCCGAGTGCCTTGTTGTTGCTGTTGCTGTTGCTGCTGTGCCAAGCAACTGATGAAGTGACTTTTGACTAGCTGTACGAAATAGTATTTGATGTATACCCAAGTATCTTGAAGGCCACTTAGCAGAAAGTATTTTTGCCCATTGCCCATTATTGTCTTTAATTTGATGCCAAAAAGTTCTGCTGCTGCTGGGTCTGGGCTTATTTGTGTAGCACACCTCGTTGCCAGGGTTGCCAGCATTGCTGCTGCTGCTGATGTCTGCCTGCAACAGTTCCGCTCGGCAGCTTCCGTTCGGCTTGATGATTTCATGGAAAACTTCATTGAGCAAGCGGAAACTATTTCATTTGGCGCTATAAATGTTGTCAGGTGTACTGCTGGGCGGTGCGGCGGTGCGACGCTGCTGACTGCCGCTGGTAAGTGGGTGAGTGCTTTTTGAGTGTTTTGGAAGTTTTCAATATGCTAGCTGCCACAAAAATGATTGAGCCCACGGGCTGGCTATTTAAAATGCAAGCTCTGCTTATGAAAATGTTGCGAGTTCATTTTGACAAAGCAGAGAAAAGCTGAAAATCGAAAACTAGAGGAGAAAAGCCAGCAGCGCAGCGAGTGTGCAAACGGGGTTTCGACATAAATGAAAGACTTTAATTAAAAAAGCTGTAACTAAGCTTAGGAAAATTGCATGAAAATGTGAAAAATTAATTAAGTCATATCAAAGCGACTCAAAGCCGGACGAAAATCGCCAGCAGAGAGTGTAAAAAGATGCTTGAAATGCGAAAAGAAACGAAAAACCTAACATATTCCGGCTAAAGGCAGGGCTGAATACTAATTAAGTGCAGAGAATTTAAAAGCAAGTTTACAGTGTTGTAAAACGCCTTGTTAAAGCGCTTTAATGGCTTCCTCTCCCGCTCAGCTCCATTATATATATAGCTTTCCCAATTAATCAGAGCTACAAGCGATGCACCTCAATTCGATTCAATGGAATTGCCTTACGCCCTTTGCCCCTCACTCCTCTCTCGTTGTGAAACCCCTTGGCAGAGGAGGAGGTGGGGGACAGCACGCTTTGATGTGCTCGTGCTGCCGGGTTTCCCTTTTTATTTTTGGCAATTTGAACTCGGAAAATATTTATGTTGCCTCTTTCTTGTTACTGACGAAGTGGAGCCAGAGCCAGCTCACGTTTGGGTATTTGCATGCCTTTGCACTCCTTCGATTAATATAAAATTTGATTAAACTTGGCCAACGACAAACGACGATGAGGGCGACGACGTCACTTGTGGGTTAAGCACACATGACTTTGCTGTTGCTGTTGCTCTTGCTCTTACCGAAAGGGCGACTGCTGAGGATTTGGGCGTGGCTGGTGTGCAAACATAAGCGCACATGCCACTTGACAGTTGCCCATTTGCCGCACGCAGCCCGAAGCCCGGCAGCCCACCCAAACCAACGCGTCGGGCAGTCAAATAAATAACTTGTAAAACATGCATATGAGCAAAAATGTTTGAAAATTGCCAAAAACGTAAAACGAGAGAGTAAAACGGGGCGAGGGAGAGGGAGAGGGAGGGGGAGAGTGGGCGGCATATGGGTGTAGCGTAGTAACCAGAGCTGAAGAAATGGGGCCAAGGAATCGACGGGTCTGTCGCTGGCTCAAGTTCTGCCTCAGCCAGAGCAGCAGCAACAGCAGCAGGAAGCGAAGACGAAACGAATAAACACATTGTAAATTGATTTCCTTGGGAACTCAAATAAAAATGGCATGAACAGCGGCAACAGCAGCAGCAAGTGAGCGACACTGGGGGCGTGGCTGGGCGCTGATAGCTGGGGCCAGCAGTCAGCAGCCAGCAGCCAGCAGCCAGCACCACCCAATTGAAACGAATGAATGGGCAAACCAATTTTTATTGCCACGCGGGACACGTAGCGAACGAGCGCGCGCACCACAGCCTCAGTGCCGCTGCCCCAACTTGATTCCCACACGGGACCAAACTGCCACGCCCCCCGACCGCCCCGACTATCTGCTGCCTTGTCTGTTGTCCTGTTGCGAAAGCAAAATTGGCGCACTGGGCTCTATGTGTGTGTGTGGTGAGAACGGAAGGAAGTCGCAGGATGGGCCCAGGCAGAGCCGAGCAGAGCTGTCGCTCTCGACCCGGCTTTTGATGGAATGCTCGCTAGCCAGTTCGCTTCGATAACATGGCCAAGAAACTGTTTGCCATTGCTTTCGCCTTTGCCGGGCCATCTCATCTCTTCTCCTAGCAGCAGCTGCTGCTGCTGTTATTTTGTTTCGATTCGTTTTCTGAGTCGTCTTTCTTTCCTCTTATTGCTGTTGTTGTTGTTGTTGTCAATTGTTGTCCATCCGTCGCCCGGTCGTTCAGTACTCTGCCTTTCGCTTCTTGTCCCATGTTGCCAACTTCACTAAAAATGCAGGCGAGAGAAGACAAATTGCTTTATCGACGACATACGTAACAAATGTTGCTGTCGGCAGTGACAACGGCAACGGCAACAGCAACAGCAACAGCAGCAACGGCAACGGCAATACAAACAACGACAACAACAAGGAGCCAGTCAACCATTATTGGTATCAAATGGCTTACGGGGTCGATTCGACTCATTGCGATTCGTATCGGGTTGAATTGTGTATGTGTGTGTGGGTGTGGCAGTGGCTGGGGTTGGCCATGGGCTCTGCCTGCCTGCCTGCCTGACTGGCACTGTTAATTATGACTTAATTATTTCAATTATTGCTCGGCAGACTTATTACATTTTGTCGTTGTCAACAGCGACGACCTCATCTATACATATTTATTAGTAACTTTAAGCCCGCCTTGCCTACACGCTCTCAAATTTGTGCCTCATCTCTTGCAGATCTCGGACGATGATCGAATGAGCCTAACTACTGCCGTTTCGGATGAAGATGATGGCGAAAGTGTCATGGCGTCACCATATAAAGCAAAGGCCACTGGCACCGCTGCATCCTCCTTCAACTGCACGGGCGCTGTGCGTAAAGCTGGGTAAGTGGTGTCCGCCCGTAATCAGTGGCACGAAAGTATGCCCAGGGGCACAGCGCACGCCACGTGTGCGCCCCAAACAACAGCTAATCATAAATAAAGTAGAAAATAGCTCAACGCTTGGCATATCATTTACAGCGATTACAGCCGACACAGACACACACCCACAGCTGCAACTCCCCCGAGACCAAGAGAAGTAAAAGGAGACTGCAACAGGCAGGCACCCTTAGTGTTACCTATTAGCTAATGAACCAACCCAACTATCATCATTATAAAGCACGAGCTCTCCTCAATGTACTTCAGCTTACATGACCTTAAGCAGCTTTCGTTATGCATAATTGAGAAAAGTTGCCTTTTAAGTACTTGCCCTTCTAGCTCTCAGCTGATTTGGCAGCTTATGGAAGCAGCTCACACTTCGCCCCTGATTACAAATCTGACTGCCAAATCATGTTTGTGTAATTTCGCTCAATTCTCCGATGAAATATTTCCCAGTCGCTGTAAATGATATTTGCCCGATGCTTATTAGCCGTTGCTTATTTAACATCGATTTGATTACGTTTCTTTTTTCGTCTCCTCTTTTGCGCTGCAGCTTTCTGTCGGTAAAGAAATGGTTACTACGCAAGAAGCATCAAATCGAGCTGGCTCGCAAGCGTGGCTGGAAGGGCTACTGGGTATGCCTGAAGGGCACCACGCTCCTGTTCTACCCGTGCGACTCGCGCGAGGGCCGCAGCGTCGAGGCGGCGCCCAAGCATTTAATTATTGTGGACGGCGCAATTATGCAGCCAATACCGGAGCATCCGAAGCGCGATTATATATTCTGTCTGAGCACCGCATTCGGTGATGCCTATCTGTTCCAGGCGCCCTGTCAGGTAAGTGCCGTTCGGCAGGATATGATGCGTGTCGCGCCTAATAAAAGTCCTGACAAGTCCTTCAACCGTAAGACTTTCATGCTGCAATTAGAAAAGGCATCAGGCCTGGCCTGGCCCCGCCCGAGGGCAGCCAAGCATAAAAGCTGGCCTTGTCCAGGCTTCTGACACGACTTGGACTTGGACGACAGAGTGGAGCAAGCGTCTTGTTTGCGTTACGATACCAAGGATATATCTATCAGAGCCTCTGTCTCTCTCTCTCTCTCTCTCCCTCACTCTGTACATGTTTGTTGTGCTGAGCTCAGGGCTCGCGGGCTTTCAGCAGACCCCATTCGTAATCGCCCTGCAACGACAACACACCCACACAGCGACTCAAAGGCGTTAACTGATGCAGACCCCGCAACTGAACGGCTGAAATGCAAATCGCTTGGCTTAAAGTGCGATTGAGGCTGGCTGTGCGACAGCTAACTGGCAAGGCAGATTGCCTTGAACTAATAGCTGTTGCCTGACATGGTCCTTGTGCCTAAACTGTTACATGTCTCTGAGGCATACGCTCTCCGCATGCACCTGTCGACCGCCCGTCCGCCCGCAAAAGCCAACCGACCGACTGACTGACTGACTGACTGGCTGACTGACGGTATTTCAGCGTTTTGCCTGGTCGCCTCAGTGATTTGTCATTAAATTTGCATAACTGATAGTCAGCCAGCAATGGCAACGACAACGACGACGACAACGACAACGACAGCAACATTGTCGACATTTGGCGCAGGGGAGCAACGTCAAATTTGTGCCTGTGTTGCATTTGGCTTCTGCAATTTGTTGTCTAGCTTACACTACATATATATTTATACCTCTCTCTCTCTCCCTCTCTCTCCCTCTCTCTCCCTCTCTCTCCCTCTCTCTATCTCTGTACAGGTGGAGCTGGAGAATTGGGTAAATAGCATACACAGCGCCTGTGCCGCTGCATTTGCCCGTCATCGCGGCAAAACGGGAACGTTGCATCTGCTGCAAGAGGAGATCTTTCGCCTGGAGAAGGCCATTGAATCGGTAAGTGAATGCCAACGTTTTACTTAACATACCAGCCAAGTCACGAGTGAGAGTATGCCCAGGCATATTTATATATAAATAAATGTGTCGGTGTGCATGGATATTGAGTTGAATTATTGCCATGCATTTTCGAGTCGAAGGAAATAGTTGAGCTCCTTCAGCGCAAATTCAAGTGATGAGAATTGAAATTGTGTATTGAGCATAAAAGCTGTTTGTCGAGTACACCAAGAGCTACCGAAAGCAACGGCATTATTATGAAAATGATATGCAAAAAGAAGTAAAAAAAAAAAATAAAAATAAAAATAAGAAGAAGAAAAATAAGTATAAAACGAGAAAGAATATCTGAAGACATGTAAATTCCATGATTTATGAACCCAACTCGTTTGCATATTATATGGAAGAATACGAAATACATTGTGCGCGGACTGCTAATAGAGCTGAAGCCTGAAGGCTAACGACTGAGAACTGCAGAATGCGAGCTTTAATATTGATTTAGAGTGAAGTTTCCTTTACTATTCCAACTTAACAGCTCAAGTTTCTCGCACCTGGCCTCGCGCGAATCCCTAACAATCCAAATAGACAACAAAATAAATCCAAGTAAAACCATTAAATCAATCAATAAAATTATCTTCAAGCCACTCGTGTACATTCAATTTGAGCTGCGGCAAAAGTTTCGCTCTATGCCCGCTATCTCATTGATATTCAGCGCATGTTTCTGTATATTTCGGCACCTAATCAGTCGTTAAAGTAATCAACAACAAAGCCAAATTGTACGAATACATCAATTCGCGATGATTTCTCAACTCGACTTGGCCCAACTTTCTTTTGCCGCCAAAGAGACAACAAACGCATTTCGTATACGGACCGCTAGCTACCACTCCCCACCCCCACACACACACAGACAGATTTCCCAGCCCAATTTCTCAATTTGTGCCGCCATCTAGCAGAGCATCTAGCCAATTTCTCAGCGTGTTGCTCCCCAAAGATTTATGCGCTGCCCTGTTTTCTCTGTTTTCTTGGTGGCTTCTTGGTGGCTCTGCTCCATTTATGTATTTGCTTTCAAATCAATTCCCCATCAATTTCGCGTCGCGGCTTCGCAGCAACAACATTTGTTTCTTGCCTCCTTCGACTGCATTGCAATTTATTTGCACAACTTTACGGCCAACAGCAGCAGCAGCAGCAACAGCAGCGGCAAAACGAAAGCAAAAACAAAATAAACCAAACCAAATAGAGCTCGAGTTGGTTGGCTCAGTACAAGGAACTGCACTTGCCACACAATAAATGGCTGGATAAACTCGAGCCAAAGTGGCAGCAAGAAATGCTGAGAGCCCGAGCCAGTTGAGCCGCTGCCTTGGGGCTGCGCCTGGGCTGGGCTGGGCTGGGTTGAGTTGGGCTGGCGTAAAACGCCGGCTTCAGCCAGGCTCTACAGTGTCATCCTGTACATCCACAATTTCCCTTCATTATTCCGCGCATTCGTTTATTTATTTTTGCATTATGTCATTTGCAGTGTAGCGGCCATGGCAAGAATAAAAAATATATTTTGCGGCCGACTGTTTGCAGCAACTTGGATACCCTGCAGTTGAGCTGCTGCTGTCGTGGGGGATATGCCAAGGCTCTTATTGTTGTTGGCTTAAAGAATATCACTTTATCCGAGGCCCTTCCGTTCCGTTCCGTTTCGTTATGTAGCCTGTCCAGTCTCTGCGCTGACTTCATTCATTCGTCTCTGTCGCATTTCCCTCGCGACTTGCCCCTTTTCTAATTTAGTTTTTCTCATTTACACGTAAAGTTGAAGTTTGATGTTATGAATCGTCTTCTCGTTTTCCTTTCACATTTTCTTGCTATCATTACTCCTACTCCTACTTCTGCTGCTGCTGCTGCTGCTGCTCTGTCTATCTGTCCCTTTGGATAAACCATAATTACTTCCTTGAACGCTGCGTTTTTCTGTCCACTTTCCCACTCATAAGTTTTCAACTTGTTGTTGATTTTCTTTTGCTTTTTTCTTCTTCATAATTTTGTTTTTATAATCATTTTTTATTCACTTTTTTGTTGTTGTTTTGTTTCGGGCTTTGTTTTATTTGGTTTACTGGGCGCGCGGGCAAAGTCCGAGACTGTCACAAGAGTCACTTCACAGTCAGCTCGTTTAGTTTTCAAGTGCCACGCCCACTGTGGCCAGTGTTTAGGTGGCGCCCACTGCCAAAGTTTGCCGGATGAATATTAATTAAATGAGCTGCCGGAGTGGCCGCAAAACTGCATTTGCATTTGCATTCGCATTCGCTTTAGCATTTGCATCGCATTACAATTTTTGGTTTTTGCATTCGCATTTGTTGTTAATTAATTTTGTGTGCAAAGAAAAGAAATGAGAAATATTAAAGTGCCATCGGATAAACAAAGCTGCCAGCTCATAAAAAACAGCTCAACTGAGCAGAGCAGAGCAGAGCAGAGGGAGGCAGCAGGCGCTCTGAATGAAATTAAAAAAAAAAAAAAAAAATAGGTGCCGCGCGCTGCCTATCTCAATTTTATGGTCGTGAAGGCGTCGCTCGCTGAAAAGAGCAACAGTGTTGTCTACGCTCTTTGTCTTGCCATTTACTTTGTGCTCGCGTGACTGTGTGTGTGAGTGTGTGTGGTGGGCGGAGTCCAACTAGGCAGAGCTGTTTGTCTGCCCTTTTTTATAGCTGTCACCTTTCGGAAATAATCATATATGTGTCAGTGGGGGGACAGCACTTCGCTTCGTTTGCTTTGGCTTTTCTAGTTTTTCGCCAGCTATCTATTTTTCTTTTCGCATAAAGCACTTGCATACACACCTGCACACAACCACCTGCACACACAATGCAGCCGCTGAGAGAAAAAAATAGTAGTAGCTGCCCGAGCACATTTAGTTTTTCGTACGCTCTGGTTTTTACGCTCTAATTACGACTCCTACGAGCAGGCACGCCCCCCGCCTCCTCCTCTTTTTGCCAACTGCCTGTCCTGCCTTACACAAACACACTCACACACACACACACACACAAACACATACACACCTTTTGCCCCGCCGTTACTGTTTTTATTCCAAGCCGGCTCGTGGCTCGTGTGCAATTGCCATGGCGCGCAGTCTAAACAAGGCTCACTTGCCTGCTGCTTTCAATTTGCAATGGCGGCTGTCATTTCAGCTCAATAGCAGCCGCCACCCGCCCACCTGGCCACCAAGCCACCTGACCGCCCATCGTTGCGTTTGCAAAATCGTTGCCAGCTTTAAATCATATTCCTCTGTTTCTCTTTCTTTTATTTTGGTTTAGTATGAATTTAATACGGCATTTTAATTGCTTGCAAACAATTGATGAACTAAAGCAAAGAAAGTTTTATGGGCTTTAAAACTTTTAATAGATTATCAAGTTTCCAGTCAATTCACAGCCTCGGGCTCTGCTTGATGCATGCGGGCTTTCAGCTTTCATTTTAATGAGCAACATATTTCCACGCAACACGTTTCCACACACTTTTCATCTTCCATCCAGCTAATTTTCAGCAAAACGTTAATGTGACGCTGCAAAAAGCCGTTAAGCCACTAATTAATTTAACAACAATTAAGCTTAAATTAAAGCTCATAAAATCCTTAAATTTCCACTGTAGCAGCCGCACACACACACACACACACAGCCACATTTGCCAACCAGAAACCAGCAACCGGAAACCAACTACCAAAAAAAAAGGCAGAAATAAAAAATAAACATTTTGCAACACTGGCGTATAATGAAATAAATATTTAGTTAAGTTTTAAACATTTGGTAATTAGTGCGTTGACTCGTTGGGGCCATGGCCAAACTGTGTTGGCTCTCAGCTCCCCCGCAACCTAAAGCCGCATGCATCTGGCCAACTTTTCTGCTCCCTTGAGAAAGTTTTACACATTTTTTTCACAACTTTGGGCATTGTGCAAGATTTTTGCTAAATAAAGTTTATAATTACCATAAAATTCAGTTGAGTTCGATTTTCGGCGGTTGCCTGGCAGAGCTTCCTTTGAACTGGCCCTGGCCAGGGCCGTAATAGACACACACCGAAGCGGGCGGGCGTGGCTGGGGCAATTCATAAACTAATACCCAAACGGTATATATATATAGATATATATACATATATATATATATATAGTGGCAGGAATTTATGGCAAGAAATATGAGCAAAGCCGAGTCCCAGCGTCATAAAGCACGCACACATGTTGCCAGCCTTGGCAGTTGTCCACGTTCCAGCTTCCTAATGCAGCCTCCTTGCCTTGGCCCGTCCTGTAGCTGGCCATTGGCTTTGTTTTGGAGCAAACGTGCGAATATTTTTGCAACTTTCGGTCGCAAGCTGCACAGGATACGGCCAGGCATATGGCTCGGACTGGAGTCGGAGCTGGAGCTGGAGCTGGAGCTAAGGTCTGACACTAGGTGTTACCCATTTGGGCACTCAACACCAGCCCAGCTCTCTCCCTCTCTCTCTCTCTCTCTCTGTCGCTCGGCCAACTGCGCTTTTGGTTTTTGATTTGTTTTTGGTTTTGCGTATTTGGGTTTTGCATGCTGAAATATGCTTTATGCGTCTGGCATGTGGGTGTGGCATTGCCGCAACTGCTGCCAAATTCAATTCAATTGTCAACAGCCATGGCAGCAGTAGCCGGAAAAAAAGGCAAATGGACATCAGGCACACACACACGCACACACCCACACACACGCACACACATATTTGACTGTGGCCACAGGCACAAACAGGCGCCAGTTTTTGGTTTTAGGCTTAGCTTGTTTCACGCACAACCTGCGCGCCCCTTTTAAAGCCCTCCTTATCGTTGTATAATGTGGCATCATTTTGTGGTCAGCATTTATGCAGGACATGTGCATACACACACACACCCACCCACCCAACACACACACACACAAACACACACACACTGTACACAAAACGTGCACGAAGCGTACAATTTGCAGGCCTTTTGTTGACATTTTGCACCCTAGCACCCAAGCACCACCCACACTTTGCGGTTGGCCGTGCTCACATTTGACTTTTTGTGAGTGGTGCCCGTCGAGGAGGAGCTGGCATTTAATGCACCAGCGCAACAAAGTCAAAAGTCCTGCCCTGAGGTCAGCTCAGCTGCAGTTCATTTAAAATGTTCACATTGCGCATACGCCGCGTCGTACGCTGTAGGTGTGGTGGCCAACCCACTGTAACTTAAACTCTCCTTCTTTTCTCGTTATCCTTATCTTTTATATCATAGCAGGAGCTGTCCCGCTGCTGTCCGTTACACATACAGCTCAATAGCTGGCATGGGGCTGCTGTGTTAATTGATCGTTATTGTCTTTTCGGCGAGGTAGTGGGTGAGAGGGAGAAGGAAAGTGGAGCGAGCGAGTTGACTTATCGAAGGACGGGGCCATTAGCAGCAACAAAACTGATACCAGTCACGAGTCCTTTCGCCAGGCAGCGCTTTTTGTTGGGGCGTTATTATTATTTCACTCATTGTTGCCATCGCTTGTTGCTGTCTCTGCTGTTGCTGCTGCTGCGGCTGCTGCTGCTGCTGTTGTGTGTGGTTATTATTAATGTTGTTGTAGTTGTTGTTATTTGTGGTTTGCGGTTGCTGTGGTTTTGCTATTTGCGGCATCTTTGGCTTGTCATGCGACGCTGACGCTGACGACGATGACGATGACGATGACAACAATAGCAAAATGTATTTTTTAATTGTACTCTCGGGTAAACACATATCACAGCAACAAAACGCACCATGAACTCAACTCAACTGAACTGAACTCAACTCAACTCTCGGTTCGCAGCTCACAGCTCAGCTCGGCTCTCGGGCCAGCCAAGCTGAGGAAGCGGAAATGACAGTACGACAATGGTGACAACAAGAACGGCAATGGCAATGCCACAGACAGGACCTAGAGTCCCGAGCAACTTCAACTACAGTTTGCCTACTTGAGAGGAGCCTGTGACTGTGCAGCTCTCACAAATGTGCGCATGGGGAGCCATACACGAGTGACGCTTAATGAAAGCGCAACAGACAACCACAAAACCTCACACACTCACACACACACGCACACAGAGACCCAGAAGCAACAGCACTGGACCATAGCTGAACGCAAAGAGCATTGAGACAAAAACCGCACAGAAACAAGCTACAACATAGCAATAATAAAATTGCCGTTAAGTGGGGAATTGAGATGACAGTCGAAATTGCGGGCTGCGTTAAGATAGATGCGAACGAAGCAGAGTAGAGAGTAGCTTACAAAGGAAACACAGCTGCACCAGCCTCCTGCATAGCAGATGTCAACCGCTTCCAATTTCTGAGACAAGTTGTCGTCGCCAATGTCTGCAGCCCATCAACGAGAGATTTTTGTTTTCGTTTTAAGCAAGCGAAAAAGGGAATAGACTGAGCACAGGACCCCAGCGAATACATGTTGTCGAAGTGATTTTTATAATTGAAAGCTTCATTTGCAAATGATTTGACAGCTGAAAATGTATGAGAAGCGGGTCGAAGATTGAGGAGACTGCTGAGGAAAGGAGTATGTCCAATAGTACTCTAGTATTGCTGGCATGATATAGCTATATAGTTATATGGCGTGGCAATCGATAAAAGTATACTATGTATATACTCACAAATGCTTTGCCCTCTTATATCATATGGTCACACGTTTGTCGTGCCCCTCGCAGCGTAAATGTAATCAATATGATCGATAACAATCATATCACGTTGATTTACATTGCAATTCCATGCAATTACAAGGCAATTAACATTCCCATTTAACCATGAATTGCACAACGTGACGGCAACAACAGCAAACAGTGAGTTCCACGATTAATGTGCATACACGCACACGCACACGTCCACATACGCACGCACACTCACACACAGACATGACACGTACTGGCTTGTATACATGTTGCCATATTATTTAAGAAGGCGTACGGTACGTGCGTGTGTGAGAGCCTCAACTGTTGACAATTTCGGGCCGTTGTCCTTTTGCTGTGCATCGTAAATAATTACAAAGCGCACTGGCCAAATGTTTTGACTACCCAATTGGCTACTCCCTTGGCCCCTGGCTCTGCTGATTAACCCATTTCTTGTTTGGGCCAAGGACCGACGGCGAAGCGACGCTCTGCTTGCAAGTATTATTTTGTGAGACAGTAAGCAGTAACAGTATTTTGTGAGACATTAAGTGCAGTCATTAAAATGTAATACCATTTATTGTTGCCTCTGCTCGTTAAACTGGCTCTGGCAATGGCAATGGCCATGCGAATAGCAATCCTGTGGCCCAATTCACTTGATTTAGCTTTTTGTGTTTGTGCTCTGCTCGCTGCGAAACAAGCAGCTTAAAGTCATAAAAGTTGCTCATTGAAGTTAAAAGGGCAACTGCGAGGACAAAGCTACTTTTCTCAGACTTATCATTAGGTGAATTAAGCAGAAGTCAAATAGTTGCCGAGTGAAAGCCATGGAATAATAGATAGAAATCAATTGTGAAGTCGGTAGTAACTAGCAATGGGAATGAAGGTGAAGGAGAATCCTTCAGTTTGAGGAATTGCAAATTGATTATTAGTCTGAAAAGGAAAAGATCTTCTTCAAGCAACTCTGCTAGGATATCAACTCAACTACCTAGAACACAATTCAATACTTTAAAATCTAAATTCATGCATAACAAATAATGAAAGCAAATTCCATATATACATATATTTACACATGTATTTAAGCTCTTCATGGTTATGCGATTGTTAATTGAAAGTTTCCCTTTCGTTGCCCGATTGTGCAATAAAATGTATTTGACGCTCGCAGGTAAAGCCTCAAATTATGGTTTCCATTGTGGTGTTTGTGGATCACTGTAATAATAATAATAATAACAATACAGGAAGGCATGCGAATATATATATATATATATATACATGAGCAGCACGTCCCTCAAATATTGGCCAATATACATATTGACTGTTATATGGGTCGCATGCATTACGTATACGCCGCTTTGGCCGTGTTGAGTTTGTAAAATCAAATACACCAAATATGATTTATTTCACGTAAAATAAACAATGCCGAGCTCAACGTCGTCGCAAGCGCTGCCAAGTAGCGTGTCCTCGCACTCACACACACACACACACACACACAGACTCGCCCGCGCGCCCACACAATGCGCTTACGCAGACACCTGTGTAAGCCGGCGAACAAATACATTTACATATGTGCATGGGTATGTGACTGTGACTGTGACTGTGTGCTCGCTGCTGCTGCTGCTGCTGTTTATGTGTACACATTCATTAAAATGTCGAACATCGAAAGTGCCCATTCAGGTTGTTGTTGCCACGGCTACGCCCACCGTATCCGCCACTGCAGCGGCAACGGCAACGGCAACGGCAATGGCAACGGCAACTGCATCTGCAAATAATTGTCAGCTTACACGAGCTGAATGCAGCAGCAGCAGCAGCGGCACCAGCACCACAACCAGCAACAACAATAGCAGCGACAGCAAAGTGAAAAACTAAAGAAAAAAAAAATGAATCTAGCAACCAAAATGAAACAATCACGTGCTCCATGAAATCTATGGAAGCGTGTATAAATGCACGTGAAAGTGGGATTGCAATGCTAACGAACGGTTGGTCGGATTGGGCATAGAGCAGTGCAGCTAGGCAGCGCAGCTCCAGCTCTTCCTTCTGCTGCCGCTGATGGGACGCGCTGCGGCGGAAGTCAAACGTTATTTGTAATGAAAACAGGGGCATGTGTTGCATATGTGTGTGCGTGTGTGGCTAACGATGCCAAAGTATCTTTCGCTGTTAGTGTATGTGTGTGTCAAAGTTGGTGCATTGCCAACGCACTTCAGCTGCCAAAGGGAGGGAGGGAGGTAGAAAGGCGCATAGATATTTGAATTGCGCCAACGAAAAATGCTGCTGCACATGACGCGTGATTTATGTATTTTCGTCAAATGGCAGCCACAGCAGCCGCAGCCGCAGCAGCAGCAACAACGAGCAATAGCTGCCATGAAATGCTAATGATGCCATGCCAGAGATGCTTTCATAACCATCACGAGTGCGACACAGCCGCATCCTTGCCCCACAATCCACTCACACACACACACACTAACTATGTATATATATATTTGCGTGTGGCACTCATGTCTAATGTCTGTCGTGTATTTTCTTCTCGTTTTTCCTCCGCAGGATCACAAGCTGAAGCACATGGCTGAGCTGCAGCAATCAGTTGTCACCGATCAGGAGACACGCCATCAAATACAGGCACAGATTTTGCAGTGGGAGGAAAACCTTGAACGTCTGCACTGCGAACAGTTCCGACTACGCTGCTATATGGCCTCGCTCCAGAGCGGAGAGCTGCCCAATCCAAAGGTGAGTTATGCGTATCATTATACAGCGACCCACCCCAGCCCCCCTTCGTCTAGTGCTTCTTAACTGCCTAATGGCAAAATGGCAATTGCCGCAATTTGTTTTACCTAACGGAAGCCACAGAAAGTTCACATAACGTGGCTGAGATTGCGTCAATTTGAATTACTTAGCTCCTGATGCTGATGCTGCTGCTGATGTGGATGCTGATGGCTCTGCAGCTGCTTCGCTCTGCGGTGATAAACTGCGCACCTGAAAATGCTATTCAATGCAAAGTAGTTGTCAAGTGCACAGGATAACAGAATCCTCTCGAGACCAGTTACAGGTGGCACTTCAGCCAGGAGACTAGCAAAAGGAAGTGTTTGCGTCTAATATGTTAAACTTGGAGCGCAGCTAAAGCGAAAGAGACAAATATAAACTCAACTGGGATGGCAAACTTTAAATTTATGAAAATTTCAAGTAATTTAAATTCCAATTTAATAGGATTTTCTTCTGGCTTTGCTTGTTCCACTTCAACAACTAGTGAGTGAAAATAAATATCTGACTTTGAGCAGGAGCGGAGCCCCAGACAACTAATCAACAACAAGATTTGTCATAATCTGCTTAAAGTTCACACAATACAAGAGAATTTGATTAAAAATCACCCACACCCGAGTTCGAGTGGAGTGAAACGGCAGAAAGCAGCCATAACAGAGATTAAGAGCCAACTCCGACCACAGGTCTGGCTGACTCTTAAGCTGGCTGCCTGTTGTCTATAATTGCTTTTACCTACTTATTTATACAACGGGTAGCAGCAGCATTCGATTCGAACTAGCTGAGAATCCGAAAACATGTATTGTTAATCTCCATAACACAATTTAAGCGCCTTAAATGAGCGCCAGCTTAAAGGGTCAAAAGGGCGGGTGGCGCTGCCCGGGAGCGCCAGTTCCTCGTCGACTCGAACTTTGCACGGCATTAAAAAGATTTGCGGGGCCAACCTTGATGGGTGACGAAAAGGGTTGCAAGTTAATTGCACTTTTTATGACTTGTACAGAGCAGCAGCAGCAGCAGCTGCAGCAGGGAACCAAAAAGAGGCAGGGAGTGGGGCTTTCGGGTTGCTTGCCAAAGTGGAATGGTAGCAAATGCGGTGCTTTCAACTGAACAACTCGCATAAAGAGCAACCACATTTATTATTAATAACCGCAAACCCCAAACAACTTCAGCAGCAGCACTTACACGAGAAAGTGCATGCACTGCAGGCTATTTGCACAGCACACTTACAAGCCAAGCACGCACACAGATACATACACACACCCACACACACACAGCCCAGTTAATGTACTTTGTGCAGCTGTGTGTGTATTATGAAATTAATTATGTCATATTAGTCAGCTTGACCAAAACGATTCAGCCATTGCCATAAACATTTGTCCAACAATTTGCTCGACCTCCTCGCTCGCTTTAACTTCAACTTACTTTTCATTCGCCAACAACTCTTCCAGGTTTTTAAATAAATTTATGATTTGAGTGTTAAGGTATTATAAAGGGTTATCTGAAGTAATGTTATCTCGTATGACCTTCTCCTATTGCAGTCGCTGCTCACACACGTCTCGCGGCCCACGAAGAACACTTTGAATAAGCTGGGCGTTTTTACGGTCTCCTCGTTCCACGCCTTCATCTGTGCCCGGTCGCCGTCGCTGCTCAATAATCTGCTGGCTGGACGTGGGGCCACCAAGCGACGACCGCCGATGTTGTCTCGCTCCAACAGCGGCTCCAGCCGTCGCTCGATGCAGGTAAGTTCCGGGCCCACGGCTCGTATGCGTAATAAAATTATATCAATTTTGGAAACGATTTTATGACGCCTCCGTTTCTGCATTTTTATGACGTACATAAGCTCGGTATCTGCCTGTCTGTGTGTGTTAAATAATTGAATTTCTATTTAAGGCAGCGGAAACGGCATTAAAAGCCAAATTGAGCGCAAACGACCAAATGTGTCGCCCTCTAATGTATTTTTACGCTGACCACTGTCGCGCTCTGTCTCTTTTAGCATATTGTTGTCCGTTTCTTTGTATAATTTAAATTTAATGGCCATCAGGAATTACAAAAACAAATTTATGAAGCCGCCATCCACGAGATTCTTTAGATAGCCATTAGGCAAATGGCACACACAGAGAGAGAGAGAGAAATATACAAAAAAAAAAAAAAACTAATCCAAAGTTCTGAAAATATTTGCATAAAGTACGCAGCTTGCCATATATTTTTTGTGCCCGCTTTGGCAGAGCTAAATTAATCTTGATAGAGCAAACACAAATCACGAAATATTTGAAACAGTTTCACAAATTTACATTGCACAAATGGGCAAATAGTCGCTCGCTCTCGCTATTGATTCTTGGCCTGCTAGTTACAGCCGCAAAGCAGCACTAAAAATAATTAAAATATTAGGGAGTGTAATGCAAGTTAGTTGTTGGCTGACAGCTAATCCACAGCTTCAAGCTACATTGCGTATACGCAGCATGGCACATAGGTATATACATATCTATTAAGCTAGCTAACTCAATTTGCAAAAGTCAGGCTCGTGTGTGTACACTGCCCAACAAAAAGTAGTTGCAATTTATGTGCTGGCAAAAACAACATTTCGAAGATTAAATCATATAAAAGTCGCTTTTGCCTCTATGCAGATTTGGTTTAGTTGGCTGGATTTGTGTGGCAACACACACACACACTCACCCACACACGCAACTGGTCTTTCAATTCGATTAGGCTTGGCTGTTGTTTTATTAAATGGACTCGTTATGTATTTGATGCTGCTTATTTGATAAACTTCAATTAGAGCTGGCATTTTTTGCATTTTCTATGCGCATATATATGTGTGTGGATATGGCTATATAGTCGTGCTTTTAATGAAATTCATTTCATAAATTCAATTTGTTTCGATTATTGGCAAAATAATCTTGTACGCCACACGCACACACAGAGGCGAGTGCACAGCCAGTGCACAGGGGCGTGCACACTTCATTTCCAATTAAATTTGCCAACGCTGCAACAATTGCAGTCGACGTCGCTGCCGCCGTCAGCAGTGAAGCCAGAAATATTCATGCGAAAAGCAAGAACATAAAACATAAATATAAATATACAGATATATTTATATATATATATATATATATATATATATATATATATATATATATATATATATATATATATATATATATATATATATATATATTTATGCATGTATATATATATATATGCGTATATAAAGCGTTACTAACGTTAAATCAGACTCTTGCATTTGGCGGCGCTGAAAATTCAATGAATTTGAAAAATGTGCATTTGATTTGGTTGATATTTTTGCGCAGTCAACTCGATTGAATACGCGTGTGTGTGTGTGTGTGTGTGCGCGTGTGTGTGGCTTTTCATTTTGCCAGCATGTCAGCTGCAATGCAGTTGGAATTGCAGTTGAAAATGAAATGAAATCAAATTAAAGGTGTCCACCAACGTTCGTGGCTGCTCTACAACTGGCAATTATCGAGCTGCGAACTGCGAGCTGCACGCTGGAAGCTGTGCGAGCTGCGTGCGTAGCGCAAGCTCTTTAGGGGCCTTTAAATAATTTTTGTCACGACGCATTTAATTGGCCAATGCTGGATCGACACGGGCAGAAAGAGAGAGAGCGAGAGAGAGAGAGAGAGAGAGTGAGTAAGAGAGTGAGACAGACATCAGCAGAAAATTGAATTACGCAACGAAGCGACAACTGAAAATTGACTTGCCCAAACCGGCTCAGCTCTGCTGTCAGCCAGCGTGCAACTTGCTGTGGCATTAAGCAGCCAAAGTTCATTAATCGACAGCCCAAAGGCAAAAATTCAAAAAGTTGTCGAGGCAACCCAACTTGCACAATTCAAATGAAACTGCGAACAGACGGCAATAAAACTCAACAAGCTGACAAATTGTGTGCATATACATATATATATGTACTATATATAATCCCGATTAGCTGCAGTTGTCGAGCGAAATAATAGTATTATATAATTTATTTATTATATAAATTGATGTATATTAAAATGCTGATTAAATTTCGATTAAAATTTAAATATTCACAATTTACATGTAATTAAGTATAATTGGCAATTCACGTGACATTTGCAATAAAAACTGAATTTATTATGTAACTATAGAGGGAAGCGTGAGCAGGGAGTAGAGACAGGATATAGGCATAATGCGATGTTTATGTTAGACAGGACTGCTTTAGGAGGATTGTGGCTGTGGAAGAATGATTTTTTATATATTTTTATTTGATCAGATTATGTCGTGCTAGCTGTTCGGCAGCTTTATCTAAATAGAAATTAATTAAAATTAATTAAAGGTGATAGTAGATCAGGAAAAGGGCTGGCAAAAGGCTGTAACTATCAAAGATAAAGTCGGAGTTGTAGGTTCAGACCCGCTCTGAGTCTTCTCCTAGTCCTAGTGTGAGTGCTAGCAGATCTTTGGACTGCAATATCTAGACCCCTCAGTAGCAGAGTCTTCACTCTAAGGCTACTTTTTGTCCACCACAGCTCCTAGATACTCAACCTAACTTTTTCATAGCCTACTTTTCAGAGTCAATTCTCGCCATAGAGCAAAGACACATATTAAAGTATTCCATTTCAGGTTTAATTGTCAGCTACACAGTTACTTGAGCTGACAATTAAAGTCTGCCCACCTGCTTACAGGTCATCAAAGCTATACACAATTAAATAGCCGAACTAGTTCTTGAGCCAACACACACTCAGTCAACAAGACAAGGCTATACAGTTACTTCAAAGGCTTGCCGAATGTCGAATGCCATTTGAAACTTATATTTCAATTCAATCTGTCATACGCCCTCTCTGTCTCAGTCTCTCTTGTGAGCATTTTAAACTTGATTATTATTTATAATTTGCAATTTCTGCAGCTGTTGCCTCGAATTTCCCAGCACGTTCAGACCAACAGCACAACAGGGGCAAAGGACAATGCAAAGTAGCACAAACGCCTTCATTTCCTCTATGAATATAAAGTTGACACCCAAAAAAAAAGGAATGAAATGCAATGCATTGCATTGCATATGCATTATTGATTTCGCTGCGTGTCTCTGTGTGTGCGGCATCAACTGTGCAGCATAATGACTTTGCAAGCGATATATGCCACAACAAAACACACATATAAATACTTACACACACACACACTCACACACTTGCATGCATATTTGTGTGCAAAAAAGATGCGAACGTTGCCCAATTGTTATGCAATGCAAAGATTCCTTGCCAGTTGCCGCTGCACATGTGGCAAGTCTGACGGATGGGCATGCAAATGTGGCATAGCTGCTGTCGCTGCCAACTTGTCTCCCTCTCCCTCTCTCTCTCTCTCTCTCCCTTTCTCTCTCTCTCTCTCTCTCTCTCTCTGTGTCTCTCTGTGTGAGTTTTGTAACTGCCAAACTAATTCAATTGTCGTGCAAGTAGTAAACTGCACACACACACACCCAGTTGAGTGTCTGTGCCTGGGTGTGGACGCATTACACCTGTGCTTGGGGCATGCTTGGCGCTGCTGCTGCTGCTGCTGCTGCTGCTGCTGCTGCCGTTGCTCTAGCGGCAGCTAAAAGTTAGTCAGCCAGCAAAACCATCGTCGATGGCTGCCAATACAAATGCAATTTTCAGCTGGCAGCTGGGCGCCTGATTCGTTTACCAGTTGGCCAAACTGTTGGCTGCAAACACGGCTATGACTCCAGCTCCATCTCCAGCTCTAGATTCAGCTGCAGCTATAGCTTTGTTAACCAACCCCTCAGAGCGGGCTGATGATGCCGTTAAGCATTTTAACTGAGTTTTCTTCAAACTGATGTCTGTCAGAGTCCGTTGACTGTCGACTGCCTGCTGGCTGGCTGCCTCTCTGGCTCTCTGGCTCTCTGGCTGCCTGGCTGCTGCTGACGTTTTTCATTACACATTTGCTCGGATAGAAATGTGTTTTTGCTATTTTTCAATTTTCACTTCCGTGTGTGCTCCACCCAGCAGTAACAACAACAACAACAACAGCACCAGCCTTAATGACATTGTATGGGTGCCTGTGTGTGTGTGTGTGTGGTATATGCTCGCCTGTTTATCCAATCGAATTTTCTGCCTTTTTCCAGATGAATTCACGTGACGAGCCGGAAAAAACCTTCAAAGTTGCAATGCCCGACAATGCTTACTCGACAGTTTATCTACGTGACGCGATGTCTGTGGAGGAATTCCTTGCCAGCGCCTGCGCCCGTCGCAACCTCAATCCCATGGAGCACTTTGTGCGCGTCAAGAAGCGACGTGACATGGAGGATCACAATTACTTTGTGCCACATCGCAATGATCTGATTGAAAATTATGTAAGTAACCTACACCAAGAGGCCGCCCCCCTTGCTAAGCCCGAAAAAAACAACGCCCAGACACACACGTGCGCCTATGACTCTCTCTCTGTGTGTGTGTGGGTGGGTGGCAATTTCGATTGAACTTTGAACTTTGCGCATGTGTTTGTTGTTTGTTCAAAATTAAGGGCAATTAAGGGAGTTTTTTCTGCTGTGCGCGCTCAACAAAGGAAATGCCAATTGAAAGGATTAAATGCGATTTGTTGGCACAAGTGTTTCGGGCTTAATGTAGATGATTTCAGTGATTTCAGAGCGCTGAGCTCAGATTTGCCTTGGCATCAGATTCAAGTTTAATTACAGCTGATAAATCACAAGCTGAGCTGCAACAATAGACAGCTAATGACTTCATTTAAATGAGGCTCTCAGTTGGGCTCTTTGGCAAAGAGTCTACCTTGAATTGCAGTTAATTTCTGGCTGGCTGGCTGCAGCAGCTGTCTGCTGCCTGAGGCACCCGAATATGTAGCCACTTAGCGGGCGATTAGTCTAAGGATGCCATTTCTCAAGCTGCCAAGTCAGCCCGGCCCGGCCCGGCCCGGACCGGCCCGGGCAAAGTGCTTCAGCAAAATTGCGCTCGCAGAACTCCTGGAAAAGTTTCGGGCCGAACAACAAGCTGTAAATATTGCCAGGTCAAAAGTGCAGCTGTACGAAACTTTCTGGCTGCTCAATAAATTGAGAATTAAAACAACTTTTTGGGGGCCAAAACAGAAATTTATTGAAACTCGCGCAGAAAAAAAACGTAAACGAAAACGAAAGAAAAATAACACGAAAATAAGCAAACTTTTTTTAAGCTCCTTTGCAGTGTGGCTAATTTTGGTATATTTTTTGTATATTTGCTCTCCGCAGCTACATAATCACGAGTTCGTGGAGGTGTGCATGAAAATACTGTACCAGGTGGAGCTGCAGCGCACCACGCTGGAGCAAATGTGGGGCTTCTCCGTGGAGGCGGAGCTGATTGAGAACGCGGAGCGGCAGGACGAGCTCTGTTGCTATGTGAGCCGCGTCGAGGACAAAAGCGTGGCCATGCACAATGGTAAGTACACTCTGGCAAATATAACACTCGAGCTGCTACAGCTGCTTAGCTCAGCTGAATTCGTGCACTCACTCGCAATTTATGACACAAGACGCCAAATGGCCATTGGCCAATGGACAAATATCAGGATAGCCCATTGGACCGTCGGCCCGTTGGCCCGTTGGCAGGCCAACTTAGTCAGCCAGCCGTAGTTCAGCTGAAACAATGTGCGTTCCGATGCTGGCCAGGGATAGTATCAAGTGGCACGCCCACTCCAGTGCACGCTCTGCCTCGCCTCTAGTTTACAAACTTCACTGCGCTTTTGGCTCTCTGTGTGTGTGTGCGTGTGTGTGCGGGGGGAGAGCTGCGCTTCTTTTATATTTAAATGCTTTTCACTTTTATGTCACAAAACTTGAGCCAAACTCGCTTTGGTTGCACCGAGCAGAGAGTCAAGTGGAACACTGGAGCTGCGGCTGGAGTGAGCAGCGGCAGTTTGTATAGCAGCTCCTCAGGGCCAGCTACTGCTGCAGCTACTGCTTCATAAAAAACTCAACAGTCAGCGCTTGTAAGCGAGTAGACATCACGTCGGATGATGAGCAGCGCACTCGAAGATGCCCGCTCTCCCTCTCTTTCAATCTCTCTCTCTCTCTCTCTCGTTCTCTGTGTGCACCTGTAATGACAGCCACAGGGCCATAACGCCTGTGTTCTTAAAGGCTTTTCGGGCGTCATCTTAGACGACATCCCTTACCTTGCCTCGCCTCGCTTCCGCTTGCCTTTGCGCCTTCTGTGCCACCCTTGTTGTTTTTCTATCACTTAAAATCAACTTAAGTTGGCATTTGCATGCATAGTGGGGGAGGGGAGCTGGAGCCGGAGCTGGGCGAACTGCAGCCAAGTGCTTGCAGTCGAAATGCCACTCGAGCAGCGCTTTAAATTATGTCGACTGATGTTGACACTGGTTCCGTCTTACCAGCCAGCCCGCCCAGCCCCCGGCCAGGTGACTGCAGCTGCAGTGCTGCACTTGCAAAAGTGATGAACCTGAAAGAGAATTTCGCAGCGGAAACCTCATTAAGCACGTTGAGTGCGAATGTGGCAACGACAACGACGACGGCGACAACAACGAATCAAAAGTCCATAAAACAATGTGCACGAAAATCGTTAGCAAAAAGTGAGACATGAACACCGCCCCGCCCCACCTCCCACTCGCGACTCCTTAAAAGTTAGCCCTGCCACTGGCGGTTAGTTTATAATTTGCTATGAGTTTTTCTTCTTGCCCTTTTTTGTTTGTGTTCACTTCACTCTCTGCTTCTTCGCTTCGCTCTCCACTTTTTTTTTTGGTTGGCTTAAAACTGCGTTAACAATGCCACTGGACAAGTTTTTGCCAGGGTGTTGAATTTAATGAGCAGCAAATAAAGTGCTGCAGCAAGTGCCAGATTTGCTAATGACTTTGCTTGTTTACGTTTTTTCGGTAGTTGTTTTTTGGCACTTTTTTCTCTGTTCAGTGCAGCTGCATTAAACGCCAGGTAATCTGCAATTTTAGCGGATATGTATATTCAAGGTGTAATCGAATTGAATACAAGCTAGTTAAGGAATGGAATAACAAGGCATTTAAATAGTCTGTGGAGCTGAAGAGACTTGAGTTGAGGCTGGGCAATATTAAGAGACTTTATTTATAGGAAATACTCATTTTGTCGGCGAGACAGCTGCTCTAGCTTTCGTATGGGCTCTTGATGCATGCATGTATGGCAGAGCTGTCCAAACATGAGCTAATCAAACCTTAGCTGGTCTCAAACATGCTTGATCTAAGAGCTGCTCCAGCTGCATCTGATCAAGCCAATGCGCTGTGAGAAGAAAAGAAAAGAGAGAAACTGATGAGAGAGCGAAGCAGCACTACAGAGCCTCTTACAACTAAGAGTTGGACTGCAAAGTTCGTAGGCTAGCGTAGGAAAACAATTCTTTTTTATAGAATTTGATTTCATTTAAGGGCAATAGTGATTATCTCTTCTTAGCACGATTTGCACTTTAGACTAAAAGCTGGTCTCAGTTTCAATAATTATCCATCAGCATATGCTATAAAAACAGATGCCAAAACTTATCATTCTTAAAACTGACCCAGCATCAATCAAATATAAATTTAATCAAAGCTGCAGCGCTCGTCGTTATCAATAATAATTCACTAAAGCTTCTCTGAATGACTGCTGCACTTAGACCTTAATCACAGTTCCACAATTTCTCATGCAAACGCCCGAACGTTTAGTCCTTTTAAGCTCGACGTGTTTACGCATATTCGGAAAAGTTCTCTGGGCAAAAAGTGTCGCAATTGCAGAGCCATAAATAAATAGTTGCGAAAGTTACGAGCACGATAAAAATGTGCAACGAGTCGAGCGATAACAAGTTGCAGCCATCTGCGAGCGTACACAAAACAATGATAGCGACAATAACAGGATATTATTCAAGGATATCAATAAATATGACGTAACATTTGGCAAGTTTTGTGTGTGCAAATGGAATCGAACAACTGCTGCGTGTGGCTGCATAAATTAGGCAAGACAGAGAGAGAGAGAGAGGGAGAGCAAGAGAGAGAGAGAGATGTACAATTGATTTAAATGCCTATTAGCAAGTGCCAAAGACCAATTTAAGGGCGCCACAAAACAAAACTGGGCAGGAGCTGGTCAAGGCAGCTGCCAGCCAGAGCAACTGCAACGTAACAAAAACACATGCAACCACAATTGCAGCAGTTACAGTTATAGTGCAGCAGAGGCATTGGCAAATGCAAATGCTGTGGCTGCCCACTTTTCATGAGCTAATTGAAACCCCAAAATGTCTTTGAGTTGCCTTTAATGAGCGCTTAAAGTGCGCCCTGAATCAATGTGCTTAAATGCAACTTGCCATATGCCACATGCCACATGCCGCATGCCGCATGCCACACGCCACTCTAAACTGGCAACTGGCAACTGGCAAGTGGCAACTGGCAACTGGCAACTGGCGCCTGTTTGCTTGGCTTTCGCCCAGTTAACAAACAGACGCAGTCGAGCAGCCATCGAGCCATCCATAATAATGATGGCCACAAATGCAACAGCAGCAACTGCAGCAGAGCCAACCGCCTCGGCAGCATGTGCACCAAAGTTGCATGCCGCACACTCGAGTGTTGAAAAACAAGCGTGGCAAAGTATTTGGCAAACATGAAATAACAATTTGCTCAAGCCAAGAACAAAGCTGTTGTCAACGCAGCCAAAAAAGTGAGAAAGAGAAACAGAGGCAGAGAGAGAGAGAGAGAGAGAGAGAGAGATGGAGAACGTAAAGCTAGAACAACCGCAACAGAGTAAACAAAATAAATATCAAGTCGAGTAGATATTTGTCTAATGCATGTGCTGCCAAAGCTAAAGCCAAATAATCCACAGCAAAACGTAACGAAACGTAAACGTAAACGTAACGAATGTGCTACGAGAGCTAAACGCAAAAGGACATAGAAAGCAAAATCCATTTGAAATTGTAACAAATGCAAAAATTGTGTGCAGGAGGTGCGACTGCTGCTGCTGCTGGTCGTACGGTTCCTGGCAGGTTCAAGGTGCAGCAGACTCTTGCATAAAATACACAACTGTCAGGCAGATAACAACCCACACACAAACACACACACACAGAGAGAAAGACACTAACACACGTGCGCATATCTGTCGAAGTTGCTGTGGCTGCAACAACACTGATAACGTGCAACAAAACAAAAATGAAGCCAAGCAGCTGGCTGCTCGAAATAAATGTTGTAGAAAACACGAATCACACACACAGACATACAGAGAGAGAGAGAGAGAGACAGAGGGGGAAGAGAGAGAGCGAGTTGAGCTGGCTGCAATACATTAAACTGGCAACGGGGCGTATGAACAATGCGCCAAGCACATTGTGTTTGTTATTGTTTTTATCGCTAGCGCAAGACATGAGCGCTTATCTTAAGGAAAGTTGTCACTGACTCGCCCACAATTGCTGCTGTTACAAGACCGCCCAGCCCGCCTCTGTCAGGGCAGGACAATAACAGCGCGCAACTATTAAATTTTACCCAACTGCCGGACGCTATTGTCTGCCTTATGGAAATAGTTAGTATCATAAACGTAGCTCGCTTTTAACTCAGTTTCGCATCTCTATTTCCCATGCAGGCATCATCAAGGGAGACGAAATAATGGTCATCAATGGCGCAATTGTCTCTGATCTGGATATGATGTACTTGGAGAGCGTGCTGCAGGAGGAGCAGTCGCTCAGCATGATGATGCGGTAAGTTGCATTAATCCACTTTACACCATCACTGTCTATCCATCTAACTGTGTCTCTGTCAATTGTCCATCTCGCATGTTGTTGACTTGAATGCATTAGCAGCGAGCTGCGAGCTGCCAGCTGCGAGCCTTGTTGCATTTCGCTTTATTTCTATTGACAAAACACGTCTTGCCATTGTTGAATGTTGATATGGTGTGCGCATTGTTTAACCAGATATACAATATATACATATATGTGTATATATATATATATACTCTAATTAACAATTTGGCCATTGTTTAACTAACAATGACATTTATCGCAGTTATAATACCTCAGCTGGTCAGCCAGTCAGCCAGCCAGTCAGCACAACAATTGGCAACACTCTCCTTTGTTCCATAAAATAATTAAGCTATTGCCTTTAAAGTTTGCTTCAGACTGCTCAGTTGGCTTTCAATTTAATTCAATATAATAATAATAATAGCTTGAGCGCCTCGGGCGCATTCTAAGAAGTCTATTCAGTTATGCCGTATCATGTGTGGCTAAAACTCATTAATTTTGCTGTTTGAGATAGCTTCGCCACGATAGGTGCCAAGGGTGCTCAAATATTAATTAACTAAATATTAAATCATAATCCTAAATCAATATTATTGTATTGAAAACGTTACTAGTTTAGCTCAACTAAATTTATAGCAAGTTTTAAAGCTGCTCACATATCCACCTTTTCACGCTTTACACGTTAGTCTGTGTAACTTTCGGCTCGTTTGCTCTGCTCTATGATGCATTTTTCTGACAGCTCCGGCTTTGTTGTGCCACTCGAGAAATCAATTAACTTTTCTAATACATTTTTTCGCTTTATGCTGCACACAAGTCGTGTGTGCCTATTCCATTCTGTCAACTCATGTACACTATATCTATCTTAAATTCTCATTCAACTTCAAAGCCCTAGAATAAAAAAAATGAACGAAAAAACCCTCAAAATTGGCTGTGTCCTCAAAAGGCTCCAACCTCTAAAGCCACACGCTCGTTTAATATTAAATACCGCACAAACTTTCAAAATGAATAAAAAGCCAAAAAAAAAAGAGACGAAAAAGAAAAACCTCGAAATATGTCAACATTCGACAAGCTTTTTGCACATTTTTGTAGTTGGCCAATAAGCAGTCCAGAGAGAGACACACACACACCACACACACACCAGCCACGCACACTATAAAAAATAGTTTCGCAACAAATCAAAAATGGAAAATTTAGCACCAAAAATGGCAGAGACGAACAAATTTTCCGAGCTTTTAATATTTCGCTTTTCAATTTTTATGACAAAGTCCGAAACAACAAAACTAAAGCCACAGATGAACACAAACATATTGACCAGTTACCCATGGGGGGGGGGCAGAGGACAATGTGGGCGGGAGAGCGAGACCGAGTGGCGGCTGTGGCCAGAGCACTGAAGTAGGGTTGATGTTCAGGGTTCTGCTGGATTCGGGATTTCAGACAGGGGAGTTGGATTTTGAGGCCCTTCGACCCTTCGACGGGAAGGGGGGTGTGGACGCATAGCCAGGCATTTTGATAGCCTAATTAGCTGCTCTTTATGGCCGCATTGGCTTTTGTGCTAAGCGTTTGCGAGCCGGCAAAACTGTAGCCCATGACCGGCCCACGCTCCCAAATCCCATTCAAATTATGCACGTCGGGCAAGCATTTTTCCGCATCTTTTGCCACTGACATAGAAAAAGGTCAGCGTCAGCCAGGTGTTTGGCCTTAAATCAAATCCAATATAAAATTATGTTAATTATTCTGTACTTCTATAAAATTGTCTACTCTTCTTCATGTTCTGCCTCCTCCACTGCAGCTCCTCGCGCACCGAGCCACCAGATCTAGTGGGCATAATGCGTGTAACGGACGATATGATTGACTCGCTGGTGTGCCCGCCGCCGCCCACAGATCCGCCAGTGATGAGCGAGGAGATGATAACCGGACTGATTGTGCCAGCGCCTGGTTGGAGTAAGTATATCCTTTATACTATATAAATACAAGCCGTAAATACCTTTGGTCTGGCTTCCACCTAAACTGAAACTAAAACTGTGCGTGGAATGTTTTTCTCCTCGTTTTACTTTTTTTTTGTTGTTATTTCTGCTTTCTGTTATTTTGTTTTCAACATTTGAAAGCCGCAGCCCAACATTCATCTACGACTACAACAAAAGCATACTAATCACAGCAGTTGTGCTCGTTGTTGTGCTTGTTGTTGTGGTTAAGGTGCGGTCTACCTGCCACCCATTCCCACCCTCACTCTCAGCCCCTCTCTCCTCCATCTCTCTCTCTCTGCTTCTGTGTGGTTGGAGCTGTGACGGTAGCAGCGGAAACGTAAAGCGCATTTCCGGGCGCGCATGCGAATTTGTAAAGTTCATTAAAGTAATTTATATTTTTCGTTTAATGCATGTTGCAAGTGCTTCATACAACATGCAACAGCAACAACAATTACATCAATAAGTAGCGTGCTAGCAGAGAGCGAGAGAGAGAGAGAGAGAGAGAGAGAAAATGAGAGGGAGAAGGAGCACGAATAGTTCGCTGTGTGTGTGTGGCTGGCTGTCGTTGCATTGCGTTTCGCTTTGCAGCAACAACAACTAAATAATTACAGGATTACAAACTGCGCCCACACACACACTCACACACACTCACACACGCACACACGCACACGCTGCACTGCACTCAAAAAGCCGAAGTGGCTAAGAACACAAAACAATTAAAAACCAACAAACGCAGAAAACAACAGCAACAACATATGTATGTGTGTGTGTGGGTGTATATCCATGTGTGTGTGTGTATTTTATATACACAAAATGAAACATTTTTATGCGGCAAACAATTAAAAGGCACAGCAAACTAAAAAAGAATTAAAATAAAAAATGAAAACAAGAACAACACAAATGCACACATAATAAAAATAAGTAAAGAGAAAAAATCAAGTATATATATATATATTTTTTATATGGCAAAAATTAAACGACTCACATGCAGCTGGCACATGTATTGGCCGTCTCTGTGTGTGTGTGTGTGCGTATGTGTGTTCGCCATTTGGGCACACAGTCTGCTGATGAACGGACATTTGTGGCATATGGGTTATGGATATGGCGGCATATGCAGCAAAAATCGTTTGCCATTCAGCATGAAAAACAGAGCAAGAAAAACTGGATTACATTTCACTTTGGCAATTAAACGGAGAAAGGAGCTTGCAACGGGGCATGCAACTTGACGTTGAAGCACTTTTAGCTTATTAAATGCACAATTTGATGAAGACTGCAATCAGACAAGAGCAGAGCACAGCATATACAGATATATATGTGTATATATATATAGTTTTTATAGTTTTACTGAAGCTGGTCAAACGTTACAGCATTTTCCTTCTTTTTTTGGTTAATTAAAAAGAAGAGCCAAAAGCTTTTCGAGTGTATTCGAAACAGTTTTAATTATCATATGTTACTCTTTTTAGTCATGCAGATAATTAGTTCCTCTTTGGACGCTCCGAAAGTTTATATTAGAGTGCAAGAGCAGCTAATTAGCTTCACTATGCTGTATGTATGTATACAGAGGTTTGGCTTGGCTTTAAGCATGATTCAATTCGAAAGCAATTCAGAGTCTTAATGTAGCTTGAAGCGCTTTCGGCCAAGCTTTGGCAATAAACTTAAAGTTTTGTAGCCGAAATCCTTAGCACATGTGCTCTGGATATATGATATTCTAATAACTTAGTCAGGTCAATATCTTTGAGCTATCAATAGCTGTCGAAATAGCTAAGGCCAGCTGCTCTTTTGGCACCTGCCGAGCAGTGGGAGCAGGAGACGAGGCCGGCAACATTCGATATGTTTTTTAACAGTCTCACGTGTGGGCTTAGCTGCTGCTACGGCACGTATCATAAACTTGTGACCCGCCTGTGCCCACCTGCCTGCCCCACAAACACACACACACACACACACACAGTCTTAGTCTTAGTTTAAGTAAAGCCACTACTAAAATACCAGACTTTATGGCCAATGCACGTTTTCGAGTTGCTCGTTTAAATGACCAGAAACAACAACAACAGCAACAGAAACAACGCAGGCAAAGTGTGGAGCGTAGAACGTCTATAAGTTATTAGCCCCGTCGCTATAGTTGTCTAGCTTTTGCCTTGGAGAACTACGTGCAATTTGTAAGAAGACCGCAACTTGAAATTTATAAGGCGGCAATTTCAATATCTCACACACACACCACCACACACACGCACACACGCCCGGCTAGTGTGTGGTGTCAAATTCGAAGCAAAATGTTCATAAAATTTGTTGTAACCAATTTGCATGCGGCAAGCCGTGCCAGAGCAGCATTCAAGGACATGATTTTTAAACGCTTCCTGGCGCTACCAAAACTACCACGAACACAGACACACGCACATGCATACTACACACACATATATGTGTGTGTGAGTGTGTGTGTGTGTGCATGCCATATGTATGGGCCATAAATTTTTTGCTTCTTGGTTAAATCTTTGCCGCGCCTGCATATATCTATCTATGTGTGTGTGTGTGTGTGTGTGTGTGCTCTCTCCACATGCTCCAACTTCGCGCTGCCTGCCCCTATGCCCCACTTATGTGGACGTTGTGGCAAACACATAGCAGCAATAATCATTACAGCTTGTTGTGGCTGTTGTTGTTATTCTTGTTGCTGCTGTTGTTTTTTTGGCTGCTCCTGGACCCCCCCCCATGGCCCGCTCCTGGCTGCCGGCAGTATTTTTGTTGTTATTACATTCAGCTTTGTGCCCGCCTGGCTGCCTGCCTGGTTGGTTGGCTGACTGCTCCTTCTGCCTGGTTTCTTGCTTCTTTTTTCAACATCTTTTTTGTTTTTTTGGGCGCCATTTCTGGAAGTATTAAATTCCTGCTGCTTTTTATTGCGCAAACATGGAATTTAAAATTAACAAACAAGCTGCAACAACATAAATAAAATGCTTAATCGAACTTTAAGCCAGCAGTCTGTTGGCCAGAGGCAACTGGCAACTAATTATGAGCCAGCCGAAAACAAATAATAATAAACATAACTAACTGTTATCTTTAACTAACCCATACTCATACTCATACTCGTACTCATATATACATATATATATTTATATATATATGTATATCCTCTTCTAGATGGCACTGGCAAGGATCTGTATTCACCGGAGGCGGAAAGCTCGCCGGCGCCCTCATTTGTGGAGCCAACTGTGGCGCAATTGGCAGTCGGCGTTGGCGGCGGCATCATTTCAGGCCTGGGCGTGGCCAAGCCAACATCGCGCACCAGCAGCTTTGAAATTGAGAATCTGCTCAAGACGGCGGAGCAAGTAAGTGCCTAGTACTCAGCATGCCTTTTTTTCCCTCGCTCCCCCATTTCTCTCTCTTAATATATATATGTGTATATATATTATATAAACATGACCAAGAAGAAACAAAACGCAAACACGTTAAACCCGTCCCGAACCGAACCCGAAAAAAAAGCAGAAAATAAAATAAAACCCTGGCCCCTAGACCTGGCATCCAAAACAACATTCGAAGCGGGCGCTGGGAACGGAACTTGGCACTTGGCTGACACCCGGCCGAGGCAGCGGGCAAAGTCAGTTCCAATTGCTTTGAACTCGCTGAGCGGAAGCGGAAACTATTAAAACGAGCGCCAAACACGAGCAGCGGGAGGGGGCAGTCTGGCAGTGGAGTGAGCTTGGGGTTTGTGCACTTCTGATTGAAATGTGCACAAATTGAAATTTGCAAAAGCCAAGAGAGCGAGAGAGAGAGAGAGAGAGAAGTGCCTCGTGTGGGTTATGGTTTGCCAAGCAGCAGCAGCAGCAGCAGAGACGGATTGGGTTGAGAGCTGTCAGTTGTTGCCGCTCAAGATGTTTGTGCCACAAATTTGGCCTATTGGGTCTTGTTGCTTGCGAGCCACCAAACAATAAACGTCACAAATAGAAATGTGCTGGCATAAAAATATCAAGGATATATACACAACAAATATGAACGACAGGCTAAAGAGACAGAGACAGACACAGAGACGGAGAGGGAGAGAGAGAGTGACAGTGAGAGAGACAGATAGAGTAGAGACAAGAAAGAAACGCAAAGACGCCACAGAATGCACTTTGTTTCTGGATATGCTTTACCCAAGTGTGCTCGAAACTGGCAGAAACCCACTTCATTTAATGATACTTGAACACTGTGACACACAAACACACTGAGGCCGAACACACACACACACACATGCACATGCACATGCACAGAACTGCCAGGCGAGACAGCAACTGGAGAGTCAGGGCGTTACATAAGAATCCTTTTAATTCAAGTTGACATTTCGCACAGCGCCGCCGTCGCTGCTGCTGCTGCTTCTGCTGCACCAAGAAATTCAAGAAATTTTCAAATTTTTCATCTTTGGGGCATGACGCCAGCAGCAGCAACAACAACAACAACAACAATGAGAGCTGCAGCAACAACAATGTTGGCACTCAGCAGCTGGCCCATAAGCTGCCTCAGCCGCTCACCTGGCGCACTAAGCCCGCCATCCAGCCCAGGCCCAGTCAGCCCGCCTCTGCGCCCTGTCCATGCCCCTTTTGTGTCTTACTCTTTGTTGGTTTTGGGTCGCTGCTGCTGCCACCGCTGCCGACGCCGCTTATGCAAATCAGCGACGTTGCAACTGAAAGAAATGCAGAACAATAAAACAGTTAAAAGTAGACAAGAACAAGCTGCACAACAACGACACAGAAAGAGAGAGAGAGAGAGAGAGAGAGAGAGAAAACGAACGAAACAATAATACACAAAGTGCAACTGCATAAAAGTGAAATGTCTTCTTCCACAATGCCAGCGCACAGCAACAACAAGAACAATTCAGCTGAATGTTGCACGAACAATGACAACTGAAATTTCATGAGATTGTTGTTGCAGCTACATGGCAAAGTCTTGCAAGTCTTCACGAGTGTGTGTGTATGTGTGTGGGGATGGAAACGTGACAAAACTATCAGTCACGAAAGCGAAGCATTCAGCAGGGCATCTATATGCTGCAGAGGTTTCCTGCGTTAAAGCCCGAGTCAAAATGTTGCTTAACTTTGGCGCTAGATGGCGCCAGCTTACAGCTCAAACAAAGAGCAGCCAATTTGGAGCTGAATACAAACAACAAGCGCAAATTTACATTTATATTAAGTGTATCGATGGAAAAGAGAACATATTTTGCAGCCTCGGGCTATTTGCTGCTGTTTTGATAAGCTGCAGCTGCTCTGCTCATGAGCTCTCTCTCTCTCTCTCTCTCTCTTACATCTCAATCACACTCACACTCCCTCAGTCTCGATCGAGTGTGAACTCTTGCAGCCCACTTAGAAAGGCATATTATATTTCGCTGCTGCACTGACCACATACATATATCAGTTATCTGGGAGTGGCAAATACTGTATACAGTTAAGCCTTTGACTCAATCACGCTGTCATCGCCACTGACTGCCCATTCCTTCGGGCACAGCGCATTTTGAGTCCTGTCAAGCACAGTGGTGAGGCTTATGCGCCATCTCTCAATCGCTGTCGCTTTCTCTGTCTCTGTCTCTGTCTCCTGTTTACCGCTCTGTTGATTTAAACTCTGACCTTTTGCAAATTGCACAGCACTCAAACAGACACATACACACACCCATAGGGCGACAGCTAGAGAAAGGCGTATAAAAATATTTGTTTAGGCATTTACAATGCAAATTCGTTCAATATTTAGCTGGGCGTGGCAAGTCAATTTAACAAAGTTCCGGTCAGCGAGCCATTTAACACTTTTGCCCGACACGAAAGCGGCTAGAATAATAACAGAAAGTTAAACCAATAGAAAAACGGGAAAACACAAAGCAGGAAAACTTCAGCAGAGACGAGGAAAACCGAGAGACCTAAAACCACTGTGCAAGTGACATAAGAAGGCTGAAGATTTGCGCACCTCTACACTTTATGCAAAATGCGGTTGTGTGGTTAACTCTGTATGTGACTGTACAAGTGTGCGACTGTGTGTGTGTGTGTGTGTGTGTGTTTGTTTGGTGTAGTTGTATGCACACACACTCTATGTCAACCGTCAAGCGTCAACTGTCAGTGCCAAATGTGCTTGTAACCGCACACAAACAGCAACACCAACACCATCACGAACAGCAGCAGCAGCAGCAGCAACAACTTTGGCGAGGACAAAACACAACAACAATAACAGCAACGACAACAACGACAGATACAACAAGCAAACGACGCCCCCAACTTGGACTTACGACAAGGACGTGACAGTCATTTAGAACCGCAGCTGACGTCGTCGTCGTCGTCGTCGTCGCCGTTGCTGGGGCTACGTTTATGTCTGTCTGTTTAAAGTGGCCGCCGCGAGTTCCACAATAATGCCAGCCAGCCAGCCAGCACTCAGCTGAACGAGCGACCCATGCCAACAGTTTGACACAGTCCTACCGCCCTGCCCCGCCCTAGTATCCGTCCTGTTCTAACTATCGCTGTCTATCTATCTCTGTCATGCTAACTTCATTTTTGTTTATTGTCATTTATTTTTGGTGTCTCTTTTTTGTGTGGTCGCTTCGCTCGTTTTCGTTTCGTTTGTTCCGTTTCACGATCCTCATCATGCAACAACAACAACAAATAACAAACAACAACAACAAACACAACAACACAACACAATCAACAACCAACCAACCAACCAACCCAACCGAACCCTGACCTGTTAAGGTTACCGGATTTTGTCGTTCACCTCAGGAAACGCGCAAATCGAGCCCCACGGGTTCAGTCACATCGTCGGTCTCGACCACAGCTTTAACGCCATCGCGCCAACTGACCGACGCCGAGAAGCTGCGCAAAGTCATCATGGAGCTGGTGGACACAGAGCGCACCTACGTCAAGGTGAGTTCACTCTATGATTATCCTATTAAATTAGTTTCTTTGCTCCTGCCCTCGTTCTTCTTTTCTTTTTTTATATGCGCCTGCAGCGCGTAGTTTTTATATCATATTCAAAATGAAACGGAGAAGATTAAGCTTGTCTAGAAAAAAAATATATATGTATATGCAGGCTATAAGCCCCGGCTCGCCTTCGGATTTCGTTTAAATATTCAATATTCATAAGCCTGGCTGCACCTGCATTGTCTAGGGTATTTGAACACCTTCCAGCTGTGTGTGGAACTATTATTTCTAGGCTTCGGCTACGGCTTTGGCTTGTCGGCCGAAAAAGTATTACACATTCCATTCATTAGTGTTGGCTTGCAATTAAAAATGCAAATTTTAATCCTTTAACCATGCGGCTGTGTTGCTGGCTTTAAGCCACCGTCGCGTCGCGTCGCGTCGCTCGAGTTCGCCAGGAAGCATACAAATAATTATTATAATTTAGAAATTATGTAAAGCGCCGCGCCGCTGCGGCGAGTCTTATCTCTCTGGCAGTAACCCGACTGCCGCGCCCCCACCGCCCACATTCCCAGCTATCCGCTGGCCGGAAGTATTGTTCCAAATGAAAGCGCGCGCCTGCGGCTATGCTACAGTTTTTGCCCATATTTTTATTTACTTTTTTGCTCGTCTTGCAGCCGTTGTTGTTGCGGGCGCAACTAAAAAGTTGTTCGGGCCAGAGCAGCGAACTGGTCACCAGCTCAGCCCAGCCCAGCCCAGCCCAGCCCAGCCCAGCCCAGGCCATCCCATCCCCTGCTCTGCTGGGAGTTTTCGGGGGCGCCTGTTGTGGGCAGTTGTCGTCGTTCTTGGGCTGCTGATTTTTTAATTTAATTTATGCATCTTTCTTTCGTTTCGTTTTATTTATTTTTTTGGCTTTTTTTGGTTTCTTCTTTACTCATTTTTCATTTTTTATGTGTCAACAAATTTGAATTTATTGAACAACAACAACAACAACCGCAACGAATTATTTTTGTATGCAGCACTTGAACAATCTGCTGGAGCATTATCTGGAGCCCATGAAACGCGAGACGTTTCTATCGAATGCGGAAATTAATGCGCTCTTTGGCAACATACACGAGATTGTTACATTCCAGCGCCAGTTTCTGCAGAATCTCGAAGAGGCGCTCGAACTTGAGCCGGAATTCAATAAATTCGAGCATTGCGGCCAGTTCAGGGTAAGTTTTATCCCGCCAACGGAGTGCGTGACTCGCCTAACTAATTCTAATTTCTTTTTTATTTATTTTATACATCTCTCTCTGTGTGTGTGTGTGTGTGTGTGTGTTTTCATGTTTAATCTCTTTTTGCTTTTTGTTCTCACTCTCTCTCTCTTTCTCCCTACCAGAATGTCTTGTTTGCGATTGGCTCGGCTTTTCTCTATTATGTCAATCACTTCAAGCTGTACTCCTCGTTCTGCGCCAGCCACAGCAAGGCCCAAAAGGTTCTGCATCCGAGTAAGTACATACAAACTATTTACATAAAATTCCATTAGATTGAAAGCAATCCGGCTTTAAGAGTCCGAGTAAACCAATTTGAATAAATAATAAATAACTTTTCCCCAGCCGAATTACGCAATTAACTTGAAAGTTTATTAAAAAATATTTCCCATTGGCAAACATGTCTAGATTTCCGTATTGATTCTGCAATGGAAGTCAACAAATACACACCGGGCGTATGCGTAATCAAATCACTCATACGCGCCGTACGCCCACTGCCCACTCTCAGCTTGTTTTCGTGCAATCATTTACATGTGTAGAGCAGGCGTGTCGCATGACAATACAAAAAGAAAAGTATTCACCATATATGCATAAATCCATATATTATGAGCCATTTCTCGCTGCGTCTGTCTGTCTGTCTGCGCGCTCAACTATTGCAATCAGCGTAAAGCGTCAAAGTCTATTTGAGTTTGAAGTTTTCTGAATTGGAGGGGGAAAGTTGGGTGCAGGGGTGCTCTGCTCGGAAAAGTTTGAAAAGTAAAACAAGCGACAAGTTGCGAACAATTGGCAAACTATGCGCTTCAATTGTTGGCCGTGGCTGACGCAGCTGCCGCCGCTGCTGTTGGTGCTGCTGCTGGTGCACCCCTGCCACAAGCTGAGCCTTTAAATGATTTGCAAGTTAAATGAATAATTACAACCGCAAATGCGTAGACGTGGCGAAGTATACCAAGCGGCAAATGCCCGGGCAAGGCGGCAAGGCGTGGCATATTCATATTCATGCCATGGCAGTGGCAGTGGCAGTGGCAGCAGCGCAAGCAGCAGAGGCAGTGGCAGCGGCAGCGGCAGCGGCAGCAACTGTCAAGTATCTTTTGTTAATTAAACTTGTAGAATTATGACACGCTGGCAAATGGGCAAAAGCGGGGGCTGCCAAAAACTATGCCACGCTGTTGCCACTGCCTGTGGCAGCAAACCCGCAAACGAGTCGCATAAAAGGCAGCCGGAGCCAGCCGAAACAGCTGCGACTCGCGCATAGCGAACTGCAGAGACTAGCGAGACTCCAGACTACGGACTCCAGAGTCTGGCTTAGGCGACAACATGTCATAATTAAATTAGACTTAGTGGCAGCTTAAAAACACTCGAGCAAACACAAGTGCCGCAAATGGGAAGCAGACGGCAAGAGAGCAAACAAGCAGCAGCAGCAGTTGGCTATGAATATGACGAACTCTAGATGCTCTTGCCACACATGTGTTGGGAGGGAAAAAGAGGAAGATATGAAATGGCAGAGGGAAGGTGGAATATGGGAGATAGAAGATGGGAGATAGCAGATAAACTATAGAATATATTTAAACGATAGCTAAGAACTTGGCAAATATTTGAGATTTAGTTTGAAGACATTCAAGAAACTTCTCTTAGATTATACTTAAATTAGTCTATAGTAATATAGGCAGCCATCAAAACTCATTTAGCTCATTCCTGACCCATAGAATGAATGCAGCAACTGCTTAAAGTCTACCAAGCAGGCATCCACATGCAGTGAATTAATTCTAAATATTAGACATCATCCTAGGCTGCACTTCGACTGCCAAGCCCTGCACATAAAGTGATAAAGTCCCTCGCATAGATAGCAAAAGTTTCAGCTATCTTAACTATAATCTAAACTGATTCACCTCATAACTCAACTCCAATCGAAGCACTCAAATCCTAATAGCTTAACAGCAGATTTCTTTAATGCATAACAAGCTAATAATGTTAAAAATGTTCGCTAATACCTTGAGCAAAGTGAAAGAGATTTGCAAGCGCTGTAAATGCATTAAAATTACATAAAAGTTGAAAAAAAGTAACTTATTAACGACAACAGCAGAAACAGCAGCAACGCTGAGGTAAAAATTTGCAATATTTGCAATCAATGGCTGTCTAAGCAGTTGCCAGGAGCAGATGCCGAAGCAGGAGCCAGCCAGCAACAGGAGCCAGAGCTGGCAAAAGCTGGAGCACAGTTTGTCAACTTAAGTTTGAGCTTTAGGTATGACAGACACTCGAGCTGCTGCTGCTGCTACTGCTGCGCTTGGCTGTTGCATGCAATTTTATGCAAAAAGTTGAAAGGATAATTAATTATAGCAAGAAGTGCACTTAAGTGCCTTCGTTACAAGCAGCAGGCAAAAGCAGCTAGCAGAGAGTGGGAGAGCGGGCAGAGCAGGGAGAGCAGGGAGCGAGCTAGGAACGTCAACCATTAGACGCAAATCCGTGCAGCAGACAGGCTTTGACTGTGCCTTTATCAAAAGCTTCTCGGCTGACTATAAGAACAAGTTAATGACATTTTCTTGTCAACGTTGCGCACGTGAAGCCTATTGCCCTGCCCCTCTCCCGCGCCCTCCCGCCCACTCTCGGTCTCTTTGTGTCGCTGTTGAAGCTTCGCAATTAATGGAAATTGAAGTGTGCATTGAAATCAAATCATTTGCCAAATTTGTCTCAATTTCTGCAATTGTTGAGTATCATTCGAAATTGTCTCGTTTGCCGCAGATGAGGGCAACCATGCGCTGCAGGAGTTCCTCGCCGCCCGCAATCCCAAGCAGCAGCACAGCAGCACCCTGGAGTCCTATCTGATCAAGCCCATTCAGCGCATCCTCAAATACCCGCTGCTGCTGCAGCAGATGCGCAATCTGACAGATACGCGCGCCGACGAGCACGTTCATCTCTGTGGTAAGTAGATGGAGGAGTGGAGCATCCCTCTCAGCATTAACAATCCTTTTCTGCGTTCCCGCAGAGGCACTCAAGGGCATGGAGAAGGTGGCGGAGCACATCAATGAGATGCAGCGCATCCACGAGGAATACGGCGCCATTTTCGATCACCTGTTCCGGCAGCATCAGAAGTCGTGCAAGCAGCCGATCGACTTGAGTCCAGGTGGGTTACACCAAACGCATTCAATAGCTACATCAGCCTCAAATGCCAATGCCAATGCATTCCCAGGCGATTTGCTCTACTATGGCGGCGTCGAGTGGCTCAACATTTCCGATTTTCTGGGCAAGATCAAGAAAGGGCTCGAGCTGCACGCCATGTGCTTTGTGTTCAAGTCAGCGGTCGTGTTCCTCTGCAAAGAGCGTTTGCGCCAGAAGAAGAAGCTAATGGTGAGTAAATGGCCTGTGGCCCAAGGACTCCGCACTCAGGCTGCCCATTTAAATCCCACAGGGCGTCTCGAGCAAGAATGCACCCAATGAGGTGGAAATCATACGCTATCAGGTGCTAATACCCGTCACCGAGGTCCAGGTGCGCGCCAGCTCCGCCAAGGACATGGACTCGCACTTCCTGTGGGAGCTCATACACCTGCGCTCGCAGCTGCAACGCCGCTCCGAGAAGGTCTACGTGCTGTCCAATAGCACCGCCGACTTCCGCAACGCATTCCTCAAGACCATCAGGCAGATCATACGCGAGAGCGTCCGGAACATGTCAATTCCCATGAAGAACTTCGGCGGCAGCTCCGGCTCCGTCTCGGGCATGTCCTCCCAGATGGGCGGGCACGGCTATGCGGGCAACTCGCAGACGCTGGAGCGACCCAAGCAGCAGGTGAGTCGAGCAGTCGTACCAGACAGCCGTGACCAAATGCTAAGCCTCCACTGCACTCCACAGATCACCATCGTGCACGGCTCCCACACGCTGGGCAAGCCCAAGAAGAAGTCCGGCTCGCAGCGGCACTCGGCGGGCAACATCGACTACGACAATCTGTCGGGCAGCCAAGAGGGCGACGATCTGCCGCCGAGCGTGGGTGGCGTGGTGCACTTCGCGCCCCACTCGCACGCACAGCAGCAGCAGCAGCAACTGCAGCAACAGCCGGGTGGCTTTCGCGGTCGCAGCAAGACGCTGGGCGATGTGACAGGTAAGTGTTGAGCCGCTGTCCGTCCAGTTGCAGGCCGACTAATAATCCGAGCGTATATGTATATATATCATCATGGCATCGCATCATGCACATAAAGAAATCATCTACTCGCCCACAGACTCGCAGCAGCCACAGCAGTCGCAGCAGCAGCAGCAGCAGCAGTCGATGGCGCCGCATCCACATCCGCATCCGCGCGAGCCACCGCCGCCGCCCATCAGGCAGCCGCATTTGCATCATCACAGCAGCGACATTGAGCGCATCGATCCGGGCACCAAGTCGGAGGGCGAGGAGGACTCGCAGCAGGGCACAATCAGGCCCAAGGCCACGCTGGGCCGCACGCCCAATCACCTGACGCTCAGGTGAGCTCCAACTCTCAGTAGGCACTGCTTAGCCTTCACTCTGTTGTAGCCTGTCCGAAATAACTGCCAGATGATAGAATGTAACTGTAATTGAATCCGAATCGATTAGTTATGTCTGGTAGTTATTTCCCCCCCTAACTCCTCTGCCTTATCGCTTGATTTATTGCTATCTCTCTCTCTCTCTCTCTCCCTCGCTCGGTCCTCATCGCTTGGTGCAGCACCACGTCGACGCTCTCGGTGGGCAGCACTGGCAGCCAGGCGCGCCTGATACAATCATCGCATCCGCCGGCCAGCTATCAGCCGGTGCTGATGAAGGATCTAGGTAAGAGCAGCCTAGACGTAGTTGCCAGCGAGTCCGAGCACGAGTCGGAATCCGAGGCGCATGCGGTTCATGTGGCAGCCACGTTTAATCTAAGTCTAGGCAGTAGTGGTAGCTTGTTTGCAACAACAACAACAACAACAATCTCTAGCGATACATACCCCAATCAAACCCCGACCTCAACGCCGACTCCGACTCTGACCCCCCACCCGACCCAAACCCAGACCCAGGCCCAAGCACAGAGCCAGACCATTAGACACTTGTCGCCGCGACAGTCACCGCGGCAGTCGCCCAAGCAGGAGATCGAGGTAATCGAGATCTTCGAGAGTGAGGCCGAGCGCTTGGCCGCCACCCAGCAGGTGGCCGTAGTGCATCAGCATCCGCGAGGCGGCGAGGCCCAGCACAAGCGACGCGAACGCGATGCTAGCAACGGCTCAGCCACTCAGCCCGGCCACGGGACCGAGACAGATGCCACGGCACGCTTCATGGACAAGCATCTGTGCGAGCTGGAGCAGGAGGATTTGGCGGCGGGCATATGCGACATAGTCACCTACATGGCCAATCTGCGCGAGAAGGCCTTCGAGCCGACCGACGCCGGCGACGAGGCCGCCGACCAGCAGCAGAACGACTCCAGCCTCTCCCCAGAGCCACAGACAATTGTGGAGAACACGCAGCAGATTGTGACCGTGGACATTGAGTCGCCCTCGCGACCAGCCACCGAGTCGGACAGCACTGGCAACACAACTGGGCCCTCGGAGCGCTCCGGCGATGACACCGAGGACGAGCCCACCAGCTCGCTGGCCTCGCACATCGTCGTCATCGACAAGAAGGTGGACAAGATATTCAAGGCCAAGTCCCCGGAGCGGCCAAGTGCTCCGACTGGCAGCAAGCCGAAGAGCGGCAAGCGGCAGAGCATCTACATCTCACCAGATCGCAGCAAGTCCCAGGGCAGCTCCCCGGTGCGCATCATCAAGATCAAGTCGCCACGGACGAGCGTCAGCGACCAAGGCAAGCGCCTGAGCATCTGCTCCAGCCGAGAGAACTCTCAAGATCGCCTCTCCGGCGGACGACGCACGCCCAGTCCACGGCGCAGCTCCGAGGGCGGTGGCATCCTCAAGCACACGACTCCCGGCGGAGGCATACTCAAGCCGCCCGCCAGCCCGGCCAAGTCGAAGAGTCCCGATCGCAGCTGTCTGAAGAAGAGCGGCCCCTCGTATGTCTGCTCCTCGGAGCAGCAGACGACTTCGCTATCGCCACGCATCTCGCCGCGTGGCAGCGTGGATCACTTGTCCCCGGATCGGGCCAGCATCTGCCAGCGGCATTCGCCACGCAGCAGCTTCGATAGCCACGGCGGCTCCGATCACAACCTGGATGTGCCCTACGGCGGCGGTGGGTCGCGTAAGCGCAGCATGTCGGCTCACGGCAGCTTCGAGACGGGCAACAAGCCCCACGCCCAGGAGACATATCAATACTATCCGGTTTACGACAATCAGACGTGCAGCGATCACTATGTGGCCGCCGCACCCACTAGCAGCCGCTACGGCTCGGGCAATGGGCGCAGTCGGCTGAGCAAGTCGCTCGAGCGCTCCACCTCGCGTGACAGCACCACCACGAGCAGCTCCTATCGCGCTTATGGCGTCTCGCCCGAGCGCAACTACGTTGTTTACAGTTCCGGGCCGCTGCGGTCACAGTCCGCCGAGAACACCTTCTCGCAGCCCATTTACGATGCGCTGCCCCGGCAGCCGCCCCAGCAGTATATGCCCATGGTGAGCTATATGCAGGAGATGGAGATGGCGGGCTATGGCCAGCCGCCGCCGCCGATGCCCAGCTGTCAGCATGATCCCGCACAGCAGTCGGTCTACCAGCTCAGCTCGTCGGCGCCCGAGTACACCACATGCATTGACTGTCTGTACCAGAAGCGGCCCTCCTAGCATAAGTCCCGCGTGCGGCAGAGTCGCACGCGGAAGAAGACGCCACGCGGACTGAGCGGGATGCCCGGCATGCCCGGAATGGTGGTTAGCACACAGCCGACGGCCAGCGGTGGCATTGGCTACATGCCGGACATGGGCGGCGACCAGGCGGGCGGCTGTGTCGACTGCCACGACTATTTCGAGATACATGTCTAAGGACTAGAGAGGATACAAACCGAGTGAGGAAGAGACACATAAACAGGGATTTTAAGAGACCGTTGAACTAAAGTTTAAATTTACGAGTATTTGAAACAGAACTCATTACAAAAGCGCAACCAAAGATAACATAAACAACAACAACAACAACAACAACAACAGCAACCCAAAATGCCTCAAAAATTATACAACAAACAAACAACAAATAAATAAACATTAAACCGCTCAGCTCTACAACAGAATAACTAACATATACGTAAGCTACAATGCAAACTATATATACATCTATATATATATATAGTATACACATATATATGTATACATATATATGTATATAGAAAATGTTAATCAAAACTTCAAAACACAAGGGATTGAAAAAATAAACAAAGAAACACACACAACAGCACAGTTAGGAGTCATGTTTAAGTGTTAGATTTAAGTCAGCAAAAGCTTAGGAACAACAACAACAACAGATAACACACACACACAGACAGACAGACAGACATACACATGTGTGTGCGTGACATCAGGTTAATTATTTTCCATTTACACGCAGCGAGAAAATGCAAATTTTCTTTGTAATTTGTAAGCTTATGATTTATATTTAAAAAAAAAAAAAAAAAGAAAACCAAAAATAGAGCTGAGCTGGCAGCGGATGTGCTGCTCTGCACTCTGTTCGCCAACCGCATTACGTATACGCACATGGCGCATTCGCCGCGTTGCACACAATGCTCAAGTGGCGTAATTACGACTAAAAACTATAAAGTTGAAATTCATACTCGCACCCAAGTAAACTAAGAGACATGCAAACGCAACTTACTAACAAACACACGCACACACATAAAGACACTCTATATATAAGATAAAAGTTGTAGTAGGTAATGTCAGTCGTTTCAACTATTAGCTGTGCAAACTGTGTCACTGGCATTTCCGGAAACGTAAGGAAAACTTTTTAATTACCACGCAGAAATGATTGCAGCTGCAGGCAGGAGCAAGAGCAGAAGCAGAAGCAGGAGCAGTCGCTGGAGCAGGCAGGAGCAGGATATTTGTGCGTATTTTAGCTAAAGACTAAGTGAAAAATGCGGGTTGGCAACATTCTATAGGTTAACATTATACATGAATACTACAATTAACAATAAACAGCAAATACGAATCAATATTTACCATAGCTAGCTAGAAATTGTCAAAATATGCGTGGGTGTTGTGACAAATAATTTTGCATGAACTAAAGCAAACATTTGGAGAATCTTTCATTACAATAAATTGCAAATGCAAATCACTTACATTTTTCATAGGCAAATTTAACAGGTAACAAAAGAATATGCAAATAAATCGTATTGAAGAATGATAATCGTAAGCCGTACCTCAATGTATTACAATTATACCTAGATCTAACATGCACACCCACATATATACATGTGTATAAATGAGGCTATCTACATATATATATATATATATACACTAGCAAATCAGGGCAGGCAGGCAATGACCCAAGAGATCTTCCAAACAGTCCATATACCAAGAAAAAGTCCCCAGAACCCTTTAAGCAAACGACTCTCGCCTCGCTCCCATACATGACATAAACAACACTCGTACATACATACCTAGCTTAAGTTTGGGTGTCTAATAACTGCAGGCAAACAAATAACAAATAACAATATATATAGCATAGTATGTATACACATAGAGACCCAAGACGGACTTAAAGATCAAATGTCAGGTTGTTCAAGCTATACTCAAAAATAGTCAAGCGTAAAAAGTAAATAAATAAATTAAAGTAAATTCCTTAGATATCTACAAACGTTTACAGTTTACACTGGGCTTCACAGCAGTAAAATCAAAAACAATTAAAATCAAAATATATACGAAATACAATTTATAAGAAAACATACATACATATACTAAACTTAACTATATACAAGACACAAATATACATGGCTAACTAACTAACTAAAAAATACAATTTAAATATCACGTGCAAACCAATTCAAAATAAATAAATAAATAATAAATGGCAAAATAATCTCTTAAAAAATACGAATTAATCGCAAAAATCAATACGAAATGTCAAAACAGCATAATGAATAATCAAAATCAAATAATAATCAAAAAAGGCTCTAAAATCAACAAAGAAAATCAAATAAAATGTTAATTAAGCTCGCAAATATGGTTCAACTCAACTAAGCTAAACGGAATAGCTAATTAAACAACAATGCAAATTAATGTCGAATGTGCTCTTCGGACAGTGACAGTATGACAGTATGACCACGCCCTCTTACCACACAGAACAGTTATGCAGTTAGGCGCCCAAAAGACAAACCTCAATTAGTTAATCAATACAATATTTAGTTAATTTTTGTAGCAGGTAAGTGCTTTGAGTTTGAATTAAATTAATTTCTTATGTAAATTATAGCAACAAATTATGAATTATATGCGAATTAGCAGTTAAACAATTTAACGGGTGATATTTAATTTTTGTTATTATAAATTATCTTGAAGATAATACAAATACATATTAACATACATATGTATATATGTATATGTATATGAAAATTCAGAAATCAAAGAGAATTCGATTCCTATTAATTTTTGCATTATATATACTATATATATATATATATATATATATATATATATATATATATATATATATATATATATATATATATATATATATATATATATAGGCAAAACATATTTAAGTTTGAATAGGTTGTGTGCCTAAGCGAATACAATTATATAAAGCAACAACAAATAACAACACTTAAGCATATATATATAAATATTTAGTTGGCATCGCTTGATTAATTAATAAATTACAAATAAAAATTTCAAATGGAAATAAAGCAAGTTTTACCCTTTCTAAACAATTTTCGTCATTTTACAATAATCTGTTTTGCATTTTCTTATAATTATAAAAAACAAACAAACAAAACAAACAGACAACAACTGTGCCAGATTTATGATTAGTGCGCCAATAAAACTGAACTGAAAAGAAAAAAACAAAACAGTGCATTATATAATATTAAAATATATATTTATCAAATATATAAATGTCTTATGGTTACACACACGTGTCCCCACAACGAACCAAAAATAAAATGAAAAACCTCCACAATTTTCCTTCACTCTCTCTCTCTCTCTCTCTCTCTCTCTCTCTCTCTCATTTTCAAACATTTTTTAATGGCAAAAAAAATCAAAACTTTATTTTGCTTTTGCATTGCATTTTTGTGTAAAAACCTTCATAAACCCATTGACAAGCACAACAAAGTCCTAAATAAATAAATAAAAATTTCGAAATTAAAAAAATAATTAAAATTGATTTAAACCTTTTTTTTGAAACTCAAATTAAAATTTTGCTATTGCAGTAACTCAAACTTCTTCCTGCACTTCTCGCTCTATCTCTCTCTTCAGAAGAGTTTTTTTCTTATTATTTTTTTCCTTTCATTTTTGACCCAAAACACAAAACAAATATACAAAAAAAATGTTGGCATAAAATGCAAAACTGATAAAGATTAAATTCGAACAATTTATTTATTACTCAAGTGCAAAGCACATATATATGTTTTATCTATATATACAAAAAGAACAAAAGAAGTAATGAAAAAAAATACCAAGCGATGTCAACATTTTGAAAACCCACAGAACTAAACTTGATCCCAACAACAAAATTTAATTCTTAATTAGTTAATTTTTAGCCTAGCTGTTGCAGTACACCCCCCACCCTCATCCCCAATCCCCACTAAAACCCCATCTTAAGTAGCCAAAAAGCAAAAAGTAGTTTTCATTCTTATGCATTTAAACAAAATAAATTTTTAAAAAACAAATTAGTTTTGCTTACATTTTATTTAAGATAAATGCGGGACTTTCAAAGTATTTTTGATCGAAATACCTTGAACTCTCCGCGCTTGCATGCTTTTCGATAGTAAATTGGCTGAAATCTCTTAACTGTGACACGAAATTGAAATAAATTTTTAATTAATGAACACGGAGAGAGCTTCTCACTCTTGCCGCTTCTCAGAAACTCAACTCTCTATCTCTCTGAAGAAAATTTCATATGTTTTCCATATATGGTTTCCATTGTATCTTTTCTTTTTTCTTTCATTTAATTGTAGGGTCCCCGGTGTGGAAACCACGAGACATGATAAATTTAGGCACAGATCCACAGTCAACAACCCGCAAAGACGATGTGAAAAATTAAAACAGAAAAAGCAAAACAAATACAAATGAATAAAGAACAAACGAACGAAAAACAAACAAAAACAAATAAGTCAAAGTAACTAATTTCTATTGTTACATTTTAACTAATCAAGTGTAAGGAGAACAGAAAATACACTGCAAGAAAAACAAACACACACGAACTAACACTTTTTCACCCCTCCCCCCTCAAAGAAAAAATAAAAAGAAAAAGAAGAAAATCAAAGCAAAGTAAAGAATAAGATTTAAAATTTATTTATTATGAAATAATTCAAAATACTGAAAGAAATGTTAAAGTTGCTTTCGAACAAGTGAAAAAGTTTCGAATTGTTTTTTAAGCATACAAAAAAAAATATGAAAACATCGAATGAGGAAGAGGAAGAAAAAGGAGAAGAAGAAGCAGAAGCAGAAGAGCGATAAGAAACGTTTGTTGTTTTTTGTTTACGTTTTGAATGGAACAACAAAGACAAGACTTTGATTTATATAATATCGATTGTATTTAAATGTGCGAACACATATAATAAACGTATAATTATAGCAAAGGATTTTGAGCAAAAGAAAAAATAAAACAAAAAAACAGTTTAATAAGATTTAAAGAAAATACAAAAAAAAAAAACAAAAACAAATAAAAATATTAAACAATGTGAACAAATTCAAATGCATTTGTCGCTGAAAAAGACTTGAAAAATAAATTTCGATTTAAAATACATTTATTGAGGAGAAAAACGTGAACAAATTGAAACATTGATTGTATTTAGGCTTAGACAATTTCAAATAAAAACATAAAAACAAAATGCAAAAATAAAATAATTTAAAAAATATTTAAAATGCAAACTTTACACAAACGTTCTAAAAAAATTAAAAATAAATGAGAAAAATCTTAGAGAGTTAAGCGAACACGAAAAGCAAATCAAGAAACACAGCAAAACGTTTAGTTTGTAGTAAGTACACTGAAAGAAAACCAATTATAAAAACAAAAAAACAACATACAGAAACTTCACACGCATTAAACGAAAACCAAAATAGAACAAATTTAGTCAAAATGTTAAACTAACAAGTAATACTAACTAAACTAAAGAAAAACAAAAAACAAAGAGAATTCCATACACTTAAACAAACATATTTATAACACACACACATATACATATACACTAAATCGAAATTCGAATTCGAATTCAAGTTCGAATTGAGGATTACAAATCCCAGAAAAAAAAACAGCCAAAAACAACAAAACAAAAACGAAACTTGTTAAACGCGAGCAAAAATAAAAAACATTTAAAAACATGGAATAAATAAATATATAAGAAGCAAAAACTATACACTGCAAGAAACAAAGTAAACACTCTTCTAGCTAAATTACAATAATATTAAATAAATAATAATTAAGAACTTCACTCGAGAACAACAGCAACAAAAACAAATACAGGCATAGCTAAATTCCATAGAAACAAAGACCCAACAAAATTTCAAATTCATTTCAAAAAGTTTTTTTAAATCAGTTTTTTTTTATTGCCAATGAAAAATAATAATTATATTGGTTGTGAATGCCGTTTGAATGTTATTCGAATCAGAGGAAAAAATAAAAATAATAAAAAACTAAAACCAATTGCTGAATGAATTTCGAAATGCCAGCTCATCATAGCGTGTGTGCACTGTACGTTCGCAGTGCACTTGAGTGTGGGCGATATCATGCATTCATTTTGTCAACTCCTCAACACACACACACAAACAAAATCGAAACATAATCAAAACAAAAACAAACAAAAAAGAAAAACATTTTTAGGTTTCCAATCAAATTGAATTAAAAAATAAAATTACAACAACAAGAAGATCGAGTCAAAAAAAATATAATAATATATACAAGACAGTCAAATTGATAAAATGAATGAATGTTAATCAAAGAAATCGCAACATTTTAACATAATTTTTACTGTTTATATAAGTTTGACAACAACAAATAAATAAAATAAAAAATTAAAGTAAAAACTTAAAATGAATAAAAATTGAAATGCAGAACAGTCGCAGTTTCTAGCTGGGAAACTTTAGTCAAATGAAATAGTTAAATTTAATAAAACTTATTTGAAAGAAGCAAAAGAGCAGAAGATGTTTAAGTATACATATATATATGGAAATCATTCGAAATAGTATAAAACTTTTTGTACACATTTGACTATTTTTAATGCATTTTAAATATATATAAATATATATATTAATATATATATATACATATATTGATTAATATATGTATAGTTGTACGCGAGATACTTCTTTAGTTTAGTTCAGGCCGCTTCTCTCTGCCTTGGAAAGTTGTGCGTTTAACAAATTGTTAATAGTGTATGATGTGTCTTTTTAGTTTCTGTTTACACAATTGTTGTTCGTTTCATTATGATTATGATATTATTCACACACATTTACTTTGGATAGAGCAGAAGCAGCATTGAATAGCGAAAGATGGCAACAACAAAAGAAAAACAAACATATTACACTAAGAGAAAAACATACACACAAACACAAACACATGCATAAGCAAGTTGAACACACACACACACAATAGCAACAACAACAACAAGTTAAACAACAATTCTAGTTCTAAAAAAAACTAACAACAAAGAAACAAGCATTCAAGAATTCAATTTTTATTATGATATATAATTAACAACTGCAACAACAACAACAACAACATGCAATCGATGTTAATAATTTTTGAAAGAAAAAAATAAATGAAATATACAACAACAACAAACACACAATGACAAAAAAAAAAAACAAAAATTATTATACAATTGCAAAATGCAAATTAACAACAAAAACACTCAAAGTAAGGAAAGTGAAAATATGTGAAAATGAATAAATTACAAAGATCCTTTTGAAATGAACAAAACAAAAAAACAAAAAACAAAAATAAAATGTGAAAGTAAAAAAAAATTATAAAACGTTGACTTTTATTTCTTAATGGCTGGGCTTACAGGTTAAAACCAATAAAAACCCACAGAAAATACATTTAAACTAATATTTGCAGGATAGAATGGCAGATCTCAACCAAAATACAAATATATTTTGTATATAAATTCATCAAAAATAAACCTTTTACCTAATCCAATTCAGTTGAGCATATAGTAAATACAATCAGCACAAATCCAATTTGCAGAGCATGTAAATCCAATCAGCGACTGTGCGAGTAAATGCATTGTCCAATTGGAAGCACGCGAAATTTCTAGAACATAGCAGATGCAGTTGGAAAGGCCCCAGAAAGAGCCAATCACAATGCTTCCAGAAAGTTGCAGAGCCAATGGAAAAGCTTTGTGACCCACAGCAAGCTGTTGCTCCCCATCAAACCAGCTCTCTCAAATAAATAGAAACTTTGTTAACATTCTGGAAATTAATTTATTAAATACTCTTTTTTATTTTACAAATAATTATCGTACTAAAACGTACTAGTTTAATTGTAAGTGTTTTGTTGTTTAGTGTTTAATAATAGCCCATGTGCCGAAGAGCGGAGTGTTCTCGTTTCGTATGTTTTCAGATATTGTTGGAGTAGCTGGTTTGTTTCAGATATGCTTAGTGTGGTAGGTAAATTACATTTGGGGAAACAATTTTTAACAATTTCAATTTGGCATTACAATTTATTTACTATTGGATGTATTGTGTTTAGGGTAGGGTGTATCTAATATACATAATTAGGTAACCGATCAGTCTCCAGCTCAAAACACTTTCAGCTATCTTATACGTAGTGTGTAAGTGAATCAGTGTTTTGTGTTTTCATATCTTATCTTATCGCACGAACTCGATTCTAAGGTTTCACAATTTGCATTTCATATCTACACATCGGTTCTAGATTGGGCATAGATGATATATGTATAACCAACAGTGAAATTCTTAACCGTAGTTTTGGCATGCTATGCATCCTCGCTAGCCCAAGCCGACAAATGAATTTTGTATTCCCGGTATTAGGATAAGGATTGTTCAACTAAACGTAGAGCTTAAATTATAAAATATATACTATACAGATTTTTGCAGAAGGTGGTTAAAGCTTAACGCAAGGCCTCAATCATCTTAGTTGGGCAACAGCTCCGCCAGCTGATTTCTCAAACTGGGCGACACTGTATCGGGGAACTTGATGTCGAAGGCGACGATGAGATCGCCTCGCCGCGATGGTTCCTTGGGGAATGGCAGGCCACGCCCACTAATACGTTTCACTGTCGTGGGCTTGATGACCTCGCCTTGAGTATTGACTGATACACGTATGCTGTCGCCCTGGAGCGTCGGCACCGACACCGAGGCGCCGCACAGCGCCTGCTTGAGACTGACTGGAGCAATGTAGCGCAAGTCGCTGCCCTCACGCTTGAACTGGGCATGCGGCTTATCGCGTATGATGAAGATGATGTCCGCGGGCGTCTTCTGTGGAGCCTGGTCGCCTTCTTTGGGGAATGTGATCTTGGTGCCCGCCTTCCAGCCGGGCTTAACATTGATGCTCAGCACCTTCTCCTCCTTTCGCGCCGTGCCCGAGGCCATGGACATGCGCGAGATCTTCATTTTCTTTGTGCATCCTTTGTCCACCTCCTCCAACGTCACATACAAATCATGCTCGATGGGCGGGTCCTGTTGCTGACGCTTCCGGCTAGGCGCCTGTGCGTTGAACGATTGTGAGCGGAAGGCGCCCATGGGGTTGCCACCAAAGCCACCGCCGCCGAACATCTCATCGCCGCCAATGTTCATGAAGACCTGCTCGGTACCATCACCTCCGCCGCCAAAGAACGGGCCAAACGGATCCGCCGCACCGAAGATATTCTGTGAGCCAAAGAACTGGGCAAATGTGGCACGTGGATCGCCATGGAACTGATAAGTGTATGCGCCGGACGGCCCACCGCCTTCCTGGCCGGGTGGACCACCCTTCAGCCCATCCTCGCCATACTGATCGAAAATGTCACGCTTCTTCTTATCGGAGAGTACTTCGTATGCCTCGGCGATCTCCTTGAAGCGCTCCTCTGCCTGTGGACTCTTGTTCTTGTCCGGATGGTATTTGAGTGCCAATTTTCGATACGCCTTCTTAATGTCGTCGTCTGTGGCCTTCTTGTCAATGCCCAATATCTTGTAGAAGTCTTTGCCCATTTTGCTTTACTCGAGCGCCGTGCACTTAACTGCAAACAAACAAAAGAAAGCGCACAATTATTATGATGTTATATTTGACGTACGTACGTATGTATATATAGATGATATATATGTATTTATTTAAATGTAAAGCAAAAACAACAGCACAGTTGAATGTGTCGATTGTATTCTCAACGCGTCGCTCAATGGAATTTGCTAGAAGCTTTGAGTTGTGCAACGACAACGAAAAGCTGCTCTGCCGCTGTCGCTGCTTCCGTCTCTGCCGCTGCTGCTGTGTTGTCACTCAATGCGTGACGTCGACGCTGCTGTATTTAGGTTTAAAATTTCATATTTTCACCAAATGCATTGTTTTGCTTTCATTTATAATATGATTTTCTTGTTGTCCATCCGAAATGCAGATCGAAAACAATCTAACTTTAAGCAACAATTCTTTTGTTAGACATTTACCTTAATTAGTTTGGCAGCTGCGTTCTAATTTTCTTCTTTTAATTCACTTTTACTTGACAATAGTTTTAAAATTTAGCTCTTGTTTGAATTTCTATGAGTTGTAAATTGCACTATAGCCTTAAAATATTTTTCTGTATTTTGTTTGCAATACAATGTTCTGATTTTTTTCTCTCGTGTCGAATACACACTCGATATACGTTTCTCTTGATTTTTGCTAAATGAGTGGAACTGTCAGGCTACCTGGCCTTTATATAGCCTCGGAGCAGTCTGCTCGTCGAAAATTCTCGATGCTACTAGCAAAGTAGGGTTGCATCCGGAAATGTGCAGTTCGATAACAGTTAGCGCCACAGTTTAAACTATGTGCCCAACTTATGCAAATTATTAATAAATGAATCTTAACTAAATAATTGTTTTTAAATAAACATAAATTATATATTAAAGCATTCATAAGTTTAGCACGTCCCTTAAATATTATATATCGATACTGGCATAATCGAATTGCTGCCTTGGCATCGATACTTCTGTTTCGACAACTGACGTCTTGACTATCGAGTGCAGAATCGAGTGCACAGTATGTATGCTTATCGGTATTCTCATCGATAGAACTGCAGCCAAACCGCAGCCGAACAACAAAAAACATTTGTTTCAATTATAAAAATGGTTGCTTCTCCGTGTCATCATCAAGCATCCTCCGTTTAAACAGTTTAGGTAGTAGCAAATTAGACGAACAGTGTACTCCCAGCCGTTGGGCCGGATTGTGTATTTAACCCAAACACAATATTGCAACATTTTCACAGTTCAGGTAAGTGAAATCATACATATGTATGTGTATCTGTATGGCCTGCCTACATGTGTGCTGCTGTATGTGTGTGTGCTGTTTGTGTGTGAGCAAGCATATTTTGGAACCGCAAGTTTTCCGACATTTGGCCAAGACGTTGAAGGACGCACAGCTTGAACTAGTTTCTCGCACCCAAACAGTCAAATGTGTCACGTTTCAAAGCAAAACCTTGACCGATCGCCCGTCCATACCGAGGAGACCCCTGCCTCACACCCAGTCGAGTAATGAGTGTTGCGCAAACGAAAATTCGCCAACATGCTAAGTACGCCCAAGCCCAACGCCTACTGGCTATGGCCCCCTCGCCTAAGAGCAGCGCTGCAGATGCCGGTACACCGTCGGCGCTTAGTCACACTGAGACGCTGGCGAGGCACAGTCAAGCAGCGCATAAAAATAGTCATTCATTGTACCATTATCGGCGAGAGAAAGAGAGCATTTTGTATAAACATTAATAGCACTTTCGCTGTCTCTCTCTCTCTCTGCTCTCCCTTTCTCTCTGTCTCTCTGGCATCCATCTAGTACACGTACTTGGCTATTTCATTGAATAAATTTGCCTAGATTGGGGGCTAGACAACTGCCGGGTGGACTACGCGTCACGGAGAGCCCATCAGCCCTAATATAACTGCACACTCACTCAACTTTTTGCGATATTATTATCAACAGTTGTTGCTAATAGCGCTAATTGTGCCTGTGTGTGTGCGTCTGTGTGTGAGTGTGTATTGTTATCAAAGTTAACTGCATCCCGTGAGCAATTTGTAGCGCACCCAGCTGTCCGGCTGCTCGGCAACGCGATCGAGCCAATCATCGTGCACTCTGGGGGCGCCAGCGCCAGTTCGTGCCATCGCAGCAGTGGTCAGTACTCGAATACGCGTGAGACGATGTCGTTGCGTTGACGGCGGGATTTCATAGCGCACGGAAAAGAACTCGCCAGCAATTAGACGGTGTGTCTGTGTGTGTGAATATCTAAATATATACGTAGATATAGATATATGTATATACTTAATCCTACTTGTGCCTGCGCTCCAAATGGAGTTACTACTGAAGCGCACAGCGCGTGCAAATCCCCTTAGCAATTGCTCTATAAATAGCAACGATTTAAAATAGAAAACTCTTTCGTAATAACTGCAGGGAGTACAAAGAACCGTAGAAATGCTATAGATATAACTCGAAAACGAAGTCGATATCGTTCACTCTGCATGTGTGTGTGTGTGTGTGTGTCTGTGCTATATAACTGAGTAATCGGCACTATTTGGCACAAATCGGCCGCAAAATGTTGAAAATGTTTTAAAAATAGCCCCGAACTATATGCAAAATCTTAAAATTAAAATTATAATACACACACTTAACACACTCTTCGAGACTAGAACATAAAAATTGTATCATCGAGAACTCAAGAGAAATTTCTGATCAAGTCACGCCCAGAAATTCAGCCAGGCAAATGTAAATATTGATGAGAATTCTCATGCGTTGCAAATATTCGATTGACAGACTTGTATATATATACATATATATATATATATAATATATATATATGTACATATATATAGCTGCGTTATATAGATTGCGGTTGGTTTGTGCAATGTTTCGGTAACGAAAACCTTCGAATTTACAAATAGCAAGATTGTATCTGACAGATACTTTTGCACCCTGCTTTGAATATTTGTTTTTTTTTTTTTTTTTTTTTTTTGTATATTTTTTTCGGCTTCTGTGCTTTTGTCGTCGTCTCTTTTCTTGTATTTTTAGACGCACAATTTTGTTGTATTCTTTATTTTGATTTCTGCTTGAAATTTTTGGATTCCACTCTAGCCGAACGGCAACGGTATCTATATCTTTATAGCGTATATGTGCTTGCGTTCATCCAACATGTGTTTGGAATTGCAGCTAATTTGCATTAATCTTTTGGCCAAAGCACTTGCCAAGACTGTGGCCCATGTTGACGCCTATTTATATACCAAAGTCTTCGAGTTGGAAAAACATTGCGCATTTCATTAAAACTAATTGCTTTTTTGGACATTTTATTTCGATTGGCATTTGCGCAAAACTTAGATCGAGATATATATACAGTTGATATATGTATATGTATATATATATATATATATGTATCATTCCCTTTATACTTCTTGAGCATGTGTGAATTCGTTCTGTTTAGCTAAAACGTTATCGGAAATAGATCCAGATTGATGTCAACAGCTGTGTGCTGGGTTTGGACAGTTGAGTTCTGGACGAACAACAGATAATAGAACACATTTGTGTATGCAAGTCGTCTTTATGCGCCGTATCCATTACGCCTTAGAGAACTTTTCCAAAATATATTCATATAATATTTTATACGCCCCTCTGACGTCCAGTTGCTGTATATTTTGCGCATTGCGGCCAAATGTCATATATACTCGACATATATGCCCCACTATAAATATATATGTATGTACACGTACACGTACGTATATTGGGGCACTTCCGTCCGTTACAATGTCGTGCCCGTTGCCCAATGGTTCAACAAAGAAGGCAGCGGCTACGGCGTCTTGGAATGACATTTGTAGGAGCAATTTATGCGGCAATTATGACGCTCTCGCTGAAATTTCGATATATATGGATTCCGTCCGGCCCCAGAATTTTTTGTTTATAAAATTCCGTGCAATCTTAGTCATGTTCTCGATGCTTTCTCTGTGTGCGTGGCGTACAAATAAGGCGCGAAAAAACGCTAACAGCCGCAGCAGCAGCAGGCAATGGGATTTTGGTTTATTTTCGAATTGAGGTCTATGCACGGTGGGCGTTGAGGGACTCAGGGGGGGTGGGGTCCCCTTTCACGGCTGGGAGCAATGAACAGCACGTGTGGGGGGACGGGCACTGGCTTCCTTGTTACCGCTCGTCAGCAGCTGCTGCTGACGCTGTCAGGCAGCTTCTAAAAATGATTCAAATGACAGTAGTTCTCTTTTTTCATTCCGTCTTTGATTTATTTATTTTTTATACAATTATTTTCAGGCCCCGTTTATTGCAAGCGCTCAAAATTTTTATTTCTTTCACAGGCCTAAAACCATTTTGGTTAGCACCGAGCGACCAGGACCAGGACATGGCTGAGAAGGACAACAAGGATAGCACGCAGTGCGCCGTCTTTGACCAGACGCCTGGCTCCCAGCAGAAGAGAATCAACATCGTCGTCCGTGCCCACTTCACGGTGAAGCACGTCATCACGCTGATTGGAACACAGTTTGCGTATGGGAAATTTGAGCTGTTGCTACAGCCGCACGGCGAGAAGGATCTGGTGAGTAGTGAATGGGCAAGCGATACTCAAGAGATCAGCTCTTACTTATGAATTCCTCATATATCTGCAGATTTATCTGAATACTCTGGATACGCAGCTGCTCTACGATGTGCCTGGCTTCGAGCCACACCTGAAAAATAACCTGGTTTTGCTGCCAGAGGGCACCTGGGATGGCAATGTGGGCAAGCGCTATGATCTGACCATTAAAAAATCTGCTTCAGTCGTCAGCAAGCAGCCAGAAACCACAGAGAACACGACAACGACTGCAACAGTTACAACAACTCCCACACCAACAGCGACGATAAAAACCGGTGAGAAGAAGAAGCGGACGACCTCAGCAACCGGGGAGAAGAAGAAAAAGTCACCAAGCAAAACCAAGACAAGCGTGAGTCCCGCAGCTGAACCAACAGTTGAGTTAGGAGCAGAAGCCACACACTCTGTCACAGCCACACCCACAACGCCTAGCAAGATCAGTACAAAAGTGAAAACCAAACCTAGCGAAAAGAGTGGAACTGCTGTGAAGAGCACAGATCAGGTGGATGAAGGTGTGAAGGTACCGAGTGCAGGAAGCAGCTCTGCCGCCGACATAGTGAAAGACGTGCTAACCAAAATAGATCCGTTGAAGGAGCCATTGCCAGAGAATAGTATCCACATATCATCCCCTGACGATGTGGCGCCAGAGTCCTTCAATATAAGTCCCGTCTCGGATGCTGAACAACTGTCGGACGATGATTTGGCATTGGGCGCCTCGGCCAGTCCGACGCTCTTGTGCACACCTTACGATTTTGACAACACTGGACCACACGTGGTCGATCTGCTAGCCGGCACTGATGCTGACACTGATCCACTAGAGCCCAGCTATGATAGAGATGTGGCGTATTATAACTCACTGACATCGCGCAAGTTCGGCGGCGATGAGGTGCCCGCCTGGCAGCGCATCAACACTAGCGCCGCCGACTTCGTGGCCTCGGCCAACACGGAAACAGAGACGCATCGAAATGGCGTCGGGCCACGTGCATATGTCGGATTGGTGAATCAAGCGATGACCTGCTATCTGAACAGTTTACTCCAGGCACTCTATATGACGCCAGAGTTCCGCAATGCCCTGTACCGCTGGGAGTTTGACAACGACAACGAGGCCAAGAATATACCCTACCAGCTGCAGAAGCTGTTCCTCAATTTACAGACATCGTCGAAATCATCGGTGGAGACGACAGACTTGACGCGAAGCTTTGGCTGGGATTCGACTGAGGCTTGGCAGCAACACGATATCCAGGAGCTGTGTCGCGTCATGTTCGATGCACTGGAGCATAAATTTAAGAACACAAAGCAGGCAAATCTTATCTCCACTCTGTACGAGGGAAAAATGAATGATTATGTCAAGTGTTTGGAGTGCAATACGGAAAAGACGCGCGAGGACACCTTCCTTGATATACCACTGCCCGTTCGACCATTTGGCAGCAGTTCCGCCTATGGCAGCATCGAGGAGGCGCTGCGTGCATTCGTGCAGCCCGAAACTCTCGATGGCAACAATCAGTATCTGTGCGAGAAGTGCAAAAAGAAATGTGACGCCCACAAGGGACTTCATTTCAAGTCCTTCCCCTACATACTGACGCTGCATCTGAAGCGCTTCGATTTCGACTACCAGACAATGCATCGCATCAAACTGAATGATAGGTAGATCCCATAATCATCATTAGAAACCACTCTCCTTAAACAATCTTTTTCAATGCACAGGGTAACCTTCCCGCAGAAGCTGAATCTGAACAGCTTTGTAAATCGCAACGGACAGGGCGAGCAGTATCAAATGAATGGCGCCAGCAATGTGGACGATTGCAGCACAGCGGACAGTGGCTCTGCCATGGACGAGGACAACTTGAGCAGCGGCGTGGTGACCACGGCCAGTTCCAGTCAGCACGAGAACGATATAAATGATGAGGACGAGGGCATCGACATGAGCAGCAGCACAGGCAAAAGCGCGAACATGGAGGCACGACTCAAGCAGGAATCGCTGTCGGGTCCATATCTCTACGAGCTCTTTGCCATCATGATACACTCGGGCAGCGCTTCGGGCGGCCATTACTATGCTTATATCAAAGACTTTGAGAACGACGAGTGGTTCTGCTTTAACGATCAGAATGTATCCACGGTAAGCAGCTGAGAGTTATAAGGGTCTTTCCAATGTCTCATCTCTTACTTTCACAGATCACACAAGAGGACATTCAGCGCTCATTTGGCGGTCCCAATGGCAGCTATTACTCCAGCGCATATACGTCCAGTACGAATGCTTATATGCTTATGTATCGCCAGGTGGACGCCAAGCGGAATGAGCATGCGGCCAAGTGTAATGACTTTCCAGAGCACATCAAATCTCTTCTACCTAAACTACATGCCGAGGAGGATACGCGCGTCTCCCGCCTGGGCAGACACATCACTGTCACAGATCTGGCTCTGCCCAATCTGCACAAACCGCGAGTCTACTTCTACAATCCGTCGCTGAAGAAGTTGAAGATGACACGTGTGTATCTGTCGCAAAATTTCGATGTGAATAAGGTCCTCTCGTCGGCCCACGATATGCTTAATGTGGAGCAGTTTGCTCCGATCTCACGCTGTCGCTTGGTCGCATACGACTCGTCCATGGACTCGATCATTCAGTCACTAGAGAGCTGCACGGATCCGGCATTAACAGAGCTGCGTTCCGCACATAACTATAATTTGGACTTCTTGCTGGAGTATAGGGCCGAGGATCAGCAGTTTGAGATTTATCCCAGCGATGGCACTACGTGGTATGTTTTTAAGGTAGATCTCTCGAACATGGCGATGGACGGTCCCTTCCTGGTTTATTCAGCAGCGCTGGAGTGCAGCGACGTGCTGCGTCACTCGATTGCAACCCGTTTGCACATTGACGAGCAGAAGATGGTGGTGGCCACCGTGCGCTGCAAAGCCTTCGTTGCTTACGATCCCCAACCGACACTGGAGACACAACACCAGCTAGAACAACTGGCCAACTCACAATTCAAATACATCACATACTTTTACTTAAATGTGCCTAACACCGATGCCAGCAGTCTCGAAATGCTGGGCGTGCCCAGCAGTGAGACCATTGCAACTCCCACCGAGGTAGGTAACCTTTGATCATTGGCCAAAAACAAATCTAATAAATTGTGGCTAAATATTATTTTACTGTCAAATGCAAGTATTGAAGAAATTTGTCAAAGTTCAAGTAACTCTTCTCCTCATTGCAGGCCACCAATGGCGGCGCCGGCAGCGATGTAGTGGACGCTTCTATGATGAACGGCATCAGCGGCACAAATGGCACAGCAACGCCCGAAGGTGCCAGCGCGGGCAACAACGACTGTGATTGGCGTCGCTATAAGCGCGATCAACCTGATTCGCTGGCGCTTGCGACGCCCGGCCACGAGTCCAACTCGGAGGACAGCAGCCTGAGTGATGGGGACCGCACACTGGTCGAGAATAGCCTGCAGCACCGCGGGGGTGGTGATAGCCAAGTCAGTTCCACCAGTCATTCACCACAGCTGTCCAGTCCCGAAGACGAGGCCGCCTCCCACGACACCATGATGCGCGTTCACGCCTACTGCAATGGCAACGGCAGCTATGGCAGCGAAGCGGGCGACGCCAGCTCACTGCCTGCCAGCACAACCACTCACTTTTTCCATGCCATCAAGATCGATTGCGTGGACGCGGTCACCAGCAGCAGCACCAGCGGCCATCAGTCCGACGACGAGGCGCAACTGCGTAAGCCGACGCACGCCTATAAACTTATCGTTGGCACGCATATGCGAATGGCCGCCTTTGAGCGACACATCGAGCAGTTGATACACGTGCCCAGCGCCTACTTCAAGCTGCAACGCAAACATGATAATACTTTGTCCAATGATCAGGCCAATTCGCTGGTCTTCCTTAATGAGGGCGAGACGCTGACGGTGGAGCTCGGCAAGACACTACAGCCGTTCGAGTACAAGTCAAAGATATATTTCTTGCGTTTGTCGGATCTGGACAATGAGACCGCCAAGCTGCCGTGCATCTGTGAGTGGGTGTACAATACCACAACCACGGTGGAGCAGGCCAAGCAGGAGCTGGTCGCGAAACTGCATCGCATCGATGCCAAATACACCTCCCTCACCATTGAGAACTGCCGCATCTGGCTTAAAGGCGGTCGCTGTCCCGTCAAAATACTCGCTGACGATGAAACACTGTATAGCGATATGCGCACAGGTTCCCTGGAGGTCAGTACGATAATATATCCATTTATATGTATCGGAGTATATCTAATTCTTATTTATTTTGTTCATCAGTTCATTGTGCAACAGTGTGAGGATGGCGTTGTTGCGCAGCCCAAGGACGATGCGTTAACTATATTTGTGCGTCGCTGGTATCCAGAAAAATTAGAGTTTGGCCAATTCCAGGAAATCACAATCGACAGTAAGCTGTTTATATATGATAAATAAGATTATCGTACTAAATCTTAATCCAACTTGCAGAGGACGGCGAATTAAGACGCTGTTTATCACAAATATGCAATATTACTGTTGACCGATTGAGTTATACAAAGGTAATATATAAATCAATAAATATACATAATAGATCTTTTAACATATCCAACTCTGTCTCTCCCTTCCAGCTTAATAGCTATTTTCCCTGCACTAGCATATCGGCAGCTAGCGTTAATGACGCCGTGAACTGGATGTGCGTACCTGTCAGTCTGGACATGTATCCGCTGAACACAACGCAGAGCGGGAACATGTATCTGTATAAGTGAGTGGGAGAAGCCTATCGCTCTCTCTTGAAAGTATCACTCAATTTCTGGTTTGCTTGCAGAGATAAGAATGCGCCGGTGCGAGAGTTGACGGCAGATGAGCGCCGCTCATTGACCAATAAGGAGAAGGCGCGCCTGGATCGACTCGGTTGCATTTCAACGCCGCGCTACTCGCATAGGCGCGAGAGGGCGCTCAAGATTTATTTAGACTCGCCGGAGAAGCCCAGCAATGTGACCGCCTCGGCGCCGGTAGATGCACATGCTGAGAACTAATTGCCGCAAGGGCACTATCATCATCGTTGTCGTTGTCGTTTTACCCCGTTCCCTCGCTGGCTGTAGTAGACTTGATTGTTATATAACCGGATCAGCAAATACATGGAGCACGTATGTGAGCTAAACGCAAACGCAACTGATTGAGATCTACGAGTCCATCTACGGCGCTTCTCTCCCTCTCCCTCTCCATTGGTTGCACATTTTATTTCGCAAATTCGCGAGCGCACTTCTCGTTCTCATAATTCACTTTTCACTACATACGATTATTCGTAGCAATTGTAATATGTAATTTGTTTTGTTGTTTAATTTCGTTCGGCGTGTCGGTATGGAGCGCTCGCAGATGGTGCGATTGGGGAAGAGTGTGGGGAATGGGTGTCCTAGTAACATTAACGATAACTAAAAATATTCTTGCTACTTTTGTAATACAAGAGTTCAGAGATGAGACTGTGTACAATTTTAATTACATGCAAGAAATTCAAAAACAAAAAGATTGTGAAAATAACTTAATTACGCAAAAACATAAAAAATAAAGAAAAAATTATTTGTATTGGAAATACTCATCATGGTTCATTTTATTAATGTCTCTTAAACATATTAAGTGATATATGAAACAGTCTACTGATACATCCAACCACAATCAAAGAAAACGCAGTGTTATTTTTCGGCTTTTCTTTTTTTTTATAAAATGTTAATTTTATTTTAATACCTACTACGCGCGGGGTTCTTAACGTTTTTGTTTTCTTATCTCTTCTTGAATTATAAGTTCGTTTCTAAAGATATCGTTTACTTTAAAAATTACAATTACAATTCTTCGTTGCGATTTGAAACAAACCGATTATGCAATTTGAAAACGAAAAAATCAGTCGAAAGGAGGGAAATATTTATAGAGCTTACCGCACCTGTCGGCTTATCCGGTTGGAAAAACTTTCAAGTGCTTCTTTTTCTTATAGTGGAAATTTGTATAGTTCTTGGAACGAAAACGAATAAGGTTGTCAAATGGTTTCTCTGGTTTACTAATCAACGAATTCTATAGTAAAAATTTATAGAGCGGCAGCAGTAGGCAGCGCAATTGTTCACATTGTTGTTGCTTTAAGGGGGCGTGTTGTGTATGGTATGCAGATGAGAGGAGCCTATGCCTTGGTCTCAACGGCCGTCGCCGATTCCACTTTGGTCGCCGCACCACCACCAGACGATTTCTTGCCTTTGCCTTTGCCCTTGACGGGCCCCAGTGGCTGTGCGACCAATTCCTGAAAAGATATATACAAAGTTTAGAATTGAGATCGTCTTTGAACAGTAAAGTGTATTATTTACCTTCAACTCGGGTTGCGCGATGCTGTGTTCGCTTACGTAGCTGTCAGCATTGAAAGGTATGCCGGTAACCAGGTTAACGCCGTTGGGCATGAGCAATACCGTATGTTTGAACTGTGCAACAATTTCAGCTGCAAGAATACATAAATGTTATAGTACACCTTTCGAAAAAGATTTATATGTACAGTTTAGATTCTATAGAAAGTATTGTAGCATTGGCATGTTCAGACCGAGGCCATAAAGAGGCAACCGCTGAAGACGCCAAAGCTTTTGGAGCTTTGTTCTAGCAAAATGTCTGGCCGAGGTTGGCAGCTCAAGAGTTATACCAAATCCGGAATTAAGTCTTGCAGATTTATTAACAAAGATAACCATAAAAAAATCAACTCACAAGGCTTCTCGTACAGCACTTGGAAGGGCTCAATCATCTTGTGTGAGACGCATTCGACGACGCCCATGCGCGCCTTGGTCTCTTCCTCGAAGCTGCGGATGTTGAAGGGCATGTTGCCGTACTTGGTTTTGACCTCAGCGAGTAGCGCACGAGATGCCTTCAGCTTAAGCATATAGTTCTCGTCGGACTTCTTGTAAATGGAGACTTTTGTGTCCTTCTCACGACCCTGAAACGGAAATGTAAACCTCAATGTTAGCAAAGCTGTCTACCCAACAAATCTCTAAGATTCAATGTATTTCGATGCGTTCTCAGATCTCATAATCTTACAATCTCCGGACCAGTACTAGCTCAGTTTTGATGCTGACATGTGCCGAGTTGTTAAAGCACAACTCGCCAAGCACACAAGGCACTTACATGATCAGCTCCATCCCCTTGCACGGCCAATCCTCAAGCGCTTGTTTTTAATCATTGAACAAAAAGAGGAAAGAGAGTGTTCCTCTCTGGGAACCCATTGCTTACCACGCCTTCGCCGCTGCTGACGATGACATCGATAGCATAGACCTCGTGCTTCTCGAAAGTACACTTCTCGTGCTCCTTGCGCTGCGCCTCGCTCGGGTTCTGTATGATCGTCTTCTCGCCATCGATTTTGAACTGCTTCAGCTCATGGCTAAGCATGCCCTCGATGGGCTTGCACTTGTACGACTCGCTGATTTGTTGCACGGCATCGGTGATTGAGTAATTCTAAAAATAAACACAAGAAATTAGCTTAACAGCCAAATAACTATACTACATATGACATGAGCTAAATTTAATGTGTGCAATTGTAAAGACCGAACATTTCTGTGTATAAACTCGTTCAGTTCACGAAATTGCCGCAATTGATCTCTGCAGACGTTGAGCTGTACTGTGCCATATACATTTGTTGGGCAGCAGCCAATCCGTTGCCTGCAGCAGAAGCATTACTATATAGATATGGGAATGTGAGCAATCAACACTAGCTCAGCCATCGATCTGATGGCAGCGCATTCGTCAACTGTCGCTACTGTTCTGTGCAAGTGTTGAGATGTGCTGGCGCTGTGTGTTTACGCTAGACAATCCGTTTCTTGCAGAAGAGACCAGACTAAACCGATAAGAGAGACTTACGCTGGAACCGGACTTAAGCAGACGCAACGCCGCTTGGACGGCCCAATACGCAGCTAAGATGACATCAGCTTGACGGCCGGTTATTTTCTGATCCGCACCCACGACAATTGTGTGCGCAGCCACAGCAATGAAGCCATCAATGTGGGCACCCAAGTCGCTATATATACAAGAAATACAATTAATTATATGTATGCTAAACGAGAGTAAGTCGGAATACTTACATTTTGACCACATCGCCCGCCTTCAGCGTGTAGTCAGCATCGTTTTTAGCTGGCGAAAAGTGACAGACACAATTGTTGACCGAGAGACATGTCGGAAATGCGATACCCTTCTTCAGGTCCTTTTCCTTTTTGTATACCTACAGATGGGACAGCACGTTAATGAATTTATCACGTTAGCAACAGACAATTGGCTGACTGCCAAATGTGTCCTCAGATCTCATAATCTATGAATCTTTGGGCCCCAGAGCATGCACGCCAACCGCAGACGCACGTGGCTGAACAACACAAGTAGCCAGTCCACAGCCAGCGCGCACGCAAGAGATCCTCAATTGCGTTTGTTTTAATCATTGGACTTGCTTTGGTTGGTTTCTGGTGGAAATATCCGATTGAACTTACTTTGCTGGTTTCTTCAGTCAGCAGATTGTCGCCCTTGGTGCAGATTTCCCTCACAGAGGTGTCCGCCAGACAGAGTTCAATCACTGCCTTCAGTGTTTCTAAAATTAAACACATGAAACAGAAATAGTCGAGTTATTTCCCATGTGAAACGAGTTTTCGGCACGTCTCGCGTGGCATTGTGATTCTTTCACTAGCATTGCCATTTTAAGTTGGCCTTTCACGGTTTTTTATGAAACTCAAACTCAAAATGCTCTTGCAATAACTTTTTATTGTTTTCAAGAAGTTTTTCTTGGGATAAAATAAAGATTTCAACACCTGAATAATTTGAGGTTATGCACGTTTCGCTCTCACATATCCCGCGTACACCGCCGCGTGGCTACTTGAAGCAACGGCGACGTCAGCGTCAGCGCCGACGTCTTCGTTAGCACCATTGTTGTCGGCTACACGTAGCGGCCGACGGGTAAATGCAGAAAATTCCGATTTCACTTTCACTTTGCAGCGCATTTGTTAATTAGATTTCATTATTTACTTACTATTTACAATTTCTCCAGCTAATTTGTATTTGGTAACAACCAAATCCTCAGCGATGGTCTTCTCAGGCTCCTTTTCTACGTCTGCCATTTTTAAAAATGAAACAAAATGCGAGAGCTGCTAAATGACGAAATGATGTTTTTAAGACTATAGAGTGTTACCAGAGTGTTGGCAGAAAACATCGGAGTGGAAGCACTGATTTTGTGTGTGACCATCTGAAAAATTTTGGGGGGACCATATATTTTGTAACAGAAACACTTTGCCAAAATTATATATCGTATATCGATTGTTAGAGCTCTGTATTTATCGACGGGTCACAAAAGAATAAACAAAGCCGAAGTTAATATAATATCAAAAGTTTAATGATTTACTAAAATCGAAATGCAGAAAAGTGATTATATAATATTAAATAATGCATGATCAATGCAATGTAGTTGTGCATAGTCTTGCGTGGCAATAAATAGTAACTGTGATAAACCCGCACGCACTCACACAATGGTGGGTGAGGGCCAAGCAGACAGCGGACACGACGTTATCAACATAAGTAGCAATGGAAAAGGCCAGCAGACGGCTGCTTCCGTTTCCCCATCGACGTCACAGCGAAAACTCTCATCACCCTCGAAGTCGACGACGCAGGAATTGCGCATTCTCTGCTTTGACCTAACCCACTACAACCGAACGACTCAATTTCTGTTGAGTTGTGCCGGCGTTTTCATACTCTACATTATCTACGGGTATCTGCAGGAGCTGATATTCACAGTTGAGGGCTTTAAGCCATACGGATGGTTTCTCACCCTGGTGCAGTTCGCCTACTACATTGGCTTCGGCCTGGTCGAGCGCCGCTTGGAGGCCTACCGGACGAATGGCGGCACAATCTGGAGCATTCAGCCAGCGCCACGTAGCATACCTCTGCAGACGTACTTCGTGCTCGCCGCTCTCACGCTCGGGACCATGGGCCTGTCGAACTCGAGCCTCGGCTATCTCAACTATCCCACGCAAGTAATCTTCAAGTGCTGCAAGCTGATCCCAGTGCTGGTTGGCAGCATCATTATACAGGGCAAGCGCTATGGTCCTCTGGACTTTGCTGCCGCTGCAGCCATGTGCACTGGCCTGGCCTGGTTCACGCTGGCCGACTCGCAGCTGACGCCCAACTTCAATCCTCTTGGCGTAGCCATGATCTCCGGCGCACTGCTGTGTGATGCGGCCATTGGTAATGTCCAGGAGAAGGCGATGCGGGAGCACAAAGCGTCCAGCAGCGAGGTGGTCTTCTACTCCTACGGCCTGGGCTTTGTCTATCTGTTTGTGATCATGTTGCTCACCGGCAACTTCTTCAGCGGCTTCGCCTTTTGCCTGGCTCATCCTCTGGAAACCTTTGGCTACGGCTTCCTGTTCAGTCTCTCCGGCTATCTGGGCATACAGTTTGTCTTGGCGCTGGTTAGGAGCAGCGGAGCTCCGCTCGCCGCCACGGTGACCACGGCACGCAAGGCAGTCACCATAGCCTTCTCTTTCCTGCTCTTCAGCAAACCCTTCTCCGTGCAGTAAGTCTTCCTTCTCCGCTTCCAGTGGATCTCTTCTAAGATATGTTTTCCCTTTACAGATACATCTGGTCTGGGCTGATCGTTGTGCTGGGCATTTATCTGAATGTCTACAGCAAGAAGAACAAATTGACCTTCTCGGACCTGGAGCACAGGATCAAGCAATGCAGCGCGAGACTATCTCGTTCCTCAAGTCGCAAATTCCTGATCGAAGTTTGATATTACCAAAAAAAAAAACTTTAAATTTAACTTTTAGTCAAATTGGAACAATATTGTATAAGATAACTATGTAATATGCTGTAATATGCTTAAGTATACATAAACCATTTGGAAAGTAACGTAAAAAGTTCCCTCTGCTATCTGTCCATGTCGAGCTCCATGACCCGCTTGAAGAGATCCTGACGTTCTTTGGCGGATGCCACTTGGCCCACCATGCGATCCAGAAACTGTCGCTGATGATTGATTATGAACTTGTTGCACTGTATGATGGTGGCTCCCACGTAAAGCGTGCGAAACTTGGCGCGCACATCACCAATCTTTAATCCATATAAATTTATAGATGTTTTAATATATACATATATCAATTTATCATACTTACCAACGTTATCAACGGCAATATGCTTGACACATAGCGTTGTCCGCGATGCAGGCAGCGTATTATGGCTATTTTAGTGCGCTCATTGCAGTATTTCACACGGAAACCGTGCTCCATTACGCCCAAACCGTAAACTCCGTAATATTTCTCGACGTTTTGCAGCAGGCACTTGGCCAGCGTGTGGTCGTTGAGGCGTAGGGTGTTCACTGGCGCATATGGCACTATCTGCACGGCAATATAGCTGATAAGACATAATTGTGGATATTTCATTAAGTCTGTGTCATAAACAATCTCATTTATTTAATTAACTTACCGATTTTTAATGCGCACCATTGTAAACAAACACGAGCTGTTGCTGCGCAGCGTTGCCAGACTGCCGGAAGCACGTTTGCGATAGGCAGATATAACGATTAATCGCGATAGAAATTGATCGTGAAATGCGAACGGCTTTGTGCAACAAGAGCAACTGTTGCAATTGTCGCTCAATTACCTCAGAGAGAGTGAAAGAAAGAGAGGGAGAGAGAGCGAGAGTGCGCGCGATATGTTTACAGTTTAAATATTTAAATACATGCATAAGCAAAGGCGTAATTAAGAACGAGTTTTTAGTACGCAAGCGACGCTCGTAGCTGCAGGAAGCTCTAGTAAGTAGGTATAATTTAAGATTAAGATTAAAAAGTAAATTGTTTTTGCCAAATTAAATTAGTTATGGCTCAAATTTCGGATAGTTTTTTATTATGATTTGCCCATAATTAGTATGTTTGATAGGGGCTGTCACTGCCAGTTATTGTTTATTTAGGTGCCAGGTAGGGTAGACCCATTCCCACCAGCCTTAGCCCCAGAGCCAGACAAAGTCATTTAGGAGAGAGATCTATCAGAGCCGATAGCGGCGCAAGCACCACCTCTCGAACCTCTTATCAGTGTTCGACAAGTTGGCTTTATTAACATTCGTATGCCGCCGTTACAGTAGACGGCAAAACTGCGTAATGACTACCAAAGCGTACTTCGTGGGCGTGGACGTGGGCACGGGTAGTGCGCGGGCGGCGCTGGTCAATGTGAAGGGTCAAGTGGAGCACCTGGCCGTGGAGAAGATCAAAACCTGGACACCTGAGCCGGACTTCTACGAGCAGTCGAGCAACGACATTTGGCATGCCGTCTGCAAGGTCGTCAAGGTAATACATATACAGTTACACATGATAACCTCTTGATCGCTCGAAGATTAGATTAACCTCGGGCTCACTTTCAGCATGTCATTAGCAGTATCACAAGGGAACAAGTGAAGGGCATCGGCTTCGACGCCACCTGCTCCCTGGTCTTGGTGAATGGCAGCAACCACCCTCTAACCGTGAGCAAGTCCTCAGCGGAGGAGCAAAATGTCATTCTCTGGATGGATCATCGCGCTGCTGAGGAGGCGGATGAGATAAACGCCACCAGGCATCCCATACTGGAGTACGTGGGTGGCAAGGTGTCCCTGGAAATGCAGATGCCCAAGCTGCTCTGGCTGAAACGCAACCTGCCCAACACCTTCCACAACATTGGGCGGGCCTTTGACCTGCCCGACTACCTCACGTGGCGTGCCACGGGTGCGGATTGCCGATCCTTGTGCTCAGCAGTCTGCAAGTGGAACTACGATATCGAGGCGAATACGTGGAACACTGACTTCTTGCGAGCCATCGATCTCGTCGAGCTGACGGAGTCACACTTTCGTATTATTGGCAACGACATGCGTCAACCTGGCAAAGCTGTGGGAACAGGCTTGTGCCAGCAGGCCGCCAGCGACCTAGGTCTTCTGCAGGGCACTGTGGTGGGTACGTCCCTGATCGATGCTCATGCCGGCACCTTGGGCATGATGGGCTGCCAGGCCGCAGGCATTGACGAGGATATAACGACCAGGATGGCCTTGATTGCGGGCACCTCCACCTGCCACATGAGCCTGACAAAGGAAATTTGCTTCGCCAAAGGCGTCTGGGGTCCCTACAAGAACGCCGTCCTGCCCAACTACTACCTGAACGAGGGCGGTCAATCGATAGCGGGCCATCTGCTGGATCACGTGCTCAAAACGCACGAAAGCTATCCGGCGCTCAAGGAGAAGCTGGGCGTAGATAAGTCAGTGCAAACTGTATAATCCTAATTGGAGCTATTTCATATATGAGTTTCGTTTAAGATATATCTATCAGCATCTCAACCAGATGCTGCCGACGATGGCCGCCAACCGCGGTCTCCCCGACTTGGCCTACCTGACGCAGGACATTCACGTGTGGCCAGACTTCCACGGCAATCGCTCGCCCGTTGCAGATCCCACGCTGCGCGGCATCGTAAATATATTCATTACCAAATATTTTTATTTGTAAACACGAGTATTTCCTCGCCTAGGTGACTGGACTGGACATGACGCGCGGGGTCGAGTCGCTGGCCATCAAGTACTTGGCCTTCGTGCAGGCCCTGGCTGTAAGTCATGTGGAATAGATTGCGGGGATTTGTTTTCATCACGTATTTATTTATGCTCCGATATAGTACGGCACACGGCACATTATAGAGAGTCTGTACGAGTACGACCGGCCCATGTTCAAATCGCTGCTCTTCTGCGGCGGCCTGGCCAAGAACCCACTCTATGTGCAGAGCCATTCGGATATTTGCAATCTGCCTTCGTTGGTTCCCTACGAGGAGGAAATGGTGCTGGTAGGCGCAGCCGCCCTCGGCGCTGCTGCCTACAGTCAGTACAACAGCCTGGAGGTGTGTATTGAGTAGAGATCCACATCCCATCTAAGAACATCAATTAAATTCGTGTTTTGTTGTGCAGAGCGCAGCGAAGGGCATGTCCGGCACTGGGCATGTGATAGAACCTAATATGAAAACGCTGGATCTGCATGAGCGAAAGTACACGGTGTTTATCAAGCTGTTGGAGCATCAGTACGAGTACATGGACATTATGCATCCAGTGAGGGACTAGGAGGATTCCACACAACGACTGTTCGATGGTCAACACTTGAAACGAATTTTATCAATAATTGTAAACTGCACACTAATTAGAGCTCAAGTAACAAACACAGAGACAGATACAGAGAGACAGGTACGCTTGATCTAACTTGAGTGAAGTCCACGGAATTAGGCAATAAATGCGGCCGCCTTCGAGTCGATCTTGCTGCGGCAAACGGGGCACGTAACGTCGATTTTTTGGGCGCAGTCCTCGCACAGGCACACGTGTCCGCAGGGCAATAAAATGATCTGGAATAGCACAAGGCATTATATTAAGGATTATATATCTATGCCGCGCCTACTTCTTTGGGATTGGTGGAGCAGACAACGCACAGCTGGTCCTGGCTCAAGGTGTGTGGCCTGTTGCGTGCTCGTCGCTCCCGACGCTCTATCTCCAGGCGCTTACGAATCTTTGCCTCCTCATGTTCCTGCTTCTTTTTACGGTATACTTTCCGCATGATCAGGCCCAGCAGCACCATGGATATGCTGCTGCACAAGACAATCTTGAAGCTGGGAGAGAATAGAGATGAATTTAAAGAGTTTCTAAGTTATAGGTCAAGCTTACAGCATGGAGGACTTGGCATCCTCGAAGCGTTTGATGAGCGTTGACTTTGTAGCCGTTGTCAGGAACAGTGGTCCCTCTTTGGATGGCTGCATGCGCAGAGTTTCCCCATCGATCTCCAGTTCACCGATGGCGGTCAGAAAGCTGCCGTCGCGGAGCACTTGTTCGGTTGTCTGCAGTCCTTTCTGCCTCACTCCCGTGAAGAAGCCAAATATGTGATCAAAGAACGACAGAGATGTAGACTCGTAGTTATCGTACACAACGTCCACATCCAAGACAGCTGCACTCATCGCATCTACGATTTCCACGCCATGCGATTGATTGCGCAGCTCAAAGGGCATCTCGTTGACGCTCTCGTGCAGCATCTTTCGCTGCTCTGCCCAGAAGCCGGCAAAGGCGCGCATCACGCGATGCTCATGCAGCTTGACGATCTGGAGCACGCCGCTCACGCTGGGCACAAACGAGCTGCGGAGTGGCACGCCAATGGGGGAGACTGTGCCGCGTATGACAGCATACGGTATCTTCTTATCCCGTTGCCGTGCCACAATATTCTTAAGCTCGCCGTCAATATTGTACTGTGGTGCCTCCTACAGGTATAGAGAATTGTTGATTATGCATGCAGGCAGTATAGCTAAGAGCTGACAGCCTTACCTTCAACACTCTCGCGGTAGTCTTGTAGTTTACATATTCGCGAACACACAGGCCTAGGATAAGTATGTCGACGCCTAGCGCAACAGCTTCGTGTACGAAATCCATTACAAATAGTTTAAAATAATATCTATTCCGTTGCGAACGAGTCAAAGTGTCGGTGTGCCTGTGCAGGGCACAGCTGTAATGTGTTCGATTTCAATTTTCGATAACAAAAATACCAAACAACTTGTTTATGTTATCAATGTCGATAGTAACGAAATACTTTTGACGGTTATCGACTGGGTAGCGCGCTCGATTTTTATATTTAAATTTAACTATCAGTTGCAATTCAAAGTAAACAAATTATGCAAATATTTAAGTGTGCGCAAATACAATTTAAGTGCTTTTATGTCTGCATAGAGAAACTGGCAAAGGTCATATAGACAATAGCCATTTCTAAGCAAATGTTTTTTATGTCAACATGAGCCCATTTACTCATCATTCCATTCTAGTAAATTCGTTTTTGTAATCGCTGTTTGCTGTAATGGTTACGTTTGCTTCACTTTGCCCAACTCGAAACTTTCGCAAGATATAAGATACACACACACTCAGATACAAATATAGAACACTCATATTGATATAAAGATGGGACCCCCGAGCCCAGTCTCACAATCGAAGATATCTCTTACCTTTGTGCGTCTGCTGTATTTTTGGGCCGTGAGTCAAAGTGTTTTTGTAGTTGCCAGCTACGCTATCAAATCAGACAATTTAAGTACTTGCCAGCAATTAGACGTGCCCAAACTAACAGTGATATTTACCCAAACAACATGTCCTTTCATAAGCTCTACTTCAGCTTGGTGAGTTGAAAAAGTTAATTAGCGTTTGAACTAGTTCGGGTATACATATATGTGTATATATATACATCTTTATTTCCGTGAAATAGCTACTGCTCTACGTCATCAGTTTGATGAGCGCTGCCAGGGTTACCACGCGCCTTATCCAGCCCCGGGAAACGAGCAACTGCGAGGGACGACAGACGCCCGGACCCATCTGTGAGTCGTGTGAGCTGCTTGCCACCTGCGTGCAGCATTCGAATGGCTGGGTGAATATACCCGTCGAGTCGTGTGATGTGGCCAACGGATACTATTGCAATATGCGACTCGGCACGTGCTCGAACGCCACTGGGCCCTGCCATCCGTTCGGCATTGTGGGCAACTTCCAGTGCACCTCGCAGGGCATCTTCCCCGATCCCTACGACTGTCAGAAGTATCATATGTGTTACTTTGTGGGCGCCACTCTGGTGGCAGCTGCCGTCGACTGTGGCAATGACAAAGCCTTCGACGCTCGCACTGGCCAGTGCTCAATGACGCTCGATAGCAAGGTGTGCACTCAGCCCCAGTACCAGTGTCCCCGCGTGGGCTATGTGGCCGCCTGGCCGAGTAATCCCAACATCTTTTACGTGTGCAAGTCGACTGTGAATCAGAATCTAAACGATTCAGTTGTCATCTATCCCTCGCTGCACCGCTGCAACGACGGCGAGATCTTTGCGGATTTCGTCTGCCGCCAAGGAAACCCGGGCAACACCAACCCCTCGCCCGACCAGCCCGACATTGTGGACCCCAACGATGACAGCTTCGCCGTAATGCCAGACAAATGCGCACACGTGGGTCTCATGGTCGACACGCACGACTGCCGCAAGTACTACTACTGCTCCGCCCTGAACGGGACGATGCGTCACCTGGAGTGCCCCGTCGGCACCTACTACCGCAAGGAGCAGTCCGCCTGCGTGCTGGGCTCGTGCTGAACTCTAAATAGTATCTAATTGCTTTTTTCAAAAAACTCTGTTCTAATGAAGCTATAATGAAGCATCATTAACTATTATCTTTTAATTATGCCTTTGACATTTGGCTCGAGTTATCTCCGGCTATTTAAGCGGCTGCTGGCTGCGTTTACGGCCAACAGTCTTTGAAATGAATTTGGTTAAGGTGTTGCTTTCGCTGCTGGGGTGTCTGGTGGGCTGCCAGGGCAGCGGCAAGACCATTGACTCTGCTGAGCTGGTGTCGAATCCTTGCCAGGAGATACGCCTGGCGGGCTTTATTTGCGTCGACTGCTCCACTTTGGGCTTCTGCTCGAACGTGGACGGGCAGTGGCAGACGGTGTCCATGACGAGCTGCCAGTCGGAGCGCGGCTTCTACTGCAACGACGAGGGCTCCATCGGGTGCACCTGGCAGCCGCAGTGCAAGGTGCCGGTGCGCGGCAAATTCTACTGCCAGCAGCCGGGCATCTTCCCGGATCCGTACGATTGCCGCAGCTACCACGAGTGCAGTGAACAGAATGTGGACACGCCACGTCAGTGCACCAACGGCGCGGCCTACTCCCTGCTCACCAACAGCTGCAGCCTGCCGCGCGAGAGCGAGCTCTGCTCGGAGAAGCAATACACCTGCAACTATGTGGGCCAGACCGGCGTCTGGCCAGCCCACGACAGCTACTACTACATATGCCAGAAGGACAAGGTGGGCACTCAGGACGTCTTCTATCCGCTGATGATGAAGTGCAACGATGGCTACAGTTTCAACAACCACAGCTGCGTCACAGCTAACAAGCTGAAGGAAGTCGAGTCACCTGAGCTGCTGTCCGGCTGCGAGGAGGGCGCCGTCTATCCGGCGGATTCGACTGCAGGCTATTTCCACTGCCTCGATGGCCGTAAAGTCTATGAAAGCTGCGTTCCGGGCTATTATTTCAATGCACTTACTCTTGTTTGCCAAAAGTCGGCCAAGACCTGCGACGAGGGCAAGTTTTATGCTACGGAAACGAAATACGGCTTCAATGTGTGCGTGAATAGGCAGCTGGTCTACCAGCGCTGTCCCGTGGGCTCCTACTTCGATCTTATGCATAGCACATGCCGCAAGGAGCAGGAGACATGTGATGAATCCAAGATCTATCCCGCTGAAACCAAGCATGGCTATCTCCTATGCATAAATGGCGAGCTCATGAGCTACGACTGCCCCAGGGGCACCGTCTTCAACGGCATTAGCGCGGTGTGCACGGCGGAGTAATTAAATCTATTGTCACAATAAAAAATACAGTTTATAGAGCAAAAGGAGAAAGTTTCTTGTATTCCTAGGCTTATCTTATCAGTGTGTTTTAATTGGTTCTTCGGCATTTCCGTAGCTTTGCTTATCGAATATTATTTAAGCTTCTGCCGGCGCTACTCCACGGCCGTAGTCTTCGATATGAATTCCAAGCTATTACCCCTGCTGCTGCTCTTTACTTTCGTTGCCAATGGGAATGCTGAAGAGTGCCGCAATGGCTTGATCTATCCGGCGGAATCTGTGTATGAGTACGACTACTGCTTGAACGGAAAACTAGAAAAGGGATACTGTCCGATGGGCAGTTACTTCGATGCGCACTTCCTCATGTGTCGCCACGGAAAGCCGCCAGAAGCTGGCAAGGACAACACCCAATCCAAGTCGGGCAAGTGTCAGCGCGTTGGCCTAGCTGCTGACTTGACGGATTGCAGTCGCTATTACCACTGTCCGGCCAAGGGTGCCGACATGGAGCTGCGCAGCTGTGGGCAGGGCCAGGTCTTTGACCTGGGCAAGTTTACGTGCGTCGCGGGCAACTGTTGAGCTTTACGAAACTTTTAATTCATACAAAATATAAGAAATAACAAAACTTAAATGACTAATAAATATCGAGGCGGAGACTTCGATCAGTCGTCGCATTCGCGCACAACAGGATGCAGCACAATGGAGGCGCCATTGCAGCCCGTGCGATCCGAGATGAAGTCGTGGAAGTTGCTCTCGAGCGCCCACATGAAGCGCTTGTGGCCCGGGAGCACTTGGGTGGACAGGCGACAGTCGCCGCCGCGCTGCACCTCCTGCAAGTTGGAGGCCTTGAAGCAGGTCTCCGAGTCCCACAGATAAATGTCATTCTCGCCCTTGTAGCGGAAGAAGAGCGAGGTGCCGCCATCAGCACCCAGCAGCACCGCCTGCTTGCCGTAGGGCTTCGGGCCCACATCGATGATGGAGCCAGCGCCCTGGCCCACCCTCAAGTACTCGCCCTTTATCGAATAGAGGCGCGACGAGCTCAGGTAGCTGAAGAACAGCGTCGACGTGCCGTCTGGCTTGGAAGTCAGGGCAACGTAGAGCACATCGTTGGTCGGAGCCGTGGCCCGGGGCAAGACGATGCGATACGATTTGTTGCCCGTAATGTCGTAGACCAGAATGCTGCGTGCTCCGGCATCAGCGACATAGCTGCAAGAAAGAGAAGAAAGATTTCAGATTGGCAATTGACTTCAAGCGCTTATTGATAAGATTTGATTAGCTTGTTCCGCTTTCAATTGAGTTTGGGAATCTCACTGAGATACTCACACAAAAGGCTTGTTATCCTTGGAGTAGTCGACGACAATGAACTGCAAGCGGCTCTCGGAGGTCACGAGATCGCTGAGGTCAATGCTCTTCACCACCTTGTTGTTGGCCGTGTTGATGGCCACGATTTTGGGACTGCAGCGGCGTATGGGCTGCTCCAGAGTGTTCACAATGCCCACGTCCAAGGCCCACAGCAAACCCTATCAAAAATATACATATATCATTTGATGGTATTTAAAATATTTTTCAATTGCATTTGTGGAATTTTCAGTTTTTTATGCGCATCAGCAGAAACAATAAAGAGCAATAAAAAATGGGGAAAAAAGTATTTAAATTGTGCTGCAATTGCTGAACTGCAAATAATCAAATTCGCGTGGCAATTTGTAGATATATATATAGACATTTATATATAGCTATATAAATTGTAGACTTGATTGTTGTTATTGCTGCATTGACTTTTGTTTAAATACAACGCAAAATGTTTGCATTCAAATTGAACTGAAATAATATTTTGAAAAATATAAATTGGAGATCAAGGCTTAGAAATGAACAATAAAAATATTGTAAAAATTTATAAAGTCTAAAAATTATTTACTCAAAATATTAAATTTTTGTTAACTATCAAAAATGTATACAAAAATATATTTTTCAATAGGAAGTAGAGTATAATTTGTACTAAAAAATATCATATAAAAATGATTTAGTAAAAATATAAAAAAGCTTTGCTCTTGTTGAGCTAAATAAACAATTTTTACTAAAATAAAAAGTTTATAAAAATGATTTACTCTTGGTTTTTGCTGAGACAAAACTTCAGTTAATAAAGAAAAAATTCCCCTTTCGATAAGAAATGAAGTGAAATTTTTTAATTGAAATCGCAATCAAATTGGAATTGTTTCAAGTATCAGCTTGTTGAAGTTGTTGAAGCTCATGGGATTCATCAAGCCTTGAGTTTTGGTTTAAGCCATTTTAACAGTTGGCAGTGGAATGTGGCACCGAGTGCGGCGAGGCAAACAATTTATTTGATCAAAAAAGTCATTTCAGTTGAAAAATGAAAGCACATATACATATATCATATATATCTATATATACATTTACAACTGTGGAAGCTGCAGTAAGAATGAAACTTTTTCGATTTTAAGGCAACTAATTGCTTTTTCCAGCTAAATTGGCTTGTTAATGGATATGCATGTATATCTATATATATATATATCTATATATATCTTCATAACAATTTTAAAGGGTCAACTCACATTTTGATCCACGGCCACGTCCACAACGGACTGTAGCGCCTGGCAGTTGCCCTCCTCCTGTATGGCCCAGCATGGATATGGCGCTATTTTGGCCAGGCATTCGCCTTTCTTCAGGTTCACTTTGCCCAGGGTGAAGGGTACGCCCTGCTTGTAGCGCGGCAGCGCCACAAATGCCGAGTCGCGCTGCAGCTGCGCACGCGTCACAATCACATTCCGGGGCACATAGCGACCCGACTGCACGTAGATGTTCTTGGTGGAGTCGCAGGGCCAGTGCAAGTTGCTGCCGCTCAGCTGGAAGGTGAGTTCAGTCAGCGGATTCTTGCTGCACTTGCTGATACCAATCGAGTTGCCACTCGAGCTGCTAGGGGAGTCATCCAGCGAGGAGCTGTAAGCGGCACAGCTGACGGCGATCAGCCCGAGGAGCAGCATCAACGACAGCATTGCAGCCATTATTTTTGCTTAAATAAACTTTTGCGCTGCCTTAGATTGCGGTGCAATTGCAACTGGTTTGTCTGCGTCTGCTTTTGGGTATATAGAAAACTATAGCGGCGCTTGGCGCATTTATATTTATGTATGAAAGCCGATGCTTCAGTTGCGACATTTGGCGCGTGTGTTTTAGACGCGTCTGCCCTGGTGCAAGGTCGTCTGCTCAACATGAGGAAACATGTGTCTGACCAGCTAACACTCATGCACACACAGACACCTACACACATACATATACAGCTGCAGCACTGGCCAGCCAGCACGTCTGCCTCGCGCCATTTTGTGCGACACAACGGAAGCAATGAGCTGCCATGTTAGCACCCCCTCGGTCACCCGGCCATAAAAAATCGCTTTGCGGAAGTGAGAAGCGTTTGACAGCGCGTGTGCAATCTGCAGCGAAACAACTATTAATTGTTGTCCAAGTTCTTCTATTTCAGATGTCTCGTAAAACCCAATAAACAAGCTCTGCCCTGCCGCACAGCTCAGGCCTAAGGCTATCGACACTAAACAAAAACTTGCCCGAACTGTCTCCTTGTCTCGCTAACTTTGTTTGTTTTCTGTCTTGACGTGAGTGAATCATGTTAGAGAACAAGCTCAGTTCGAGCGAGCTCGAGAACACGCTGTCGACTTTGTCGAGTTCTAAGATAACTAATATCGTTAGAGCATTTCTCTTGAAATTAAAAAACAAAAAAACAGGCTGATAACTCCGCACTTTGATAAGCAAACAGTTTGAGCTGCTATTGCAATAGAAAATTTATCTTCCAATTTGCTAATAACAACAGCTTCGAGTTGACTTTTTTCATACGGGGGTATAGCTCAGGGGTAGAGCATTCGACTGCAGATCGAGAGGTCCCCGGTTCAAATCCGGGTGCCCCCTGGAACTATATTTTTTACATTTTTATAATTTAAAGCCTTTGTGTGTTCGAGCAGCACTGCCTGATTACCTCTCCCTTTCACTCTTCCTATATTTCATTCTCTCACAAAGTGCTGGGCACATAATGTGCTGGAATATTGGCTGGGTCTAGCACAGGCTTTGTTTGGGCCCAGATCTCTGTGTGAATTATGGTCAAGAGTCTGTTCCCTTCAAATGTTGGCTAAATTTCAGCTGCTTAAAAGGGGAGGCTGACCCTTTTGCACAGAGTGCGGTCTCTGGCCTTCATAATGCCAACTGACATGCAGATTGAATTTGTGTGTGAAATTCATTTTAACAAACTGTCATAAGTTGCCATATTTTGATGGTAATCTGGAGATATATCTATAATGCACAGCTGTAGCTGTAGCTGTAGCTGTAGCAAAAGGTCGGCGTGTGGGCGTTCGTTCAGCTTGTCTGTGCCATCATCAGTCGAGCTGCACGAGTCGCAGATAAATATTTATGCGCTTTCATAAATAAAACCAATAAAATTAAACAAAAATTCTGGCACTGTAAAATGCAAGTCATATAAATATGATCTGCCGTCGAAACATGAATACGGCACAAAATAAAAATATTTTATACATATATATATATAAATGCGATGAGAACATATGTGCACTGGGCTAGCTTGCCAAATATATATATATACAAAATTCCAGACGACGGAAAAATTGCTTGTATTGTGCAATGCAAGAGCAAAGCAAAATCAATTAAAGACAATGCATGAATGCCTAATTGATGGCAAATCGCTCAATGCAACAAATTGAGTTTGCGCTTGCTTTAGAAATAAATGAAAACTTTAAGCGAACGTTAACACAAAAACAACTCTGCCGGTCGAATAAAGCCAGAAACAGAAGCAGAAGCAGACACAGAAAGCAAAAGCGAAAGCCGAAGCAAAAGCAAACATGAAATCATGGCACATAAATTATACAACAAAGACAAATAACATTATGAAAACAAACTGTTGAAATACCCTAGAAAAAGCAGAAGACTTTGAAGAAAAATAGTTAAAGTAATTAACTAAATTTATTTTTTATTCAATTGAATTTTAAATATTCTGAAATGCCTTTTATTCATTTTCTGTTAATTTGTGAATATTTATTTAATTATTTTCTGTTTCTTGTGTTTACCTAATTATTAAATTAAATTAAATAATTTTATAGTTTATTAAATAAAAATGCAAATAATATTTTTATAGTTTATTAAATAAATATGCAAAAGTTTCTCTCATTTTAATTTTATTTAATTTTAGTTTTGTAATTTAATTAATTATTTTTAATTTTTTTAAAGACAATTTTATTTATATTTATGTTTAACTTGATTTTATATACATTTTTATTATATATAATATAATATTTAATTTATAATATTTAATATAATATTTAATTTATTAAATATATTTTTTTGATATATTTAACAAAATATAGAGAATTTATTTGTCCTTCTTCTTCTTCTGCATTCATACTTAAATTGTACTATACATTTTCCCATTGATTTTCTTAACATTTTATATATCAACCTTTAAGTTTCCTCACGCACACACATCTTCATTCATCTGCCATTAAATCTACATATATTATTCTTATCTTATAGACTTCGTGGCCATCCTCATCCTCATCCGCATTCATACCCTAGCTATAACGGCATAAATACAATCGGCAAATCAGTTGCCAGAAAGTTAAAATGTTATTATAATTTATGTGAAATTTTTGGAACACAAAAAGAGGGGAAAAAACGGAGCAGAATTTGCTGAGTCCGGCTAGTTTAACGACCCATTTAGCAGGGCAGCAAAGCCAAACGTGACCACAGTCAATATTTATTTGACTTTTTATACGTTTTGTTTTCTCTCGCTCGCTTCTAAAAAACAAAACGCACAGGTTCAGGAACAGAGCTGGTAGACAAAAATCAAATTACATTTAAGGCTATTTGCGTATTCAATTGGACGTTTATTGCGTTTGTATTGAAGTTATTTAAACAAACATCAAATGGGCCAAATTGTGGACTGTGTGTTGATTGTCGATGGCTGTCGGCTGTCGGCTGTCGGCTGTCGTTGGCCGTTGGGCAAGTGGCTCTGCACATGACGTATACGCCTCGTTAGGCCGGCAATAAAAACTGTTCAAATAAACGGAGGGCAAATAGCCAGGGGCTGAGATTTTTGCCGCGTCTAATCGAGAGTGGGGCTCACTCACGGTCAGCTCGCAGGCTCAGTTGTTGTCGCTTATCTCTCCGGGCTGTAAGCTAATGTTTGCATAAATTATGTAAGGCACGACAGCAGGATGGCCCGGAAGTGCTTGTCATCAATATTTTTTGCCCATACCCCCCAGTAAGTGGTGGCATGCGAGTGTGTGGAAAAGTGTGGAGATAAATCACGCTGGCATGGAGCGAAGGATTTGCTGGGAAATACATATGCGGGCATTTCCTGACATTTTGGCATGCCAAACATGTCGCGCTGTTGCAAACACTTCGGGCGTTGTCTGTCGTGCTGCTTGAAAGCTATTTCCCCCAACCATTGCCACTCTTCTTCTGGCCTGCTTTATTTGAGAAATCGAACAGCTGCGCTGTCGGTTAGAAGATTTGCTGCATAGTTAAAGCCATCGCATGATAAGTTGACTCTATTAATAATATCTGCTGCCTGAGCACTGAGGCGTGTGCTGATTGAGTTATCTGCAGCAATTTAAATTATATATGCATTAGCTATATATGTATGTAGCTAGTCAGGGAAATTAACTAAAATTATAGCAGGCAATCAGGACGCACTTAGCTGGCTTGTCGACGAGCATGTGTGGGAGTCTGAATATATGTCTGATTCATGGAAAACATCAATTCATTAAGCCCAGCGTGAGCTGCATACGAACTCTTGTTGCTACTTTTGTCTGCTTTTGCTGTGGCTTCTGCGCGTGAAGTATTTCAATTATTTTTAATGCAATTGGCTCTCAACTATACGACTCACACACACACACACACAGCAACTTTTTGAATAGTTTTTTTCTTTTGGCGTCAGGCCTTCAAGGTTCTTCCACCAAAAAGTTGTTTGCAATCTGAGAAATTGGCTTGCAGCACGTCTCGCACTTCTGGTTACTGCGATGGCTTATATAAGACGCGACTCTGTGTCAGCTTGAGAGTTCAGTCGATATAGCATCAGCTCCAGAAGTTTAAGCATGCGTTCATATCTAGCCCACTGGCTGGGGCTGCTCCTGGCCATTTGCTTCACAGCACACAGCACAACTGGCCAACACACCAAGTACGGTCTGTGGACACCGGATCGCGCACACGCCGACACACAGCCCATTCAGTGGACGGGCGGACAGTTTGAGTTCCCCTGCGCCAGCACCAAGTCGCTGTTCAAAAGCTCCGGCAAGTACATTGCCAAGAACGTGATTGCCACGCGTGCCCAGCTGATCGGCGACACCATCTACTTGGCTCTGCCGCGCTATCGCAAGGGTGTGCCAGCGACGCTGGTGAAGACCAACGTGCAGCCGGGCACCTGCTCGACCACCTTCAAGCCCTATCCCTGCTGGGATCTGCAGGAGGAGGGCAACTGCAAGGCGCTGCAGTCTGTCGTCGATCTGGTTGTGGATCAGAACGAGGTCCTCTGGGTGCTGGACACGGGCATCGTGAATACCCTGGAGACGCCGGTGCGCAAGTGTGCGCCCAAGGTGGTGGCCATGTCCGTGAAGACGGGCAAGGTGCTGAAGACTGTCTCGCTGGAGGGCCTCACCTCGAGCAGCTCCCGTCTGCAGTATCTGGTGGTGGACTACGCGCCCGATGGCGGCTGCTTCATCTACGTCAGCGATGCGGCCAATCGCGCGATCATCGTCTATAATCTGCAAGCGGATCGCGGCTTCCGTGTGGTGCTGCCCAAGGCCGTATCCGCTGGCTGCCGCTCCCGGGACGTGCTCTACATAGCACTGATACGCCGCGACTGCGGCTCCACCGAGCTCTACTTCACCTATCTGAGCACAGCGAAGCTCTTCTCCCTGAAGTCCGAGTACCTGCGCAGCGGCGTGGCCGACGGACGCATCTTGGGTAAGTTTTCACGCTCAGGTTTCACTGCTAGCAGTTTCTAATTGGCCCAAATTGCAGATCTGGGCAAGAAGCCGAGTCGCATGGTCATCATTGGCACGGACAACGGCTCGGCCATCTTCTTCCGCAACGAGGGCGATGCGGAGGTCTATCGCTGGGACACAAACTCCACGTTTGCCGAGGCCAACTTCAAGCCCGTCTATCGCAGTCAAACGTGCCAGCTGGTGACTCATGCGGTGCCCGATTACAAACGGAATACGATGCGGGTGCTGCAGAGCAATTTTCCGGATTACATGCAAAATCGCATCGGATGCGGGGCCATACAGCAGCTGAGTCATATGCAGGGCTGTTGGTAGGCCCAGCACAGCACAACACAAACATAACATAAACAGAGACACACAAGACACTAACACACACATACCAGTATACACACACACACACAAACACACACATACACACACACACGCACACACATACATATGGAGTTTCTGTTGCTGCAACTGCGCTGGCTTTGCGACAAAGCTTGTGAATTGCAGTCGCAGCAATAGCTGAAATATTGTCCAGAGTTTCGAGTTGACTCGGCAAATGGATTCGCATTTTGTACATAAATTGGCTAACTTTAGTAAGTTACTATTTTGTTATTGTTGTTAACTATGTTAAGCAATAAACAGTACTACTCTCATACATATAAATGGCTATTCAAGTGAAGTGGCTGGAGTCTTTGCCTTTGTCTTTCCTGATTTTCTGGCGTTTTATGAATGCCTTTTCGCCTTTTTCCAGATCCCTAATTGGTTAACTGTGTAAATGAGTGCATTCAACTTGATTGCCACAGCGTTAAGGATATCTCATTTGCCGCTTACTGTTGGCTGCTTATCTGCTAGTTAGTTGGTCTCACACAATTGAAGTTTATTCAACTCGCACTCGCACTCGCACTCAATTGCCGATGGGGTTTATTGTGAGTGCATTCAACTTGTTGTCATGCCATTCGTAGATACCCAGCAGCGGCATACATAAATTGCTGCTCTAGGTACTTATTTTTGAGGTCATTTAACTGTGTGGGCCAGAAGCACAGCGGAAAACTTATGAAGATATAGTTGTATGTGGTTATTGCTGTTGTTAACAGTATATGAGATATACTAGATACCAGAGACCATAAGCTAGATAAAATATACCAAATATCGAGCAAATATATACTGGTACTAAATATAATACTACAGAATCCTACATAAATACTAGATACTAGTTAATAAATATTATTTACGTATGTATTACTAAGTAATACTGATATATATGCCATATTACTTATTCTACATACTACTACATATATAGTAATTATTTGATAACAGATGCTCTGGTCATATTTGTATATGCTACCTAACTTAGCTCCCTCCAGCACTGATAAGCGTTTCGCTGGAATAAGTCAAGTCCTTAATTAATTTATACCGAGAATTTGCTCAAGCCCAGATAACATATAAAATAAATACAAATGTATGATATATGAAGCCCCAATTGACAATCTCCGACAGCATAAAGCTGTCACTCTTAACTATTACTTAATCCACAAAGACTACTCAGTTCCCCTTTGAAATCAAACTCTCCTTTGACTGTCGCAGCGCAATGTATGCTAAGTACTCTTCGCACATTAAAGTCTGCACGGCCTTCACACATACACACACACACACATACATATATATATAATTGCTGTAAGTCAGTCATTTAAGTGGAGCAATCTCTTGGAAGCTGCAAGCTTCTCAGGCTAATTAACATAACTGAAATGCTGCACATTATGGGCTGACAGTTGCAATGACAATAAATTGTCAAGGCTCACGATACTTGCCTTGATTACAGTCAACTCGTATTTCAGCGGATTGCAATTTGCCCGTCCCGCGAAGCATTCATTAGCCGACGACGACGACGACGACGATGGGCGATGAGGACGACGAAGACTTAATTGTGCCAGAGATTCGCGAATTCTCGTTACGAGTCGAACGCCTGCTAATTGGTGAATTTCGTGATAAATTGCACGCCTTTGGGATCACTGTGGTGGCGCCAGCGTCTGGCTCTTTCAATAATAAATCAATTAATCAGGCTGCAGCGCTGCTTCCCGGGCTGAACTTTGCTCGGGCCGTTTCTATGGCTGCAGAATTGAAGCGAATTGATGAAATCATTTAGCAAATTGCTTTTATTTTTAGAATTTATTGTTGTGAATGAATGCGAATGGATGTGTGTATGTGTGCGTGTGTGGGCCTGCCTATGCGATTACAATTGAAATTGTGGCTAGCTCAAAGGCTTCGCGCCGCCAAATAGGCAACAACAAAATGGGAACAATTGTGGCAAATGCAACGACAAACAGGTCACATATGTGTCATAAATGTGTCAGCGACAGCAACGCGCATATATTAGCGATAATAAATTTTGTTTTTTCGGCTTTGCCCCCATGTACTAACCGAAAAAAGAGAAAACTTTCCAAAAAGGAAATGGCCGATGAGGCATAATTTTCATTGTGTTACTGCTTGGGACTCGGAACAGCTGACAATATCAGCAGACTGCCAAATCCAGCGATAAATATGATGATTTACAAAGCTCTCGCTTTTGGCTAACTCAAACAGAAACACCAACACGAAAAAATACAACAAATACTGTATCAACAAAACGTAGCCAGACACAAAAATATTTTTGGAGAGTTTCTGCCCCTAAGGCTAATCGAGTGCACACAAAAAATCAACAAACAAACAAACATATACCAAGAATTGTGTCTCTAAAATATGAGCAAATGCTAACAAAGTTTCAAGATAATCTTTAAAAAATATGAGTTTCTTTAAGTTAAAAGCGTGTATTGTTTAATGACTGCCAGAACTTTGTCAAGCTTTGAGTTGACTGGAAGCATTTGCTGCTGAGGTTGCCTTAGCAATGAAAGCTTATATACTTTTTTATTATAAATATTATTCTTACTTTATATATATAGACATATATGAGAAAATATAAAAAATATATTATAAAATATATTAAAATTACTATTTTTGTTTTAAATATATATATTTTTTACATATTTTTAATATTTTCTCATTAAATTTATCTTTCATTTATGCTGCTCAGCAGTAATTATGCTTTTGCTTTATGTATAAGTTTGTATCATAACATTTCTCTCAAGAACTTTTCTTTAATTTCATAATTTTCTCTCATTTATGTTTACTTAAAAGCAAGAAAATAGAGTGCAAAAGCATGCCGACAAATATGCGCTATGAAAATGTTATTTTCCTGTGCTTTGAGCACAAAAGAAAATCCAAAAGGCAGCGCCAACTTTTAAGCAGTGCCTTAACGCATACATATATGCCTCTCTCTCTCTCTCTCTCTCTCTCTCTCTGCCTGTCTGTTTCTTCCTCCCTCTGAGCCTGTCTGGCTTTTGTTATTTCACACATATGACAAACTTAAATAAACGTAAAACAACTATGAAAAACTTGTTCAGTTTGCTGCAGGTGAACACATTTCTGACGACTTCTTGAGCCGCTTTCAGCCAGTTCGCCTGGCTTCCTTTGCTCCCAGTCCAGTTGGGTGAGCTCTGAGCGCTTTGTTGAATGTGTCAACTTATCACAGGCGGCGCGCCAGAAGAATTGAGTTCGTATGCCATGCCGGTCGCTTGAGCTTTGAGGCAACATCAAAGCTGTCTGGTAAACCACATAAAATTTCCATTAAGCTCCTAACGGCTGCCTTATTTAAATCCTTATGTATTTATTTTCCATTTTCAGCATTATGCCAAATTGATTGAATCTCCTGAGAGACCCATGCAAATTCCTTTAGTTATGTCATTCGCCCGATCTGGAGTGTTTACTACGAGCATTAATAGTACTGGCGAGAGTGGGAATTAGCCAAAGAGGAAAAATCAATTTGGCGACAGTTCGTGCCATGTCATGAGGGTGTGACATCTGCGGCATGGTATGGCCACAATTCGGCATCTCGATTATGATCATAAGTGTGGCTAAAGCAGAAACTGCTAAAAATCCAATCAATAACATTCTTTTTTATCACACAGGCCAGACGTGCCTGGCATGGGAAGCGACTGTATGGGGGGAATCGCCTGCCGCAGCTATTAACGCAGTCACGGCGACAAGCCGAATGGAGACCCATTAGATATGCAAAGGCAGCCAACAGAACAGCCCCTGGGAGGATTCCAACACTCACTCACACACACACACACACATATATATATATACGTATACGGAACTTGTTCAATAAACATTTCAAATGTTCAATTATTTTTCAATTGCATCGATTTGCGCTGAGCATTCAAATGTTTCGGGGCTCAGCGTAATACAATATAAAATCTGCGACGCAAAATGACAACGAGACAGTTGATAATGCCCTCGGTGACAGGCGGACAGAGGCGTGACGCGCGGAGCAGCGAAAGAGAATAGTGTACAAAGCATGATTTTTCGTGCTTCAATTTTGCACGTGACCCGACAGCATTAAAGGGCGTACATAGTTAGCCGGAAGTTATTTGACAGCCATTTTGCGCTGCCGCCGGCTAAAATGTGCCAGCCATTTGGATGCCACGCAGTTCCAAATCCAATTCAGCTGCTTTGCATTAAAGCGCCAGCAAGACCCTAACTGAAGCACTATATCCGACGACGGCTACGACGACTTTACTGCGGCGTACTCTGCGTATGCGTGTTTTAACTTGCCTGTGTGTGTGTGTGTGTTAGTCAGAGTGCCCGCCACAGTAAACAGGAAATGCTGACTTGACAGCGACATAGTCCCTTAGCCACACAGCAGTCACAGGAGTCTCCCTCCCCCACCCATAAAAGAGGGCTCGGCAGCTGCCATGGAAACTATTCGCTTAACCACAAAAACCAGAAACCAGAAACCATTTAGGCGACGAAACCCGACGCGATAATCCTTTCTATTCACTTGGACATTTGATGGAGAATGAAAAACATTATAATCATTTAGCAATCATATTAAATAGCTGATTTTTGAAAAAAAAAAATTGCCTTGCAGTGTTGTCATGGCACCAAAGCAGCTTTTCAAATTTTAATCCTTTCAAAGTTCGCCAAAATATTTTTATGTATTTATTTGATATTTTCAGCGTTCATGCAGCGTGAATAAATCATGCAGCTACTGCCATAAATCACCCGAAAAAAGTAACAGCTAATCAACATACATGACAAAAAAATCATGCAAATTGAAACGGACACAGACACATATAAATGCCAAATACTATAATCCAATGTATCAACATGTGCGGCTGGATGTCTGTGTGCTAAACATAAATCTAACCAAGAGCCCAACACGCAGATAACCAAACGGTTTACGAGCGCCCGAAAAAGGGTTTAAACATATTTCAACATGGAATTTTCAAGTGTATTAAAATGTTTTATTTTTATTTGTATTTTCTCGCTACTCATTGTTGCAGCAGCTGCTGATGTTGTAGTTGTTGTTTGTTTGGAAAAAGTGTTTGCATTAAATCATTCGATGATTTATTATAGACTGCTTTGCCACTCGTGAACTCGTCCGGTGTACGTCCCACATGGGAGTTTTGATGGCTGGCCATTGCTGCTGTCAAGTCTAGCCGAAAGTTTTTGCTGCAAATAAGGTGAAATCACAGCGAGATTTTGGCCAGCCTAGCGCATAAGGAGTAGCATGTGGAGTGGAAACTCGAGTGTGAGGCTTTCCATTCATAAAAACAACAGTTACTTACATTCCACAGCGCAAACACAGGCAAACACAAAAGGGCTGCCAGGCGGAAAGAGCAGATGGCAGTCAGAGAGAGAGAGCGAGAGAGTGTGGGCGAGGGAGAGAGCTTTGCAGCGCTGCAGCGTCAACAAGTTTTTTTTTGCTCTTTCGGTCAGCTGTTGTGGATGCCATGTGGATGCCATGTGCACTGAGTACACCAGTTGCGCCTGGTGGAACCCAAGGCTTGTTTATGGGCGGAACAGCTGTTCGGGCGCTGCCGCCGCCGTTGCCTCGGTCGCGCCGCGCTGGCAACACTTTCGTCAGGCGCACAGGAAACTGTTTCGTGTCGGCAGCCAGCGCGGGCCAACCAGCTGGTCACAGCATTTTTCAGCTTTTCAGTTGGCTTTCCATTGCGGCGCCGCACGCACGTGTCTCGGCAACGGCCACAAGTTGGCATCAGTGAGGGATCTCAGTAGCGCTCTGTCTGGCTTTGTGCCTGTGTTACGCTTCTCTGTGCTGTGTGCAGTCCGAAAAAAAAACGAAAAAAAACAAAATTAAAAAATAAGTGAAAAAAAAATTATTATAAATTTAATTGAAAAGTCTCGTCGGGTGCGAACATAAAATTGATGTGATTTTTTTGGTGGCATCGAGCAACGATGATAAATGCAGGCTGAATTCTGACTTTAACTGGAATCGTGTAAGCCCCGTTAGGTGAGTTTCTGGTTAAGCACAATTCGAAAACTTTTCGCAAAAGTTCGCAAAGCTGTTTAGCTCGAGGATTAGGGGCTTCAAAAATCCATTGAATATAATCCTCGCAACGGTCACTGCTCCAGTGGATAAATAAAATTTAAATACGGGTTTTCCTGTGGATGGGTGGGTGAGCTTTAAGGATACAGGTAAAGCTATCAAAAATTTACCTTTCCTCATATATGCCCACACATTCAGTAAGGCAGAGAGAGGCCTTAAGTTTTCCCCTGCTCCGACTTAGCCCATAAAGTTTCTCTCCCTCCACAGGCGCCACAGCGAGCCCATCTATTCTTATCTAGAAGCAGCGCGCTACACTCATGGCCATTATTATAAGTATATGCTTGGTCCTCAGTTTATGATCGATGTGGCCACAAAAGTGCAATCGAAGTGCGTCCAACTATCAACTGGGGTGTAGTTCTTGCTGTTGCTTTTGCTTTTCTCTTTTCCCAGCAAAGTGTGAATCAAATTTATGTGTTTCATATAAGATATATACTTTATAGCCCGTATAGCTGCCGCGTGATAAACAAACAATAAAAACGACTCAAATTGCTTGTACATCTGCTTAGAGAAACATTTCATTTTCACTTTGTATCCAGCTGAAAGGGAAATTCGCATAAAATTCAAATTTTAGCTACGGAAAGTCAAAAGGACAAGAAACATAAACTACAAACCTGCTCGAACCTTGGGCAAATAAACCTGATACTTCAAGATACTATCTGCCTCGTTGCTGTTGTGTTCTTTTATGGCCCAGAGTCCAGCAGTGTTAGGGACGAGCGCAAACAATGTTGAAAAGGTTTCTGTTTGCCAAAATATTTGCACAGATAGCGTAAAGTTTTCTAATTTCCCAGAAGGAAATTGTCCTCCGCAAAGTTGACTTAGCACGGTGCAAGCCTTTCGCGCGCCTTCGTTTATGCAAAACAAACCAAACTTCTGTCAATAAAAGTCACAGTAAACATTTCAATTTAAGTGCTGTGAACCAGCGCCCAAAAAAAAAAAAAAAAAAACAACAGCTGTTGATACTTAAGAGAAGTCTATCTGCTATTCCAAGTGCTGAATATTTAGTATATTATTTTCGTTATATGCATAAATGTTTCGCAGGCGTTGAAATTTTACAGAGAGAGAGAGAGAGAGAGAGCATCGTTAGTTTTAATTGGCTTTGTCAGCGCTGACACATTTATTTGGACACAATTTTGCTGGCGTCGTCATTAAGCCGCAAAACATGTGCAGTCATTAGGCATGTATTGAGGGCTAGAGAGTGCGTGACTGAAAGATACTCTATAGAAACTATGATTTGTGTTTAGAGATAGTTTATAAAAAATATGATTTCTGAGTATATAAATAGATTATGTTCTTTTATATATAAATATTCTACAGAAATATGATTAAATTCCTTATTTTTCTGCTATAAAAATAATATTTTGGGCATTTAAAATATTGTTATGATATCAAGCTGCTAAATTTCAATATTTTACTAAATTTTCTGAATTTTAAAAATTGTTTTCCGCTTTTCCGCATTTTTCACAATTTTTTAAAAAATACTTATAAGTTTTTTACATTTTACTAAATGTGTTTAAATAAATTTATAATTTCCTGCTTTTATAAAACCTTATAGAAATAAGACAATATATAAAAACTAAGTATAAAAAAATCATTGAAGAGGTTTTTATTATCTTAACAGTGAATAAGATAAGTACACACACTGTACAAATATATTTAAATGAGCTCAAGTTGTACCATTTAGCTTTTATTTGACTTTGACTGTAGTTAACAAACATTTATGCATTGAAAGAGCATCAGTTAAATGTGTGCCATAACTTTAGCTTTTTCACATACAATTATTAGTCTCCATGTTCATCTTTGTCACAGTTACAGTCACAGTCGAAAGTCAAATGTCAATAGCCTATGTAATCAGAGTCTCGTGCCTTGGCCTGTTAATCTCTGCTCTCGTTATTCTTTTTTCGAACGGATTAAATGAAACGCATCAAAGTTTGGGCATTGGTCAAGTTCATAAGCATTATGGTATAAGTTCAGCTAATTAGGTTTTCGCAATTTGCCAACGAGCCACGCGTATTGCCTATTGTGGTTTGATCCCAGCTGGCAGTCGGTTGAAATCCAAATTATATCTGCTGTCCTTTGTCTGAGTGTGGCTGACTAAATGCTGTCAGGCTCCGTTTGTCTGTGGCAATGACTGAGAAATCTTAATTTGATTAAATGCTTGAGGCAGTCAAATGCTTTTAAAGGCTTTAAATATTTGCTGCTCAATTTTCCTGGAATCCTTAATGCCATTGCGGCAGCACGTGTTAACACAATGTTTTTTAATATGACCTCTTATGTGGCTCAACTGATTAGCTGTCAGAAAGTTGCGTATACGCCACATGCGCCGCATTATTGTACACGCATCATAAATTAGCCGTCTTCCCAGCGGCACGCGTTACATTTTACAGCTGGTAAAAAACAAAAGAAGCACGCGAGAAAAACTCGAGAGAAACTTTGCACTTTCCAGGTACACACACACACATACACATACGTCAGGTGGGCGCCTTCTGCGACCTGGGTGAGGCGTGTGAGTCAGCAAGTGATAATCCAAATGGGTATTGCCAAAATAAATGAGTATGGACTTAGCCTATATTAAGTCCTTTTCAGTCTCAAATGAGCCACGTAAAATGTTTGTCTAGCCAAGCCCCGAAATATATTCCAATGCCCAGCAATTTTTCAATGGAAAACTTTGCGAGCAAATGCTAGAAAAATATCAATGAAGAACGCAAAAGGCAAAGGCCGAGCCGCAGAATTAATATGGGCTGTGGTTGACAATGCTGTGCCCCAATCAATCGCAATGCCCCGCGCCTTTGTGGAATTTTTGCTGTTAGGCTTTTTGCATATCTGAACAGAGCTCTAAATGGATCAATATTTCAAGTTGGGCCTTGCTCCACACTCTGCTGTCGAAGGCCCAGTTGATGGCAAAGTACTCGGAATAAATCAAAGCTAGCTGCTATTAAGGCAGCCAAACAACATGTGTGTGTGTGTGTTGGCAACAGCAGCAGCAAAACAAACAAAATCTCTTACGATGCAATTTTATGTTGTGCAATGGTAAAGGCAAGGTCAACGCCAGCCGCAGCCACAGCTACGGCTGCAGCTACAGCTACAGCTACAGCTTCCTTCTCTGCTGATCACGTACCATGATGAGCGGATGCTGCTTCTCAGAAGTAGATATGCATGAGTGATGGCGTTTCCATATTCCATATTATAACAGTATATTCATTCAGTTGCGCCCTCGCTCGCGCTTGCTAGTTGCTAAAGTGTTGCATAAATCTCGGCGAATATTACGCATACGCAGTGGTGCACAAAATGCGAAGGGCAATGGAAAAGGGAAGGCGAATCCGAATGCGAATGCGAATGCTCATGAAACAATCTGTCAGTAAACGAGGATGCGTTGCGAAATGCATAAATAATGATTATTTCATTTAAATAATAGTTTTGATAAGTGGCGAGGCAAGAGAAAAGCCAGCTAAATGCTGGCATTAAATGCAATTAAATGGGAGGAAGCCGTAGCTGGTGCGTGCTGCAAGACTGAGATGGGAGTTAATGGTTGAAGATTTATGAGGATTTTAAACTTAAAGACCCAGAGCAGCTGCTGTTTGAATTAGTTGGAATATGAAAGGAAATTTGTATCGCTACGGGCGAGAGCTTGTTAATCAAAGAACCCCAAACCAGAGTGTCTAGAGTACAATTTTTGATTGTGATAGCGAAAGTTATTGTACGCAAAAGTATATATATATATAAATAAAAATATATATGATATATACATATATATTTATAAATATAACAGCCAGCAGGCAGAGCCTTATTAGCCATTCAGTTGATGGCTCAAACACTTTAGGGAACGGCACATTAAGCAAAGTGCAATAAACCATTGCGTGGCATGCGGAGCGTACTTTCGGGTCTTTAAGCTCAAGTGCTTTGTTTACTTGACCAGCATTAAATAAAAACTCTGGCAGACAGCGCGCGAGACATTGCACTGCTCGGGCAAACAATGGAGCCAATGGCAACATCAACGGCATCGCCAATCGACAGCAAATATACAAAAGATATGGCAGACGACCCTCAAAAGATTATAAAAAACGAACTACTAAACGAGTGGGAGTCAAAGGGGACAGTCATTGTGCGCTTGCTATTATTTTACGAAAATTGAACACTGTTCAGACGGTTGAGCAGCTTTTTCTATCCTGGATTTCCTCGGCTAAACAATAAGTGAAAGATATCAACAGAGCTTGACTAATGCTTCAGTGAGAATTATTTGTCATGTGTTCCTAATAGATAAAACCGCGCACTTAGCGTGTTTTTTGTTCGCTTGGCTGATGTTTAAGTTATGAGGTTTTTGGCCCCGGCTGGCTGCGGGCACGTATTGTATGCATGGCACTAGCGGCAAGACAAATGGTTGCCGTGGCTGCCTGATTTACATATGCTTAGCAGCTGTCATGCCCAAGTGCTAGGCGAAGGCATTTGCCGTTCTCCAGCGCCCGAAAATTGCATTTTATCAGCGAGACAAACATCAAGTGCACATGCAAGACAAGCCAGAGACAAATAACAACTGGGACACAGTAGAGCCAAGGAACTCTCTGTCGCTATCGCTGTCGCTGTCTCCTTCCACTCCGAGCTATTCAAATGTCAGTGCTGGGAATATATATATGCGCCGGCAGGCAAGCAGGAAGCACGAAGGACATTCTTATTACCTGATGTTGACATTTCTCAACATTGCTGTCAGCCAGACGCACGGCACGTCACGTTTGCGGCTTGTAAATGATCCAGCAAGAATTGTCAGCAGCTGCTCTTTGCAATCCAAGTGCTGACTGCTCACTGCTGACACGCTGCATTTATTGAAATACCTGCAGAGATGGCAAATATTAAATATTTAAATTTAATCAAACTTTAAGTTGGGAATTTAAAAGAACACAACAAGCCTGCACCATCAACGTCGTCGTCCACATCTTCATCATCATCATCATTAGCTTTGGCAGCAAAGCCAATTCGAGTCAATTATTCAGCGAGCACACACTCGAGCCCGCATCTGGTCAAGCGCTTACTTTGTCATACGAGCCGCCGTTAAAGGTGCTTAAGCTGCATTAGCGGCAGCGCCCCAATTGCCACTTGCCACTTGCAATGTGCAACACGAGCAGCAACTCTTTCTGCTACACCTCTCCCTCTTTCTTTAGCAATCGCTGATTGCACTTGCTTTGGCCAGCAGCTGTGTCGACAATTTATTAAATTCCCCACGCGCCGCCCACTACTAAACAACTGGCGAAAGTCGATTTTCGACGGGGGCACGTGAAAAATGCGCTCGCATTGCTGGGGTCAGCCAGGATATATATGCATGTAGCCAGTCGACCCACATGATGGCGCCAGAGCAAGCGCTATATGTCAATGACCAAATTGTTAATGTGCCACAAGGGGCCAAGTGGTGGCGGCTAGCAAATGGCAAACTGCGCCACTTACTTAGCTGAAATTTTGAGTTTTTCCTTTTTGGGGTTTTCTTTAAAGTTTATTTTGCATAAATATTTAGAATTTTTAAAATATTTTTTTTACGCTAAGTTTCCAACTTCAGTCTGAAACCTGAGCAAACAAATTGCTTAAAAACTCGATTAGCTTAGCGAGAATTACCTTTTATTCAACTTGAGGCGTTAGGGTAGCCGAGGTGTCGGCTTACACACTTTCTGTGCTCGACTGCTGCCGTCTGAAAAGCTGAAAACACTTATTGTCCGTCCAAATTCTCTCACCTTGGCCGTCTCGGTTTCCGACTTGTTTTTTTTTTGCCTTTCTTGTATTTTTATTATGCTCCTCTCTCTATGCATGTCTCAAGTGCACTAAAGTGCCTTTGGCTACTTGTTTTTCTGCTGCAGAGACACCTCCACACACCTACACACACACACACCTGAACACAGCTAAGGCAAATATGTTGCTGTTTAGTGGTTTGTTTTGTTGAACTCACGTCGTGCTATTTATAAGTCGGGCTTTGCATATTGCACACTGTAGCATACCGTACTCGGACTGTTTTCTAAGCATAACTACTTAGTTATGTAATATTCCAAGATCTCTGAGCAGCTAGTTGACCTCATTTCGCGGCACTCATTCGAGTGACTTCCATGCATTGCCACTTTAACTTAATTAAAACAGCAGCCAGCTCTTTATGCCGAACTTTCAGCTTGAATTTTACAAAAATAAAAAAGAAAAGAAACGGAGAGAGAGAGAGAGTGGGAGAAAATGTCTGCTCCTTAAAGTTGACAGCGAACAGGAAAGCTGTGTGCAGTGCGAACGGCTTGCTGGCAGTTGATAGCAGCGATTTTTTCTCGTGCAGTCAGTTAGCCACTTGAACTGTCGCTTCGGCTTTGCTGTGAGCTCAAGGTAAATGTTGCTGCAAGCCGCAAGTACGCTTTGTGCTTGTTATTCGAAGGTCCTTCAACAAAAGGCGAAAAAAAGCTGCGAGTGCGAGTCAAGTGCTGGGCAAAAATTTTCGTGGATCGCTTTTGTAGTCAATTTGGCGTATGAATATGCAATTTGGCTTTGAGCTGGCGTTAGCAACAGCTGTCGATTTGCATGGCTAAAGGTTGAGTGCGCGACCTTAAAGTGAACTCAGTCAGAAGACATCAAAGCTGTTGCCAATAACTGAATCAATCGGGTACACGGGAAGCTGTGATATGCATGCGCGATACTCTTTCAAGGTCTTAAAGCAAAAAGGCTTTGGATAATTCGCCCAAAAATCACTTTAACCCAATTTAATTGTTGCGAGTCGTGCGCAGCGTAAAACGTGGCGTATGCGTAATAAAACGTATCGCGCCTAACAGATATGCGGAGACAAGAGCCGCTCACGAAACTGGTTTTATGCCCCGCTGCATAAAAAGAAACAAATTTGTAGTCAAGTGAAACTAACTAAATGAAATTTATGCGGCTGTTCGTGAGCAGCTCCCTGCGGCTATAAACCACGGATAAAAAAGGAGGAGTAAAAAGCAGAAAGCTGGAAGCCAAATAAAATATTTGCGGCACGACGACAGCATGCAAAATATATTTTAAAACATTTTTTAAAGCCAGCAAAAAAGAAGAAAAATGGAAAATAAAAAGAAAAACAATATAAATGAACACAAATTGTGCGCGAGGGCAACCAGAAATTTGGTAATTTTGTAATGAATATTATTTATACACGAACGGAAGACACGTGTGGGTGGGGCTGGGATCAGCCTTGAAGTAGGCTGCATAAAATTACCATTAGCATAAACTCACACACTCGCACTCGCACACTTGTGGATTAGCCTGTATAATATGTATTAATATTTACTTCACGCCAGCGGCAGCAGAATTTAATTGTGCGTGTTACCCGGACTGGGACTGGGCCCATAGGTAATGAATCGATAAGTCATGGCCCAGTGGGTAATACCCGAAATGAAAAGTTAAACGTTTTGGTTTGAGTGGGCACCACCCGATTGGTGAATCAATGTCGAGCGCCGCTGGCGACTCAGCGGGGCTTTTTTTCCTCAACTTTTTCGAATGCCTTTCGAGCATATGAATTCGAATTATGTTTGCCCGGTTGAACTTGTGCTTTAATGATGGAATTTTCATTTGTTAAGAAATTGTTGTAGGTCTGCTTGAAATATGTTGAGCAGAAGTTTGTTCAATAACTTCCATGTCAAGTAATAAGGAATACAAGTTAAAATATATAGCATACTTTTAGGCCGTTAAAAATAATGTAAATCAGGTTTAATGCACAAACTTTGACTGTACCTCGAATTAAATTGAAAATAAATATTAATATAATTCTTATTTAATTTTGCTGGCAGCTTCATCAATCATTTTACTTTATAGTATATATCTTTTCTATACATTTTTATGACAGTTTCTGTGTTTGGGGCAGCAGCAGCAGTAGCAGCAGCAGCTGGCCATTGCTTATTAGTTGTCCAACTTATTATACCTTATTATGACATTGCATTTTAAATTCGTTGACTATGGAAAATTGATGGCATTTCCTTGACTTGCTCTTCTACAAAATTTACTGTAATTTCTGTTTCGCTACATTTTGTCTGGCGTTTTTTGCTGACGAATGGCCCGCAAATTGAAAAACCACAGCACGAAAAAGCCAACTCAGGCTGCTGCCAACAGGTACCGATGATAAATTAAAAAATAATATCTATAAAGCTTTGCGGCCAGGACTGAACGAGCAATTGAAGCTCCAGCAGCACCAGCAGCAGCAGCCAGCCAGCTTTTCACTTTCCTTTTCTTGCCATTTTTTCTGCTTTTGCTATTTATCTTTTATTAACTTGACTAACACAAAAATTTCGTTTGTTTGCTGGAGCTGGCTGGCCGGCCACCAGGCAGCTGCGGATATTATTTCTATTTGTTGTCACAACTTGACAGCAAACGAGGGCGGTCAGCGGCTTGGTCAGTGGCAGCAACATGTGTTGTCCGTCCATGCCCAGCCACATTAACGCGCCACAGGCACCGCCCGCTGCGCTGCTCGTTCGAGCGATTTTCATTAGCAAACAGTTTTATGACACAAATGAGCGCTGCGCATTAAAACCAAATGCGAATTTAATTTTCTAGCAAATTGCAACGACAAATTGCAGCAACAAATTGGCTGCAATTGTGCGGCTAATTGCAGTTGACATATTAATTGACATTTTTAATGTGCCAATTCGAATTGAGAAGTTGTTCGAGAAGTGAACTGAAAATATATCAAATAATAAAGTATAATAAGTGAATAAAGGAAATAAAATAACTAAAATATATAAAGAAATAGAATGAATAATAAAATAAATAATTGAAATAATATAATTAAATAAATATATAAAAAAAACCTAAAAATAAAATAAATAAATAATTTAAGAAATACATAAATTAAATTTTTATAAAAATAAATAAATATATATTTAATAAGTATATAATATATTTATATAATCTGTCCATTTTAGTGAGTATGCTTTAGTCAGTTACGATCAGTTTTCACGTTTTTCCCATCCGTTTGCTGCGTGTGAAAGCCCCATAGGAAATTCAATTAAGTTATTATGCAGCTTAACGAATTTGACCTAATAAATTATCAGTTATTATTGATTAATAAAAGCACGTATGTTTGCGTATTTCTTGTTGTTATTAAGTTAATAAGCTGCGCAAAGGCATGCATATATTACGTGGCTCAGCTGCTTGTTATGGATTTATTGATGCTTTATGGACTATGGCTGCGGCGCAGCAGTTAATCAACTGCCAATTGGCCATAGAGAAAATCCCAAACTAAGGCCACGCTGCACTGGCAGACAATAAATGCGCTCATAAACAATAAGCCAGACAATAAGCCGTCGCAGATAAGATATAAATAGCCATTATGATGGCCAAATGCAAATTAAAAAGGTGTGGGAGGAGCGCAGCAAATAGTGTTTTATTGAGCCACAATTGAGCTGCGCCGCTGGCCACTTGTTGCTGCCGCTCTGCGTTTATTGCACACAATTAAACACTTTGCGCTTTGCGCTAGCTGTTGATATTAAATATTTATGTGCAGCATCGATTTTAATCAGGCTAAGAGTTTGAGCTGGCACGCCTCGGTAATTGAAACAAAAGGCTTGCCTGTCAGACTACTTATTATGCAATCTATTTGCTGCAAATACGGCTCGAGTGGCGTTTCAGCTCGTTGACAGTTATTACCTTGACCTAAGCCAGTAGCTCTCTCTCTCTCTCTCTCTCGCTCACTCTCTGTGTCGCATGCCCTGTCAAGTGGGCTTTTTGTGTATGTGTGTGTGTTTTTTTTTCGGCAATGAAATGTGCAGTTTGTCCCTTGTGCTGTGGCTCGCCATGTGCCCGAATAGCCGCCAACTGTGGCTCTGTTTATCTGCTTGTTTGTTTATGACTGGCCCGAACTTTTGATCTCTCTGCCATAAGCGTTGGCATATTTCGCCTGCTTTTTTCTGTTTGTTCACGTTGCTTTCGCCAACATTTTCTGAATGCTTAATTACAAAATGCTGTCATGTGGTCGTGTGTGTGTGTGTGCTTCACGCTGTTTCACCTCAACAAATATTTGGCTGACAACTCTGCCGAGTTTCGGTAAACAGCTTTAAAGTCATTTTAAATGCCTGCATAAATCCGCAGAGCTTACATTTAAACTCAACCGGAAGCCTTTTTGCGAAAGAACAATGCTTTAAGCAGCCACATATTTATAATATTTTCTGCCTAGTCCGGAGAGCCGGACAGCAGGCGGCAGCAAGTTGAAGTGCGTCTAACGAGCAGTGGGCCAGTGGGCACACAAAGTTTTTCACAAAGAGCTAGTGAAACCCTTGAGGCGTCTCAGTCGGCAGTTGTTTTGTAAGTAGGGTCCCAGCCATAGCCGGAGCCGGAGCCGGACCAAGGCATAGCCTTGGACCAGGCCCAGCGCCAGGCGAGTCAAACTACGCACTTTCAGGCATATCAAGTCACAACTGCTACGTGTATGTGCTGGCATTACCTTTTCGAATGTTCAAGATTGAATGGAATCCGGCTTTACAGTTGGCAACCCGCACGTGTGTGCAATTCACTAGCACTCACACACACAGAGCCAGAAAATATGCTCTTAAATGTGGCATTCATCGAGAGGCCACTGAGGTCAGCATTGAGCTCGCTGGACCGCTGCGAGCGCCGGAAGTAGCTGGCAGAAACCGTTAGGAAATCATCAAAAGTAATAAGCGGAAGTAAATTTGCCAAAGGCATACACAACTAAATCAGATCAGCGTGAATAATTGACCAGCTGCACGGTCCCACGTCATATTCAAACCATATTAAAGCCATAAGCAAATATAATGCTTCTGCAAGAATCTTAAAGCCACGGTAACTGGGCGTGGCCCAGAGCCCCTTTTGTTGTGTTTTTCTTGCGCTCAATGGCAGCGTGTGATTTTTTTGGGCTTTTTTTTCATTTAGCAAAACCTTTCAGTTTGCTTTTAGTTGTACTTTAGCTAATTGCTTTGTCTTGTGGCTTATGGAATGCTTTTTTCAGCTACCTTTTTAGCCTTTTTCTGAACAACAATTGGCAGCTTTAGTTCTCGTATTTGATGCTCTATGCAGTAGTCTCAGCATCTCAACTTGCCTTAGAGCAACTGCCATTCGTCTAAGCCCACTTTTCGTGCTCTCTTATTTAATTTTCCGTTTAGTTTTGGCTTTGCTACATTGGCCAATACTTTTAAGTTTTCACCACAAGTTTCTTTGGCCAGCATTTGTAGCTGTATTGTTGCCGTATTTTGGTATTTTCGCTTTGTTCTACACACAAACAAAACCCAAAATGCTGTTAAAACTTGAGAATTGAATTGAGCTAATGCCTTGAAGCATTTACTGTTGATGCCGAGTTTTGAATGTGTTGTTGCATTTCGAGGATTTCAATTAATTTGTGGCTGCGTTCAAGTGGGCGTGGCACTGACAGACAGCTGCCGAACCGTGCTCAGGGAAGTTTCAAGTACTGCCAATTACAGCGATTCGATGGACTATCAGTCATTCAAATAGTCCTTGAAATATAATTATTGAAGTTGGGCCCTTGGCCAGCAAAGTGGCCCATCTAAATGCACAGCACGTGCCTGACTTGAGCTTTTAATATAAAAACCACTACATAAAATAGGCAAGAGCAGCACACCCTCTGCCTCTCCCCCTCGCTCTCTCTTCCTCGCATCTTATTTAAAGCACAGCATGTGCCTGGACTACACTTAATTGAATTCTGTGTAGGTCTTCATGGAACTGTGCGAAACAGTAATAAACAAATAGCTTAAATTACTTGGCAACCACACCCTAGGCAGCTGCCAGCTGGCCTCAGAGTCCAACAGCCACTCAGTCAGAGAGTCACTGAGTCAGTCAGTCAGTCGGTTAGTATGGTTAGGCAGGCCTCGGTCTGGTGCTTTCAAATAAAAACGTATACGCACCGTATGCCGCACATTAACGTCTAAGAGCATTGTATTTGGCAGCTGGGTAAATTAGCATCTTCTCCATCTTCGGTGGGCGTCTGCCGAGCGTAAAGCGTTGAAATTGAGGCAAGTCACGTAATGCCCAACCATCGGACAACTTGTTGATGCCGCAAAGGACTTCGTGGCACGAAATGAAACACGGCGAACAGTTGGCATTTAATGCTAAAGCAAACTCTATTTAAATGATCTAATGAAGCCGTTTAGGCCATTAGCACTGTCCACGGCTCAATAATGGCCTTCTCGAAGACCGTGGCCAATTTTAATTACTCTCCCCCAGCCAGCGGCTGAGGTCCTTTGGCTTACCCATCCTCCAATGTTATTGTTTAATTATGTTGCATAATTTGGGCCAATACTCAGCTCGTTAGCTGCAGATGTGGCGACCGATGGGGCCAGTGGATTATGTGTCAATTTGCTGTCTCAACTAGGTCAAGTCAGATTCGGGCCGGCATTGAGGGTGGATGGTGCAGCAGATAAGAAGCGAACGTGCAAAGCTGCTGACAATAGTTTTCCGGCTGACCAAAAATATTCCGACATATGCTTCACAGATAAACAAAACAAAAGAATTTTTGTCATTTATTTGGGAAAGGATTGGCCAAAAAGTTTTAATTAAATATTGCCGGCGACTCGGGTCGTGTGGGAACCACATTTATAGTTGCAGCTGCAACAGCAGCAAAGTTCAACCAAAGCCAAATGTGGCTAACGAAGTGCAAAAGCCAAGTGAGGCATGCAGGCACGAGCCAACTGCACAAGCACTGCAATGACATTTCCTTTCATGCGACTCACATTGCGTATACGTAATGTGTGCGTTTGCTGGCGTCTGCTGGCCCGCAGCCAACCGGACAGCAGAAAGTTTGCTTTGAGCACAGCAGCTGGCAGAACTTTTCTAATGTGAAGACAAATGACTTGTAACAGCACACTCTCTTAACTGGGCCAAAAACTCTGCCAGAGTGTGCGTAATATTGATAGCAGATGCTTCGTCTTTCAGTGTTTGCCCACGCATTAGTAATAGTTTTCTCTTTGGCCAATTACTTGGCCCAAACTATGCTTATGGTTATGAAAACTTTCACTGCAACTTGGCCATTTAAATATATTTAATAAATTTTCATTGTTTAAGTTGAGCGAATTCGACCTTTGCCTGCATTCAGTTTCCAGTTTCAGTTTCACAGCTGAATAATTTGATTATTTAAAGCTCTTTCGGTCGGCAAAGTGCCTCCATTCGGCATCCTTCAACTTCAGCCGCAACTTGAACTTCAACTTGAGCTAATGACACGTTATATTTAATTTGGTATTTGCATGCTGGCAGGCGAAGTTTTCGCTGGCAACACGTTATAATTTGTCGGCAGCACGCTGGCCATAATTTAGTGCTGTTCGAACATTGTACAAATATTTGACTTATTTCATTTCAGCGACAGGCAGAGGACAAAGGAAACAATTTAAGTATTGGCATATCGAGGGGCAGCCGCAGAAGTAATATTAATGAGGAGGCAGAGTTTGGGGCGCGGCTTGATGTTGACAGCGAGCAGCTGAAACGCAACTGAAGCAGCAGCAGCAGCAGCAGCCGGGCCGGCAAGGCCACAAAAGCCACAGCCCCAAGTAGGAGTTATAGCGACTCGGCCAGCCCAGTCGTACATACCACGGACGCAATCAAGCGAAGCAACCACCACCATCGGACGACCAAAATTGACAACATGGTCACGAACATGTCGGAGCCGCATTATTGCGGCGCCAGCGTCGATGATTTTCACACGAAGTAAGTTGATTGGACTGGGCGCAATGCGGCAAGCGTCAAGCGGCATAAGGCATGCGGCACGGCCTGCCGTGTCAGCATATTAATTACTTTCTTTTTTTCGTTGTCTCTTGCTTTAAATGTAATTTACATAATAATTTTCCTGCCAACGTGTGAACTGGTGTGTGCGTAAAAAGATCACCAGCCTAATTGCCATGAAATGTATTTTTTTTGGCGCTGATAATACACTGCGTATACTTAATATTCCTTTGATTATTAGGCAACGTCAGCATGACTCGCTGCACAGTCTGCGAATTGCCTAATGAACAGGAACTTGAATATTTTTGCTATTTATGTTAGTTGCGTACATTCGAATATTTGCTGAACTGTTGTTTCCTCTTGCCCGCACAGCTACAAATATATCCACGGCTACTTCTCGCTCATCGTCTGCATTTTGGGCACTCTGGCCAACACCTTGAACATCATCGTGCTGACGCGTCGCGAGATGCGCTCACCCACCAATGCGATACTCACGGGCCTGGCGGTGGCCGATCTGGCAGTTATGCTGGAGTATATACCCTACACTGTCCACGACTATATACTCAGCTCGCGTTTGCCGCGTGAGCAGCAGCTCAGCTACGGCTGGGCCTGCTTCATCAAGTTCCACTCGATCTTCGCCCAGGTGCTGCACACGATCTCCATCTGGCTGACGGTGACGCTGGCCGTCTGGCGTTATATTGCCGTCAGCTATCCGCAGCGGAATCGCATTTGGTGTGGCATGCGCACCACTACAATAACCATAGCGACAGCCTATGTGGTCTGTGTGCTGGTGGTCTCGCCGTGGCTCTATTTGGTTACTGCAATAGCCAAGTTTCTGGAGACACTGGATGCCAATGGCAAGACGATCAAGTCCGTGCCCTTGAGTCAATACATCTTGGACTACAACAACGAGGAGCACATCACGATGCAAGTGATGTCCAGCACCACACCGGACATGGCCTGGTCCCTGGCCACGGGCGGCAGCAACACCACAATGGTCAATCTGCCAAGCTTCTCCACAGATTTGACCACAATAGCGACAACAATTTTACCCCAGACTGGAGAGCGCAATGTAACGGTCTTCAAATTGTACCACAGCGAGCTGGCGCTTCACGATCGCCCGCTGCGCAATGCCACATTTCTCATTTACAGCGTGGTGATCAAGCTGATACCCTGCTTCGCCCTGACCGTGCTCTCTGTGCGCCTGATTGGCGCTCTGCTGGAGGCGAAAAAGCGACGCAAGATACTCGCCTGCCATGCGGCCAACGACATGCAGCCCATTGTCAATGGCAAGGTCGTCACGCCCACGCAGCCGAAGAGCTGCAAGCTGTTGGAGAAGGAGAAGCAAACGGATCGCACCACTCGCATGCTGTTGGCCGTGTTGCTGCTCTTCCTCATTACAGAATTTCCACAGGGTATTATGGGTTTGCTGAATGCGCTGCTCGGTGATGCGTTTCTCATGCAGTGCTATCTCAAGCTGAGTGAGTATGAAGATAAGATTAAGTTTTGTAATAATGTAATTTCTTAGTAAATTTGAAACTTAGTTTCAAGAGCGGTGTGACCAGAGGTGGACAAAGAATAAAAAGTCATTTATCGATATATAAAAGCCTAGCTGAAAGACTCTGTTACCTAACATTATCGATAAATACAAATTGATCGATACTTAAATACTGAACAATCATTAATTATTATTTAAATAAACATCTATCATACGCACCATTCTCCAGTCTTCAGTTAGTAACTCCTGTTGTATGTAGAGCAGCTTTAAGTTTTCGTTATTTACGAGCTCTGCCTAGGCAGAGTGCAACCATTAGTTGCACTGACGCTTATTGCTCTCCCGTTCGAATGTCTCATTTTAGGTGACCTAATGGACATCTTGGCACTTATTAATTCGAGCATTAACTTCATACTCTACTGCTCGATGAGTCGACAGTTTCGCAGCACTTTCACGCTGCTATTCCGACCGCGTTGGCTGGACAAATGGCTGCCGCTGTCGCAGCATGACGGCGATGGCCGCGACGGCGCCGGCGGTCGACTGGATGGCTATGGCAGGCAGCGTCTGGTGCAAACGGATGCTGTTAGCAAGAGCATGGCCATCGATCTGGGCCTGACGACGCAAGTGACGAACGTGTAGCAGGAATGCAGCAGGGCAGTGTCGACGGCGATAACAACAACAACGACAACGGCTGCAGCGGCCGCGTCAATGACTGAAACAGCGCCTGATGTTGATGGATGCGCCAGTGAAATTGGTGCTACTGATGACATTTGCGTGGTTGAAATGCTGCAGCCGAACGACACTGTCAGAAACAATAAACCGCACAGCAGTCCCTGCTGCACAAGGAGCCGCAGAGCTACGAGGGACGCTTGTCGCCGGCGCGGAAGCGTGGGTGGTAAATGCATTTGGCCTGCCACTGACTGGCTGCGCAAGTTGCGCAACAATCAGTCACAGCAGCCACAGTTGCAGCAGCTGCAGGAGCAACAGCAGGAGCTGGAGTCGCATACCAGGCGCAGCAGCGTGCTGCTCATGGTGCTGCTCAGCGGCAGCGACATGGAGGCCAAGGCGGTGGTCGTCAGCGAACAGCAGAACCTGAAGACGACGCCGCAGCGTTTAGCTCGATCCCACGACGAGGACCTAGACGAAGCCATCGATGCGCTGTGGCTGTAAATTAGCCACAACAGCAGCAGCAACAACAACAACAACAACAACAAACAGAACAAGAACAACAACCACTCTCTTTACACTTATATTTAAATATTAGCTATTAGCCGTTAAGACCAATCACGATTTGTAGAGCGCCCAGTGCTCCACTTTGGCCAGCGCTGCAGGCACGAATCGAGCCCCTCGCGCGTGCAACGCTCCGCCAAAGTGTCCCTGCGGCGTCCTCTCCGACAGTTGCTGATTCATAGTTTTTATCTAAGTGATACTTGACATAGTTTATTAGCCATTAAGCGTATGTAATACACACTAAATATTATTTACAGTTAAGTTTGGCTAAGCGAAATGCCTTTGAGTTGTAACCTTGGTTATCAGCGGACTTGAGCTATCTTTCGTATTCCGATGAATTATTCTAATAAAATATGATTTGATGTAACTCAATATTCAATATTAATATTCTTGAATTATGAAAGAGCCTCGATTAATTGGATTTGGCTATCAAATCTCACTTGCGTGCAAGCAGACAACCAAGTCTATAATTTCCCCAAAAGCCAGAGGCAACAATAATAATAATAATTATAATCAACTGATGGCCCAATTCGTAGCTGCTAATGGCATAATTTTCATCATTTTGCTGCGTGATTGTTGCTATTATATCTGATATATGGCCTGACTGACTGACTGACTGCAACTATTTCACATAAACGGATCTATTCCAATCAAGCTCGAAAGGCACGCACGGGCCACGACTGGCCGAAACAAATTGCCTGCGAAAAGGCCAAAACCGTTTACATAACGCAAGATTTAGCAGATGTTTTACATAAATTTGCTGGGCGTAATTGCTGTTTTAGCTCAGCTAAACGGACCGACGCTTTCGGCCATCATTTTTGGCTTAGAGTATATCTTTATTATTGACTTAAAATATTCTCTGGGTTGCTTCAAGCTGTTTTAATGGATTTTCGTCAAATTCGTGGAATCCTTTTCATTTGCGCATTTATTTTTCTACATTTCTCTTACAATTTATCTCAATTTCTCTCGCTCACTTCCTCTTACCCTCTTCCCCGTCATTTGTCTGTTATTTATGTGCACAACTCGTATCTGAAATTCCATCGAAATGCATGCTTGACACGATGATTTGCAGTTCTCCATATTTCATGCTGTGGCCATTGACATTGTGTGGTTCGTGTGGCAAATGCAAGCAAATTTTTAAATTATTCTCAGCCACTCTTGCTCTCCCTCTTTCTCTCGTTCTCTTTGGGCATGTGTCAGCGTGTCAATAAACTTTCGCAACAATAAAATGTTGACGCAGTAATATAGAGTCAAAGGACGTTGGCAGTAAATAAACCAAAAACTAATCAAAATGCTTCAAAGCATGCTGAGAATGCTGTCAGCATTCGCTGGCATCACAAGCATTGCTATAAGACACACACACACTCAAGTCAAGTCAAGTCAACATACTTTTGTGGTCTGCTCTTGGCCATATTCAAAGCGTATGTGGGTCAACTATTTGACTACAACAACTTGAGCTGGCCTCTGGACATAACTTGGAAATGCCTTAGCTTAAGCTAAATATATATGTTAATTGAATTTAAAATATAATTTATCTCCAGCAGTAAATGCTTAATACCAAGTCGATACTCCAATTAGTTTCTAATTTAACTTTTTCTACGAAGACCTAAATGCTGGATTTCTAATACATTATATATAATTTACAACCTTTGAAATTGGAATTCAGCCCACATTTAATTTAACTACGCTAAGTGGCTATATAATCGCCAAAGTCTTCCAGGAACAAGAGCCTCCTCAGTATCTGACCTTTAGAATGTCTTTTTTACATTCAAACTTCTGTCAGTTCGTGCAGATTTCAGATTTAAATTTGAAAATTTGAAATTAAAGCCGAATATGTGTGTTAATTTGAGCCTTGATGGCCCCGAGCGCCGTCAGCAACTGTGGAATTTCAAATGCAATTGTAGCAAATTTTGGTGAATTAGTTATTCGAGGGCCAGCAGCAGTGGGGAGTCCTTGGCTTTGAATTTTTAGCTGCTTGGCAATTCGTAAAATGTGCGCCAGCTGGTCGAAATAGAAATTAACATAATTGCCACGAGCAGGCCAGCAGCAGCAGGAGCAGCAGCAGGAGCAAGTGTTAAAATGCAAATTGGCCAACACAACTACCAATGAAATTGTCGGCTAATTAGTAGGCGAACACTGTGAGAGTTTTATAGTTGGGAATGCTCTGAAGACGAAGTTTTAATTGATCATTGGCGTGTCCTTTTTTGCTGTTAGTGTTATCTTATCATTAATGCATTATTAATTTGAATAGAAAACTTTGCGGCTGTCAGCTGGGAGCATACGTAAATAGACTGTGATTCGGGCTGAGTGAAAGTTTATTATTTTCCTGCCACCACTGCCATGACATAAACACATCAAAGATGCGCTGCGAATGTAATTAAAATTATATGAAATATATTTTCTATATGAAAGTTGCCAGGGGAATTCCAGGAAATACACAATACTCTGCCAAGGGAACACACAACTCCCTGACCTTGCCGAGACATTGAACTGAGTTCACTACAGTTAAGTTTGAGAAAGTCAGTCAATTTATCACCTCAACTATTCAATTGGCGTCGTTTGTCGAGTGCGATGATGAATGTCCAGCCCGGGAATTGCTGAATAGGTGCTAAAAACATGTTTTATGGCATTCACACAACTCGTTGATCTTTTAAGCGTTTAAGTAATTAAATTGCTTGACGTTTATGGAAATGATATGGCAGCGGCTTGGGTGAAATGTTTCATTAAAATGATTAAAGCGCTTCGCCTTTGATGTGGCGCTCGCTGCATATTCATTAGTCAAATTAAACAAACTGTTGACAGCGTTTAATACTCCGTGTGTGAATGCCACAATGACTGGGCGACTGCCAAAAAGTCAAATAACAAACATTCGCAATCTTCTGCGGCAACGCTGCGTATACGCATTCAGTGAATTGCTGGCAGACGAAGAAATTTGTTTGGGCATTTTTGTGGTTTGCTGCGGCGCTCCATCTGCATTCGGGCAGTTGTTTAGTATTTATATAATATATATATATATATATATGTGTATATAACGAAATCAACTCAAGTCTGCCCATTAAAGCCATTCGCCTGGAAAATATCAAGCGCACGTGTTTGATAATTGATTGATTGTGCGCAGAAACAATGGAACAGCTAGCTCTTGAGCCTCTGATAAGATTTTCAGCTCTGGCAGCGAAAGTTTTAAGCCATGGGGAATACGCGACGCGGGAATCGAAATATCAAACTTTTCAGCAAGAAGAATTCCCAGAAAATTGTCTGTGACTGAGGTATCTTCTGTGCATGACAAATTTCGCTTGTAAAAATGTATTCGGAGCCAGATTCTTTAAAATGTGACCCACAAAAGCTTAAAGCCTAACATAAATTGAAAACTTAATTACATCTCAATAGTATTTCGTCGAATGGAAGGCACGCAATGTGCCACGAAAACATCATAAAAAATGTAAACAACTTCGTTGAGCTTCTTTAAGCACAAAGGCAACAAATTGCGTGCTTGTTGCCATTTTGGATGAGTTGCCCCAGTTTTTGGCTGTGGGCGTGTGTCTGTATGTGTGTGTGTGATCCGGCTCAACAATTGTTAAGTCGCAACATTGGGCCCACAGAGAACATTCATCCAATTGGCTACGCCCACTATTGCCAAATCGCCCAAGGTGTCCGGCCGCAGGCTGAAAAATCAATCGCAAAAGAAAACTGAAGAGAAAAATAAAAATCGAACGCTGAAAGCCCAAATGAACTTCTGTGCGCAGCTGGGCTAAGTTTCTGAGAATTCGCCGGAGCTCATTAAAAAATAGTTTCACGCTAAATGTTTGTCACTGCCACGAGCCGTGTGTGAAATGCCTGCCATGCCAGGCCAGGACATGTCTCGCCGAGCCGAGCCTGTCTCGGCCTCTGTCTCTGCCTCTGCCTTTGGCTCTCTCTCAACTAACGAAATTGTTGCCAGCATTTTTTAGTACGACATTTTTGTTGGTGCAGCTGTTGTTGTTTGTCTCCTTGAACCAGTTTTATAAACAAGCGAGCGGCGACCCAGTTGTGTCAAGCAGCCGCCCCGTTGCCCCACTTAGCCACCTACCTCAGGTAACAGCTGATGGACATGCGTTGCGGCTAAAGCAAGCAATCAAAAGTTCCGAGCTGAATCCATGGAGACAGCAACAGCCAGAGTGCGTTCAACTAATGCCCAGTATAAGCTCATAAATTTTTCTACATATATAGAAGAATATTGTTTAAGTAAGTGCGGCCACACGTGCCGCAGCACTGAGGCTGCACACGTGGCAACAGTGTCTGCTGCAAGGCCAAACAAATACATTCGAGACACTTTGCTTACAAATAAATTTGCATCTTTAAATTGTTTGCTGGGCGTGTGGGAGATTCTAATTTAAAATTGTAATTGAAGTCACTCGCCCCACTGTGCACTGTGGCGGACAGCACCCGAAAAATATTCAAACAGCAGTTCCGGCTGCCGTTGCTGTGGCTGTGGCTGTTGCTGTTGCTGTTGCTGTTGCCAAGCGGCATTTACATACAAATGAAGCTGAATGGCAGCTGCTTGCAGTCAAAGACTTGACAGACGCCATAGCAGAAGCTTCTGTCACTATTATTGTTAAGCTGTCGTTCTAATGGAAGGATTTAACAGGTAACAAAATGACGGTACATACCACAGGTGGTATTGGGCTTTAAGAGCAATGCTGGACTGTGAGGTGCTCTGTAAAGGGTTTTGGGTTGGAAGTGATTATGTCTGATATATGATTGATAGCTATGGTGAATATGTATGGGTATACAGATGTATGTATAGAATGAAAGAGAAATTAAACAAGAAAGGGAGGAAGAATTCTCTGGATAGCTGACTGTATATATATGACTATATTATATACATATGTATATGACTATAGATAGATACAGAAAGAGACATAAATAGAGAAGGATACATGAAAGATAACTGAGTGAATATATCCATATATCCATATATAGAAAGCTGAAAGATAGAAGAAAAATACAGAAACATTTCTAGAGTGTATCTCCGCCCTTTTATCTCTCATTCTCGCTTACTCTTCTCTCTCAGGAAGAGAAGATATGTATCTATCATGGGTGGCCATCTATCTGCGAATCTTTCTATATTATAAAGATTTTCTATAATAAAGATTTCCTTTTAATTAAATGTTTTCTATTTACTGCAGGTAAATTAATTTAGCTGACATCAAAACTTAAATGCAAACAAAATGATTTCCCTAGCTCCCAGGCTTCGTCTAACTTCCACTGCAAAATTCTATTTATACGACAAGTTTAATGTTATTTATGTGCGTGTTTTCGTGTGGACAGCTGGACAGTGGTTTGCTGCTGCAGTCATGGGGTGGATTGACCAGGTGTCTGCTGCACAGGTGTGCCCAGCGCTGACATTTAGCAAGCTGACAGGTGGTTAGCAAAGTGCAGCGTGCATAGCAATGTCTCAGCTCGTTGTTGACAGCGTCACACACAGTGAGCATTAACTTTTGCCACTAACTGTAATGGAGTGCCCTGACTCTGGCTGGGGGCATATATCAAATGGGAAATAAAGCCAGTCATCATCAAAATTTAATAATCTCGCGCTGCGGCACACAAATACCGTCAAAATCAAATAAACAATTCCAGCGAATTCGCCAAATCGCATCAAATATGCGAAAATAAAAATTGAATATCAGACAACGAGGCTGAGCTACTCTTTTGCTATGAAGTTCTTATTGCCCAAGGCTTAAGTTGCCATGAAAACATTCCTGATTCGAAATACTTAATGAGAATCCCGCGCAGGTAACAATCTGCTGCTTTACTACTTCCTTGTTGTTTCTTGCGCTGCTCAGGCATGCTTTCACTATAAATTGCTCGAAGGAAATTCTCAGCTTTGCATACTCATCGATGAGTTGGGCATGCTGTCGGTTAGGGTATTTGCGCAAGTGATTATGCATAAATAGCTCGACAGCCGCATGTAACCGCAACAGCTAAAGCAACAACATTTGCACTTGCTGAAATACACACGACACGAGCTCGTGTCGTTAACAGCCAGCACAAGCAGCAGCTGACATGCCCACCGCCCCCACCCCCGCACAGCGCACATTGCCGCCCACAGAATGTGCTTTCATATGCAGCTCTCGTTGTATTATTTGTTCTGGGCTTATATCACACGCGTCGAAGGGTGGCAAATCGCTTAAGACCCACCCAAACATGTTATAAAATTGTGTGTAAATATTGTTTTTAAATTGACAGCCGCAATTCAGTGAACAATAAAGTAACAAGGGATCAATGGTGGCCAAGAAACAGCACTCGATGGAAAACAAATAAAGCAATTTTAATCCGGAATGCCTGAGATGTCTGGAGCGTGGAAATTACTTGAGAAATTGTGCAAGAAATAATTAGAGAGCAGCTCGGCAAACATCCGAGATTGACAGCGCCCCGTCCAGCATCATTCATCATGATAAATCGATAAAGGAACCCGCCAGCCAGCTAGCCAGCCAGCCAGTCAGCCAGCCAGAGACGTAGACTTTAACACTTCCCCATAACGCCACTCGCGACTCAGCTTAACATATATTTGTAAAGGTTTCGCAGAATCTCTCAGACCCTTGCTCGCTGCCCTTTGTAGGAATCTGTTTTTCTCTTAGCAACAATTTCCTGCTCGATTGATGGCCCTGATTCGACCGAATTATATTTTGTCCCTCTTGACATTTTTCATGGCTTGTCACTGCCGTGCGGCCTGCTGTTAGCCGCCTCACTTCTCGCCACTTGTAATTTAATTAAATTAAAAAACAACAACAACAACAAAAACAAAAAAAGCAAAGCAAATAGCAAGCGCAGTCAATGCGAGCGATTTGTTTGAATGCTGGACGGTCCGAGCTACCCTTTTTGCAGGCAAATATTTTAATTAGTAAACATCGTTAAGAGCGAGCGCAATGCTAATTTCGTTAATGAGCGCAGCCAGCATTGCGGGCAGCAGCGACAACCTATTCATCGGCCCCTCGAAGTGCGCTCCGCAGCGTGATTAAACGCCAAACATAACAACAATAATTCTCGCATCAAGGGACGCAGCTGCTAGAGCAACGATCCTATTTGCGAAATTAATTGTACAATTAACGCACAGCATTTCGCTATAAACACGATTTATCAAACTTGTGCGCTATCACGTGCATTACATGACTAATTATAGTTATTAGCAATATCTTCTCCTATTATACGTAGACGACTTACCAATTATAGTAGAACTGCCAGCCATTGTTGGCAGGGTATGTGATAGTCTGTCATCTGTATCTATTATTTACTTCCTCATTCATCTTGGTATCGCATGAGTGCTCAACCAGTAAATCGACAAATCATAGCATACATCTGTTTATATAAGTGCTTGAGCTGCTTACTGTGTGCCGTGCCTAATACGCTGGACGCGACTGTTGCCATGGCCTTAAGCCCTGAAGTGTGCGAGCGCTTAATAAAGGATTAATCAAAGTTAATGCCGCAGGCCGCAGGCACGCATATATGAATAACCATGCTTGACTACACGCTCACACACACACCCACACACACACATCCACACCCAACTACTAATTGCTAACATTGCAGGACATTCAGGAGCAGAAACCAAAACTCATTTGAGTCAAACAATGGGCAACTTTTATTCATACACCAACTGCAATTGTGTGCGTGCGTTAATATTAATATTCATGCAAACACACACACACACACACACACACGCAGACAATACACATTGCTGAGGCAGGCATTCATATATCGCACTGGCTCGGAAAATTACAATTTTCATATCTAATGGCTGCGTCGACGCGCGCTGTAACTTTCGAAGGTCGCTGGGAAAATAAAAGCAAAGGCAAACAGTTTAATGGCACAACTGAACTGGTCAGAAGTGTCAGTTCCACAGGCTAATTGCATGGTTAGTATAATTTCAGTCCCTCTCTCTCTCTCTCCCTTTCTCTCTACCCTAATCACAGTTAAATTTGTGTTATTTAAAGCTTATGTTATTTTGGCTTAAACATTTTGTTGCACATCAGCGATAAGCGATAGCAGCTTGTGTCTGCCGGCAGCTGTAATATTTCATTCACTGATTAATTGAATTTGAAATTGAATATGTAAATGTGATAAGTAATTATGCGAGCCTCGCTCTGCCTCGCCGTGGCTGGCAGCTTAAGAATTGTCTTTTAATCTGCTCGAACGTGGCCAACTGTCCGGCTTATGCAAATGGCGCTGGAGCCGTGGGCGTGGCGCACTCTCCTCTGATATTACGTAATGCTGCCCGCACACATGCGAATTGATTTTCATATTTGCCATAATTATTCACTAGCTGAGCCTGTCTCCTGAGCACTCAGTCTTAAGCTGATTTGCTTCTGCTCTGTCTCTCTCTCTTTATGTGACCCTCTGCTAAGGGCTTAGCCCTTGCTTTGACACTTTTCCATTTTCCTTTTCAAACTCGTACGTATTTGAGATTTTGAGCACAATTTTTTTTTGCTCTGAGATATGAACGCAGCCAGAGATACTCAGAGATAAATGCCATTTTGCACGCTGGCTGCTTCCGGCATTGCTGCTCCGGTAAAATCCACAACACGCGCAACACATGGTGCGAATTGTTGCGGAATTGTTGCACTTGGCCAGCGGGCAGGTCGTAGATATTGCAAAAGTGGAGAGCTCTGTGCATAGCCACCCAGTTTGACCAGCAAAAGAATAAAAGCAAATATAAATACAAGGATGTGGTTTTTAAAGGCCATCGATTTAAGGGCGGCGAGCATAAATCAAGTCAGCTGTAGATTTAACATATATGGGCCATTGAGAGTACGCTGCTTAAGCGGACCCTCGAGGAGGCCAGCGAAATTTGCATACACACCACAATTTCAGCTTTAATGCGCTTGTTAACACCCGTGGCCCGCACGGGTCGTTAAAGGGCGCCGCTGCCGTAAAGTATGCAACAGTTTTTGGAGTAAACAAATCGTTTGCTTTAGCGGCCATTTTGGCGCGGGCTTTAAAAGCCGAAGTGGAAATGCGAATGAGAGCAGGAAAATCTCAATGTGTTTTACAATGTTTGCTAGCCTCAAGCTAAAGCAATTGGCGTTTTCTGTTTATGCCTTGGGAAACTGAACATAAAAAGTTAAGAGTTTGCGTCATATAGAAAAAAAGTTGCCTAAGTAAATTTATGAAGCGAACTTTTGGCTTTTAATGGATTTCCTGTTGTCCTTGTTAAGGCTGTAGCACAAAGCAAGTTTCTGCCAAATAAACAAAAACTTGGCAACGTTGTAGTGAGTAGGGCCAGAACTGAAAGCTTATTCATAACAAAGCATACTTAAAATGAAAAGAGTTGTTTACTTGTTCGCTCTGATTGTCTGACTGTCTGTCTATCTGTCTCTCTATCTGTCTGTCTGTCTGCCTGGCTTTCTGGCTGCTTGAGCATTCACTACTTTATTAATCAAAATTCACAGCTGCTCGGAATTTATGTGCTTTTTATTATGATAGAATAGGAAACTCGAAACTTGAAAAAAAAGTATTATGTGCTTGAGTCAAGCAGCGCCTTCAATTTATACACAATTCCTGTTTGCTGCTAAAAGTTTTAAGCTTTGATATTAGTTTCTCTAGCAGAAAATATTTTTCAATTTGCGCTTGTTGAACTTTAATTTGAGATAACTATGCGCTGCCCAGACCCTAATTAGTTGGACCGAAAATTTATAATGAATACCCGAAGCTGGCGCTGCGTATCGGCTTTCAGCTGGGTTTCATTTGACCACGCATTAAGCCATATGTGACGCAGCTGAATATTCAAGGCGTTAATTAGTCAAAGGAAGCATAAGCCTTTTTTTATTATTAAATGTATATATATGTATATGTACATTATAATTATATATATGTATATATAAATTTGATTCATGGCTGCACGCTTTAATTTTTAATTGCATTGCGAGCTTAATTAAACTTTCCACCTGAGTGTGGCCACAACTTGTGGCTGGATGCATACAGTAAATATGCTAATTGCTCTGCGAGAATCTCTCGACTATATGTATGTGTTTCGGCTTAAATACTTGCCATTTACTGAGCCCCCTTTCGCTCTGGCATTTGCATAATTGGCTTAGCTTACAATATCTTTGCTGTTATTTCAGTTGATATTTCCAAGAGTAATTAGACATATTTCTTACAGCTGTTTGCCTTGCTAAAACACACACATGTTTATGCATTAGCATAGCCCAAGCAACACATATGATTTGTGACTTGAGCTGAATGTTGCCTTGGGTTACGGCTGCTGCTGCTGCTGCTGTTTAAAGTCCTACACATAGGGCGACCCAGAGGCGGGCATGTCTATCTGTGCGACTGTCTGTCGCAGCTTCAAAGCTTACTCGCTTTGATGATATTTGTGGGTTTTGTCGGCAGCTCAAACAGTTGAAGCCCAAATCTAAATGCAGCTTAGTAGCTAATGATATTTGCCTTGCCAAAAACAGACTTTTATTGTCAACTGGTTTTTGTGTAAGCAAAAGGGGGTATATAAGTGCAGCATATGAGATTAAGATATGAATATTGCAATATAAATAAATATATTTCTCATTCTCCCTATTCTTTCATTTCGCTTACATATACTTACTTATCCTAACTACAGAGTATCTCCCAGCCGCTACACTCACTCGTTTAACAACACTTTCCTGATTTAAAACACACGTTGACAATTGGCCAGGACTTCAGGTCTCATTATTGTGCCCCAAAGGCAAATGGGATTTTGGTTTTTTCGTTTTTTTACGAGCTGCTTAAGCCACATATCAGCAGCCTGACAGCAGAGCTAGCCAAATGTGATTATAAGCCCAAACTAAGCCTGTTTGTCCCTTTCAAATGTTATACAAATGCAAATTCACTCAGCTTGGCCAGCTTTAAAGCAGAAAGAAGCAGAAATGTCAAATTGCAATTTGAATTTGAGAGGAGCAACAGCAGCAGCTCTGACGAACAACTGGCTTAAGTGGACATTTCGCTGAATGCCCAATGGCGCACATGATTATACCAGCGCAGTTGGCGTTGTGCTCGTCGCAGTCTAGTTGAATATTAGCATATTTTGCGTGGGATTTATAAAGCCAGAGAGTCGAAGAGAGAGAGAGAGAGAGAGAGAGAGAGAGAGGGAGAGAGAGAGAGAGAGAGAGAGTGTGGGAGGTGGAGAGTTCCTTGAACTGGCCTTGCAGTCTGTTAAACCTTTTGGAATTGTACTCAATTGTTATTCAGTCAGGATTTAGTTGCGCTATATGAATTGGGCTTGGAGAAGTGTATTTGAAATGCGAATTTGTGTGATTTCACTTTTGAATATTTTTGACTTAATCAACACTGGCTTTCGCTTCGCTTGGTCGCGTGTGTTGGAAAACTCTGCATAGCAAATGACGCCCGAGCCAAGGCCAGACAGAGAGAGCTTCTGTGTGTGTGTGTGTGTGTGCTTGCACTTACAGCTGACTGCGCACAACATGCACACACACACACTAATACTCTCTCACACACACATACACACTTTGTTGTGTGCGCGTTGCTTAGGGCTAGTGACCTTAAAAGTTTTGGCTGCTTGACACTTTTTGGCTTTTGATTTCTTGACACTATGATTTACCCTAATGAAAATGTCCTTTTCTGCGGAAATGTAAATGATGCTGAGCTTTATGCGGCCATCATTTCTTTATTTTCGTTTGGGTCCACCCAAGTTTGACAGGACTCAAAGGGCTTTAAAAGCCATTTGGGTACATAAACTGCGCTACAAGACTCCATTAAGATGCTACGATAAGCTGGCCTACAATAAAACTTAATTACGCAATTAATTAACAATGAACGAATTAAGATAACGCCTACGCGTTGCTCCCCATGCCACGCCCACGACTTTCGACTTATCTGCGTGAAATATACCTTGCAGCTGCTTCCTCTGAGCTTTCGATTCGATTGGCTTTCGCCTTGGCAAACTTTGCTCTGTTTGCCTTCGTTTAATTAGTTGCGAATTTAATGTGTTTTGAATTTTGATGGCTCATTGATGGCATATTAAAAGCGTATGAAGGCCAGTTAACAGCGCGCAGGCAGCATGACAGCACATAAATTGCAACAACAGCGTGACATGCACGTGCCGAGTGCCTAACAACTGGCAGGAGTTGACATTACACCCACCCTAGCACGGGCGACTCAAAACATGACACGACAGCGCATTTATCAAAACACAACGCAAAAAACCTGTCGCGTCGTAAAATCTCTTGTGAACTCTGTCTAATGAATCCGCCATTTGCGTACCACATGGCGTATGAATATTTGTAATTATTAAAGTAGGATCGGGAGGGCGACACGAGCGACAAAGCTGCTTACCGAAAGGATTAGCATGTGACGCAAAGAGTGTATAAGCTGCAGATAATATAAGCAATACACGCGTAAGCATTCGAGAGTAAAGCCATAAAATATTCATGCCATAAAACTTTGAGCAGCAAAGCCGAGATGTTCAATCGAAGAGCTCGAGCAGTCATGGTTAATAATCATAAAATTAGAAAGTAATCGAGAGTGTTCTTCGAAGTTTTCGTTTTTGTTTAAAGCTCTCTTTTGTTTTGATGCGCTCAGCCATGAATCGAGAAGGTTTTCATTATTTATGAAAATCAATAAGTTTGTCATATATATTTTCAGCTGCGAACTTGGCAAAAGCTTAGCACGCACTTGATACAAGAAGCGAGCGAACAACGCATTTGGCCAGCAGCTCGAGGCATATACTATGCATGTATATTGTTTGGGGCAGTTTATAGCCTGCAGAGGCCAGTTGTCATTAGCAGGCATATGGCCTAATCAAATCAACGTCGTTACTGAGCAGATCATGGCCAAAAACACAGAGCGAAGCAGAAGAGACGAGTATCACGCACACGCCCAGTTGGCTGCCAACGTTGTGAGTGCTCAATTACACCAGACGGGGCAGAAAAAATAACCCAAACATGCACAGAATGAGAGAAAGACAGAGAGAGAGAGCGAGAGAGAGAGACATACAGACACACATTTACATTAGTCAGTTAACGAGAAGCAACAAAATTTGGTGATGTTGTTGGCAAATAACGTTTGCAATGCCCTCCCCAGCCAAAGGGAAATTTGTTCAGCATGTACTTTAATGTCAAATTAAAATATTTACGTGACCTCATTTGTTGCTGCTGCCCTTGCAGCGGCAGCTGATGCTGATATGGAAAGTTTGCTTATCCTTGTGCTTGTTGCTTCGCTTCGCTTTGCTTGACTTGTTGCTGCTGCCGCCGCTGCTCAATCATAATTAAGCACTTTAGTTGCTTAGCATCCACTTATGTATTTAAACGAGGCATATATGCGAGCGCTTGGCGGAATGACTCAATCTTGATCTAAATGCGCACATAATTTTAGCCATAAATCTTAGTGCCTTTAATTAGCTATTAGAACTCACATATGATGTCGAAGAGGCTTGCAGCAGGAGCAATGCTACAAGTTAAATAAACGAAAACTTATTTGACTTGTTGTATATTTAAATAATATATGCTGATCCGACAAACGTCGTATTATCATCTAAACAAAAGTGATATTTATTTTCACAGGCCAATAATAACAATAAGGATTAGATAATTAATTTGTAAAGTTTGCTCTAAACTTCTTCTTTAGAAACTTAAAGTTTAGTCTTACTGATATTATTATGTAGTCGTTATTACGCCCACACTCTAGCACGCTGATAGGCTGATACGCTCATACGCTCATACGCTCATACGCTCATACGCAGGTATGCGCTCCAGCGCTCCAACGCTTCACTGCCTCTTGCGTAATTAGGTAATTAAGCTCTTACCCAACTGAGTTCAATTAAGCTTCTACGCTCCAACGCAACGCTCCTGGACTCTTACGATAATATGCTGCAGCGCTCCCATACATCAACACTCCAACGCAATTACGATCCTCCGCTCTTGGATTCTTACGCTCATGCGCTCCCATACTCCGACGCTCTTACGTAATTTGGTTCTTACGTAATTATGTCCTTACGTAATTTAGATCTTACGTAACTGGGCTCTATTAAGCTTATACGCTCCAACGGAATTAGGCTCCTCCTCTATTACGCGCTTGGACTCCTAGGCTCAACACTCAAACGCTCCTACGCTCTTACGTAACTGAGATCTATTACGTTTCTACGCTCCGACGCAATCACGCTCCTTCGGTCCTGGACTCTTATGCTCATATACTCCAGCGCTCTCATATACTGGAGATCCTACATAATAACACTCATACATAATACATACATATACAAATATATGTCTAAATCACTATTAACAACAATTTCTTAAAACAATACTTATAACTATTACAATAGTTTGCCTAATACTACTAACAAATTGGCTTAAAATTATTAACTCTCTAAACACTTACCACACACTTCGAAGAAGAGGAGGTCCACCGCTCGACTGTCCACCAGGAGATCAGGCATCCGACTGAAGCAGCTCTGCTGCAGGCTCGCCTTTATATAGGGCCAGCCAACCACTCGAACTCGAACTCTGCTCTCCGACCTGTTGCTGAGTTAGTTTGCAAGCTCGATCAGCGGGCGAACTGCCGCCGTCAGCCGTTTGCACGCTCAGTGGGCTCGATCAGGTATGAGCAGCAGCTGCCGTTCGACGCCTGCTAGCTTATGTTGTTTGCAATGCAAACACTATGCAGGCATAGAAACATATTTTACTATCTCAGACGTAAAAATGCAATATTAACCAGCAATCAATATTAAATAAAATAAGCAGACAGAAGAAGAAATAAATATATAAAGTTGAACTGAATACTAACATCGTGACACTAGAGTTTTATATACATATATAAATATACATCAAACATGAAATCTGATTTCAAAAAGGCAAATACTTTATGAAATCAATTCAAAATGATGCTTGCCAGCTGGTCGCAGGTGAGAGTGCTTTTATGTTTATATCTAGAATGAGCTACTTAATATTGCATAAGACTGAACCGCAACTGCTGGTGTCTCCTGTGCTGTGAGGAAATGCTCAGCATACGCAACTTGAAATGTTGCGTAGGCTGCGCACTTCGCTTGACATTTTAAGTTCATTTCCATGCAGCCCACTGGAGGTCTTTCAATTACTTTGAAGCGCTTTTAAGTGTGCTATAAAATTCAGGTTATTTTCGGTGCGGACTGCGCCTCTTTCTTTTCCCGACACTAAGCATCGGGTGTCCCGCGAGAAATCAGAATACGGAATATACATTAATAAACATTAAGTCGCAAAATCCATTTGCTAAATGCCGCCGAATGCGAGCTTTGTAAGTTTTTTATTTGATTCTTCTCATTGTGCTGCAGGAGGGGAGGAGGTCCTACTTTATCCGTTCATTCTTTTCGCATCATCACTTTTCTGACCAAACACGCACGTTAATGCTTTATAACTCGACGACGTGCTTCGTTTATACATTACACTGTAGCCGGAATTTAAAATAGCCCTAAAGAAAAAAAAAAAGCTGAGGCGCACCCCGAATAATGCTCAAATGTTGCGCAGCCCATAAAAAGGGATCAGAGTGTAGCCGGTCGCAGCGCAGTGGGCTGTCAGGCAAGTCAATAGGCTTATGATTTATATCGCCATTAGTAAAGTGCGGATCATTGGACGGTCTTGGGCCCGTACTATTGACCCGACCCAGCCCCACCCAACCACTACTGGTTGCTTTTATGGCACAAAATACGTTTTAGCCTTTTGCCTGTCGATTTTGTAAGCTCGAGAGTGTGAGTTTAATTTATACTTCCTTTTAAGCTAAGGTATCCTTTTGCAGGCTGTGTCAGGCATTTCCTTTCTGATTTTCTATTTTCCTATTACGTTCTAATAAATATTGAAAAATTATTCATAGTCGAGAATCCATCTTGCCCGCTTCATCTACAAATGCGCACTTTAACTAATTATATAAAATGGTTCGAGAGCCATAGCAATTGCCATAACGGCAGGATGCCGATGCCATAGCCTTAGCCTTGGCAATACACATTTTAATTATCTTTACGCAGCAGCCCAGCAGAGCTCCTGCTCCGGCTCCGGGTCTGGCTTCCTTTTGACACCACATGCCTCCACAGACCACATACCACACACAGCCACAGCAGGTGCCGAATCAGCGGAAATCAACAACAGGCGACAAACGACAAAAGGCACAAAGGACACGACGGCAAACAAGATAAACGCAACAATGACAAATTAAACAAAAGGCGCAGCCAGGCGCGTGTCAAATTGCCACAGCAAAATCAGTTTTATTTATTTACCTTAAATTTGATATTAGTGAGAAACTTTAAAGTGCAATCGAACTGCACTTCCTCCTGACTTGCGACAGCTGTGCGAAAATTGATTTTCGCTTGTTTATTAATTTTCACTTTTTGTGCAAGCCTTCAGACACTTTAGTTGATATTTTTAGCTCTGAGCTTACTGTGTAGTCAAGGAACGGAAGTTTCAGCGGGAAAAAAGCTAAATTGCTGTAGTCAGAGATGCCCAGCTAAGAGATACCCTTACTCAAGCAGCACTAAGAAAAGCAAATTGAAGACTTTTCTTGTTAGCCAAGCAGTGCATATAGAATTCCAATCAAAAGCTATGATCCATATACTCATGGCAAGCTATAATATTCGTAAATAATTTACTCTAAGCACATATTCTATTCATATTGATGTTGAGTACATACCCCTGCTCAAACAACTCTAATCACATATGCTCTAATTAACACTCACCCAGCTCAAATTTAAAGTCTGGCATATAAAGTCTTCTGTTTATAGTGCACACAGTTTCATTATACCCTTTTGTTTTGCTCCATTTAGTATGTAAATGCTGTAAATGGCACGTGCCGCCCATATAAAGAGAGCGCATAAGTGTGGCAAAGCGTCGAGAACGTCGCCCATAATTCAACTAACGAAAACTGGAAACTTTCGGGCAGCTGCCGCTCCGCTCTGCGTCCATTAGTCCGCTGCTGCTCTGAGTGTGTTTGTTTGTATGCCTGCCCCTAAAACGGGAAATGTGTTCGAGTACTACGTTGGCTGACTTGCCATTAGCTTTGGGCTAAGCACACACACACACACATACAGAGACCAATTATGCAGCAACTGCGCCCCGAGCATCAGTTGTTTGAGTGCAAAGAGCTGGGCAAGTTTTGGGTTTCGCTGGAAGCTTTTGCCTCCGTCTCGCCAACTGAATAGCTTTGTCACTTTGAGTGAATATCTTGGCTGCGATTTAGGGCTGAGCTAATAAGTCGTTTAAGTTTAGGGCTCACTGTACTTCAGGTACGCATCCTATGATACGTCTCTTATAGGTCATCAAAGAGCTTTATCAATTTTTATGCTTAATTTGATTTGTGATTTGCATTTCAATGCGCCGACAGCGCCCCAAATTTAAATGAGTCTGACATTCGTAAATTACAATTCTGTGTATGTCTGTGCTTGAGTATGTGTATGTGTATATAAAGCTTATTACAGTTTATTTATAATTCAGTGCACAACATGAATTACATTTGTGCTGCGGTGCGTATGCGTTATGTATTCTTGTGCTCGTCTTGGCCAGGTGGCTGCTGCTTGTCGAGCTGCCGAAGGAGCTGCGCGTAGAGCAGCTGGCGTAACTGGTAAATGTTCTAGAAATGCTCTCAAATGCATGTATTCCGAAATTTATTGTCTGAATGCTGGATGCCAGGCCATAAATCATAAACCAAATGACAGCAAGCTGCTCAAGCTACAAGCTCTACTATTTTAAAACGCAAATAAAATAAATTAATATAAATAGCTGCGCCTAGAGATGAATATAAATAGAAGCAAGCCCAAGCGAGGGTGGGCTTACTTTAGAATTAGATTTAAGCCAGAGCTGTTCATAAACGTTATCTTTTCGTTTGTGAGCAGATAAAATTTGATTAAAATTACCAGAAACTAAAGATGGCAGTTAGAGCAAAACCAAAACGATATATTTTAAATTGATTATGCTAAAAACTATCGTTTTTATAAGTTTATCGACTATTGCTGTAACATGTTGCAGCACTGTTAAAGGTGTCACTCAATCGTGATCGTGGTGCTGCAGCTAGAGTATCGATATTTTAACAGACTTATTACTTATCGATTATTGCTGTTAAGCTGCAGCTGACAGCTGAGCTTTAATATCAGAAATAAACGCGATTATTGCATGGCTGCGCGCTTACAAATGTATGGATATCCTTAAACGGCGAAATCAATAGCCATTATTTATGTAAGATATGCTGCCGCTGACCTTTTCAATTCAACAGATTTCGAATTCCGCTTTGTGCATAATTTAATTGAGCATAATTAGACCCAACTGCTTTTCGCTTTTGGCACCTTTAACAATTGAAAAGTGCAAAGTTTTCGCAATCCGAGCTGAATTATAATGAATTTTGCATTTTGCAGTCTGTGCTCCACTTTTGCATTGTGCATTTGGGGGAGCTTTCGCTGTAGTTTAATCATTTGATGTAGCGAATAAATAATTCATGCGCCGCATTCTACGGACGGCGCTTAAACTGCGATCGGGCGCGGCGTGAGCTGTAATTACGACTGTGGGATGATTAAATTATAAGGCTGCCCGGGCGACCTTTTAAGCGTCCCCCTGATGCTGCCGTCGCAGCTGTTGCTTTTAATTAATTTGCGCTTAGACGCCGAGTTACGAAGAAAAATTACCAGCCGCCCAAGCGAGCGGAAAGAAAATAAAATAGTCAAAGTCTAGCTCAACGGTTTTTTTCCGGACGTCCAGGTGAGAAATGAACAACGTTTGCGGCGAGTAGGCAGCCGCCAACGTCATTACGCAGATTTCTCCAAGGTACACAGCCGAAAAAAAAGGGGGAGGAAAAAAACCAAATTGCTGTGGACGTGCTCCGTGCCCGAGACGCAGATGTGGGTCAGCGGTTGGTCGCAGCGGTGTTCCAAGCTGCACTTCCGCTACATAAATTGGCGACCAGGGTTTTATAGTTTGGCAGCCCTGCTGGACGTGTGGCCAGACAAATGCGCCATTAAATATTTGGTTTTGGTAATAGGAATTCCGAGTCAACTAGGCAGACTAAGTGGGTGGGGGCCAAGAGATGAATGGCCAGGAATTGAAATAAAACGAAAACACATTGGAAATAAATCTATGCAAATTGTGGAGCTAGGCGAGAGGCATCATGAAGCAATTCAAACGTTAATAGACACTCTAGTTATTTTTAGGACAAAGGAGAAATCACGTATACGACAAGTGCACACATGCAATCAAATCTGTTATTGAGATTGATTCTGTCCGACTGTCAGCAGATAAGTTGCGAAAGTGGGTGTTGCGAGTCGTTCACACGTAAACTCAAAGAACTGCTGACCATGTGATTGACCCCAGAATAGCCACGTGTTCAATTGAAATCAGTCTGACGTCCACAACAAACGATGCGACAGAAACAGTCGACCAGAGTTGACTTAAACAACGCTAAACAACAGCTGCCTTCAGTGGCAGTTCCGCTTGGGGCTCTGCTTTATGTGCCATGCCATTGTGTATTTTTTATGCCTAACGCCCCGCAGTTTCTGTTGCCATTTGATTAATGTGCAGAGCCAAGCAGAAGTCCCGAGTCGTCCTTGGTGTTTTAATAAAATGCAAATTGATATCGCTGCGAACTCAGCTTCAGTTTTAAAATCTAATTTAGTCTTAGCATTCGGCTACGTAAGCTAAGCTACATATTGTTATACATTTTGCTTAGCAAATTTGACAGCCAACACAATAGACAGCCAAACAGGAGCGCCAGATGAAGGCAACTCAATGTGGAATAAAATATTTTACAAATATTTAAAAAATATTGAATATATTTGTAGTAAGTCAATATAGTAGAAATGTTCTACAAAGATGTATCTTGCATTCAATTTTCATTACTCCGCCCCACTTTGGGCCCATTGTTCACCGAGCTGCGCTCCTGCTGCTGCTGCCCATTTGAATAAACACATTTGGGCGCCGCAGAATTTGGCGCCTTTCGCCGCTTCCTTTTGGCAAACTGTCGCTGCCCACGCGAAAGAAATATTGAACAGTTTTGCTGACACAATTTCTGCTATTTGCTGTTGCTTTATGTTTGCAAATTTGAAACGAAAAGAGAAGAAATATGAAAATGTTTAGCATTCAGCTGACGTTCTATTTGTTTACAATCGCAACACAGGCCGCCCCGCCCCCCTCTGTTCACAGTGGAGTTAAGTCACTCGCTAAATGCAATAAAAATAAATCCATAAAGATATAGGAAAACTAACTTAAACCAGCACACCCACTGACACTGAGTGAGAGACATTTGAAAGCTTGTCAAATTCTCAATTTGACACGGCTTTAACCGGGACCAGCCCCTTTAGCGGCTGACACAGCGTCAAAAAGAAGATCATGCATATAAACCCATGCAATATGCCCGACTGTCAGCGCAAATGTCCGCATCCGCATCCGTATTTGTGTTAGATGCCCTCCCACACGTGCCTCAGTCACAGCAACAGCAGCAAACGCGCCGCAGCTCAATAAATAAAAATTTATTTGCGTTGCCAGTGAAAATCGCATGTTTTGGTTTTATTTACAATCACACGAAGATATTGCCCCGGTTCAATGGGAATATACATACATACATATATATATATATGCTATATATGGATTTTTCATATTTTTCATGCTCGCATGTTTTCATTTCATTTGGCCACCTTTTGTGTTGCTTTATATTATTTATTGTTATCTTTATGAATTTTCTAAAAATATTCAACAACAAAATTCGCAAATTGTTTTCATTTAATTGGAGAACGCCAAGTTGCATATTTCATTCAAATATTTTTCAGCAAATTTTCTGATATTTGAACAATGAAAATGATTAAATTTGGAATACATAAAAAAATAGCTGAGCTGGCATTAAAACAGCATAAATAATTTGAAGCCCTGCAGCTCTGACCTAAGCACATAGGATTTCCACATAACCGAGCTAAGCTCATTTGCAATTTGGGCAGCCGAAAACCGCAATTGCACTAATTGCAACCCGGCCAGGCTCGTCGAGCTAGCTGTTGGCCCTTATGACATCAAGCCAATGCCACTCAGTGCATGACCGGGTCGGGCGGGGCTGGGCCACTGAGCCGGAAGCACTAACGAGAAAACTCTGCAACATTTTTGGTGGCAATATTTTTGGCAACGATGTTGCCGCTGCTGGCGCACTGCTGGCTGCATCACGGTCACCTCCTCCTTCCCCCTCAGCTCTCCACCTTAAAGTTATGTGGCTGCAAATCGCTGCCGCATTTAGCTTGATTATTCATCATTTTGCATGGGGAAAGGGGCAACTAAACGCGTCGCTTTAAGCCAGCCAAATTTTAGTTGACTTTGGGGTCCCTACTCAGGTCGTGCTTGAATTGGCAGAGACAGCGACAGTTGCCTTAAAGGATTAAGGCATTAACACGCTGGAGTACAAGCTCTTTGTTATTTGATAGACGCATCTGTTGAGCAACATGACAGCCAGACGGCGCACCATAACCACCGCAGCTGGACCGGCAGTCGGCTGAGCACTTGGGACTGCTTTGTTGCCGCGACAGCTTCACGCTTCATTTGCATAAAGAGTCGCTGTACATTGAGTACCCAACGGCGGAGACAATGGCGACGCAGCTCTGACAAATGTTCAGGATTTGCCAGCTCTGCGAAAGGGTCTGACAACTACCACTATTGTGGAAGTGTCGATAATGACCCGAGAGTAATTTACCACTTTAGACCCTTTCGAGTATTAAAGCTAAAGTTGAATTTGCGTGAAGTTCCACTTTATGAATTGTTAATTTAAATATTAGTTGTTGGCTGGCAGGATTTGCGGTCGTTATGTTTAACATGACACTAACCGCATGGCATATGCGACATGTTGGCTGCATAAATTAGCTGAGGCCATTACCCCAGCCACGCTGAGTTCAGCTGCGTGGCAGCGCCATCTGTTGTCGCCTTTTGCATTGACCTTAACCCCTCACGCGAGCAGCGTTAAGGAAATGGAAAGCAAAGCAAACACTGCAAACGGCGCAAAGCAAAACTAAGTCAAAAACATAAATATTGTCAAGTGGGCAGAGCAACAGCTAACGGTAAACAGCTGTTTGGCCAACAACAGCTGGCCAGGCAGAGCGCCTGCGCAGCAAACCGACATTTAAGAGAGCCCCGGGACCAGTTAAGAGCGAGCGTTTGCAGACGCTGTTTGACTTTGTTTGGCTTTGCTTGAGTTTGTTTGGCTTTGCCCCTTGGTTGGGTTCCACTCTGCCTTTGACAGCTGTGGATCTTAACTTAGTTTCTGGCTTTCCGGCTCTAGTGACTGCCATCAGTTGCCGCCAAATGCTGCGGCGAAACGCGCACACTTCGATTGCCGCTCGCAGCGTTTAGCCTGACAGCGCGTATTCTCGTCTTCGGCCAGTGTCGTTCACGTCGTCCACGTCGTCGTCGGCAGAGTCCGGCTCTTCGCTGCGAATTATATCATGCGAATTTTCGGCAATGTTGTCTCAGTTCTATTTTGTATTTCGTGCGCCACGAATCGGTTCCAACAGCCGCACGATCGGCTCGGCCCATTGAACAATGCGTCTGCTGCCGTATGTTCAGTGAAACAACAAAAATTACTTTAAATATTTAAAAATCATAAAAAAATATATATAAACAAAATATGTGTTTTAATTGCTGCGCGTGTGACTTGGTTTAAATATTTAAATACACTTATAAATAAAAACATTATATTCGTGAGCTGCAAATCCCCATTTGCTGTAAGTGTCTTGAATTATTATGGCCATTTATAACGCGCTTAATGCCAGAGAAGCAAACTCCGAATCGAGTTGAGATTTGTATTTCAGATAAGCCTGAGCCCCAAATAAATACATATAAATAAATTTTGATGATTTTCTTTTACTTTTGTGTTTCTTATTTTAGAATTTCCATTAGATTTACAATCAATTGGGCTTAAAGCAGAAATGCGTGGAGGTCTCAATATTCTGCATTCGTTCGTGTTCAATTGAACAATACGCCTGAATAATTTTCATGTTTCTCGATTAAAATTAACGAAGCGTGTCTAATGAGCCTAAGAAATATTTTTCATTTTCCAATCGCTGCCAAATAGTCAGGCTATTAATATGTTAAGCAAATAGTCCAATCAAATAATTTCCTGCACTAATATTGCAGCTGAGATAATTTCTGGGCAACTGTCTGGAGGAGCAGGACAATACCGAAAGCGAAACAATTCAAACAATCTCGAAATGGCACTAGGCAAATAAAGGCGCACGTTGCTGGCACGTGACGACACAAAATAGAAAAGAAAGTGCTACTTGAGAGACAATAAATAAAAGGCGAAGGCGCAGAGGAAGAGCAAGAAAACGCATTGAAAAGACAAGTGTGTGACCCTCGAGTGTGTGTGTGTGTGTGTAGAGATGCGCTAGGGCTGCGAGACGAGTTCCCAGAATTGGTTAAAAATAATAAGAAAAAAAGGCGCAGGTAGGCTATAGAGAGGGAGAGAGAGAGAGAGGGAGAGTGTGTGCACTTTCAATTGTTGAGCTGCACATAAAATTATTCAATCCATGCAACAGCATTCATGGGCTGGCCATGCAGGCGCCACTCTCTCCCCTCCCCTCTCCCTCTCTCTCTCTCTCTCTCTCTTTGTCTAGCTACGGCAGCTGTTGCGGCCGTTGGGTTAATTAGAATTCGTGTTTCCATTAATTGGCAGACGAGCAGGACAAGCGTAAACCAATGAAGCTGCTCAACAGTGGGCGCCATCAATCAATGGCCCAACTCGAAAACTTAATTAAAATCCAATGCTCTGCGGCTGCACTCTAATGGGCATAGAAATCGAAATCAGTCTCTGAGTTACATTATTTTTAGTGAAATAAATATATCAGTCTTGCAGCTAGGTTTCATTATTTCTCGCTCAACTTCAGTTCGTTTATTTATTTTTTGAATCAAACTTTTAGCGCTTGGTCATGGCAACCAAATTACAGCCACTAGCCGTCTGCGCTCGTGTAAAGCAGCCCCATCATCATCTTCAGCAAGTTTTAATCAAAATCAGTTAAAAGTTTTAGCTCAGCAAACTTTCGCTTCTTTTACACGCAAAACTAATTTCGACCTAGAATTAGAAAGAATTCTTCGCGCTGAGCTATTGTTGGCCTGAAATCAAGTAAACAAGCAATTTGCATAACGCTGCGTATACGCAATAAAGTATTGATATAGCAGCCAGGGCATATTAACATGGTTTGTCCTTATTTATGCCGTCTCTCGTTTCCTACTGATTGAATTTCGCTTTGATTCTATGTTATTTTCCATTTGCTTTTGCTTTTTACTTTTTTCTTTTTTTGTTTTTGCCCCTCTGCATTATTTCGCTGATATTATTCGAGCTTTTTTGCTATGTTTTGTTTTCGCTTTTTGATTGTGTGTGCTTGCGTAATTTGGGCTGATATACGATAAGCCAGAGGTGGGGGCGCTCTATCATGCTGCCTGCTGATTGTTTCATATTATATTTGTGCGTTGTTGACCTGGCCTAGGCGCCTAGCGCGCGTTGCCACAACAATTGCCGCAGGTCGTGCGTCCTGCGTCCTGCCTCCTGAGTCGTGCCATTTTTTATGGCTCACTTAGACGCAGATTTGTTTGCAAATGATATGTCAGCCAAGTCGCACGTAATGCCAATTATCATAAAATTACATTTTTTTTTCTCCTACAGATTTATTTATGAATTGGCTGCTTGCAGAGATGTGGGCGGAGCTCCGCCTCGCAGCTATTTATAAATTTGTGCACAAAAATAAATCAGAACTGAAAATTGAGAATTTAAATTTGCCTGAAATAATATTTTGCTTACTTTATGTATGCTAAGTATTTGGGCATTAAAACTGTCCATGTTCCAGTTACGCACTTAAAATTTGGCTCAACTTCTTCGGACTAAACTTTTTGTGTCTGTTTGTCTGTTTATCAACCAGAGAAACAACTTTGCTTTTATTTAATAAAATATTTCGAGTTTTATGATAAACAATGGCCAGGAACTTGCAGCCGACGCTTTCCGCCTGCCAAATCTTTGCTGTCAAATGTTTTTTTTCTGGGCAGTCGCAAAAGTTGCATCCTTTGGGCCGACAATTTATGGTAGAGCAATAAAAACTGTGACAACCAACAAATAAGTGAACTAGGCCAGAATGCGCTGCATCTACTTAACATTTAAATAAAAGTCATACATATATTTAGTTGAAGCTATTAACTCATGCTTCAATTTACAGGACAAACATTAATCGCAGTTGCGCAAAGTTGTCAAACTAAATTTGTGGGCAAAGTTTGCTATAATGCAAATATATATACATATGTACATATATATATGTATTCCTTTTCATATTTCCAAATAAAAATGACTTATTTAACTGTTGAGTGCGCAGTGAAATCCCTTGACCGCGTTTTACGTGACTCAGGCACTCAAGCTGGCCAACTGCTCGCTTATTGTTAAATGCTGTCAAAGAGGAATGCGAGCGAGAGCTGCGAGCTGCGAGTGGCATGGCAATGATGCAACATGCGGCAAACAGCGAATGGCTATTAAAATGGATCAGGCAGCTGGCAAAAAGCGCAAGAGCAAAGACCAACAAAAAACAGCGAAATATTAAGACTACCAGGTAGCAAAGCCTGGTAGAGGGTATAACTGACAGCTGATGATGACTGAGGCAACTCTACACTCCAATAGCCAGAAGATAATATAAAATATACTATATATATATATATAATGTAAAGTATAGAGTCTTTCACTTTCATCAAGTTCTCTCACTCCTACAGGATATTCATCAGTCAGGCATATCCTTTCAGCTGCCAACATGCCGCCTCATGTTTTTTGATGACAGCGATTGCAGGCGGCGCCGTCAACGACTCTGCGACAGTTGGTTCAGGTTAAGGGCAAAGCCATGAAAGCGCCGTAATTCGGTAATGAAGTCGGACACAGCTGCAAGAAGTCCCTATGAATTCACTATAAATATGTATAAGAGGAGCGCAGTTGGCTAACTGGTTTTAGATAGCGAGCGAGCCAGGGCCTACACAGAACAGCCCAAAGGATATGCGCCGACTAAGCTTGGTCTTCGTTTCCAATAGACAGCCCAGTGCACATGTTGGCAGGTTATTGAAAATCAAATGGGAGTGAAATGCCAATGCTGAGGCAGTGCAAGCTCTGGCCTGGCGGCAACTGCAACATGTGCGTGTGCCACTTGCTGATAGATGGATGAGTGTTGGCTGGGTGGCACCCACCTTAGCGAAAGTATAAGTGCAGTTGAAGTGTTTTCTTCTAATTTCGCTTGGGGTGGCGCCGAACGCAACGCAAAATTGACACAGTCTTTGGCACAATTGGGTCATAAACTAGTCCAAGGATCCGGCGCTGCAATCAACTTTTTGTATAATTCGAACTAAATAGGCTTGATAACCTTTTTTGATTGAGCGCACGTCTCTCTCTCTCTCCCTCTCTCTCTCCCTTTGTGTGTATGTGTAAGTGAGACGTGCATAAAGTAGTTTGGCTTAGTTTTTATGCGTGGCATGCCATAAGCGTCGGTCAGCAGTTTGTATCATGCTCTCGATATGGGCGCCCAATTAAATAATTAATGTTCATGATTGATTGCGCCATGGACTATAAAAGTGTTTACTAATCACTAAGTTTGTTTGTCGAGCCCAACAATGCCTGCTTCCACTCTCCTCTAAGTAATTAGACTGCCGACTGAATACAGCTCTTTGGCTGCTAGAAATTATGAAAGTTTGTCACGTTCCAATTAAGCCCGAAGATATACAGATATGGATTTTCTATATACGAGCCAGTTGTACTTGGGCACTAGCTGCATCGAGAGGTTGTTTACAAAGTTGCGAAATAAATTACAATTATTTTATGTGTATTAAAATTTCATTGCCTACTTCTAGGCGGAAGTGTAATTTGCTGTGACAGGATTTGAAAGCAACTAAAATGGGTAGTATTTCGCAGCCTTGTCAGCCGGCTCTCGCACATAATTCAATTAGTCAACTTCATTGTTAATTAAAACAAACTGCGCTGCTCACAGCGGGAGCATGCACGGGGACTCGGGACACGCCCAATTTGATGTCAGCTGGCTGTAATTTTCTCAGTGCTTTACTTTGTGGCAAGAGTGCGTAAAATAATTAAAAGAAATATCTGGTGCTCAGTGCTCAGTGTGTCCTCGCTGCTAAGTAGATTTCAAATTATTCCATTAGTGCTGATGACATTTGGCCCGGGTCGAGCAAGATGATATGCCATGATATGTGAAGTGCTAATGTGCCGCTGTCTGGCTGCTGGCCAAGCTAATTAAATATGTGCTCGGGCAGCAGGCGCCGCCGGAAGGGACCCGCGCACACATGCCTCGGCTATTAATGGCCCAACTTCTCACAGCTGCCATAAATTCAAACAATTGTGAAAAATTAGTAAGCAAATCGCGGGAAATTAACCTTTAGTGAATACACGAATAAGAAATGCGAATGCTAAATTCAACACACGAAGGTCTCCAGCTGCCGTGATTTATGCCTGCGAATGAAACAAACAAAGTAAATAAGTCACATCAATCAGAGCCGAAGCGACTGGAGGTGAGCTGTGGACTGAGCTGATGAGCCCGGGCATTAGAGCTTTCTGTCATAATAAGACTGCTTTTTTCCCCACTTTGTCAGAGTTATCCGCTGGCTGTCAGCTCCGATAAGAAGCTGACAATTGATTGAGGACAATGCCAAACAGATAAAAGATCAACAAACTACAAAAGTTGTCAGCTACATTTTAAAGCATCGGCCCACGCCTACGCCCACTGGCAGAGCCAGTGCCAGTCGGCGCTGAGGGATGTATAATAAATTAGCTATGGCCAACACGTAGACTTATAAAATATTTGCGACTGTCTTACTGTGGACACCGTACGCAACTGTCAAGCGTGGTCAGCGTGAGGAGTTCCCAAATTATTTATACAGAGAAGGGTCCTCACCCTTGACCGGGCTGCCAGCCAGTCAAATGCGTAGGCCGTGCGTTTTTTACAGCCAACTTGGCAGTTGTCCATCCCACTTTAAATTTCTCCTAAGGCAGGGAGAGCAACTGAGCACAGTTTACTCTATGCATCCATTATTCATATTTGACAGCCTTTTGAGCCTACGCGGCGTATGCGTTTTATTTGTTTTCATGCGAATTTTCGCTCATATTTCACGGCTGAAGTTGCTGAAGATATTTACGTTAGCCGCCAACACAAAATGCTCAACGAAATGCCTTATGGAAATACGAGCAGTTCAAATATCAGGCTAAGTGCACAGGCCCCAAGGCGACAATGGCATCAGCCAATATCATGAAAATAAATGTTGGCGAAATTTGTGTTTACTTTTGATTATGTATTTTTATCGAAACGGACGCGCGGAACACCATCGAGTGTACTTGTGTAAAAACAATCTCACGCTGCTGTAGCTGTAGCGTATTATTAGAGAGTTTTGATTAAATGCACTCGAATGAGTTTGCAGTGTCTTCCGCTTGACTGGGGCCGCCTTGAAGTCTGGCGAAATGAACTTGTTTACGACTGCCTCAATCAATCAAGCTGACCCAGGGGTTCAGCTCGCCTGCGACTCAATTTGCGGCGACTTCAAATGAATAACTGGCATGCCAAACACCAGTTAACCGCCGGGATAACAATGCCAAACAAACCCATTCTAAAGGCCCTGGGTCCGACCGCAGCGGCCTAAAACAATTTCTTTAAAAATTTGCATAAATTGGCACAAAGCCAAGGCAGCGGGTCCACATGTGTAATGCGAGGCAACTTGACAGCATTCTCCGAGCATCCAAAACATTTGAACTAACTTAAATACTTTATCTCTTTGTTGCATAATTGAAAGGCGTTGCGGCATGCAGCATACATTTAAATAAATTATGTTTTCAGCTTAAATGCTGGAACTCTATAGGCATGTGTCTGACACAGACAGGGAGTACAGTATAACTGACTTTATGTGTGAGTTTGTGCATACCTATGTATGTCTATATAGGTGTAAGTCTATTATGAGCTGTATCTGGTTCTGTATCTGGCAGCTGCAACTTGAAATATATCTCTAACTGATTTGATATATGCTCATCCAGCCCCGAAAGCTCTTCGTAATGTATACCTAATGAAGGGCTTAATTCATTTTGCATATTCTGAAACGATTCTGCTTACAACCAGCATTAGCTGCAATGCTGATTTGCTGCTTTGCTGCTATGCGAGGCACATAAACTAAGCATTTCCTTCGAAAATACTCCAGCTCACATGCTCGACTGGACTTAGCCTTCAGCTGGTCGGACATGCGTCTAAATTGTAACTACATAATTTTGTTAGCTGGGCAGGCGGCCAGCGTGCGGCCATTCCATGCGCCGTATCTATTTCTGAACGCAAATGAAATTAACACAACATTGAGCCCAAGCGGCACAGCATTTTATGTGCCGCAGAGACCAGGAAAATGAGCAGAGGCTGACAGCACAGCTGGATATCATGGACGAACAGCAGAAGTAGTGTGCTGGTATGCCAGCAAGCTGCTACTTATGCGATGCTGCTCATGTCCTTAAACATGTGTGTGCGTGTGTGTGTGTGTGTGTATACGAGAAGCATTTGTATGTATATTTCTTTTGCATTCGCTGGGGCTTCGTTGTTCGCCTCATTCATATCCATTGTGGCAAAATGCAATCAAATTACTTTGATGTTTCCATTAATGTCGTTTTCTTTAGCGCTGACAGCGATGAGGGCGAGGATAGGCAGGAGGAGGAGGAGGAAGAGGAGCTGGCAACAACAACTGTAAGCGGTGGCTGTTGATTATGATAACGAGATGTTTCTAGCTGCCTTCACAGCGCGCCTCTGCCTCAATTCATTTTCTCAGTTGCTGTTTATGTTTTGTCCTTGTCGCTGGAAATCACAGGCCCGCAATGTCCTGCAAGGCATTTATATTGGACTGGTGACTTGTCGTCTCCACGGAATCAAGGAATGCAAAGCTTACTTGTGCGTAACGTCACAAAGCCGCGCCACAAGTAATTCATTCGAATTATTATCCAACAACACAGAAAACTTGGCCATTCACACCCACTCCCCAGGCGCTACTCAGCACTCCCTGCGGAGTATCCTTTTAATATGCACCACAAGCTGCTGGCACTTTTCATTCACTTTTCAATTGAATGTTACCAAATCTTATCAGCATACATATGTAGACGACAGTCCTCTCAGGTTCTCTTGGCAAGGGTTTTCGGTATTCGTTGTCTTTTCACTCACGACCGAGGCAGGGGTGTCATTTCCGCTTTAAGTTATGACACTTTCCATCACCATTATCTGGTCTCTTGCAGCATTTTGTTTAACTATTTTTCATTGTTTATCCTGGGTAAGCATCAAAGAAAACGCATTTCCTTCGCAAATACCAAGAACGAAAAATTTTGTGGAAAAAGCTGAAAAGGCGAAGCTCTGAAACCTAGAATACCTGCGTAGTTCTGAGAAGGCAAAAGCTGTATAATTACAAAAAAGAGAAAGAGAGAGGCAAACAAAGGGAAAGGGAGACAGAGAGAGAAGGAGAGAGAGTTGTAAGGGAGCTAACAGCTGGACTCACTGACTGATAGATTATCGCTGCAAGCTCAGTACAAACTTTTTTCGTATACCTTAAATTTCTATCATTGCATTTTTATTTACCGTTATCGCTCTACCTGTTTACCAGCAGGATTCGTAATTACACGTTCGAGTCCTTAGCTCAATGGCTATTTACATAATTCTGACCTTGCGTTAAGTTTTCAATGGTGGCCTCAAGTCCGCTGGTGGCTGCCCGCTCCACTGCCTCTACTTAATGGCAGACGACTACTTGTTCACTTGACCATGCCACGGCGCTGGGCAGTGAGTGTGGCTGAATGGCAGCCAGTTGAGACGTTGCATGCCAATCGAGGCAGGCCCCTGGCTGACGGCTGCTTATTATGTGTGAGGGCGCCAGGCTGGGGCGCGAACACTTAAAATGTATTTAAATCAAGTTCAGGTGCAATGTCAGGTAAACCTGAAATTGATTTTTTGTAGTTTACTATGGCGCACGTAATGGGGGCGTGTGCGTTATGCGAGTCTCAAATAAAATTGAATTTCCGACTGAATGTTAAATTGAAGCTACAAGCAAGCGGATCCTCTGGCAGAGCAACTTTCTCAGTCAAGTTGGAGGCAATCTATGCAGGCAGGACAAGGATAACAAGGCGCCCAGTGCACATCATATATTTACTTTCCAGACCCAGACACGTGTCCTTTTATGCGTTACAGCAGCAGCTCCTTTAGCACTGTATCTTTAATTTCAACTGCAAAGTTTAGCATGTCTTCACTCAGCTCGTTCGCCCAATTAGCAGCTGCTTTGTTTTACTGCTGGTGTGCACTTGAGGACGTGCTCCTTGCACAGGACTTTCACTTTGTTAAGCTATTTACACGCTTCGACACATGTGCGCCAGTGCCAGTGGCAGTGCAAATTGCTATCATTCAAGTGCCAACCGGCTAAAAGGTATTTCGGCCTGAGCTGGCACGTTTCAATTAGGTCAAAAGGCGTTAACTTTTATCTATTATGTGTGACGTTGGGCCAACTTGTTGACCAGATTTGAGGCAACACTGGCAGCACTTCACACTAATCCGTGCACAATGCATTGATAACATGAGCTCATGTGTAATTGCATTGATAAGCCACGTGTGCTCGTTGTTGCTCAGGAGAGACATGACTGAGCTGGCTGAGGTCGCATGCCCTGGCTAGCCGTAATTAGCCTGATTATTATGGCAGGCAGGCGGGCAGGCAGGCGGGCAGGCAGGCGACAGCTGATAGCCGGCTTGCCTCAGCCAATTTGCATATCTGTGTTCATGGAACTCGAACATAATGACCCACACTCTATTAACCAGATTACTTTGCTTGCCATGCATAATAATAATATCATTAGTATCACATTGTTTAGCTATTCCAGCTGCCTGCTTCGTCTTGGAACTTTCTGCATTCGAGATCTTCTTGCGCGATTATACATTCATTCTTCAATGTCAAATTTTTTGGCTGCAGCCGACAGTAGACATCGGATTTAAATTCCTGATGTGCTCTCTTCTAGTAATGGGTTGAGCTCGAAAAAGTTCTGGCTTTGATGTACGTACAAGTTTTTTGTGAACGCTTCCTTAAGCAATTTTATTATATGATATGCGAATGTCAAATGAGCTCGCCTTTGTCTGCTGCCAGACAACATGACGTATGCGTGATGGGAGCGAAAGAAAAGTGCTGAGCATGAATCCAGCACAACAGCGAATAGACACACACGCACACACACACATGGTCACACCTACGCACACCCACACATGCTCAACGTAATGCGAATTTTATACGACTTAAGAAATTCCTTCAGCTGCATTTTTCGCAATAAATCGAGTTTTGCCATCGCCATTAAAAGAATTTTTTAAATAAGACGCAGCGGCAGCAGTAGCAACAGAATCCTTGGCTGAATGACATTTGAATTATTGGCAAGGACAATAGCAAGGCCGCCGCTGTGTGTCAACAAGCTGTGACACCTGAGCGATTTGATTGAAGCCGTCTGAAACCAAATGAATGTGCCAAGGGAATGTTTCGAGAAGTCTGCATGATGGCCATAGATTTGCGCGTAGAGAATTAATTGTTGCCTGTAATTAAGGCAACAAATTGTAATCGTCTCAGCAAACAATGAAAATTGAAATTAGATTTGAAAAGCTAAGGAACGACTAGCTGTTGAGATGGAGACTGCGAGTGATAGGAGAGATATATAGATATAGAGTATGGATGCATTCTATAGGCATTACACAATTTTTAAAAATATTTTAAAGCCTCTTCTAATACATACTGAACACAAACTGGACCCTGCTATTGCTACTAAATACAAATATATTCATTTGAAAATGTTGAAGGCTGCTGCTTTTGCATACACCCACCCCCCCTGGCAACCCACTTCAAGTGGAGAACAATTGAAAATTAAAAAAGTTGTCATAGCAAAATATTCATTTATCTATTTCTATTCCTTTTTTTTTTGTGAATTTAGACAATACCTTTTTCACCCACTTCAAATGAGTTCGGTGGGTAGCAAAACAAAAAAAGAAAGAAAGAAAATACAAATTACCATAGTAACAATTTCGTTTATCTGCTCGCCTAGGGTGTATACTATTTGTTAATCTGGGCTGAGCAAACCCTTCTATGCTTTGTGTGGAATTTGGCCAACAGTTGACACAGTTTGTAATAATTTTGTTTTTGCTCAGTCAGGCATGGAAAGCCACACAAAAGAGAGAGAGAGAGAGGGGGAGAGAGAGGGGGAGAGAGGGGGAGAGAGGGGGAGAGAGTAGATTAGAGAAAATGCTGTTGATTGTGCCGAGGACATCTGGCGGAAATTTGCTAGGATATTAGCTGACAGAATAGAAAGTCTGCCAAAATATTTACAGTTAACTGTTATGTTTGCATTTGTGTTCGTATTCGTAGCTCTGTTTGTACTCTGTACATAAATATATGGACATGTACATACGTACACGGCAGTCATGGCCAGGGGGCCAAACAAACGTGCTGCAAGTGGCATCAACAACAACTCAATTCGAGCCCCGCCCACAAGTCCACAGTCGTGTCCGCCCACTCGCCTGCAATTTATGCTGCGCTGTGACCATGACTCAACAGTTTTATGAAAGCCAACATCGTGATAAATATAATGCATTAAGCCGAAAGCAGCTGCGTTTAAGCCAAGAGCGCAGATTCGAGCAATTAAACGTGTATTTTACGTCAACTGAGTTAAATGCCGCCGCTGCTGCGGCGCCGTGACAACCCATATGCATTATGCATGCAACTTTGAGTGTGGCACAGAGTCACAGTAACCCACCACCCGCCCCCACTTGGCTTTTGGCTTGACTGTCAGCCCTTCTGCCATAATCACGGTTGGCCTTTGTTGCTGGTGTTTGATGGCGTCGCCGTTGCTGCTGCTGCTGCTGCTGTTGCCAAGAAAATCATGCAACTAATGAGAAATTTACAATGCAGCCGCGTGAGAGCGCATCACAATATAGTTAATTATAAAGAGATATTAATGAGACGCCGAAGGAGACAGCAGAGTTCAGAGAGAGAGAGAGGGAGAAACGGTAAGGGGACGAGAGAGAGAGAGAGAGAGAGAAATAGACAGAGTGGCAGATTAGATAATAGTTTTATTTTATATTATGAGAGAGAGAGAGAGAGTAAGAAAGAGAAACAGAGAGAATATGACGGACAACTTACCAGTTTACATAGTATTCAAACTAGAGCAAGTTGTGAGCTTCGTACAGTATCAAAGAAAAAGAGACATAGAGAGAGAAAGAGAGAGAGAGAAAGAAAGATTTTCTTAGACAGTAGCCAGGGCATATGCATATGCATATATAATACTCTTAACTGTCTTCTTCGCAGCCTGTACTCCATATAATATAATCTAATATCTTAGGCATTCTCTTTTTCTCCTATTCTTCATATAATTATATCTATTATTTTAGGCATTCTCTCTTCCTCAATAACTTTCTCATATCCTGGCAATCTCTTTACGCACTCCATTCTCATTCAACATCTCCTTGCTTCCCACGCCCATTAATTGAAGAAATTTACACCCATCGCTGGCTGTTATGTTCTCTTATCTCTCCCCCAGGCGCAGCACACTCACATCATTTGCCATTTTGTTTTGCTTATGAGCAACCAATTCGAAAAAAGAACACAATTTTTAAATAACGCCAGTGGGCGCCCCATTGCCTGGGGCAAGCAAAAATGCCAAAGCAAATTCAACTTTTTGTTTACACACAAGCAAAGAGGAAAGCGGCAAAGTACATAAGTACCCTCGAATCAATAACTGTAATCAATAGCAGAAAATGCATATTAATTTCAACGTTCTGGCTTTAAGTCCGTCACGGCTGATGTATGCTTCAATGCATAAATCAAGTGTTCGAGACAACCGAGACAAAGGCGAGTGAGCAAGTAAAAGGCTAGCTAGCTGGCTCTGGGGTTACGTGATCCCTGCATTCGGACTTGTCATTGCCATTTCTCATTGTTCGCCAGCTGGCCGCAAAGGCAACACGGAGCTGTCTGTCTTGCTGCCTCGGGGCCAGTCACAATTGAAAGCATTCCGATTTGTGGCTGATCTCTTTCACTCTGGTGCTGGCGCTGGCAATGGCATTGGCATTGGCATTGGCATTGGCATTCCACTCAGCTACCTAAGCGCAAATCAGTCGCTGCTTCAATTGTCCATTGTACGTGTGCGCACTGGACTGTGCCACAAATGAAAATCTGTGCCACATTTGTGTTATTAATAGGGCTTTCATGCGAAAAATGAAGTTCCTGTTATTGTGTAATTGATTGCGTTGATTTCTGAATTGATGCCTCGCCTGATTCGATCAATGCGTGAATCTGTTGCTTTTACTTGTCTCTTTCAGTTCTGCGAGAGAAAAAATTATAGCATACTTTTATGCGCCATCAAATGTGCCAAATTAATCATTTAATTTGTCATGCCATTACACACAGAGAGAAAGAGAGAGAGAGAGAGACGATAATTGATGTAATTAAAAGTAAATCTATACGCACTCTCGGCTATATATAGTTCTTTGAATTTTGATGTTATTAATGTGCGGCAAGCTGCTGCAGAGTGGGCATAATCATGTGTGTCGAACTCAATTTATTTTTCGGCATCAAAGCGTAGTCGCCTTCGTAGTGGATTAAGCAACTCAATGGATTTATGGCCTGCTGTGCAGCATATGATTTGAGGCAAAATGAAACTGAAAATTGTCAAATGACAATCAAATGGAAGCCAGAGAAATGTGATTGCTTAGCTCGAGAGACAATAGCTTGCACGCAGACGGAGATTGAATCTGAAAGCTAAGCTGAGCTGAAGTCCATAAATGTCTTCAATTTCAAGATTTGATTAATGACAGAGAACAACAGAATTTTATAATCATGCATAAAATCTTAATCGATGATGAAGCAAGAAAATAACATTTTGTAAAAATTTTAAAGACTTCGAGAGTGAGCTACTTTGAGATACTTTAACAAGATTTTCTTTCAGTGGGTAGATTACCTTCTTATGTCTAACTTAAATCAGATTTCTTTGGCACACTATTGTGATTAGTAAAGTCAGATACTTGAAGTCTGTTTGAGCTCAGCTCAGCAACTTCACCTAATACCTCACATTAGAATCATGAATCTTCTATGCAAACCCACACACATTAGGCCAATCCCAACTACACCCCACAATTTTAGATTTCCCGACAATATTAATCAACTAAATGTGATTAATTATGAAGCGCGCAGTTTAGGCCAAGCCTAAGCTGGTTAACTATAATTTGCGCATTTCGAATTCATTACAATTACAAATGAAATTGCCTGCTAACCAGTGTGCTGCCGCCTGCGCTGCATATTTAAGGAGCTTTTGTTGTGGTTGCCAGGCCAGCCTGTCTGCCTGCCTACTGCCTGCTGCCTGCCTGCCACGGAACGTGTTAATTACTGTAGCCTGAAGTTCGCGCCCGAACAGTTGGCCAAGTGGAGTTGGGCGGCAAATGTAATTAAAAACTGTGGAAAGCGGAAAAAGTGCGACTGCAAAGGAAAGCACATGACAGATAACAAATAGCTCAGCGCAAGTGCTCGAGCAGATTTGAGCAGATTAGATAGAAAGATACAGATTGAGATAGTGGGCAACAACAACAACAACGGCGAGATAGATAACATTTGCCAAGACGTGCCATTTGTTTGCGTGCGCTGCGAATACAAATCCAATTTAGCCCTTGGATAAAGCGAGTAGTTCCGGCATATATCTGCCTTCAAACAAATGCAATTTGGATTTAGCTGGGCCAGCTGCGGCGGTTGCACGCGGCGATGAGCTTTAATTTAGTTGCACTGCAGCTGGCCAGTGGGGCAATTAAATTGTGCGCGTTTAGCCACTTGACGTGAGCGGCATGAGAAAATTTCGTCGCATTAGGCTAATCGAGTTTTGTGGCCGCTTGATAAAATATTTAAGTACTCGAGGCGCATGCGGCGTATACGCATCAGTGTACAATTTAAATTAATCATACGCCACGTTTAACGCTACATCATCATCTATTTTATTTCCAGCACTTGCCAGACATTTGAACAATATTAAATTTTTAATGCATCTGCGGGCAACGCATTCCGTGCACAGGCCACCGCCACCCCCGCCACCGCTGCCGCTGCCGCTGCCGCTGCCACTGCTGACCTTGGCAGTCTAAAGTGTCAACACCAGCAACAACAACACCATCGAGCCGGGCAATAACAATAGCAGGAACAGCAACAATGGCTAGCAGCAGCAATGATACGACGCCGCTCTATTGCGGCACGGGCATGGATAATTTCCATACGAGGTAAGTCTATGTCTGCAGCCCGAGACCGAGCATTCCCCAAGGACAACATGCCGACTGCACTCAGCAGGATATTTAGAAATTAAAGCATTGCCGAAATCGATGAATGCACTCAGCATTAACTTCTACTTCGATTATCTGTGATTTCGGGTCAAACGAGCTTTTTATGGCAGCAGCAGCAGCAGCCATAAAAAATAATATATAATTAAACTATAAAATATGAACAGCGCAGAATATTTACTTAAATTGCATGCTCAGCGCTCGTAAAATGAGAGAAATATATGAGAATAATAGGAAACGCAGTAAGAGCGAAAGAATGGGGAGCGGTAGACTAACTGATGCCCTGCAAAGGGAATTGGGCTGTTGATAGAGAAGCTCTCCATAGCATATGTATGGGCTGACACAACAAGTCTGATGCTACTTTGTATAGCAATATTTTGGAAGTTTTATATTTTTAAAATATTTTTAGGGACTTACCATTTGATAATAAATAAGAATATATCTAGTGTTTGGTTGAGTAAATATACAAAAGCATTTTCCAAAATTTAGATAAACTCATAAACATTTTTGATTGGGCAAATATGGAAAGAAAAATATAAAAAATATTTTGAAAAATGTTTCAAAATGCAATCTAACTTTTCAATACACATTTGAAACTTATTTATCTACAGTTTACTGAAGAATCTGAAATATAAGCCCCTTATACCCCGCTCTGCTCAGCCTCAAAGGGTATAAAGCGTATAAAAGCGAATAAGTGTGCTCTAGTCGAGTGTGTGCCTGCCATCACATCCATACACAATAACAAAATATATAACATACCCACACGCACACACTTACATAACACACTCACACATACTGCCAACTGCATGGACTGTGCAGCAGCTTCTCATCCGCTGCTTGCTATAACCACTTAAAATGTATTGCAAAATAATTTCAGTTTTTATTGTTCCGCATTTGTTACATATATATATATATATATATATATATATATATATATATATATATGTATATATAGATATGTATATGTATGTGTGCATCGCTTGACAAGGTTAAACTAGTAAAAATTGAATTCTCTAGATAATTTGCCATCAAGCCATAAAATTATATATTTGATTGCCCCATCAGAGATACGTAAAAAGTAAAAGTAAACTCGATTAATTTCAGCTATCATAAAAAATACATTTATTGAGCATTTAAATGCAGCGCTGATGTTTTGCGACTTAGCGCGCTATCAATCCAACATTGGATAAGCATTTGAATTTTATAGTCTCAGCTGCACACGTGCCCACACACACACACACACACACACACCGACAGAGTTATTTGTTGTCGTGTGTGCAGAGCAAACAGCGTTGCCTGCAATGCCAATAAAGGCTCTAAGCCTGCAGCATTTGCCTACTTACAACAGGACGAATAAATTTTTCACATCCTGGCTTTTTGTTTAGTTTGTAGCAGGGCAAAAGGCATTTGGAAATATTTCGAAATTTTTACAGCCCAGCTCGGTGACCGAAACTTTTCGGCCTCAGAAATGTACGTGGGTGCCGGCTGTCGACTAGGCCCCAAGGGTGTTGCCTTCTTCGGCTTTTGTAGCTGTAAGCAGTGGGAGTGAGCGTGTCTTTGCCCTTCTCCTGCTGTTGCCTGTTTACTCAGCAAGAAATTAAACTTACATAAAGTGTGAGGCAATCAAGTCTCTGCAACTCAGCCACGGGCAACTTTAAAGCTGCCACACGTTGCCATTTGGCACTCAGGTCCTCGGCTGCACACTCGATCCCAATGCTGCCATAAACATATATTTGGTTTGCTTTTAACTAAAAATCTTCATTCTTTTCCCTATCCCCCCCCCCTGAGCAACAATGCAAAGTAAACAGCTGAACAAAAAGCGCTGAAAATGCTGAAAATTTGTAAAAGTTTCTTCTTCTTCTTCTTCTTTTTTTTGTCTATTATTTACGTGCTTGTTTTTGTTGCCAGTAATTGAAAATATTGCTGAAGTATGGAAAATAAATTGAGTTTTCTTAGTGCGGAATTAGATTTTCTTAATCTGGTAATTGTAAAGCTGAGAAATATTGTTGCAGGCCAATAGCATTGACTCTAGTCTTCTGTTAACATTGCCATCAGCATATTGTTAACAGTGCCACAGCTAGCTTTAACAGTGCTGTGGTAGCGCTGTTAAGAGAGCAATCTGGAAAGCTAGGCACACTAGTTGTCTCACTCTGGCATATGAAATCAAAGGCAGAGATCAAGCTTGGACAAAAGCTTAACTCATTCACTTTGCAGAGAGAACCAACAAGGCAGACTCTTAGTATGGAATATTTTAGTATTGAATATGGCACGATCTCAAGACAGCTAAACAAATTTCTCTATTTCCAGCTCCGTTCTGCATTTTTTAGCTAACATTCTGGCTACTCTTTCTACCTCATTCTATTTAATGTCTAGCTATTTGGTAAAAGCTCGCCTCTCCAATGAAATATTCACAGCTTGTAGGTTTACCTTACGACTAGTTGGAGATTTGAAACAACTGGCCATTTGGTGCGCTTGAGTGGACTTTAATTTGTGGAGCAGCTGTTGACGGCAGAGTCGCAATACCTGGAAATTATGCCCAAATGTGTAGGCTGGGACGACAGCCGACACAGCATTTCCAATTTTCATAACAAACGTGCTCAGCTATGCAAAGTCTAATGGCTTGGCCGGCAATTAGTAGTTGAAACAGCATTCAAGGGACTTCTTCAGCTTTTCCAAAAGAGCTACAAAGTGCAGCTACCTCCAGCCAGGAGCAAGACTTTAATAAACAAAGGAATTTAATGCCATGTGGCCATCCATCAACAGGGATTAGCAAGAGCAATAAATTTAACTAAGCTAGCTATTCTATATTAAATGAGCAGAGCGAGCGCTAAGAAAGCGCTCGCGGAATGCGTCTTTGATGAATGTTGTTCTAAAATATGCGCAAAAAAAGGCGGAAACAAAAATGGAAAGCTCGTTCACCTGCAAATACGCCACATACCACCTGTCTGTAGTTTGTCTATTTTCCCAAATGACAAACGAAACAGCGACAGCGACAGCGACAGCGGCAGCGGCAACAAAAACGCTTCCGTTTCACTCTCAATTTCTGTGATGGCTGACACATGCGGAAGCGAGTTAAAAGCCATTGCAAAGAGTGCCACAGCGGCGAGCTGTCTATCAAAATGGAAGCATTTCTGTTTATACGTCTGCTTCTGCTGCTTTTTTATCTTTTTCTCTGCCATCTCATATGGCAAATAATTTATTTTTTGGCATCATTCGAAATGAAAACGTTTTTCGAGCTGTCAAATGAACACGACTGTTGATTCATGTTAATTGCTTGTTTTATGCGTGTCGCACAGTTTGTCCTCAGCTTTACCATTAATATTACGCATACGTCGCGTTGCCATGACACTCAGACGATGTCAGAAAGGGTTGCACTCCAGTGGCTGCCTCAATGCATGTCTGTCTGCGACTGTTGACACGATTTTTCTTTCTTTCTTTCTTTCTTTCATTCGTATACTTTTTTGCTTCTTGTGCGAGCCACTTGAGTGGTGCTCGTGGTGACTACTAGCCGAGTTTGAGGCTGTCTGGCCGTGACAGCGTCTCCCCAGCAGCGACTTGCCAATTCGGCACGTATCCATTTGATGCACAAAGCAAATGGCCAAGTGTTAGATACACATCTAATTGCTAGCGCAAACAGACCGACAGACCGACAGACCGACAGACAGGCTATAATTTAAGCACCCGCCCAGCCACTGGTTCAATCGTCATCCTGATGGGCCCATCGCACGCAGTGCTGAGGTAATTAAAGGTCACATTCATAAGAAACTTTCTTATTGCCAGACAGGTATTTGCCTAGCAACGTATAACGGATTCATTATTTATAGATAATCTCATTAGGCATTCCAGCTGCTCATTATCTCTTCTCTCCTCTCTCCTCCTCTCTCTCCTTGTAGCTACAAGAACATGCATGGCTATATCTCGCTGGTCGTTTGTATATTGGGCACCATTGCCAATACCCTGAACATTATCGTCCTGACACGTCGCGAGATGCGCTCGCCCACGAATGCGATTCTTACGGGCCTGGCCGTGGCCGATCTGGCCGTCATGCTGGAGTACATACCCTATACGGTGCACGACTACATACTGAAGGACAGCCTGCCGCGGGAGGAGAAGCTCAGCTACGGCTGGGCCTGCTTCATCATGTTCCACTCGATCTTCGCCCAGGTGCTGCACACGATCTCCATCTGGCTGACGGTGACGCTGGCCGTCTGGCGCTACATTGCCGTGGGCTATCCGCAAAAGAATCGAGTGTGGTGCGGCATGCGCACCACCATAATCACCATAACCGCTGCGTATGTGGTTTGTGTCCTAGTGGTTTCACCCTCGCTCTATCTGATCACGGCCATTGCCGAGTGGATGGAGCAGCTGGATGCGGAGGGCAAGGTGATCAAGAGCATACCCATCAGCCAGTATCTGATCGACTACCGCAACGAGCTGAAAGCCGCCACGTTTGCTGCGCTAAATGCCACGCCCCCTAGCTTGATGGCCAACGAGACTCAAGCGCTCAACGTGAGCATATTGAGCACAACGCCCATGCCGACCGCTGTGCCCGTGGCGCCCATTGTGGTGCGGAACGTGACCGTCTATCGGCTGTCCCACAGTGATCTGGCGCTGCACAAGCCGCTGCTGCTGAACGCGACGTTTCTGATCTACAGCGTGGTCATCAAGCTGATACCCTGCATCGCGCTGACCATACTCTCGGTGCGGCTCATCCTGGCCCTGCTAGAGGCCAAGCGGCGCCGCAAGAAGCTGACCAGCAAGCCGGCCAGCAACGGCACCAAGACTGTGGTCAACGGCAAGCCGGCGGAGCGACCGCGCAAGAACAGCAAAACTCTGGAGAAGGAGAAGCAAACGGATCGCACCACACGCATGCTGCTGGCGGTGCTGCTGCTCTTCCTCATCACCGAGTTCCCGCAGGGCATTATGGGGCTGCTGAACACGGTGCTGGGCAATGCATTCCTGCTGCAGTGCTACCTCAAGCTGAGTAAGTGTGAATTAGAGCAGGTTAGCAGAGTAAGCACATAAATTCATTTACTTGACTCCTCCCACCCGGCTAGGTGACCTCATGGACATACTGGCTTTAATCAATTCCAGCATCAATTTCATACTCTACTGCTCCATGAGCAAACAATTTCGCACCACATTCACGCTGCTGTTTCGTCCGAAGTTTCTGGACAAGTGGCTGCCCGTGGCGCAGGACGAGGTGACGGCGACCCGGGCGGACGGTCTGCAGCGCTCGGTGGTGGCGGCGGCGCCTGACAAGTGCCAGTCGATACACAAGCAGCCACAAGTGGTGACACTGGCAGCCACCACCGCGACAGCGACCACCCAAGTGACGAATCTGTAGCACAGCCCAAACCAGCAGCTGCGAGCGCCCACTCATGTGGCCGGCGGCAATGCCCCAGAGCTGAAGCCCTGCCACGCCATTGTCGTTGTCGTGGACAGCGCCAGCGGTGCAGTGGATCATCGCCTGTGCGTTGCCAGCAATGGCTGCTCGCATGCGACGTAGTTTCCCCAAATGCAATTAGATTTAGCTGCTTATGTAAATGAAATTCAATAAAAGATATATACATATATGTATAGATATATATATTTGGTCCAAATCTACAGTTTACGGTTGATAAGTTATTTCGTGGCGCGCACAATAAAGTATTGCATACATTAGGGCGCTTTTTGCATAACATCAGCCAAAAAGGAATAAGCTGATAATAATGCACATCATTCATACGCACCAGTGGCTCAGCAATGCCATACTAAAAAAATCAAAACAAAAATAAATAAAAAATGGAAAAAGAATTCAGTGTGCACATGCAAGGATGCGCGCCTGTCAAATGCAAATCAAACAGGATGACTAAGCGCAGAGCGAGCTACATGCGATTTAACAATTTGATTTTTGAAAACTAAAAAGTAAAATAAAAACTAAAATAAAGAGTAAAAAGATATATATAAAAATTCACTTTTTTATATTAAATATTGTACATATATAAACGGTTAAACGATATATATTAAATAAATATTCAATTTAATATTTATTATTATTATAAATAATTTGCAAAAGTTTCAGCAGAAAGAAATATGTAGTACAGCTTTTTGTACTGAAGAACTTTGGCTTTTGCAACATATTATTAAACAATAATAAAAATAGTATTATAATTTACTAATATGTATATAAATATATGCATATAAAGTTGTTGAAATCAAGCGATTTTACTTAGAAGCATCGACTGTTTATAAACAATACTTATAAGTGATAGGCGAAGGCTGCAAAAAAATAAATAAAATAAATATAAAAATCTATAAAAATGTGTAAATTGTTGAAAGTGTTTGCAATTGAGCCCCAGCAAATATTTTCAATCAATTATAATAGGAGTTATTAATGTTCTCAATGCAAATCTAAATATATAAATTGATACATAAATATGCAGCTCACTTTGAATGTTTCGCAATTAGCATTAAATCTACTTAATTACTGTAAACAAATCGGTAAAATATGCTAAATACTTCAACTAAATGTAATTTAATTAAATTCGAAATTAAAACCAACAACAATTTGTTACTTGTTACAATAGCTGTAATTCGTTAGTTAGTATGATTAAATCGTAAGTAATTTACATGCAGCTGCAACTATGGAAATATATATAATAATTCATGTAAAGCTTGTTTATTAAAATGTAATAAATTTAAACTGAAAATAAATATATTAAAAAGTTGCTTTTCATTCAAGAGAAGTATTGAATGCGAAATTTAAATTTAAATTATGCGAAAGTTGTGAGAATCGAGAAAGTTTTCTCATAATTTAAAGCTCGCTGCAAAACGTGGAGTCTGCGAAGAAGTCATATAAGAATTTTAGGGCACAGCGCAAAACATGTTAATGAACTTAAATTTAAAGTATGCGAAGAGTAAAAGAAGTTCAGCTGCTCTGGTGGGGTATGCTAGACTATAAGATACCCCGAAACTTGAAGAAGATGAGAGATGCACATGGACATTACTCTGAGATCTTGTTCCAGCTTAGTAGGGAAAGCAGTAGAGCGAGGATTCTATGATGACTTTATTATACTGACGGATTCTCTATAGACACCTTCTCCAGGCAGCAAACACCTGATATATTCAATATCTCTCGCTCTCGCATGGCTAGACTCGACTCACCTCTCTGATGGATAACTGCGACTCAGCTCCTCGTGCTGCTCAGCTATAAATATACTTTAAGCAGTCTGCCACGCCTTCTCCCTTCCCTTACAAACCGAGTTTCAATGGGTTCAGTTGGCAAGGCAACTTCAAAAAATCCAACTGCAAGAGAATAATATAAGCGAATTCAGTGAAACTTTAGAGTCCGTGCTGGAGAGCTTAGTTTCAACTTATAGAGGAAATAATACGCACAAAGCGTGCTCAGCATTCAGATAATACAATAATGGAGCAGCGCCTGCAGCAGCCGAGTATCGAATGTATATTTCTTAAACACTTCGATGCTGCTCGCCAAATATTAAATTTCGTAGCAGCTATTGATTCCGCGCCTGGAGCCCTAACAAATGGGCGGTAATTAGCTATGTTTATAACTTGATTTTGGAGTTTGACTTCCGCTTCGGCTTCATTAATTAGTCTAATTTATAATTGTAATTCCCGTTAATCGAGTTGGCAAACTAAAATTGCTTTATAAATCGTTTTGTTATGACAGTTGGAATTGCGTTCATATGCTCAATAACAGAGCTCTCCATTAATTATAAACTGAAAATGATTTATAAGCTCCAAATGTGAGTGAGCGCTAGAGGCAAGCTAAGCTGTCAGCTCGCTGAAGTGCAAAACCTCTCGAAACCTAAGATCCCAAGCAAACACTGTGGATGTGGAAGAGAAATTTAAATTTTAAAAGAAATATATATATATATGAGAAGCTGTTATTACAGCTAAATTTAAATTAAATTATTAAATGTAAATAAACTCAAGGTGAGCAGCTGCTGCTGCTGCTGCTGCTGTTGCTGCTGTTCATATGCCAACAATTATGGCAATTGATTATCTTTTTATTAAGCATACGCACTGTCAGCCTTTGTGTATTAAATGAAAACTTTTCATATGAAATTGATTGAAAAACTTTTGCCTAAAGCCGCAGCAGTGAGGCAAACAACAAATTGCGGCAAAGGCCTGAGCCAACTCATGCATGCATCGTTAAGTGCAGCAGCCAACAGCTAGGGCTGAAACCGTTAAAGCTTTACACAGAGAGAGAGAGAGAGAGAGAGGCATACACACACACGTTCTCACACATCCATCGAAATGCAGCAGTGCATTTGAAGTGGCAGCCAGCTGGCTGACTGTGCTGCCTGACAGCGCCCTTTGCATATTAGATTTAACAACAATTAGCAGGCAGTTGACAGCTTCGGCTTCAGCAACTGCATCTCCAGCCGGATGGTTGCTCTTTTTGGGCTGCCCATCAACTGCAGCTCAGTTGCTCTGGTCTCGTTTGGGGCATAGGCTCCTCAGTCGACTCACTCATGTGGTGCGACGTCATTTGCTTGATTGTAGTGGCAACTTTAAGGCTGTTTGCAACAAGTTAACGCAACGTCAGCCACGTTGCATGTGGCACTCATAACACAAATACTGCTTAACCGCTGCCAGGGGCAACTGACTGTGGAACTGTGCAGCTCTGCAGCTGGCTCTGCTCATTCAGCCATGAATCCCTGCGCCTTTCCGGTCCCGTCGCATCTAATGAGTCTCATTACAGTAATTACGTGATGTCTGTTATAAGTGGCGAAGCTGCTGCATTTGATAATGATATATGTGCGAGTGTGTGGCTGAGTGTGAGAGTTTGGGTGGCCGTGTGTGGATATATGTTGTTAACTGCTGTGTGCTTAGCTGACTGCAGGCAAAAATCATAGCAACAGCGTGGGCGCTTAGCTGATTGCCATGTTAACGGGCAACTAAATTTGACGATAATTGAAATATTTGTTGCGTGCATAGTTGATATGATTTCTTTAATTAATAAACTTGCCAAGAGTTGAGCAAAGGTGAGAGATGAGTGTTTGCCTCTGCTGCCGACAATGAATGTGCCTCTGGCTGAGCTCTGACTCAGCTCTGGCTCTGCCTGTGGCTCTGCCTCTGTATGAGTTCTGGCTGATCTCTGCCACTGCCTGTGGATCAGCCTCTCGCTCTGCCTGCGGCTGTGCATTGGCTGAACTATTTTGCTTCTCCTGCTGATCTGACTCAACTATTGCTGCTTTATCGCTCTTCCATTGCCTGTGCCTCTCTCTGAGTTCTAGCTGATCTCTGGCTCTGCCTGTGGCTCTGCCTGTGGCTCTGCCTGTGGCTCTGCCTGTGGCTCTGCCTATTGCTCTGCCTGTGGCTGTGCCTCTCTATGAGTTCTGGCTAATCTCTGACTCTGCCTGTAGATCTGCTTCTCGCTCTGCCAACGGCTGTGCATTGGCTCAATTATTTCTCAACTATTTTGCCTCTGCGGCTGATCTGACTCAACTCTTGCTGCCTTCTGGCTCTGCCAACAATTATGCCTCTGCCTGAGTTCTGACTCAGCTCTGCCACTGCCTGTGGATCAGCCTCTCGCTCTGCCAAGGGATGCGCATGGACTCAAATATTGCTGCCTTATCGCTCTTCCATTGCCTGTGCCTCTCTCTGAGTTCTGGTTGATCTCTGGCCCTGCCTGTGGCCCTGCCTGTTGCTCTGCCTGTGACTCTGCATATGAATCTGCCTCTCGCTCTGTCTGCGGCTGTACCTCTCTCTGAGTTGTGGCTGATTTCTGGCTCTGCCTGTGGCTCTGCCTGTGGCTCTGCCTGTGGCTCTGCCTGTGGCTCTGCCTCTGGATCAGTCTCTCGCTCTGCCTGTGGCTCTGCCTCTCTATGAGTTCTGGCTGATCTCTGGCTCTGCCTGTTGATCTGCTTCTCGCTCTGCCAACGGCAGAGCTGGTGATCTGCTGCTGATCTGACTCAACTCTTGCTGCCTTTCGGCTCTGCCAACAGTTATGCCTCTGCCTGAGTTCTGACTCAGCTCTGCCACTGCCTGTGGATCAGCCTCTCGCTCTGCCCAGGGATGTGCATGGACTCAACCTGTGGCTCTGCCTGTGGCTCTGCCTGTTGCTCTGCCTGTTGCTCTGCCTGTGAATCTGCCTCTCGCTCTGCCAACAGCTGTACCTCTCTCTCTGTCTGTGTCAGATCTCTGACTCTGCTTCTGGGTCAACTCTGACGCTGCCTTTACCTCCGCTCTGGCTCTGCTTCGCACTCTTCACGCTCTCACATGCCTCTCCCTTCACCCACTCAGAAGCCCTTAATTAATATACAAAGCAAATCCCTCTGCTTGAGCATAAAGTGCCGAGTATATTTATTATCACATAATGCATTGCTCTTCACTCAAGCATTCCTGCTCGCTGCATCCACAGAACTTGACTTGGCTTGGCTTGTCTTGTGTTGGCTTTGTGCAATCCGCTTAAAGCACTATCTGGCTGCGCTTCAGCTTGCTGTCACTTGACTACACCTGAGTTACTCGCTGCCAGCAGGTGGGTGCCACAGATTGCTTTACTTTCTGTTTCTCTATTGAATATCGTCGCATGCAGGCCCAGCCATGGGATTTATACTCAACTCAAACGAATTTAAATCAATTATGCGATATCAAATGGCCGCTCAGTCGAGCTCTAACTCTCATTTAGCTAATGGCCACTTGCATTAATGTGTAATAAGCTTAGTTTGTAAGCTTCCAGCTTAGTTTTAATAAAATATATTCTTAAGCGACATTCCATTCGCAGCGCCTCATTAGCTGCTGTAACTTGACTGATGGCTGACAGCCTGTGGGTCACTTTGGGTAGAAAACTCAAATAAAATATACATAAGCAGAGTTCTGTTTAAGTGCTGAGTATATTTTCCCATGAGCTTGGCAATGATTAAGAAAGTTTTTCATTTTATATAGGGTATCTTTAAGTCGCTTGCCTTTAACCAACATGAAACTCTGCTTAATTTTGATATATATAAACTTAATACAACATGAAACGCTTGGTTTAACAAAACACGATTTCATTACACAGCAAAAGCAAAAGCAGCAAAAAAAGGTCCAAAAAATGTCGAATTGGGCCCAAAAAGTTGAGTGATGTTAATAATTAAGCAGCCAAAGTGCGAGAGGGTGGGCGGTCAGGCGGGCGTGGCAAATGTTGGCTTAATAGCCCTTATCGACAAAAAATGCTAATTGAATAATATGGCCAGAAATGGTGTTGAAAGGTGAGCTATTTTAGCTAGAAACGAGAATTAGCCAAAAAAAAAAACATTATAATAAAAGTAAGCATAAGGGTTAAAGCAGAGTACATAAAATATAAGAAATAATATATTATTAAAATTAATTTAAATTTAAATTCGAGAGTCTTTAAAGAAAATATAAAATTAAATTTATTATAGTTTTATTTTATTTAAAAAGTAATAATAATAATGTACACTAAACAATTCACATCAAAAGAATTTTAAATCAACTTCAATCTAACTTGACAAACATTTATGCAGCTTAATTCAGTTGACTTAGTTAAGAATGGCTTTTGTCACAAGCAATTTACCGCAAAGAGTCGGCCACAAATAAAGCCTTAGGACTGCTGCGCAACAATGGAACTGAACAAATGCGAAAGCAAACAAGAAGTTTATAAAAATCTGTGAAATAAAATGCCAAGAAAACTGGCAAAATTAATAAAATACCAGGAAGGGCATTAAAGTTTGCCATTGTGCGGTTGCGAGCATGAAAGCTAAAACTAGATGAACCGCAGCAGATAACCTGCAAGTGCAACTGTGTGTTGGTTGTGCTGCTGTCATGCCTGCATAATAGTTGAAATTGGAACCGGACGTGCAGAACAACCAATACTCATATAGCTGATGACAACGCAAACGTAGTTATTGTAGCTGCCTCTCCCTCTCTTCCTCTCTCTCTCTCTCTCGAGCTATCTCTGCTTTCACATGTTTTTTCTCTAGTCAAGGCAATGCTTGCCTAATTCTATCTATGATACTCCCCAGGTTGACTGTTTGCCTTTCTCCACTACGTGTGCGCATTGCCATGCCAATGTAACCAAATTAAACTAACTCTATGTACTTTACCACATTTGGCTTGAACTCAATTATTTTCTACTAGCATTTTGAATGCTTTCCAAATAGAGTTAAAAATTGTGAAAAGGTCAAATTGTGGTTGAGTTTCCCTTTGATCAGCATGTCGCAGCATCAGCATCAAAAGCAAATGGTTTCTATGAGAACATAGGGCAAGGTGGTTTTTCCATTTAAGCCGCTTAAACTGACATTTAAATATATATATATATATATTTTTCAATTTTGTAATAAGTTTTATAAATATAAAATTCCACGAAAGCTTAAAATTATATGTATATTGCATAAAGAGTTTTAAAACTATTTATAAAATAATTAAATTGTGGCTAACCAGGTGAAACTCTAAAAAATAAATATTTTTGTTAGTGATTAAACCAAAATTTTATTTAATTGAAATTTTGTCTATTAATTAAGTATATATTTTAGTTTGAATTTAATTAAGATGCATAAAAAATATATTATATATATTTATAAATATATTATATATATATTTCCATATTTAAATTTAATATTTTACAGAACGATTTGCTTAAAGCTCATTCGCTGCGCGCTAATCAGGCTGAAGATAAACAAATATTCGCTCTGACAGTCATGGCCAGAATAATGAGCAGAGCTCATGTTGTTGTCGTCGCCAGCTCAATTTGCATATCGCACCGAAAATAGTAAAGTGTTCAGCAACACTGGCAGCGCAGGCAATGCCAAACAAGTTGGCGCCGTTTTCAACACCTGTCAAGAAGCTGAAACAACTTTTGTACACAACGCACGCAGACTGAAGCACTTTAGATGCGGGCAAACATAGAGAGAGAGAGAGGGAGAGGGAGAGGGAGAGATGGAGAGCTTATGCTGCTGTTGTTGTTATTGTAGAGGAGTAACGCACGTTGCAGCTGGCAACACACTCACACACACACACACACACACAGAATATGTTGTTGTTGCGTCAGTCTAGCATTCAAGGGCTTCAGCCAGCAGAAGGCCTAGACAAACAGTTGAGCCAAGCAAGAGTTCTCAACAGAAATGGGTTAATTAATCCATTTCAGACTTTAGCAGAAACTAGCACAAGAAAGTAGCTGTTGTGCTTTTTACTAGCCAGCAATTGTGCAAGTTTTTTGTGCACACTAAATATATGCTGCGTGCAACGTGGCGTATGCGTAACAACAGGCTGGCTTAATTAAGAGCCATCGCCAAGTCGGCTGTCATGGCAACAGCTGACAGCAAACGTCACCTGAAGACTTCGAACCCTTTTGCAGTCATTAGAAATTTCCAGCAGAGCCACAGGCCTGTGACATTTTCCATATTACACATACGACACGTATGACGCAGACGAGGCACGAGAAAGAAAAACAAAAAAAATTTGCCATATTTGTGGGCTGCAGCTGGGGCCGCACTCGAGCTGCATGACAGTGCCTTAGGGGCAAAATGAACTGCGATTTAAGCCAAGTGTCGCAAAGGGAAATGAAGCTGAAGTGAGGCAAATGTGAAGTTGTTAAATTGAGGAATTATTTTAAAGACTTTTTTACCTTTTTTTTTATCTAAACTCAATCTCTATCAAGTAATAAAGACTTACAGCTGCATTAACAGTTTCAATATTAAGAGCAAATATTGTTTTGGCCAGACATAAAGCAGGAGCAGCGATAGCCATTGGGATTATGTCTGCGGCCAAAAAAAGGAAAAGATTTGAGCAGACTCTGGCAACAACTGTGCCGCAACACGTGCTAGAATGTTGCCTTCGACCCAATTCAGCGCTCACACACACGCTCAGGTTTCGTCAGTGGCAACCGCAACGAGATTAAATCTGGAATTTTATGGACGCGGTTTCATTTCGCTCTTTTTTTGTAGCATAAGCTGCCGCTGGCCGGAACGCAATCCAATGACATTGTCAGACTTTAAGGCTTAACACTGTACACACACACACACACACACACACACACACACACACACACACAGAGGCTGCACACATGGCATTAATCGAGCAATTACAACAATAACAACAACAACTGTAGCAACTGTTGCTGCTGTGATAATAATGAAAACGCGTCAAGCAGCACGCAACAAATTTGATAGAAAATTTGCATAACAACTTCCGGCATTTGGGCCAACGCGTATTTGTTGTTGACACTCACACAATTGTTGTTGTTGTTGTTATTGTGGTTTTTCTGTGCGTTAAGCCCCAACATTGTTTATGCGTGCGGGCGTCTGGGCGTGTGGGCGTGTGTGTCGGCTCATGTGTGTGCAAAATGTAATTTGCACTCGAAATGCCAACGACATGTCGTACAATTTTTACTTTGGGAACCACCTAAGCACCTACACACAGAGTGAAATTGTTATGGCCAAAAACCACTAAATTCATTTGGCCATATCTGTTTTACGCTCGATTTAGCCACCAAGAAATAATGCTGGCCACAGGACTGCGCCCTAGCTGCATAGCTGTTGAAAATTTTCGGTTCGGATTTCAATGCTCATTGCGGCGCAGCTGTCAGGCCATGTGATGTGGAGTATATGATTGATGAGATTGGAAGTGTGTAATGGCAGTTGCCTGTTGGCGTGTTGGAGTGGGATTTGACTGGCACTCGAGCTGAATCGAGCATTTTTGCGCTCGATCTACATATTAGAGCTGTGCGAAGCAGAGATGGCACTTGCGATGCGATAGATCGATTGACTTTACTCGATAGGCAGTAGATCTGTTGCGATATTTGCAGCCTCTCTCTCTCTCTCTCTCCCTCTCTCTCATCCTCTTTCCATCTCTAACTTTTTCATAGTTTAAATTGCATTTAAAGCTGCAAATATGAAACTGCCGCATTTAGTCTGCATTCAAAACTAATGTTATGCCACGTACATTTTGGATTTGTGTATAAATTTGCGATTTCCATCTGTTGTTGCACGCTGCGGGCCATAGAAAGCGCTACAAAATGCCAACAAATGTAGCCAAATTTCTACAGAAAATACTCGAAATAATGCGCAGAGATTTGTGTGGAAAGTCCCAAGGCAAATTTCGCTCAGCTGCGAACAATGGCAAATAGAACTTATTAACATAAGACAAGCAACAGATAATTCCGGGCTTAAGCTGAAAATGGTTTTAAATCTCACAGTTTTTTAGCACTCGCCGAAAGCTGCCAGAAGGACCAGAGCACTAGATACGAAAGCAGAAAGTTAGAGATGAGAAAGCACGAAGTTGGAGAATGAGAATAAGTGCCCTTTGGGGTTCCAGTCGTGCTGCGTGTGGGTCGAATTTTATGGCAGGTTTGCCCCGTTTGATATATGAGCGCAGCGCTAACTAGCCAAAAACTAACAGAGCGAGAGAAAAAGAGAGAGAGAGAGTGAGAATGAGAGGTAATAAAGGAAGCCAAATGAAAATTCTTGTACACACACAGAGTGCAGGGGCGAACGCAGGTCCTTGGCAGAGGGCCGCTAGCAATAAGGGGTTCATGTAGCGCATAATTAAAGCTAGCGACACCCCTCAGTGCTCAGTCAACTTTAATTGAGTCGCGCTGTCAGCAATACAGCTGAACAACGGCGCGTATACGCAATGCGACTTCACGCCGAACCGAATGCTCGCACAATGTAATTGTCAATTACATAAACATGTAGTCAAAGTTGCAAACATGCAATTCCATTATACTTTGCGCCCTCGAGTGCCCGCGGCGGCAATTTGCAACAAAATCAATTTTGAAACTTTAATTAAACCGTTGCTCGAACTCTGCCAATCGATCGAAAATATTAATATTTAAGCTGAAATGTTTGACTAACTTTAGTCTCTAATATATCTTAAGCCGCTTAGCAATACAAATTATATTTAAATTTATGCAAAACTTAAAAAGCTTTTACCAAATTGAGTAAAAACTAGATAAGTCAAGGACTAGACACGGGCTTATGGCCAAAGTATGTTGCCATTAAGCACCTAATGGCAGCTGAATGTGCTGAGCTCTTAGCCCAAAGACAAAACTATGAAAGCCCAAGAAATTCACTTGAACATAAAAAATTTAAAATTCAAGCAAATGCAGTGGGCGAGTGACTGCAAAGCTGATGCGAAAAGAAATTCAATTAAAATGCAAATGCATAAATTGAATTGCTGCACCTCTCGTTCACACTCGCAGCTGCCAATCGGGAATTGGCTATGACGGCCCACAGGCAAATGGCCAAAGAAATTGAGTGCCATAAGCTGCAGAAAATTGTGAATTTAAATAAATTTATACATATATTTTATATATTTGAGTATGATAAATACTAAATAATAAATATGTTTGATATTAGCTTAATTTATATATACATATATATTTATTATTTAGCTGTTTTCGACTAGGCGCAACGTAACATTGTCAGTACTGTTAAAAGACAATGTTACTCAAGTAAACAAAAGGCTTAACAGTGTGACCAATTTATATGCTAATTCAGAATTCCTAACATAGCGCTATTTAACATAACATAATCATATGTAAGCTAAGCAAGGCCTTTTACAGTGAATCTGTTAACTTACAGCACGATTGAGTAACACTGGTTAACATGCTGTCTTTTAACAGTGTTAGCTCAGACTGTGACTGGCCAACAGAGTTGCGCTGCAACGAGCGCAATTATAGCAACTAATTATAGCAACTTTTAGATATGTATGTATATGTAAATATATATATCTATAGCAAACGATAACAAACAGCATAAAGTATGTTTCAAAAGCTCTTTAATTTTCAGCCCTGCCTTTTTCTTATTTACTGCCAAAAGTTTGCTCACAGCCACGCCTTCATTAGCCCTTGAAAACACACAATAAGAGGCAGTCGTAGAGCGGCGAATGCCAATTAATTTGCTTAAATATGCTAATTAACATTAAAAACTGCTGCAAATTCTCTTTTCTGGTGTCCTTCCTGGCTGCAGCCATAAAGCGAACCCAAATGGCTTATCGTTATTTCTTCCGCATCACAATCGGCATCAAGTCCTGTCCAGTCCGAGGCAACCTATTAAAATATATATGTATGTATATGAAAACCTTTTTATTTGCCATAAATTTAATGGCTCGCCTTTTGGCTGAGATTGCGTTATTTATGTGCGAACCCTCAGCACCGCCACTTTCCCCCCGCTCTAATTAGATTATGTAAGCTATGCAACATTTCCATTGGATTGATGCTAACTCAACCAGTTGTATGATTAAGCCCTAAAACATTCAGTTTAATAGGCTTAAGGCCTTCAGACCCGCTGCCACGGCGGGGCCAAATCAATTTCATTGTCACATCGGCCGATTGCGTGGGGCTTAAAACACCATCCAAAATTGATTAGGCCACCAAAGCCGCTTACATCGCATCAACAGAGAGAGAGAGAGAAAGAGCCAGCGTTTATTTCTTCTATTTGACATTGCAGCCATGTTGAACTGGCGCCAAGTGAAATGGGTCAAAGTAATAAGCTAATAAGCTGTTAAAATGGTCAATTAGATTCAGACAATTAGTAATCAATCAGCCAGAGATGTACATAGTTTGCATACTGTTAACAACAGAGTGAAATGTTAAGTTAACAGGATAGCCACCATTCACCTCTCCCTCTCTCAGTTAGTACTATTTATTTTCTATATTATTCAAGGTATTAGCCTAGAATCTTTTTTAAATTAATCTCTGTTTAATGGCACTCAAAATAAAACAGAGTTGAGCTCTATAGCATTTCAGTAAGTATTTTTTTTAATTTTTTGACTGAAAGCTTACAAATTCTTAACAAGCCGCTTAACAGCAGCAACTCAAGGCGAGGCAAGGAGTCGGCTCTCTTCCTAATTCCAGCAATAATTATATTTACATTTCTAGTACATTCTCTCCACACTATTTTCCTTTAAGTACACACATTTTCGCCCTTAATTCCAGCTGACACAAAATGTCGGACAGTTTGTCTGCCATCAACGGCCCCCACAGCAAATAACGAAAATTTGCAATTAATTAGCGCTGAAAATTCCCCCCCAAAAAAAAAAAGGAACTGAGCCCAAAGAAAAATGTTGGCTAGACGGTCAACGTGAGCTGCTTTAATGCAGGCCTTTTAGCCAGTGAGAATGGCATAGAAAAGGCGTTGCCCAATATTTACTTAGCCCGACCCACAGAAAAAAAGGCACAAAAGGCAAACAAACAAAAAAAAGTAAAGTAAACTGTAGACCTAGCCGCAGCTTTAAGTGGCTTAGCAATTTGCGCAGTAAACGACAATTTAATGCACGCTCAGTATGTGCAAAGAGAGCATATTGGATTTTAATTTAAAGTGGAAAGTCAATCTGATAAGTTTCTCTATTTCAGGCTGCTGAATTGCTGTTATACAGCGCTAAAAGAATTAGACTCTGTTAAACTGCTGTTAAAAGAGTGAGAATCTGTTAAGCCGCTGTTATTATGCAACATTAAAAGAGTTACGAGTCTGTTAAGCTACTGTTATACAGCTCTAAAAGAGATACGAGTCTGTTAAGCTGATGGTAAAAGAGTTGGAATCTGTTAAGCTGCTGTTATTATGCAACTTTAAAAGAGCTACGAATCTGTTAAGCTGCTATACAACTTTAGAAATAGTATTTAGCAGCTGTTAACGCCCGCTTTGCTCACTCTTATTACTTTTAGCACAAAAGCAATTAAGTAAGTGCAAAATCTATTTGAAACTTGTTGATTTGAATTCTTTTGCCATGATTTGCTCCAATCGAATCTGACAAAATGGAAATTAATAATGAATGGCGCAGTATTTAGCCATTTGGCAAATAGTGGCTATTAATTTCAACAATATTGGGGTTTCCGTTCATGTAAATGCATAATTAATGTCAATTACTTTTGCATATTACACAATTTGGGTCTGCAGCTATGAATATTGTATATGAAAGTAATTAATAATAATAATAATAATTAATAATATTCTAAGGCAGACAAAGAGAGGGAGAGAGAAGATAATCAATTTCTGCTGCTCATATTATATTATATATATTTATATATATCTGCAACTATTGTATTACCATATTTACGCACTGAAAAGTAATTCTGCATTTATTTGCATTAAATTTCAACCAGTTTGTGCACTGACTCTTAATGAACTTTATTTAATTCAGCGCATTTAACATAGATAAGCCCAGAAATCGAATTAAATTAACATTTAATGCAGCCCTGCTGTGATTGGCTCCTTGCATTAACAGGCAGTGCGTGCGAGCGGGACAGAGAGTGAAGCTGAGCATGAGCTCATATTAAATGCTTGATTGCAAATGAAATTTACATAGCTAACCATATGTGGCAGCGTGTGTGTCTGTGTGTGTATGTGTGTGTGTGTGTGAGTCAAACTGTCACTTAAAGCCATTAAAAATTTAATTAACAAAGTAAACGTTAAAATTTGCAATCTTCAGCATAATTAAGTTTTCGAAACTACTATAAGTAGCTGCCTCTCACTCACCCACTCCGTCTCTCTCTCTCTCTCTCTCTCTCTCTCTCTCTCTCTCTCTCTCTCTCTCTCTCTTGCCCTCTATCCATCTCTTTGTAATAAGGTAGACCGCAGAAACACCTCCATTTGCCTTGGATTTTTGTAATTTGAGACGCCCAGCACTTGAAGCAGTAAACCATAACGAGGAACGTGAAAGGACGAGCTGATTGGAGCTCTAGCCGAGCGCTTTGCAAAGTAAACAAACCGACGCTGCCTCGTCACGCCTCGAAACAATTGCGAAAGCAACAACTGTAAACAACAAACACTTCTGACTGTTTCCATAAACCATTATTTTTCAATTAATAACGTCCGTGTGCCGGACCGGACCTCTGCCCTTGAGCTCTGTTATGTGTCTGTGTGTGTGTGTGTGTGTGTGGCTGTTACATCACTTTTAATTTATATTTTAAATATCAATTATGCAAATAGGAAGGCAAAGTGCTCATTTTCATAATCCACACACAGTGTGCTGGCGTGTGTTAAAAGTAATAACTACAAGCACATACATGCACAGTAGAGCAATTTACATTTATGAGCTCATCCGCTGGCGGCATATCTTGAGCATGCACTTGCTGCGTACTGCAAACAGCTCAGCTCTATAGTGTGTACTAAATGTAAGCGCAAATTTAACTGGTTTAGCTCGAATCAAGATTATATTTATATGGGCGTTAAATATGATCAATGTTTGCTTATATTTTAAAGCTTTTTCGCTGCTTATTTGATAGTTGTTCCCAAGTTACTTCAAGCTGTTAGCGGCGCTGTTAATGCGCTCTGTCAAGAGCAGCGCTGTTAAATGCAGTGACTGTTAGGGGTTTACAGAAATGTTAACTGAGCTAATTGAGCTTGCGTGTCTCATGATTGGTTTCTTTCAACAGAGGTGTTTAAGGGTGACCATTTTAATCACTCCTTTACCCTAATTTTGCTTTGCTTCAAATATATTCAGCATGTTTAACTGATTTTAGACACTTTGCCAAAACTTTTGATTGCCTCAACAAATTCTCAATTTATTTTCTTGAGAAATCAACAAATACTTTTTATTTATTGTCGAAAAAAGTTGCCAAAAAAGTGTATTTTTATATGTATATATATGTATTGGTGTTTGTTTTCTCGACTCAATATTTATTGAGCTTTCAAGTTGTCTGGAGTTAAGATTTGTTGGATTGGCATTTCGTTGCGATTGAAGAACTTTTTAATTAGCCTAATGCGAACTTTGGCCATCTCGAGCGTTGTCTAAGCTGCCAAAAATGCCAGCTACACCCCTTTTTACAGAATCTACATATATATAAGCTGGGAAATACGGCCTTTGACAACAGGCAGCAGAAATTACCGTTGCTAAGCACTTTCAAATGATTAAGCACTCCCACTTGACGCCTCCTCGTCTGGCCATAATATGCCAGCTTAAATTAAGCCCTACATACAATGGGCACATACACACATATATATGTGTATGTATGTATTACGTACACATTTACATATTTACTGAGCTAGCTTTCGCTTTGAAAACTTGTCGGCGCCAAGTGTAGGCCCATAAATAATTGTATTTCAAGGGTTTAATGAGCCAATTGAACTCTCTGAATGTGTGTGTGTGTGTGTGTGTGCTTGAGGCGGGGGGGGGGGTGGTGGCATTAAAAATAAATTGAAATAAGCTTACTTAACATGCGCCAAATATTTGCAGCTGACGCTGAGTATTGATCCTAATGATGCGTACCCGAACATTGTGTACAAGAAAGTCTTGAGCAGAAACTTCAAAGCCAACAGCAGTCGTAGCAGCAGCAGCAGCAGCTGTTGTGCTCTGGCATTTAATTATGGCCTTTGAAATAAACACAAGCTTCGAAATACACCAACACATATTCAAAAAAGGGCTACCCTGTGGGCGTAACCCTGGCACATTCGCATGGCAACTGTCGCCGCATCCAGCTGTTGACATTTGACTGGCGCTCGACGGCATGAAGAGGCTTCGGCTGGGCCGCATCTATTTTGCTAATTAGCCAACGACAACAGCAGCAAACCCAAACTATGCCATTCAGCCAAACCCACAGCAAACAAATTTTGCAGATAACCCTAAAAAAAATACCGAAATTGACCACAAAATTGTGTTAAAGACTTGGCCACACACACACACAGACACACACACACACACACACACACACGGAACTCAACCTGAACCTGAACAGGCCAACTAAATCCGAACAGTTCTCTTTTTTAATTGCTCATCCGCCTCAACTAATCCGAAACTTGAACTGTGCAACTTTGAGGATACATAGATATGTAATGGCTGCTTAAAAAGTTTAGCTAATTGCGCAGACAAACTGCGGCTGCTGTGCTGCCTTCAAGAATATTACACATACGCCATGTTGGCCCACTCAAACTTTCAACTGCCATTAAAGTTGCGCTGCCAACAGCACTATTTGAAGCAAGTTGTTTAAACTTGAATATTAATTTTGTTCTGCTTTTAGCTCTGGTTAAATATGAATTTAGTATTTGAGTTTATTTTGCTTTATACTAATATTTTAGTTTATTTTGCTATAAATTATTGTAATATTCGACTTTATTTTATTTTACTTTAATATTTAAATTTATTTCAATTTATATTAATATATTTTATAATAATTCAGATTTATATTTCATTTAACTTTAACTTTACTTTGTTTTTTTTTTAGTTTAATATTTTATTTAATTTAACTTAAAATAAATGTATTTTTTATTTTACTTTAATTTAGTATTTTATATAATATTAAATTAACACTATATTATATCAAGCTCTGATTAAATCTGAAATTAATATTTAACTTTATTTCAATTTAAATTAATATTTTATTTTATATTAATTTAAATAAATAATTTATTTTATTTTAATTTAAATAAACATTTCCTTTTATATTATTTTAAGTTAATATTTTATTTTGTTTAAATTTTAAATTTATGTTTTAGTTTACCTATTTTCAAATATATTATATATTTTTTTATTTTGCTTTAAATTCATATTTGGACTTATTATAATTTAAATCAATATTTTATTTAGTTTTGATTTAAATTGTAATTATTATTTATTTTAATTTATATGTATATATAACTTTATATCCCCATAATTTAATACTTCACTTTTTCAGTCAATGCCTTAAACCAATACTAGAAATGATATATGTATGTTTATCTTATTTATAAGTTTATCTCACTTCTCTATCTATTTGCTCTCCACTCTATCGATATTTGCTTTCATATTTACAATATGGAAATTCATATTTTTCATACACTCTCCCACTTCTTATACAATTGTAATCAATCTTCAGCCAATATAGTCGTCATAGCTAGTTTATCTATTTCACATATCACAATATACAAAAAAAAAGGAGAGCCATTGTCATGTCCTTTTTCCCAACTCGACTCCAGCAACATTTGCAAATTCGTCATGCATCGAATTTATTTTTCAGTCCCATTCATATTTACTCGCATGGATTTCCATATTGTTCGTATGCTGTGTATATATATATATATAATTTTGGTATTGCTTATGCCTTCTGTCTTCTGTCTTCTGCACGTATAAACTTGTTTTTTTTTTCGTATTATCCTGTCCGCTGTGGCTTTATTAAAAACTTTACAATGCGTTGCCAACAAATTGTTTGGTTTGGCAGAGGAAAACAAAGCCCCGTCTGCAGCGCCCCGCCTTCTGAAGGCCATGCAAACATTTTGGATGTCCAGATGGGACTGCTAAGTGCATAACTCATACGCCATGATGGCCCACTTAGGCAGCCAAACAATGCTTTGCGAAAAACTAACAATTTTTCGGCTTAAAGCGCTCACATATCGCAGCAGTTTATAGCGGCAGCTGCGGCTCGCCTAATGAAGCCCCCGAGCAGGCCAGCTCTGATTATCTAATTACGTGCGAATTACGCAGCTGACTGTGCGGCAAAGTTAATTAGTTTAATTTTAATTATATCGCTTAGTGCATGAGCTGGAGCTGGAGCTGGAACTGGAGTTGGGGCAGCATCAAAAAGTGAAAACTTGCGCTTGTCATTACCGGCAAGTGTTTAACCTAATGCGTGCGTGTGTTGGCTCTGGCTCTTTAGTTAAGTTTCTCGACTATCTAGAGCCCTGCTGATACACATACAACACAAACTTCAGTTCTATTTAAGCTCAGCTCAAGTTTAATCATTCATGGCCCTGCCTCAAGTGCCCAAGAATTGTTGGCTCCACTTGAGCACGCGTCAACTTTCAACTTTCGCTCAATATAAATTATGTGATTTGACTTATTTCATTATACTCTGCTTTGGCTAGGAGGAAGAGGGTCGCTTGGGCTAGCGCCATGTCGAAAAGTTTTCAACATTTCAATGAATACATAATTTCGTGTTAATAAATGGCTAAGCCCATTACGTTTGCATTTGTGACTTCAGCTTCAGCTCGAGACTCACCCACCCACCCAGGCAGGAGAACTTCCCGTCGTGTTCCTTCAACTGCACAGAGCTTGTCACTTGTTTGGCTCATCTCTCCCCCAATTTGTATCTGTGTGAGGACTTAACTTTTGGCTGCCACACATTTTAATAGTCGCTGGAACATAAACCACTTTAGATTGGCCACGACACAATGCGCCACTGGGAGCCAGGGAGTCGAAACTGTGAAGTGGGAGCTGGGCGCTGGGCGCTGGGCGCTGGGAGCTGGGAGCTGGTATCTAGTGGCTGCCTGGCTGCTTGGCAGTCGGAATCGCAGTTGCGTTGTCATGTTAAACCACAAAACAATTTAAGTTAGAAACACTGAAAACTTTTCTATTTGCCCCGAACACACAACAGCAGAATCTGACAACTAAATGCCAAAGTTGTCACAAAAATAAGGAACAAGCCACTGTTAAATGAAATGTCGAAGCTTAAATGCCCCTAAATGAAGAGATGATGTTGAAGTAACTGTACGCGCCCTTCTATGCGCTTCTCACTATTGAACTTTGTTGATGCTCGTTTTGAAAACCTGTTTCAATATGCTTCTCATCTAATTCTCTCTCCCTCTCTCTCTTTCTCTATCTTTATCTCTCTCTCTCTTATTTATTTGTCTGTCTTGCTCTTCTTATATCTCCCCATTTCTGTCATTCCCTGTCTATCCCTCTCTTTCCATTTCTCTGTCTCTTACTTTCGCTATCTAATCCTATTTCGTTTTCTCTCTTTTTCCTTCTCTCTCTATTTTTCTCATTCTATTTTTCTCTGTAGCTCTCTTTCTCTGTCTCTGCCCATCTCTCTCTCTCTCTCTCTCTCTCTCTCTCTCTCTCTCTCTGTGTCTATTTCTCTCTCTCTCTCTCTCTCTCTTACCATTTCTCTCGCTCTATCTCTCTTGTTATTTTTCTCATGCTCTCTAGTTCTCTTTCATTTTCTGAGTTTCTCTCGCTCTCTCTCTCTCTCTATCTCTCTCTTTATTTATTTCTCTCGCCCTATCTCTTACTTTCTCTATATATACAGTATTTATATCCCATCTCTCTCTCTTTCCCTCTCTCTGTACATCTCTCTCTGCAAATCCAATCAACTCTCAGTTAATTCTGAGATAAACAACGCTGAAAATTCTGCTCCCCACCGCAGCAGCTAAATAAACAAAAATATTTTTTCTAGATTTTCTCAGTCACGCACCACAGAAACAATCTTTTGTTGGCATATTTTCGAATGTCATTGCCAGCAAGTGGATGACCGAACAGTTTCAACCGACTGTGCAGGCAACCAGCCCCAGCTCCGGCCCCCTCCCAGCTCCAGTTCAACGATAATTATGCAAAAACTTGTCTAATAGCGAGCTCGAACGCATGAACGGCCTTTGGTCAGCTGCCACATGCCGTTACTCGAACTGTCGCACAGGGCGTATGATTGACGTAATGACAAGACTCGCTGCCCTCCTCCCCTCACACGCTGTCTCTGTGGGCCAGATTCCATTTAGACATTGATTTATTGTCAGCTCCAGCTGTAAACATTCAGTTTCAAGTGGCTAATTGATTGAACATTTGTGGCATTTGCCGACAAGCACTTGATGAGTTCAATTACGACTTGAGGTAGCAATCGAGAAGACATTTCTCACAGCTCTTAATCTCTTAAGCTGTTTCTCAAAACTGCAATGAAACCAATCTGCACAAGAGACTGCTCGATTACTCTGCCGAAGCCTCATGGAAAATGCAAATTTCATATATAAATTGAATTTTTCTGAAATATTTTCAATTGGTTTTTCTCTTGGCCCGAGTCCAAGGCACTGCGATGCATCATCAATGCCGAAATGATGTAGCTGTTGCTGTCTCATAATTCATGTCGCGCTGCGCACTGCATACAAAATGCACTTTAAACAAAAATCTGAGTAGATGCCTGAAATTTATGGCTTCTAGGACGCGGCCATAAAGGCAGACTCTCGATGATTGGGGCTTGGGTCAGGGCCCACACTGTGAATGGCTCTGCAACAAGAATCAATGCAGCCGCCGCTGTTTGTCACTTTGTGGCGAGTCTAACGCAACATTCATTCAATTTAAACAATTCAAATGTCAGCGAGGATTGGCATATTTAATTACGCTCGCTTCACGCGTTGCAAACATGCGGCGAGCGGAATAAATAATATATAAATATATATAGAGAAAGAGAGGGAGAGAGAGAGAGAGAGAGCAAAACAATTTATCAATTCAACTCGAATAGTTGAAAAGTTAAAGTTTACTAAATCATTTTGTGTATATATACAAATATCTCTGCTCGCTTTCAGCAACTGCTGAAAACTTTTTCAACTCTCTAAGCTAAACCACATGTGCCCCGCTCCCAAGACGTCTCGGAAATTAACAAGTTCATATGTCAGCGGCGATAAAATCTTGTGCCACTGCCGCATTAGTCTTCTGCTGGATTTGCGCCTTTATCAGGCGCCACGCATCACCAGCGGCAAACGCGGCGTATGCGTGATATATGAATTTTGAGGGCCCCCCTCCCCGCGCTGCTGCCTTAACTGTCGCTCATTTGCATGACTTATTTTGTGCTGTTATGATTTGCTGCTGGCTCACTGCGGGCTCTTATCAAGCGTAGCCAACACTTCATTAATTGTCTAAAATTAGCCATAAACTCGGCAAGCAGCTCGTCGAGCTGGGCTTATGCAGCACGCTCCCGCACTTAAACTTAGCCCAAAAAATTTTGCTTTTTTTTTTATTTTTAGCTTTTTGTTTTGTTGTTTCATTTTGTTGGGCGAGTCCTTCGCGCTGCTCATTGAAGTGGCCTTTTGATTTGCGTTGCCACAATTTATGATTTCTTCAACGCAAAATAAAATAATTTGCGTAAAAGCTTCAGAGCCAGCCAAATGGTTAACCAGAGCACAACAAACACAAAATGACGAGGGCAACAAGAGCTGCCGCAATAACTAAAAGTTGACTAGGCAACACACCCCGTCTCCAGCCCCAACCCACCCTCCAAAGTATCCCCTCTATTTATACACAAATTTACATATTTACTCGCTGGCATATGCAATTTCACATCTTGTTCACTTCATGCCGGAGCTGCTTCCGCTCCTGGAATCACACTTCAAGTCTTAACTTGAAGCTTTATTTAGATTCTCGAAATAATTTTCGTGATTTATTTATTAACTTTACAAGGCAGAGGACAAAGAGAAAATCCTTACTTATTTTTATGCATTTTTAATGTTAAATTTTAACTAAATTTAAAAGATATTTATTTATTATGTATTAAATACTGCCAGAAGGCTTCGGCTTCGTCTGCAGCCGCTGCTCACCTTTGTCTCTATTGTTATCTAATGAAACACAGCAAAATACAAAACACAAAATATAAAACAAAACTTTGGTAACAAAGGGCAGCCGTATATATGTTTTTTATTATTTTTTTGTTGTTTATTTATGCTTGATATTTTGCCTTTTTTCTGTCTCTGGGCTGGGGTCTGAACCCTTGGTGACTTTTGGTATTTGATGTCAACAATACGTTCGAATAGTTGTTGCTTTTATTTTATGGTTAGTCGGCTTACCTGTTACCTGAAATATCCTTAGGCACAATCGGGATATATATATGTATAGAGAGAGTACTAATTTTATGTGGCATGTCTGGGGCACTTTTGAAGTTTGAAGCGCGCTCGTCGCTGATTGAGCGTGAAGTTGTTAAACTTAAGGAGTGCCAAGTGCTGCCAGCTGCTCGATTATGGCCAATAAAGCACGCATGCGGCTCGTGGGCGTGGCCGGAGCCACTGCCAAAGCAAAGGCTAAAAAATTAAACAAGTCCTGTGTGGGCAATGTCCACCTTCAAAGTAATGGACGCAAGGGCTGAGTGGGTGGGATTTGGGTGTTTATGTGTGTGTGGGAGGGTGTGTGGGTTTAGTGCTTTGGCAGGTTTTATGAGCTGTGGGCTTTGGGCCAGGTCTGACAAGGCAAGAGATTATCCCAGGTCAAGCCAAATAATTAGACTTAACTAAATTGGATTTTTATTTTTAAGCCCTATAAACCTATATATATAGATTATATATATATCAAATTATGCGGATATATATATTTATATAAGGAATAAACATATTCCAAATATGTCTATCAATGCATCTCTCTGCCTCTGTACATCTCTCTGTCTGCTTAACAGTCTCTGTTAATATGCAAAGCATTCTCTGTAACAGCAAGAAAGAGCGCTGCAGAGCACTAACACAGCTATGCTTGAGTGAGCAGCAGAAGTCTTTGCAGCAGCAGCGAGCCTCAACTCTTGAGCATTTTTTTGCATTTGTTTTTGCACTCGATCACTGGCTGGCAAATGGCAAGGCTCGCTGCTGCTGCTGTTATGCATGAGTGAGCAGCAGAAGTTTTTGGGCAGCCGCAGCGAGCCTTCCGATTCGCCAGCCAACGATCGAGTGCGAATACTAAAGCAAGAAGAAGCTCAACATTTGAGCTCAACTAGGAATAGGGCTCGAGTGGGCTGCGCGGTTTCCTATAAAAAGGGGAGCCTGCACAGCGCTGATTCAGTTGGTTTTCTGATCTTGTGGTGTGCAGTGGTGCAGTGTGGTGGTCCTCCTCTTCTTCCCCTGGCGATGTCTGGTAAGTATAGTTAATAACATTAAGTACTATATAAGGTTGGATTGTAATAGTTATAGTTAATAATTTTAAGAAATTGTTTATAATAAGTGCAGTAATAATTATATATATAGATGTATAAGCATAGAGTTAGCCTGTGTTTGCTCTGGAGCCAAACTCTCTGCCACTCTCTGAGGAATATGGAAGTTAGACCTTGCAGAAGTCATCGAGCAGCAGAGCCTGAAGGGAAATTATGAGCAGTGGCACTCTCACTCGCTCACATTGCGCCTTGGGATTGGTCAATTGAGTCCGCGAGAGGACAAGGAACAGCACTCATATACATACATATATGGCTGAGCAGTGAGTAGAAGCAAAAGGAAATTATGCCTAACGTGAGCTGCTGGGAGTAACGCAACTCTCACGCGATCAGACTCCGCCTTCGGATTGGTCAATTAGCACAGCTACTTTGAGTGTACGAGAGTACAAGGAATCTAACAGCACTCATAAAAAAGAGCAGTGAGAGCAAGCAAGGGGAAAATTATGCCTAGTGAGAGCTGGTGGGAGCAACGTCGCTCTCACTCGATCAGACGCCGCCTTGGGATTGGTCAGCTGCATAGCTTTGCTGCGAGTGCAAGAGAGCTGAGAGCATAGAACAGCCAGCCTAAGCATATATGTAAGTGCGAATGTACAAGGACTTTTGCAATGAGTGGGAAGCAAAGGCCCTCTCGCTCGATCACATTGCGCCTTGGGGCTGGTCAGGTTTGCTGAGAGCGGAAGGGAACAACGTTCACAGTTAAGTACGACGTGAGTCGCTGTAATGTATGTAATATGTTAATGAGAATTACGTTATATTAGTTACGTAATGCGAATAACGTAATATGAAACTTAAACGTAATATGAAAATGTTACATAAACTCTGTTATATAAATATATTATATAAATATAAAGAAAAAAAAATAAAATTAAAATTAATATTAGCTAAAAATTATATAAAATTACACAAATCATTTTATTTTTAGTAAAACACATTCATAACGCAAATTTGCCGTTGACTGCCCTTGTTACGCCTCATTTGGGCCATCAATATGCGGCGCCTGTGGTGCTGCACAACGTCCCGAGCTGCGCCCGTGGCACGCGCTCCAGCGTGCGTTGGTTGTTGTTCCGGGCGTAATTGAAATTGTCAGTGATTGGACGTTGGCTGCGTTGGTCAGCGTATAACGGAGTCCAGCTGGTTGCATTATCCTGACAAAGCCAGGCGCCGCCCTGGCCACGATAAATGCACATAATCAAGTGGCCAGCAGCAGGAAGCCAAAGAAATGTGCAGCGATTGCGTAACCGTCATTTAATTAAGTGGCCTCTGCGATTGACTCAATTGCTTTGATAGCAAATGCTCCACCTACGAGTAATCTCGCCTGGCAAGCAATGGGAATGGGAATGGGAGGGAAATCTTTTTAGTATTTTAAGCATTTTCTCTGATTGGAATATGCGAGCTCTGCTCATTTGCTGAGATCTTAGTAAGCTGCTAACATGAAACACTCACAGAGCGAGCAGCGGCTGTTAAATTTGATCAGTTCTGCTCAATTTTGCTCTGATTGGCTATGAGGCTTGAGTGCTTTGCATAGAGCTATTCTTAAAATGTAAACTGAGTGAATTTGCAGCTGTTTGCTGCATAGCACTGTTAGGCAACATCATTATCGCTCACTCAATCGCGCTGCGTATGCTGCAATTCTAGCTGCGTGTGAGAGAGACAACGATAGCTGTTGAAGACGCTTGAGTGGCAACACCGAGTCTTGTAACAGTGGCTGAACGATTGAGCATAGCAGCGGCCGTTGCTTAGTGAGAGCGAGATCGCTGCTTGGGCTTTTCGTACAGGGTCGTTATGAGTGTCTGTAAATAAAATTGAGTGACAGTAGTTGCAGAGCAGCCCGCTAAATTTAAAAATTCTGCTAGCAGTGGACAGAGAAAAGACTCGATATTCTCATTTTGAAGTGGATCGCTGTGGCAGACGGACGTATCAGTTGCTGGGCGCTGCTGTAGGATAAAATAATAAATTTTGGCGCGTAACATGAAAAAAATTCAATATATTATATTGCAAAGATTATTGTTTGTAGATCCAAAGTATACTGATTTATACAGATTCAAAACACGCATTTGATTTTTGTCCATTGAATTTAAAGTTAAATTTATTTATTAATTATATTTCATTTAATATTAAATGTATACATACATATATAATTTTTACAAGTTCGTAAAGCTACTCAAAAGTTTTCACCACATTTACCAAGTTATATATTCTTTATCTTTTTTGTTTTTTCTTCATATTTGAAATATTCTTTGCTATGGGGAAATAATGTCGTAAATACACATATCGTATCAGATTCTAATACAAGGTAAACTCTCTACACACACACAGATGTATATATATATATATATATTTGTATATATATATAATAATAATTGTAATTTAATTATGCATCCCCTTTATTATATATATTTTAATCGTGCCGTATTTGGATAATTTCTTTTCAGTTTCTCATTTTGTTTTTTGCGTTTTGTGTTTCGAAGTAATCTCAAAACTTGTTGCAAAGCAAATCGAAAAGAAAGTTAAAGTTAAACGTACGTAGAGTAAAATGGTAAATCAGATGGTAATTATTGGCTATATCTTGGCTGGCTTAAATTATCGTACAGATTAGGACCTAAAAGCGAAAAGGTGTAACAAACAATTGTGGCTAACGTGTTTAAGAATAATAAACTAAAGCAGAAAAACCAAAAATTATTTAACTTGTTAATTTGAAGCGCCTTTCCCCTCCTCTCCTCTCCCCTCCCCTCCAGCAGCTGCCTAGTTGGGCTGTTCCGGTTGAAGCGTGTGGATTAAACAGAGATATATCAGCAGAGACTCCATAATGAACATGCACATAAAGTAGACGTAACCCTAGAGCAGCTCCTCGTTAGCGTCCACGAGCAGTGGGCGTGGCCGTTGCTCGCGACGCCGCCGCGCGTGGAGCGCCGCCTGCTCCGCCTGGTCTAGCAGTGGATCCTCCTCCCGCTCGAGCACTCCCTCGACGGCCTCTTGGGCCTGCGCCTGCTGTGCCTCCTCGGCCTCCTGGCGTGCCTTCAGCTCCTGTGCGGCCGCCGCCTGCTGTGCCTGCTGCTTCTTGCGGTGCTCGTAGTTGACCAGGCGCTGACCCACCAGGTACTTGTCCACCTTGATCGAGAGGTAGAGCTTCTTCAGCTGCTTTATCTGAAAGAGCACAAAGCACACGCTGCCCACAAGTATGAAGCTAACAGGATATACCAGCCGAGAGACGCCCAGCTGGGTGTATGGATCGGTGCAGAAGAGCGGTATGATCGAGTTGCCGATGACGTAGGGTATGGCCAGAGCGAGCCCAAACGTGGTCACCACAGGCACGGCCAGGTCGCGCATCACGAACTTCAGGTCGAAATCGCGCAGTCCATCCGTATAGGCGCGCTCCAGAGATCGCTTCAAGTGCCAGTCCGGTCCCATCAGGGTGAGTGCTATGGCGATCTTGGTGTACAGCACGCCCAGTGCCCAGTCCTGCCACAAGAAGTGTATCGGAGTCTGGCGCCACTGCACACGCAGCGGTATGACCACCACCAGCTCTAGGAGCAGTCCGAACAGCAGCGGCACCAGCACGAAAATGCCCAGAAGCGTCAGCACGGGAAGAGCGTATTGCAGAGCGACGCGAGCCCAGTGCTTCAGCTTGTTGACGATGGCCGTGCGACCCTGCGGCAACAGAGTGACGACTACAGCAATGCCACGCGACAGAATCCAGCACAGATAGCCACCAATCTCGGCCGTGTAGAGCTCATGGGGACGCAGCAAACGTTCGTTCTTGCGTGCCGCCTCGGGATCGGCTACGGGCATGTCAACAGCCACTGCTGGAGCAGCCTTGTCGCCCGGCTGGCCCGTCCAGAGCATCATCAGACGACGTCCTATATACACTGGAACAGTTAGAATCACCATGGCGGCGCACACGATGGACAGACACATCAGCGAGAGCAGCGCGCACAGGCGCAGAGTGAAGAACGTGGGTCGATCGTAAGGCTGAAAGCCGACTGGAACATCGCGTTGCATGATGGCCTGATGAGCGGCTGCCAGGTTGCGTGGTGGTGCTGGCTCCGGGACTGGCGGCGGTGGTGGTGGCGGTGGCGGAGGTGCAGCAGCGGCTACACCATCGACTTCGGCTGGCTGAGCAGCTGCCTCGCCATCCTCGGCTGCCTGTGGCTCCGGTGCGGGCAGCAAGTAGCTCCGTATGCCCAGCAGCCAAGCCACAGCCGTGCACCACACGCGCAGCAAGCCCTTGAGCCAAATGCGCGTTTGAGTTTGCTCAAAGAATCCGGGCAGCACAATCTGTTAGGAACAAGATGCAAAGGCATTAGCGAGAGAGAAGCTATGTGAATACTTATGATACGTACTTGGAGTAGGAGCAGCTGCAGACTGAGATCATTCACCTCCGAGTCGCCGCTGAGGGCATAGGGCAAGAAGTTGGGCCAGACAAACTGTAGAATGCGTATGGGCAGCCAGAGCATGAGCAGGACGGCGAAACCGAAGATCATGGCCGAGGCGACCAAGCGGCGTATGTGGCGGACAATGGGCACATGGATCATCTCTTGAATGGGACTGAAGTCGGGATCGTTGACATTGCGGAAGATCCAGAGGACGCCGGGACGCAGCACCTCGCGCAGCAGCGAGATGAAGGCGGCAAAGTAGTAGACATAGACCATGCCAAACATCCAGTGTACGAACAGTGATGTGCCCGGGGCAGCCTTGAAGCTCGCCTTGCGATCCTTGAGGCTGGCATCGAGCAGCGGCAGCGAGCAGATGTCCAGCCACCAGCCACAGATGAGCGGCAGCACGCCTATCTCCACCACGGACAGCAGCGAGACCTTCACCACGATGTAGCAGAGTCCGATGAACCAGCAGATGCGACGCAGCCGGAAGACGCGTGCGAAGAAGTGGAGCACGACGAGGGTCAGACCGATGCAGCAGTAGCCGAACAGCGTGGTAATCAGCCCGTGGAAGTGCAGCAATGGCTTCTCGGGCTGCAGCAGATCCATGGAGCTCAGTATGAAGTTGCCCACGCAATACGGGCAGAAGGCGAAGGTGAAGATGAACATAGTGTTCAGCGAGATTATCCAGAAGACGTGTTCCAAGAAGACAAGCGATCCATCCAGGCCAAGTAAACGTTCCCAGGTCAGCTCTTCGGCGGCGCGATCCCATTCCATTGGATTCCAGTTTTGCTCATCATTGTCAGCATCGGCAGGAGCGATGCCACCAGCAGCTGCGGCTCCTGGAGCGGGTTCTACGGCTGGCTGCGGCACATCGCCCTCGTTGTCAGCCGGATCGGCCACAGCTGGTGCGGCATTGTCCATGGGCACATCCTGCGGTGCGTTGCCATTGTTGTTATCATCTTGTGCCGCATCCGCTGCAATGGGCGCAGCGGCGGCGGCAGCTGGAGCAGCTGGCACGGCTGCTGCGGCAGGTGCCTCGTCGCGCTCCAGCCAATCGGGTCCGCCACCATGAAGGATTTGCTCCCGCAACCAAACCAGGCCAATGAAAGATAGCAGCGTACAAGTGACCACGAAGCATCCACGAAAGGCATCCGCGGCCAGATTCTCAATGGAGAAGATGTCAAAGGGCAGCGAGAGGATCATGTCGAAGGAGCTAGCCCGGAACAGATAGCGATAGGTGCGGTACGCCGAGAGCGGAACCACACCAAACCAGGCCATGCCCACCAGGGAGTAGTGGAGCCAGCAGCGAGCGCCCTCCACGACGGCGGACATCAGGCCCATGAGAACATCGCGCAACGGAAGCACGCGTGGCATATCCGGTGCATAGATGGGCTGGAAGCTGAAGCGGTAGCCACACAGCTCACAGTATTCCTTGTGCGAGTAGCGCATCCATTGCATCAGACAGTCCTGGTGAATGTACTTAATGCTGCCCGTGCAGATGCATGGATAGAAGAGCGGCCTGTCTGGCAATGCCTCGCAGCGGCAGACGCGACAGATGTCGCCCTGCGATAGATCATCCATTGTTGAACGGCTGGCTGGTTTGCTCTACTGTACGTCGTCTTCAGATTCCACCTTTCTATGGCTATTTGCCATTTGCGCAGTTCGAGAGGCGCCCACTAATTGCACTCAGAATCCGATTGCCGTGTGTTCTCTTTGTGGCTACGCTCGATACGTAACTGAACGCGTTTCGAAAACTTTCAAGCAAACCGTCAAGGCGGAACTAACACTTAAAATTTGATTTTAGTGTGCAATCAAATCAATTGAACTTTTGATATTACAATTTTTATGCCTGACGCGAATACGTGTTACAGTGTGAGTCTGGGCCTGCGTATGTATGTGTGTTGGTATTTTAAAAAGTTTGTACCTTCAAAGGTATTCTTGAATGTTGGTATTTTATTACTTTTGCTAAGGTCTTTTCAATTGCAGACAAACAATGTGTCCTATTTCACAATTTTGAACAGAAGTAACTAACGAATTTAATATTCCAAAGCAATTGTGATGCTCGTTTGCAAACAATTCCACTATGTCAAAAACTATATTACAAAATTGTGTTTACAACTTGTACTTTGGGATTTCAGTGCAACTGTTAGGGTATTAAGGTTGCGGTAATTCCAATAATTCAATTAGCATTGCGATACTGAACCTTCAGTATTTTCAAATTGCTTTCTTGTGGGCACACTGGGCAATAAAAGAAAAACAGCTGTTTCGCGAGTGTTGGTAACGCTGACATTTCCAACTGTCATACAATCTCGTAACTTCTTATTTGAAACAACCAAAAATTCAAAATGCAAAGACAAATGGTAAATCTGCTCGAAAATGTAGCGCGACAGGTGCGCTGCAATCAGCGTGCATTCTCAGTGACGCCGAACAAGAGAGAAATCTTCAAAGTACAAAGCCCCGAGGACTTTGACAAGAAGGTCAAGAACAGCCAGGAGCCAGTCATCGTGGATTTCTTCGCAACGTAAGCTTAGATCATATATTGTAATGCTATCTCATTATGACAGTATCTCTCCTTTTTTAGTTGGTGCAATCCGTGCAAGCTGTTGACGCCGCGCATCGAGAGCATTGTCGGCGAGCAGGCTGGCTCCATAAAGCTGGCGAAAGTTGACATCGATGAGCACAGTGAGCTGGCGCTGGACTACGATGTGGGCGCTGTGCCCGTCCTGGTGATCATGCAAAATGGCAAGGAAGTGCAGCGCATGGTGGGACTGCAGGACGAGGACAAGATACGCGCCTGGGTAGCCACAGCGGTGAAAAATGCGAAGCAATAAGACGTCCAGACCGAAACATCAGACATGTTTTTAAGCTTTAAATTCTTTTTACTCAAAGATCTGGGATTTTCAAAATAAATGTTATTACTCGTTGAAAACAACTTAAAGTAGATCTAACTTAATGGCTTAAATCGAGTACCAACCCGGCGTGCCAGGCCTCTTCTTGTTGCGGTCCAAGAACTTGCGAAAGCCCGCCTTCGACTCGTCTAGCGACTTTTCTTCCTTCTCCTGCTGCTCTGCCTTATTTACAAATATATCCGGGAAAGTAAATGCTTCGGTTTTGGGCTAGAAAAAGATCCAAATGTATCGTATTCCAAAAATATTTTCAAATGCTCCTCACTCACCATGGTTACATAAGCATATTTGACATCGTCTTTTTTGGTCACATAGCCGTATGTTTGATCACGCAGGGTCTCGCCCAGCGCAATGCGCGTGCGAACCTCCACCACGGGCAGCTTGTAGATCTTTTCCAAATAGTTTTTCACATCGTGTTTGGTCATTTCCGTGGACACCGAGAAGGTAACAACATTTGCCGGCTGATCCTCTGTGGGCCGGACTAGTTTCATCCAAAAATTGGGCAGGAAGACGCGCAACTGTGGATTGCCGCGTTGATAAATGGGATACCAACGCGTGGACATTGTTCAACCTTTATGTTTTTATACAAAACAGAAAACAAAATACAATTTCTTAGCAATCGCTTCTCTCAGCTGTTTGGCCTGGAAAATGTATCAACCTGCACAACAGAAATATACTAAAAAATCCCTCACACGTGTTGAGCACAGCTGATTTGGCAACACTAACAAAACGATTTGAAAGTGTTTTTATTTTTTGACATGGTCAAGCTGAAAAAGAAAGGAGCGCAGTCATTTAAGAAGCCGCTCAGCCGCAAAGAGCAGCGCAAGCTAAAACAGGAGGCGAAGAAAAACAACAAGAGAATCTATCATGCGGACAAAGCAAATGGAGCTCAGCGCGTTGCAGAGGCAGCCGCTGCTGCAGCATTAGCAGCGAGTAAAACAAGCAAGAAAAAGAAAAAACCTAAAAAGAAACAGTTGAAGCCGGAGGAAATTTCTCGGGAGGAGTTGCTGGCCGGCGAAGTAGACGAGGATGATGACGAGTCTATTGCCTCAGATTTTAGTGATGCGGAAGTGGATGCTCGGCTGCCGGCAGCTCGTAAAGTCGAGATATTCGAGCCAGTAAGCAAGAAGCCAAAGAAGCACGCCGGCATCCAGCGGTTGGACGAGATGGAAGTGCGAAAAAAAGAGCTGCGGCAGCAGAAAGAGCTGCTCAACAAATCTCGAAAGAATCGAATGAAGCAACTGAAGCTGGAGAACGAAGAGGAGGATAAGGAAATCGCGAAGCTCGAGAAGAAATTGAGACTGAACAAGACGAAGGACAAGAATCGTTCGGTGCGAAAAATGTTCAACGATGGATTGGATTACCTGCTCGATTTTGTGCTGGACGACGAGGAAGAGAAGCAGAAATGGGAGGAAAAACAGCGTCGTAAGAAGGAGCTTAAGGAGCAGCAGGAAAAGGAAGAGGCGGGCATGTGGAGCGACGAAGAAGATGAGCCCATGGACATGCCAGAGGAGGAGGACAGTGAAATGGAAGGAGATGATGATGGGCTGACGGATGACAGTGAAATGGACGAGGATGCAGAGGGCTCAGACTCAAACAGTGAACAGAATGCAAAGGAAACGAAATGTATTTATAAAAGAATTTAGTTTTTCTTACTCCAATTTATGATAAAAATATTCCAGACAAGGAAGACATTTACGGTCGTCGGCTTGATGAGGAAGGCAACGTTATACCTGACAATGCCGAGATGGAGGCAAAGGTGACCGGTCAGAAGTATATTCCCCCGCATCAACGCGCGCTGCTCGCCGCCAGCGAGGACTCCAGTGCCCAGCAGGCGGAACAGTTGGCGCGCTTGCAGAAACAATGCAAGGGTTTGCTGAATCGTCTGTCCGAGGCGAATCTTCAGAAGATTTCCAGTGGCATCGAAACGCTGTACATGAAGAATTCCCGCTACAACATGAACGAGACGTTGACAAAGCTCCTGCAGGAGGCGTTGCTTGGTCGGGCGCGTGCCAACGAGCGTATGGTGCAGGAGCACATGGTGCTGCTAGCCTTTCTGCATGCCCACATTGGCAGCGAGATCGGAGCGCATTTCCTGCAAACTTTCGTGGAACAGTTCGATGGCTTTGTCCAAGAGATTGACGCACTAGAGGTGGAGGATAAGCGCCTCAATAATTTGGTACTCATCCTGTGCTACATGTACATCTTTAAGATCTACGAGCAGCGCTTGCTGCTGGAGCTCATTGCCCGACTGGCGGGCAGCCTGTGCGAGAAGTCAGTCGAGTGCCTACTTCTGATCTTCCAAACTGTTGGCTTTCGCCTGCGCAAAGATGATCCCTTGGCCTTCAAGAACATGATGCAGAATGTGCAGTCGCAAATAGCGGCATCCCCGCTGGAGCTGAAGGAGAACCCTCGCCTGCGGTTCATGGTGGATATACTGAATGCCGTGAAGAACAATAACATGAGCAAGTTGCCCCAGTACGATCCTGAGCTGGCGGAGACGCTGCGCAAGCGCCTCAAGGGAATGCTGCGCAACGAGCGTTACGTTGTCACGCTGAACATCACTCTGGAGGATCTGCTGCGTGCTGACAAGCTGGGCAAATGGTGGATTGTTGGCTCAGCCTGGGCGGGCAACCTGGCCGAAATGGGTACGGCCCAAGCGGAGCAAGAGAAGCAGCTCCAGCAGCCTCGAGGTGAGCGCTACTCGGAAAAACTGCTGCAGCTGGCCAAGAAGCAGCATATGAACACGGCCGAGCGACGCAGCATCTTCTGCATCATCATGAGCGCCGCCGACTATGTGGATGCATTCGAGAAGATTCTCCACTTGTCCCTCAAGGACCAGCGAACCGTTGCCTATGTGATCATACACTGCGCTCTGAATGAACGCAAAGCGAATCCCTACTACGCCCACCTTGCACTCAAGTTCTGCCAGTACAATCGCAAGTTCCAGCTGGCCTTCCAGTTCGCCAGCTGGGATCGCATCAACGATATCGAATCGCTCTCCAAGGTCCAAATACGTAACTTCGCCAGCTTCCTGCAGCAGCTGATACTCTCCTCTGGCCTGCAGCTGTCCGTGCTGAAAGTCGTAGACTTCATGCAGCTGCATAAACTTAGCTTTTACTTTATGCGCGAGATTATGACGCGGCTGCTCCTGTCCGGCGAGGAGAGCCAACTCTACCAGGCGTTCGAGCGCATCAACAAGAACTCGAAGCTGCAGCAGTTCAAGCAGAGCATTCGCCTGTTCATGCAGCACTTTATGCTCGAGAAGCTGGAGGAGCACAAGGAGGAGCAGCAGCAGCTGCTGCGGCAGCGCATCGAGCACCTGGACAAGCTACTGGCCTACGTTGATTTGTGAATTACAACAGTTTCTCTATTGTTTATTAAATCCTAATAATTAACAACGCGTTTAAGCTATTCATATTGAAACTATAAACTAACATTTAGTCGAAGCTTTGCAACAGGTTGCGTGCTCGCTGATATCGCATGGACTCAACGATTTCCTGTCGCTCCGCCTCCTCCTCAAGCTCCTCGCACTGCTTGTCCATCTCCTGTATGGCGTCTTCGGCCAGTTTGCTGATGATTGCCTTTGCGGCGCCTTTGGAACCCGCCAGATACTCCAGGGCGATGGGCCATATGTCGGCACTCAGTTTCTTCTCATCGAAGGCGGTTTGTTGTATGGAAATCTGTCGCAGTTTCTCGAATTTCCAATCCTGTCGACTGTCCCGCCACTTCCTCAGATACTCCTCATTGCGCTTGCCCTCCTTGTCGGCATTCAAATCTTTCTGCGCTTCGAGGCGTTGCAGATGTTTTTGTTTTTTCTTTTGCCGTACCGTTACGATGGCATTTGCATTCTCTGGCTTAGTTGCCTGCTCCAACTGCTCTGCTGTGGGCATGTCATCCCCTTCTTCATCTTCTTCTTTAGACTCCTCTATTTGCCTGCTGCGTTTTTCTTTGATGGCACCTTGTTCCGATTGCTGCTTGCGCTTGGAGGCTTTGTCTGTAAATAGGAACTCGTTAATTTCAATATTTATATTTGATGTGGGGGTATGAGTTTCTCACTTTTATGGGCCTGCTTTTCCTCCGTTTGCGTTCCTGCCGCCACCTGCTCCTCCACGATTAAACTTTTGTTGGCCACCTCGTCGTCGCTCGGCACTGACTGCGTTTCATGCTTGCGTTTTTTGGCTTTACGCTTTTGTTTTTTTGATTCGAGCTCAGTTCGTGCCATATTTGTCTCTTTGATGTGTTTTTCGAATAAATTTAAATTATTATTCTCATTTCATGTGCTCTCCCTTGCTTCAGGGCCCACAACTGCGCACAGCCAACTTCACGTACACCAAACAATTGCGCGCAGCCAACTTCATCGCGCTCAAAATTGCGTCCAGCGAGAAATGCGTTCAACACAAATGTTAAGTTGATTTGTTTGGAAACAAAATTTTAATCTTATCGCGTCGCGTCAAGCGTACATTGTACGCCAGTGATAGCTGATGAGGGAGTCATAAAGACGAGACATATCAAAATGCTGCTATTGGAGCTAAAAATTCTAACGCTGAACATATGGTATGTGCTTTTTCTCAATTTGGTCACGCGACAAAAACCGATTCGCCTTGCTGTCGCTCGATTCGTCAAAATCCAATTATAATTGCAATTCCATATATTTCAGGGGTATACCACTTGTCTCCAGCAACCGGGCGCCACGTATCGAGGCCATTAGCAAGGAACTCAGCAGCGGTCAGTATGATATAGTGTCCTTGCAGGAAGTCTGGTCCCAGCATGACAGCGAGCAACTGCAGCAGGGCACGGCTACGGTCCTGCCCTATTCCCATTACTTTCACAGCGGTGTCATGGGCGCTGGCCTGCTAGTGCTCTCCAAGTACCCCATTTTGGGTACACTATTCCATGCCTGGTCTGTCAACGGCTACTTCCATCGCATCCAACACGCAGATTGGTTTGGCGGCAAGGGCGTCGGCCTCTGTCGCATCCTGATCAACGATCAAATCGTTCATCTCTATAACGCCCACTTGCACGCAGAGTATGACAACGACAATGACGAATACAAGACGCATCGCGTGATTCAGGCGTTCGACACGGCCCAGTTCATTGAGGCCACGCGCGGCACGTCGGTGCTCCAGATACTGGCCGGTGATCTCAATACTCAGCCTCAGGATATATCGTATAAGGTGCTCTTACTTACCTCGAAGATGACGGACAGCTGTGCCTCGGACTCGTTTCGCACCAATGAGTGCAGCCGGAACTCGTACACATCGCCACGTTTGCTGACCAAGAATCCCTTGGGCATACGGATCGATCACATCTTTGTGCGGGGCGCAGATCACATCCGGGCGGATATTATTGATTACACGCTACCATTCCCGGAGCGTGTGCCTGGACAGAAGTTCAGTTACTCGGACCACGAAGCTGTGATGGCTACACTAAGACTTACCCGTCTGCCAGCGGAACTTAAAGACGCAGCAGCAGCAATAACTGCTCTAGATACGGAGCAAGTGGAGTGCAATATAGATGAAGAAGTTTGCCCGGCAGTAAAGGCAACTGAAACCGTCAATGGGAATGGGAATGGCAATGGCAATGGCAATGGCTGCACAGCCAATGGCCAATCCTTGCCAGCTGCTCGCACAGCAGCGCTGAATGAGGCACTTGCTCTGTGCGAAGCTTCCCTCTTGCAGCTGAACACGGATCGTCTCTTGTATTACTCTGCAGCAACTGTTCTATTCGTGATCCTTGTGCTCCTGATTGAATTTGCGCCGCCGGTGGGACTCCAGACAATCTATGTGCTGCTGAAATTTATTGTATTTGGCGTCATACTGTTCTGCCTGTTTATGGCTTCCATTTGGAACTACATGGAACGCAACGGAGTGCTGCAAGGCAAGAAGTCCATGGAGGTGATGCTACAGCATGCCCAGAAATATGAATACTTTTATTGATCCGCCGCATGTCAATTATCCATTAACTGTAACCGATAAGAAGCTCAATAAGCATTTATATATTTATACATTTCGCTTAGGTAAAACGAAACAATTTAGGAATTTTATGCAATAAAACTGGTCTCTTTCCCTTTTTAACATTCAAGTAAAAGCAGCGTTCAAAAAAATTGATTTATCGATATCGATATCTTTAACTTGTCGATAACATCGCGTGTGGCCACAGCAACAGCGCCCGTTCCAATAAAAAAACTATATTTTACCAATAATAAATGAAAATTTGTCTATAAACTATTGCGATTCACGACAAGAGTGCCATTTGTTATAAATTTATTGAATAAATTGAATTCTCGCTGTTTCTTGGCAGCGACAAGGCATAGACACCCTCTGGGCCTGCGACTGAGTCATTGTGACCAAAACAAAGGCAGACAACAAAGACAATGAGCAAGCTGCCAGGTGCCAACTTGGAGTTCGTGCGCGAGGATGACTTTGTCGAGTACTACATATTCCCCAAGCTAGCTGACGTTGACGTGGGCAACGAGGACCAAGTGCGTCAGCAACTAGAGCAAGTGCGCGCGGATTGCATGGCGATTGTCGAGAAGAAAGTCGCTGAACGCTGTTATATATGGAACAAGGATGAGTTTCAGCTGCAGGCACGCACGGGCAGTGCCGAGGAACGTCTGCTCAACGAGGAAGACAACAAGCAGGAGGAAGAGCCTGAGGGTGAGTGCATATGATTAATGCATCTCTATATTTAGCTATAGCCCAAACTGCACTCATTTTTAGGCATTCTGCCGCCCCATTTGCACGGCGTCACGCATTATGGCGACAACATTGGCGATGAGTGGTTCATTGTCTATCTCTTGAGCGAACTGACCCGCTCTCGGCCGGACTGCATAGGGCGTGTGTTCGATGGCGACGGCGAGTTTCTCCTAATCGAGGCAGCCGACGCGCTGCCCGACTGGGCGAGCCCCGAGACGTGTGAGCAGAGGGTGTACATTGTTAACGGCGGGCTGCAGCTGTTGCAGAACGCCTCCAACACTAGCGACAGCCAGCGCATGCCCATGGCCAAGGCCGTGCAGCGCATACGCCTCAATCCCACCCTCTATCGCTGCTCCCGCGACATTCAGAACTGCATCGAGGCGCGTTTGCAAGAATTTCAACCGGCGAAGCCTCACGCTTCCATTCATCGGCAAATAGTACAGCTGCCACAGAATGCGGCACAGTTGCTTAAGCAGCGACCTGGTCTGGTCGCCTCCGCTATACGCGCCTTCTGCGAGAGGGACACACTCGACTCCAAGGCGCTGCGCACCATGCGGTATTTCCCACCCGAGACGCCAAGGAAACGCACAAACGTCGCCTTCACTCGCTATCTGTATGCCATGGCAATGCATAGCCAATATACGCCGGAGCGCCGACTGGGCTGGCAGCTGACGGACGCCGTGGCCAATCCAGAGTGCTACAAGGAGCAGCTGCTGGGCGTGAAGCTGGCCAGCGGTTTGGAAATCCTAGCCAGCGAGGCGAAGCGAGCGAGCGAGCAGCTGGACGACAAGTCACCTGCCTGGCGGGCGTACTTGCGCAGCTTGCAAGGCAAAGGCTACTTTCGGGACAACATTGAGGGCAGCGCAGAGTATGAGCGGCTGCTGGCCACAGCCAAGGAATACTTCAAGTGCAACCAGGAACGTTTTCGCACTGCTCCATTGGTGGGCGCCGAAATAGTGGACATGCTCTTGCATCCTAGCGAAAGCAGCGCCGCTGAGCTACTCCGTGACGAAGAGAACAATCTGTTGCCCAGCGACTCGGATGACTGGCTGAACATCACGGCCGAGGATCTGGATGCTATGCTGCAGCAGCGCTATGGCCCACAGAAGCTGTACAATCCCAACGGCGACATGAATGCGGAGGAATTTACCAAGCATCTGTCCCAGTTCTTGGATAGGCAATCCAACTTTGAAGGTATCGAAGCGCCGGGCGAAGCCGGCGACGAACTGGACTCGGACGATGACGAGCCGCCGGCGCCAACAGCTGCCAGCAGTAGCAGCAGCAATGCCAAGGTGAAAAAGAACGCTTCGATGAGGAAGGCCTGCAAGCGCAACTCCTTGATACAGTCCGACGAGCAGGACAGCACGCATGTGCGCAATTTCCTGGACTTTGTGATACCAGAGGACAACTGGGACTCCAATTCGGAGATGAGCGACTATGCGGACGAGGAGGACATCGAACGCAACTTCGATGCGCTCTCCAATGCCAGCGGCGGCGGCGACGCCAACTACCGCTTAGATCGTAATATCAAGGCGTACATGGAGCAAATGGATCGCGAACTGGCCCAAACAACAATGGCCAAGTCGTTTCAGGCCAAGAGCAGCACGGCAGAGCAGCACCATGCTTCGGAGGATGATTTCGACGACATTGAGGACTTTGAGCCCATCAATATCAACGTGAACACGCTGCGCAACATGATGGACAGCTACAAGTCGCAAATGGGCGGCGCCGGGCCCGTGTCCAATCTATTCAATGCCATGGGCGTGGGCATGTCCGCAGCGGCAGCAGAGGACAAGGCGGCCAAGGATCTCTCAGAGTCGGCTGTCTAAGGCACAAACAGGAACTTATCAGCTAGAAATTAAGATTAAAATTGCATTACAAATCGAATTATACAATCTATATATACATATATAAACATATCTGTGTCTGAGTGCGTTCTTTTAATGATATCTGATAATAAGATAGTTTAATCTTTGGATGCAGGCACAAAGTTGCCGTAATCCCGCCTGACTTGCATGGGCGATCCGCTGTGCTGCGACTCGTTGCGGCTTCTGTGCTGGTATCCATCTCTTCTGTCACTCCCACCACCACCACCTCCACGATCCCTGCGTGGATATGCCTCATATCTGTTGCGACGATGATCTAAAGATGGAAGTGGTTAAAGAGTTTGCGAGTTATCCATAGATCTTTGCTTACCTCTGCGATCGTTGTGGTGATTGTTGTAGCCGCCACCACGTCGTTGCCAGCCGCGATCGCCGCCTCCTCTTCGCTGGCCGCCATTGTAGCGATTGTTGTATGGGCTTGAGTAGCCTCCGCCACTGCCACCACCACCTCCTCCACCACCACCTGCTGCTCCACCACCACTCGTCCAATTCTCTACCAGCGGCGGCTCCGGCGCCGGCTTAGAGCAATGCTCCATAAATTCGGCATCATCTGTTGTGTAGCGTGCAGCGAACTCCTGCTCGCATTCTTCTAAGAAACTAATATCTTTATCTGAAAGTCTGTTGATTTTGCGATTGGGATCAACCATCGTTGAAAACGTTTGTTATTGCTTAGTGGCTAGTATGCTGATCGCGGATCAAGGACAAAAATTTGGAAGAGACTGAAATATTGCAACACTTGGGTTATTCTTAACAGTTTAACAACTACAACCAAATTTCTAAGACTAATTTAGAATAATCATTTAGTTGGTGCAGGAATAACTAATGACCTAAGCTGGTCACACTCTCTAATTTATTTGATGTCTGCTGTTTACATTCACAATAACTGTGAACTGCATACGCTGCTCAAAGGAATATCGCTAATGACGATAACAAACATCGCGAGTAGCCTATCGATATATCATTGCTTGTGCACAATATCAGTATTCTAAGTAAAATGCGGGAGTGTTTTAAGTAAAGTGCAGCTAATTGCAACGATTGTAAATACTTATATATGTTATTTAGGCTAAAGGTTGACACTAATCACATAAGCATTGGACATGCCACTGCATCGCATTCATAAAACTAAGAGAGCCACAAGCATTTGCACGCGGGTCAACAACCAGCACAAACAACGTGCGCACCTTCAGCTTCAGAGCTGGCCATGGAGCAACAGTCATCATTATCTGTGCGCTGGCTGCGCCGTTACCGTGTCTTCTTTGTAATATTACTTTTCATTATTGCCATCCAGCTATTTCTGGCCTATAAATCGGTTGACATTGATTTGGCGGGCTCGTTGCGCTCGCAGCGCGATGTTCACGAGGCGGAGGTGGAGGCGGTGCCGCCACCAAAGCCCGCAGACCCGCCAACAACTTCCGCCCAGGCGGGAGGTAAGAACCAACGCATAACTTCTAAGGAACTGGGCTTCGAGCCCGAATGTGATATCCAAGCCAAGGAAGCAATATCGGCACTGCAGCGTGCCAAGACGAAAGACTGCCGTCAACATATCGCCCAAATAGCCTGTGCCATTCAAGCCGGACGCTTCTATGCCTCGCACCTCCAGAGCAGCTGTCCGGCAGGCAACCATACAGCCAATGTATCGCTGGGCTGCTACCGCGACGAGAAGGATTCGCGCCTGCTCGGCGGCTACTTCACCAGCTTCAAAACGTCCAATTCCCCAGGCAGCTGTGTCGAGCTCTGCCTGCAGTCCGGCTACCCATACGCGGGCGTGCAATACGCCCGCGAATGCTTCTGCGGCTTCGACACGCCGCCCAGCTCCGCCAAACTGGCCGACTCCAGCTGCAACATGAAGTGCGTGGGCAACGCCAAGGAAATCTGTGGCGGCATCTTCGCCATGAATGTCTACGAAACGGGCATTGCCAGTGAGTCGACTCAATTGATTTACTAATTGTAATGTTTGCATAATGCCTAAATCGTTGCAGAGTTTACGCCACAATTGGCGGCGAGCAGTCCGGCGCCGGGGGCGGAAAAGCCCGCCGTTCGAATTGCATTTCTGCTGACATTGAATGGACGCGCCCTGCGACAGGTTCATCGACTGCTGCGCGCTTTATATTCGCCCCAGCACGTTTACTACATACACGTGGATGCGGTGAGTGGTGGGGAGGAGGCAGAGGCGACGCCGCCGGATTTAATAATTAAAGCCAGTTCCACAATTTGTGCTAATTGCGCGGAATTTGACGCCTCTCAGCTACAGCTTGTGCTTTACGATTTGAGACTGAGAAAACAGAGTATATATGTGATATATGATATAGAAGGTATAGGGCAATGCGATAAGGCTGGTAGAAGGTTTTATATAATCTATATGTATATATAAAGAGAGTAGGAAGTTTGAATAGTTTCTGTGGGAAATCTCTAGAACTTTGACTAAGATTATTTTTCTCTCCTCCACAGCGCCAGGATTATCTGTATCGCAAGCTGCTGGAGCTGGAGCCAAAGTTTCCCAATATACGCTTAGCGCGCAAGCGTTTCTCGACCATTTGGGGCGGCGCCTCACTGCTGACGATGCTGCTGCAGTGCATGCAGGATCTGCTGCAGTCCAGCTGGGAATGGGACTTTGTCATCAATCTGAGCGAGAGTGATTTCCCAGTCAAGACGCTGGACAAGCTGGTGGACTTCATGAGCGCCAATCGTGGTCGCAACTTTGTCAAGGGCCACGGCCGTGAGACGCAGCGATTCATACAGAAGCAGGGCCTGGACAAGACGTTCGTGGAGTGCGACACGCACATGTGGCGCATCGGCGATCGCAAACTGCCCGCCGGCATACAGGTGGACGGCGGCAGCGACTGGGTGGCCCTCTCTCGTCCCTTTGTCGACTACGTAACGCATCCGGCGAAGGATGACGAACTGCTGCAGGCGCTGCTGCAACTGTTCCGGCACACCTTGCTGCCCGCTGAATCCTTCTTCCATACGGTGCTGCGCAACACGCAGCACTGCCATAGCTACGTGGACAACAATCTCCATGTGACCAACTGGAAGCGAAAGCAGGGCTGCAAGTGCCAGTACAAGCACGTGGTGGACTGGTGCGGCTGCAGCCCGAACGACTTTAAGCCCGAGGACTGGACGCGGCTGCAGTCGACGGAGCAGAAGTCCCTGTTCTTCGCGCGCAAGTTCGAGCCGATCATCAATCAGGCGGTGCTGCTGCAGCTGGAGGAATGGCTCTACGGGCCCTACACCAGCGAGTATGCCAATCTGCATGGCTATTGGCAATCGCTCTACCATCACGAAGACGTGCACGGGACGGGCGACGATCTGGCGCGCACTATTGGCGACAGCCTAATGCGTTTGTCGGCGAAGCAGTTCAAGCTGGACGCAGTGCAGCTGCTGGAGCTCACACACTACCTGCATCGGGATCAGTACAAGGGATTCTTGGTGCGCTACAGCGCGCTGGCCAGAAACACTTCCAAGGAGCTGCAGCTGGAGACGCGCGTGCGACCCGTGCAGCACGGCAAAGTGGCGAAGAACTCACGGGTTACCAAGCGCCTGCGCAACTTCGAGGTCTCCACGGACTTCGATCAGAAGGAGCAGGTGGCGCGCAACTTCGCCAAGCTGCTGGGGCCGCACAGCGATCTCTTGCTGAGCTACACATATCAGGGCGTGACTGCCTCGCCGGACGCGTCGCACTCGTACAACTTGACGCTGATCTGGCTGGATCCGTTCGGACGGCTGCAGGACTTCAACGAGCTGCATGTGGAGGACTCCCAAGTCGATGTTATCAGCCACTCGAAGACGCTGCTCAAGCGACCGCTGACACCTGGCATCTGGACGGCCAAGCTGATTGGGCGCACCTCCATCTATGCCCAGCTCAAGTTTCTAGTCGCGCCGCTGGCCTACGCCAATGGCGAGCCAATTCACACTGCAGCTGAAGCACGTGCTCAGAATGGTGGTCAGGCTGTGTCGTTGCCTGAGAGCTTCGAGCAGCCCACGGAGTGGCAGCAACATCTGCCCAGCGACGACGAGGTCGATGCACTGCGGAAGGAGGCATTGGCTCGGGCGGAGCTCGTTGGCCAGCCCTTGTACAGCTGGATCGATGACTTGGTTGGCAAATTCTTTCCCCTACGGGAAACCTGCCTTGTGGAGGGAGCTAGTGTACTGCCGGAGTTGCCGCTATGTAGAGACACTGCCTGGAGCTCGCTGGCAGCGGATCCCAAGAGCGACATGGAGGCGCTGTCATTTGTTTTAGGCATTTATCGTAAACGTTACCATTGATCAAGCTTTTTTTATCATTTGTTATTCATGTTGTTTTTGTACATAGTTGTGAATGTCTCACTCTCGCTCTGTGTGTGTGTTTTGACCATCTAAATACTTAATTATCATAATACCTTCAATAAGAACTCTTACGATCAGATATTCGCAATACTATGATGCTCAAAGCAATTGAGAGTTGACTTCGACCCTTTCATAAGCCTCGATGTATGATTTTTATTTAGTTTTGTATGCCAGACCTGAGCTTAAACTGAGAAACCTTCTTCTGATAAAATGTATAACGTAGAATTCCTAATAGATCTGTATATATATATAAATGACTTTGAACTAGTTAGAATATCAACAATTATGTTATGGCTTATGCGAGGGCATATTGACTTTCGATTCCGTCACTACCTTAATCTTAAGCGTTTCAGCACTCTTCGATCTTTATCCAGTCTATCCAAGATTCAACACGTTTTTCCATACAAATCTTTTCTTCTTTTATATAATGTTGTGATATGTGTAAAGTGGGAATGAGATTGGGCACTTGCAGCAGCTCGTGGCTCGCAAGTTTTTAAATGAGTATTACAAACATGATTATTGTTAGTGTTTAAGTAACTATGCGATGCAATTGTAACACTGGACATATACATAAATCTCAACTTTCAACTATGCCACTAGAAGACTCGTTTCATTGACTGATCGGAATAGCAATTTCGCTTACAAATATATTCATTTCATGTATTTTGTATGTGTTAGACTTAAATATTTAAAGCCAAGGCCATTTGTACTGCCGTTCGCTGTGCGAGCACATTCTAAATTAACAAATCCTCGTCGGGATCCTCATCATCGAAGTCATCATTGGCATCGGGTGTGTAGATGATGTTACCCTCCTCCGCTCCTCCGGTGCTGCGAGAGGCACAATTTGATTAATAATAATAATAAATGGGTAACTCATTTAGCTAACCGTTCATATGGCAATGTGAGCGCATTGCGCGCCACAACTTCATCCTCATCCAATTCAATCTTGAAGGTGCGACCGGTATCTGTGGCTGTATCTGGCGTCTCCTGTATTGTGGTAGCTGGCGAGGCCGTGGCATCGGCGCCCTCCGTTAGAGGCGTCACTTTGAACTCCGTCTTGCTGACTTGGCACTTGTAGCGTTTGTTGGTCACCCCGCCGCCTGGCTTGCGGGAAATCAGCGATAGCGTGTTGTCCGTCTCCAAGCGTAGCACCAGCTCCGCCAGATACTCACAACCGGCTAGAATGTAATCGGCATCTGGATGTTGTAGATGCTGGGGTGATGCCCACAGGAAAACACGTCGCACATGCTCGGAGCGGCGCAACTTGTTGAGATAGTCGAAAATATAGGCAGGAGTCTGATAGCAGAGCAAATCCGCCAGCGTTGGCAGTATTACATTGTAGCCAGTCTTTGTTGGGTTGGGTTCGGTTGGATTAGATTGTTGCTGGTTGTTTGCATTGTTGCCGCAATCACTCAGCAGCGCCTCAAAGCTGGCCACGTGCTTCAATTGCGTGCCAATTGGCAGTGTCTTAATATCATTGCCCTCACCCTGCTCGCTCAGCAGGCTGCCAATGAACTTTAGCGCGATGCGATCGCGATTTAGTTGATCTGCCAAATCGAGCCATGAATTAATATCCTACTTTTGTGTTTATTATTGACATTTACTTACCAATTACAAGCACGACCTTTTGATTGGTCACAATCAGATTGGAAAGCATGTTGCATTTAGTGGAAATAAATTAAAAATAAAATTAAACTGCAATCTTTGTTGTTGCTAACCGTTAGCGATGTAAGCACTACGAAGTTATCGATATGCTAGCCGAACGATGTTTAAGCTTAAGCAACGATAGTCGTTCCACAGGTGCACGTTTATATCGTTCATCTCTATGGCCAGCTGATATTTGATACAACCGCCTTTTCCAAATGAGTAAACAATATAAATTAATTCAAAATGTAGGGCCATGCAGATCGATTACAAAGCGCTCCAAGCGAGAGTGTAGCCTTGAACTTGTGTATAGTTTTAGTAATGCCGAATGGCTGCGACTGATAGTCGGTCAATGGCTCTGACGCTCGCTGATTGCCGTTTGTTTGATCTCATTTATTTGCTTTCTCTGCCGACGCCGACGTTGACGAAGCTGCCGCTGTTGTTGTGGTTTGCTTGGATCGTTCAGTTGTGGTAAATATCGCTGTGGCACTCGTCTTTGGATTTTTGGCAGTCGCGTGCTACAATAAGAAACTTAAAACGTGGCGCTTGTTACACATTCCAACTGTTTGAACGTAAGTAATATTTTGTAATATTAGAATGTTGTTGAAAAGTTTCAATTATTAACAAAATGCATGACTGTATATCAATTATATCCAACAAGTGGTTAACAGAGATTGTGTGTGTGTGTGTGTGTTGTGGATTGTTAGTATTTTGTTCTAAAAGCTTTTGCACAAAAGCTTCAGATGCTGCTTTCGGCGCTTTTTGAGGGGCATTGCGTAGGCGTCGCATCACTGGCTTTGCAGATATTTTCGCTGCTTCCATATGGACGACTTTTGATGGTATACGAGAACAGCAGACCAAATCCTGCAAATAGCGGAGTTTGTTCAACAAGTGAAGACAGCTGGCGGAGATAAAATAAATTAAAAAGTGTTGCAAGCTAAAACATATTATTATCTAGAAACTGTGGCAGTCGAACACGTTTGATAAGCCGCTTTAAATTATAAACAAACGACAGCAGCAAAAAGGAAACAAGCTAAAATTCTATCAAGCATACGCCATGCTGTTCTCCCTGGGTAAGTGTGTGTGTGAGAGAGATTGGCTGTGAGTCTGTGTGTGTGAGTGCAATTATTATGCATAGAACATGTTATTAGCGAGCCAGCAGCTCAATTGAAATGCAGCTCAGAGAAAAATTCCATTTCAATAGTGCCAAAGGAATGTACAGCTGCGCCCAGCCCCCACCCCCCTCTCCTCCTCACTCTAATCGCCGCTGCGTATGCCTAGCATATTAACAACAACAACAAGGTTGGGCTGGCCAATTGCATGCCAATTTTTGCTAGTCAATGGCCAACAAATGTGCATTGAACAAGAATAATAAATATATAACACTTAATAATTAACTAACTTTATGAGCATGCGAAGAAACATTAAACGAAAGCTTTTTCGGCACTCGCATGCGAGCAATTATTAAAGCTTTGCGCTGCTGACGTCGCTGCTGCGTTGCGACGCTGCGACGCTGCTGCTCTGCTTTGTGCAAAGCGCCAACTTTGAATTCAGTTGCGCATTGCACTTTGTGGTGTTCGGTTGTGGCTGTCGCTGTGTATTGTCTCGTGTTGCTGTGTTACTGTTAGTGTCTTTCGAGTTTAATTACTCATATGCCATTGCATGCAAATCAAAGCTGGATTAGCTGTTAGCGAACGATTTACGTATTGATTTTTGTGACAAGTGCACACACAATGTCTAAGGATATGGATGTTGAGCAGGCGGCGCAGGCGACCAAGACGACGACGTCGATTGAAGTCAAAACCGAGCCTGTGGCCATAGCCGAACCAGCAGCAACAATTGTAGCTGTAGCTGCGGCTCCAGCTGCAAATGGCGATAGCAGCAGCAAGGCGGCTGAGGAGCAGAAGCAACAAGCAACAACAACAACAACAGCAGAACAAGTGCAGTCAACAGTTGCCGCCGTCGAATCGACCGCAAATAAAGGTATACAACAACGACAACAACAACAACAAATAGCTGCGGCGTGGCTTTCAAAACAAAATCAACAGCTCACCAATAACAGCGCTTAACATTTTAGTTTCGAATTAGTAAAAGTTATAATAAAGCGCAGACAGCGGACAGCCGGACGCACAGGACGGACAGGCGTAGAAAGAAAGAAATCCAAACAAACCCACACACACACACATGCATAGAAGTGATAAACTGTGAGTGTGAGCGAGAGAGAGAGGGCGAGCTTGAGCCATTGCAATTGCATTAACATTGCTCATCCTCATGCTTTGCCTCCTTCTTTGGCGTCTCCCTCTCTCCCTCCCTCTCTCTCTCCCCCTCTCTGTCCGTTTCAGTTTGCTCAGTCAACAACATTTTCGCACCAACATGAATTTCACTTTAGTTTTGTGCAGCTTTTTTCTGCTTTATTTATTTTACTTTTGGCATTTTCAACGTTTTTACGCTTTTCCAAAGTCATCGGCGTCGCATCTTCAAAAAGTTTTACTTTTTTTATGTTTATGTGGATTGTTTATGTCTGTCTGGCTGTGTATGTGTGTATTTTCCTTCGAATTTTGCGCACGATCTGTTGCAACGCTTTGGCGAGCAGCACGCCTGCTTAACTAACAGTCAATTAACTCCAATGTGCACCTTAATTAACATTCGAACATATCCAATCCATTTCACTGCCCCAAAATGACGGAGCCACCCGAAAATTTGCCATCGATTGTATAACTGTGACACGTGCCACGTGCCGAAACGAAGGAAAATCATGAACAGACTGTGGCCCCTTTGGCTTATCTTGGACTCTTTGTTTGAACTGAAAATTGAAAACTCATTTGCATATAAAAAAAAACTTCAATTAAAGCGTCTGATAAGTGAAATGTTGAGGCACTGCTATCAGAATATGGCTTGTTACAAGGTTTCTCTGAACTGAACTTGAAGAAGTTGGGCTTCTTTAACTGTTCTAGCTATATACAATACTATATATGTACTATATATATATATTTCATAGTGGTAGTTGTATTATATGCTATGCACTGTTGTAGTAGTTTTGCTAATTAAAGTAGAATATATGCTACTAAACGGCAATAGTAGTAGCATAAATACTACTAAATGTAAATAGTAGTAGTATATATACTACTAAATGCCAATAATAGTAGTATATAGTATATATAGTAGTATATATAGTATATCTATATGCTAAAAATAGTAGTAGATATACCATTATATGCTAATAGTAGTATACTGCAGCAGAGAATATACTGCTATTTGCCATCATCTACTACTATTTACTTTTGTATACTAATACATGCCACTATTTGCTGCTTTACTCTTTATATTGATTTCTTAGACAACAATTTACTGTAATTTACTACTCCACATTCCTATATTCTACTACTTTTTGGTGCATACTACTGTATATACTACCTTTTCAAATTATTTTAAAATATCATTCAATTCTTATATTTTCAAGAATTCTTAAAGAATTTCTTAAACTTCAGTTCTCTTATCCAATTTCTATCTATAATTCTTCGAATAAATATTATATAATTTTCATTTCCCCTCACACACTCACACTCTTCATAAGTTCTGGCCGTTAATAGTGTATCCGTCTTCTTTGTCTTTCATTTAGTTCTATTATTTATCTTAGTGCTAGTCTTGCTTTCAGCACTCGGTAAATTATTATTCCATACATGAGCACAAACACTTCAATTTATCAAAGAAGCGCACAAATTTTTAATTCATTTGCCATTTTGCTTTTCTCTCGCTCTCTCTTGCTCTCCCTCTACTCCTTCATCTTACGCCCCGGCAAACCGCAGAGAACAGATACACGCCGTACAATGCTATTTAAAGCGATTTGGTATCATTTTGCCACTGCCAAAGATTGCCGAAGTGGCTGCTAGACAATGTTTACACGCACTTCTCCGATAAGAGTTTCGCAGGCTAGCCTCTGCCTCTCATCTTATAGTTGTATATATGTATATGTGTGTGGTGGGTGTGTTGGAAAAACAATTACAATATCAGTTGAGGGGCGACGTAATCTAATAATCTATCGGCTCGTTTCGTTTCGTATCAGAGCGTGCTGGCTGGCTGTGTTGTTTAGAGATCTCGGTTTGCCGGCGACGCTGTTAGATGAGTCTTTGTTTATCGCTAGATTTGTAGGAATTACAACCTATCGCTATGATATCATGTGTCAGCTATGGCGAAAGTGTTGGGTCAATTACCAAGATATAAATAGATCAGAAAATAAATATATATATAAGTACGTATATATGAAATGTATATAGAAGAATGTTCTGGCTGCTTCAGTACAGCTGCATGTTTAGATAAACATAATAAATAAAAATTCTTTATTTTCTCAATTAAAAATGTTGAGCAAATATGGCATTTTGGACTGCTTAGGGTATACAAATGGATATGCGTAGGTGTAGATCAATTTCTGTTTCTCCAGTTACAGTTTATGCTGATCTTCAAATTACTTGCCTGTTAGGACTAAATAAAGTAGTTCTCTGAGAACTTAGTGTATATAGAAAGGGTGTTTTGGAGTCGAGCATTGCCCGCTGTCTGTATTTTATGCAATTGCATGGGCAGATCGACTGCCTTTCCATATAATCGATTAAATATATTTTCGAGCTTCAGTTATTAAATCAAGGTGTTCCATAGTCGGGCACTCCCTGCTTCAGTTATTTAGTTATAAGTCAAGGTATTTAACAGTCGTACACTCCCTTTTATTTGCTTCATTTATTTACTTTAGTTTCTTCTTTCTGCAGGCAACACCAAGTCCAACATGGATCCGGCGCTGATCAACTTCAAGGTGCTCTATGTGCTGACACAGCTGTGTGGCCTGACGATGATTGTGCTGGTTGGCACCTGGATCGGGCAGCACTTCGGCGGCCTGGGCGGCACTGACAATCCCAAGCAGGAGTTCAACTGGCATCCGCTGTTCATGACCATTGGCTTCATCTACTTGTATGGCAACTGTGAGTAGCTGAAGTCAGTCAACTGGGCCGGAAAAGGTGCCACTAATCGGGCACTCCAATGCCATTCGCTTGCAGCCATTCTCGTCTATCGCGGCTTTCGCACTACGCGCAAGAAGACTCTGAAGCTCACCCACGCCGGCATACACATGGCCGCCTTCGTGCTGACGGTGATTGCCCTGAAGACGGTCTTCGATTCGCATAACCTGGTCGATCCGCCCATTCCCAATATGTATTCGCTGCACTCGTGGCTGGGCCTCTCCGCCGTCATCATCTTCTGTCTGCAGTACGTGGCTGGCTTCATGGCCTTCCTGGTGCCGGGCATGCGGGAGAACTACAAGATTGCTCTGATGCCGCTGCACATATACTTCGGACTGCTTGGCTTTGTGCTGGCCATTGCCAGCGCCGTTATGGGACTCACCGAGAAGGCCATATTCGCGATGTACGTATAACTGCTTATAGCTTGACCAATGCTAACTGATTGTATTTGTGCAGCCCCAACTACTCGAAGCTGCCCTCAGCTGGTGTGCTGGCCAACATTATCGGCGTGCTCTACGTTGTATTTGGCGCTCTCGTCGTCTACCTGGCCACCGAGCCGTCGTACAAGCGAAAGCCTCTGCCCGAGGACACGGCTCTGCTCTCGGCCAATGGGACTGAGTAAAGCTGTGTGCTGACGCCCCGACATACCAGCTGCAATCATTACTTAAGCTCAAACCGTGCACAAAACTAAACAAAGAAAACAAATCCCATAGAGGAGGATGCTATTAACCGTGTGGTGCTTCGTTCTTCGTTCATCTCAAAATGTTAAAGTTGAAATGCGTGTTTTAATTATAATAGTAAATAATTTATGCTTTATATAAACTTAATATATACCAACTATATATACATATATTCAGATATACATTTTATGTATGACAGACCACTGAGTGAACGCCCATTAAACATGTTTTAATCCCTACCCAGAATAATCTGTATTATACGAATCTATATATATATACAAATATATCTATATGTAATATATCTATCTATAAATAATACTCTTTTGGAATATTAGATATCAGATATCAATATCAGATTTTATTCTATTGCTATAGACATTGGTTGCTTTAGTTATTGTGTCTTATCTTTGCCATCATTATAGCTTTCCCTCTTATCAGTTCTTATAGAATGGAAGGATCCAGTTCTGGCAATTCTCTCTTCAGCTGCAAACTGAAACCTGTGCTTATCGTCGACGCCCTTAAAGTTGAGCGAGTCGTCCAGGTCGACGAGGTATGTGTCAATTGTGCCCTCGATCGTGTCATTCTCGAGGCCGCGATAGTCGCATTTTATGTCGAACTTGCGCAGTGTGAGAGCCGTGTTGTCGGTGACGTGTATGCAGCCAGTCACGCCCTTGTGGGCCATAATCGAGGCCCTGTTGACCGTGCGGCCCCACAGATCGAAGTAGAAGCGCGTGTGGCCCACGACGCCGGCATTGACAGGCCCATGGGAAATGCCAATCTGCAGCTGGCCGGGCATGGCGTTGGGAAAGCTCATTGTCTGATTCTGCATGGATATGTCCTGCGATATGCGCAGCATGTCGGCGGCAAAGTGCACCAGATACAGCAGGCACAAGTCGTCGTGCTCGAGATCCGGATGCACGAAACGTGGGTTAAAGTTGAGCAATTTCATCATACTTTGATCTGCAAATGGGCAAAACTATAAGACTCTCTCTCTCTCTCTGGCTCTCTCTAGATATAGTATTTACTTAATGAACCTGGGTTGCTCGATAAATTTCCTTTGTCCGATTGTTCGGATTGAGCAGGGCTCTCATGGAGACCACAAGCAGCCACGTAGGTCCAGTTGATGACCTTAATCTTTTCGACCTTGAAGTCTTTCGCATACTCCTCGGACAGATCATCGAAATAGCAAACGAACTCGTTGAGCACACGCAAACTGGTCGTTTCCAGTGGGAAGTTGACAATGGAAGCGAACAGGATGGCCACCTTCGGAATGTACTCCTGATAGACCTCGTGGTGGGAAAGACGATTGAGATATGAGCCCACCAGATAGCTGGGCAGTATGTTAGAGAGTATCAGCTCCGAGTTCCTTATGCATGTATTCGCCAGGGCCTGCTTCTTCTCGATATTGAACTTAAAGCTGGAGTTCGAAACAAATTGAAGCTTATACATGGGGCACGTTTCTCTCTGCTCAGATACTCACTAATAGCTGACTCGGGACAGGTAGACTATGTGATGATCCAGGATCAGAAAAAAGAGGATGCCCGATATCAAGTACCAAATGCTGGCGGCTTCCGCCGACAGACCAATGTGCGTTAGATGCTTCCTCTGCTTCGTATTGTAGAACACATACATCATGAGGATGTGCAGTATGCTGACCAGGATGATGAGCGCCGCTTTGATGAACAGTGGCACGGAAAAGAATGTCAGGAGCATGAACAGTATAATCATGTGCTCTGAAGCGTCCTACAGGCGAAAGGCCCGTTCAAATTTATTCGCATTTCTCCTATCTACAAACATCCTGACTTACCCATGATTGGATAACATACGCTTGATCGGCACTAGCCTGTTCCGCCTTCTTAATGGTCTCTATTCGATGCATGATCTGATACGAAATATATACTATATTTATATGTATATATATATAATATGAGTAATTTATAGACGTACCGCTTCTAGGTTGCCCATCAGATAAACCATCGTGAGGCAGATTATGAAGACCATAGAGCGAAGCAGCAAATTCGTTTCCAGAGTTTTCGAAAATACACAGAGCCAACGGTGTATGGCGCAGCTCGGTGGCTGGTTGGTGATTTGCCTCGTTATTTTGTTGGAGAACACAATGAGACATATCGTAATCAATACTATGTCCAGGCAGAACATTTGTATCGTAATTTTATGGCTTCACGAAAGGACTTTGACTTAAAATACTATTTGGTAAAGATATATGGGCAGTTGCAGGGAAACATAGCAGAGCTTAGAGATGAATTTTCTTTTAGACTGACTGAAGTTGTAAGACTTCGGCTCGATCTCGATGTTTCCCCGAACTCCCAGCACGAAATGGATTGCTTACACTGGCGGCAACAAGGTGATCAGACAGAAGACTGTGCCTATGAATCCCATCACCATGAGGGCATATTTGAAGAGCAAGTCTGGCTGATTTATGTAGCCTCTTTCGGTTTCGCGCCTGTGAAACATTCGCCAGAATGTCGTGATGTAGGGCTTGATGACATGGTCCTCATTGCCACGATCGATCCGGTCTGAGAAGTCGAATATTTTCGCCAATCTGCGTGTCATATGTATGACTATATCGATGCAATCTGTCCACGAACTCGATCTACTTACTGGATGCTGTCGACGGGCATGTCCTCCACCTTCTCGAGCAAGCAATGAGCTGTTTTCTGGCGAAGCGCATCGAGGTCAATGGACTCCGTTTCCACCGAGATCTCCGAGAGTCTAGAATTTCGGGAAAATCGCATATTAATATCCGAACTCGACTCTGGTTGTTGGACAACGTTCAACGACATATTGCCCAAATTGCTTCTGATTAATCGGGGCTGCGGCCCGATCAAGTAAGTACTAATATTGGCCTTCTGCAGAAGCGCGTTCTGTTTGGCCTCTGTCGTGCCGTCCTCGTAGATATATACACTGTGGAGCGAGCTGAGCGTCGTCTGCGACACATGCACCATGTTGCTGCGGCCCAGCGCTTCTAGGCAATGGGCAATGGCCACGTCCGGGGACCAGATCTCGAAGCAGCACTTCTTGCGGCCCACAATGGCGGTGAAGGCCTCGCCATCGTGCACGGCTGTGCGGATCCCAATGTTGATTTCCTTGTACTCGATTATCTCCTCGACCACATTGATCAAGTCCAGGGCCATTTCCACGCAGGCATTCGAGTGCCTCTCGGAATTCGTTGTGATGCCAGCGACACAGCTAATGGCGCTGCCCAGAAACTTGATAGGCACGACATTGTACTTTTCCGCCGACTTATCCATTCGCCGACAAATGTCGTTGAGTATCTTGAGAATCTCCGGCACTTCGAGCTGTGATATCAGCGCATAGTTCGTCACACTGGCAATCAGTATAGAAATATTCGAATACAGTTCTATGTAGAGAAGACTACAAAGGGCATAAGTTATATATGATCGCAGAGCATATTCAGATCTATACGAACGTGGAGACGAAGTAGCGCTTGCCCACGCGCTGGTCGTCGATGTGCTTGTACATATCCCCTTTCAAGGTTTTTCGCGCAGTGGTTGGCACTATCAGCTCCATGGTGTTGTTTTGCTTCTCCATGGCTTCCTAATGAGAGATGCAAGGAGATGTGAGCGCAAATGCGATATTCGATATTGAGTGGAGCACACCTTTAGGATAAAGTGCTGGTAGAGCAGCTGGCGACGATGCAACAGCAATCTCCTCAGCTTGTATTCGATGTTGATGCGAAAGGCATTCATAAATATGTTCAGCGTGACCAGATAGATGGCATAGTATCCGTGGTAGCTAATGCTGAGCTGCCTATTGTAGCTTAAGGTTACGTAAATATAATACGATACGTGGATGACAACAATACCGAAGCCCAGCAAATAGGGCTTGCCATAGATGGAGATGGGCAGGTAAAAATATATTGATATGATAACGACGTGATCGTAGAAACTCCTCCAGTGAACATTCACAACTTTGGCCAGCGACATGTAGAAGGTGTCTGAAGAAGATTTGCTGGTTATTTCGAGACTCGAGAGATGCGAAGTCAGTTTTACCTATAAATACTATGAGCAAGACAGCGCCGCAGCTGGCCAGGTTGTTGTAGAGGCGAAAGCGAGGATGTTTCTTTTTGTCCTTGAAGCATATCCAGACAATCATCGGCAGCACTGGCATAAGAATTACGAATGGAGCCGTGGCCCAGAACGAGCTCTGCAAGCGCGATTGTTATGCATTATTATGCCAGCGAGTGAAAACTACTCACCAGATGGAAACATATTTGCAGCGTGATGTGTGTGACCATCAGCACCTCCATGATGAGCAGGAAGAGTGACACATTCACCACGGCCAGGCGCTCGATGTAGCGGCGATAGCATGGCTCCAAGTAAAGATCCCTAAACTGTGCCTGTGCAATTGAAATTCGATTAGCTTGGCTTAGAGGGTCGTCGCTAGACTTACGCGTAAATTGACCCACTCCCAGCCCTTCATGCTCCCGACATCGACGAGATTATCTTCCGGAATCAGCGGCACATGCGCAGACTTTTCCTTGGCTGCGTTCATGACTGGATTGTGTTTGTGTTTAGTTTTTACTTGGTGTGAGTGAATATTCCAAGCTGACTTAGAAAGCTGTGACTTGAGATTACTTTGGAAGGAAGCGCTCGACTGGTATATACCCTGCAAAGCTCTTAACTAAACCGAGCTAGCCAGGACATAACTTTATCAAAGCTCGGGCTTAGCTCAGCTAACCAAAGATTAGAAAAGGTCTTGGTCCTCTTTCCACCCATGACCCTCACCCCTTGTTTGTTTCAATACAGCACAGATTCCTTACTCTCTCACATAGTGTAGCTAAGGTTTGAACTATATTTGCTGTACAGTTTTGTCTTTATACAAATTTATTTACATAAGTATTTGTTTATAATTTAACTATTTTCCGGCTGGTGGGGCTGGTGGGGCAGGAAGCCGTTGTATTCGTCGTCGGTGCCCAGTATGTAGGTGGGTATGTAGCCACGCCCCTTGACCAAGGTCTTGCCCCTGTAGTTGCACTGAATGTTGAAGTTGCGCAGCTTCAGTGCGGTGTTCTCGGTCACCTGGATTTTGCCCGGCACACCCGTGGAGTCCATGCGCGAGGCCATGTTCACCGGATTGCCCCAGATGTCGTAGTGCGGCTTCGAGATGCCCACCACTCCGGCCATGGCGCGCCCGTGCGAGATGCCAATACGCAGCATGCCGTAGTCCGTGCTGCCCTCGTACTCCGACTGCATGTTCTCGGCATTGAAGCGCCGCATGGCGCGCATCAGGTCCAAGGCGAAGTTGGCCATCACCTTGACCACGTCGTCGTTGCTGCGCTCGCTGTCGTTCTCATTGCTCAGCCTGGGCGTTTCGCTTATCAGATTGCCCTCATACTGGCCCCGCTCCATGTCCAGGGCCAGCGTATTGCCATTGCCGTAGGGCACTCGGTGCAGCTGCTCCGAGCCCAGATTGCGATACTGACTGCGTCGGCCATTGGGCATAAGCGACACATTGCGGAATTTCACCTGCTCGGAGCGAGTGACGTCCAGGCCGCAGGCGGCCATGTAGGTCCAGTTGGCCACCTTGATCTTCTCCACGCGCAGACTGGTCGAATATTTATTCAACTGAAAGTTGCCTCAGATATAGTAAAAGTCCGTTAAATATATCAAACTGTCTATGCTCACCACATCATCAAAGTCACATATGATCTCGTTGAGCACGCGCAGGCCGATTTTATCGGTATCAAAGTTCTTGATCGAGGCAAACATGACGGCCACATTGTCGTACTCCTCGTAGTAGAGCACATTCTGCAGCTGCGTGGATAGGTAGAAGTCAGCTGAAAATGATTGAAAATCCATTAGTATTAGTATATATGTAAACTACATATATCATTCTTCTTCCACAACTTACCCACGTGCGAGGGCAATATATTCACCAGCAGCACCTTGATCGTGTCGTTCGTAATTAAGGCATCGTCCTGTTTCTGCATCAGTTGCCGCTTCCAGCTGCCAATTGCTGTTGTCGTTAGTCGGACAGTTAAGATTTGAAATACGAAAACAACTTACTTGTAATCCACTTTGGCTATAAACTCCGTCTGGCGCTCCATTAGATGAAAGATGCCCAGCGTTATGATGATGAGCAAAAAGTGCGAATATTTTGCATTGAGATTAACATTCGTTGGGGGACTTCCGGCAAAGATGTGATCAAACTCGTAGACCACGAGCACAGTGTAAGCGGCCGTGATGAGCACAGCTACAGCTGTCTTAACAACGAATGGTATCCTCGTGAACAGAAAGGCGGTGCCGATCATTAGCGTAACGCAGTTGGTGAGGATCTAGGCAAGAGATGTTTAGATTCATCCCAAATTGAACAAATTCAGCTGACTTACCCAGGGATGAAAGCATTGTATAAGTTCTTCATCTCTTTTTGGTCCACAGTCCAGCTGTGAAGTAAACGAATTTTAAAATTAGTTATCTAAGCTATTCAAATCTCCCGCCTACATTTGAAATATCTGTTAAAGCTGTAAGTCTGCTGTAAGCTTACATTTGATCGGGCAGCGCTGTTAACTCATCGTTGCAGCGTTGCCACCTAGTTACTTAAATTTAAATTACTTAAAATAACGAAATTTCCATTAAACCCACCACTTGCATGCCCGTCACAGCACTGCAGGAGATCACAACGAGTATGTAGACTGCGAGCCGTATGCCAATGCTGCGCTGCATGCAATCGGACATTTTGTAGAGCAGCCGACTCAGCTTATATTTCGGCAGCGACTGCTCCGCGTCGGAGACATACATGACCCAAAGCTTCTTATACCACGAAATGATCAGCAGGGAGGTAAGCACACTGATCGTGATGCCGTCAATGATCCAGTAGTGATATTTGGCGCTGCAAATAGAGCGGGTAAATAGAATATTCAAATTTTATACCCTTTCCCAGCCTCAACTCACTCCTTGCTGAGCAGCTGGATGGTCAGCAGGCACATGTAGACGAACCAGGCCAGGACTATGCTGTACTTGAGCATAACATCCGGCTCGCGTATGTACTGTATCTCCCAGTTGCGTATGCGAAAGAGCAGGCAGAAGGAGCTGATGTTGCGCCTGAAGGTCTCCTCCTCGATCTCGTCCTGGGTCAGGTTTGTGGATCGTCTGCAGATCTTGGTGATTCTAGTGGAGGAAACTTCCATTAACTCAGGCATACTTTATATGTGCATCATAGAGGGAGTCCCTACTGTATACGACCAATGGGCATTTTGTCCAGCTCGCGGCACATCTCCAGCTTGGCCTGGTTGCGCACCTGGTTGTACTGCTGCAGGGTCGAGTTGTACATGAAGTTGGATTTGCTGGCCTCGCTGAGCTTCTTGGCCTGGCGCTCTCGTTGCACGCGACGCGGATCATGCATGGGGGCCTGCAACCTTCGGCATTGATTAATTGTGCAATTCGCCTGCTTGGACACTTCTATGAGTCCTCGGGGCAATACTCACGCGCAGGGACTTGATGAGGAAGGTGCGAATGTCGTGCTTCTGCAGCACTGGATCCTCGCGGGCCTTCTCCGTGCCATCCTCGTAGAAGTACTCGCCGTCCAGCAGCCGCAACGTCTGCTGGCTCACGTGCACGCGCCCCGTGGCGCCGGTGGCCTCCAGTCGATTGGCTATGTCCACGTCCTTAGACCAAATGTCAAATTGCCACTTGGCGGCGCCAATGACGCCGGAGAGCACGTCGCCGGAGTGGACGCCGATGCGCATGTCAATATCGAGGTGTCGCTTCTCCCTGGCAAACAGGAGATTAGTAAGCGAGCCGGGATCAGGAGCTGTCTCACCTAACATCGCGTATGTCCTTGATCATGCGCAGACCCAGGTCCACGCAGCACTTGGCGTGATCCTCGTTGGGACTCGCCAGGCCCGCGACGCAGTAGTAGCAGTCGCCCAGGAACTTGATGCGCAGCACGTTGTGCTCCTCGCTGGCAATGTCGAAGCGCACGAAGAGATCGTGCAGCGCCTCCACCAGCTTCTTCACGTCCAGCGTCGTGGTCAGGTGGGTGTAGTTCACCACATCCGCATAGAGAATGGTGACGTCCTTATGCGGTTCGATGAAGAGGGTGCTGAGGAGGAGGCAGGGCAACTGAGCATTGGGATTACAGGACTCGCCTGACCAGGACAACTCACCCATGATCGGGCTGACGCCAGCGTCGCAGGGCCTGGCTGCTGTTGCTGCAGCCTCGGTCGAAGCCGGGCCGGCGATGATGCTGCTGCTTGGAGCGCTCGATGCGGTTGCGGACATCCTCCTGCAGGCGATCGGCAATCTGAGCGGGCAGAATGCTTAGCAGCAGGCTGCGCTCCTGATCCCTCGCATAGCGCAGCAGCAGGTTCTCCTCCACGTACTGGCGCCGATCCAGAAAGGTGGTGCGCAGCGCTATGTCCCGCATGAGGCGGAAGAAGATGCCCAGGAAGTTGACGCAGCTCAGGTAGATGGCCTCGCTGCAAAAGAGGAGCTACAGAGGAGGAATCATTCGAACGGATCAGGAGACTTACTTGAGTATGCTGTGCATCTGATTGGCCTCCTTGGCGGAGATGACGAAGCTGTAGTTGATGATGTAGCAGATGGTGACGGCGGTGCCCAGTATGAAGGGCTGCAGCACGTGGGGAATGGGCATGAACATGTAGATGGCATACAGGGTATACGCATCGTAGATGGGATTGAGGATATCATTGTTGCTGGTCGCATGATAGACGTTGAGGCCAATATCTGTAGAGCGAATATGTGAAATGGCAGTTGATCTAGCAGGATGGGTCTATAGCTACCCATGAGCACCAGGAGGGAGACGGCCAGCCAGGTGGAGGCGTAGACCAGCCAGCCGTGCTTGCTGATCAGCTCGTTGCGGAAGTTGACCGAGAGTATTAGCCAGATGAGCACGCCCGTCACCACATAGGCGATCATGTCCACGTACGCATAGGTCAGATCCGTCGAGGTCAGCAGCACCAGGGCGTGCGTGCAGGTCACCAGCAGCTCGATAAAGATGAAAATGGACAGATAGCCAATTCGCAGGCGGCGCATGTACAGATCATATGATTCCTCCAGCTCCAGATTGCGACATTTCCGCTTAGAAAGCAAAATCCCAGAGATTAGCCAATGGCTGAGATAAGAACTGCTCCTTGCTTACCACTAGATAAGACCACTCCCAGTTCTTTTCGCTGATCGTCGTCTGGGCGTGCTCGTGGGTGGAGCGAAACGAGTTCGTGCGATTGCTGCTGGCATTATATTGGGAATTCATACTGCTGCTGCTGGCTCTCAGTTCAGGTCGTCAGCATTGTTCACTGACGGAAAGATTAGGCTCCTTGGAGAGAACTACGCACTGGGGCCATAAAACACACATTGACTGAGCCCCGGAGCTTATCAGAGCTAAGAGCGTGAGTGAGTGAGGGCGAGCGTGAAGAGAGCGCGAGCGAGTAATTGTTTTTGTGATTATTTGGGATATCTTGGAGTATCGGATTCAAGTATTTGCTTTATTCTACCCATACTAAGACACCATACAGAAGAGCGCCAAAGCCAATCTCGCTGACACTGCGCCAGCAGCTAATTTAGCAATTTGTCTAATGTGTTGTTGATAGCGCTTAATGGTTTGTAAATCACACACAAACACCCATCGCCCATCGAGACATGCACACCCAATAGCAAAGAATTCAAAAGAAAACCTATTATCTCACTGGACAACCGAGCTGCGCTGCAGTCGCCTCTTTCTTGTTTTCTTTCTTTCGTTTTTTTTTGCAGTTTGTTTTCGTATTGTAATTTATTGGTTAATGACAAAACACTTGAAATAATTCGCACTTCACTTTGGCTGGCAATAAATACGATAATAATTAATAAAAAAAATTAACACCACTTAAGCTCGTCGCGCTGCTACAAGCCAATACAAAACGGACAGGTATCACAAATTACTCTTTGGCAAAGCTGATAAGCGCCGTCGTCGTCGTCGTCGCTGTCGATTGCTGCTACGGCTACGGCTATTGTACTGCGGCACACGCGTTACGGCTGGGCCCTGTTTGTATTTGACACCTGCGCGCCGTCCAATACGCTTCAACTTCGGCGATCAACTGACGGCAGAGTGTATAGGCACATTGCTATCACACCTGTTGTCGGGTTTGAAGCGCTTATCGGTGTGAAGCGAGCGCTGAAATGTTTGACGTATATTCACATTATATTTGCTAATTAATTTGATCGATTCATTTTCAATTAATTAATTCAATTAAGCGATAAACTAAAAAATTCGTTCGCTTCATTTTCCTTTAAATCCATTTGAATCTAGAAACGCCCGCCAATATTTAATTTTTAACACTCGATTAGGCAGCTCTGTGGTGTGCACTAAGTTGGCAGCCCGGCATTCTGTTAATTTACATAGTGTTTGGCTTATCGATTATTCCAGCACTTAACAGTAGCCGGTATGCCAATGCTCACATAATTTTAGTTAGGATTTTATTAAACTGCAGTTGCTGAATTGACAATTGTTTTCCAAAAAATAAAGCTTTCTACCATACATGATTTTGACTTATTATTTTTATTGATTTTTCCAAGAACTTTCTAGGTCGTACAACAAATGACAACAGAGCCGTTGCTGCGGGCGTTACTAGTTAACAGCCACAGCCACTGTTAAATGATTACAGCTGTTATCGCCATTCGAGAAGAGGAAGATTTAATTATTTTTGTTTTTCGGCCCGTGTGTTTTTCTGTCCCTTTTTTTCGTGTTGCATATTAAATAAAAAACGGCATATAAATAGAATTGGCCCAAGTTAGCGAGTTGCTGCAATGTCAGCCTTCACGGAATCCGCTCTCATCAAGAAACTGTCGGAGCTCAACCCCAGCCAGCAGAGCATACAAACGTTGTCCTTATGGCTCATCCACCATCGGAAGCACCACACGGTCATAGTGCAGACCTGGCAGCGCGAATTACAGAATGGTACACAATCGGCAACATGAAAGGGCAAAGTTATTTATTATAGAAGATTTGATCTCTGCTTGCAGTGCCGGAACCGAAGAAGCTAACCTTCATGTATCTGGCCAACGATGTCATACAGAATAGTAAAAAGAAGGGTCCCGAGTTCGGCAAGGAGTTCAGCAACGTGCTGCCCAAGGTCTTTGCCCACATTGGTGAAACCTGCAGCTCGGAAAAACTGCTGGGCAGCCTGGGGCGCATCCTGAACATATGGCAGGAGCGCGGCGTCTACGATCCCAAGGCGATTGCTGACTATCGCGCGCGCATGACCCGTGAGGCTAGTGCAGCAGCAGCGCCTGCCGCCAATGGCAGCGAATCAGCTGCGGCTCACAAGCACAACCACACCAACAGCAGCAGCAGCAGCGGCAACAGTAGCGGCGGCAATGGCAATGGCACTGGCAATGGCAACGGCAACGCCAGCAGTAGCAACAGCAACAACAACGGTAAATCGGAAAAGTCGGAGAAACGCGAGAAACGCAAGCACGAGGAGCGACACCTGAAGTCGAAGCGTTCGCGTGCCTCGCACCACCAAGCCGTTACCGTGGAGCCGCCTGTTGTGGAGGCGGAGAACGGACACACGCCGCCATATTTGCCATTGGGCGAGCCGCCCGAGCCCGAGGAGCTGATCAAGGCGCTGACCAGTATTGAGAACTCGGCCTCGAGCGATGCGCTAGTGCGCGAGCGCATAGCCAAGCTGCCGCCGGAAATATCCGAAATAAGCTGCATTACCAAACTAGAGGATAAGGACAAGGCCAAGGTGCTGGCCAAGCAGGTGAGTTGATGATTGTGGCTGGATTATAGATACAGTTAATAAGGCTTTCTGTTGCCAGGTCAATGAGGCTGTCGACTTGCTGAACGACTATAATGCGCGCCTCGCAGCCGAGATGGAGGAGCGCACCAAGCTGGCCGCGATGCTGCGCGACTTTCAGGCGGAGCAGAAGGAGTTGCTGGCCCAGGCCGAGCAGCGCTTGGATGTAAGTTGTTATATCGACTTCTGGTTCTATGCCCCTTCTTAATGCTCTATGTATTTACAGGAACACAAGAAGAAGCTGACCAAGATGCTGAGCCTGCAGAAGGAGATCCACGATCATTTATCCAACTTGCCCGACCTGACGCAGCTGCCCGATGTCACCGGCGGCCTGGCACCACTGCCCTCAGCCGGCGATCTCTTCAACACCCTGCACTGAGCAGGAGTAGCAGCAGGAGCACACACACACCAAGCGCCGACTCAAAGCCTAGATTTTTACACACAATTATATATATATATATATATTAAACTAATAATGACATCGTTCAGCGTATGTATCTGGTCGCAATATCTTCAACAAATAATAATGATTCTCTGCAATTCATATTTATTGACGGCTAAATAGAGAGACTCCCCCGACCCACTATGTATATTATTGATGAGAAACTGCCCTTGTCCTTGGTCCTAGTGCATGACGTAGTTGGCTGCGCCCTGCCACTTCTCCACGAAGCTAATGATGTCCGTCACGCTGCTGGCGGGCGCCATTTTGACGGCCACCGCGAACTTGCTCCAGATATCGCGATTCACCTGGCTGCTGGAGGCGGAGAAGGTGACGGGCTGGCGGCCACGCACCGGATAGCCGCTGAGCAGACAAGCCACATCATTGGCGCCCAGGCTGGACTCGTAGAGGCCACGATCGTCGTTGGGCAGCAGCTGATCTATCTGCTGGTCCATGCTGACGGCGAGCACCCACTCGCGCACCTCCTCGTGCAGGCTGGGCTCGTTCTTGAGGTGTATGTCCTCGGGCAGCGGCACCGAGCTGGGGAAGTCGGTGGCCGCCAGGTCCGAGTGGTCCACCAAGTTGCCGGAGCCCTCCTCGATGGCCTCGCACACGTCCAGGTAGTGGTTGAGCATGACAAAGGCCTCGGCCTCGCGGCCCGCCTGGCGCAGCTCCATGCCCGCCTCGTAGAACCCCTTGTCCACGGGCAGCACATCCGTGTGCCGCAGCAGCGCCAAGGACAGCCGCACAGCCACCGGCTGCAGTGCCTGCACCTGCTTGCAGGCGGCGCGCGTCGCGTAGTAGTGGGCGATCAGCAGGAACTGCTCGGCGTTGGCCGTGAACTTGGCCTGGGCGTGCTCCGAGCCGCGCAGCCCTTGCAGCAGGGCGAACAGGAAGTCACGCAGGCGCTGCCACAGGGCGCCGCTCTCGGCCTGCTGCTCGCGCAGGCCCAGGCAGTCCTGGGCGATACGGGCGTAGATGTTGAAGTGCTCCTCGATGGGCGGCGCTCCGTAGCTGAGGTAGAGGCCCAGGGCGGAGACGCTGTCGCCCTCGCGTATGAGCTGGGCGGCGTAGGCCGCCACGTACTTCTGCAGGACGGAGGAGCTGAGCTGCTTGGCCTTCTCCAGGCAGCGCTGCCACTGGCCCTGTTCGGCGAGCAGGTCGAGGGCGCTGATGATGTCGATGTCCGCCAGCTGCTCGATGTTGCCCTCGTGCTTGAGCCGCGACTTCTGCTGCTGCTCCACGTAGGCCAGCAGCTCCGCGTCGATCTCCTTGGCCAGGCGGCGCGCTTTCGACCACTGCTCGGCGCGGATGAACACGTCCACCGCCTGCTTGGGCAGGTCGGCTGCCAGATACAGCTGTGCCGCCGGCCCGATCTGCTTGATGGCCAGCAGGCGTGGGCCCAGCGTCTGGGCCAGGTCCTGGGCGTCCTGGCCCTCCAGGAACTGGTTGACTATCTCGGCGGCGCGCAGCAGCGCCCGCTCCAGCGTGGCGGCGTCCTCAGCGTTGCTGGCGTCTATCTGCATCAGGCACTCGGCTGCCTTGCGGAACTGCTCCCGCTTGGCGAACTCGGCGGCGCGCTGGAGGTAGGCGCGCGAGTCGGCGCCCGCGTCCTCGCCCTGCGCCTGGCCCCGCTGCAGCTGGGCCTGCAGACGGCGCAGGTCGTTCAGGGCGGCCGGATGGTGCTCCTCGGCGATGCGCAGGGCGTCGTCGAAGAGGGACTCCTGCTTGTAGTGCTCGATGATGAGGTCGGGTCGCTGGGCGCGCAGCAGCAGCAGCTCGTAGTCCTGGTAGTTGCGCGTCTCCAGTGCCGCGGCGGCTTGCCCGATGAGCACCTCGTTGACGGCGTCCGGCAGGTGCTGCTCGGCCACGTTGAGGGCCGCCTTCCAGTCGCCGGCGTGCTGGTACATCAGGATGGCCTCCTTCGGCTTGTGGGCCTTCAGGAACTCCGCCTCGGCCTGCTCGAACTTGCCCTCGTCCTCCAGCGACATGGCTATCTTCAGGTGCACCTCGTCCGTCGGCTTGCCGGCGAAGCGGCACAACTCCATGGCGAACTCGAACTGGCCGGAGTCGCAGGCGAAGCCCACGGCCGTATCGAGCAGCCCCAGCTTGCTGAGCAGCCGCACTGCGCTCTCGAGGGGCATGGACTTGGCCCACATGTAGGCCACCTGCTGGCTGGCGCCCTCGGTGCCCTTCTGCTTGGCCACTCGGTAGCCGTCCTCCCAGCGGGACGAGGAGCAGTACATGTGCACGGCCGACTTCCAGTCCCCGGAGGCGATGAAGTGCAGCTCCGCGTTCTTGAACTTGCCGCGGGACTCTAGTTGGCGCGCCAGGTGCAGGTGGGTGCTGTCCAGGAGATCCTTGTGGTAGCGCTCGACCAGCCGGATCATGGAGTCGTAGAGCTCGCGGCGCTTGTACATGGCTATGGCCAGGTCGGGCTCGTTGACAGCGATGAGGACCTTCTCGGCGTCCCGGTACTTGGCCTGCTCCTCCAGGCTGCTGGCCAGCTGGATGAACAGCTCGCGCAGCTGCTCCGTCTTCAGGTACTTCTCGCCCAGCACGTAGGCGCGCTCCCACTTGCCGTGCCGGTTGAGCAGCTCGATGGCGTCCTTGTAGAGGTTGGCGCGCACCAGCAGATCCTCGGCGCCGTCCAGGTCGCCCGCGAAGGCCAGGTGCTTCGATAGGTCCAGGGCGTAGCGCTGTATGAGCTCCGGCTCGTCCAGCACCTTGGCGATCTGCACCGCCTTGCGCCACTGCTTGGCGCCCACGGCTGCCTCGAGCGCCTTCTGGGTGGCGCCCGCCTCGATGTAGTGATTGATGGAAGCGTCCAGTTGCTTGCGGCTCACCAGCCAGTCGCCCCACTGCTCCTCCAGCGACGTCACCTCCTGCGGGGAGACAACGCGCGCCAGCTCCAGCGCCCGGGCATAGGCGCCGCCCTTGCGGTACAGGGCCAGCGCCGCCTCCGGCCGGGACAGCCGATGGGCAATGTCGCCCGCCAGCTCGTAGAGCTCACAGTGCACCAGGCCCTCGGTCACCTGCAGCATCAGCTGCTCGTCTTGCAGCAGCTGAGGAGTCTTTAAGGCCAGGCGAGCAGCCCTCGCCGGCTTGTTGGCCTTGAGGAAGAGCGCCATGGCCTGCTGCAGCTCACCCTCATCCTCGAGCACTTGACCCGCCTTCTCCTGCTGCTCCGTCTCCAGCAGGAAATCCATGTGCTGCTGCCGCAGCTCCTGCAGCCTCGCATAGCCCCTCCGCTCCGCCAGGGCTACGGCCTCGTCCCACATGCGCAGCTGCGTGTACATGGCCAAGGCGGCTTCGATGTCGCCCTGCTCCAGGTAGATGCGCTCCGCCGCACGCAGATCCGAGTTGAGCAAGGCCAACTTGGCCCGCACCTCCGGGCAGAGCATGCCCGGATTGCCAGTGGACTGCTCGTAGCCATCCGCCTCCTGTATCATCTCGGCCAGGTAGTAGGCCTTGGAGACGTTGCCCAGCGCCGCATAGCAGCGCTGGGCCACGCGCAAGTTGCCCTCCTCCAGGGAGATGATGGCCAGATTGTGCCACATGGCCTTGGCCGCGGGCTTGTCGCCCAGCGACTCCAGGAAGTGCACGGCGCGCCCGAAGTCGTTGTCATTGACAGCTGTGCCGAACTCCACCAGGCCCTCGTCCAGCTGATAGCTGTGCTCGCTGGGCCCGTCCTGAGTGCGCACCACGGTGCGACCCTGGGGGAGGAGAAGGGGTATGGAGCATGAGAGAGGCAAGAAGATAGAAGATGGAGTATGAAGTAGAGATGAGGAAAGGCAACTGGATAGGATTAAGGAGTAGGGAAAGTCCCTACTCCCTTAAGGAATACTACTTCTTAATCCTACTCCCTATTCCCTTAAGGAGTAATCCTACTCCCTTAAATATTCAGTTCCCCTTCCTCATCTCTATTCAGTACTAAGGATTACTCCTAAATCCCACTCCTAGGATCCCTTTGTACTCACATTCTCTCGCAGCACCTCGATGGCCTCGCCGCGTATGCTCTGCATGGTCACGTGCTCGGGCAGATCGATGTTGTACCAGATGGCCAGGTTGCTGTTGCTCTGGGCCACGACGACGTCGCTCTGTGGCACCCACTGGACGAAGGAGATGTTGCTGAGGAGCGTCTGCTTCTTGCCGTTGTAGTTGTCGACGAGTATCAGGCGCAGCTTCTTGTCCCGGAAGAGCAGCTTGTGGGCCGTCTCGCTCAGCTCGAGCCAGTCGATCTTGGTCTCGTGGTTGATCTGGCCGCTGATCTGCTGGCTGACGAGGTCCACCACGCAGATGGTCTTGGCGTCCAGCAGGAAGGCGAGCTTCTTGTTCTCGCGCCCGTTGCCGCGCTCGTTGAGGCGTACCGAGATCACGTGCGGATTGACGAACTCCGTGCGCACGGAGCCCAGGATGCGATTGTCCCCGTACTCCACGAGGCTCAGCTCGCCCACGTTGAAGATCAGGCAGACGTTCAGGTTCTCGAAGTAGAAGCGCTCGTGCCGGCCCGACGCCGTCCAGGGCACCTCGCTGACCAGGTTGCGCGTCAGATCGCACAGGATGAGCGACTCCTCGGTGCGGCCCACCAGGAAGTTGTCCTTGCCCATGATGCGCACATCGTCGATCTCCAGGCCCAGCTGCGACTCAATGGTCAGCTGCTGCGTGGGCTCCGCCAAGGAACGCACCAGCAGCTGGCTGGGCGCCACGAAGATCAGCTCGAACTTGTCCTGCCAGATGGTGCGCTTCAGCACGGACTCGTACAGGAGCACTGCACCACTGACCGAGCCCAGGGCGAGGCGAGCGCCATCCCTGCGCCAGATCAGGGCGCTCAAAGTGTACAGGCAGCTGATCTCCTTGCTGGCGCTCTCGCTCCAGGCGCTCTGGCGAGGACTCCAGGCGAAGATGCGTATACGATCGTAGCTGCCGAAGGCAACCGCCTGCCCGTTGGGGCTGCAGGCGGCCACGGTGAACTCGCGCTCGCCCTCGGTGCGCGAGAAGTCAAAGCAGCGCTGCTGACGACCCTGTGAGACAGAGAGCGAGAGAGAGAGTTGAGAGAGTTGCCAAATGGTGCTCCACTCCTAATCCTTACCATGCCATCATAGAACACAATGCGCTGATCGCAGCCTGCGGCGCAGAAGCCGCCCTGGGGCCAAGCCAAGGCGAAGGGTGGCACTGGATGCTGCACCACGCGACCCAGTGGCTCGCTGACCTCCTCGGTCAGGTAGTACCTGATGATGGTGCCATCATTGTGGCCGCTGAGGAAGCCGTTGCCCTTGGTGTTGGCCGCCAGCGAGATGCAGATGCTGTCGCCGCCATAAAGCGACTGCGACTTGTTGCTCTTGCAGTGCAGCGCGCGCACCTTGCCATCCTCCAGGCCTGCCAAAGAGAGAGCGAGAGAGGGAGAATGAGCTGGAGTATTCTTAAAGGTAAAGAGACTCTTCACCCACCCGCCACGATGGCGCCCGTGGCGAGCCAGATGAGCGCTGTGACTGCGCCCGCCTGGGGAAACTTGTTGCAGATGACCTTCTTGTCGTTCCAGGACTCGCCCAGCTTGTAGACATAGACAATGGAGTCGCTCTGGCCCACGGCCAGCTTGGTGGAGTCCGGGCTGAAGGCCAGGCCGCGTATGACATACGAGTTCTTGCCGTTGGCCGCATTCGCGGGCTTCGTGCTGAACTTGTCCCGCCGCTCGCCCGCATCGTCGTAGAGCAGAATGTGCCGATCGGCGGTGGCGATGGCCAGCTTCTGCTGGTTGGGCGACCAGGCGAGTCCGGCCACGCGCTGGATTTGCTCCTGGAAAAGCACGAAAGTATAAGTATTGCTGTGTTAAGGGCAGTCCCCAGCCAGTCTCACCTGCCCTTCGAGCAGAGTTCGCAAATATTTCAACTGCATTGCTTGGAATTGAGAAGAATTTGACTTTAATCCTGGAACTTCTTCGATTGTGGTCTCTAGTTTTTTTTCCAGTTTTTCTGTACTTTTGCTTGTTGTGGCCAACGGTCGTCAAGGTAACGTGGTCTACGTTGTTGCTGCTTCCGCTTTGCGCCTGCCATTCTAAATAGAGGCCTTTGTTTTAAAATGCAGCAGGTGCCGGGCCTGCCACAGGATGTGGGACAGCGTCCAAAGCTGTATCAGCAGGGGTTGCTTTCATTGTTGTTGTTGTTGTTGTTGTTGTCGAACATGATAATGTCAGCGTTGACGCTGGCGTCGCTGCCAAAGCTGTTGCTTGCTTTGCAGCCACAACAGCAGCTCAGCCTGTTGGCCTAGTCCTGGCAGCAGCAGCAGCAGCAGCAACAGCTCAAAGGAGCGCATGTGTGCGAGAGAGCGCTGAGAGTGCTTCAATTCATACAGGTGTGTTGAGTCAAATGCCTGAGATAAAGATAGAGAAAGCGAGTGAGAGAGAGAGAGAGGGCTTATGAGGGAGGATTCTATATGAAATAGGCATAAAAGCAGTGCTCTGCGTGGGTTTGAGTACAGACTAAGGCGTATTAGAGTGGCAAAGAGCACTGCTTGCAAGCATAAGTATAAGACTTGCATGCAACTTCTGTATAGGCAGACACAGGCACATTTATTGCATTTTATGCATTATTTAAATGCCTTCTTCATCTATAGAATATGTTTTAAGTTTTTGAATTTGTCTTATTTGCCACTAAACACAGCCTCTGCTGCGCTCTCGCCTTTGTTCACATTTGTGCGTAGGTTTGTGCACAGGCTAAGATGTATAAGACTTGCATATAAAACTGCTTGTTGTATATAACACAATTATAAGACTTCACACGAACTGCTTTACAAGCAGTTTCATTAGTTTAACGTGCACTGCTTCATTAACTGCTGCCCCCTTTTGAATTTATTCACCTCTTTCGGACTGATTTAAACTTTACCAAATTATTTCCCCAGCTGCCGCTCAGCAAAGCTTGCCTTGCGCTCTCGTCTCTGCTCGTGCTCGTCTCTCTTCGTGGCAGCAGCGCCTCGTGCATGCCTCGTGCCACAACCTCGGCTCAGTTGGCCAAGTCGTGGAGTCTAAACGTGCCAGCACTGGCCCAGGCGCCATGGACTGGCGAATGAAGTGCGAGCCGGCCAGGCCAGGCCAAAAGTCGGTCTGGTATAGGCTAATGTATGGCAGCGCATTGTGGCAGGTCAAAGCGCGCGCGATGCTGTCTAGGCCTGCCTGGCTGCCCGCCTGCCCGGCCAGCACCCTGTGAGCAGCGCTCGGCATCCCTTTAATGAGTTTCATTAATTAAAGCTACTTTGTAAGCAGCGGCTTGCTCCTGGCTGTTATTGTGGCTGTTAGTACAGCTGCTAGTATAACAGTTGTCTCTCTCTCTCTCTCTCTCTGTGTGTGTGTGTGCTTAAGTAAACATGCAACATGAATTTCGTCCTTGACTTTTAATGGGTTTATGACAAAAACGTTGCCAGCCACCACAGCCATTGCCATTGCCAGTGCCAGTGCCCGTGCCATGATCCGCAGCTAATGTGCAGGGCGCACTTTATTGTCGCTGATTTTGCAGCCCCATGTGTGTAGCTCTCCCACACTCCCACTCTCCCTATGTCTCTGTGTCTCTCTGTGTGTGTGTGGATAACAGAGTTGTTAAAGCGGACGTCTGCCGGAAGCTCTTGTGGGTGCCATTTTTTGCTTCTTCTGTTTCATGCTGCATGCGCCGCACGCCATTTTCGTTTCTATATGCACGCTTAAAACCTTAAACCCTAGCCAGACTTTTGTCTTCTGCTCAAAACTTGTGCCATTGCCCCTGCCCTTGCAGCGTATCCGCATCCGCACCCATATCCGCAGCCCCATTGTCTGTCATTGTTTTAGCCGTGCTTTTTTTTCCTCTTGGCCGTGGTCTGCCCGAAGCAAAGCATTCGCCATTTCCTGGCCAGAGCGTTTCGGTGTCTCTAGCTGTTTTGGGCTATCAAAGCTAGATAATGAAGTGCAGAAGGGAGTATATTAGTTTTATACTGATATAAGAAGGGGCTGAAGGATCTGTTTAGTAGTTCGTCTATCTGTGTGAAGCTAGGGAGATCTGGAGAGAGAGAGAGAGAGAGAGAGAGAGAGAGAGAGAGAGAGCTAGAGTATCAAATCTGCTTCCAGCTATATTTGTTGAATTACTGAGTAGTCTGCAGTCAGTTACTCCCTGCTCTGGAAGCTAGAGATATCTAGAGAGAGCTAGAGTATAGAGAGACAAGTATTCTGCATTCAGTAACTGCCTTCTGTGGAAGCTACAGATATCTAGAGTATAAAGAGCATTTTCCAGTCAATAACTCCCGCATTTCAGCAGTCCTTCTTAAAGCTTGAGATATCTACAGATATAGCTCAACTATCCAGACTGCTTACAGTTTCTTTCTTCTTTTGCTTTCTTTCTTCCTTTTTCTTTCACTTCCTATAGCTATAGAGATCTAAAGAGAGCTTGAGCTTGAGTAGTACTCTGCAGCTATATCTATATCTAAGGAGAGCTCAACTCTTCTTTTCAGCTGTTCCCCCATTTCCACTTTACTTTTCTCCTCCTACCCAGTATTCCGCAGTCAGTCACTCCCTTTTGCGCTGTCACAACTCTCTCACTTATTAGTTTTTTGCCCACACTTAACTGGCATTTGTGGACTTATTATTTATGTGCCCGAGTCAAGATGCGTATTAGGAGGTGACAGTGGTCTATGCGCACTTATTTCAGAATGGCGCAGCTGCTGTCCATTAAAGGATTTTCCACTTGCGACCGCTAAAATGCGCTAATTCGGCCATAAGCAACAATCTGGTTAAAACTCACAAACAGGCGCCAGTTCAAATCTGAGCGCGGAGCAAGCCGAAACTTTTCGCTTCAACTTTCACGCACACCCAAACACATGGAGAGAACTTTCTGCAGCAAACGAGTGTGTGCGAGCGGGAGGGAGACGGAGCATAAAAGAAGCAAAGTAAAATAATGTAACAAAATATATATATATATGTATATAAAATAATAATAAAAATGCAAGAAAAGCACTGCAAAAAGCGTTGCAGGAAGTGCGCGAAAAATAACAGCCATTGCGAGTGCCATGCATAATGAATAACATTTTCAAATTAGTTTCCGGTCAGTGGAGATTTTAACGCGGCCTGTCGAGCGCAACGGGTAATGCCAACAGCTCTCTCTCTCTCTCTCTCTCTCTCTCTCTCTCTCTCTCTCTCTCTGTGTCGCTGTGTGTGTGCAGTAGGTGTATTACATCATTTTAACAATTCAATGCAAAGCAGCTTTCATTTTTTATGAAACAAAGCTAAAGTAAACGAGCTGACGGACAGCGAGCAACAATCAAAGTGATTGGCAATGGATGAGACTGACTAGCAAATACCCTGACCATGCAGCAGGCAATCAATGATAACTTAATATATATATGTAGAAAGATACTCATATTCATATATATATATAAGCTCATGCAGCTAAGCTAGTTCCACCTACAGCTGCTTACTGTAGTATATTTTTTGATTCAACTTGTATAGTAGGATACTACTTTCTACTACTTTTTACCATTGTTTACTGATACTACTTTTACTATTGTTTATAGATTAATTCTACTTATAATTTTTGTAGTTGACTTACTAGTATTTACCAGTATTTACTGCTATTTACCACTATTTACTGATATTTACTACTATATACTACTATTTACCACTATTTAGTACTATTTAGTGGCATTATTACTACTATTTACTGATACTACTATTTACTGTTGCTCGCCTGTCTTCTAGTGTCAATTTTGGTAGTAGACACTATTATTTTATACTACAATTTTCTACTTTTTGCCACTATTTACTGCTGCCTTCGACTGCTTTCCTCAGCCCTCACTGCCGTCTACTGCTATCTACTGCCTCCTACTTGCCATTGCCCCAATACATAATAACCGCCTTAATACACTCTCAAAGATAGATTCACTTCGGCCAAGACGAGCTCTGTAATCACTCAAAAGCCAGACACTTGTGAAATATGTGAGCTAATGAAATCAAAATATGAGTCGCCCAGGAGTTGGCACAACAAATGCACTATAATCACCTAGGAGAGCCGAGTCTCGGAATTCCCAGCGGTTTGTCAATTGGCTAACAGCATTAACGATTGCAGCATCCTGGACTGCAGCCAGTAGCCAGCCAGCTAGCAGCTGCCTGCGTTTGCCGTCCAAAGATGATGCAATCGTTTTGTTGGCTCGAGGGCAACGTTTATGGCTCAGCTAGCGGGCTAACTGGCGCACACTTTTAGCCAAATGAAATGTGGCTCAAAGGCCTTTGGCCTCAAATGCATAAATTTTAACGGCCAGCGACTTCTTAAAGAATCTAAGACACGCACAAAGCTAATTATGCGAGTGCTAGAGGGTGTACTTAAAGTGTATCTATCTATCTCTCTATCTCTCTATCTCCCTCTCTATTCCCCTCTCTCGCGAATAATTCTTTAAATTTATGATAATAAGTGGGGATATAAAGGTGAGGGAGAAGCTTTGCCAACAATAGTGCTGAATGAATATGACAAAGAGAAAATTCCCCAGTTCAATTTGCAGCTTAGTTTAAGGCGAAGCTGAATTCTTAGACAGGACAACAAGTCCTAATGATTTAGTAAGCAAATTCATGGCGTTTTTGCGCTTGGCTTGTATCGCAAATAGCCAAAGCTGCCATGCTTGCAAGATAACTTATCGTAAAAGTAACAAAAAGTAGAATTTTTAGACCAAAGTTGAGGTCAAGTTTTATCTAGAATAATTTGTATGCAATCAATAAAAAGTGATTTCTGAGTGCTATTTATTGCAGAAAATCAGAGTATATTGCATCAGTCAACTGTATCGTGAACTGATATAAAAATGTATTTTAAATTATGTCAGTATAGCTGTATAAGCTTAAAGCCTGAGCTCATATCTATCTCTCAGCTAAGGCCAGAGCCAAGCGAAACTTTAAAATTATGGCAATAAGTTGAAGAAGCTGCTTGAGATTGATATGCTAAGGAAAATATATATAAAAGAAAATTTATATATATTTTTATTAATTTATTTATTTGTTTATTAGCAAGACATCCTGATTAACATATAGACAGAGGGAGAGAGAGAGAGGGTGAGAAAGAGAGAGAAGGAGACATATACTTTAAGCTTAAGTTAATATTAATATCATTTGTCTGTCAGTCAAGTTGCAAGAGGCAAGCTAAAGCTGTGCGCAAATATAGTGTATATATAATGAATATTATTCAAAATTAAATATATTTTTATAAATATATATATAAGACATGTGTTTAAGCTCTAGAATGAGCATTAAAAATGAATAATGTGCCCAGCATATATCAGTTCAATAAAGGCTTAACAAAATGCACACAATATGTGTTAAATAAAACTAAACCCAAAGCCGTTAGCTGTTGACCGCAAAGCCAACCTTATGGCCAATGGCCAGACCAGCACACATATACATATATATATATATATATATATATACATGAGTATGTGTGTGTGTCTGACTGCTGTGTGGATGGATCATTGTGCGCTTTATTGCTGATGTTTTGTGGCATTTATGCTTTCCTGCTTTAAGCAAACAGTGTGCGCTATTAGCCACAAAGACTTGCCAAATAAAAGCAAAGCAGAGAATATATATATATACATGTATATGTATGTATTTATATATATTTCTTTTTTTGTCGCGATGTCAGCATAAACACTTGCGAGTTTCATATTTGCCGCCTCACTGCACACTCTCTCTCTCTCACTCTCTTCCTCTCTGTTCCATTGATATCGGCATTCGTTTGCCGCTAGCCGATTTCTTTATGCAAATTAGCCTTCGTTTCGTTTGTTTCTTCTTCAATTTTTTTTGCTGTTTGCCTGGCATCGCTTGCTTTCATTTTTTTAACCGTCTTTTGCATAAATTTAAAAATTTCATCTTTTTGTATTTATTTGAAGCTCTGCGCTTTTGACTGTCATATAGCATACTTTTATGGCCAAGCCTGAGTAATATGTCCCCAGTCTCCCTCTCTGTCTCTCTCTTTGTTGTGCTTGTGTCAGTGCCCATTGCCCTTGCCTTATTTATGCACTAACATTAAGAATTATTAACTTTGATAACTTGACTTATTGCACCACAGGCCGAACTGAGTGAGTGAGGCCCAGTCTAAAGCCGAAAGCCTCCTCCATCCTCAATAGCTTTTACTTACACTCGTTGATTATACACTGCCCGCAGGGTATGTGCGCTATATGAATGCATTGAGAAAAAATATTTATTTGTGTTCTAATTATTTTTAAAATATTTTTAAGTATTTTTTAAATACAATTAAAACATTTCTAAATACATTATACACATAATATAAATATTTTAAAATGCCATGTTAAAATAAAAGTATTTTTAAATAGTTTAACATACCTCTTAAGTATTTTAAAAATATTTTTAAATGTTTCAAAATATTTGAATTCCTTTTAAATATATTTTTTTTAATATTTTATAAAATATTTTAAAGCGTGTTCACATTTCTTTAGACTCTTCGACGGGCTCTGCTTCTTTTTTTTTAATACATTTTTTGTTGCCTTTCTCTGGTACTTTTTGTCTTTCATTTTGATTCCGTGCATGTGCGGAAATTTTATGTGACACTTGAGAGATTTATGTGCAGGGCCTGTGCGGTGCGGGCGGGGGGAGTCAGCCAGCCAGTCAGCCAGTGCGATTTCACTCAAGTGCGTGTGGGGGCGTGTTGTAGTTGTAGTAGGCTCTGCTTTTGGGGGCGTGGCCTTGCTGAATTTTAAAACTGACAAAGAGACAGTCCCACATTGAGAGCGGCTCGATCAAATGCGGAACACGTGCGACCGGCTCGCTTAATGCTTGGCAAATATTAATCATACGACCCCTGTCCCTTGGCTGGCTGAATTGGCAGCGAGCAGCAGTTGAGCGTCCGCGTGGGAAATGCTAATTAATTTGTGTCCTTCAGCGCGATTTTTGCAATATTTGGCATTTAATTTAAGCGCCGGCTAAGCCCCAAACAGTTGCGCAATGAAATTAATTTCTGGAATTGCTTGACATCCGTGGATAGACACCTTGGCGACAGGTTAATGAAGCGGGCCCCAGCCATTTGGCCAAATGTATAAATTACAAGGCTGGAGGTGCTATGGGCGTGGCCAACCAATTTGCAGCTTGCAGCGCGAAGTCAAAAGTAGAAGAAGAAGACGCACACACACAGAGAGAAATAATTATAAATTTGTTTTTGCATTTCTGTTGCCGGTGCTGTCGTCGCTGCGTTTATTAATTAATCTCTCGCTCGGCAATCAATCTAAATCGCTTGTCAGCGCAAAACCCAAAAACAGGCAGCGCCAACAATAAATTAAATTCTATTGTGTGCAGCTAAGCGTTGACTGACAACAGCAACAATACTGACAACAACAACAACAACAGCAACTCGCGGAGGTCATAAAATATGAAAATCCGCTGGGGCAAAAGTTCAAAGCGTCAATTTGGTATAAACCAAATTGTCAAACTGCTCGACTTTGGCCAGTTAATTAAAAATAAATTGAAAATATTAAAATGTTACGAGTGTAATTATAAACGGTCATGTCCAGCTGCCATCAGCAGCAGCAGCACCAGCAGCAGCACCAGCACCAGCGTCGGCGCTGCATGTCAAGCACACGTCACGCATACGCCACGTGGCACAGCCAAATGTTTGCCGCCCACAACAATTTTTGCAAACGATTCTTGTGCCAGCTCTCTGCCTTTTGATTGATGGCTAACCCAAAATGTATCTCTTGCTCTCTCCCTCTCCCTCTCTCTCTCTCTCTCTCGCTCTCTCTCTGTCTCTCTCAGTGCATTTTTTGGTGTACGCGCCATGAATTTGTGATGCGGCTGAACCAAATTGAAGTGGATTTGCGTCCCAGGCAGCGCGACAATGGGCGAACAGCGAAAACAGTTGTGGCTACGCAGCTGTGGTGCGGGCACATGTGGTGCACTTACAGCTGACCCACAGCACTGCTGCGGTAATATGCATAAAAGCTCAGCTCTACACTTTGATGCATTGAAACGTGAACAGAAGCGCGGCACAAATAATTATTTAAATACCTTTAGCTGTGGGAATGCGATAGATCAATATGAAAGGGCTGCGGCATGGGCGAAAGAACTGACTGACTAAGGAAATATTTATAGTATATATATATATATATATGAATATATGTATATATAGTTATATAGAGAGTTATGTAGTTCATTGAGCTAATGACCAGGTGGACACTGAAGCACTTATCAAATTTCATATATTTTTAAAGCATTCTCAGAAAACTGATATGTAAATCGTGAAAATATTCAATTATTTGTCGATTCAGTTTAATTTAAACAATTTTCAGCCAATCAAGTTTCAGCTCCCTAAACAATTTGCATTCAATCCAAACTCAAACTGGCTTTGTGCGCCAAACAAGCCAAATGAAGTACAAATTGTAATGAAATTATTCACAAATATTGTGTAAACTAATAGCAGAGACTTACAAAAGTTATAAGAGTTTGGCATCTTTTGAATTGCTGACCAAAATTAAGTTATAAATCCTAGATATTTCTGTAAAATTCATTAAAATTCTATATTTATAGATGACGAATGCTAATCAATGCCAGGGATTCATAGAAGTGCACAAACCAACTCCACATAGATTACTGGCTTTGATTTAGTCAAGTCAAAGACAACAAAAGTCGCCAGCAGCAGCTGCTAAGCAACAATGCATAAATACTCCACCTTATCGCTGTGGCCTTTAGCTCCACAAAAAGCAGAGCAAATTGAATGGATTCGCAGCACAGAAAGAGCTTAGCTCGCTGGCAGTCATTCACGGCGTATGCTTGACAGTGTGTAGCTGCTTATTGAAATATTTGATTACTGATTAGAGCTGTTTGACAATATTGTGTGGGGCTTATCGGGCAGCAGTGTCCTGGGCAAGGCTATTAGCCTCCGTACAAGAGCTGCTGCTCAGTTGCTTGCTTACTCGCTCGCTTGCCGGGCACATCAACAGAAACATGATCTCATTAATCATACGCATGCATAATGGCTCGTGTCGTACCAGCGACAGCAACAATAACAGCAACAACAACAACAACAACAACAACAGCAACGGGAACATCATGCTAGGACATGCCCATTGGCTAGAGGCAAACAAGGTCCTCTACTAATGCTCGGCTATATGTTATAATATGTTTTTGCTACGGCAACCGGCAGAAGGCAGCAGGTAGCAAAACGTGGCTCTTGGTGCCTTGTCGGCCACGGCTGGCATAGATTTGGGCGTGGACTGTGGCAATGCAGGTCAGGTCGGGCGACTACAATAACAGCAGCGTTGCCTGATAATCATGTGTCATTGTCGCAGCTGTCGCTACATGGTTTGCCAACTTGCTTGCCCGAAACGATTTTTACCTCCTTCGGGCTTCGGGCTGCTCCCCGGCACGCCCCGGACTCTAATGCCGCACTGGGACGACGCACATTGTCGGCGCTGGCCATTTCGTGTTTCTTTGCGGATAATTAAAGAGACGTCAGCCCTGGCTGCTCCATCATCAGGCGGCAGCCCAGGCAGCCCAATTAGTTCCACAATTTAATTATGCGCCAGCCACCAGGCAGGACCTTTAAAAGAGCACTACTTCTCACTCTCACTCTCGCTCTCACTCTCTGCCTCTCACTCCCTCACTCACTCTGGCTCATGGCTACAATTTGCAGCTTGTAGTTTATTTGATGCATGAATTATGTGCTTTTAATTGCTGATCCGGCACAATCGATGCCTAAGCTGCTCGTTTGATTCATGGCATGCCACACGACCGCTATCCTGACCCGACGATTTATCTTCGAGTGTCCTTTCGCTGCAATCGTCGCAGCTGCTACCATTCCAAGTGCTCAAGTGCAAGCCAAGTTTCAAAATGATATAAGTCACATGTATAGAGAAGGTTGTCTAAATACCCTAGGGAACTCTACAGATAGCAGAACTGAAGAGGGTAGTCTGAATGCCCTATGGAACACTATGTCGTTGTAGGGGCAGTTGGAAATGAGAAAGGTATTAATCTGAATACCCTATGGACCTGTAGAGATAGTAGAAGTAAAGTAAGGCAGACTACATACCTTCTGCTCAATGGTAGTATAAGTATGAAAGGTAGTTTACAGAACTCTATGAAAAAGAGAAGGGCTCAAAATAGTCTAATATACAAATAGGCAGAAGAAGTAGTAGTAAAGTACTCTAAGTGTCCTAGATAACTCTATGTGCAAGAGAAGCAGGTCTTTGGAAAGGCTTAGCCTCTTCTCTGCTGCTGGGCTCTATACAAACTCAAGTATATTCAGCAATTGTTTCTTATTGTAAGCTCAGACCTTAATACAAGTCTTCATCAGTGCTTTAGCTAATATACCCTTTCAGCTATTTACACGTCAGCTAAATGTCACCTAAAATGTAAAGCCTGCTTTCCGAAGCGACAACATACAAATTGCTAACACACATTTCTATACCCCTTAGAAGTGCATATCGCATTGAATGTGCAATGCAGAAGATGGAGTTGACTTCAAGCCCATCGAGATATTATTAATTCTTTATAGGTATTTCACAATATCTTTACATTCAATATATATATAATATCAATTCTGTATACTTCACAGAAGATTTCTTTCTGTCTAAGATCTTCATACTGCACCTTCTTCTAAGCTTTCTACTCAATTATAATATAAGCCTCATTATACTCCTCGTAATTGCTTCTCTTCCATCAAGCAAAATCTCAACTCCAACTAGAGCCATTCACATAAAAGTCCCTTTAGCTAGGGTATCTCCTCTTCAACCTGCTCTAAGTTCCTCTATTTTTTTTCTAGCTGCTGGTTGTTGGCCTCGAATAAACTCGGCTAAAATAGACGGCAAAAGAGGAGGTGCAAAAAATAAACGAAATGTTCTGCTGTGCTCTGTAATTTGAAGAGCATTTGCTGAACATTTGCCGAACATTTTGTGTGCATTCTGTTTACTTAGAGGGTCGCACACCAAATCGGCATTCATCAATGCAGAGGCAACACACACGCGGAACGAGGGAAATTCGATTCGAAAAAAGCAGTTTGTTTGTTTATCCCCAAAGCTTATCGAGTTGTGTTTTTGCCGCCTTTTGTTGCAGCCACTGCCGATGCCGCTGTTGCCACTGCTGTTGCTGTTGCTATTGCTGTCAAGCTGCCAAGCGGCAATAGAAATTTAAATGCCAGTTTTGTGATTTTTTTCGCACACAGTTTTGCAGCTGGATATTTGCTGAAACTGTGTCGAGCGAATTGCTCGCAATTGACAGAGCGAATCAATCGTGAATGATGTGAGTGACGGCGGCGGCGGAGCATTTCAATTGATGTGCTTAAATAAACTGAGTCAATTTGCGAGCGGGAATTTGCCCTGGCGTCGATTTCAATAACATAAATAAATAAAACTTATTTAGTTTATATTATATTTTGGCCAAGGCTCTGGCTTTTATTTATGGCCCTTATCGCTGACTCCTGCCGGCTTGAAAACTGAATTAAAAATACAGCCACATAACTCATACGCTACGTACGCCCAGTGCTAAGAGCTGACTATAGACTGCAAGTGCAGCCATTAAAATCCCTCATCCTCTCTCTCTCTCTCTTTGTCTCTCTTTCTTGTGCTCTTCTCATAGATAACCCAGCTGCCATGTGATTTTATATTTAGTGCATTGCAGCAGCTGCGTGTGCTCTGCAGTCAGTTGCTTGCCTTTCATTTTAATAACTCTGCTCCGAACGGTAAGTAGGTGTTTAGTAGCTATTATCACTCCCTCTCTCTCTCTCTTTCTCTCTCTCTCTCTCTCTGTGTGTGTGTGTATGTTGTTTGCACATTTTGAACTCTTTAGCGTCAATAATTTATGTACTGTGCCAACAGATTATGATTTATGTTTATGTGTACAGCAGCTGGCGCTGCTGAAATGAAAGCGTACTCGGGTCAGCCAAGGAGCTGGCATTGTTCGTCTTCCTTTCACAGCAGCTTTTAGCAGAGCGTCCATATTTCAAGCGTACCCCCGAATCCGTCTTTAATGTGCAAATATTGCGCCAAAAAATTGGTTAAAGTGACGCTAAGTAACAAGTTGAGAAATTGCGAAGAGGCGCTCGTAAATTGTGCGAGAGCAATAAACAGTCCATATCAGGTAAGAGGCGCAGTCAATGGAACGCGCACATATTGAGAACACATTTCTGCAATAAAACAGACAACATTCCTACATATGGGTTGGGGGTGCGAGTGTGTGTCTTCCTCTCCCTCTCCCTCTCGCCTATCTCTGAGTGCTTTTCAAAAGTAATTCAAGCAAGAAAAAACTTGGGTAATTGAAAGTTTGCTCATAAAAATTTGTCGCTTTGCCCTTTCGCCAGCTCGTCTGCAGCTTTTCATTATGCAATCCAAGCAGATCCCAGCCCCGCCTCGATAACCCGGCCACAAAACTATTATCTGGAGCACTATCGAGACGCCCGAAAACTAGTTGAAGTGCTTGAATTGTTTACGTTGATAAGTTTCGTTTCGCTTCAATTTCAGTTTCAGTTTCAGTTTCAGTTTTAGTTCTTCTCTCCTTTTTTTTTTTCTCCGCTGCGCTGCATTTTTATGGCTGGCCGTAATGAAAACGCAAACTGGATTGCAGTTAAATTGCAGTTGAAATGGGTCTGGAGACAGCGTCTGGTGGCTCTGTCACTTCTGGCCACTTGAAACTGTTCCAATTTCGCAGCTAATGATAAATGGGCGAAGCGCGGCTTTAAGCAGCACGTCTCCGCTTTCACAGCAAAATGATATTGAGACATGTCAGCAAAGGAATTCGAGAGGGAGAGTGAAAGGGAGGGAGGAGACATGAGAGAGGGGGAGACATGTCTAAAAGCCACATGAGCTCAGCCGCTAGCCACTCGCAAATCTGTGGCACAAACAAAAGCGCTGAAAGTGTCATGCACAAGGTCTTAACTCACACACAGAGAGAGCGAGAGAGAGAGAGAGAGAGAGAGAGAGAGAGAGAGAAAGCGAGAGCGAGAGAGAGTCAATTTGTGTAAGTTGTTGTCGCTTGACAGTTAAGGCTTTAAAGTGGGTTTGGCCAATGTAATAAATTAGATTTGCTCAACTTGCGCCGACGCCGCCAAATATTTAACAGCAATCAACGTGCCAGCGCCACGCCCACAACACAAAACAGCTTTGCCGAGCTGAACACAAAAAGCCATGCGAAATTTAAGTCTAGGCGAGGCAGCCCACGCGAGCAGATGCCCTGTAAAGTTGAGGTGAATATGAACCTCATAGAAAGAATAACAGATTCAAGTCTCATTAAGCAGTTCAGCTGACTGAAGCAACTATGAACAACTAATATGCCCCCGGCCTTAGCTGGCTACAGGGTATCTGGCTGAGCAAAGAAAAGGCACACAGGCAAAGGCAAAGGCAAAAGTAAAAAGGGCAAAGTTTTGCCCTTTTGCGCTGTTTGCTGTCATTGTCGCAGTGTCAAGTTGAACGACAAGACGAAAGGTGTCAACAATGACAAACACTTTTAACTAACCAAGTTTTGTTGGCTGTTGGCTGTTGGCTGTTGGGCTGTTGCTTGTTTCGTACGCTGGCTTGCTGACTGCTGATTGTGTACCGTGCGCCCTGAGCTGGGGGCGCCGATAGAGAGTTGAAGCTTAAACAACTTCCGACTTGCCATTTGACACTTGGCAAGCAGAATAGGACAGCACGAAGGCAGCTAATTCAAGCTGGCTGCCTGTAGGACTGGCTGACTGTAGGAGTACAATGCAAATTGACCAGGCTGATATAATGCCCATGGTGACACATCAATTTTCTGAGTGTGTGTGTGTGTGAGGTGGGCTTTGGTCCCTGGTTACAGGTAAATCAATCTGAGGCTTTATGCGCCCGACGAGGCGTCGATTTTTATGTGGCCCCAAAGTCGCGACGAATTTCCTGCGGCCTTAGTGTTAGATATTACGCTAAGTACGCTGCTGTCTCTGCTTCTTCTTCTTCTTCTTCTTTCTTTCATGCTTGCTTGCTGTGACAAAGCCTTTTTATGGCCCACACACGCATTGTCAGCGTCGCGCAGATTTTATATGCCGCCGGCGGGCATGTTATTACATCTAAGTGGCAGCGGCGCGTTGCTCATACGCCATGTTGCATCGACCAAATCAGGGCGAGTGGAAGGAGACCCCTTTGCCCATTTTATAGGCATGCTTTGGCTGTGAGTGGGTAAGGGCAAGGGTTGCCACAAAAGTTCTGAATCAATCTAACTCTAATCGAGCTGCGTGATAAGTCGTCAGGCAAGAGCTCAACAGCTCCTCAGCTGTAGAGCTCGAATCGATTCTGATTCTGATATCTTCTCATACTTGTCGAGCCACCCTCGCTGATTCAACGTAATTTGCTTGGCGTTGTCATTTCGAGTGAAACGACAGTGCTTAGGCGTATTTATTAGCCTCTTGGACAGAACGAGGCTGCTGCAGCTGCTTGTTAGCAATGTGATCATCGTAATTGATAGTTTTTTTTTTTCGTTTTTCGTTTCGTTTTTGTTTCGTTTCAGCTGTTATTTTTTGGGCTTAAGCAGCTCAGCTTGCAGGGGCATATAACTCACGTGGCCGTGCCATAAATTACATTGGATTTGCACATGGTTTCGGCCCTCTGTTTGCTCAGCTATTCACAATTTAAAGCCCAATTAGCGGAAAAGTGCGCAATGTTTGGCTTTAAGTAAGACAGCAACTAGACATGGCTAAGCAATTATAAACAGTTATGCTTTGGGCGCTCGACAAGTCCTTGTCGTAATTAAGTTAAATTAAAAAGCATAGTTGTTGGCAGATGCTTTGTTATTGTGACAAATAGTCCAAACAGAAGAAGTAAAATTAAATTAGAATAAAAAAAAATACAACAGCAACAACAACAACAACGACAAGAAGAAGAAGAAGAAGAAATCGTGGCAACGAGTGAAGGCTTTCGAAAAATGCTTTCTCCACCTGCCGGCAGCCTTTAGCTGCTGATGGCAGTCAGGGCTCGTGGATTTGAATAATTGTGCAGCAGCGTGTAACGGTACCATGCAGCAGAGTATATATTGCATTACGGTTGTTGCTGCCACTGCTGCTGCTGCTGCAGCTCCCGTGTGGCAGCTCCTCGCTCTCTCTCTCTCTCTCTCTCTCTGTGTGAGTGTGTGCGTATTTGTTTGTAAACTTATGCTCAGATGTGCGCTAAATTTTTTATTGTTATATGCACAACAAACAATCACACACACACACATAGAATATATTTTATTTGTTGTGCTCTGCACAAAAGCTTTTGTTGTTCAAATTAAAAATGATTTAGATGCCAGCAAATTGAGTTCACTTTTAGATTCCATTTTTATTTCAGCTGGTGTGTTGCTTAATTGTTTGATATTTCCAAACACACACAGCGGGAGGGAGGCAGAGAGAGAGAGAGAGAGAGAGAGAGAGAGAGAGAGAGAGAGAGAGAGATACACACACAGTGATATGCGCAAATATAGAGACAGTTTCATTTTAATCAAGCCCTGTCATTGTTCGTATTGTTATTTTTGTCATTTTTGTCTACTCTGACAAAGAACATGCAATTTCATGCTTTTCTGCATTTTTACTCCATTTAAATTGTAAATTCTCTAAAGAAAACTAAGAAAAACAAATGAGAGGCGCATGGCATCGACTGGCAGATACTCCTCAAAAAATAAATAAAATATGCTAGATTCATATAGCTTAAGATTCTAAATTCCAAAAGGAATATCTTTGAATTTTGACACAAATTTCTAATTCTAAATATGAAGATCAAATCTGAAAACTATTATAAAAAAAATAAAAAAAAAGTTATTATCAAGTAAAAAATTTTAAAAATTATTGTAAGCATCTTTTCATTAGTTTTTTTAGTTTAACCTTTTGATTATATTGAAACGGGCTTCATATATATTTCAATATATCATTTTTGCATAATATTCTCCAAGAAATGCAAGCAAAGCAAGGCAGAGGAAGGACCGCAGCCAAATCATGCCAAGCCCTATGCCTATTTCTTCAATCACTCTACACATATCCTTTGTAGGCTTCGAGTGGACTTCCATTGGCTGATTCACTTCAGCAAACCTCGCATGCCTCGCTTATCCCCTTTGCCAATGTGTTCAGGGTATCAAATTGTAGAAGAAAAAAACTTAGCAAGTGTTTGTTATATGCAACAATAACGTTTATCTGAATGCTAATTGTTGTCATCATGTGCTAACGCCAAAATGTATGCTTCACAGTTTTTCTTTCTCCATTTTTTTTTGTTGGGCCAAAAGAAAACTTTAGAGAAATGCTGCTCCTTTTTTTGGGGCATGTTTGTTGGCTTTAAACGACCTCATAAAAGAGTGAAATTCAAGCCGCACACAAGTTGAATTTGTGGAATGTGAACACACACACAGACACACACACACACACGCACTTAAGCACCGGATGTGCCATTTTGGAATGCCACAAGAAAATGGCTAAAGTAAGCAGTGCAAAAGGAAAAAAGGGTCAAGTTGACCACTTGATAGCCGAACGCATGCCACGAAGCTAAAACTCCAGCATTTCGCAGTTTCATTTGAAGTCGCAGAAGTTGACACGCCTCTAGGTTGCGAATGTTTTCGGAAACATCTCGTGGCTCGCAGTGGTGCGCTGTTAATTTTTATCAGTTGTAGCGCCTCGTGCTTAGGCTTCACTGGGCAATTTCATTTAAAGCAAACTTTTGCGCCATAAAACTCGCATATTGCCAACTTCTTTTTTTTTATGATTTGTCTTGTCTCCCTCTCCGCTTCTTTGCCGAGCAATTGAATCCATTCGCAATGCCTTCTCCGCTCGCCTATTTCATAATCAAATACATAACTTTATTAATGCCCGCGCAGACATGGCCAACTGCTAGCGTACAAAGTTCCGACCAAAAATTTGCTTAGATTGGCGAAACAATAAATTTTCCATTGTCTAAGGATCGGAGGACAACCCTCGCTGCTATTTGTTGAGTGCGCGAATGTTGGCGCATAAATAAAAATATAATTGAGTTGCCCGCCCAAAGTGAAGACGGACGGGGTCTATTGATTTTTCTACATATATATTTTTTTTGGCCAAAAGGCTCTCTCGCTGTCTCCGCTAAATTAGCTGACATTAATTGAGCAATCGGTCAGCGCACACACAGTCTGAACAATACATTGGAGTCGCTGGGGGGCACTTAGTTAGTGCCCCGAGCTCTAATTGATTAAACAGCTCGTCAGCAGTTGCTGCAACTGCATTTCGTACAGCTCGCAGCTTAATTGCATTGGCAAAACTTTCGTGACAGCCAACTAATTGCCAGGGCAACTTTCCTCCGATCTCCGACCGATGCGCCGCAAAATTAAATTATAATTTGTAATCAAATATGCTGGCGGTATATCAAAATAAAATGAATACACGAAAACAGTTCAGTTTTTCGCAGAAAGTTGCCAACTTTTGAATATTTCTGGCGCACAGCGATTTTTCGAAAGTTTAATTGCAATTATTGTATTGTTCTCATAATTGTTAGCAACTTTTGATTGGTAACACGTGGCAGGGAGAGTTGATAAATGCTGAATTTTCGATATGATAAATGATGCTGAGTTGAATTATAATGTAGAACATCATGTAAACTGACTGCAATTGAATTATTATTATAGCTGGTATAGTAATTGGAATAGATTGGAGTCTAGGATGCTATGATGTTTCTCCCTGCTTCTCCCTCGTTGATTCTTATTACTTTGTTATTTCTATTCTATTCTATTCTATAGTCATCCAGTGTAATATTTGTTAATCTGTTTAACCACTTTACGTAACTCACTTCTCTCATGGCCTTCATCATCTTCATATTTCGCAGCCAGCTGCTTACACATACATCACATTCATCCGTGTCATACTATGCATAGCATGACACATATCTGGTTCGTTCGTTTGTTCTAGCTGCTGCGGCCATCTCTTAAATCTATTTTATGCTGGCTTTTTCTATTTGGTTTTTGCTCTCCCAGGTATAGCAGCCAGCACCTGCCCATCAATCACTCAGCCATACAAAAATGCCACTGCATACAAATCGCAATTAATTTACCTATTCGTGTATGTCTGCTTGGCTTTAGTGTGTGCACGTGCTTGTATTCTATATTGGTCTGGCTCTGGCTTTGGCTTTGGCTTTGGCTCTCCCTCCCTCTCCATCTCCCTCTCCCTCTCTCTCTCTCTCTCTGTCTCTGATGCCCAGCGAATTTCCACTGGTTACTGGCCAAGGCCAGCTGCTCTGTTTGCATATGAAGGGGCTGTGGATCATGAGGCCGTCGAAGCTACAGTTGCAGGCAGCGGGCAAGCTGGATGCACGTCATCGCAGCGAGGCTCAGAGCAGTTTGTCGGCATGTTTGCTTGCATGTCAAATTCTCATTTCATTGAAATTGACAAATATTGACTAAGAACTTGGGTGCAATCAACGCTGGCGCTTGTCGGCGACAACTGGGCGTGCTCAATGCTCGCTGGGTCGCTCACTGACTGGCTCACTCGCTCGACGGGAGTTTGTCATTGCTGCTCGAAAGTGAAACTCGATTCGGCGAGATGTAACTTAAAGTTGACTTTAAGAATCCTGTGGTCGTAGACCTCGGCAAGTTGAGGCTGCCGTCGCCAGGACAACAGACAAGGGCACAAATTGCTGCGCAACTTCTGCGGGCCAATAAACTAAAATGTTAAACGGCTACTGAAACCGAGCCGTATTAAGCTCAAGCTGAGCACCTCAATGGTGGCAAGTCTTTGCTCTTTGATGCAAAACATTTTGCTTTTGTGCTGCTAACAAAACACCTGGGGAGCGAGTCAAAAAACAATTTTCGCTCATTATCATTTCAGCATGTTGTATGCCCAAGTGTTTCAGATTGTTCAAAAGAGCTAGACAGTGAATAAGATAGAGCGAGAGAGAGAGATGAAGAGAGGTAGAGAGGGAGCGCATGCTGATGAAGAAGTTTACAACACATTGTTGCTGGCATTGCCAGGACGAGTGCCAGTGCCAGAGCTGCGTCTGCTGCTGTTTTGGCCTTGTTGTAGTTGCTCATAAATGCGCCATGAATAAATTAACTCGCTGAAAAGCAAAAGGCAGTTACAGCGTTTGGATTTCAAGCGAGTGATAATAATAATTGAGGCAGCAGCCACGGCAACACACACACACACACACACACACACATTCTTACTCACACACATTCTCTTTGTCAAATAATAACAGTTTGGAAAGTTTACACTGCAAGAAATTTAGCTGCTCGCAGGTAAAAACGGGAATGAGTCTGGCTGGAAAGTTGAAGATATTCAAGATAGATAGAGATTCAGCCTAGCCATATCTGTCTCTACGTTCTTACAGTTTCCTTCTCTGTCTTTCTCTTTATGCTTCTCTTTCTATATTTTTCACTCCTTCTCTGTTTTTTTTTCTCAACATATTTCTTAATATCTTGATCTATATCTTTCCTCTCTACATTTTCTCCCATTGTTACTCAATTAACATCGCCTTCATATACGATTTTCATGAATGAACACTAGGCAGTTGCATTTCCTTATCTTCATATCCATCCAGACTTTGTTTTGGTTTGATTTTAGAAGATTTACATTTATATTTATATATATATATATAGTCGATAATTCCCCTCCTGTGCCAACTTCCTGTATAAATGAGCCTAGTTTGCTTTCTACACAAGTAGTCGATAAACAACAGTTCATAACCTAGCAACCGTTTTGCTTGCCAGTTACTAGACAACAGTTAAAACAAATAGCAGCCTGGCGGGCATTAGATAAGTCGATTCGGATTTATAGCTAGCAGAGCTGCCCTCAATATGCATCACGCTCCACGGGGCAACTCAGCGCTCAATGCGAAGGCGCGACAATCTCGGAATGTGAGGCACGCGTGCTTTACGCTCAAGCGTCCGTTGGTCTTTCAGCTGCGCAAGTCGCTCGTGGATTATGTGGACGAGGAGCTGCTGAGAAGGGACACGTCGGTGTTCTATCAGCGCATCTTCATACTGGCCAAGAATGTGGAACCAGTGCACGAAACCGAACCGTCTCCTGCAGAAATCAATGTGTCTGCTGACGGAAATGTGGACGCTGAGGCAGCGCACAGCGCCGACGACGTGGCCGACGATGAGCAGCACTATTCGGATGTGGAGACGGTGGAGGCGGATGAGAAACCCGAGGAAGCTGGTGTTGAAGTTCGGCCGACAGTTAAAATTAAAGAGGAAAGTGAAACGCTGACGACCACATTTCGATTTGTTGAGGATGTGGAGTCGGAGGAGGAGCAAGTTTCAGATGCTCCAGCTGAACCGGAACCAGTCCAACAGCCAAAGGACGCGTTCAATTATTTTACCGAAATGCTGCAGGACCTGGCCTCAAGGTGTCGCGAACTGGTCTACTCGCCTGATCCCCTGTGCGGACTCGTCCTCTACATGAACGAGTACACCATGCTGATGCTCGAGGGCTGCGAGGATATGATAGGCATCTTTTGCAAGAAGCTGCTGGTCGAGATTCCTCAGTATTGGCAAAGCCATCGTGTCTTCCACATGGAGGATAACATCAAGACGGTGAGTGGACTTGAACTCCTCTACGCTCTACGCTCTGTTCTCACCTTGCCCCTTTCCTCTTCCCAGATGTATACTAGGGAATTGGTGCTCAGGCGCATACCAGCCGCGTTTATCAACGAAAAGTTTCCGCCATCGACGCCCACGGACGAGTACCTGATGGGCAAGCAGCATTTGATCATCAAGGACAAGCTGATCACCATATGCACTCTGGTTAGCGAGAGCCTGGCGCTGAACAAACAGGACTCGATGCATCGCAGCTCCTCTGTCCAGACCGTTGACAGTGGCGGGGGCGAAATGGAGTGCGAAGACGAAAGCGAAGAGTCGATCGATCAGCAGCGTCATCGCTCGCTAATTTTAGTCAAAAACTTAGCTGTCTCGGAGACGTTGCCAACGGAAATCTTTCGAAAGTGGCTGCCGGAAGTACAACGCATTGAGCTGGTATTGGCGTCGTCGCGTTTCTACTACGTGCTCGAAGAGTTCAGTCAGATTTATGGCAAGATGCCGTTTAGACGCGACGATGATGGCTTCTTCTGGCCCATACAGGACAACTATACGCCGCCCAATATCTTCCGGCGTACACCGTTCGACATCAATCTGACCTTTGCCGAATATGCGGCCGAAATGAGTCGTCGCCAGCAGGAGGAACAGGACAAGCACAAGGCCGAGCTGGATGCAGCGGCTGAGGCTGAGGCGGATGCCGCTCAGGCACAGGCGTCGCAGCCAAAGGCGCAGAAGCCCAAAGAGGAGGAGGAGCCCAACGAATAGTCTTTTCCACATATTCGTTTATTTTTATTATTGCATGCATGAAATTTCGCTCAGTGTAGGCCTCAACATTGGATATTATCAACACGGCGTCGCTGTCGCTGTGTTATCTACCAAAACTCGCGTTCGGTTACAATATTCTCGCTCTCGTGCACATGACTGCATTCAATGTAAAGACGGTGGGTGGCAGTGGTGCGGTGGTTTGGCTGAGCTATAGCTCGTGGCTCGTGGCGGCGGCTGTAAACGCTGCTTACTTGTTTTGGTTTGCCACTTGAATGGCTCGACTCTGTTAACATAAACATAAATTTGTGCACATCCTTAAGAAGACACACACAGACACATGCACATTAACACACATGCTTTTGTGTGTGTGTGTGTGGGTGGGTGGGAGAGGGGAGAGTACGGGTTTTAGGCTTTTAACATAAACCGCAACAGACGCCAGCTGTCAGCTGTAATACCGTTAGCTTGCAGCTGTCAAAAGCTGTTGCTGTCATTTTAAGTCACTTGACAGTTCACACACACCCAAACTAACACACACACACACACACATACACATACTCATACTCAGCATATAAACACACATAATTATAGCTGCTCAGAAAGTGGCTTTAGCTGCGAAAGAGTGAATTTGCCAATCCGGCTTGCTTTTAAAATTCACAGTTCACATTTGAGGCAAACACATTTGTATATAAGGCGAGACGAGACGAGATTAGTTTAGTTTGGCTTTGAAATAAAGCGTGAAATGCAATGGAACAAGCGTGTTTAGAAATTGAGCTAAAAAGTTAATTAAACTTCTAGGTGAGCAGCAAGTTGTTTGACACGCACACGAGCTGCCAGTCGGCTGCTGCTGCTGCTGCTGCTGCAGGACATGCGCTGACAAGGACACAATTCAATCAAGCGCCACAGCAACAGCAATAGTAGCAGTAGCAACGAGTGTCGCCGCATAAACAAGGACATTGCACTCCAGGGTGCTCGCTCAGCGCCAGAGATGAAGAGGACGACAGCACGCGCGCCTGTGTGTGTGTGTGTGTGTGAGAGCAAGAGCAAAGCCAAACATTCGCCAGTGCAGTTTTCATAAACTGGCCGGCAACAGCAGCAACAGCTACATGGCACAGCAGAGACAATGGCGATAAGCCGTTGCAGGACGAAAGTGCATGTTGCCACCGTGTGGCCCACAACTTGAGGCGCAAACTCATAAATTACAAGAGTAGAGCCAGAAAAAAGCAGCTCAAATGACTTTTGGCTGTTGGTGTGTGTCCAAAAGTGAAACGGTTTGCAGCAGTCACTTTAGGGGCGCTTGGGCGTGGCCAAGTTTAGCGTAGCGTTGGCCAGGCCATGCCATGCCATGCCATGCCATGCCATGCGAGCCATGTTGTCTGGCACGCCAAAGGCCAGGCATAATTCGAGCCAAACTCAATTTGTTTGTAATGTTTTAGACAACAGCAACGTCAGCGGCAACAACAACTAAATTATATATATATATAACTATATGTGCCACAAAAACAATTTTGCGCAACTTTGCAGCGCGCTAAACGAATTTGAACATTTTTGCAGCCACCGAAAGAGAAAACGAAACAAAAAGGAAAGAACGAAATAGACAGTGGCGGCATAGCAGCGCAACAAACAAGAGCAGCACGTCCAGCTGCCATTTGCCACAAAAAGGATTACGTAAAGAGACTGAGTCTGTGTCTGTGACTGTGTGTGTTTAGAGTATAACATATAAATTTGTGATTCGGTTGTTTGAGATGAAATAACATAAAGGAATACGTTTTGTATTAAAGATTTAAAGGCATAAGACTGCTTGAAGGCAAGCAGTGCAAATAAATAGGGGGAATGGCATTGCACTGCTTGCCACACAGGAATTTCTAAATGGAGTCTTAAGTCTCAGCACACATAAATTTTGCCAAAAATTAATAATAAATTATACAAAAAATCCCCAAAGCGAACTTTAAACAAATATGTGCATATAGACAGAGAAATACAATTAGTAGAACGGCACACAAATCATTGAAAAATTCATAAGACGTGAAAAACTCATAAACTTTAAGCTTGGCCCGCCTTAAGGGTGCGCTTAAGGCATATTTATGATATGAAAGTTATTGACTCCAGAGAGAGAGAGAGAGAGAGAGAGATGCAAATATGTATACATATAAAGGTCATTTATCTCGTGCCTTAAATCAAATTAAATGCAGCGCTGCTGGCCTTAAGTCCAAAACAAATCAGCCATAGGCCAAAAAGTTGGGCTATTAAATTTGTATAAGCTCAGCTCATAAATATGAATAAATTAAATTTAAAAGAGAGTAAGAGAGAGAGAGAGAGAGAGAGAGAGGGAGCGAGAGCCAACACCCACACACAGACAACAAACAGCAAACAGCAGCAAGTTGAGTGAAATTAAGCGCAAAAGAGCAGTGCAAATGGCTGGAAAACAAGAAGCAGCTAACTGAAAGCAGACAACAACAACAACTAGAGCCAGCGACAACAGCTACATTTCTATGTATGTATGTGTGTGTTTCTTTGACTGACAGTTGCGTCTGTCTGCTTGTCTGCCTGCCCAGCCGCCCGCTTGGCCTTGACGCCGAAAGTCCGTAACTTGTGCGCCTTTCAAATGCTGCAGCCACAAAACTCGTGAAATTCTCGGTCGAGGCGCATTTAATTACAAGCATTAAGCTGCTGTCATGTGTGTGAGTGTGTGTGTGTGTGCGTGTGTGTGTTAGCCTGAATTAGACTACATGCATATAGCCTTTCGCTTTATTGTTGTTTATCTTGATGCTGTCGGCCTCACTTTTTTTTACACTTTAACTCATATTTATTATCGCGTTGGTTTTTGGTTTCCTGCTTCCGTGAGTGCCTAAAATGTCCGGAAAATGTGCGCGTGTGTGTTGGTGTGTGTGTGTGTGTGCGTGTCCTTTTTACCCATGCCATGCCGCGCTTGTTTATTATGTGATTATGCTTGAGTTTAGCGCGGGGAGTTTGCGTTTTTTTTCTTCTTTCATTTCTCTTTTCTTTTTTGTTTTTTTTTTTTTGTTTATTTTGAGTTCTATTCCGGATATTTTTGTTTGCTGGCCGGCGGCTGGATTTGTCCTTTTGCCTGTCCTGTTTATGTTTTTAAAGCGCCAACGACCCAAGCGCGCTCACACTTGACTATTGCGGCTCATGATTGTTGTCGTTGTTATTGTTGCTGTCAGTCTGTCTGACTTGTAAATTACGTGGGTCAGGGGAGCCGCCACAGCCGTCGACATCGTTACAAATTATATTGTTGTTGCTGCTGCTGCTGCTGCTGCTCTCGCCCGGACACTGACAAGCTGCGACCTATGACATTTTTTTGAAGTACTCCCGTGACTCGAACGGGCACTCGTATTGCAGTTGAAAACATGATAAATTGTGAGAGGAGGCTTTAAGGCATCCGGTGTCTGTTAACTTAATCATAAGGCCAAAAGCTCTGGTTAAGGCCTTAGGTTTTCATTTCCAGAAGTTGTGCGCTGGAATTCCTTTTGATTTGGGCTCACATAGCGGCGCCCGCTGCAGCGCCCGCGGCAAGTTAAATTTCGAGCCGAGTTTAATGTTGAATTATTTGACTGTTTGGCGACTGGATTCAATTGAGTGGAAGCGAATGCTTTTAGCTTGAATTGCTCTTGGAGTCGTTCGGCTTTCAGGCACAAATTCCGCAAATAATATTGTCAGAGAGCTGTCAAACACACTTCAAGTGTTTCAACTAATGTTGGATTTAATTATATACATATATGTGTGTGCCAAGAGCTTGACAAACAAATAAACAACATACAAGAGGCAAGTGTGGGCGTATCTATGTGTGCGTTGTTGTGCAACATTTGCCAAAGTAAACAATTACAGTCACACAGCAACGGCAGCGGTTAAAAAGCATTTTCAAGTCAAGCCCAGCAGGCGAAGCGTGGCGTGGGCAAAAGATTTCGCATGTCGCATGTCGCATTTCGCATTGTTTGACGGAGTTTTTCGTTGCTTACAAAACAGTGCGAGTAATTAACTGACTTGTCACATAAGCCGCATTAACACAATGTCGCAAATGTTGCAGTCGCTGCTGCTGCTCGGCATTAGGATTACGTTTGTGCCACATGTGGCGCATTTGCATTGCATATGCAATCTGCTTCCCGCTGGCTTATTAATTCCACGCGCAGACTGCTACGTGACGCAGCCGCACACAAAAGTTCTTAAATCCAACTTAAAGGCGAAAGGCTTTCGAGTTTTCCCCTGCAACCACTCATAATTGAATACAAATTTATAGTTTTTGCTGGTCAAAGGCCGTGAGCCGTGAGCTCGAGCGAATTGAGTTAATTTACAAATTCAATGCACCGCAAATTATCAACAATATTTTCTGCGGTCGCGCAGTTCCCTTCTTTTTTTTTTTTTGCTGGTGTGAATCGCGTCGGGCGCGTGCGAAATTGAATCGAATGCTTTTTGATTCAATTCTGCGGCCAGCGGCTAAAGCGATAAGCGGCCAGGGAAAGCCGATTGCGAGAAATATTAAATTTAAATTAATGCAAATATGAGACAAATTGTTGCCATATGCGAGGAGTCGGTGAACCGAAGCGAATTGAAAATGTAAGTGAAAGTGGCAGATTATTTAAACATGTAACTAAACTAAAGAGCCCAATTAAATATTCGCTAGCTTACTTAAGTGATTAAGTGATTAGGGTATTAAGATATTACAGAAGTGACAACGAAGATGCAATAAATTCGAGATAATAATTAATTTATTAACATGGGAAATGAAAATTAAAATAATACTTAAATTTATTTATATTTTTATATATTTACATATATTTATATATTTATATATTTATATATTTATATATTTATATATTTATATATTTATATATTTATATTTTTATATATTTATATATTTAGATATTTATATATTTAGATATTTATATATTTATATATTTATATATGCTTATATTTTTACTCTCTTACAGGCATTGCTTAAGCATCTGCGTCGGCACTCATTTAATTACTTTTGGCGTACCACGCGGCGTATGCGCAATTTCAGCAGCATATGGAATACAAATATACCTAGCTACGTGTTTATTGACATGCTGTACGGCACTTTTTATACGCTCTGCTCAGCCATATACGCAGTTGAGGGTATATTGATTTGTGTTAATGTATGTAACGGCGGTTAGAAGAATATATACAAATATATGAAGAAGTGCAGATGGGTTTAATGGTATTATTCGTAGCTAGTCCCTGTCCATGTAGTTGTACTGCTATCGACCTATTAAGATATTTGCTTTGCTGGCAGTCTATAGTCTGTCTATCTTCATGCTGCAGAGCTTAAAGTTCAATAGCCTACTCTAAGCAACTTCCTGCTCAGCCTGCTTAGCTTGCCTTGACTTCAAATTCTTGGTAGCTTGATATATTGTGGCTTACACTTAACAAGTATACCATATTTACTGATAATCAGCCCTCCTTCATTTCCAAGTCACTATATATATCCATTCCACATTTATAGTATCTCCCAGTCAATCACTTTCGAGCGCCAGTCACTCTCACTTGTTTGCACTGAAATATTGCAATTTTATTGAATATTGCAAGTAAATATTTTTTATACGTGTTTTTGCGTTATGTTCGACTTTTTTACGCTACGGCACTAAAAAACAAACACACACACACACATAGAGAATTCGGCAATAATTTGAATCAACACAATAAAATAAATTGTTTTTAACACATTTGAACGTGGTTTACACAGCCTCGACTCGGCTCGCCTTGGCTCGGCTTGGCTGGTGTAGCAACTTGGTCTAACAGCGCACGCACACAATTATCACCTCAAAATATTGATTATTAAGCGCATTTCGAACGCTATTTAGGCACGCCCACGCCCACGTGCAGCCTCCTCCTCCTCCTGCCCTATATCAATATAGAAACAAATGCCTTGTTGTAGTTTCTGTGTGCGCTGTTTAGCAAATTTTTTGTATCCGCAGCTGATTTGCATAAAAAGTGACAGTCCTCAATGCTGTCTATGTGTGTGTGTGTGTGTGTGTGTAGAGATGTGTGTGTGTACTTGTTAGTATTTAGCATGCAGGTCGCCGTTTGCGGCTGCTAATGAAGTAATTTCGAGGCATATCACGCATAATCCAAAGCACGTGAGCTACTTACAATGTAATTCGTTGTCTATTTGTTTGATATTGAAAAAACGTACAGTTAGTCAGGGCTTGATGTACGAACCAACGGGGCGTGGCCTAAGGTTTGGGGGCGTTTAAGCCTTGTCACACAATGGCTGCATACTCTCAGGCAGCCAGGCAGCCAACTCGTCTGCTGGCTGGATTTCAAGTGCAATTCATTGTCGATATTACGTGCCATGGCATTGAAAGTCTTCCACATATATATATATATATATATGAACACACACACGCATGGAGACAGCTATCGATAGCATATAAATCCCGCTCGGTTAGTGCCATTGATGAGCCACAAAATGGCCTGGCCATGGGGCATGTTATTAATTGCTTACAGCATATTTCAATATGCGTTGCCACAAGCTGCGCCACAGCAACAACATCAACAGCATCAACAACAGCAACTACAGCAAACAGCTTAATAACTTAATGCCCAAAAAGTTTCACACGCAACCACATCGATATCCCAGCTTTGTGCGCCGGCAACGGGGATTGACTATTGCCCAATTGGCTTTTGTTGTAAGCCAATACGCACCATAAGTAACGATTACAATCTCAATTACTTGCCCGACTTCTTCTTCTTCTGCTGCTGCTGTTGGTCACTTGCCACGCCCACTCATAAACAGCACACAGCATAAGAAATTAACTTAAATGCTCAGAGCGGAAGACGTTAACGTCCACGCCCACCAAATAATCTCCAGGGCCGAACTTGCTCTAATTATACGCAACATAAAATTTACTCAGCACGAATAAAAGTTGTTCCGCGTGCGTTGGGCAGCCTCTGCCTCGCCACGCCTTCCCTCCCTCCTCCCCCGTCTTCGTCTACAAAACATATATTGACTTGGCGCAGGAATTAACGAGCTGCAGATAATACCACCTGAAGTTAGGGGAAGCAGAAACAGCAGAAAAAGCAAAAGGAACTGCAAGAACAACCGGAAAAGGCAAACAGAACGCAATTAGATAAAACTGCGCCGGCAACTGACTCCTGCTGTTTGCAGTTAACTTCAAGTTTTCGTCGCTGTACAAAGGTTTTTGCAAGTGATTTATAAAGCATACTGAATATTATTAAATTTAAAACAATAAAAGCGGACTGGGATAACGAAAGGTAATATATATGTATCATGGATTAATGGGCGGACAAAATTAATTCAGCTTGAGTTTTGTTAAGTGAATTCGAGTTGGGTTGGAGACTATATGGGATTAAGGTATAAATTTATTACACTTTTATATATTTTTTACAAAATTTGGTAATTTCTCTTGTATTGTTAATCATGCTCAAGCTGCAGCCAAAGTTTTCTTGGTACAAGCAAATCATGTTGCGTGGATGCCATGAGTGCCGCAGCTAATAACAAGTCTTGTGCTTAGGCAAAGTTTTTGTTTAAAACGTTGATTAATACTGAATATAATAAAATGTTAAAAAAAAAATACGAAATATATATCAGGAGCAGAGCCAAAGCAGTTGAGTCAGAGTTGAGCCAAAGTAAACTCATTGGCAGAGCCACTAGCTGAGTCTGAACTCAGCCAGAGGCACAGTCAGATATCAGCAACAGTTGAGCCAGATCAGAAGCAGAAAAATGTCTTATTATGGCAATCTCTAAAAAACTTCATCAATCTTAAACTGCAGCTCCACGAGCATATCAGTCTACAACTTCCCTTTCATAGTTCAATAAGCCACAAAATGGATTCAGTTTAAGAACTACTTGGACTTGTATTTAGTTACTTTATTATGTGTCTGGCTTGAGTGAGGAAAACTGTAAAAACGCTTGGAAATGATTAAAATTCAATAAAGATTCGCATTAAAACCTCTAACGCCCCTTAATATGCTAATCAAGTTCAAAGAGCAGCTCAAGTCTCTTTTTATAGCAAGCAAATCATGTAGCGAGCGCAGCGAGAGCCACTTGTTATTGTTAAGCTTTGGCTTGCGACTTTTATTGCGGGCACGCTTAATGCTAGTTGCTGGCGCATCAGCAGCGCATTAAAGTGCATTGAAAATTGCCATAAAATGGCGCTCCGAGCGCTGCTGTGGTTCATTTTTGTTGTTCGAGGGTATCTATGCTATGCTACGTGGCGTATGCGCAATTTATGAAGCATAGCGAGGTGCATGGGTGTGTGCGAGGGCGCCAATGGCAGAGGTGCTCGCTGTGTCTGGCAAGCTCATATAGTGCGTGTGTGTGTGATAATAACGAGAGCTAATGCCGCACTTTAAGCACTTTTCAAACAGTTAACAGCTTTATGCACAGCTCATAAACTGACCCCGCATTAAGGGTGTGCGTGTGTGTGCGAGTGTGTGTTTGTTGTTTGTGCAACTTAATTTCAAGTCAGCTGCAGCTAAAAATGTGTCCATAAATCTGAAGTGGGCGTTGCTGTCGCTGCAATTTCCTTTTCGCTTCGCTCTTAAGTCAACTTGTCGAGATCTTTATACACTCCAGCGCTTGGGGCATAATCAAATTGTCCTGCAGCCAGGCAGCCCAGGCTCAGTGAGTCGAGTCTCTAGTCAGAGTCGAAATTCTTTTGCAAGCAATTCAATTGTCTTTCTGTATATATATAGTGTATATAAAATTCGTTGTTTGCTTGATGTATATATGTAAACAAGCTGAAATCTGGCATTTGCATTTGAGTTTTGTTTTGTTTTCGGTTTTTATTTGACATTTAATGGCATTGCTGACATACTTTGAGCTTGTTTTGGCTATTTATTGCATTCCATTTGCATTCCGCTCGCAGATCTGAGTGATGCTGATGCTTAACATCCATTTGCAAGCGCTTTAAATCTTTTTTTTTTTAGAGGAAAATAATTGTAGAGTGCGTTTACGCAATGTGACAAATCCTTGGGCAAGCGCATTAAAACCCATTTTTAATTAAAACGAAAGCAAAGTTGAAGGCTCGAGCATTAAAACATGACACGGAAAAGCGGTTAAGCGAGCCAGTTGACACAGCGATGCCAAGTGCAGCGTGCTGGGGACCTTAAGCTGACCGCAAAAAATTAATTAAAATTACATAAAATACGGTCGCCATCGTCGTCGCATTTGGTATCGCATCGGTGCGTAATTCACGGGCGAATGCAGAACGCAACTCGAAAAAGCTGAGCGCAATTCTTTGCCAACTTCATTGGGCGTCAAACGTGGCACAGTAAACATGAGTTGTGTGTATGCTCTCTCTCTCTGTGTGTGTGTGTGTGTGGGTGATTTCAGCAAATAGTGTGTGCAATGCGTTGCTCAAAATGTTCGTTATTTGAATTGTGCAAATCGGATTTGTACGTGACCAGGCCCAATGCAAGGGCAGTCCAACAACAAGGACACAGACACACACAGCATGCGGGCAGAGAGCTTGCACTAATGTTTGGTCATGTGGTTGCCCTCAATGTATGTGTGTGTGTGTGTGTGTGTGTGTGTGTGGCTTTGTGTTAACATTTGTGCCCAGACCGTGCATCTTTCTATTTGCCTTTGGCTCCACGCAGTCGCACACACTCACCCAGATAGGGACACACATGGATTCGCGTTTATTTTTTTGTTTGATTTCAAATTTTGCGCACAATTTCGTTTTTTGCTGCATACTTTACAGCGCGTAGCTCCACTCTGCATATGCCCTGTCTCTGGACTGAGTGTATTGGTTTGGCAAACGTTTTTTTTCTCGCTCTCTCTCTCTCTCTCTCTGTTTGATACTGTGGCCGCCTGGCTGACTGCCACTTTGACCCATTTGGCAGCGACCAAGTCAACGTATATTCAACTCACACGGCATTTGAATTTGCATTCCGACAATGCTCGCAGCCATAATAGCGGGGTGTAGACGGAGTCAAACAGAGCAAACAAGAATGAAAACGAAAAACAACATTGCGGCAGCTGTATGTGTGTATGTGTGTACAGTGAGTGCAAGCAGTATGCAAACAGCTGCATTTATTGCAATTTAAATGGATAATTGTCAGAAAAGTTGCCAGCAAATGGCAATTAATTTGTCTGCTGCAGAAATTGTTGATATTTGAGCAATTGCCGTTGCTGTTGCCGTTGCCGTTGCCATTGCATTGTTTAAGCACTTTTTGCACTCACTGTGCGCTAGATTGCTGCATATTTCACATTTCGGTTGGGTCAGGCAAAAAGAATGTATGCGCTTTTGCAGTTTATTGAGAGCTCGTTACAAACATTTTCCCAGCGCAATCGAATTGTCTATAAATTTGTTTATGGGGCGCCAGGCCGATGTCCAGCCTACTTTAGTCTATATCAAATTGAGAGTGCGCGAGGCTTAATTGTTTTTAATTTTTAATATTTCATTGCAAATGTTGCCAGGCGAGCGACTATGAACAATGATCGACTGCTGACTTTGCTCTCCAGTGACAAGCGACTCGAGGGACTGTTAAACCTATATTCGTGTGGTTCAATTATGTATATATAATTAATTTTGTATCAATATATATATTTTATATATATATTTTTATCTGTATTTGTCTGCGTTAAGCCACAAACTGTGGGCCGCAGTTCGGCGTGTTGTATTTGTGGCCACATTTGTCTGCTTGCAAATCCGATTATAAATTTATATATATAAAATATAGTATATATTTTCAAATTATATATACATGAAATATAGCCTACCTCAGCCTGCAGCCGCTTCAGTCTGGCCAAATGCTGCCATTGTCTAAAGACCCTTAAGCAGTCGCATTAACAATGCCATTTGAGCATCAGCTCGCTGTTTCGCGCTCATTTTTTGGGCAATTTGCATTTTGCATTTTGTGTTCGCTGTGTTTTTGTTTATGGCAATTGCCAACTGCTAATTATACCATGGCCAATGACTGGGAAATGGTTTAATGGCAATTGGTTGCATTTGGCTGCTATTGTTACGGCTTTGCTCAATTACCGTTGCGTGGGGCCTGTCTGTTGGCAGCCCGCCCGCCTCGCAGCTCGCCTGCTGACAGCCCACATGGCTCCGCCGCAAGCCGCATGCATGGCGCCAATTAAAGACTCAATAAAATTCAATTGAATGAGCAAGCGAGCGAGCGAGCGAGCGAGCGAACGCGCACAATCATCGCATTGCAATCGAGCCATCGACTAATTGAGCCTTGCCATCAAATGACAGCAATTGCAGTTTAACAGCAAACTGAACCATTCCACATATTTGCCAGCTTTGACACATTTGCCAGACTTTTTCCAATTTATGCAGCTTTTCAGAGAGAATAATACATAATATTTGCTTAAGCTAACAATTGTGCCTGCCAATCTAGTCTGAATTGGGTATAAATTGTCATTCAGAGTTCGATATCTTTGTTAAAGCAATTTAGAGCTGTTCCCTTGTTCATGGAGAAGTTAATATGAGCCTGAGCTTTAACATGTTGAGGAGTCTTATAGCTAAGCTTAGCTTATACCTATGCCTGCTCTCCTTTGCTCTGCTGCTGACTGAGGGACTGTGGATTGCTAATGCTGCCACTGGTGGATCTCATCTAATCATCATCTCAGTGTCTGTGTGCTTGTGAGTACTTAAACTCCTTTACACCAAACACTGCCACAGACACAGACATGTTTTCCCTACACCTGCCTGAGTCTGTGCTAGTCTCTTGCATAAGAGCTGCCGCCGGCACCTGCCAATCGCCACCTACTCTCTCTCTCCCTCTCTCTCTCCTGCAGGCAATTCGCACTGCAACTGTGTGATTGAACATGTAATTGCCCCATGGGCTAAGCATGTATTAAACTTCGCTTATACCTAACCAGACTCCATCTGAGTGCCAAGCCAAGAGTTGCTACAATCACTCTCTCTTTATAGGATATTTTCCATATTTTATAAACTCTTTTATAGCTCACAATTTCCCATGCAAACTGCAATTAACCCGCTGATCGCTTGGCAAATTGATTTGCCAATTTACTTTTCGCCATCTGCTTTGGCAAATTAATAGAAAGCAGTTAAAGGATTTGCTCTCACTCTTCTCGCTTCCTCCCCCTCTGAGACACTTGCATATAAGCAAATGGCAGCAGTTTTGTGCGCGTTAAGGCCAACGACAAATGAAAATTGCGGAAAACTGTGGTAAAAACAACAATGCTCATTTTCAGTATCATTGCACAACACAAAATGCCCGGCAATTAATACAAATGATGCTGATGAGTAGGATAATGCGGCAGCGGCATGAGATGAAGGAGCACGCGAAGCCGAAGCACAACTTTTCGAAGCTGCAGAAGTTGGCAGCTGAAAGCCAAAGCAGAGGGAAAGCCAAGCCGAAGCTAAAAGGAAATGGGTACATCGCACTGTGTGTGTGTGTGAGTGAAGGAGCGATGGGGCGATGGGGCGTGGCGTGCGCGGCAGCTGCAATCTCAACTTCGCATGCATGAAAAATGCAGCTCATCTACTTAATGCGCGCGACGTGCCGTGCTATGTTGTTAGAGGGGGGAAGAGAGAGAGAGAGAGGGAGAGAAATAGAGAGAGAGAGAGGATGGGCAACCAGCTTACAAGCAAAATGAATGCCACTCACACTCTAACCTCCTCCGCCTGCTCCTCCTCCTCCTGCCTCGCCCTGTCTGACTAGCTGTTTGTTTGTTTGCTTGTGCGGATGTGCTGCTGAGCATGCTCTTTTAGCTGCCTTGGCAAATTGCCGTCTAGTATGTATATGCGTGTGTGTGTGTATGTGTGTATTAACGCTTTATAAATTGTTAATTATAATGAGTCCAAAGCATGGAGTCCGACAAGCAGAGCTGCTTAAGACCAACAATGTCGACATGATTTACATTAGAGCTTAGCAAATTTATGCTGATGCGAGTTAAAGAAGAAGGTTATGAAGCGAACACATATACTATATGTATATCTTTCATATATATTTCTATATATATATCTGCGGATATCTATAGCTGCTGCCAGGTTGCCCGCATGGATTTCTATCGACGCTCGCTGCTGGCGCTAATCCGACTGACATTTTCATTTTACACATGAACAGCAGACGCACACACAACGAGCAACTGTCATTGATAAAAATGAAGCACGCGCACGTGCACACGCACACACTGACACACACACACACACACACACACGCAGGCACAACTGGTGCCACGTAGCGTGTCAGACATGGCGTATGTGTAATGTGGGCTCCCCCGCAGCGCCGCACGGCAATGCATAATTAGAATTACAACAATAATAATCATGATTATAATGACAGCTTGCCAGGCAAACAGCCCTCAGGCAACAACATTGTCAACATCTGTGTGCGTATGCGTATGTGTGTGTGCGTGCAAAAATTTATATGCAGCTCAAGCAAAATGTGTAGTTCCCAACTAAAAATTTCTGTTCATTTATAATGCAAGGCAAAATGCTGCAGAATTTGCACAATATCTTCAAGTGCACACACACACATACACACCCACTCACACACATACTCGCACACACTCTGCCACGTGCTTAAGAAGATGATGATAGATTTGCTAACAATTGCCAGACTCAGTGAACGCCGCAGCGCATTCAGCTTCATGTGCGCTGCTTATCTGCTATCTGTGCCAGCGGAACAATAGAAGCCAGCCAAATGGCCAAGCCACACTCAAGCAGCCACAAGGATGCTCTACACTGCCATTAAGGATGCTTACAAGAGAGAGAGATTTCGCTGCGACATTCATATAGAATTTGTGTATAATAAATCTAATTAGGTGTGGGCTAAGTTGAATGTAATTAAGTCTATAGTTGACTTAATTCAATTGTTCGATTAGATATGCAGAGAAGTATATAACTGAGTATATATACGCATATGTATAGGTGTATATAAGATATATTATGATAGGTATTAGTAGCCCAGTTGAGCGAGGTAATGAGCTTACTTGTGTAGTGTCTGGATATTTACCTAGAACTGATTAAGCTTAGATTTTTTCTATGACTTATAGATTATTTGGGTATATTTGAGGCAAGCAACAGTAGGGCATAAGCAGTTGCTGCCTGCTCAGCTCAATAAATAGTTGATCAAATACAGGGAAAGCCTTTAAATAAATATATATGGCTATCAAGCACTTATTGACTGTGGTATATATTTAGAATTTAATAAATACTTTTCATCTGGCGAGTTTTCTATGCATTCAAAGAGGTCTTTGTGTAAGGTTCTTTATAACAAAGCATCTGGGACTAATCAGAGATGATAAACACTTATTATATATTTTTCTTAAGTCTATTATACGTATATATATATATATTATATATATACCTATCAATTCCCTATGCCACAAGCTGCTTACAAAACTCTCACAACTCTCAATCGTCTTTCGGCTAGAGTATTAAAAAATTACTTCAACATATTGCCTGACAATGTTGTTGCCCGCTTAACTATATCTGTGTGTGTTTGCTTGTGTTTGGCTACTTTGTGATAAATTTGTAGCCATTTAATGGCTGCAGCAACACCCACGCGATCAGCTGACAGTCGTCGCAGTCACAAGATAATTTTTCAAGCACAGCCAGCGGCAATTGTGCGGCCGCAAATGCTGCTGCAGATCACAACTTTTTTCATATATATATATATCTATATATATATATATATATATATATATATATTTTTTTTGTGGTGCTACAGAAAGAAAATGACATCAATCAAAATGCCCGAGGCGGTGGGATTTAACTTTTATAATTTTTATTAATGGCCAAGTATGCGCTTCGATATATAAAAAGAAATGCTGTTGAATGCTTATAATTAATTAAGACATATTTATGGCAGAAGACATTGGAAAATGTTGTTGTCGTTGTTGTTGTTAGTGTTATTGTTATTACTCTTGTTATTGTTGTTGCGACACTGTTGTTGGCACATTTTGTGGGCTCCTTGAGCTGTTTGCTTGGCTGCGAGCTGAGACCGCCTAATTGGGATTCAGCTTGAGTTCAGCGCTGGCCGCATTGAGGCGCGATTTGGTTGGCAAATTGCGCTCCTTCTTCTCCACGAAGATCTGATAGTGGCCCTCGCCATAGCCAAAGCTGTGCATGGTCTTCCGCATGGCGTCCGGTATGAGCTTGAAGCCGCCGCGGCGCTCCATCACCGGCGAGTCCTGGCAGTCCGTCTGGCCCGGCTCGCAGCGGCAGTCGGGCTGCTTGCATGCCTTGTTCTCGATGATGCAGAACAACTGCAGGCACTTGCGCATGATATAAATCATGACGAATATTATCAAATTGCTGGCCAATAGATGCCTGCGTGGCGCCAGGAACAACATCCTGACTGGTTTAGACACTGGGCACTGACTATCACAGCACGTACGCGGTAATTCGCTCGGTTGCTTTGTTTACTTGCTTGCGCTAGACGGCTAGACTGCTGTCCGACAGAGGACCAAACATCGACTGAGTGAAGGATGCAGCCTGCACTGGGCCTTATATAGCACTCACGCGCTTACCTACTTAGGTAATTTTTGGCCAGGATGGCCGGGCTGCACCCGGCAGGTCAGGTCAGACAGTCGCGGGTACAGTCGCGTTAGTCCTTCAGATTAGGTCGGTTTGCCTGTCAGGCGGACGCATAGACAGGCAGCCTGATGTGTTTATGAGTTTGTGGAAAATATTAACTCAAAAATTGGTTTATCGCACACAGGCAGCGGCGCTTCTGGCGAAGTCCCAGCTACAGTTGGCAAACACAAAGCGAGCTGGCGGAAAACTGAATTTCCCGTATGTCTTGATTCCTAAAAAAAACTTGCATAAATTCGCAAATTGAATATAAATAAATTTCCTGCAAAGATGCGAGCGAAGGAAATCAATATCCATGCTGTGCATATGGCACGTGCCACGCCCACAGCACACAGCACACAGCATACAGCCCACTGCATGATAGAGCGCCCAATCTGCAGTCAATTCAATTTGACTTTGAGATGGCATGAAAATGGATAGTGAAAAGAAGACATAGAGAAAAAACGTCTGGCAGCGAGGGACAGCTGGGGGCTTGGCTAATCAATGTGGCCAGCGCTCATTAGGACGTCAAAAAGTTGGCTTCTCTTTTTGCACCTGTTCGGAAAATGTTAGTTATATATATATATATTCTCACCTTGGCTTTGCTATCTGCTGGCAAAAAGTTTGAGAAACTTTAAGGCAGCTGCTTTCGCTTGTTTTTCATTTATTTTTTATTTTCTAGCTTTCAATTGATTCTTTTTTATTTAATCTATTTTTTGTTGAGCCAAACAATTTGACTTCGCTTGTTGACTTAATCATTTGATTGCGTTTTTCTGCATGTGCTGATTGAATTTCTGCGCCAGTTCGTGCTCGGCCCGGCCGAATCAAGCTAATTAGTTTAATTGATAGTTTTGGCCAGGCCAACGGCTTAGACGAAAGAGAAACTTTCGTGTGCGGCTTGGGCGAGTATGTGTGAGGAATTAGGGCCAGCTTAAAGAGCAGCAGCTTCGCTTGAACTCGAATCATTTTTAGGGACTAAGCGGAAATTGCATTACTGTCTGAATGAGAGTCAGGTCTTCAGCTGCACGCTTTATGGCTCTGCATAAAGTAAAGTATATTTCAATCTACGATTTTACGATTTGTGTTTTGATGCTCGTTAAACTCTTTCAAAAGTGTTTCATATTGGCTTTTTCCAAACGAATACAATTGAATACTGGAGAGAGGGAGCGAGGGGGAAGAGAGAGGGTGAGAGACTTGTTGTGGGCAATATTTATGTGCCGCATGTGCTGGCATTTAAGATGAGTTTTTGATGAAAGCAAATATACATATACATAAATATATATATGCGCGATATATTGGTTTGAATGGCGGCATATAAATCGTGGCATGCCACCACACGGCGCACGTGCGGAGCAGTGGGTCTTGAGCAGCCCTCACGTCCTTGCACTTTTTGGCAGCTTTCATAAATATTTATGATACGACGACGGCGGCTCCATGCCACAGCTGTCCCTCTTTATAACAGACACACACACACACAAGATATGTTTGTGTATTTGCGAGACGCAACCACAAAGGAAAGGTGCGCTGCCTTAACCCGCCGGTTGACCCGGGGTTGGCGGGCCAACGTCGGGCTACGCAACCTCCCCATAAATTATGCATTAAAAAGTTCAACATTCAACTTGATTTTGATTGTGTTTTCTAGCTTCGTAATTGTGGCAGCCGCGCGTGCCGCAGTAAATCTGCAACGGGTGCACCCCACCACCCACTGCCAGACAGCTCTCTTGCGTTGGCTTACCTGTCGCCAAAGTTGGCCATTTTAAGCACATTATCCTGCAGTCACGGCGCCAAAACAAACGACGGCGCAAAATAAAATTTACTTTCGACGCGATTTGCATTTGTTTCGCAGCCCACTTGGCTGCCAGCGAATTGTGGCCTTTAATTCTATTGAAATTACGAAGCAATGTGCAGTGTTTGGGGCCGCAACACATAATGCGTCCACAAACTGTCTGCTTACTTAGCCAACTGATGGCCGAGACCAGCAGCAGACAGCCAGAGAGGGAGAGGGAGAGGGAGAGCGAGACCATTAGGCAAAGGTAACTGAAGCACACTGTGGATGGGCCTTTTGCAACAGCAACATCAACATCAGCAGGAACAGCAACAGCTATAACAACAGCATCTGCATCCATCAGACCAAACAATTTCCGTCAAATTTCCATGCGCTGACAAAAGCTTTTCACTTGAGTGCCAGACAAAAGCCGAGAGCAGGGCTAAAGGCACTAGCCCGAGCCGGCTGGTTGAGAAATGTTTGCATTACGTAGCCAGAAATTAAATAGGCAGCAGGACGAAGCCTAAATGCGCTTTCTAATGCAGACCGAGACGAGAGTGACTATAAGAAATTTGGCTAGAACTATAGGAATATAGGAATGAGAAAGAGAATTTGAGCTGAAAAATTACTGGGGATGCAAACCGGATTATCATGAAACGTTTAACGTTTAATAGGCATGGAAAGCCATCAAGATCATGCGCAGAATTTGAAGCTGCTCAGTGGGATTGAGAAGCAAAGCGAGATGCTATATGACTAGTCCAACAGTCTGCTCTTGATCCGTAGATAGATAAAAGAAAGATAACCATCTGGCGGCAAATCTTATAGGGGAGAAAATGGATTCATCAGCTGCATAGATCTTGAATTTCCAGCGTTTGCACGGCGCTGTATAGATATGAAAACTCAGAAGCAATCTGAATGGAAACACAAAGCCAGCCTTCCGCTGTCTCCTTGGAGGCTCTCTGCCTTACTTTAGCTTGAACTCCTTTAATTACACAGCTTCACAGTGTCAAAAACTTTCTGTAGATTGCTATATGTCTTAGGCTTGTCACTGCCTTTGCGTTGGCTTTCGCCAAGCGCTTGCCTTAGCTGAAATACTAGAATTTGGTGTTAGGCTGGCCTAATGCTCAAAGCCAGTTAGGTGTCTGCCAGGGATCTGCGCCTGCCAGCCTCTTAACAGACATATTCAAAGTCATTACTTTGCATTTTACACCTGACAACAAGGTAGCGTAAGCGGCTGAGCCGCCAACAAAGGGCGCAGCTAACCATGTCTTTTGGCAAGGATCCAGCAATATTTACATATATATATATATATATATATATATATATATATATAAATGGGCGATGGTTGAAAGTGGCGCAAATGAAATGCTGCGGCAGCAACTTGACGGAGGCAATAGTTATCTCGGTTGGTGACAGCGTGGACAGCTTCGCATTGAGCCAGTTCACCCAGTGACGGTCATTAGCCAACTCTGCTCTGGCCGCGACTGCAACTGCAACTGCAACTGTTGGCCCAGCCCGACCCAGCTGTCATTCAAAAGTCATTAGTCCGTGGACTGGGTCCACGCCTGGCCCCGGGCTGCAGGTGAGGTGCAGTCTCGTAATTTCATTTCGAAAACGAGCGCAAATTGGCGCTCGCCGCATGTGAGTCGCCTTGGCTTGCCTTGCCAGCTGCATTTGATTAAATGCTGCCAGTTGGCTGCCCTCTTAGGCGCGCTCCATTCTCTCCTTCTCTTAATTGCAGCGAAATTAAAACGCTCTGCATACTTCTCTGCGTCGGATTTATGATTGCAATTCGTTATTTATCACACAGCTGCCCAACCCCCCCGCATCGATGCCAATTTCAATTTTCAATTGCGAAGAGATTTATGATCTTCGCATGCCGCACTAAATTTCGCTTTTCATTTTCCACTCTCCCGCTTTTTTCTTTTTTTCTGTTTTCGAGTATCAAATATCTAACCGCCGGCTGCAATTTTCCACTGTTCATTCTGATGCTGGCCTGGTTTTGGGCCGCCGAAAAACTAGTCTAACAAATTTATTGTGTAAACTGTTGTCGACATCGGCGTTCGACGCATCGCTAATGGATTTTTGAATATGTTTATACAAGTGCACCCGCCGCGCTCATCTCGGCCAAAGAGCTCCATAAATATTTATTGATATTTTATCTCGTTTTGTTGGCCTGCGCCGCGTCGCAAAAAGTGCAAAAACGGCAAACGCAATTAAATTCAATTAAATTGATTTGAATTGCGTTTTTTATTGCCAAATTTAATCACACTGATGCTTGCGCTTTTCTCTACTTTTTCCTCGTCTTTTTTTTTCCCTATTATTTCTGGGGGGCATGGGAAATATCGCTGGCAAATTGTTAATTGAATTCATTTCATTTCGCTGGCATTATCTGGCGTATGAATTATTTTTGCGGCCATTTAGCAGCTAAAAAGCTGACAACATAAATAATGTAAATGTTAATTGAGATTTTTTTCTCTCTTCTTGCTGATGGGTTATTGTGCATTTCGATTTGCGATTGGCTAATTTAGCGGCAGAAGAGATTTGTAGATAGGGTAAGTAATACATAAGTGCATGGGTTGGCTTATCGTAAGCATTGGAAATGTATAAAGAGGGACTTAAGGTATTGAGGTATTTAAGCAAATTTGTGTAACAGGCAGCTCAAGTCATGGCTGAGCCTGTGTTGGACATGTGTGCTAGATCCGGGCATCATGCAGAGTGGATTTAGGCAGCGCCGTCTATCCCTCTGCATGAACACATTGATTGATTGCTGTCAGCAGAGCCAGAAATCCTTCTACTGCAGCCAAAAATCAAGTTTAATTATAACTAATATACCTAAGTCAACATTCACTTACTTTAAGCTATCTACTACATAGTTTGATAGACTTTTAAATTGTCTTAAACCAAGCACAAGTCTGAAACACTTCACATTTTGAATAACTCTTGCCATAGCCTTACCAAAAGAATTGCTAAAAATAATAATTTATGCCTTCATTCATATTCATATACTCATATTCGTACTCGTATTCACACTCATTCATATGCATTTTTCGGTGTCTCTATTGCATCCATAGACATAAGCCTAAAAGTTTTATAAAACAGCTGGGGCAGATGTCCTTGCTTGGGTCAAAAATATATTTAAGTTGGCGGCTTTTTCAACCACAAGAGTAGAATTGTTCGCTTATGGTTAGCATTTAAGAATGCTCTTATTCATTTACTCAGCTGCAGTGAGTGAGCAAAGGGAGAATGAGCGGAACAGTGGGGGAGCGGGCAGAGTCAGAGGGCGCAGACGCAGTGGGAGCAAATATAGAAAGAGCAGAGGCAGAACGATCAGAGACAGAGGGAACAGATGCTGGGGGAGCAGAGGTAGAGGGAGAGCGAGTGGTGGGAGAGGAAGCATAAGGAAGGCGAGCAGAGCCACAGCATAGGGAGAGTGAGTCGAGGACTAGCAAGCAGATCGAATGGAAGCAGATGCAGAGCGCCATGCCCACACTCACAAATATAACAACAAATGAAGCTCTTATTATGTACATATAACTAAATACTACTCTACTTATTTAACTAAGAGCATAGAGCAACTCGCTTCAGTAGCTCTCAACAACTCACATTGGAGCACCCTTACTTAATTTTCTTAATATTTGATCATTTTTGCATGTGAAGTTCACTCAATGTCAACAGCATTCATACTTTTTTGTGGAACTTAAGCTTTTATCGCAAAGCTTAAATGCTCAAGATCACTGACTGTATAACTACACAAACAGAGAGAGAGAGAGAGAGAGACACACACACAAACTTAACAGTAGCTTTACTCTTCTACAACAACAACAAGCAAATTACTTTTGCTTTAGAAGCTTTTTTGGTGTTTGCGATCTCAGCTGCGAAAGATAAAGTAGTTGCTGAGTAAAAGCTCGTCGCTCACACGCTTTCTCAAGCTTTTCTAATGTTTGTGTTAATTGGCAGCTGTTGTAAACCCGCATCAAAGCGATCAAATGACAAAGACTCGGTCTAGAAATTTCTCCCTCTCTCTGTTTCTATGTCTCTCTCGCTCTCTGCTCTCCCAAGCTCTCATTTACTCAATCGCTCCAGGTGTTTTGCTCGCCCAGCCGTTGATTAACTCAGCTAATGAGCTTGATTAAAGGTCAGTTGGCGCTCTTTGCTCATATTTCCGCACAATTTAATGTGTGCGACAAAACAAATTCTGTTTTAGTTTGGTCTGCGCGCTGTTCGTGTTCGTTCCGAGTCGCATAAAGTTCTTTTGCGGAAACCCAAATAACTTTGGCTATATTAAAACATATATGTAAATCGGAATAGAAAGCATTTAGTATATGCCCGTGCGTATAGCCAGATTATATCACAATAAACGACGCGTGTTGCCGCCAACATGACAGCAGTTCCAGCGAACATCAAACAAGTCATACACAATGAACAACAACAACAACAACAACAGCAGCAGCAACAACAACAACACGAGCTGGTAATTAATTAAGCAACAGTTGATTGAGGGCCATAAACGGAATTGCAACGGGGCTTATCGCAGTCAGATACAAATCAGTTAGTCTATAGACCGAGAGTACCTTTGAACCGGTTCGATTGCAATTTGAACCGTCTCCGCTTATCGCCGCCGGCCAATATGTAATGCCTGCCTGATAAGACTTTTGAGCCACGCGAATCAGGAATCAATAGGAAATTGGGCATTCCAAAAGTCCCAAGTTGCCCCTCGCTGTTATTAAGCTCATTAGAAGTTCATCAAAATGTCGGCAGTGGGTGGCCAGCGGGCGGCTTGAAACTTTTGCCGAGTCTGTGTCACACTTGAAAGCATTTTGCGCTAATTTTCAAGTTGAACGAGCCAAACTCTTCGGCAATGGCAGCAGCAACAGCAGCAGCAACAACAAAGACAATCGAAAAGTGTCGTGAAAAGTTTTTTTGTGGCGCAAAACTACGAAAATCCATTTGTCGACATTTAAAGTTTGCATGCGCTACAAGTCAATTGCAGGCGGGAGCGGCAGGCGGGCATGCCATCCTCTGCCACTCCCACTCTCTATCCCTCTGGGCGCAAAAAATAGATGATAAATTGTCGGCTAGCTGCGTTCTGACTGCTGGCCATCAATCTGCAGCGGCGCGACTCAGTTGTCAATTGTCTGAACTTCTTTCACGTGTAAACCAAGCGATTGATCAAATCAATATGGACCGAGCACACATGGTGCCGAATATTAAATACCCTAACTACGACCAGAACTTGTTATCATAAGAGTAAAATCAACATTTGTCTTGAATGATTTGTAAGTTTTACACTTTGATTAGATTAGCTGAAGATTAAAGTCGAACTACGATTTAGTTATTATGTATATAGAGAGTAACCGTTATCAACTTCTGCTAACGACTCTCTCTATATATACATATATGTGTATATTGTTATTATGGCGCAGTCAGTCAGGCATATTTACGAAATGAGCTGCCAAACTGTTATCCTTTTGTTTCGCAGCCGCAGCGAACCCTTTTCGTTTGGCTGTACACCCTCGGGTTATTCCGCACACTATCAAGTTTTGGCATGTCAATTAGCTCGCTCGCTCTCTCACCTTTTCGCTACCTTTGCAGCCGATGGACGTGCGCATCAATATGCCCTGGGGCTATGTGGTCGGCCGCTGGTATGGCAATCGACAGGTACGCCCGATACTCGCCCTGCACGGCTGGCTGGACAATTTGGGCACCTGGGACACGCTGCTGCCGCTGCTGCCCAAACACCTGGGCGTCCTCTGCATCGATCTGCCTGGGCATGGGTTTTCGTCCAAGCTGCCCGAGGGGATTGCCTATCATTTCGTGGACTACCTGTGCGTGATACTGCGCATCATGGAGGAATACGGCTGGCAGAAGGTTTCGCTAATGGCGCACTCCATGAGCGCCATGTTGTGCTTCATCTTCGCCTCGCTCTACCCGCACCGCCTCGACATGCTGATCAGCATTGACATTGTGAAGACCCGCTACCGCAAGCCGCCCTCGCAAATCGACTACCTGCGCACCAACATCGAGCGCTACATGGTCGAGGACGAGCGCTTCGCCAACGCCAAGCGCGAGGAGCCGCCCGCCTACACCTGGCAGGAGCTGGAGCACGTGTTGCACAAGGGTTCGGCTGGGTCGGTGCCGCTGGAGAACTGCCATCACATCCTGGACCGCAACGTGGCCAAGTCGACCAAGTACCCGGAGAAGTACTTCTTTTCGCGCGACGGCCGCTGCAAGTACTACTTCGAGTTCCACACGAGCCCGCCCTTCGCCGCCGAGCTGGCGCGCACCATACGCAACGTGCCCTATTGCGTGATCAAGGGCTCCGAGTCGAACTTCATAGACGGCGAAAGTCAGGAGGTCATCGACATTCTCCGCTCCAACAATCCGCACTTCGAGCTGCACGAGGTCCAGGGCACGCACCACGTGCATCTCAACAATGCGAAGGGCGTGGCCGAAGTAATCAATCCATTTATCATGCACCACAGACCGCCGCAGCTGGAGACGTGGACGCTGGACGAGACCGAGGAGCTGCCCGAGGTGGTGCAGAAGTTCGCCCTGGCCGTGGACGAGGCAGAGAACGTGAAGCGGAGAAAGAGAAAAAGCAACCTATAGCTGTTGCACTCATCTCTGAGGCGCTAACAGCGCGAGCCAGACTTTAGCTAGAACCTTAAATCAATCAAATCGTAGTTAAGCTCAAACAGAAAATCATAGTCTAAGTGACCAGAAATCCCTACATACATATCTGTAAAATAATATATATTGATTACCGCAATAAAAGCATATTTGTTTTGCCACTGTTGGCGAAATCCAGACGATTTTATCTTAATTACTTTCGGAATACCTTAACTTTCCTAAGCTTATCTAATCCCTGCTTCTATATATGTATTTATGTATCGCATATATATCTACTTTTGTTTTCACTAAATTACACCACATGCACCTTTTTCTGCTCGTTCGATCCATCAAGCTGGGGCTGGCATTTAATTTCGCTTTAATCTTTGGGTCGCAGTTCATTGGCCACTTCATTAGTGATAAGGGAGCAAAGGATGTGCGGCATCCACTTAAAAACAATGGCGTTGCAGAAAAACAAAAGGGGCCACCAGAGAGTCTCTGTGTGTGGGTATTCCTCTCTCTGTCTCTCCCCCCTCTCTCTCTGTGAGTGAGCATTTTCAATGTATGCCTCGAGGTATGCCACACTAAACAGCAAAGGCAGTCAGCGTGTATCGATATTGAAAGCGCACCACCCACTCGCTGCGAGGGCCCAACTTCTGGCTTGAAAAAATAAACAAATTTAACGTTTTTATTGCCATAGCACGTTGCGGCCGGGTTTTCTACGTAAATTAAATTAGGTAGGAGCCGGAAAAATTGCGCCAACAACGCTCAGATAGACAACGACGAGCGCTGCCCCGACTCTGCCAGCTGCCAGCGGCTGCAATGCGATTACGTTTTTCCGACGTAACGAAATTGATAGCGGATATAAATGTTTAATGTTTCGGCAATAAAATTGTGGCAAAAGGCTGGCGAATCAGTGCCGGCGGGCGGGCGGGCGGTCGGGCGGTCGGGCGGACTTTTGCGGCCAGCAGAACAACTTCTGGCCGCCGGACTGATAAAACATCTTTATGATAAATTCTGTTGCGGTTAACGCGCAATTTAATTTGTTAAAAATCAATAAAAACCAAAATCATTTATGCGCGCAGCACTCATTGACCAAGCTCAACTAACGCAGCTAACCTGCACTTAAACTCTTATCATAATATTTACATTAAAATTCAGAGGGCACTTTAAGCAAATTGCATTGAATGAATTAGTCGATTGAGTAAAGGCGGCCAAATGAGGTTTAAGAAATTGAAAACTGAAAAGTGCTTGAGCTGGGAATGAAGTTGTAGTTGGGTTGAGGTTGTTTAGTTTGTGATGTTTTCCTTTCAGCTTCATTTGAGATATTAAAGTTGAGTGGGGCTTGACGAGGAATGAGAAGATTGGGTAGATATGTATTTAGATATAGGTGTATATATATATACTCATACTAAAGGACATTCAGATTGATGAGTCTATAATCAGCCATGCCAAAGCTGAAGTGTAGCCTATTACCTTAGGTATTGTAGCTAGAAAGCAATTGGCTTGAAGTATTTTTCTATTTATATATTTATAGAGCTAATAAAAGCCTTAGAGCTTGCTTTTCTTCGTTTTTTATTGCTATAAAATACACATATAGATATAACGTGTTGTCGTGCGCGCACTTAACTAATATCTTAACCTTGGGCAACTCAAAACTTATTCGCTTTGTCATTGGCGGCGGAGGAGGGGCTGATTGGAAACTGTTGAAAGACGCGCGTCTTGGCCAGCTGTACGGACTGCAGCTCGTGCGGCTGCTTGTTGTGGGCGAGAAAGTGATTGGTGTGCCAGAACTGGGTCTGTGCGGCGGGCAGGTTGAGGCGTCGTATGCCCAGCAAGCGATTGCGCACGTCAACCAGACTGGCGGAGCGAGGCTGCAGCCAGAGCGTCAACATGATGGCCAACAGTGTGAGCAGTAGGTATGTCAGGCTGCTGGCCAATAGCGCTGTCCACACATTCTCCACGCCCACCTCGTATTTGCCGGCCTCCATGGCGGCCAGCTGGAGCACAAAGCCCACGGCCAGCGACAGCTCGGCGTGGAGGAAGGGCGAGCACTCCAGCAGCCAGTGCAGCGCCTGGCTCGACAGCATGCCAGCACTGGCGTAGATGAGGCACAGAAACAAATAACAATGCTCCGATTGATCCTCATCATAGATGCAGAGCAGGGCAGCCACCAGCGTCAGTTGAATGACGCCCATCAGCAAATACAGCAGCTTTGGCGTGTAGCGCAGCAGCAGGAGGGCGCTCAGTGCGCAGCCGGCGGCGTAGAGGCCAAAGGGTGTGAAAAGCTGGGAGCCTTGCATAAATCCAGCCGTGGAGGTCCACATGAGCTGCAGGTGGACGGGCGAGTGGAGCAGGCAGCAGCGCTGCAGCACCAGCACAAAGCCGCCCAGCAGCAGGACCAGCCATTGGCGGCTGCCTTGAAGCCGATAGTCCTGGCGGTCCACAAACTGTGCCAATACGGCCTGCCGAGGCAGGAAGACCAGCCGCTCCTCGTTGAGCAGATTGAAGACCAAGTCACGTGACTGCTTGTAGTCGTGCACGCCCAGATGCTGCAGCAGCTCGTTGATGAGCACGAACAGTAGTAGCAGCAGGTTGACGCCCAGCTCGATGAGGCCGCAGCGCTGCGGCTCGAACTCGTTGAAGATGACAAAGCCAGTGGCCAGGCCGCAGGCATGCGAGGCATTAGCCATGGCAATCCGTGCCGGCCGGAGGCCCGAGGCATCGCTGCGCAAGCTCACATAGCTGAAGCTGGCCAAATAGACCACGCTCAAGCCAATGAAGCTGAAGTAGTAGCTAACCGCTGCCCGGAGGAATGTGAATAGTTAATTTGAATGCGAAATCGAGTCAACTGCCTCGCTCACCCAACTGTTTGCTGAGCATGAAGCAGCTGCCCAGCAGCGAGCAGAGCAGCCCATAGAAGATGATGTAATAATGATCAAAGCTGTAGCGCTGCTTGCTGTGCTTGCGCAGCGTCCAGCCCAGGGCCAGGGCCAGCGCCATGATGCCAGCCACCAGCGCATACCAGTGTGGCCACAGATTGTCGTAGACCAGAGCGGACTTCAGATAGTAGCCCAGCGAGAGCCCGCTGCCCCACAGGCAGCACAAAACTGTAGAGTAGGCAACAGATATCAGACAAGCAAGCGTGAGTTCGTTTCAGGTTCGTTTACACTTACCTAGCACATTGGGCAGCTGGAACATGTTGCGTACTGCCTGCCAAAGGGAATCAGCCAACGAGCGGAGCTGCATCGATGGGCAGGAACATCTGTGCGGGCTGAGAGCGTTGCCACAAATGATTTTGAATGCATTCGCCGAAGCGGGTAAGAACTATCAGCGGCTGCTGCTGGCAGATAGCGCGATCTTGTTATTGTTCAGCAGACTGATAAGATAAATGGAGTCGAACATGAGACGCCATAATTAAACGACTCACGAATCAATAAGGTCTCGCTAATGATGATGATGATGTTGATGAGCGCCCAGATGGAATACCTTGCTCAGCTCAGTTGCAACATAAACAAAGCGGCAATTGTGACTAGGCATTTTGGGGTTGGAGAAGGAAAAAATAAAGAATTTAATTTAAATTAAATTAAATTAAAATACTATTTGATATTTTTTTTATATTTTTCTCTAATATCCAACTTAAATTTAAATTAAATTCACTTTTAATTTCAGTTCTTTTTATTAAGTTAAATAGGTATACAGATGTATTTATATTTATACTCTTATCATTTTATGTACATATACCAATTTTTGCGCAGTGTTGAAAATATCTTTTAAAAAAACCCGCTTTACATATGCCATTCAAATATATATATATATTTATATAAATTCCATGCTTCAGCCTCTTCACATTCATTTGCATAAAAACAATTTACTCCATTCTGGCCATTTGCAATGTGTTAAGGATATAAAAGTTATCGTCTTAATTTATAGGCATAAAATATTTATTGCCAACTGTCGATAAATTTTGAGTGAATTCAATGGAGAGCCGAAGAAGCAATTCATGCAATAAATCCATTCCATTTGAAATATTGATAGGAATCTTCTGAGCAATTTCTTCCAGTTACCAGTTGCCAGCTGCATAGATTGTGTCAGCATTTGGTATTTGGCTGAGTATTGCAATTGCGATAAAATGAATCAAAATCAATCGGAAATGCAATTTGTACAAGACTTTGGGCAAATATTTGGACTGTGCTGGCTGGTGTAAGGTGTGTTTGTTTGTAAGTTTCGTAGTTAATGAATTGGATCTAAGATATGCAATCAATTGAAACAAACGACTCGGAGTACACAAATCAAAATACTTACAACAATGACTGCGATAATCGCTGGTTAAATATCGAGCTGGATGTGCAGCTGAGGTGGGCGGCAGGCAGCAGTTTAGTGGCAACTGTTGCCGTGGGCAACTAGCTGCATCGCAACATGCCACATGCAGCCGAGTGGCGCACGCATAAACACACCACACTTGACGCACACGCATGCATATCTCTAGCTGTTGAGCTAGCCCAGCTAGCGACGTGAAGTGTTTGCGGAATTCTAGGCAGCGCCTAAAAGCATGCAACACTTTTTTCTTACCGTCGAGCCTCGGCCGAGGGGCTGCTGAAGAGCCACCCACGCAGCCCTTGAAGCCAAGCACTGGCTAATTAGTTGAAGTTGTTGCCAGTGTTGCCAGTAAATTGACTTTTGACGATGCGGTTGTAGCTGCAGTTCCAGTTGCAGTTGCTGTTGCTGTTGCAACTGCCATTGGTTTTTATGCTTATTTTGGTATTTTGCACGCATTTGCTTTTGACCTTTTCGTGCGCTTCGAGAATTTTCTTTAGAGTGCATCAACGCAGAACGAGAGGCAGAGAGAGAGAGAGAGAGAGAGACAACAACGCTTATGAATTCAGTGAAGCACTGAAACACTAAGCTGCTTTCATACAATTTCCATTTAACATTTTCCATTTTCCACTGCCAGCTGAGTGAGTGTCTTAGCTTAAGACGATTTTCTCTGTAATTACGCATTAAATAACTCAGCTGCGGGCTAAAGAATGCAGTTTAGTGCATAAATATTAGGCGTCTTATGGGCCATAAAACTAAACACATTGTGTTGCCATAACAATAAATTGTATTTAAAAACAGCAGCAACAGAAGAAGCAGCAGCAACAGCAACGACAGCAACGGCAGCAACAACATTGTTGACTGCATTTAATTTTGCTGAGGGCGGCCACTTAGTGGCTCTCGACAGGGCTTCCGCTCTTTGTTGCTGTTGTGGCATAAATTAAATTAAAGCTGCACGAGCCATAGAATCAGTTGTGACCAGCCCGGAGAGACGGAGCCAATGGCTGGCCCGCTGCCGTGCAATTACTCAGCTCAGGGCAGGAGGAGCTGGTGCCTAAATCATGACACACCCATACACACACACACACACATACACACACATACGGCCCTGTTTGACCTTCAGACAGTTGCAAATGTGTAAACATTTTTCAGCACCAGCAGCCCACATCCCACATGACAAACAACAGCCCGACCTCTGGCTAGGCCAGGCTCGGCCATCTTTTGCGTTGTCACAGATACTTTGCGCTGATTTATGTAAATTGCTTCGGCCCCGCACTGGAATCATGAAAAATCGTTAATTGTGGCAAGTGCTGGATGTGGCTCTCTCTCTCCCTCGTGGCTTGAAAAACTCCTTGCATGCATGTGTTGCATGCAACAACAGCAGCAGCAGCAGCAACAACAACACCAACAACAACATGGCAGCAATAACAATTACAAAAAATCCTTTAACTCCCTCGCACGCTCTTTGACTCTCGCCTGACTCGCTGCAATTATGCAAATTTTAATGCCGCCTGCGCGGCGAAAGTTAATGCAACTTGCTGCATGTTTGCATTATTAAATTAATGCACTTTAAAGCATTCGCTCTTGCAACATGCTCTCCACTTTATCGCTACAAATATTTTGCCATCTTTGCACTCTCTTTCCGTTCGTCTCCCTCTAGTGCAAAGTGCATTTTAAATGCGCGCATGATGCGAGCTCTTTTGGTGAATTTTTCATGCAGCTCGCGCAGCTGGACGAATGTCTATAGAGCATAGAGTGTGGGTCGGATCGGGCTGGGTCGGGCTGGGTTGGGTTGGGCTGATTGAAGTTTTCTAAAATACAAACATATTAAATTATTCCATTCGCCATGGCATATTGACAAGAATAAAGAAAGGAAAATATTGAAATAGAATATAAATAAATTTATGAATGAAAATTGAAATAAACAGACAGACAGAGCAGCTGCCTGTTGACAGCGAGAGCTTTTGGCTTAACTTTTAAGCAAGAAAATATGTATATCAATCAGGCAATACAATTAAAGCTTAAGCCAACTGACAGAAATATATAAATGTTTCCGCGCAGTGATCAAAGCGAAATGCAAATTGAAAAATATGAAATCTATAAGAGGAAACAAGTTCAAATGGAATTTAAAATTATATTAAATTGAATATGAAATTGGAGAAATTAAACATGGAAAGGAAGTGCGGGAATAAAATTATACAATTTAAATGCTAATCAGAATAGAATAGAAGAAATTGGAATAGATTTTGCAATTTTATAATAATTTTATAAAATAAAGGGGAACAAATAGAAGGCAATCCATAATTGGTACTTGGCATGGATAGTTATATTTCAAGAGCAGGTGGAAGAGTGAGAGAGGAGTGAGCGCAATAGAACAATTGCATTGGAACAAGAGATACTATACATATTAGAATGAAAATGGAATACAGTAAAACCTATTTAGTATTTACAATAAACCATATTTATTCACAATAATTATAGTACACATGAGATATTATTAACTGCCATAGAGCAACAACATTCCAGACTTTTATGCTTAGCCACATTAATTTTTGATTGCCTCGTTTTGTATTAAAATATAAATGTGTATAAAAAATATTATAAATAAATCATAGTCGCTGCCTTTAGAGCTTTCGATGCTGGCTTTGTGCTATTCGAGTGCAACATAGAGTGTAATTTGATGATTCCTGCTGCCAAGGCAAACAAACAAACAACGTCCGCTGGCAATTACTTAAATTCATGGCGTTTGTCTTTTATGAAAATGATGAGGCACTCAGTTGCTGCAGTTTTATTAGCCAATACACCTACAGGCAGCAGGTAGCTGCAGGTGTGTGCGTGTGGCAGATGAACTCAAACAAATGGCAGCTGTAAAAGTGCGAGTGGCGCAAAAAACTACATAAAAAAGGTTATGTGGCTCTGGCAAGAGTGCAAAAAAAAAAAAACGAAAACTGAAATCTAAACCCGAAGCCGATGCCGAACCCGAGCCCGAGCCCGAACTCTAAACCAAAGCTAAGCCAAACCCCAAGCGTTGCCAGTTTTTATGTGACGCTATAAATAAAGCAATAACATCATTTTGAAGTATCTCATTACGTGTTACGGCGGCTATGAGTATGTCAATTTTTTACGACACTCAACCGAACACCAGCCCAAAAAAAGAGCGAACAGCCGGCGTGCACAAGACATTTGCAGCCAAAAAGGAAACTTTCGAGTAGTTTTCGCCTTAAAGTATGCCACACAATTGTTGGCCTGTGTGGGTGTGAGTGTGTGTGTGTGTGTGTGTGTGTGTGTGTTAGGCATTTATGCAAAAGTTTGCTGCCTGACCTCAAATCCTGACGCTTTGGCAATTAGTTTTTTCTTTCTGGCAATGGTCGGGCTGCTGGCCACTTGTGTATGTGTGTGTGGGCGTGGCATGTGACAGCCTGGAAGCCATCAAAATGATGGCAAACTATCAAATGGCCAAGGCACACATTTGCACAGCTGCCGCAATTAGCACGTTTCGCACATTGATTTGACCCAAACACACACACACAGACACAGACACAGAGACAATTTAAGAACTTAAGAACTTGAGTAGATAGTGAGTGCTTGGGCATGAGTTATTAAAATACTTTTTCAGCTGTAATTATTAATTATGTAATACGTTGAAATGAGCGAACATTTGCCAGAATGCTGCAATCCTTGTTGGCCCCAAGTATTTGGCCAAGTTAAGAGCCATTTGCACTTTTGGTTGCGAGCATTGTTAAGTGTCTCGAGTGCTAAGCAAGCCAAAAGTTTTATTTCTTTATAAGTTCCATTGTTAAAGCATTGTTTGGCTGGAAACTTGGAAATGGATTATTTTGCCACTTTTTGCGGAGACTGACATATATAAATATATATTTGTCATACGAATCACATAACAGTCGATATATAGTCTAGCTGACCTCTCTGTCTGCCAACTCTAAGCTTACTTCTTGGCAAACTTTGCCTGGCTTTAAGCATGCATGTCAAGCTGGCCTGGCCCACATCAGTCAGGCTTAAAGTACTCTTGATGCCAACTTGGCATGCGCTCTGCCTTCATTCATTGATTTAGTTGAACTCCAGCAAAAATATCTCTTTTCTCTTTTATTTTTAAATTAACTGTATGTTATTTGGCCCGCGCCTAGCGTTCGGCTCTCGCATTAGCATAAAATGTCAATTTTATTTATTTTATCGCATGGAGCGAGGCAGCTTCAAGCAGGAAGCTCAGCGGCTCATTTAGTTTCGTTTGCTTTGCTGGCAACGCATTTTTCACTTGCAATTTACATTTCATGCTTATTTCTATCGCGATAAGAAATGGCTGCTGGGCACTGTATCAGTCCTCAGAGCAGGGGGCAGCCAAGGCTTTGATTTTATCAGAGTAGAGTGCATTATGGAGCAGGCATGCATATTTCGCTCTCGCTAAGTAAATTTCAATTACTAGTTTTTGCCATTTGGCAATTATGGCGAGTGTTTCGGCATGGCGAAGCCGAAGCCATGCAGCGACAATGTCTAGACTATATAGGGGCGGCCAACACGTGTCTGACAGCGCCAGACACGGCCAAGATTGGCCCCGCTTGGGCTAACTGACTGGCTGACTGGCTGTCAGCAAGCGTCAGTGGCAGCAGGGAGTTGCTTTCTTTAAAACTGTCGCTTGAAGAAACTGTGAAGTGAGAGGAAAAAAAGTGCAAATTGAAAACAGGCTGCTGTCAGAGCAGAAAGAGTAAGAAAAACACAGCGGGAAATGCTCCCACACACACACACACACACACACACACACACTCACACACACACACACACACGTACACACATGCACGCCTTGCTAACTGACAGGACGCTGCTGGTGATGGCTGGTAATGTCCTGGCATGCGTGCAAATGCTTCGCCACTTAGTTTTGATCAAGTTGCGAACTTTACATTTTGCACTCAAATGTTCCGACAATCAAAAGTGAAACAACTTTTTCCACACAACACAAACTGTGCTCAAGAATTTTGCGCCACTGCATTTAGCAGTTGCTGCTGCCTACTTGAAGGCATGTGTGTGACAAGGCGTGACTCTGGGTATACCCTGTAAAATGAGTGGGTGTTGGAGTTTGATAAGTGTATGAATTGAATTGGTCAATGAAAATGGAGAAATGTATGTTGTCTAGGAGGTGAGTCAAGGTAGACTAAGATATTTTAGGGTATACACTATATACTACAGGGTATACATATGTCTGTTGTGCTATATTTTGAAATATGTGGTATACATAAATAGCCAATGCCTACTTCTATCTTATACTCAACAGAGTTCAAGATCTACTTATATTTCTATATCGATTTGCAGATATCCTATAATAAAAAAGGATTTCCAAATATAAATAAGATTTCCTTTGGCAGATTTCTGCCTAGCTAATGCCCATTGCAAGTCCAGTGCAATCCCATTTTTTGTATATTTTAGTCCAAGTCGCGCTTCGCATTTATTTGCACAGTTAAATTTGTATGCTGATAGTTAAATGGCTTGGTTTTTGGGTTGTTTGCATTTGAATTTGTTTTTGGGGCTTGTTCATTTTGGTTTTGGCAATTTCACGGCTCAATTCGTGGCACAGAATGTTGCCAGAAATATATTTGCCAAACAAATTAAAATTTACATTGATATCAAAAAGTTGTTGCAACAAATTACACGGCATTCGCCATTGGCAAACAGCAGGAGAGGAAGCGGACTGACAGCGAGAGAGAAAGAAAACGAGACACAGAGAGAGAGAGAGAGCTGAATAAATACGAAATGCAAGTGCAAATAAACAGAGCGAAGGATGCGAATGCAGATGACGGCCGAAGCGGAGAACAAAGAGCAGAGTCGACAGGCGGTTAGCAAAGGAGCTGCGTGTGGTTGGCTTTGGTTTGGCTTGGTGTGGTGTGGTTGGGCACAATTTTTAGGCACTGTACGTGCCGCGTTGCCAACTGGCAACTGGCAACTAGCAACTACCAGCTTTGCTTTATTCTTACTCTATTTGATGAATTTCCTTGGCTTTCGCTTGCAGGCGTACTGTGGCACGTCGCCCGCTTGGCAAATTCCAGCAAATGGCAATCAAATTTCGCTTGGCTGCTGCCGTTCTGCTGCCGTTTAAATAAGCCGAAGCCCAACTACAAAGCTTATCTGGATGAGAAACTAATGTGCACATGTCAAGCTGTCTGGCAGCTCGGATATTTATCTTGATTGCCCTTTTGCAGAGTTGTTGTGGCAAGTTGGGGACAACAGTGCGTATGATTTATTTGAATTGGTTAGATAAAAAGTTTAATTGGATTTCATGCAAATTGCAGCTGCGCACTGCACTCGTGCACTCGCTTTTAATTAAAAGCTGGCGCATTATTTGACTTTCGAGTTCTTGCAAAAATTACAGTTAATTGTGTTTAGCCAGGCCGACTCAGAGAGAGAGAGAGAGAGAGAGAGAGCGAGGGAATCTCCCTTTAGCAGATTTATTTGGATATTCGGCATGGCATAAATTAATACGCACAAGTTTCTGGGCCGCAAATTGAAACGGCAGTTGAAATGGCAAATTCACATTCAAATTCAAATTACTGACTCCGTTTGAACTACTGTGACAGTTCGGAGTTCAATTACTGGCCAAAATGCCAAAAATTCCGAACAGACCACACAATTAAGCACACACACACACACATACACACATACACAGTGAGATACAGACGCAAACACAAACTATTGTCTCTGCCTGCCTCGGAATAAAATCAAAAATAAACTTTTCAATTACAAACTTTTTAACTACAATTTCCAATTACAAGGGATACGGCCAGTTGCATTTGCGCCCGATTCCAAACACGATGGGACCAAAACGAAAACAAAAAAAAAAAAAAGAATGCAAACTATCCTCTCTTGTTGGTGTAGATTGTAAATTCCCCGTACTGGCTCACTTACCGTGTAAATCGTGCTCTCTGTGGAAATTTTTGCTGGCAACAAACACTGCGTTTTTGTGGGTAATCGTAAATTACGATTGGCATGCGGCTCAAGTGGCCAAAGGCGGAGAAATATTTGTCCAGAGACAACAAAGCAGCCAACAACTCTGCTAAAGTTCCGGGCACATAAATCGAACGATTTGAATTATGAAACGCTGTGCGGGGAGAAGGAGGTTTAAGGGCGTGCTGCACAAATAGATTTACGCTTGACAAATGCCCAAATATATATGAGCTAGCATTATGACAATGCATAAATTGGCTACATTAATTATTAACTGGGCAGCGAGGCGCAACTAATAAACGAATGAACAAAACAAACGAAGCCAATCCATGGGGAAAACAATGAAAGGCAGAGCCGAAATAAGAAAATAACTCAGCTCAGGCGGAATCATAAATTTTGTGGCTAATTAATTTATCGGCACTGGGATTTCCTCAGTTGCCGCAAAATTGTGGCGCGTGGCATTAAGTGGCCAGGCACTGAGTATACGCCCAGTGCGTCAGCATGAAAGGCAACATTCAAAGGCAAGCAGAAAAGCATTGCATAATTTTGTGCGGCATAATTTAAGAGCATCCGACACAGATTTAAGCGCACATAATCATAGCATACTTTTGTGCGCCGCCAATAAAAATAATTTCGAGCAGCGAAAAACTGTTGCATACTTTTAGGGGCTGACAAAAATGTTAACAGCCGAATTGCTCCAATGACAATAACATAAAACATGCATTTAGGACGCATGTTTTAAATTAACACACCCAAACAGACACACACATTTAAAGCGCATTTTCAACATGTGTTTTTGTTTATCGACAACTTCTTTTTAAATAAATTGCTGCCGTCCAGTTAGAGGCCATCAGCAGCGTCGTGTGCCTGTCCGAATTGTGGTTTCTGTGCGCATTCAAATTAGAAATGCAGCCAAAAATGTAAATTTGCCTGGTTTTGTATAATTGCACGGCTCATACAATTCTAAACACATACCACACACACACATATTCTCGTGGCGCAAATGCATCAGTGAAAGAAACGGAAAACCGTAAAACGGCACCACAAAACGAAACTTTTTAGCTTAAGTAATTTTCGTGTGAAAATAATTCATTAAAATTAGATTAAAACGCTGCACGGAAACCGAACAAACCGAAAAAGAGAAAAGCGAAAAAAAAATAAGAGAAATGGAAAAAGAAACGTAAAACTCTAACGTGCTGCACATTTGGCCAAATGATTTCTTAATGCAATTTCTTCAACGTTTGTTTTGGGCCCGGTTCATGAGACCCCGGATGCCATTGTTGCTCTTAAAGCCCACACACATTCGCTTCAGCCGGAAAATTCGGGGGTACAAAAAAGCAAAAGCACATAAAGAATAATAGCAGAGGCAAGGCAAAAAGTTGTCCCATTTCATACTCTTGCTGCTGTTGTTGTTGTTGTTGTTCTTTGTTTGGCTGATGTGCGTATCAGGAGCAGCAGGCAGCTTCCGGCGTTGTCTTTTGTTGAAACATCCACCTAGCTGAGCCCGGCTCAGCGCGCTCTGCACATACTTAGCTGGCAGGTTGAGCGCGTCAGGCCATGAATTGAACTGACTCAAGTCGTACAGTGGAGTGGTGTGGTGTGGAGTGGAGTGAAGTGCACTATTCTATAGATCCTCGAGCATTGTTTATCTACCGTTGAGCAAAATGAAAAATAAACGTCATGAATGTGGCTCTAGGAAATGGCAAAGCTCCGGTTAACCCTTTTTTATTTTTGGCTGCCACCTATCCTTCGCCTTCCGTTCGTTGTGGCCCTCCACGGGGCTATGATAAATATTTATCAAACAACTGTCATGGGGCTGGCAGCACTTAAGGTGTCAAAAAGGACACACAGGACAATATGCTATAGCCGCAAACGCAAGTAGGACAGGGTCAATAATGAACACAGAAAAAGAAAAGGAAAAAAGAAGAACAGCAAAAGCAAAAGCGAGCGAAAAAAGAAAAGGAAAATTAATTTGCATATGTTAAGTGGCAGAAGCAATTAAAGGCGAAAGCACGACAAGGCAAAGGACAAGCAGCAGGAGGCGGGCGAGGGAGGAGTTGCTGTTGCCAGGACGCGGTTGATTGAGATGTGAAAAGGCGCAAACGACGCCAAGCGGCACAAAGAATTTCAAGGGCCCCAAAGTCTGGCTGCGACCCTTACGGTGGGAGAATGGAAAATGGGAAATCATAATTGGCTTCCAAATGCTTCAGCTCAATTATGTGCGCAAATTGTGGGTGGCTGCTGTCGTTGACAGGCAAATTATGGATTCAAGGCCGACGCATAAGCATACAATATAATATGTACATAGCTCAAACACCCACACCCACACACACACATATGTACGTAGTTGCCTGGGAAATCGCACTTTCATTGCGAGCTTAGGTGCCCAGAGATAATTTGCATAGCATTTCCAGCGGCAACGGACACGCACAGCTCGCAAACCAAAAGGGAAATGGCACTCGGGGGCATGAGCCGTGCCTTGCACTTGAGCGGAGATCAGAGCCAGGGACATGATAAATTGCTCAAACTCAAATTAAATATATAAATCATAGCGCGTTCACATACAGGAAATTCGAGCAAACGCATTCCGTGTCACTCGGCTTGGGTCCGACTCGAAGACTGAAAGACGTTGCAGCCCGTCATCTGCATGCAGAGGCGATAAAAGGTATTAGACGAAAATATAGTTGTTATGGCTGTGAGATAATTATAGCAGCGTGATAAGACAGTATTTTGGCTAAAAGCAAAACAAAGCAATAGAAATTTGGCTAATGAGAAAGTCAAGGTGAAGGCAGAGTTACTCTTTCTTCAATGGAAAGAGTATTCAAATTGTATAACTATTTATTTTAAATATATTACTAATATAGTAAGAAGTATATCCTAAACGGATTTTTGAATTTTACTTGTATCAATCAGCTGCCAGCCAGCATCAGCTCACCTGCTGCATTTATCATTATAGATATCAATCAGAGCCTAAAAATAAATGTTATCGATAATTAGACAGTTTAAGAAGAGTTCAAGCGAATAGAAGCTCATAAGAAAATCTAAAAAAAATTCATCTAAATTAAAAAACTTAAAATAGAAGGCAAATTTTAAGCCAGTACAAGCATGCCCTAAAGATAGTGTGTGTTTAGGACAAATACACCTTAACCACGAGCTAACATTACCCCAATGAGTGCCATATATATATTTAGGCCTGTCACAAGTTCAAGTTCTCAAGTCCAGTTGGAGCACTCGCAGGCCACGCCTAAGCAGATCGACTGAGTGCGCGGAGCAGGAGCGAAAAATACGTGTCGTCGTTCAGTTGTTGCGGAACTCGCAAACCGAAAAGGGGCCACGATGGACAGCAATGAGGTAGGTGAAGTGGAAAATTCGTTTCGAGAGTCACGTGCTAATCGCAGCGCATTCCGACAATCTCTCGGCAGTTTATTGACTTTGACATCGGCGCGCCGTGGGGCCGCATCGCCTGCCGCTGGTACGGCAATCGTCAGGTGCGTCCGCTGCTCGCCATTCACGGCTGGATGGACAATATGGGCAGCTTTGCACGTCTTATCCCATTGCTGCCCCAGCATCTGGGCGTCCTCTGCATCGAGTTGTCTGGCCATGGCCGCTCCTCGCCGTATCCGCCCGGCATGCAGTACTCCGTCATCGAGTGGACGAGCATCATACGCTGCGTCGTGCTGCACTTCAAGTGGCGGCGCGTCTCACTGATGGGCCATTCGTTCGGGGCCATCGCCTGCAACCTGTATGCCTCGTTCTACGGCCGGGACCACGTGGACATGCTGATTGCCATCGACCTGCTGACCATTCCCTACAAGAGCAGCAGCTTCTACATCGGCTACCTGGCCAACAGTGTGGAGCGCATGCTGATGCCCACGCCCGCTCCCAAGCTGTACACGGCAGATCAGCTGAAGGAGACGCGCTGGGGTCCAGCTCCGACGATCAGCAAGGAGCTGGCTCATCCGCTGGTCAATCGCTGTGTGCGGCAGGTGCCCGATCAGCCTGACATGTTCTACATATTCCGCGACTCGCGCCTGGTGCACCACACGCTCTTCCCGCCCGGCGTGGGGTTGGTGAAGGAGCTGAACCGCCGCATACGCAACATACCCTACATGGTCATCAAGGCGAGCCAGTCGAACTTCATCAACGAGGGATTCATACCAGCCTTCGAGATTCTGCGCAAACAGAATCCCGCCTTTGAGTACCACTTGGCTCAAGGCGCGCACCATGTGCTCATCAGCGATCCCCAGCAGCTGGCTGCCTGGATTGTGCCGTTCATCAACAAGCATCGACCTGCCACGCGATGGGAGCATCCAGGTGATATAAGTGTGATGAGCAAACTCTAAAGCGATAAAGAGTTGTAGAATATGCATAAATGTTTAAGGTAATATACATACATATGTATACAAGTATTACTAAATGTTATAGATTATATATAGAAATTGTTATTTATGTTATGCTATAAGTTATATGAACTCTGAACTGGCTTCACATGCCTAGACTTGAGGTAGGCTTTAGCATCTATAGCATTAAGATTATTCAGTTTAAGAGAGCCAAAATATACCCGTTCTTATAGAGAACGTCAGATAATCACTTTAGCTATTCGCAAAAGAGTCTGGCATGATAAGCAACAGCTGTTTCTATGCTTATTTATTTGTTTTTTCCTCTTTTTTCGATCGAGCGTGAGCTTTTGAAAGCTTTCTCTCTGCACGAACCATGCTAAGTTGCTTGACTTCAGTATTTGGGCAGTTGATCGAGCAGATAGACACAACCGGTTGGCCAATCTTTTGCACAATAGTATATAACATCTATATACATATGCTTATGTACAGCAAGCGATAACTTAATTCCGTCAGATAATTTGGGCGAGTTTTTATTGTTGTCGAAATAAACAGCCAAAAATTGGGCGAATCTAATGCGAACTTTGTCTCCAAGCGATGTGAGTAAGGAAATCAGAGGTTTTTGGCCTCGTGGCAGACCAAACAAATTTGTTTATACACTGAACAACATGAAATGGTTTCCTCTTTGGTATTTGATAGTACGAGGATGTGCGCATCTGGGCTCCTTGGGGTCACATTGCGGGTCGCTGGTACGGCAACCGGTCGGAGCGGCCCATCCTGGCCATCCACGGCTGGCTGGACAACCTGGGCACCTTTGACACACTGATACCCTTGCTGCCGGACTACCTGGGCGTGCTCTGCATCGATTTGCCTGGCCATGGCTGCTCCTCGCAACTGCCACCTGGAATGCAGTACAGCACACATGATTATGCCTTTGTCATAGCTCGCGTCATGAAGGAGTACAACTGGCGGAAGGTTTCGCTGCTGGGTCACTCCCTCGGCGGTGCCATTAGCTTCATTTACACAGCCCTAGCGCCAGAGAGTGTCGATCTGGTTATCATTGTGGACAATGTTCTACCCTCAATGGAGTCGCCTGCCCGCTTAAAGAGATTGTCTTACTCCGTGGAAAATTATTTGGCGACAGATGAGCGAACGGAGGACGAGCCGCCTTCTCACACGGTTGACCATCTGCGTAAGGTCGTCAGCAAAGGCAGCAACGACTCAGTTCCGCCCGAGTTTGCTCACCATTTACTGTATCGCAGCGTGGCCAAGTCGCAGCTTTATCCGGACAAATTCTACTTCACTAAGGATCCTCGCACTAAGTTCTACAACTTTTTACCGGCCAACGCGTCATTAGTCGCCGAAATGACGAGGCGCATCAGGAATAAACCAATTCTAATCATAAAAAGCTCAATGACAAACTATATAGGCTCTAAGGATAGCGAGGCTCTATCGATTCTAAGGCAACAGAACCCGCACTTTGAATTCCACGAGGTACCAGGCACCCATCACGTACATCTTGTCAGCCCCGAGCTATGCGCCGAGTACATAGTGCCCTTCCTGAGGCACCATCGCCCGCCCACAGTCTCCAGCTGGACATTGGAGGAGGAGCAGCAGAAGTTGAGCACAAGGGAGCGTCGCAGAACGCTGGAAAGTTTCTTTGCGCGACGTATGAGGCGAATTAGTAAGCTTTGAGCTGTGAGTGAATCTCTAGAATTAGTGTAGAGTATGCATTGGCTAACAGGCAAAGTGAAATAAAATAAGAAATAATGAATTAATTGGAAATGTGATTTACCTTAGATTTTACAAGTCTAAAATTACTTTAAATAATTGAGTTTTTATCTGTGTAACTGGATAAAAATTGCTAAATATTTATGTCTTAGTTCACATATTCAAATTTCTCTTAGATCTTTGCCGCCAAAGTTTATACTTTATTCACATATAGCTTTTGTAATTAGAAGATTACAAAATACGTTACATGCCGACAGCATGAGATTCTCTGTAGGGCTTTAGCTTTTTGAATTAATACTAAACAGCTGATAAAGAACAGCTGACTTTGATTGTTTATAGCATAGAGCTTTCTACAATGATTGCGATCGAAAAGAAGCTTTCGCTTGCTACAAAACGACTCGCAGCTTTTTTCTCTTCGGTAGGCAACGAGCTGCTATAGCTGAAAGGTAAAGTGGATTAGTTGAATTAAGTTTACACCATTAATCAACTCCGAATAGTGCGATGTTCATTGAAAAGTACTAATTGTTCGTCGATAACATAATCTAGAGCAAGATAATTCGGAAAAACCTTTAGAAGCGCCGCAACCAGCAGCCAAGACAATTATAAACAGACGGGCAAAGTTCAGAGAGCCAGATGGGAACTTTGTCACTGAGCGACGTGAGTAAACACAATTAAAAGCTTCAGCCGGCAGCTGGCCATGCAGTTTGCTTTGTTTATACACTGCTCAACACGAAACTAATTCCTCTGTGGCATTCGATAGTTCGAGGATGTGCGCATCTGGGCTCCTTGGGGTCACATTGCGGGTCGCTGGTACGGCAACCGGTCGGAGCGGCCCATCCTGGCCATCCACGGCTGGCTGGACAACCTGGGCACCTTTGACACACTGATACCCTTGCTGCCGGATTACCTGGGCGTGCTCTGCATCGATTTGCCTGGCCATGGGCGTTCTTCGCGGCTGCCAGCGGGCATGCACTACAGCACGATGGAGTTTGTTCTCATCATCGCTCGCGTCATGAAGGAGTACAAGTGGCAGAAGGTTTCGCTGATGGGCCACTCCCTGGGCGGTGTCTTGAGCTACATCTACACTGCGCTCGCACCACACAAGGTGGACATGGTCATCGCATTGGATATTCTCTTGCCGCCCTTCGAGACGCCGCTCGCGATACCTTTCTTTGGACAAATGCTCGATAAGCATCTCGTTGAGGATGAGCGGGCTGAAGAGGACTCCATACACGAGCCACCGTCCTATACGCTGCCACAGCTTCGCAGCATCCTTAGCAAGGGCAGCAACAATTCGGTTGCGCCAGAGTTCGCTCAGCACTTGCTGTACCGCAGCGTGGCCAAGTCGCAGTTGTATCCCGACAGATTCTACTTTTCCAGAGATGGCCGCACCAAGTTCTATAACATTCTACCAGTCAATCCTCCGCTGGCCGCAGAGATGGCTAGGCGCATCAAGGGTAAACCCTATCTGGTCATAAAAGCATCCAAATCGCACTATATAAACTCAAAAACAAACGAGGCCATCTCGATCCTAAGCAAACAGAATCCGCACTTCGAGTACCACGAGGTGCCAGGCACCCATCACGTGCATCTCATCAGCCCCGAGCTCTGCGCCGAGTACATAGTGCCCTTCCTGAGGCACCATCGCCCGCCCACAGTCTCCAGCTGGTCATTGGAGGAGGAGGAGCAGAGCCCAAAGGAGCGTCGCAGGACGCAGGAGAACTTCTTCGCACGACAACTGAAGCGCCTTAGTAAGCTTTAAGTATTGTTAATAGTACACTGAGACAAAAAACCTGTACAGTATATATTGAATAAACATACGACACTTTGTGATACAGTTTTTCTTCAAGTGTATGCCCTCAACTGGAACCAGGGCTGCGATGAGATTACATGAAGTAGGTACTTCTAAGAAAGCTGCGATAATGAGTTCAATTGTTAAGCGGGCAGCTTTTTGAATCGTCTGCTTGGGGCAAGGTGTGAAAGCTTGCTTAGTCAGCACTTTGGTCTAAGAATAGATAGTTCCATCGATTTAGGCAGGCAGAAGATATCCATTAATTAAAATCCGGCGCTTATCGAATTCATTGCTCTTTGGCAAGTGCAGATAATACTCAAGAACCCCGGACAGTTTGCATATAACCAGCTAGTATCAAACTGTAATCAGAGGCCAGCGAAGCTACCATGGGAACTTTGTCACTGAACGAGGTGAGTAGAAGGAAGCGAATAGATTTTATTTTACTGCCTGCCAATTCATGTGTATTCCGGTATTTGACAGTATGAGGATGTGAGTATCGAGACGCCTTATGGCCAGATTGCGGGTCGCTGGTACGGCAATCGATCGGAGCGGCCCATTCTGGCCATTCACGGCTGGATGGACAACTTGGGCAGCTTCGATACTCTGATTCCCTTGCTGCCGGACTACCTGGGCGTGCTCTGCGTCGATCTGGCCGGCCATGGCTGCTCCTCTGCACTGCCACCCGGCATGCATTACAGCGCAGACGACTGGATCCTTGCCATAGCCCGGATCATGAAGGCGTATAAGTGGAAGAAAGTATCCTTGATGGGCCACTCGCTAGGCGGCATACTCTCCCTTATTTTCACCGCCCTGGGGCCGCACAGAGTGGACATGCTCATCACACTGGACGTGCTGGCGGCACCACTTGATACTCCCGAGAGCATCAATATTATGGCCAACTGGATGGAGAAGCATCTCGTGGAGGAGGAGCGCGCTTCGCGGCCTGCAATGAGTGAGCCGCCCACCTTCTCACTGGGTCAGCTGCGCCGGGTGCTCAGCAAGGGGAGCAGCAACTCGGTGCCACCGGAGCTCGCTCACCATTTGATGTATCGCACTGTGGCCAAGTCCAAGCTGTATCCTGATAAGTTCTACTTCACGCGGGATGGACGTATCAAGTTTTATACACTCCTTCCAATGGATCCGGGCTTGGTAGCGGAATTGGCGCGTTCCCTAATGGATACGCCATACCTCGTCATCAAGGGCTCCAAGTCTCCCTTTGTGGGCGCATCCAGCGAGGAGGCAATTGCCATTTTGAAGAATCAGAATCCGAACTTTGAGATCTACGAGTTGCCTGGCACCCACCATGTACATCTCACCAGGGCCGACTTGTGTGCCAAGCACATCGTTCCCTTTCTGAGACGCCATCGCCCGCCCAAGGTATCGAACTGGTCGTTGGCTGATGAAGATGCAGCCCTCAGCAAGCAGGAGCAACGCGAGGCACAGGAGCGCTTCTTTGTCAGCAATCAGAAGAAGCACAAGCTGTAAGCTCAATCGGTAACTGCGAAAAGTGGCGATAATATGGATGATGGCAAGGAGCACATAAAGATGCAGAGAAACATGAACTTAAATATATAAAATAGCTGATTAAGATGCCGAGCTTTTCATTTAGTTTCCGAGTACAAGGGAACTCTACAATTTGTTAGCTTTTCAGTGTTTTCCTGCATGGCTATATATGGGTGTGTGTGTGTTGCAGCAAGTTTAAGCCGCTTAGGAGACACTTGAGCGCCTTAGAACAATTAGCCCAGTGAGCTTTAATGGCAACGCTTTGACTTAAACATGAAACAAGAAATGGTTGACAGACGGCTTACGACATAAGCCCGAAGATATGAAATTTTGATATTTTTGAAGGCTGACAGGATATGCATTGAACAATTAACTACATAAATATGTAGCTACAGGCACTTAAGTGACACGAAATGTAATCAATTGCTCGCTGAAGAGCATTTGAAAATCATTTCATTGTTGGCGTGACAACAAAAGCGTAGCCTACTTTCCGGCGGCAGCGGTAAAATTAATTTCTGGCAGCCGCACAACATTTTCGTTGCCTACTTTTAGGTGCCGCGTAGTAACCTAAGACGCGTATACGTTATTTAATTTAAGCAGTTTGCAAGTTGCTGAAATACACTACAAAATGTGTTTTAGCTAGAGCATACTGAAGGGTCTCAAGTTGTGTATATTAATGCGGAGTATTATTGATAAATATACAGAAGTAGTTCATAGAAGTTTCCCAGCAAAAGCCAGCTTCTGTTCACTCTTTTATTTATTTTTTTTACTAAACACACTTCACATATATTAACTCAATTTAATATATATTTCCAATCAAAAAGGCAGCGCATCTTCGAGTCACCTCATCAATACGCTTCCTTGCTGCTGTCCTTGGCACAGCTGCTGTGCGTGTGTGGCAGCGTCTGGCAGCCGCAGCGCGGCAACAGCTGCCTCAATTGTTGAATTTCAAATAAGTATTTACTTTGGCAACGCATAATTTTCTTGTCATACATTTTGATTGCTGATATTAATATTTATGCTTAAAGTTCCGTCGTAATTGCACGGAAAATTCAATCAATTAACAGACAAATTTCGCGCATATTTTTGAACGTTGATTAAGCAACAACAATATTAAAACACTATCGATTTTACAATTTGCCAGACTCTCTCCTCTCTCTGACTCTGTCGCCCACACAATCAGCGCCGCAGGAGGCCGGCGTGTGTGCCTAGCTGAAGCCATAAACTCTTAGGCATCGCATATGCCCAGATTTTTAATTTAAGGACCCGCAGCGAGCGAAGAACCTGACAGCGTTTTATGACGAGAAGCGATTTCGTCTACATTTCGCTGAAATTCACGCAGCATTCTTCGAGGCGCGCGTGTATTAAATTAAGTTTGCCAAAGGGAAAATGAAAATGTGAGGCTCAATTTGCTAAGCGACTAAACGACAGCCAATCAGCCTTAAATCGAAAGTTCAATAGACTTTGGGCGGGTTTTAGCTTAAAGGTAGCTTAATGCCTTCTCTTTGTTAAGGTAACTTTTTGATTGAGGCAGGATCTGCTAGCGAGATACGTAGAGGAGGAGACAAAAAGAGTGAGTATATAGTTTATCTATCCTCTTTTACATTTAGTTCTCTTCATTTAGCTAATTGAGAGAGATAGAAAGAGTTCTATAAACAAATCTCTGTCTGTGTTTACTTCTATGCACTCTTTAATGAAATTCAATTTAACCAACGCTAATAGTATTAGATTCTCGACTCTCACACGCGGACTCTCACTACCTATACCTCTCGCTCGCACACGCAGACGCACGCATCGATGCCTTGCAATGAAATGGAAAAAACCCTTAAGCCAAATGAATTATGCATGTTAAGGCCATCACATTGAGCAGCAGCAGCAGCAGCAGCAGCGATAGCTGCCCGCTTAATAAACTGCAACTAGAGCCGCTTGCTGCTTAAAATTCTAGTTGTGCTGCTCTCGACGCAGCAATAAATCTGAAATTGCACTCAATTGCTGCAGCGCATGCAACGCAGTTGTAGTTGCAGTTGCAGTTGCAGTCGCCGCTGACGTCTCAGTCGCCGTCGACGTTTGTTTAAAACGTGAGCGCAATTTTCGCAATTTTCTAATAGCCGCTAACGCACTGAGCCAGAGTCGGAAACAGTTGGGCGTGCAGCGCTGCCATATTCACCAAGGTTGGTTATTAAAAATGGAAAACAAAAAACGGCAGAGGAAAGGGAAAACGAGCCGAAAAACATTTCACGTACGTTTGCCGAGCTGCATATAAGGGGTTTTTGTTTTGCAACTTGGCCGGAAGTGCTTTCGACGCCATTTTGCGGTCAGCTTTTATGGGCAGTGTGCAGTGCAATTGAGAGTGCAATGTCGGCCACAAACCATACGCCGAGCTCCTTGAATGCCCTTTATCAGCTACGTGCCCATTTAACCCATCACGCGCTTTAACATCCATCTCCGACCGAAAAAAAGGAGCGGAGAAAAAAAAAACGGCAAAATAACGCGCCTATGCTAGAAAATTGCCAATAAATTGTTGCTAAGCAGCGACTGCGGCTGCGGGCAGCGAGCGGCGGGTGGCGGACAGCAGTCCTGGCCATGGGCTTAGGCAACAGCTTTGGCTGCGTCACGGCCTCGGCCTTGGCGTCCTTTGCGTCCGTTGCTTGCTGACGCAGCAGCCATTTGCCATTTGCATTTTCTCGCCATCCATCGACCCACATTCCGGGCTGGCCATTAAGTCCTGCTACAATTTACTTGTGATTGACATGTTTATAAGGGTCGCACAGCAGGACCTTTGCATCGCGTCCCTTTTCTTAGGGGATTGCTGCGCCGTTGCCATAACAAGCGAAGCCTACAAACTGGTCTTCGATGGCACTGCCATAAATCTTTGATATTTGCACTGTCCAGAGCATACTAAATATCCTTTTGCATTTGCAAGTGCTTTACAGAGACAGCAGCAGCAGCGGCAAGACTTCAAATTCCACGAATCCCATACGCACACACAATTAAAAGTTCCCACGTTTGCAGCCCCATGAATAAAACAACAAGAGAAAAGGCAGGAGAGTGGGGTTTACATAGACTGTAGCATACGCTTACTTGATGACGAATGGAAGGCGCAGATGAGAGTTATGAATGGATGAGCAGAAAAAGGGGTTGTAATGGATGATTAGCTGGAGAGTTGAAGTTTATTGACTATATGAAACTATATGTTTGAAGCTCATATCACTATAGAGTAATTACTTAACTATGATTGAACTATGGTTGGAGCTGACTTTTATTATATATCTTTGGCTATATTCTCTTAATAATAGTTGTGCTTATATGAGAGCTAAGTGGTTTAAGATATTCAAATACTATTTGACTATCAACAATCTGTGATCAACACCTATTGATCGCCTTTATCAGACCTTCTCTCTCTGCTCCAACCCAGCTTCATAGCTGATATCCCCTTCTCAAGCAACTCGCTCGGCAACTGCACACACTTCGATAACAACTGCAGCAGACAAAACGCATGTTTTGCTTTTAATTTAGCAGGCAGCGCAGAAACCACAGCTTCGGCTCACCTGTGAACAGGTTTTTATGTGCAGGCAGACATCGAAAAAAGAAAAAGGGCAGCGACTAGCCAATTGATATGCAAGCAGAGGCAAGTGAAAAACAGCTGAGCCGACACGCAACGCCCGGGGGCCAACAACCAACAACCGACAGACAACAGCCAACAACAATCGCTTGCAACTCCAACTCCAACTCGAACCGGGTTGCAAAGCTCGCAGCGCAGGCGCCAAGCAACCTACGAAGCGACAAAACGAACTTTCAGTTGAGCGCGCGAGCTGTTGGCCGACGCACACAGACACTGCGGCGCGAACGAGCTAGAGAGATCAGTCACGGGTACGCTTACGGGTGGGGGCACGGGCATTATTACGGGTTTACAGTCCAGCAGCGGAGCAAGTGCAATTTTGAAAGTCAATAACTCGAACTGTGCCGCAAGAGCGCAAAAAGCGCTTAAACGGAATTTAATGTCAAATTACAATTTGAGTGCCGCATAAAAAGCCAAAGCGAAATAATTAATTACGGCCAAATTGTAATGAAGCCAAGAGCCGAAGAGAACAAAACCAAAAAACATTTGTCAGCTGTTAAAACAAATTTTTTGGTCGAAATGCTAATGGGTTTCGTGTTGCTGCTGCTGCTGCTGCTGCCAGTTGAACTTTTCAATTAATTTAAGAGCTCAAACTGAGACGTTGCTCATTTTCGCTTGGCCCGCATAGATCTTATCGCCGTATCATAAAAGCAAAGTAAAAGAGTTCTTAAGAAAGTTTAAGAAAACGCCACAAAACGGTTTCTCAGTTGTTTGTTTTGCTTTGTTGCTTCTCTCTGTCTATTTTAGTAGCATATTTAACCTGCCGCAAGGCCTACGAACCGCCTGCCAAGGTGTGCCCCAAACAAAAGCGGGGCATTAAATGCCCAGCAGGGCCTACCTACCTAGCCACCGCTCTGCCTACCTCTCTTACTCCCTCTCTCTCTCTGGCTCTTTCTAAATTACTTCTTTATTTTTGGTTATTTTTTATGAATTTTTGCCGCGTTGCTACTTTTTGCCCCTGCAAAATTATTCAATTTGAATCTGACATTTGAAACTTGAAATTCATGTTGCTGCTGGAAGTTTATGTCGAAGTTGTTGCTGCTGCCGCCGCTGCTGCTGCCGCTGCAATTTTCGTATTCTTCTTCTTCTTCGTTGTTGTTGTTGTTGTTAATTGTAATTCGATGCGGAAGAGGCAGCGGGCCATAACCGCTAGTCTTGACAATTATATTGCTGGCAACAGGTTGGCAAGTGGTGCAAATTGCCCACGGGCCGCATTGAAAATTCTTGGCCATAAAACGGAGCAAGTTTTAGACTCACTTAACGCATAACTGTAAGATAGACAACGAGCTGCAAAAAAAACAGGATTTCTGCACAAGTGAAAGATTATGAGAGTGTGTTAGTGTCTGTGTGTGTGTGTGTGTGTGCCACGCCCCTTATCAGTCAGCAACAAATTAAGCAAAAGCTGCAGCTGCCGTTTGGCCTGGCATAGAAAAAGTTTAGCGGCCTGCCCGTTGACTACAATTTGTGTCAAGAAATTTTCAAAAATGCAAAAAGACAAACTCATATGGCACTGCTCTAAAGGAGACTGCCGGACTAATAGATACCCTGTAAATGTGTAAAGTGAAGGAAGTCAAAAGAAACGAGAGATAAAAGTGAAGAAGTTCTGGGTTTATATATCAGGCATATACCCTATATGTATATATAGATAGTCTAGCAACTGTCACGTTAAACCATCTCAAGTTTATGCTGAGTAAATACTCCAATTGTCAACAGCCAGCTCAACTCTGCTCAACTATGTCTAGGGTATATGGAAAATTGGTATTTTCCATTAGTCGCAAGCAAAAACAACTGGCTGGCAGGCAAAGCGGCCCAGGCAGCGCTTAAACTAACATGAAAATAGTGAAAATCATGTGTGCAGTTCCAGTCTTCAGCTCAGTCTTCAGTCTGCGACTTGTCAAACGTGTTCCACAACGGCATTGGAAATGCATTGTGCAGCAGCGGCAGCGGCAGCGGCAGCAGCAGCAGCAACAGTTGCTGCTGCAACAGCAACAACAATAACAACAACAGCATTAACTGTGACTCGTATTAATTTTCAACAACAATAATGAAAAGAAGCTGAAAAGGCCGCCCCAATGGAAAAACAAATAGTCATATGTACAAGTTTTTGCCCCTTTGCTGCTTTGTGTTTTTCACAATTTTTTCTTTTTGTTTATTTGAACCCTGGCGCGTTCCGTTAATAGAAATGACGTTTTCTGAAAGCTGAAAGCTGAAAGCCCTCACAATTAAAGAGTTCTTTACGGCCGGCTCATGGAGGAGGACGTGTTGAACGCGCTGCAGATGCGCAGCGCTTATCTCTGCGGCGGCTATGATCGGGAGAGGCGCATCATATTCATTGTGAATGCATTCAATGATCAACAATTGTGGAATCGCCGCTGTCTGCAACTGACGCTCGACTATCTCAAGCGTTCGCTCAGGTGAGTCAAGTTGAGCTCGGCCAGGTGGCTGGAGCTCGTCTGGCCGTAGAAACAGACCGCTAATCGAACTAATTAGCATAGACCAAATATGCAAATAGCCCGAGATGATTTAGGCCTTCTATCAGCCCCTTTTCATTAGTTCTCTGCAGTTCTCTCCACGCCCCGATATGCTAATGCCACTCTATGAACTTCTTGGCTAGATCAAAGCGAAAGGCCTGCGGCAGGCTGACTCGCACCGATCTGTCACAGATAGATCACCCGACAATATCTAAATTTGTATCGCAACTGATGGACGGCTGTGTTGGAGTTTCGAACACGCAACGAGAAACAATCAAATAACAAGAAATCAAATTAAATATGAGCTAAGATATTTATGTGATCAATCAACTGGCGTTAGGCCCTAAGCCAGCCTTAGTTAATCAACAAGCTAAACGAGATTTCTATGAATAGTTTGTTAACTTTCCCCCTCTCTCCCTCTTCATCTCCCTCACCCAGCGCCTCCGTCTTGCAGAACGGGGTGAGCGTCGTTGTCAACGCCCAGGAGATCAGCTCGCGCATATCCAGGCAGCACGTGCGGCAGATTTATGCGCTCTTTGGCGGCGACATCAGCGTCGATGTTTATCTAGTCAGAGCGGAGGGCTTCTGGGAGAAGCACGTGGAGCCTTGCGCCAAGTCGCAGACCAAAGGCGAGGTAAGCCACCCATGCAAATGAGCCTCACGGCAAATAATAAACCTCGTCTGCTCCACAGCCGCTGGTGCTGTCGAAGGCGCGCCTGGCCAAGTTCATAGAGCCACACCAACTGCCCGAGGAGCTGGGCGGCACGCTGCAATTCAATTATGATCTGTGGCTGCAGCAGCGCAAGGTAAGCGCCAGCGTTCAGCCAATCGAATGCCAACTAACCGATGCCCTTTCCCACTCACACAGGCCATAGACGAGTTCAGCAAGACCCACGCGCAGACGTTGGCCGGCATGGAGCAGCTGCTGACGCTGCTGAAGTCGCTGCGGCCGGCGGAAGTGGATGTTGAGCTTAAGAAGTGCGCTCAGCTGCATACGCACGTGCAGCGCAGCATTGAGTCGGCCATCGAGATGGGTAAGCGAAACGGCAGCCTTAGACGGCAAGTTCGTTGCCTGAGTCTTTCGTTTTGCGTGGTGAGCGAAACGATTTACATAATTTCAATGAACAGCGTCGCCGCCGACGACAACGACAAACGAAACGAGTTAACAGACAGCAAATGTGACAAGTAATCCACAACAACAGCAACAACAACAGCAACAACAACAGCAACAACAACAACTATGTGCACAAGTCGTGTGCGTGTTTCAATTAGAAATGAAAATGTTTGGCAAACTTGTTTTGCGGCTTTGTGGGCTGAGTTTTTATTACACTGATTAACATTGAAATTGGTTTTTGTGTTCTTGAAAATGTGCGTAATCTAGAAAGTGTTTTTTGTTGTTGTTTTTTTTATTTTATTTTCCTTGGTCATTTGATATATAACCAAATTAAAGCCTGAGACAAGGCATAATTATAATTTTATGCATTTGAAATGCGCCTTGGTTCCCACTGCCGAAAGCCCCTAAAAATCTGATAAAGACACAAGTGAAAACTTCGAAAATCCAGATAAATTGCGTTGAATAGTTCTCCATTGTTTCATTTTCAGTTTCAGTTTATAAGCCCATTAGAGTTTTTCACATGACGTAGAAGAGGTTTCTTTAAGCTGTTGTAAGCGTTAGAAATTTGAAAAATAATCCCAAAAAATTAGCATAAATGTGTTAAGTAGGAGTAGGAGTTGGAGAGAATACCAAATATACCAAAATAGCAGTAGTAGAGCTGACGGCTGGCTTTAGTTGGGTAACTAACACTAGCAACTCACAGAGGTTAACTCAGGCATAGAATAGACTTTATAGCTATCATTATGTTTAATAAGTTTAGTTAATTATACAAAAATTACTTTGGCCCATTTAGTCACATGCATAGATCCTATGTGATATACATATTTATATTCTATGTGCAAATATAAATTTTAAAATTAATTTCTAAATTTAGTTCTCATTTCGCACCTCGCCACAGACCTCTGAGCCCAGAGCTTCGCTGTGTTGCGCTGTGTCTGTGACGAGTGCTGAACAAATAGAGAATACCGCAGCAACCACATAGCTCAAAGTGTTGTTGTTGTTGGCGGCGTGTGTGTGGGTGACTGCCATTCGCATGTGTCGTGACCCTTCACTTAGACAACTTTTGCTTTGCCTTTTGTGATGTCTGCGTTGATGCGCAACGAAACTGGCACACAGTTTGAGCGCAGCTTTTCACTTTTTACGCAAGCCGTAGGCAAATAGAAATGTTGTGTTAACTGAGCAAACGCACGGCTAATATACAGATTTTCATTGAAACCTGAACCCTTTTCCCCATTTCTCTTTGGCCGCAGGTAATGCGATCTTGGCGCGCTTTAACGAAGTTTACGAGACGCCAACGACAACGCCACATGTCGCACCTGCCGCTGCCAGCTCAAACATAACAACAACAACGATAACGACAACAACAATGGGCAACGCCCAGGGCCCCGCTAAGCCGCTGCTGCCGCCCGACCTGAACTGTGAGCGAGCCCGCATCGAGCTGCGGCTGAATGAGATCGAGAAGAAGCAGACGGCCATACGCACCGCGTGGCTGGAGCTGTTGCGTGCGCTGCGTGAGGCACGCGAGCTCTGCACTCTGGCCGAGGGCGTGGCCTTTGTCACCAACTGGATTCTGAACCAGGCCGAGCAGCTGCTCAGCCGCCAGCGCAGCGTCGGCGGCGACGTGCGCGCCTCCGAAACGCTGCGTGCGGCGCACGACCAACTCGAGCTGGAGTGCCGCGACACCTACGGCTGCTACGCCGAGCTGCTCTACAAGATCGAGCAGTTTGCCAAGGAGCGTGCCACGGCCACCTGCCAGGATCTGCTGTCGCAGCGCGACTTCATGCAGTTCGTGTGCCGCTCCTTCGCCGAGCGCCTCGAACGACGCCGCAAAGTGCTGATGACGGCGCTGCGCTTCCATCGTCTGCTGGAGCAGTTCGAGGAGCAGCTGCTCATAGCCAACCAAGCAGCCGACGCCGAGCCCAGCGAGCTGAGCGCCCTGCAAGCAGAAACCATGCTCAGGCAGCTGAAGAGCAGCCAACAGCTCTTGGGTAAGTCTTGCAGCTGACCTCCACTTTGGCTTTCTGTGCAATCGTAACTATTTAATGGCCAAACAGACACCAAGTGAAAGTCTCTAAACTGTCTCGCTTGATGCAAACGAGTGACACTTGCAGATACTCCAAGCGACAGCCTAAATATACAGATTTATGTCGAGTAGAAGTAGTTAAGATACTCACTCATTCAGAAAATTTTAACTTGGCTCGAACTTCAGTTTATACTTCTGTAGCCCAACTATCCAGATTTATTTGATAATAATTGACATAGTTTCCAGGCAGATATGAGCTATATCACGAATGACCTATATAGATATGGTAGCACATAGCAAATTAGCATTTCAAAATCTTCTCTTCTCTGATATCATTATCAGCACAGCAAGCCCAAAGTTTATTAGTTTCGGTTGCGCTGACAACAATCGGTTGCAACAAGTGTTTGACTCGAACCTTGATCACATTTTCCCCTCTCTCGCACACACAGGCAACATCGAACGCGAACTTGTGCGCGAGGGCGAGAAGCTGAGCGACATGTTGGCCATGCCAGTGAAAGACGCCTTGGGCCGTGACCTCCAGCTGGACTACAGCAACGACATTGGCCAGCTGCGGAGGCAGATCGACGCGAGCCGCGAGCGCCGGCAGCTGTGCGGACAGAGGCTGGCGCTGCAGCGGCTCACCTTGGAGCAGGTGACCCACATTCACGGCTACGAGCAGGAGGTGCGCTGCGCTCTCCAGTGGCTAAACGAGCTCTACGCGGTGCTGCTGCGCTGTCACTCCCATGTTGGCTGCAACATACACGAGATTCAGCTGCAGAAGGACGAGCTGCAGGGGTTCGAGGAAACCGGACGGGTGAGTTTTCAATAGAGAGAGAGAGAGAGAGAGCGAGTAAGAGAGATCTGCATTTTTTTGGCCAGCCAGTTTGTGTGCGATTTCTGACGCCGTCTTCCATTTCCCTTGCAGAGCATTTTCAACTACGGCTGCCAGCTGCTCGAGGCCTCGCAGACGCTGCGCCTCTGCTGCAAGCTGGAGCAGTCGGAGCCGGAGCAGTTTCAGCTGCAGCTGCAGCGCACCTGGCACAGTCTGCAGTCCATTGCCCAGGAGCAGATGACCCGGCTGCGCGTCTCCGCCGTCTTCCATCGCAGCGTCGAGGCCTACTACAGGCAGCTGCGCGACCTGCGCCCGCTGCTCACCCACGAGCTGGCCGCCCAGCTGCAGCAGCAGCGCCAGCAGCACAATCGCAGCAGCAGCGGCATCAGCAGCGATGCCGAAGCTTCGCCCGAGCTCTCGCCAGCCGACGGCCTTGGCGCACGCCTGCAGCGCCACCTGTTGGCGCGAGAGCAGCTGCTGGTCGAGGTGGGTCGCATGGTGCGGCTGGGCCGGCTGCTCAAGAAGCGACTGAAGGAGCCCTTCGTGCTGGATGCGCTCACAGGCAAAAGGTGAGTGAGAATGAGATTTCCTAATTCTTTTTCCAGCTGCGGCGTCTGCGTGAGTGCACAGCGAGAGCGAGAGAGAGGAGGAAGAGAAACCACTCAACAGCGAGAACCACTCAAGTCTCTGACTAATAATTCGTTAAGACAAAACCAAAATAAAAGCTGACAAAACTAAAGCAAATCAACGCAGCGAAAAGTGCCGCCAACTACACTGAGCATTCGCTCTAGACAACAGTCTATTTCGGTGCGTGATCCAGCGCAGAGCGTCTGATGCTCGACGGGAAGCGTCTTTGTCGTCGCCGGGAGTATTCATAAATAAATACATATAGCGAGGCAACTTGTCAAGCTGTCAAGTGAACGCAACAGCCGGCAATCGTGCCATTATATAGTATATATAGATTTTTGGATATATCTTTAGCCCCCACCCGACTGGAAAAAAGAAAACGTGTGTGAGTGCGAGTGCGACTGTGTGGCAACAAGTGGATCAAAGTGGAACTTTCGTTTGCTTTAAATAGAATAAATAAATATATAATTACTGCATCCCTCGCTCCCGATCGAGCCCTGCCTTGTGGGTGATCCTGCATAGTTGAGCACTTATCGCAATTGACATTTGGCCGACTGGCGCCGAGCCAAACGCGTGTTTAGCGATTGCGTCAAACTACTTAAGAGTGCGAGAGGCGCCAAGAAACAGAAGTTGATATGTTTGCCAGATTTCGGAATATCTTTGGAAAGTCCAAAGCCGATGAAGTGCCAACCATTGTCGTGGACGAGGCGCCCGCGGAGGAGTCGCTTGAGGCGAACGCGCCTTTGGCCTGCGAGGAGGAGGACTTGAGCAATGGGCTTGAGCAGCCGCTGAGTGCCTCCACGCAGGAGCTGTCCCAGCTGCTGGACGCCATCAATATGAGCAGCCAACTGCCAGACTTGAGCAGCGACGATACGGAACAGGATGAGGCAAAGGACGACGACGAGGAGGATGACGATGAGACGGCCAGCACTTCCAGTGTGAAGACCAAAATAGCCAAGGCTTCCATAGAGCGCGATATCATCGTGGAGGATGCCTTAGAGGAAGAGGAGGAGGAGGAGGATGGCGAGCCGGAGCAGCCTGGCCAGCACAGTCTAGATAAGATTAAGGCGCTCATACGCAACGACAGCGAAACATATCCGCAGAGCGACTACACGGACACCGACGAGCCCTCGCCCCTGCACTCACGCACCGCCTCAGTGGATTCGACAGCCGATGCGGGGCAGCAGCAACAGCTGAGTAAACCCAATTTGCTTTCATGTGATTACAGCGTTGTGCCGGACGAGCTGCCGCTGGACAGCAGCCCGAGTCCGCTGCACGACAGTGGGCGCAACAGCAGCGCGGGCAGCGAGTCCATTCAAGTGGAAATGCCAGCTACAGTGACTGTGACGCCGACGGGCAACAACGACCTGGCCTGCGCCGCCATTTCGCACAAGTTGAGCGCGATTGCCGAGGTGGCCGAGTCCTTGGACGCGGTCATACGAGACTGCAGCGGCGCCGAGCTGGACCTGTCGCACGCCACGCACAAAAAGCTGGCCATGGGCAACGAGGTAAGTGGCGCACGCTGGCAGTTGCTTTCGCTTGTGTGTTTCGGGGCTCTTTCATTTGGTTTCTGTTTGATGCATGCAGGACTGGCAGTCGCGTTCGACGGAAGATGAATCCTTTGCCACGGCCTCCGAGGGCAATTTCACGCCCAATTCGCATTCGTCCTCCTTTCAAACGGCCTCGGGTCGCACCAGCTCCTACATTGGCTCCGCCAAGAACTCCTTTGACGAGGCGGACGACTCGACGCTGAGCAACTTTGAAATACCCGAGCTGCCGCAGTCGCCGGTCAACATGTCCTTTGAGAGCTCCGAGCTGAGCTACTTCTCCGCCCAGCAGCCCCTCAAGTCCGACGATCAGGACAGCGTGGTGGACGTGGCCGAGCTGCACAGCCAGAGCGTGACGCCCACGCCCGAGGAGCAGCAGCTGCACCTGCTGGCCCAGCCCATCGAATCAGACAGCGAATTGGAGGCCTACGGCCTGGACGCGGCCCACATCAGCACCGAGCAGCTGCCCAGCGTCTCCACGGCCGTCACGCCGGAGGTGAGTGCCCAGTGCCACGCTGCCACGGCTGACAACGCGCAGCAGACGCCGCCAGCATCGTGGCGCCGCAGCAAATACTACGAGAACATAACGAAGCAAACGATCAAGGGATTTCTCTGAGAGAATCGCCCGCTGCCTCTCCTCTCCCTCCCGAAACTATGTAGAACCCGCCTAATTAAGACGCGCCATTTGCCTCTGCTCCGCTTTGTTCTTTGTTGTTTTTTTTTCTTGCCAAAAACGAATTTGCTGGCATTTTGTCTTATTTTATTTGATGTCTAATTCTATTTTAGCTATTTTAGCCCATGAGCTAAACGAATGCTTTCGTTTTGATTACTTTTTAAGTGAAACGCATGTTTTGTTTAGTTGTATTTATTTAAATTATGAGATTAGCCTAATTAATAACCTTGTTTTGCCTGCGACAATTAGAGAATTCCAAAATAATCTAAGCGTTTAGCATATATTTTTAATTTATTTTTTATTTTTTATTGCACAAAAAATTATTACAAAAATTCTAATTTAATTTTTAGCTCTAAATTAATTTTTATAAATTTTTAAACAACTTTTTTTAGTCACAAATAAGTCACAGGAAGAGTTGAATTGATATATAAAAAAATATATATATATAAATTTCTCTGTAATGCATTTTAGCTGTAATATATTGTTGCATAATTTTCGGCTGCAGCTGCAAAAGCGGACGCTTAACCCTTGTGCGGCCAAGCGGTTGAATTACAGCCCACAACACTTGCCTAATTTGAATTGCCTCGACCTGGGCTGCTCATAAATATTTATCAAATGCTTTTTAAGTGATTTTAATTAATGTGTGAGAGCTGTCATAAGGGTGGCGCACTCGGGCACACTCATATATACTCCCATGCATACAGTCAAGTCAACTACTCAAATGTCTCATTAATCTCAATATAAAAACATTATAAATAATACTTATGTGAGAGAGAGGGGTGAGCTCTTTCCTGTTTACATGGGAGTTTTAGATCAAAGTTCTTTTGAGCTGCACCTCACTCCACCCCCTCTCCTCCTCCCGCTGCTCTTCTGCTGTCTAGCGCCATGTAGCAATCAAATCAAATTGCTCGCTGCTCGAAGCTGGCCGCAAAACATAATTCAATAATTTTTGGTGCCGCTGATAGGCTGCAAAATAATAAGAGAATACGTTGATTGGATGCAGCAACACGAACGGCACGAACTAAACTGCTCCCCCTCTCTATCAGCCACCCTCTTTCGGCATGCCTTGGTCAGCTCTCGAGCGTTGCCTGCCACACGCATTTTGAACGCTCAAGTAGCGTAAAACTGCGCTGGGCTGGACAAGAGAGGGGAGCGGGTGAGAGCTGTGAATGCGGGCGGCCGCCTGTTGCATTCTATTAAGACACGATGCAGTCAGGTTGTTGATGTTGTTGCTGTTGCCTCTTCGGTTGTGTCTGTTATTAAAGTACAAGCTCTGCTTGAGCACATTGTTGCCATTGCCATTGCCATTGCCGTTGCCGTTGCCGGCGCAGGGCATAAAAAATTGAAATCATGAATTAACGACGCAACGAATGCCAAGAGCACTTGTTTATTTATGTCGTCACCGCCTCCCACTCTTCCACCGCCCGCTCTCACGCTCGCTCTCTCACACTGCCAGCTCCCAGCTCAACTCAGCTCAGCTCAGTTCAGCTCAGCTCCAGCCCAGCCGGCATTCGAGCGTCGTTTGAGAGCGCTAAAGCTGAGCGAATCGGTTAAGTGCCGGGCTCCCCCGTTTTTGCGCTCGCACTCAGTCGACGATCCGATCTGGCGGCGGCTGCCGTCGTCCGGTTGAGCTGCTCAGTCTTGTTCGAAGTTCGCGTCGTTCGGTTGTGGGGCACGCGGCGCGCGCGTCTCGTTTCAATCTGTTCGTTTCTCTATTTTGTGTGCGAATAAAGTTTTTGACTAATGTAAATTTGGCATAGAAATGTAAATGAATTTCTGACGCTCGCAATAAATTAGCAGCTAATGACATTGAATGCTAGATAAATTATATTTAATACACGAACAAAAACAAAAACAAACACAAACTTGTATATTATATTTATAAATTGATGCTGAGCCACAAATTGTGTTCTAATTTAGTTATTGTTGTTGGCCGTCGTCAAATCACAAGAGACAAGCGAATCGCAAAAACCAAAAAAGACACGAAAAATAAATATCATTTCGCTAGTTGTTTTTTTTTTCTCTTTTATTTTGCCTGTCAGTTAAAATTGACATTTGTCGGGGAGTTCACTAGCGACTGGCAGGCAGGCAGGCAGGCAGACAGCCAAAAATTCCTATAGCCACGCCCCACTTCCAGGCATCTGCTCTATCTCCCTCACTCTCTCTCTCTTTCTCTCAGTGTCTGTGTGTGTAACATTTTCATAGTGCCTGTTTATTTATAGAAAAGTACAATTAAAATCATTTACATTGCCTCATGCGAGCAATCGCTTCAAATGTTTTGGCCATAAAAATCAAGAAACTGAAAAGAAATTACCTAATGCCACAGCCGGGCGCACACACAGGGCGGGCAGCAGCAGCAGCAGCAGCAGCATCAGCATCGGCTCACATTGCGTATGCGTAATAATTCAAAAATAAATGAAACCTGCCATAATTTCTGCCAACCCGAAACAGTTGCAATTGATTGAGCGCCCAAACGGCGCAGAGAGCAAAGGCATACAGCAGCCAAAAGGTTAACATTTTCAGACGCTGCAACAACATTTTGGCACATGTGTGCTGCGATTGTATCTCAGTAGCCCAGAGACACAAGATACACCAACAATGATTAGCCTGACGCACATCCGCCAAATGTGGGCTATTCAAACAGCAGCAGTGGCAACTGAGAATTACTCAATATGCGCGTAGTTCTACGTTTTAGTTTGATTTTCAAAAATAGCGCAAATTGAGCATTGTCATCGGGCCGAGCAAAGATCGGTGCGGCGCGCACGCATCAAAGGCAGCGCTAAAAATTTGCTCAGGCGCACATGCAAAATACATCTCTGTATAGGTAGACTCTCATAGACATATATAAATATATATTTATATATATATATATATGTATAGGTGTATAGACATTGTTGTGCTTAGCACACAATAATAAACAGGCAGCGCGAGGCATGAAGTCATAGTCGATCTATTTGCCATAGTTCTTCGCTCTGAGCGAATGCGATGTGCTGGGGGGCCGTCAGACGATCGCGAGCATTGATAGCGAGCGCGACAAACGAATAACTCGAGGAAATTCGCGAAATCGAACAACGAAACAACAAACAACAAACCTAACTAACCCAAGCTAAACATAATATTTCCCTTAGAGAAGAACACAAAAAACGAAAACAAAATGCTCAACAACTAAGCAAAAGACGCGCAACAATAAATAAATATATGTGTATATAAAATAGAAAACAAAAGAAAACTAAACGGGAAAGATTAAACAGCGCCCACGCCTACACACACAGAAAACAACTCGAACACGTAGCCACTAAGCCGACAACAACACTCAACAACAGAGCAACAGCCGCAACATGGAGCGTCGTCAAGCGTTAGACTCATCGATGTCTTCACTGTACTCAGCCAGCTCCTCGAATCGCCAGCTCCAGCTACAGCCACAGTCGCAGTCGCACTCGCACTCGCAGTCACAGTCGCAGCTAGACGCCTTCAATTATTCAGCAACAATGTCATCATCGTCGCCAACGCCGAGCCAGGCAACGACGTCCTCCTCGCTGCGTGCCACCACAATTGGCACCGTTGTCGTACGCTGTGGACCCATACAGCTGGTGATAGCGCTCTTGCAAGTGAGTTGTCGTTGTTGTTCTTACTGTCGTTGTTGTTCTTGTTGTTGTTGCTGCTGCTGCAACATGAACATTGTTGCAGATACCAATAGATAACTGTGTCTTCAAGTAGCAAACGCTGCAATTTATGCAGCTACACTTGGCCGCTAAGTCAAAAGGGCAAATATGTAGATGCTAGTCCTGGCGCAGCGCAGAGATCTCAGTGGGCCATATAAATAAGATATCAGCATAGTTTATTGCCCTGCCAGGCGATTTTCATGACTCCAAGAAGCGTGAAGATCTTCATGTTCATGTTGATTCTATGATATATATATGCTTGTAGTCAGGGGAGATGTTTGTCGTAGCATATCTGATATGATTTCTGCACTATCTCACTGTTGGAGTCTCTCAGCTTTCCATATTAGCTCTCCCATCTCCCTCAATCTCATAGCTAATATGCCTTTGATACTCTACGTCCCCTTCAGGCTGTTTAGAGGCAACTCTAACAAAAAACTCCACAACAAATCAGAAATAATCAAAAGACAACGCAAATATTTGACTTTTATTTCGACTAATACCGAAAACTGGTTGTTTGATTGGGTTGAAACCGGCTTTAATACAATTTCCGTGCCAATTAGCACATTGAGCGCCGCACAACGAAAGCAAAAGTTGTTGATAGCACTCATATGGTTAGTGTGCGTATTTATTTACTTGTGTCTCTCTATGTGTCTCCCTCTCACTCTGCGTGTATTTGAAACTAAAACAAAAGGTTCAAGGTTGTCTGACATCAGCGGAGCGAGCGTGCGCGTTCTAACGTGACAAGAGAAATGTATCTGCAAGATACTTTGGCAATTAGGGGCAGCTGCTACCTGCACGACCACCAGAATATCAAAAGCATAAAGTGTGTAAAAAATTATAAAGTGAAAACGGGTAACCCAGAAGAAGGCCAATACCAACAACAACCCTAGGGCCTCTCACATGCAAGCCACAAACAGAATCCGTGGCCTGAACTTGAGCTGAGTTTCGGAGAGTTTTATGCCCCAGACAACGTTCAATAATTATAGAAGACGCCAAAGTTTTATGCCACGGGCGTATATATGTTTCGTTTCGTTTCGTTGTTCATTCAACTCGTTTGCCAAAAAAACTCATTGAAATTTGCTGCTGTTGTTGCTGGCCACTTTGTGCCACTTTTTCGACAACAATTTGAATGGGCCGCTCGAGCTGAGCGCTCTCCATGTGTTTAGCATTTGATTTGATTTACACAATTTGATATCCCCTCGCGAGGCGCGTGAGTCAGTGCCAGTGCAGGAGCGAGCAGTTTGTTAAGCGCTTTTCAGCACGTTTTCATATTTTGCCAAATACTTTTATATATATATATATATATATATATATATATATATATATATATATATATATATATATATATATATATATATATATATATATCCCAAAAAGAAATTCTATGAATCGAAAATAATATGAAAAGTTGTAGAGCAACGCCCACGCCCACGCGCTGGCGCGGGTGCTGGCAACAGTTAAATTGATTTGTCGAGGACTTACCTGTTGCAGCGCTAGCAAAGTGTTGAAAAAACGAGCATTTTTGTTCAGCGGGCAGGTAAACAAATTAGCTGACTTCGAGAACAAAGTCAAAATGAAATTCCAAAAAAACGCAAACAGATGTCTAGCTGCAAATACATATATTTGTATATAAATATATATATATGTATATATACCTATATAACAGTACGCCAGCTGTAGCTAAAGGCGTGGCATGTAGCTTAAAGATACTTTTCGATGAGCTCAGTTTGTTATTCTTGTTTGTTATTGTTATGCTAAAAGAAAGAGAATGCGAGTGAGAGCGAGGGCGGAAGCACATCCAAAGTTATGGATGGTCTGTGAAAAGATTGAGGCAACAACGAGCTGGCGTGTCGGCTGCGCACATAACTATGTTAATAAGTTCGAGTACTTATGCATATGTCAAAGTTTCAGTTACAGATAAATATTTAACTCTTTCTCTGCGAAGTTTGCGCAAGTTTGATTGCGTCTGTTGAGCACCAAAGTTTGTGCTGCTGAGAGCAGCTGTGCTGAATATCTGAAAAGGCAATTTCTGTCATACAAACAATTGCCGAGATAACAGCAACTGCTTCTTTTTGGTCATCGTTTTTGTTGAAATTCTTCTATTGGCCATTTCGAGCCATTTGGAAAATGTGTTGGCCAACAGACTCGGAGGCAGGGAGTCCCGTAACTCATCGACATGATTTACATTTTATGCTCTTCTCCATCTAAATCAGCATCTTTCGGTGCGTATCTGCCATCTGAATGCTGGGCCAACCCTTGGCCAATGGAATTCATTTACTAGACACATGTAACTCTTGGGCAACGCATCAATCTCAATGGCTTTAAGGAATTTACGCAAAAGTTTATTAGCTCGGTCGCAACTGTTTGTTGTTCTTCTTGCTGTTGTTGCTGTTGTAGTTTCCATGCTCCAAATGAAAACATTTCTATAAAAAAATATTTACAATTGATACAAATTGTATCTTTGGGTTTGTTTACTTTAGTTTCCCAAGTAAATTCCACGAGCTGGTCAATTAGGAGGCAGAAATAAAGCAAACAGACCAAGGAGAGCAGACTTCAAAGGGGGCCTCTGAGATTTACGTATTCCGTTCGGACTCACTCTAAATAAATAGTTCTCTGAAGCGTGCCGAGCGTGCAGACGCCTCCAGTTGCTCCATAATTGGAACTAATGCGCGAAATTAATTTGGCATTAGCATTGGCTAAGACCATTTGATGGCCATAAGTGTATGTAGAGGGAATTGGTGCGCAAAGGCGACCTGCTTGATGCGGCTGAAGATACTCGAGATCCATTGTTGATTCGCTCTGATTCGCAATTGAAGCGCGCCCATGGACCCGGGCAGCGCCACTAATTGAATTTATGGCAATTTCATTTGTAAAAGTCGCAGCTTTTCACTCATAAATTGCCCAGACATATGAGCGGCGCACACACTCGGCTAAGTTATGTGCCGTCGCTCTGGGCTGGCGTGGGTGAAACGCTGCAGCTGCGCAAAGCATGGACACTCAGCCAGCGTCAGACTCAGACTCAGACTCATAGTCGGAGTCAGAGTCAGAGTCAAAGTCGAAGCTAGAGCTGGAGCTGGAGCTGACGTCGGGGCCTGGCAAAAGAAAGCCGTGTGCCAAGTTAGAGAAATGTTTACGACGCTTGGCAGGCACATAAATTTACGCATGAAAAGCTGCGCATTCCACTCGCACTTGCGACGAGGGCTGGGCTAACCGAAAATCACGACGAAAGTCACGATTGTCACTGTGATTTATCGCGCCGCGATTTGCCGCCTGATTATGCACTCAAAAGCAAAGCCATAAAAGTCACAGCAAGCCGAAGCTGTCTGAGTTGAGCTGTAAAATTCGCAATTTGCAAAAGGCTTCGATTGGAGAAGATTAAATTTGAATACTTGAAATAGATAGTCGTGAAAATTTGTAATGTTTGCATAGAAGTTATAGCTCGAACTTGCTTTCATTCTATTTTCACTTGAGCTCGTCTTCTAGGCTTTTATCTGGCCTCTGTCAGCCGTTTTCATAACTGAGCTTCACTTATATTAAAATTTAAATGAGTATTCCTTTTCAAGGCGCATCACTACCCATTCCTGTAGCCATCCATTTAGTCTGTCTAGTTGCATTTCTAGTTTCGCAACTTCTGTTTCTCAGCATAAACATTTTCACACTTCACCAACCTGGATTACCATAAAACTGCTTGTGCAGCCCTCGCTGGCCACGAGGTGGCGCTGGACATTGTCAACATGCCCAGTGTTCAAAAGCAAAAGATGTTAAATAATGTATTCTATGCGCAGCCGCTGCTGCCAGTTGGCAAGCGCGGCCAAGCCGGTCTCCTTGGCAGCTGGCAGTCGGCTATCGCCGGAGCTAATGCAGCTCCTACTTAGCGCTGCTGACAAAACACTTTTGGCACGCACTGATTGATAATCGAAGGCAGCGGCATAAATTCACCGGCGGCAGCTAAAGCCAACATTGGAGCCCGCTCGGCTGCATCTGCTAGCCAGGTTATCGGCGGAGCAGAGCAGCTGCCGTAATTACCAGGCACGTTTTCTGGTTTTCGGGTAGATGCGAAATGTATTGCATGTTTACATGAAAACCGATATTTACCGATAAACGTTCAATGAAAGTCGGCGCTGGCTGCTGCCGCTGCCACAACTGCGGCTTTTGGCTGCTGCTGTGAGTCGTGGTTAGCAATTTGTACAAACAATTATAGAAATTATCTCTCGCCTGGTTGCGAATTAAATTGAAATTTAAATTGCATTCGATTGGAGCGATGCGATTGCAGCGAGAGACTCTCTCTCTTGCACACACACACACACTCTCTCTTTGTGGCCCTCTCTATAGGTGCTGCCTGGGAACTGGCCAAGTGCGAGAAACAAACACAGCACAGAAATAACTGAAACATATTTGATGTTTATTTTGTTTATTGTGCGCGTATTAATAGAACTCAAAAGTCTGACATCACACGCCAGCGACGCGAGCTAACCTTTGTTAGATCATTAAGGCTGACACAATGCAAATTGATGGAAAAAAAACTAAAACAAAGTTTTATGACACAAATCAAGTCGAGCTGAACGGCTACAACTGATGGGGCGATGCCCTGTAATGGCCGCTGTAAAACTTACTTTGTAAACTTAAGAGTTTCATTAGTGCTTGAGCTAATAAACATTGAAATGATAGACTAACAGATACCCTTTCTTTGAGTCAACCGAAACTTTAATGAGTCTGAGAAGTTAATTTGATTTTTATATGTATATGTAATAGTAAAGCTATGCTGATTCATGCCACAGTCGTAGACTTACTCAGTTTGTTATACAAATCAGACTCATATATATTACCTTTGATAGTTGAGGAGATCGACAACCAATATACCCCTTTAGCCACCCATTGAAATAGGTATTTAAAAAAGAAACAATAACAATGTCGTATAAATCATTTGCATATGCGTATTTGCTAAATCTCGAACTTGTTGTTTTGGTTCACACACACACACAATAAGCTAATGCTGATGCTAATGCTAATGCGGTTTTTATAGCATTTGGCTATTTGTCCAAACTCTTTGCTCTACAATTGGCAGCGTGTGCGGGTCAGTGAATGATTGATTTATGTGTTTTTAATGGACTCAATTTCATTGATATGCAGCTCATACACTGAGCAGCCGAGTGTTCCAGAGAAATAAATATACAATTGATAGATCTGAACTTTACATGAGTATTGATTACTAAAAACTAGCTTTAACTTTAGCTATAGCTAGATAGCGTCCATCGGGCTCAATTTGCGGCTAGTCGCGTGTCGCGAATCGCCAATTGTTCAAATTGCAAACGATTTCCAATGAGAATCCGCCAACGCCCACGCCGCCACGCGTGCAGAGCTTTGCGAGATACTCAATCAAATCATCAAGCAGCATCGGCTTTCAAAAAGCCGGGCTCTGCGAACTAATAAAAGAGACAGAGAGAGAGACGAAATAAAAGCGCGCAATGATTTCATACAAACGATAACCACGTCAAGGTAATTTTATATCGAAATCGTGTTCTACCCGCTGACACAAAGTATTAATTTAAAAGCCAAAAACGTGTTTGGGGCTAAGCGCCTCAGAAGTGGACTTAGACAGACAGCTGGACGACGGGTCGGAGGGACGGCGGGACATACCCTGTTGCCCATGGGAGCTCTTTGGGTATTATATCATCGCAGTATCCTACTGACATGATCGTCTTAGACTTCCGTCTCGTTACCAGAGCTTAGCCAAGTGGTGTCCAAACTCTCTTTATAAATGGCCAAAATGCACACACATACACAGAGACACAGAGAGACACACATTTGTAATTTTAATGGCCCGCTGCGTGCGGCACTCTGAAATATGATTCAACGCAAAATGTTGCAATGAATGAAGCGCCGTGCGCAGAGTCGCGTATGAATATATCGTATATAGTTATGGTCTATGGCTGCCTATAGTGATGTCATGCCATATATGGTTCACATTTCAGTTAGACGACTCTGACGTGATTCGTTTTTTGGTGTAGCGTTGCCATTGCCGTTACATCAACTTGAATTATCCGGAGCCAGCAATGTTTTGCATATTGAAAACTCACTCACGTCCAACTAGTCTAGCTTCAGCTGGAGCTGGAGCTGGAGCTGGAGCTTGCCCCTGGGCGCCAATGTTGTAATTTCAGTCTAATAGCACGGTTATTAGTTTTCATTGTAATTGATTGATTACAGTCATTAGCGAGATGGTTGATCTTGAGCGTATGCATTTGGGAACGGCAGCTGCGCGCTCTGTGGACCCACAGCAAACAAATTAAAGCTCAATTTAATCGACAGCTAAACGATGCGTTCCGCGCCAGATATGGCTAAGAGACGCGACCATAAAAAACAATAACAATAACAATAACGCGAGACGGCGAGCCCTATAGGAAAAACGACAAACATAAAAACATTAGAGACTGTCGTGACTGTCAAACGAATTGGCACCCACGCACATGGGCTGCTTAAGCATTTGATGGGGCTAAAAAATGTCAGCCAGTGGCTTTCGCTGCGCGTGGCGGGCAGCCAGGGAGTCAAGCAGACAGCAGCTGAAATGTTCTCCATGCTCCGACATGTGGCACTTTTTCTTCCAGCAAACTGGAACCGCATAGCTCTGGCCAAATAAGTGTGTGAGCAGCAGCAGCTGGAGAAGGAGGAGGAGGAGGAGGAGCAGGCTGCTTGGGGTATTCCAAGCAGCATATACATATCAACACACGCGCATCCCAACAGGAAAAACTAACGGATGCCATTACCATATAGAGTCACTGCTGACCTTCATTGCAATCACACACACACACACAGGCTCCAATAGAGTGGGGAACTGTTGTTATTCTCCTCCTCACTCTTATTGTTGTTGTTGTTGAGCATCGATAACTCGACGACTACCAAAATTAGAAGCTGCTGTGCAGCATTGTCGTCGCCTGAGCAGGTTTCGCTGCAGATCTGCGACGCTGTCAACGACTAGTTTCATGAATGAGAACGCAGCGGCATTGGCAGAAGGCCGTGAACGTGACTCTGAATAATATTTTAAATAAAATACGCTTATGAGGCTAAGGGTTAAGTTGTATAGAAAATAGGTATTGAACTCCCTCTCCCTCTCTCTCTCTCTCTCTCTCTGCTGAACTTCTTCTTCCACTTGATTGAAATTTCTCTTATGATCCGATCGCCTCTCTATGCATTTCTCTTACTTCCAAGCGAGGTCCTCTGTTATCAGTTATAGTTGTAGCAGCTACTCTTGCTCGCTTGGCTTGCTTTCATAGCTTTTGTTTGATCTAAAACCCAATTCACAGAGTCCCGAAAAGATCTACATCAAAGTTGTGGAACTGGAGCCAAAAATCACAGCGCTCGGCGACAATCTGGATGAGTCGCTGCACATGCAAAGGGAGCACGATGAGACGCTGCGTAATCTACAGGTAGCTAAAGCACTCTTATAAGCTCTGCTGTTTAACTAAATGATTCTCTCTTAGAACCTGCCTGGGCCCATGGATGAGTTTGTGCAGAAGGCCGACAAGCTGCTGGCCAGCAAGCGCATCAGCTCGGAGCTAGTCAACGCCATGGCCGACACACTGAACATCATCTGGCAGGACATACTGAACCTGCTGCAGGATCGCCAGCACATTTTGCACCTGTGCACACAGTTCCACGACAAGATGACGCAGTGCTTCAGGCGCATGGATCAGCTGGAGCTGGCCTGCAACGAGGCGTCGCTGCCCGCTGAGGTCGCTGGCGTCCAGGAGTTCCTCAACAAATTCAAGCAGCTGCGCATCGACATGCTGACGGGCGTCATGGCGGCGCTCAAGGACGGCAACGAGCTGCTGGCCCAGCTGCAGGAGCTGGAGAAGCTCGAGACGCTGGACACACGGCCGGAGCACATCAAACGGGATGCCACCCGAGCCGTGCACCAGGTGCAACAGTGGCTGGAAGCGTTGCACGATCGCCGCAACTCCCTGGAGCTGGCCTGGCAGACGCGCAAGACACAGCTGGAGCAGTGCCTGGCCCTGAAGCTGCTTGGCCGCGAGCTGATCGACCTGGAGGCCGCCCTGCAGCAGGCCAAGCACGAGCTGAACACCATGTACAGCCTGGGCGAGTGCGAGCACACGGCCAACCAGACGCTGCTCAAGTACCGGGAGTGGAAGCAGCAGGCGTTGCTCCTCAGGGATCGCGCGCTCAAGATCACGCGCGCCAAGGAGAAGGTTCAGGCGCCGGGTTACTTTGCTGGCGACGAGGACTGTGCTCGCGCCTACGCCGTGCTCAGCATCTGCACGGAGCATCTGGATCTGGTGGATCAGCGCGAGCACTGGCTGCAGCAGTCCCGTGACTTCTTTGCCAAGGCGGAGCACACGCTCAGCGTGCTGGAGAAGCTGGAACTGGAGTTGGCCAGCGTCAAGCTGCCGCCGAACTCACCCGAAAGCTACGCCATGTACGCCAAGGTATCCCGCGACGTGCGCACCTTCACCGAGGAGCCGCTGCGTCTGGGCTATGGAATTCTGGACGAGGTGGGACGCACGCAGCCCGAGACGCAGGGCATTAAGCGTGTGCTGGACGAGCTGGAGAACCGCAAGGCCTATGTCGAGGGCATCTGTGCTAACAGCAGCGAGGATCACCAGCGCGTGCAGCGAGCCCTCACCGAATTCCTGTCCCAGCACAACGAGCTGCTCGCCTGGCTGCGCGCCTCCGGCCAGCTGCAGCTGCAGCAGAGCGTCAACATGGGTCGCAGTCTGCATCAGGCCAAACAGTTTCTGCTGCAGCATCACGAGCTCATGCAGGATCTGGAGGTGAGTCGTATGAGTGACTTATAGAAATCTTTACTTACTTAACTTTATTCTCTCACAGATTAAGGGCGAGCTGATTAATCTGCTGTTGGAGTCCATCAAACAGCATCTGGAGTCGCTCAGCCCGCAGCAGCGCTTCGACGTGGACTCGAAGGCCGAGGCACTGCACAAGCACTGGATAGAGCTGAAGGATCTGGTGCTGAAGCGCGTCGACTACGTCTCCCTGCTCATCGAGTTCTTCGAGCAGGCCAACGAGCTCTCTAGTCAGTTGGACCATTTGCAGCGCCAGCTGCTGCAAACGCCCGACGAGCACAAGCTGCAGTTCCTACAGGCCACCTGGGCCAACATTGCCGCCAGCTACGCGGAACTCAAGTCAGCCGGCCAGCGATTCATCAACCTAAAAGTCTGTATCGTCATCTCTACAGGATATAGTTATCTATATATATATATATAGTTTGCTGGAATTCTCTAAAGTCAGGCCAGGGCTTTGCATGAGTTTTTCTTTATCTTGACTAACCGCTGATGTCAGCTGCTGACGGCTGGCAAACTTGCCACTCTGACTCTGTCAGATCCGGAGCAGACTTATATGCTCCAACTTGCTGCAACGCTTGCTATTTTTAGCGCGCAATGCGAATTTGCACAACAAAAGCCAAAGTACATTGGTCGCTCGCTTTGTTTATGCTTCTCCCCTATCCCGAATAGGTATCAGAACTAGCTCAAAGATTTCAAGAAGAAAAGAGTTTGAGTTTGTGTTGGAAATGAGTAAAGATATTAATATAAATTACTTCTTGAGTAGCTGAACACAATTTAGAAAAATGAGTTCATTCATAAATCATATTTTAAATATATCTACTCCAATAGACATCTTCAGATTACCTCAACTTGTTCTCAACTTCCCTCGCAGCTCTTTAAGATCTCCATCAACAGTTTAATAAGAGTATCTGCCATATATGTAGAGCTAAGAAAACATATGTATAATTCAAGTGTTGATTGCATCTTAGCCGAGCTGTGCAGCAACTGCTTTGTACCTGCCAGCTAGGGCACATAAATTTCCAACAATATGATTTCGGCTGGCTATAGCCGCACCATAAACATATATTTCAGAAACGACAAGCCATTTTCCCTCTTACATGCCGGGCGGAGCAGAGGGGGTGAGCAGCCTCGGCTGTGTGCGGCAGTCGCATACAAAGATTTGAAATTAGAAAATTCGCTTGGCTGCCAACGCCTCGAGTCGAGTCGAGTCGAGTCCATAAATAAAAACAGGCAATTTGCGCAGCTCGTCTATAGATAGAGAGAGCGAGTGAGAGAGAGGTCTGGTTTGGCCTGAACTCTGGTGCGGCAGAACGCGTCAGACCCTGATCACAGGCAGATGCGTGCCACGTGCCACGCGCTTTCCACGAATTTTCCAACTTGTCAGCCAAGACACTTGAGCGAGAAATTATAGAAAAGCCAAAAAGGCGAACGCAGAACTAAAATAAAAAGCCAAAAACCGAAAGAAAAAAGTAGAGAGAAGAGAGAAATAGAAACAAACTGAAACTGATTTTATTTTTTTATGCTATTTTTAACGACATCGCTGCGTAGATTGTGGATCCATATCTCGAGACGAAGCCCTCGGTGCAGGCAGTGGAGGAGACGCTGAACGGCTTCAGTAAGCGGCAAGTCGACGTGACGAGCAGTCTGGAAAATTGGACAACGACCATTGCGGAAAAGCGCGAAGTAGAATATCTGCTAGAGAAAGTCATGAGCGACAACGAGGAGGTAATTGAGAGTCCCAAAAGAGAGTTCCTCAATTGAATATTTCTTTGCATATTCTCAGACTGTGGCCAAGAGCACGCAGGTGGACACACAGCTGTATCCGGTGTTCAGCACCTCCAGCTTGGACTCCAAGCAGCTGCTGACGAGCACGCGCGAGAAGCTGAGCTATGTGACGCAGGACATTGAGCGCGCCCAGGAGGAGATCCAGCAGCGCATACAGACCACGCTGAGCATACAGACCAAGGACCAGCAGTCGCTGACCAAGATCGAGCAGGTGATCAACAACCTGCGCATGCTGAAGGCGAAGCTGGACGGCATCAAGTACGACTATCGCACGCTGCTGGAGAGCGTGCTGCAGTTCCTCGAGAACATTGTGCAGCTGCGTAGAGAGATCGATGGCTACTTCGCCAGGCAGCAGGCGAGCGGCGCAGCGGCGGGCGCGTCTTCGGGCAGCGTGGAGCGCACCATCGCCGAGCACGAGAAATTCCGCGATCAGTGCATGGATAAATTTAGATCGTTAATCACACAATCCGAACTGCTGATCGATCGTGTGCGCGTATTGGAGCCGCCGGGCGCTCGCGAAATCGACACTGATCGCATTCTGAAGTTGTTGGAGAATCTGCGCATTCACTTCGAGTCGAACAGCAGCGCCACCATGTCCACGCTGGAGCGCCTCGAGAAGCTCGAGCAATTCCGCAGCGACCTGGAGGACATCGATCGCAGTCTGGACAGCGTCAGCAAGCAGCTGCACGACATCAACGGCCAGAGTGTGGATAGCCTGGCGGCTGCTAAGACAACGTCGCTGGCATTCGAGTACTTTGAACGTACCATAGAGGTGAGTGAACTCTCGACGAGGGGCTCTCTTCTCTCTTCTTCTTGGTTAACATATAGATTCAGCTGCAAGGCAAAGGTATTTAATACTAACATCAATCTTATAGTGTTCAATGCCCAGATTTGTGAAATCGACGCACCATCAGCGACGCTGGGGCCAGTCAGCGCATACGTTAGAGGTAGCCGTCAAAACGGAGACCCAGTTGTAATCCATTCCCATGCATGTGGCAAGAGTTGCCTTCTCCCTTAGCTCCCTTCCCTCTTCCTTGGTTTTCGCATTGCCTGTCGCTGTCATTTTGGGTGGCCACAAGACTCGGCATGGTTTCCGTGTGGAAGCAGCCCCGGCACATTCATCAAATTTCCAAATGCGCTGAGACATTTTCGAAAATAAGTACAAATTCAAATTCAAATACAACTTTCAAAATGTTGCTGTCGCTGTCAGCGCAGCGTTGCGAACGGACAGCGGCAGCTGTCGTTAGTTTGTAATTAAAAACTTGAGAAATACATCTTGCAGCTAGTGCGCCAGCTATATAGACATAGATATAGATACAGATACAGATACAGATACAGCTAGAGAGATACAGCTACAGATACAGCTAGATACATACAGCACAGAGATATGAATATTTGTATGCTTGGCACTTGGCTGTTTTGAAATTCACTCCTCTTAGCTGCACATTTGCCGTTATAAATTGCTTTTGACGCTCTGAGTTTTATGGACTTTTTGGCCTGGGCACCACATGCAAAAGTATCTGAATCTTTGAAGCCCATTTCGGCTGCCCAGACATTTGTTCGGGCTGCGGCCGCTTAATGGGTTAATTAGAGAATGCGCTGTAATAAATATTCTTGGCAGCCTTTTAAAGCGATTTACCCTCTATCCGCCAGCTGCTCGAGAAGCGCATCGAGAAGTTCACGGAGACCACGAGGCAGCAGCTGCTCATCAGCAATCCCGAGAGCGAGGCGCACGTGAAGGACGAGCTGCGCAAGCTCAACGACAAGTGGCAAAACTTCAAGGACCAAGTGAAGCAGAAACGAAAGAGCCTCAACCAGGCCAACGACTTCTTCGAGGTGGTCGAGAAGGTAAGCCAAGTTAACAAATCCAAGGTGCCTCGACTCATATTTCAACTCTCAATTGCAGATCGATGCGGAGTACCGCGAGATTAGCTACTTCTACAACAGCGTCTCCAACAAGGTGCCCTACCTACGCGACGCCGTCGAAGCCTCGAATCTGGTCAATGACATTGAGAAGTATGTGACCACTCGGGAGCCGCCGCTGCGGGCGAAGCTGGACAGCGCCTCGCAGTGCGCGCACGACATGAACAAGGTGTCGACGCTCTACAACGACGTGATGAACATTTTCCAGTCGTTCGTCAAGCTGAAGACGGACATCAACACGGTGCAGGAACGCCTGAACCAGGAGCAGCGCCAGCGCGACCAGCGGGAGCGCGAGGCACGCGACCAGGCCGAGCGGGAGAAGGCGATCCGTGAGGCGGAGGCCAGAGAGCGTTTGGCACGCGAGGAGCAGGCGCGTCTGGAGGCGCAGCGCCAGCAGGCGGCCATTGAGCAGGCGCAGCGCGAGCTGGCGGCCCGGCAACTGTCGCTGCGTGAGCAGGCGGTGCGAGAGGAGGAGGCTCGACTGCAGGCCGTGCGAGAGCAGGCGGCCAGGGAGCAGTTCGCTCGGGAGCAGGCCGCGCGCGAAGAGGAGCAGCGCATACAGACGCTACGCGACATAGCCAAGCGCGAGGAGGAGCTGCGCATGCAGGCGCTGCGCGACGAGGAGGCGCGCCTGCATAGCAAACGCGAGGATGACTTGAGAATCAAGCGCGAGGAGGAGATCCGGCTGAGGCGCGAGGAGGAGATCAGGCTACAGCGCGAGGAGGAAGCCAGGCAGAAGCGCGAGAACGAATCGCGCATTCAGCGCGAGGAAATCACGCGACTGCAGACGCTGCGCGACCAGGTCGACCAGCAGCGCATCGTCACGGAGAACATCCGCAAGGATATTCAGGTGAATCAGATCTTCACGGAGCTGCGCTACGCCTCGCCGCTGTTCGTTCGCCCCCTGAAGGATGCGCTGGCCCGCGAGGGCGAGCGCTTCGTCTTCGAGTGCGAGGTCACGGGCACGCCTGAGCCGAGCGTGGAGTGGTTCAAGGATGGCATCAGTATCCAGAGCAATGCGGACTACAAGACCAGCTTCGACAAGGGCATCTGCCGCCTGGTCATCGAGGAGACCTTCGCCGCAGACACGGCGCGCTTCAGCTGCCGCGCCTCCAACCTCGTGGGCACCTGCGACACCAATGCCACGCTGACGGTGCGCGAGAACGCCGCCGAGCTGCAGCTGGTGCCGCCGCGTATCCTGCGCTTCCTGGAGAGCGGCAAGGCCACCGAGGGCACCGCCTTCCAGTTCTCCTGCGTGGTCAGCGGAGTGCCGCTGCCCACCGTGCAGTGGTTCAAGAACGACAAGTGCATCGACGACTCGCCGGACTACGTGATCAGCTACAACAACGGCGAGGCCATGCTGCGCTTCGACGAGGTGTTCCTCGAGGACGACGCCGTCTACACCTGCAGCGCCTCGAATCCCGCTGGCATTGAACACTGCTCGGCTAGCCTGATCGTAGAACGTAAGTGGGAACATAGTAAGCATTCACAACTGGGCTCAAATGAATTCACAATCTCGTTCTCGCAGCACTGGAACCCACTGAGCTGCCCTGCTTCAAGATGCCGCTGCAGAACGCGATGGCGCGTGTCGGCCAGAAGATCAAGATGGAGGCCCTGGTCACGGGCATACCGCAGCCCGAAATCTGCTGGCTGCACAACGGCAAACCATTTCAGCCACGCGACTCGAAAGTGAGTAAACAAAAACTTTTACTTTGATGACATTTGGGGTAAATTCTACTAGTCATAAAGGAAAATGCTGCGGAAAACTTTCGGCAAACGAACTCTCAATACCCTCACCAAAATATTGACAGCTGCCAAAGGGAATGCTGCTTGAATAATTTCTAGGCCATCTCGCAGTCTGCGTAGCTTTCTCCTGGGATGAAATGTTCCTTTGTGCCCAACTGTTACCCTCATTCTGTCTGGCATCCCATAAATATTTTCTGTATATTGCCAAAAGAAATGGCACAGCGCACAATTCCCCAATGGCGCGATCCCACAAATCACACACATACGCAGCTCTCTGTATATAGTATAAACAAACTGCTGGAATTGCGAATCTGCGGTGGGCGTTGCAGATACATAAGCAGCATATACATTATGTATATATGCATGCATATATGTATGATGATAGTTTCATAGAATATTAAATGAACATGTTTAATTTCTAGACTCGCTTTCGCTGCTGACGTCAGCGTTTAGTCGTGCTGGAGGGGGCTATATCATTAGTGCAAAAAAAAAACCAAAAAAAAAGGAATGGAAAACTGAAAGAAAATATCAACTATGAGATTCAAGGCAAATGTTTTAAAAATAAGCCGACGCATAGTATACACTGCACGCCTATAAATTACAGGCTAAGAAGTCGCCAGCCACAGCAGAGCTGCAATATTTTGTTCTATGTGATTTTTGGCAGCGTCGCGTCGCAGTTGCAACGAGCCGTATGGTGCGGCGCAAATCCAATTCACCACAGTCGTCTTTCGTGGGCGCTGTCAGCCAATTTGTTTATTGTGGGCGCCGTTATTCGGCACAACATATGTACACACACACACACACACACACACACCCATATACTGTGTTTGGTTTAAAAATTTTCATTTAATTTTTATAGAGATCAACGCTTCTGGCCAAATGCAAAATGATTTCATTGCTTTTAATTGCCGTTTTGACAAACCAAACATGATCTCATTGCGTCGCGCTGATTGAACAATTAAATCGATTCCATACAAAATCGGGTATCTATACCATTGTCTTGTTCGATTCCAAGTGGTGCACAGCACCTGAACTCAGACGCTTCCTGCAATTTAGTTGCCTAAACAAAAGAAATTTTCCAGTTTCTTCTTTATCAAATAAACAGCACGTCAGCCGAATATTATGGGCTTCGTTCGCCCTGCCCCGTCGCCCACTCGGCGGCCACTAGATTATTTTTCTGTAGGCTCCGCGCCGGATACGCAGCGCACAGACACAGGCCTGATTGTACATCCGTGCGCCGAGCATAAATAAGTTTTTGGGGATGGGTGTAAAACGAAAATTAGATTGCAAAAAACCATAGAAAAGCACAGACAAAAACTGGCACAAATTGAAAAGCATTAGCCATTAGCACGGGAACCCACCACACGGCCTCGCTGCCGACGAACTCACCATGTGGTGGGATGGACGCAGTCAGCGCTTAACATATTTCAATATTGTTTTTAACGAATTTCAGTACGAAAACGGACGCGTTACGCTTACAATACCGCAAGCTTATCCAAACGACGCCGGATCCTACGTGTTGAGTGCTAAGAACTTGGCTGGCGAAGCTTACAGCAGCTGCAACATTATTGTCAAGGGTCGTCTGCCGAACGAGACGTCCGATTCTGAGATGGCCAGCGATATCGAGCCCATCCGTCCGGCGGTGCACATTCCGCTTAAGGACGTCTTCATATTCGAGGGCAAGCCTGTGCGCCTGGACTGCGTGATTGTGGGCCAGCCCGAGCCGGAGGTCATCTGGTACCACAACGAGCGACCCGTCAAGGAGTCGGCGGACGTGCAGTTGCTGTTCCAGGGCGATCGTTGCTCGCTCTTCATTCAGGAGGTCTGCCAGGAGGATGGCGGCAACTACAAGGTGGTTGCCATCAACTCAGCTGGCGAGGCCTCGAGCAGCTGTGACCTGAAGGTGACGTCGCTGAACACGTCGGAGTCAGCCACCAGAGTGCAGACTGACCGCCAGTCCTTGCCCAGGGACTCCCTGCCCAAGTTCGAGCGCCTGCTCTCCGATGTGCTTGCCGACGAGGGAGAGCAGGTGGTGCTCGAGGTTCATGCCAATGGCGATCAGCCACTCAAAGCCCAGTGGTATCTGACCAACAAGGAGCTACAACTGAACGAACGCGTCACGACCCAGTCCGATGCCGAGGCAGGCATATTCAAGCTAATTCTGAAGAACGTGGATGCCAGCGACAAAGGCGTCTACACGGTCAAGGTCTCGAACAATGCGGGCGATGCCAAGTGTTTCTCTCATCTGATTGTCAAGTCCGTGAATGCCCCAGAGAATCGTCGCGGCAGTCAATCATCTGTGGAGATCGTCGAGCGACAGCTGTGCCCCGAGTTCAAAGAGCTCTTCAGTGACAAGCAGGCCCAGATCGACGACGTGGTCAAGTTCGAGTGCATCGTGGTGGGCAAGCCAACGCCCAAGGTGCACTGGTTCTTCAACGACCAGCCGGTGCACGGCCACAACTTCCTCGTCTCCACCAGCGGGGATCGCCAAGTGCTGACGATTCAGCAGCTAACGCACGACGCCGTGGGCAAGATCAGCTGCACGGCAGAGAATGACGCGGGCAAAGCCACTTGCGTGGCCTTCTTGAACATCATTGGCAGCAGCCCAGTGCCCGCGTCTAGCAACCTGCAGACCATGACACAGGAGCACAACACCGGATCCTCTCGCGTGACCATCAAGAAGCAGACCTTTACCACCACCTCCACGTCGCAGGTGAACTCGTACGAGGGCAACGTGCCTCAGACAGAGGTGCACCATTCCTCGGCACACATTGACCAGTCGCTCAAGCAGCTGGGACAACAGCGACCCGAGATCGTAGAGAGCCATCACTACCAGGAGCTGCATAAGAGCAAGGAGATGAGCAGTCCCTCGGTGCAGCAGAAGTCCTTCACACTGGTCCAGTCCACCAATGGAGGCACGCCAGTGCCAGCCATCGGGATGCCCGAGTCGCCAACGAGATTGCGCAAGGAGATAGCACCACGCTTCACCACGCCACTGACGGGCAAGATTGTGGACCAGGGCGCCAACGTGAGCATGGAGGCCATCTATGATGGCTTTCCCTCGCCCGAGATTAAGGTCGAGAAGAATGGCGATCAACTGTTCGACAATGCGCACACAAAGATATCCAACAAATACAATCGCGTGACTATAGAGCTCAAGGAGGTGGGCGTGGCTGATGCTGGGCGTTATGCGGTGACAGCATCCAATGCGGTGGGTCAGTCGACGAGCACTGCGGATCTGGTGGTGAAAAGTAAGTAAAGAGCTATGTTAAGATAATGTTAACGTACTGTTAGAACTTAGAGAGCAGATGTACATTAACAGAAAACTGTTAACATTTAATGTTGGCAAATAATTTCAGTCTAATTCTAAATCCTAATGAACTAGCGAATGTGTAGAACATCATCAAGAGATAGAGCTCACATATGGGTCATATCGTGTGTCAATATTTTCCACGTCCGTCCATGCGCCACATCAATCAGTGGGGAGCATTAAAGTGTCATTGTCGGGGGCGTCAATAGATCTAGAAACGTCAATGCCGCCCGTTTCGCATATTGATGAGTTTTTAGTGGCGTCGCTCGCTTTGTTTATATTCAAATGATTTTTCTAGCCCGCAGGCGAGCAGCTTTTTTTCTTCTTTTTGTTTGTTATTTGCTTCTTACACAGAAATTTCTAAATAATTTTTCGGTTTTGTGGGTGGCTTTTGTGGGCTGGGTTGGTGGGGCTATGAAGTGGGCAATAATTATGTAAATTTATCTTGAACACAAGTTTTTGTCGGCGGACTTGTTGTCTTGTGTGGCTGAAACTGTGTGTTTGAAAAGCGAAAACTTTTATTTTTACTGCCTGTCTACACGAATTACTCATTATAGCTGATCATTTGGACGGCTGTGCAAGTAAATTATTTTTGCAAGATCTTCTGAGATCTTCTGTTGCAATGACATACAAAAGCCAATATTTATTTTCATTGAATTAGCTCTCTCTCGCTATCTGTGTGTGCTGTGGCTTTCAAATGAAAGTGGCCACACTGAACCGCAACACATGTGGATCTAACGAATTTTTGGCTTCTTCTATCCGTGCAGAGACCATCTTTCCGCCAGTCTTCGGCCGTCGTTTGCAGGCGCAGGTCAGCAAGAAGGGTGAGCGATTGATCATGGAAGTGGAAGTAACTGGACTGCCAGAGCCTACAGTCACCTGGCTGAAGGACGACAAGCCGCTCAAGGATGCTGGCATCTCTGAGCATCGCCTGCTTGCCCAGGGCAACTCGTACAAGCTGATCATCGAGAAAGGTGAATGCCAGAACTTTCTTCAAATTATATTCTCGCTAGCTTCTCCTTTCTCTATGCAGCGCAAACAACGGACTCTGGCAAGTACATGGTGAGAGCTACGAATGCTGGCGGCGAGGCCAAGAGCATTGCCGACTGCGCCATCCTGGAGCCGTCGCCGGAGCGCATGCAGGAGGTGGTCAAGACCATCGTCTACGAGGCGCCCGCCAGTGAATTCAAAACTGAAGTAAGTGTGCATGTGCTCAATATATAGAAACACGATTCTGCATTATCCATCCGATATTGTATTTACCACGACTCTGACTGCAACTCTATCTATCTATCTATCTATCAACCTATCTATCCTCCCATTTATATATCTTTATCGAACTGTCAATTCGAATCTACTATATACTATATCTCTTCGACTTGTTACGTTCTTGACATGATTTATATATATATATATATATACATTTATTTATTTATAATAAACAAATCTTGTGAATTTCTTCTCTCATTGATTTCGACGTTGTTCGTTTCGCTTTGCTCATTACACTCATCTGGTTCTCATGCAACAACATATATACACACACCTATATATATATATATATATATATATATATATATAAATATATCTGAATCGAATCGTAACCAACAACCAGAACCAGAACCAGAACCACTTCAGCAAAGAGCCCCAATCATATCAGACCAATCAAACCGATGCAACCACTGCCAACGATCTGCATGGCCTGTCCGAGTCGAAAGTTATCACTGAGCATCGTTGCACCACCGAGGCAACGATGCGTCTAGAGCACAAATCGACCTATCAAGACCTGCCCGAGCTGGGTCTGCGACCAAAGACACCAACCACCACCACCAACACCACCAACGACACAACCACTACCAACAACACTGCCAGCATGGACCAGACCGATACACAGACCAGTTTCAAGACTGGCACCACACAAACCCCGCCACCCGTACCACCCAAGCCCTGTACGCCAGTGGTGGGTACAGCTTTTGGCCAGCAGGCGCAGCCACAGCCACAACAACCACCGCAGATGCAGACGCAAATCAACACCAGATACGAGAGCAGCAGCAACGAACACAAAATGTCCTCGTCCTTTGAGTACTTCAAGAAGATCGATGAAGAAACCGTGACTCAGCGACCCAAACCACTGGCCCAGCGGCCGCTAGAGACGGTGGTGCGTCAGCCGCAAGCGCAAACCCTGGCCGAGGAGCTGAGAAGCCTGAATCTTATGCCAGGTGCACCACCAGAGTTTTGTTATACGCCCAAATCTGAGAAGCAGCTGCCCAAGCAGCCGCTCATCCAGGAGAAGATCAAGATTTTGGAGGAAGTGCAGCCCAGAGAGCCACCACCGCAGGGTGGTGTGCCCGTCTTCCCACCACCCCTAAATCTGCAGAGTGTGCAGCACGAGACAACTCTGACCAAGGAGGTCAAGGTGGAGTACGGACAGCCCATTGTGCGTCCCGCAGCGGTGCTGGCAACGCCCGCCCAGCAGAACACGCGTTCGCCGTCGCCCAAGCCGTCGGCAGAGGGCGTGGCCATGTCTAGGCTGTGGACTCCTGCGGGCACCACCACCAGCTACTCGAGCGATGTGGAGCAGAAGACCGAACAACACACAAGCATGACTAAGCTGCCCACGCCCACCCCCACCAAGGAACTGAATGCGCCCTTCCTGGTGCAGCAGGTGGCCAAGACCATCACGCCACCGGCGGCGGCGCCAGTCACTCGACTGGTCAACATTGAGCTGGAGCCTGGCACTCCGCCAGAGATCTGCTTTGCGCCTAAGCAGGAGGAAGTGCGTCGCCGCTCGCTGGTGGAGAGCATGGAGCAGAAGCTGGAACAGAATCTCATTCAGGGGCCCAGCAAGGTGCTGCCGCACTCGGTGCCCACGCTGACGCCCGTCGCAGCGCCCAAGTCCAATGGCACCACCACCTACCGCCCACCGCCCCCGGTGATGCCCAACCGCCTGGGCGCACACTACGAGAGCGACTACGAGAGCGATCGCTACAAGTACAGCGGCAGCGAGTCCGACGAGCCGGGCAACCGGGCGCGCCAGCAGCAGGCCACCATGGAGTCGTCCTTCAAGTCGAGTGGCTACGCAGCCGACACCGAGGAGCACTCCAGCTACCGCAAGTCCGAGAGCAGTTTCTACGAGACCAAGTCGTCGACCACAACAAACGCGCCTGCAGCAGCCCCCAAGCTGCAGCCAGAGCCGCCAGCGCAGCTCTACTTTGCCCCACCTGCGGCCCCACCGCAAACCAGCTACAGCCAGGAGGCGAAGGTTCGCATAGACCACTCTCTGTGTTGTTGTCGTTGTCGTTGTTATGTGTAGCACTTGGAACTGGCTGCGTCCTGTTCCCCCTCTCGCATTCTCTCGTTGTTTGTCCTTGCTGTTGTCCTAACCACGTTCATCCGTTGGCCTGCCTCTAACGCTCATCAGCCAAAGCATCAGCCATATTAACACTGCGTATTCCTCATAGTTTTTAAATACATACACTTATTATATATTTCGATCAGTCTTAAGTATATAATGCAACTCAAGTCATTATTCTTATTGTTCTTCTGCATTTGCCTGAATATCTAACACTTTTTCGTTGTTCCACTTGTCTCCTGCTGCTCGATCCTCTCTAATCCTTGTTCATCTTTCGCAGAACTACAAGTACACCTCGTCGAGCATGACCAGCAATATGCAGCAGAGCAGCAGCAGCTCCACACATCGCGAGACCAAATTCTCCTCGAATGCCGCGCCCCTGATCACGCCCAGTCCGGTGCCGGCGCAGCGCAAGACGCCCGCTGCGGAGTTCAGCGACTACAGCAGCGAGGTGGATGAGCGCTTCCGCTCGGTGTCGCGAGCCAACGAATCTGACTCGGACATCAAGGGCTACCGCGTGGTCTTCCCGCCCACGCCCACGCCTCGCACCAACATTGCCAACGGCCACAAGTCGCCGGTGGTGGTGGTGACGCCGTCGCCCATGGAGTTTGAGCCGATGCCACCACAAGTAGGCAGCTTCACGCGTCCCAAATTCGAACCTATTGGCAAGGAGATACGCCACGAGATCAAAACCGAGAGCAGCTCCAAGCAGTACTCGAGCAGCCAGCATCAGCAACAGCAGCAGCCGCAGCCCGTCTTCAAGCCGAAGCCTGTGGCGGCCAAGTTCATCGCCGCCACGCAGCAGCAGCAGCAGCCGCTGCCCAGCTCGAGGCCGACGATGTACTACAATGCAGTTGCTGGGGCGCCCATGCACATGGCCAAGGTGGCCCACGAGACGAAGAACGTGATGCAGATGCACGAGTCCACGGAGAGCTCGCAGCGCGTTGTCAACATGCAGCAGACCAAGCGCATCATTCACTTCGACAACCACCAGCAGCAGCAGCAGCAGCAGCAACAGCCTGCTCTGGAGCCCTTCCCCTACAGCCCGGTGGGCAGTCGTACGCCCTCGCGCCAATCGCATCTGCCGCCACCGGCCACGCCCACCAAGTTCATACCTGGCGAGTATCGGGAGAGCGACTACGAGAGCGAGGTGGAAGGCACACGCATTCAGCCACTCTGGTCGCCCCACGGCGACGGTCTGACCAAGGGCTACCGTCGCGTGGCTGCCCCGCAGGCTGGAGGTCGCTCCTGCAGCCTGCCGCGCAGCTACGAGCGCGTGCTCTCGCCCATGGAGTTCGATCGAGGCCCGGAGATGCCCTCCAAGATCTTTGTGGATGTGAATACGCTGCGCAAGGAGCAGCGCGGCGGCAGCACGGTGACCACTCAGCATCGCACGCAGTCGCTGAACCGCAACAGCACCATGAGACAGCAGTTCGGCAATCGCCTGCCGGACGGCTCCCAGGACCAGACAGATCTGCAGCAGCAGCAGCAGCAGCAGCGAAGCGGCACCTTGCCGCGGTATGGTTACAGCTCTTTGCAGCAGCAGGCAGAGGGCCAGGGTAAGCGCATGGGCTCGACGTTCCTGCAGAAGTCGCATCAGTTCATCGAGGATGTCAGCAGGGACATGCAGAGCCAGCAGATCGGCTCGAATGGGGGTCTGCGCCCTGGCTTCAGGCGCGCCCCGAGCGAGGGCAGCAACCAGCCACAGGCCTATAGGGACGAGTCGCGGGTCTCGCAATACGGTGAGTACAGTGAAGCTTCTTTCGTAGACCCTAGACATGTAGAAATGGGCGAACCAAACCCAAAAGTAAAAGAAACCACATTGGTTCCATTCGAATTGGTATTGAAAGTTGAGATTGAATATTTTGAAAATTTGATTTTGGAGTGCCTTTTCTCGCATCGACCACTAACTGCCCTTGAAACCACTTTGTATATGCTATCTCTAAGTTCTGTACAAACCTTTCCACTTGTCAATTGTCAACACAACGTAACCAGGCACCAAATGCGTCGATCCCAATACCGGTTTAATCTATTTCAAATACGACTTCGGCTACGAGTTCGGCATACTCTTTCCCGGCGAGGGCCACAAGTTTGTGAGCAGCCAGTGGAACAGCAAAGGCGCCCAGAGCTCCGTCAATAATGGCCGCCACTCGCCGTATCCGCTGAAGATTGCCGCTGGCAACGAGTTGATAATACCCGTGCAGCACGAGCGCACCGCCCAACCACCTCACGGCTACAGCTCCGACGGCGAGGCGGCGACCCAGCGTCGCAGCTACGGGCGCGTCAAGTCGCCCATGGCGCCGCGCTTCGCCCACAAGCGCTACAGCCTGCCCAGCTGCCACAGCCTCGACATTCATCTAGATCGCCTGCATGCTCAGGCGCCGCGTCTGCCGCCCGATCAGCTCGTGCGCACAGGTACAGCTGATGGAAAGCCAAGCTAACTGTCTATCGATGTTGTCAACTAGTCTAGGACAAATTGTCATTGTTGCTGCGGCGTTCAGCAGCAGCAGTTGGATATAAGTATATATATTAATATATATTTATATATGTAGTATAAAGCAGTAAAGAAATCAGAGAGCTGCTGCTGATCGCCGCCAAATGCTTAGCTTAGTCCTCAATAGCAGCAGCTGCCACGCGGCGTATACTTAATCTAAGTGCCTTCTTAGCTAACCCCTTTAAATTGCATGCTAAGCCCAAGTTTTGCTCGTTTTTGTTGCTGCATGTTTTATTTGCTGTTTGTGTCTTGTGTTTAAAGTGAAAATAATTTAACAAAAATTAAAAAAGAAAACCAAAACGTAATTGAAGAAAAACTTAAAGAATGCTCAAACGTTTGTTGTGTTGTGTTTTATCTTGCCTGCCTATGTGTGTGTTAATCCCACTAATGGATGCTGCTATAAGCAAATTTCTGCAGTTTCTAATGGCTGTTCAACCTCATTAGTGCCGGAACTGCCCAATACGGAGCCCGTCAATGCCCATTTGAATCGCGATGAACAGGCACAAAGGCCGCCATTATTCATAACGGTAAGCGAAGTCATTAACCCGGCCGGCGGGTTCTGGTCTTCTCAACTGCTCCAGTCGCAACTGAACTAAACCCCGGCAATTCCGTTTGCAGCCCCTCAAAGATATAGCAGTGGGCGTGGGCGACACAGCACGTTTCGAGTGCATTGTGCAGGCGCATCCGCAGCCGCAGGTCAACTGGACGCACAACGGTGGCCATTTGGAGCTGGGCAGCCGGCATGTCATTGAGTACCGGAACGGCGTGTGCCGTCTAACACTGCCGCAGGCCTATCCGGGTAAGTTGCCAGCCATTTGCAATTCGACTGTCAGCCGAGCTCATTAATCGTTCCCCCTGCCTGCTGCCTGCTGCCCTGGCACCTGCCCACCTGCCTACCTGCACCACGGCAACTTTTTTGATTCATTGCAGACGACAACGGGAGCTACGTTTGCAGTGCCAGCAATCCGTTGGGCGCGGCCAGCACCAGCGGAACCCTCAACGTTTCGAGCACAAATCGCGGATTTAGATACTAAGAGAGATTTACATACATACATATATGCCTATATATATATATTTATTTATTTATGATTTGTTCATGCCAAAGTTCTACATTTGATTGTGTGTGCGTGTCCTTAATTTTGTTACTTGATTTTGACTCCTGCGATCGAAGTGGATCAAAATTTATAGCCCCCTTCGCAGTCATGCCGGGGGCTCATAGTATTACTTGTGTTTTTGTCGAAAATTCAAATAAACCAATTCAAAACGAAATCTCAATTTAGTTTTATTCGAAATCTTTCGCTGATCTCGTTGCTTTTTGAACGCGCGCCAAGAGAGACGTTTGCCAGCGCTCTCTATGGCCAAACGTTCGCAGTGAGTTCGAAAAAGCTGCGCGGCATGTTCGAAAGCTTTCGAAGTGGAACCAAGCGCTAGATGGCGCTGGCTGCTCGTTGATCGTGCAGATTATATTCAAAAATATTTAGCTGATTTATGAGCGCCACATGGATAAATAATATAAACTTTTCGCTTACAGGAAATCATTTTTCACAATTTATGTTTATATAATCGGGACTCAAGGTTACGAAAACAAAGTGTGTAGCATTAATATTTAAGTGCACATGCCAAGACTAAGTGAATGAGTTATGAAGTTAAATATATATAGACAGATATGTATTATTTAAACCGCATTATTCATAATTGCTTCTCTGTGTCAACTAGAGACAGAGTCTGAGAATTAGGTCAGCTAATTTATATGCCAGATGTTTTGCGTTTCATTAGAAGACTCAAGTGTTTTCTAAACACGATTTTTCATATAATAATATTTTAAAATCAAATCAGAATTGGCTCAAACAAACATTTCGAGGGGCAGGAGATGGCTTTTGTGTGGGTGTCTGGCTGACTGACCGACAAACTGTTGTTGTTGCTGTTGGCCTGCTGCTCATAAACGATTTATTTGAATTTCGTCCAATGTTTATTTATCTATTTTTCTTCAAATTTTCAAAGTGCTCAGCCGTCGGTCGGCAATGCGAGCGCTTGCCAAGAATAAGAAATGAAACAAACCGCGCAATATGCGAGAAATTCGCACAAAGACAGCCCCAGACATAATAAACACTCGGCCGAGCAGGCCCATGGGGCTGGGCTGTCAAGGTGCTGCCACAGACAGCATCATCATCAGCAGCAGCAGCAGCTAACTATGTAGTCCAAAACTAAAGTCCTTGACACTGACCAAACAATACCTGATTATCGGATGCGGCTATTTATAGCCAGCTGATTCGAAAAACATTTTGGATGACACACTTTGCTCTAATGCGTGGGCATCCAAGTGCCTGCCAAACTGTCAATTCTCATGTACTTGGCCCACCTAACCAGCAACAGCAACAGCAACGGCAACGGCAACGGCAACAACATCGACGGCACTTGGATGCTAGTCAAGAAAAACTGAATCACTTATCTATCGCTTGCTTTGTATCTCCCTATAAATTATATATAATTGCGCGATAATTTCTCTAAATTGAATTTGCAAGTAAAATAGACGAAAGATTTTGGCTGCCGCCTGAAGATTTTCTTTGCAAATGATTCATGAAATTGTTCGTTTCCTGCGCAACGAGCTGACAACATATTGGATATAAGTATATCTATGTATCTGTATAATGCCAGCATAAGTCCTAAGGCGCTTCAGATTTTTGCTGGCCTTGTGCAGCATTATATTTTATTTATTATTTTTTATATACACAGATTTATTTTGGCACATTCGCCAAAAGAATTCACATGCTGTGCGCCATATAAACACATTATGTTTGGCCAGGCGCTGCTGAAACTGTTTTCTTTCGCTCTCCATGCAAATGTTGCGCCTTCTTTCTATTTTCCTATAATACATGATTTATGTCCTGGCACAGGAAAACTTTTCAACGCTTCGAATGCCACGCGTTTCTGTTTTTTTGTCTTTCGAATTGTCCACGCAAATCCGTTCGCAGATCGAAAGAAAATTCGAATTTTTGTGTGATGAATATGCCGCAGCTACACAAACACTCGCTTTTTGCTTTTTGTTTCTCTGATTTTCTAAATTAATTAGGCAATTTCTAAAAATAACAAATGAACTCAGCACGAGTCACACAACAATTTCTCTTCCTCTTCGCATTTTGCTACTTAAAATTTTTCAACATTTCGCCATCATCCACTTCAGTGGCGAATTCATCTCATCATTTCCAACATTCAACCTAAAAAATGATGGTCAAAAAGATTAAGATCGATTGAGCTAGAAATAATATGCTCAAACTGAATTCAAAAAGTAAAAACTCTTTTAAAATTGTTTTTTTTTTACTATAAATTTGATATTGAAATTCTAATTTTCAGCAATTTTATTTTGAAGAATCTTAAATTATTCAATTCAGCAATAAAGTAGGCTTCAAAGAATACTTTGCTGATATTGATAAGATTATAGCTGAAATTGGAAATATTTCTGGGATCTATATCTTCATACTGATTGACTATGATTTGTCATAGCTAGAGATCAATTCATAAGATATATACTATAGTTTGCCTCTTTATGGCTTACTCTTCTTTACATTTAATCTACTCTTTATATGCCCATGGCAAATGTCGATCTCATGAACTGCGCCTCACTGAGGATTGCATTTCAATGGCACAAAACAAAAAGCAGAAAAACTCAATACTAAATGGAAATCTGCTTTGCATACACAGCCCAGAGACCGCCCGAGTGCTGGGCACTTGTCTTGCATAAATAATAAAATATTTCCGCATGAGTGTGTGTCAACGTATCGCGGCATAGAGGCGGCATAAATATACGTTTATACATTCGCTTAATGAGCATTAGCCTTAAGCCAAAATATAGATATATACTTAGATAATATATATATATATATATTTAAGATGGATAAACGCCAAGAGCATTTGATATTATAAACAGTTGGGCGCATCGTAAAATTGTTTTCCTACATGCTCCGCCCACGAGAAGTGTAATAAAACCAGACGCCCCGAAAAATGTTGAAAATCTACGCAAATCCAAATGCCAGATACTCTCAGCACTTCAATTTGCTTAGCACATTAGGCATTTAGCGGGCAAACACACAGAATTTAATGTGTATATATTTTAATTGGGCAAACAGCGACGCGCCGCGGCGGCAGGCGACTGAGACGGAGACAGAGACGCCTCAATAGCAGCGCCCAGGCGTGCAACAAATTGAATTACATAAGCCCCTGTTGACAGACTGTCCGATTTACATATAGCAAGATATATATAAATGTGTACTCTGTGGCACGCGTTGACCCTGCCAGTGTTCGCGGCATCCAACTGCCAAAATGTTGGCAACACATTTATTTATACGCACGCTGTAAATTAGCAAGCACAGAGGAATCAAATCAAAACAAATGAAAACTGAAGCAAAAACAACTGCGAGTGCAGCCAAAGAGTGCGAATTTTATTTCAATTTGATGAGAATGAGGCCAAGTTTTTAGCAGCAGCCGAATTTCGCGCACGCATTTTGGCACTCGACTCGTAAATATGCCGCTAATTGCTAAAGGAATAGAAATAAGCTCGGGGACGGGGGGCGCTGCTTCGGGTTCTGTTTATTGCGCTATTTGTTCAGGCAGAGAACCAAAAGAGCATGCAGTACATGCAGGGGCCATAAAAGCCATTTGGGCAAAACCATTTCCGCATATCTAACTTGTGGCTCCGCTCCGCTAATTGCAGATCAGGGCACGCAGACGGACTGCCTGCTCATAACCGAGGATGAGGAACAGCTCCAACAGCAGCACCAGCAGCAGCATCAGCAGCAGCAGCAGCCAGCTAGTCAGCAGGAAGCCAATAAAACGCCGCTACGCAAGTCCGCGTCCTTCTCGTCCTCGACCACGGCCTCGACCCAGTCGCCGGGCAGCTCTTCGCTGGGCTCGGCCGCGTCGACCATGTCGCTGCGGTCCACGACGCCGCAGCGCGTCAGCTCGACGCGAGCGCTGCGCAGCGATACCATCAACACGTTCCAGAAATGGGAAACAACAATCGAGTCCATCAGCTATGTGAGCACCAAAACCGTCTCCATCTCCGACTTCAGCCAGGAGCCGCAGCTGCAGACAAATGGCCAGCAGGTGCAAGCAGGTAAATCGAGCTAAATCAACTCACTAACTGGGCTAAGATCGCTTTAATGGCCTTACCACTCGCTTCTTTGTTTACTAAACAAACTCGTAACTCATAAGCTAATGCACTGAAAACTGAAAACAATTTTCACCAAACGATCTGGAAAATCGCTAACTACAAATTTGGGGCTGGGCCCCACACAAACACACACACATACACATATTTATTAGCCGCAATATGTGTGTGTGTGTGGGCATATTTCGAATATCTTTTGAGGCACCGCATGTAAAATCACTAAATATAGATTACAACCACACGCACCGCATCGCAGCACATTGCAACTTTCATTTGCTCAAAGCGAGAGAGGGAGAGGGAGAGCGAGCTACGCCCAACTCTAACTGTGCCCTGCCTCACTCTCCCCTCTACCCCTCTCTCGCTCGCTCTGTCGCTCGCTCACTCTATATCTTAATTGTATAAACAATTGATATGAAAAACGAACGCATTTGGACATTTTATACCTAAATTGCCGCTTGGCATGCAGCTTGCTTGAGCCGCGGCTCGTTGCAGCAAGCAACAAGCAACAGCAACAGCAACAACATTTCGTTTCGGTTTTCTGGGTTTGCTGAATGGCTGCGGCGGTCGCAGTAATTTGATGCCTAATACTTATGCTGACTGGCAAACCGAATTAAAACGCGTCGCAGCATCTGTGTGTGGCGATAAGATACAAAAGTATCTACAAAGAGCATGTGGCGCTTTGCTTGGGGTCGCGTCGCTCATTCGCCTGCATATTGCATTCATTTCATTCGTTTTATTTTTCCTCTCTTCTCGATCTGCATGCGCCATACACATACATATACATACATACGACATTTCAGCATGTGCTTCGTGTATATCTTATTAAACTGAACTTAATTGATATGCGACTCTTCTTCTTCTTCTTCTTCTTCTTGTTTGCAGTAAAGTGAATGCAGTGCTGCTCCCACTCCATCGAGCTGGGCACCGCCTCTCCCCAACACCTTTCCCAACACAAACAACTAACTAAGAGAAAAACTAAACAACTACAACAACAACAACAACAGAAACTTTAAACTAAGCAATTGCCTTAATTATCTACTTATTATTACTAAAATAAAAACCAACAAAAATGCTATTAATAATACTAATTAAAGTGAAAGATTTATCTGAAGATTTGCAGTTGTCTTCTTTTGTGTGCCAAGCAACATTCTACATTCTCCAGCCATGACATAATTGGGCGAATATTATTTTTTGCAACTCTTGATAAGATAATATCTGCGTGCCTGCCTGAGTGACTGACTGATAGGCTGCTGCTGCTGCTAATCTCAGCTACAGCTGACAAGAGCCAGCAAGCTACAAGATACATTTTGTAGCGCATCGCTGCAATCTGCTCTGAGGCTCATGCTGCTCATCTTGCAGAACCGGCTAACTGATTGTTATTCTCTAGCCACTTGTGGATATGCTGCATGCGTTTGCTTATCTGGCGATGTTCTTCAGAAGAAGGTACAGGTATATGAATGCATAGATAGACATAGCTATAGATACACACATTGATACATAGATGTATGTATCTATTCATACCCTACCTTCTTATCTTAGCAATGATAGCGTAAAGTTGATTGCCGACGTCTACAGAGCTACAGATACATTTGTATCTCAGTTGACAGTTGGCAGCTGCGGCTAGCCGTGCGTTAAAATTTAATTACTATGATTAGTCGCTGTTCTCTTAAAGCGTAACTTGTGATTTCATAACTGTGTCCGAGCGCCACATTAACAATTAATCTGTGCAGCAGCTGGAATTATGTACTTGCATTCGTTGCATTGCCAACCGGGTCGCCTTATAGAGTTCCCACTCAATGCGCATCCCATATAAGGTCAAAGCGAACTCAAACGCATTTGAGTTGCAATTTGTAAAGACTGCAAAGTGTGTTTTTTTTTCTCGCTCAGTTTGTTTTTGCCTTTTTTCTACGTTTTCAGCCAAAAGAAATAGAAAGTTTATTGCCAAAGGCGACATTTTTGTATTTTTCATTTCAAAATACAGAAGGAAAAACAAAAACAAACATTTTGGTCGCTATGATTAAGACACGAAATGAATAATCAAGTTTATATGTAGCCATCGAGCAGCCAGCCAAATCGTATGTATGTGGTTTTTAAATTTAGAAGAAAAAAAAAAACAGATAAATTGTGTGGAAAATTTGAAAAGAAGGTGCAAGAAAAATACATTTTGAAAAAAATATAATATAAATATATAATATGTAGAAAGTGCAGGAGGACTGTAAAATACCATAAATTATACTAGATTAGTTTTAATAAATATATTATACTTCTGTGCAGATACCGGAATTGGTAGGTAGTTGGTAGCTAGTTCGGAGTGCAGTTTATCGTCCACTTTTACAGTATCTAGAATTTCTCTAGATTTCTTTTTTGTTCTGCAGCAGAAAACACACACAAAAAAAAAATGTTGAAAAATACGTGTCAAAAATAAATCGTGTTATATTTTTAGCCAACTTACTCAAAAGCCGAACACTTGCCGAATCCCAACGATCTGAGATGAATGAGAGAGCCGCAGCGATGCTGTCCAAGTCAAATTGCTGTGAGCTTTTGTCAGCCTCTGCTCTACTTGGGGAGCAGGCGCAGCAGAGCAATTTGACTTGGCAGATGGCACCAGGCTAAAATTGAGATCGATGAGACCGAAAGTCGAAGCTGTGAGCTGCTACAGTTCACTTGTTCCTCGACGGATGGAAATTAATTGCACAGCTCACAATCTGGCTAAAGTCACTTCTTCTGACACTAAGTCCAACCAGCAGAGCCTGTTTCGAAGATTAACAAATTCTTGGCCGCTGACCCGTTTTCCAGCTAGCGAGGGGACAAAGACAAACGGCTGCTCATAGACCCACACGGTGGCTGTGTAGCGCATCTGCGCTCTCTCAGCATTTTCCACAACAACAATCGAGTGTGGAAAGTGCAAAAATATCTCGTGAGAGTCGCACACGAAGCTCGTTTGGCTCTCGCTCGGCTCGTGTGCCTTGTGCAGCAGCTATTTGATCGCATTCTCAACGATATTTTGTCATTCTTCGCTCGCACCTCACAAACGATCGACGTCTTGGTTTCAGTCTCGGGGATTATGACTTGAAACAGTTTGAAAATAGATATTATTTAAAGAAATATATATATATATATATATATATAATAGATATATACGGTACATATATCTATATATATATATGTTCAGCCATAGAGTTCGCATAGAGTTTTTTACGAAATAGTCACAGCATCCACATATAGAACGTCGCAAGGATAACGCAATAAAGTAAGGATTAACGAGTTTCATTTGTGTAAAACCAGTGGAAAATATGAAGAAAAAAATGTTCATGAAATCTTTTGGTTTCGTAACCACTTTGAAAATTCCGAAAGAATTTTTCAGTGCGCTAAATATCTAAAAATAATATCCGAACGGTGCTTCGGTCGCGTTCGACGGGTGATTCGGCACACCGCTCGGCACCAGATCGTGGGGTCCGCACCCAATTCGACGAATGGACTGTGAATTCGTGCATACACACAAAGCGAAATGTGCATATAGATATGAATATGCGATCATAGATATCCAATATATATATAGTATATAGATATATATCTATTCTGTTATACATACTTGCGTGCATTATCCCGGCTCGTCCTGCCCAGGATTACAGGCTGCGAGGGCTGCGATAATGCACGAAGCTGTGAAAATCAATACCGAATATACTGTGTAATCACAAAAATGAAAACTGTGCAGAGTTTTTCGCATTGGAAAAACCAGGAAAAAAGAAAGAGAAATGTTATAAATAGCCCCTGAAAAATAAGTAGATACCACCGACAGAAGACGTCTCTCTGTACGCGCTGCATGAGTGTGTTTGTGTGTCGCAGTGAAATGTTCGAGTGGCTAAAAATAGCCCGAAATGCCTCAGCGGAGGCTGAGAATATGAATATGAAGGAGGATGGATGGTGATGATAATGAAGAAGAAATCTTTTTTAATGTGTATACACACATATATATATATTTATAACGAAATCTATATGCAGCTCGCTCTAAAATATACCAAAAAATAAATAAAGATAAAAAACAAACATGTGTGTGTGTGTGTGAGCAAACTCAGAAGGAAATTCGAAAAAAGAAAATTAGAGAAATGAAATTTCAACGTTTGCCAAATGGCTATTTTAGTGTGATAAATGTTTGAAGTGTTCAATTTTAATTAGCATTTTCTTTTCTATTCCCGCCTTGTCTTCAATTTCAGCAATAAAGAAGCGAAAGTATCAGTAAAGAGTATATTTCAGTATATATATAAAGTGAAGAAGCAAATCAAAGAGAAAAGTGATCGAGAGGTGTTTTTATTTTAGTGCAGTTGACAACTGCATCGATTTGGTTGTCATTTTCAATGATATATAGTGATATATAACGAGCTAAAATGCAACGACAAAATCCGAACCCATACCAGCAGCAGCAGCAGCAGCTGCAGGAGCAGCAGCAATACTCCACTCAGGAGTACTCGCACTCCTCTCAAGAGCAGCACCAGCAGCAAAGGATTAGCCGCACTGAACAACATGTTCAGAGGAGTCAAATCACCACTCAGCAACGAGGTCAGTCCGCCGTCTGCCTGTCTGTGCCCGTTGGCCAAACAATGCCATGCCATGCCATGCCATACCAAGCCCTGCCATGCCACGCCCACATCGCTGCGACCTGTCTCGCTTACGGATTTCGACAAGCTGTATTGGCCAGTGGGATTCACACCGTGGATTTAGAATCCCCACTGCCCCAAGCTCTTGTTACTGAATTTCCATACGATACAGACAATCGCCTTTTTCTGCTCATGTCAATTTCATTGTCCCCTTCACTACATGCATGCTTTGTTAGTTCCATGATGGATTTGCCTGCCGATACTGAGGAATTAACCCCTGCAATCGAATCTGCATTTCTGTACTCGTCTCGCATTGCTCTAACACCATTTTAATGCATGAATTAACTATATGCAGGCAGAATGAGAAATATCATCTATATATAATAGTTCATATATACTCAGCTCTCTAAAATATGCAACGGAAATATTTATTGATCTTTGAAATAGAGAAGTTGATAGCTGGTAGACAGCGATCAACATTTGATTTGGATTAAATTTCGTAATAAATCTTATTCTTGCATTTAAACATTTAAACATATCTTTCCCAATAATTCTTCTGAAAAACATATTTTGTTTATGTCTGAAATATGATAAATTGAAAGTGCTTTGTTAGCTATAAATCACATCTAAATATTTGATATATATAAACAAAGTTATTGTAAGTTTCAGAAAATGTTTATAGATACTGATAGCTTCTGCAGACATTAAGAATTGCGAAATATATTAGATAAACAAACATATGTTAGAAGTGAAAAATAATATAGTAAATCATTTCAGATACTTTTTATATGGATTCAACTCTTTATAACATTTTTCTGTATATGTTAAGATACATTTCTTATATAAATATTCTCAAAGAAATTTGCCTGACATCAATTTAACAACCTATAGTATCACTCAAGTCCAAAGCAAAATCTGATTCATCGCAGCATATAGAATTAAATAATTAATTGACTACGAAGAGCCAAATTCATTGGTAATATTCCACGTATTACTCATCCTATATGTATGCTTAAAGATATATATACATATGCATATATACGACTGCAAGCACACGAATTATTCATTTTCATCTTATATTTCAATACTTATATCTTAATTGATAATCAGCCAAAAATTTGGGCTATTTATAAATTTTTCCATTCATCTGCCAAAATGTTTGTATTGACATACTTATGCGTAAGCGAATATATGTATAATAGAATAATAGTATAAGAACTCTTATACTGCCTGGCTTGTTTACATTTGTCAATGTTGCATTTCGTATGAGTTGAAGTGAGTAGGATATATGGCACTTCCACACTCTTATACTGGCAGCCGAAGATAGCCGAAGTCGACTTGCCGAACTAGTTGAGTCTGCGCACAAAACAAAGACAGAAAGAGAGCGAGAGAGGGAGATTAGTGCTAGATAGTATAAGAGGCAGAGCGCATTAACAGCTGATCTCTGTTTTGTTTACATTCACCTGTTTGAATTGGAGAAACAAACTGTTGTACATATTATTGACACACTTTTTCTAGCTAATAAATGCCAAGGTATATATAAGTTAATATATATTCAAATATATATATATATATAGACTTCTCATGTGTGCCAACTTCCAAATATAAGTAATCCAAGCTAGAAATACATATCCGCGACAAACATTTTCAAGTTCTTGTTTACATTTCTTGGGCAGAGACAATAAAAAAAAAAACATTTCATCTGGCCAAACTTTTGTCTAATACTGAATGATAATATTATTTAAACTATTTCTGTGTTTGTTTATATAGTTGTAGCAGAACCTAATCGATATTAATATATTTTTAAATATTTGCTTTACATTTTACTAAACATATTATTAATATATGTACATCCAAAGCTAAAGCTCGCTTCATTGCATTTCCTTAGTTGTGCTTAACTGTATTCATACCGTTATTAATATTACAGTACAACATCAAGGCGGTATCGGAGGCCCCTATGTACCGCCCTCGTTGACACACGTTTATGCCCAAGGTGACATCTCACCGCCTGTATTCGAGCAGATCTTCAAGAACGCTCGCTTCGCTCAGGGCGGCAACGCACTCTTCGAAGGCAGGCTGCGTGGCAACCCGAAGCCATTCGTTACATGGACCCGAAAAGGCGCACCACTTCTCGAGTCGCAAAAGTTCCGGATGAGCTACAACGAGGCCACGGGTGATGTGTCCCTGCTGATCAACCAGATCGGACCCGGCGACGAAGGCGAGTACACGTGTACGGCTCGCAACCAGTACGGCGAGGCTATCTGCAGTGTCTACATCCAACCGGAAGGCGCACCAATGCCTGCTCTGCAGCCCATCCAGAATCTGGAGAAGAACATCTACTCCAATGGTTATTCGTATACGTCCATTGAGGAGGAGTTCCGCGTGGACACGTTTGAGTATAGACTTTTGCGCGAAGTCTCCTTCAGGGAGGCCATTACGCGCCGCTCTGGCTATGAGCAGGACACTCAGCTGTCCCATGAGCTCGACCGCTCTCTTGGCCCTGCGCACGCACCACAAATATCGCAGAAGCCTAGAAGCTCCAAGCTCATCGAGGGCTCCGATGCTGTTTTCACGGCCCGCGTTGGCTCCAACCCGAAACCACGTCTCACTTGGTTCCACAACGGCCAACGCTTGGTAGCCTCGCAAAAGTATGAGATCTCCTATTCGAGTGGCGTGGCCACACTGCGCGTGAAGAACGCCAATGCCAAGGATGGCGGCCATTACACCCTTTTGGCCGAGAACTTGCAAGGCTGCGTGGTCTCCTCCGCTGTGCTGGCCGTCGAGCCGGCAGCCGAGACTGCCTACGAGCCCAAGCCCGTGGACATGATGGCCGAGCAGCTGGAGGTCGGCAAGGCTTTGCCGCCCACTTTCGTGAAGGCCTTCAGCGAACGCGAAGTCACCGAGGGACGCATGACGCGCTTCGATTGCCGTGTCACTGGCAATCCCTATCCCGAGGTATTCTGGTTCATCAATGGCCGCCAAGTGCGCGACGATGCTTCCCACAAGATTCTGGTCAACGAGTCCGGCAGCCATTCGCTGATGATCACGAACGTGAGCCGCTTGGATGGCGGCTCTGTGCAGTGCTTGGCCCGCAACAAGGCCGGTGAGGTGGCCATCGAGGCGCCACTGCATGTGCTGGAGAAGGAGCAAGTTGTCGCACCACAATTTGTGCAGCGCTTCAGCACGATGACAGTGCGCGAGGGTGAGCCCATCACCATGAGCGCCAACGCCATCGGCACACCCGTGCCGCGCATCACCTGGCAAAAGGATGGCGTGCAAATCTCATCCACTGCTGAGCGGTTTGTCGGCATCGATGGCGGCGCCACCTGCCTCGAGATACCGCAAGTCAAGGCGACTGATGCTGGCTGGTATCAGTGTACCGCACAAAACATTGCCGGTTCCACCGCGAACCGCGCAAGACTCTATGTCGAAGTTCCCAGAGAGCAACCAAGTCAAGAACAAAGGCGTCTTAATCTACCAAGACCTACGAAAGTTATCGAGCCTGAGTAAGATCCTTCGAGCTGCTAAGCACTTCCCATTATAATATTCACTGTTTTATTAATGCAGGCCAATCCCTGGGCCAGAGATTATTTATTTGCGCCATGTGGAACGCGCCAAGCCCCATCTGCGTCCCGGCGAGGAGGATCGCGTGTATCCTCCACCACAGTTCATCATACCGCTGCAGAACGTGCAGCAAACTGAAGGTGGTCGAGTCCACATGGAGGCGCGCATCGAGCCCGTCGGCGACCCCAGCATGGTCGTTGAGTGGTACCTCAATGGCCGTCCCCTGGCAGCTAGTAAGTATCTCATTGTATTGTATTGCATTGCTCTGGGCTCATGTCTTGTGTTTTCTCAGGTGCCCGCGCCACATCTGTCTTCAAGTTTGGCTTCATTGCTCTGGATCTGCTGAGCATCATGGGCCACGATTCTGGAGAATACATGTGCCGCGTGAGCAATGCCAGCGGCGTGGCTGAGTCGCGCGCCATTTTGTCGGTGGTGCAGCGGCCATCCATTGAGCAGTCGTCGCAGAATCCGAACAGCTTGCAGTACATCAATCAGCTGGAGGACTACTCTCGCTACCAGCGCCAGGAGAGCTCAGAGGAGTTGATGAATCAAGCTCCACAATTCATACGTCCACTGCGCGATCTGGGCGAGTTCGAGGAGGGCAAGAACGTGCACTTCGAGGCACAGGTGACCCCCGTGAACGACCCCAGCATGCGTGTGGAGTGGTACAAGGATGGCTTGCCAATCACCGCCAGCTCGCGCATCACGGCTATATTCAACTTCGGCTATGTCTCCCTAAACATATTGCACCTACGCGCCGAAGACGCCGGCAACTACACCGTCCGCGCCGTCAATCGCATTGGCGAGGCCATCAGCCAGTCCACCATCCGCGTGCACTCGCGCTCCCAGGTCACCGCCGACCTGGGCATACCCGAGCAGCAGCGTTACATTGAGAAGGTTGAGGAATTGGAGGACTACCGCAAGTCTCAGCAGCGCCGCCATGTTCAGGAGGCGCCTGAGGCCATTGCGCCACCCCAATTCAAGACACCCATCCAGAACCAACTGGATCTGCGTGAGCACGCGCATGCGCACTTCGAGGCGCGCCTCGAGCCCATCGGGGACTCTACCATGCGCGTGGAGTGGCTCAAGGACGGACAGCCCCTTGAGGCCAGCTCACGCATAACTACCTACCATAACTTTGGCTACGTCGCGCTGACCATCAAGCAGATCACCGTCTACGATGCCGGCACCTACACCTGCCGCGCCTACAACGCCATGGGCCAGGATACAACCGCGGCCCAGTTGACGGTCATCTCGAAGAACGAGATCGTCTCGGACACGCAGCATCCGGGTGGTCTGCAGAAGATTCAGCATCTGGAGGACTCGTCGCGTTACGGTCGCCGCGAAGAGGAAGAAACTTCTATTACGCAGGCACCACGCTTCCTGGGCCCACTCAAGGGAACCACCAAGATCCTGGAGGGCCAACGCGCCCACTTCGAGGCCCGCGTCGAGCCACAGAGCGATCTGGGCATGCGCATCGAATGGTATCATAACGGACGCGCCATCACCGCCGCCAATCGCATCCAGACCTACTACGACTTCGGCTACGTTGCCCTGGACATTTCCCAGGTGCGCGCCGAAGACGCTGGCATCTACACTGTGGTGGCTAGAAACAAGCTAGGTGAAGCTCAGTTGCAAGCAACGATGGTAGTGGAAAGTAAGTCGACGATCGACAGATATTTGTATTTATCATAATCTAATCCAATCATTTATATTCCAGCTCGTTCCAACATCGACACATCTAGCATGCATCGCGGCCTCTACGAGAAGACGCAGAATCTGGAGAACAAGCAGTTCGTGGAGCCTCAGTATGATATTGAGGAGATCTCCAGATCGAAGCCCGTCTTCGTGCAGCCTCTGACCGATCCCAAGCCCATCCACGATGGCAAGAACATCCATCTGGAGTGCCGTCTGGAGCCCATGGGCGATCCTACTATGCGCGTCGAGTGGTTCCATAACGGACGCCCCGTAACCGTTGGCTCGCGCTTCCGCACCTATTACGATTTCGGGTTTGTCGCCCTGGACATCATCCAGGCCACGGCAGCGGACTCTGGCGAGTATACTGTGCGCGCCACCAACCATCTGGGCACCGCCCACACCTCTTCGTGCGTGCGTGTGATTGACCGCACCGACGTGGTGACCGAAACCCAGAACGAACAGTCGCTGGAGCAGATTCAACTGCTTGAGGACTCGCGTCGTCGTCACCACCAGGAAGAGGACATAACCATCATGCAGGCGCCTCAGTTTACCCGTGCGCTCCACAACATCGAGACCGTCGAAGGCACCAATGTGCATCTGGAGTGCCGCCTGCAGCCCGTGGGCGATCCCAGCATGCGCATCGAGTGGCTCGTCAATGGCAAGCCCGTGAAGACTGGCCATCGCTTCCGTCCCGCCTACGAGTTTGACTATGTGGCGCTGGACTTGCTCGGCTGCTACGCCATCGACTCGGGCGTCTACACGTGCCAGGCCCGCAACCAGCTGGGCGAGGCCGTCACCTCCTGCTCCGTGCGCATCATTGCTAAGAAGGATTTGATTCTGGAAACCCAGAACGAGTCTGGCCTGCAGAAGATTCAATATCTGGAGGACACCTCACGTTATCGTCGCAACGAGTTTGTTGATGAGGTGGTCAACATCCGTCCTCGTTTCCTTACCCATCCCAAGAGCCTGACCAACACTCGCGAAGGCGCTCACGCCCACTTCGAGTGCAAGATTGAGCCAGTGACCGATCCCAACCTGAAGGTGGAGTGGTTCAAGAACGGCCGTCCCATTACCGTGGGCCATCGTTTCCGTCCCATTCACGACTTCGGATACGTGGCCTTGGACATTGTGGGCTTGATTGCCGAGGACTCTGGAGTTTACACTTGCCGCGCCGTCAACTTGATTGGCTCCGATGAGACTCAGGTGGAGCTGCAGTGCCGCAGCGGTGAGCAAATCGTCACCGTTACCCAGAACGAGGCTGGTCTCGAGCAGATTCACTATCTGGAGGATCGCTCGCGCTACAGCCGCCGTGAGGAAGTCGACGAGAGCACCAAGCAGGCGCCAGTGTTCACCACCTCGCTGAAGAACATCGAGATCAAGGAGAATCAACGCGCTCACTTCGAGTGCCGCTTGATTCCCGTCTCAGATCCCTCGATGCGTGTGGAGTGGTACCATAATAACATGCCTCTGAAGTCGGGCTCCCGTTTCACTGAGACCAACAACTTCGGTTTCGTTGCCCTGGACATTATGTCCACTCTGCCTGAAGATGCCGGCACCTACACCTGCCGTGCTTTCAATGCCGTGGGCGAAGCCATCACCTCTGCCGTTGCCGTGGTGCACACCAAGAAGTCGATCTACCTGGAGTCTCAGCACGAGACTGCGTTGCCGCGCCTGCAGCACTTGGAGGATGGCTCCAAGCGTCAACGCGCCAGCGTGCAGGACGAGTTCGTCTCGCAGGCTCCGGTCTTCACCATGCCCGTGCGCGATGTCCGTGTGGCCGAGAACCAGGCTGTGCACTTCGAGGCCCGTCTTATTCCCGTGGGTGATCCAAAACTCACGGTCGAATGGCTGCGCAACGGCCAGCCCATTGAGGCGTCCAACCGCACCACCACCATGCACGACTTTGGCTATGTGGCTCTGAACATGAAGTACGTGAATCCCGAGGACTCTGGCACCTACACCTGCCGCGCCGTCAACGAGCTGGGCCAGGCCGTAACCTCTGCCTCGCTGATTGTGCAGTCCAAGACTGCCATTCAGCTGGAGACGCAGCACGAGGCTGCCATGCACAAGATTCATCAGCTGGAGGACCACAGCAAGTACCAGCGTCGTGAGGAGGAGGAATACTCCGTTACGACTGCACCAATGTTTGTCACCAAGCTGATCGGACCCACCAACCTGGTCGAGGGCCAGAGTGCCCACTACGAGTGCCGCATTGAACCCTATCCAGATCCCAACCTGAAGGTTGAGTGGTTCCACAACGGCAAGCCACTGAGCACCGGCCATCGCTTCCGCACCACCTACGACTTTGGATTCGCCGCGCTCGACATCCTCACCGTCTACGCTGAGGACAGCGGAGAGTACACCTGCCGTGTGACTAACAATCTGGGCGAGGCAGTCAACTCGATTGCGCTCAATGTGACTTCCCGTTCGTCGATTATTCATGATACCCAGCACGAGGAGGCGCTGCATAAGATTCAGCATCTGGAGGATGCCTCTCGCTTCCAGCGCAAGACCGAAGAGGATCAGTTCCACGCTGAGCGCCCACAATTCGGACGCCCACTGCGTAACGCCAAGGTCAACGAAGGCACTCCAGTGCATCTGGAGGCAACGCTGATCCCAGTCAACGATCCCACCATGAAGGTCGAGTGGTACTGCAATGGCAGACCCATCCAAACTGGTCACCGCTTCAAGACCACCTACGACTTCGGTTTTGTTGCCCTGGACATTCTGTATGCCCACGCCGAGGACACCGGCACCTACATGTGCAAGGCCAAGAATGCAGTTGGGGAAGCTGTCACGACTTGTGCTGTAAACGTAACAGGTAAGTTCGCAGATCGTAGATCCACATCTCAGTCTAGTACAAATCGCTTTCAACTTTTAGCAAATAAGACACTGGATCTGGATACGCTCGATGCCCAGCGGCTGGAGAAGATTCGCCAGCTTGAGAGCTATGCGCCGCCCACAAAGGCCGAGGTGGAGGAGAAGGGACAGAAGCCAATCTTCCTGACCCCACTTAGCAACCTGGAGCATCTGAAGGAGGGCGAGCACGCACACTTGGAGTGTCGCGTTGAGCCCATCAACGATCCCAATCTGAAGATCGAATGGTTCTGCAATGGCAAGCAGTTGCCCACTGGACATCGCTACCGCACCACCCATGACTTTGGCTACGTGGCCCTGGACATCTTGTATGTTTATGGCGAGGACACCGGCACCTACATGTGCAAGGCAACCAATCTCCTGGGCGAAGCAGTCAACACCTGCAATGTCCGCGTGCTGAACAGACGCAGCATGATTCTGGACACCCAGCATCCGGATGCCCTGGAGAAGATTCAGAAGTTGGAGTCCAAGGTGGTCACCACCCGCACCGAAGTCGGCGAACACCCAATTGGCCCGCCCCACTTCACCGCAGATCTGCGTGGCTCCACTGAGATCTATGAGGGGCAAACGGCTCACTTTGAAGCCCAAGTGGCGCCAGTGCACGATCCCAACTTGCGCATCGAGTTCTATCACAATGGCAAGCCTCTGCCATCGGCCGCCCGCTTCCACATCACCTTCGACTTCGGCTACGTCTCTCTGGACATTACCCACGCCGTGGCCGAAGATGCAGGCGAGTACTCCGTGCGTGCTGTTAACGCTTTGGGCCAAGCCGTCTCGTCGACCAATCTGCGCGTGATTGCCCGCGGCACCATCATTTCGGACACTCAGCATCCTGAGGGCCTGGAGAAGATACGTAAACTGGAGTCTGCTGCACCGCACCAGCGCCAGGAGGTGGAAACTCCTGGCACACGCCAGCGCCCAGTGTTCACCCAGCCACTCCAGAACATCGATCGCATCAATGAGCACCAGACAGCCCACTTTGAGGCACGTTTGATCCCAGTGGGCGACCCCAACTTGAAGGTCGAATGGTACCGCAACGAGAAGCTGATCGAAGACAGCTCGCGCATTACCAAGCAGCACGACTTCGGCTTTGTCTCGCTTGACATTTCGCACATCCGCAAGGAGGATGAGGGCGTCTACATGTGCCGCGCTGTCAATCCACTGGGAGAGGCCGTCACCACCGCTTCTATGCGAGTGGTTAGCGAGGCCAGCATCCAAATGGATACGCAGCATCCGGACAGCATTCGTCGTATTCATCAGCTGGAGAAGCCTCTGGCTCCGCTTGCCAGCGAGCCTGAGCGCCTCTTCGAGAAGCCCATCTTCACGCAGCTGCTCACGGGTCCCTCCGAGGTATGGGAGAGCGCCCACGCTCACTTTGAGGCACGTGTGGTGCCTGTGGGTGATCCCTCTCTGAAGTTCGAGTGGTTCATCAACGGCGTTGAGCTGCAAATGGGCTCACGCCTGCGCACCACCCACGACTTTGGCTTTGTCACGCTCGACATTGCCGCTGTGGTGCCCGAAGATGCTGGTGTCTACATGTGCCGTGCTTACAACGCGGCTGGCGAGGCTGTGTCCTCTACTGCCATGAAGGTGAAGACCAGAGCCAACATCGATGGACAGCCCTTGATACCCGAGTCCTGGGAGGCCATTCGTCTAAAGGAGGCCGCCATGAACCGTGTGCCCGAAATGTTTGTGGACTCCACTCCTCAGCAAGCTCCAGTGTTCACTACACACCTGCAGAGCTACGACAAGCTGCACGAGGGTCAACACGTGCATCTGGAGGCCCAGGTGGAGCCACGCGCTGATCCCAATCTGCGCATTGAGTGGTTCAAGAACGGCATCTCACTGACCACCGGCTCACGCATACGCAGCACCTTCGACTTTGGCCTGGTCACCTTGTCCATCAATGGCTTGCGCGAGGATGACTCCGCCATTTACACCTGCAAGGCCACCAACCAGGTGGGCGAGGCTGTTTCGACCTCGTCGCTTAAGATCGAAGATCGTCACTGGCTGCAAGCTGAATCCCTGCATCCGGACTCATTGCCACGCATCGGCGAGCTGGAGGCACCCAAGGAGGGCCGCAAGGACGCACCCGAGCCCACCTACGAGACGCCTGTGTTCATCACGCATCTGAACAACATTGAGTGCAAGGAGACGGACAGCGTTCGCTTTGAGTGCAACGTGGAGCCAGCCCGGGATCCCACCATGAACATCGAGTGGTTCTACAATGGCCAACCGCTGCAAGCAGCTGCCAAATTCAAGTCCATCTATGACTTTGGCTACTGTGCCCTGGACCTGAACAACGCGTATGCGGAGAACAGCGGCATCTACACTTGCAAGGCCACCAACAGCAAGGGCTCGGCCACCACCTCGGGCACCTTGAAGTGCACGGGTGGCAAGACCATGTTCCTGGACACACAGCATCCACAGGGCGAGAGCGGCCTGGAAGCCGTGCAAGAAACTGAGGAAGCATTGGCCAATCGCTATGCCCAGAAGCCAAGCAAGCCAGAAACTCAATACCCACCACCAGTGTGGACTAAGCCACTGCAGCAAGAGTTCCATCTGTCTGAGGCGCAGCCTATCCACTTGGAAGCCAACGTGGAGCCCAAAGAGGATCCAAATCTGTTCATCGAATGGTACTTCAATGGCAAGCTGCTGCAGCATGGCTCGCGCTTCAAGATGACCAGCGAGTTCGGTTTCGTCACTATGGACATGATCGAGGTGTACTCCAGAGATCAGGGCATCTACACCTGCAAGGCCTACAACAGGGCTGGCGAGGCGTTCACTTCCACCACCATCTTCTGCTCGAGCAAGGACAACATCATTGAGTCCACGCAGCATCCCAAGGGTGCCGAGGGTCTGGAGCAAATCCAGGACTTGGAGGACTCGCTACGCAAGGATGGCAGCAAGCCGGAGCAGCCAGAACAGGGCATTGCCCCACGCTTCACCACCGAGTTCGTTAACATTGTTGACATTGGCGAGGGTGAGTTGGCCCATTACGAAGCCAATCTCATTCCCCTGGGCGACCAGAGCATGGTCATTGAATGGTTCTTCAACGGCAAAGTGCTTGAGGCCAGCCATCGCGTGCGCACCATCTACGCCTTCGGCACGGTCGCCCTGGAAGTGCTGGGCACCAAGATCGAGGACACCGGCACCTACACCTGCCGCGCCACAAACAAATATGGCTCGGCTGAGATCAGCTGCACCTTGGAGTGTGTGGACAAGCCTCGTGGCCAGAAGCCTCACTTCACGTCGCACATTCAGCCGCTGCAGGGCCTGAAGGATGGCCAGTCCGCTCACTTTGAGTGCACCTTGATTCCGGTTAATGATCCGGAGCTCAAGGTGGAGTGGTACCACAATGGCAAGCTGCTCCGTCACTCGAATCGCATCAAGACGGTCTCCGACTTTGGCTATGTGGTCCTCGATATTGCCTATCTGCAGGATCACGACAGTGGCGAATACGTTTGCCGCGCCTACAACAAGTACGGCGAGGACTTCACTCGCACCACTCTCAACTGTGGTGGCCGTGGAGGCGTCTTCTACGACAGCTTGCAGCCCGACTCTCTGCAAAGGATTCGTGAGCTTGAGTGCCCGCAAGGACAGCAAGCGGATACTGGAGCTCCAGTGGTGGCCGAACCACCCAAGTTCATCACCCAAATCAGCGATGTTACCAAACTGGTGGAAGGCCAGAGCGCGCACTTTGAGGCTCGCTTGACGCCCATCACCGATCCCGACCTGGTGGTCGAATGGTACTTCAATGGCAAGAAACTGCCCCATGGCCATCGCTTCCGCACTTTCCACGACTTCGGCATCGTCATCTTGGATATCCTTTACTGCTATGAGGAGAACTCTGGTGTCTATGAGTGCCGCGCCTACAACAAATATGGCGAGGATGTGACACGTGCCACTCTCAAGTGCGCTTCCAAGGCTAGTCTGATTTTGGACTCCCAGCTGCCACGCGGCATGGAGGGTGGTCTGGAGAAGATTGCCAATCTGGAGTACAGCATGGTGCGCACCCGCGAGGAGACCACCGAGGAAACCAGAGGCAAGGCGCCTGTGTTCACCGTGCCACTGGAGAACATTGACAATCTGCGCGAGGGCGAGAATGCTCACTTCGAGGCTCGCATTACGCCTGCTGATGACCCCAAGCTGAAGGTGGAGTGGTATTGGAATGGCCGCCCATTGAAGGCTGGTTCTCGCTTCCGCACTTTCTGCGACTTTGGTTTCGTTATCCTGGAAATTTCTCCAGTCTATCCCGAGGACTCTGGCGAATACTCGTGCCGTGCCATCAATGAGTATGGCGAGGCTGTGACCACCGCAACAATGAAGATTCAGGGCAAGCGCAGCATCATCATGGAGTCACAGCTGCCCAAGGGCATGGAAGGCACCATCGATCGCATCGCTGAGCTGGAAGGCCTTGGTTCTCGCAGCACAGAGTTTGTGCCAGAAGACGACACAGGCAAGCCACCTGAGTTCATTACAACGCCATTCGATATGGTCATCGGCGAGAACTCGTTGGCCCACTTCGAGTGCCGCCTGCAGCCCATCAACGATCCGTCCATGCGCGTGGACTGGTTCCACAATGGCAAGGCCTTGTGGGCTGGCTCCCGTATCAAGACCATCAATGACTTTGGCTTTGTCATCCTCGAGATTGCCGGTTGCTATCAGCGCGATACTGGCCTGTACACCTGCAAGGCAACCAATAAGCACGGCGAGGCCACCGTGTCCTGCAAACTGCAGGTCAAGGGTCGCCAGGGCATCGTCATGGAGCCGCAGCTGCCCTCGAACTTCCGCACTGGCACTGAGAGCTTGCAAAAGCTGGAGGAGAGCATGCACAAGCGGGAGGAGATTGTCATCGATGAGGAGCAGCCGAATCCACCCAAATTCATTGAGGACATCAAGGATAACTTGGACGTGCCCGAAGGCGGACCAATTCACTTCGATTGCCGCGTAGAGCCCGTTGGGGATCCAACAATGCGCATCGAGTGGTACTACAATGGCCGCGTCATGGCCACTGGCTCCAGGGTTCATCAACTGAACGACTTTGGCTTCATCGCCTTGGATATTGACTACATCTACGCCAGGGACTCAGGCGAATATACTTGCCGAGCCACCAACAAGTGGGGCAGCGCCACCACCACGGCCAAGGTCACCTGCAAGGGCAAGCACAGCATTGTCTACGACTCGCAGCTGCCTGAGGGCATGACGGCCGAGAAGTTGAAGGAACTGGAGCGCGGACGCATACCAGAGGCACCTCAGGTTGTCGAAGAGCAATTCGGCCCACCGAAGTTCGTCACACAAATCGTGTCCTGCACAGCCGAGGAGTCTGAAGCTGTGCGATTCGAGTGCCAAGTGGAGCCAAAGACCGACCCCAATCTGCGTGTCGAGTGGTACCGCAATGGCAAGCCTTTGCCACTGGGCCATCGCTACAGGAACGTCTTTGACATGGGCTTCGTCTCGCTGGACATTTTGTATGTGTACAGCGACGACTCTGGTGAATACGTTTGCCGTGCAGTCAACAAATACGGCGAAGATCGCACCAAGGCCACTGTCTCCTGCAAGAGTAAGTCGCATAACAAACGAATCGTATATATTATTGCTAATCTTTCTCTATTTTTGGTAGAATTGCCAACGATTCTGCTGCAAAATCAAGTGCCGCGTGGCATGAAGCGCTCGGAAACGCTCACCCAAATGGAGGCCACCATCAAGAAGTACACCTCCGAGGTACATTTGACCGAGGATGATCTCTTCGATCCCGATCGCAAGCAGCCTCCTCGCTTTGTCACCCAGATCAAGGAGCAGCTCACGCTGACGGAGATGGCTAAAACTAAGTTTGAATGCCAGTTGGCGCCTGTGGGTGATCCGAACATGAAGGTCGAATGGTTCTTCAATGGCAAACCCTTGCTATACAGTAAGTATCTGAAATCCATGTGTAGAGCTCTTAATATTAATATTTGTGTCCTTGCAGAGAACCGCTTCCAGCCCATTTACGATTTCGGCTATGTGGCCATGAACTTTGGCTGGGTCTATCCCGAGGACAGCGGCGAATATGTTTGCCGTGCCACCAACTTGTATGGCATGGACGAGACTCGTGCTGTAATCAAGGTGTCTGGCAAGCCAGGCATCGTTTACGACTCGCAGCTGCCTGCCCATATGCAGAGCATTGATCGCATTCGCGAAATGGAAGCTTCCTGGCAAGTGTAAGTTGTCTGCGACATATGCTATAAAAATATATTGGATACATTCATCTACTCCTGTAGTGTGCCCGAAGAAGCTGACCCTGATGCCAAGCCTAGAACGAAGCCTGTGTTCGTTAGCAAGCTGGAGCCACAGACGGTCGAGGAGGGCGATCCAGCCAGATTCTGTGTACGTGTCACCGGACATCCACGTCCTCGTGTCATGTGGCTGATCAACGGTCACACAGTTGTCCATGTAGGTTTACTCTAGCGTATTTAAAAGACTCAGAAATTAATTGCGATATGTCTGCAGGGCTCTCGTTACAAGCTGACCAACGATGGTATGTTCCATCTTGATATACCCAAGACGCGTCAATATGATACTGGCAAGGTGGAGGTTATAGCGCGCAATTCTGTGGGCGAATCGATTGCTTCGACCGAACTGAATGTCGTCGCGCGCTCTGATGACTATCGCAATGTGCTCAAGAACTCGCCACGCCGTAAGTCACACTCATACACACGCACACACACACTTGCTACAAACACACATTGTTATACAAGCAGAAATATTTAAACAGCTAAACGAAATTAACACGAAGTTTTAAGTGCAGTAGTTCTTAGCTAAACTTTGCAAAACTAAAAAAAACACACACACAAGAGATATCACATTAAATACCGCATTGTAAATATACATATACATATACTTTCTATATATTATATATCTATACATACATATATATAGTTCACATATAGAATGCGTTATCAAGTAGAGTAGCAACCGAGTTAAATGCGTTTGCAAAAACATGCCACAAAATACAAAAATAGTACAACTGTATAGGTCAGACAACTGAAAACCACAAAATCCCCACCACAATACACCCAGTTCCCCACGCGAAAAATGCTTTCCTTCAACTATCCCATAAGAGCCTCTAATTGTCCTCTCAACGAGCCTGCAAAGGAGCGACCCAGCGGAAGCGGTGCCCTCTGGACTCCAGCAATAAGTATCGCCGGATCATGGGTATTTTGGTTGTGCAAGTTTTTAGTGTGCGTGTTTTAAGACTGTCTATTCTAAACTGTGGTTGCTCTCGTTCAACTTTTGTCTGTCTTCATGAGAAGTTCAATTCTCAACTTAAAGGAGTTAGCAAACCTCTGTGATCATCATCAGAAATGTACCATCCATATGTCATCTTTTCTTCTCACCTTTTTAAAGTCATGTACTAACACCAAAGCTATACGAATGCTGTTTTACTTAACCAACCGGCATGCCAATAGTTCAATTTTTACTTGTGGATAGCTGAACGTAGTCACGTCTTCTAGAAAGTGATTAAAGCCGTCAATTTGTTTTGAATATAGCGTGGTACGATTACGAGCTAGCGGCCTACCAGAAGGAGCGCCAGGAGAACGAGCTGGAGAAGGTATTCGATGAGCGTAAGCAATATTTGTCCGAGCAGAGTGCGCACACCCTGAAGGGCGTTGAGCACCTGAAGCCCAAGCAGTACAAGCCCCAAACACCCGACTGGCAGCAGAACGTCAAGGCCAAGAAGAGCGAGGAGTACTACAACAAGCTGCAGTCGCTGGAAACCGAGCAGTTGCTCAAGGAGACCAACTTGCGCAGAGACAACCATCAATATGCCATTCCCGGCGAGAAGGTTGTGAGCAGCTCAGCTGCCAAGGGCATGGCGCAGTCCTACGAGGAGAATCTGTAAGTAGACGCAGCGACAGTCGATAGATCTAATACTAAGTCTAACAATCAATCCCTTCGCACAGTCAAGAGCAAACGAGCACCACCCAAATCAAGGGCGCACCGCCAAAGGGCACAGCTCAGCCCTCAGAGTCGTCGGTGCATGGACGCGAGGTGCACATGAATAAGCAGCAACAAGTGCAGAAGGAGATCCAAGGTGACTTGGAGATTACTCGCAAGATCACTGCCACCGAAACCACTGAAGTGGAGCATAAGGGCACCATTCAGGAGCGCGTTGTCAAGGGCCCCGTCAAGCCCTCCAAGGCACCTGTCTTCACCAAGAAGATTCAGCCATGCCGCGTCTTTGAGAATGAGCAGGCTAAGTTCGAGGTGGAGTTCGAGGGCGAACCGATGCCAACGGTGAAATGGTTCCGTGAGAACTTCCCCATCCAGAACTCACCTGATCTGCAGATTCACACGTTTAGCGGCAAATCCATATTGATCATCCGCCAGGTCTTCATTGAGGACTCTGCTGTGTTTACTTGCGTCGCCGAGAATCGTGGCGGAACTGCCAAGTGCAGCGCCAACTTGGTTGTGGAGGAGCGCAGACGCGCCGGCAAGGGCGGCATTCAGCCACCCAGCTTTGTGTCCACCATTCAGAGCACCACCGTGTCCACTGGCCAGCTGGCCCGCTTCGATGCCAAGGTAACCGGCACACGCCCCATGGATGTCTATTGGCTGAAGAACGGCATGAAGGTTCAGCCCAGCATCAAGTTCAAGATGCTGGAAGAGGACAACATCCACACCTTGTTGATCATCGAACCATTCGCCGAGGATTCTGGCCGCTATGAGTGCGTGGCTGTCAACGCCGCTGGCGAGGCACGTTGCGATGGTGATTGCATTGTCCAGTCTCCCACCAAGCCGGAGAAGCCAACCACGCCCGGTAGCGAGAAGGCGCCCCACATTGTGGAACAGCTGAAGAGCCAGTCCGTGGAGGAGGGCAGCAAGGTGATCTTCCGCTGCCGTGTGGATGGCAAGCCCACGCCAACAGCCCGCTGGATGCGTGGCGAGAACTTTGTGAAGCCATCGCGCTACTTCCAAATGACGCGCCAAGGCGAATACTACCAGCTGATCATCTCGGAGGCATTCCCCGAGGATGAGGGCACCTACAAGTGCGTTGCCGAGAACAAGCTGGGCAGCATTCAGACCAGTGCTCAGCTCAAGGTGCGTCCCATTGAAAATCTGGATGCCCCGCCAACCATCACAGCTCTCAAGGATGTGTCTGTCACCGAGGGCATGCCGGCACAGTTCAAAACCACTGTTACCGGCAAAGTGAAAGCCACCAGCGTGCAGTGGTTCCGCGAGGGACAGCTGATACCGGAAACACCCGATTTCCAGGTGGGTTGAAGATCTCTGATGAGAGCAGCTTGACCAGAGAGTCCTTTTTGCTAGTGAGAAGCGGCGAAATAACTAAAATTTTGTATCGTTTCAGATGATCTTTGATGGCAACAGTGCCGTGCTGCTGATTGGCACCACCTACGAGGAGGATTCGGGCATCTTTACTGTGCGTGTGACTTCGTCAACTGGACAGGTCGAGTCATCAGCCAAACTGACTGTTAAAAGTAAGGATTAAACTAAAAACTAAGCAAAACCAAAACCAGAGTTCGTAAACAACAAGAAAGCAAAACGTAAGCGAACAGTGTTCGAAAACTCCAAAGAATGCTCAAAAGAACAACAACACCCACACCCACACACACACATACAAACAACGACCAAAAACCTAAAGAAACTATACGTATATTTTTTACTATAACGGATCCTTGAACTGACGACGTTTCAGCCCAACTAACTGAGTACTGTCAATGACTAGTCCAAATAGCTTGAGTGAAGAATTTTAATCTGAAAACGAATATTTCGACAGTTTCAATTTTTGTTTCATTTCTTTAAATTCCGATTTTTTCATTGAATACAACGAACGAGTTCTTTAACTACTAACCCAATTTCTATACCAATATGTGAACCCAAGCAACAATTAAATGAAAGATGTTTAACACGAAAAGGTATCAAAAACAACTAAAACAAAAAAAATCAAAAAAGAAAAACTACAAAAAAATCAAAGTTTATTTAAAAGAAATTAATATTAATAATAATAAAAACAATTACAAGTATTTTGCAATATAAATATTTATAGAACATTTTCTTTTTGGCAGAGCCAATCAAGAGGGAATTGCTTGTCGGTTGTATATGAAATTCAAAAGTCTTGAGATTTGAGTGAAAGTGAAGTGAAAACAGAAATATACATATATATAAATATAGATAGATACACACACATATATAACTATATATATATATAGTATGAAGCACTCAACACTTGCCCCTTTGAGTGAGAATTATAAATAAGGCAGCTTATGTACTTTCATATTGCTCAGAGAATATAGAATATACATACTTAAGTATATACGTATACTCAGGCACTTTATAAATATGTTGAGTTCTTCTGTATTTAGGCTGCATATAGGAGGAGCTATGTGTACGAGGAACATATAGAAACATGTGTCGGAATAGTTCTGGGGCCGTGTGCAAAACGCACATTTGTCCCGCCTCCGCTCGAGCATGAAAGTTTTATTTTTCATTTGAATATTAGCATTAAATATTGTGGATGACACATCTAGCGCACACACAGCTCGCAGCTTCTGCTGTATCCATGTCCATACTGCCATCGAATACTCGACTATGAAAATCTAGAAACGAACGTGCGCAAAACTGGCACAGCCCAAGGGGGGATACGATGATAATAAGTAAAAGAAATCACCGAAAATATTGAAAGGCATTGCAGACATTGAATTTGCTCAGCTGCCAGCAGCCAGCAGCCAGCAACCAGATTATCTATATGCTCTACTATACTATATACAACCATCTAAATATATATGCTGGCTAGCTGACTGGCTGTCTATTCTATTTTCAATTTCTTTTTTGGAAAATGTTTCTGCTTCGAAAACTAATTTCCAATAGATTAGCTAGAACAAAAAAGAACATAAGAACAACAACAATTAGAAGAAAAAAACAAGTAGAAACCATTTGGTATTTTTAGACCGCAGCGCAGTCTGGATATTTTGTTTGCGGCTACAATGAAAAACATTTTATGTATTTTTCAAGTAAATCATGAAATTTATTTCAATTTTCTTTCATTTAAAAATTAGAAGAAAAAAAATAAATGAAAAGCGAAAATATAATATTGGCTTTCGATGTATGAGCGCGGATGAAAATAAACTGACATTTAGTTCAGGCAAAAATAAAATAATTAATTACCTACGAGTTGTTTGTTTTGTTGCTGTACCATGTAGACAAGATGTGAGTAGCCGATTTACCCAAGAGATCTATTCAAACACACTCACACACACACACAAGCCGACTTGTGTATGTGTTCTGCATTTGGGTAGATGTGTTAGTCATTAGACAGGCCAACATGAATAAATGATTCTGTTTATGGTGCAGAAATGGTTTTTAATTAAATTAATCAGTTACGGTAGTTTACTCATCCAATCGCCCTCTGGCGCTGATTCAGATACTTTTGCCTTTATTTATAGCTGCCAGCCCACAGCTTTTGTATCCAACCGACCATTTAGATCAGCAATCCCTCTGAAACCAAGAAATGCATATTAGTATTGAACGTTAGATATTGGAACGATACTTTCAAGTATTACGATCAAACTTTGACCTGTACTCGTACTCGTACTCGTACTTGACCCAGACAGACACGGAGAGACCTAAATGATGGATGATTGGTCAGACAGACCTCGAAGCGTATTATTACTATTGGACGTTTGATTATAATCAACTTGTATTGTTTATTTAATTTACGTTTATTTATTTTGTAGTGATGTTGCATGAGATTTTATTATTCATTTTTTATTGCTGCTTTTTACTACTAATTCGTTTCGTTCTCATTTCGTCCACTTTCCACAATACTATTTCGCATATCCGAAAAACAAAACACAAACGAATCTTAAGTTTCGAAATGATTTAAAGTACTCTATTACCGCGTCCAGTTCAAGTATTTGCCGCTTATGCCGCCAATAAGTTGTCTTTCGTAAATCTTGTGGTAAAAAATGCTTTACTAAAAAATTAATCATAAAAACTCATGCGACTTTTGTTTTAAGTTTTATCTACAATACATTTGAGATACTCGTATTCCTCTGTCAATTAAATAATTTATGTTTATGTTTACGTTTCGTGTTTTAAGTGTTTACCGATCGAGCTCAACGATCGATAATCAAATATCCAATTCGATCAATCGGTTCAGTAATTCTTTTGTTCTTCCACATCACTCTTGTTGTTTAATTGTACTTCTCATGTATTTAACGCTTAAAACCAATATCGCGTCTTTCAAATAAAAAACAAAGCAAATGCATCATCAACTGATAATCGTTTTTGATAACTTCCAAACTGCCAAACTCCATGCTTGCGCATCCTTTGCCGCTGCTTGCTCGCACCGATAGAGGTAATGTATTTATATATATATATATACTTAGTATTATTATAGTACTTCGATGTTTTATGTTAACGATTTGCAACACTTTATTGAGGACTGCACTTTGTAAATGAACCACACGTTTGCCCCGTGTGGCAATTGGCTACCTTCTGCGCTCGATTGTTGTCTACATCGGAATGAGATCAGTCGAATGCGCCGCGGTGCGCTGGCTGCGCTGCGCTGACTGCGATGCTCACCCCAAAAATACCCCATATCGATACAGCCACACAGAGAGCCGCCTAAGAATCTTGCCGAGCTGTTTACCCCACCTGGTGACGTAGCCGTCACTAATCATATATCTATTTCTGGCATCCATTGTAAACACAAGCGTTTTAATTGTGCTCGCTCTCAAACTCAATTGTTCTCGCTGAGCCCGATCATTATTTTGGGCCATACTTCGCTTGATGATGATGAAGCGGCTGTACTTAGCTGATGATAAATACGTTTATTGAAGATGTGCCAAAAAGTAGCTGTAGGTGAATGCAAGCATCACAGGTGAGATTCGTCACAGTCGAACAGTGAATCATGCGACAGATTTGAATCTTTTTCTTTATCAATGTCAAACATTGGGCTGAGATGTGCGTGGCATATTATTTAAGTACCTAATTATTGATTCACGGCCAACATAGATGAGCTGTCTTATGCGATTTGGGCTTTGAGGCTGTCGTGCCCCTTCATAGGCATCCATCCACATTTACCTTTACATCCAAGCAGAAATATGCGTTCTGCCATGGTATTTGAATTTTCATTTTGCACACTACATTTATATTTTCAAGTTCATTGTTCATAAATATATATATTTATATATACGCGTATGTGAGCAAGGTATTTTGATTTATTTTTAATATTGAGTATGAACGCCATGGCGTGTATATATCAGAGGTACGTATCAAGTTGCCACACCCTTCAGTGAATATCATTTTCAAGGTAAGCGACTCAATCCATGTGCTACTCGGACGCTGTTGCGAACTCTGGATAATGTCAGGCGATTCTTGATCCCGGCTCTAGAGATACTCTATTAACACGTTGACTTCCCCTTTGAACTTCTAGAACGACGTATCTCGGCTTATCAATTGCGTACGATTGATTCTGTCGAAGATGAGTCCTCGTCATCTGGCAGGGAGGATAGCTCACCTGAGTCGCCCAATCAATTCCAGCAGCAGCCACAGCAACCGGGCGCTTATGGTCAATATTTGGGCGTTAATGGGCAGGTACAGCATCAGGGTCGTTCGCGCACGAAGAAGACGAAGGTGCGCAGCAAGTCCTTGCAGCCACCCACTAATGTTGTGCCATGGCGCAAGTCCTCGCGTCCGCATCGTGGACGCTCACTAGACAAGCAGCCATTCCTGCCGGGCTTCAAGCCGGAGCCGGTCAAGTCTTGGACCGAAGAAACAATTAGTTTAAAGGCCACGCCCATTGAGAAAAAGAAGCCGACACCTAAGCTAGAAGCTGCTCAGGTTGTCCTCAAGTCCATCAAGACTGAGAGAGATCAGGGCATCATGAGTCTGGGAGCTACTTTGGAGCAGATTATTGCTGGCAAGACTGAAAAGGAGGCCGTGCCTTGGATAACAATGCGTGAGAAGCTGAAGCAGGTGGAGAGTGTTCAGCAGCAGCTCAGCAAATTTGACCTTGATGAGGTCTACTTGCGACCACTCGAGGGTCAAATCGAAACGGACCAGCAACTGCCACAGCAAGCCCAAGTGGAGCAAGTGCAGCGCACTAAGGAAATTCAACGCCTTAAGAGCATGGAAAGTGTGGAGATCATGGAAATGACTGACCAGATTGATCAGCTCATTACGCAGCAGCAGAACAATAAGGATCTCATTCCATGGAAGGAGATGCGGCAGCAGCTGAAGAGCGTGCAGCGGGTAACCAAGCAAATGGACAAGTTTAAGATTGAGGAGGTAGAGCTGCGCCATCTGCAGGCACAGCAGAGTATCGCTGAAGAATTCCAGAGCTCCACCCAAGACACAGTTGTCATGACCATCGACGATAGCTCCAAGGGCTCAATTTCTAAGGTTATGACTCGCGATGAGGTTCAGCATTACGAAGATCAATCGAACATCTACAAACAGCAGTTCATAACCACTGAAGATGTTAACATAATGCATGTTTCGGAGCGTGAGAAGCTCGAGGCACAAAGGCTGTTGAGGGAACAGCAAGCTGTCAATTGGAGGCAGCAGCAACAGCGCCCTCAACTGCAGCCTCTAACCTCTGTGGAGGATACAATCTCACAGACCAGCGAACGTCAAAGGATTGAGCATCAGCAAAGTCTTATTGAGGAGAGCCAACGTCAACAGTTTGTGCATGTCGAGGACTCTCAGATGATGAGCCTTGAGCAATACGAACACCAGAAGATGATCAACCAGCGCACTCAGGGAGAGTCCTTCAACTGGCGTCAGCCACGTGAACCCCAGAAGTTCATTCAGGTTGAGGACTCATCTCTGCTGCATCTGCAAGAACGTCAGGATACACAGGAGCAACAGTTTATACAGCCTCAGCCCGTCATGTGGGATCGCGGTATGAAAAAACCAGAGCCTGTGCAGCCCCAAGCCCCTGTTCCACAACAACAAGAACAATTCGTGGAGAAACCAAAAACATACGAGGAAATGCACGATGAGTTGATTGAGCCAGTTCCTGTGCAGCAGCCGGAACCAGTGCCAGTTATGTGGGAGCGTGGCAAGAAGAAGCCTGTCCAGCCACAACAAAAGACATTCGAAGAACTGCACGATGTTCTGGATGAACCTGTACCGGTGCAACAACCGGAACCTGTTCCTGTTATGTGGGAGCGTGGTAAGAAAAAAACAGTTGCTCAAGAAGTCACAGATACTCAACAAATTGTACAGACATCGCAAGTGGTTGAGCAACAAACTGTCGAGGAGACAAAGAAAACGGCAGTGCGTCGGGTAATACCACCACGTGAGCCGGAACAGAAAGTGGAGCAAGTGACGCTTAAGCCAACACCACGACCTGCACCTAAGCAAGCCCAAAAGGCCGAAGAATTCCAATTGAAACCACTCAAGACTACTCGAACCATTCAACAAACTGTCCAAGAGTCGGTTCAAATAGCCACCGAAGAAGTTCAGCACATTACAGAAGTGCCAGACGTTCCAAAAACACTTGAAGTTGCCGAGGATACTTTGGAAGAAGAAACCGGCAAAGCAGTTGAGCCTCAGCCGCAGCCTGTTATGTGGGAGCGTGGCAAGAAGAAGCCTCAACAACCTGCAGCTCAAGAGATTCCAAAGTCTCAGGAAGTCGCTGTTGATACTCTGGAGGAAGGAACAGCGCCAGCTGTTCAGCCAGAGCCGCAGCCTGTTATGTGGGAGCGCGGCAAGAAGAAGCCACAGCAGCCCAAACCTCAAGAAATTCCTAAGACTCAAGAAGTTGCTGTTGATACTCTGGAGGAAGAAACAGCGTCAGCTGTTCAGCCAGAGCCGCAGCCTGTTATGTGGGAGCGCGGCAAGAAGAAACCTCAGCAGCCTAAACCTCAAGAAATTCCTAAGACTCAAGAAGTCGCTGTTGATACTCTAGAAGAAGAAACAGTACCCACAGTTGAGCCAGAGCCACAGCCTGTGCTGTGGGAGCGTGGCAAGAAAAAGAAGCCAGTTCCGCAACAAATGGTGGAAGAGAATGTTCCTGAAGTACCAACTAAAACATTTGAGGAAGCAGTCGATATTTTGCCTGATGAAGCTAAGGTTGAGGATAAGCCAGAGCCTGTTTTGTGGCAGCGTGGTAAGAAGAAGGTACCACAGCCTAAGCCAGCTGACGAGCAGCATCCAGATGAAGTCGACGCTCAAATTGAACAAGTTGTCGAAGTTGCGGAAGAACAAATTGTAGAAGAAAAGCGTAAAGTCAAAAAGGTTAAGAAACCTAAGCTTCCGCAGGAGTCAGTTGAACAACCTGAAGAGGAGGCTCCACGGGAAGAAATAATTGAACAGCAGGAAGACATTGTCGAAGTTGAGGAAGAACAAATTGTTGAGGAAAAACGTAAAATCAAAAAGGTTAAGAAACCTAAGCTTCCACAGGAGACAGTTGAACAACCTGAAGAGGAGGCTCCACAGGAAGAAACAATTGAAGAGCAGGAAGACATTGTTGAAGAAGATGAAACAATAGTGAAAGAAAAGCGTAAAGTCAAAAAGGTTAAGAAACCTAAGCTTCCGCAGGAGGGCGTTGAGCAGCCTGAAGAGGAGGTTCCCCAAGAGAAAACAATTGAAGAGCAGGAAGACATTGTTGAAGAAGAGGAAACAATAGTGGAAGAAAAGCGTAAAGTAAAGAAGGCAAAGAAACCAAAGAAAACCGTGGAAGTAACTGAAGAGCCAGAAGAACCAGAGGAGCCAGAAGAGCCTACGGAAGACATTCCAGTAGAAGAAGTTATTCAGGAGTCAGAGGAATTGGTAGAGAAAAAACGTAGAGTGAAAAAGGCAAGAAAACCAAAACCAACAGAGCCAGAGCAGGAAGAAGAAGAAGAAGAGGTTCCAGAAACACAACCCGAAGAGGTTCAAGAAATCGAGGAGCCTTCTGTTAAAGAACCTACAAAAAAGAAGGTTATTCCTAAGGTGCAAGAAGTCGAACAGGTTGAAAAGGTTACGCTTAAGCCTGTGCCGAGAAAGCAGCATCAATTGCCTGAAAAGGAGCAAGTTGAAGAAGTGACGCTCAAGCCACGTGCAAAAACTTCAGTTGTCTCCGAGACGCAACAACCAGAAACAACTGAAACAGAATTTATTGAGACAGAAAAGGTTGTCACATTTGAAGATCAAGTGGTCGATGTTACTAAGAAACGCGTTAAGAAGAAGAAGCCGAAGGCAAAGCCTGAAAGTCAAGAATCTATTGAAGAGCCAACGGAAGAGCCTGTTGAAGATGTGGAAGAGGAAGAAGCTGAACCTCTGCCGGAAGATGTCGAGCCTGTGGAAAGTGTGGCTGAGGAACAAGTTCTTGAGGAAACTCCAAAGGAGAAGGTTACTAAGCTTAAGCCCAAAAAGGAAGAAGTTGTAGAAGTGGTTGAAGAAGTGGCTTTGAAACCAGTGGCCAGACCAAAGAAACAATTACCGCAGGAAGCAACAATTGAAGAGGTGCGCCTCAAGCCTACGAAGCGTACAACTACCAAGCCTGAAGAAGTCAGATTGGAAGAAGTCGACTTGCAGCACGTTGAAAAGAAGGAAGAGGAAATAGTTCAAGAAGAAAAACGAAAGGTCAAGAAGGTAAAGAAGCCAAAGCATGAAGATCTTCCTGAAATCCCAGATGCAGAGCCAACCGTCTTGGAAGAGGCTGAGTTGATCGACATCGAGAAGGAGCCTAAGCCTGAAGAAGAGAAGCCACAAGTGCCTTGGAAGCGTGGTGAGAAGAAGAAGCCAGTTGCAGAACCTTTAGAAGAAAAGCAATGGCCAACGGGCAAGCGACGACCTCTGCCCGAAGAACAGCCTGAAGAAGTCCAGCTCAAGCCAATTCCAGCCAAGCCTGTTGAAGTACCTGCAACACCTGAGAAGGCAGTTTCTCCACCTGAACTAAAGCCTGAAGAGAAGGTTGAAAGCGAGGATGAGATTTCTGACTTGGAGCCTCTGAAAGTACCAGAAGAGAAACAGCCCAAAGAAAAAGTTAAAAAGGAGAAGAAGAAGAAACCGAAGTTGAAGAAGGCGACGCCATCAGTGGATGAAGTGTCCGAAGAAGTGGCCGAGCCATTTGCAGAGCCAATTGCTGAAGAAGACCAAGTTGAGGAGCTGCCAGTTGATGATGTGAAAGTGGTTGCCGTCTCTGAGGATGTGCAGCCAGAGGAAGAAGTTGTGATAACTGAGAAAACACCCGAAACGAAACAAAAGGCTCATAAGAAACGTACAAAGCCATTGAAAGAAGTTTCGGTTGAGGGACAACCGCAGCTACTGGAAGCAGCTGTTGCTGAAATCGAAAAGGCTGATGAAATTTCCCAAGAGATCTCACAAAAGACTATTACTCTACTGAAGAAGACTGAAGATACAAGACCTCAATTCATAACAACCGAACAGCTTATTGAACTCGACGTGGAGGATGTAAGACGCGATCTGGAGATGAAAATCACTTCGAATATTATTAAGAAGGAGAAACGGCGCGTTGTGCTCGACGACAGCCAGCCTCTGCCCGAATTGGAGCTAATAACACAGAAACGTATTCAGGAGGGCATCGACAAAATGCCCGATGAGGAACTGATCGAGGATCAGCAGTTGACTCAGAACTTAGAAGAAACAACGACGTCTGAGGTAATTGGCCAGGAGCGCAAGCTGGTCAAAAAGAAGAAGAAGGAAATCAAGCCACCGCGTATCACAGAGAAGCTGCGACCCCGTCAATGCGTTCCCGAAGAGCCTACCATCCTCGAATGCAAGGTTGAAGGCGTGCCATTCCCAGAAATTAATTGGTACTTTAACGACATGCTATTGTTTGCATCGGAAAAGTATGAAATCACCGTCGTGGAGCAGGTGGCACAGCTGAAGATTGCCAAGGTCACACCCAGCGATGTGGGCGTTTACACCTGTGAGGCGAAGAACGAGGCCGGAGTGGCAACAAGTCGTACCAACATAATATTAGGTAAGTTCAATAATCGTTTTAGATTATTCTTTGCAATTACATTCCTGTCTGTGTAAGTCACTTGAAAGCTTTCAAGAAGTTGATTGGTGTCTTAACTATGTTAACCTCTTGGAAGAACCACTTAACAAAAAATTTCCATGACTTCATTCCATTTCTGTGCCCAAAACACAACAACAACAACACACTTTAAAATACTTTTTATTCACAATGAATATAGAAAAAGAACAAGGAGTTGCACCACAATTCACGAAACCACTTAAGATCGAGTTTACTGAGGAAAAGCAGCCCGAGCGGCTTAAGGTAACTGTAACGTGTCAGGTGACTGGCAAACCCAATCCTCAAGTTAAGTGGTATCGTGGTATTGAGGAGGTGATACCCAACGAAGCATTACAGATGTTCTACGACCAACAGACCGGCGATGTAGTCTTGGAGGTTATAAATCCACCTGCTAATGAAGCCATTACCTATTCGGTTCAGGCTCAAAATCAATTTGGACGCGCCATTGGCAACGCCAATATTATGAGTCGTCTGGACGAAACTCCCAAAGAGATTCTCAAGCCACCCACAGTGACGCCCTTGAGTGCGGTTGTGGTTCCAAGTGGAGGTACTCTATTATTCGAGGCTAAATACGACGGTATGCCAAGGCCAGAGATCAAATGGTTGCGCAATGGTCGAGAGATTATCGAAAACGAAGAAACCATTATAGAAACAACCGAAACAACGACAACAATCAAGGTTATCAATATGACTCGTAAGCGTACAGGAAAGTACGAAGTTTGCGCCAAGAATAAGGTGGGTGAGGCGAAGTCTTCGGGCTCCGTAGTTGTTTCTGATCAAGCACCGGACAAGCAAATCAAGCCGCCCAAATTCATTCAACCACTTGAGCCGAAGTTCTTTGGGGAGCATGAAGTTGCAATACTTGAGGTCGTTGTCGAATCCGAACCGCTTTCATCGTTCCAATGGTTCGTTCATAATGAGCCCATTAAGAGCTCCAATGAATGCCGTATTGTTAGCCAGGCCAACAAGTCAACGCTCTTGATTGAGGACTTTGGAAAGAAGTTCTCTGGGCCATTCACTTGTCGCGCTGAGAACGTTGGCGGCTCGGTTACATCAACAGCAACAGTTAATCTCCTGGAGGCTTTGCCCCAAGAAGAGGCTGTCGAATTCGAATCGCCACGCTTCATTGAGGAGTTGATTAAGCCCGTAGAGGTAATGGATGGCGAAACGCTGCTATTGACCTGTCAAGTGACGGGCAAGCCCACTCCAAAGGTGGAATGGTATCACAATAAGGAAAAGATAACAGAAACAAAGGAAACGACACTCTCTCAGGATGCGCAAGGAAACTGTCAGCTCCAAATAACAGAAGTTTTCCCTGAAAATCAGGGCCAATACAAATGCGTTGCGACAAATAAGATTGGCAAAAGCGTAACGAAGACAACAGTTAATATTCAAGGTACTTTTGGATGGCATCAATTGATTGTTGATAGTTAACAATAGATACTTAGGAAATGTAGCATACACCATATGCATCGCATTGTACATAGGGTTTCCAATAACTACACTCTTTCCACTATCCTCCTATTGTTTCTACTCTGAATACTATAAGTCCTGTATGGTCTGTTCTTCTTACTAACTCACATCTTGAAGCCCTTGCATGTGATACTAGCTAAAAGAGAAATTCCCATTTCGAATCCGCTCTCCAAAAATCCCTTTTGTAAATAATTTTCCGTTCTTGCGTTTGATAATACACTTGTCTTTGGGCACGCCAATATTTATACAATTTAAAATATTTTTTAGCATTTGAATATATCCCCGATTCTGAAATCACTGGACTCACAGGATCTGAGGAGGATCTACTTGATAGAGTAAGCGTGATTGTAGAAAAAGAGTTGTATAGGTTTTTCTTGAAGCTAACTTTTCCATATATGATGACACCCTTTTAGACTATCTCAATCGACGAACAACCTCCGAAAATTATCAAAAAGCTACCTGAAAAAATCGAACCCAAAGAGGGTGAGCAAGCGAAATTGGAAGTTAAGGTTATTGGTAAACCCAAACCAAAAGTCAAATGGCTACGTGACGACGAACAGATATTCGCTTCCGAGGAATATCAAATCGAAAATTTCGAAGATGGGACCTCAGTGTTGGTCATCAACCATGTATATCCCGATGATATGGGCACTATTAGTTTTGAGGCCTACAATCCGTTGGGAGTGGCAGTAACAACTGCACTATTCGCAGTCGAAGGTACTGTTATCGTTAATGATGTGTTTAACATACGCTTTATAATATCATGGAAAAGTCTTGGAATTGTCAGTAAAATTCTCTTTCAGATCTGCAGCAGCAATACCAAATTTCCTTTTATCCCTATCCCCTTTATGATATATATCTACAATCCAATTTGATAACATTCCAACTCGTATTCCCCACACAAAAATACTTTTACTATACACTCTAATACACGAAAGGTTAAATACTTTAAACAGAACTTTTTGTAAATATTTTTTTCACACAACACCTTCAGTGCATTGCCTATGAAACGTTAATAATAATCTACTGTTGTTACTTCTACTGTATCGCAACAATAATAGGCATCGTTGGATCAAAGGACTATCGCAAACCAGAATGGGTGACCCACATGGAAGAGATGCAAGTCGCTCTCAAAGGTATGTATCAGAGAATTGAACAATAACCGACTTCTACCACTGTTATGTGTATATGTGTTTTAATTTCGTGTTTTTCAACACACAACTGTTTCCGTACTATTGTCTTAAATCACAAAAAAACCAACAACATTTCACAAAGTCTGTCTCTATTGTATTTGTCCATGTATTATACAATGTTTCGTGCACCAACAACAACAACAACAAAACTATGTGATCCTGTCGATTTCGTCCAAAGAAGCTTACAAACTATGTGGCTTTGTAATTGTCTCAGCCCTTACAGCTCTAAGGCTTATATACCCCTTATCCCCCCAAAACAAACCCAAGCCCTATTGACAAAAGTAAACGCCTTTAGAAATAATAGTATCAAATTTTTGTTATCCCTTATATACATATGTATTTTCTTACAGTATCAGTAACTCATGTGCAAGTAATTGGATGTATTCTAAAACTTCTTAATCGAATTCAACTTTTTCCAAATTTATACTAACCCTTATCAAAGTAAATTCCAAGGAAAATCTATGACATTCCCCGAGCGCTGCTTACCCATGCATATATCTATGTGTATGTTCTTATTTGTTGACTAATTCTAAGGCTTGTTTACTCGTTGTGTTCGTATTTGTTTTCAAAGACTTAACCAAAAACAGACAAACAATTTTCATATTACTCAAGCAAACTCTACATCACACTAGGATTTATTACTGTAAGTACAAGACACACATAGAGACTAACACCTGTTGCTTGTAGAGCTTTGTATCTAATACGTAGTTAAATGATGCTATCTTTATGCTTATAGCTGCTAAATGCTCGCCATCGCTACTTAATGAAATGCGTGACTGTCGTGCTTCCATTGGGGAAACAGCGAAATTCTCCATACAATTTGCAGGCAATCCGCAACCAGGTACAGTATACTGTGTGTAGAGCACTGCAGTGGTTGGGGCTGATGGTAGATTGGTTTGCTGGTTTTTGTAGATATTCAGTGGTATTTCAACAATGTTCAACTGAGGGCATCAGAAAAGTATCGCATGGTAGTGCAGGAAACAGAGGCAACACTTGAAATATTCAAGACTACAAGCGAGGACTGCGGTTACTACAACTGCAAGCTGATCAATGAGATCGGCATGACAATGACGCGCGCTAAATTCGACATATCCTCAACATCTGCAGTCGCAGAGGAGGTTGAGCAAGTGAAGACCAAGACAACTGTCAAGAAGAAGACGGCCAAAAAGACGGCGAGCACAATGGCCAAGCGAACCAGTGCGAACCAGTCTGAGTCCCAGTCGCTCCATAAGACTGAAATCCAAATAGTCCCATCGAGGGCTGTAGAGACTACGGTGAACATAGTGAAAGTAAAGCAGGCAGTGCCCATATTGGTGGAGCACAGCGAAGTGTCAGAAGTGATGCTGGTCAAAGACCGAAAGATAGCTGATGCTGAGCAACGCAGCAGAATCATTGAAGAAATCGTAGAAGAAGAAACTGAGTCGGAGGAAGAGATCCACGTGGAAAAGAAGTTCACATCGAGTAAAACGATTCAATTGAATGAAACTGTTGAGCTAATACGCACAAAAATCACAATGAAAACTATTAAAATTGAAGACATCTATGAGATAAGCCAGCATGAGGAGGTCCAGTGGCTGCTCGAGTCCGTCGAGGCCGAGTCGTTTGGCAAAATTGGCGAAGCAGCTCTCCGCGACCTAGCCACAATTGGAGTGCTCTTACGTTATGGCTGCACTCATTACGAGATCACATACATGTACGAACAGAACATATTCATATCGCTGCAGAAACCCGAATCACAGTCAGCTCTGGTTCAGCTCGTAGAGCGCGAAGGCCATGAGGAGCTGATCACGCAAATCCTGAGTGAATCTTCAAACGAAGACGAAACCATATTAGCTGCGACAGTTGGCTTCAAAGCCTTCATACGCATGATACAGACATACGAAATTACAATAGAGACGGTGATACGAAAGTTTCATAGGGAGGATTTCATCTCTCACGATTGGAAGATATGCGGAAAGGAGGTTTGAATTCTGTTTTGTTTGTTGTTGTTTCGTTCGTTGCGGTTACGCAGACAGTTGAAATGGCGGGCAAAATTTGACTTAAATACATATAATATTGCTCTAATTGGGAACTGACATTTCAACTGGAAACCCTGAAAATGTTCTATACTTTGTAGTCTGAAGCTGTGCGAATATATTCTACTAGTTTATTGACGACTGTTTTTTATAACTTTTTATACGATTTACTGAAATCTAGAGAATAGTAGAGACATCCCAAATTATTGAAAGTCATGAGGCTATAACGCGTGTGAAAATAGGTGAGTGAGGCTGATGATTTGCATACATATGTGTAAACATATTGCTTATTATATACTTGTATAGACATATGCTTCAGAACAATTGAATTTTGATCACTGAAAAGCTATTTTATTTCTTTTTTATTTTCAAAAATGTAAAACTGCTTTGTAAAATGCCTGCGCTTGTGTGCCAATCCCAACAACAAACTTAATCTAACACAAACGTAGAGGAAACATTTGTCGAGGAACGCACGATAGTTGTCGATGAAGGTTTGAACATAAACACAGATGAACTGTAAAGTCCACAAATAATACCTACCAGTACTGATGTACCCCAATGAACTACTCAACTACAGTTACTACATCAATTTATGACACGAAAAACTAAAACTAAAGAACACAAACATAAACAAACAATAATAGATATTGACTTTTCAAATATATAACAATTAAATTTTGTTCAACCAAACGAATCATGTGTATATTCTAAAAAGACGCCTACCTCAAATTATCTCAAATGCCCATTAACCGCTGATAACAACCTACTACTACTATGACTTAATGATTTTCTTTAGCCTGTTGCCATATAAGCTTTTTTGGTATACTTCAAAATAATTTTTAACGCTTCTACGTACCTGAATACGAATGTAGAAGAGCTTCTTTTTTATTGAATGCACGGGGTCGCACAGTTGGCTGGGCGTGAGGTAAGTTTTCACTGAGTTTTCTTTTCGTACGTTGTATTGCATATGCTGTTTGTCTGTTTAGCTCTGTTTACATGTCGCCAAGATCTAATAAGAAGCAAAGAATGTTTATTAATCACAAATGCTTATCATATACTTAAAAAAAATTGCACTTGCCTTGCTTTATGCAGTTTTTGAACATTGTTAGTGAATTGTCCTTAATAGCACCTGAAAGAGAAACCGACATTGTCATTGTTTAATTACATTACATTCGCAGAAACTACAACCACTAAAGTGGAAAAACAATTCATACAGCAACAACAAGAACAAGAACATGAACATGAACAAGCACTAGGTCAAATACAACAATTAGAAACACAGGCTGAACAAACTGTGCATAGAAAAACCAAAACTAAAAAGCATAAAAAACATACAGAAATAATACAACAAGAACAACAAATACAACAAAGTATTGAAGAGATCACAAACTATGAGCAAAGAGAAACATTTGCAGAGGAATCGAACACTGAAGCACCAAAAATTGAGACACTCGAGCAGATTGAAGAGCTTTTGCCGTATAGCACAAGTCTTTCCACCCAAAATGTACCAAAAAATACCCACGAAACAATTCCAGTTTCTGTAACAACAGAACTCTCTACGCCGAAACCTGAAGCAGCACAGGTACGCGACGAACTCTTACCGCAGAAAACTTTAGCAGTAAATGAGGAATGCTTAGCATTCGATGAGGTAAGTTCTAGTTTGACTCCATCCAGTCCGGCGACAAGCGAGCTAATCGAGCAAGTCGAAGTTCACGAACGGCATGCTGCTTCTATTATTGAGACGCACACAAAGGAGACTCCCAAGGAATTGAAATCTTCGAAAATACCAAAGCTCATACAAGCTGAGCGCAAAATAAAGGAGGCGCGGCCATTGCTAATAGAAGCACCTAGCATCGAAGATTCTATCGCTGAGCTGGAGTCTTTAAAAACTCCCACTCAGCAGGCACATGGCGAGATACTGTACTCTCACGAGATCACCTCGGAGCAGCAGTCCACTTTGGATAGTGTCGAAAGTCTGAAAGCCCCAGCAGTCAGCATGGAAAAGGCACAACCACAATTGCTTGAAAACGAAAGTATTCTGATTACTGAATCATTTAGGGGAGAGACAGTAGATAAGGAAGCGACCCAAATAAAGCCCCACAGCGAGAAAATCTCTCCCAAATTCACTCCAAGTGTTAGCCTAGGCATTAGTGAGTGCCAACCAGAGGACTCAGTAACGGAGCTCACATCACCAAAAGAGATTCGCCAGGAGACCACATCAATTGCAGTCGAAGAGTTTAAAGCATTCAGCACCAGCGAATCAGGAGCATTGGAGAGTGAGGAAAATATGAGCACAGTATATCAACCCACGAAGTCTCTGGCAGAATTGTCCATAAAGCCAGAAGAGGCAGCGCCTGTGGTACAGGAAGTGGACATAATGGAGTCAATTAGTGACGAAAAACCATCAACGCAACGTATTAATGAAGTTCAGGCCCTTAAACAACTGGTATTGATGGAGAGCCTTATTAATACAACTGCCGATGCGCGTAGTCCCATTGAAGATAATTTGCCAGCCTTCCAGACAGATTCGCACGAAGCAAGCTCGAGCTTGGAAACACAATCACATGTTTTTACTGAACAGACTATTTTCAATGAAGATGGCCCACGGGAACTAGCTTTAGAGAAAATACCCGAAAACATAGCAGCTACATTAAGCCAAACCAACTCTCTCACAATTGGAGAAACGCAAGAAACGCAATTGGTAGAAACGACAGAAAAGCTGGATAAGCCAACTGTAGAGCCTGCTAAGCCCGCGAAGGAGTCATTCACGACCGCCTTCGGAGCCGCAGTCGGTAATCAGGAAGTAATATATGATACTGCAGAGGTAATAGCTCCTTCAGACAAGGAATTGAATGAAGGTAAAATAAGTATCACTGAAGGAGAACTAGTTGCCGAAGTGCATGCGCAAACAATTATTGACTCAGAACAGAAACTGACGTCTGAGGTGCCCGAGCCTGCAAAGGCTAAGCTGAATTTTGTTGAACAAAAGGCATTGGATGTCAAACAGGATACGGGTATTGAGAAAGAAAACAGTCTGGTCCCTGTAAAGCCAATAGACGAGCAATCCGCTGTAGAAAAATTGATTCCCGTCGAGCTGAAGGCGAGCAGTGTATGGGAAGTGCAGCCAGAAGTTATGCCTGCTGATATTGAAAGTGATAATTACAAGCCAGCATCAGCCAGTCCTGTTTTTGATGCAAAATCAGTTGGAGTTACTATTGAGCAGGAATCGCTGAAGAGCGCAGACTATCTCGCGCCACAACATCAACCCGACCTCAAGTCTGGTAAATTACTCATGAGTGAAAATCAACAATCACTGGAAGTAACAGCAGTGCAGCTCATTGAGAGCTCCGAAATTATCGAGTCACAGCCACAGCAGCCACAGTCGAAAGCTGAGAAAAAAACTGACACATTAACTCATGCTCAGCGTGACGAGCAAACAGTATTAGAGTCCACGACGGAATATGCACCTGAAAGCAAGCCAACAGCGGCTCTTGCAGAAGTTACAATTCCTGCTCAGATTGGAGCTGATGTGAGCGAACAAGCCTTACTGGAAACTTTGCAGCCTCATCTGCAGACAACGCAGCCTCACCAGCAAATATCAGCAACCAACTTCGACCTTCTACAGCCTTTAGAGACCAGTTCTCATCTTACTCTAGAACAGGAAACGGTTTTGCAGCCAGATGAACAAAATAGAGCTCAGAGTGCTGCTATTGGAACTCCCAGTGCTTTACAAGTAGCAAATAAATTGAGCCCTCAGCATATGGAATCAGTTCAAGATATCGGTGAAGCAGCGCAGCCCACTCAACAGCAAGCTCAAGTCAATATTGGAGAAGTATCACTACCTGAATGCGAAGTGGTGACTCCATTTGATGTTGTTAAAGAATACTCAGAGCCTGCGGTCACTAAATCGTCTATAACTAATGTAGAAATAATAGAAAATACGCCAGCTTTGGATACGACGACAGCTACAGCTCATGAAAAAGCTGATGACATTGAAGAGCCAATTATCGTTCAACAGGCAGGACTTACACCAAAATTAAATGATTTTACCAAAAAATCTCCAATTTTAGAGCAACCTAATATTTATGATCATATTGCAGAACTGCACGACTTTAATCCTACGTTAGAAACTACGCAGCCTACAATCAGCGGCTTTGATGAAATTCATGTTCAGGAAACGAAAACATTTGAAAAAGAAATTACACTCGAAGAGGACTCTAAACCGATACAGCAGTTGGTTAAAATTTCACTTGATTCAACAACTGGAATTGTGCTCAGCCAACAGGAGAATACTTTCGAATCCGAACGCAATCTGGAGGTGCCAACTACTTCAATGGAGCAAGCTAAATGTATTGCTTCCGAATTGTTAAAGCTCCCACTGACCGAAGGCGTGCAAGAAAACCAATCAACGGGAGATCTGGCTGAGTTTAAGGTTTCTAATAAGTTCGCAACATCAGGCATCGATGCCTTAACAGAATCGACGACATCTGAAGCAATCATATATGACAATGTTCTGATAACTGAAGTTAAGGATCAACCAGAATGTGTTAGTTCTCAGTCAATCATTCCTCATGAACATAAAATGGTAACGGAGTGCGTCGTCGTTTCTGAAGTGGAACAATACGAGAGAATAAAGGAAAAGGAGAGCAAAGCTAAGCCCATTCAGGATATGTTCAGCCAATTGGCTATAAAGGAAAACCAAAATCCACTAGAGGCAGAATCGGAATTCAGTTCAAAACCTTTAGAGCAATTCAATGTAAAGATTAGCGATGTTCTTTCACCTCTCTACACCAAAGGGGTCGTTGAAATTGAATTGTATGAAACAATTGCTGAAACGAAGCCCACTGATCAAATTAGCGAGCAAGAAGTCGGCATTACCTATGCAATGTCGCATGTACCTATAACAGATCTACAACAAATTATAGAATCAACAGACAAGCTTTTCGTTGAGGGCCAAACCACTTCGATTGCCAGCTCTAGTGACAATGCTTCACAATTAAGGGTACCTGTAAATACTTCCATACAAACTGTTGAGGACACTAATGAATTCATTCCAACAACATATATTGAGACAACCGCCCAACCCATTTTGTCAGGACATCATTATGAAGTAACAGTAACAGATAGTCAATGCGTCGAGGGTACAGAAGCTATATCGCCAACCGAGGAAGTGCTTAAGAAGGCAACTGAATCATTGAATGCAATATTCAAAACGACTCCACAATTAGAAGAATTGAGCATCTATCAAAAAGAGTGTATCATTCAGCCTACAGAATCTCAGGAAATCGTGGCCAAGCTTAGCCTAAGCGACAATCTTCAGCACACAACAACAACTGATGCACTACCCTATGAGCTATCTCAGAATATTACGCAAGCCGACTCTACTGCTCAGAAGCTTCAAGAGCCTCTTTTGGTATCAACTGACGCCAATAAGCTCAGCGTCCACTTTGATGATCTCATTCTGCAACGAGAGGATACGTTCTTGGACACTCATCAAATTGGTTATGGTAAACCTTTCATTGAAGGTACGCAACGCGAAATGCTAGTCTCCGAGGTGATCCCTATTGAAAATATTGACAACTTAGGCTTGCCAGCAATTAAGCCTGAAGAGTTGTTGAGTAATATAACACGTCAAACCGAAATTCACAAAACTGTATCCACAGTTGCCATATACGAAGGTGCAAACGATCTAAAATCCGAACAACCAAATGAAAAACGCGTAGCGGAGCAGACAGAATCTGATAATAAATGTGCTCAAGTTACAACAATACAAACTAGCTTTATCAAAGAAGATAATCTGGCTCCCTTAACGATGAGCAATAAAGTGGCTAAAGCTGCCAGGACGGAGAGGGAGCCATTGGTGACCGAAGAAGTTATTAGCGTGAGCTCCATACAAGAAAGCTACGATCTTAATGTACCAAAAGAAGTGAATGCTGACTTAGTATGTGAAATAGATAACCAGGCTACAACTATTACTCAGCAATTTATCTATGAAGGACCTTCCAATATAGAGATTGAACAGAGCAAACAATTAACACCGAATATCAATTTGGTAGAAAGTACTACGAACCCAGTCCAAACATCAACTGTAAACGTATACGAAAATATAGAAGGACACGGCGATTTCACGCCCCACAGTGCCCAACCAAAATCTGATATTTTAACGGACCTTCAAGTTTCGGTGGTGGAAGAGATTGCTGTTGTATCATCTTTAGATAGATTGCCAAAAGTGGAGCCTACAATGGCAACTGCAACTAGAGATAATATACCACATAGAAACGTGCTGGAAACTAAGCAAGAGCCCTGTGAAAATGTACAAATTTTATCGGGAGACCTCCCTTCGATGATATGTGCGAGCTATGCTCCTGAGGATTCAAAAGTTGCAGCCGTATCTAGTGAACATGATGTGAAGGAACCCATTTTTGAAACAAGCAGCTCCCCTGTCGATTTGGTACATGCCAAGCCTTCAATAATACCTTTCAGCTCTCAGTGTCTCAGTGAACAGATAGTTACAGAAGAACAAGTCACAACACTACATAAAAATAATCAAACACAGCCCACAAATGCAAAAATGAGTTTCGAAACAAATAAAACAAATCAACTTAAAATATTAAATGTAGAATTGAATCAAAATGTTCAGCGTACAATTGAGGATAAAGAGAGTGCTTTGCAGAGAACATTATCTGTATCTAATAATGTAAATGTTCATGTCCCCATTGAGGCTAAATTACTTGAAGATGCTCAAAGTACGTTAATGCCAAAATATGATAAGCCACAAACTGATTTAGAGCTTAAGTCTGAGTCAGAAATACAATATATACCACAGCCAAGTTCAAGTGTAACAAAACATATGGTAAAATCACATTCAGGTAAGTATCTCGGAAGGTTAATTTTAAGCAATTCAACAGAAAAAGGCGTATTACTTCTATTAGCATTTGACCCCCAAGCTACAAAACACATATTACACAAAACAATTTTTAAAATACATACAGAATTAAGACTAAAAGTTAATTTTTCACACAGATACAAATCAAGCCACAGACACTAAACACACACAACAAAAGACACCAACACAAATAAAAGAAACACAAGAAGTTGAAATAACGGAAATTCCTGAAACTATTCAAATAGTTGAAAAGATCACTAAAGATGGTCAGCGTAAACAAAAAATAGTTCGTACACGTCTAATTAAAAAGAAAAAGGGCCAAAAACAAGAAGTCACAAGGATTGAAACCATCGAAGAGGATGGAAAGCAACCCGAGACCACTGTCATAGTGGAAGAAGTTCCTGTGGAAGAAGAACAACCTGAAGAAATCAAGGAACTTCCAGAAGAGGTTCGTGTGGTTGAAACAGTAACCGAAGACGGCAAGCCTAAAAAGAAGAAGATACGCACACGTATTATCAAGAAGGTTAAGGGTGATAAGCAAGAGGTCACCAAGATTGAAACCGTCGAAGAAGATGACAAGCAACCCGAAACTACTGTCACAGTGGAAGAAGTTCCTGTGGAAGAAGAACAGAAGGAACAGATTCAGGAACTTCCAGAAGAGGTTCGTGTGGTTGAAACAATAACCGAAGACGGCAAGCCTAAAAAGAAGAAGATACGCACACGTATTATCAAGAAGGTTAAGGGTGATAAGCAAGAGGTCACCAAGATTGAAACCGTCGAAGAAGATGACAAGCAACCCGAAACTACTGTCACAGTGGAAGAAGTTCCTGTGGAAGAAGAACAGCCTAAACAGATTCAGGAACTTCCAGAAGAGGTTCGTGTGGTTGAAACAGTAACCGAAGACGGCAAGCCTAAAAAGAAGAAGATACGCACACGTATTATCAAGAAGGTTAAGGGTGATAAGCAAGAGGTCACCAAGATTGAAACCGTCGAAGAAGATGACAAGCAACCCGAAACTACTGTCACAGTGGAAGAAGTTCCTGTGGAAGAAGAACAACCTGAAGAAATCAAGGAACTTCCAGAAGAGGTTCGTGTGGTTGAAACAGTAACCGAAGACGGCAAGCCTAAAAAGAAGAAGATACGCACACGTATTATCAAGAAGGTTAAGGGTGATAAGCAAGAGGTCACCAAGATTGAAACCGTCGAAGAAGATGACAAGCAACCCGAAACTACTGTCACAGTGGAAGAAGTTCCGGTGGAAGAAGAACAACCTGAAGAAATCAAGGAACTTCCAGAAGAGGTTCGTGTGGTTGAAACAGTAACTGAAGACGGCAAGCCTAAAAAGAAGAAGATACGCACACGTATTATCAAGAAGGTTAAGGGTGATAAGCAAGAGGTCACCAAGATTGAAACCGTCGAAGAAGACGACAAGCAACCCGAAACTACTGTCACAGTGGAAGAAGTTCCTGTGGAAGAAGAACAACCTGAAGAAATCAAGGAACTTCCAGAAGAGGTTCGTGTGGTTGAAACAGTAACCGAAGACGGCAAGCCTAAAAAGAAGAAGATACGCACACGTATTATCAAGAAGGTTAAGGGTGATAAGCAAGAGGTCACCAAGATTGAAACCGTCGAAGAAGATGACAAGCAACCCGAAACAACTGTCACAGTGGAAGAAGTTCCTGTGGAAGAAGAACAACCTGAAGAAATCAAGGAACTTCCAGAAGAGGTTCGTGTGGTTGAAACAGTAACCGAAGACGGCAAGCCTAAAAAGAAGAAGATACGCACACGTATTATCAAGAAGGTTAAGGGTGATAAGCAAGAGGTCACCAAGATTGAAACCGTCGAAGAAGACGACAAGCAACCCGAAACTACTGTCACAGTGGAAGAAGTTCCTGTAGAGGAAGAAAAACCTGAACAGATTCAAGAACTTCCTGAAGAGGTTCGTGTGGTTGAAACAGTAACCGAAGACGGCAAGCCTAAAAAGAAGAAGATACGCACACGTATTATCAAGAAGGTTAAGGGTGATAAGCAAGAGGTCACCAAGATTGAAACCGTCGAAGAAGATGACAAGCAACCCGAAACTACTGTCACAGTGGAAGAAGTTCCTGTGGAAGACGAACAACCTGAAGAAATCAAGGAACTTCCAGAAGAGGTTCGTGTGGTTGAAACAGTAACCGAAGATGGCAAGCCTAAAAAGAAGAAGATACGCACACGTATTATCAAGAAGGTTAAGGGTGATAAGCAAGAGGTCACCAAGATTGAAACCGTCGAAGAAGATGACAAGCAACCCGAAACAACTGTCACAGTGGAAGAAGTTCCTGTGGAAGAAGAACAACCTGAAGAAATCAAGGAACTTCCAGAAGAGGTTCGTGTGGTTGAAACAGTAACCGAAGACGGCAAGCCTAAAAAGAAGAAGATACGCACACGTATTATCAAGAAGGTTAAGGGTGATAAGCAAGAGGTCACCAAGATTGAAACCGTCGAAGAAGATGACAAGCAACCCGAAACTACTGTCACAGTGGAAGAAGTTCCTGTGGAAGAAGAACAGCCTGAACAGATTCAAGGAACTTCCAGAAGAGGTTCGTGTGGTTGAAACAGTAACCGAAGACGGCAAGCCTAAAAGAAGAAGATACGCACACGTATTATCAAAAAGGGTTTAAAGGGTGATAGCAAGAGGTCACCAAGATTGAAACATCGAAGAAGATGACAAGCAACCCGAAACAACTGTCACAGTGGAAGAAGTTCCTGTGGAAGAAAAAACCTGAACAGATTCAAGAACTTCCAGAAGAGGTTCGTGTGGATTGAAACAGTAACCGAAGACGGCAAGCCTAAAGAAGAAGATACGCACACGTATTATCAAGAAGGTTAAGGGTGATAAGCAAGAGGTCACCAAGATTGAAACCGTCGAAGAAGATGACAAGCAACCCGAAACACTGTCACAGTGGAAGAAGTTCCTGTGGAAGAGAAGAACAACCTGAAGAAATCAAGGAACTTCCAGAAGAGGTTCGTGTGGTTGAAACAGTAACCGAAGACGGCAAGCCTAAAAAGAAGAAGATACGCACACGTATTATCAAGAAGGTTAAGGGTGATAAGCAAGAGGTCACCAAGATTGAAACCGTCGAAGAAGATGACAAGCAACCCGAAACAACTGTCACAGTGGAAGAAGTTCCTGTAGAGAAAGAAAAACCTGAACAGATTCAAGAACTTCCAGAAGAGGTTCGTGTGGTTGAAACAGTAACCGAAGACGGCAAGCCTAAAAAGAAGAAGATACGCACACGTATTATCAAGAAGGTTAAGGGTGATAAGCAAGAGGTCACCAAGATTGAAACCGTCGAAGAAGATGACAAGCAACCCGAAACTACTGTCACAGTGGAAGAAGTTCCTGTGGAAGACGAACAACCTGAAGAAATCAAGGAACTTCCAGAAGAGGTTCGTGTGGTTGAAACAGTAACCGAAGACGGCAAGCCTAAAAAGAAGAAGATACGCACACGTATTATCAAGAAGGTTAAGGGTGATAAGCAAGAGGTCACCAAGATTGAAACCGTCGAAGAAGATGACAAGCAACCCGAAACTACTGTCACAGTGGAAGAAGTTCCTGTGGAAGAAGAACAACCTGAAGAAATCAAGGAACTTCCAGAAGAGGTTCGTGTGGTTGAAACAGTAACCGAAGACGGCAAGCCTAAAAGAAGAAAAGATAGCACACGTATTATCAAGAAGGTTAAGGGTGATAAGCAAGAGGTCACCAAGATTGAAACCGTCGAAGAAGAGACAAGCAACCCGAAACTACTGTCACAGTGGAAGAAGTTCCTGTAGGAAGAAGAACTGAAACAGATTCAGAACTTCCGAAGAGGTTCGTGTGGTTGAAACAGTAACCGAAGACGGCAAGCCTAAAAGAAGAAGATACGCACACGTATTATCAAAAAGGTTAAGGGTGATAAGCAAGAGGTCACCAAGATTGAAACCGTCGAAGAAGATGACAACAACCCGAAACTACTGTCACAGTGGAAGAAGTTCCTGTGGAAGAAGAACAACCTGAAGAAATCAAGGAACTTCCAGAAGAGTTCGTGTGGTTGAAACAGTAACCGAAGACGGCAAGCCTAAAAGAAGAAGATACGACACGTATTATCAAGAAGGTTAAGGGTGATAAGCAAGAGGTACCAAGATTGAAACCGTCGAAGAAGACGACAAGCAACCCGAAACTACTGTCACAGTGGAAGAAGTTCCTGTAGAGGAAGAAAAACCTGAACAGATTCAAGAACTTCCTGAAGAGGTTCGTGTGGTTGAAACAGTAACCGAAGACGGCAAGCCTAAAAAGAAGAAGATACGCACACGTATTATCAAGAAGGTTAAGGGTGATAAGCAAGAGGTCACCAAGATTGAAACCGTCGAAGAAGATGACAAGCAACCCGAAACTACTGTCACAGTGGAAGAAGTTCCTGTGGAAGAAGAACAACCTGAAGAAATCAAGGAACTTCCAGAAGAGGTTCGTGTGGTTGAAACAGTAACCGAAGACGGCAAGCCTAAAAAGAAGAAGATACGCACACGTATTATCAAGAAGGTTAAGGGTGATAAGCAAGAGGTCACCAAGATTGAAACCGTCGAAGAAGACGACAAGCAACCCGAAACTACTGTCACAGTGGAAGAAGTTCCTGTAGAGGAAGAAGAAAGCCTGAACAGATTCAAGAACTTCCAGAAGAGGTTCGTGTGGTTGAAACAGTAACCGAAGACGGCAAGCCTAAAAAGAAGAAGATACGCACACGTATTATCAAGAAGGTTAAGGGTGATAAGCAAGAGGTCACCAAGATTGAAACCGTCGAAGAAGATGACAAGCATCCCGAAACTACTGTCACAGTGGAAGAAGTTCCTGTGGAAGAAGAACAGCCTGAACAATCAAGGAACTTCCAGAAGAGGTTCGTGTGGTTGAAACAGTAACCGAAGACGGCAAGCCTAAAAGAAGAAGATACGCACCGTATTATCAAGAAGGTTAAGGGTGATAAGCAAGAGGTCACCAAGATTGAAACCGTCGAAGACGACAAGCAACCCGAAACTACTGTCACAGTGGAAGAAGTTCCGTGGAAGAAGAACAACCTGAAGAAATCAAGGAACTTCCAGAAGAGGTTCGTGTGGTTGAAACAGTAACCGAAGACGGCAAGCCTAAAAGAAGAAGATACGCACACGTATTATCAAGAAGGTTAAGGGTGATAAGCAAGAGGTCACCAAGATTGAAACCGTCGAAGAAGATGACAAGCAACCGAAACTACTGTCACAGTGGAAGAAGTTCCTGTGGAAGAAGAACAGCCTGAACAGATTCAGGAACTTCCAGAAGAGGTTCGTGTGTTGAAACAGTAACCGAAGACGGCAAGCCTAAAAGAAGAAGATACGCACACGTATTATCAAGAAGGTTAAGGGTGATAAGCAAGAGGTCACCAAGATTGAAACCGTCGAAGAAGATGACAAGCAACCCGAAACTACTGTCACAGTGGAAGAAGTTCCTGTGGAAGAAGAACAACCTGAAGAAATCAGGAACTTCCAGAAGAGGTTCGTGTGGTTGAAACAGTAACCGAAGACGGCAAGCCTAAAAGAAGAAGATACGCACACGTATTATCAAGAAGGTTAAGGGTGATAAGCAAGAGGTCACCAAGATTGAAACCGTCGAAGAAGACGACAAGCAACCCGAAACTACTGTCACAGTGGAAGAAGTTCCTGTGGAAGAAGAACACCTGAACAGATTCAAGAACTTCAGAAGAGGTTCGTGTGGTTGAAACAGTAACCGAAGACGGCAAGCCTAAAGAAGAAATGCACAGTTTATCAAGAAGGTTAAGGGTGATAAGCAAGAGGTCACCAAGATTGAAACCGTCGAAGAAGATGACAAGCAACCCGAAACTACTGTCACAGTGGAAGAAGTTCCTGTGGAAGAAGAACAGCCTGAACAGATTCAGGAACTTCCAGAAGAGTTCGTGTGGTTGAAACAGTAACCGAAGACGGCAAGCCTAAAAAGAAGAAGTACCACGTATTATCAAGAAGGTTAAGGGTGATAAGCAAGAGGTCACCAAGATTGAAACCGTCGAAGAAGATGACAAGCAACCCGAAACTACTGTCACAGTGGAAGAAGTTCCTGTGGAAGAAGAACAACCTGAAGAAATCAAGGAACTTCCAGAAGAGGTTCGTGTGGTTGAAACAGTAACCGAAGACGGCAAGCCTAAAAGAAGAAGATACGCACGTATTATCGCACACGTATTATCAAGAAGGTTAAGGGTGATAAGCAAGAGGTCACCAAGATTGAAACCGTCGAAGAAGATGACAAGCAACCCGAAACTACTGTCACAGTGGAAGAAGTTCCTGTGGAAGAAGAACACCTGAAGCAATTCAAGGAACTTCCAGAAGAGGTTCGTTGAGTTGAAACAGTAACCGAAGACGGCAAGCCTAAAAGAAGAAGATACGCACACGTATTATCAAGAAGGTTAAGGGTGATAAGCAAGAGGTCACCAAGATTGAAACCGTCGAAGAAGATGACAAGCAACCCGAAACTACTGTCACAGTGGAAGAAGTTCCTGTGGAAGAAGAACAACCTGAAGAAATCAAGGAACTTCCAGAAGAGGTTCGTGTGGTTGAAACAGTAACCGAAGACGGCAAGCCTAAAAAGAAGAAGATACGCACACGTATTATCAAGAAGGTTAAGGGTGATAAGCAAGAGGTCACCAAGATTGAAACCGTCGAAGAAGACGACAAGCAACCCGAAACTACTGTCACAGTGGAAGAAGTTCCTGTGGAAGAAGAACAACCTGAAGAAATCAAGGAACTTCCAGAAGAGGTTCGTGTGGTTGAAACAGTAACCGAAGACGGCAAGCCTAAAGAAGAAGATACGCACGTATTATCAAGAAGGTTAAGGGTGATAAGCAAGAGGTCACCAAGATTGAAACCGTCGAAGAAGACGACAAGCAACCCGAAACTACTGTCACAGTGGAAGAAGTTCCTGTGGAAGAAGAACAACCTGAAGAATCAAGAACTTCCAGAAGAGGTTCGTGTGGTTGAAACAGTAACCGAAGACGGCAAGCCTAAAGAAGAAGATACGCACACGTATTATCAAGAAGGTTAAGGGTGATAAGCAGAGGTCACCAAGATTGAAACCGTCGAAGAAGATGACAAGCAACCCGAAACTACTGTCACAGTGGAAGAAGTTCCTGTGGAAGAGAACAACCTGAAGAAATCAAGGAACTTCCAGAAGAGGTTCGTGTGGTTGAAACAGTAACCGAAGACGGCAAGCCTAAAAGAAGAAGATACGCACAGTATTATCAAGAAGGTTAAGGGTGATAAGCAAGAGGTCACCAAGATTGAAACCGTCGAAGAAGATGACAAGCAACCCGAAACTACTGTCACAGTGGAAGAAGTTCCTGTGGAAGAAGAACAACCTGAAGAAATCAAGGAACTTCCAGAAGAGGTTCGTGTGGTTGAAACAGTAACCGAAGACGGCAAGCCTAAAAAGAAGAAGATACGCACACGTATTATCAAGAAGGTTAAGGGTGATAAGCAAGAGGTCACCAAGATTGAAACCGTCGAAGAAGACGACAAGCAACCCGAAACTACTGTCACAGTGGAAGAAGTTCCTGTAGAGGAAGAAAAACCTGAACAGATTCAAGAACTTCCTGAAGAGGTTCGTGTGGTTGAAACAGTAACCGAAGACGGCAAGCCTAAAAAGAAGAAGATACGCACACGTATTATCAAGAAGGTTAATGGTGATAAGCAAGAGGTCACCAAGATTGAAACCGTCGAAGAAGACGACAAGCAACCCGAAACTACTGTCACAGTGGAAGAAGTTCCTGTAGAGGAAGAAAAACTGAACATTCAAGAACTTCGAAGAGGTTCGTGTGGTTGAAACAGTAACCGAAGACGGCAAGCCTAAAAGAAGAAGATACGCACACGTATTATCAAGAAGGTTAAGGGTGATAAGCAAGAGGTCACCAAGATTGAAACCGTCGAAGAAGATGACAAGCAACCCGAAACTACTGTCACAGTGGAAGAAGTTCCTGTGGAAGAAGAACAACCTGAAGAAATCAAGGAACTTCCAGAAGAGGTTCGTGTGGTTGAAACAGTAACGAAGACGGCAAGCCTAAAGAAGAAGATACGCACACGTATTATCAAGAAGGTTAAGGGTGATAAGCAAGAGGTCACCAAGATTGAAACCGTCGAAGAAGATGACAAGCAACCCGAAACTACTGTCACAGTGGAAGAAGTTCCTGTGGAAGAAGAACAACCTGAAGAAATCAAGAACTTCCAGAAGAGGTTCGTGGTTGAAACAGTAACCGAAGACGGCAAGCCTAAAGAAGAAGATACGCACACGTATTATCAAGAAGGTTAAGGTGATAAAGAGGTCACCAAGATTGAAACCGTCGAAGAAGAGACAAGCAACCGAAACACTGTCACAGTGGAAGAAGTTCCTGAGAGAAGAAAACCTGAAAATCAAGAACTTCGAAGAGGTTCGTGTGGTTGAAACAGTAACCGAAGACGGCAAGCCTAAAAGAAGAAGATACGACACGTATTATCAAGAAGGTTAATGGTGATAAGCAAGAGGTCACCAAGATTGAAACCTCGAAGAAGAGAAAGCAACCCGAAACTACTGTCACAGTGGAAGAAGTTCCGTAGGAAGAAAAACCTGAACAGATTCAAGAACTTCGAAGAGGTTCGTGTGGTTGAAACAGTAACCAAGACGGCAGCCTAAAGAAGAAGATACGCACACGTATTATCAAGAAGGTTAAGGTGATAAGCAAGAGGTCACCAAGATTGAAACGTCGAAGAAGATGACAAGCAACCCGAAACTACTGTCACAGTGGAAGAAGTTCCTGTGAGAAGAAAACCTGAAAAATCAAGAACTTCCGAAGAGGTTCGTGTGGTTGAAACAGTAACCGAAGACGGCAAGCCTAAAAGAAGAAGATACGCACACGTATTATCAAGAAGGTTAAGGGTGATAAGCAAGAGGTCACCAAGATTGAAACCGTCGAAGAAGATGACAAGCAACCGAAACTACTGTCACAGTGGAAGAAGTTCCTGTGGAAGAAGAACAACCTGAAGAAATCAAGGAACTTCAGAAGAGGTTCGTGGTTGAAACAGTAACCGAAGACGGCAAGCCTAAAAGAAGAAGATACGCACACGTATTATCAAGAAGGTTAAGGTGATAAGCAAGAGGTCACCAAGATTGAAACCGTCGAAGAAGAGACAACAACCCGAAACTACTGTCACAGTGGAAGAAGTTCCTGTGGAAGAAAAACCGAAAATCAAGAACTTCCTGAAGAGGTTCGGTGGTTGAAACAGTAACCGAAGACGGCAAGCCTAAGAAGAAGATACGCACGTATTATCAAGAAGGTTAATGGTGATAAGCAAGAGGTCACCAAGATTGAAACCGTCGAAGAAGACGACAAGCAACCCGAAACTACTGTCACAGTGGAAGAAGTTCCTGTGGAAGAGAACAACCTGAAGAAATCAAGAACTTCCAGAAGAGGTTCGTGGTTGAAACAGTAACGAAGACGCAAGCCTAAAGAAGAAGATACGCACACGTATTATCAAGAAGGTTAAGGTGATAAGCAAGAGGTCACCAAGATTGAAACCGTCGAAGAAGATGACAAGCAACCCGAAACTACTGTCACAGTGGAAGAAGTTCCTGTGGAGGACGAACAACCTGAACAGATTCAAGAACTTCCTGAAGAGGTTCGTGTGGTTGAAACAGTAACCGAAGACGGCAAGCCTAAAGAAGAAGATACGCACACGTATTATCAAGAAGGTTAAGGGTGATAAGCAAGAGGTCACAAGATTGAAACCGTCGAAGAAGATGACAAGCAACCCGAAACTACTGTCACAGTGGAAGAAGTTCCTGTGGAAGAAGAGCACCTGACAGATTCAGGAACTTCCAGAAGAGGTTCGTGTGGTTGAAACAGTAACCGAAGACGGCAAGCCTAAAAAGAAGAAGATACGCACACGTATTATCAAGAAGGTTAAGGGTGATAAGCAAGAGGTCACCAAGATTGAAACCGTCGAAGAAGATGACAAGCAACCCGAAACTACTGTCACAGTGGAAGAAGTTCCTGTGGAAGACGAACAACCTGAAGAAATCAAGGAACTTCCAGAAGAGGTTCGTGTGGTTGAAACAGTAACCGAAGACGGCAAGCCTAAAAAGAAGAAGATACGCACACGTATTATCAAGAAGGTTAAGGGTGATAAGCAAGAGGTCACCAAGATTGAAACCGTCGAAGAAGATGACAAGCAACCCGAAACTACTGTCACAGTGGAAGAAGTTCCTGTGGAAGAAGAGCAGCCTGAGCAGATTCAGGAACTTCCAGAAGAGGTTCGTGTGGTTGAAACAGTAACCGAAGACGGCAAGCCTAAAAAGAAGAAGATACGCACACGTATTATCAAGAAGGTTAAGGGTGATAAGCAAGAGGTCACCAAGATTGAAACCGTCGAAGAAGATGACAAGCAACCCGAAACTACTGTCACAGTGGAAGAAGTTCCTGTGGAAGAAGAACAACCTGAAGAAATCAAGGAACTTCCAGAAGAGGTTCGTGTGGTTGAAACAGTAACCGAAGACGGCAAGCCTAAAAAGAAGAAGATACGCACACGTATTATCAAGAAGGTTAAGGGTGATAAGCAAGAGGTCACCAAGATTGAAACCGTCGAAGAAGATGACAAGCAACCCGAAACTACTGTCACAGTGGAAGAAGTTCCTGTGGAAGAAGAACAGCCTGAGCAGATTCAGGAACTTCCAGAAGAGGTTCGTGTGGTTGAAACAGTAACCGAAGACGGCAAGCCTAAAAAGAAGAAGATACGCACACGTATTATCAAGAAGGTTAAGGGTGATAAGCAAGAGGTCACCAAGATTGAAACCGTCGAAGAAGATGACAAGCAACCCGAAACTACTGTCACAGTGGAAGAAGTTCCTGTGGAAGAAGAACAGCCTGAACAGATTCAGGAACTTCCAGAAGAGGTTCGTGTGGTTGAAACAGTAACCGAAGACGGCAAGCCTAAAAAGAAGAAGATACGCACACGTATTATCAAGAAGGTTAAGGGTGATAAGCAAGAGGTCACCAAGATTGAAACCGTCGAAGAAGATGACAAGCAACCCGAAACTACTGTCACAGTGGAAGAAGTTCCTGTGGAAGAAGAACAACCTGAAGAAATCAAGGAACTTCCAGAAGAGGTTCGTGTGGTTGAAACAGTAACCGAAGACGGCAAACCTAAAAAGAAGAAAATACGCACACGTATTATCAAGAAGGTTAAGGGTGATAAGCAAGAGGTCACCAAGATTGAAACCGTCGAAGAAGATGACAAGCAACCCGAAACTACTGTCACAGTGGAAGAAGTTCCTGTGGAAGAAGAACAACCTGAAGAAATCAAGGAACTTCCAGAAGAGGTTCGCATTATTGAATCGGTATCCGAAGACGGCATACCCAAGAAAAAGAAAGTACGTACACGTGTTATTAAGAAAGTTAAAGGAGATAAAACGGAAATAACCAAAATTGAAACTGTTGAAGAAGATGATAAAAAACCGCAAACTACTATCACTGTTGAAGAAGCAGACACTCAAAGTCCTTTTGGTGAGAAAGTTTTGTTAAAGAAAAGAGTTGTTGTCCACAAGCCCGAAGACGATGTTTCCATTTTTGAATTACCTGAAAGAAAATCAGTAATCTTATCTGAAAAGGAGGATGGTACTCCAACTAAGACAGTTATCAAAACTAAAATTATTAAAAAGGTGAAAGGTTCCAACATGGAAGTTACTAAAGTTCAAACAGTTGAAGAATATGAAAAGCCAACTCAGACAAAAGTGACGGTTGAGAATTTCCAAGCACCTTTCCCAGATCTTCCAGAAGAAACATTCACTGAAGTAGTCGTTTTGCCTGAAGAAACGGTCGAGTCTGAAATTCTTGACAAAGATGGAGTACAAAAAGTTTTAAAGTCCAAAAAACGTGTAATAAAGAAGCCGAAAGATGAGTTCAAGGAGGAAATAACAGAAATCGATATAACTGAACAAGAATCAGGTGAACCTGTGTATAAAATTACTATCAATGAACTTCCATACACTGAGCCACTTCAAACTGATAGTAAGTCAGTTGAGTTACCAGAACAAATAACTGAACTCGAAGTCACTTCTCCTGACGGAACGAAAAAGAAGAAAATTGTTAAGACCAGGGCATTTAAAACGAAGATTGATGAAAATCACGATGAAGTCACTACGGTTAATACTGTTGAAGAAGAAAATATGGAGCCAGTAACTAGTGTGCATGTTGAAATCGTTCCGGTCGATGAAACTTCTACAATGCCAGTTCCTATTGAGGAGCTGCCAGAAGAAATTGTTTTTACTGAAGAAATTGCCGACAATAAAAAGCCAAAGAAAAAGACAACAAAAACACGAACATTTAAAAAGCACGGTCCTGGGGATGAAGAATATTATCAAATACAAACAGTTGAAGAAGAAGGCAAAGAGCCATATTCACTTATACGTGTTGTTAGTGATGAAAATATTGCCGATATTATTGATATCAGTAAGCTAGATGATGAACAACTTCCCAAACACAAAAAACAAAAGCCACACAAACCTAAGGGTAAGAACACAAACTACACTACTCTACATACACCACATTTTACACTAGAACTACAATTGAAGTATACGCAAAATATAATTTATTTTTTACTAATAGGGTTACACAAATAATAATACACACACAATAAGATTTAATTAAATTTTTAAATTCACTTATTTATTTTTTATGTCAATAAAATAGTGTTAGTTGAGCCCCAGGGGCAAGGCCAGTAATATTTAAAGAAAATATTAGATTATTGCAATATCTCTAGACTGTTAATAACAAATTTTTCTAATCATTCCATATTAATAAAAAAAAACATTACAACATAAACACAGCGGATAAACAACAACCCGAACACACTGAAACGGAACACCCAACTTACATAACAACATTTAAGTCTGTACAAAACGAAGATGGAGAAACCTCAATTCAAACAGAAAGTAAGAGAATTTCTCAGGAGGAAGGCATCGTTGTTGAGGAAGTACTCAGTGACACAGAACCTATTATGGAAGACACCACACAATCAAACATTGAAATTGTTGAAGTCGACGAGCCTACAGGTGATTTTCTTTACATATTTGCTATTGAACATATTTACAAGTACATGCATATTTCGGTGTTACGTACTTTTATTCGTGATTCATATGACTAGAATTTTTTAAAAGTATCACAAATATGAGTTCGATAGGTTGCGAAATTAATAACGATTGAATTGTTTTGAATCAAGCAAAACAAAGTAGCTTCAAATTTAGTAACACAAACAAAATCTACACACAAGAACAAAAAGTTCTGTTTGAAAACTTTTGGCACTATACAATATTTACTAACAAAATTGACTAGAACACTTTTACATAATTACACGAGTATTCTGGTAAAATATGTATACTGAGGTTGTATTTGTACACTTTAAAAACAAGCATAAAACGTACATTACAAACAATGATCAACTATTTAGTTAACATTATATGCAAGCATCTTAAACACTTAACTTTATAAACTACAAAGTTGATGTGTTTTAACGCATTATATAAAATGCAAATATAATCTTAACAAATTAGTTTAGTGCTAACACACAAACACATAATTTTTTCTCAAACAGACCAATACAACAAAGAGTACACTATCACAGAACCCGAAGATGCAAGTGCAGATAACACCGAACAAACACCGACCAAACAAAAGAAACCCAAACAGAAAAAGACACAACCAGATCAATTCGAACAGATCGACGAGACAGGGGAAGATGAGGGAGGTTCTGGGGAGCCTATTGACAAAACTAAACCTAAACGTAAGCCTAAGGCTGAAAAATTAGAGGTAGTTGAGGTTGAAACAACTGCTAATGAAGAAGAGGGTCCGGAACCAACTAAGAAAAAAGATAAGCCAAAGAAGAAAAAGGTCGTCAAATCAAAGCGCGATGAGATGGATGATTACATACAGTTCCTAATTCATCAGGAAATACCAAAAACAGTCTTACAGCCATATTTACGTACGGATATGGAACATCCGCAAAGGGCTCGCAGAGATTCGTCTATTAAGCCCATGAAGCTAACTGCCATGAAAATTGAAAAAATCGAAGTTAAGAAACCTAAGATGGTTGAAATAAGTTCGGTGGTTGAGTTTCCTCAAATGCTCAAGCTCAAAGCGCCGAAACAACGTCCACAGGAGGAAAAGAAAAAGAAATTGAACGAAGCATCCTTTAAAAATAAAAAACTTAAGAGCTGGATAAGATTCATACCTTATTCACCATATTGCTTCCCGTATTCAGTAACTGAACTCGAAACCAATCAAGATAAGGGCGAACTTTCTCGAACTATAGAGGAAGCGGAAGAAGTGTTGAAAAAACGACCAAAGAAATTCAAGCATTCTAAGCCCGTAAAAGCAGAACTGGAAGAATTAGACTTGGAAACACTTGACGATAAGCAGGAGCCAGAAGATGAACAGACAGACAAGCCAAAATACCAACGCGGCAAAAAGGACACAAAGGATAAGGATGAAAAACCGAAGAAATTGAAAATTGGAAAGGGTAAAATTCCACAAAATATCGAATCAACTGAAACCGTTGAATTGAGACCAGTCATATTTGACGAAAGTATTGAAGAAACAACAGAAAAACCAAAGGAAAACCCCAAGCAAAAGAAGCCGACCAAAAAGACTAAGCCATCCACCGAGTCCGATGATAATATCAGTTTCCAGCAAGATTTGAGTGATGAGGATAGAGAAGAGAAAGAAGTCCAACCATCCTTCAAATTCGAGGTCATTGAATTGGAGCCGCGAGAAGTGGAGGAAGATACTAGTGAAACTGTTGGGCAACCCGTAAAACAGCCAAAGAAGAAACGTAAGCTGAAGGTCACAACTGAATTGGAGGAGAATATAATTGATATTGTTGAAGTTTCTCCAAATGATACCACCGATAAGCTGTATGAAGTTACAGTGACCAGCTCTGAAGTTAGTGAGGATCAGCCAAAGGAAAAGAAAATACTCAAAAAGAAAGTAAAACGTATGAATAAAGAAGAATTAGATGAGTTTGTAGCAGAGCTTAAGGAAGAGCCCGATCAAACGTTCTATGAAACTACCATGACTGATTTCTATGAAGTTAAACTAACTGAACTGGAACCTGAAGAGACTCCTGACGAAAATGTACCTCAAAAGACTCCAAAGCGGAAGATATTGCATAAGCGTGGAGACAAAGAAGAAATTCTAGAAATTGTGGAAACTGTACCTTCATCTGGCGAGGAGCCATTGTACGAGGTAATAATTACATCTGTTGAGCCGGAGGAGCAAACTGATACTGATACTGAAAAGACAGTTTTGAAGCCAAAACAGAGAACCAGGAAAATGAAAAAGGACGACCTAGATGCGTATATACAGCAGCTGATCAATGCAGAGATACCAACAACTGAGCTTGAGAAATATGAAAAAATTGAAATTGATGCAAAGCCAAAGAAACCGAAGAAGCATAAGACCAAGCAATCAAAGGCTCCTACCGATGAAGGTGAAGCTTTTGAAGTGGGCATAACTCATGAAGAACCGGTTAAGAAACCGAAGGTCAAGAAACTGAAGCCTCAACCTAAAGTCGAAGAAGAAACAACAACCGAGCCGGAAACTGTGATTGAACACGAAGAATTCACAATTAGCACGATTGACACGCAGCCAATTACTCAAGAAATTGCTGAAGAGACAATTGACATTGTGGCACTCGATGTGGATGATATCATAACAGATATTGGAGAGACACTTCCCATTGTAGTATTGGAGGAGCACACTGAGACGATTCCAGAATCTATTGGAGAAGCTAGCAAACCAGAAGCCAAAATAGTAAAGCGACGCAAGGTGAGAACTAGGAAGGGCTCTAAGCAATATGAAATAGAAATCGTGGAAACCCAAGCACCAGATGTTGATCATGAAGAAGCAAAGGTTACAGTTATAACAACTGAGATTATTGAAGAAAGTGCTGACTCACCAACTGAGGACAAACCAGAAGCACCAAAGAAGATTGTTAAAAAGGTGAAAAAAGATAAGCTCAAGGAATACATAGTCAAGATTGTAGATGAAGTGCCAACAGAACTACTTGCCAACATATCTGAGGAAGTATCCACTGTGAAAGAAATTAAGCCTACAGAGGATGATGATGTCACATCTTTCAAGACTACGGTTGTTGATGATATTGGCGAAGATGAATTAAAACCAGAAGAAGAACTGGTTGAGAGTCCAACAAGCAAAGCTAAGGATAAAAAGAAGAAATCGACTAAGCCAAAGAAAGTTACAATTATTGAAGAACAGCCAGTGCAGATCGAAGACACCACCGAGGAAGAGAAGTATCCTAAGGAGGATGAAGAAATAACTCAAATACAGTCCTTCGATGATTATTCAGTTGAAATAACAGAAACTTCACCTAAGCCGAAGAAAAAAGTGCCTAAAAAGAAACCTGAGACAACAACACCTGCTCCGATCGCTGAGCACACAGTTCGTATTGAGGAGTTTGCACCTGAAACAATAACTGAACAAGTCGTCAATGAACAAGGAGAGGAGGTAGAACGCATTACAACAAAGCGAAGACTTAAGAAGAAGGAAGGTCCAAAAGAATATCTTATCGAAGTTGTTGAAACTTACGAAGAAAACAAGCCCGAAGCAGAACTGGTTATTCAGACTACTGAAATATTGCCAGAATCAGAAACTGAAACACCTAAAGATCACAAAGTCAAGGTTGTTAAGAAAAAGAAGCCCAAGGCAGAGAGCTTAGACACTTATATTCAGAAGCTGATAGAGGAAGAGGTCCCAAAAACAGAGCTTGAAGTTTATGAAACAACTCAAATAGATTCATCACCAGAGACAAAGAAACCGAAAAAGATAAAGAAACACCATAAGAAAATCACCGAAGTAGTCGATGGAGTCCCACATACGGTACATGAATTTACTATTCAAGAATTCGAGCCAGAAGAAGAAACGACAGTTCCTGAGGCCGTTGTAGAACTAGTGGAGGAAGATATCCCAGAAACACTGCCCGAAGATTTCGAAGTTAAGACAACTGAAGAACAGCCTAAACGTAAGCCAAAGAAAGAAAAGAAATCTAAGGTGTCGGTGGTCGACGAAGAGCCAGTTAAGATTGAAGATATAGCGGAAAGTGTTGAAATAACGAAGGTTGTTGAAGACGATGGCGCTACTAAAGAAGTTCAAGTGAAGAAGCGTAAAATCATACGCAAACAAGGTCCCAAGGAACATGTTTTCGAAATAACAGAGACATCTACCAATGAAGAGCCGTTGGCTGAAGTCACCATCGTTGATATTACAGAGGATGAAAAGCCAAGCGAATCAGTTAAGCTTCCAGCGAAGCCTAAGTCACCAATCAAAATGCCAAAGAAACTGAAGCGCGAAGACATTGAGAGCTATGTAATAAATGTGGTGGAAGAGTTTGTAGAGCCAATAGAGCAGTTTGAGGATATTGCCCAGGTCGAGGAGATTCCCGATCAAAACGTTGAAGAAGTTACTGAAATTGTAGAAGTTCCCGAGGAAAAACTGGATGAAATCACTGACGATAAGATCAATAAAATAAAGACAAAAACGACTAAGCCTAAGAAACCCAGTAAAAAACCTGAGAAAACAACGCCTGTTCCGATCGCTGAGCATACAGTTCGTATTGAGGAGTTTGCGCCTGAAACAGTAACTGAACAAGTCGTCAATGAACAAGGAGAGGAGGTAGAACGCACTACAACAAAGCGAAGACTTAAGAAGAAGGAAGGTCCAAAAGAATATCTTATCGAAGTTGTTGAAACTTACGAAGAAAACAAGCCCGAAGCAGAACTGGTTATTCAGACTACTGAAATATTGCCAGAATCAGAAACTGAAACACCTAAAGATCACAAAGTCAAGGTTGTTAAGAAAAAGAAGCCCAAGGCAGAGAGCTTAGACACTTATATTCAGAAGCTGATAGAGGAAGAGGTCCCAAAAACAGAGCTTGAAGTTTATGAAACAACTCAAATAGATTCATCACCAGAGACAAAGAAACCGAAAAAGATAAAGAAACACCATAAGAAAATCACCGAAGTAGTCGATGGAGTCCCACATACGGTACATGAATTTACTATTCAAGAATTCGAGCCAGAAGAAGAAACGACAGTTCCTGAAGCCGTTGTCGAAGTGGTGGAGGAAGATATCCCTGAAACACTGCCCGAAGATTTCGAAGTTAAGACAACTGAAGAACAGCCTAAACGTAAGCCAAAGAAAGAAAAGAAATCTAAGGTGTCGGTGGTCGACGAAGAGCCAGTTAAGATTGAAGATATAGCGGAAAGTGTTGAAATAACGAAGGTTGTTGAAGACGATGGCGCTACTAAAGAAGTTCAAGTGAAGAAGCGTAAAATCATACGCAAACAAGGTCCCAAGGAACATGTTTTCGAAATAACAGAGACATCTTCCAATGAAGAGCCGTTGGCTGAAGTCACCATCGTTGATATTACAGAGGATGAAAAGCCAAGCGAATCAGTTAAGCTTCCAGCGAAGCCTAAGTCGCCAATCAAAATGCCAAAGAAACTGAAGCGCGAAGACATTGAGAGCTATGTAATAAATGTGGTGGAAGAGTTTGTAGAGCCAATAGAGCAGTTTGAGGATATTGCTCAGGTCGAGGAGATTCCCAAAGAAAACGTTGAAGAAGTTACTGAAATTGTAGAAGTTCCCGAGGAAAAACTGGATGAAATCACTGACGATAAGATCCCTAAAATAAAGACAAAAACGACAAAGCCCAAGAAACCCAGTAAAAAACCAGAAGATCACACCATTCGTATTGAAGAACTTGCTCCTGAAACTACAATTGAAGACATTGTAAATGAAGAAGGAGAAGAAGTTAAGCAGGTTAAAACAACAAAGAGGCTGAAGAAAAAAGAAGGACCCAAGGAGTATTTGATTGAAATAACCGAGACCTATCAAGAGAATAAGCCGGACGCCGATATTGAAGTAATAACTACTGAAATACCCGTTGAAGAACAAGCTACGATTGATGAAGAGCAGCCAGCTAAGGTAGTGAAGAAATTGAAAAAGAAGAAGGCTGTAAAGGATGACTTAGATAAATACATTCAAGAGCTTATTGAACAAGAAATTACGAAGACTGACTTAGAGCAATATGAGCCTACGGAAATGGAAACAAAACCAAAGCTTAAGAAAAAAGTCAAAGCTCATCATAAAAAGAGCGTAGAAATAATTGATGGTCTTCCCGTTACCGTTCATGAGTATGATGTTTCGGAAATAGAGCCTGAGCTTACAGAGGAAGATAAGGAATCTGTTATATCAGAGAAGCCTGAAGATGTGCCTTTGGAGCATGACGAGCCCAACAAATATTTAGTAAATGTTCTAGACGAAATATTAGAGCCAACACAGACTCTTGAGGACATAACTGACGAACCGAAAACAATGCCTAAGAAAGAAAAACCACAGAAAAAGAAGAAGGTCGAGAAGGCTCCCATAGTGTTAGATGAAATAGCTGAAACGACTGAAGTTATACAACAGCCTTCAGAAGATGGTGTTGTGAAAGAAGTTACTGTGAAGAAGCGTAAGGTTACTCATAGAAAGGGTTCTAAGCAAAGCGTCTTTGAGATAACAGAAACCACTAGCGATGATCAGCCCTTGGCGGAAGTGACAGTTGTTGAGTTGACAGAAATTGAACCGTCGGTCAGTGAAGAAACGCCACTTGTTGAACAGAAAGTAATAAAGAAACCTAAAAAGCTGAAGAAGGAAGATATACAGGAATATGTCATCAATGTTATTGACGATTTTGTCCAAGAAATACCCGTCGAAACAATCGAAGAAGACGTCGAGGAAGTCATCCAAGAGAAGAAGAAGAAGACTAAAAAATCTCCAAAGGAATATAAATACAGCGAAGAGGAAAGCTTGCCCGAAAAACTTGACAAGCCTGAGGATGAAATGCCTGATCAGCCTGATAATGTAAAACTTGAAACGCCAGAAGAGTTTACTGATTTCACTGTAGATGTAAAGGAAACTATTACCACTGAAGAAAAGAAGCCTAAAAAGCCGAAGAAGCAAGTCAAGTCGAAGCCTGTCGAAGATACTGAAGAGGACAAACAGCCAGACTATCTTGTAAAGATTTCTTCAGTGGACGAACCGGAGGTGATTGAGTTGCCAGAATCTGAAATTGTACTCTTGGAAACAGAGGAAGTTCAACCAACAGATGCACCAGTTTTCCAGATAGAAGAAATCGAAACTAAGCCCGAAATAGTTGAAGAAAAGGATGAACAGGGTGAAACAACTAAGAAGGTTGTCAACAAGCGTAAGATCAGAAAACAAGTTGGACCCAAAGAAGAGATAATAGAAATTGTCGAGACTGAAAAGGATGGCGTACCAGTCTATGAAGTCTCCGTAACTGTTGAAGAAGCTGAAAAAGAAATCGAGGAAACTCCTCAGGAAGAAAAACCAAAGAAGGTCAAAAAGACTAAAAAGGTTCCCAAAGATGACTTGCACGATTACATTCAAAAACTTATTGAACAGGATATTCCAAAATCGGAGTTGGAGAAGTACGAAAAGATAGATTTCGATGAACCCGTTAAAATGAAAAAGAAGAAGCCTGTGAAGAAGGTTAAAGTCACAGAAGAAGATCGTCCAGATGTCCCTGAAACCTTAATCACCGAATCTCCAGAACAGGAAAGAAAACCACTTGAAACTCCTTTAGGCGAATCTGTGGCGATGGTTACGATTAAAGAATTTGAAGCGCCAACACCGAAAGAAACATCTTTCGAAGTTACCGTTCTGGAAGAATTTGTCGAAAATAAGCCAATCCCAGATGAAGAAGGTGAGATTAAAGTAAAGGAAGTAAAAACTAAGAAAATAAAACACAAAAAGGGACCTGAGGAGATAATTCATGATATAACAGTGGTACAGGATAAGGATACCGGTGAATCTGAAATTACTATTGTAACGTCAAGTCCCAACGAAACAGAAGATCAACCTGAAGTAACTGTTAAGCAAAAGCGTACCAAGAAAGTGAAAAAGGATGATGTTGACGATTTCATTAAAACAGTTCTTGAAGAAGATATACCAAAAGAAGAGCCACAAGACGTTGTAGACGTTACAGAGGAAACTGTTCCTAAGCAAGTTCCTGAAAAGCCAAAGAAGGTTAAGAAGAAGGAAAAAATGCCATCAACTGAAGAAAAACCAACTCCAACAGATACAGTAGAAATTGTAGAGAGTGTCCCCGAGGAAGAACCAACTGAAGAGTTCACCATGGATGTAGAAGACACAACTCCAATCGTCGAGTCTGTTGAAGAACATGAAATAACTCAAGAAGTAAAGGAGCCTCAGAAGAAAAAGAAGCCTTCTAAGCAAAAGGTTAAGGTTTCTGAAGAGCAACCTGAGGAAGAAACTGTCGTAGAACCTTTGGATATTATAGAAAAGGAGACTGATGTCGAAGAACCAGATAATAAGGAATATAGTGTTACGTTCACAGAAGAAGAACCTAAGCCTGAGGAGAAGACTATCAAGAAGCCCAAGAAAGTCAAGGAAAAACAAGATCAACCAGATCATTCTTCCTACGAAATCTCTGTAAAGGAAAGTTACATTCAGCCGGAAGATCTGCCATCAGCTGTAGAAATAATCGAAAGTGAAACGAAAGCAGAAGAAACAACAGATGATGCTGGCGAAGTACATAAGGTCGTTACAACAAAACGTAAGATTAAACGTCCAAAGGGAGAAACTGATGAAATCATTGAAATTATTGAGGTAGTTACTGATGACCAGCCTAATGCTGAAATTACAATTGTCGAGTATGAGCCGGTGCAACAGGAAGAAGAAGAAAAGCCCAAGGCTCCGAAAAAGAAAACAAAGAAGGTGAAAAAGGATGATATACATGATTATATACAGAAACTGATCGACATGGAAACTCCCAAAACTGAATTAGAAAAATACGAGAAAATTGAGTTTGAGTCAACACCCAAAGATAAGCCCACTGAACCCGCAGCAATTGGAGTAGCAGAGGAATCGCCGAAAGATAAGCCAAAGAAGGATAAAAAGTCAAGGCCGAAAGACTCACCAAAAGAAGAGGAATCTTTACCAGAGCCTTTAGCCGAAATAAAGGTCATCGAGGAGGACGTCTTGGAGGAGCCTAAAGCAGTTGAGGTAGTTGAGGTACAACCTGAGGAAGTACACTACACAGAAACAATCACTGATGAAGGTCATCCAGTTCAAGAGAAAACTACTAAGCGAGTATTGAAGAAAAAGGGTCCAAAGGAAGACACTACCTTTAAAATCACAATGATTGAAAGTGAAAATAGTGATTCCGTAACTGTAATCGTCGACGAGCAGCCTGAAATCGCGCCAATTGAATCAATTGAAGCTAAACCGGAGGAGGTAGTAGAAGACAAGCCAAAGCCGAAGCCTAAGAAGGTTGTAAAGAAGGTTAAAAAAGATGATTTAGACGATTATGTTAAGAAACTGATAGAGGAAGAAATACCAAAGACTGAAAAGGAGGTTTATGAAAAAGTTGAGATGCCCGATAAACCGAAAGACAAATCCCCTACAGAGACCACTTCAGAAGAGGTTAAGTCTAGCGAACCTGAAACACCATTAGCAGTTGTTGAGTCAGCCAAACCTAAAAAGACTAAAACACCTAAACCAAAGCCAGTTGATGTAGTCGAACAGAGACAAGACGAACCAACAGAAGAGACAATTCCTAAAACATCAGAAACGACTGAAGACACAACAACTCAAATTGCACACCCCGAGGACACAGCCACTGCACAAATTACACCAAGCGCACAAGATGAAATACCTACTCAAGATGACACTAAAGATACAGTTCAAAAAACAATTAAGCATAAGAAAGCTAAGCCAGACACAGTAAAAAGCGTTGAAACAAGTAAGTTATTAGCTGAGAGTTTATTGAGGCTTAAAACTTCCACCGCACACGCAGCACCTGCTCCTTTGTCTGTGTCTCTTGCCTATTGTTTATTCCAACGTTGACTTCCACTATTTCGCGCCTACACCTTCCTCTTTTTTGTTCTCTCTCTCTCTATCTCTCTGTCTCTCTATTACTCTCTTACTCTCTTTTGCTCTCCCCCTCCTTTCCGCTGTTTCTCTACTCTCTTTTTGAGTGGTCCAGCTAAAATATTTTATTATTTAAACCTACATAAACACACTTATACAATATATTATAACACCAAAGTGCATGCTCTTAAATTCAATAAAAACGTCTACTAAGATTTTTGTTTGCCACCTCTAAACAAAATTCCACATTACAATAACTAAAGACTTTCTTTAAAATAACTAACTCTTTCAAAATACTTATATGTAAAGTTTTTAAAACATTTAGGAAATTTATTTTATATTGGACAGCGTTCTATTATTTTCATAAAACTGCTGTAAATATCTCAAAATTTATCAAGCTCAACGATTTGCTTGCATTCTTCTGCGAAGGCAATGCACGGATTCATACTATAGATTCAAGAATTGTATATTACTTAAAATATAAATTTCTATAACAGGTGAAGCACCCGAGGCTTATAAGGATTATCACATAAGCATAATTGATGAAGAGCCTGAAGAAAAGGAGGAACAGCCCGACAAAATCTTGGAAGTTAGAGTTATCGATGAAGTTGCTGAAGTCGAAGAGTCTCAACCGATCGTCGAAGAAGTCGAAGAGGAGGATGAAAAGCCGACTACTGAAGATACTGTTGAGGATGTCACGAAGCCAAAGACAAAGAAAAAGAAGATTGTGAAGAAGAAGACAAATGAACACGATGAACTAATACAAAAGCTGCTTGAGCAAGAAATTGAAAAGACAGAGCTCGAGAAATATGAGAAGGTCGAATTCGATGTTCCCAAGAAACTGAAACCGGAATTCGCTAGTCTCGAACCAATGAAAATTGAAAGGAAAGAACAGAAGCCAACAAAGGTGACAATCGTCGAGGCCGCTGACGTACCCAAGGTAGTGAAACTTAAGCCTGGAAAACGAAAGGAAAAACCAGCTGAAGAACAAACTGTGCAGCTTCCTAAATTCAGACTTAAAACTCGCATGGTCACTGTCGAGTATCCGCCTGCACCACTTATACCAAAGTTAAGCGATATTGGCGCAGTTAAGCAGAATGGTGATCTCTCCCGCAATATTGAAGAAGCAGAGGAACTACTTAAGTTCAAGCCACACAAGACCAAGAAGATTAAGAAGATTAAGGATGACTTAGAGAAGGTCGAGCTTGAAAAGTATGAAAAATATGTTAGTAGTGAGGAGGAACCTGAAGAAAAGCAGCCATATCAGAAGCCTGAAAAGGTGCCAAAGCCAGAGGAAAGTCCCGAGGAAGTAAAACTTAAGATTGGCAAGGGTAAGAAAAAGCCTAAGGAAGACGAGTCTCCAGAAAGTGTTACACTCAAAAAGATACCACAAAAGCCCAAGGAAGCTGAAGAAGAAATTGAAGCAAAGCCTAAAGAAAAGGCTGAAGTTACAGTTGTTGAGCAACCAAAGGAGCCGAGGGAACAGGATATACAGGTTGAGCCATTTGAGCCGATTGACTACGAGCGACCGGAATATGTTCCAGAAGAGCTTGAGCAAGTCGAACAGCCAGAGAAACCGGAAAAGCAAAAGAAACCCAGTAAAACCAAATATAAGCCCAAAGAAAAAACAAAGCCTGAGCCGGAAACGATTATTTCGGAAATTGTACCTGGAAAACCGAAGGAAGAAGAAGAAGTTCCCGAAGCTGATATTAAGTTCCGCAAGCCTGAAAGTGAAGCACCAGAAGAAACTGATTCTCAAATTAAGTTGAAGCCATTCAAAAAGACCGGTGAAGAGCCAGTAGTTGAAGACACTGTTGCAGAGGCAAAGGTTACGGAGCCCAAGCCAGAAGAAAAGGAGGTTATACCTCAAGATGAAGTCAAGAAGACGAAGAAATCAAAGCCGAAGCCCAAACAACAGCAGGAGGAAGAAATAGCAGAGGAGCAGCAACCAGCATTTGAAGTTTCAATTAAGGAAGAAGAGGCAGTCACTCAAAAGCCCGAAGAAATCGAGAAGCCTAAAGAAGTTACGGTTAAACAAAAGAAACCGAAAGAAGTGCCAACAGCTGAAGTTGAAATCGTCGAAGAGCTGCCGCAGCCAACTGAAGTTCCTGAAGATATACCTGTGGAGTACAAAATTACAACAACTGTCTTAGAACCGGAAGAAGCACCAAAGGAACACCTAGTCAAGGTGATTGACTTTGATGAAAAGGAAATAACCACTGAGGAAGTTGTTGAAGAAAAGGTGGTCACCAGGAAGAAGAAGCCTAAGCCACAACAGCCAGAAGAGTTCGAAGTCACTCTACAGGAGCCACAACAAATACAACCTGAACCAGAAGAAGCAATTGCCGAGGTTGTGATTCCTGCTCAGAAGCCTGAACCAGAAATTGAAGAGTTCGAAGTCGAATTAAAGGTAACCGAACCACAGCCTGAGGAACACGAAGTCGTTGTAAAGAAAAAGTCGAAAAAGAAGCCTGTTGAAAAGCCAGTAGAGGTTGTCGAAGATGTTGTGAAAGTTGAGGAAACTCAGCCGGAGGAGCAACAAATAGAGGATATTGTGGTTGTAGATGAAGAAGAAAAGGTTGAAGAGCCACAACCAAAATCTTTCGAATTCCAAGTTACTGAAACTGATGCTCCTCAACAGAAACCAGCGGAAGTCATTGAGGAAAAGCCAAAAGAAAAGGTGAAGAAACCAACTCCGAAGGTAGAAGAGAAGTTTGACTCTTACGAAATTTCCGTTAAGGAATCACAAGAGGAAAAGGTTATTGAACAGGAAGAACAGCCCACTGAGGATGTTCCTGATGAAGCAACATTTACTCCAAAGCCGAAACAGCCTGAGGAAGTTAAAGCTGAGTTTGTCGTGACTGAGCCAAAGGCAACTGAAGTGAGTCCCGTAGAAGCTGAAATAAAACCAAAGAAAACAAAGAAGCCAAAGAAAACTGAAGAGGTTACTAGTCTTGATGTTAAAGTGGTTGAAGAAGTGGCAGCTCCAGAAGAAATTGTGGTTGAAGAACAGCAAATTGAAATTGTTGAAAAAGAAACCATTCCTGTTGAAGAAACACCAAAGGAATACACAATTCGAGTGTCTGATTCACAAGCAGAGCAACCTGAAGAACCAACTGCTGCAGAGTTCACTGTTAAAAAACCAAAGCCTTCTGTTGTCGATACTGAAGAGCCGGAAGCCGAGTTTGTCCTAAAGGAAAGCAAACCTGTGGAGGAGGTTACCGAAGTAGCTGAAATAAAGACAAAGAAACCTAAAAAGAAGGTCAAGGAGGTAGCAGCAGACGAATTAAAGATCAAAATCACAGAAGAAGTGCCTCAAGAAGTTCCAGTAGTGGAAGAAATTGAGGAGGTTGTGACAGAACTAAAGGAGGATGTTCCTTCTGTTGTACATAAGTCGTATGAAATTGGTGTGAAGGAAACTGAAGCTGAAAAGCCCGCAGAAGAAGTAGTGGTTGAAGAGCCATTGGTTGAAGAGCCACAAATTGAAGAGAAAGCACCGACAGTTGAATACAAATCTTATGAAATAGGTGTAAAAGAATCAGTTGTTGAAAAGCCGGTGGAGGAAATACCAGAAGAAGAGCCAGTGGTAGAAGAGCCTAAACCTCAAGAGCCAGAAACCTTCGAAGAACTTAAAGTCAAAGTGATTGAAGAGACACCTCGCGAAATTGTCGAGGAAGTTCTAGAAGAGAGTGTTAAGGTTCACCGTAAGAAGAAGCCGAAGCCAGAAGTAACAGAAGAGCCTGAGGCTCAAGTAAGCATTCCTGCTCCAAAACCTGTTGATGAAGTGGAAGCCGTCCAAAGCGTTACTATTGTACCCGAAGCTCCAACTGAAGAGGAAGCTGCTGAGCTTAAGATAACTGTTATTGATGAAATTTCTGAGCCGCAAGAGCTTGTTCAAGAGATTGAGGAAATCGAAACAGTCGAAGAAGTTACTGAAGAAAAGCCCAAAGACTATCAATTTAGCATTAAAGAATCAGAGGCACCAAAGGAAACTATCGAGGAATTGCCGGAAGAACAAGTTACTATTTCAAAGAAGAAGAAGGTCCCAGAACAAAAAGAAACTGTCGAAGAATTGCCGGAGGAACAATTCACAGTTCAGAAGAAGAAGAAGAAGCCTGAACCTGAGGTAGTCGAAGAACCTGAAGCCGTTTTTGAAATCAAGCAAAAGCAACCAGTCGAAGAGGTTACGGAAGAGGCTAAAATAAAGAAGAAGACCAAGAAGCCAGTCAAAGAAGATGAGGCAGCTGCAGAGCTCAGTGTCACTGTGATTGAGGAAGCCGCACCGGAACCTGATGTAATTGAAATAGTCGAAGAAATTGAAGAGATACCGGAAGAAAAGCCAGAAGAGAAGCCAGTTGAGCAGCCGACCGAATACCAGTTCACGGTCAAGGAAAGCCAACCTGAAGCTCCAGCAGAAGTAGAAGAGCCAGAAGACATTCAAGAGGTACGCTTGCCAAAGAAGACGCCAAAGGTCCCTGAACCGACTGAAGAGCCTGAAGCCGAAGTTACACTTAAGCCCAAACCAAAGCCAGTAGAAGCTCAGGAGGAAGTGAAAATAGCCAAGAAGAAACCCAAGACTAAGGTCGTCGAAGAAGCTGCTGAAGAACTAACAGTCAAGGTAGAAGAAGAAGTTACTCCAGAGCCTATCGTTGTGGAGGAGGAAGTCGTTGAAGAAGTTGAGCTTAAGAAACCGGAAAAGCCAACGCCGGAAGAAACAGTTGATGATGCCGTTTTCAAAATTAAGAAACCAAAAGCTCCTGAAGAAGAAGAGGAGGTGGCTGCTGAAGTTACTTTGAAGCCAAAGGCACCAAAGGAGGTGCAGGAAGAAGAGTTCTCTGTAGATGTTAAGTTGCCAAAGGAAAAGAAGGTTTCCGAGGAAACATCCGACCAAACTGTGCAACTCAAGAAGAAAAAGAAGCCTCAAAAACCAGTAGAGGAAGCTGCAGATGAGCTCGAACTGAAGCAAACTGTTATCGAAGAGCGACCAGTTGAGATTGAAGAAGAGGAAATCGTTGAAGAAGCCATTGTAATGCGAAGGAAACCAAAGAAACCTTTCCAACCAACTGTTGAAGATCTTGAAGAAACAGAATTCAGTCTGTCATTTAAGAAGCCACACACTGTTACCGAAGGCGTTGAAGAAGAAGCTACGGTTCTGAAGAAGCGACCAGTGAAGCCCCAAACAATGGACGAGGCTGCAGCAGAATTGTCTATAAAACGATTGGAAGAAGAGTACGAAGAAGGCGATGACATTGAAGAATTTTTGGTGAGCCAAAAGCCCAAGCCAAAACAAATGCAAATCACTGATGAAGAAGACCAGGAATACACACTTAAGAAGCTCAAGCGTCGCAAGAAGGTGGATATTCCAGAGTTCACAGATGTTGAAAATGTCACTTTCCGAGCAAAGTCCACAAAGACCAAAGAGGACGTGGACCAAGAGTTTAATATTGCTCTTGACTCCTATGCTGAAGAGGAAGTGTCAATGTCTGGTAAAGTGAAACTTAAGAAGCCAATTAAGAAGACCTACTCTGAAGCCACTGATGAGGCAAGAATCAAGATTTTGCAAGACTATGATGATGGTGAAGGTCCAATAATTGAAGAAATCCACGACGACGAGGATACAATCGACGAAGTTGAGGAGCCTGAAGAGTACATGGTTGAAGAGCTCCCACCAGATGAGGTTGACTTCAAGCTGAAGCCTAAGAAGCAGCCCAAGCCACATTATTCAGTCCAAGACGAAGAGGAGGAGCAATTCTTAATTGGCCTTCGACATGCCAAACGTGATTCAGTTACATATGATGAAGATTCTCTAACATTCAAAAAGAAGCGCAAAGTTGTGCAACAACTTTTTAATGAAGGTAAGTTGTCTTTCATAAAAATATCACTCGAAAGCTTATATAATTATAAAGTTGCAATAATTTCTCATTCGATTCAAATCGCACATCTGCTTATATGGCAATAGCTTAGAAAAATGAGGTAAAACGATCCACAACACATAAATGTTAGTAGCTAACGCATAACTATCGTTTGTTGCCACCCACCCATACATGTATACTTATTTCACTAAATATTTCATTTTAAAATATATTTTATTATAATATAATAACAATATCTTTATTGTATAATAGATGGCGCTTCTCTCAACATTACCAGAGAAATGGACGTGGAAGGTAAATATTTGAATCAACATTGCATACTTACTAAGAATTTAATAACATTCATTGCATTTTAGAATCTCAAACCGAGAACATCATGTACTCCATTTGCAACTACATTGCCGACAACGATGAGGCCATCAATTTGGTAGAGGGCGAAAAGGTACAGGTGATTGGACGTCATAGCTCCGAATGGTGGTATGTCAAGAAGAGCATTACCGATGAAGAAGGCTGGGTGCCAGCCCAATATCTTATGGAGCCTGCGGAGTATGCCCAATATGTGCAGAATAAGCTGCACGAGAAGATCGATAAGCTACCAGTATTTGAAAGTAAGTGTAAAATCAAAGCGTAAATGTTGTTGTCTAACAAGGGGTTTCACAATGTCCTGTCATGTTATTAACACCTATCTTAATGTCTTGTGATTGTGCGTTTGTTAAGGACCCGGCCCGCAAGACAAGCCCATTGCACCGCGCTTCATTGAAAAGCTGCAGCCAATTCATACACCTGATGGTTACACGGTGCAATTCGAATGCAAGGTCGAAGGTAATCCAAGACCTCAAATCGCTTGGTTCCGCGAAACAGCCATCATAAAGCCCTCACAAGACTTCCAAATGTTCTTCGATGAGGACAATGTGGCCACACTGATTATTCGTGAAGTCTTCCCCGAAGACGCCGGCAAGTTCACTTGCGTGGCCAAGAACGCCGCCGGCTTCACCTCCAGTACAACCGAGTTGATTGTCGAGAGTCCGTTGTCGGATCATGGTTCAGATGCCACGGCACTCTCTCGCCGAAGCATGTCACGCGAATCTTCCTTGGCTGATATCCTTGAGGGTATCCCACCAACATTCTCGCGGAAGCCCAAAGCCCAGTACGTCGATGAAGACTCAAATGTAATCCTGGAGTGCCGCCTTGTCGCGGTGCCCGAGCCCGACATCGTTTGGACTTTCAATGGCGAAGATATCGATGAGGAAGAGATTAAGAACGTTCGCATTGTAACCGAATCGGATATGCATATGTATTGCAGTGTTGTGCACATTACAAAGGTTAAGAAATCTCAGGAGGGCACATATGAAGTTATTGCCACAAATCGCGAAGGCGAAGCTCGTTTGCCTATCACGCTAAAGGTGCGAACTTCAGATAAGGAAGCTCCACAAATTCTGGAGCCTTTGCGTAATATGGTTATACGTGAGGGCGAGAGCGTTGTGCTGTCGACTCAAATTGTTGGCAATCCAGCGCCAAAGGTAACGTGGTACAAGGATGGCAAGCCCATCAAGAATGCCAAATCAGAAAAAGACTTGCACACCCTCACACTGATAACGCCCAAAAAGGCGGAGAAGGGTGAATACACAGTCAAGGCCGTCAACCCACTGGGCAGTGTGGAAACCACTGCTTATCTGACAATCGAAGGTACGTTATTTTGTTTCGTGTTCAGCGAGAACTACAAATGTATAGATTTATCCATATATTAATAATTTATTATCTCCATTCCAAACTAGAACCTACGAGTGGCAATGCAGAGCCTCCATTATTTGTGGAGCGCTTTGAGGAGCAATCGGTGCCGCAAAAGGGCGAGATTCGTTTGCCTGCCAAGGTTTCGGGCAATCCAGTGCCCGAGGTGCAATGGCTTTTCAACAACAATCCCCTATATTCCAGCGAGCGCGTCCAGCAGATCTACGATGGTGAGAATATTGAGCTCATTATCAAGGACGCCAACCCGGAAACTGATTCGGGCGACTACAAGTGCATTGCCAGCAATCCCGTCGGCAAAACATCGCACGGTGCGCGTGTGATTGTTGAAGTCGACGAGGTGACCTTTACCAAGAAGCTGAAGAAGACCATTACCATTGAGGAGGTGCAATCTCTGACTCTTGAGTGCGAAACCTCTCATGTGGTCTCCACCAAGTGGTTCTTCAACGGCAAGGAGCTCAGTGGCATGGATCATCGCGTTGTTGTCGAGGATGGCAAGACGCACAAGTTGGTCATCAGGAACACGAATCTGCGCGACTCCGGCACTTACGTGTGCAAGGTTAAGAAGCAAGAGACACAATCCACTGTGGAGGTGCTGCAGCGTAAGCCGGACTTTATTAAGGTGCTGGAAGACTATGAGGTGACCGAAAAGGACACAGCCATTCTGGATGTTGAGCTGACGACCGAGGCCGTGGAGGTCACCTGGTACAAGGATGGCGAGAAAATCACGCCAGAGAACAAAAACTGCGAATTCATCAAGGATGGCAAGTCGAGGCGTTTGGTTATACGCGATACAACGATTCACGATGAGGGCGAGTACACGTGCAAGCTGGAGGGCCAGGAGTGCAGTGCAGAACTGACTGTCATCGAGCTGCCGCCAGAGATTGTGAAGCACTTGGAGGACGTCAACGTCACCAAGGGTGAGAGTGCCGTGTTCGATATTGAGTTGAGCAAGGGCGACGCTCTGGTGAAATGGTTCAAGAACGGCAAAGAAATCAAGTTCGACGAGCGCATACAACTGGCGATTGATGGCAAGAAGCAATCACTACGCATTCTCAAGGCTAAGCCTGAAGATGCGGGCGAATACACCATTCAAGTTGGCGACCAGGTCTCCAAGGCGAAACTGACTGTTGAGGAGCCATTGGTAGACTTTGTGCTTCGTTTGCCCGACGTCACGCTGGCCACCAAGACCACAGACGCCGAATTCACTGTCGAGCTCTCTCAGCCCGATGTCGAAGTTACCTGGTATAAGAAGGGCAAGCCCATCAAGCCAAATAAAAAGCATGAGGTCTTCGTTGAGGGCACCGTTCGGCGTCTGGTCATCCATGATGCCGACGATGATGATGCGGGTGAGATCAGCTGCGTTGCCGAAAACGTCACCAGCAGCAGTAAGCTGTGCGTTGAGGAGCTTAAACTGCCGCCCGTGATTACCTCTGACAAGGATCAAACCATCAAAGTGAAGGAGAACGAAGACGCTACATTCACTGTCAAGTACACTGGCGCGCCCACACCCGAAGCCGAGTGGACCTCCCGCAAGGTTGTCATTCCCAAGTCAAAGCGTACTATACCCACAATTGATGAACAGTCCGCAACTCTGACCATTAAGAAGGTCGTCGACGATGACGAGGGCGAGTACACTGTTAAACTTGTCAATCCCGTGGGCGAGGCGGAAGCCAGCCTGCACTTGGTCATTATGCGTAAGTATACAAAATTAATTACGAATTTAGCGATGCGGAAACTGAGACCTGTGTCAAAACTTTAGGTAAACCCTCGGCGCCAGGCACGCCACAGCCTCTCGAGGTGATGCACGACTCGATAACACTTTACTGGAAGGCGCCCGAAGATGACGGCAAATCTGAAATTATAGAATACATTCTGGAGTATCACGATGTGAAGGAAGAAAAGTAAGTGACATCTTTATAAAAAATTGTCTGAAGTCAAACTAAAAAGCTTATTTGAATAGATGGACTGAGATACGCAAGATTAAGGACACAACTTACACCATCAGCAAGCTGAAGATCGACACGGAGTACGTGTTCCGTTCGATTGCAGTCAACGAAGTTGGCCCATCACCACCCTCGCCCATCTCATCGCCCATACGCCTGGTGCCTAAGGTGGAAACCGAGCCACCCAGCGTACGCGAGCCTCTGCAGGACATTGTCAGCGATCTGAACAAGGAGGTGACATTGTCCTGCGTGTTTGGCGGCATTCCAGAGCCAACAGTCACGTGGAAGAAGAATGGCCAAGTCTTCGAGTCGAGCAGCGTGCGCTACGAGAATCGCGTTGCCAAATATATAATTGAAAAGACAACTATTGAGACTGAGGCCACCTACACGTGCGTGGCTACCAATGAGAAGGGCTCCGTGGAGACATCGTGCAGACTGAAACTGCAGCAGAAGCCAACCGTTGAGATTGAGGACAAATACTTGTCCCAGAAACTGCGGACTGGCAGCACTCTCACCATTCCGGCAACAGTTCGTGGCTATCCTCAGCCCACTGTGACCTGGCACAAGGAGACTGTCGAACAGAAGTCAACCACCAAGCAAGTAACGATCGAGACCACAGAGACCAGTTCCACCTATACCCTCAAGAAGGTCACGCGAGAGCACTCTGGCCGCTACAAGGTGACGGTCACGAACGAATCGGGCTCCAGCTATGCGGAGTGCACGGTTCAAGTGATCGATAAGCCGAGCAGGCCGCAGTCTCTAGAGGTGAAGGACATCAAAAAGGACTCAATTACCCTGGAATGGACGCCGCCAATCGACGATGGTGGCATGGAGATCAAGCAGTACACGCTGGAGAAGTGCGATGTACAGAACAATGTTTGGATGAAGGTTTCCGATTTCGACAAGGACATCAACTCGTACGCCATTCAAAAACTTTCCATGAATGCGCAGTATATGTTCCGAGTGGTGGCTATCAATCCCATAGGTGAATCGGAGCCAACTGAGAGTGAGACTGTGACCATAACCAAGAGGTTTGGTACGTATTATGAAGCAATATAGGCAAAGAGAAAAGAATTTACATAAAATAATCATTAAATTTGCAGAGAAACCAACTCCACCACGTGATCCCACGTCGGTGTCTGGCATGAACGACACTTCGTTCACATTATCCTGGGAGCCGTCGGAGAGCGATGGTGGCTCCAAGATACTTGAGTACATTGTGGAAATAAGGGAAGAGACTGAAACCGTTTATCGCTCCTTGGGCACTACGACGGGCACTGTAACAAACATTCACGTCGAAAGCGTTGTGAGAGGCAAGGGCTATCTGTTCCGAATCTACGCTCGAAACGAGGTTGGCACCAGCGACGCGTTCGAGACAACCGAGAAGATTGTCGTTGGACGCAAGATAAGTAAGTGATAGACGCAACAAATAACGATAATTGCTTAATTTGCTTTGCAAACTGCTTTCTCTCTTAACGCCCACTAATGCCTCGCTTTGCAAAATATTAATCACACAGCGAATAACAATGAGAACTTGGGTACGTGACAGCTGCTGTTGAACTGTTATATTTCTTTCTAATAATAATATTTATGCATTCTTAATCTAGCGCCGCCTTCGCCTCCTCAAAATCTGAGAGCGCCGGATGTGACTAGCCGCAGCGTAACTCTCGATTGGGAGGTGCCAGCCAGAAACGGTGGTTCCGAAATCACAGGTGAGATATGAATATAAAATGATTAAATAGAGAGACAAAATAAGAGAGAATCTTTTGATATATCCGCAGGCTATTGCGTGGAGAAACGTTCTTCAACATCGACCAGCTGGACAAAGGTCATCACTCTGGATGCTCATCAGCTGCATTACACCATTGACAATCTGAAGGATAAGTGCGAGTATTGGTTCCGTGTGTCAGCGGAGAACGAGGTTGGATTAGGTGCGCCAGCCGTCACGGAAAGCATTTCGCTGAAGACACACGCAAGTAAGTTGAGCTTGGCTAAACAACTTGAGGCAGCTCTAATTCGTTTCCGCTCTTGAACCAGCTGTACCATCGCCGCCAACTGCTCCACTGGAGGCCCGCGTGCTTGCGGCCAACGCTCACATATTCGAATGGGGTATACCCGAGTCAGATGGTGGTGCGCCACTGCTCGGCTATCACATAGCCATACGTGACATGAAGAAGTCCATGTGGATTGAGGTTGGCCGGGTGCCAGCGGGTGTGCAGAAATTCCAGATAAGAGACCTGCAAGAGAATCACGAGTACATGATACGCATTCTCGCCAAGAACGAGATTGGCCTGAGTGAGCCGCTCGAGTCGGAGGAGCCCTACAAAGTGATGACAGCAGGTATGCAGAGAAGATGCCTATCTTTGAGGCGAAAGATTTACAGCATAGCTAATGCCAATTACTTTCGTCTGATGCAGGTCATGCCAGCCTGCCCGATGAGCCACGCACGGAGATGAGCACATGCAACACATCCTCGTGGCTGCGGGATCACAACATGGATGCGGACATCCACTCGTATGCCCGCGGCAGGCTGCTTCAACGCGACGAGTACTTCTTCCGTCTCTGGGCGCAGATGCCCAAGAAGAAGAAGAGCTCCAAATAGACAAACCCGACAAACATATAGCCATGACAAACGAATGAAACTTAGGTTAGGTTAAGCTTATTGCAATTGTACTTTAATGAATTCTTGACTTTTTATTTAGCTTTTTTCTACTCGTAACGTACCCGTTGTAAAGGGCATGTAATGTTCGGCATGTGCGTCCGGCGACAGCGATGTTCACGAAACTGAAGCAGAATGGGGCGAGCGAAGACAAACTTGATGCTTGAGTGCGTGAACGTGGCTGTGGCCTGTGACCCCATTGGCCCATTACATAAACTATGAAAGAAATTTGTTTATAATTTGCATAAATTCGTATGATTTCCTGCGCTTTATTTTTGTAAGCTGTGATAAATTTATCAAATTCGAAAGCGTCAAACGATAAAATGCCATGACATTTGCGACAGGACACAGCGTGCATCGGGCACAGGACAGTCAGCGGACAGCGGACAGCAACCAACAACCAACATCCAACAACAACAACAACAGCAACAGGAACAACAACCGCCACAAGAACACAACGCAAGTGATTCAATATCCTCTAGGGAGACAAACAACAAATGGTGCAATTCGATATGAGTTACGAGTACGTTGTGTCCTTGTGTCTGTGTGTGTCTACTGTTGCTGTATGTGTGTGTGTGTGTGTGTTGTGCGTCTCGCTGACTGTCCCTTGCCTTTGCCGTGTGCTTTCTGTGCGAGCAAATTTATGACATCCAGAGGGTTACATAACTATACTCCTATATACATATATACATATATATTTTGTGGAAGAGCCCAACATGACTTTAAACTGAGAAACAAAGAAAGAAAAACTAAATGAAAAATAAAATAAATATGAGTGAATTTTTAACGAACAACTTCAAGTGGTTTAGTTCGGGTTGAGCACAACTTTTGCGCAGTTGAGCACGAAAAATCAACTAATTAATTCATTAGTTAGTTTTGGCCGACTCTAAAGAAAAGCCGAAGTTAACGGTAAGTTTGCTCTCGCAAAGTTTTCTATTAAGTTTTTATTCTAAAACTTAAAGTCGACAGCCAAACAATGGCAGCCACCAGCTGCCCAGTCTGACATGCGTGTGCAGGACCTAAAACTACACGAACAGCAGACAAAGGGAGGGCGAGCCATAAAGCAGGGAGAAGTGGCATAGAGATGCCGACACTAGGCTACAGTTACGCGTCGTTGAACTTATCTGGTGACATGGGCACAAAGTTTCCGTACACACAGAGCCCGAGAGAGAGAGAGAGAGAGAGAGAGGGAGAATTGTGTGCGAATTTAATTAAAGTTTTTGCGGTTGCCACTAATCAAAAGATATTATCTAAAATGCTCTATGCGGTAGTTACTTTGGCTGGCAAATAACTTTCTGCTGCGGGCACAACTGTAATTTACACTAAGCTGATTGGGCATCAGTGAATGCCAAGTGGGCGTGGCTAGACGCCAGAAGTTAAGCTGCAAATGGATTCATAAAGCTAAGCATATTTCCGGCCACTTTAAACTGCACAAACACAAACACAACAAACGAAGAGGAAACACTCCACCTGGCTGCCCTCTGCCCCTCTGCCCCTCTGCCCCTGTGCACGGCAACAAAATAAAGCCACCTTCAGTTGCAGGCAGGTATATATAACAACACCTAGAACTGCTATTGATACCGGCATTCAGCCTGGCAGCCGGGCAGCCAGGCAGTCAGGCAGGAAGCATATTTAGTGTTGCCACTAAACGATCGGCCAGTCACTTGGGGAGCTCGTCCTCGTGCTGGTCCTGTCGCTTATTTCGAGGGCTTCCTACGCCCGGCACACGAGCGGAAATTTCATTTACTTGTTTGCTTTTTATGCGCTTCATTCGATTTGTGCTTGTTTCGCATTAAATTCGAGCAGCCAGCTAAGCTCAGCATTTTGCAAACTTAAATTTTTGAACATTGCAAAGGAATGTTTACTTTTCGTGTTGTCTTTAAGCTGCTGTCTGTCGGCGGCAGACTCGCATGCCCATTAGTTATGGTTTATTAATGCCGCACTCCAAACTTGGCCAGAAAGTCGGCCTAACACAATTGAAAACTTGTAATAGCATTCGGCAAGTTGGCCGTATTGCTTGTAAAAACCAAATTACACATCAACTTTATGGAGTGCACGTAGAAAATTGAGGCTATACTTTTTCCCTGACACGGCTCGTCAAACGTGCTAGCCTGGCCGACCCACAAAAAAAACAAAAAAAAAACAACAAATGCCAAACCAAAGACGAACCAAATAAAACAAAGAGACAGCAAAAAGTTTGCCTAATTAGTTGCCAAAATAATAAACGATAATAGCATGGCAAAGCCACTGCTCCTAGACATCCACCCAGGCCCAAATGCTGAAACAGATGTTGCTTTTGTCTTTCCTTGTGTGTCAAGCAAATTGAATTATCAACTTGGAAGGAAGTCGAAATCAGTCACATTTTGGCACTGATATCAACCAAATTAGCAAATCAAAGGCAAAACTCTGAATTAATCAAGTTTTCAATTTGAGAGAAATTATGCTAAGGGAGAAAGTAAGAATATTATGATCGAAGGCTTATGACTATGTAATACTCGTTCATAATTTTAAAAATTACTTTAAATATGCAAATATCAAATGTAATCTTAAGGGTCCTTTGTAGAAGGGTTCGATTCTAGTTTATATTTTATTTATTGTAATTGTTTTTATCATTTTTCATCACACTCCCAATATATTATTTGCTGTTGACTTCGTGAAAGAGTATCACACGATGCGGTGATAGTCAAGCGGCTGTATACAGCTAGCAGATACCCTGCAAACCAAACTGAGCTAATATTTATGACTTCACATTGATTCAAGGCAGATACAGATACAAATTTTTATGAACACTTTAGTATAACTGTTCAAGTTTTATTCCAGCTTATGCATAGGCAAAAAAATAATAAAAAAAATAAATGAAAATAAATATTTTTACAACTGAAGGAGCTGTAAAATAGTCTATTTGCCATACATGCATAATACACGCACTCGTATAAAAGCGCAGATTAAACTAGCTAAATAGAATGTTCAGAGATAACATTAGGCGCATTTATTACACTTGTTCGTACGCATTTTATGCATAGCCTTAATTGCCCCGACGAAAGATGTGTCATAAAATGTTAGCTTCAGTTCATGTTTATTGCGGGGCATCAAGCAGCCGAAAGAGTCGCTGGGCTGTAGATTAACTGATGCTTTGCGGAAGTGGGCTACATTATAAAAGTATCTGCGCGGTTATTTACGGGTCTACACGGTCCCTGAATAGCACCAAAATGACAGCCGGAATAGCTGTATGTATAATTGCCCAACAGCCCTGTCCAGCCCGGAGCCATGAGCCACGCCCATTAAGTACAGCACCAGCAGCAGCAGCACAAACTGCAGCGCCGCAAAGCCAGCAAAGATGTCGGCTTCCTGCCTGCAGCCGGCCCGATAGGGTCGATAGTTATACATACTGTAAATGTGTGCAGGAGCTGAGGAAAATTAAGAAAATGTTTTTACTCTTTGGCAAAAGCGCTCGGAGCGAAGAGCCATTGCTCTATTGTGTGCCTGACTGTGCAACTGTTTGTGAGCGCTCAAAGAGTTTTAGACTAACTCTTGCTGCTACTCTTAGCTGCAAGGTATCTCTGCTTATCACTGTACGCTACCAGGTATCATGAGCTTTTAGTCTCGTGCATTTATATGCGCTTCTTAGCGTAAGCTGGCGAATCGATATGCCCAGCGCACACTAGGGCATATTGTAAATATAAAATATTTACTGCCAGATTGCACACGCATTCAGCATGTCCTTCGGGCAGCTACAGCTACAGCTGCCCTGCTGATATGTACACAATGTTCTGTCGGCCTTATCCTCGGCTTTGACTGCAGCGACAAATGCATTTAACATGCATTCCACTCGTTTTGCTAGCCAATTCATAACATTTAACAGCTCGCAGAGGCCAGTGGAAGTATTCTTGCAGTTTGCACTTTAATAGAGACATTTTCGGGTACAAATTATCTGCACACCTCTCTCTCTCTCCCCCTCTCTCTCTCTCACTCACTCCTTGGGGCACCGTTTAAAAATCAAGTGTGCTGAAAATTAAATTTCACAGAGCTGTGCAGCAGCCACAGCAGCGAGTCAGTGCAGTGCAATGCAAGGACAGAGTATGGCTTCCAGCCAGAAACTAATGAAACTGCCTCTACTGCTGCCGCTACAGCTGCTGACATTTCGTTGGAGCATCATGTTTCCCACACACATACACTCACACTCACACACACACACACAGACAGTAATATTTACTAAACTTTCCTGTACATGTGCATGACTTTTTAAGGCAGCGCAATTAAAGTCAATTGGCATTTTACCAAAATGCGCTCAACGTGTCGTATACGTAATGTCAAGCTAGTCTTCCTCTCCCTCCCTCTCTCTCTCTCTCTCTCTATGTGTGTGTGGTGTCAACAGCATTAGCTTGCGTTGACTTTAGTTATTAGCACGTCTCTGGCACCACAAATGCTTCCATAATTCATTACCCACACCCGAAATTGAGTTTTCGGCATTGCGCATACGCCGCGTTGCCCAGGCATAAATTAATTCATTTGCCCGACCCAAGTTTATAGTTATTTAGGTGTCTTCTTCATTTGCTCACCGACACAGATTTTATGGCTTCGCTCGCTGTATTGTTTGGCAATTCCAAAAATCAACAACAAATGAACTGAAATTTATTTGTACTTCGCCTCGCTCCTCGAGAAGTTTTACAGCCTAACTAGGTGCCGCTCTCTGCTGATGTTTGTTTTATGGACTTTTACAGAACTCAGGCCTCCTGCCCCAGTTTACTTTATAATGTGCCCATAAAAGCTGTGTGCGGACCAGGCAGCCAGCCAGCAGTCAGTCACTCAGCCATTTGCATTTTTATTTAGACCCACGTTTCGATCTGGCAGTTTGACTGATTAGTTCTCATTATAAAGCGCTCTGACATTTACGAGCATATTTTTAGCACCAGCCATCATAAAAAGGATTCCTCTAATGCAAATGGGCACAGATTAGCGAGCGCTTTACTGCGTTCGACCTTCAAAGTTTCAATTTTGAGTTGACTTTATAATTCGACGACCCTTTTTATTTTTGTTAGTCAAGGTCTATTACTCCGCTTCTCGACTGTTGGATGCCAGCTCGCAGCTACTTTACACGCCGTTGACTTAATTTTGTGCCAGTTCCATTGGCCTTTGCATAAATGCATCCTAATGCGCCTCCATTTTGCGGCGAGCTGCGCTAAACAGATTTGCACCTTGCATATAAAGCCAAATTTACAAGCTGTAACGAAAATTGCAACGCAAATATGCAAATATAGCAGCTAGCGTCGGCAGGAGCAGGAGCTGCTACAGCAGCCGCAGCTGCAGGTCTAAGGAAATGCGACCCTCGCTTAAATTTTGAGAACTACCAAAAAAAAATGGTTTTGTGCCAGGTTTTCATATGGCAAGCGAAATATCCAGCTGAAAATGAAGTTGTTATGCATCTATATATATATATACAGATATGTATGTGTGTGTGTATGTGTGAGGGGAGGTGTGGGCGTGGATAATGTACAAACGTGTTGGTCTTATCGACCAAGATATGCATGCAACAGCAAACAAAGCTCAATTCAGTTGCATTCTTGTTGCAGCTCCAGCTGCCATTTGCCATTTGTGCGTGGGAGTGGGAGTGGGAGGGAGGAACGGAAGGTCCTCAGGCTGTTTACGTGCTTATCGAGCAATCGATGTGAGAATTATAGTCGTGCTGGCACGGTTAAGCTGCTTAGAATGCACTGCGCCAGCCGGGCAACGTGTCGTATGCGTGCTGTCGTTTCGCAGATCCTCGAATACTTTGCAGCACATTAAATTGCCAATATGGCTTTATTGTTCCAGCATATAGTTAGAAGCTAAGGCGATTGGTCTCTGGCAGGTTGAGCAGCGATTTATAGGCAGCTGTTGCCCCCAAGGGCGTCAGAGTGCGTCGTGGATAGATAGATAGAAAGTGCGTGGCTCTGTGGCTGCGCCCTGTGGGCCATAACAACTATGACTTTGCGCACTTGCACAGACGGCCAGCCCATAAAAAGTGGCACTCGATGATGCCTACGGGCAAGTTTTGCACGTTGAGCGAGCGAGCGTAGTCGTCGTAGTCGTTGGCCTGCCAGCACATCCGGTTTCCGTTAGTTGGGCACGTCGTCGTCGTCGTCCAGGCTGCCTGCCTTCCTGACTGACTGCCTGTCAGGCTGATGTTGCTACAGGTAATATCATTTAACAGAGGCGCAAGAACAGCGACTTGCACGAATATCGTATGATGGTAAAATATTATCTCGTTACAATGTTAAAAATATTCTTGCGCCCTTGCCAAGCTCGCCTTTGGCTTATGAGCGGAACTACGTGTCGCAGCACCAGCAAAAACTACACACACGTACGCTTGGCAACGGCAAATGTCTGTCGAGCGAGAGCTTGCACTCACCCTCAAGTATAGATGTTTAAATTTGATTTCAAGTGCTCGCATTTTGATGGCCATCTAAGTGAATGCGTGTTGTGGCTGTTTACGTGTCCTTGTTATGAAAGCGACGACTGCCACGAGCCATCCACGCTCGCATGTGTGTTTAAGCATATAGTTAGCACTGCTCCAACTTAAAGCTCCAATTCATAGTTGACGCTGACTTTTGTTATTGTAGATACATTTTATTGACTTACGCCTGCGAGCTGCGAGTTTGTTTACTTTAAGAACTTTGCAAATTTGATTGAGCGTGGCAAGTGAAAACAATTTAATTGAAATAACAAAGCGCAGAGAGAGATATGGCAGAGAACTTGGAGTCGTTGGAATGGGAATTTGTCACTGCTCTGTGACTTTTTATAATGAGATACGAAAATGGAAATGTTAATGGGGAGATTTAAGTTTTAGCTATGCTAAGTGGATGGTCTATAGGAGGAGGTTTGTTAGCAGTTTTTTGTGTGGGCGAAGAAAACTTGTTGGTACTCTTCATATGCATTTGACAGAATAAGATATCATAGAGAGACAGATAAAGCAGGTTCAGCTGAGATGTCTCTTTATCAATTCTTCATAGTCTCTTAGAGAGTCAGCTACCTGCTCTTGTGATGGGATATGCTTTTGAAAATCTCTCTAATATCTCCCTCTCTTTCTACTTTATCCACAACATAGAGAGAGACACATATGCCTACACCCTCCCACTCATTCTCCTTCACAACATGAACTTCAGCTCAAATTCTTCAGTTTCTCAGACTTGTTCCGCCCGCAGCTTCGCAGCCAAAGTGAGCTGCACGCTTTGCTCGTGTTGCACATTTGTTGTAATTTTTCTTCGTTTTACATTTTCTTGCGCTATTTTTCCAGCCACTTGTGGCACTTAAGGGTAGACTGGCTTAGCAGCTGCTTTTGATTTTTCAAGCGTGCGAAGTTTACACAGGCGTTGGCCAAAATAATTTTCACCCACACACACACACACACACACACAGGCACATATACTCGCACACACAATTGGAGGCCTGTTCGTCCCTTCACAATTACGTTACGCATGAATTTGATAGCAAATGAGAAGGCGTTGCGCTTCACGCTTGACTCTGCTTGGCACTCACTTAATTATTGCATAAGAAAATGAAACGAGGCCACCAAGGCGCTGCCCGGGGCGACATACAACCAGCCCAAACACGCACCCACACACAGACGACTCACACAGCTGACGTTCGAGCAATGCAACTTACAAGTGCAGCTGCAACTGGGACAACAAACTTTTCAGTATGGCTGTGTGCTTGACATGCATGCTTACCCACAGCCAAGTTGCAAGTTCCCAGTCGCGCATTGACTGCAGCTCAGGTTGAGCAGGGCGTGGAGGCGAGGGAAAGGGCAGGTTGTGGCGCCTGAAAGTCTTTAACTATAACGGCCACACAATTTGTATGCCCTGTAAGTGAACGAGCGTGGAGATGGGGTAGCTATTGGCAAAGCGAGTTGCAAGTGAATGGAGTGAAGACTGAATACAATATCTGATACTATATATGATATATACTCTGTACTATACTTTACTATACCATATAGAGGCGATATCTTCTGTTAACATACTTCTACTCTTCTATATCATACTGTACAATAATATACCTCTTAATTCTATACCAGCTTCTGATAAGAACTGTTCGATTACTGATTCATTCTCCAATATATCATCACTATACTTGACCATAACATATATTCTTCAGTTAATCTTCCACACTTCAACTCGTATACATCATGCTATTCTCTACCACAACACATTCCACAGGGTATCCTCTGTTAATAAACAATAAAGCTTATTTCATGGGCTCCGTTTATATCGATTTAAGTTCATAATTAAATTTATATTGACAATTTGTTGAATTTTCAATTGCGCTGGCAGCTGCGATTAATTAGTAGCCGAAAACTTGAATTATCCATTATCCATTATCCTTTTTGGGTCGATTTAATTGCTGCTTGAATAATTTGCGAGCTAATTATGTTCAATTCGAGCTGCTTTAGATGTCGCCGGTGGCCCAGCCAGCAGCCACCCAGCCAGCCAGCCAGCAGCCAGCTGTTACCTGTGCTCGCCACATCCGGCGACAACTTTTGCACTTCCGTTTGCCATTTCACACACACAGTCACAGGTGTGTGTGTGTGAATGGGTTGCTGTTAGCTGGAGGGACAACTCAATTAAGTCTGGCTGCTGCAATTTATATAAGCCTGCCGATACCGCTGTTATCGGTCAGTTACACGCTTTATAATAGCCTCGGCAGCTTCGACGCCATTTTTCATTTAATTTACCGCACATTTTATCTCTGTTCTAGGGCGGCTCGTTTTATCGCCCCCAGACCAGCTAGCTGGCCGGCCAGCCGGATTGCTTATTTTGTTATCATTATCCTGTTATCCTTGTGCCTGCTAGCGGCACCTAATTAAATTATCCCGCAATTGCCTGCTAAGTGCACCTGCACTCGCTGCTGCCCAAATGTTGTGGGCATTAAAGGACTCGGCCGAGCCTTCCCGCCTACCGCCTGCTGCCTGCTGCCTGGCATATTTATTTATTGAGCGTCCCTTTTTATGCCGTGCCGGTCACTTCCTGGCCTTTGTCCTTTCCCTTTTGCGCCTAATTATTATCTGCCCTGCGCACTGAATTTTTGAACACACACAAAAGTTTTCAGCAACGCCCGGCGAAAAGTCAATAAGCTTGAAGGACCTTAATTATTTTCTCTGTGTGGGTGTGGTGGTATGTCGTCTGTGTACGTATGTGTGTGTGCTCATTTCTTGGACCTAAGCCGCCAAAGTTTTTGTGTGCACAACAAAGTTAGAGCCGCACAATCGCCGTTGACCCATTTGGCAGCGGCTCAAAGCGAATAACTTTAACAACATTCGAAGTACGGCGAAAGGGAAAATGTTTTTCCTTCGCCCGTTTAATGTGGAACTGATTTTGTCATTGACAAGTTGTTGGCTGCATCCTGCACTCAGTGCGCCCAAGGACAACATCAAAGGCTTTGCATAACAAATGTTTTGTTTTCATTTCGGCTGGCAAAGCCGCCTCCAAGCCGGACTTGCGACTGCTCGTACTATTGTTCTAGCTAGATCCTGTTTGGCCTGGCCCGTCCCGGGCCGTCCCCACCCAAAGCTGCTCACAGCATATCCTGTTTGCTTAAAAGCTTCCGTTTGCCATTTGCCTTCGTGTGTGTGTGTGTGTGTATGTGCGGCACTGTGGGACTGTGGGGAATGTGAATGTGAATCAGAATGTGAGAGCGAGCAGTCGTCGCCAAGACCTTGCACCCAAATGCGCAATTATGACAACCATGAGGTATGTGCTTAGTCTCTGTCTGTGTGTGTGTGTGGGTGTTTCGGAAATTCTTGCTGCTGACAATGATTGAAGCTGTAAGCTGTCATTGTAATAAATCAATAAATGCAACTTGAGCCAAATTGCCCAGCATACAAAATGGCAAACAACAACAACAGCAGCAGCAGGCGAAAGTTGGTCTCTGCCTTTGCCTAGCTCATGTGGCTTGGCCAAGTTTATTTGCAAAAATAATGCACATCATTGTTAATCAAAGCGAAAGCGAGATAGACTCAAAAAGAAGAGAGCAAGAGAGAAAGTAGCGTGGAAAATTCCGGCTCGGCTCTGCTGCTTTGCTGCTCCGGTTGTGTTTATTGTTGCGTTGCCAGACTTTCTGTCACAGCGCCGAGCATATGCATAGAAACAGTTCCCCACAGACGGTTGTTTATTGTGTTGAACTCCTTTCATGGCAAACATTGTTTATGCTCGAGCCTTTCCCTCTACAGCTGCACAGCGCTGTCTGCTTGTGTGACCAAACAATGGATGTATACAAACAACACCAGCAGCAACAACAACAACAACAACAACAACAATGGTGCACAAAATTGCCGCTGTCATCAGTGGAGGAAATTTGCATTTTGCACAAATTGCAATACGTAAAACTCTTCGCACTTTGCGCCACAGCCCGCCACATACTCCGGCCCGGGCTGCCATTGTGTTGACAACTGAATGTTGTAGAGTGTTAAATACTAAATGCTTTTGCTTTTTGGCAAATTTTGTCAAATTACAAGCAGTGAAGCCAGGCCACGCCCGCAACAGCAACTACAACTGCAACTACAACTACAACTGTATATTCCAATTACGCTTCGAGTTTACGCTGGGACGGGACTTATCAGTGAGTGGGCGTGGCAGCAGCTAATCGACATTATTTTCCACTCAACTGCACAAGTTGCAGGCAAATAGTTTCGAATGAATCCAGAGACGAAAGCTCAAGAGCTCGCAAAAAGTTTAACTCATGCCCAATGAACTGAATTGTGTGAGTTCTTCTTCTTTTTTTCTGTTTTTTGTATGCCAGGGCATAATTGAATTGATTATGCCTAGCGAGGGGAGACAAATGAGTTTTAATTCAATCATTTACAGCTGAGCGCGGAAGGCGTTCATTAGCCGTGTTAATCATACGCCATGCTGCACCGCTATAGCCTATGGGACAGCAGCTAATTAGGTTGCCAGCAGCCACTCATAGCTGAGATGAAAAGATATTTAATAGATTTCTAGCATCCTCTGAGTGGGTGAGTGTATAGGAGAGGGAGAGAGACAGAGAGCAAGCTCACTTATTTGAAATATATATTTATTTTATTTTCCTAGGTTCCACTTTAAAGTCTGCTCACTGGAACCACAAGTTCCAGGCTGAGAGCGATGATCTCTTCCCGTCTCTGAGCAGGCAGCTAGACGCTGGTGGTGTTTCTATGCTCTGGGCGGCCGTCCGACTCCCAGCTGATGCTGCACTGCTCCTTAAAGAGCATTAGCATTAGCAGCAGGCTTAGCAGCAGCCAGCGCAGCAGTCGACCCAGGGCTCTGGCAGTCACTGGGCAGCCTAGCAGCTGGCAGAGCAATGTCCGCCGGCTGCGCAGCTGATCTGGTCGGTTGCCAGTGCAGAGCTGCAGGGAATGGGATGGGAATGAATTACAAGTTTTGTCAATGGCAGCAATAATCCCAGCGCTTACCATTAGATCTGCCACATCCAAAAACTGTCTGCGTCGCAGCTGTGGCTTGGGCTCTGGCTGCTGGCGCCACAGGCGCGCCTCGAACTTTGTGCGCTCTCGGCGAAAATCGCGCACAGCCAGCAGCAAAATAATGATCAGGCTTAAGAGATTCGCCGCATATGTGAGCTGCAGCAGTTGCAAGTGAACAATAAAGACGCCCTGCAGCCGCCCGAACCTGACAGACAAATGCAACTTGTGCAGCATCAGCACCAAGAACGACAGCAAATAAACGCCGAAGTAATGTGTCATCCGTCGCTGTATCTTGAGCAGCGCTGGCTGCACTTTCACAACCCTCTGCAGCAGCCTGACGCTTTGGCCCCTGCTCGAGCTGGATGCGGCGAGCATTCGATTTATGGCCACATAGCAGCAATGCAGCCAAATGAAGCAGTTGAAGTGCAGCAACAGCTGCAGATAACAGCAGAGCAGGCAGATGGCCACGCAGAGCAGCCACTGGTAGTCGTAGAGCTGCAGCTGCCAGTAGATAGTCCAGCTCAGCTGTGCGGCCATCAGCAGCGACCAGCAATGGGCGCGCACCACCCGCACACAGAGCCAACCGCCGAGCTGCCGCTGCACGCCCGCCATCTCGTTGAGCACTTCCACCAGCCTGTGTCGCTTGGCCATGTAGAGGATGTGGGGCGCGGCGTAGAGGAAGTGGAGGTATCCATCAATTGGGCAATCAGCGCCGGCTAAGCAAACCACGGCAATCCACGCGACCAGATTGGGCACTAACATCCAGTAGATAAGTGTTTGCTGCGCCAGTTCAAATCTTCTCGCGACCTCATTGTGGTGGATGTTGCTCAGGGCAAACAGCTCGCTAACTGCTTTTTGCACGCCCAAGTAGAGGCGAAGGCGGCAGCAACAAAGCAGCGAGTGCCGCGACATGTCAGCGACTGTCCAACAGCGGGTCAGGTAGCACGAAATAGTAGATAAAATGCTGAAGGAATATAGCCAACAGCAAGTGGAAGCTTGAATACACTTTATTAAGGATATTTGTCCTGTTTATATTAATAATTTAAAGTTAGAGTAGAGGCAGGCAAAAAGCAGAGTTAAGAGAGAGAGAGAGAGAGAGAGAGGGAGCGGAAGCATAGCTGCTGATGGGCAAAGCGCATTCAAGTGGATGGCAAAGTGCTGGAGACCACAACTGAACAGGATAAGTAGAAGAAGCAAGCAGTCACTCAAGTAAGTAGCCGCGCTGCTGCCCCGCGTAATTACACGTGCCAAGCACTTTGACAGGACTCAAGTACCCCGCGCGGCTGGGTAGGGTGCACAGAAAACAATAACAATTTAGCGGGGCTAATGCGATGACGGACTGTGTAAATGCTTTTAACGCGCAAAGGCACGAAAAAGCATTTGTGAAGTGCGAGTAATTGATGGCTGCACACACTGGGCTGCCAACCACTTCAATTAGTGGCATATGCACCACATGCCACATGCCACCAGCTACCACAATCGATAAGCTTGTGAAACTGCGCTTAAATATTTTAAAAATTCGAATGCTTCTAATGCTGGCAAATTATTGGTAACAGATTCCGCCCTTTTAGCATTCCGCCCGCAGCCACCGCCCCGCACTCCGACTGCGTGGCACCGCTGTCAGACCCACTTCAGATTTGCGTCGCCAATCGCCCACGCGGCAAACTAATTTATTTCCAAACTGGGAATTGGCAGTTGCCAGGTCAAAGTTAGCCTGGCTGGGGTGAACGATTAATTTGTTCAAGTCCAACTCTCAATCGGTGCCTGCGCCAGCTCCCACATCGTCAGCCATTAGAGGATTTGCATGCCCAGGCACGTGAGTATTTTGGCATGTTCATTGGTTCATCGCAGCATAACCCAAAAATGTCAACCTTAAGCGGCTCACTTGCCTTTACTCTCTCTCTCTCTCTCTCTCTCTCTCTCTCTCTCTCTCTCTCTCTCTCTCTCTCTCTGTCTCTATGCCTCTTCTATTTTTCTCGGCGTTTGCTTTGTCATTTCAACTTGGAATTCATGTCGCAGCGCTCGGTGCGCCTTTATGTGGCATTTTAAAATCCTGTGCATGTCGGCGGCAAAAGGACACGCCAGGCGCCGCTGGAATTCAATAAGAAGCCTCGGGCGCTCTCCGAGCGGTAGCCATGGGACGGCTACAAACTGCTGCTGCAACCAGCAGCATGTTTGACAAACAATCATTAGAGCCATCAGTGTTAGCAGCAGCAGCAGCAGCAGGAGAGGCAGTAACAGGAGCTGTGCCAGCACAAACAACCTACTCCAAAGGCTGTACATATCAGCATTACCATCAGCCACATCGTTAGCAGCTCGAGCAGACGTCTGTATCCCGTGAATGGTGCAGGCTAGTGGCTGATGTCTTAGCCACGCGCTAAGAACGTGTAGGCATTTTCTATAAGTGCAGCTGGTTTGAGGCTTCAAGGATTATAATAAGCGAGAATATTTTAATATATTTCACAGGTATTTTAATTATTTTATATCATAAAGTAGGGTTATTGCTGGTCTAAGCTAACAGAAAATTGCTATTATCTTAATCAAGAAAAACTTTTTAAAAATATTTAATTATGTTAAGTGTTAGTAGAAAAGCGTACGAGCTGGAACATGTCAGATTTATTAAGCTGCGACTTGATTTAGCAAAGTTATAGCACTCGAAACTTGAAGTTTCTGCGCAAATTTTGGCTGACTGCATAAGTCTGATAGGAAAATAAGTTGCTATTTTTCCGAAACGGTTTGAGATATTTGAATAATTTTAATTTTATTTGAAAGCTGCATCCATGCCAATTTGGATAAAGTATAATACTAATCCAAAAGTACTCTAAACTTGGCTGTCAGCGGTCTTGAGAGCAATGCTGGCGTGGAGTCCACACTTTTGTGATAGAGTAAAATACGTGCACGCAGTGTTATTTAGGTAAATTGTGTGTTTGGTATGCCAAAGTTTACTTTATCCTAATTGGCAAGCCTTATTCAATATTTTAAAAGTCAAATGTTAAGAGTAACTCAAACAGTTGCTGAAATATAAGCATTGAAAATACTATCAGACTTGCGTGGTCACCCCATTTTTTGCCTAGCATCTAGTGATGCTCCACTTCTCAGTTGTTCACAGAGTAAAACTTATGCAAAATATGTATAATTTAGCAACAGTTACATCTATTTACCTATATCTTACATATATACACACATACATATATACATATACATACATATCTTACAACTTCATTATCATTTGCCCATCAAGTGCATTTCCATATGAACTCTTTATGCCATTTCGCTCGACCTATGGCAGCTGCAGCCATTTGGATTGGCTGCAAAACATTGGCAATATCAACTAAATTTTTAATACATTTTTTCCGTGCTTCCCACCACCTGCGAGTGTAAAGTGGATGAATGCAGAAAAACATGCATAAATCATCAAAAGCAGCGCTGACAACTAATGAAAACATGCACAAATTTATAGCAGCCGAAATCGACCAAAAGAAAGCTTTGGCTATGCCGAAATTTCTGGTTTTTTGCTCCTGCCAGCCGTCGGACAATTTAAATTGAAAAAGAAATGTAAAAGGGTTGCGAAAAGAGAGAAAAAAGAAATTCATTTGCTTTATGCGCGGCAGGCAGCAAAAAGCGGCAATAAAAAGAGTCGCGGGGCGGCCCACCGGAAATGCAGCCCAATTTTTGTGCGGAAGTTTATTTGTGGCGACACTATCACAGCCCGTGCTGTGCGTCCCATTTCATCCCTTCTTCTATATTTTGTTCTTGTTTTTTTGTTTGGGTTTCGCTGCTGCAGGTGCTGGGGCTGTGGAATGTGACACGATGCGACGATGGCAATGTGGCTGCGGCCATGTATAAAATTTTCACAATTGCAATTTGTAATAAAAACATGCAGTTTTTTGTCATTGTTATGGGCAGCTTTTATCGCGCACTTACACAGCGATACGATGCATGAGGAGCGTGTTCCATACGGCTGCTTACATGCCTCTTAAATCATCGCTGCCGCCGCTGGGCTCGAGTCCTTAAACGCTGCCGCATAGCAAGAGACGCATGAATTGAAGAGTGCCATGAAGTTTCATAGAGAAAGAAAAAGAGAGAGGGGGAGAGCGAGCGAGAGCTTTCATTTTGCATTTTAACTTTATGCTATTTTAAGTGCTCTTTCGATTTCATGGCCCCGTATCGGAGTGTAAAATATGAAAGGTCGCTCGCTCTGCCGCAGAATAAACAGAGCGTGAAATATTGCTTGTCGTTACGGTTCAAGGGCTCCTCTCGCTCTGCTCGCTGCGAGAATAAATGTCGCACTTATCATTCACTGTAAAAGCTAATTAACATGCAGCAACAAAAATATCCTTTCTGCTCCTGTGCGGGCCACTCAGTGTGGCTAGCAGCTGGCAGCGATGCGCACGCATACAACGGTCAAAGGCTTCTGCCTCTGCCACATCCAGTGCGTGTGGCGCATCATCGGACGGCTGGGCATCTATCTGGGCTTCTACAACCTCCACTACACGGCGGCCGAGCGCTTCGTGACCGGCGAGCTCTTCTATGTCCAGATGATGACCGTGGTCTACGTCATCTGCTCGTTGGGCGATCTGTGGCTCAGCGAGGGCTGGGTCTACGACGAGCTGCTGTTCCTGGTCTTCGTGCCGCTCTACATCTACTTCATGCTGCTGCGCAAGTACCTCACCAAGCTCCTGAATGCCTGCAGCGAGATGCAGGACACGCTGGAGCGTGTGCTGGGCACCTGGATGTGCGTGCCCCTCTGGCGCGAATGCGCCCTCACCCTGATGCTGTCCGCCGAGCTGTTGGCGCTGTTCGTCTGGCAGTTCCACATGTACTACAGCTACCAGGCGTGCTTCCTAGCCGGCGCCTCCATCATCTACTATATGCACCTGCTCTTCCTGGGCAACTACCTCATCTGGCTGGGCAGCATCTACCGGGCGCTGAACGTCTTTCTGCAGCAGCACATGAGGAGCTCGCGCCTCGGCATCCTGCGCACTGTCCTCAAAGAGCAGCAGGGCATCTGGTGGCTGCACTGGCGCATCGTGCGCTACTTTGCACTGCATCTGCTCAGCTTTATGGTCCTGATTGCGATTCGCTTCAGGCAGCTGCTCCACGACTGGCAGTCCCCCGGCCAGCTGAACGTGGATCGCATGCTGCTCTCCCATCTGCTGCTGATGGTGCTGACGCTTGTGACTCTCCTGCTCAGCTCGTGCGACTTGCAGCACCAGCACTGGCGGTTCCAGGACAACTATTTGAGGATGGAGGATCGCCTGGAGTACTTCAAGCTGAAGTCCTGGTGCCTGCTGCGCCACCAGACGCTGCCCATGCCCTTCGGCCTGCCCATCCAGCGCCTCTGCATCAAGCCGCAGCACAAGCGGGACGTCATCAGCATGCTGGTCAGTTGCCGCCTAGCGGCATAGTTCGCCGAGGCCTAATCAAATGTTTTCTTCACAGTTTTTCAGCGATTTGCCGGTGACAGAGCTGCGGCGCAAGCCCCTGCCCCTGGCCATCCTGGGCGTCACCTCCCGACATCTGCCTCTGACGCTGCCCACGCTACTGCAGGTGTGCGTCCGAGCGGGCTGCCTGTTCCTGCTCTCCCTCCACCTGTACTCGTGCCACCACCCAGACATGCCCATTAACTTCTACAACAGCTATACGAGAGGCAATTTCGATGTGAATGTGACCCAGACCATTAGCCAGATCTATCGCCGGTATTCCCTCGATGAATTCGAGTGAGCCATCAATCAGCTGAGCGCAATAAACGAAAATAGTTTCCATTACGCACCTTTGCTTCAGTTCACACACAGCATGTGGCGCTTCAACTTGCTCTATCGCCTGCTCAAGCTCCAGTGCTTGGCTCTGGACGGAGCCGGCCTCTTGAAGCTTAAGTTCAGCAGGGCTCGTCAGCGCTATCGGCTGAGGTTCGGCTTCTGCACCTCCTTCTTCACACACTTCCCGTGCTTCCTGCTGGTCTTTGTCAACTTTGTGCAGTTCACTCTGCGCTTCGATATGGACGGAACAGACGACATTGCGCCCGATGCACGGCCCGAACTGAAGGCCATGGGCTTCTTCAGCCAGTTCACCCAGAACATGGCCTATGTCTTCATGCTAGTTGTCTACCTGAACTGCAGGCTGCAGCTCTGGCATATGGTGAACCAGGCTCAGCTAGCCTATAAGCATCTCAAATATGTGCTGCGGGAGCGATTCGTGCTCGAGTGCTCCTGGCTGGTCCTGCTGCTAGGCATCTTGCAGCTATTCCTGTTCCTGCTGCTCAGCTTGAAGCTAATTTTGTTGGAATTTCTGTATGACGAGAACTATGTGATGGGCGCAGTTCATTGGCTGCTGATGCTGCTGCTGTCGCTGCAGCTCTTTCAGCATCTGCTGCACACGGGAATGCTGCAATCGCTGAATCAGGCGCTCCAGCAGTTGCAGCTGCCAAATGAACTTAGCCTGCTGCGCCAAGTCCTGCACGTATATCCTTTGCTGAAAAGCATACAGCACTTGGCTGCCTACTACTTCCGCTTGGCATTCGGCTGGCTCTGCGTTCTACTTTGCATCAAGTGCAGTGCTTACGTCAGTGAATTCAGCTACAACGAGAATGAGTTCTTCCAGCGCCTCAAGCATCGCGATGATCCCGCAGCTGAAGCTGCACCAGCAGCCACGCATCAGCTGTTGGTCTCCTATGCTGCCTTGGAGCTGATCTGGCCAGTTGGCATGCTGTTGCTGCTGATCAGTGCTGCAAACTTGCAGCAGCGAGAGCAGACGAAACTAATCAGCAACATCTGGAAAATAAAGTTGCCTAGCAACAAGCAGGAAGTCTCTCCCAGAGCACTTTATAGGAGCAGGAACTGCAAGGACATCATCAGTTTTTTGGTAGGCCTAAGTTTCTTGGGATATCAAATGCATATATAAATTCATCTAAATTTCAGCTCAGCACACGCTTGCCTTTGCCCGATTATCGTCCGCATTCCATCAGCTTTCTGGCCTGGAAACCAAAGGCGAATACCGCTGTGATTACATTCGCTGGCATCTCGAGTGGCTGCAAGATGCTGCTGCAAATGCTGCTCTGCACCACCATCGTCGACTATCTGCAGCAACTGGAGCTGGATTGCCTATGAAATTTAATGATAGAGAGCTAAAGTTGAGCTTAAAGCAAATCTGTTATCATTCGAGTTGAGCTACAATAAACCATGCCAATTGTTCGGTATATCATTCTCATATCTGTTTTTCAAATACAGCCAACTCTCCCTCTATCTCTCCTAAAGGCATTTCGATATTAATGTAATTAGCCAGGTCTATTGCAGGCATTTGCTTAATGAATTTGGGTGAGGCCATCAATCAGCTGAGCTTAATGACTGAATATAGCTTCCATTATCTGCCTTCGCTTCAGTTCAGCCACAGCATGTGGCGCTTCAACTTGCTCTTTTGGCTGCTCAAGCTGCAGTGCTTGGCTCTGGATGCAGCTGGGCTCTTGAAGGTGACCTTCGATAGAGCCCATCAGCGCTATCGCTTAAGATTCGGCTGCTGCAACTCCTTCTTTACGTACGTGCCCTGCTTCCTGCTCATTTTGTTGAATGTTCTGCAATTTCTTATACTCTGCGAAACGGAGAGCAACAATGCCCAGCTCAACGCTCTCGAGCCCAACACGCGGCCTGAGCTGGACACTTTGGGATTTTTGAGTCTCTTCGCCCAGAATGCGACCTATGTGTGGATCTTGATAACGAGTTTGTGTGGCAGGCTGCAGCTCTGGTATATGGTGGATCAAGCGCAGTTGGCCTACAGGCATCTGGATGAGGTGCTGCGCGGGCGTTTGGTGCTCCACTGCTCCTGGCTGCTCATGTTCCTGGGCATTTTTCAGCTGTTGCAGCTGCTGCTGCTCAGCTTCATCCTGGTCTGCGTCAACTTTCCGCAGGCATTCGATGCCAGCATCGTTGACTACTTCATGGGCGCTACTCACTTGCTGATGATGCTGATGGTCACTGCACAGCTCTTTCAGCATCTGCTGCACACGGCGATGCTGCAATCGCTGAATCAGGCGCTCAAGCAGCTGCAGCTGCCCCAGGAGCTTCACATCCTGCGCCAAGTCCTGCATGTGTATCCTCTGCTCAAGCGGATACAGTACTTGTGCGCCTACTACTTCCGCTTGACGTTCTGCTGGATCTTCTTCTTTCTTTTAGTCAAATGTGGCGTTTACATCGGTCAATTTAGCTACGACGAGGACGTGATCCTGCAGCGGCACAAGAGTCGCGACGATCTCGAGGACGAAGCGGAGTGGGTGGGTATGGACACACCAGCAGCCACGCGCAGCCAGACGCTGATCGCAGCAGCAATAGAGGTGGCTTGGCCACTCAGCCAGCTGCTGCCGCTCGTCTGCGCTGCACAGCTGCAGCAGCGGGAGCTGTGGAAACTAATGAACAACATCTGGCAGATAAATCTGCCTAGCAGCAGGCAGGAAGTGACTCCCAGAGCGTTCAGCGAAAGCAGGCATAGCCAGGACATCATCGGCTTCTTAGTGAGCTTGAAGCATTCACAATATTATTCTCTGCATCAATTTCAATCTCCATTTCAGCTGAGTACTCGCTTGCCTTTGCCCGATTATCTTCCGCATTCCATCAGCTTTCTGGCCTGGAAACCAAAGGCGAATACCGCTGTGGTTACATTCGCTGGCATCTCGAGTGGCTGCAAGATGCTGCTGCAAGTGGTGGTCTGTACGACAGTCGTCGACTATCTGCAGCAGCTGGAGCTGGATCGCCTGCAGAGCTGGCTGAAATCGAGCCGCAGTTAGGTCAAAAGGTCAACCCTTTGGCCTCTCAGTTGAGCCACAATAAACTGTGCAAATTGAACGATAATTAAATTAGCATATCAATTATTCAAATGACAGCCGCAAAAAGACGTCCGCTGCATGCTGTGTCTTCAACCTGTACGCAGCACAATTACATAATGAACAGCTGCTTCATTTTAACGACCTGCCCCGGGGCCGGCCAGCCAGGATGGCCGGCAAAAAACTCGCTCCCCATAAACATGCCAGAAAGGTAGGCAACAGCAGCAGCAAAAAAAAAGGACGATGGCTTTCAACTTGAAACTTTTGCCATTATAAAGATAAAGTGGAAGAAGAAACAAGTTGTTGTTGCTGTTGTCGCTTTGTTGTTGTTTCGATGCGCCATTGCCTGAAACTTACCTTTTTTTTCTTCCCTTACTTGCTGTCTGGTAATTTATGCATAAACTTGATTGAATTTGCTCTCGCATTCGCATTCGCATTGGCATTGGCATCGGCAACATAAGATTTCAGCACATTGCAAAAAGGGCAGTGCGAATCAAATGAAATTCAATAAATTAACATAAATCTGAGCCATTCGCTGGCGCATTTTACTTATATGCAAATATCGGATGCACAACAACAGCAACAACAACAAGAAAGAACACACCAAGCGGAAGTCGATCGATTTCAATAAACTTCATGCCACGAACTGGCAACATGTGAGCATACATGCAGCAGCTGCCGCAACTGCCGCAGCCACCGCAGCCCGGAAATTCAATCAAAGAGGCAAGAAGTCAAAGAAGCCAACGACACACAACGAACAAGGTATACACTGAGTAAAGTGGGACGATAAATAAATATAAATCTTCTTCAGTTTGTACACTATCTTAATAGTTAGCCTGATATCAGCAACTGTCGCTAATGAATTTCGTTTTGCTTGACTTTGTGCATTGCCCAAAGTGAAGTAATCGCGTGTCGATGGCCGATTTGCAGCTGTTAATCTCTTTAAGGGCCTGCCAAATGGCTTTAAAGCGCACCTTCAGCCATGTTGACGCCATTTTGTCGGCCATTTTGTCGCGCTGTGTAGACGCCATGCAGCGGCCATGGCTGCCGCCGCTTCTTGAATGCTTGCCAAATGGCCGCAGAGCGAAGGGCTTAAGCTCTCTTCCTCTCCCTCTTGCTCTTCTCTCTCTTCTCTCTCTCTTCTCTCTTTCTTTCTTTTTGGGGTCAAATACTTTGCTGGGGCGTATCGAATTACGAATTACGCTCGCTGGCTCGGTTTACACGTGTCGCCCGTGTTGGCTGATTATTGATTGTGCTTAGCTTGAAGTGGCCTTGGTGGGCGTGGCAGCTGTCAATTTGCGCTTGCATGCATAATTAATTTGGCGTATTCTTGTTTACCAACAAGCCAGTCGAGGCAGCTGCAAGCAGCCACTGACAGCTGACGTCTGTCGCAATGCGTCGTGTTAGCGGCCTAATGAAATTTTAATTAGCCCAAGACAGGCGATAAAACAATGGCCACCAAAAAATTACCATAGCCCTAGCAGCAGCCGCAGCCGCAGCGGCGAATCAATGAGCGAGATCGCATAAGGGTCGAGATGGCAATTACATGCATCAAAGATTCATATCGCTAAGCGCTGCGGGGCGCCGCCTGCCATCTTTTATAATGCCATCATAATGACTTTATCTTTGAAGCAGGCAATAAATCTTTCAGACCCAAAGGAGCGCAGATAAAGTGGGCTGCCGCTACGCTCCTAAATGAAATATTACACATACGCAGCGTGCTCCTCACGATAGTGTGTGTATGTGTGTGTGTGAGTGAGGGCTCCACTCTCATAAAAGTTAATTAATATGCCATGGTGAGCTGCTAAATACAGCGCAAAATATGCCAGCAACTTGACGTCAGCTGTCTGTCCGCTCTGACAGCCTCAGCCATGCATGGTCAGACGTGGCGTATGCGTAATGCGCATAGATATTCGTTTGATTTGGAGCAGCGGCGATTTCCACGGCCCAGAAACAAATTTCCATGCAAATTTCAATGGGCGCATTGTCGAATGTGAATAGCAAATACAACAAACAAAACCGAAAAGGGAAACTGAAAATATGCAAAAAAGGTGAATCTGAGCACTCGGATCTATATATATCTATGTCGACGCTGGACTTTACCTGCCATTGCTGCGCTCGCCCTCGGCCTGAAAGGAAAATATGTTGGTTTTTACCAAATCCGAATTCAAATCTGCGCATAACAATGAACTTTTTGTTCTGGCCAAAGTTTCGGCTGGGGGCCGCCTTAAAATATAAACACAAAAATAACGAAGCGAACTTATTTCTTCAACGGTAACTGATAAATGCGTATAGATATTGAAATCTATTTGTAAGATTTGAATAAAGGCGAGCAGGAAATTCCTGATGAAATTGTTTGCAAAACATTTCTTTATACACTTTTTTGATTAAATTTGTTTCGCTTTCTCGTTTTTCGTGTTTCGTTCTTTTCTTTTCTTTTTTTTTTGCCTGCAGCCAAAACAAGTTTGAAAAGGGAATTTTCTTTTGATTTTTCGCTTCGACTTCGACCACAAATCGAACCGAGAGTTGAGGCTGAAAAGTTTATAATTAACGTGAAGCGTGCATAAATTGTAATACAATTTTACAATCAGATAAGCCGACGGCCAAGCCAATTAGCCAAACGCACTGGTTAATAATTATTGCGAGCCAAAAACAATAAATAAATAAAATCGAATTAACGAAAAAAAAAGTCGAATGGCAAATATGTGCATAAATAGAGATAACGCATAACTTATGAATGAGCCAGAAATTATGCACAAATGAAACACAGTGGGCATTTTAATGAGATTTGTGGAAGTGGGAAATGCTGATTGCTGATTGCGAAATGCAATGTGAAAATGTTGTCAAGAAGCGCAGCTGTCAATTGAATTTATTGCATTTAATTGAGTGCCACTCGCGCGCGCTAATTGCAACTGTTTGCCGCACTTCAGCGTCGAGCTAATTGTTTAATGTGTTTAACACGCGAAAAATGCGTAAATCAAATCAAAAGCGATTCATCAGCGAACTCAACTGTGTCAAAGAGTGTTTAACGGAGAATTATAAAGTTTATAACGAAAGTTTGTAATATTTATCAGAAATATGTCAAGATTTAAGTTAGTCCTGACCAAGTTGCAACTGCAGGCGAGTGGGCTATGCCCGACTAACAAATACCCGGACTGCTGACACCTGACTCTCCATCGAATCCTCCTACTCAATCATAATCCCTTCACTACTCTCTCCTTAAACAGTATTTGAGCCTCAACCCCTCAACTTATCTTAGCATTTTTTTCATATATTTCCCATAACTCACTTTCAGCTCATGTACTCCCACCACTGAATAATAATCATATTAATTTATGTTTTTAATTAAGCATAAAACTAAATGTGGTTTTGCCTTTGACGTCTGTCACACCGTGTGGTCAGTACAAAAATAGCAAAGTTATTCCGATTATGCTGGCCATTCATGTGCGAATTTTAATGATATTTTTTGCTCTGATTTTGTTTGGTTTATGTTTCCCTTCTTCTTCTTCTTCGTTTTGATTGTGTACTTTAAAGTTCATGCAGATATTTTAATTAATCAGTGACAATTGGGCCACGTGATAGCAGCGCCGACCACAATACATATGTCTGATTAATTGAACAACAATGCGAGCGGACAGCGCGCCAACTGATTTTCATATTAATTATCAAACTGTGCGCATGCATTAATATTATTTGTGCAATTTTTGTTACACTTTTTCATTACATCTGTCTGTCTCTGTCTCTCTCTCTCTCGCTCTCGCTCTGTTTTTTACAGCTGCAATTTACACACTCATTAAAAGCAGACAACGCTTCAGCGCATTTGCTTGCAGAGCAGCAGATACCCTGTGGCTGGGAGTTGACTGAAAAGAGCAAGGATGGAGTTAGGTAAGCGAGACATTAAATGGTGACTGGGCATACCCTTAGAAAAGAAGTTGAAATGGGAATACCTCTAATGCTATGCTTGCGATATATACCGAACTATTTTATAGGATAAGATATACCTATAGAGAGAGAGAGAGAGAGAGAGAGAGAGAGAGAGAGAGAGAGGGAGGAAAAGACTTACAGCCAACCCATCTATTGCCTTACTTCCACCCCTTTATGCTAGGTATCCTCTAGTGTCACCCTCTCCCGCCTGGCCTTGTTTTTTTTCCTTTTCATTTGGCTTTTGTGTGCATATTTAATGATGTTTATATTAAAAATATGAAAATGATGCATTTAGTAAATAATGCAAAGCATTTTTATTTAATTTCGCAAAGTTGTGCAAATTAAATTGCTGGCCCTTGCGAGTCACTTGTGCTGCTGCTGCTGCTGCTGCAGCTTCTACTCGGGCCTTTGCAGTGCGCTCGCGTTGCTGCTACTTTTTTGACATTTATTAAGCTGTCGCTGCGGACACACGACGCGCGCACTGTGCGACTGTGGAATGTGGCGGAAAGCTGCTTCAGCTTGTTATAAAATGCAAGTCGCCTGACAAAGAGTGCAGCACACTTCCTGAATTATGAGCAGCAAGGCGGAGAGCAACAGGAAGCGGACGGCGGAGAGGAGAGGAGAGGAGAGAGTTGGCATTGCCAAGAAGTACCAAACAGTCAGCGGAGTCAAACGGTGCAGGCGTCTGGCAACATGAGAAGCTGATTTTGATTCCAGCTGCAGTCGGCGCAGCCTCTCGTGCCACACGGAAGTTTATACACTTCTTTTATTGCGTGTTTATACACGCTCACGGCACGAAGCAGGGCATATGGGTTTCTGTTCGTTCTTTCTTTCAGTGCAAAACTGAAGACTTCCTCTTAAGCATGTATCTCTCTCTCCCTCTACAGTCTATCTATAACTTCTATCATTACTTATCCTAATTTATCTACTTTTTAACCATAAGCGAGTATCATGCAGTCTCTTCTACCCCTTAGCAACTTTCTCACTTCTTTTTGCGGTTCAAAAAAATGTTTATTTCATGTTTTCAAGTCCGGGCACGTCGTTTGCTTCTGGATGCTCGACTTGGTTACGGTTCTGCTGCTGGTCTTACTCGACTGCTCCGAAATGTTGCTCTCAGTTTACAGAGCCAGACACACACACACACACACGCACGCACACAGTGAAGTGCGCTTAATCTTACTTATTTATAGTGGCGCTCGCTTGCCCAGCCACCCACCTGCCCACCTGCCCACCGACTCGCTTGCCCACCTGTCTGCTCGTCTGTGTGTCTGTCTACCCTTTGCATACCTCGGATAAGTACTTGCAGCTCTCCTTCGTTGCGGGCACTATTTACACATGAAATACAGCGCACACCCATCGAAGCGATGCTTAAAGCTTTAAACAGACAATCGAGCGGCCATAACAGCTACAAATGCAGGTGCAATTGCAGGTGTTCGAGCGTTGCAGCCACAGCCACTTCAGTTCGGCAATAAAGCGCAGCTCCTTAGACAATGTTTCGAAACTTAAGAGTTCCACTTCATAATTGAGATATATGTTATGCGCTCTCTCTGTCTTCCACTCTCTCAATCTTATCAGCTGCTGCAGTGCTCTTAGGACCTGTCCACTCGGAAACAGCTCGCTTCCTTGTTAAATTGGCTTTATAGTCGTGGCTAAAGTTTCGCTCGTCCTCTTGTTCTTCGGTTAGCATTTGCACTTTAAAACATTTGCATTTGGATCAGAATACGAAGCGCTATCGAGTCCTTGTTGCCTGCTAAAAAAAACTTGCTCGCAATCAAAGTGTTAACAGCAGCAGCCGATAAAACTTTTGCCAAAAACAAACTTTTCAGCTCAGACAGACACAGCCATAGACAGCTGCTGCTCTAAATGGAGGCTTGAAATTAACACCTGAAATGCATTTGGCATTTGGCATTTGGCAGCGCTGCCGCAGCGTCATCAAACTCGTTCGAGGCGTCGCCCCAACTTGTTGAGCATGCAAATTTGCTCAAATTTATTGCTGTTCGGTTTCGGTCCAACTATATATACCATATATATATACATTTATTTATAGCTATCTGAGCGCTTATTTGACTTTGTGTTCTCACTGGGTTTAGCTAGTGAAAATTTAAGCCTGAGCTCGGCATTAAATTTAGCTCGATGTCATCAGAAGTCAAACAGCGGCGAGCTGTTAAGCTCATTTGCCATGTATGAGTTCGCTCGACTCTCTGTGTGTTTACATATGTTTGCACAAAAACACACTCACACACACACACAGAGAAAGAGAGAGAGGGAGAGAGAGAGAGGGAACATTTGTTTGGTTAGCCGCCAAGGGGAAGGCGGTTGTTTCGAACCCCAAATGTTAAGCTGCCCGTTGAAAAGCAACACAGATTTATTTGCACTGACCCGAGCGGGTGGCCGGCCGCTGGCCAAATCATGTCTAGACGGCTAAGCACATATTTAGTGCTCGAACATTAGTAAAGATTGCGTTTTGCCACCCACGCCCATACCCCAAAAGGTGCTCTAACCCACTTGACTAATGACCGCAAATTAAAGGTTTCTGCTTCCACTTAGCGCACTCAATTGGCTCGCTTTAATTAAATAATGAGTTTTAAATAATTACGGCACAAAGCACGATTTAAATGTGAACAAAAGAATCGGCCGCTCACTCCGCAAGCCGCGTATCAATAATGAAATGCCAGGCGAAAGCCGCAAGAAAAAATGTGCCGAGCGGAAGGGTTAAAACTCTCAGCTGGCTGGATAGACTGGCCAGATATGGTTTCTTTTTATACCCTAAAAGGATATGCATAGAGATGAAGGGTATATTGGCTTAAGAGGCAGAAGAAGCTAGGGGTAAGGCTTACATATCTAATATATATAACAGAGCTGGAGCGAGCTGCCTTTATCTGCCTGCCTTTTTGCCTATCTGTCTGCCAGTCAGACACAGGAGGAGGGTATATAGCTCTAAGAAGCAGCAGCTATCCACTCCCAGTCAGCAGAGTATCTGACCGTCGCACACTCCCCACATGGGCCTCTTTGAGGCTCCGTGGGATATTTGGCTATAAAATTACAGAAATGCAAAAACTACAAAGTTGAATAAAAACAAATTTCATATTAAGCACAGCTCGCATGGCCGAAACAAAAAGCCGAAAAACCGACTCTCAACGGCTAGTTGAAAAGTTTGTAGAAAAAAATATAATTCCACTAGAAATATGCCACAGGTAGCACAGCAGCACAAAAACACATAAAAAATTGAAAACGCACCACGAAAATTGTCAAAGAATAAAAGAGAGAAAAAAATGGGAATTTGCTGCTCATGCATAAACACTTTTTGCTCGTATCGCATTTAAATTTTAATGCACAGAGAATCGAGGGACTTAAATTCTGTATTTTTTGCTGCTTGCTTCAGCTGTGGCAATAAAATTGCAAATAATCAGCCGCCGACTGTGGAGTTTCAAATAAAGCGTTACGCATACGCAGCGTTGGCCTGTCTGACTGAGTGACGGAGTGAGACTTCGACTGCAACTGCGACTGACTTGATGCAGCGGTATTTGTTGACATTTACGCGTGAAACGGAATGCAAACTTCATTAAAAGTTGCAGGCGGGCGCAATTATTAATGAGAGCACCGCCCAGTCGAGTTCACAATTAAGCTCGTTACGTTACGGCGTTTAAGTGCTGCTCATTAAAGCGGCAAACGTGCGCCAGATAGAGCATGCGGCATGCACGTAATTAGCAGGCGTCGCTCATAAATCAGCTGCGCCCATAAATTTAATGCAACATTAAAGATACAAAGATACAAAACTGCAGATACAAATTGTGCGCTTAACGCAATTACAGCCTCGAGCCATCACAAACACTGACCCTCACACAATCACATCGACTATGCCTAGTTATTAAAAAACTTTCATATTGGTTGCGAAGATGCTGGCAAACAAGGCAGCAGAGCTTCAAGGTCACAGCCAAATACCAACATATTCGATGGCCATTCGCATAAGCATGTGCGAGTACATTTATTAAACAACTTTTCGGACGGCCTAACAACAGCAACGAAAGCAAGAACTAGAACTGGTCAATAGACCGAAAGGAAGCAACAAAAAAATAATGGAAATTGTTTGAGTTCCAGAAAGGCATTTCGCCTTGGTTTGTGAGAGATTTGGTAGTTAGGGAAGGGATAGGATTTATGTGAGTTTGAGATTGTTTAAGTTTAGATATGTAGTGCATCATTTAAGTGTAAAGAAACGTAGGCATGATAACTGATCTGAACCTAAAAGAGAAGACTAGTGTCAGAGGGAGGAAACCGCACTACTTAGCTTGCAAATCAATGTTATCTCTACTAGAGAGAGACTCTCTAGCTGCTTCATAACTTTGTCTTGCCAGGCAAATATTGCAGTCTTTCGATGCACCTTTCTTTTCTATATCTATCTATCTATCTATCTATCTATCTATCTATCTATCTATCTATCTATCTATCTATCTATCTATCTATCTATCTATCTATCTATCTATCTATATATTCAAACTATTTGCAGCTCTCCTTCAGCAATTCATTTAGTAATAATTCTAGCGAATTTCATAGCCGGAACACATTATCAATGCTCTTATGGCATGTTGTTCATGGCCACGCTTCACTCACACACTCACACTCGCACACACACACCCATCTCTACATGCTCACCCACCCGCTGTGTTAAATGGCCAAGCCTAAAAGCATGCTAAACTTTTTGCGGAAATGACACGAGTTCCGATTCCGACAGCGGCACTCTTAACTGGCAGCCAGCCGCAAACGCCCCATAATAATAGACCATTGCTGCAACAACAACATGAATACCAACAGCAACAGCAACAGAAACAGCAGCAGTAGCCACATGCCAATAGAAGTTGAATGACTGCAAAAACATTTGACATGTGGCTCGATAGTTGACCAACTGTTTATTTGCTTTTAGCTTGGCAAATCGAGCATTTTAGCCAAGTTAATTGTATACCGAAAAATTTCCCACAAATCTTATTGACTTTGTAACGTTGCCTTTCCATCTCTGTTTGTGATTATTTATGCAATAGCCTTTAGATATTTGCCGGCAATTGGCAGCTGGACGCAGCAATAAAATTGCAAGGGAGCAAACCAAAGCTTTTTACTTAATTAAAAGTCTTTGATGGATTTGCAGCTGAGAGGGCTTAAATGTATTTATTTGCAAAGGGGCTGTGTGGCAAAGGGCAGCTGCAATTGACATCTCGACAGATGAGTATATCTTACATATCGAAGGGTTTCCGGCTAAGTGAACCATAATATCTGCAAGCATTTTAAAGTTCACAAACTATGTGGCTGTAGCAAAACGAAAGTCAACAAACAACTTGGCAACTATTGTGTCTATTGATTGCTTTCGGCTTAAATGTTTTTGTTAGCCGACTATAAATACATTTCGTAGCCAAGACGAACTTGGCCAGCGCAAGCCAGAGCACTTAAGGCTGTGGAAACTGCTAAGTGTGCGGGCATATAAATATTTTAATATATAAGAAATATAAATATATACATATATTGTGGGCGTATGTATATATATCCATTATGTAACTACTCTATAGCTATAAGATCCCTATGGGCTGATGCTTACTCTCCCATAAGAACTATTCCATTCAGGGTTTATTTTATATATATTCTCTAGCTGTTGTACCTCATCACAAGACAACCCCTCTTCACTCCCATTTCACCAGATATCAAAACAAATAAATGATTATGCAAACAGATTTTCGAGCTCTGCCTCTGCCTCTGCTTGTGCGGCTGTACAATATTATTATTCAACATCAAAGCTGGCAGTTACTTTCACATTGCTTGACACATTCGCTGACAACTGAAGCAGCAAAAGAATTTGCGCTTTCACATTCAGCTGCAATTAAATGCACATCACATCAAAAAGTGTCAAAAAATATATACAAATATATGTGCGTACGACGCGTGTCGCCTGCCACACATGGTGACAACAAACAAAAATAAACGTGCTCCACTGACAGGCACAATACCCATGCTTGTAACGGTGGTTCCAAGCGACAAGGTGGTTTGGCGCTGCGACAACAACTTATGCGAGCTTATAGCGCAATGTAAAAAACCATTGCCTACTTTTCAGCGCAAGCACAAAACTCTTCGCTGACTGTATAAAGGTGTGTGCATATGAGTGTGTGTGTGTGTGTGTGTGTGTCTGTGTGTTTGCTCACACATATACGTCTGTGTGTGTGTGTGTGTGCGTAATTAAAAAACTTTTATTGTATGCGGCAGAGGCATGTGGCGACACGGCTAAACACACATTTTACAACTGCGCTGCGCTTTGCACAAATTATAAATATTTAAAATTATGACCTGTGCTCAAATTATATTTGTAATCCGCAGAAATTATACAAAAAATAATGCCACGGCATAATGGAGCGGGTTTTCATTAAGCTCAGGCGGAGGCACGGCGCTGATAAGAGGACTTACAGCAGAGCCAAGCCAGTCAAGTGTGAGCGTCGGGGCAGGAGCATGTCTTAATCCTTTTCGACCGACACGAAGTGTCCAGCGCGGAGAGAGAGAGACAGAGAGAGAGAGAGAGAGAGGGAGGGGGAGAGTGGAGAGTCCAGACAATGCAGTGGCGCTTTAATTAAATTCTTTTGTCGCCGCCTTTGTTCGCTCTTTGTACATGCAAAAAACGCCAACACTTGGCGCCAGCTGCAAAAACGAAATTAATATAAAAACGGACAGCCGGGCCAATCACGCTGATACGCCAAGGATTACGCCACACATAGATAAGGCAGAGAATTTTAATAAATGTCAACAGCATTGATTTGCTTTTCCTGTTCCTGTTCCTTTCCCATTCCCATTCCCATCTCCATTTCCGTCTGCGACTGCAGCTAAACAAATGAAGTTCATCTTCTGCCACGCTGTGTTTGCTGTGCAATTTAGCATCGCCTAATTCCACAGGCGCCTTCTATTGACACTGCGGCTCTGCCGGCTGCCGCAGCTGTTGATGATGTGGTGACAATATTTGATTGCGTAATATTGAATTAATTCAACATACTTGTGGCCGCAATGCGTTTGCGGTTGCCTTATTGACACAGCCGCCATCTGTGTGCCAGCTTCCCTCACTCTCTGTCTCTCTCTCTCTCTCTCTCTCTGTCTGTCTGTGTGTGTGTTTGACAACCATTTAAAATGCAATTAGAATATGGCTGAGTGTGCAGGAGAAAGTTGTGCTCATCAAATATATTCAGCCAAGGCTGTGTGCATGCCAAGCAGCTTATAGACAATGCTCTAAAAGTTTCAAGAATGCGCTGACCTGTCGCATATTTTAAAATAACTTTCTATGCGGAGATACACGACTGTGGAATACTCTATTAAAGCATTATATATATGTATATTAATGTTTAAGGTGAGAATTGATAGACTTTAAAGTAAGAGCTTGTCGAGTAAGTCTTACGAGTGGTGGCATCTTGCCTAGCGGCCTAGACAGGCAGCCAAGTCTCTCTCTATAAAATCTAATATATATAATTGTTTTATGTTAAATACAGCTATATTTTGTTTTATTTTCCATATATCATATATACAATAAGCTGCACTTTCAACCAACAACCCTAATCCACTCCACTAACACCGCTGGACTACTCTCATTGATTACGAGCGCACAAAAACAAGCTCATCCAAAATTAATTAATTCAATAAAACTCTCAGCTGAAATGCGCTCAATGAAGTCGCGTTTAATGAAGCTAAATGCGCGCACTTCCGCATAGTTTATTAATGCTCCACCTAGTTAGCATATATTGTTAGGCACTTAATTATGATGCATAAGCCTCCGAGTGCAGAGTATTGTGGGGCTGCAGTGTCCAGGCGCAGGAAAACTTTGCCTTTGTATAAATGTATGCAATACAATTTTTCAACTTTTCAGCAAAACAACCGAAGCATGCGAAAATTGTTGAGCAGGCAAAGCAGCGACGCCAACGTCGGCATTAGGCAGAGAGACGGAGAGACTCTGTGAGCTGACATTAAAAATGTGAAAAACTTAGAGTAGCTGCTGCCTGGCCAAGTTCACACTAATAAATGCCTCGAGTCTTGCACAGTCTATGAACACATATTTCGTTTTCTTGACCAGCCAAATTGTTTGACTATGCGTCCAAATTGAAGCGCTTGGCAAATATTTCTAGCAGCAGACGTGGCACGAATGGAGGACTAGCAGCAGTAGCTGAAACGTGTGCGACGGCTTCTAGAAAATTGTTGTCGGAAAAATAACAACATAACTGCAAATGAAATTTCGTAGATTTCGCTGCAAAGTAAATGAAGAATAATGTGCAAAAGCAAATTGCCAAAAAGGGGCGTAAACGACGCCAGTAGTTGTGAGAGACAAAGTGGGCATGCGACGAAGCTGAAATACGCTTTCGAGAGAACTGTGGGTTGAGGCTATGAGCTGAATATGTGATATATCTTGTTAAGTGTAATACAGAGCGTGAGTAGAGCAAGCGTAGGCTGAAATAGTTGGCCATTGATTCCCATGGCAGGTATCAGATATACTCAGCATATTCCCACATGATTACTAGAGAAGCATAGCTGCAGCAGCTACTAAGATATAGTTGCAGACGCAGCTGACTGCCAACTCTCGACTGCTGTAAACTATAGAAAGAAGCTAGCATAGAGTATACGCAGCTCAGAGTTACCCTAACTGAGTGCTGAGCTCTTCCAATGGATTGCCTATGAAACTCAGCTAAGTTACTCAAGCTCTGAGTCTCTTCATTCATTCACCATCTCCTCGTGGCCATACCCTTTCCTTTTATCAGCCAGCCATGCCCATTTCAAACGGTCTTCGCTTTGTAGGGCATGCGATAGAAACAAGTGAAAGAGAAACAAATTTCATTGTTGCTGACACCTCGCCTGACGCTTGCCAAGCTGCCGACGAAGATGTGAGCGGGACTCGCTATTGGAGCAACTTTTTAATTAAGAAATCTTGTGGCATTGCTTAAATATTTCAGCTGCAGCTGCAACAGCAACGGCAACTGCAACTGCAACTCTTGCAAGTGCAATTGCTTACTAATTGAGACATAAACGCACGCGCTGCCACTTGAACGCTTCTGGCCAAACTCATTGTTGCCCATTCAAACTTTTATTTATGGCAATAAAATGCAATTACACATCATCTTTAGCACGGCTGAGCGAGCCGAGCCGAGCCGAGCCGAGCAACAGCCCTAATCGAACATATTTCTTTCCGGCCAAAGCAAGGCAACGCAAAAAAATGAAAGGAAACAACCAATAAAATCGTTATCAAGTGGCTGCCAAACGCAGAGATACGCTGTAAATAACTCTACAATAAAAGTCAACTAAAATCGAATGTGGACTACGTGGCGTATGCGTAACGTGCATAAATTGTATCTTTTTTAAGGCTAAGCCAAATCATTCTGGGCACCTATCTACCCACTCCAGCCTGGGCATATGTGAGGTATAACAATAATAATATGGCGCCAGTTTACTGGGCCGATATTTATGGTAAGTTTATGAGTTTTTATGGGCGCAGTCACAGTTTGGCCGGGCGACGTGTTGGCTATGATTGTGGGCAATTCGCTCTCTCCCCGGCCTGCCATACAAAATATTGAAACGAGTCATATTCTTATTCAATTACGTGTTCAAGAGAGTGAGAGAGTGTGAGTGAGTGTGCGTGTGTGTGCGAGTTGTTAGGTTAATCAGCATAAAAATAAGCAGAGAGCAGATAGAATTGAAAGCTGGCAGAGCGACCTTGTCACAGTCTCGTGGCTATTCAGCTTTTGCGCTGCCCGCAAAGTGTCGCAGCGGGACTTACGCCCACACGCAGACATTTGCATACAGAGAGAGAGAGAGAGGGAGGCAGGGAGACATGTGTATGCCTTGCAAATACACACACACACACAGTCAATCTGCTTGCTGCTTAAAGTCAGTTTGCTGCTTGCTCGCCTCTGACAGCTCGTCTGGCTGGCAAAATAGTTTCCTGTGGCGCACTCAAGTCGTAAAGCTTCTTTAGAGTATTTATGTTGGTTATTAAATGGATTTGCCTCGCACCATGCAACGGTTTCAATTGGATTTGCCTGCTCTGGCAGTCTTTATGCGCTGCACACACACACACACACACGCACAGACGCACGCGTATAACTGTGAATAGTAGCTACATAAATGTTTATGCCATGGCTATCACATGCTTATTACTTGCTCACACACACACACACACTGTCAGCGTTTAATGTAAGCACTTTATCGAGAGCTACAAGTATTTACTGGGCTCTGCCTATACCTACATATGTATTTATATATATATATTTATATATTTCTTCAGGCTCTCGCCTCAAACACCTTTCAACTTTATTGAGGCTTTTAGTTAAATTGCAAGGCCAAAACAAAAAAAAAACAGTTTTTGCCACTAGAATAACTCTAAATGCTGCCACGCTTCACTGCGCGCCGCTCGCTGCCTCCAAGAGGCACGCAGCACTTTCTAACCTTAACCTGATTCAATTTGTTTCAGATTTTATAAATGCTTGCCACATTCATTTTATGGCCCCATTCGGAGTCGCATCAAAAACTAAGCCGTTATATTTATTGTTTGAGAATGGGCAGTAATATTTAATGTAGATGATAGATGGCTGAGCTGAGCTTTCTCTTAAGGACTGACTCTACTATGCACTGACAACCCAGCAAGCTACTTCATATCACTTCAAGCTCCCCATTAACAGCCATTAAGTTCCTGATGCTTTCCTTATAGTATAAATCAACTTCCATCGATTGACTGCGCCTTGTCGTCGCATTTTGGAGACACTTATGCAAATATTTTAATTGCCGTCGCCATAAAAAATGAGTAAATTGGAAAACATTGGCGCGTCGGCTGTTGCGTGTTGCGTGTTGCTGCTGATGATCAATCTCAATGCGATTGCGATTAATTGGCGGACCGTGGAGTGGCAGGACTCTCTCTCTCTCCCTCTCTCTGTCTTGCTTGATTGATGTGCCCGGACCGGGAGGGACTCCGGCTACATTGTGCCGTGGGAAGCCTGTTTAACTTGTTAAGGTTGCGTAATAATTAAACGCATTTCCCTCGCAGCAGCAGCCGGCCAATCCCGAGCTATTTATACATTGTATTGGCACTTTTGGCCGCTCACGTTTGTTTTGGGCTGCGTTTTTGCTTAACGCTCGGTTTGAGCTGCGCTCGGCAACTTTCTCTATTGTTTGGGCAAGTTAATTAATGGCCCAAAGGGTCGACTTGGCCAGCTCTCGGCCCTTTGTTCGGCGCCGCATCTCGCTCTCGCTCTCGCTCTCGCTCAGCTGATTAGTCCCGCTGCATTGTCAATGGAGAACAAAGCGCGGCTCGCCGCACTGTGTGCAGTGCGTATTTATTTAATTTGCTGCTTGTTGGGCATTTAATTAAGCGTGTGGCCCGGCCCCACCGCCGCCCCCAGTTGCTAAGCTGCAGCTGAGAGTTGCCTTTTGCTCTGTGGAATTTTAAAATTATCGAATCGCCAGCGGACAACTTTGTAATGAGTTCATTTTTTTGCTCTCCTGTTGTCTGTTTGCTTTGGCTAAAAAGATGCTTTCGATTCAGTTCGGCCAGCAAATGATCCAAGCAAGCTGCCAATGTTCCCTCTCTCAGCTCTCTCTCTCTCTCTCTCTCTCTCTCTCTATCTCTCCATTCTTTTGGCATTTGTTTTTGTTTTCGTGGACGCTGCTTTAAATGCACAACACGATTGCAGCTGCGCTCTATGACAACAACAACACGAGTTGCAGTGGCCGCAGCACCAGCAGCAAGAGGCACAACAACAGTCCAGTCAAAAATAAACAAACCAGGTGCGCATTATTCAGCTGCGGCTGCTGAGGGGACAGCCAGGCGCTGCGGTGCGTTATATAGGCTGCCAGCAGCCGCCACTGCGGATGTTGTCGGCCCCCATGGCCGACTGAAAGTGTCTGTGAAAAAGCCAACAACAACGACAACAACAGCAACAGCAGCCACTGACTAACGAGACACAGTAATGCCACATATGAGTTTGTGTATGGCTGCGTTACGTTAGCTTCTGGCTGCGACAGTGCTGGCCGAAGATCTAGAAACAGATTCAAGCTGTCAATGGGACTGAGGTGTATAATGGGTTTATAATTATGATAATGATCATTATATCTACATCATGATCCTGATAATGATAATGTGCATTGTCAGGATCATTTTAGTTATCATTATGATAATCATTATCAATATCATTGTCAATTTCTTTACCTATACCATTGTCATTATCATTATAAGAATCATTTTTATTATCATTATCATAATCATTATCAATATCATACTCTTTTTATTGTCATAATCACAATCATTCGCTTTACTATCAGTATCATGATTATCATCATTACAATTATTATCATTATCATTGTCATTATCATTATCAATATCAACATAATGTCATTATTACTATTGTCATTTACATTAGCATTAGCATTGGCTTTAGCATTATCAATAGCATTATCATTATGATTATCATTAGCATTGTCATTATCATTAGCATTAGCAATTTCATTCATCATGAACACAATCATCACATTTAGCATTTGTTGTCTATTTCCCATAAGATAATCATAATTATATTTATTATCAGAAGTCTTCATCTGTCTTCATCAATACTTTCATTATCATCTATTATCGTCTCCAATATATATTTTCTTTATTTCCCTTTACAACTGTTCACCTTCTTCGATCCAAGCAATCGTTCAGTCAAACGTCTGTAAATCACAGCTGAAGCCCTCTCAGATATCAAAAATATTTCTCATTCGAAATTTAGCGCTGCACATTGAGAAACATTTTTATTAATTTTATTGCCGAGAAATCCCTAAAACAGATAGGAGTCAATATTTCATTCATTCCGTCATCATGTCCGACTCCCTTCCAAATTGGATGCCATCGTTGAATCTGGTTGTCAACGCTGAGGACGACGAGGATCAGAGCCACGAGCCCTTTGCCCAGAATCGCGCATTCGGCTCACGCCTATCGCTCTTCCAGACGGAGCTGAACAACCTGAACCCGTTGACCAAACTCTACCAGAATGCCCCAGTCTACGGCACTGGCCCGCTCACCGACGATGAGAAGCGCGACATCGCCAGACGAAACAATGCATATGTGCCCGGACCGGCCGAGGCCGACAGCCAGGAGGCAAGTGCCCAGCCGAATAACAATGAATGACTGGCTACCGACGTGTCCCGCCAGAGTGTTCCAGGCGCGAAACTCGAAACTGTTTGGTATTAGTTGAAGACAGCACAAAAAAAAACACACATTTTTCATTTCTCTGGTTCTAATTGGATGTTCGACTAAAATTGTGATTTTAAGACTGTTTCCAATTCGTTGAACATATCTCTTACTATGCGAATCGCAAATTACTTCCAAATTAAAATCAAATCAAAAGTCAGAAGATTCAATTTCATTAAAGTGGAGGAGTCAGAGGAGGTAGAGTATTAAGCAGTCGAGCAAAAGTCTAGAGGCAGCTACTGAAGCCATGCAAAGTTTTTGGCATTGTCAAAAGTTTAAGCACTTTCGTTGCTCTACAAGTGTGTATAGCATTGTATGGTAAGTGTGTGTGTGTGTGTGTGTGGGAGTGGGTATCTGTGTGTGTGCGCTTACGTTGCTTTGTTAATACATTTTTCATAATTTACATGCTGTTTGTTTGTCTGTTGACTTTTTTATGTACAACCAGAGAGACTCGACTAAAAGCTGCAGCCAGCTTGAGTCCGCATCCCTCTCGGCAGAGCACACACACACATGCATACAGTTGCCTGTGTGTGTTGACGGCTTTTGGAAACTGGTTCAATGCTCAGGCAACTCACACTCACACCGCTGTCCATATTTCTGTGTACACATCCGCCCCCCTTCTTTTTTTTTGTCATGTTCCTTCAATTTCCTTGGCGTCCCATAACAAAATAAGTCTATTTATTTAATTGAGGCGCAGGCAACAGCAACAACAACAACACAAATTAAATATGATACGCTCGGCTCGGTGTGTTTTTCGTGATAATTTCTCCAACCGCAAGCGGCCCACTCGCTGCCTCCGCATTTTGTCAATATTTGTGCGAAATTCGTTGGAAAATACAAACAATTAAGCATTTGTGCAAATAAGTTCGTGTTCTTCTTCTTTTTTGTTTTTTTTTTTTTTTCTCTTTTATGCGTGTTTCATTTGGCGTGAAATTGATGAGAAAAAGTTGAAATAATAAGAAAATGTAAATTAAAACTGTTGCATGGCGACGGACGCTGGCAGAGTTTGAAATAAATTTCCAAAGTTTTGCTGCAATTGTCGTGGACAACTAAGCAGCTTAGTCCGGCTGAATGGAGAACGAAGAAAGTTAAAGCAGCTGACATTACTCAACTGCACTTGGCGTGGGCCGCCACTTGCGGACACAATGGACTCGCCGTGCGAATATCGCATTGCAAATGCCAAATTATAAGGCGAGAGCGTAAATTTGTAAATTGTTTTCCATTTCTATTGTGGCGGTTTTTATAGCCGTTTATGACGAACGTGCGAATTTTCACACATTGTTAGTGGCCGTTGTCTTTCGTGTTTGGCAGTCATAAAACGCAAATGCTGCGGGCATATTCCGATCTAGATGTGCGGCACGTCCAAAAATAAAATATGTTAAAAATATATATATGAAAAACATTTTGACCAGCTGCTGGAATGGCAATTAAAACGTCCTTTGAAGTGGCTGCCAAAAAGTAGAAAAAGCAAAGTGAAAGAAATCCAGGCAAAAAGAAGCCTAAAACCCTCCGAAAAGTTATTAAAGTGACAACTTTATAAGTGCGCACATGAGAGAGCCCAAGAGCTACAGTCGACAGCAAGAAAAACAACAACCGAAGAGCAAGCTGAAGTGCACTAGCTAGAGGACACTGGCTATGAGATACCCTGCAACTGGAGCTGCTCTGTTGAGGGAAGCAACATTAATTTTGATTATATATATTTGTTTTTACTCAACTAGAACATATGTACATACATCTACAACATCAACTGCCTGTTACATATACAATCAAGAAATCATCATACCCCATTAACACATTCCCAGCACGTGCTGGGTATCAAAAGCAAATCCAATTTTAAGCCGCCTCAAAGCCGCAGGCCGAATCAACAAAAAACGAAAACAACAGTAAAAACAATGGCTACTTAAGCGCAAGGGACAACGCCCACGCTGAATATGCCTAAGAGAGAGAGAGAGAGAGAGAGAGAGAGAGTGGTAGAGTGGCAGAGGTCAGACACGCTAGCGTGCATGACAACAACAAAGTGAGTATAAGCACTATATATAACATTAAATTAAAACGTTTAGAGCAAACAAGCGCCAATTAAAACAAATTCATGTTTGATCGAATTACAAATGCACTCGACAGCAATTTATAATAATTGCTCAAATCAAATGGGCAAGCTCATAAGAGAGAGGGAGATGGTGAGAGCTAAAAGTGGCTGCGAAGCAGTGAGAGCATAGCACAAGACGATTGCAGTTTGTGAGCAGCGAGCAGAGCTCACTCTCTCTCTCCCTCTCTCTCACACACACACTGATGCTCGCTAGCGAGCGAACTGAGTCTGTGTGTGTGAGCAGGAGAAGCACATCATGCAGCTGTGCAGCTCTGCTACTCCAAATGCTAGAGTAGAGCAGCAAGAGTATGCGTAAGTAGGAGAAGATCTGATTGGAGCGAAAATGTTGACGAAGAGCAGCGAGAGGATGAGTGAGAAGATCTGATTGGAGCTAAACATGTTTAAGTGCAACAGCAAGAGAAGAGCCAATGGCTTGATCGTATGCAAATATCTATATGTGAATCAGCCAAAAGCGTGAATATAAATATATAAAAGTGTTTTTATTATTTATTAATACATAGAATAATTAAAATACATAAGCGAGCCAACATTTTGTAATTATAAACGCTGGCACTTAGCCAGTCTCTTCTGTTATTTGTATACAAGCCTTTGTTGTAGTTGGCCTTAAGTTGCACAAAAGCCAGAAACTACCTTGAACTGTCACAATAAGCAGCTGTCAAAGTACGGCACATAGTTATCATGCCCTTAGCGCGCAGTTAATTGTTGTTGTCGCCTTTAACAGGGCAGTAAAGTGGCAAACAACGTGGTCAAATTATAGTGAAAGTCCAGGTAATTACGCCTTGGACGACACTCACCGACCAAAAACTACACCAAATTTCTGAAAATGTCCTGCGGCACAGTTGTCGTCGCCACGACAACAACAACTACAACAACAACAACAACACCAAGCCACAGCCGCAAAGTCACAAACTGTGCGCACATTTTCGCCGGTTTAGTTGCTGGCGCTTTTGTTGTTTTCTGTGGTTATGCAAAAAGTCAAAAGGGGGCCTGAGGGGGGTGGTGGGTATCAGGGTGGCGGCCATGTCGCGACATTGCCGTTTGGGGAACGCTTTTGACGCTTTCCGCTAATTTTCCGGTTTGACTGCTACACCTGTCTGCCAGGCAGCCTTCGGCTAAGCTCCGCCCCCCGCCTTGCCGCCTGCCAACGACTTTTTTATGCTTTGAACAGGCGACATGACCGCCTCTGTTGTTGGCTGCCACGCCCTTCGTGCTGTCGCTCTCTTTCCGCCGTAATCCCAATGCCTTCATTGCGCATAAATTACACGCCCAAAAAGTTGGGCGCAGCCCAGCAGCAGGAGCCGCTTCCGGCTCGTAAGGGGCTGCGCTCATACGCATTCACCTTTTTAGACAAATTAAAAAACTCTTATCGAGCCGTGAAAAAGTTTTCTTTGCGGCCTGCCGGATTGCGTTGAGTACGATATTTTTATTGCTGTTCGCGTTGTTGCTTTAAAATACGCAATTTGCTGCCGTCGCTGCCGTCGCTGCCGTCGCTGCCGTTGCTGGCGAAAAAGGTTAAGCGCTGCGTATGCGTGATATTGTAAGGGAATTATTGCGCATACGCCATGTGTGGCGGCGGTTGAACCAAGCAGACAAAAGCAATTTCGAAATTGTATTACCAACAAGAACAACAACAACAACAACAACAACAACAACAACAACAGCGGCGCGAGCAACTGCTACAAAATATTTTGTACGAAATTAAAGCCAAGTACAAGCTGCCGGGGATTAGTCCGAATTGCGCAAGCGGAATTCTCTCAGCGAATGCCAAAGAGTCAAATTCTGGGTTAATCAAAGCCAAAACTCACACAAGCAGGCAGCCCCAACAATACACGAAAATAATCATAATATTCTCGTCCTCGTGCTCTCTGTTGCCAACCAGGTAACCGGTTCTGGCTCTGGCTCTGCCTGCTGAGCGAATGCCTGATCCGAATGTAATCGGATAGCCGGAGCCTAGACTCGCAGTTTCGCCTTTAGCGGTCAAACATTTGCTGCAGCTGCTGCGCGTTTTGTGTGCCAAAATATTACGTATACGCCGTGGCGACGGAACGTGTAAATTAATCACAGTTTGGTTGAGCTGCGCTAATTAACTGTGCCGCAAATCCAGTTAATTGTGTGTTGCACAACCGCCCCAAATACTCAAGTGCGGCTCGCCTGTTGCCGCTTGTCGCTTGTCGCTGCTTTATGGGCCACAGTAATCAGGGCGAGCCCGGCTGTAGAAGTGCTTCAGGCCAAGGCCAGCTGGCCAAGACGTGCTGGCGCCAATGCTGGCCACGAAAACCTTTGACTGGATGTTGGTTGTTGTAGTTGTTGTTGCTGCCAGCTCAGCGGCGTGTAAACATTTTTATTTGTTGCTGTTGTTGTTGGGTCTGTCAAGTTTGTGTTTCGTGTACGTTCAAGTGTAAAATATTGAATTATGATGGCAGCTGCTTCTCAATAAACATGGCAAGCGCTAAAAATGCTGACAGCAACTTGAACCCATTGTTGTCATGCATGAATCTCGGCAGCAATAGAAATCAAAAGACGAATGGGTCAAGTGCGGCGGCAACTCTGTATAAATTACAGCCAGTGCTCCGGCTGACAGCTAATGCAATTTGCAAGGCACCAACCAGCTCAGCACTCCACGTCGAGCATTTCAATGGACCAGCTGTCGAATTGAATTATAAGCTGACAAACGGCAGAGGCAGCCGTACAGCGCGGCGTATGTGTAATGTGTAGAGCGACTCTGTGTGTGCATATAGTCAACTACAAATTGAGCGCTACCTGAGCTACGTGAGCCACCAACGGCAGCAGCAACCGATGTGGTTAAAGCAAAACTCTTGCGCTTGTTTGCTTTTTGGAGCAGCAGCAGCAGCAGCAGCCGCCGCCGAAAATGGAATCTAGGTTGAGTGGGCGGCCAAGTGATTGCGATTGTCATCAGTCAACGCTCTAAAAGCAATTGTCTACATTGTTTGGCTTGTTTGCCTAAGATGCACACACACACCACACAACAAATATAGCCACACACACACACACATTGACAGAGAGAGAGCCATTGTCTTGAAGCTCTGTACACTCGGCCTTTGTTTGCATGTTAGTGGGTCAGTTTGATTGTTGGCAAACGGGGTAGCTACGTGAATTCGCAGGGCATATATTTTGGGCGCTCCTCTCAGATTCGCCAACTCAAATATTATATATAAACAAATAAGTGGAGCTGCCAAGCCACGATTCATATATTCAAATAGAAATCAGGCTCGAATTGGATAGGAAAAGCAGCGGGAATATGGAATATGCATAAATATTATATGTGAATTTAATTAAATATTTTAGCAGTTTTCTAAATCAATTTTTGTACTCCTAATAAATTTATAAATAAAATTTATAATAATATGGATCAAATTTGAATTGGAGTTTAAAAACTATTTTCAAATTTATTTGTGATTGAAAATATTTTATAAATATTTATTTGAAGACTTAACAAAATATTTTTATTTAATTTTTAAATTTATTATATGTATTTTATATGTATTTAATTGTAATTTAAAATTATATGAATAAATACTTTGTTCACGTCTATACATATTCATGTATATATTCATTAATATACTTATGTTTTATTTATATAATACTATAAATAAAATTTGAATTGGACTTTAAAATCAGTTTGAAATATTATTATTTATTATTTTTGTTATTTATTTATTTTTTATTATTTTTGTTATTAATTCAAATATATATATACACATATAAAAATATATAAATAAATGTATTTCTAAATTTTATATTATATTTTTTTTTTATATTTTTAAATATTTTTCTTCTAATTATTTTATTTCTTTTTCTCTTCGTCTATTTTTGCTCAATCCTTTTCATTCTCAATTCAAATTTCTGCCACAAACTTCTCGTGCCACCCGCATAAATATTGATATTGTCGGGGCTTGGCCATGGCATTTAAAGCTGGCCGCCATTAAGTGATTTGACTGCCGCAGCACTTACGCCTAATTAAAATGTTTGCCTCTGACTAATTAATTAAATAATTAGCAAAGGCGAAAAGAAACTGAAAAAAACGGAAAAACACAAAACAACTTCTCTATCATTATCAAAAATGCTGCGCTCAATTTATGTTTCGGTCAGCTTGACTATACATACATCTATATATATATCTACTTTGTCGCTAAACAGCAGTTGATTGTGCCACGCCCCCGGCCGAGCACATGGCAAGCGGTGAGTGAACTAAGCGCATTAAAACAAAATTTATGTGCAGCCAGAAAATGTTATCACAGAAATTGACTTGCCAACATGCAGGGCAAATGTCGCTGCCGCGCTGCCCCCACCGACGGCTGCCACCCACAAAGCTGTGTCCTTTTTGTGTCATTTCACTTTCACATGCCCAAAAACAATTGCGAACTATTCGGATGCATAATTTAAGGCGCTGCTCGGCTTGACTAAATAAAATTCCTATGCAAATTTAAAGTCAACAGAAATTTAAGGCACAAGTCCCAAGGTCTGTGGGTCGGGGAATAGTTGACCCTTATTGGCTTATCGCAACCTCAAATAAATGTTTTCTCTGACCGGCAACATGTGTTGGCCGGCTAATCATATCGAAATGGGTATCGGACGGCCCGTTCGCCCGTTCGCCCGTTCGCCTGTTCGCCCAATTCGGTGTCATTTATGGCCATTATATGAGATTTATAAAACACGAGTCAAAGCAATGCCATTAAATTGAGCCCCCAAAGAAGAGCTGAGGGGAAACTCAACAGCATTTCGACCTAAAACTCGCCTTCGTCAAGTTTCCCCTTCGCAAAGTCTTTCCCCAGCCACGAGGTGAAGTTGAGTTCGGGCGGCTGCCTGCGATGCAGGCGCCTTAATTTATGCAAGTTATTACAAATTCACACGAAAAAATAACATTAGGCGTGGGCGGATGCGGGGGCTGCCCAGGCAAGCAAGCAAGCAAGCAAGCGTTCAGGCCATAAAGGAAGCGATGCTTAAATTCTCCACTTTTTGGCTCGGTCTGCGGCTGCCTTTATGAGCAGAAGGCGCTGATGATGTAGCATACATGTTGCTGGCAAATCAAAATAAATGCATGCAAAATATACAAAAAGACGTCAAATGATTAACAAAACGAAGAAGAAGAAGCCGATCAAGGGGGAGAGCCGAGAGTGCGCCTCGAGCAAAGTAAGCCGTTTCATGTGACGTATACTTGATATCGTGCGGGTGTCGAGCCATTAAGCGTGAATGTGTGTGCTTAACGCCAATCAAAGCAGAGCGCGGGCAAACAATTAAAAGCGGCTACCACATTGGCTTTTAATTGCCGCTGGACACGCGCACCACACAATGCAATTAGAGGTGGGTGAGGTGGGTGCGGGTGCGGGCACTTCGACTCAATCAAGCAGTCAATCAATCAAACAAATTGTGCAACTGCATAGCTTAGCTATGCATATTGAGTGCTGTCAGAGAGACGGAGCCTAAGCCCGACTCCTGTCCGTGCATTATTTATGCTGCTGTCTGTCAGGCAATTCACATTTTTGCATAGCTGCTCAAAAGAAATCAAGGCAATGCGGCGTATGCGTAATGTGCGCAATTTATGTCTTTATGTCTGGCCAACTAAAACGTAGTCCTCTTCGATACACAAGAACCAATTAAGTTTTTAGCACACACACACACACACACACACTCAGACACACCCACTTGAGCTGTAGCTAACCGCAGGGTCTGCCTTTTTTGTGGCCTGCCACACATAATGAAGAGAGAGTGCCGAGGCAGCCCAGGCTAACCACAGCAACTGACGAAAGATGTGCTAAAGTTTTTATTGTACATTGGATTCGGGCAGCCGAAGTTCGACTACATTTATAAGTATCATTCATTAGCAGCCCTGAGAGGACCCAGAGTGACTGGGAATAGCCAGGCCAAGGGCACAATATGTCCGTCAATCAATCGTGGTGCCTCGGCACCTTTTGCTGCGGTCATTAAACAGATTTTGTCATATGTGCGTTGTCAACAGAAGTTTTTTCGCAGTTGGCAAAAACAAAACTTGCATAATTAGCTTTGATGCGGCATTGTGTCGATTTAATGAGCTGCAAACTGTGTCAAGTGTAGCAGACAGCTGATGGCTCTATAACAAATTGATGTATTAATCAATCAGATCGGCAGGCAGCCGATGCCAAACGCCCACGGCACGCATCAGTGGGCAAAGCATTTTTCAAAGCAGGCGACGCGGCTAACGACAAATGTAGAGAAAACCATCAGTCGTCATATGTTTCTCTCTCTCTTCCCCTCTCTCTCTCTCTCTCTCCCTCTCTCTCTCTGTGAGTCGTGTAATGTGTGTAACGCCTACGAGGCGCTTTTATGATGTAGCATAAAAACGGGCGCTCGAAATGAAAATCTATCATCAGCAGCAGCGCGGCAAAGCGCTAACAAGCTGGAGATGTCTCCAGCTTCCTGCTGCTGGTGCTACTCCCACCTCCTCTCCCACTCCTGCCCCCCTTGTAACGGTCACTCATACAAATGACTGTGGTCAGATTGCTTTGCCTAGCCTTGGCAGTCCTGAGTGGCTGTGTGTGTGTGTGTTATTGTAGCTGCCACGCCCCGCGCCCCCATTACATTAAATTTTATGACTTTTTGAGGCGCACTAAAGTTTAACAAGTTCATCGACATCGCGCGCATTAAAAATCCACGAAGCAGCGAAACAAATTTGTTCCTTGAATTCCCGACATCAAAATTAAAGTCATTTCGCCTCGCAGTTGGCCCGGCCAACAGCAGAAAAAAAGAAGAAACCAGGGAATACGTGTTAATAACGCAACTTGCGACGTGCGGCGAATCGCTGAGTTTGTCGCGCTGCCGACCCCAAAAAAGCAGCGGCCTAGTCAAAGCATTTAAGTTATTTGTGTCTCTCGCTTTTATGTGCAATTTAATTTAAATATAATGGGCATATTTCATGGCACTTAAGTATGGATGCGGCCCAGTTTATAGAAACATAAGCTCATATATATAGAGGAGAGATGGGAGATATATCTATCTCAACTGCGTATACATTCTGTGCACAATGGCTGCCTGCTGCATAGCCCATTAACCTTTAAGTTATCCCAGCGATAAGCTGCACAACAAGCTGTACAGCTATTCCCCCACCCCCTCCCCTCTCGTGATCCAATTGACAATTGCACAACAAGCTTTGTTCAATCCAATGCAGCTGCAGTTATCTAAGTGCACGAGCACTGGCTGGGGTGGGAGTGGTGTGGTGGGAGTGTGTAGCTGGAGAGCTACTCTCGGTGGCTTCGGTACTCTCGTATTCCCTCGCATTCGAGAGGGTACATTTAATATTTCATTTCGGGCAGCTATGCGCTGCTTTTATTACCTTTGCACCGTTGACACAGTTAAGTCCCACGCCAGTGCCACTGACAATGGCAACGGGGAGCCCGCACAAACTTCGCAGGACACTTCGTCAGTCCGTTGCAATTTTACGTTTTATTGTCAAGTGGTTTCAAATGCACGTTGAAGAGCTCCTGATTTTAGCCAGTAGATTCACGGATGAGTTTCGGTTTTCCTCTCTTTCTGTCTTTAAAGGCTGTGAGGCAAACGAACTTTGAGTTGCCATCAATCAAAAAGGCAAGTTTTTTTTTTTGTTTTTTTTTTTTTTGGCACACGTCGCGTATACGCAACGTGAGACTGTGACCAAATTCCTGCAGCGCTCAATCACTGACAACGCTTTGATTTCTTTTTTGTTCTTGTTGTTGTTGTTGTTGGTGGTGGTGTTCTCTTCCTCCTTTATGCTTTGTTTCTTATGCTTAAAATTCTATTCAATCATTTATGTTGAATTTGATTAGTGGCCAGCAGGCGAGCAGGAGGGCAGGCGGGTGGTCGTCGCTTCTAAGCAACCGGAGCCCTAAGTAAACCGAAATCTCTGCTCATCAATAATTGGACAGTCGAATCGAGAACTCCACCCACGCAGCACTCTTAATCGGGCGAATGTGTAATAAATTCGCTTATGGCAAAAGCTGGCATCTTAAATGGCAACTGATTTATTTGAGCGCACCCCGAACGCACTTTACTAAGCTCAAACAATTTTGTCAAATTGACCAAACTTAAGCTTATTTATTATGTTTGCGGCTTACACACATTAAGACCTGCCTCCAAATTGCGCCCACTAAGCAGCTAAGAATTTGAATTTATGGCATTTGTGCCCTGTGCCCCACACACACATACATACATATATATGTATATATGTATGTATAAGGATGTGAATGTTAATGCCTGACTGGACATCATTTAAAGTTCCGACAGCGAGATAGCCATGAAAAATTATCAGTCATGGCTACATAATCAAAAAGCATAACTTTGGCTACTTACTGGAAAACTATTTATCCACTGACAAATGATGCCGCTGCAAACTTTTCTGCGGCACGCAAAAGGCAAAACAGTTTGCACAACTTTCAAAAACGCGCAGCATGAAAAAAGAACTGAGTGAAAACGCAAAGAAAATAAACACGGCAAAAAATAAATCGCCGCTGACAAGACGGAGCTGGAACTGAGGCTGAGCGGTTGAGGGCGCGCATGGCGCAACAGCCCAGCGCAATTACACACGACAACAGGATTGAGTAATTAAATGTGGGAATAGAGCTGGTCGAAGGTTGTAGAAGAGAGTTGAAGCAGAAGAGGCTTTAAGTCAGGTTTACGGAATTTATTGCCTAAATTTATAAATAATAAAGAAATAAATTCAATGTGAAAAATATGGCATAAAAATTATATTTTAATTCATTTTAAATTTTAAAAATATTTAATTTGAATTATGTAAATAAATTTATTAATTTTTTTATTATTATTCATTAAATTATTATATTTCACTTATATATTTAATAAGCAATAGCTTAATTATTTAATATATTTATTTGATTTTATTTCAAAAGCAAAAACGAAAAACCTAAATAAAATAAAATTATTCAGAATTATTCTTGTATTTTTTTTATACAAATTTTTAATTTTTAAATGTGGAAATATATATTATATATAAACAAATTTATATTTTATATTATATATATATATTTTTTTTATATATTTATATTATATACTTTATATTAAAATTAGAATTGGACTTTTTCCTTCATAAAGGCTTAGCTTGAAGGCGCACTGAACCGCTCCTGCGCCAGTTGGCAGCCGCTTGCAACTATATCCGCACATCTAGGAAGCGGCAGCAGCAACTGTAGAAGTAGCCTTCAGTTTCTTTTTGCTCAGCTGAGTTTCAACTTTCGCTGCAATTACGCGTTCTGCAAGACAAAATCACTCAAACAAAATGGCGCGCGTGCGTTTCATTGAAATCATCATCATGAGGAGAAAAGAGAGAGAGAGAGAGAGAGAGATAGAGAGAGGGGGCGTGCGGTAAAGTTGAGAGAAAATATGTGCAAGTGTTTTGCGCAAACTGATTTAATTTTTTATGGCCGCTGCTTGTGAATTTTATATTTGTGCTGCTGGCGGCACAAGCTCTGCTCTTGCTCTTCCTCTTGCTCTTCCTTGTTGTTGTTGTTGTTTCGATTTGTGTTTTCCGTTTTTATGACCAACAGCTGCAGTCGAGCCGTGCTAACTCTCCGTCTGGCTGTGGGCAGTGTCAATACGTATACATATCTTTAGTGCCTGGCCAGAGACTAATGTACACACGAAGTACATGTAGATTTTCTTGCAGTGTACAGCTGCGACAATTGAAACATTTTTTATGCTCTTTTATGGTTTATTTGCCAAGCAGACCAAGAGCAGCAGCAGTCAACACTTAAGTGAAAATAAACAAAGCAAATGTTGAGCGGGAGCTCGACTACAGTTCGGTTCGATGGACACTTCCGCATGTCGGCCACAGGCGAAATGAAATGTGTAGGGCTTATTTCAATTGCGGTGCCAAGAGCAACAACAGCAACAACAGCAACAGGCTCCATTGGGCTGCTAAGTAAAGGCAAATAAATGAAACGCATTAAAGCAAAATTTAAATACGCCTTCACGCTTCTGTAAGAGTCGGCCCACAGCTTGGCCTTGCCAGCCAGCCAGCCAGTCAGTCGAGCGTAAGGCAACTGCCAGCTGCTGCCTAACGCCTACTGCTTGCCACGCCTACACAAAGCAGCCTTTTACTGCGGTTGTCAATGCACAGAGCTGCAAAAGTTTGCACAAAATGCATTTTGACTTGCTCGAAAGTTGTGCGCCTGCAGCAGCAGCAGCAGCAGGAGCAACGGCAGCAGCAGCGACGGCAGCAACAACGAGTCGAGCGGAAAAGTTAATTCACCTGTGAGACCTGACAAAGTTTCCCACTCACTAACACACACCACCTCACTCTCACACACACACATACATATCGACATATCCCTACACTGCACCATATTTGATGTTTCGTAAGCAAAATCAGCAAAGCGTTTAAAAACTGCAATAAAAGACATTTATAGTTGCTACAATGTCCTTCAGCCGAAACGTGGCACCGTTCCCAGCAGGAATCGTGCGCTCGTAAAAAACTATCAACAGAAGTGAAAGCTCAACCCAATCATTAAATGTGAACACAAGCGCACAGCATGGCCTTGGAGTGGCGCTTGTTAAGGCGATACCAGAGCACAGTAGCTAGCTTTGTTTCCATAGGTAATTGCTGAAAAAGTCGACTTACCAGCTATCGTTAGTGATGGCAGTTGGACGATAACTTCGATGGGATAGCAGAAGCTAAATGAGTTGATAGCTTAGGGTGAAATGTTAGCTATTGATAGGTGGAAAGATATGAACAGCCAGTAAAAGGCATTGCTAAAGGTATTATTGTTGTTATCGATCATTATCGATAACATATATAATACAACATTGATAGCACGACAATATGTTGACATCTAATAATGAATGGCTAAAATTAATGACTAAAATATAGTTGAAAAATCGATATTATAACAGACTTATCGATTGTGAAAGGTATATCGATATATCGGTAGATAAAATATTGGGTTTTTAACAATATTTCGTTGCGTCAAAGATTATAATATTCATTTATATTATAAAATATGAATTATCAATAGATTGATAGAAATATATCGATAAAAACATATCAAAAATAATATCGATAACCTGTCGATAGCTTGCCTACATTGTCAATACTTTTTAAAAACTATCAAATGCTCTACTAATATTCCCTTTTCGTTCAGCTTCCATGAAACTATCGATAACTTTGTTAGTATTCGATTAGCTTCAACTGCCCTATTGACTGTGATTAGCGCAAAGCTTTGTCTGCAGCATAGTTTAGCATAGTTTCAGCTGGCAGCCAATTACTGGGCAAACGCAGTCATCAATCACTGAAGCTGCAGCGGAACTGCGAGAGAGAAAGCAACTTGACTGACAGAGCGGGCGCCAAAGGCCTGGTGGAGGTGATGAGCCACGTGCTGAGAGACCCTAGTTAGTTGATAAATGAACCCTGAACTGAGCACTAGTTGTTAAGAGAGCGAGTAGTTGTAATGTTTAAAGTTTGACTATTAATAAATATGGCAGGCTAACAAGGGATCAGATGCGACGCCAGTCGAGTTGGCATTGCGCACGTGCGCCCACGCGGCGTATGCGTAATTTGTATCTGATTGTAACAGTGACAGTGACAGTGACAGGAGTATAGGTAGAGTCACTGGCAAAATCAGCCTTCAAGCTTGTCAATAGTCATAAACAAATTCAAAGGACCTGGACATGCGTGTGCTGCTCCGGCCTGACGTATGCCCCCATCTCTCTCTCTCTCTCTCTCTCTCTCTCTCTTCGTCTCTCCCTCTGTTTGTCTGTCAGTTGCTCAGTCAGTCTGTCAGTTCGCCTTCGCCTGCTATTTTTACGCGTGTTGACATTCAATTTGGCAATTTGGCAGAAAGTTTTGCCAGCTTTGCCTTTGACACGCTTCAACAATGTTTGCCTTTTTGCATTGCCAGCAATTTTTATGAATCGAACACTGATTTGCAGCTGCCAGCGCCCCTCCCTCCCCCAACAATTTGCTTTGAATATGTGTTAATTTTTCGTATATATAAACAAATTCCTTTGCTTTGCACCCATATGAACTTTAGCTTTAATCTCGTCTCATGTTTTTTATGTCACTTTGATTAGTTAAATCAATTTCTTGATTATGATAATGCGCGCCTGAGTCTGTCTCTTCTTTGGCCATTAGCCGCAGCCCCTGCACGTGCGCCATAAAAAGTCGTTGCGAGTGGGCAGAAAAAAACTGGTGACAACTTTTCGCATGAATACAGAATGCGAGTTTAACAAACCCCATGCAACACGCATGGCCACAAAAAAAAAAAAAAAAAAAAATACCAGAACCGGCCCAACTCACACAGGCAGAGACTTGATAAAACTGTGAGCTGCCATTGTCAGCAGTGCAAACACTCAACTGGGCAAACAAAAAGTGGCCGAAAAAAGGGCACCTAAAGCGGACACCGAGTGGAAGATTGAAAACTGTAAAGAGTTGTTCCGCATTCAGTACGCTCCAAATGGAATAAATGTCACAATTTAGTCTTTATGCGCTCAAATAGTGCACTCAGCGCTCAGCCTTAGCTCAGGCTAGAGCGGAGCGGAGCTGAGCAGTTCTCCTTTGCATTAAAGAAGACAATTTTAATGCGCATTAAGACCAGCGGAAATCTCTCTATGAAATTCTCTTAGTATTTTCATTAAGCAGCAGCGCAGAGTGGCGGAAGCGAAGCACATGAAATTTTAAGTAGATAATTAAAATGGACTTTTAACTTTAAGTGAAATTTATGCAGTGGCAGCTAGAGATTCCTTATAGATTGATTACAAGCTATATATATATATTTATAAATTACTAGCTGACCCTGAATTATTTTTATTTAATTTAGAAAGTAATCAATAACTAATTTATTAATTTAATATTATATATTCCCCAGTTCAACTATATATATTTCTACTTCTGTCTGTTTAGTTTATTTATTATAGTTTTCTTATGAACATTGCATTTCTCTGCCTTTGCATGAAGAAGAACTGAAAAGAGCACCTGAAATACGCCTCTATGCCTGCATCACAATCTCTCTTAGGTGTGAGCAGCTGCTGCTGTTTGACGCCTTCTTGCTTGTGCTGTTTACATTACAAACAACTCAAGCTGTCAGGCGTCAAAGGGCAGTTGCTCATACCTGATCGAACCCACAGCTCGCCCACTGTTCGTTCGCTGATCGAGCCTGCAAAGTAGCAAAGCAACAGGTCGACGAGCAGAGTTCGAGTTCGAGTGGTTGGCTCGTCCTATATAAAGGCGAGCCTGCAGCAGGGCTGCTTCAGTTGGATGCCTGATCTCCTGGTGGACAGTCGTGCAGTGGACCTCCTCTTCTTCGATGTGTCTGGTAAGTGTTTAAATAGTTAATAATATTAAGCAAACTCTTGTAATAGTTATAAGCATTATTTTAATAATCATTGTTAATAGTCTTATGTTAATGTATTTAAATTTAAGTTATTGTGAAGAGAAAGCGTTCTTCTCTTCGAAATGCTGCTTGTTCTCTCAGCGCATTCGCCTTGGAACAGGAGCCAAAGAGCCCAGGAGAGTTGGAGCGTAGGAGCGTAATAGAGTTAGTTTACGTAAGAGTACGTACGTAAGAGCTGCAGTACGTAAGACATACGTAGGAGCAAAATTACGTAAGCGCTGGATTACGTAAGAGCTGGATTACGTAAGAGCTCGATTACGCTCCAGTACTTGAGCCCTTGGGAATCAGGAGCAGAGCAAGAGCAGAGGCAAAGCAAGAGTTGAGCCAAAACTCAGCCATTGGCAGAGCAGAAGCCAGAGCAGAAGCCAGAGCAGAAGCCAGAGCAGAAGCCAGAGCAGAAGCTAGAGCAGAAGCTAGAGCAGAAGCTAGAGCAGAAGCTAGAGCAGAAGCTAGAGCAGAAGCTAGAGCAGAAGCTAGAGCAGAAGCTAGAGCAGAAGCTAGAGCAGAAGCTAGAGCAGAAGCTAGAGCAGAAGCTAGAGCAGAAGCTAGAGCAGAAGCTAGAGCAGAAGCTAGAGCAGAAGCTAGAGCAGAAGCTAGAGCAGAAGCTAGAGCAGAAGCTAGAGCAGAAGCTAGAGCAGAAGCTAGAGCAGAAGCTAGAGCAGAAGCTAGAGCAGAAGCTAGAGCAGAAGCTAGAGCAGAAGCTAGAGCAGAAGCTAGAGCCAGAGTTGAGCTACAACTCAGCTATTGGCAGCACAACCATCGTCAGAGCAGAAGCAAGGCAAGAGCCAGAACTCAGCCAGGGGCAGAGCAAGAGCAAAGCCAGAACTCATCCAGAGTCATAATATACTTGAATACTTAATACTTGAATGCTATATGCAGGAATGATATAGATAAATCATTAAATATATATTAGAGCTCTTGTTTAATTATAATAAAGAAAATCTAATACAGCCATAAGTCAAAGCTTTAGCCATTAAACTCATACCCAGCGTCGTCCGCATCATCACAGTTTCCCTAACACATTCAATCCCTATTTAAAGTTTAGCTAAAAACTTTCTCCCACATGCATATATATATTTTAGCCAGTTTGAACAGCCGTAAAAATGTTCATTTAAAAAACGAGTTTGCTTCCATTTTGCTTTAACAGAACGCTAACAAAAGCGTTTGCCCTACTCTTGAACCAGTTAATGTTCATTATTTCATGTTGTTCCTATGACATGCACAAAGTCAAGCGACGCCTGCTGCTGCTGCTGCTCTACGAGCAGATTACAACAGCCACTTTGCTGTGGTTTTTTTCCCCGTTTTTCATTCTCCATTTTTGGTTTTTGACTTTTTGGCACGGTTTCAAAAGATCAGGCAGATTGCGACGCGGATTTGCAAGCGAGACGCCGCCAGAGCGTCGCGACGCCGCCCAGTTTCCAATTCCAGTTGGCAGTTTATGCATAGTCAATGCATGTCAAACGCAAACTTGGCCGAAAACAAATGCAAAACAAAAGCCCAAACGGTTTGCCTGACCACAAAGCCAGCCTTTCCTCACCTTTTCGGCCCGGGCCGAAGTGCGTGCCAAAAAGAAACCGAGAAAACACGTACACCGCATGTATATGCATGAGCCTGGCTGCTTGAGAGTCGCACGCTTCGTTTAGCCGGCTCAGAGACACGCCCCCCCTCGAGCAGCGGGCTGAGTAGTCGCTGCGGGAGCAGCAGCAAAGTTTCATACATTTGAATGCATTTGCAAAAATACAGAAAAAAAAAGATGCCAACTAACAACTTTCAGCAGGGCTTACGCCTAACTTCCGCTCGGCTCACCTGGCCGCACCTGGCTCGACTCGGCTCTGCGGTTGCAAGGTCAGCCCCATGCACAATTTTCATGCACTGGCTCTTGCGTGGCGCCCCAACAACAAGAGCAACAAACTGAGCCGAGAGATGCAATAAGTGCCGGCCATTTAGATTTTGCTGCCTAAACACGGACACAGCAGGGCAGCCGGAATACTTTCATATCTGCATAAGTGCTCTTAGGGCTTCCACCATAGAAAGTAACCGAAAAATTACGGCTCTTGTGGTCAAACGGTTTTATCAAGGGCACCAAAACTAAAGTGAGTTTCTGTGCCAGTGGATGTGTGGGTGTGTGTCTGCTGGAGTGTAAATGCCTAAAAGTGTGTTTTGCTTGCTTTTTTCTGTGTGGCCCTTCGAACACTGAAACCGCAAACATTTATTGCCTGCAAATGCCAGCTTTCATGTTGGCCAGCTTGATGTGTGTGTAGAGGTGTGTGTGTGTGTGTGCGTGGGTGTATGTGTGTGTGTGTGTTTAAAAAATCATTTTTTACACTCCAATGATGCCTGAATCCACACTATAGAAAAGCTTGTGGCCAGCACAAAGGGTATGTCACTTGACAGAAAAGGAAAACATGAGAAAACTCAACCTAAAGCAAATATTTAAGGTATGTTTTTGGTTGGCAAGACTTCAATATAGATTATATGTTTGCTTAGAGTACAGATTTATTTAAATATTTTTAGAGAAAGCTGAAGAATACTATCCAAGCTGCAGTCTCCTCAGTTCTTAGGGTATCTCCGCCTCTATAATGCCGCTTTACTTTCACCAAAAACCAAGTTGATATTTACAAATATGTATATTTTTGGCCAGCATTCAGAATTTGTATTTGCGCACATAGTTCTGTTGGCATTGCCAGCGTTTTATCTAAGTCCGCCTACGTGTTAGAAAAAAAGTAACAGAAACTACTCCTATATCGCAATGGCCAAAAATCAATAGAACTGCGCCCAGAGCTGGGCAGGGCAGCGTGATGAAAGCGCTGCCTGGGCGAGTGCCTGCCTCTGGTGTCCAAAGACCGACAACAGTTAGAACTAGCAAAGTGCTTGTTAGCCTGAGAGAGAGAGAGAGAGGGCGGGAGGGGAGGCTGCTTGGAGCTGAGCTACTGCAGGTGCATGGCCTGGGCGAAATTATGAGCAAAGTTTAGCATGCAAATATTTTGCAAAATTTTCACTTCGAGCGCCAGGTGAAGCGGATGGCAGCCAACAAAACTTTGAACAGTGTATATATTTCAAGCGCCTGGCTTTTATTTATTTGGCAACTTACACTGCAAACTGAGTGGGTGTAAGTATCTCTCTCACTCACTCTCTCTCTCTCTGTGTCACAGAGGTCGCAGCTGGTTAGCTGGCGTTTGTTTGTGCGGCTGTTACAGTTATTGAATGAGGGCGTATCAAAGTAACGTGGCTAGACATCGTGTGGGTGGCTTTATGGGCGTGGCCAAAACTTTTGATTTTATTAGCAATTGTCGACGAAGTAATGCAGCTTAACCGCAAATGTTGCACGACAGCTGGTCTAGGTGAATATGCGATAAAAGAATAGACTGAGAATTGCAGAGAAAGGCAATTGGCAGTTATTTGCAATTGTCAATTATGGTTTATACCCCTAGAGTAAGCAGAAGTGTTTTAGATCAAATGTTGCCTGATAGCTGCTATATAATGAAAAGAATATACTGAGAATTGCATAGAGAGGCGATAGATTGTCCTTTGTTTGCCATTGTCAATTATGAGCCATACTAAAGACTAAGCAGAGACCTTTTAGTCTTAAAGCAGTCCCCCTACGGTTAACTTAACAAGCCTTCTGGATCCTATACCTCTCATCACTCATCATCCGCCTTATACCTCTGTCCTTTACAGCGCACATTATCTTAATTCACAAGCTATTTTCACAGTCAGCTGATTTGGAATGTGAAAGCACGAACTTAATCAAATTACACATATATCAGATTGTGCAATTAGACAATGGTATAATCCGAGCTGCTGAGCCAGTAAATATGCAGTCGAGGCAACAGCAGGCAGCCAGGCATTGATGCCTGTTTAGACATTCCTTGCAATTGTCCAAGTGGAGTGCTCGAGCAGGGCTCGCAGTTAACGGGCAGGTGCGAAGTGCTTAGTGCAGCATTTGCATTCACAGTTAGAGACTTGGCATTGGATGCCAACTGCAGCTAATGGCTAGTCAAGTGCAGTAATGAGTCGATACACTGCAAGAAATCAGCTAGAGATAGGCTTCAATTCATATTGTAGCTAAGACTTGCAGAGTTATTACTCGACTATTTCGCTCAGTGTATGCGCCTGAGGCGCATTTACATATCATATTACAAACTTTAAGTTATCACATGCCAGATTATGCTATGTCCAGCAGCAGCAAGCAGGCAGAACTATAGCTCTAGCCAGTGCTCGTTGTAGCTCGTCTGGCAATGTCATGCAATATTCACATGAATGAATTACCTTTAATTGATGCAACATAGCCAGCGCTGGTAGCAAGGACACTTGCTCCAGCTCTAAGACAATGCAACATAAATTGGCATTAAATATTGAAGCCAGCACAACAAACCCAAAGCAGTGACTGCGAGTGTGACTGTGCCTGTGTCTGTGTCTGTGTCGCCCTGGGACCGAGACAAGGCGCATATATATTATTCGATTCCCATGCCTTGTTTGCTTTGCATATTGTGCAATTCATTAGCCAAGCAAAATATTTCAATAACAAATTGCCAATTGAGATTTGCATTGGCAGAGTTGGGTGCAAGAGCAGCTGCTGCTGCTACTGCTGTACTGCTGCTGTTGGCTCGATAGCTCAATTAGAAGTTTATGAAAAATGCAGTATGTATTCCGTTATGCAGCACAACACAGATAATTAAGTTTTATTTGCCTATACATCTATATATCTATAGACATCTGTAACGGTATAGCCATGCACCTGCTGCAGCGACAGGGCCAAATGCTGTCATAGCCATGGCCATTGATTCGCAATGCCAGTTATAACGAAACCAATCATAAAACAAATGGCCAAAAGAAATTGCAATAAAAATCAGAGGAAGAGCTCCACCAGCAGCAGAGAAATCGCTGAGCCAGCGCTGCTCTTGGCCAGCAGCAGCAACAACAACAACAACAATAAAAAGACAAGAACTTGGCAGATACCGAAAACCCAGCAGCAAGGCCACTTAACCGCAAAAACGTTGTGAATTTACTGCAAATGCCATGCAAGCGGCTTACACTAGCAACTGGGCATAATAACTAAGTCATTTGGCTTACAGCAGACAGCTACAGGTATACATACTATATATATAGTACATACAGATATATATTATATAAAAAGATATAGATACTACTCGCAATGCTTGTTAAATGGAATTAAATGCACTTTTCCTGGGCACATATGTCTCTTTCCACAGTCGTCAACTGTGTATAGCTGTGTGTGTGTGTGAGTGTGTCCAGCTGGTCATACAGGTCGTTCAATTTGCTTAATAGACACTAGTCCGTACGTTAATACTTGCGCTGAAGTCTACCTTTTTCAGCAGGGCCATTGAGAGGCAAGTAAGCGTGAGCTAGCTGAGCGTAGACGACTGAGAAATACACTGAAAATAAAAGGTGTTGAATGAAAGCAGCTCTTATTCACTGAATGAAACTGAATGTAGCAACACCTTGCTTGAGACTTAATCTGATAATTGAGATCTATGTGGGGAGCAAAGGAAAATGGAATTAGCTAAAAGCTGAGAGCTGCGTGTGCTGTACAGAGATCATTGCACATATGATTCCTTGGAGATGTTTTGTTTCCTTGGAGAACGAATTCATAGCCATGCATTGGCAGTACGAGTGGAAGGATATACGCTCAGGCTGATAGGCGGAAAGACAGACAAATAAATATACTGTCAGATGGACAAACTAACAGACAGACATATTGACAGATAGACAGATAGATTGACCGATGCATAGATGGATTGATGATTGATATCTATCTGACAAGCTAATATGAAGATGGAAAGACTGTCTGATATGCATATAGATAGACAAATAGTTAAGCTGAGAAATAGGCAGACTGACAAATAAAAACAATGTCAGATAAATTGAATGACAGTCTGTCTGACATATCATCAGATAAACAGACTGCTGGATAGACTGGCAGACAGGCATACAGGCAGATTGACAGACAAATAGATATGATGAAAGATAGACAGACCGAAAGAGACAGACAGAGATTTCAGATAAACAGGCTGATAGACAGTGAAGAAGACAAAACAGTTAGAAAGTCTGATAGATATACAGATCAACAGATCGTCAAAGAGGCAGACAGACAATTAAGCTGGTAAAGTGGCAAACAGATCGACAAATTGATAAATATTTAGTTTATATATTTATACAATATCATTTCACTTTCAAAACTATCAATTTATCAATATTTAAAGTGTATTCAGGCTTCGTCATGCATAGCTCTTTCAAGATTTCTCTGAATGTTTTGCTTTTATTTCGCAGCTGCGACAACTGCAATGCCGATGCTGGGATTGGCGCTGAAGCTGCTGGCTCGTGGCTCGTGGCTCGACGCTCAACGCTCAATGCTCAATGCTCGACAGCAAGGATGTGAAAGTGAGCGTGGATGTGGGTGTGGCGCGAGGGAGCTGGAGAGATGGAGCCGGAGTCGAAGGTGGCTGTGTGGACGTGCCCTGTCCGTTGCTCTCGACCACTTATCAGCGCTGCAATTGTTTTCTTGTAAAAGTCAATTTTTGAAGTGCAGGCAGCGGAAATCGGAAACGGCAGAGCAAGAAACAGAAACGCAGTTGACCTTATTCCGAATGGGTGGCCAACGGCAGGCGTGGCACGCCTTCACCCAGTTTCATTTGTAGTTCAGTTAACTGATGGCAGCAACTGGTGGATAGTTGAAACGGACAATGCTAAGTAGCAATTGATAAATGAGCCGCATTTAAGCAGCGTCAGCAGCCGGCAGCATGGCAAACATCGACCACACACACACACACACACTTGATAGCCCTGGCGCTAAATGAAATTCAAAGTCAAATGCGCTCGCTCGGAAATAAGTTATGCTTACTCTCATCTTAAAGGGAGAGCGCGCGCTGAAGGCGTGGCAATAGGTCCTGCTGTAAGTGCATGAAACTGAAACGAATTGCAATCGAAAACAGAATTGGGGTCAATCGATATTGTCCGTTGCAGCGGGCTGCCACAGCGAACATATAATGGCTGCCAAAGGTTAAATGTGAAATAGAATTCCTCTCCTCTCTCTCTCACTCTTTCTCTCTCTCTCTCTCTCTTTCTCTCTCACACACACGCACAGGCAGCTTCTTCTTGGTTGCTCAAATTTGCAAGTTTTTTGACTTTTGCCCAGAAGTAATTTTCACAGCTGAACAAACAGCAAGCGACTTTGAATATTTGCAGTGCCGAATCGAAACAATGACCAGGGACATGTTGACTTTTCAGCGAACAACTTTAAGTAGGCGTAACAGCAGCAAGCGCAGGAGCAGGAGCATCAACAGTCAAGGTGCCACAACCAATTAGCCGCCCCCCGCGCCCCGCGCTCTCTCAGGCAGAAATCAGCGGAAATAGTCGGAAATCGCAATTTAAGTAATTTTGCATATTGCCAAAACTCCAAACGGAAGTTGCTACAAATTAAACCCTAAGGTTAATGCCTTACTAAACAGCAACAAGCAGGCGCCGATTACAAAGGCAGCGAGTGGGGGCTTGAGTGTGGGTGGGGCGGAAGTCAATGTCTCCTTCATGTTTTATGACTCCGCCACCCGCCTCAAATCTCGGCGCGTAGGTGTGTGCATTCGAGTGTGTCGGAGTGCGTGTGTGTGCGTGCGTGTGCGTGTGCGTGTGCGTGTGCCTGTAATTTCGATTTAGATGCAAAGTGGCAGCAAATCGCGTTAGCAAAATGTCAAAAGATAATAATCCTTTTTGTTTACGCGAGAAATGCCAGCCATACAGACAGCGACTCTTTCGGCTGTGACTGTGCCGGGAAATCTTCGATAAAAATATGTGAATAATGCAAATGGCAATAAAAAATAGGCAACAAAAATTATATGGATTACGTAAACGAGGCGCATCGGAACCCGACAAAACGAAAGAAGGGCGCAAAAGCGAAGCCGGAAATGGCCAAAGGCAGCGAAGGCTGCCAAACGCTGCGCCTAATGTTATGCAACGACATTTTCAGATGCTCTCTGCTGAGTGGGTAATGCGAAAAGTTCTCGAGAGTGGACAGCAGCGAATGGGAAGTAAGCTAGAGGAGAGGGGATGCTTGAGTGGAGTGGAAGAGGGGAGAGTTGGCTGATAGATTGAAAAAGATGAAGAGGCGATAGTAGATATTGACTCTATGAGAGATTTGGGTAGATAGATGGGAATATATATGAATGTATAGAAAGCATTTATATAGATGATATATAGATGATCATATTGAGAACTTTGACAGTCTTTAGTTCCGCTCTTGAGCAGCTCAACTACTTCATGCCTGCTTCAAACTATCTACAGAGAGGCTAAGATAGTTTATAGAGCAAATATATCTAAAGTTTATAGTTTATAAGCCGATCCTTTGCTTAGATACTATATCTTTAAGAAAGCCATCGATAAAGATACATCTTTGGCAGTCAGAGTACGTCTAAGTTTCTTCATTGAATACTCTGCCTTTATCCATTATCCACTCAACTCTTGTTACTGCCTACCAGAAGACAATTTGCGCTTGCCTTTGCCGGCACACACACACACACACACACTACGTACATAGTATGTAGAGCAAGAATTGTGACTGTTGAACATTTTTGCATGTTTTGCTCTGTTTCCTTTGCTTTCGCTTTAGCACATTCTCTCTCTCCCTTTCTCTGTGTTTTTTTTTTGTTCGTCCTTTCCTCTGCGTCCGCACTGCACTTCGCATGCAAAACTGTGTCAAATTTAACGCCTTCGGTAATGAATTTGTAACAACATTTTATTGTTGTGCTTTTGCCATCCAGCGCACTGTGGAGTGGGAGCAACAGCAGCACGAGGAGCAGAGAGCAGATGAGGCCCAACCTCTCTAGAGCGCCAGCTGCGCTGCCTTCGCTTCTGCTTCTCGCGGCGTCTGGCAATGTTTTTCTTATGGCACAATAAAAAAACGACAGCACAGCCCGCAAAACAAAAGCATGAAACTGTGTTAACAAGGCGAACAGCAGCAGCAGCAGTAGCAGCAGCAACAACAATGACAACAACAACTGGTTGCTATACACGAATAGGGACAACAATGCGAATAGGGCTCTGCTGAACTGCCACCCGGTTGGCAAACAATGCGTTTTGCATTTTAGCAACAATTTGACACAAATTAAAATGTGCAAAGGATAAGAAAATGTCTGCCACTTGCAACACTGGAGCCACGCACGGAGCCTTGGCACACGATCTGCCCCTACTCCCTGCCCCATCTCTCTCTCTCTCTCTTTCTCCCTCTCTCTCTCTGGGGGCACATGTCTGGCATATTTTAGCACCGCCTCCTGCCATGTGTCAAATATTTGTCGTTAGCTGCCTCCAGGCCGGGGCTATACGCCAGCTTCCGACTCAGCCATTATTTTCAGTTCCAGTTCGGTTTGGCTTCTTCTTTTTTTTTTTTTTTTGCTGCCTCGCACACCTGAATGAATCGCGGCTCCGGCAGTGCCGCCCGCGGCTGTCGTGGCTGTATCTTCATTTGCCTGGCTGCTTCGTTCGTTCCAATGAAGTGGAAATATGTCAACAAGCGACGGAAGTTGGCTTCAGCACTAAAAAAACACACACAGAGAGAGAACTACACACACACACACACACACAGACACACTCGCACACACTCATCCAATTGCGACCCGTAGGCACTGCTAGTTAATGTTGTTAGCGACGACAGCAGCGCTGTGCTCTGGCTCTGGCTCTGGCTCTGGCTCGGGCTCTGCTGGAGGCCAGATAAAACTAGTTGACATACTTAAGCCCAGATGGCATAATGAGGCATGCACGACTTACCAACTGACAGCGGCCAATTGGAGCTTTGGCCAACAAAATTGAGTTTATGCCAAGATTATGGGGAACTTGATATGCGAACTTGATATATGAACTTGATATATGGAATGATAAGTTAAATTTATAGCCAAGATCAGATATTGTTTAAGCAGCCCAAGACAACTACGATCAACATTTGATAAGGTTCATCAGAGACTCTTTACTTCTGAAGCAATCCTGAAAGTTGCTTGAGTTCTTTTCAGCTTATGATCGTAGTAGAAATTGTTAACACCCTTTAAATATATTTACTTCAGCTTAGATCCTTTCCTTTTTAAGCAATTCTGACAGCTTCCTTTGCTCTTGTTCCTTTTCTTCAGCTGAAGTTCATATTGAAAGCCTTTCTATTAGCTGATGATCATCAAAAGTAAATATATTCCTGCCTCCATCCCTTCCTCCCACCTCAGCTCATTCTCAGTTCTCCTCTCAAAGCGCATTCCATAGTCGACTTCGCTCAGGCCACACCAGGCCCACTTTTTGCTAGTTGCCTGTTTCAAATGTATTCCTATTTGCTATATTTAGTTAGTGATTCATGATAATGATGCCGCCTGTAAGTGTGTGTGTGTGTGGGTTGGGGGTGGCTGAGGCTAGCCTAGGCTGGCAGACGTGTGGAATTTGATGCTCTGATTTCACAGTTTATCACAGTGGCGTCTAAAAATTGCAATGCAAAGCCTGTGTTTCCTGTGTTGTCCATTGTCCTGCTCTGCTCTGCTCTGTCCTGTCCTGTCCTGTCCCTTACTGTCCCGTCCTGTTCTGTTGTTGTTCAGCTAACTCTGCCCACACTCTCCGCTGGTACTGCCCCTTGTTGTCGCATTTCCGTTGCGCGCTGTTTAACTTTTTGTGTGTGCAGCGACATGCGCGTCCATAAATTTACCGACAAAGCAACAACTATAACTGAAATAACTGGCACAAGATTTGTTACACTTTTCTTCTGTATGGCCAACAACAAATTCACTGTCTCCCATTGTCTGGCTTTTACTCTCTCACTCTCTCTCTCTCTCTCTCTCTCTCTCTCTTGCTCTCTCAGCTGACCTTCCATTTGGTTAGTTATATTTGGAGCTGGCATTTCGGTAGCTGCCATTTATCTTTGGCTTTATGCCAAACACAAGCCTGGCACGGAAATGCTGCTTATTTGTAAAGAGTTACAATGCCATACTCCACACAGGCCATATCCTAATGCACATGCCGCATGCCGCATGCCAGATGACCTGCAATAAACTGCGAGAGTTTATCAGGCCTCTGGACTTACGCATATATTTCGGCACAGTTCATTAGGCACCCCACTGGGTCGACTCGGCCGACAGAGTGGGCGGGTATTTGGCTCATTAAAAGCCGTTTAACATTTCGGCATTCGATTGAACAGCGGCCAGAATTAAACGGAAATTACGCAAATATTTATATGCAAGCGCCGGCCACAAAATGTAAAAACAATTGCGCATTATTCAATTAGCGTGAGGTACTAAACAAATAGCGAAAACATTATACATATATCTCCACACCATATGTGTGTGTGTGTGTGTGTCTCTGTGTGTGTGGCTGCCTACATTTGGCATATCATTTGGTATTCTGGCACATAACCATTATAATTACAGTTACAAATTGGAACACGCACACACACACAGTCCCTCTCTCTCTATCTCTCTCTCTTACTCTGTGTAATTAAAATTTAGTAACATGGTTTTAATGCCACTAAATAATTAAATAACAAATTATAAGTGGCCTACAAAAGCGCGTGTGCCCAGCTTATTATTTATCAGATGCGTGCATACATCAACGCGAGCAAATTGCGTTCTCAAATATCCTTTTGATTCAATCTTAATTTAGAAGTTTCCCCTGTTTATCTCTCGTTTTTTTGTCTCAATGATTATCCAGCATCAGCCTCTCTCTCTCTCTCTTTCTCTCTCTCTCTCTTTCTCTCTCTCTCTTTCTCTCTCTCTCTCTCTCTTTCTCTCTCTCTCTCTCTCTCTCTCTCTCTCTCTCTCTCTCTCTCTATCTCTCTATCTATCACACCCCATATTTTCCCTTTCTTTTCCCAATCTCTCTTCATTCCTTTCTACCTCTATTTTGTAGCTAATCATCTTCTCTCTCACTCTCTCGGTTTCTCGCACTATCTTTGTCTTCCTGGCTATCATTAAATTTTCCTCTCTCTCTCTCTCTCTCTCTCTCTCTCTCTCTCTCTCTCTCAAAGGGAGTAATTCTTCTTCTATCTCTAGCTTACTATCCCTCTCTCCCTCTTACCTTCTCTCTCTATCTGTCTCTCCATCTAACTGCCTCTATATGTCTAGCACTCTCTTACTACATCTTTCTATCTCTTTCTCTCTATTTCTCTCCCCCTACTTCATATCCCTTTTTATCTATCCTCTCCCCATCTTTCATAGGCTTATCCCTACATCTTCATTTTCTCATAACTTTCGCCTTTCCCAGCCATTTTCGCATATTAAACTCACGCTATATCACCACTTAAGCGCCTCTCTATGCAATTTTCATAAACTAAACTTATGTTTTCAGACCATTTATAATTATTTTGTGGTGCTTTCAATAGCCATCTTTTTATCTGCACTAAATGCTGCAGCCGCAAATATTGCTATAAAATGTTTGCTACACGCCCACAACTTCTGCCATATCCGGAATATATATATGTATATATATATGTGTGCGTGTGTGTATGCCTGTGCGTGTGTGTGTGTTGGTCAATGGCTAATTAGTGTCCGCAGAGAAACAAACAAACAAACAAAAAGCAAACCGAATTGGCATATGCAAGGGCATGTTATGGTAATGCAATCAGAAGGCCGCATGTAAAATATCATATGAAAATCGATATGAACTATGCACTGAACAGCCATTAACATGCACTCAAATCCCATAACCATAATTATTAATGTGCAGCGATAATGTCGATGTGCGATGTGTGAGGGCGAGCATGGAGTGCACTCTCAGAGAGTCACCACCCACGCGGGACTGATTGCCGGGGAGTTGCCTGATAGGATTGTCAAGTGCTTATCAGAGCAGCGGCTGATGGCGTGAATCTTGTCGGCACGGGCGAACAAATGGCAAGCAATGCGCACAATTGCAGGCCATTCGTCTTGGGCCGCCGTCTAGCAATTGTTCGCTCAATCGGCGACAAAAACGCAAACGGCGCAGCACACGCGCGCGCTGCTGCTACAATGTGAGCAGTGCGAGTATTTATCGATTGCTTTATATCAAGCGCACACACAGACAGAGACACGGGGCAGGGCCAGAGGGCATTGGGTGCCAGCTCAGTGTAGGATTGGAAAGCCAAAGCCTTGGCTCAAATCCTGCTCATGAAATTCGTAGCCAGCCGCAGCGAGCAGCCATTGAGTTATGGCAAACATGCGGCATAAATTATGGGTTTAGGCAAAGTGCTTGACACCCAGGCAGAGCCAGACACTGGCTGGGAGTTGATGTCGTAGCAGGAGCAGAAGCAGGAGCGGGAGCGGGAGTAGCAAGCGTTGACATGAAAAGTGCTCCAGCCAGCCAGCTATCCATGACATGACAGTTACCCATCGCAGCTCGTCAATGTCGCCGCTCGATGATGATGTTCGCAACGAAGATGATGATGACGCCAACTTTCATTGCTTGTCATTTGAGCATTTCAAGCATTTCACTACTAGCCCAGTTCTAGCCATAATATTATTACCACACACAGACAGACACAGGCCTGGGCCTGAGCATGCCTTCATAAATTCAACATATTGACATCTCTCTGGCAATTATCCAAAAAACGATTTTTGGCTAAACGCTTTAGCCGCAATTAGGCTGCAAATGGCAAAAGCGATGCGATTGAGGCTCTTGGCCAGAACGTGCGCATATTTGTGGCTGCAAACATGCAATGGGCCAACCATAATTTGCTTGCATGCCAAGAGCGAATTATAATGGAATAATATTCTTTCATTTATGGCCTAAAATGAAAATTTAAAGAAGCAATAAAATATTGAATTAAAAGAGACCATATCTCTCTCTCGCTCTCTCTCTCTCTATCTCTAACATGCAACTAACAAGCCTCCCTCGGCGCCAATTCGTTCTATAGCCCAGCGAACAGGGGCATACAAAGCAGGCGGCCGTGCGCCGTGGCGTATGATTATTGCGTATACGCAGCGGGTACACTTTAACATTATGAATTATGCATGGGCTTTACAACAATTTCTGCGGTACACCCAAACAACTGCCTCAATAAAAGAATCTGCGTTTTGGCTCTCATAAATGTTTAACGCACCTGCAACGGCCAGCAACCAGCAGCCAGCAGCCAGCAGCTGCCGCCACACATATGCCATTGGAGAGTCGACCCTTTTATCACACACCCACACACACTCTCATGTGTGTGTGTGTGTGTGTGTGTTATCGTGCTGCCAGAGTTAAAGTGACGTCCACAATTGAGCAGAGCTGAGTGGAGCCTTTTTGGCCGCATTAGCGACAATCAATGTGTGGCAGACCGCGCCTATTTTAGTTGCCACGTTGCCTCAGCATAAATCACACGCAGCACAGCCCGCCTCGTGTTCAGAGTCCTTCATCAGCGCGCTGAAGTAGCTGGTTAGTAGACGAGCTCTCTGGCTGGCTGACTGGCTGGCTGTCTGGCATTGCCGGTGTGTTCGTTATTTATTCATAGCAAACGTTCGCAGCTCTCGACCCACCCACTGCCCCTCGCAGGTGCTGATGGCTCAGCACTAGGTGGCTTGTACCGAAAAATAAATACAGTAAGCTTCAGCGAATCAACCAAAAGCCGCAAAACAATGCGACGCTTGTTCGCATTGTTGCCTTCTCTCGTTCCTGTGCTAGCTACGTGTGTGTGCTTAGCGTTGCGTAAAATAAATCATTTCATTGCGCCACACAAACGCACACTCAGAGAGTCTCTCACAGAGATTGGTTCGGTTGTTGCAAATTGCCAACTGACTAAACAGAAAGAGAAAGAGAGAGAGAGAGAGAGAGAGAGAAAAGTATTTTAAATGAATAAAAATGAGTTGTATAAGGAATATTAAGCACTCGCTATGGCAAATGAGCAAACAGCCCGAGCTGAGTGCCAAAGGTCGGCGCTCGAGCAATTAGAATCGAGCTATGAATGAGATAAGCTCGAGGCTTAGTTTCACTCAACTAAGTCCCAAATGAATTGAGTTTTTCGTACACACTGCGGCGTGTAAGCTGTTTAGCATAAATGTGGAATGCAAATTGTGTGTTCCAGGTCAATTGACAGCGGATTTGTAAGGAGCAGGGAAGGGGAAAGGAGCCCTTAAAGCCAGCTTGAATCATTAACTCGAGTTGGTAAAACAGCAAAGCACGAGAAATATGAAAAAAATATAAGGATATCTGCAGTATGGTGAGGAAATTTAATGAGAGTATTTAAAGTAGTCCTTTTAGTACTTGAAAAATTATTATAAATTTATTAAAATATATTTATTTATGTTATTTATTTTATTTTATTTTTTTAATTTTTTTATTTTATTTATTTATTTTTTTATTATTTTATTTATTATGCAGCCAAGCCCAAACTCTGCCTCAAATTTATATTTCATTTTATTTTTGGCTTTACAATTATACAAAATTTCTTGCACTGTTCGTAAATTAATTCTGTGAACATTTTACTAAACTAAATTAGCTGCTAATAAAAGCTGGTAAATGCTGAAAATCTGAGTAGCTCAATTAGCTTTAAATACTTTAATAAAATTTACAACTAAAATTTGTAGTAAAATAAATTGAATTTAATTGAAGCAGAAGCAATGCTGAAGTCATTGCAAATGTGATTTCTGGATATGTATATTAAGTTCTAAGTAAACAAAACAGCTCAAATCTTGAATACTCCCTTAACTAGTTGGTTGCTCGAGCCGAATCGCTTAGAGTTTGTCTCATGAATTCCATAAAATTATGGGTTCTTTCTTGAACTCTCTTCTTTAATAAAGTAAAGGATATTCTACTCTAAGTTTACATAAGCAAGAAGAGCCTAAAACTTGATAAGCAACTTCCTGCTTCTTCTTCTCAAATGAAGCTCCAAATATGATCAAAAATCTTCTAAAATTTCATTAAAAATTACCTCAAAATAATTTTATTATATTTTTCAGAATAATTCGAATAACTCCATTTCGAATATCAACAAAAAGGCAACAAATTTCGACCACATTCTAGCCATATTTAAACGCAACAAACATCTGGTATTCCCCCGCCAATTGCAGGTATTAAATGGCTAAAAACCCAGGCTAAACCACCAATTTATGGCTTATGCAAAATGCTGAAATCAATGCAGCTCGCTTCGCTTATAAATGTTTTCGATATGCATAAATTTGGGTCGCCGCAGCCCGAAAAGTGTGCAACGAAATTTTTCGAAGTCAGCAAACAAAGAGTGAAAGCAAATTTATACAAAATGCAAGCAATATTCGGCATTGTTTAGCCAGAAGCAACACTTCTCCCCTCTCTCTCTCTCTCTCTCTCTCTCTCTCTCTCTGTGTCTCTCTCTCTCTATTTATAGTATGGCAATATATATATATGTGTGTATATTCAATAGATATGAAGTCAGCTTGTGTGCGCAACAGCTTGATCAAACAAACATTGTGCTCATAATTCATAATTTTAGCTCCGAGCTGGAGGCTAATGAAAAAACGCACATATTGGCCAGCAAACAGTCTGAATGGGGTAACAAAATGAGATTTATGCGCCATTTTCTAATTAACTTTCACGCATACTGAGATGAGGCATTAAGCCATGTGTTTACCTAGCTGCCATTGTGCGTAATTCAATCTCAACTTGGAGCAGCCAACTGGCCGGAAACACTAAAAAGCCCGCGTCGAGCGTCCAACTTTGCGCTGCCCTGCACAAATATAATTAAAATGCTCAAACGGCAAATGACTCGAATGCCAGCGTAATGGCAATAGGGGCAACAACAACAACAACAGCAGCAACAAACTCAATGGGCAAACAAGTAAACTTGTCATTTAATTTGCCAGCCAGAGCTCAAAGTGAACGATTCTATAGAAAAAGCTGCTGCTGTGGATGCTGCTCCTGCTCCTGCTCCTGCTTCCACTGCCTCCACAGCTTCCTCCGTTGCTGCTGCTGTTGGCCAAGCTGAAATAAGCCAATCAAACTATGGTCAAGTCTTTGATTCGCATCGCTATTTAAACTCTGCGCGAATTTAAGCGCTAAATGAAAAAAACAAATCCATAGAAATTTGCCTTTGAATGGGATGAGCTTTGAATACCCTATAGAAGCAGCCACAGAAAGCCAGAAAATATGCATGAGAAATAAAGTTTCTATAGACCTTAGACTTGATATAAAGCTGAGCTGATTGATGTAGCTTTATTATAAAAAATGTATTTGTTTTGCAAAAACTTGAAGCTTTAAAATTGATTCGAAAATAATTTAAATTTGCCAAAAATGACCAAAATATTTGCTTGCCAAGCTCGCTAGCTCCAGCTATCTTTATCTCTATAAAAAATAAAACTAAAACCCCAAAGCTTTGCCTAATCTTAGACGAGCTGTCGCGAACTTGAACTTGAACTTGCAAAGCTCTCAAAAGTCTTTAACAAGCTTCGATCACACAGTCAAATGCTTCATGCTTTGACCTATAAATCTGAGCCGCTTGAAGGCTTTAAGCTAAAAGCTAAAATAAATTTTATAAATATTATGCTAGAGATATCATAATATATAAGCAAATGCTCACAGCAATTCCAACTCATGCTTGACAATATCCCTATCCCAAAGTATCATCATCAAATCACTTTCCTCAACTCTTGCACAGAGCCACAGCAGCAATCTATTCCCTTCTTCAAAGGGTATTCCAATGAAAAGTGTTGCATTTCACACAGCTTTCAGGCAGCGCTTTGGGTGGCGAATCTTTTACTCCCGCTCCTACTCCAGCTGCTGCTCCGGCTTCCGCTCCTGCTTCCGTTCCTGCTGCTGCGTGTTGTCAGTTGGCGAACTGACTGCAATTTCTATTTTGTTGCCAGTTTTAAAAACGAATCTTGTGTTATTTCCGTCAAAAGAGTAATTAAACGGACAAAGCAAACGGCCATTCAACACACACGCGAGGGCCGCTCAATGGGTTGCCAAATAAAAGGCTTAATAACTGGCATTAGGCAGCGAGCGACCCGCGCTCAGCTCGGTTTTCTTATGGCCGGCGGTGGTCTCTGCAGAAGACAACGTCTATGTTGAAGGCATGAGGAGCATGTCGACAGGAACGCAAAACATTGTAAATAAAATGAAAAGGGCTACAGAGACAGCAACAGAGAGAGAGAGAGAGAGACAGACAGAGAGAGGGAGAGAGGGGGCAGCAGCTCTGGCCGGGAGTCGGTGGAGCGTGCTGCAAGGGAATGCAATGTGTCTGCCATTCTGACCTGCGGGTGCTTTTGTGTTAATTGCGGTTGCATTTAATTACAGTTCGTTGCATTTGCCGCATGTTGGACTGTCTGACGACCTGAGTGGAGGTGGATACTTACCTGGCCACGTGCCACCTGCCACCTGCCAACTGCCAACTGCCACCCGCCACACTCTAAGGTTTTTAATTAAAGTTACAAAGAATTCGACTGGCAACTTCTGAGCCTGGCCCTGTTCGGCCAGAGCCCCTAAGCCTCGCCCCGCCCACTATTGGCCGCTGTGTGTGTGCACAGGCGGCAATAATTAGCAAACCAAACAGCACAGGGCAGAGCAGAGGCCAGCTGGCTGCCACCCAGATGACACACACAGGCCGCAGCATGATTTGCATAAGCCACACGCAAAGGCAACGCTAGATTACGCATACGCCGCATTGTGCAAACATGACTCAATTATGTGTATTAGTATTGGTAAAAGTATTTAATGGTCTCTCGCTCGCTCGCTCGCTCGCTCGCTCGCTCGCTTGGTCGCTCGGTCGACTAAGCCAACTTCCCAGACATCGACTTGACAATGTCCACAATGCTCACATAGGTGCCCACCACGCCGCCAAAGACGCCGAAGAGCAGCAGCAGCAGGTTGACTATGAGTCGGATGCGGCACGGGCCGTAGCCCGCCTCGTACTGCACGCAGATCTGGAGCAGCGCCGGAAAGATGAGGCCCAGCACGGACAGGCAGAAGGAGCCGACCAGCGAGAGGAAGAGCGACAGATCCGGAATGGCCACCGCGCAGCCAACTGAAAGGGGCAACAAATTTATAATGCTGTCAGCCGGCATCAGCTGCTGATTAACTCACAGGTGAGCAGCACGATTAACGCTCGAAAGCACAGCTCGTAGAGCGTGTGCTTTTTGACATTCGCAATGCGCTTGCTCAGGTACTGACTCCACAGTATGTGCGCCGTGACGTAACCCTGCAGCGCATAGGATATATAAGTGGTGATGGCGAAGAAGATCTTGACCACCTGAGCGAGACTGAAAGAGGGAGAGAAAGCAACAGAGAGAGAGTGAGAGACATATACACATATATACAGATATACATACACTTCCGTTTGGGGTATGTTGAGCGTGACACTGCCCAAAGCATCCTCGCCGTACTTCCAGTAGCCAAAGAAGCCCAGGAATATGTAGAGACTCAGGACGACGGTCATGCCCCAGTTCATGATGCCACAGGGCTGCACATAGGCGCGCGGCGTGGCCATGTTCTCCTCGATAGCCAAGATCTAGGCAAGAAATAAAACTCTGGTATACCTCTATGTAAAGATATATATATCACATATAAACCAACCACGCCCACTGCCTCCAGCGCAAAGAGCACCGTGCCAAAGAACGTGGGCAGCTTGGAGAAGTGCACGAAGGGCGCGCGTTCACTGAGCGGCGGCAAGTTCTCGAAAATATAGTACAGGACAATGCCAAAGCCTGTCGGATAGAGAGTAGAGCATAATAGGGGTATTTATAGGGGCTATATACAGGGTTTTACTCACCCACAAAGAGCAGCAAGTTGGCGGCACTGGAGAAGGGCGCCAGCACCTTCAGGTTGCGTATGCTGAAGATCAGCATCAGCGGAATGATGAGGAAGCACATGTGCAGGCGCACGTCCAGGACGACGAGATACTCATCCACCAGCTGCTTAATGCTCTCCGCTATGAAGACGACGTAGACGCAGCAGATGCCAAAGTGATAGAAGGCCAAGAAGCCATCCACAAAGGGGCTGGAAGAGGGGTGGAAGGAGAGATTGATAAAGGAATGTGGAAATATATGGATGGATATATGAAGGAATGGGTAGACAAGTGATATATAGAAGATAGACAAATGAAAATATATATATAATAGATAATATATATAAAAAGAAAAGGATGTATATCAAAGAAAAGAAAGACATATGATATTGGTGAACTCGATATATAGATATAGATGATAATATAATATAATTAGGATTGCAAGATAAATAGATAGATAGATAGATAGATAGATAAATAGATAGATAGATAGATAGATAGATAGATAGATAGATAAATAGATAGATAGATAGATAGATAGATAGATAGATAGATAGATAGATAGATAGATAGATAGATAGATAGATAGATAGATAGATAGATAGATAGATGATCTAAGGTCAACAAGGAGATTGATAGATTGAGAGGCTGACTGATTGAAAGATTGATAAACATATTGATAGATAGAAATATATATAAAGAGACAAATTGATAGATGGACAGATAGATGCATAGAGGGTAGGTTGATAGATTGACTGATTGGTAAATTTATAGATAGAGAGATAGAAAGATTGATATAGTCTGATAGTGATAAATAATAGAAAAAGATACAGAAAAAGATGATTAATATGAGGGTAAGTCGATAAGATAGATAAAAAATGCTAAATTGCTAGATGATCTAATTCGAATGATGAGCAATAGAGACACATACAAACTCATAATCATCTATAATATATCCAAAAATATAGCTTAAATAATTAGATCATTAAACGGTAAACTCACGCAGCGATGCGCGCCAAGCAGCGCAGCTTGGGCGGCCCCTGCTGGAGGCCCAGTCGCATGGACTCCGAGAAGCTGATGTAGGGCACGCGCTGACGCTTGCAGAGTATGTACATGCTGTTGATCTGCAGACAGATAGTAATTCAGCTGACAAACAACGGTAAACAACGGGGCGGCGACTCACCAGTATGTGTAGACAGTAGAGGGCCAGCAGCCCTATGACCGCCGTCAGCACCAGGCCGTTCACGTAGCCCGCATGCGCAAAGGCGCTGGGCATGGCCAGCACGCCAGTGCCGACGGAAGCTTTCAGGAAGTGCGCAAAGGTCTGCCAGTTGCTAGGGTGTGGAATCGATATATAGTACTGTATATGTCTGTGGTACTCCCCGCTATGCCCCTCGATACTCACTTTGTGGGATTCTTAACTTTACGATGCTGGTGAGGATCGTAATCGTCAATGCCCGCCTTGGCCGTCGGCACAACAGACTCATTCTTGCTATCGTTTCTGAGAGGAGTTCGAATCAAATTAGTGATTTTTATTATGGCTACGATTCGCTATGACTCTGTCAGCGTTTATTAGCTGATAAATTCGGCCCCGAGGCACGAAAACAATTGTAAACTTTTAATGGGCCCAATAAATGCGGTAATTGTGTGTAAAGCAGTTATCATTATTGTCTTTTAATAAAGAGGAAAAATGTTCAAATGTTCAAATGTGAAAATACTAAAAGAACTAAAATTTAGATCAGGAGATAATTCAAGAGAAAAGCAAACAAATTCGTTTCGCTTTTTGTTGCTGAACATATTTTATGATTTATGGTTGGTTGCTAAAGCAAATAAACAACGAGCGAATGACTATTGGGCGGCTTTAATGTCGCTTTGTTAGCTCATCCGTTAGCTAAGCGACTGTCGCTTCGAGGCGGTAGATTGTTTAATTTACTCACTGCATTGTCAGGCGAAGGTAGCGACAGATTATTTGTTGAAGCTACTCGGCTAAAACATAAATCGTTTATCACACGCGGAAGGCTATTAAGATAAAAGATACGACTAGGATTTGCGTCTATTCTGCTCTGTTCTGCTCTGTTCTGTTCTGTTCTGTTCTGCTCCACAACCAAACGATATGCCCAACGCGCAGCTACTAACTAGTGAATGCGCGTCGACCCAGCTCGAGAGCCCCGAAACAAATGAAACACCTCAAAAAAAAAAACAAAAACAAAAAAAAACAAGTGAAAAACATCGTATTATTCCGAGCTAATTTATCAAACACAATTAAAGTGAAAAGAAAGCAAAAAATGTGCAATTATATATATATTTATATGATTTCTATATTCATATATATGTATTTAATAAAGTTTGCAACAACATGCCATACTTGTCTGACTCGTATATCCAGAATTTGAAGATTAATGACATATTGTTTCAGAGTTTCGGCTATATTATTCGCGATCAAAGCTTTAGGAGAGCGGCGGCTGTGGACTTAGTCAAGACAACAACCAAGCAAGACAACCGCTTGGCTCATTTTAGATCACGTATGCGCAACTTATACATAGTTGACTTCAGCAGTTAATCTAAGTGACGAAATCTTAAGCATTCCATATATTTCTGAATAACAACATTATTTAATAAGTAATTTAACACGATTTTTAAAATATCAGCTATGTTTATTAAGATATAGTGACGACAACAAGCAGGCAAAATAACTGCTTACTACTATTTAGATCTTATTGCTAATACTTTAAAAGTTAGCCTAGGCAGCCACCTAAACAGCATTGTCAACCAGTTGAGCACAGTCAAAACTCCAACCCTGCCTACCTAGACACCAACCCATTGCTCTGCTAAAAGCTAACTGCTGCAACACTCCACTTACTAGTCTCCCCCTCCCCCCTCTCAGAGCTTTAAAGCGATCTAAGTATTTTCGCATAGCTTGCTCTCTTCGTCATTCTCTCTTCGTCGGCTGGCTGCCAGCCACATATATTTTTACTGCTCGCTTAAATTTTTTTTGTTTTTATTCCTCGTTCAAAAGCTGTTCGTAGCAGACGTGGGTTTCGCTCGCCTCTCTTCGCAAATAAAAAAAAAAAAACAAAAAGCTATCGACGGGCAGAGAAAATGCTAAATAATATTCACATATAATACAATAATAATACACCAAAGCTAATTAAATGTGTTTCAAGTGCAATTTTATTCAATTTTTCACTTCCAACCGGTTTTATTAGCTAAATTTTCCCCACTTATTTTACGTGGAGTAAAACGTGCGGCGACAAATGTGTTAAAGAAATACGAATTAGTTTATATATTGCATATATACATATATACAAACGATATTTACATACATATATGCATCCGTGTTCTGTTTATTTGCTGACTATGAAATATCAATAAATAAATAGATAACAATAAAACCAAGTGCGAAAGAAGAGTAACCAACAACAACGACAACAACAACAACAACAACGAGAGAAAAGCTAAACAACCATGGTCTATTCCATAAAGGTAAGGCCCAGAGCCAAAATATGTCACCTTTCTTTGTTCCCCGCCTATGTCTAAAATTTAGACCGAAAATCGATGGTGTCTAGGCTAAACTTGTTTTTTAGACTTTTACTCGCCAGCGACCGAGTGAAAGAAGATGCTTCGTGGTATGCGACGTGCCAGGCACTCTTTGTGCGCCGCCTTCATAAATTTGATATGTAACAGCTGCGAGATATCGCCAAGCCCAATATACTATATATATATTCTAGATAAATCAGTTAATTAATGCCAGCGGCGTCTGCAGTCTCATAAGGAGTGCCTATCATGGAGAGTGTATTAGTAGGTCGGATAAGCTGTCTGAAGTGTGTGACCAGTCGGGTTGAAGATTTAGTTCAAGTACAGCAGCCACTTGGGTGGCTTAGTGCTTAGCTCAAGTACAGCTGCCGAAGCAAACGACCAAAATTTAGTTCTTGTTACAAAAAACTTTCCAGAGCTTTTAAGATATGTTCATCAAATTTTTAGCATACGTGTTTAAGCATACCTTAACATATGCATAGAGTCCATCTAAATATGTTTCTAATATGGAAGCAATATGAAAATTTAATCCTAATAAGTAGCTAGATGAATTTCCAATTCATTTTACTTCTAGTATCATACCAAGAAAACCAGTAAAATTTAGTTCTAATAGAGTAGCCAAGGCACATTTAGTTCCTGTAGGAACAGTTTTTAGCCCCTGTATGAACAACTTTTAGTTTCACTTTAGCTGTCAAGGAAACTTATTATTTAACTTCCTACTGTCCCTCACTCACAATGGACTACAAATAAGGGTTTTTTGTTGAATGTAAGAGTCACTCGCTCTCTCTCTCTCTCTCTCTCTCTCTCTCTCTGTGTGTGCTCGCAGGCCTTAGAACAATTGTACGCGACCTATAAATAAATACTAGTAGCAATTATTTATTCAAGCGAGTGCTAGACATGTTAATTACCATTCGCTCGCTGTGCCTGGCTGGACACTCGATTGAGCGCTTACTGTGACGTAGGCATTGGCCCGATAATCGGCGTGATTGACTCTATATGTCAGTTTCTTGCTATCGCCAGATAGTTTATCATTTAATTATATCAATCGGAATTCGTATCATATATTTCCCTGAGATCTCCTTGTAACGCTAATGCGTACTTGATCTAAAATCAATAAATAATAGTAAACAAAATTACAGAACTTGTTAGCTAATATACGATTCTCTGCCATTATGGACTGACGTACGGAACAAGTTAATTGCATGTACTAAAATAATTATTATAATAGTTACTGCTGCCATTAGGGCAGAGTCGTGAGCTCAAGTATAAAATTTGATTCCCATTTCCCATTTTCCACTTGTTTTCTATAAATTATTGCTGACCCTATCAACTGGGATTGATGTCGCACGCGATCTCGCAGCCTCGTTGATTGATCCGTAGACTAGCCAATTGAGGGGCGTAGCTCGTCGTAGACCTCAGAGATCCAGGCACTCTCTCCGACTGCTGCGACGTGGGCATTCTATAAGTTGCTCACTTAATGATAAGCCTCAAACATTTCATAAGCTACCAGTCGCCGTATCTCAAGTCCCGCTGATAGCGATAAGTCAGTATAAACATTATTATTATTATCATTATCATTATTATTATTATTATTATTATTATGGTTGTCGCCGGGCTAGACCGAGGCGCTCAGAACAACAATTTCTAAGGTTAGTGTCTGGCTAAACATGATGGTGGTAAGAAGTCTGCGATGCAAACTATTTCGTTTTTATTGAAAATATTACGCGAAATACGTTGGTCTATAAATAATGAATCATGCGATTCGAGTCGGCACCCAGGGGGTGTTCTTATCAGAAAAGCTAGTCTCGTCTATTTTTGGCACATAATAACAAACAAATAATATAACAAAACATTTTCTGCTAGCCAGCTGCTCTATCGCAGGGCAAAAAAGTTCAGATACGCTGAGAATTGCATTAAAAAGCTAAAGAAAGTTTAACTAATTAAAATAATCTGAATTCTGTATATAGGGATCCTTAAGTATATAAATCCTTAACTAACTCCAATATCTTCCCTCTTTTCAGAACAGCGAAACGGGAGAGTTTGAGTATTTTTATACCGATTCAGCGCGCATCACGCAGCCGAAGTACGATGAGGAGACGGGCGAGCCGGTGAACGATCAAATGAAAGTCCGCTATCGCAAGCACGGCAACTTCCATGTGCCCAAGCGGTACCTGCGCGGCACCATCTGCGACGAGGTGGACCAGGTGTTGGCCAACAAGCACCACGGGGATTGGGACATCAAAGCAAAGCATGTGATCGGCAGCAAAGCCATAAAGAAGGCCTCCATCGAAAAGAAAATAACGCCGGGCTACGAGCTGGAGGATTACATCGAAATGGATGGCGTGAGTAATGTAAGTGGAACTTCGCAATCTTCTCCTGCATTGGATAACATCCTATTCTTATTTGTAGAACATCATCTTGGGCTATGAACGCAACTCCTTCCTGCTCTTCCTGATACCCACGCTGTTTTCGTGGAGCATTTTCCTGTGGGGCATTCTCTCGCTGCTGGAGATCGCACTGCACATGATGTCGCACTACAAGAACTCCCTGACGATGCAGAAGAATCTATATTTTCGCAGTCCCCTTCACGTCCTCTCCTCGCAGTTCTGTGCGATCTGCCGCAACGAGTCCGGCAGCAAGTACAATCGCACCTTCGACATACTCAACGAACAGATGCGCGTGGCGCATCGCACCGCCCTGAAGAACATGGCCAAGGCCATGGGCTGAGTCGCAAACGCACTTATAGAGTCAACAATTGTAAAACAATTTACACTTTAATGGTAATCGAAACGATTATTGTTTCACGTTCAACAACAATAAATGCACAAATATATCACCTGAGTACCTGAACAGTATTTCTAAATAGCCTTCTCTCTGACTGCCTCCGTGGACTAGACGGATATCTGTGCCATGGGCTTAACGTTTGGCGAGACAGTGAACTTGGCGCCAGTGCAGGCTGCAATGTCGTCCACGGTGTAGCCCTCGGCGAACTCCAGCAAGGTCAGGCCAACGCCCTTCTCCACTTCGAACACTGCCTTCTCCGAGATGATCAAGTCGATGACGCCCTTGCCGGTCAACGGCAACGAGCAGCTGTCGAGAATCTTGGGCGAGCCATCGCGTGCATTGTGCTCCATGGTAATGATGACCTTGGTGCCAGGTGCCGCCACCAGATCCATGGCGCCGCCCATGCCCTTCACAAGCTTGCCCTGCAATAGAAATATACAGCATCAGTAAGCAGCTAAAAGGATTACACTTAATCTCTTACGGGTATCATCCAGTTGGCCAAGTCACCAGTTGCCGACACCTCCATGGCACCAAGAATGGTCAGATCTACGTGACCGCCACGGATCATGGCAAAGCTGTCATCGGAGCCGAAGTAGGCAGCGCCTGGCACTACGGTTACGCTCTCCTTGCCCGCATTGATCAAGTCCGGATCGACCTGATCCTTGGTGGGGAATGGGCCCAGTCCCAGGATGCCATTCTCCGACTGCAGCATAACGTTCATGCCCTCTGGTATGTAGTTGGAGGAGAGGACGGGAATACCAATGCCCAGATTGGCGTACATGCCATCACGGAACTCTAGAGCCACTCTCCGGGCGATACGTTCACGCAAGGCTTGTGCAGCGTTGGGCTCTGCGGCGGGTTTGCCATTCTGCTTCGGCTCCGTGATGCGCAGGCGCTCGACGCGCTTGTTGTAGTTGGTGCCCTTGAAGATGCGCTTCACATAGATGCCGGGCACATGGATCTCGTCCGGCGAGATGGCGCCCACAGGCACAATCTCTTCCACCTCAGCGACCGTAATCTTGGCAGCACGGCACATGGGCGCATTGAAATTACGCGCTGATTTGTTGAAGACCAGATTGCCCAAAGGATCCGCCTTCTGAGCCTTCACAAAGGCAAAGTCGGCGAAGATGGACTCCTCCATGACATAGTCGCGACCATTGAATTTTTGCACGGGCTTCGCTGCGCTCGACACAGCCACCTTGCCATTCGAGTCGTACTTGATGGGTGCGCCGCCCTGCTGCACCAGCGTGGCATAGCCAGTGGGTGTGAAGAAGGCGGGAATGCCCGCTCCACCGGCGCGAATCTTCTCTGCCAATGTGCCCTGCGGCGTCAGCTCAACGGCTAGCTCGCCGGCCAGATATTGGCGCACCAGCTCGGTATTCTCGCCAACATACGATCCAATTACCTTCGACAATTGCTTCTGCTTAATCAGCACGCCCAAGCCGCAATCGTCGACGCCTGCAGATAACAAAGATAACGTTTATGCAAAGACATTCAAAGCAGAATAAGTTTTCATTAGATTTTTTTGCTGGCAACAGCTGGCAACTCTGCAAGCCAAATGGGTTAATGAACCGCTGAACTAGTTTTAATAACCAGTTACTAGCAGGCTGTAATATATTTGCCGCCACTGTTAAGTACTGGTTCACGAACCAAAGAGAATATCTTGCTCTTACAACTTATGAACCAGTTAGCCAGTGAACTAGTGTGAGCAACTCTTCGCTAACAGCTGTCATCCGTTACTAACCTCCATTGTTGGACACGCCTGTTATGTCCTTGACGCCCTTCTGCTTGAGTGCATCAATCATCTTCTCGGGTATGCCGCAAATGCCGAAGCCGCCAAAGAGTATCTTCGAGCCATCCTTAACATCGGCCACCGCATCGCTGGCCGATTCGTAGATCTTGCCCTGGCGCCGTTTGCCCGCCGTCGAGTAGCAGGCAACGAGCTGGAATCGGAAAGCAGGTGATCAACGTATCTATTTAAATTACATTCAGTTCTAGCTTGTCATTTGCATACTTGTTTGCCACGATTAGTTCAGGGAGATTGCGCTCATGTTCTATGTTGTTATTTGTGCGAAACTTACGTAACAAAGTCATTTTAATAAATTAGTGGCGCGTGTGGGGCGGGATGGGAGAACTAGTTCGCGTGGGGCGACAGCAATCAAAATATTGCTTATCAACGTCGCCAGGCAGCTGGTCAGGCCAGACTGTCCCTAATGTGGCTTATCTATCAATCTGAACTCCAACAATATTTATTAGTTCGACCTGTAGGGCTCTCTGTGATTATTATTAGCAGAGCAACATGTGGTTGATCAAAATACATCTGCCTTAATATTCGGTTTGTTTTTCTATTACATAGTATCTACCATATGTATCTATGCTGTTATCCAGTATCTTTTTCTCACTCACCTTGAACGTTGAGTTCTTGTTCACCAGGCGGCTATTCGCAACGAAGCCACGCAACATGTTGTTTTTGTTTACACTTTAACTAATACAACTTTTCACTTAAACAATAATTTGGTCGCAGTGATTGCGAGTTCTGCCTAAAAGTAAAACCAGCCACGATCAATCAAACCACAACACTGACAGCTGCTGGCTGACCCGACAGCATTAACAGTAGCCAACATGTTATTAACAGAATGGTCTCACTGTTATCGATTAATCGCTGCTGCACAGCCAGCGAACTATCGGGCACAGCTGATTTCTGCAATAACAAAGCAGTTTTCAAAACACTTTTGTTTATAACAATAGAACGCACGCACGCAGCAATATAGGCGCTCTAAGCCCAGAGATTCCTTTAATACCCGACATATAAAAACAAGTTAATTGTGATAATTGTGAACCAAATGAACTGAGCTTACCTTTAAAACCAAAATGGCGTATTAAATTGTTTTTGTTGCCCGAGGTTTTCGGTACTTTTTTTACTCTTCTTTTTTTTCTTGTTTTTGTGTAAGGTCTGTTGATTTTGTGCTATTATATACTATGTATCAATACACAAATACTTATATATGACTGTGTCTATTTCATGACCAGCGTCAGCAACAATTTACGCAGTTTCGAAATTCGACTTGTTGGTGTTTTTCTTTTTTTTTCTTCTTATTTTGTGTGTGTTTACATCGCAGTTGTTGCTTTTGTTGTTGTAGTTGTTTATGTTGCTGCTGTCATTGCCCGATAAGCAATGGTTTTTAATGGCCAATCGGTCAAATCATTAATTATGTATTTTCTATTGATCTGAAGCGCTGAAGTAGGCGTCGCGTGCAGTCTGCTCCTAGTTGGCTCGCTTATCGTCCATTCTGCGTGCATTAACCGTTACATTAACCGTTTAAGGCACGCATCACTGCCAGCTGTTTACTCCGATGGCAAGCTGTGTGTGCCTTGCCCCCGCCCCCGTCCCCGCCACCACTGAGTGCCCGGCTTGGATTCGCTTGACAACCGAATGCAGTGGCATTTGTCTATAAATAGCAAATCGAATAGTTTTCCTGCATCAGCAGCAACAACAACAAAAACGAAACCATCAACTGTAAAAGTTTCCATTGTCGCTCGTCCAAATAATCAGCTTCACCGGCCTCTGTCTTGCTGCTGCTGCTGCTACTGCTGCTAATAATCTCAGCAAGCAAACGATGCATTTACCCCCACTCCACCCATCTCTCCCACGCACACGCACGCATATTTACACACAAATGCACTTAAATACTTATATTCGTAATTTACTTGTTTAATTACAGCTGGCAGGCAATCGCTCGTACTTTGCAGCCTTTCGTTCAGTTCTGTTCCAGCGCTTATTGCGGCCACAACGTTGTCCGATGCTCGAGCAGACAGCAGCAGAAGCAGCAACAGTAGTAGTCAGCAGGGATCGTGTGTTCTGTCATGGCCAACGAGCAGCAGCTGGAGGAGGAGCAACGTCAACTGCTACTGCAAACGCTGAACAGACTTTGGAGCCATTATCTGCACCCCTCCGACTCTGAGACAGTTGATAAGGAGGCAGCGAGTGTCAAGGTTTGTATGCAACTCGGATACCAATTCGCTCACATTATCAGCCATACACACTTGCAGGAACACTGGCTCTGGCAGTTGCTTTACAATTTCCAATACTTGGACGAGCAAACGCTGCACGATGCGCAGTTCAATAGGTAAGTGGAATGCAATAGCAGATAATGCAATAATAATTCAATTCAATTCAATTCAATTTGCAGCGACTTCAATCAGCTGCCCGAAGAGCTGTGCTCCTACCTGCTCGAGCAGGTGTATCAAATCATCAGCGCAGCGAAACGTTCCCAGGAACCCGAGCAATCGGACAAGTGCATCAAACAGCTGCGCAAACAGCACAACCTTGCCCAGGTGAATATATATATATAAATATATATATGCTATATAATATATTAAATTAAAATGATTCATTGCAGCTCATTTTGAGCACGCCCAGCGATTGCAACAAGATTTTGGCGCTGAGAACTTTTCTAACCAATGGCTTGGGTCAGCATCTGCTCGCGTTTCTGCTGCGCGTGCAAATCAAGGCAAGTCTAGTTCGGCTGCACTCAGCATAGTTCTTATCGATGATTGTCTCTTGCAGCACATTGCTTCGCAGAAGAGCCTCTGCCAGCTGTGCATCAATCTGTTCCCCAATTGCAAGTGGAGCGCGGAAAACGCGCCGCTGCAGCCGCTCACCAGCATTGCCCAGTTCATTGGCAGCTTTCACCTGAACTCACAGCGCAATAAGACGCGTCGGCAGCAGCATCAGCAGCAACAACAAATACAACAACCACAACATCAACAACAACAGCAAGAAGTGCAACTACCCATTGAGATTATTGGCAGCTTCGATGAATTTAAAAATGCTTCTAAGACAAGTGATGAACTGGCTTTGCTGCTCATCCAGCTGCTTTCGCGCTGCGTCGATGCTGAGCAGGAGCCGCAGCTGAGCGTAAGCGTGCACAACTTTGCCCTGGGACATCTATGCAGCAGCTGTGTAGACGAGCGTGAGCTGGAGCTGGACCTGCCCAGCAGCAAGAATGATGAGATAATCAAATTCGAGCTGCTGCAGCTGATTGCGCAGTGTGTCAACAATTTCTACATGCACGAGCAGCAGCCCAGCTCCTTGGACTATAACAGTCAGTGCAGCCAACTGCTCTATGCGCTGGCTGCCAATCGCAGCAGCTCGGTGCTCTCGCACGCAGTGCTCTACATTATGTTTGGCACGCTGCACAATCTGGTGGAGTTCGGTGCTCAGCAGCTGACTCAAATCGATGTGAAGCACTTCGACACCTGCTTCGATGTGCTGCAGGAGGCTGCCGCATCCACCACCTGCACCTCGCTGCTCTTTCTGCATGTCTACAAGCTGCTGCTGCGCCTCACGGATCACCTGTCGCGCCAGGAACAGCAGCTGCAGTGCCTGATGGAGAGCAGCACATCCAGCGCCTTGGTCAAGCAGCAGCAGCAACATCAGCCGCCGCGCTACAAGCGTCTGCGCCACAGCCAACTGCATTGCACGGAGCGCTCGCTCACCTGTTACTTTCAGGGCAAACTCTATCAGCTGTTGCCCAACCTGGTGCCCGAGCTGCAGGAGCACACAGTGCGTTCACTGCTACGCACCGGCAGCTGTTGCTGCCACTACAACGCGACAAACTACGCCACCTGTCTGCGGCTGGCCACCCAGCTCTCTGGCAGCTATCAGAAGTGCGCCTATAAGTTTCTCCACTACAACGTGCTGCACACCGTCTTCGTGAAGCGTTCGCCCCAGCATTGCGACGTGTGCGAGGAGAAGCTCAAGTCGCCAGCATTTCACACACAACTCCTGGGCATCTACAAGGATAACTATCGAGCACTGCTGAACAGCGGCTCGATGCTGCTCTTTCTGAAACATCTGAAGCACATTGCCTATCTGTTATCCTACGATCTGGCAGCTGGCATTCTGGCTGAGGTGGCGCTGCCCGTTTTCCGGCAATACAAACAGCTGAGTGAGTGCAAGAGCAAGACGAACTCAGTGCACAAGCTGCCCCGACTGCAGCTGCCCTGCAAGCTGGACAACTATCGCATTCTACACGAATGCCTCAGCATTTTTGTGATGTACCTGAGTGATATACGCCTCGTGAAGGCCTTCTACAACGAGGAGAACATTGGCTACATGCAGGACCTGCTGTGTGTGCCGGAACTGCAGCGCGGCGTCTGTGATCTCATCAAGGTGGGCATCGATAACATTGCCTTTCTCGGCGACAACAGCCACGAGCAGATCGCGCTCAGCCGTCGCCTCATACAGCTGCAGCTGAACAGCAGCGATCGCGCCTCGCGACTGTTCCAAGCGCTGCTTCACCGATGCGCCAAGCGCTCCAATGTCAAGTTTTGGCTAGAAGACTCCGCCAATATGGCTCTGCTGGAGGGCCACAAACCTGTGGATATTCTCTATATAACCGCACTCCAGTGGACGCTCAACTATGAGCTGCTCAAGACGAGTCAACTGTTCTACAATGAGTTTGCCAAAATATACTCGATACCCGTGGAAATGACTGTAGACGACGATGACGATGAGCAGCAGCAGCAGCAGCCGCAGCTGGAGCAGGAGGAGAAGTTGCGCCACGGCGATAAGACAATCATTGACATACTCAAGCTGAACTACAATGCGCTAAGTTGTTTCCTAATGCTGCCAAAAGCCGCAATCGCCGCAACCTCAACCGCAGCGACAACCCCAGCGACGCCGACAATGCCGTCCATTCGTGGCTCAAGTTCATTGGAGGCGCTCGTCTCGCACGTACAGCTGCCGCTCAGTGTGATGTCAGCCTCCGCGACGACTGCAGCCAGCTCGGACTACGCCGATTCCTCCCTGGACTACGCCTCGATCATCAACAACTACGCGGAGCAGCCCGCATTGCCTTCCTTCCTGCAACACCTGCAGTCCAGCCAGCCCGACGAGAGTATTGTGCTCTTCGACATACGCGGAAGCAAACCCAACAACAACACCAACAGCAACAACATTGAATCAGTGCCACTCGCACTGTCGAGCGTCGTGGCAGAGGATGAGGTAGCGGCAGCCGGACTAATTAGCAAGCTCTTTAATATTGTCGGCTCGCTGTTCGGTGGCAGCACGGGCTCCCCCGAGCGACGTGCCACCCCAGAGCCCAGCCTGGACATCGACGCAGATTTGTGTTGCCTCTACGAGCCGAATGGGGAGTGCAAGAAACTGCTGCTGAAACTCTTCGAGGCGACCATGGCCATATGCATCAAGGGCTTTCAGAACGAAGAAGGTGAGTTGGGCACGCCACATGCTTAAAAAGAGTGTGAACTTGGGAATGGGAATCGTTTCAGCGATTGTGCGCTTAACTGAGCTTAGAACACCCTGCAGCAATGGGGCATATTAGTTGGCCCTTGTGATAGGTGACGGGCTCAATAAGATGGGGATTATTATAGGCCCATTTGATATTAGCAACATCTAGATATATATTCCCAGTTTAGTAATTTTTAGTTAGCAAAGTTTCTAATTCAATTCTAGTTAATAACCCGTGAGTGGCTCTGATTTCTATGCCACACAGTGCAGGTCATCTTGGCAGCTCTTCTCGTTCTCTTCGCATTCCGCGGCTAATGCGTTTCCAATGCAATCGTCGACTAAGGCTGGCGAAACCTTAGCAGTGCCCGTGAGGCGAGAACAAAGCGCACACATTCACAGACACTCACACACACACACACACTTAAAACCTCATAACGGTGCTTTGTGGTTCCTCTAAGAGTTAATTATAAGCCAGTCGAGCTAGTCAGTTAGTCACTCACTCACTCAGTCAGTCAGTCGGGCAGGCCCTGAGTTACTTTGCCATAAGACGAGCGCTTACAACGCGCGCATCTGGCCTCAGACGAGATTGAATTTCTCTCACTCTCTCACTGTGTGTCTGAGTGTGAGAGGGTGTGCGTGCGTGCGTGTGGTTGCACACGTTACAGACGTATTGACATGGATAGTGGAGCATTCCACACGCTCCGGCGGCAACAGCAGACGACACTTTTGCTTTGGCGCTCGGCCAACGCTGACGAAGTCGTCGTCTCCAGCGATCTCTGTCGATGTTTTCACAAGATAAGCGCGAGCACAAGACTCTGGCTAGTTCTTATCTAATAGTAGCTGTCATATCTCTTTATCTCTTCTTGATCAACGGCTATTGCTCTCTTTCATTTCGTCGTTGCAGTCGAGAAGATGCAGAAGCACCTGCGCAAGCTGAAAGCCATCATACTGAGCAACGCCTCCAGCGACTGGGCGGAGCACGGCGAACAGCATGCCCGGGACAATGCTGTCATCCAGACGCTGCAAACGCTGCTCAAGATCGCCGAACTCTCGAGCACACACAACGAGCCGGCGGGCGTAGTGGTGAGCAGCCCCACAGACCCCTCCGCCCAGACGCGGCCACGTGCGCGTTCCTTCAACAGCGGCTGCGTGGAGCTGCCCAGACAGCAGACAGTCAAGCTGCCGGCCAAGAACTCGCTGGCCACGCCGCCCACACCGCGACGGCGACCCAACTCGAGTGATGCTGCCATGGGAGATGCGGATTACTTTTCAACACGCGCCTCGCTCAGCTGCGCCGCCGACAGCGAGCTGGAGCTGAGCGAGAACGAGCAGGAGTTCTATCTGACGGCCGACGAGGGCTACGAGGCAGACGGCGAAATAGCTGAGCTCAGCGAATCCGAGTGCGAATTGAATGGAGGCGGCGCAGTGGCCAATGAATCGTGGACACCCTTCCAGCCCTCGTCCCGCTATCGCAGCCACATCATGCACGAGGGCCTGAGCCAGCTGGTGGTGCAGATGCTGGTGGAGCTGTCGCTGATCTGCATGCGCCAGCCAGCCGGCTGGACAGAGAGCCTAACGCAGCTGGCCAATCGCTTGTTCGTCATTCGCGACTATCTGGGCGGCCCGCTGTGCCTGCTGCGAGGCTTTGCGCCCGTGCTCAGCAGCAGTGATGCCAAACTGAGGGGTGAGTGGCAGTGAATGGCCATAAATAGAAATCCTTTCATCAACTTTACTTTCACAGAGCTGCAGCAGTCCATACTGGAGCTGATCAGCCATCTGAATACGCCCGATGTGCTCAACTGCTACTTTGGCATTCTGGCCAGCAAGCAGCCACCGGTGGAGCTGCTGATGCGACACATGCACCACATTTGCGCTGGCGGCCTGCGGCGTGCGCAGCCCTGCATGGAGCTAGAGTTTCCCATTACGATCGATGGCAAAATCGTCATCACAGCCGATCCGTTCGCCAGCGAGCAAATTGAGCGCGTGCGCCTGCAGCACCAGCGCTGCCAGGCGACGACTTTGTTTACGCGCGCCGCCTGCATAGTGCCCGTAACGCAGACGCGCCTCTGGCAGCCGGAGGGGCTGACGCTGTCGCTCTGGCTGGAGGTAAAGGGTCAGCAAATGCATCGCAGCTTCACGCAGCTAAACGACGATGAGACACGCTACTCAGGCGAGGATTCGACAGTGAGTAGAGTCTGCTATGTGCTCCATCATATACTTAACTAATCATGCTTCCCTTCATGCTCTTTAGAGATGTCATCTCGTTTCGCTGGGCAGCAGTGCCGCAATGCTGAGCATTTACATAAGCAACAATTTGCAGTTAATCTTCGAGCTGGTGCGACCTAGTGAACCGTTGCCGGCACGCGTCGAGGAGCACATTGAGGCCAGCAGCAGTGAGCTGCCGCCCCAGTCGAACAGCGGCAGCTTTCGTCATGCTCTGAAGCAGACGAAAATGGCGCTGCTCAACAGTTTTGGTCAGATGCACTTACTCAACGGCAACCAGGCGGGGCATGAGGGCGGCGGGTACTGCGACGGCGCCAGCGTGCAGCTGCAGCAGCCTCGTCTGCCGCGCAACAAATGGACGCATCTGGCCTTTGCGCTGCAGCAGCAGGCAGATGGCCTGCAAGTCGCCGTCTTCATAGATGGCCTCGAGCAGCAGACGCTGAGTTTGCCCTTTCACAACTTGCGCTTCGCCACGCGCAATCACAGCTTCCAGATGCTGGCTGTGGGCGAGGGCATAACCGCGAAACACGGCATTAGCAACAGCAGCTCCTCGCGCTCCACTCTGGATGGCAGTGCGCCTCGCTATGCGCTGTCCAACGTGGTGCTCTTCAAGCGTCGCCTGGACGACCACAATCTGATGATCAATCTAACTGCGATGGGGCCGGACTTCACCGAATTCACCCAGTGCCAGGTGGCCAACTGGAAGCCCAACTATGGCCACGTGCAGGCTGGCAAGCTGACCAGCTGTAACTTTGGCAGCCATGCGGACTGCATGAAGCTGTTGCGACAGGCGCGAGTCTTGGTCTACACAGCCCAACAGCCAGACCTGGTCATGTGCCACGACGTCAGCCAGGAACTAGACATGGCCTGCTATGGACAGCCCCAGGGGCACATGCTCTACGGCGAGCTGCTGCAGCATCAGCCGCAGACGCTGCAAACGGCGGTGCTGCTCAGTGGTGGGCTATCGACCATGCTGTATCTCTTTGCCAGAGTAAGCAGCAGGATCTCTTATAAAAGGAGTTTGAAACTAACCAATCTACTCTCTTATCTTACAGATTGTGGAGCTCTCAAGCACAGCCACCACTCAAGCCTTGGCGCTGGACTTGCTGCTGCAGTTGGCTCACTCGGACGCCCAGCTCTACACCGAGTTCCAGCGTCAGGATTATCTAGCGCTCATTGGCTATGTCATCAAGTCGGAACGCTGCTCCAAGGATGTGCAACTGCTGCGCAGCATTGTGAACAATGCCTGCTCTCAGGCTGTGATCAGTCGCAAGGGCGAGGTGCTGCACGTGAACGATAATACGACGGCCACCCTAGTCTATCCGCGTCTGCTGCTCGCTGTGCTGCAGCGATACTCGGACTGGCATCGCTCTGGGGCCACGCATTCGGATGTGCTGGACATGCTGTTCCGTTGCATTCTGGCCCTCAGCCGGGACAAGCATCCGCAGCGGGACTTCAACATGGAGCAGCTGCAAAAGTCTGGCCTACTGCGAGCGCTGCTCAGTCTGTGCAAAGTGTATGTGATTGAGTCGCCCAGTCCGGTGCACATATCGCCCTATGCTGCCGAGTGCTTTGTCCAGATCCTGGCAGTCTTTGCGGGCTCTCCGCCAGCGCCTTCATTGCTGGACGAAATGATGAAGCTGCTGCTGCTGCTCCATAGACCGAGCGAGTGTTATGTCACGCATGATCGCACGTATTTTTACTTTCTGCTCACGCCCCAGATGCCAGTGAAGGAGCGCTCTGTGGTGGTCGCCAATTTGAGCCGCGTGACCACATCCTTTCGTCGTCAGGCACAGCCGCCTGTTCAAGAGATTGATGCAGAGCGCGCGGAACGCATTCGACGGCTGCGACGACTGCACGACACCGCGTGCGCTTACAGACGGGGCCTAGCTGAAATGGAGGACCAGCTGGAGTTCATAGCCGACTGCTCAAATCTCAACAAGGCTGCACTGCGTCTGCTGAACCCGGTGGAGGCGACGCGCTGGAGAGTCAAGTTCAAGCGTCGCTATCCCAGCCCCAGCCAAAGTCCCAAGCGCAGTCCCAAACGAAGTCCTCTGAAGGTCGCACGCAGACGCGCCCATGCGCACCCAAGGCTCTGGCTGCCTTCGGTCCACAGCACGCCCAGCTCCACGCACGTATCGCCGCTGCCTAGTCGCAAAACTGACTTTTACGATCAGATGGGCATCGTGACGCTGCAGCAGCGACTGCTCATGCTGCTCAAGGACTTCCTGTGCCTGTTGCCCGACTCTGCCGTGGATGAGGTGCTGCGTCACTATGTGAAGCCCGAATTCCTGCTGGTGCTGGCCAATCAACGCAGCTGTGCGGTGCGCACCGCCATCATTCAGCTGCTGGCGGTGCTGACCAAGCGTTTGCCGCCAGCGGATTTAGTGGCTGCCTCAAAGCAGCTGTATCCACTGCATCTGGCCAACCAGCTGACCATTCATGGCAGCGATGTGGCCATGTTTGAGGCGTGCCTCTCGTGGATTAGCGATCTGCACGGCAATCTCACAGACATGATTAGCCCCGATGTGGCTTTAGGCATACGCCAGCGATTCGGGCTGCAGTCCTTGCTAGCCATTTCGATGGCTCTGGGCAATAGCAGCTGGAGCTCGGAGCCGCAGCGAGTGTTCAAGGCGCTGCTGCGTCTCTATCTGCAGGTGAGTGTGTTGGTCAGTCTACAAAAGATTGGTATTCATATTTCTACATTCCTTCACAGAATCCCGATGAGCAGCTGGGCCTAGTGGAGGCAGGTCTGCTGCAGTGCACTGTGAAGGCCTTACATCAGCTCTATACGCTGCGCCTAGGTCAGCCCAATATGGATCAGTCCATTGTGGAGCTGCTGAGTGGCATTGGCGAGCGAGCGCTTAAGTCTGTGGGACAAATCAATGTGAGTTACTACTCCGAATTAGCTATGATCATGATCTAAATTGTAGTTTCTATTCAAACAGCTGGTCTGGGACATATTGAATATGCTGGCCTTCTATCAGGACAAACAGCCGCCGCTGATTGTGCGCAGCTTCCGCACAGTGCAGGCGCAGCTGCAGTTCCAATGGCTCAACCTATTCTTCGAGGTCTGCACTGGCAGTGGCTGCAGCAATGGCTATCGCCTGCGCAGCAGCCTGTCCGACTGCTCGCTCAGCCAGACGGAGTGCCGCACGCGCATGGAGCTGCTTATCGATCGCTGCACCCAGTTCTTTACGACAGGCGGCAGCCAGACCAATGGCAGCAGCTACGTGGCCAGCAGCCAGGAGCTGGCGCTGTTCGAGCTGCTCGTCTCCTTCGGCATAGCCAACAATCAGCGCTGCAACAACTTTATTGCCTGGGGTCTACAGCCGTCGCGGCCTCGCGATCTACGCGCCTACATTGTGGATGCACTGTGGCGCACATGCCAGGATGAATTTCAGTCGGCAATCATATGTGATGTGAAGATGATCAAGGCGCTGCTGTGGCTCAGCCTGATGGAGGACGTGAAACCGCCCATTGAGAATTTGCCGCACCTATGCAAGGCGCTGGGCATCAACGAGAATGATTCCACTTGGAATCTGGAGCACGAACTGGAGCGCCTGGAGCTGAATCGCAGCACTGTGGTAGCCAAGCAGAAGCAGCTGCTGGAGAAGACGCTCTACAAATTTGAGCCGCTCGTGCAGCACTGCATTGAGACCTCCATGGTGACCACCAGGCGCGTGGCAGAGCTGCAGGTGGGCTGGCTTATTAGACCTTTAAGGAGAACTAGCTTAACTTTTAAATGTTTATAGAATGCGGAACGCAAGCTGCTCATGTGCCACATGAAGGACTATGATGACACCAACACCTACACCAAATGGCTGGAGATCATACGCCGCATGACCCACGAGGGCGCGCCCTGGCACTGCGATGAGCGCGCTGAGTGGTAAGTGAATGGCTTCGCCTCCTATCCTAAATCCACTAATTTTGATTATTTATCAGTTCCTGGGAACTGGATGACACGGAGGGGCCTTCGCGTGTCCACACACGCTTGCGGCGCTGCCATTTGGATATAGATCGGCGCTTCTTTATGAACGACTACTGCCCCGGACAGGGTCAGCGCGAGGAGAAGGATCAATATATGCGTCCGCTGGACTATTTGATAGCCAGCTACGATCAGCAATTGAATATATCGCTCAACTCGCAAATACTCTATAATTTTGCTGCAAAATTCTTGCCCGTGGATGGTGAGATCGATGGCGAGATTATTATAACCGACCAAAAGCTCTATTTTCTGGCCACATATCGTTGTAAATACTTTAATGTGAACTGTGATATATCGAACATAACTGAAATTTGGCTGAAGCGCTACCAGCACCAGGAGAAGGCCTTTGAGATAATGCTCGACAGCAACAAATCGCTGTTCTTCTCGCTGCAAAACGCCGACGACTGGAAGATCATGCGCGAGGTATTCTGTGATAAAATTGTAACCATGCCGGACAACTCCAAAGTGCTGGCCATAACGCAGCAGTGGCGCGAGGGCCTGCTAACCAATTGGGAGTATCTGATGACACTCAATCAAATAGCTGGACGCACCTACAACGATCTCATGCAGTACCCAGTCTTTCCCTGGGTGCTGGCCAACTACAACGCCGAGTGCCTAGACTTGCGCCTAGCGCAAAATTTTCGACGACTGCCGCGACCCATTGCGGTGCAGCTGGAGAAGAACGAGCAGCACTACATAAACAACTATGCGGTAAGTGAAACGATTCAATGAGAATATCTTATATTATTCTATACATATTTCACAGTACATCGAAAGCACGAATACGAATATGGGCTCATTGATCTTGAAACCGTATCACTATAGCTCCCACTACTCAAACTCCGGCACCGTGCTGCACTTTCTGGTGCGCGTGCCACCTTTCACCAGCTATTTCCTGCGCTATCAAGGTAATGTCCACTCACCCAGCAATCGTCCCCTCAACTAATCAGACTATGCTCCAACACAGACAATAACTTTGACCTGCCGGATCGCACTTTCCATGCACTGAACACCACATACTGCCTGGCCAGCCAGGACAGTTCCACGGACGTCAAGGAACTTATACCGGAGTTCTTTTGCTTGCCTGAAATGTTTGAGAATTTTGAACGGTTCAACTTTGGCTGCCGTCAAAACGGCGAAAGGGTTGAAGATGTCACGCTGCCCATCTGGTGTCAACGAGATCCGCGTCTCTTTGTGCTCATCCATCGACAGGCGCTGGAATCAGAGCTGGTTCGCAATGAGCTGCATCACTGGATCGATCTAATATTTGGCTATAAGCAATCAGGAGAGAGCGCTGTTGAGGCCATTAACGTGTTCCATCCAGCGGTGAGTTTGACCATTAGCTTTTCCACATTCCATCCAGATATCATCCGTATTCTTACCCTTTCCAGACCTATGCCGTTTTCCTCGACTCGGAGATTAGCGATCCCATTGAACGTGAGGCTGTGAAGACCATGGTGAAGACCTACGGCCAGATGCCACGCCAGCTGTTTAAGTCGGCACATCCCGCCACCAAAACGCTGGACTATGCTCTTGTGGACACGCCCATTGTGTCCAGTGTGAAGGGATTGCGTTGGGGCGTCTACGTGGGCTCGCCGCAGCTGAAGGCGCCGTCGTGGGCAATCATACACAAAATACCAGGCACCGAGCATCTCGTCAGCTTCAGCAACACCAATGTGGTCTATGCCTTGCCGGCGCGAGCAGGCGTCATGCAGGGCGCCGAGCCGGATACCTACAATGTGATTTCCTGGGGCTACGACGATCGCATTGTCCGCATCCAGCCGCTGAACAAACCACAGGCGAAGCCCAAGAATCTGCTATATAATGACAGTTTCGATGACATCAGTGCTTGTGGCTGCGATGTGAACTCGAATCAACTCTGGTTTGGCCACAAATCTGGTCGCATTAGCGTCTACAAGTGCGCCAGCGGCATGGATGGCCAACAGCGCTCGAACACCAAGAGTCGGCAGAGCTATGTGCGCGGATTGCGTCTATCTTACAACTCAGCATTTCGGAAGATGACCACCAAGAGCACAGGTTCGGGATCAGGTGCTGAAGCATCAGATGACTCGGGCAATCTGCATGCCACAAACTCCTCTGCCTCGATGTCCTCATCCGGAGTTTCGTGCAACGGCGATGCGCTGCAGCGCGATGGTGCTGACCTAACCTGGTTGGGTCCCACGTATCTGGTGCGGCACACGGATGAGATCACTTGCATTGCCCTGTCCGTGGAGTTTAAGATTGCTGTGACCGCCGGCCGTGATGGCATTGCCGTCATTTGGGATCTCAATGAGTAAGTTGCCCAATAGCTAAATAATTCCATTCACTAATCGCTTGCCCGTAGCTGGAGCTATGTTCGCACCATTGCACGTCCCGCGGAGATTCATCAGTCGCCCATCACACATGTGGCCATCAGTCCTACCCTGGGCGACATAGTCACCGTGCATACAATGCCGCAACAACCAACGAATGCCAACGCAGCAGCAGCGCTTGCAAAACAAACGGCAGCGGACGAATGCTTCGAGGTAACGGAGGAGAGCCTGGATGATTTTGTCAATGTCAACATCAATCCCAATGGCAAGTCCATACTGCGTCTGCACTCGGTCAATGCGCGGTACGTGCAGCATCTGGTGCACGAAGATCGCATTCAAGCTGTGTGCTATTCCTACATCAAGGAAGGCGTGGGCGTCAATGTCATAGCCACCGCTGTGGAGGGCGGATTCGTTCGCTTCTGGTCCAGCTGGAATTTGAGTTTCGTCAGCGAACTGACAACAGGCACGTCGCCCATACACAGGTGAGTTTAACTATTATATTAATATAGATAACGAATTGAAATGTTTTTTATTTCCAGCATCATTTACTCCACGCATCAGCATTTGGTGGTGTTAACCAAGGACTCCCACATCCAGGTCTGGGAATCAGAGGGTCTCTACGGCAATCCACCGAAGTTTCCCCAAATTGTTTATAAATAAGTCTTAAACTAAACCTACAAATTAACTCAAAGCATATCAATGACAGACACATAAACCAGAGTAGCTGAAGAATCAAAATGATATCGAGCCCAAGTCCCATGAATTTCTATTCTATAACTAAGGACTGGCCTCAATGAAATACACACACACACATATTAGTTTTATAGCCATAGGTACATAAAGCTATTAAAATACATTTTTCTACTAAACAACTTTTATAATTTATGAAATTTTGATTTGTTTTCTCTTTTATGGCAGCTTAAAAAGTTTGCTGCGTTGCCTTAAATTGTTCCAATTATCCATAAGCAATAAACTCTTTCATAAATATCAAACAATTTACTTTTATAACGTTCAAGTAATGAAATTTTATAAAAATATAAGCCACGCGTGGCTTTATAAACATCAGACTATGAAACTATTTAATACAAACTAATTCTAATTGATCAAAAAACTATTAGGACTTCCAGGGCGGCGGCTTGGGGGCGTTGGTGGTATTACGCTTCTGTGGTTTGGCAGTTTGTTTGGCGGTCATGGCGAGAATCTTGTCGAGCTTATCGAAATCACTTGGCGATTTGCTCAGCAGCAGCTCAATGTATGACTGAAGCCTGTCTCCGGGTGACTGAGGCTCCTTCTTCTCCGCCGAATCCAGATTGTTTTTGTCAGTATTATTATTATTACTGAGACGAGATTTGCTTGACTTTGGCGTATCGGAGAAGTGACGTGCTTTGTTTAGATCCGGCGACTCGGTATCTGTATCCCCTGGCCCCGCAGTCGTCTGATTGGGCGAGGTGAGTATGGCCAGTGCCTGCTTCCACTGTGCCTCCATAACGTCATGCAGCTTCTCGGCAATGTCCGCGCTGTAAGCACAAAGAGAAACTTTAGTATATTTATATATATATATATCTTCCATATCATGTGACTGACCGCTTTGCCTTGAAGCAGCTGAGCGTGATTTCCAGCTCGTCAATTTTCTTAGATGCATTTGCCAGCTGCAGGCGGTAGAGTTCCACCTCCTCATTGTGCTTTTCCTGTATGAGATTCAACTCCTGGTTGTTCTTCTCGTTGATCATCTCCAGCTGCTTAACTGCGCGATCGGCTATCTCACGCTCACGCTCACGTGCCTCTCCCCTTAGATTCTCCTCTGATTTGTCAAGCTGTAGCTGAAACTCTTGCACCTTTTTGGCCACCACATTCTCCATTTGCTGTTGGAAGTGCTGCTTCAAGGATTTCTGCTGAATCTCCAACTTTTTCTTGAGGTTTGCCTGAAAGCAAGTAATCGAAATTAAACATCGTAATTTAAGGGAACTGCTCGAAAGCAACCTCAGTTTCGGTCAAATTCGCCAGCGCCTCTTGCAGAGATTTGCGCTGCACTTCCAGATGGTCAGCGCGTGCCTTTTGCTTCTGATGATATTCATGGAGGATCTCCTTTTGGTGCTGCAGCGTGGCCTTCTCCTTCTCTAGCTCGTCCAAGCGAATTTTTAACTATGGGGGCACAGAAAAACATCATTAGAGATGCAAATCGAGTGGAGGAGAGTAAGATGCGATCATACCTTCTCCTGCTGATACTCAGACTTGGCATACTTATCGCGCAGCTTGTTCTGCTCGGTGTGACAGAGCTCCTCGGCATGCTTGGTGCTTTGCAACTGCATGTCAAGTTGCTCGATTTTGTGCGCTGCCTCGTTTGCCTGACGCTTGGCACGCTCCAGATCAGCCTCCAATTTTTCAGTCTTATCCTGGAACTTGGTGACCAAGCCCACCGCCTGAGACTTCTCGTGCTGCAACGTCTCGCATCTGTCATGGAACTCATTGCGCTCTGATTCCAGTTTATGCGCCGCATCGCGCATATTCTGAACCTCGTAGTTGAGAGTCTTCAGTTGTTGCTCTGCCTGGAGCAGGGCGTCGTCTTTGGCTCGATCCACCTCCATGGCCACCGACATGCGCTGCTGGTACTCCAGCAGCTGGCCCTGCAATGCTTGTACCATTTTCTCGAGGTGCTGACGGCGCAGCTGCTCTTCCTTGAGCGAGGAGAAACCCTGTTGTGAAGCCATATTGTTTGCTATGACTGTGCCTCCGAGATTGCTTTGACCCCACAGCTCGCTTAGACTAATGAGTTTGTTTTCATTGGCTACTGATGCTGAGCCGCCCAGTCGTATGCTTGGCAATGAAGTGGCAGCTGGCAGTGAGTCCGGCGCCTGCGTCGAATAGCCTCGCATGCGTAAATAATCATCGCTGTGGTGCTGCTGCAGCAGCTGCTGCTGTTGGTACTGGTGGTGCTGGTTGCGCTGCTGTTGGTACTGGTGCAGCTGCGGCTGCTGATACTGGTGAAGGTTACGATGCTGCCAGGGACTGTTGTCTTCCAGATAGTTATCGATTTCCAGCAGTATGTTCTCCTCCTGTCGCTGATCGCCCTTGGGCGTCGAATGCACCATGCCGTGCATCTCTCGTTGCGGTCGACTGCCCACGGCAGTGCGCACTGTACTCGACGAAATTGTGGATATATCGGAGGGCGCATCGAAGCGTCGCTGCTGCTCCTCCTTGTGCTCCAGTTCCAAGTTCTGCAAACGCGCATTTATCTGATTCAATTCCGACTTCTTGCCGGGCATCAAAAACTGATACGCAGCTGTTGTTGACGCTTGCGCCAGCGGCTGCGGAGGCTGAGGCGGCGGCGGCATGGCAAGTGCATCTGCGTCGGCGGCTGCGCTCATCGTGGGCTGCCGAGTTGTATAGTAATGTGGCGGTATTTGCAGCAACAGATCTGTATCATCTGTATCGGTACTACTCATTACAACATGGTTAAAAATCAAATTGAAATTAAAATTGAAAATTTTAACATTTAAATGTGAAATTGATGCGTACCAAGCGCTCGTTGCTATAGCAAGTAAACATTGGCGTTGCCAGATCGCTCAATCGGACCAAGTAGCGCTGCCACACAGCTCAATTGATTTGGCATATGACAGTGTTGTATAACTGTTGAAACGTAAACCTTTCAGCAAATTGGCGCGCTGCCCATTTTATTTAAAATTATATATTGCGTGCGTGTGAATATATATATATCGTATATATTTACTCTGTGTGTGTGTGTGTGAGCGAATTACATGAATTTTTTAGCGACCCAACCACCAACAAGGGCAGCAATCAGCACGGCAATTGTCGCCATGAACATCCAGAAGCCATTGCCCTTCTGCTGCTTCATCAGCTTCATGGCCAATTGTTCTCGCTCCTCGTCCTTCTGCTTGGTGATCGTCTCGACCTGCTGCATAAGGTGTAGGCGATCCTCCTCCAGGAAATTCACTTGTTCTAGCAGATTTGTTAGCGGATCTGAGTTCTCCTTCTCCCGATGCTCACCAATAATAGGCTCTATCTTATCTGATGAGTACACGTCTTTTTGAAAGCCATCTGTCTGGCTATCGACCAGTTTGACCTTTAGTTTGGTATCCCAGATGGTTGATGGACTGATATTCTTCCAGAACTCGTGCAGATCACCAATCGGATCGCTCGCATCGGCGGCCTGCATCATGAACTTATGGCGATGCGTATAAATGTCGGTGGAGATCGGATGGACGAATATGTCGATGGCGACCCTCTCCTCCGGCTTCACCAGACCCACATTAGGTCTCACGAAGAACAGTCGCGGCGTTGTCGTCTTCAGCTTGAACGCGATCCGCTTCTGCTTGCTCGGATTGTATACCATAATTTTCTTGCAAACGGCACGATTGAATGGCCCCTCCAGAACTAACTCGTCGGCTGGCTCCACGATCAACATGGCGCTTAATTTATATGATGACCTACTGTCTATCGCAAACTCTACAGATCCTATAATATTAAAAAAGAAAAAACAGTAGATCTAATTTCCTATTTCCACCAAAATGTATCTCAACGTTACGAAATATTGGTTACAACTGACTAAAAGCGACTGACTAACCAAATCTCTGACAGCAGACTTAGTGCAAAGGCCTACTGCGCTGACCAGCCATAACTTTGTAGATATTAAGATATGGGGTGAAAGGGTATATAGCCTTTTGGAACTGACAAGGGTAGCCATGCTATACCTAACAGTCAGCTATCTGAATTCTTAATCTGAGGAAATACTACAAACTCAAGAGTTGACTTCAGAAATATGCATACAGCTTTTTAGCTATATCTCTTAAACTGATCAACATTTTAGTATAATTTCTTTTTGTTACTAAAAGTTAATAAATCAGATAAAAAGACTATATTTAAAGTTTGGTTATGTTCTCATTATATATATATATTTTTAATGCGCTGCTGAATATTCATTCTGCCAATAATTGAAACAGCAAAGTTAGGGATATTTCCTTATAGATCACCTTTAATAGTTTCGCTCTTTTCGAGTACAGTTATAGATAATGATCCGAGTATTTCACTTTAACATTTCGTTTCGTACAACTACCAGAATATCATGCGGCCAGCGTTGGGCGACGTTGCCTTGGACAGGATAATGTCGGAGAGCTCGGCATCCTCCAGGTCGTTGCTATAATATAGGTTGTTGAGGGCAGATGTTATATATACATTAAAAACAGTTAGTTAGTCTGTTTTGTGTGTACATATATACATATACATATACACATTTATTGATTACTGATTTGTTTTCTTGATAATAAATAACAATGAATGTTTTTTGTTTGTTTTGTTTGTTTGTTGTTGGTGGCAACAGCTGGACGACGAATCACCCTGTGATGCGTTGACAGTTTCTTGGATGTGTTGAGTGATGAGTTCTTGAGTTCTTGAATTCGAATCGGATATGTGCAGGGGCGGGGGCACAGCCACAACAATAACAACAAGTACAACAAAGTGCGCTTTTATGGTCTACAAAAAGAAAACGAAAAGTAGAAAATAGAAAAAAAAATAAAAGAGAAAATCATGGATGAAACCCATTTAAAAAAAATTAAAATTCAGTTTAACTGATGGACAAACAACGAGTATTAGACAAGAACAAGAGGAAAACATAAATATATACATATAAATGACATATATACATATCTATAACAGTAAATGAACATGCATATGATATAGTTTTCTTTTTGATATGGCTGTTAGAGCAGGTCGAATATCACGTCGATGGGGTATAGACAATAAGACACAGGAATGCTTTGAATGATTCACATTTTATTTAAGACTAATCCAATGTTTAGGCACTATTGCGTTAAGTATATATAACTATGTATGTATATTGCAAAAATCAATAAAAATTATGCCTTAAGTCTCTCTTGCTAAAAATTATTCAATATTGTACAGCATTTAGTTTCGGCTTGGATCAATTTTTCTTTTTTGTATAATTTTTAAATATCACTTAAATATTTTCTTTTTTTTTTTTGTGTTTTTGACTTTAATTCAAATCTTTTTTTTTAGTTTTTTTTCGGACGGTTACAAGAAGAAGAACAAATAGAAATTTAACAATTTGTGATAATAAATATTAGACGTAACTAAAATTAATAGAGTGTTTTGTATTTTTGTTTCTTGTATTTTAAAATTAGTTTCGTTTTTGTTTTGTAAATATAAATTATGTTTTAATTAATGTGCGCAGTCGTTAAGAGTAGTTTATAAATTAGTTTTTTTGCAATTTAAATTCGTTTTTTGTTTTTTGTAATTTGTTTTTTTTTTTTATCTTTTTCAACTAATCACAAGGCAAATAGATTTAGAGGGGCGTTCGAAACGTTTTGCATCGGGGGCAACGCAGGCAAGTTTTTAGTGGATGCTAAGCTTAACGAGTCTTAAAAACAACGAGCTACGAGAGAGCGAGAGAGATAAGTAAAGATAGCGAGCGAATACCAACACCACTGAGAGAGAGAGAAAGAGCGAGAGAGAGAGAGGGGTAGTGAAACTGGGCCCGGGTAGGTAGAGAGTGTGGGGAGTGTATTTAGGGTATGTATGATGCATGAGATTCGTTTTTAGAAAAATGGCACAAATGTAACGAGTAACGAGCAGCGAGTAGCGAGTAGCGAGTGGCTAGTAGAGAAGTTTAGTGTGAGTGAAAGACGGTTTCAGACAGTCGGGTGAGCAGGTGCATTAGAATGTGTGTGTGTGTGTGTATTAGGAGGTAACGGATGGAAGTAGCGAGCGAGTAACTAGTAGAACTAGCGAATCATCAGTCGCATTTGCGTTTGGCTTTCTGTTTGTTGTTCTTACTTTTTGATCAGCGAGCGCACTTTTTTCATCGTACGATTAAAGATCGTCTTGTTGTTGGCGCTATTGTTCGATCCGAGGGATGAGTTGGACGTCTTATTGCTATTCTGGCTGCCACCGCGATGCACGTGCGCCGACGCCCGCTGCTGGTTGCCGTGCTGCCCCGCCTGCGATCTCAACGACTGCGCATCCTCGCGCTCGCTCTCCGTGGAGCTAACTCCATCGGGACTCTGGCGACTGGGCACGATGCGCTGCATCGGCCGCTCCGGCGTCGGCGACTTTGAGGAGCTGCTCGTGTCGCGTCGCTGCGGCTGCGGCGTCGGCGGCAGCGCCAGATTCTGCATGCTCTGGGTCTCGTCGGTGGGCTCGCTGCCCGATGGCAGCAGCTCGGCCAGCGTCTGCTTGGACAGGATGTGGTCCAGGCTGCGCGACTTGCGATGCTGCTGCACATTAGGCGGGGCCAGGCTCTGCTTCTCCCGCCGCGTCACAGGGCACGCCTCCTCCTCGGGCTGCGACTCCTCCTCCTCCGGCTGCAGCGTGCACGTCGAGCTGGCATTGGTCAGCGCCGTGCTGCCTGCGGCCACCATCGCCGCGGCCTTCGCTATGCGCTGCTCCGGCGTGCCCAAGCTGTCCTGGCTGCTGCCGGCCTCGGCCGCCGCCTGGTCCAGCAGCCCGTCCACGCTGTGCGACCGATAGCCATTGGCCACGCTCGCATTGTGCACCAATCCGGCCGCCGAGCTGCGACGCGGCGGCGCATACGGCTGCGGCATGATGTTCTGCATCGAGGCGGAGCCGGCGCCGGACTTGTGCAGCAGCGCCGCCTGCTGCGTGCGGTACGGTGGCAGAATGTTGGAGCGCTTCGCCTGCCCGCGCCCATAGCTCAAGAGGGAGGTGCTGCCGCGCTGGCGCGCCGGCGAGGGGGACTGCCGGAATCTATTTGCCTGGTGATTAGCTGCTCGTGAATTATCGAGTTTCGAGTTTGCAATCAAAATTAAATTAATTAATAATTAAGTTGGTTTAGAGTAGAGTAGAGTAGAGTAGAGTTATGTGTGTGTGAGTGAGTGAGAGAGTATGTGTCTGTGTGTGTGTGTATGTGTGTGTATGGTATCCTAAAGATAGAGAGAGAGAGAGAGAGAGAGAGAGGGAGAGAGGGAGACATAGGCCTTCTGGACACAGTCCCGCTTGAGGTTGCTTCCGTTTTGAGGATTCTTCTTCATCATCACCATCATCATCATCTTCTTCTTCTTCTTCTTCTGCTCTGCTTGACTTAAACATATGCTGGATGCTGTGTATTCGAGGCTAGCCTAAGTGGTCTCGATGGCCTAGTCTACGCTGTAGCTGGGTCTGATTCGAGCTCGTATTCGTATTCGTATTCGAATTCGAATTCGAATTCGGATGCGGATTTGAATTGGCATTCGAACTCGCATTCGAAGCCGCACTCTGACTCTGATTTGCAGTAGTTGCTGCACTCGTTGGCCCACCTTGTCCGCTGCCATTGGCCGTCATTAGGCCATCCACCACACTGCCTGCGCCTCCGCCACCACCGCCGCCGCCGCCGTTGCCACTGCCGCTGCCGCCGCCGCCGCCGCCTGCACCACTCTGCTGATAGTCGGAATCATTGCTGTGCATTCTTTGGTAAGACGCCACGCCGGGCGTACCGGGCGCCATCGCCGCAATGCGATCGACGTTCTTTTCGCCGCGCAAAAATCTGCCGCAACGGAAGAGGGCGAAATTAAGTTTGGGAATGTATTGAGATTGAGATTGAGATTGAGTTTAACGGTATAAATAAATTGCACTAAAACTAATCGAATGCTTCGTTAAGTTAAGTCAACTAACTAACTAAGGAGAGAGATAGAACTTTGGTGGCACTATTTGGTCAGCATTCCTTTAGTCCGGATGGCGCCGGTTATATACCTTTCGAGCTTATCGATGCAAGCGTCCTGGTAGTCGTGTATCCAGCTGACCCCGTTGAAGTGGGCCACGCTGCACATGTCGTTGGGCAGGTTGTCCGGGAACGTGAACTGCTGATCCATGATGGGTATAATGTTGCAGTTCGACTCCAAGGCAGCCACAATTTCCTATGAGGACGAGATTAGTCAGATTAGTCAGCTGTGATCAGAGGGAGAGGGGGAGAGGGTCTGCTACTTACGCGATGCACCCAGTCCTTGCAGTCGACATCGTTGATGCAGCGGTGCAGCGCGTCGGGCGTTAATACTAAGACAAAGTTCTTTGCCTGACGAATACTGTTGAGTAGACCATTGTCAAATTTGCCCGCCTCGAGGCGTTCCACGTCAATGAACACTGAGAAGCCACGCAGCTGAAGATGAACCTGCAAAAGGACATTAGACAACTTGTCTCCTGTTGATCGATCGCATCTGACAAACGCACCTTTAGCAAACTGGCCAGCTGGGAGCCTGTGGAGCGCCTGTAGCTGACGAACACGTCCAGCGTCTTGGCCATGTTCTCCTCGGACGAGCTCGGCAGCGAGTTCTCGAGGTTCTTGACCGCGCTGAGGATCTGCAGGCGGTGTATGCCGTTCTTGATGGCGCACTCCGTCATCAGCATGTCCTCGTTGATGTGGGGCAGGGTGTTCTTGTCGATGCCCGCGTTGAGCATGGCGTACGTGTAGGTGCAGTAGTCGGGCCCGATCTCGGCCAGGAACTGATGCATGCGCGCCGTATCCTTGGACGAGTAGTCGGCCATGCGCTTGAGATTTTGCAGCTCCCGCTCGAAGCGCTTGAGGAGTATCCCGTTGGCGATGCCGATGTCGTTGCGCAGGTTGTCGTGGTTGAGCTTCAGCAGGAGATCGCCGTCGACCTGCGACTCCTCGAACTGGCGCAGGTAGCCGTGGAAGCCGATCTGCTTGACCCACTCCTGCACGTCCTCGACGGACCACAGCGGCACCTGCTGGGAGAGCTTGTGCGGCACCGTCTCGCCGATCAGACGCAGCGCCTGCGCCGCGAACTTCGAGGCAATCGCGTTGGGGCAGCTGGCCACAGTCTTGAGCGCCTCGATGGCGCCGATCTCGTGAAAGATGTCCGTGTTGTTCTGCTTGCGCTTGATGCCCGCCTCCATGCAGAAGTGGAAGGCGGCCAGGTTGCGCGCCTCCTCGCGATTCGAGCTGAGCACCGGCACCAGCCGCTCCAGCCAGTGCTTGCTCTGGCCGTGGGCGTGCGACAGGTTCGACTTGGCGAACTGGTACGGGTCGTGCGTGGTGACGAAGGGCTCGACCAGGTCGAGACAGCCCGACTTGAGGACCTCCGCCTCGATCTCCTTGTTGGCCACGAGCACGGCGATGGCCAGGCAGGCGTAGTACTTGATGTTGTCGTCGTAGTGGAAGGCCAGCGGGAACAGCCACATGGGCACGTTGCGCATGATCATCGCCTCCTGGTTCTCGGCGCCGCCGTACAGCGATAGATTGACCAAAGCACTGGCGCAGTGGCGCAGCGTCTCCACGTCGTTGGTGCGGCACTTGAAGAGCAGTGCGTCCAAGCCGCCCAGCCGGATGACGTCGGAGCAGGTGCCCTCGGAATGCTTGAATAGATGCTCCAGGATGCCGGTGCCGACGCGCGAGTGCTCCATGTTCTTGGTCTCCTTGGTGCAGACGCAGGCCACATTGACGACCTTGTCGAGGCCGTTGTCCACCACGTGCGAGCGGTTCTCGGTGGTCAGGCACTGCTCGAGCAGTTGGGCGGAGAAGAACTGCAGATCGTTGTGCTGGACGCAGTTCTTCATGAGGAGGTCGAGGCCGCCGCTCTGGCGCAGCGAGTTGCACAGGGAGTAGCCGAGCTCGTGGCCGTGCGTGGGCACCTCCCAGGCGCGCTTGATCACCTCGTTGATCTTCTGCAGGTAGACGGACTTCTCGCCGCCGCCGGCGGCAACGCTGCTGTCGTCGTCCTGCAGCGAGCTGACGAACGAGGTGAGCACATTCGAGTACTTGCTGATCGCCTGCTCGATCTCCTGCTGGCCGCTGCCGGCGGTCAAGGACTTCAGGTCGTCCAGCTTGAGATCCTTGAGCTTCACCAGCTGGCCGTTGGTGGCGGACATTTGCGAGGAGGAAGAGATCATGCTGCTGCCCGTACTGGACACGCCCTTGTGCGTCATCGAGTAGTTCGCCTGCGAGGCGGACGACACGTGCTTCTCCTGGCTAATTATGCCATTCGAGGTCATCGTCTGCGACTGCTGCGACTGCGAGATGGCCTTCTTGTCGGCGGAGAAGTTGTCGCTCTGCACCTTAATACTGGCGGCGGCCACCTTGTTGCTCGCCTGCTGTGTGATGTCGCCGGTGCGCAGCGAGAGTGCCTCCTACACATGGGTGGGTCGAGAGTATAACAGTTAAAAAGTGTTATATAAGCCAAATAGAAAGGGTTGTTATAACAGTTGTTATATGTTATATAAATGCTTTGCTAATTACATGCTCTAATTGCTATACAGTGTATAACAGTTGTTATACTGTTATACAAATACTGTTTCTGTGCTAAGATTATTGAACTGGGACTCGCCCAGCTGTTGTACCTTGCTTTGTTCTACCTCAATGGGTATTTCGCGTATATTTGTTGTGTGGTTGTGGTTGTTGTTACAGTTGTTGCTGTTGGGCATTGCTGTGGTGGTGTTGGTGGTTGTGTGTGGCGGTGGTGGTGGCGAAAGGGGGCAGACGGTGGTGACTGGCTGCAAAGGGGGATTAGAACTTTTACGTACTCTTGTATGAGACTGGGAACTCGAACTCGAGCTGGAGCTCGAAGACGACGATGACGAGGCGCTGGCAGCCGAGGCGCAGGCAGAGGACGAGCTGCTCGAACCGCCAGACATTCGGGACATGCTCGATGTGGCTGCACAACCACCAGCCACCACCTGTATGGGCTGCGGCGGTGGCGACAACGGACTGGCATTGTGCGTGGCAAAGCGGCCGGCGGGCGAGCCGACGGGTGGCGGCGACAGCGGCATCTCCACGATGGGACTGGGCGAACGCGTGGGCACAAACTCCGACTGGCCGCTCGAACGGAAAATGCCCTTGCGCACGGGCCAAGGCGCCTGGTTCTGCTGATTCGACATGGCCAGTGGGGAGACTGGAGAGCGGCGAGCAGAGAGTGGAGACTAGGGCGTGGGTCGTGGCTGACGAACTGGCTGAGGCGAACTGACTCAAACAATTCGATGTTCTTGTTTTCGAAATATTTGACGTATATTGCACGGCGTGAACGTGCAGAATTATGTGCTCACTGCCGTACGAGTTCTCTCATATATAAATACGATTAAATACAGTTTGTTATTTATTTTGATTCACATAAAAATAGCGCACAAATCGGCTGACGCTTTCGCGCTGTCTGTGCGCGCGAGAGAGAGAGAGAGAGAGAGAGAGCGAGTGGGTCGATGAGTCTTCGTTTTAATATATGCTTATATATATTTAAATATATATATATATATGCATATATAAGAGTATGCATGTGTGTGTGTGTGACACTGGCCGACAATTTGAGTTTGCGTTAATTTACAACTGTTAAATAGTTGTTACAATTAGCGAGACTTGACGAATGATATATGTATACATGATATGCACAGAGAGACACACAGATATATAGGGCATAAGTTAACGCGTTCTATATGCACAAGACTCAACGAATCATATATCATATATGCACGATTATAGCTCACATATTTTCTCATACGATAGCCCATTGCAGTTTTCGTTGAATTTCTTGTTTTGAAGAACTTCTAGTTCGTTAAGTTTGCAGTTTACTATTGCAGTACTTAAAATAACATATTTTAAAGTTTCGTTAAGTTTGCTTTGAGTAACTTTAAACTGTATACACTAAAGCTTCGTCAAGTTTCCAGTTTAATAGGCAATATATAGTTCTGAAGAAAACTAAATCACAGTTTAAAGTTTCGTTAAGTTTGCAATTTAACGAGCTTGGAAGGCTCGTCAAACCTGCAGTTCAATATTTTGACGTTTCGTTAAGTTTGCTATTTTGTTTATTTAATGAGAAAATGTTTATATTGTGTTCTTTGCAGTTTCGTTAAGTTTTTTTCACATGCTGCCTTTCGTTAAGTTTTATTTATATTATTATTCACATTCCGCATTCCGTTTTCCGTTTTCCGTTTTAGAATTTCATCACAACTCGCGTCAAATATTCGAAACTTGTTGCTTCTTCGTTCAGTTGAGCACAAGTGTTATACGCGACACAGAATGTGTCACAGCGAAGGTCAGCTTCTAATTGTGTGTTATTCAGTTAGTCGAACGAACACTTGTTTTCCCTTCAACTTGGGCTCCTGCTTGCTGCTTTGATTATCTTGGTATTTGTCTACACGAACAATTCAATTGTGTGTTTTTTTTTTTTATTTTTCTTATTATAATTAGGAAGTCGCCGTTGTCGTTGTCTTTGGTGCCAATAAGCAAATCACTTTGCACAGCTCACGTCTATATAGTACTTATGTATGTATATGTATATATTCACATATATGTATTTGAAATGTCTCGCCTATATAGCGTAACGCTCGCGTCGATCGCTTGTCTGATACTGAGCACTGAGCGGCACTCAGTGCCATTTTATTTCAAAAAGAAAAATGTTCGAAAATAAAATACAACTTTTGGCCCCAACAACAAGCGAAATTCTATAGAAATTCTTGGAGAGCAAACGGGAAAATAAATCAAAAACGAAAAAAAAAACCTAACTATATAGTGTTAGTTGCTTTCCTTCGATACATGCATTTGTTTGCTGGGCCATTTGTCTGAAGTTCCAGCTCGAAATTGTTAACATTTTTAATTCTATCAGCCAAATTGATATAAAAATGTATTCCGCAAAGGGTGATCGCGGCGTAAACAATCGACAACTGTTTGGCCCACATGGAGCGTGTCGACTGTTGGCCAAATGCCAGCGAGAAAATATAAAACAAATAGAGTTCATTAGGGGCTCTTGCTGGATGGGCGGAGGCGGCAGAACTTAAAGAACTTTCATACTTGACTTGAGTAATACTAAATATATTTGGTAAACTAATAAGAAATTTATATTTGAAAGAATTTCAACTCAGTGGAGAAGGGATTAAGGACTGTTTGGAAAACTTTGTAAGCAGCTGCAGATCAGGATATATATTTATTATTTTCCGTTCAGAATATATACATATTCATTTATGTTCATAACTAACTCTTGAACTCGCGCTTTTTTTATATATATTCTTCATATTTCAATTCCAATATTTGAATATTCTTATATATATTATATATATACGTATATCAGCTAAGAAAGCTGGCTAGAATCGTAGCTAAAGATGCACAGAAATTTAATTTTTCATTAGCAAAGCTTTGCCAATATAGAAAAAGTAGCTTTAAGGCCAACAATTCAAGTCATTCCATACAGAAATCAAATATTAAGTATACGCACTGCTAAACATTAAAAGTCCTTAAAACAAATCAGCAACAATAGCTTTTCGCTTGAGCTGACCTTTGCCACGTTTTGCATAGTTAATAACTCCCTTTATAAACCCTATTTATTTATATTAGCCAGAGTCATTAACGTGTGACCTTTAGCTGGAACATCATTTAATGCAATAGGTGCAATAAAATTTCATCAGCCAGCGGGAATTGCGTTGCCGCGTTGCCGCTGACAACCTTTAATGAGGCGCACCATAAAATCATTTATGCTAATTTGCAATGGGGCCTGGCCGGAGTATGGTTCCCCCCAGCCTTGCCCACCCCTGCATTGATTAGATAAGCCGACTGACGTTGCCCGTGGTAACGTCGCTTGGCACAACTCTTGCGGCTGCGAAAGTTACCTGGATTTTCCTTAGCATCGAGACCTTTGCGCTGTCCTTGGGCGAGCACAAGTGGCGCACGAGATGCGGACTCCACGGTCGTCGGCACTTGTAGAGAAACATATTACGTATACGCGCTGGTATTCCGCCGCAGACTGTTGCCTACTTTTGGGCGCCGCGCAAACATATAGCTAACGAAATCGATTTTTGGACAACTTAAGCGAAGTCGTGCGAATTTCACTGGATATTTTACAGCCATTAACAGCGCCCGCTCTGGCGCCGCGCGTGTGCCTTATGCGACTCTAACATGCACGCGACGAACTTCAACTGAAACTGAAAGGAGTGGCCCGGTCTAACGGTTGGGCACGCTCGAGCTTTGCCCTAGGGGTTGCGTCGCGCTGACTAGCAAGGGGTGTAGCTAGCTAGCTGCGTCACACTAGCCAGCAGGAAGCTTTTGCAGAGCTTTGCCGCAGATTTAATAACCGAGTTCACTAGCTAAACTAAAGCATGTAATTGGCTACTGATTGATTGATTGACTGATTGTTTGATTGATTGATTGAGTGGTTCTGAGTGGTTCTGCTCTCTCACCTGCATTACGGCTGCATTCTCTTCTGTTTTGACGCCATCCATTTCCAAGCGACTTCGCACCGCCGACGCTGCCTTAGCCTCTTTGTAGTCGATGTCGCCGGTCTGGAGGCGCTTCATCTCCGCCGAGTTGCTGGTCGCCTGCTCGGAGCTGAAGCCATCGGCGACCACTTTGGTGGTGGCCATCGACTTGGAGCGCTTCTCCTCAAACTTGATGGTGTCGATGGTTTTATTCGAGCCACTTAGCCCGCTGCTGGCGCTCAGCTGCGCGGCCGTCGGGTGCGTCAGGTCCAGCCCGCTGCCGAAGTGGGGATGTGTGACGTCGTCATCGCCATCGGGCGTCGTGACAATCCCATGGCAGCTGCCATCGTCATTGCCGTCCACCAGATTCTCGAACGAGGCGCGAATTCTGAAAAAGTTAAGGAGTGAGCATTAAAGATCTCCCCCTCTCTCTCTCTCTCTCTCGCTCTCTCTCGCTGATTAGACTCACTTGTTTTTCAGCTTCTCTATGGTATATTCGCTGCTGAGACCCTTGAGGTCATCAATCGATGGATGATTGCGCGTGGGCGCTGGCTTTGGCGCCGCTGTCAGCTTCTCGATTTCCGACATGGAGACTTTGATATCCGTGAGATCCCGCTTAACGGCGGCGGCCTTCATTTCCGAAGACGTGGATGACGAGGAGGACGACGACGACGACGACGATGATGATGATGATGACGCTTGTGTTGTCGATGATGATGAGGTTATATGATGCAAGCGCTGGGATTTCTTTTCCACGCGCGTCGTTGTGCTGCTGCTGCTGCTATTAACAACCTAGCGAAAGAGAGATAAAGAGAGAGAGAGAGAGAGAGGGAGAGAGTGAGTAAGCTAGAGAATATGCTAATAATCATAGACATATTTAGACTAAAAATTCACTTTGAATCAACTTAGAAATATGCCAAGAATGTGCATGAGCCTGAGAACTAAATATTTGCATAGATATATATACATACATATGTTTGTTTATATATATATATATATATACATTTATATGTACATGATATATCTGATATTCATACAGGTTTCAGCGCTATCTGCTCGCCTTTATGGCAGGCGCTTAGCGACGCCCGCCTTTATAAATCACAAGTTTTGTTTTGTTTTTTGTGTGTTTCGTATTGAAATGGCAGCGTATAACTGTATATTTGCCAAAGTGCTGATAGATGGTTTTATTTTAGCACTGTGTCTTCCCTGATAAGCAAATAATGTGATAAATGTCCAATGATTTATGGCCTGGGCACACTCAAAACTTCAAGAAGACATGGCCAAGAGCTCTAAGATCTGTCACTAACCGACTGGTTAATACGCTAGGTCCTTGTGCAAGTCCTTTGAACACTATATATAACGTTACTTAAAGCTTGTATAGAGAGTTTTTTCTTGAAATCCAAGCTTTATGTAGACTTAACTCTAGTTTGCCAATATTTTAGTTTAAGAAGTTTGATAGATCTGCCTCATAAAGTATCTCAGCACCAATATACCCTTTTCTCTGGCCCATTTCTCAAGTATAAGAAACAGAGTATTTGAATGTCGCAATGCAGATAAGAAGTCATAAAAACAATATCTATTTCATCTGTATATGAATATATACATATAAATATACATATATATATATATATATATTTATAGATACATATCAGCTGCTGAAGTGCGCTGTCTGATATCAGACGACAGTCAGGCTATGGACAGATCAGACAAGTCAACTACTTGAGAGAAGGAAGCGAATTGCAGATTGAAGAAATATATATAGACAGAGCACAACTACTTTCGTTAAATTTGAGAAGCGAGTAGTGGGAGTACAAGATGCAAGAATACTTTCGTCAAATATGGAAACGTGAAGATGAGAGCCTAAAGGGGAGACTGTCATGGAGAGTATAGAATAGATAGAAAGACTTTCGTTAAATATGAAGTAGTGCGAGAAGAGCTTTCGTCAAATATGGATATATGGAGCAAGGAAAAGAAGTTTTACGAAAGTCAAGAAAACTAAAGAGAGTTAAAGAGAGAGAGAGAGAGAGAGAAAGGGGGAAAGAAAAGCAGAGAGAGTTATGCTATATTATTAATAATACTGAAATACTATCCCATCAATTCAGGAATATATCTTATGCTCTCGCTTCATATTAAGGTCTCTTACGTATAAGTTCTTTGACGAGCCAATTATTCAATTGTGTTGTTGCTATTCAGCATCAGAAGGAAACAATTGAATGGGCTGTAAAATCTTTTTTGGCACTTAAGCACATTTGAGCGAGCTAAACTTTTATTTATTTTATTTATATTTTTATTCTTATTCTATCTGTTTCTCTGCTTTTTTTTTTTTTGTCACATTACGAATCGAATCTAATTTTAGAGAGTTCTCGTTTTTGGCGAAAAGACGCGAGCAGAAGCTCGCCAAATGAAAGCAACTGAAATCTGTGGCGTGGGCGTCACTTAAGTCTCAATTCTGAACTATTCATAATTTGCATAACGCATACGCCAGGTTGACCGAAGCTGGTAAAACCTTAATCAGTGTGCTATATATGCTGCTGCTCGATGGCATAATACGAGGTATATACGAAGCGACTTATCGCAATTGCCGGAGGTAAGAAAAATATAAAAAATTCCCAAGTGCCAAGTGATCGACGTTCACTTTTTTCTTTTTATATTTTCTACACATTTCTCATGTTGTTGTTGTTATTGTTCCCGCTGTGTTAGTAAATATTGTTTTGTATGAGAGGGGCAAGTGCTTGGGCCTAACATTACTTGGACATGAAGTCAATTGATTAGATATGATAAACCTTAACGCTTTTAACACTGCGTCATTTACTAATTTATCATTATTATGTCTGTGTGGTCTATACAGCTGTATATATATGTACATACATATATACTAACCTATGCTGCTGGTTGTTTCTGGAAACTCCTCGTAGCTCTTATTACGTATACGCCTACGTAACGTAAGGCATCGGCCTGTACCTTCAACTAAATATTGCCTGCAGGGGGCTTATCAGCGCACACACAAACACACACACACATGCACGGGCAGACAATTTGTTAAAGAACAAATACATATATTTATATATATATACTATATATATGAAGTATCTGCCTCGCGCACTATTCAAATATATTTTTTAATATTTATTTATTTTTTGATTTCAATCTCTTTTTGTTGTGTATTTCGTTTCGTCGCCTGCTTCAGACCCACTTTATATATATATATTTTTTAAGTAGAGCGACGCAGATTTTGTTGTGTACGGTTCACACGCTGCCAAGACGCTTCGTAGACTGAACTGAGCTTTCGAGTTAATATTTTTCACGCTTGCCGCAAATCATTCAAACAAGAAGAACAAAAAAAAAATAATCGTTGGCTGTTTTTTTTTTTTTGTTTTTTTCTTCTTTTGTCTTCTCTATTGTTGCTGAGTTCTTCGTTGTTTCGTCGTTTGTATAGAAAATACTGATAACGCGTTGAGTTCGTTTAATTGTTCGTTTTTATTTGTCGTTCGAAATTCGTTGGGAAATTATTATGCAAATAATGCTTAAAAATATCTATTATGTCTGAGGAGGCGCTGCCGTCACACGAAAAAAATCATTGCACGTTTTACGTTTGGGCTAAAATTCAATAATAATCTAAAAAAAACAAGGATTTTGCGACGTTTTTCTATGTTCCTGCGATGTTTTTTTGCGCGCGACGCTCGCTTCTCGTTCGTTTCGTTAACTAAAGTAAAATGAGCAGAAATTTCTAGCGAGGGCGCTATAGCTCGGGCTAGAGCTTTCAGCGCTGCCAGCGCTGCGGCGTCGACGCCAGCGCCGATTGTCATTTTAAAATGTGTGTGATCGCCGGGCAATGGGTGCAAGCGGGATGGCTACACTGCGAATAGCACAAAGTTGGCGTTGACGTGAGCTCAGCGCGCAGAGAATTCTAGGAAATCATATTGTAAATATTCGCGCCGGCAACTGTGTAAAAGCAACAACAACAACAGCAGCAGCAAAAGAACGCGTCGCGTATATTTATCTATTATCTAATTTATGCATAGCTAGGTATATGTATGTGCATTTCCATATGTATGTTCACGTTTCCAAATCGATTTTCTAATTAACGCGTTCGGCTTAAGGTTTTTATTAAGTTTTTATGAAGCCTGTCTTTCGGCTTGTATCGCTATCCCTTTCCCGCCCACTAAGCAGCCTCTAAATGCGCTGTTGACTTACTTGATTAGTGCTGCTCTTTTGCATCAACAGCAGCAGAGAGGGAGAGAGAGAGGGCAGCGCAGAGAGAGCAGAGAGCGTGTGCTGTTGTTCCTCTTTGCATGTGTGTGTGTGTGAGCTGTGATTTGTGGTTTGTTTTATTTGGTGTGTTTATATTAATAATTACTTTGTGTATCTTTGTTAGTGTTAATCAGTTTGCTGATTATGCACGCACACACACAGCTATATTTACACGTATTTACGTATGCTAATTTATATACAATTGTTAAACAATTGATTTTTTTAGTGAATTTGCATAATCTTGACTAGATTTTATTATCTTTTTAGAATGATTCTTAAATTCTTAAGCTAAAAGTGACTAAATGATTAATAAAATATGGGCCATAAATCATTTACCGTTCATAAATAACTTCATTAGCTGCTTTCAATTTTGATATCAAATTTGTCAAAGTTATTATTCAATTCTCTCTCTCTCTCTCTCTCTCTCTCTCTCTCTCTCTCTCTCTCTCTCTCTGTCGGTTTTTTTGCAATTGTTAATCCCCAGTTTTAACCATCCTTTGTTGACTTATCAATGCAATGTGTCGTGAAACTCTTATTTTCTACATACTCCGCCGCAACATTTAGTATCACGCAACTCTACAGTTGCTATATATATGTATGTACATATATATATATTTATAGTAATATTTACTTTTAAACTAAATGTTCTATGTTTATACATTTTATTTCCTCTTCCATTTTGTTATAAATTACATTCATCGCACTTTCTGCGAAACTAAATATTTTTAATCATTGGCTCATTCTAAAATCAAAACATTTTCCGCAGAATTTGACATGGGCCAATTATATCGGTTCGCAGAAAGCACTTAGTAAGGCAAACAAATTGCTGCTTGTCTTTATTCGTGCAGTACATAAATCAAAGCTCAGCCAATGAAGGGCCTAAGCTGCGCTTATCGCTTGTGCAGAGGCACGACGACGCTCTCTCGTTGTCTCTCTCTCTCTCTCTCCACCCTCAATAGAGTGTGCTACAGCACGAGCATTGGCGCGCGTGACGATTCGAAAACGTCGACGTCGACGTCGATGCCAGCGACATCTACCGGTAAGTGAGTCATTGGTCGAGGCTGAGCAGACAGAGCAAATAAAATGATACTAAGTGGGGGGAAGAGACAGAAAGAGAGAGACAAATTTACTTGCTCTCCCATGAACGGTAAATTGAATGCCCGTTGATCTTTGTACGCATCGCTGATGATTACACAAGCGACTATTTAAAAGCTCGCGCATTTGTCACCCACTTTGATAACCAAACACATTTGATGGACTCATTAATAATCTGGAAAAACTTGACCAAGGCAGCGTCAAAATATGCCCTGTAAGCGCCTATTTTAGAGCCAAGTGATTCAATGCGAAAAGTCAATGTATTGATAAACAGAATATTAGCTAAGACTAGCAGAGAAACGACTGCTGAATACCCTGTAAAGGGGATTAACAAAAGTCTAGCAAAAGACGAAATAATGAGAAGCGCATAGAAGCGACAGGTTAAGTTAACATATTAACATATGACAAGTCAACATATGCTTTATACCCTGCTTAACATTTTTAATGGGTATACCTAGAGATTGTCAATGTTTTTCGATGGCTCTGCTTATCAGACGACGGAAATTCAGAATAGATAAAATTATAAACTCCGAACGGAACCATAACATGTAAATGCCGCTAAAGCAATCTTATCTGAATGAAAACAAAAATCTATTTCTGTGGTGGGAAATTTATGTTTAAACAAAAGCCCAGGCCGGGCAGGCGGCACGTTCTGTAGAAGATACATATATACAACAACAACAACAGCAACAGCAACAACAAGTGGGTAAATGTTTATATACTGGCTATGGGCAATTAATTTTATGGCTTTCGCTCAATCGAATATGCCAAATATAGCACAAACAGGGTATACGCCGTAATTGATTTCTGTACAGCAGCCGCAGCGACGCCAATCAGAACTGCAATAATCTAATCAGGGTACGCGCTTCATATCGAACTGTTTTAACCTTTGGCGAGTGGAAAAAACAAATGGAAAACGAAACGTGAAACGTGCTGTGGCCAAGGGAGTGATCGTTATCAGCCCAGTTAAGGGACTAGGAATTTTTATAGCTTCATAGTATCGTAGGTCTTACATTCTTGGGCGCTCAAGTAATTGTTTAAAAATAGACGCGACTGCATAGAAACTGCGCCCTACGTCAGGGCTTTATATAAATATATTTATATCATACGTAATTGTATCAATTATTAACCAATTATTAGCTAACATGGCGTATACGTAGTCTGATTTCAGACTAACTGACAGTATAACAGTATACAGTTTGATATAATAAATTAAAGTATTTATCATTTTTGACAGTATAACTGTCTAAACAGTAGAAGGTATTTGGAATGTATAACAGTTAACAGTATACCAGTTAAAAGTATAACAGTTCTAAATGTTTTCTAATTTACAATATTAGCGCATCATAAATATCACTGTAGAACAGTTGATAGTATAACAGTTGACAGTATAACAGTTGACAGTATAACAGTTGACAGTATAACAGTTCTGCATGTTGGCCAATTTACAATATCGTCGCATTTTTAATATCACTGTATAACAGTTAAGCGTATAACAGTTGGCAGTATAACAGTTAACAGTATAACAGTAGGCGTATAGCACTTCTGCTTGCTGGCCAATTTATAAAATCAGCGCATTGTAAATTATATAACAGTTGACAGTATAACAGTTATGTATGTATAACAGTTCGCCTTTTACGTATGATCTATCTACTCTAAATTAGAATTTATGGGTCTGCCTTACCTGTTGCGACGTGGATGTGGATTGATGTGAGGTTTCCTTAAGACTACTGCACGAGCTTGAGCTCGTATTGATCTGTCGTCCGCCCAGGGCGGCAACTGTGGTGCTGCCAGCGCTAAGCGGCCCCCCACCATTCACTGTGGCCACGCCATTCAGCGTGGGCGTATTGCACAACATGTTGCTGGCCGAGGCCGAGGCCGAGGCTGAGGCTGCGGAGGAGCTGGGCAGGGGCGTCGTGGAGGCTGAGCCGCTCTTCTTGTTGAAACTTTCAATGAGCGTTGAGGCCGGACTCAACATGCCGCCGCTCTGTGAACTATCCGAGAAGTCTGTCATCTGGAAGCGAACAGAAACAGAAATTAAATCTTATCAGTTAAATATTTAGATATTTATGGAGTAGTAAAGTGAAGGTGCTGCAGCTGCTGCTACGGATCTTATCTATTGCACAGACTCTGGGCCAACCTTGCCTTATATGGTCAACAGATCCGCCGCTAGCTGAGTCAAATGCTTAAATATTTAATCAAATATGTGAAACGAGCTGAAAGTGTGGACAAAGACAGTCGAATCGAATGGGATATATATATTTTATTGTTTTCCAGCACAAAAATCGCATTTAAATTGATAAATTGGTCTACCACAAGCCTCTCCAACTGTATTGTACTATATGCCGTTCTTGGCCAGTGGCTCTCCAACTGTGGCGCCGTGCGGCCTGCTTGGTAATGCAATGTGCTTTAGATAAAACAGAGCCCGCAACTAAAACATACGTCGAGTATCCATTTTTTTTTTAAGTTCATGCATTGATTTATATATCTCCTGTTATGATAATTGCCTTATCTTTGTTTACACAATACTAAAAATGAAAAATTAAAATATAGATTTTGCTTTGATTTGGTATCTGCATATGATATATAAATTATACGCTGCCAGTTGCTGTTCATTATTGTTTTGATTTAGCGTTTCGATTAAAATTCCATTTACGCGTGGGCATACGTCCCACAGTCTTTATTACGAACTACCTGGAAGCTCGTTGCCGTTTCTCTCTCTCTCTCTCTCTCTCTCTCTCTCTCTCTCTCTCTCTCTCTCTCTCTCTTTCTCTCTCTCTGTGTGTGGGCGCCCGCGACCTGTTTTGCAATTTGCGTTCTTAAATCAATATTCGCAATGCTCGCTGCGATTTTATTTCATTTTTCATTATTTTTATACTTTAGCTATTAAGCAACACGCCATAAACACGCAAAGAAAGCGCGTTAACTGTCCACAGAGTTGCCAGTCAGCCAGCCAGAGCTTTCCGCTCTAGTGTATGTGTGTGTGCTTTTCGCTCCAGTGCGAGCTTCAAATTTTAACGTATTTTGCCGCGACGGTCGTTTACAGCACTGGCGCAGAGTGGCCTAACCACGCAAAACAGCTGTGTGCAGTATCTTGGTATTTTTTCGCTATCGTTTTTGTCTCAGGTTAGTTGAGTGTCGTGCGTTGGCCACACTAGCCGCTGGAGCCCTTCACAAAGTCTTTGATAAAATGTATTAATTCATTCAAATTGGCTGAAAAAAGTGCACAGAAGTGGCATAAAAGTAATTTGGAGCAGTTTTTTAACGCCGCTGAACAACGAAATGGAACGCGCACAACGTGGCTGGCTTTGCTGCTGGCTGCTGTGGCTCTGCATGGCGTCAGCCACATACGCCGACGTCATGACGACCGTAACTGGCGGAGGGGTGGGGGTAATGGGGGCTGCTGGCAGCACAACAACGCAAAACGCACTGCTCGCTGCTGGCAAATCGGAGCTGGCAGCGAGTGGCAAGCAATTGCCCGTCTGCTCACGCATGCTGCGCCACGTCTTCGAGAACGCGACGCCGCGGGACGAGCAGCGGGCTGGCGTCTTCGAGGAATACCAGCCGGAGGTGGGCCAGGTGCTCGACGAGGAGACATACCTGTGGAGCTGTCTGGAGGCCTGCTGCGAGAAGTCGCAAATCCAAAACCAAACCCAACGCAACACCTGCAACGTGGTCCTGGTCTTCAAGCGGAAGTGCTACCACATCCATTGCATCAGCAACGAGGCCTGCATGCCCAAGCCTCTGGCGCGTGAGCGGGAGAATGACAAGGTTCAAATGGTATTGGTCAATCCGGTGGGCGATCCGCCAGAGACTTGGACACAGCTGCTGAAGGCCACGAAACCGAGTGCCGAAATCCTGCCCTACGAATCGGAGCTAAACTTCTGGAAGCAGCCACGTCGGTTGCAGTTTCAGGTGAGCCGCGCCACAGTTTACTTGACTAATCTCTAATATTTAGTCCCTTCCCTTGCAGGACAGCAATGCCTACGACGAGGACGAGTTCCCCATGGCGGAGAAGCGCGTGAAGCAACTGCTGCTGCAGCAGCCCGACGAGAACGACGACGATCTTAGCTACTATGGCGCCGCCGAGCTGCCCAACAGTGCCAAGTTCATGACCTGCGACCCCGACACGCCCTGTCCGCCCCAGGAGCAGTGCGTGCCGCTCCAAGCGAACGCCGTTACGGGGCTCTGCAACTGCAAGCACGGCTTCGTCCGCAACAAGCAGCACAAGTGCGTGATGCCCGCCGGGGCCTACAGCGCCTATTTGCCCAATGAGGCGGTGGCAGCTAGCGAGATTGTGCCAGAGGTCGTGGCTCCAATGCCAGCGACACCCATGAAACAGGAGATCAACAAGGTCACGGTCTCGGTTATGTCCAAGGAGGTGCAGCTGCCGGAGCAGGAGGTCACCTTGGCCGCTTTCACAGTGCCCGACGAGGAGACGAGCGGCGCGAAGTACAAATATCTGTGGACGCTCATATCGCAGCCCAAGGGACCGATGAATGGCACCATTTCGGATCAGAGCAAATCGAAGGTGAAGCTATCGAATCTGTCCGAGGGTCTGTACACCTTCAAGGTGACCGTGACCGGTGACGGTGGCGCCTTTGGCGAGGCAGCGGCCAATGTGACAGTGTTGCCGGAGCGGCGCATCAACCAGGCGCCCCAAGTGATCATCTCGCCGCCTGAGCAGATCATACGGCAACCCACGTCCAATGCGATACTCGATGGCAGCACGAGCACCGACGACGACAAGATCATCAACTGGCACTGGGAGGTCATCTCGGGACCCATTGGCTACCAGCCGCAGCTGCCGGAGGTGAACACGCTGCAGCTGGACCTAACCTCGCCGGGCAACTACACCTTCAAGCTGACCGTGACGGACTCGAACAACATCACCAACTCAACCACGGCCACCATAGCGGTGCTCAAGGAGACGGACTACGCGCCGGTGGCCAATGCCGGAGATGCTGTCATCTTGTATCTGCCCAACAATAACGTGACCCTGAACGGCACCGCCAGCTCCGACGACCACGAGATCGTTGAATGGGAGTGGACAAAGGATGCCAGCGACGAGGCCAAGGCCGTGGACATGCAGAGAACCAGGACGCCGTACGTACAGCTGTCCAATCTGGAGGAGGGCATGTACACGTTCGTCCTGAAGGTCACCGACGCCAGCAAGCAGTCGAGCACCGCCAAGGTGCACGTCTTCGTCAAGCCACCCACCAACTCCCCGCCCACAGCCAAGGCGGGCGCCAATGTGGTAAGCTGAGAACTGACTTTATCTCTGAACTATATTGATTATATTTTTCCCTGATCTCCATAGACAACCAGCCTGCCCGTCAACTGGGCCACCTTGAACGGCTCCGAGTCGAAGGACGACATCGGCATCAAGAGCTATCAATGGAAGCAGCTGAGCGGACCCAACAACGCCGTCATACTCAAGTCGAATACCTCGGTAAGTGGTGCGAGCAAACAGAATATAGAAATCCATATCTAATCTCTGCATTATCTTAGATCGCCAATGCGACCAGCCTAACGCTTGGGCTCTACGAGTTCGAGCTGAGCGTAGCGGATGAGAACAACAATACAGCCACCGCCAGCACCTGGGTGAAGATTGTGCAGGGTAACAGAACTAAACTAAGACTAAATTAGAGCTTGGCTAATCCTAAATTTCCATTCACTTAGAACGCAATGCTGCGCCCATAGCCAATGCTGGCGGAGATCGCACTATTACGCTGCCCATCACGGCGATTTATTTGAATGGCTCGCAATCCTCGGATGATTTGGCCGTGGTTAAGTATGTGTGGACGCGTGAGGATACAAGTCAAGCAGCTGGGGTCATCATCAACAACTCGGACAAGCAGCCAGTCATGATTGTAAGAGCAAAGCAGAGATCAGCCAAAGAGATTCCCATTGATATACCCATTATATTCCTACAGCTCACCAATGTGGTGCAGGGGCGCTACGTCTTCAAGCTGACTGTGAGCGATGATCAAGGCCTGACCAGCTCGGATACGGTCAGCATTAATGTCCATGCGGATCCCATGCTCATGTATCTGGTGCAAATGACGCTGCCCATGAGCCTCTCCGTGCTGGCCAAGAGCGAACTCGACTCCACAGTGCAGAAGCTGCAACTGCTACTGGGCGACGATAATAAGATACAGATCAGGGAGCTCAAGCAGGATCTGCACACCGAGGCAGCGGTGCTGGTCTTCTTTGTCATGGCCAGCGATGCGAAGGGCGGACAGGCGAAGCCCGTAAACGGGCTGCATGTGGAGCGTATGCTGCGGGCCAAGCTGCAGAAGGATGCCTCCATACTGGGCGCGCTCTACGTGGACATACGCACCACTGTCTGCCAGAATAATTGCTCGGGCCATGGCCGCTGCAACCCGTCGACGAGAGCGTGCATATGCGAGGCCTTCTGGATGCCCTCGGGCGGCTTCTTCTTCGGCAACGATGAGGCCAACTGCGGTAGCTATGCAATGATTGCCAATTGAAACTCTGCTCAAGTCAAGCTTTGCCTTACAGATTGGTCCATTTTGTATGTGTTTGTGGGCGTCATTTCGAGCTGCCTGCTGCTCTCGGGCATCTTCTGGGGCATTGCCTGCGCCTGTCGCCAGACCAAGAAGCCGCGCAGCATGCGCCAAAAGGTGCAGAAATACGCGCTCATAGGCACGCAGGACGAGGAGGCGGCCAATTGTAAGTGACACTAAATCGTACAGTAATATATATATATCTATAATATATATATATATACACTTTGTAGATTCGCGCAATACCTCGCTTACCGAGTCGGAAACGGATTCGGATGTGCTCTTCGAGACGCGCTCGAAGAGCAACGGCATTGGCAAGCGCAACAAGGCGCACCACAGCAGCTCGCAGGGCAGCGGCTCCGGCAGCCGCGAGGGCAACAAGTATGCGGTCACCAAGCTGGGGCGCAAGATCAAAACATAGACAAAACTAATGTATATGTGTATCTTAGTGTGTGTTAGTTCATATAGAGTGTGTGTGATATATACCTATATATATACCTTATATATATGAATTTGTATTTCTATATAGTCCTATATACAAGCTTTTATGTACTTGCCTCTGTTTTATACTGCTGACCTCTGTTTATATATGTTCATAGCTATGTGTGTATGCGTGCGTCTCGTTCCTTTCTACTTATGTGATATGTGCACAACCTCTCGGTTATTACGATTACCTCCTATGTTTATTTATTATTATGATTATGACAATTAACGAGTTTTTATTTGTATATTTCGTTACTATATATGTATATAGTGTTAGGACTTCACAATCAATGTAATAAAATACATGTAATTGCTTTAAGACGAAGTTTTCTTGCACCACAGTCCAGGCGAGGGCCATAGCCAGTGCTTGTCAAACGCTCAGTTTGGCAGCCATGCCTGGTTGACGTTTATTTGAATGCCAGGCCTAGTTCCTGGAAGGCAGCGCATATATCTATATAAGTGATATATATATAAATCTTGAAAATCCGCCTGTGATTCATTTGCTGAATTTTATTGGTATTTTTTTTATTGGATTTTGTTTGTCTTTTTTGGCCATGTCTGAGCATGGCTTAAGTGTTTGCGCTTTTTATTGATTTTAGCCGGATTTGCGCTACTGACGGCGGGCGGTCAGTCCTGCTTGGTTTCTGATGGTGGTGGCATGCCACGCGCGCTCCATATTTCACGCCAAGCACACACACTGTGTGTGTGTGTTGGGTGCGGCTTAACGGCGACACGCGATTCGCTCGTAGCCCCAGTGCCTGCCACCTGCCGCCTGGCGCCCACCTGGAAGTTAATTAGGCTAACCTTCGCACTTTGCATGCCAAACTAATGAAAAGTTTCTTGAACCTTAGCACGGCTCACACGTGACACAAATTCGCTTCCTTTTTTTCTGGTATTTTTATGCGCTTTTTCAGTATTTGTTTTGACTGCTGTTGACTTAACTGTTCATTGTGCACGCATAAATTTCTTTCGATTCCCAGAAATCATTCAAGACGATCTCTGTGTTTGAGGATCTCTCGACTAATTCGTTTGCTCAGCTCCGCTGACAGCTTACAAAACCTTTTCGAGAGTTATTCATTTATTTCTCGATTATTCGCCTTTGCCTCTGCCCTGGTTACTGGTATTAGCGGCTTTGTTATTATTTCATTTGACAAATCGAAATTCCGCAGCATTTGCATAAATTAAATTAAGTGAGATCTTTATTAACGAAATTCCATTAAATGTGGCTAAGAGGCTTTAGAGTCTTATACTGTTATACTCTTATACGCTCTTATACATAATCGATTTCCACTTTCTAATTTAAATTCACTTCAAAAATTCAATTTGCGCTTAGAATTTCATTTAAAAAACAGCTAAAAATAAGCTTAAAAAAGCTTAAAACATTATAAAATAAAATTATAATAAAATGTTTATCAATTAACATAAAAAACGTGACACCAAACCAAAAAACAGCCAAAGATAAAAGAGTTGCCGAGGGGCGTGTGGCAGAGGGGGGGGGAGGAGTGTAGGGGGCGGTGCTGCCCGCATTTTTGCCAAGCAGCAAGCGAAATAAAAGATATAAATTAAATAAAAACACACAAAAATGCAAAAAGCGAACAAAAAATGGCACACGAGACGCCGCTTGAGTGATTTTTAATGTATGCGTGACAATTGTTGTTGTTTATACACTTTTGGCTGGGCCATAAAATGTTTTAATGTTTTATTTGCGTTTTATTATTGTTTAATTAGCCAGGCCCAGCCCCAGCCCCAGCCCCAGCCCCAGCCTCCTCTCCCCATTGAATGAGAGACGAACATTGTCTGTGCGGCGTATGAGCCACGTTTATTGTTCTAGACGCCATTCAGCTGCAAATGCCAAAAGCGTGGGCCAACGAATAACAAAAACTGCAGCGCACAGCCCTAGTTGGGGCTCGAATGAGTCTGTGTGGGTCGAGCTGAGCAGGTGACAGTGGCAGCTGCCAGTGGGCGTCTGTGCGAAAATATTGAGCAAACTTGCGAAATAACTAAGGTAAATATACGTGTGTGAAAGCGAAGCTCAGTTTAAAACTATATATGGAAGTCATTAGATGATGGGGTAGGAGAGAAGATATATATATATATATGGGATATATGTGCTATAAGAAATGACTAGAATTGACTCAGTGTTGAGCGATTGAGGGTGAGAGCAAAGGCTGCAGATTGCTAGAGTTAGAGTATGAGCTGCACTGAGAGCTAGCAGCTAGGGAAGAACTGTGTCAGAGTTGAGTGGGAGAGAGAGCTGAAGCTTAAGCAAAAGGAAACTGATAGAAAGAGAGCTTCAGCTGGGGCGGCAGCTTGAGCAGGGAGGCGTAACTAGAGCTGGAACTACAGCGACAGTTGCAGCTGAAGCTAGCAGCTCTAACTCTAACTCACTCTAGGTTTACTCACCTTAACTACTCAAATTACTCAGCTCAGTCCATTTGCTGTTAAGATTCTTATTTGACTGCAATATACCCCAGTCTCTACAAGCTCTGCAGTCTACAATCATTCTTAAATATAGTCATTAGACTGTTTGTTTAAACGTCTCTGCTAATTTGTGTTTATTAAGTCAAGTTAGTGGCATGGCTAAGCGCACCTACGCAGCAGCTGAAACAACGCCTGAAATGCAATTAATATGGAAATCCACTTGCATTGACATTTCCGCTCCAGCAAAGGGCCAACAACAACAACAACAACAACAACAACTGCTGCTGCTCAAATTACAGCTAATCATGAAAATCTGTTGAAAACACTAGCATTGCGCATACGCCGCGTACTACGAGTGAGAGAGAGGCAAGCTCGGAGCATGCTCTGACACTGATGGCAAATCGAATGTGCACAGGTTCAAGGTCAATGCCATTGTCGTCGTCGTCGTTGTCGTTGTCGAACAGCTGCAGTCTATGTTGGCTATCTTGGCTACCTTTGCCAATTAGCAGCCATCAAATTGTGTCTCATTAGCCGTAGATTAATTTTGAATGCATTCGCAATTAGACATTGCACTTAGCTCAGCCAAATGCGTGGGCGTTTGCCAAGAATGAGTCGACAAATAGACTAGAGGGTAGTTGGGCCAAAGCAACCCTTAAGAGCGAAATGACGCAGTTAGAACTTGACATGGTTGCGGACGGGGGTCAACTGCAGATCACACACATGTGTGTGTATCAGTGTATGTGTGATAGGAGATAACGGGGAAAAACAATTCGAGAGCAAACATTAAACAGTTGCCAGGCCGTCTCTCCCCCTCTCTCTCCCTTTCCCTCTCCGTCTCTCTCCGTGTGTAGTTAATTCGAAACAACAAAGTAAATATTAATAAAAAAAAAAAAGTCAGCATAAAACCGGTTCAGCAATCAACGGAGACGTCAGCGTGTTTGGCAGCGGGTTCGGTTTCTGGTTCGGTTAGTACAAAAGATAAAAGTGCCAAATAGTATATAAATCTAATGACTCTCACAATGTATCTCTCTGTCTCTGTCTGTGTGCGTGTTTGCAATCAAAGCATAATCGAAGCAATCGAGCATGAACAGCGAAAAGTATCTGCGAGATACATTTGTAGTTTTTGCCAATGGCGAGGCCGCGGCATTTCCTACACTTATCAGAGACAGCGCAGCGCGATGCGCGATCTAACAGCCAACAAGACAACAAACGTCAGCGATTCTCACTGTAAACAACAACAGGCGCGTTCGGCTTTTAATGTCTTTTCTTTATAGTTTTTACCACATTTCTTTTATTACCTTAGCTCATATATTATATCTGTTTATCTTAATTTCTGTTTTATATTTTTTTGTTCTGTTCACATTTTAGATTTTCACACTTTTGTCGAAGGAACAACAGAAACACGCTCAAAGATCGCCGCGTTTAAACTCGCACGCGAATCGCGTGCGTTTTATATGCGCGCGTGTTTTGTTTTACTTCCACTATTTTTTGTGCTTCACTCACACAACTTCTTAGCTTTTGCACGCGCGGAAGCAACGAACACAACTGAAACGAAAATTGAATGAAAAGCACAAATATCGCACAGGGTGCGAGCAGCGAGAGAGAGAGAGCGAGCTAGAGAGAGTGAGAGCGCGCAGCAGGCCAAACTTGTTTGTGTTAGGGCTTTGCCTGCTTCGACGCTGCTGCTGCCTACCTCAAACAACAATAAAACTAAAACACATAAACAGAACACTTTCGAACACTGCTGCTGGCGTTGCCAGAGAGCTCTTCGAACTTGTTGCGCTTGCTATGGTGGCGCCGCTCTCGCGCTCTCACGCTCTCACGCTCTCATGCTCTTCGCTCGCTCTCATGCTAATAACTGCATTATGAAATTGCTGCGTTTCGTTGGCGCCTTTAATTATCGCCTCTCGCTCTCTCTCCCGCTCAGTGCACTGAGCAGTGCTGCAGCGTGTGGACGTCAGTTTGAGTCTTTTTTTCGTCTGTTTCTCGTTTTCCGTTGCATTTTGAATGGGCGCTTTTAATTAAAATGAGCTGTCATTTAGTGGAACAAGTCTCACTGTAACGGGTTTGCCAGCCAGTCGCTGTTCGCATTTATCTTAATTGATTTCATTCATAAATTATAGCCTAGCCAAATGGCAGGTTTTCAGAGATAGCTGGGTGATCTTTTAATCCAGTTAATGCTTACATAACTCTCGCCATATCAGCTAGTTACCGACTGCATAAGAGACCCTATTGTTTCAGCTGTTACAAGTTTTGATGGCACATGTTAAATTTAGCGCCAAGGCTACGACGAGCAATTCTTCAAATAGCTTCGTTTGGCTCCCCCAATATCCAGAGACTCGACAAAAATTCCCTCGCCACAGACAGCGACGCGTCGCTTCCCCCCATTGACGTCAACGGCGCCGACTGAGCGACAGTGGGGCAGGCACGTTCTGGAAATCAAATTATATAGAGAGATACATAGATAGACAAAGGCGACGCAACCCAGAAGCAACAGAAATAAAACAGACGAATCACTTAGCTACACACAAAACACTGAGGAAAAAGAAAAGCAAAAGCAAAAGAAAATTGCCAAAGAGGAGCGCAAAAAACCCCATTCGCATATATGGCTAAAAGTCTGGCCCCTAAAGTAGCTAGAAATCTGCTATCCAGAGGGGTCTACTCAGAGAGAGAGAGAGAGAGAGAGAGAGAGAGAGAGAGACGGGGAGAGACAGCTGCAGCTGTGGGCCAGAACCAAAAATCTCTTCAAATTGATTATAAACAAAATAAGTTTATAGAATTTATTGGATGCCGGCTATTCGAATGGCTTTTATGCTAGCCAAAACTTTGCGTAAATTCGTGAATCAGTTTAGCAAAAGCAGCCAGAACTGTTCAACAGATTTATACTATAGACATATACTATATAGCTAATTAAATGCGTTTCAGTTAAATAATCGAGCTACATATATAAAATCATTAACATTCAGTGCACGCGCCATTAGCAAACGCTTTGATGTGGCAGCTGCAGCTGTGGCCGCAGCTTGCCTTCAAATTTATTAACTGCAGGATAAACCTTGCACCTAATTGTAACTTGATTACTTTTATGCGCTGTTGCTTGGGTTAGCGGGTAAAGCTGGAGATAAATTGAGCTATAGAGATATAAAGCTTATAGAGCTTGTAGAGCTTATAGAGCTTATAGAGCTATAGAACTATAGAGCCATAGAGCTATAGAGCTATAGAGCCATAGAGCTATAGAGCTATAGCTGTTTTTGGCTTGAAAGCTACTTTACAATGCACTTTACAAGCCACTTTGTTAAATGTTAACTCTACTGCCAGTATTTCCACACTTCCGATAGACTGTTAAGACTCTGTCAAGATCTAGGGAGTGCCTCTCAGGGGACTGTTCAACATTCCTTAGCCTGCGCAACAATGTGATGTGCATTACGTGTTGTTGCTGTTGTCAGCAGTCAGTTTAATGGCTGTTGCGTCTGGCCAGGGGTCAAAGCGTCGCACGCACACAATTAGACTTCATAATAATCATAAAGAACCCACATACACACACACATACACACATATACACATGCATATGTATGTGAGTAGTTTTTTTGTCTGCCTTTCACTCGCACTAGACTGGACCGAGCTGGAACCATTAGGCGACGTCGCCGTCTGCTTTGGTCATTTACAGCGGCGCCTCGGGGTTAATGAACGATGTTTTTTTTCGAGCTGAACCCCCTTGGCGCTCGTCTAATCTCTCAATTGGTTTAGAGATATATAAACACACACATATATATATATAGTATATATAAGAAGTTTACCTGATAATGTTGCCTGGGAAATATCAAACGGGAGCGCATTGCGGCTGTATGACTGCTGCCGTTAGTGGCTGAGCTTTTGGGCTGCGTCTGCGTGAGCAGCGGACTTCGCGTGCTCGTCACGACCATAGTTGATACTTTTAAGTAGTTTTACAACACTGGTTAACACCTTTTAGAAACACTGGAACTGGCACACAGTTCGCCTGCTTTTGATTATGTCAGTTTTTTGTTTTCTTTTGGTTTTTTTTTTTTTAATAATCACTTTATTTCTGGGTTCGTTAACATTTTTGCATTTTCTATGCCAAAAAAGGAGAAGAAAAAGAAATAAGAACAAAAACAAAACAAAAATTTCATTTGCATCAATTAATAAACACAACAATTGGCAATTTCCACAGAATTCATTGATAATACAGGCGCACGGAATGCCGCCAGCTTTTGTGTATGGCAAAAGAATTATTGTTATAAACAATTATGGCACATCTGGTTTTATTCTTCTTCTTCAGCTGCTTCTTCTGCCCTCTCTTTTCAAAGAAGAATGAAACCGTTAAGCGTATAAATGCGTGTGCACAGCAGTGCTGCCGGCTCTGCTGGGCTGCGACAGCTAGTAAAAAAGAAGCCAAAAATAGCTAAATGTTCACGCTAGAAACCAGCTATTCTGTATATTCAACATAGATACAGAGTTTACATTAAAATAGCCAGACCGCCAACACTGTTGCACAACAATGAGCGCGCAAGAGAGCGAGAGCAAGAGAGTGAGGTGGAAACAATGAGAAAGGCCCAGATAACTGGTTTTTGCATTTCGGCTGCTGTCACTTGACAAATGTCTCTGCCAACAGCAGGCAGCACAATGCCATAAAAACTAGCTCTGATTATGACATCTAGATGGTGCCTTGACACCCAGCCATACACATGTGGGCTCAAGTTCAGTTGACACGCCCACACAGCCGCATGCGCCCACGTTGTGCACTTCCGTTTGCATTGTTGTTCAAGCTGGCTAATTGAATTTCCGCTTGGCCAAATGCAATGCATTTACCGTTAAGCAGAAACCCTCCCCTTCTCTCGCTCTTTCTCTCTCTCTCTTTATACTCTTTGCCTTGCCTTTCTGCATGTCTTTGGCTTAGTTAATAAACGCGTTTTACAACTTCGCCTTTGGGCCTCTTCTGATTGACTTTAGCAACCTACGCAATTGGCTTTTCCGTTCTGTTTCAGTTTTTGTTTTTGTTGTTTTTCTTCTTTTTCTAATAAACTCGTTTTTCATTCTCTAGAAACATCGAAATTTGTATTATGTAAATTTAGACTATATAAAAATAAAGATTTTTTATGTATTTTTAAATTTTTCATTCGCACATTTTGTCTGCCAGTTACAGCAAACAAAATAAAACGAGATATTTCTCGGAAATTTGTGGGTTTTATTTATAAATTCGAAATTTATTTTCGTTTTGTCGCTTGATTTATGTTCGCATTATCATTGAAATACTTTTTGGCTTGACTTAACGCACTTTTACACTTGACGTTTGATTTAGGTGCGCGCTTGGGCGCATTCTCAACATTTCACAATAATATTAAATCAGTCGTAACGTGAAATTTAGTTATAGTATTCAATTCTTGTTTTAAGCTTTCTGATTATTTAGCGTAGCGCGTCGTTGTCTTCGATAGCGCGCTCCCCGTACTGAACTGTTGCGTGGTCGACACAAGACTGAAACGCCGAAAGAGTTAAGACTCTCGCGAGTCGCGAGTCGCGAGGACTGCAAGCCAGCGGCGCAGCCATGCAGAGAGCCGAACTGAGCGTGCGTGCGAGCGAAACGGCTTGAGCTGTGGTGAGTGCGCGCCATCTCTTGCTCGCTCCCTTACGTCTCTGTTTGATTTATGTGCTCTTTGATTCGTCGTTGCACTTTGGTGTGGTGAATACAACTTAACACAGTCATCATGCGTCAAGTGTTGAATATGCGATTGAAAATTCGAGCTGCATTTCCTTTGCTCATCTTTTTGTAAACCCAAAATGAAACTTTAATGTAAACAATATATGTTCATCATTCGTTTACCTTGCGCCTTTGGCTAACATTATCGTATTTGTATTTACGCCAGGCAAATAAACAAATGCGTTTATGTTGTTGACTGCCAAATGGACGTTGGCTCGCTCAGGTTGAAGCGGATGATTGAAAACAATTGAATTAAATTGAAATGAATTGAATTGAAATGTATTGCTGAGCGAACACGTGCGCCAAATTTGTTTTTCTTCGTTTCGTTTTCTTGCTTTTTTAATTAGTTAGCCGAAAACTGCGATTTCTTCTTCGTTTTTGTTGTTTATTAAAGATTTCAGTGCGCAGTTTTTGGCAGCCGAAAGAGCTGAAATCTTTAATGTTTCCAGGAAATGCCAAAGCATGCAAAAAACAAGAAAACATCAACTACTGTCTATGTATGTATGTGTGTGTGTGTGTGTGTGTGTGTGTGTAGCTAAACCAAATCAAATTTGATCTTTTTTGTTTATGCGTCTGGCTTTGATTACATAAAGGCAGCGCTGCCATGAACTGGCGCCACCCACAGCCGAAAGTATCTCAAACTGAATATGGCTGAGTATCTTTAGCTGTATCTTTATATATGTATATATAATTGCAATTGTATCTGTATCTCTCTCTCTCCCTCTCTCCATCTCTCTCTCTCTCTCTCTCTCTCTCTCTCTCTCTCTCTCTCTTTTGCAATTGTATCTGTCAGATACATTTCTCGCTAAAAGCTATTGAACTCAAGCAGGCGGAGAAGGTCAGCTGCTGGCGTGGCTAATGCGCTGCAATTGAGTTAAGTAGGAAGCGGATTTATTCATAATCAAACCTAATTAAACAATTTGCTATGCAATTAGCCAAAAAGCAAGCATATACCTGAGCTAATCTATCATAATCTGTCAGCTGCTTTCGTTTTCGTTTTCCTCTTCTTTTGATACTTTTTCAGCCGAAATCGGGCCAACAGCATCCGCCTTAGTCACAAATGTGTCAGCCACTTTGGGCCACTTGCCACTAGCCCCAATTTAACCGCCGACAAGCGATTAGCATAAACAAATGGTTCGCCTCGCGAAGCTCCACAAATTTAAGCCCCAAATATAAGCAGATCCCATTGCTGATTCATCTAGCTGCCGCTGCCTGTCTTCAATTACAAATTGTATCTGTAGCGCTGCCCCTTCTATAGCTTCTTTAGACTTGAATGACTGACTTTCGCCTAACTTCAACTCGACTCGAGTCGTCGCTCGGCTGAGTCATCGTCTCAGGTCTCAATCACAGCACATGTTGCATTCAGTGCGTGGCTCGAGGCCAACGAAAGGTTTGCTCGCTGACTCACGGGCTTTCCACGCGCTCGAGCTGCTTCTAACAGCGCCCAGGCAGTCCCTTTGGCGTCGTCCCAGTACCAGCTCAAGCCTAGAGTCGTGAGAGCGGATTAAGACACGCCCCTAGCGCCTACATTGGTATTTCAAGCGCATTCCTCTGTCTGCTCTTACTCTCCCTCTCCCTCTCCCTGCTCCTCTCCCTCTTCATCTTCGTTGAATTTTCATGCGTAATTGATTTTGATGCATTTCCCCTCCCCCGCCGCCACGCCTTGCGCCTGAGTGAGTCTTACCAACTTTTTATATGCGAAGCGTGCTCAACACGTTTTGTTTTTTTTCTTCTTATTTGATTTGATTTATTCGTGTATTTCTGAAATTTGGGTCATGCGCTGGAATTCCGAAAATACATTTTTGACGGAGCAAAAAGTGCAGTTAATTTGTAGATAAGACTTGATACGATACTGATAAGGCGTAATGGATTGATATGGACTTAATTGGGCAATTATGTAAAGGAGAATTCAATTTTAAATATATATGTAATAAGAATTTATATTGTGTAATAGTAATAATAATAATAATAATAATAATAATAAATAAAATAAAATGAATAAAAAAAGTTTAAAAAATAATAATAATAAAATAAAAATAAAATAAATATAAAATAATAATAAATTAAAAATAAAAAATATATTAAATAAACAAAAAATATAAAATAAAAAAAATAAATAAATAAATAAAAATTAGTAATATTAATAATAATAATAATTTCATTAATAATAAAAAATTATAATATATAAATATAAATATAATATATAAAAGATTATTATTTAAAATTATTAAATATTATTATTATTTTCATTTTTATTATTATAAATTAAATTAAATTAAATTAAATTATATATGTATTATTATAATTATATATTAATTATAAATTTGTATGTTTTATAATTTAATATTAAATATTTTAATAAAATTTAATATTTATAATTTAAATATATACAGTCGACTCTCGCTATTTCGATATTCGAGGGACTCTGAGAATATCACGAATTATCGAATATTTGAAATATAAAATATAAAGAAATATAGAGAGATTTTGTAGGGGACTCTAGGTAACTTTGAATTAAAGAGAGATTCGAAATAACGACGAGAGTTGATCGTATTTTATTTATTATTATATTATCATTAAATTTATTACTATTTAGTATTATTATTTTTTATAAAATGTATATATATATATAGATATATAGTATAGTAGTACATGGTAGTATAGTATATATTGGTATATCTAAGGAACCTATTTAAGTTTTATATATACATACATATATTATAATAGCTCATTATATATCCGATTCGTAACTACCTCTGTCCCTTTCCTACTTTTTCTCGCCCATAATTCACAGATTATTTACAACTCTTCGACACACAATCGACTGAATTACAAATATCTATGGCATTAATCGCCGAGCTCTAAGCCGAGCTCAATGACTAAGCTGAGGCTCGTAATGCATAAATTTTCACACCTGATACCTGCGGCTGTCTAACAGCAATTGTTGTTAAGCATCCGCCTTTAGAGCAACAAGTCACATTTCCGACTCTATGTCATGCTAATGACATAGACCCAAAGGCCACCTCCCCAGCCCACCAAAGACCTCCACAGTCTGAACGATCTTCACAAATAAATACCAAAATTGACCCTGAACCTGAACTGCGTCACGAGAGAAACATGCAGTACGAATAACAGATTATTGTTTTAATACTAATAATCACAGAGGCAGAGTGAGAAGGAGAGAGAGGGAGACAGAGAGAGAGAGGGAGAGAGAGGGAGAGAGCAACTAGCCAACCAGCAGCAACAGCAAATGACATAATTGTTGTTGTAGCTTTTGTTTTGATTGTTGTTTCCATACTCTTCTAGAGAGTACTACAAGTTTGTTATGTTCGTATAGTAAATATGGAATGTCTATATCTATATTATATATAATATATTGCATTTATTTACGTATTTGCAGTATATTTTATATTCTTTCTCTACAGTTTAAACTTTGCATTAAGATCTTAGCTGTCTCAGCCTGGCTTTGACTTTAACAAAGTTTATCTGAAGTCTGATATGCATATATCCACTATATCTGAGCTAAATGCAATCAAAATTTGTATTATTTACTGAGATATCTTGAGCAAGGTCTGTACTTATAAGATATTATATAAGTATATTATGAATTATATCTAAAGCATATGTTAGACCCTGAAACAGATCTCTCTCTCTCTCTCTCTCTATCTCTCTCTATCTATCTCTCTCTCTTTCTCTGTGACTCTCACTCACTCACTCACTCTATCTCTCTCTTCCTCTCTATCTCTCCCTCTCTCTCTCTCCCTCTCTCTCTCTCTTTCTCTCTCTCTCTCTCTCTCTCTCTCTCTCTATCTATCTCTCTATCTGTCTCTTTCTCTCACTCTCTCACTTACTCTCTCTCCTTCTCCCACTCACTCACTCACTCTATCTCTCTCTATCTCTGTCTTTCTCTCTCTCTCTCTCTCTCTTTCTCTGTGACTCTCTCGCACTCACTCACTCTCTCACTCACTCACTCACTCACTCACTCTATCTGTCTCTGTATCTCTTTCTTTCTCTCTCTCTCACTCACCCTCTCTCTCTATCTAGAGCTGCCTCTTCTACAATACTCAGCTCCACTTGCCATACTACTCCCCCTCCTCTACTGCATACTACTCTCCCACTCCCCCACTCTCCCACTCTGATCAACACTCACTCTTCAGGGCATTCGAACTTCATTATATTGCAGTCAACTCCCTCAGTTATTGCCAACCATAATTATGCATGTACTTTTGGGGGGCGCAGCGAATGGTAAATTGAGCGCCAAGCGCCTGGCTGTCTCGAGGGCGGGGGTGGGCAGCGCTCGGGCTGGGACTGTGTGGTTGAGAACTCACCTTGACAGTGGGCAATTGAGCGTTAACCTTCATGGCTGAGTCGACGGCGGGTCTCGTTTGCAGCAGCTCTTGATACTGCTGCTCGACCGTTGATATTTCGGTTGCTTTAGTCGCAGACTTTTTATCTTTGGAGACGCAGCTAGTCAAAGATAAACGACGCGCGCTGCCAAAGCGAAAGGTGCCAGCACCACCAGCACCACTAGCACCACTAGCACCACTTGATTTCTTACGATTCGATTTGTTGTTCTTGCCAATGCTATTATCACTCACTGCTTCACTCTGTTGCTGCTTGGGCTCGCTGCTGATATGAAATGTTGCTGTCTTCTTACACCACAAACCACTCAAACGGTTGCCCATGCTACAGGCTTACGGATTTCGGGTCTCAGATTAGGCACAGACAAAGCGTTACATTGATACAACTATACCAATATATGTATGTATATAGATATAGGCACTCATATATATATGTATATATATTATAGTGAACAGAGGCAACCGGCGCGCATCTCAATTCGGCAAATACTGAAAATGGAATTCTTTCGAAAACCACAAAATGCTACACGTCTCGCTGTGTGTGCTATATGTTTGTTTATTTGTATGGTATGCGCGCTTTATAATGCCCAAAAAGAAAACAACAAAAAACAGATATATACATATATATATATATATATATATATATGTATATATATATATTAGACTCGTCGTCATCGGCAGCGGCAGCAGCGCAACTTTGTTTGTATTTCAACAGCGAAAACTTCCTTTTGCCCGAACATTTGCTCGCGTACTAATCGATTTTTGTTCTCTTCATACCGGTTGGTGTGTGTGCTCGCTCGAGCTGGCTATATACTCTATGCTTGCTTGCGTACTACCTGTAGTTACCTGTAGCTATACACAGCACGCCCAACTTCGGCCAAAACGGCAAGCGTCACTCACGCTCACGTTTTGCCGCAGCTGAAGAGCTTGTCAAATAGTTTTCGAAGAACACTGAAACAACACACAACAAGGTGTTGAAAAGCTTATTAGTGATAGGGCTACAACGAATAGGGAATGCCCTACTGGAGCGGAACTTCGAAATAGGAGATGCTTGTAAAACTATGTAAATATTAGAGTTAGAAGTGAGGTAAATTTCTTTTGAAAAAAAATCAAAATTAGCTGAGCTCGTCACGAGTTCAAAAAGGTATCACGTTCGAAAATCGAACTCTATTTGAGCAAGTTATAGACATACGAAGTATGCAGAAATGTCTGTTTTACAAAGAAAAATTGAATTTTCAAAGAAAATTAAGGCAATTTCTCAAGAAGTTCTTTATATCAAATGAAAAGAAGATATCTATAACATAGATATTAGATATAAGAACTGCCTTATATGTATATAGATTCTATGTACATATAAGACAGTTCTTCAATACTTAGTTTTTAAGCTAATTCTAACAAATCCTTAAAAAGACCTATAATAATACACTCACTCGTAAAAGTCTGCCAATATATATCTCTAAGCATCTACACTTCCACCCACCTGCACTTAGATCCTTCTTCATATGATATGCTTCCAGTTATCTCAGGTATACTGCAGTACTTCCCATTATCAGCTTCGTCTTTCACTCTTTTTATATGGGTCATCGTGGGTTTTGACTTTTAATTAAAATGTTGCCGCCTTGTACACGTACTATCAGCTCACATTTCTAATCTAGAGTCTAAGGTACGCTCGCGCTGCCAGGTGATTCACACTCGAGCGCAGGTGCATCTGCACAGTCAGTAGCACCCCAAAGTGTAGGGCACTGACAGCGACGCACGAGCCATACTAAAAAATCAAAGCCCAAGTCTAACGAATGCCGATTATTCATATAGCCATAACGTTTGCATATACTAAATCCACACACACAAATATACATACAGACATACAGACATACATACATATGTATATTTGTATATAAACAACTCATAACTGCCCTGGCAGCAGCAGCAACAAATCTGGCGAACTCATCGTTAGGCGTTTCCCTTGCTTCAGTTTCTCCCCTCTCTCGCCACCCTTTCCAAACGTGCTAAATATTATTTATTAATTAAGTTGACGCTATTTTCTGCCTATTTACCTCGCCAGCCAGCGTCGCTGGAACTCAACTGGGAGTGTCATCGGCTACCTCTCTCCCTCTCCCTCTCCCTCTCTCACTCTTGCTAACTCCGCGCCTCTTTTTCGCTGTAGTCGCGTGAGGTGTGAGACGAAATGACGATTGGACTTCTGTTTGTGTTTGAGTTTGTAAAGCTTTTCTCGGCCTGTGGGTCAACAGAGTATGCAAAACAAAGCAATGTGCGTGCCAAGCGGAGTGAGAGAGAGAGAGGGAGAGGGCGAGGGAGAGCAGAGAGGCGCTTAGCGTAAATGTACTTTGGCTGACCTTTGGGCAGCGGCTATTAATAGTCATTAGGCATGGTGAGTTTCGCCTATTACAGCTGTGGGCGAGTTGAGTTAAGCAGAAACAGATGGGAATGGAACTTCGAAATGCGGAATTAAAACTTGCTCTCTCTTATAATTAGATTGTAATACAAATAGGCACGTAGTTACTTAGAATTATAATTAGAGTTATGGTTATAGTTATTTATAGTTATACTTAGACTTCTCCTTGGAGTTATAACTAGAATTGTAGTTATAGTTCCATTTGTAGTTCTACTTCTACTTATACTTATACTTATACTTATACTTATACTTATACTTATACTTATACTTATACTTATACTTATACTTATACTTATACTTATACTTATACTTATACTTATACTTATACTTATACTTATACTTATACTTATACTTATACTTATACTTATACTTATACTTATACTTATACTTATACTCTATACTTATACTTATACTTATACTTATATTTATACTTATACTTATACTTATACTTATACTTATACTTATACTTAACTTATACTTATACTTATACTTATACTTATACTTATACTTATACTTATACTTATACTTATACTTATACTTATACTTATACTTATACTTATACTACTTATACTTATACTTATACTTATACTTATACTTATACTTATACTTATACTTATACTTATACTTATACTTATACTTATACTTATACTTATACTTATACTTATACTTATACTTATACTTATACTTATACTTATACTTATACTTATACTTATACTTATACTTATACTTATACTTATACTTATACTTATACTTATACTTATACTTATACTTATACATCTTATACTTATACTTATACTTATACTTATACTTATACTTATACTTATACTTATACTTATACTTATACTTATACTTATACTTATACTTATACTTATACTTATACTTATACTTATACTTATACTTATACTTATACTTATACTTATACTTATACTTATACTTATACTTATACTTATACTTATACTTATACTTATACTTATACTTATACTTATACTTATACTTATACTTATACTTATACTTATACTTATACTTATACTTATACTTATACTTATACTTATACTTATACTTATACTTATACAGATACAGATACAGATACTCACTCTTATACAGCTACTTATATTTATCAGACTCTGACGCTCATTCATGTACTTATACTTATGCACACTTCAACTTAAGTTTACTCTTATACATTTAATTATGCTTATACTTCAACTTCTACTTACTCTTATACTCTTTCATTTACTTATACCAAGACACACACTTCTACTTCTACTCTTTCATTTACTTATACCTAAACACTTATACTTGAACTTCTACTCACATTTCCGTAACTTCTCATGCTGGAAGGACTCAAACTGAAGAGCCTGCCCAGCTGATGATGTGTGGGGGAGCCGTTGCTGTTCGCTGGCGATATGGCAGTGCTTAAATCCGTGAACAAAGGCGAATGTGAATGCGAATGCGAGTGATCTGTGGATTAAGATACATTAGTAGAGTTTTACTCTTATAAGTTCAATCTCTTATACTCATACCACTCAGCTCCAGTGCCGGCGACATGTCCTTGGCGAAGGCAAACAAATCATTGTTGTTGCGTATGTCCGATGAGTTGAGCGTGAGACTGGGCTTCCGTACGCCCAGGAAGGTGGAGGAGCCACTGCCACTGCCACTGCCAGAGGTTCCATTGTATATTAGGGGGCTGGCATTGCATGTGGGCGTGACGTTGGGCAGCTTGTGCGACTCCAGGGGCGATGCCGACTTGGGTATATAACTGTTGTTGGGCCCAGCTACCGTCACAGATGTGTGACGCTTGAGCAGCGGCGCCGGCGGCAGCTGCGATGGCGAGTGCCGATAAATGTTGCTCGTCTGGGCATGGGGCAGCGCGACTGAGTCACCCTGTTGCTTGGGTATGGCCAGGCGCAGCGTCTGGCGCGCTGCTAGCCTACGTGCAGGCGCAAATTTATTTGCGGACGTCGCTGCTGTCGCGCTGCCGCTGTTATTGTTGTTGTTGTTGCTGCTGCTGCTGCTGTGGTGAGCTTGCGCAGCTGTATTGACAAGCTGTGGTGAGTTCATTTTGTTTACGATCGAGAGCGAGAACGAGAGAGCGCGCGACGTATGCGCGATGTTTTTCGTATTTATCAATGAATTCGTGTTGAATTTGCTTTGTTATTGTTTTACGAGCCGTTGCTATTGTTATTAGCGCCCCGCTGCAGCCGTTGCATAATTACACAAACAATAACAATAAAATCACTGAATTATGTATAAACAATATATGTGTATGTGTGTGTGTGCGAATCGCTTACGATTTGTCGAATTTTCTTGAATTACTGCACTGACGCAGGCCGCCTTGGGACGTGCCCCGCCTCCCGCGCTGTCTTCGGTGGCTCTGCCAGAGAGTCCCACTGTCTCGCGCTGTCTGATGACCCACTTTGAGTGGCAGCCAACGAAGGCGACAACAAAATGCAGCCAACACCTTTTTCGTGTCGTTGTTGTTGTTGTTGTTGTCGTTGTTGTTGTATCTGTTGTGTCTGTTGCTTTGTTGTTGCTCTTAGCGCACGCTTAATTTATTGTCGCTGTTGACTTGTTCGCTGGTATTTTAATGTTCTTTAGTTTTTTATTGTTTCGATTGCCGTCGGCTTGAACTTGAGCTTTACGTGGTCGGCTTTAATTTGGACGCGAACTGCTCCACGGAGACCGAGACGGAGACGGAGACGAAGACGGAGAGATACTGTCTCAGATTCTGGCACTGAGAAATCGCGTCGCGTTGCTCAATTTTCGTGACTTGCGTGGGAGCTGCCATAATAGTCCATATGGCATTAAATGGCGTGTTTAATCTGTAATATATATACATAGAGAGAGGGAGAGAGAGAGGGGGAGAGAATCCATTTTAGTTTTAATTGTACTGAGAATCGTAAATGAATCTTATTGCCTGTGAGCTTATATGTAAAAGTGCGTCGGTCGATCACAAAGAACTGACTCGGCTGACCTCGAAACATCTAGAAATTAAAGGTATTATGCGAATTTCTAAGGAATGAGTGTGAGAGAGACAGAGAGAGAGAGAGAGAGAGAGAGAGAGAGAGAGAGAGAGAGAGAGAGAGAGAGAGGAGAGAAAGATAGAGAGAGAGAGAGAGAGAGAGGGAGAGAGAGAGAGAGAGAGGCAGAGAGAGAGAGAGAGACAGAGAGAGAGAGAGAGAGAGAGGGAGAGAGAGAGAAAGAGAAGACTCATATTAGATAGGCTAAACTGTAGAATAACTCACTTGATCCCTGAATTCGGATTAGTAATATCTTATTGCCATAGACATAAAAATACTTCTTTTTATTCATGAGCATCGCATAGAAAGGCGATATACATATGTGCTATAAAAACTCTTAAGTTTACTGTCATAGACATAAAAATACCTAGAGCCTAGATATTTATTTCTTATTTGTGAGAATCGTGTAGAAGGGCGAAACATTTGCTATCAAGACTCTTAGATTTCCAGATTGCTATAACTCTTTTTACATAATACTCATTAGCGCTTTCACTTTCTATAATATAGATCTAGATCTAGATCTAGACCACCTCTTGATTGTTGAAAATCGCATAGAAGGGCACTTTTTTTTTGCTACAAAAACTTAACTATAAAAACTTAAAAGCTTAACCTTTTCATAAATAGCAATACATCACTTGAAAATCGCATAGAAGGGCGTAGCTTTAGATATATGTACATATATGATGATAGATGCATAAGAGGTCATAGGTCGTCAGGCATTTCTATTTTATAAGAATGGCACACTCGCTCTAGCTCTCTCTCTCTCTCTCTCTCTCTCTCTCTCTCTCTCCCTCTCTCTGTCTATCTCTTTCTCCCTCTCTCTTTCGGCCAACTCACGCCCTTTCCTATCATTTATCCCCCTCTAATACTAACCGCATCTTTGCCCAACCAACTCTTCAACTTTCTCAAGTTCCAATTGTCAATTCGATTCGATTCGATTAGTTTTGCTTGTCAATCAGAGCTGCACTGCAAGTAGTAATCGAATCAATCGATGCGAACTGACGTCTAATTAGGCTGCACTGATTGAATGTCAAGCGATTGCCGCCGATGATGGATAGTGTCCGCCGAGTCGATTGTCGACTGTGACAGAGACATGGCCTGCGCGACACTTGGCCCAGGCGGCCAGGCGCATTGCATAGATACGATTTGAATGTTGAGCACGAAATGTGATTTGTGAAAAGCCGTCGGCCTCTGGCGGCACCAGCATCGCCTTACACAGAGAGCAGCCCCACCAGCTGAGATTTCTGGCATATTTGCACACGGATTTACAATAAATTGCAATTATGCAAATGAGGCGAGTCTGAGAACAGAGAATCGCGAGTCGAGCATCGAGCATCGAGAATCGAGAAACGAGAGCCGAGAACCGGTACATTGAAGTCTTCAAATAAAATGGAAATCGGCAAAATGCAAACATTAATCACGGAGATTAGTTGGGCTCAGTTTAGCAATTATGGTTATTGACGGGGCGTGTCAATTGGCCAGTTGATAAATGATTGGGCCCGCGAGTCGCGCTGTGGGTCAAGTTCGGCGCAAGTAAGGCCTATATAATATATACCCTATATATATCTTTATGTAATTTTGATTCTTATAGCAGGCAGTTCTGGCCTTGTCTAAGGCTGAGCTTTATTTTATATTTTTGGGTTTTGGCTTAGCTTAGCTTAGCTTAGAGAGACATTTTAGCCATGGCTACGGAACGCATTCAGCTGAAGAATATCCAATCGTTCATGGAGCTCACGGCGGAGGATCAGGAGCGCTGCAACGATCAGTTCAGGAACGAGCCGCTCGAGAGCAAGCACATCATGAACAAGTACGTGAAGCGCACAGCGCAGATACTGAAGCGCGCCCGGCCGGATCCGGTGGACAACGAGTGCTTCCTCTGCTTCGACATCTATCCGCTGAACTTCAAGTACAGCACGGTGCTGTGCTGCCTGTGCGGCGTGATGCACCAGTTCTACTACGTGCTCTACATGAACGTGATCGAGGACACCAAGATGGAGCACTTGAGCCAGTTCATGTGCGACCTGCTGGCCAATCTCCTGTCGTCGGAGATTCCCCTCCTGACCACTTTCACGCTCAAGTTCGTTCTCTGCCGCGACAATCCCATCAACAAGAACGTGCTCAAGATCTTCTCGGAGTCGGAGAGGACTGCCAAGATCTACAATGCATATCCGTTCATACGGGAGACCAATGTGCTGCGGCAGTCGCAGATCCACAATCCGTACGTGCAGCTGGCCTGGCTCGAGATTATGCAGGGCAACATCCAGCAGACGAACATCACGGAGATTTTTCAGAAGCACCGCGACGTGGCCAATGCCAAGGAGGATCCCATGCTGCGACTATTCGTGGAGGACTTCTACAACTTGGCCAAGAACATGCTGCAGTCGCGGTTTCTGGTCAACCTACGCCTCTGCTCCATGGAGCGCATTGATCTGTTCGAGCAAATCATACGCGCCCATTTGAAGACCTACAAAGATCGTGCCACCACCCGTTCATTTCTGTTCGAGCTACTGAGGGCTCTTGTCCACATCTACGATCTCTGAGCATTGGCAATCGGGCATTGATTTTGTCCCAATTCGGCTAGCGATTTAAATTGTTTGTTAAAAGAAGAAAAAAAAATAAATAAATGTGAAGTTCTTCCACTCGAGCTGCGACCTGTTGCTATCTATGCTGCCTTTGCCAGCGGAGCAACTACAGTCAGGATGGCCGAGTGGTCTAAGGCGCTGCGTTCAGGTCGCAGTCTACTCTGTAGGCGTGGGTTCGAATCCCACTTCTGACAAGAACTTTTTTTCTTTATTTATTTTACATTTTTTATCTGCCATGTTTTGCAATTGGCCTGGACAACAGTTGAATAACCTGCTATAAAAAAGCCAAGCACTTAACTAAGGCTATAAAAACTAAAGAAATCTTATCTTAATAGAGGAAAATTGTCATTGACATCGCATTAAAATGCATTCGACGTGCTTGCCAAAGGCTTTGAAGGCACTTCTAGAGAGCTAAAACGGCACACGTGTGGCCTGAGGTAACTATAATTATAATTGAACATAAAAACATTTGGTTTATTTATATTTATTTATAGCATTTCTCACCTGCTACCCAGATAAAAATATTATCGATATAAAAGCAAATAAAAGCAGCAAAAATTAAATCAAAATAAAAAACAGCTCAGACCTTGTACGCCAAATGCTTTGATTTCGTTTCTGTTGACGCAGTTGCTTTGTGGAAAACAAACTCTGCAAAATTATATGGTATATATATAAGGTATATATGTATGTATATATCAGCAGAACTGACCCAACGAAAATGGCATTGAGCTCGTGCCCTGAAATTAAGCCTCAACTATGTCAACTGGCAACGGGCATATCGCCGCGCTTTGTTTATAAACAACATTCATTGCGTTATATATATGATATAGAGAGGAAATGGTGTCAGTTTCATGTTTCCCTGATCAAATTTGGTTTGAAATTCGCTCAAATTTGCCGACCTATATAGAAGTTGCTATATAATCGTGATTATCAAGCACTTAAGCCTCTGCCTCCCTCTGTCTCCCTCTCTCTCTCTATATACACGTACACAGTTATTACTGATATTGCAAATGAATTTCATTTTTGTTTATATAGAGGGTATATATGTAGCAAAATCTTCGATTCGGGCAAACAGTTCAATGGTAATGCGGAAAATTATTCGCGGCATGTCAAAACATTTCCATGCCATTTGGTTTTCTCCCGTGTATAAACAAACAATTAGCCTGAAATGCGCATGCAAAGACATACACACACATACACACATACATATTCATATGTAAGTATATGTAGTTCTATAAATAGCTAAATGAAATAGTTGTCGGCATTAAGTCAAAGCGTTTTTCCTTTCAGCTTCTGTAAACAATGCTCGCCTCTATGCTTCAGTTACAACTGTATATATATATATAATACCTATCTGCCAGTCGGAACTGAAATTGAAAGCGTTCCCAATTATAATTTATGCAAAAGTAACACGAATAATGAACTTTTCCCCACATAAATCAAGTGAAAAGTGTCAAGAAACTCATTTGAATATATATGTATCTGGGTAGGGAGCAACAGACTCTATATATCATAAATAATATTCATATATTTATATATTTACAAACAAGAAAAGCCGCCGCCGCCGCCTATAATGAGCGAGGATTGTTAAGAGATTTGGAGGAGGAGGAGGAGGCAGAGCGAATGCGGGTTAACCTAATTCCCGAGATGGGATCCGGAATTTCGAAGGCTTACTAGGCGAAAGTTTTTGTTTTTGTTTTTTTTTTTTTGTACACACAAATCGCTTAATGTTCTTTAATGACTAATCTCAGCTCTGCTGGCGCTTGTTATTTTGTTGTTGCTTTTGTCTCCGGGCCCAGCCCACAAATATAACTCAGCGATAAGATTTATCTACAGTGCTTTGTCGGCTTTTTATGCTCATATATATATATATATATGTTTATTCCACAAACAGCAGATCGAATCAATTTAATTTGCTATTATTTTGCAATAAAACTACATTTAAATCATATTATTTATAAATTTAAACAAGCCCTAGCAGTTGGCAAAGCTGTTTAACAGCCGTTCCCACACAGCTATTTATGGCTCTGTATAGTTAACAGTGAGCATTAACAGCGCACACTCGAGCTATACAAAATGCGCTTTAGCTCATCTTGCGCCAACTGTCAGGATGGCCGAGTGGTCTAAGGCGCTGCGTTCAGGTCGCAGTCTACTCTGTAGGCGTGGGTTCGAATCCCACTTCTGACAAGATTTTTTGCGGTATCTTTGAATAATTTTTTTTTAAATATCTTATTTTATTTTTACCTTTAGCCATGAAATGTTTGAAATTATGTTATTTTCCAAATGTACGCTAAGCATTTTACCTAAAAGCAAATTTGTTTTGCTGTGGTTTGTTTTCGACCGTGAGTGGGTGTCATCTGTGTGGCTGATGGAAAACAGCAGCCAGCTGGCTACGCCGCTGGAGCCGTTGCTTCTGTCCTCTGCACAGTTGTTTTCGTTTGCGAACTAAACTTTGTTTTGAAAAGCCATTTAAAGTGCCAAAATCAATTAGTAGCTCTGTATCTGTATCTGTATCTGTATCTGTATCTGTATCTGTATCTCTGACTGCCCTGTTTAACAATCTAATTGCGCTTTTTATTTGTATTTATGTTCGATCATTTATCAATGCCTGCGATCTGTCTGCCCTTATTCACGCCTCGACTTTTATGTTGATTTTTATGCGCATCCCATTGATTTGCAATTAAACAAAAGCCAGACAAGACAGCTCTCCACTCGCCCGTCGACTTGTATACAATTTACTTTTGCTTTGTATTTATGAATATTATAATGTGTGTCTATCTGTGTGTTATAAATATTTGAGCATTCGTGAATCTGCCCGAGTATAATCATAAACTCAATGTGCAACTTACAGAAAACGCAACTCATGCGCCTGCCCAGCCAGGGGGGAGCTGCGGCCAGAGGCTCCGTTCCGTCAGAATCTCGTGCGGCAGATAAGCAACGGAAGCTGCCGCTAAAGGCGAGGCTATAGCTGTGGCTGTGGCTGTGGCTGTGGCTGTGACTGTGGATGTGGATATGGGATGTTGAATCTTGGACTGCTGACGGCTGTTGGTTTCTGGCTGTTGGCTGCTGGCTGCTGGCGTCGGTTGGTGTCTCAAATTCCTGCAAGTCAATCAACCCGTCAGTTTCTCTTGTTGTTTTGTTATTTCAGCGTGTGTTTTGTTTTTGCTTCTTTTGACCAGGCGACCGACCGACCGACCGACTGTCCGACCGAGCGAGCGAATGTTCCGTACAATCATATATTTTGGCGCTGGCGTCGCTGTATTTATAGCCACATGGAACACACATAAAATTTCGACGTAAGATTTCGTAATTGCAAAGCACGCAACAAAAATAGAGGAGGAAATGCGCTTTTGCGTTGCCAACTCGAACGGGCTGCGGCGGCGGAAGCACTTGGCTGGCTTAGGCCACGACTCGACTCGACTCGAGCAGGATTCACTCTCGTAATTTGCTATAGCTTGGCGGCGATAGGCGCTGCATAACACAATACAGCGCAGCGCAGCACACGACGTAACTGAACTGAAGGCAACTGTAATTTTCCGTTAAAAGAAATTTTTCGAACCGACGCGTTGCGCTTTGCGCTGTTGACTGCAGCGACGGCAGCAGCAGCAGCAAACAACCTAAAAGTAAGCCGATGGCAAAGCGATGTGAAGAGTGCAGATTCTGCTGAGCAGCGGGCAACAGTCACGCGTGACGTCACAGCAGTCAGCTTCTGAGCGTGTGCAGTGCGTACACACAGCTGTGACGTTGCGCTGTGCACAGCGCAGCACCTTCTCAGCTCTCGGCACCATGTAATGATCGTCACAGAGAGAGCGCGCACACATGAGCGAGCGAGCGAGTGAGTGAGAGGGGGAGCAAGAGCGAGAGCGTGAGCGTAAGCGTGAGCGTGAGAGTGAGTAAACAAGCATTTGCTTGCTATGTTTTGTTTTTATTTCGTGTCTTTTTATTTGTCTTGGCTTCTTCACTTCGCACACTGATACACTGATATACTGATATACTGCGTGGGCAGCACTCACACAGACGTAAACAGGCGCTCTTATGTCAAAGCTTTGACTGCACGTGTGCAGTGTGAACTCTCAAAGCGCAAAGCCATAAACAAAACTACAAAAGAGACAAAATTAAGCTGAAGAAGAAAAAATGCCAAATTGCATGGCTAATTAAATTTCTATTAGCCAAGCGGCAAAAACAGAAAAAACAACCGTTTAAACATGTTTTCAAATTGATTTCAGCTCGCTTTCTTCGTGCCTGGAGAGCGCGCGCTTAAAACACATTACGTATACGCCCCCATAATCGCCCATGCCGTGTGTGTGTGTGTGTGTGTGTGTGTGTGTGTGTGTGTGTGTGTTGTGGAAAGAGCACACAGAACAGGCAAACAGCTGAAACAATGAAACCTGTTAATTAACTTTTGCTCAAATTTGGCATAAAATTTTGCGACTCTAAGAGAAAAAACCACTAAGAATATTTATAGCATGCAGGGATATCTATATATAGTATATATGTATATATATATACAATTGGCTTAAAGTGGCCGCTCAATTGTCTGTCTGCCAGCCTGAGCTCTGCTTTTGGCTACTTTGCCCAACTCTGAACTTGAAAGCGTCTGTTGACTGCTGCTCTTAGACTCTTAGGCGTGCTGCCGCCATAAATCTTGGCAAATATTTAGCATATGGCAGATCTTATGATTAGATAAGAGAGCTGCGAAGATTTGCAAAGAATTTTGGAAAATGTTATATATGAGCGAGAAATGGGCAATTGTTTTATGGGAGCTATGAAAGGATAAGTTACATACATACATAAGTATATAGAATTTCCAATATATATTTAAACTAGTTGAAGATCTGAGTAGCTAGAGCTGACGGAGGTTATTTGTGAATGTTAAATATGCATAATAAAATTTAAAACAAATATAGAAAAATATCATGATTAATAGAGTTTGATTAATAGTTTCTTTGGCTACTCAAGACTTATATATGACAAATTCAATTATGATTTAGTTAAGTTGAAAATTGATGTATGCTCTATAAGCCGCACTCGTGGCTGGAGAGTTGAATTGGTATGAGGTTGGTAGAAGTATTTAGTTAAAGAAATCTGCCACAATAGCTGACTAATGAAACTTAAGATTCGATTCGGTAGTCCCATCTATAACTATACCTAGTACAATAACTGCAGTCTAGGTTTCCTTAACTCTTCAGCTCAGAAATCAATCAAAGCTGCACTAATCAGTATATAGAGTTTTGAGCCAGCTTTGTTAACAAGAAAAGTGAAAAGGCTAAGAAAGCGCTTTAAAGTTTTCAATTCCTACTGATGCTTAAGAACTTTAAACGTTAACAAAACAATTGTTGTGGTTGTTGACCCACTTAACTGGCCATTGTAATGCTAATTTACAAGCAGCAGCCGTGTTGGGCTGCACCCACAGCCACAGCCACTGCCACTGCCTGCTGCAGTTGTAAGTGGAGCAGGCAGCAGTTACTGCAACTGCCAACTGCAACTGCCGCGCCCCGTTGCGCTATATATGTAAATATACATATATAACTTGTATGTTTTCTTTATGTGTATACACATATTGTGTCAAGCTGACAGTAGCATAAATTTTGATTGATGACTTTTGATTGACATTCGGGCAATTTGCTAATTTTATTTCAACTGCTTTTGCGCTCTAGTAGTAAATGGGTCAGTTGTCTAAGAACTTTGTCTACCATTAATCACAATGAATTTATGTACATATGTATGTACTCTGATGGCACTGCAAAGTAATCATGCGAATTAATGTATATTATGAGCTCTAGAGTAGAGTGAAGTGGAGTGGAGTAGTTACTCGGCAAGCATTGAATTTGTGGCTGCTGAAAGCGTAAACTTTAATTAACTTTAGCTGTCAGGTCAGCCAACTGATTAACATATATAAATGCCTATCAAACGTCTACAATCGAGCTATAAAAATGAAAATATCACTCGAGGCCCCCAGCTCAAAGTCAAAGTGGAGCAGCGGCAGCGGCAGCTAATTGAAATGCATTGAAAGTGCGTGCGACCGGTACTAGCAACAAGTGGCAGCAGCAACAACTGGCTGCAGCTGCGTGTGAAATGTCAAACGTGCGAAAAACACTGGCCACTGGCCACTGGCCACAGTGACATTTGCTTATAACTTAATTATTTTGCATAACTCATTGCAAATGCAAGGCGGCAACTGCAACTGCAGCAGTGGGTGGCGCTGGTTGCATAACGAATGATAATAAATATTAAAAGTGACAGTTGCCAATCGGCGAACTTATGCAAAGTGATGAATGCCTCTGACCTGATTTCGGCTGAACTTACTTTTCATTATTATTGTTATTACTATTACTATTTTTTTTTTTTTTTTTTGTTATCATCAATTGCATCGGGGCATTTATCACGCTCGAAATATAATTATTTTATTTTGTTGCATGTTGTCAGTGTGTACACACCTTTCCATGACGCGGCGAGTGCAATTTGTCTTTGCCTGCGGGCGCCACATGCAATTTTTCATTCGCTTTGCGTAGGCAGCCCAAGTTCAAAGAGCCAGCGCTGATTGGTCAGCAAACACACACGCACACACTCACACACACGCACACGTGTCATAGCATAAGCTAAAAATAGAGAAGCCACGCTGCCGCCGGCAATGGCTGGCAGTCGCTTAGAATGCCATTGGTTCTTGTGCACCAGCAGCGGTATAGTCAGGATGGCCGAGTGGTCTAAGGCGCTGCGTTCAGGTCGCAGTCTACTCTGTAGGCGTGGGTTCGAATCCCACTTCTGACAAGAACTTTTTTATTTTATATATATTTTTTTATCATTCGTATCTGTGTGCACAATGTGTTTCAATTGTGCCCCTAAGAGGCCATTAAAAATTACAAGTAAATCAATTTATGTGCGCTTAATTGTCAATATTCTAATCACATAATCAGCGGGCCTTCAAGCTGGCTGCCTAACAGTTAAAAGACCACACACACACGCAGCCAGTCAGCCAGCCAGCTAGCTGATGATTATTATCGTTGTCTGGCATCGCCGCGAGACGCCGTCAATGGCAAACGCTTTCAAGTCGGCCACAAATCATTCATTCAATCAAACTAGACTGAACGAACTCAACTGCAGTTGATTCCGTTTTTCCATTATTCCATTTTCTGTTTTCTGTTTTCTGTTTGTTTTGGCATTGGGCTTAAAGCCCTATTTGTAATTATGATCGTAAAATGCAATCAGCAGCTTAGAACTGCGAATTAGTCGACTCGCATTCCAACATGTTTTTTAATAGCGCAATTTACGACAATATTATCTGCTGTCCACAATTACAAAAAAGCCCCGCCAACTATTAAAGTTGTTTAACGGTCGCAAGGCGTGAAGCATTGAGGCTGCCGAACAATTGACAAGCCGCAAAAATTGTTTACACAATTTTAATTGACAACTTGGCGAATATGAGTGATGGCCCGGCCCAAGTCGGCGCGCGCTTATCTGCCATTTTTCAAGATTCAAGAGTTTTTCTCTCTATATTTATTTACTCGTAATTAGTGGTCAGTGAGCAGCTATTGAAATTGATGGCCAATTGATTGGCTTTTGAATAGCGCTTTAAGCGTGCTTCCAGCAAATTATTATTAATGCACAAGAATTGATTGGGCCGAAGCTGCATCAGCTGCAACACCTGTCGCTTAGCGAGTGTTGTTTATGAAAAGCTTTTAACACTTTTAATTAACATTTTCGGAATGGCCATTGCAATTTATGGCCATCAATTAAGATATGATAAATTAATATTTAAATTCGAAATTCAATTTTTATTTAACATATAAATTATATCTTTGATACGTATGTAGCTTTCAAAGCTCTGCGAGCGAGCCTTCTGCACACATGTTGTGTGGTTGAAGCTTTCGTAGTCAACGTTCACGATCTCGTACCACAATTTCAGAGCTTTCACCTTGTAGGCCACCCTCAAATATATTCGTACATTGCTCTCTCTGAGCGCTGAGCGAAAGCTTTGCGCTCAACTGAGCGAGAATGGAAACCAAGCTTACGAAAAGAAAGAAAAAACATGCTAAGAGCTTTGCAAGAGCAACAAAAGCGCCAGCCCGACAGCTTTCAATACGTTTTACATTATACTCGGAATGACGCAGGCGAAACTTTCGGCAGTCTTTGAGATACCGTGACGTAGCTTGGACAGAACGTACTCTCAATCAAGCGGAGATACCTGACCCGAGCAGCATAACTATACATAAAACGCCTTACAGTCAGTCGGTGAGCTTTCGAGAAGAATTCAAGCAACGAGTCATACAGAGCTCTCTAGCTCTAATCGTGCCAGGCAGGCAGAAGCACGCGCGTACAGTAGCGTGCAGGAAGGTTATTCAACTCAACAGGTACGCAGCATAGATACAATAGATAACCAAAATATCACTAGAGCTCTAGTTATGGAGCATATAGGTTAAGCAACTGCAACTGCAACATCAGCAACAATTGGAGGAGGCCAGCAGCAGCTGACAACTTCCAGCAGCGTAAGCGCTGTTCTAGCGTGCAAAAAGCTCTTTTCAATTACAAAAAAAAAAAAACAGAAACAGATGAAACTGCAGCGGCACTTTATTATAGCTGAAAGCTGTACAAGAGAGCGACGAAAGCTTTTAACTTTTATTCGTATGTGTGTCTGTGTGTATGTGTGTTTGTCCGTGTGTGTGCTTGTGACTTTACTACGCTCTTATGCTCAAGTGAAGTAAATGTGCTTAGTCAATTAGAGCACTTAAATTGTGAATTTCTTTCAGCTTTGGCCATTCACAATGAGCAATCTGCGCATTTGCAAAGCCATGTCGCTGCATCCCAGCGCCAACATCAGCTCCAGGATGTGCGTGATGCAGGGCTGCCCAGCCGGCCCCTCGGAGCTGCGACGCTTTCCAGTTCACGACGTAGATCGGTAAGTGAATACTCGAAATTCGTAATATAGATATTGTTGTTGCCAGTTGCCGTCGATCTACATTAAAACCAGTTTATGGAGTTGCAAAGCTCGACGCGCATTGCAAATTCTCTGCTGCATATGTATGTATATACACACATGTAAATTTGTATGTGTGTGTGTGCAAATAATATTCCAGGCAAACTTGTCAAACTGAGAATGAGCTTTTGCATTGGCAGCGCAGCGCAGCGCAGCGCATCGCTTCGCATCGCTCCTCCCGCCAAGTCAAAGGTTGTTGAACCTACGGCGCCCGCATCAGCTTCATAGAAAAATTTCAATGCCATGGCAAAAACAAAACAACAACAAGAAGAAGAACAAGTACGCGCCATGCAGGCATTCGTATTGCAATTATGCCCATTGTGGGTGGGAGGGAAACGGCGACAGCGACAGCAGCATAAGAAGCTGCGTCCCACACACACTCACGCGAACAGACAGGCAGGCAGGCAGGCAAACGCATAGAAATATTCCCCATTGGTTTATTTTTAGCTCTCTCGGTCTCTCTCGCTCTCTCTCTCTCTCTCTCTCTCTCTCTCTTTTGTAATGCGTGCAACAAAACGCGCTCTGTTGGCCGTGAAGTTTGTGCAGCAAAAACAGTTCTGTGCACTGGAGTAATTGCCAGCAACATGGCGTTTAGAGTGGACACAAAAAGTGTAAAGAAATATAAAGTAGCCAAACAACAAAAAGTCAAATATCCATATAGTAGATAAATTGTATATAATAGATAGAACTCATATCCATAAATTTCTAATTTCAATAATTAGTATAAATCTCTTAATTGATATAATTGAAATGAAGCAAGGCCCACCCTAAATTGGCTCAGCTGTGACTGTGTGGCTGGGACTATCCATAACGCAAATAAGGAGCAACAGAAGCAACAACGCTTGTTATTGTTGCAACGACTGCAAGTGGAAGCCGGCACAAGACGGGCAGCAAACTTCCGCTCTTTGTGGAAGCAGAGAGAGAGAGAGAGAGAGAGAAAGAGAGCGAGAGCGGCGAAAGCAAAACACACATGCAAAAAACATGCACACACACTCGCATTCGACTCGCATTGCAACGAGCATAAAAGCGCTTTTGCAGAACTTTTCACCAACTTCACGGCTATGTGCGTGCGTGAGAGCGAGACGGGATCTAATTTGAAAGCTGCACAGGAAAAGCACCGCCAAAAGAACGAAACTTCAATGCAGTTACAGTAAACAAAGAACTTCCGAGGCGATCGCAACGCGCTGAGCAGCGCTTGGTTTGATTGTAGAGTTCGGGTAAATTCCATAGAAGCAAAGAGAGTTAGCTGTGTTAGTGTGTGTGTTGCATATTTGTTGTTTGATGCAAAAGCTCTTGCTGCAAAGAACTTTTTGCAAATTGCTTTGTGGAGCCAAGCTGAGCTTGCGACAAACTAAAGAATCGTGCTGCGTGTGTATATATATACATATGTATATAAAGCTTACTGAACAATCGACATTTGTCATTCCTGCAGCTGCAACTATTGGCTACGCTATTTCGGAGTGAGCGACCTGCTGGTGCACGAGCTCGGCGGCCTGCAAGAGCTGCGCATCTGCTTGCGGCACTTCACGCAGCGCAGGGAGATGGCCAAGACGCGCATCAAGACGACGCCGCTGCGCCTGAACAAGCCAAACAAAATAACAACAACAACAACAGCAACCCCAGTGGCGCCCCTCGCACTGGCGACAGCTGCCAAGCCAATGGCAGACAGCACAACCATAGAGCTGGTCGATGTGAGTAGAGCGATGCCAATTCCCATGCTAAATCTATCAATATTCTTTACTCTAATCTCTAGAGCTCCAGTGGGCATGCGGCACTGAAGCTGCCCATGCGGGAGAAGTCGGTGACGACGATAACACCTGTGGCGCAGCGTTCGCACTCAATTTGCTCCTCCTCGTCCGTCTCCAGCGATGTGCAGTCCATCAGCTCGGACTACGAGGCCAGCCTGCCGCTGTCCGCCCTGGTGGACGCACATGCTCAGAGCAACGGCAACGGGCTGGCGAAGAAGCGCAAGCTCTACTTGATAACTGAGAAGTCGGACGAGAAGAACGGCAACAGCCTGCCCAGCGGACAGAAGCGAAAGATGTTCGTGGTCGTGGAGCAGGAGAAGGATACGGCGGCCAAGAAGCTGATGATTGTGACGGACAAGCCGCAGGCCAACATCACACAGCACCTGGAGAAGTTCCTGCCGGAGATACTCAACTGCATACAGGGCAAGGAGCAGGCCCAGGCCCAGGCCCAGGCCCAGATCCAGGCCAAGGTCAAGAGCCAGCTGGTGGTCAAGCAGGAGCCGCTGCCCACCAAGCCAGCTCCCATGGTACACAAGCCGCACATCACGCTGCCGCCCAAGAAGAATCCCACCAACTTTGTCAAGCTGGAAGCCTCACCCGTGGAGCCGCTCAAGGAGTCCTCGCCGGAGGCAGAGATGGAGACGGAGACCAACATCAATCTGTCGCCCGACTTTCGGTTCCTCATGAAGATTCTGCCGAAGCTGGAGCAGCTGCCCGAGCCGCACAAGCAGCACGTCAAGCGCTCCATACAGATCTTCGTCGAGGAGAGCTACAGCCACTACGCCAAGAAGGACTAGGAGCTGAAGCAGCGGGAGTAGTTGTAGAGCTTAACATTTTAGTATTTTCCTTTTTTATATATTCGTTGTCTAAGACTGATGCAAAACGTAACACATACATATATATAGACAGATATATATATATACATATATATTTTAAGTACTGCAGAGCAGGTGAGCGTGAGTGAGCAGAGCCTAAAGTTAGTTTTAAGCAAATTTCGTAGCCATAAACTTGAATTTGAAAAGCGAAACTAGTTTAAGCACTGCTGAATACATGAGAGCTTTTAAGCCAAGAACTGAATGCAACAATTGTGAATTTTCTATTTGCCAAGGAAGAGCTGTGGAAAGCAAGTCTAAGAATAAAGTGCTGTTTGGCGCCAGCTATTGGGCAGCAGGGTTACTAAGCTTAACAGGCGGCTGTTAGCTGCAGACATGCTGTACACTGCAGCTGTTAACTAGCGCTGTTAATAGCATTTAACTGTGGCAAGCAGTGCAAGCAGTGCGCAAGCAGTGTTTGGTGGGAAATTTAAAATTATTAAGTGAAGTTAGTGCAAAATTGATAGATTTTGCTATATATAAATGGATTTTGAATGATGGCAACTATTTCTATTATAATTTACTGGCCTAAATAGCAGTTGCTGGCATTTGCACAACTCTTTTTACATCTACTCACTCTGCTTTAACTTTTCTCCTTCGAATTTTCCGTTTTCCCCATTAAAACAAAGTTGAGAATTTGTTTTTGTTTTCGTATCTTTTGTTTTGCATTGTAATTCCAAAGAACTTTATTTAGTTTGAAAGCATTTTGTTTACTGTTTTTCATTTTCTTTTCGACTTTTGGTTTTTTTTTCAGTTTACGTTATAATATTAGTAAGTCTAATTATGGTTTGTTAGTTAATACAATGGGGTTAGTGTGTATTATGGTATCAATGTATTAAGTATTTATGTTTTTTATGTAATTCTTGAAAAGTATTTTTATTTTTATTTATTTATTTTTTGCTCGCTTTGAATATAATTTACAAGTTGTATCAATTTAATTAGTGTTAAATTGGGCGTGTGTTAGTGTTAGTGTGTGTGTTTTAGTGAATAGGTATACATATTATAATTACATATATACAGTTATCGATCCGCCTAGGGATCGCATGTGCAAATTGTAGTGAGAGCTGCTAATTGAAATGGATTTTCAAAATGTGCTACGATTTTTAGTGTTAAATATAGTATTTTCACATATACATACACATTCACGGAGTATATAGGGACTCTTGCTTGCTTTTTACAACATTTATCGATTAATTATGAGTATATATATATATATATAGTTGGATATATATTGTATATGAGATTGTTAACTACTCGTACATTGGTTTGTGTTCTACATCAAAGTTATCTGAGAATTTAGTAGGGACTGGGACTAGGGCCAGGGTAGGGGTAGTGGCCAGGCATGGGAGAGAGTATGCACTCGCCGGCATCATCAATGAGAAGCAATCACAAAGTTTACTATATATATATATGTTCTTCGAGTGGATATATGCTATATAGTCGCATTAGATATTTGTATTTACACGATTTCTCGCTAGCAGTGCACATAGATAGAAGCGATCCTACGTAGGACCCGCTACGAGTAGGCTCTATTAGTGGGCTAAGCAGCTACGAGTACGTTCACAATCAGAAGTTCAAATTGGGTTTACCCTCTCTACATTATCTCTGTGTCTTTTACTATATCGTATTATATCAAGAGTCAAGCGTGTTCTCTACTTACATTTACACCGAAAGTTTTGCTTGGGATTCGTCAAAAACTGTCTCACAATTTCTACAAACAGCCTTTTGTTAAACATTTATTTATGTGTGTTTCGTATGCAATATTTATGTTTTGTTGTTGTTCTTGTTATTTTAATTTCCTTTTCTTTTTTTTAGTGAATTCATAAACTTGTTTTTACACCTTTTTCATTATTTTTCTTTCTTTTTATAACCTGAGCGCAATTTTTTTCTATTAAGAAAACGTAATTTTTTTTTCTTGCCAAAAATTTCATTTTTTTTTTCTGTTTTCTGGCACAAATTTAGTTTTATTTAGTATTTTCTTATAAAAGTTTATCAGCTTTTTTCGCACTGCCTCAAAAATGCTGAAAATTTGTTTTCCTGTAGTTTTTGGGTATCTTTTTTGTTGTTGTCTATGGAGAGCGGGAGTTGTCGCCATGAAGTTTCAGTTTTTCTTTGCAAATATTGTCCACATACATATATATATATCAGTTATCGTATATCGTATATAGTAGTGCTACATATATATATATTCTTGGAGAGAAATGCATATACGTATTTTATAGCTATAAATTCTAATTGCAAATGCATTCGGTTTTACAGTGCACCCTAATGCTGGCTGGCATTAGGGTGTGCCACGACGACGAAAAGAGTAAATGAAAAGATAATGAAAACTCTCTCTATGTATATCAAATGAGAATAAAACAAAAAGTTAGCTTCGTTTTTCTTTTTCTTTTTTTATACAAACAGTTTTACACGATTTTATTTCACTCTCCGCTGCCAACGTAGGTTAGGTAGGTTCTACTATATAATTAGCACATATATATTTATATTTATCATTATATATGGTATATCTATGTAGTTGAAATACTCAGCTTTTAGTTTGCTTTTGCTTACTTAGCTTAACTAACAGTTAGACATTGTTGAAACTTATTGAAACATAAGCGCCACGAATTTATAGACAAAGTTTAGCATAATTATTGTATGATCTATATATATATATATATCTTGACATATGTAATGTGTGTGTTTTTATTTTGTTGAAAATTGTGCAAAAAAAAATGTACATGTATATGATTTACTATATAGTTAGTTATAGATATCTATATATTTGTTGTTTCTTGAACTAAACAAAATGAAAACTAGTTTCGGCTTATCGATTTAATTTGGATTATATATATGTATATAGTAATATATAAGTATTGGTGGGGTGTTAATGTTATGTACATGGTGCTTACATCAAGTCAAAACGAATTACATATACATATACATATAAATATACATATATATATGTATATGTATGTATAATGTGTGTATTGTGTCTTAGCTGCTAAAATGTAGTTCATAAATTGTTTTTCTTTTTCTTGCCTTTTGCATTGTATTTAATAAACTAAAAATATATATATGTATGTGTGTGTGTGTGTGACCAAAAGACTGTTGTCTACATATGTATATCTATGTGTGTGTATGTATATATATGTATAAGAAAAAACTGTTTATTTATAAACAAAAGTTTGGTGCAAAAAATCAAAAATATGAAGAAATCGTTGGCCACAACTAACGGCATTTAGCCCAATACATATCGATATATGTATATATATGTATATTATATATATTTGTGTTGAGCTGCAACGATTCTCCAGCTTTTTGCAAGTTTTTCGTTTCATTTTCATTTTGTTTGCTTTTGCTATGAGATCTCCGTGAAAGTTTGAATTCATATTTCGTTTCCTTCATCTTCGTTTTATATCGTCTTGAAGCTTTACGCTAAATTAGTTATATCATATATATATATGTGTATATATATAATTAAAAACTACATACATAAGAAAGCAGCACAGTTTAGAGTCGAAGAAATTTGCTTTGTTTTTGTTTTGTTTTTTTCTATATATAGAAATTGGCTTCTAGTTGAGCGCCTACAAGTTTCGAGAAAGTTTACGATTTATGTCGAAAGGACTTTAAACATTACGAATACACATACATATAATGAATACATATATATCTTTTTTATATATATAGTTTGCTACATTTAAATACATAATTCAAGCATTAAAATGGGGGTTTTCGCTACGTTTTCTTTTGCCAAAAACAATTTTCCTGACTTCACTTTGTTTCTATGTTTTCTTCTTCATTTTCTTTTATATATATTGCATATAGGCGCGCTTGTCAACCATCTCTTTTGTAAGGAAATGAGAGAACTCAGTCTTAAACATATACAGATATCAGTGTTAAGTATACATATATATATATATACGGGAGGAGCTAGATATAGCTAGTATATAGCATTAAGTTGGCAATGAGCATTGAGTTGCTGCTTAAACAAGTTGAAGAGGTCCACAGAGGGGTAGCAGGAGAGGGGATGGGGGCGTCAATTAAACTATATTACAGTTAAACTAATTAAGATTTAAGAACTAAGTTTGAAATGGCCCGGCGTTCAGCAGACAGCGCAGGGAGAGAGCGAGAAAGAGAGAGGGAGTTCACTTTAGCGAGTGCTGACTGTGCGCAACGCCTGGGCACATTCACTGGGGGGCAGTGTGTCGTCCACGTGTTGGTTTTGCGCTACGAACTAAACTAAGGCAAAACAAATCGATAAGATAAGAGCATAATAAAAATATATATATATAAAACTAAAATTTAAAAACTAACATGAATACATATGGATAAATTGTCGTAAGCTAGGTATTAGATTAATCGAAATTAAATTTGTTTCATTTTAATTGCAATGTTTGGGATTTATGCAATTTAATCAGTCCACGGTTGTGTGTGTGTGTGTTGAAATGGTGCTATATATATATAGATATATATATGACATACACAGAGTTACACATTTATTATTATATTTGTATAAAGATTTTAAGAGTTTTCTCTATAGAGCCTTGTCTTCTTCTTCTTCGTCTTCGTCTACTACATATAGTATAGAAACCAGTTTCAAAATTGAAGCGCAAATATATGGAAAATAAATTGTGTTTTTTAATTTGTTTTTTTTTTTTTTTAGCAAACATGAATATGCCTAAGTTTGTTTCGATTTTCTGTTTTTTCTTTTGCATATTTAGCTGCTACACATTTATATATATTTATATATAGATAGAGAGTTCTATATAGTTATACACAGAAAACAAAATAAACAAAGTGTGTGTGAGGTAAATTTGGCAAACAAATTTCTGTGTGTTGAGAGAGTGTATGTGTGTGTATATATATATAGTATATATATATTTAATTTTTAATACATATATATCTTTTGTGTGTCGCACTAATTGCTAATTAATTTACATCGATTTATATATATATATATATTGTTTTTTTGTAAGCGCTTAAAATAAAAAACATTTTGCAATTTGTTTATAAGACCCAAAAATTTAAGTTTTCCTTTTGTTTTGTATTTAAGTTTTAGTATTTTTTTTTTCGTTTTTTTTTCTACCAATTTTGTCAAGCGCAACAAATTTCGAGGAGTTTTGTTGCTTAAGTTTTTGCTTTACGCTTTTCATATTTCTTTTTTGTTTTTATAATAATTTTGTTTCTTCTCTTTCGAATTTGCTGTGTGTTGTGTTTGTTGTTGTTTGTGCCGCAAACAGTTTGAATTGTTGTTTGCTTCGCTTTACTTTACTCTTATTTTGCTTTTTAGACTAGTTTCAGTTGAGTTACGTTACATTTTGTTTGTTTGTTGTTTGTTGCTTTAGTTTCGGTGGTGGAATGCTTTAACTTTTAAACAGACAGCGCTGAGCAAAACTGTTTTCCTTTTTTTTTTGGCGCTTTAAAATTTAATCGTTGTTGTCCATTTGCTGTCCCGAAGGCGTGTTGTAGCAGAGCTCTGCCAGCTCCTTGTCCATATTTGATATAGCTATAGCTATAGCTAACTATTGTTGTTCAAGTTGTTGTAGTCGCTGTTGTTGCTGTTGTTGTTGTTTGCTGAGTGTTGCTTTTCATATTTTAGGCAGCAATCGCCTCATTTTGCCGTCATTCCCATTGATGTGGCGAAGGCGGCAGCTCCGAAGGATGAGCCACAGTGGAGCTAATTCGTGAAATATTCAACAAAAAACATATATATATACAAATTAGTCAAGTCTAGCTGAGGGAAGTTGTCATATTTCGAATACATTTAGATAGAGCGTAGAGCGCATGCAGCAAACTACCAATAACTAACGAATACAACATAAAATATATATTTCATAAGTAATAAAAGCCAGAGTTAAGCCCGCAGTAGAAGCAAAAGGAACTAAAAATAGACAAATTAATACTAAATGAAATACATGAAAGGGAAAAAATAAACACAAAAAAAAAAACTACATTTAAATAGATTTCGAGTATACAACAAACAAAACAAAACAGAACAAAACAAAATAAAATCAAATCGGTAATTAATATAATATATTTATAGAATTTTATGTTCATTATTTGATTATTATTATTATTATTATAGTTATTTTTTGAAGACTTCAAGTGAAAGTTGTTCAAGCGGTTTTTATGCTACTTTTGTTTTTTGACCATTGTCACTGCTGCTCAACTGCACTCATATACATATATACATACATATATATAGAGAGAGATATATGCACATATATATATATATGTTTCTAATTTAGCATTTTGCTGTTTGTTGTTGTTGCTGGCAGTGTATTAAATGTAGTTGCAATTGTTTTTTTGTTGGCCAAATAGGGGCGCTGGGGCGGGTTCTAGTTGGGGCTGTGATATAGACTGCCATATGGCTAAATGTACAAGCTAACTGTGTGTGTATAGATTCGTAGATTATAGAAAGAGAAGAAAGGAAAAGATACTTTCGGCAGGCCGAAGCTAAAATACTCTTGCAGTTAATTACACTTTTCTACATAGATTAGGTTAGAGTTTCTGTATGCAAATCTGACCATATAACTATAATGTAGTATAGCAATTTGAATGATTCTAGAATATATGCTTGCTGAAAGGCTATAAAGCAGCTATGGCAAATTTCAATAGAGAATTTTTACGGGAAGCTGAGTTCAGATAGTTATTAACGATAGAGCAGCTGCTGCTGGTATTTAAAAGAGTTCTCGTAGTAGATTCATGTTAATAAGTTCTATTCAAGTTTTAACTGCAAGTATATTATGGTTTATGGTTTAAAGAAAGAAAATAAGTTTTACATTTATATGATAATGGGTGTGTATCTGTGTGTACATATATGGATGTGTGTGTAGGTGTGTGCATATTTGCTATGTCCACTGAGTGTTTCATGATTTGGATTGATTAAAACTTTCGATATATTTAATGCTTTACACAGTATGCGAATATATATATTCACATATATATATATATATATAGATTTATATGGTATATGAGTTGCAGAGAGATAAACATAAATTGGCTATGATGGGTAGAGAGATATATGTATATATATATATATGGGTATTAGATTACTTTGGAAGTTACTTTGATATGCTGAGCTCGAAATGTCCATGAAAAGTGGTGCGTATTTTTCTAGTATTTTTGAGTATGCACAATTTCTTGTTTTCTTGAAAGCCAATTGATTTTGTTTGTTCTTTTGCCGACCAATTTTTGTGTTGTGACATTTGACGAGAGTTAGAAGTTTGCCAGCTGTGCTTGGTTGGTAAATAACATTTATATGTACACAAATAACCCATTTAATAAAAAATGTAAGGAAAACCAAAAAAAAAAAAAAAAAAAAAACAAAAATCATAATGAGTTAAGTCATATTGCAGAACTTAAGAGTATTAGAGAAAAGGTTTTTATACACATTTGCATTTAACAAACAGAAAAAGTAGAAAATATATATATATATCGTAAAAAATAGAAGAGAATATACATATATTTATATATGGTGAACATAGGTATTAAATCATATTCGTATAAAATGTAGAGAAAACAAAATATATATAAATGATATTTTTTGGTATTTTTTTTTTTTTTTTTTTTGGTAGCAAATGTATAAGAAGAGCAATAAATGTTGTAATTTGCTTGATCAACAGACCTAAAAGATTCAAGAGTTGCTGCTGCCGAGGCACCCACAATAGTGTAGTATCTGTATCGGTATCGGTATCGATATCGCTATCGATAGTTATCGATTCTTGGTAACTTGCTCGCCTTCTCGCCCGCTTTTTCTTGATCTTGCTCGCTTTATGCTTTCTCATTATTTTGCTTTCTTTCTTTCTTTCTTTCTTGCTTGCTTTCTCTGGCTGGTTTTGTGACCTTCTCTGCTTGGATCTGTTTTCTGTGTGTCTTTGACTTGATTGGTTAATATTGGTATTTCGGTACGCGCCTAGTATATATACTTGGTCTTTGTCTTGGTATTTGGCCTGCGCAGCGGCGGCGGCGGCGGCAGCGGCAGCAGCAGTAGCAGCAGCAGCAGCAGCAGCGGCAGCGGCAGCAGCAGCAGCAGCGACAGGAGCAGCAGTGCAAGTTGTGGTAGTAGTGGTAGTAGTAGTAGATATTCTCATTCTCATTGGCTTAACAACGCAAATATATAAATTAAATTTGATAGAGTTTGTTCAGTATTAATGGATATCGATATATCGATAAGTATTCGATATGTTTGTATATAAAAAACGATAGAAAAAAGAGAGAAAACAAAAAAATTAAAATTATTTTAAAATATATATATATATATATATATTATATATAAAGATAAATCAACAATCAATAGAGAGTAACAGAGAGGGAGTTAGAGAGAGATAGATAGAGAGAGACGTTTCTGGACTTAAAGCATTTGACAAAATAAAACAAAGAGAACGTTTCCGAGAGAGATAAAGAGAAAGAGAGAGAGAGAGAGAGAGAGACAACAATGTGCGTGAAAGAGAGAATTTGAATTTATCAACTGAAAAGCAAATTACGAATTCATTTTTTGGAACGACAACAAAAATGTAAAAAGAGAAAGAGAGATAGATAGAGAGATAGAGAGAGAGATAGTTCTGAAAGAGTGGGTCGAGGTGGGTTGGGGAATCGTACGCAACGTGCAGCGTGTTGTATGGCTGGAGTGCAACTCACCTGGCAAAGCTCTTGAAGGCCGCACTCTGCGGATTAATGCAGAGCGGCACACGGCCCGTCTGCAGCTGCTCGGCAATGAATTTGTGCATTTCCTCTGCAAGTGGGAAAACTTCGTTAACAAAAAGCTCTGCCAGCTCTGCGTTCCGTTTGTTTCGACTTACCCTTCACCTGCTGCACGGAGGTGAGCTTGCGCTCCCATAAATCATCGAAGGGCTGCCCGGCGGAGGGCTCAAAGTCCGCCGTATACTGACGCATTCCAGCTGAGGTAGTGAAACAGCATTTGCACATGCACGAATGGTAGCGCAGACGACCCTCGTCCAGATACGGATGCGCCAGGGCATCTGTCACCGAAATGCGCTTGTCCTAACAACCGGAAGCAGAAGGAGGAGAAGCAGGAGGAGGGGAGAGTTACAGTCACAGCTGAAAGATTGAGTGTCGCTTAAGCTAGTCTGTCTTACCGGATCAAAGACAAGCATCTGGCAGAGCAGATGGACCGCCTCGTGCGTGGCATGTGAGCTGAGCGTGTAGAGCACCGAGAACGACGGCGGCTTGGGCGCCCGCCGCAGCATGTGTGTGCGTGCGCCCTCGCACGCATGCCGCATATCCTCCATGGTGGGCGTGCCCAGCAGCTCGGTAATCAGCTCCAGCTGCTGCACCGGATTCTGGGCCTGGAACAGTATGCGCCTGCCGAGCAGCTCGCCGAAGATGCAGCCCACCGACCAGACGTCCACAGCCGACGAGTAGTGGCGCGCGCCCATGAGTATCTCGGGCGCCCGATAGTACTGTGTGACCACCTCCTGGGTCATGTGCTTGGCCTGGTCGGGCTCCTCGACGCGTGCCAGCCCAAAGTCGCATATCTTGAGCACACAGTTCGAGTTGACCAGCAGATTGCCCGGCTTGATGTCGCGATGCAGTATCCGGGCCGAGTGCAAGTACTTCAGGCCACGCAAGATCTGGTAGAGGAACACCTTGATGTGATCCGCCGACAGATGCTGCGGCGACACGATGATCTTGTGCAGATCCGACTGCAGCAGCTCGGTTATCACATAGCTACGAGTTACAGTGAGTTAAGGAGTTAAGCATAAGGCAGCTCACGTCTGTTTGTCGCCCTTTTCGGGCCACTTCCCAAAGTTTTCGGGGCTTGTTTGTTGGCTTTCAACTTTTTCAATTAAGTAGTTGCACGCTTTGGCTCGGCCCCCCGCTCTGCCCACAACTTTTACGCGCTGAAAATAGATATTCACTTTACAGTCGCTCACAGTTTGCCCCAAATCAAACGAGAGCCAACAAAAAAAACTGTGACCCAAAAGCGAAGGATGTGGTTTTGGAAGCTTTTTGGATTTGCCAAATTGTTAAGTTGGCGAACTGAAGGAGGTGAGGGTGGAGAGGGTGTGGGTGGGCAGGTGTGAGTGTGTAGGTGTCGTCTTGGGCATGTATATATAGTTTGTGCTTGGCAAATATGTCAGCTATGCAGAGGCAGCTGCCTCATGTCTAAAAAAGCTTCTTGATTACTATTTGCATGTATTTTCTTTACAGAAGGCATTGCTGCTAATATATATTAAACTATTCCTAAAGTAGACTTAACATTCTTTTAACATACTGTTAAGTTGAACATATTCAAATGGGATGACGACCCCTTATGGAATCTGAATAGTTATAGAGGTCTTCTCTTAGTCGCCTCTTTCACGCGTAGAGCTGTTCTAGTGCCCGACTGGCAGCTACCCTTAACTCAGCATAGTTTAGCCTGCACTCACATGGAAGGGCCTCTCATGGCATATAGTCAAGTTATATTTACTATAAAGAGTCAGTCAAGCGGCTAGCTTAGACTCTGCTCTTAGACTGCTTACATTGTGCTGCTCTTGATCGCCTTTTCCTCTCACTCGGCCGAGGCCTCACTCAAGTTGCTATTCCCTAAGCATATCTTCCACTCAACTCTATGCTCTGCAGCTCAATAAGCTCTCATCAAATCATATATAAACATTGCACAGCTGCTCACAGCTTAGTCGATTGCCCAGATTTTCGCTCATTAACTATCCAATGATACCTCAGCTTAAGTCTCTTCATCTAACTTGAGTCTAACTCAAGCTGAACTCTCAATTTCTTCTTCAATTGCTTCCTTTAGTCAACTCTTCAATTCGCTTAAAAGGATTACAAAACTTATTCAATTTATAGTTTTCGTTGTTGTTGTAAAAAGGATACATTTCCTGAAAGAAGTCCAAATGTGGTGGCTGTAAAATGTCCAAAGCTGACAGCACCTGCAACGAGAGAGCGAGAGAGAGAGAAAGAGAGAGAATTGTTATTGCTGTGTTTCGTTAATAAATCTCGACGGCGAACACAATGTTGTTAATATAGACGAGTGTGTTTATTGGCTGTGGCATTAGCCGCATAAATCTCTAGACAATGCTGCAGTCTTACACCTACAACAAGCAGGCTGCAGTGGCTGAGTGGATCTGGTGGTTAGGATCATAAATTATGCACTCCAATAAAATATAAATAAAAATGAAAAGCTCGAAGCTTGCAGCGCATCAAATGCGCCATTTAGTTGCATGTTAAGTGTCGCTGCCAGGCACTAAAATGCCACAAAGCAACTTGCAACTTGCAACAGTAACAACAACAACAACAACAACAATGCTGACCCGTTGATGTTGTTTAGCGGCAGATACAAGACACGCCACTGTCTGTGGCAGCTGTGCTTCGGGGGAGTTCTGTCTCCGTCCGTCCGTCTGTCCGTCTGCGGCAAAGAGGCAGAAAAGAGGAGCCAAGCCAAAGCAGAGAAAATAATAAATAAAAAACGGGACGAACCGGCAAGAACTTGATGGACAGCAGCAGCACAACAAAGAGCAGCCAGCAACCGAGTTGGACAAGCGTCGACAGAGCCAAAGCCCTGAGCTGCGGGCTCCTCTGCCCCTCTGTCGCTCTGTCGCTCTGTCGCTCTGCAGAGCTGCAGACAAGCGCTGATTTATTTTGCTTGCGGTCAAAATGATGAAGGAACTTGCCACAAAGCCCAAATGGCAATCTAACAGGGGCAACTGGAACAGCCCGTGCTGCGTGCGACACATGCGTGGCTGCAACTAAGCTTGAAAATCAATTTTCAATATCATTCAAGCAGCTCAAGTCGAGTCGCTCGCATTTCAAGCAAATACCCAAAAAACCCAAAAAAAAAAAAACATTCAAAATGCGAAATTGTTGCGTGTGGCAGCAGCAACAACAAAGAGACAATCGCATATTTGTTGCACAACTCACACACATTGTTGCCGCCGCTGCTGCTGCTGCTGGACTTTGACTGTCTTCCCTCCTGTCGTCTGTTGCCCACGAAAATTGTTGCAAAGTGCTGCAACACAACACACAAAAAGTGCCGCCGACTTCGACGTGCGTTTTTTTTTTAAGTGCCAACAAATTTTTAGCCTTTTTTTTCTGCTCTTGTTGTTGTTGTATTCATTTACAAAAGCTAAAGCTGAAGCTGCAGCTGTAGCTGCCGCTGGGTCTGGCTCTTTCGAGGGTTTCGCTGCGTCGTCGTTGGCTTTGTCTTTGGCTCGCTTAAGTTCGTTTGTAATATTTCGCGCCGCTTGCAACTTATAAACTGCATTTGTTGCGCTTGCGGTTTCACAAGCAGCAACAACAAAGGAACAGCTTAAGGCAAGCTGCCACAAAACGAAGCTTAAATACTTTAGCTTTAAGATTTACTCAAAATGTTTCAAGCGCTTCAAGACAAAGAGTTATTGAGAGGGACTACCCCTACTGCTGTTGTATTATTATATAATATATATAATAGAATATAGAATATATATAATATAGCTTAAGTTATAGCGCTTTACGCTCAATCAGCTCTCAGCCTTAACTTGAGCTCAAAATTAGACTTCAAGAGGTACTACCCTTACTACTCTCTCTCTCTCTCTCTCTCTCTTTACGTATATATACATGTATATCACATATATCTTCAGTACTTCCTCTACTTTTTCAGCTCTCTTAACTCAGCCCCCTTTTTCTTGCAGTGCAGCCCTCTGGCAATGCTTTGCTTTAGCTGCCTGCCGCTTGCTTCGCACATAATTTGTTGCAAGTTGCCGTTGTTGTTGTTGTTGTTGCATGTTGTATGCATGTAGCTGCTGCTGCTACTACTACTACTACTACTAGTAACTGACACTGCACTCTTGCCCTCACACGTGCAGCGCCGCGTTGCAGCTAATTAACATTTTGCGCTGTGGCAATCAGCAAACCAAATTTATGCACTTCATATTGCCATTCATTTTTCTTCTCCAGCTCTTCTCTTTGTTTTTCCAACTGCTGCTGTCCTTGAAGCGCAGAGTTGCCAAAAAAAAAAACAATCATAAAAGAGTAAGCTAGCGAGAGTGGGCTGTGCCTGACTAGCAGATGACTAATGTCTAGTTTCTTTTCTAATTTCTTTATAATAAGCTCTAATGGAAAGTGTTTCATTTAAATGTCAACTGAAACCCAATTTATATACTCTGCTTATGCACTTTCAATGCACAAGTTCAGGTCAAACACTTGCACTAAAGCTAAACTAGCTAGTCTAATAATAGTAAGCATAAAGACAACAACAACATTTAACGAGCTGTGCAAACAACTTAGACAACAACTTTTGCTCGTTGCAAGTGGCAACAGCTGTGGCAGCACATTTCAAGCAGAGAAAGAGCAAAGTCGCAAAAAAGTCGAAGAAAAACTTGAAGTATGTTAAAGCTAACATAATCAAGAACAGCATCTACTCTGCTAGCTGTAGCTCCTCCTCTACCTCTACCTCTACCTCTACCTCTACCTCTACCTCTACCTCTACCTCTACCCACTCCTCCACTTCTTTTGGCCCCTATTTCAACGATTTCAAGTGAATTTCTTTTCTTCAGGTTCGAGTCGCGTCTCTAAACAAAAGCAAAAGTGTTGTTTGCCAGCGACATTTTCATGCCAAGCTCAAATTCTAGCTAAATAATTGTTGCAGCAGCTGCCGACAACATTTCCAGTTGTTGTTATTGTTCTTCTGCCGCTGGCTCTTCTCCGTCTGCCTCTTCTGCTGACTAATTAAAACGCCACAGATTTTTGTAAAACAATTTCATCAGCTGCTCGTTGTTACAACCTAGAGCTGAGCTGAGCTGAGCAAATGTGCTTTGAACTAGGTTGAAGCTGTTTCCAGCTAAAAAGTAAAAAAAGCGTGGGATTTGTGCCAGGAAGTCTGTATACTATATATCTATAATCTGATATCCATAAACTTCAATTGTAGCAAATGAAATTGACATTTCAATTGCAGTTTGTGTAGCGCCTCGAAGTGATAACAACAACAGCGAGAATTTGCATGCAATTGATGCCAGGCATCAAAAACTTGAAGAAAAACTCAATCATTTGCAGAGGGCGGGGGCATAGAGAGGCGAGGGGCGTGGCGTGGCAACACACTTCAGCATGGCTGCTGGTGCTGTATGTGAGAAATGCTTTTGAAATTTGCGCCACGTACGTTGCAAAATCTTTTATTGAAATTCGCAATTGAAATAAGCAGCAGCAGCAGCAACAGCAACAGCAACAATGCATAATGGGGCAAACATTTTGCAGCGATTTGTTAAAATGTATATGGCACACACACACACACACAAGCATAATGCATTGCAGAGCAAACACAAACACATATATATATATTTGGTATTCTGCGCCATATAATGCCAAAGCAATTGAGACGATTGCCAGTGCCTGCGCTGTCACTCAAAGAGCTGTAACTCTGTATGTGTGTGTGTGTGTGTTGCCAGAGCTGGCAATTGGCAGTAAGCAAACACACAACTGACAGACAGCCAGCCAGCCAGCCAGCCAGGACTTAATGCAGCCCACAGAATCACAGCAACATCTATGGAAAAGCGCAAAAGCGCAAAAGCCCGCAAATGTTTATGCGGCATCCATACAGAAATTGCAATAAAGGAAACCCATTAAAATTGTAACAAAAACTAAGTTAGGAATGGCTTTGATGAATAATGAATAACAAATTGTAAATATATGGCAAGTTAAGTTAGAGAAATTGCTATAAAAATCAATGCACTTAGCACTTTTCAAGCTAAGATGTTTTAGAGAGTTCCTAGTAAAATCAGATTAGTACAACTTGCCTTGAAATCAAGGCTAAGAGCTGTTTGTTGAATGGTGTAACATTGAACCCCCTTCAAATTCAAGGCAATAAAGCTTAGTTCGAGCCATAAGTAGAGCTAAGCTTATACTTTGTATTGTTATACTATATTTAGGCTGCAGCTTTAAGTTTCTAGAGTATCCATCATCAACTTCCACTTGTCAATATTAATTTCAATACATTCGATTGAGCTCTCTTTCGTGCTATATCTGCCCCCACAGCAACGGCAAGTCTCACACTCTCGAGCTTATTTCAGGTTGATTGCACTTGCTTAGCTGCGTTGCATGTAGGAAATGAATATGGAATTGCCACAGGAAATCAACAATAGACACAAGACACGAGACGCGCCTCTTTTATATTTCTCTCTGTCTGCTTCTTCATAAAGCACTTTGCATATTAAGACAACATTTGCATAGGTGTGTTGCCAGCTGCTGACATGTGTGTGTGTGTGTGTGTGTATGTGTGTGTGTGTGTGCGTGGGCAGAGCGCGCTTCATTAGGGCAACTCTTCATCGAATGCATTGCAGCACTGCTGGACAAGCCAACTAAATTGAAAGGGTTGACTTGTTGAATATTATTATGATTATTATTATTATATAAAACCTTCTTCGCCCACGTTCACAATTTGGCTGCCTAATCGAGCCGCTCGAATCGCACAGCGTCTCAGCTGACATTTGCAGCCAAGGCTCTAATGATGTGTGTCAAATGAGTTTAGTTTCAGCAGAAGTTGAGCGCGTTTCTAGCCAAACTTCAAGTTGACCTTTTAAATATGACAAAATGGCAATCAAATATGATTGAACTATCTGTAATATATATATATATATATATATATATTCGTATAGAACTCTCACATATATATATTAAATATGTCTCAGCCAAAGCTCTCAAACTACTTCTCATACCAGATGCATCTATGCCAGCTCAGCAGTCAATACTTATCAAAATATATATAAAACTTATATGCCTTGTCTACTCAACCGTTACACATTTCGTGTCATAACTACACAATTCTCTAAATAATATAAAAATGTATATCAAAAGTGCATGCAAATGACAAAATCAGAGATCGCTCGCAGTGCACGTGCTCCAAACACCACAAATAAATTCAAGCAAATCGCCGCAGAGTCAATAGCAGCTGTCGAGCTCTCTTTATTAATAATTCTAAATGTTATATGAATAACAATAATTCTCTTACATTTTGCTGCCATTTGGCCTTGTCTGTCTCTCTGCCTCTCCCGCTTCCCTCGTGTTAACAAATTTGCATGCAACAAAATGTTGCGCAGCTTTGCAGTCCCTCAACTTTTCTTTGCCATTTGTTGTGCATAAAATTTGTTTGGCATAAATTTTAGGCTTTTGTGGCAACGTGGACATGCCCCGATTGTGGGCGTTACTTAACAATATATATATATCTATGTAAATATTCAATTTGTTGTTGCTTATTTAAGCAACGGCAACTGCAATGAATATGAATGAGTTCATTAATGCCCCATGCTAAATGATTGATTTACAACTCTGACCGACCGACAGACAATGGCAAATAGATCGAAATCGCATCAAATATGTATATGCAAAGAACTCGTGAAACATGAAATATGACAGGCTGAATGGGATTGGCCAACTGCTTAGACTTTAATATATGAAGTTGTTGAGTAATATAATAAGTAAATAAAATAAAATAAATAAAAAAAAAATTAAATAAAAAAATAAATTAAATTAGCAATAAATATATAAAAAAGTAAAAATTATAATTATTAAAATAAAAATACAAATTAATATTATAAAAATATAGTTAAATTTTTATATTTTTTGCTGATTTCTTAAACTTTTTTATATCACATTTTATCATTAAATGTTTGTTGTATAGACATGATTATCCTTTTTAAAAAAGTCTCTTGTCTTATAGCATTTAATATTGATCAACAATCTCGTTATACACATATCTCGCTCATGTTAAGCTCTCGCTTCTCATAGTTGTATCATTGCTACTCATCTGAAACGTTTAATTAATGACACTAATTACACAGCCAATAAACGACACTGGCTTGACAATCAAACAGACAACAATCGACAACGATAATAACTTCAGTTTTTGAGCTGAAGCTCAACCCGAAAGGCAGTTGAAACGAAAAAAATAATATAATTGTTAATAAATGAAATAACACACGAGCAGCAGCCAAGTGAATGCACAGCTAAAAGCTACCCTGCAGCTGAGTGAGAGAGAGAGACAGAGAGAGAGAGGCATCCAAAGGGCCTTTTGCATGCAGTCAACGTTTGCCCTTTGACATTACAGGTTATTAATGGCCAGCGGGCAGGCGGGCAGTCACTGCGTATACGCAATATTCCGCCGAGTGGGCGAAAAGTAAAAAATACAAAAATATTTGCATCGAATAATCGAATTTTTATTAATTAAATTTCGTGTCATAAGCGCGAGGCATAATTAAATGCAAGGCAATTCTGTTGTTCGCTTCCCTTTTGTAATTTCACAATGGATTTCAATATATATATATATATATATAGTTTGTTCAGGTACTTACGTTTTCATGCTTGAAAAAGCAGAGCATTTTGAGCTCTCGAAAAACACGCTTGGATGAGACCAGAGATTGGAACACATTCGGCAACTTTTTCAGTGCGACGCGACGGCCATCGCGCGGATCTGTGACGGCCCTGTAAGCATAGAGAGAGAGAGAGAGAAGCAAAAAGATAAGTTAGAGTTAGTTAATGTTCGAGAAAAGAGACAAAAAGATAGAAAAACCATTTGCTGAGATAAGTTTGGCGAGACACAAAACGGCATGAGAAGTCTAGGTAAATAGCGGAGAAATTTCATGTATTTGCAAGCACTCAGGCAGCATTAGCGCAGCGAAATGCTGGAGTGGGAACTGGGAACTGAGCTTTGCATTAATATTGTCGAAACAATAGACGCCTCACAAAAAGTGGCGAGCTGCGAGCCACTCGAGAGACAAACAAACAAGGCTAGTCACACACACACATACACATATGAATAACGAATGTCGATTGTTTTTGTCTAAAGGGTTCATCGAACTTGGGTAAGAGAGGCCTATGAACGCCTAGAAGTATGCAGGCAGAGCAGCTCCTGCCACTCTCGATTGATGAACGCTGCAAATTAGCAGCGCTAAAAAGGTCAAACAACAGACGAGACAAACACACACACACGCACACACACACACACAGACACACAGCTCTAATTTGTGGCAAGTGCGTGCGCCGTGCAACGTGTTTGGTTGCCGCCGAAGCGGCGACGGCGGCGGCGTCCATTTGAGACACAAACAACACGATGCCTGGCTTGGCTTCGCCTGGCTTGGCTTCGCCTGGCTTTCAGCAGTCAGAGAGCTCTGGCGTTTTTATGATGCCATTGGCCATGGCCAAAAAGTGCGAATGTCTGGGCCAAAGAGCCAGGGCGACGACGTCTTTTGTCGCCGTCTGTCTGACTCACTCTGCAGTTATTTACTCACACAGACTCTCCCTCCCTCCCTCTCTCTCACTCCCATTGTCTGTGTTGCAGCCGAAAAATATTTTTGTTATGATTATTTTTTTTTTTTTGTTTGGTTGCCTTGGCCTGGGCCAGCAAGTGAGAAATATTACGCAGCATCTTATTTTTGCTAGACTTGTCAACCGTTTCCAAGCCTTCCAGCCGCCCCTTCCTGCCGCGCCCTCTGTGAAAAGTTGTTCGCCGTAAATCTTTGGAATCGTCGTTAAGCGTTGAAATTATGGCAGATTGCTGTAAATTGGATTGAATTGCTCAGCGTGCAGATGAGTCATCATTCAGCCCCAGTCCTTGCCAGCTGCCCAGCTGCCCAGCTTTTTTGCTAGTCTACATTCGGGCGCTTTGGCCCAGCCATTTGCATGTCTAATAGCCAAAACGGGCCCAACTGTCGGCCGCTTAATGATAATGAGTTGATTATACAAAGCGAAACATTCTGTATATATATATATATAGATAGGGTATTATGCTAAAATGTGCTCAGACAGCGCTTAAGCATTCAAGCGTAAGAAACTTATTTGGCTAAGAAACTTATTCAAGTTTGAGAGCGGCTGACTTGGATGAGCTTGTGGAAACTGTGATTGATTGAGATGATTGATTGATTATGTTTTATACTCAGCTGCCCCTTGCTTATGAGAATGTTGAGAAAAATGAATGAGACGAAATAATTGAGGCTTTGAAATTTGGCCTGCAGTAATGAAGAAGTTTTTATGAGGTATGAGAAAGAGAGAGAGAAAGACTTAGAAGAGCACAAGCAAAGAATCAAATTTGAAGTAGAGAAAGTGCAAAGACTTTTGCTATATAAGAAATAATTTCTATATGGAAATGGAGACTGAAATGAGTTTGGTTTAATATCAACTTATTGGATGAAAGATAGTCAGAATCTACTTTCCAGTTTCAATATTAAGTATAAGAACCACAATATGTCAGATAGTTTCTTTCTACCTTTTTTTCCGCATATATATATTCGTATTAAACTTATCAAAACTAAATTTTGCTTTTCACTCATCAATTTTCCTTCAGTATTCTACCCGAGACCTTGACGTCAAAGTCACATCAAAAGAGGAGATCAAGCATCAATACACACACAGTCACATTTATGCCCGGCACATTAATATTTTATGGTCATCTATCAAATTGAAGAGAGGAGAGCAGAGAGAGAGAGAGAGAGAGAAAGCATATCCCACTCTGTGCTGTTTGTCTTTTATTATTATTTGTGGCAGCATCGAGTTACGAGAGGCGAGCGCGGCGCTGGCTTAATTTTCTTTTAAGGAAAATTCAGTTTCGAATTGGGTTAAACAAATTTCTTTTTGTTCGACGCCACATAAGAAAAATTGTAGAAAAATCGTTGAAAAACTAAGACAAATAATGCTGATGCAGACACAGTCGATAAAAGTGCGAGAGAGAGAGAGAGAGAGAGAGAAGGGGGCATAGTGAGAGCGAGAGCGAGAGCATGCCGTTGCCTTCGTTGATGATGGATGACAAATGCAAGCACATTGCAGCACACACAGAGAGAGGCATATGCCATACACACACACACACACGCACAGCATGTGCTCGAGTTGTATTTTCTATGGTTTTTGGCTTTATCCTGCGCTGTTCTGTTCTGCGCTGCTCTACGCCCTTTCGTACATTTTCTTTTGCTTTTCAATGGCAGTTAATGGAAAATCATTTATCATGTGCGTGCCGCAGTCGCTCTGCAGCCAGCCACCAGCCACCAGCCACCAGCAGCTTAAAGTGGATTCTTAAGAGTCGCAGTGAAACATAAAGTGCCATAACTAAATGATAATTACCCGGGCCCGGGCAACAAGACCAGAGACAATCCACAGCTGAAGGCCCTTTTTGGTTGATGCCCTGCCTGCCTGCCAGCCAGCCTAGGCCTCTGGCTGCAGGGCTCATCAATTTGTGCTGGACAATTTGTGCACGCAATGTGAAAAGTGTAGCAAATCGTTGCTAGTCTTTAGATTGATTTCACGAAATGAGTTGGAGCAGAGTGCTGGACCTAAAGATGACCTAAAGATGCATATAAAAGAAGCATAAGCTAGCTGATCTTTAGATGATTTCTGTAAGATTTTGAGAGGTTTCTTTAACTGTTTGTCATTATATGTTATTATATTATATAGGATATATACATACATACTATAATCTAAGATTTTATAGGGTATTTACTTTAGTTAGACTGTATCTATCAGACTCTATCTATCAAATCTTGTTTCCTGAAGTCTGATATGCCTATATTATATATCAAGTATGTTGCGCTTAGCCTTCTTCATATATATATATATATATATATATATATATATATATGATATATATGATATATCTATACACTAAACTTGATTATGCTCAGCCTCATACTATATAAGATCACAAAGCTCAATAGAGTAGCTGCATCTTATAAAGGCAGTATTCTCTACACTCTCTTTTATTATGCTCAGCCTTATAGTACCTAAGATAACACAGCTGACGAGAGTATCTATATCACAGAATGATGCTATGCTCTCTCTTCTACACTCTCTTTTCTTAACCATATCTTATCTTCACGCCTCACACTCTACAGTCATTGCCATACAGCCCACTCTCGCTACTCTTACATTTACAGGGTATACACATAATCGGCTTGTAAATTACATTTTTTGCTGCTCTCGACTGCCGCACTCTGTTCAGGTGGCTGCAACGCGCACGTTTCGTGCTCAAGTGGGGCTGCCAGAGGCTGCGGGGCGTGGCTGCGACTATGGCCCAAATCTAATCAGACACCAATGTCCGCTTGACGCAATGAAAAAAGAAAAAAAAAAACGCCAGCTGCCAAAATGGAAAACGAACGAAAAGTTCAAATTGCGATTTCTCTGCTCATTCTCCTTATTCTCTCTCTGTCTCTCCCATTTTAACTTTATTTTGGCATTTGTTAAGTTCTCAACTTGGCTTCACATTTGAACGGTTGCCCGGTCCCTGCCTGGGGCCAAACTAACGGTCACAGCTGCCCCTTATTTTCCATCCATCGCAAACATTTGTGTGTGTGTCTGTGTGTGTGTGTGTGTGTTTTAGCCCTTTTCAAGCCACCGCCCAGGCCCCGCCCACAGCACTCAACTGTCTGTCTCTCCATCGGTCGGTCGTTCGCTCGTTTTCGTTTCATTCCTCTTAATATTTCTTCATTTTTTTTCTTCCTTTTTTAATCTCATTTGATTTCTTCTGACATTTTGCACATGCTTTTTGAATAACTCATCACCTTGGCTCCGGTTTATTCAATTCATAAACTGTTCCATCACATTCCACAAACGAGCATTCGTTGCCTGCGGCCACGTCTCTCTCTCTCTCTCTCTCTCTCTCTCTCTCTCTGTCTCTCGCCTCCTCCTCTTTCTCTCTCTCTCTCTGTTGCCACACTTGAAACTCCTTTGGCAGCTCCTGTTGCCCGTTCATTGAACTTCGTCTCGTCGTCAGATTCAGATTTCTTTGAATAATTTTTATGAACAGCTTTCGAGGCGCGGCCATAAATTGAATTTGCATCGAGATTTTTGCCGCCTCCTCGCTCCTCCTTTCCTCCTGCCTCTCTCTCTCTCTTCAGAGAATGCTATTAGGCAAGCCAAATGCGCATAACGATTCAATTACTAATTGCAGTTTGGCCATAATCATAGCTCATTACGTTTGCATATCACAACTAACTGTCGACTGCTAATTCCCAGGAAATCGTAGCGCAGGGGCAGCAGCAGGGGCAGAGCTGCTGCATTGTGTTCGCGTGTAAATTAGTAATTTGTATTGTTGCTACTCTAAAGTGGCATCATTCAGATTGCATCTATCACATACGCATATATCTCTCTCACTGTCTGTTGTTTGCTACGTTCAGAGTTCAGAGCCTATGCGGGGTCGCCCGCAGCCAGGCGACAAGTATGACAGATTGCAAGAGATTTGACAGATTGTGGCTGACAGATGGCCAGAGATTCCCTGGGCAAGCAATCTGACAGGCATTCAAGTGGACATTAGGCCGAAGAGATCAACGATGGGAAACAAGAAAACACACCTTAATGCGGGTAAGAGTAAACTTAACTGATCTTAAGAGATTTGCTCGGTAGAGCTGGAGCAATATGAGGTGGCAGAGAGAGAGAGGGAGCTGAATGATAGACGAGAGAGTTCATTGAATGATAATTGAATTGACTTAAGGAAGTACATGAATGATAGATAGATATAGCTGATAGATGGATTATATAGCTTAAACAAACAAACAGTCAAGAGCTGAAGTATGACTCATGAGAAGTGTTCAGTGCATAGCTAATCAAACTTAGGGCTCTCTGCATTTCAGGCAAAGTTAGAGCTCTCTCTCCCTTCCTCTCCCATCTCAAGTCCACTCACTACTAACAACCCATAAGCGTCTCTCTCCTCAGTTCAAGTCCATTTCGATTTCCATTTCATTTCCGCCACATTTGTCGGCTGGGCTGCCACCACCCTGGTTCTGGATGCTCGCCGCATGCTGCAAACGGCGCGTAATTCGCATGTTTCGGGCACTTCAAGCGCTGCCAACTGCTATAATTATGGCTATGTATGCCAATACCAGCGGGAGGCTCGCATATCCCAGACATGCGAGCGTTTCACTTATTGTATACAAACATAATTACATATGCGGGTGTATCTGTGTGTGTGTGTGTGTGTGTGTGTGGCACACAACACGCAACATTGATTGCAACATTTCGCTGTTGTTAATTGACAAATAACTTGGGCAGGCAGCCAGCTGTGCGAGCGAGATGGCAGCAGCGAAAGGGCGCCTACGAGCAAACGCAATTAAAGCAAATTCAATTTGATTACATAAATTTTATATGTATACATTTATTATATATGTATGTATGTATGTGTGTGAGAGAGTCAAATTGAATTTGAAACTAGCCCAAAAAATTATGCTACAACCTGACCCCAGCCCAGCGAAAGTCTTCTGCCCGTCAGAGCCCCCTTCCTCCCTCCCTCGGGCTGTGGCAACATTTTGATAGCGTCGCTGCTCGTCTGCTTCAATTTATGCGCGTAATCAATTTTACAAATGGCCTGCAGGCTGGCGCTGGGGCGTGGCATGCGAGGGGCGAAACGGACAGCGAGACGTTCGTTGGCAAACGAGCAAGAAATAAATTTATGCAATTTAGAATTTTCCAAGTGAGCCGTGTATATGAGTTGACAAGCATTTAAGCGCGAGTGCGAGTGTGAGTGGGTGTGTGTGTGTGTGAGTGGGTGTGTATAACTCTCTCTCTGTGTGTGTGTGTGTGTGTGGCCAGGCAGCAGTCATTGACTTTAGAGCACGACGCGACGACTAAAAATCAATTAAAACCATTTTGATTGCATACTTCTAGGCAAATTATGTGCGCCTGCCTAGGCCAAGCACTAAAACACACAGAGACATACATAGAAACAGAGACATACATACATACACATGCTTGAGTGCAACTTGAGGAACTTTAAGTATTTGCCAGCTAAACAATACCTAAAGCCTCTGGCAGTTGAGCTTGAAATGGGCTGGCATAGGTTGGTATAAGACTCAATTATAAGAGTTCATTAAAGTATAAGTGTAGGAACTTTGGTTACTCTATAGTCTAAGATAAGATTATATAGTATAAGACTAATATATAAGAGTTGTATAAGTGTGAAACTTTGCCTCTTGCAGGCTTATACATATATGTATGTAGTAAGCTCAAATAAGTCAGTATAAGACTCAATTATAAGAGTTCATTTAAGTATAAGTGTAGGAACTTTGTTTACTCTTGCAGGCCTATACAGTCTAAGATAAGATTATATAGTATAAGACTAATAATAGTATAAGACTCATATATATAAGTGTTGTATAAGTGTGTAACTTTGCCTCTTGCTGGCTTATACAGTTAGCTAAAATAAGTTGTATAAGTATAAGACTAAATTATAAGATCTTATTTAAGTATAAGTGTAGAAACTTTGGTTACTCTTGCAGGCCTATATAGTCTAAGATAAGATTATACAGTATAAGACTAAAATATAAGAGTTGTATAAGTGTGAAACTTTGCCTCTTGCAGGCTTATACATATATGTATGTAGTAAGCTCAAATAAGTCAGTATAAGACTTAATTATAAGAGTTTATTTAAGTATAAGTGTAGGAACTTTGGTTACTCTATAGTCTAAGATAAGATTATATAGTATAAGACTAATATATAAGAGTTGTATAAGTGTGAAACTTTGCCTCTTGCAGGCTTATACATATATGTATGTAGTAAGCTCAAATAAGTCAGTATAAGACTCAATTATAAGAGGTCATTTAAGTATAAGTGTAGGAACTTTGTTATACAGTATAAGACTAATAATAGTATAAGACTAATATATAAGAGTTGTATAAGTGTGAAACTTTGCCTCTTGCAGGCTTATACAGTTGGCTCAAAGAAGTTGTATCAGTATAAGACTATATTATAAGATCTCATTTAAGTTTAGCTATAGAACCTTTGCCTACTCTTACAGGCTTATATAGTCAGCTCAAAAAAGTTAGTATAAGACTAAAATATAAGAGTTGTATAAGTGTGAAACTTTGCCTCTTGCAGGCTTATACATATATGTATGTAGTAAGCTCAAATAAGTCAGTATAAGACTAAATTATAAGAGTTTATTTAAGTATAAGTGTAGAAACTTATAGAAACTTATAAGAGTTGCATAAGTGTGTAACTTTGCCTCTTGCAGGCAAGTATAAGACTAAATTATAAGAGTTCATTTAAGTATAAGTGTAGAAACTAATATATAAGAGTTGCATAAGTGTGTAACTTTGCCTCTTGCAGGCAAGTATAAGACTAAATTATAAGAGTTCATTTAAGTATAAGTGTAGAAACTTTGCCTACTCTTGTAGGCTTATATAGTCAGCTCATATTAGTATAAGATTAAGTTATAAGAGTTGTCTTATATGCGACTCATTACTCTGGCAGGCCTTTACAGCAAGCTGAAACAGGTTGCATGAGTTAGTGAAAGAGTTGTAGATTATAAGAGTTGATTTCAGTATAAGTGTGGAACTTCAACTTAGTATATGACTAAAATATAAGAATTGTATAAGTGTAGAGCTTTGCCCACTCCATAATCTATCTATCTATCTATAATATAAATTATAAGAGTTGCAGTATAAGTTATTATAATATAAATTATAAGAGTTACAGTATAAGTTACAAGACTTCAGCTACATCTCATCATTACTCATTGCAGGCCTATATAGAGTGAGCTTAGTTTATAGTATTTCCAAAAGTATTTTCTATTATTTATAGCTAAGCAACAAACATTCCCCCGACATCACTCAATCTTGGCCAGAACTAATGACCTGGCTATAAGCAAACATAACAAATCATAAACCAAAGACCATTTAAAGAGCCAGCTGCTGGCAGTGTAGCTGCCTAAGCTCCTGCTGCTCCTTTGCATAAAGCTAAGATGACGATAAAGATGTTGCCATTTTGGGAATGGAATGGAGACTTGCTGCCCGCGCTACACACAATATTTCATTTTAATTTCTCACCTTTAGCAGGGACGCAATGAAAAATGACAACAGCGCCAAATTGCAAAGGCATTACATGAAATATTTAAAAGTGGGCGGCCCAGTGGGCGTGGCGTGGGCTTTGTCAACGCGAGCCAGGCAGCCAGGGAGCAGGCAGCAGCTGCCTGGACCCAAGGCAGGCAAGCGAGCTTTTCATTTGCCTTTTGTATAGAGAGAGGGAAAGAGAGAGAGAGAGAGAGAGAGAGAGAGAGAGAGGGAGAGAGCGAGCCAGCGACTCGTTTTCTTCGCTCAATTTTTAATTGTTTAAAAGAGAAATTGACATAAATTTATGCATCATTTGGCAGCCGCACAATTGCCCAAGCACAAAATGACCAATGGCCCGAAAAGGCAGGGAGAGAGAGGGGGGAGGGGCGTGGCTGCTGGCGCTGCTTTTGTGTGTTGGCCAACAAGCATTTTGGGGCGGCATAATAAATGAGGCTATTCTCGACCTAATTGCATAGCCTCAGCACAAAAGTAGGCAATGCAAATATTTATATTTATTTGCTACACTGAGCGAAAAAAGTGCTTCAATTAGGAGAGAAAACAATGAAAGGAATTCGCAAAAGATTTTGCGAAAGAAATTTCCAACTGAAATTTGTATATAAATTCCAGAGTTGAAATTGTTTTTAAGCCGCTTTCGGCTCGAGTGTACTTAGCCCATAAATCGATTTGTCTCTTTCAGCGGTTGTTGCTGTCTCTTTCGCACTGGCTTACCTAAAAACGAAAAGAGATTGAGAAAAACAAAAAGGGTTAGTCGAATGTTAAAGCAATGTTTATTATACTTTTAAATATATTTTTTAAATTTGTTTCTGAGGTCGCGACAAGGTGAACAAATTAATTCCGCAAGGCGCCGCAGCGTCGCTTGAATTTAATTTAAATATATTTTCGACTAGTCAAGGGTGGTTGGTTGCTTGGCTGTAGGGAGCTGTGAGCTGATTGATTATGACACACAGAAGACACGTGGCGACTGGGCTGCTGCTGCTGCTGCTGTGACGCACATGCAACATGAGCAACAACTGCTTTGTGCCTTTGCTTATGTAATGAAAAGTCATCAGCAGTCAGCCCGAAATGCAAAAGGAAACAAAGTCGCAATGTGAAAGGCTAGCGGGCGGGCCTAAGCAGCGGCGAGATACACTGCTTGGAGAGAAGAGTGTGGGGTGAAGGCAGGGAAACAGAGAGAGGAAGAGAGAGAGAGAGAGATAGATAAGTTATAAGACTGATATGAGAGAGATGTAGCCTAGACTTAAGTTCCTAAGAAACCATATTAATATATAATATAATCTAAGAATCTATACTTCATGAAGAGCATAGTATGCATATATGCCATGAGCATAACTCTATGCTTAGTCAGAGCGCATGTAGCAGCCAGTCAAGCCAACGCCTGCTCTCTCTCTCCATTCTGTGCACAAAATTTCAATTTCCATTTCATTTCCGCCGCATTTGTCGCCTGTGCAGGCAGCAAGCTCTAATGACAAATAGATTTGAGCACTTTCTATCAAATTCGCCAATGCACAAAAACTTTTGGCAATCGATGTTTGAAAACTATTCTATAAGAGAACTAAATCTAGAAGTTTTTCTAGTGCTCTTCCATGCTAAATGCCAATTAATATACCCTTTCAGCCACTATAAACAGTGCATCAAAATGCCAAGCAATGAGAAGGCAAATCAAAAGCTGAAATGGGCACAGATGCAAAGGGCTTGAAAGCAAATGAAACGCAGAGACATGGGCTAAAATATCTGTTCATGTTCATGCATTTGGCATATGAAAACAAAAAAGAAAGCAGAGAAAACTTTGCTGGAGATATAAATGATGATGGCCTTGAGAGCAGGCGGCAGGCGGCAGGAGCAGCTGGTAAAAGGAGCCTGTGTGAGCAGGCAGGCGCCTTTCAGCATCATTTTGTGGCCAACTAATTTTCGTTAAGTGTGTGTGTGTGTGTGTTGAATGTGACAACAAAAATAGCCACGCCCACGCATATGCGAAACGCACCGAAATTGCCTCAGCTCTCTCTCTCTCCCTCTCTCTCTCTGTCTCTCTGAGCCCAGCTCATTTTGCATGGCCCAATGATTTGCTGTTGCCCTGTGTTTGGCATGCTTAATTTAGCCTGGCCCTAAATGGAGGGAGGCCAGCGTGAGCGAGTGGCTAGCACAAAGGATAACCGCAATTTGTGCCCGCTAGCCATGGCCGAGCCGTGGCTTGGCTGGGCTTTGCTAGCTCGCTTTACGTTTTAAATTAATTATGCGTTAATTATGTAATTATTAACCGCAAAACTTTCCACAACTAGCGCCACAACAGTAGCTACTATCCCTATCCCTCTCTCTTACTGTCCGCCTCTCTTTGCGCTTCTCAAGTGGCCACTCAATGGCAACTTCTTGAGTCATTTCATTCCATTCCAGCTTCTGTGCTTTTCCCAGTAATCTTTATATATTTTATACAGCCGACTGACTAAGCTCTTTGGCAATTTCCTAACGCGCCTCATTAAAAATGCGCCAGGTGGCGAAAACAGTGAGAGGCGCGAATAATTTATTAAAATTCAAGTCAAGTTTTGAGCACAGCGAAACAGTCAACAATCTGATTAAAATAAACTGGTTGCCCCGCCCCTGCCAGCGACTATAAATGTAAAGCGCCCAGCACATTTCTCATATGCCACTGACAATGACAAAAAGGAAGTCAAGGTGTCTCTGTGTGTGTGTGTGTGTGTGTGTGTGTGTGTGGGTGTGTGACACAAGGCTGCTGTGCTCAGTCAGTCAGACAAAGAAGAGAAGAAGCGAACGCGCGCGTTTGCATAAAACGCAAAACGAAAATTGTAGTCGACTTTTGAGCGTTGTATGTGTGTGTGTGTGTGTGTGTGTGTGTGTGCTATAAACATGACAAGCTGTCATTGTTTAATTTGTGTGCGTGTGTGTGTGTGTAGCATAACTTTAACAACACACACAGCATCAGCATCAGCATCCGCACAGCTGCGAAACTCTCTCAGTAACCGAGTTGCGCATACGCCACGTAGTACTAATAAGTTAATAGCACTCGCAACTGCGCTGCCAACGCCTCAGCCATATGGCCAAGGCCGAATTCTATATATCTTACTTTCGACTTGCTGTCAGCTTAAGGCTCTCTCTCTCTCTCTCTCTCTCGTCGCACTTTGCTGACAAATTGAAAATAAAATAGGATTTTAGCGGCAAAGTGGCAACGCCCAAATCCGTGCCACATTTTGGCTCACGGGCTGCTAGCAAATTTATGGGCCAGCTACGTGCGTGTGTGTGTGTGTGTGTGTATTGGTAAAGCAGCTTACCAAATTCCACAGGCAATTAATAAAAACAATTTTCCAAGAAGAGAAAAAAAACTCAGTCAGCGTTGCCAGACCGCTTAAAGCTGCTGCTGTCTGCTCGAATTTAATGTCAAACTATTGAGCTGTTATGGAGACGGAGCGACTGAGCTAGGGAGCTCGTTAGTGCATTGCATTTGTGCGTCAAACAATGGCAAAATGATTTCAATGGAGTTAGTTGCATGCAACAGACAGGGGCACGTGGCGACGTGGCTCTGACGTGCAACAACACAACTCGTAACAATGCGCCACAACAACAGCAGCAGCAGCAGCAGCTGATGATAAGCCACGTAAACGGCAGCCAAACAAGGACTCACATGGCCTAAGCGCGCACAATCCTTCAGATGCCCTCAATAATTTATAAGGTCTGGCTGGCTGGTCGCCTGGCTGCTTATTTATGAGTGCCACGCGTGACGCGCCAAAGGCAAACAGTTTTCATTGTGAAATTATGTTTATGATACATACATATATAGAAACTTGTATGCTGCATAATTTATCGATATATCATTGCCCGATAACTGATAAATCAGCCCAGCACAAATTGGCGCAAACAAATTGCTTAATCAATCAACACCGAATCTTATTTGAAAGTCAAATTATGACCAGAGCCAAGGCAAGTTGCTTAGCTTGGCTAACAGGAGATTAGCAGGCAGCAGCTCCTACTGCCTGAATTTGGGGAACTTTTGGGTTAAATTTATGGCATATTCATACTAAACAAATATACAAATATTTCCCTTTGCTGCTCCAAGGCCTTTTTTACTTGCTTCCGCCTGATATTTATCTTCTCATAATCTCAAGGCAAGAGAGTGGCAGACCTTTGCTCAAACTTTCCCGTTTGTTGTTTCTATATTTATCTCATTCTTAATTAATTTCGCGACCTTCTCCTTTCAACTCTTCTGCTTCTTTCTCTCTGCAACATATTTTTTCTTCAATTTATGTTGTTTGCATGCTCTCTTCTCTGCCTTTCTCTCATACCAAATCTAATCCTCTAGATATTACAAATTTGTTGTACTCCTTCAAGAACTTCTTCTTCTATTCCTATTCTTCCAGCCTTTTCCTACAGCTTTACTTTTTTTTTTATATATATATTTCATTTCATACTTCTCACCTAGTCTAGTCTCTCGTGCTTTTCCTCATGCTTCTTCTCTTGGCTTTTCTATGCCTTTTTCATTTGCTTCTTCTACTTCCCCGCAGTTATTTCATCTAATGCTCTCGTTCTACTCCTTCAACATGCCTTCAGTTCACTTCCACTATGAGAATTGCATAGAGAGGCTAAATTTAAGGCACAAGCAATGTATTGTGTTTTCTGCTTTTAAAGCTTTAATTTTATAATAAGATTCAAGCTCAATCTGCAATATATGCACATACATATATATACTATATATTTATATATTATATTTTTAATACATATTTCTATATATTATTTCTCTCATATTTTAAGCCCCACATGCAAGCTGCACTCGTGCAGTATTTATTTACATTTAAATTCTTCGTTCAACTTTATTATGCATTAAATAGTTATTTAAAAGCGTGCTTTAAAATGAGATATATATGTATATAGAACGTACATGATAAGTATATATATATACATATATATACACATATCTGAACAACTTTGCGTTCGCTGTTTAATATGCAGACGAGAGAAATGTCAAATGGTAATTTGTCTCAACAGGCAGCGCGTCATAGTTTTCGCATTAGGCACTGCGGACAAAGGACATCGAGGACGCCATGACAAATGAATTTTATGAGCGCATATTCCCATTTTCGATTAGTTTTTTCTGCTCGCATTTGTAAATTCAACACGCACATGTCATGATATCAAATGCCACACTCGAATGTTAATCGCCGGCGATAATGACGGCGATTGGGCCAACACCAGCCCAAGAGATACTCTAACAACTCCAGCTATAAGCGACTGTCTCTGCAAGCTAATATGCCCGACTGTCCAGGGTATACGTTAATAATCGAGCTTCCTCGGGCGACTCGTAGTATTTAAATATGCATAAAACATGCGCCCAGCGGCTGAGCTTTGATTTCGTTTTATTTTGTTTTGTTTTTTTTGTCTCGCTTCTTGCTTTTGCTGGAAAATTATGGTAATTCTCATAAATTATCATAACATTTCCGTACGCGTGCTGCTTTTTTCGTTCTCTTCATTTTTGCCATTGGTAATAAAATGCAATCAAAATGTAAATCTGCTGCAGATTTTGCTGACTCGTGTCATTAGCCAAAAATTTACACTCGAAATTGTTGTGGAGCGGGGAATGTGTGTGGAAGTGGGAGTGTAGCGAAGGGCGAGGTACACAGGAGAGAAAATATATAGAGAGAATATGCAGAAGAGAGAATGAAAAGATGGCTGAATATATAGAAGAAAGAGAGAGAAGAGAATATGTAGGAGAGAGATGAGGAAGAGAGAGAGATGAGAGAATATGTAGGAGAGAGAGAGAGAGATGAGAGAAAATGTAGAAGAGAGAGAGAGAGAGATGAGGGAATATGTAGGAGAGAGAGCGAGACATGAGAGAATATGTAGAGAGAGAGAGAGAGAGAGAAAGAGAGAGAGAAAGAGAGAGAGAGAAAGAGAGAGAGAGAGAGAGAAAGAGAACACGTAGAAGAGAGAGAGACAGAGAAAGAGAGAATATGTAGAAGTGAGAGAGAGAGAGAGAGAGACAGAGAAAGAGAATATGCAGAAGATAGAGACAGAGAAAGAGAGAATATGTAAAATAGAGAATATTTCATTCCTTTCTCTCTATCTCTATCTCTATCTCCATCTCCATCTCCATCTCCATCTCCATCTCCATCTCTATCTCTATCTCTATCTCTATCTCTATCTCTATCTCTATCTCTATCTCTATCTCTATCTCTATCTCTATCTCTATCTCTAGCTCTATCTCTATCTCTATCTCTATCTCTAGCTCTAGCTCTAGCTCTAGCTCTATCTCCATATCTATCTCTATGTCTATCTCTTTCTATACATCTATCCCCATATCTATCTCTGTATCTAAATCTATTTGTCTTCATATCCATCTATATATATCCATATATATACCTCTCATAAATGACTTAATGTCGTGCTGTTAAAAATTAGCAAACAGCTGCGAAAATGTAAGAGAAAAGCTCTTGGCGCAATGCACAAAGCAAATACGACAAAAGCAATATATGGATACCCATTGAATATGAGAACTTGGGGTATAATGTGCTCAAAATAACAAAAATATCATATAAACACTCTCAAATATACGCAGATAAGACTTGCTTTAACTTCTTCCACGCTTCTTCATCACAAGTTTTCATCGAGTTCAGTCAGGGTATCTTACAGTCATGCACACCCGTCAAAAACCCCACACTCTCGCTTTTCTTTACGATGTGTGCACACATTTAGCATTATTTGGCTATATTTGACTTGATTTAGCTTGTTTTTAGAGCCAATTATGTTGATTTACGAGTGACAGCGGAGCAGAGCGAGCCTAATGAGAGAGGCCGAGCCTGAACTGAATGAAAAGAAAAGAAATTAACGGCAGTTCGCAAATTGTAATTGCCGGCCTAATAAAAACTCGGACTACGTGAATGAATACATATAAATCTGGATATACATATATACTCTATTTAGGTATATGTATTAACCTGGCTGAATAGCTCAGTTCCAATTTATTTGTGGCAACTTTTCACGCTTGCAAACAATTTCCCGTGAAAGGCAAAAGCCGAAGAGCTACCAAAAATGCCTGGAAATGGCCAACGTGGCCAGCAGCAACTGTAATCAAATCGGAAATGGCAACGCGTTTCCGGCGCCAACCCTCCGCCTCGGCCTTTGCCCAAGGGTGGTTTGACCCTATTCCCGACGGCATTGTGTGACGTATTTAGTGACTTTCTTGCATCACAAAAGAGAAAAAAACACGCGACATTAATTAGCGTCGCTGGCTGCCCGTGGGGTGACACGCCCACTTGTCAGTCAGCCCGGATATCAGCTAAACAAAGAAAAGGTTTGCAGCTGATAATGGAAAGGCAGCTGAATATCGAACGGGCGAACACAGCTGACAACAACAAGAGCGAACGTACAACAGTTGTCAGGCCGAGATAAAGGCCAACACGAATATGGCCAACAGCTCGTGGGCAAACAATGTGAAAAATGTGGCTGCATTTGAAGTTTTCCTTATACTAGTCAATTTACACGCCAGTTAATTGACAATGGACAGCAACAACGAGCAGCTGTTTGGGGTACTACTGTGCGTATGCGTAATGCGAGACCAAAGAGACAACAGCAAGCAACACTGGCCACAAATCTCAAATGTCAGCGCTTGAGTGACATTTGTATTGATTAGTAATGCGATTAATCACGTGACTTGTCACTGTGCGAGTGTGTGTGTATGTGTGTGTGGCATGTGGCACATTATTTAACGACATTACGCATACGCCAAGTATGTAGGCCAAAAGAGTTTTTGGTTATATAAGGTGAACCATAAATTATACAAGCCAAAAGCCACACACTGCTTGTGGCATCACACCCCTAACCACCACCTGCACACACACACACACACAATGGCTGCTAATGAAGCAGAAGTTTTAGCACAGGGTTTTGTTGGTGACGGAAATTGGCCGTCCAGCTGGCCAGCTCTCGATTAATATTAGAGTTTCAGCTTTGCGGAACGCAGCCGTTGCATATAAATCAAGCAGCTGCTGCTGCTGCTGTGGTTATCCCAGCAGACCGCAGAGCCACCTACTTATGAATTTCTTGCAAGACTCTTTAAATTAGCCGCCTGCTGTTCGCTATAGAAATTTCTTGTTAATAAGACCGGGGCGAGGCCGAGGCGAGGGGAGCGCGCTGACGTCACAGGATGGCCAAGACGACTGACAACTGTGACCCAAATCGTTGCCAATTCAGAGGCAAAGCTGAAGAAAAAGCTAAAACGCATATTGAAAGTAAATGGGCAACAGCTGCTGCTGTCGCTGCTGTTGCTGCTGTGGCTGCTGCAGTTCTGCTAGCAGCTGACAGATAGCAACAACAAACACGTTCGACACGTTGTTCATCATCATAATTATCATTGTGACCCAATTTTGCAACTGATATTAACAGAGGGCAAGCAGAGCGCGGGCTGCGCGAGCGGGTAGCGTGATTGGCTAGCTTACTCTCACTCTCTCTCTCTCTCTCACTCTCTAACGGCCGCTCTGTGTATATTTAATCAGCAATAACAGCGCTGCTAATTAGCAGTAATTGAGCACGACAACAAAGTAGCAACTACACTCCCTACTCTCTCTATCTCTCTCTCTCTCTTTCTCCCACACACACGTGTATATAAAGCATAAATTTGCAAATTACATGAGCAATTAATAAGCAAATTATAAGCAGCTGCTCGCTTTGAGCAAGCATTATTACTGTATTAAGAAAGCCAGAGCGTGGGGAGTGAGCAAGAGAGAGAGAGAGAGAGAGCGCGCGCGCGTCCAAAAATAAAGTTTCGGCACATGTGTTGTGGGTGGGAGCGGCATAGCAACAATGCCAGCGATCGAACACTATTGGCTCTCACGCTCACTCTGCGTCTTATGCTTGGCAATAGTTGTGATTTGCGTTATGTGCAGTAAATGCGAACGAATAGCCACAAGGGGATGTAGCTCAGATGGTAGAGCGCTCGCTTAGCATGTGAGAGGTACGGGGATCGATGCCCCGCATCTCCAACTTGGTAATTTATATTTTTTTACTTTTTGGGCAATTTAAATTCAAAACTAGCTAATTTAAGGCCACGAAAGTCGAGTGGGGCAAGCTGGGAAAATAAAATTGAAGAGAAACCACAGCGCGCTGTCAACACTTGAAGCAAGGACAAAAGGCCTTAAAATAAAATGGACGCAGTGCAGCATTAAATATAAAAATATATATATATATATATTTATATAAAGCAGAAAAAGAAATCACGAATGCGTCATAAAAACTTTGCACATCAATGCCAGAGGCGAAAGCGCGAGGGGGACAGAGACAGCAAAGCGCGGCCACTAACAAAGTCCTGAAAAAACTGTATTTGTATGTGTGTGTGTGTGTATGAAATGAGCTGCCAGCGCTGCTCAGCCAAGAGCACTTGAGAGAATGCAGCAAAAAGTGCCAAATGGAATGGGGGAGGGAGGGAGATGGCAACAGAATTGAAGGGTCAGCGTGAACAACGCTTTTATTGCAATTCTTTTTTCTTGCTTTCTGTCTGTGTGTGTGTGTGAGTGCGCAACCCCCAATGGCAGTTGGCTCATTTGCTGATGGATTAGTCAAAGTGCAGCAAGTGAAAGAGACAGAGAGAGAGAGAGGGAGGGAGAAGAGGTAGCTAGGTAGGCAGGGTGACCACAAGGATGGGAGTCTCAGGGTCAAGGGACTGCTGCCTGGCTGCCTGCTCCTGGGCTGGCAATTTGCAGCATTGCAGTTGCAAGTTTCGTACGTTTCTCTTGTATTTTTGTTGTTGCTGTTGTTGCATCATTAAAGCCGCCACAAGTTGCCTTCGCACGCACAGCACAAAATTTTGATTGATGATTGAATGCAACAGCAGCAGCAACTGATGATGAGCAACAGCTGCTTAATGATCAACGCCAATGGCAAAAACGGAAATCATTTCAAGTTTTTGCCAATTTAACGCGCTTCAGGTCCCACGCAATTGCCGAAGTATGTAAATATAATCGCTGCAAATGTAGATAAACATTTCAGTTTGAATTCTGTTAAATATTTGAATTCTAACGTTCACTTTGCTGCATTTTCCCACACTGCAGTCGTTGAGCATTAATTGCAAGCGGAACTGACGTTTGCGTGTTCTATTTTTAGCACAGGCCTCCAGCATGTCGCTCATTAAGCGCGCTCTCTTCGGCTTGCCCGCTCTCTCTCTCTTATTTATTTATTTTGAAGCCCGTTGTTTGCTCAGTTGGGGAGTTTCGTTTTTTCTCTTTTTCGTAAATTGCAATTGAATTGGATCTGAAAAATCTGTCAATATATGCTGTGGGCGGTGGTAGCTGCCCCCCGTCCAAACAAACAACAAATATTTGTTGCCAAATTAGCAGCTGCTGCTGCTGCTGCTGGTTGGAAACAGTCAGTTGTCCAGCTATTTGCTTAGCGCTCGTCGCTCTCTTGTTAATGCATAGCTCAGCGCGCCGTTTAACAGCTGTTATTAAAGCAGCTCGTTAACAGCCATTGGGCAACTGCAATGTTAGCCAACGCGAAACGAAAACTTAATTAGCAACATTTAGTAACTGAATATATATATTTTTTTTATTGGTTAGTTAGTTGCTCGCATTTAAATATTTGATTAAGTTAAAAGCAAGCTAAAAGCATTTGCATAACGCAATCAAAGATTTTTCAGCAAATGTCATTTAACATTGAAGCAGCGCAGCAGCAGAGCTAACTGTTCTTATCGGCAGCGTACGAAATCAGTTTTAAAGCAGCCCGCATACTTGCGGCTGCGCTGCTCTTGTTCTTGCTCAAGTGCTGCAATCTTTTGGTTACTTACATCAAGTGTCAAATTATCTAAGTCCCTCGCTTCGCTCTCTTCACCTCGCGCTCTTCGTCTTATTCACCTCGCCCGCTCTCTGGAGCCTGTCACGAACTTTATTTTTGGTTTCGTTGTTTGCTTAATTAGTTAGCAAACTCATTCGAGTTGACATTCTTACTTAAGAGAGCGCTCGGTGAGAGCGAGAGGGAGAGAGAGAGAGTGCAACAGTTATGCAAATGCATTACAGAAGACAGCGCTGCCAGCGTTCTCTTTCGCTGCGGCTGCTTTATGAGCTCATCTGCAATTCGCAGTATTAATCAATATATAAAACGAAGCGACATGGTCAGGGCCATATATCTGAGTGTCTATATAAAACATGCAAGAAACTTGTCGCCTCTGCAGCAATATTTTCCCACAGCTGCCCACACTCTCACGCATGTCAGAGGGAAAGAAAGAGACAGCAACATTGTGTAGAAATATGTATATTTGAAACATGTTTAAAAATGCATAAATTAAGCGCAGCTCAGCTCGCCTAAGCCAAGTCAAATGCAAATTAGTTAAAGCTTATTCTGTGGGCGTCTCTCTCCCTCCCTCTCTCTCCCCCTCTCTCTCTTTCTTGATTTCCAGTGTTGAAAATGCAGCGCAAGCGGAAATAAAAGCAAAACAAATGCAGAGAGCACAAGCAACAGCAACAACAGGCACAAGCACAACAAACATCAACAACAACAAGCAATAACAAACAGCTGAGCAAGCAGCTAGCGGCACACAGGCAAAACGCTGATAATGACAACGCTGCGTCGCTGCCGCCGTCGACGTCGCTCACTTTTTTTTCTCTTCTTCTTACTTTTCGTGTGGTTTAATGACCTTGCCCAAGTTGCGCCTCTCTTTCTGCTGCTGCTGCTGCTCCCCTGCCGACGCTGACGCGAGCAGCGCTGCGACGCGCCATGTGGTCGAACGAGCGTTGTTCGTGCCCAAATTTAATTTTATGCGCGCTTCACACGTTCTCGTCGCTGCCTGCCCCCCCTCTAAAAGCTGCCACTGCTAACAGTTGATTGGCCGCCGCCGTCGTCGTCGTAGTCCAATTTTATTTTTAAACTATTTCGAGAAGTGTTTCAAGAATTGTGTCAAGTGTACGACGACGCCCAAAAATAAAAAAAAAGTTCATGCGGCCGCAGCAGCAGCAGCAGCTGATGATGAAATCTTTGCGTGTGGGCGTCGCCGTCACCGTCGCAGTCGACGTTGTCGTCGTCCCTAACCTATTCAATCTGTTTCGTGCATTAAAAGCTCATAAAAAGTGACAATCAAAATCAGAGAGAAAACATCGAGCACAATCGAATTAGGGCCTAAAACACACAAAACTTGCCATATCTATGCTATACATAACTGTATATATATATATATAATTTCATGTTCCGATGCATGAGAGCATATAAAATTTTATGTTTTATACTTAAAAATAGTCGCCTGTTGGCCTTTCTTTATGGCTGCGTTTCAATTTATGGCACCCAGCACAAAGTCAACGACATGTGGCGCAGCCTGGGGGAGTGGGAGGTGGCGGTGGGGCTATATGACGCATTGGAGACGGGGGCTCTAACACAGCTGACCTTAGCAACAGAAACAAGTAAAGAGCTAAATTTAATAGAAGATGACTAATTAGAGGAGGGAATTTCTATAACTTTAGAGTGTTACGGTTGGTATATTTAGAGATATTTCAGGAGAATTGGAAGAATTTGAGTCAGCAGTAAGTATTATTATGATATATTGGAGAAGTAGCTTTCGGGTGAGAAATATATAAGTATTCTAGAGCAAGAATTCCTGGAGATAAATAATATTTATAAGCAAATATTATAGATTTGCTGGAACTGAATCGAAAAAAAGCTGAAAAATTGAGGAAAATGGCTACATATAGCTGTATTTAGCTATTAAAAGACAAAAGGCTAAGAAATATAGCTTAATAGACCCATGTTTATCTATTAAAAGCCAAAAAGCTGAGGAAACTAGCCACATATAGCCATATTTAGCTATTATATTGCAAAAACTATAGCTCAAAACTGAGAACTTTTCAGATTTGTGCAGTCTACGACCAGTGAACCGCAGCAGTTCTATAAAATGCATAAAAAGTGGTACTATAATATATATACTTATATATAAAACAAGTTCCTTTTCCATTAAGCACGTCACTAAATGATATTAGCTACAGCTGCCTTCAGCTAGATATAAAAAAAAAAACTAATCCTTAGCCAAAACCCGAAACTTTTATGAACTGCAAAAGCTTAACAAAAGTAATTGCGATCAAGTTATTAAGGTATGATATGCATATATATATATATATATATATATATATATATATATATATATATATATATATATGTATCTATATATTATATACCTATCACTGAAAGTTTTGGGGCAATTGCTAAAAAGTTATCCTCGCCCCCAATTCATTCACTCGTTTCGTTTCGTTTCGTTTCGTTTCGTTGGCTCATTTTCAGTTGTTTTCACGTTTTGTTGTTGGCTGGCTACTGGCCCCTGTTTTGGGGCAATGTCTCTGCGGTGGGGCATTGTCGTCATCGTCTGCTTGTGGCGTGCCACAAGCTCAGCGCTCCAATTGCCTGCAGTTGCAGTTTCTATGTCAGCTTGCAGCTCGCTGTCAGCCCCAACAACAAAACAAAACTAAAAGAAAAAAAAATCATAAATAAATACTTACAAAACTCATATCAAAGTGTACCCAACAACAACAACAACTACAACAGCAGCAGCTATGAGAGTGCACTCTTTTGTGGCATGGCTGGGCAGTAGATTATGTCGCTGTTGTTGCTTGTGTTGCTTTGGCTGCTGCCGCTGCTGATGACAACACGTCGACAGCCAGCAGCAGCCACAAGAAAAGCACACAAAAGTAATGCGCGACAGAAGGCAAATAATAATACCAAGTAGGTGTGCTGGAAGTGAGCTTTGCCAGACTTGCAGATACCCTGTACTATGCTGGGTCGGCACTCCACAGTCACTCAGCTCACTTTATGAGAATCACATAGAAGGGCTAACTTTAGTTTTTGAAGCCAGCTCACTTCAGATTCATCTTGGCGTACAAATACTTATATTTATGACTGTCTGCCCATGCTAGCGCCCATTGGCTACGCTTCAAGCGGGCATGCACGAATTGCATATGCCCAGTCCATGCCTAAATCGTACAGCTAAACTACTTGAATTGCCTTTCTCTGTTCATGCCATGTGTTAAGTCTGTCCAGCCTACTTCCCTTATTCCCTGCTAATTATGAGAATCACATAGAGGGGCAGTTCATTAAAATCTTGCATTCCTTCATCATTCGAGCATCAATTATCATAATCGATATGCCCTATTTGTAGTTCCAGCCATTTACAGAGCATACAAATGCATAGAGTAATAAAAGGGAAAAACTCTAGGCAATGACAACAAACAAGTTGATGTTGTAATTTGGCGCGTGGTTTTGTTCTGTTGTTGTTGTTGTTGTTGCCGCCTTTGTCAAGGTTGCATTTTCATTTGCAATTTGCTGAAGTATGTGTGTGTGTGTGTGTGTGTGCTGCTTGTCAAGCTGGCTGGCAACGCCAACGCCGCCCCTTGCACACCTACTCCACCCAGCCAAAGCATGCGTCACCAGCCGTGAGCAATTTCTATGCCCTGTTTGAAGAAACAAGCGAGTGTAGGGTATGCCAGACTTGAGCTGACAGAAGCCTAACTTAAATTACTCACCAAAAGAATTTTAATAAAATTAAATTTCTTTTTTTTTTTCTATAATTTTCCAAAACTTTTATAGGGTATCCAAGTATCTATCATTATTTTCGCTGCCTTTTGCTGTGCTTTGCTAATTTAAGCTAGCTAATTTTATATTCATTGTCAAGTTGCATAATTTGTATAAAGAAGAGAGAAAACATTGCAACATTTAGTGCCCAAGCCAAAGGGGAATTCTCAAGAGAATTTCTCGGATTCCAAACATTCTCAAATTTCTCACGCTGTTCGCCCAGCCTATAAGGAGCTACGATAAGCATATATCAATTTACATTTCATTCGATTTATGATCAAGTGCGTGGGTGCCTCTGATGCACTGCAACCCCTCAAAATTTGAGAGTGAGCGAGAGAGGGAGAGAGAGAGAGAGGGAGGGAGTGAGCGAGGCAGATAAGCGCAGTTCAATGCACTCACTGCGCGCACGTTGAAAGTAAATAATCAAATACAAATTAGTCATTTGATGCCCGAAAAAAAAACTTATATATATATAAATACTTCTATATCTGTAGGTTTTGTGTATATATACAGAAGTAGCTGCAAAGCCGAAGCGTCGTGGATAAGATAAGAAACGACAACGAACCCGAAAAATGGAATGAGAAACAGCGCAATTGCACGTTCGTAGAGCGCGTGAAGCCAGAATTCGGTCTTGAGTTATTATATTCAGTTTTCATGATAAATCAAAGCAAATCGCGCAATCGAGCAAGTCATGTAAATGTCATTACACGAGTGCAGAGAAGGAATTTCTCAGCAATTTCTCTTTTTTTTTTTTTTTGGGAAAATAAAGAGAGAAAGTAAACTAAGGCTATAGCAGCTATATCTATTATAGCTGACTCAAGGAAGTTTTTTGAGATTTCTAAAGATATTGATTTTCGATTTTAGAGTCTCAATGCCCAAACATATTTGAAGTTCTCGAGAGAAGTTTATACTTAAGTCAAGTCTCTTCCCATACAACTTCATTTCTAGACCCCGCCTTCCTCTTCCTTAACTCTCCCACTCACCAACCCATACTTATTATACAACCACAATGTAAATTTCGTTGCAAATTTCACACAGTTTTCAGGTAGTTAACTGTGCCCGCCTACCTGTCTGCTGACCAACAAACATAGCTCTCCAACCACATATTATAATCAAGTATTGCGCTTACCTGCAAATAGAGAGAAAAAAACATTTTAATTAATCTATAAACTGTTTTATGCGCTGCAAAAACTCATAAATATTAAACAGAGACTAAAAGGAGCAGAAACTAAAATCAGTTTTATGAGTATTAGCCAGCAAATCATGTGGCAAGTGTCATAAATAACGATTAAAGTGCCTGCAAATCGACTCCGCAGTTTGGCTAAAGATCGCAAATCTTAAATCGTTTCGCCATGTCGGCGCTTTTGGCCAAATCCAAATCATAGACCCAAACATTCATATATGTTAGTTAGTTTTTGTGTGTTTTTCGGTCGACAAGTGTAGTCATAATTTATGTTGTTGCCAAGTAACTCACGAGAGCGAAACCAGTTCGAATGCAGATGGAAACCGAAAGTTGGTGTTAGAAAACATTTATGAAAGAGCAAAGAGCAGACATGTTGTGAAATGAACTAGTTCCATGAACTGTGACAAAAGGAAAGCTACATATAACAATAGTTGTTTATTGTCATTTGAATTTGAATACTCGAAATATGTAAGATCGAGCTGTGAACTGAACTAGTTCCATGAACTGAACCAGAGAATAACTTAACTCTAATTTAACAATAGTTGTCTCTTGTCATTTGAATTTGAATGCTCGAAGTATGTAAGATAGAGCTGTGAACTGAACTAGTTCCATGAACTGAACCAGAAATTGGTAAAGTGTTATTTATTTTGATTCACAAACTAATCACATATAAAATAGAGCTATAAATAATTTGTGAACCGAACTAGTTCAATGAATTCAGCGAACTAGTTCCATGAACTGAACACAAAATAACGCCAAAACAGGCTTGATAACTCTTTATTATAATATTCTGGTTGATAAACTTGGATTTCAACCGTAAAAGACTTGTGAACTGAACCAGTTCCATAAAATGAACTAAATTATTTGTGCTTTCAGCAAAAACAGTTAGCCAAATCAGTGAAAAGGCTTAATTGAACCATCAAAATGTTGGCTTGATCTAAATGAATTAAAACCAGATATATATATATAAAATGCTAAATATGTGAGAAATGGCATTACAATGGCTGCATAATTGTCACTACATGTGACAGCCAGCAACACACACTTAACACACACACACACACACACACACACACACATACAGTCGACTCATAAATTAAACACGCTCCAGGGCTAAGTGGCAGCATACAAACAAAATGCATTTACAAAATCAACTTTTTGAGTTGTCGTCACAATACAAAATCGATAAAAGTTGTTCTTGCTGTTGTCGTTGTTGGTGTTGTTGTTGTTTAGTAGTTGTTCTCGGCGTTGTTCATTGTGGGCGTTTCTTTTTCATTGAATGAAATGCTGCTCTCAATGATTAATTGCAGTTTGAGCGCGGAAAACAGATAAGTACAGTACATCAGTCAGTTTTTGGCCAATATGCAATCAACGATTCGATTCGATTCGATACGATTCGAGCCGCATCATCAGGCTGGCCGTGCACTCTGAATGCCCAGCTAATTAGCCAGGCCAACATGTTGTTGTTGCAGCTGTCATTAAGAGCTGTTCAAAAGCTGCATAGAGAATGAAGAGGTTCTATTACAGCGAGCATACCCTAGCTTTAAGCTTAAAGAGTTGCATGTGCCTAACCTAAAATTGGAGTTTTCATTACATATTATATAGCATATCTAGCCTTTTCCAGCATTTATATTAGTAATAAGTATGCCAACTTGATTTTATTGAGTTGCTAACTTAACTAGCAGCAACTGTACCAATTTTCAGCTCTCTAGCTGCACCGAGTGTCCAGTTCGCATAGGTCAGCTGGCGCCGCTCAAGGCAAGGTGCATATAGCTGCCGCTGAGGCCCTTCTCCTCAGCGCTTACTTCTGTTTGTTTTTCTAGCCATGCGCTGATGGCTGATTAGTTTTGATGAGGTTATGCCTGAACTGCCACGCCTGCTCCTCCTCCTCCTGCTCCATTCCCAAGTAATTATAACTGTTTACAATTGCAGCTCAAAAATCTGTGTGTGAATGCCGTTAAGGCAGACGCCAACGAAATCAAAGCGAAACAAAATGAAAGAAGAAAAGCCAACAACAGTTAGAAATGCGAATCCTAGATAGCTAGAGGGATGAGGAGGCAGCGGCGCAATGAGAGAAATGCAAAATAAATAAATAGTTAAATAAATGAATGCCAAACAGCTTAAAACCGGTATTTTAGCCAGTTCTAGGCCTTAGCTATGACTAGCCTCTAGTCACTCCCCCCCCCCCCTCTCTCTCTCTCTCTCACACTCTCATTGCGTTTTGTCGCCTGTCTGCCAAGTTTACTTTCAACGCCTTTTCCTGTCTTGGCTGTTGTTACAGTTGGCATTGTTTGTTGTTGCTGACTGTGCGTGCTGCTTGTGCTATGGGGCCCTTTGGCTAACGAGGCTCAAAGCCATTATACGTATACGTAATATCTATAATTATGCATTTTGTGCATATCCGCAAGCTGTCAAAGCAAAGCACATTCCACAAAATTAAGCAAAGTTGAGCTAAAAATTGCCAAAGGCCACGCTGCATGAAGACAGACGAAGCTGAAGCTGTGCAAGATTTTTAATTACCATTTAAGCTGTCGACATGTTGTGCACATATATATATATATATATAGATCTGAAATGCAGCTAGGCAAAGCGGAAACGGATGTCGACTCTGCCACATGCCACACAGAGACAACAAGAGCAAGGACTGGGCGTGTGCTGTCACAATTAGACGATAAGGCAACATAATTGAGCTGCAAAGCATGCCACGCCCCTTGCAGCAGCAGCAGCAGGAAATGAAGGATTTGTTGTTGCAAAAGAATTTTTTGTAAAATGAACTAAACGGAAAAGTTGCTTAAATATAATTAAAAGTGGAAGTGCTTGAATGCAGCAAACGGAATTGGAGCTCTTAGCCAAACTTGGGCGTAATGAAAGCAAACTGGCACAAGTGTGATGTTGAGGCTATGATATAATAAGATATATCTGTAGATATATATAGTTATAACTTAATAATTCTCCTCATACTATCTCCAGATCTACCTCTGTAGCATATTTATATACTCTCTCGCTCTAATTCTCCCTCTACTATCTCCAGATCTGCCTCTATACTATATTTATATACTCTCTCGCTCTAAGCTTGCTATGTCTAGACACCATATTAAAGCAGTTAAGCTTTTTATTAGCTCATTTGAATTTTCTTACTTGGCCTAATGAGCTCCCACATGAATGCCTTAGCAGAATTTACGCTAATATAAATATATATTACATAAGAACTGTGCTACAACTTGTTGTGAATTACAAGCATTTCCTTGCTTATACTACTTGCATAGTCACAGATCTATTCAATATTTATATTATATATAGTTATCTATAACCAAGTTCTGTCAATTTCATTCTCTAGATGTGCTTCGCTCTCTAAACTTTTCCATTTCATTTAAAGTTTTAAAGTTTTGGCTTTCAGAAACAACAGCTCTGTGCCTAAACAACTTGTGAATGGATTGCATTCATAAACAACTTTTAATCAATTTCTCCGGCCACAACTCTTTCCAATTGACATGTATTTTCAGTTTTACCTACACAAGCCAATATCAGAGCAGCAAACGTGCATTATTTTGACTGGTCTAGCTGATTTTCCATTTACATAAGTAAGTAGTTTGGGCACAGGAAGTCAACTGCTTCGATTCGTGTCTGGCATTCAAAATTGTCGTAGAAAGAGCTATAGTCCAAGGGCTGTCAGCCAGAACAGAGAGAGAGAGAGGGGGGCAGAGAGGGAGTGAGCTAGATAGACAGACAGAGAGTCAGTCAACTGGACTGCAACTGTGTAACTTCGTCTGACACGCAATAGTTAGACAAAACTCGTAGCGTCCCTCGAGTCCAACTCTGTCTCTCTGTCTCTCTGTCTGTGTCTTGTCTACCTGCTGTTGCAGTTGCATGTAATTATGCTGTTTAACAGCGAGAAGTTTGGTTAACAAATAAGACACATTGAGGTAGCCGGAGCTACCACATGTAATTATGCTTTCGAGTCGTCTCCTACTCCTGCCTCAAGTACTTTTTCCAGTCTGAGAGCACCTCGAGCTAAATGGGCCCCAAATTGAAAAGAAAATGTAAGGAGCGACAACAACAATGTGTACACATAAATACTGCAAAAGGTTAAAGGTTCAACTCGCCTCACAGGTAACCCAAAACTTATAAATGTGGCAATATTTTGATAAATGTTGCCCAAAATATATATAATATAATAAAATGTTATGTTGAGGCCAGCCTAAAATTCCAACAAGCTGCCACACAGCATTTCTTTATAATGTGCAGCCTTAAATCAGAAATGATATATATATAAAGATATATATATATATATATATATATGTATCTGTTATATATGCTTCAAGGGTGCGAAAGAACACATATGCGTAAATTATGTGGCAGCTATGCACAGGGGTGGGCGAGGCAGGCTGTGATGGCTGTGCTGAGCTGGGGCGTACTATACGTAACAGCGTCTAAAATTAGTTATTGATTGCGGGTAGACAATATCTCATATGCCACATGTGCTTTCAATTGTATTAAAAAAAGAAACACACAAAGTTCAAACAGCCCTAAATCAATTGAAAGGCAAACGAGGGCAACGAGCAGTAAGGCAGCTCGAAGCGCAGATACCCTGCAGTGGAAATATAGATAGATATATGCTAAGCATAGCTGGCGTGTGCTTAATATAACTATTATATAATATATACAATATAATATATAGAAGTTGAAAGAGTATACGCCAGATGGGCCTCTTCAAGGGTAAAACTCGAAAAGTATAGTCTAGGTATACTGGTAGCCAAAGAAATAGTTCATCTAGTAGCCTTAGAATATCCTTTAGGTATATGGACATGCATTTATATTGTATCTATAAGATATAGAGGTTAACAATCGTATATCAATTGAAAGGCAAGCAGAGAAACATAAGTCGCAGAGTATGTTACCCTCTGCATATACAGAACTTACTTCTAAGTCGATATTCAGGTATTGACTTCATCTTAAGGCTATCCTGATACTAACTATTCCCATCTATCCTCTATGCACCTCCTCGCATGTTACTTCCCTCAAGTAAACATCTGTAACTACTCCTTCAATGACTCACCCATCTACCCCACTTTGCATAATCCGCAACAAATTAGAAATACCCTACACCAGAGCCAACTCAAGTGTTGTTCGGTTTCTTGCTGTCTGTCTGGCAGGAGCAGCAAAAAAAAAGGGGGTTCGTGCGCGCTGGCAGGGCGTGTCATGCATTGGGGAGCAGCTAAGCAAGTGAACGCCGAGTGATGTCAGGTTGAATGTACTCAAAGAGCAAAGAGAGCAAAAACAAAACAACAACAACCAACTACAGCACCATAGAGAACAACGTTCTACGACTATGTGGTCAACGCCTTTGTTGTTGTTGTTGTTGTTGTAGTTTCACGATCGCCAACCGGACAGGCGGCAAAGTTGATAACCTTGAGAGCATTTTCATGCGAAAGTTCAATGAATTTAGTTTTACTTCCATGTCTCAAAATGAAAGAGAACAGAAAGAGAACAAAAATAAAGAAAGAAACAGAAAAAGGAACAAAGTAAAATAAACTCGCGACGCGACGCAGTAGAGCTCTGTGAAGCGCAGACAAAGTCGCAGGCGAGTTCTAAAAAAATAAGTAAAGAAACCAGCACATGTGAAAAAAGAAGACGAAGAAGACGAAGTAGTAGTTATAACTACTGAGAAAAGTGAAACAAAACCAGACTAAACACAGCAGCTGAGAACCAGTTCAGCAAATGTACAAACTGTTGCAGTTGCTGCTGCGTTCAGATCTGCAAAGGCTGCTAAAGTAGCTAAGCAGACGCTAAGACACCGAAAGAGACAGACAGAGAGAGATGAGGATGGGGGGCGTGAAATCGATGCGTTGTCTTCGTTTTCGAAGCTCATGAAATGCGCAGGAAATCAATGATTCGGTTCGCTTCGGTTTCGATTACACGCACACGAAGACGATTGGCGACGACAACTGCTGCTAGCAACAACAACATGTTGCTGCAACATGGCAGGGGCTAGCTTAGCTGCATGTTGCTGAAAGCATTTGCAATAAATTAACTAAAATTATAGACAATTATTAGCATTGAGCGAGTGAGCGATGAGTTGCAACTGGCTACGTGCCACAGTGCAATTGCATATTTATTGGGGCGTTTGCGCATTTTAATTAAGCGATTTGTCATTACAAAAGGGTCCAGCATGGATCTTGGCCGGCTTCGGTTGCTTTGGGCCAAACGCTTCTCTTATTGATTGCACACGTTTAAACAGGTAAAGGCCGATCAGATAAATTATGTGGCACATACGCGTACTATCAACAACAACAACAACAACAACAGCGACGACGACAAGGCGAAGTCTGTATAAATAAAGGGGGCGCAACGATCATTATTCAATTACAGCGCTGGATTTTGCACTCAAGTTGGCGCATTGAAATTGAAATGGGAATGTTGAACCATGAAATTGTAGGCTAAACGGCCCATGGAATTGCCATTGACAATGGAATTGGAATAGGAATTGTGCCTGCTGTGATGGGTTGTGGAAGAAAATCTATTAAATATAAGAGATGAATTCGATTGAAGGGAATTTGATTGAAGTTGAAAGTGATTGAAGTGGAATATAGAGCACAGAAAACATTTGAAGTTGATAACAATTGAAATTGAAAGCAAATAATAATGAAAATTGCAAACAATTGAAATAGAAATTGAAAACAGTTGAATCTAAAATTGAAAGGCGTATGAGTTGAAAAGTATTTGAAGTTAAGTTAATAACTTAGATTGAAAAGCTTAAAAATATAGGAAATTAAAAGCAATTAATAAAGGAAACATTGAAAGTTGAATGCAATTGAAGTTGAAATTGAAAAACAGTTGAATATAGAATTTAAAATTGAAACTGAAAGGCATATAAATTGAAAAGTATTTGAAGTTAAGTTAATAACTGACATTGAATAGCTAAAAATATTGATATTGGCAAGATTGATGTTGAAAGCGATTGAAGTTGAAATTGAAAAGCAGTTGAATTTGGAAATAAATTAAGTTTTAATTGAATTGAAAATTGAAACTAAAAAGCAATTGAATATATAATTTTAGCTTTAAATTGAACAAACATTAAATTAGGTAATTGAAACCATATTTTAAATTGAATAAAATAAAATTCGATATTTTTAAATATTTTATTCCATTCAATATTGAAAGAAACAACAGAAAATTGATTGAATAAATTTAAAGCTTTACCTGTTTGATTAAATTACAAGAAGTGACGAAAGAATTGAATTGACTTCAATGATTGAAAGCACATATTGAATGAATCAATTGAATATATAATTGAATTGACTGAAACTAGCGACAATGCTTAAAAGAGACTAAAAAGAACAAGGGAAATGACTAAATTGAAACAAATCTGTCTAAATAGAAGATTTCGTAACTGAAGTCTGAACAATAAATCAAAAGTTGCGGCACAAATCTTAAGCTGACTTCACGCTCTATTAACAAACGGCACAAAAGTCTTCAAGCCAACTTCCTTGTAGCCAGAAAAAGCAATTTTTGGCAGATTGAGGAGCTCAAGTTTCAGTTAAGGAAGCAGTTAATAAAAACAGCTGTTTGCTTTAAGAACTGATGTAATATATACACGCTGATATATATATGTATATGCATTATGAAATCAAGCGAACAATTTGAGCAGACCAAAAGAAGACCCAGAAACGAGGTCGTGAAGTAGAGCCCTAAGCTTTGGACATTCGTGTGTAATTTGAGTGGCGTGTAAGCTGCCAGACATAAAGCCCGCAGCGTGCATAATTTAATATGAATATTATAAGTATATAAATATAAAAGGTTGCCTCTGTGGCCTGGCCTGCCCCTCCTTCCCCCCTCTCTCAGGCTTTTCTTAATGACAAGCTGAAGTGCAGCACTTTCAACACTTTTAGTGGCAATTTACAGGAGCTGACCGCAAAGACAAAAAGGCAGCAGCTACAATAATGACCACGTCCACGCTGATTGCTGATTATGACATGGCCAGAAGGAGGAGGAGTAGTATGGGCCGCTCTGGGCTGGAGACTGGTCGGCCTAGGGGGCACACAACTGCCTGTGGCTGGGTGAGAAAAAGAGCCAAGTTAGATTGTCGTCGGGCGCATGCAGATGATGTGAAGTGCAAATAATTATGACAGCCAAGAGCAGAGGGCAGCCAAACGGAAGCGACTGCAACAACAACAACAAATCGCTGTTGCACACCTGCGAGCAACGGCGGAGCCGTGCAACACTTGAACTTTGCTGCAGCTGCAGCAACATAAGCAGGAAAGCCAACGGCCAGCATTGAGTCAGCGAAAACAGACTCAACCTTAGCCACACCTTCAGCCAACGCGAGCAAAAACTGTGGCAGCCAACATAACGATGATTATGAAAGACAATCAGCTGTGCCACCATTGTTGCAGTTGTTGCAATTGTTGTTGCTGTTGAGGTTTGTAGGGTAATTGACAACGGCTGGTGCAATGCCGCGCAGCCGAGCGAGCCAAAGCCACTCAATGAGCCACTGAGCCACCCAGCCAGCCAGCCAAGCGGCAAGGCAATACACCAAATGCCTCAGTTATTGGCCCAAAAACGAATAACAACAAAAAGACTGTGGCAGAAACAAGAGTGCTCCAGTGGGCAGTACACGACTAGCAGATACCAGGTAAGCAAGTGAGTAGCTGAAGGCTGGCAGAAAGTGTGGGAATTGGTGTCTATAGAAGATATTAGAATTAGGAGTCTACTACTCAAGCTAGATCTACTCAACTTCCTCATCAGTCTCAGGCTCATTCTACGCCTACCCAACAGAGCCCATCATACCCTGTTCACCTATAGACTATAGCAAAAAACTTAAATAAAAAAGGGCAAAGAAGCGAAAGAGAACTATAGAACTATAGAAGGTAGCTCCAGCCACTGTAGGGGGTTCTTAATCTTGTCTGTCCCTGACAAATGGCTAAGCTGTGCGCGAACTGCTGATAAATGTGTTGAAAAGGCAGCGCAGAGGAATCCAAAAAGCAAAAACAAAAACTGAGACTCGTCGAGTAAACTAAGGCTACATATATTCTCAAAGATTTAAAGACCTCAAATGAGCCTCTGCGATGGGCTGCTTTGTTTGTCATTAAGTCGCAGCTTGTCAAGTTCACAAACTTTAAGATTGATAATAAAAGCGAAACTGCGCATAAAGCCCCTATATATATATATATATCTATCTACAACTGTGGGCCATTCGACAGTAATAATATGCCGCTAATTATGATGGCCCTTCAGCATTAACTGACTGACCTTAAAGGGCAAAGGGCCGCAGTCGCGCTGAAGTCAAAAGTTCGAGCAATACAAATTGTAAAACATGAAAGAACTCGAGAGTTCAAATGAAACGAAAATCAATTAGCAATGAATTATGCTCGAAACGGGTTTCGCTTTGGGGGCATCCTTAAACGAGCCAAACACGAAACGCACCGCAGGGCGCCGCATAAATTGTTTAGATTAGTTAAAATTCGCTAGATTTTAGATATTAGTTTACGCTTTCAATTAGCAGTTAAACAAAAATGATGACACCCCCAACCTCCTAATAAGCCAAACTAACCTGAGGCCAATTGCGTGTGGTTAGCTTATGAAAAGACTTGAATTGTTAACAGCTCTGAGACTTGGCTGGTAGCAAGTGGACTGCCTCTGCCCCCTCTGTTCAGCTTCCTCTCCTGATCTCACGCTCTTCATCAATTTCCTCATCTCCTATCCCACCTCACCTTCTACTGCCACCTCTGTCACTACATCACCAGCTCTCTCCCTACCTCTCCCTTAGCTTGACCATTTCCCTCTCAGCTTCCGTTTCTCTAGGGCTCACCCTGACCGCCTCACATGCTTCTACCTCCTCCAGTTCAACTCCCTCTGGCCTTGCTTTGTCCACTCCCAATCAACCTCCCTTCCCCCTTGGCACGCAATGCGCCACTGACACTGGCTGACGCTGATGCTGACGACGACAAGTGTCATTATATCAAATGATTTTACTTTTGGCCACAGCCACTGGCGCAGGCAGTGCCTAGGCAGGCATCAGCCGCACTTAACTGCTCGTCCTCTCTCCTTTATCTGCACTCCGGCCCAGGCGTGCCCACTCCACTCTCTGTCATTCACATTGGCATTGGCTGCCAACTTTTGAGTGGCTTATGAGCCCTATCTTCCTCTCTCTCTCTCTCTCTTACTCTCTCTCTCTCTCTCTGACTCAGTGCTTCCTTTGTTTGACAGTTTTGAAGTGTTATGCGATTTTACATTATTGGCTCTGCTTGTGCGCTGTCCTGCTCTAGTCTATTCTCTTGACTTCCCTCTCCCTCACTCTCGCGCTCTCTCTGTCGCTCTCTTGTTAGCTGAAATAGTTTTGACGTTGTTTTGCATATGCTGGCTAAAAGTTTTGTGCATCGCTGACGTGTCTGGCTTCTAAATAGATTTGCGCTTGGCGGCTTTGCAGCTTGTCAGCTAAGATAACACTACCAGAGCGAGAGCGAGATAGAGAGCGAGAGCCCCAGCTAAGTCCTTGTTTGATAAGTTTTCTGTGTTTTGCATTGCTGCTCTGCACGTGTCTTTTATAAATCCATTTGACGTCACAGTTACTTGCTTATTTCCCAAACTTTAATAACTTTTAGAGAGTCAACGTAGCACGGGAATCGAAATATTCATTAATTATGGAGTATAAGAGTAAACCCAACGATGTTCCGACACACATATATATATATATATATATATATATATTATTTAAATATATTTGATTACATCTACATATATATTTTATTACATTTGTATATATATATTAGATATATATTCTACTATAAACTCAAGCTCTTATCAACGCCTGAACGTGTTTGCCTGTAAACTTAAATCTTTATTTATTTTACATAAATTTTTGCTCAGCTTAAATTGCTTTAGAATAAATAGAAATTGTATGCAATATATATTTATATATTGCTATATTTTCTTTTATTTATTTCTTATTTCATTTCGAATTTAATTGTTTGTATTTTTAAAGTCAATTAAAAATTGAGTTAAATTTTGCTGCGAGCACTGCAAATGCAGGCAGACAAGCTCAAGCATGCCCTCTCCCTCTCACTCTCCCCCTCACTTTCCCTCTCTCTCTTTGTACTTTTCTATAGCTCACTCTTTCTAGCAAAAAACTTTTATTTTGGGCAATCGATTTTGGGCTTTACATATTTCAAAAGCAACATCTTCAGGCGCACTAAACCACATTTAAACAATTTGTAGCTGCTTGGCAATGTATATATATAAAGATATATACATATATATATATAGATTTATATATATATATATATATATATATATATATATATATATATATATATATATATATATATATATATATATATATATATATATATATATATATATATATATATATATATATATATATATTTATCTATAGCGAGCGTATAGGAAATGTCAAGCTGGCCGCACATTTTGCTCGATTCTGTTGCGACTGCCATAAGTTTTGTTTGCAATTTATGCACATGACATGAAAACGTGCGCAACAGTGAAACACACACACACAGATACACACATGCACACACTCACTCACACACACACACTCACACTCACTCACTCAGTCACACACACTTTATTTACGAGCTGTATTTCACGTATGACATTTCTTATAATATTTTATTGTATTCCACTTCTAGCTGTCGATGATATTCAAGTTTTCACGTGTCGCAGCAGCTTTTCAATTTTCCTGTTGTTTTTTCCAATAGGCTCGCTTTAAGCATAAGCAGCTTTACACAAAAGCTAAGCAAAAGCCCAGCAGCAATTGCTGGAACAACAACAACAACTAAGCCCCTCGACTGGCTGGCATAAGAAAACTGGGTCAAAAGTTGGAAAAATTATAAAGTAAAAAGAAAAGTGTGGAAAACTTGCGAGCTAAAAAGAAAAAGAAAAACAACAGCAGCGGCGACTGTGAGGCGAATGTTTACACACACACACACACACACACACACACACACGCACATGCACAGATATGGAAGACATTGCACGCAGCCAAAAGCATTGCACTTTGAGGCCCTCTCGGCCCTCGCCGCACTTCCACCCAGCCCACCGCCGGCTTGCGTTGCTTTGTTTATTATTTTGTTTAGTATTTTCTTTTTTATTTACTGTTTGTTTATGCTGCTTTTATTGCAACAGCCAAAATGTTGCACTGCCAAAAGAGCCTTTTCTGTTTGATGCTGCCTTAAGGTAAGACCAGCCAGAGCTGCAGACTGGGGAGCTATCTGGCAGCGCAGGGGGTGGCAGTGCTCAGTTTCGAGCAATGAATGATGCTGCATTATTCCAGCAATCGAGTCAATTAAATGCAAATATGCTCACGTAAAGTAAACTCGAATAGCTATCCGAGTGTGCCACAAAGCAAATAAGGGAATGGCTTATAGGGAAATTGATATATGTGTATATCAATTGAGATAGAAATACTATATATAGATAATGCATGGACGTAGGAGATACGCACACAGAGCGATATATATTTATATATGTGTTGAGCTATTCATGCAAAATTTATTTAATACAATACACAAATTTATTTTCATAATACTTGAAAGGTTTTCTTATATTTCAAAAATGTTTTTTTATTAATATTTTAAAATATATTTTGGTTTAATATTTTTAAATATTTTTAAACCAATTTTTTAGAATTAAAAAAATATATTTGCTTTAAAAGTTTGTTTCTATTTTTTTTTTAATTTTTTTATCTTTACTATTTATTTTTAATTTTTTTATATTTTTATTGTTTTTTTATTTTTTCTATGTTTTAATTTTTTTTTTCTTTAAATTCTTTTTATTTTTTGATTTTTTTTATTTTTTAATTTTTTTCTTTACATATTTTTTTACATTTGTTAATAATATATTTGTTAATATATAATAATATATAGTTAAAATGAAAATATAATAAAAATATATGTAATATATATAAAAAAATGTAAGCAAATAATTAAAAAATATTTATAATATTATAATAAATATTTTTTAATTATTTGTTTACATTTTATATATATAATACATATATTTTTTATTATATTTTCACATTAACTATATTTCTATCTTTATGTACATAGATTTATTCTCCAATATCCAACCATATCTACTACCTTCTATAATAAGGCTAAACTTCATAGCAGCCAAACCCCATTTGGCTATCTCGTCTTAGTTTCGCCTTGATCTCGTCGGCGTTTCGGAGGTGTTAACCACAATTTTATGCAAATTGCTGCTGAGCGAAGCTGATGCATATCCGCAATGGCTTCAGAGGAAAACGGAGCTAATTGCATAGAAACCCCAACTTGTTTTCGGCCAAAAATTAATTAACAAAAATGTTTCTTTATTTTGGCAACAAGCTGAAGCCGCACCCAGTTTGGAGAATATATAAAATGCAAATTAAAATATAGCCGAGTAATCAATATTGGCTAATTATAAGCAGCAGCATGGAGACCTGGCCTTGAGCCAAACAATTGAACAAAGCAAAATAAAAGAGCGCAAAAAAAAATGATAAAATGTCAAAGCAAAAATATTTTCTGCTGTTAGAGATCTTTGGGTTTTTGTTGTCAGAGTGCAGCTCTTGAGCTTGATTGGCTGCACGATACGCTGGCGCAAATGGGAGAGACTGAAGAGACTCTTATCAGAGTAGAGTTTCTATGTCAAGTGCCAGCATGCAGCCAAACTAATATACTCTTCTCGCTCAGCGAGCGAGCAACAATACAACTGTGCACACAAATGTAAATAAATTACATGCAACAAATGCAGCGCCACAGTCGACACTGACGTCGCAGTCACGTTGAATGCGATTGCTGCTGGCTGCTGCTGCTGTCTGTGCCACTAACCCACTTCAAGACAACTCAGCGCTGTCTCTTTCCAGCGCATAAGCTGACTCTCGCGCTCTCTCACGTTGACAACAACAACAACAGCAGCAGCAGCAGCAGCAACTGCCTTCGCTTTTTGCATTTTATTACGAAAATTCTTTGCTAAAAACAAGAACAAGAACCTAAAAGCATTCAATTAATCAGCAAAGCGAAAAGGGTAAAGCGCTTGGGTTTTGGGCTGGCAACAAATTAGCGGCTCAAAAAGGCGTTGATTGATTCGCAGGGCGCTGGCGTGGGCGTGGCTCTTGGTTAGGCCATTCCCGATCATTTGCTCAATGGCAGCTGTCAAGAGTTTTCCGAAGTTTCAGTGCTTGAGGAGGGGGGCAACGGCTCAATTGAAAGCTTATTTATAGGCCCCATCTCACACTCGACAGCCGTCGACAGTTGTGACCCAAAAATTTTGCTCTCTTACAGCTGTTGTTGTTGTTGTTGTTGTTGCTGTGTCGAAAAACCACAAAACCACTTTTGACCACACAATCTTCGAAAAGCCACAAAGTGCTCGAGCTGCTAACTGAGATAAAGATAATGACATGGAGCACTATTGGGCACTCTGGACACTATCAAAGCGTGAGGCTAGCCAAAAGGCTAGCTCCATTGTTCGCGCTGCTCTGATTCATCAACATGCCCTCCCCTCGCCCCTAAGACATAAACATAATTTTCTATTGCCTCCAAAAAGTTGAGGCGATTCGAGCTTTGTCAACAGCTGCAGCACAAGTTGCGTTGCATTTGCGCTTACAAAATGTTGCACAACCTTTTTTTTACAAATTTATATATATATATATATATATATATATATATATATATTTTTTTTTGCAGTTGTTAAATGTTTTTAGAGGTGCAGAGCGGGCATAAACAGCTGCTGGAAGTGCATTGAAAGTGTTTTAAGTAATTAAACTCTTAATGAACGCGTAAATTGGCAATTATATGTGCTAGAGCTGCGAATGTTTTGCGAGCCATTTGCAATTCTCAACTAGTTATGGCATAGTTCATCATAGCTTTAACTTATTTAGAGATGAGCAAACTTATATGAGATCTACTTTACTAAAGAAAACCATGATTAACCACGATTCTCCACAATTCTTAAAGCGTTTTCGCTTAAACTCAATTTTACCTTAACTCATAGCATAATGAACTCTTACTCCTCCTCCCAACTCTCATTTATAATTCATCTGGAGTTTCAGAGTAACTGCTAATAAATTCTTGGCATATCAAACTCTCAAAGCATTTCATTAGCAATTCATAAATCAACTCAAAAAAGTTTCACTTGGATTCCAGCTCTTAACTCTTTACAGGGTATGCTGTAAGGCTTATAGCCTAACAGTTTTAAGTTTTCATTTGATATGTTTTGTAGCTGTTGTTGTTGTTGTTGTTGTAGTGTCGCATGTTTATACTTTTTGTGGGCTTCGCTTAGCTGCTCAACTTTGTTTTGTTTTTATTGCTTTGTTTTTGCATATAAAGAAGCAAGTAATTGCAATGTTAAGTATACGCCAAGTGGCGCGCACCAAGTTATGCTTGCAAGCAAATGCGCACACCCCCACACACACCCACACACCTTTACACACACCTTTGCTGCGTCAAGTCATCAACCAGCTGCTGGTTCAATGAACTGCATTTAGCCAAAGCAATTTCAACTCAACTCAACTCAAATGTTAATTAATTAAATTTACTCATATCAATAACGATAATAATATCTATAACAATGACAACAAATAATCATAATAGAAAACGTTCAGAGGGCGAGGCTTCACTGTACAGGAAGTGCAGGGCTGGGTTATTAATTAAAAACCTGTTGACTCATTCTTAAAGCAGCCACGCTTCAATGACTGCAGTTGCGCGCGCGTTTTGCGCGCGTTTTCCGAGCGTTTTAAAACGCGCCCTTCAAGAAAACTTCACACTGACAAAGTGCAATGCCTAAAGGGGGCATTAGAGCGTTAAGCCTGGGCATGTTAGGCGTTAGGCGTGGCATTATATTTTCTGCATTGTAATTACGGTATAAATTCACAGCGGATTTGGCGGATGCGAACGATGCGAACGCTTTTTTGCATAGATAAAGCTGCTGCTGCTGGCCAAATGAGTCTAGGCTAAAAGTTATTGTTGCTTAACTGCTGCTGCTGTTGTTGTTGTTGTTGTTGTTGCTGCTGGTGGTTCAGTGCCGCCAAGCAGCAGCGCGTAAAAGTCAACGACAGCTAAATGTGGCGCTCAAATTAATTTTTGTTTTCCACTTTTATTGCGGTTACAGAGAAGCCGCAAGTGCTGCCCCCATATCTAAATTCATATATACGACTATATATCTGGCTATATAATTTTAATTAAACACACACACACACACGCCACTCAAAGAGATCTGGAATTTGCTATCTTTGCGGTTTCGTGAGTATGTTCAACTTTGACTTACGATCTTTTCTCTCTTTTCTCTCTCTCTATTCTTTCTCTCTCTTTTTTTTGGCCAACGATCCATGACACATTCGACTAGAACTTGGAGCTGTGCCTCGTTTTAATTGTAAACTTACCTGCAAGAGAAGAGGAAAGGTAAAATTAACAAAACATTGAGAGCAATTACTTAGAAGGAGTCTGTGGCATATCACAGATCTCTATTATTATTATCATGTATGTGGCCACTCCCAGCTGTTGGCTATCAATTGTTGAGTTCACTCGAAACTTGATAAGGAATTCTACCCCTAAATATGCATGGAGAAAGAAACCTGAACTCAGTCTCAAGTGACTGCAGCGTATGAAATATAAATTTTGGATCTTTGCTTCCTTTTTCGGATGTCAAAAACAAATACAGCAAACACTTAAAATGGTCTCAAGTGAGTCCAAAACAAGCGACAAGAGAGAGAGAGAGAGAGAGGGAGAGAGAGGCAGATACAGAGAGCGCAGCAGTTGCACAGAGTCTGAGAATAACAACAAAACTACAAACAAACAAAAGCAAGTGAACGTAAGCAGGCAGGCAGTGAACGACTAGCAGATACCCTTACTAAGGTAGAAGCTGCTTAAACTGCTGCTACTTCGAGAAGTTTGGCTATGTGGAGAGATTTATCTCAGATTTAACTACTTTAGATGTCAGCTAAAACAAACTTAGATTTAGAATTGAAGTTGGGAATTCAATCAATATAAGTTATATATATATGCCTGAGTCTAGCAACTCATAGCTGCCAGTTCTTTCTACTATATATAGCTATATCTAAAACTCATTCCTCCCTCCCTCCCACACACCTAGTACACCAGCTTGCCCAATTTTGTAGACGCTCAGGGCATAAACAATAAACAAAATAAATAACAACAACGGCGCATTGGCCCAGCGCTAAAGAAGTAAAAAGTCAACTGGCGGCTAAAAAGCTATGGAAAAAAGAAGAGAAAAACAACAACAACAAAAATGTCAAACAAATATGTGTGTGAGCTGTGGGCTGAGGGCAGTGAATGCCTGTAGAATATGTTGTGCTGAAATTTATGCACACACAGAGCGAAAGAGCGAAAGAGAGAGAGAGAGAGAGAGAGAGAGAGAGAGAGAGTGTCTTAGCTAGGGAGCGATTGCTAGTCCCAGAAGGCGTGGCCAGCGCATTGGGTTGGCTCTGTGCACAAAATATGCACAAGCACGACTAGAAATTTAGCTGAAGGACGCGCACAACAAACAGACAGAGAGAGAGAGAGAGAGAGAGAGCCAACTGACTGACGGACTGACAAAGTGCTGATTTTTATTTGAACAGCGACTGCTTTATGAGCTTCTAGCTGCATTTACAGCTATCACAGTTGGTCAGAAAAAGTTGCAAAGTTTTTTAGATTGCTTTTTTTCTCTCTCGTTAGAGATGGACTGTGGCTTTTGTGGCTGGCAGTTAGTTAGGCTAGCAAACAACTGCTCAAGGCTGCTTAAGAGAGAGAGATTGCAAATTGATGCTAAATAATGCGAGAGATCGCAGTAGTTGAATGCACTTGAGCTATGCCAGTCAATAGAAAGCTGAAAAGCCAATTGCACGCAGAGCTGCTTAGTTATTAACTAATTAAAACTAGTTTATATAATCATAAAGGCCAGAGAGTGAGTATATAAATGAGCATATATATATAGTTCATAATGTGAATATATGTAATACATAAACCTTATTTAAATAAAATTTATGATTTTCTTGTAAATCGTCAATTGTAAAATCTTATCAATTTTCTATTTTACATTTTATTATATATTTATTTATTAATTTGTTTAGTTCAGTCTGGTGTGAGCTGTCACCAGTCGCAAATCAGCCAAAAAATAAACTATTGAAGCTTATCTTAAATCTTTCGTGGCTTCATTCTACCTCCATTGTCGAGCCAATACTGAACTGGTAGATATTATATTAGATTTCATAACCATGAATCAACATATTCGCATATGAATAATCTGGCATAGCAATTTAGTTATAGTTTTAATTTAGTGTGTAATAAAAACCCTTGAGGTTTTCTTTGAGTTTCCTTCTTTTATGTCATTTTCATGATTGTAAATAAAATATCTAAGCAGAAAAGGCATAGTACTTAGTCTAAGCTCTGAATATATTGTAAGATATCAGTCACAAAAACATTATAACAAAGAGTGAAATAGGTAAATTTAACAAAAATTTACTTTAATTGATAAATATTTCTTTTAGATGATTTGATTTTCATCTATTAAACAGAGTTTATTTTTTATCACATTTATTTTTTATTTATTTATTTTATTTATTTTTTATTTATTTATTTATTTTATTTATTTATTTTACTTATTTATTTTATTTATTTATTTTATTTATTTTTTATTTATTTATTTTTTTATTTATTTATTTTATTTTTTATGTATTTATTTTATTTTTTATTTATTTATTTTATTTTTTCATTTATTTATTTTATTTTTATTTATTTATTTTATTTTTATTTATTTATTTTATTTATTTTTTATTTATTTTATTTATTTTTTATTTATTTATTTTATTTTTTATTTATTTATTTTATTTTTTATTTATTTATTTTATTTTTTATTTATTTATTTTATTTATAATTTATTTATTTTATTTATTTATTTTATTTATTTTTTATTTATTTATTTTATTTTTTTAATTTATTTTTTTTTTTATTTATTTATTTTATTTATTTTTTATTTATTTATTTTATTTATTTTTTATTTATTTATTTTATTTATTTTATTTATTTATTTTATTTATTTTATTTATTTATTTATTTATTTTATTTATTTATTTATTTTATTTATTTATTTATTTTGTATATTTTTTATTCATTTTTTCCCTTTTTTTTACTCATTTGAATTCTTTATATATTTATTTATTCATTTTATTTTTTCTTCTTTCTTTTTACTCATTTGAATTCTTCATATATTTATTTTGTACTTATTTGTTTATTTTGCTATCTAAACATTTTTTTATTTATTTAATTTCCATTTATTTGATCATTTTTATTTTACAAATCTTTTTTATATACATAAATTCTCTCTCAATTATTGAATTTTTTCCATTTAATATTTCATGATTTTATTCACTTATTTTTTTATACGGAATAATCATTTCATTTCATATGATATACATTGGTTTTTTATGCATTTTGTATGCTTTGATTTCATTTTCTTTTCCTTTTTTATTTCATTGTGTTTTCAATTATTTCATTTTCGCAATTTAATCATGAGCTGTAAAAATATTTTCAATTCAATTTGTAGCTTTTTCATTCGGTTTAGTTTAATTGCTTTGATTGCATTTATTGTTTTAGTTTATTTGATCAAATGTATTTGCTTTAGCCACGTTCGTCTGAGCCCATTTTCAATCTGGTAAGAAGCAACCACAAGTAATAATCTCGCATTTGATTTGATGCCTGGCCAATGCCATTTAAATTTGGATAGTAAATCAAATAATATTTTGTATCGAGCCGAAAGAAGAAGACGAAATTCCGAAATTCAACTAAAAATCAAATAAATATTACTCGCTCTCATCAAGCAGCAAATACATAAATACAAACACAACTAGTCAGGGAGATAGAGAGAGACAGAGAGAGAGAGAGAGAGAAAAGCAATGCGAAAATGCGCCACAAAACACGTACAATAGCTAAAATAATACAATAACAAATCGCCACAGTGAATGCCGAATGCCGAATGCTGAATGCTGAAAGAAAATCGAAGAAGGAAGAAAATCGCTGTAAGTTGGCAAATGGTTTTCGGTCAGAGCAAAAGAAGCAGCTTTGAAGCGAAGCTGCCTTGGCTTTTGTCTGCTTGGCCCGTGTGCCCGGGCATTTGCTGCGTCCAGGGGCACACACACACATAAACTTTGCTGCTCACACACACACACATACAGAGGGAAACATGAAAATCTACTCAGCTGCTGCGTAGGGTGCAAAAGTATGTGTGTGGCTGTGTGTGCGGGCGCGCAGCGAGGGTGTTATAAGCGGTTAAATTTCGAACATGCCCTGGCTTCCTCTGGCCCAGCCCAGCCACTTGCCTTTGCTTCACACAGCCACAGTTTTACCTACGTCTCAGGCTCGTTTCGTTTTAGCTGTGTGTGCACGCGCCGTTGGCGCCGTCCTTACCGCCAATTTCCCAACGTCATGCCCTGCCCCGCTGAAGCCGCAACCCTCTGTCGCCTGCTGTTTGTCCTTTGCGCGACCCCCAGACCAATGCCACGCCCCCTGCCCCTACACACACACACAGTTTACTCCACGTGCGTTGCGTTTCATTTTGTTTCTTTTTTCTTCTTTTTTGGCGTTTTTCCTTCTGCTGTGTTGGCTAATTTTACGTTACGCATACGCCACGTGTGTCTCTCTCACTCTCTCTCTCTCTCTGTGTTGTTGTTTGTCAAAACGTAACAGAAACTAAAATTGTGTTGCCTAGTTTTAAGCGCTTTATGGCCCAGCCCTTTGGGCCGGGCATCAACTTCATATTTAATGCGAAATAAATTTGTAAATTATTATATGTGTAATATATACATATGTAACATGAATCTAACATAATTATAAAAGTTTTTTTGATTTTTCTGCTATTTTTAAACATTTTTGACATATTTTTGCATAACATTTATCTGCACAAAAAAGTTATTTATTTCCTTTGTGAGTGCGGGTTTTCCGACTCGTTTATCTGCTGCCACACGAAATTAAACACAAACAAAAAGTAAAATAAAACGCAAAATACGAAATAAGAATAAAACAAAAAAAAACAAAAACTTTTGCCTGCTCTTTGCATATTTTCATACATATTTGTTTTTGCTTTTGTAAAATGTCGCTTAAAATTAAACAAGCCAGAAGCAGCGGCAGCGGCAGCTGGCAGCTGGCAGCCGTGGGTCAACTGGAATCTCGGCTAAAGTCAGGCACCCGGAAGCTGCCACGCCCCCACCAGGCCCCGGCATGGGCTGCGTAATCTAGCAACTACTCGAGCGGCATAAATTTTAGCAACGAAGACGACGACGACGACTGCAATGTGGAGCCATAAAAGTTACAACACAATAAGCAGAGAGAGAGACAGAGAGAGAGAGAGAGAGACAGGGAAGTGAACTGAGTGCGAGTGGGTTTAAGACCTGACCAAAGAGCTATGCACAGGCACACATAACTTGGCGACTCGCTCTGCATAAGTAATAAAAATAGTAATTTGCTCGTAAAATAGTTGCGCTCAAGTAATTTTAACGATTATGATCTTAATCAACTTGCCAACAGAGGGCGGGGCAAATGGGGGACAGGGGCCAAATGGGGCGCCAGCATCCCTGCCATTTAAGATTTGAAATATAAAATATATATATATATAAATGCAGATAAAATCTGGCTGGATGTTGCAAGACTTGAGATATATATAATAATGTTCTATATGTATCTATATAACTTCTAGAGTACAGCAGCTAGACTCCAACTTTTACTAAGCTTCCGCTATAGCTGAGACTATCATAACTTTTGGTCTATCAAGTCGATATACCCAATTACCCCCGCCCTCTCTTAGCCTTTCCATAATCCGCTCACAAAGAAGCCCCAAACCTGCCTTAATCTATTTATTGTATTTAATAAATTATTCAAGCACTTTTCTGATTAACCGCACAAAGTTTTCTTCCAAGCAGCCGCAGAAAAAAAAAAAAAACACACACAACACACAACACGAATCCAATTAAAAGTTAAAGTTTCAGCACAGTTTTTCCCGCACAAAAGCCACACAATTTTCCCACATATGAGCGAAGTAATCGGCCCACAATTTGCAAAACATTTTCTACATAATTTGCATGCATAGAAATATATACCAGACATGTATATATAATATATATAAGTGTATATGTATTTCTACACTTTTTTTGGCTCATTCAGAAACAAATTATAATTTTGTATTTTACAAAACTTAATAATGAACAACAGAGCCAAGCCCTAAATGTGCTTCGAATGCTGAGAGTAAATTATTTTTGCAAATTTTTAAGCATATAAAAAGTTGTGGATATACAAATACTATATATATATATACATATATAGAAGGTACATAAACAAAACATGACTGGGCCAGCGCCAAGCAATGAGTAAGCAAAAAGAAAACAAAAAAACAAAAGAAAAACTAAAGAAGCAGAAAAAGCATAGAAAACAAAACTGAGAAATAGAAAATTTACGGGCAGCGCTTGAATTTATGTGCATAATTTCTTTATATCAGCGACAGGCGATGGAAAATACAGCCAGTGGGCGTGGCAATTACAACAGTCAGAGACAGAGACAGAGAGAAAGAGAGAGAGTGGGCAATGTGAGGGGAAAAGTTTTTCGATTTGCTTTAATGCTAGAAGCATTGCTAGGAGTTCGCCAAAAGGTAATTGAGAAATGGCACAAGGAAGCCAAGCGCAACAAAGAGCTGCACACACACACACACACACACACACATGCTTATGTGTATGTAAGCACCTACAAGGTATCACTTTAAGTGAACAAGCACAAACAAGTGACTGGAAGAAAAAACATATACACAACATGCAACAAAGAAGCTGCAGCTGCACGTTCGCTCGCTCGCTCGCCCTGTGGCGCTGAAAAGCGTGCTACACTTTTTTTGATACACAATTAAAGCCGCGCAAGTGCAGCTTAGCGTGCACATGTGTGTGTGTGTGTGTGTGTGTGTGTGTGTGTGTGTGTGTGTGTGTGTGTGTGTGTGCTTTGTTGAGCACTTTTAGTTATGCAAATTTCATTTCAAACATATTTGCTAGAGCATAAACAAAACAAGCTGCAGGAAGAAGTGAGCAACAAAAAAAAACTGGTGTGAAAACAAAACAAAGGCAAGTCGAGAGCACAAACTTTCTGGCATTATAACAGTAATAAGTATTGAGTGTGTGAGTGAGACAGGTGCAAGAGAAGGAGAGAGAGAGAGAGAGAGGCAGGTAGAGGGCAGGCCATCATCAGTGACTTTGGCGTTTGGCGTTGAAGTGTGTACTTTGTTTAATGAGTTTTCAAGATGAGTTTTTGTTGCCCAGCTGCAAAACAATAGCCACGCCTATACGCCTATCTGTATCTGTGCGTGTGTGTGTGTGTAACGAGGCCAGGTCAGATATATATATATACAGTAAATACTATATACATTTTTGATTGAAATGCGCGCTGGCAGGCCAAAAAGTTGCCGAGTCAAAAGTTCTCCAGAGACTGAGCGGCAAACAAAATGCAAGTTGAAGTGAGAAAAAGCGCAGAATTGAAATACACAAAAACAATGAAAAAAAAAAAACAACTCTAGAGTGGCCTAGGCGGATGTAGGGGACTAGCAGATATCCTCAACAACTGCTGTGGGCATTCAATGGATAAAATATCTTAGGTATGCCATAAAGCATATATTTCTGATTTTCCTATTTATGTCCAGAATCTACACAACAAATTTGGTTTCTCTAACTCTTATAGTCTTCGAGTTGTGCTTAAATAACCATGTGCATATTCAAAGGCCAACAAAGGTAATCGACTAGCTCTTTGATCTTCATCAACGTCATATGCAATGCCACGCCTCGTTTTGCCTTTTCCCTACATTTCAACAAGCACATCATACCCTTTCCCGCTTTCAGCGCATATCTCCCAAAGAGCTGTGCAAATTGGGTGGAAAAAGCAGAAAAAGCAGCTCAGCAGCGCTGCGGGAGGAGCATGCTGAGCATGGCTGGTCGCCACACCCCCAAACGCCCACAAGAATTTTAAAGAATTCTACCGCTGCAGCCGCAACGAAGTTACAATTTTTATATATATATATATATATAAAGGAGGCCAGAGAAAATGTTAAAAATTTAGCGCACGGCAGGTAAAACACAGCAGAAGAGAAGGAAAGAAAACACAGATTATGTTGGAGTTTGCTTTTGCTGCGGCTGTTGTTGTTGCCGTTGCCGTTGCCTTTTCCTTTGTGCCGTTGCCCTTTCCAGGGATAACGAGAAAATCAATTGATCAATTTTACAGAGAATTTTCCCTAGATGTTTATCGGAAAGGAGAGGAAAATAAACGAAACAGCGCAGAACGACAGCAGCTAAAAACAAATTTCATTAAACCAAAGCGAGACAAAATCTTTTGTTTACACAACATCCAGAGAGAGAGAGAAAGGGGCAGAGAAAGTAGAGAGAGAGAGGGAGAGAGAGAGTTTACCACACAGTGAAGGTCAATAAACTAGGCAGCTCTGAGATCTGAGCACATCTATAGAAATAGTTAAAATTTGATTTGGAAATGGAATTGAAATTAACAGCTGGATAAATATGCACGCCAAGTGCCTGGCAAAGCGACAACGTAGACGATAATGATCTTCGCTGAAGATAATCACGTTTCCAGAGAATTTCTCAGGCTGGAAGCTATTGGCCGTGCGTGCCTTCTTAAGGTGCTGACAAATCAATGCAGAGAGGGAGGGAGCTAGGCTGAGGGCAGATGCATTTAAATTTAGCAAATATCCAAAGAAACTGGAAAAACTATGACAAAGACACGAACAACATGTGCAGCACTGAAGCGCAGCCAAAAGAAAATGTCGAGAAAATCTTTGCCTCCCCTTTCACACACGACTGTCAACGCTGCTGTCAGTGAAGCTGAAAGCGAATTAATGTTAATCCGATAATCAAATGGCGTGTGTGTGTGTGTGTGAAAATCGAGGAAAAACAAATAGTTTTCAACAGATTGGAAATTGTTGTCGCACGAAAAGCAAAGCCAAAGATGCGATTGAGCAGCTTGTGAAGATGTTTATGAAGGAAATTTTAGGAAGAAACCTAAACGAGATTGGAATTTAGCTAGATATATAAGTGAATAGAAATATATATACATATATACATATTTAATATGATTTTGTCTTTATATATGTGCATCCCTATCTATCTAGCAGTCTTATATACCTATCTGTCCCATGCTCTTTCTACGCTTATCTCAGTTATGCCTAGATCTTTCTCTGTCTCATCTATGGCTCTATTTTTATATCTATTAAATGCCTCTATGAGCCTTTCTCTCTCTCTCTCTCTCTTCCTGTCTCTCTCTGTCTCGGTAACATTTTATGCACATTAATTAAGGCCAAGCATGTGGGCAACGGCCGAGTCCGGAACTGCTGAAGCCTACATAATGGCCGCAGCACCAAGAGCGACAGCGCCTGCTGCCTCGCCTAAAAATAGTTACCCTTGCCACGCCCCCCTCTCTCTCTCTCTCTCTCTCTCTGTCTGTGGATTTGCCTCGCCTTTGGCCAATATTGTTTTATGGCCCATACAATATTACCATTAGATAAATTGCCTTTTGGCCTGGACATGAACTGGACAAACGATGAGCGCCCGTTGCTGCCGCTGCTGCTTCTTCCACTTGCCACAGCGAGTCGCGTCGCGTTGCCACGTTTCAAATTACTTTCTTTATTGATTTCCCGATGACTCGCATTGTTTGCTATTTTTACTGCAGTTCTACATGCATTCCAGCGTCTTCTCTAGCTCTGGTTCTCTCTCTGTATGTGTACATATGTTGGCATTCCCTTTGCCAACCCCTAACCCCATGCCCTTTGCCCACACACACACACACACAGATAGCCTCACTCACATTTCACATGTGCGTGTCAATTTGATGCGTGTGGCTGCCGCTGCTGCTGCATTTTGACCCGCCAAGAGCCAAAGCACTTTGTCGACACTTTGCTCTGCCATCATAAAAAGATGTTCCAGCTCTACACACACGTTTCATTCTTATCATGCCACTGGCTCTCCCTCTCTTGCTCTATCTGTCTGTCTGTGTCTGTCTCCTTTCTACATTTATTTTATGACGCATTTTTATTGAAAATTTAATGCATTTTCTAGTTGTTGTCTTGATGTTTCTTATGCCCAGCCATGTCACAGTCATTGATTAGAATGCTGCGCCTGTGTTCTCTTCACACACTCAACTCCCCCACTGCAACAACTTTTCGTTGCTTAATTAAGAAAACCCCCTCCCAGTCCTTGCCCCAGCTGCTTTCAAAGAGCCCTTAACTAAACGTAGCTATTAATTAGAAATATACAAGTCCTTGTCGTCGCACTCTAAATTACCCATTTGCGTTTCTTTTGTGGGTGTTTCGTACACTCCACTTACGTCACAGTCAGGGGCAACCAGGCATCAATCATCAACTTACCTGCAACAGAAAGAAAAGAGCATTATTAATAACAAGTAAGAAAGGAGGACAGTCTTGGGCAATATTGAAGGCTTGAAGTCGAATATACAAGCATAAAGGTATTAAAATACCTAATGGGCTTCATTATACTCCATTATTTCTGTGCCTGAAGTAAACTTTTCGTTTGAGTCTATGCAATAATATTTTTAATATATTTATATGATTATATATATAGGAAAACTTGAAGTTATCAAGATTTAGATTTCATAAAAATATAGATTTACAATAGATATAAAATTTATTATATGCATATATTTATATAATTTGAATTTTCAATTATTTAATAAAAATTTATTTATTTATTTATTTATGTGAATAAAATATATGGAAACAAAAGTATATTTGTGGCATTAATAATTGATTTTTAATTTTAAAAATATATTTATTGTATATATATAAATTTATAAATATATTTCATTGATAGTAAATTATTTTTTTAATTTTTAAAATATTTTTACTGTATATAGATAAATGCATAAATATATTTACTATTAATTAAATATATTTATACATATATTTACTATCAAAAGTATATTTGTGGCATTAATAATTAATTTTTAATTTTAAGAATATATTTATTGTATATATGTAAATTTATAAATATATTTCATTGATAGTAAATTATTTTTTTAATTTTTAAAATATATTTACTGTATATATATAAATACATAAATATATTTACAATCAATCAAATATATTTATCATATTTATTATACTATCAATTAAATATATTTATACATTTTTCACAGCTGCAAAATTCATTTAAAATGCACACAAAATTGATTATTAAATAAATTTGCATTTATAATTCATACAGAATTTATTTGTAAATCAAATTTCATTTATAATTCATTCAGTATTTACTTTGAAATCAAATTTCATTCAGACTTTTCATTTAAACTATATCTTAAGCCTGTTCACGCCACACCCACATTTCCCCTTACATTTTCTTACTCCAACCAAAACTTTTTAACAATTGAGTTCGATTGCATTATTCAGCAGCAGCTATAATTAGGCATTGGCTCATTGAGCAGCTCATTAAAACACCTCCAGAGCACCAGCATCGCCGCTCGGCCCGCTGCCGATAGCTCAGCTCAAATGTGAATCATCTAACAAGCAAATCATAACCCCAAAAATTATATATATATGGGCATCTGGCGTGGTTTTCTGTGTGTGTGAGTGTGATAAATATCTAATCAATAACCACAAGAACCGAGCCACAGCACCTGGAACAGCCGGCGCTGCTGCTCCCCTTGCGGTTTTCGGCACAGTTGTTGCTGTTGCTGTTGTTCTTTGTCTCTTTGTGCATGTCTGGAGGCAAAAGTTCAATTAAAAATATTTAAACTCCAGTGCCTCGGCTGATGCGTGTCAAAACTCAACTTGGGATAGGTTGGAGAGCTCCCGCAAGGCAACAACAGCAACAGCAACAGCAACAACAGCAACTTGCAACAAGAGGCAACAAAAAGTGCACAACGAACGCCTCGCAATGGCCATAAGCCGCAACGGTCAGCGTTTGACGACCCCCCTGGCCATAGCTGCCTGTACCTGACCTCCTCCCGCCCTCCCTCCCTCCTCCTCGCCCCACTGAGCTGCCCCGGCTCCATAGCACCACTTCAGTTGCCTTCGCTTCTCTCTCTCTCTCTTCCTCTCTCTCGTTCTCCACAAGCAATGCGCGTTGCCAGACCATCCGGTTCTCAGTCGTTGTCGTAAAAATACAACAACAACAACAACAATAAAACCCCAACGAAAATTTCATTCTTCTTTTTGTTCTTTTTTATATATTTTTGTATTTTTTGTAGTTTTTTTTTTGTTTTGGGTGCAATGAACGTTGCGTCGTTGCTGCGCATGCGTGCCAGCAACAGCAGCAGCAACAACAACATTGTTGCTCGGTCGTCTGCCCGGTTCGTTGAAAAATTCGTTAATAAATTGGCTACCCGAACTGCAAAGGCAGCAGACGAAGCCTCAGCTCTTCGCTCTCCAGTCTCCTCTCAGCTTCAAGCTTCAAGCTTCGAGCTTCAAGCTCCACCTTGCGTCAATATTAACATGCATGCTCATCCTTTTTCGCTTTTGTAGCGACTGCTACCCCTCAGGGTCAACGGCCCACTTGTGTCGTAGTCGCTATTATCTGAGACCATCTGCCGTTCGCCAGATCCCAGATCTTCAGACAGGCATAACTCCACAGCTCCCACAAGACAGAGAGCGAGAGAGAGAGAGAGCGGTAGACCCTAATCGATTTGTGACATGTGAGAAAAATCAATAAGAACCGCTCGATCGCTCTCTCGCTCGCTCGCTGGCTGTGCAGCTGCCTGTCGCTGCTCTCAAGTGTCCTGTCGTCGAAGGACACAGGTACTTGAGCTGTGCGTGTATCCTGTTCAGGATCGTTAAGCAACCCCTATACGCAGCCCTTGCTGGTAATTTGAGCAGACTCCCTTAGACTACACACTCAAAAGACTGCAAAATCTTAAGGTTTCTCCTGGCAGGATCTGTTACCTGTGCGCACAAAATAGTTTTTGCACCTGCTCAAGGCTGTATAGAGTGAATGCTATAGAGCCCATAGCTAATTGGCCAGTAAGAGCCAGAGAAATGTAATTGATTGGCAACTGGCATTTCAAGGGTAGTTGGTCGTAGGGCTAAGCTGAAGAGACGGAGAATTGATTTGGCAGTTGAGCAAGGGAATTAGAATGGGATTAGGAGTATTAGGCAACCTATTTAAATGCTTCTTTTGTATAGATTTCTTACGTATGATCAACAATTATCCATGATAAGTGAAGAATTATAGAAGAGAATGTTTACAGAGCATACAGATTAAAGAGATATTACTTATAACTATAAAGAGCTAGCAATAATTGTATAAGTATATGAAATATGTATTATATAGCTTATACATATGCTATAGAAATCATTTCCTATATCTTAAAAGAGTATACAATATAATTATGTATAGTTCTTCTTATACAATAACAAATTCCCATTAGAAAAACCCGCATTAGTTTCGCCAACTCAAACTTTTACTGCTTCTCACTTCTCACTTCCACAGCTCACCCTCTCTGCTCCGCCCGTTTCAATACGCAATGGCATTTTCTATGGCACCATGTGTGTATGTGTGTGTGTGCGTTTGGCATTTCATGTAAACTTTTCGTAACAATAAGGCACGGGTGGTGAGGAGAGAAGAGGCGGGCAGCAAAAAAAAAAAAGGCTGCTGCAAGTAATTCTTGGCAACAATAATTGTTGTCAACAATGCGCAGCAGCTGAAGCTTATTGAAAATTGGCAACAAAGCGACGTTCGGCAGCTGCTGTTGCAGCCGCCCCCATATCCCACATCCTCCCACACGACAATCGGCGCATTCACATTGCAAATCTCCAACTGACGAGGCGCCAATGCCAGCAACAAGCATTAACGTAGGTAGGAGTTGCACGGGGCTGGGGCAGAGGCAGGGGCGTGGCAGCAATCTTTTGTCATGAAACATGCGTTGTACATTTTGTGCGGAAATCAAGATCATACATCAATAACGAACAGACCTGACAATGAGAAGCTGACTCAAAATGCAAAAAAGGAAGCGAGAATAAATAATATTAAAAAAAAAAAATGATGGAAATGGAAATTATTTTTAAATGTAATAAGAATGCAAACATGTCAGGCAAACAGAGGCAGCAGCAGCAGCAACGGCAACGGCAACGAGGCATGTTGCAGGTGCCGCACAGCACTCGAGCCTGGGTGTGGCCCAATCCAGATCAGAGCAAAGCCAAAAGCTTTAGCCATAGCTGCAGGCTAGACAAATGTCAGCGGCTTAAAATGCAACAGCAGCCTGACAACGACAACGACAACAACAACAACAGACAACAGACAACGAGCAACGACAACAAAATAAGTAAAACTGACAAAGCAGATGGCAACAGCTAGAGAGCAGCGATATCTAGTAGAAGCTGCGCCAGTTGTAGCTGTTGCACTCGCTGCGGCTGCTCATTTGTCAAAAGACATTAGCAAAGGCAGCAGCAGCAGCACCAGCAGATAAACAGAAATCATTTGTATACATATATATGTATATATATATATATCCGTATATATTTGCATATCATGCTGGCATCTTTATATGTCACATTTGAGGCGTGGCAGCTGCCTGATGACTCAAAAGCCTACAGCTCGAGCTGTGTGCAGCATTTGAAAGTGCCACAATTAACGCGTCTGTCTAATTATCCAGCTCACTCACCGCACTCCCTCTCTCTTTCTATTTCTCTCTACTCTCTCTCTCTCCCGCTGTCTCGCCCGTTGACAAGTGCGAAAAATGTTAGCAGCAGAACTCACTTTAAATGGGCCTAGCAAATGGACAGAAAGTGGCGCCAGCTCAACCATTTTAAAACACATTTCAACAATATTAAGCGCCAGCTGGGATATGCCTGACTAGCAGATACCCGGAAGAGTGCTTAAAAACAGTTTAAATATGGGGGTTGTTAGCAAAAACTAAGGAACTTAAATTGGAAGAGAGGAGAATATAGAAAGATGTGAAAATAAAATAAATTTTAAAATACATAATAAAAATAAAAATATAATAAAAATAAAAATATTATAAAAATATAATAAAAATAAAAATACAATTAAAATAAAAATACAATAAAAATAAAAATATAATAAAAATATATAAAAAATAAAAGTATAATAAAAATAAAATTATAATAAAAATAAAAATATAATTAAAATAAAAATATAATAAAAATAAAAATATATTAAAAATAAAAATATAATAAAAATAAAAATATAATAAAAATAAAAATATAATAAAAATAAAAATATAATAAAAATTAAAAATATAATTAAAATAAAAATATGATAAAAATAAAAATATAATAAAAATAAAAATATAATAAAAATAAAAATATATTTAAAAAAATAATATTTTTATATATTTTAATATTTTATATATTTTATATATTTTTTATCATTTATATATTTTTTATATTTTATATATTTTTATATAGTTTTATATAATTTATATATTTTTTTAATACAAATCAGAAAAATATTTATTATATTTTTGTATATAAAATTTGATTTTAATTGCTTTTAGATATTACTTTCAAAAATATGCCACAAGAGTCTTTCAACTTATATTCTGAAAGAATCTAAAGATCCTATGCAGACTGCACATAAGCAGAGCAGCTCAACTCTATATATATTATACACAAAAGTAGGCTCTCCTATACACATCTTATATATACTTCCTACTCTATCTTCCCTGTCAATCTCCACACCTTCTCCACAGTCCCTAGTTTACAGGGTATAACAATGACGTTGCCATGGAGTCGCAGCAGCAATTACCGCATCGCAATAGACGAGACTTTGTAGAATTTTAATTGAAATGTCAAAAGCGTTTAGTGCGGCAAGCGCAATGATGCAGCAGCCTGACGCAGCCAGGCAGGCAGAGAACTGCAGCAGCAGCAGCAGTTGCTGCCGCAACAGACAAAACGCAACTGGCGAGCGGCCAGGTATTGGAATTTTAATCGGCAATGCGGCAGAATTTGATTGTGGCATTATTGAGGTTAAGAAAATATGTTAAGAGCATCAGCAGAGAGCGAGCGAGTGAGCGAGCGCTCCACACAGATGCGGGCATTGGTTAAGTCTATAAAGCATTACAAAAGGTTTGCTGCACTCACTGTTGCCAAACTTCAAAGTGTGGCAAGCACTGTTGCCGCACTTCACAATTATTTGTGTTACAATGAAAGTATCAGTGGATAAAGCAGTGTTGCCAGACTGCAAAGTGTGGCAAGCAGCGTTGCCAAACTTCATAGTTATGTTGAATTGAAAGGCATGCAGCGTTGTCAAACTTCAGAAAGCAAGCCTTATAGGTAATTGCCAATTAAAAGAGTTTCAGCTTGTCAAAGCTGCCTAATCGATAGTTGAGAAAGAGTTATCGATAAAAATAAACTTATCAAAACCAAATATAAGTGATATATTCAGCTATTTTCAAGCCAAATGAGCCAATGCAGTTCTCTTGTTATCGACATTTGCCCACAACTTATCGATATAAATTATC